>OZ020192.1:846343-5693045 GCA_963971165.1 Philopedon plagiatum
TTCCTAAGCAAAAAATATGTAAAAATTTTAATTATTTATTTTCATTGTATGAAATAAATTAATTTTTATCTCGAAAACGGTGCATCCAGGCGCGGAACTACTATGCAGCAAGAGGACGCAATGCGGGGGGGGCCCGGGCCTCTAGGGGGCCACGGCCCAGAGTGTCGTTCATGCAATTACACGTCACGTTTAATACCAGGGCCGTAGCTAGAGGCTCTGGGGCCCCGGAGCAGAAAGTGATCGAGGGGCCCTTTATCTCCTCACTTCGGAGGCCCCTATGCTTGGGTTTGCTCGGGGGCCCTGGGGCACTGCCCGTTATTTTAGCTTAAGTAAGTAATTTTGAGGGGCCTGAAAAATAATTTGCGGGTGGCCCAAATTTTGAAGTTCCGCCACTGGGTGCATCAGAACGAAAAAGCTCAAGGAACACTTCACGCAGAATTAATTGGGCTTTAGGAGAACGATATCAATTTTGCAAAATACCAATGGCGTGCCATCTTTTTCGCTAAAAATAAAGACTTACCAGCACGCACGCCCCTGATGCAAGTACATTAGAAAATACATTTTTGCTCGTAAAGGTACCCTTTGATTACATACTGGCGTGTACCAAAATTCATGTCAATATCTTAACGCCTTTTCGAGATATTAAAAAGAAACATTTAAAAAAGAAAATATTAAACACCCTCGAAAAAGAAGCGTTTGAGGATCTATGTTTATATCAACTTATTTTCATATTTTTAGATGTAGAACCTGCCTTTGAAATTTCTTAACATCTTTTTGTAACACCCTGGAGATTGATAAAATTTTGAAAATTTGTACTTAATTCTATACAGAAAAATTGATCACACTTTGGATCACCCAATCAAACCCAATCGACTAACGAGAAGTCCTTAAAACCCTCATAATGGGTATAACCACCTTGCACACACTCAGCAGTATGTCGGGACATGATTCTGAGCACATCTGCTTGAGGCAGTGTATCGCAGGCGACTTGAATTTCATTCCCCAACTCTGCTAAAGCATGTGGTGGATTTTCTAACACTTTCTATATACAGTGCAGCTCTTTAATGCCCCCTCTCTTAATTTTTCAACCGTTATATCTAGAAAGTTGAAAATTGTCATACGGTAATAAGTACAAAAATACTATGTTTTGGTGCACAAGTGATTTTCGGAAACATCAAGATGGCTGCTGGACGCCATCTTGGAAAAAAATTTAAATGGGTAGAGGGGTTTTGGGGTACATCATTTTAAAGGCCTCATTGAGTACTTTATGATCCTAGAATAGAACGTCATTATTCGCCCTGGAAACAAAATGGCGGCTTCTTGAAACAAATATTTCAAAAATAAAATGCAATGAATATTGCAGTTAAGTTTTTTATTTGACGGTTTGCAAATACGCTTCTGATGATAGCAAGAGGTTAAAAAATATTATTAACCCCTCCTCCACCCCCACTAATTGAAATAAAATTTAAATTGTGGTCACAATTAGGTCTGATATTATTGAAATGACATTGAGAAAATGCCAATTTTTTGGTGGTATTCTTATCAGCTTGAAAAAAAAAGTTTTGTAAGCAAGTACATGGTACTAAAGTTATTTCAGTGTACCATGTATTTTGTTTACAAAACTATTTTTTCAAGCCTATAAGAATGCCACCAAACAATTGGTATTTTCTCAATGCCATTTCAAAACTTCAGACCTAATTTTGACCACAATTTAAATTTTATTTTAATTAGTGGTGGTGAAGGAGGGCTTAATAATGTTTTTTAACCTCTTGCTATCATCAGAAGGGTATTCATTATATTTTATTTTAAAAATATTTATTTCAACAAGCCGCCACTTTGTTCTCAGGACAAAAATGACGTAATATTCCACGAGCATGAATTATTTAATGATACCTTTAAAATGATGTATCGCAAGACCCCTCTCCATTTCATTTCTTTTTTCAAGATGGCGTCCGGTAGCCATCTTGTTTTTTCCGAGAGACACTTATGCACCAAAATATAGCACTTTTGTACTAATTACTAATTAATCTTTTTCTTTGTATGTATGTCAAAATTACTTAATTTCTTTAATATTTTACTCTGCAGTAGGATAAGCAATTAATGTAATGCTTTTTATAAAATTGAGCAGTAAGCCCATTAATAAATAAAATAAAATAAAATAAAATTACCGTATGCCAAATTTCAACTTTCTAGATGTATCGGTTAAAAAATTAAGAGGAGGAGGGGACATTAAAGAGCCGCAATGAATAATGCACGGCCGTCATTTGTCCATTAATAAAAAGTAATGGAGACCTACCATCAATACATATGGCTCCCCAGATCAGAATACCTACAACAGTGCGAGCCACATGTCGCACAATTGAAAATGTACAACTTCTTCGTTCTCCTCGAGGTTTTCTGACCAGTTGCCACCCATTATCCGTCTTTAAACTGAATCGGGATTTATCGAAGGAGGTTACCGAGTTCCATTCTTGGCCCCAGTGAAGTCGTCGCGTCACCATTTACGTCTTCGGCGTTGATGCTCTGTGAAGTACAGCACTAGAACTGTTGAATGGTTTTCTAAAAGCTAACAGTCTTAAGCAGGATTTTTCTTATTTTCTCTGGATGATGTATATCTGTTTCTTTTAGGAATCATCTGATATGATGCAGTTTTATACCATTTTTCAGTTTCTGTGTATATGCATATGGGATGAAAGCGGCCATACAGCAATATTTAGATATTCTAACAAAAAAAAAATCAAAAGTAATTAAGTTATAGACAAGTGCAATAATTTTTTTGAATTCCAGAATTTCATGTTTAAATTTTCTTTATTATTTAAGTTGTAGGTATATCGCCATTTTAAAATGATAAGAAAAATGCTATATTTAGTCGAGTACTGATAAGTAATAAACCATAACCGACAGAACTCATATTTTATAAGATTTGTTTTTGATTTACAATCAGAAATAATATCTTCTTAACTTAATTCTTTAAACTGCTATAAAAATAACATCAACTGTCTTTTAAGGGTTCCAATAAATGTAAAATTATATTAATTTACTTATCCACTATTTTTTTTCAGGTTCTCATAAGAAAACGGCCAGCCTTAGTAGCGGAGCTGAGATTGACAGCGACGACAATGAAAGTAGTACGAGTAGCATCAGTTGTGACTCTCTCAACTGCGGAAAGGTGTCGCCAATTGGTAGTAAAATAGTGAATGGATCTAACAATAAAAATTCAAATTTGCCACAGACATTGCTGCAGGATATCCGGCAAAGAAAAGGTCAGTCCAACATTATATCCTTCAAAATTTTCTAATAACACATATCGAACAAAATCCATTTGTATTTAATTCCGATTCAGACCGATTAATGGATCTTCGCCGTTACGTCACTAATTACAACATTTTTTACCCCTTTCTTTGTCTTATGCATAAGGCAGTCGGGTTTTCTATTTTTTACTTATTTTAACTCTGTAGTGGTATGATGGACAGGAAGTGTTGTGTTTGGTTGGCTAAGCTGCCGAAATGAAAGAAAGCAGAAAGAAAAAGATATAGGCTGAAGAAAAAAGCATGCGAGCTCTCTTGGAGCTGGGCCTTTGAATAAGAAGGGACATAGTAGGTGGTGGGTAGTTGCCACATCCTCCATACTTGGAATTATGGAGAATTCCAGTAAATATTAGACAATTTGGTAAAGCTGGTAATTAAAGAACTGCATAAGTGAGATTCTCAAGTTAGTACCAAAGTAACGGGTATAATCTGTGAAACATTTTTCTAGTATAGACACAGTGAGAATCCAAAAAGTTTTTAGAGACTACAAGTCAGTTTTGAAGTGTCCGAAGGACAGTATTTTTTCCTGGTACATAAAGGTACTGCAGGATAGGCATGCCAGTCTGCTAGATAGCACTGACTTATTTAGGGCATTTATTATACCAGTATATAGTTTCTTAGTACACTGTCTGTATTTTAGGAGTTTTAGGTAATAGATAAGATTACAGTGTTTTTAGAATTTGTATATATGATACAAATTTTATAAGATAATTTTATGTTAGTAGCATGTCCTAGTACACTATCTGTACTTAAGCAGTTATAGGCAATCGTTACGGTTAGAAAGTACTATCATAGTGGAGAGTCTGGAGAATAGGTTTCAAGACCTGAGGTTTATCCGTTTATATTATGTTAGTGGACCTTTCTGAACTATTTAGTCACAGACGTAGAGAGACAAAAACAGTGCCCGAAAAGAAGACAGCTAGTGGGTTCGGTCCCTGTTGAACAGTGACTGTGCGGCCTAAAAAGTGTCTGATTGGCCGACACAATATATGGTGAGCCTTTGTATTATTTTGGACTTGTTTGATTTCTAAAGTGGGAAAGGGAAGAATAAAGCGGTTTGACCGTCAACTAATCTCGGAATTTTGATCTGCATTCTCAAATATTCCACAGTCTGGCCTACATTTAACAATCCTTGATAGATTAAAGTTCGTTAATTTCCTTCGATCCTACCGACATTGCATGGAGAATAATAAACCAGGACTAACATACGAAAAGGAATTACCCCCTCCCCTCCTAAACGATTGTGCCAAAGCGCAGGCGCGGCCCGTGAAATTCCAAAGTTGCATATCTCTGTTGCTACTTATGGGACCCATACCAAATTCAGGTTTTTTAATAGTGAGCCCACTAGGAATGTTTTGGTAAAGAAAAAAAATATTTTGCAATTTGCGAAAAAAAGTTGATTTTTTGAATTGACCCACCAGGGTAAAAAATTAACACGCTTAGATATTTTATTTATTATTTTTTCTAAACAAATTTTACATCATTTTGTCGACAATTCTTAAATTTTAAGAGAAAAAAATGTGTTAGTAGAAAGTTATAGTCATTTGAATTTTTTCAACCGAAAAATAATTTTAATTTTTGGTTGCAAAAAATTCAAATGACTATAACTTTCTACTAACACATTTTTTTCTCTTAAAATTTAAGAATTGTCGACAAAATGATGTAAAATTTGTTTAGAAAAAATAATAAATAAAATATCTAAGCGTGCTAATTTTTTACCCAGGTGGGTCAATTCAAAAAACCAACTTTTTTTCGCAAATTGCAAAATATTTTTTTTCTTTACCAAAACATTCCTAGTAGGCTCACTATTAAAAAACCTGAATTTGGTATGGGTCCCATAAGTAGCAACAGAGATATACAACTTTGAAATTTCATGGGCCGCGCCTGCCAAAGCGGCTAATTAAGAGCTGTCGTGCGCAGGTTGGAACACCTAGATTAACTGGTAAAGATATAAGAAAATCCTTGGGATAAATTAAGATACACCTCAAACCACAACATAGTACACTTCTATTTTTTTTATGCTGCAAAACAAACAAATAAAACTAATTTACGTAAATTATTAATGTTTGAGTTGCCTTGTTCATTGACATTCCGTCAAATTTTTGCTCAACCGAATTTTCAACTTTAAATTATTTAGAAATATTCTCAAAACAATAACTTACTAATTTGACAAAATGCACTTTCCAAATAATTTTTAAGAAGAAAGCTAAGAACTGTTACGCCACTGGCACAAACAAACAGGGGATATGATTTGGATTGGTTCGTGAGAACTGTAATAATTGTGACCTAACGGTCAAGATCCATTGATCGAAGTTTACAAAATGTGAAAAATGTAATAAAATAGTACCGTACCATCGCTACAGTACCTATGTGCGCGGATGGGGTTTAGAAGAGGACAAATAGACGAAATTTTGCAAGATACGGAGGTATGTCCTTGTTTATTATTTTTCACCGCAAGAACAAGTATGAAATATGCTTTAAATTAAACCCTAAGCCAAAGTACAAGATTTCATAAAAAAATTTAAATATTAAAAGTAACGAGTTTTATCACGTCCGGCTATTCTCTCACACACCTTTAACTAGAGACTAGTTTCTACATATTAAATAATAATGACATCTATGGTCGTGTTTGTGAATGCCATTATTAAATGCAGCAATTATTTAATTTAAAATACTTCCCATAGTGCAGTATTATGGAAATGGCCAAATATTATTATACCGCTACATCATGGAACAATTTATCGAGAAATATGTGGAAATTCCAATAACTGAAATTACAATCTACAACACAATAAAAAAGTTCCAAAGAACTGGTTTTGAATCTCAAGAAGAAATATGGCCAAAACGATGCTGACACCGTTTTAGTTCTTCAGTCTGTTCTATGACGTTCCTTAGAAATCATGCTAAACATCTTCTTAAGGTCGTGAAAAAACCCATAGTCTGACGATCTTAAAAGAAAATAAATTATTTCTTTCAAACGCCACCATTGGAGGGAGATGAAGCGAAAAGACTAGAGTTTTGTTTATGGGTGGGAGACCAAATTTTAAGTGGTAATATCAATTTTTATAAATTTATTATGTTTTCTGATGTATGTATATTTTATACTAATGGAATAATTGTAGCCTCCCAGCATGTCAGGTACAGTGGTCCCGAATTTAGAGTAATGAGGCTAGGACAATATTTTACAAAAGTGAACGTGTGGTGCACCATATCTGTCCATGACATTATTATAGGCCGATATTTTTTTAATAACACCTCCAGAGAATATCTTACTTAGAAATTCTGGATAGATTTTTTTTTGCGGTGAACTCGAAAATTTGCCATTAAATTTTCGCCAAAAAATGTATCTTCAACAAGACGGTTGTCCAGCACATTGCGTTCGCTATATAATAGAATGGCTTCACCGCAGATTTGGTCCAAGGTGGATTGGTAGAAATGGCCCAATTTTGTGGCTACCAAGGAGCCCCCACTTAACGTTGGCCAATATGTTTCTATAGAGCCGTTTAAAAAAAAAATTATGCCACCCCCATACCAAATAATATTGACGTGCTAAAAAAGACAGAATTACCCGGGCTGTTTGTCCAAGAAAGAAATCGGAAATTTCTTCAGATATCTAAGGAAGCAATTATTAGAAAAATGTGTTGAATATGGGAGTGAAATTTTTGAATTTTGATATCTTTATTATTATATTATCTTTTTAATTAAATGTCCGTAGTATTTAAAAATTACACGTGATTAAGAAGTATTTTGAATTAAATAATTGCTTCACTTTAAAGACATTGCCAATCCTATCCATAGGTGTCATTATTGTTTACTAGTACTCCGGTTAAAGGTGTGAGATATAATAGTTGGAACTTTAAAAACAAATAATGTGATAAACCTCCTTACTTTTAACATTTACATTTTTTAACGAAATCTTGTACTTCGACTTAGAGTTTAATTTAAAACATATTTCATATTTGTTTTTTTGGAATAAAACTGACATTTTTACGTATCTTGCAAAATTTGGCCCATTTGTCCTCTTCTAAACCCCATGCGCGTATATACTGTATTCCACAAGGCTAAAAAGAGAAAACGGTATTCCGAAAGGTAGACATTTTGCGTCTTCCTCGCTCTAAGAAATAGTTTCTCGGAGATGGCTCCCCCCTCTAAAATGCAATCCTAAATTCGCCACTGACTGTGAGCTCGGAAAAGTAGTATTATATTTAAGTATTTACGCAATACAATCTTAATAATATACCAAATCAGTTCCAATGAAAGGATTGTCAGAAGGAGCGGCACGCGTCTTCAAACAGTGCTGTAATTATTGAAACAAGTATCTGTCTTTTAGATAAGTAAACGATTTTGCATAGAAAATTATTATTTGATAACTGTGATAACATGATTAATAAAAACCTTTTATTTATGATCATTGTCTAATCCGCATTGTGCAGTAATAGGTACCTATAACCAGATAAAACATCTAATAGTCATCAACATCGTCATGCACAAATTGATATAAATTAAATGGTTTATTGTTACTCGCTGGTAAGCAACAATTTTACATTAGTCACTAAAATTTTCACTTTTTTTCTATATTATTGTACTTTGTTCTAATTTTTGGTTTTAAATGTGTCATAAATAATAATATTTTTTTTTCTTCAAAAAATGGAAGTGACTTTATGAAAGAATATAATATTCACGTTTTATTTTTGCTACTAAAATTAATGGTAAGCCTAATTTTGTTGAAATTGAAGTAACTTGTACATAAAAGTTTTAAACATTGAAGTCGGTGCAACTCCAGATTATTTATTTATGCAATGTCATTATGGATTCTTAATATACATATAATAATATACCTATGAATTTTTTAATTTCGTCGATTTCAATATTTAGAACTCTTGTGTACAACTTAGTTAAATTTTAATAAAATTAAGCTTACCGTTAACCACAGTTATAAATAAATATTATTTCATACTTTTTAGTGCTTTTCTATTTAAAGTAGGTTCATTTCTTTTGAAATAGAAATTGTTTCCCCCATTTCAGTGCTTGTAATAATCACAAAAAAAAAATGATATCTAAAGAACATTTTAATGTACCACTTCTCATCTCCCTCCCTCTTATCTCATTATTTTTCTAAAATCCAATGCATATTAATTTCTTTGATTTCAATATCGCTAAAATTGTATTATGTACCAACTTACGTCCGCGGCTTCGTCCGAGTGATATAGGTAAAAACATGTGTTTATTTTCTAGAGTATTGTCACGTAGTTTCAAGGTAATAGAACTGTATAACAATTTTACTCTATTACAAATTTTTGAAACCCCATTCATCCCTTTATGGGTTAATTTATTAGAAACTGTAAAACAGGTGTTTAAACATTTATTTTTTGGAGTACTCTATAAAGTTTCGAATTAATAAGACTATCTTATATTTTTCTCCATATAAAATTTGAACCCCTGTTGAGGGGTTGAATTTTGAAAAATTCTTGCTCAGTATGCCCTTCTTAGTAAGCCGTACTAATCCTTTCTTAATTGCTTACGTTATATAAGAAACCTGTGTGCAAAATTTCAAATTTCTGGACCCAGCGGTGTGGGCTGTGCGTTGATATGTCAGCTAGTCAGTCCGGTCCGTTAGTCAGTTTCTTCTATAATAGATCACTGAATTTTTACTCCATGAATTTCTATCTTTAACGACAAGTTACCATCTGTTTTTATAAATTAGAAAAGCAAGAAATACATTTATTGTACGAAGCTTAGTTTTCTTATTCATACAATTGTCAATTTAAATATTAAATTGCCAGATTAGATCGTTCCTAGCAACAGTGAATTTGCCGTAAAATTTCATATTATGGAGTTTCAGCATCTAACGTACCTATCGCTTAGTTGGCTCTTTTATTAAGGAACTATTCTTAAAACAAATCAGTTAATTAAGAAGCTAAATAAATGTATTGACAATAAAAGATGATTCGATAGAATAAGGCGATGAGATTATGCTTTGACGTATGAGATATGAATTAATAGTGAGAGTTGGTGAATGCAATTTTTAATTATTAATCATAATAAATGCCAGTCCATATCAATTCCTTTTAAGTTTGCTGCACTAAAACGAAATATACTTACTCAATAGGTTTGTTAAATTATGCTCCATGATGAAAATAAAACATTTAAGTAAATATACTTAAAGAATATTTTAGAAGGAACCAAGTATATTGAATTATTACCATAGTATGTGATTTATTAAGATTTCCTGAAAAATATTTTCTACAGTTCGGTGTAATAAATTTTTAATATTAAAAAAAATTGTAAATAAGTTAGCCAGAGGGAAAGAAATGAGGACACAGCACACAAAATAATAAAAATAATAAAACTTTAATTTTCTTTTTCTTTTTTAACACGTTTTTATTCATTGAAATTCCGTACAGGCAATACCTCTTGGACTACCTATGGAATGTCCATACTATTTCAAATAATGAAAAGAGTGATATATTTTTGGGAATCACGATTTTCGTGACCCCCTCCCCGAATTTTTTTTGCGACATCACTGACAATGTTTCATTCCTGTTATATTCTTGAATTTTTGCTATCTTGGATGGATTAAAATGTTTTACGACAACAATGATCACGCCAAATAATCGCTTTACCATTTAAGGATTGTCGGCTCGAATTCTGCTGGATGAATTATTTTCCAGTTTTTTATGGTTATTTGATTTATTTATTATTCACTTTACATACATGTATATAGTAAAAATCAGTATCAGACATAAAAATAAAATAACTCAAAAGATATTTCATTATTTACAATGCATCAGAAAAGTTAACAATCCTTTGCCAATTTTCTTCTTTTACAGAATCATATTCTCCCACTCTAGTGGACGAAAAGTCATACGAAGATCGTCAAAAGGAGGCCGCCGACCTGATCGAAACCCAGAAACAGCTCGACAGCCTCGATTCGGATATGTTCTATGATTTTCACTTAAACGAAAAAGATAACAATGATGACGTAGTGTCGGTAAAATCAGTGATTGAAGACGAAACATTTGCCGGTTATAAAGACTTACTGGGTGGTGATAGTACGGCCACCATTAGAAGTGCGAAGGGAACAGTGCGCGGGGTGAAAAATCGAGTTCGGGCTGGAATTGCCACGTTCTTGCAAATTAACTCTGCTGATAAGGTAAGATATTAGTGATATTACTTTTGAATTGCTCTTATGTGTATCGAACCGTGAAATAGGACCGTATTGTTACGAAATTTAACGTGTGTGTTTGTGGGGGAGGGGGGGGGGGGGGATAAAAAGAAGTGGGCTGGAAATTTTTCCAAAATTTTAACCATGTAATTTTCTGACCATATATGAGTATCAAATGAAAGGGCTTGATGAGTAGAATAAGATAAGCTATGTGACGTCATTCTAAACCCAATATGGCGAACACCACAAGATGGCGGATTACCTTTTTCTTCACAATCCCCTTGATATGAGTATCAAATGAAAGGGTTTGACGAGTAGACAACGATAAGTCATGTGACGTCACTTAAATCCAATATTGCGGACGCCTCAAGATGGCGGATTACCTTTTTCTTTACAATCCCCTTGATATGGGTATCAAATGAAGAGTTTGGCGAGTAGAATACGATAACAGGTAAAATGTCTTGTAATAATGATGCATTATCGGAAATGCATGGTTAAGATGTTAGACAAAAAGGACTTTCCGCTACTGAACTTACACGAAAGCTTGTAAAATATAAGAATCTTGTTCAGACAGTTAACTGGTTTTCTTGTTCAGACATTTAATAAAATCTTATGTATTTTTTTTAAACAAACTTTTATTATTTCGTTGTACTAAAACGAAAAAACTAGTATAGTTTTTTTTTAATGCTGAATGCTATTTTTAAGTGGACGTAGTTCGCGTGGGTGGATCCTAATAAAAGTAGTATCAAAGTTATCACTGAAATTATAATATGTTATATTTATTGCCTTAAAAGCTTGTCGCGTGAATAGAAAGGGAAAAATACATACTTAGGTAGGTACTTTGAATTTTGAATAAATTTAACCTAACATATTATATCTCTTTTAGTGATAACTTTGATACTACTTTTAATAGGATCAACCCACCTGAACTACTTCCACTTGTATAAAAAGTATTTAGGATTGCCCCAATAAAAAAACTATCATTATTTGTTTTCATTTTAATACAACTAAATAAAAAAGTTGTTTCAAAAAAATATTTTTTACACAAGGTTTTATTAAATGTCTGAACAAGAAAACCAATTAACCGATTTGAGTAAAATTCTTATAATTTACAAGCTTATTTCGTGCAGGTTCGGTAGCGGAAAGTCCTTTTGGTCTAAATAGAATTTTTATTATTTCTTGAAAATTTCAAATCACCGGATTTTGAGACTCAAGTATTTTTGTGCCTAATTTCATTTCGAGCGATTAAGAAATACAGCCTCCAATTTGTCTACAAATTTCATTATAGAAAGAGATCTCTGCGATCTGCATAGCTCTGCAAAATTTACCTGTTAATTAACTATTCCAAATATTAACAAACTATGCATAACACATAATTAAAACCTAAGATTCCTTTGATATATACTTCATAAAGGAAGTACAATGCAAAGGAATGCTCTAGTTCGTACACAGTTAATTGGATTCTAAAATTTATCGAAATTGTAAGAACTGTTACTGTTCTGACTAATTAATTTGGCAAAATTAATGAGCTTTTAAATAAGAAATATTTATTGTTCTTATTGTTACGTCACAATAGCACTGTTTTAAAGGCATTTAAAATAATATTCCCCTTGTTTATGTTTTAAAATGAGGATAATTAATTATTTTTGGGTAATTAAATCTCTACAGTGTAATGACAGATTATAATAATAATTAGCTTATTTAACGGTATTTACTACCACAGATTATACAAGCCTTTTATTATTTTTTGAATATGCCTAATTACATCTCCAATTATTTTAAATAATTAACAACGATTTAAATACAGCAGGTGATTGATCTAATTGGACATAAAACTGCTTAAATTGTGAATTATTTTATCATTAATACGATTTTTACACTAAAATTTGTTACTAAAATGAATTTGGCTCGATTATTGTAAAAATAAATACGCCCTTTTCTTATAAAATTTGCGACAAAAAAATCTGAAGAGATATTTCATAGTACATGCAAAATTAATTGTATTATTCTTACATATTTCAATTTTAACCCTTGATTGACAAAATAAATCGGTTTTAGCAATAATTGTGAATCTGGGTGTTGTTCTTAAACATGCGTAAAGTAAGAATCAAGCAAAAAAGGCAAAGAGCATCATAACTGGCAGATACCGCAATTATCCCTTCTCCCTCATCCTTTGGAAAGTGGGCATCAGAGGCGTGTTATGGATTATTTTTTATTCTTTAAAACGAAAAAAAATAAGTTTAGTTTTTTCATTGTGGCAATGCTGAATGCTATTTGTAAGTGGAAGTAGTTCGCGTGGATGGATCCTAATAAAAGTAGTATTAAAGTTATCACTGAAGTAGATATAATACACTCATCAGCAAAAAAAACCGGACAAGAAAATTTTTGATCAAGTTTGATGTTAAATAACTTTCTCTAATTTTAGACCGTTTTTATGAAATTTTCGGTAGATTATAGACTCATTTTTATCAAGATTATCCCCTGCTTTTCGATTTAAGACAAATTTTGACATGTGTGATACTATACCGGGAGAAACAAATGATACTTTTTTGTCCTTAAGTTCTAAACACCCTGTGGAGAAATTAGGCGATGCGGTGATATTCTAGTGTATTTTATATGGAAGTCGCATCTTGGCTCAACATTGTGTTTTTTATTCATCCCGATATCTGTTCTCTTTAAAAAAATAAAAATTCTTTTAGAAAATCCCTGCACATTTTATAATTTCTGTTTCACCATTATAAACCCAATCAAACAAAACAAGTCAGTATCTTGTACATTTATGTGCAATGTCTGGTAAATAAACAGTGTTATATAGGTTAACTTATCACTATTTCATATTGTAGCCCTGATGAAGATAATAAACATTATCGAAACTTGGAGTAGCTTAAAAGCGTTTTATTCTAAAATAAACCCTCGCTAGGACCGATACCCCAAGACAAGCTGGTTTTGTTATATAGAAAGAAGAAAAATGTTTTTGTAGTTCACCTATTCTCCTCCTCCCCCTTCCCCCTAACTCCCTCTCTTCAAATTTGCAACAGCCATATTATATTAGATTTTCTGACCTCAATCATCCCAAAAATGACATATTAGTTAACATTTTAGAAGAAATTCTCATCCGCCCCTTTTACACCCTCCCCTAAATTTTTATAACATCCGTTATACAAAATTAACTTTTCCGACCTCAATAATCCCGAAAATGTGACGTTAGTTAACATTGTTGGAGCAATTGCCAATCTCTTCCCCCTCCCCCGTTAATGTTGTAACATAATATTACACAAAATCATATTTTTTGACCCTAATCACCCCGAAAATCACATTTTTCGAAAAATTGACAATCGCAATTCTTTTTTACCATCTGTTAGACAAAATTTGATTGTCTAACCTCGAAAACCCCGAAAATTATACATTTAATATTTTCGGAAAAATTCCCAACCACTCCTTTTTATTCCCCCTAAAAACATTCCTCTACGACCTTCCAATTCCTCTACCACCTGCCAATTGCTCTACGACCTTCAAATATCTTGGACAAAATAAGGCTTCATGACCTAAATAACCCCGAAACTGACATATTCGTTATCAGTTTTTGAAACATTGTCATCTGTTGGACAAAATTGAATTTTCTGACCTCAAAAAAACCCGAAAATGACCCATTAGTTAACGTTTTTGATAAAATTGACCGTGCTTGTTTACACCCCCCCCCCCCCCCCCCACTTTACTTTTCTTAACATCTATTACACATCAATCATATTATCAAATCCTTTTAATATTCTTTACATTTGTTGTTCGACAAAATTAGATTTTCGGACCTCAGTAATCCCATAGTCTTCTCAAAAATATTTTTAATACTTCCTATGTTCATCGTCTTTCCAACGGAGTCCACTCCTGGAATGTAATATTCCAATCCGGTCTCTAGATTACAAACTTTTAGCCATCATTTCATCCTCTTAGGAGTTGATATCTAAAAAGTTATAAAACATGTGTTTATTTTTTAGAGTGCTTTTACATAGTTTCAAGGTAATAGAACCATATAACACTAATCCATTACAAACTTTAAACTCCCAATTGACCCCCTTATGGGTTTATTTATTAAAAACTGTAAAACAGATGTTTAAACATTTATTTTTTAAAGTACTTCTATTACATTTCGAGTTAATAGGACCAACTTATATTTTTTCTCCATACAAAGTTTGACCTACTGTTTCACCCTCTTAGGGGTTGAATTTTGAAAAACCCTTCCTTAGTGCACCCCCTTAGAAGTTGAATTTTGACAAATTCCTCCTTAGTGCACGCCTACGTTATAAAAGGAACCTCTATGCAAAATTTCAAGTTTCTAGACCCAGCGGTGTGGGCTGTGCGTTGATGTCAGTCAGTCAGTCAGTCAGTCAATCAGTCAGTCAGTCAGTCAGTCAGTCAGTCAGTCAGTTAGTTTCTTCTTTTATATAAAGAGATAGACTAGGTGTAAATTTTGCGCAAACCGATCAAATCCGATTTTTTAAATGTACCACTTTAATTTTATCCAAACTGTGCATCCTACAAAGAAAGTTTTATTTCAAAAATATTCGTTTTAAATATATTTGGTTCAGACGAATTACATTATTTTTATTTTTTGTCATTTTGTATATTTGATTTCAACTGTGATAACGTTAAATACGTTTTTTATGTGTGCAAGAACTTTTATCAAGAATACCCAAAATTTTCAGGAATTGAATTTTTTTTCCATATTACGCGAACTTTACGGATGCCGCTGCACAAATAAAGTAATAAATAATAAATCCACACAATCATTGATCATTAGTTTTAATTTTTGCAATTATTTTTTGATCCAATAATTATTTAATTGAAAAAGCCTTGTTTAAAGGAACTACGTCACTGGTATATGGATTTCCAGCAACTAAGCCAGGAATATTCTAAAACGGGACAAAGCAAGCATGCGTGATGTCTTCATGCCTATGACGCTCGTAGCTTTTTCTTGCATGATTTTTATTTTGAGTATTACTTCTTTTAATTACTATTTATTTTTTTAATAGAATCTTTTTTTTAAACTGCAATAAATTAATTTATTTGAAGATATTTCGTTGCTGCAGTTACTAAAATCGATTAAAAAAATCAGTTTAAGTACGTAATATGTTATTGTTGTAAATTCCAATTAAATCACCATTTACACACCCATACTATGTAATATATGAAAATAATTGAACATGTCAATTAGGTGTGTTGAGATAAAAAAATATCTGGTTGCACCTACCCTTTGATTATTATAAGTCTTTTCAAGGTTGATTAAAAATTTTACCCACCCACATTTTAATTAGTGCTTAATATTATCGAATATAACATGAGATTAAAAACATTTTTAATACTTTGTAATAAAACTCTTTTGCTTTTTAATGTTTCACATTTATTAGAGTATGACTCTACATATGTTTCGCCTTATTAGGGCTTTTTCAAGAGTACCTACTGATGTAGCAATACTACAGTTTTTTTAAATTTACTAAAATAATAATCTTAAGGCAGTTAGGTAATAAAATCAGGTATACATATATTTGTAAACGATCCTTCCTAACTTTAGTATTACTACATCAGTACTCTTGAAAAGCCCTACTAAGGCAAAATATAATATGTATAGTCATACTCTAATAAACCTGAAACATTAAAACGCAAAAGAGTTTTATTTACAAAGTATTAAAAAATGTTTCATAAAGAACCTATTGCATAATCAACACAGTTTATTTAATACTTTGTTAAATAAAACAGACTCTTGTCAATTTATTTAAACCTATAAATTTATAACAATTATTTGCAGATGGATGAAATCGGTTAGAAAATAACCTGTTGCTCCAAACTTTTAAACAACTAATAAATTTATGTGACGCTTATAGAGTCATTTTTGACAATGTAATTAACGTAAGTGCTGTCATATTACAAGTATCCAATTAATTTAATTCCTGATACAAGAAAATCAGTCAAGTGCAAGCTATACTTGCAGAATTAGTGTTCCGTGCCGTGATACCCCTTAGAGGGTGAGTTTTGCAAAATCCTTTCTTAGTGGACGTCTACGGCGTAAAATAAAGCTGTGTGCAAAATTTCAACTTTTTAGCATTAGAGTTTTGGCTGGGCGTTGATGAATGAGTGAGTCAGTCAGTCAGTCAATGTACCCTTTTATATATTAGTATAGATAAAAAATAAATAGAAATTAAAAATGAAAAATAAAGGAAAATTTTTTAGGGTTTCTTGAATTTTTTAAATTTCAAAATTCCTTAATATTCATTCACCATCTCATCAGTAATTAGGTAATTTATTAAAATTCTTGACAACCCTAACAAATTGGTTCTTTCAAGTTTCTAAACTCTTGATACTTTAATATTACTTTTTCTCCGCGTTACATAAACCAACCCCACCACCCCATCTACTGCTTCCTTTCGTTACTTCCTTCCCCCTAAATACATACTACCAACATTACACATTTATACGACTAATTTAAGTTTTTAACATCTCTTTAATCTTTAGGTATTTTGAATTATTTTGATTTCTTTCTTATATCCAGAATCCCTCAGACTTTTCTCTTTAATTTACTATTTAAATATAACATAACCCCTCCAAATTTTTCAAAAAAGTAAAATTTACAAATATCACCAGCATACAAAAAAAAAGTGGTCTGTACATTTGACCAGACCCATCTATCTATCTATATGTATTTTGATGCGCTGAATCCAAATCCGAAGTACGCTTGGCCCGTACACCCTCAAATTTTGAGTAAATTGCAAAAAACGCTGAAAATGGCTAAAGTTGCGAAAAAGTGCAGTTACGAAAAAGAAGAAAATTTTATTGAACTAGATCAAGTATGTTCCTTATATATTTTGATGCGCTAAATCCAAATCCGACGTCCGTTTGGCCCATACACCCTCAAAATTTTGAGTAAATTGCGAAAAAACGCTGAAAATGGCTAAAAATTGCAGATATGAAAATGAAGAAAATTTTATTGAACAAGATCAAGTATGTCTCGTATGTATTTTGATGCGCTGAATCCAAATTCAGAATCTGTCAATCTCAATAATTCATATATTTATCAAAAATCGTAAAAGATAGCAATGAATAGCAAAAAATAGTATTGTTCTTACGCACCAATGAGGACTTTTATTACATATGTGGGAGTGATTTCTTGTAACATTATACTCTACAGAAGCCAAGATACCCACTACTGCAGGACTGCAGTCGCTTGATGACGAGGCCTGCGGGCCTGCTTTGTCACCCTGACCAGACGCCGATACTGGGGTTCCGAATCCCTGCATCGTAAACTTATCGCTAGTGGCTGCCATGACGGTATACACGCCGTTAACCCAGGGACTCGGCCAGATGGTTCTGTTGCCCACCGTCACCACGTGGAGGTGCCCTGGTTACAGGCACAAGCAATCAGTCCTCCGAAGTTGAATTGCAAGTTCTAGCTATTTTTCGTAGTTTTGTGCAATGTACTCAAAATTTTGAGGGTACACGGGCCAAACGGACTTCGGATTCAAAATACATACGAAACATACTTGATCTAGTTCAATAAAATTTTCTTCATTTTCATAACTGCAATTTTTAGCAATTTTCAGCGTTTTTTCGCAATTTACTCAAAAGTTTGAGGGTGTACGGGCCAAACGAACTTCACATACATACATACTTGACCTAGTTCAATAAAATTTTCTTCATTTTCATAACTGCAATTTGTAGCCATATTCAGCGTTTTTTCGCAATTTACTCAAAATTTTGAGGGTGTACAGGCCAAACGGACGTCGGATTTGGATTTAGCGCATCAAAATACATGAGAAACATACTTGATCTAGTTCAATAAAATGTTCTTCTTTTTCATAACTGCACTTTTTCGCAATTTTTAGCCATTTTCAGCGTTTTTTGCAATTTACTCAAAATTTGAGGGTGTACGGGTCAAACGGACTTCGGATTTGGATTCAGCGCATCAAAATACATATTGATAGATGGGTCTGGTCAAATGTACAGACCACTTTTTTTTTGTGTGCCGGTCTTTGATTTCAAAATTTGAATTTTGCGTATTTATATCACAACTTCACACCAGGTCTCTCTGGTTATAAAATTTTCCCCCTAAAAATTTAACAACCTCGTGGTTCATGATCATTTATCAAATCTTACACCATCAAAAATGTGATCGTGCTGAAATTTGAAATGGTTTTGTAAAATAATTGTTTGATTTTAATTGTGATGTAAAAATATTTTAATATGTTCTACTGTTGTTTGTTCATAATGAATTTCTGACTGGCATCCTGACAAATGAGTAATAAGCCAAATATAACCTATAAAATAAATTTAATTAAAAAAAGAATAATTTCAAAATTAATCTTGAGTCTAAATTAAACTCTTAATCTTCATGTAAACTTGTTTATTCCTTACTTTCAGGATGCACTGATGATAACCTATAGGGTCGAAAGCGCTCTGCTAATAAATTAATTAAAACAAATTTTGCACTTAATACAAAGTATTCCGATTCCCGGAACACTAAAAAGCTTAGTTTTCTCTCCCGAGTTAGAAATAGTGTGCCCACCTATAGAGAGCATAATCCACCTTCGACACTTGAGGTTATCATAAACGGTAAAAACATTCCTCAGATATTTTCAAATATCTTTAAAAAAATTCAGGTCGAATTTATCACTCAATCAAACACTCACACAAACATTTTGTAGGTAAAGATTTATAATTGAACATCATGAATTGCAAGCACGTGTACATACACAATACCTTCATCTCTTTGTCAAAGATTTCTTGTGTGAAAGCCAGAGCTAATAATGTTTATTTTTTCCTGAGAAACGTAATGCAAAATTGATAGAACGAAAAACGTGAGGTAGAATAGGAGAAGGTAGTTTAAAACAGTCATTAATATTATTTTGGGTAAAAATTGTTCAAGGGCAAGCTATACTTGCACAATTAGTGTTCCGTGCAATCAGCCCACCCTTAACCTGAGCAAGCCTCAGCCGCTCAATCTTTACCCATCTGGCGCGCTACCCGCCGCCGCGCGCCGACGACACCAACGCTGTATCACATCGTGTATGCGCGGAGCTGAGTAGGGAGGCTTTTGGATTAAAAATTAAACTTATTTTATTTCTAATATACATATCTATTTATCAAATTTATTTATTTATTTAAATTAATGGAAAACACGTGTTTAAACATTTATTTTTTAGAGTCCTTCTATGAGTTTGGAGTTAATAGGACAATCTAGTATTTTCTCTCCATACAATGTTTGAGCCCCTATTTCACCCTCTTAGGGATTAAATTTTGAAAAACCCTTTCTTAGTGCACGCCTACGATATAAGAAACCTCTGTGCAAAATTTCAAGTTTCTAGAGCCCGCGGTGTGGGCTGTCAGTCGGTTTCCTCTTTTATATATAGAGATTTAGAGAGAATTGTCAGAGAGTATTTCCAAGAAATTTCCCCTCAGATGGTTAGAAATGCAGTGGAATAAAACCGGTGGTCACATTGAAGCTTAGTGAAGTATTTGTTAAAATGTTGTTGTTTATTCTGGTAATATGTTATTTGAAAAACATGTTTTTCAAAACACTTTTTTAACAATAGAAGGGTACATGTGAATGACCCATAACCTTATTTTGTCAAATTTCATATTTGATCACTTTTCATTTCTGGACGATACTTTCTTACGTTATTATACTTTGCAATTAAAATTTAAGATAATTTTTCTTCTGCGGCATTTATCGTTTTACTTTATTTGCTTGTACTTATATGCTATTCAAAATTTTTGATTTAAGTATTATGTTCTCAAGAAGATTAACTTTTTTCCGTCAAAAATAAAAAATTTCCCATTTGTAAAGATAATTTCTGGTTATACTGTATGTATGTACAAAATTGAAACGAGTTGTATTTAAAAACGTATTTAGCAAATAAGAAAAATCTAATTAAAATTTTATAACAAAGCGTTTCCGGACATTTTTGTTAACAGAACTATGTTTTTCTTATTTTCAACCAAAGAAACACCTTTAAAAGTTCGCCGTTAGAATATTGCAACAACCTGTAGATTGTGCAATGTGCGATCTGCATGTCAATACTTAAACTTAAGGTTAAATAGGAGCTTATTATATTTTCAACCTAAAATATCTTGGCAAAAACCAATTTTAGGAAGATTAAGTGTAGCTAATGACATCATTATGCATATGGCGTTTCATTAAAATGATAATTTTTTACATACGTACGCAGAGATCGATTTTTAATAGCTGGTTTAATATACCATAACAGTTTTAACTCTTTTCTAATAGCAGCTTTTATAAAAACAAAAACGAAAAACTTTCACAAATTTTTGGTGCCGTACATTTTTGATATAAAGAGAAATGTTGTAAACAATTAAGATGAATACTGCTATATAGACCCTGGTAGTTATGTAATTTTTTCTTTACAAAAATTAGTAAACAAAACAGTTGTGACTCCGATTTCCGGTCAAAAATATCTCAAAAACCGTAAGGCCTATAAAGCAGAAATTCTGCAAGCAGGTAGTTCTTTCACCAAAGAAGTTTACCAGTGTCCTGGCGACTTTCCCCTCCGCCCAGGGATAAGCTACTTCCAATTTAATTTTGATAATAAACTCCTAATAGATGGTGAATGTGCCGGCTAATAATGTACGATTCGTCCGGATGAGGCTTGGGTCGGGTACATTCGAATTGTTCATTTATTAAAGACATTGACAAACATGTCCATAGGTGTTATTATTGTTTAACATGTAGTACTCTGGTTAAAGATGTGAGAGCGAATAGTTGGGACTTAAAAAAATAATGTGATGAAACTCATTACTTAGTATTAAAATTTTTTAATGAAATTTTGTACTTCATCTTAGGGTTTAGTTTAAAACATATTTCATAATTGTTCTTTTGGTAGAAAATAATAAACAAGGTATGGTTACTCTTACGCAAAATAACGTTTTCGTATTTTAATGCTCCCTGTTAGAAAATTAAATTTTTAAGAGTGGCATATTTACGTATTTTGCCAAATTTGGTCCATTTCTTCTCTTCTAAACCCCATCGGCGGACATATTGTATAGGATGTGCCTCGATAAGGATCATAACCCATACTTAAATGCTTTCAAAATGTTCACTATCTTTGTATATTAGTCATAATGTTATATTATTATGATAGATCCTGAAAATCATTAAACCTATTTTAATTTCCTTTACAACAATAATAATAGTTTAGTAGTAATTTGGGCTAATTTGTCATAATAAGTTATATATAGGGTACCCAAGAAATGTCAGTGTTAAGTAAATGATTTAACTTATAAGTTATAAGCGAGCAAAGTCGCGGGTAAAAGCTAGTATAAATACATAAACAAAGATAAACGTTCATAAATAAAAATATAAGAGAGCAGGTCTCTTCAAAAATTATTTTGTCAGAATAATTTATAAAAATACTGGTAATTCGCAGGTTACCCCACGTACCCCTAAAGCAATTGAAGAAGAAAATGCGTAATGACTAATGACTGGTATTGTGTTTCCGTGAAAATCTTAGGGTTCCCTGAGAATATCCCGTAGTAAGAATGTGTAATCGACAAAACATCAAGCAGACATAAAATTGCCTATGAAACATTTTTTATCAAAATAAACTAAATGAATACAGCTAAAATATTTTTATAAGAAATATAAAAATAGACTTATTCTGCCTATTGTTATGATAAAAACCTGAACAAAGAAAAGCTTTAGTGGCTGGGCAAACAAAAATAGACAATGTCTGTCCTCGCTTTAAAGCCTGCAAAGTCCAAAACAATGGACAAGTCAGGGTCGAATGGAAATTGACAATGATCGGACAGAATATTATTCATAACTATTACTCACCTCATACTAATAAAATTCTTTTTGTTCCATATATTTTTTAAGCAAGTTTTTTTGACATTAATTAATTATAAGACATAATTTTAAACCTATAGAATTCACCACTGTTTGTCTTGACCCGATCATCCATTCATTGTAAGAAACAAAAGGTGACAAATTGCCTGACAACAGTAATAATGCACATCATCAGTTTTGATTGTTTGCTAAAATTTTAACAAAACATTGTATACAGGGTGGTCCGAAAACAATGGGACAGAACAACAGTGATTACATCCAAAAGTTGATGTTAACTGAGATACAGAGTGCTAATGATAAAATACTATTTTTGGTCATTTTGTCTAAGCGCCCCTCATCCACTGCAATAAAATTACTGCCGAATTATTTTTCCCTCTAGGCTAATCATTTGTGATATATCATACAGGGTATGCCACAAATATGTCACTGTTAATAAGGATATAACCTATATGTGAACGAAGATGCGAGTAAAGACTAGTTAAACATGAAAAGAGACTGATTAAAAACAATTAAGTAAAAAGTAAAAACTCTAAGAATTGGCAACAACGTGATTCGCTCTTCTCTTCAACAGATATTTAAATTATAAATAACGAATTACCGGTACAAACAAGTGCGACAATGAAACATCGATTACTATCGTAATCGGAATGCACTGCCTAATAGGCCAAATTCGGTCAAGTGCAAGCTGTGCTTGCTCAATTAGTGTCCCGTGCCGTCAGTCCCCACCTAGCCTGAACAAATCTCGGCCGCTCGATCACCGCCCATCTGCCGCGCCACTCACAGCCGATATCACCAACGCCGTATCACATTGCATATGCACGGAGCTGAGTCATGAGCGTCTCGACTCGAATTAAAAATTTAGAAAAATATGTAAGGACAAAAGTTGTTCCTTATATCGTGAGAAATATTTTTTGTCGAGAAAGTTTCCTCTCTAAAATAAATGGTTCAGCAGTTATAATAAACAATAAATTGTTTATAAATTTTTTTTAATCATGATAATTTGGCTCAATCTACACCTAATTCTCAATGTTCATGATTTTTTTTCAGATATTTTCTGAGCGACCCTTTTGGTGATGAGGATGGGAGATAGCAATCTTTAAACGTTTTTCCCGAAAAATGTTTAAAAAATGCATAAAAATACATCATCTAGTGTTGAATTCGTGCTTCAATTAGCTTTCATTTGACATTCACACGATGCCCTTAAGATTTTTTTTTCCATGTCCCACTTTACCCCCTGAAATTAACCCCCAGAATTAAAATTTAACTTTTTATACTTCACGTATGTGAATGTGGGTCAGTACACTCTATCACTGTGGTAAATTTCAAATTTTTACGTCGAACAGTTTCAGAGAAAACCGCCTTTGACGACGGACGGATGGACACCGAAGTGATTGTTTTGCTAATTTTACCATGGAACTCTAAAATTAGCTCGATATGGATATTATGTAATTTGAATTACAAAGGGTTAATTACGAAAATTATTTATGTAGGGTCAACTGGGGTAAAAATGAGACACACAATAATTGGGTGAAAATGAGACATTCAAATAAAATCCATGAATATTTTAATTCTGGTTGGTTTCTTGTGTTAAGCATTTAGTGCTACATATCACCAAATCCTCCCCATAATTTATTTAATTGTTTTACAACAAACTTGTTCAAAACTGTGATTAGTAACATGATGCGTTTTTTCAAGGTCAAAATCTTTTATAGCCGTCCATCAAACTTTTGTCGTGGACCTTCGGCACGTGGCAACCGGTGCTCGGTAAATAGCGATTCGCACGTAAATTTGTTCTAGATTACCGCCTGCAGTAGCATTTCAGTTGAATTTAAGCCGTTTACAGAGAGGGTAGTTAAATTTTTGAAGGGGCAAATCTGAGACGCAATAGGAGGTAAAAATGAGACATTATAGGTGTAAATATGAGACATAATAATTATTGTTTTTTTTTAGATTTCAATTACCGATCCAAGATGCCAAAGAAATATATACATAAACCAAAGAGTTATACGGAAGAAGATCTTAAAAAAGCAGCAAATTTATTTCGCAATGAAGGTATAGCCCTAAGAACTGCAGCCAAAATCTTCAACATCGATAAATCTAAACTTAGTCGATACATAAATCAGAAAAATTTCAGTAAACAAGGGAGAAAAACAGCATTATCTTTGGTCGCCGAAAGAGATTTATCCTCTAAATTAATAACTATGGCCCAGTGGGGATTTGCATTGACTAAGCAAGAGGTCGAAGACGCGGTGCAAACATACGTTCTACAACATAACTTGAAAACATCGTTTAAAAACGGCCGTCCAGGTAATGACTGGTTTAGGGAATTTTGCAAGAGAAATCACCTTAGCCTGAAAAAGAGTACCTTGTTTCCTATTTAAGGCGTAAGGGAAATAATTAATTTTGTCTTTCAGTTCCTGAAATAAATACTTTAATAAAAGAAGCCATTGTCTTGAAATTGCCAGCACCAAAATCACCAGGAGGTACTTCCAGGATGGCAGAGATGTTTGCTTTCGCAATAGATTTTGAGAGATTTGTCCGTTAATTTTTTTAGATACATTACTTACTTCTTATTTTTTCATGTGCCCTTCTGAATTTGTTCTCACATTTGAAAAAAAAAATATTTGTTTTCCATTTGAATTGTAAACTATTTTAAGTCATAGATATTTGTAAGAAAAAGTAGTTTGTTTAAAAATTTAATATTAATATTTCTCCATTTATTTGTATTTTTATACTTTTTTAATGATCATATTAAAAATATATATATATATATATATATATATATATATATATATATATATATATATATATATATATATGTATATATATTTTTCTTGTCTTCTTTATTCCCCTTTACGTCTTATTTTTGATTTAGACCACCTTGCGATCGACAAAATATATATTTTAACAGTCTTATATTTAACCAGGAGTGTCTCATTTTTAGACTTTTTGTGGGTTAAATATAAGACATATATTTTATTTATTTTTACTTGCTTTTAGGTATTTTTTAGGGAATTTTTATTTGTCACAAGATTCTTCACCATTGTTAACCTATTTCGGAAATATTATCAAGTTCTTTGCTGAAGTCGAACATACAAAAAAATTGAAAGTTTAGGAAAATGTCTCATTTTTACCCCACTTGACCCTATATCTTAAAAATCCAGTTTTTGGAATATTACGATTCTGCCCGCTCCTAGTAACACTGATTGCGACAATACTGTTAAAAAAATTCCTCATACAATATTCATATACTTTTTATTTATATGTATTTGTCCTAATTCCGTATATCTTTTTCACTGGTTGTGACACCTTATCAGAGTCGTATAATTTTTCAATTTAAATTGAATTTCTCGCCCTTTAGGTTTTCCTTTTCGTGCCGTCCGAACGGATAAATCTTTCTTCTTGATGGTTTGCATTAGCCTTGACACAAATTCTGGTGCATTTATTTGGGACACAAAAAATAAATTAATGTAATTCATTTGGAAGAGGGACAAAAAGGCTGCGCGACCTTAAGCTTAATTAATTACAGGCCTTATATAAAATTAAAGCCCACAAAGACGGAGACGCTGCCGCCGGGTGCGGATGCCGTTGCCGTCTTACAGATTTATTACGATGCTATTCTGTGAAAGCGAGACGGAGAAGCGATGAAGTTTTTTTCTCCACAGTACGAGAATAAGGAAGATAGAAAACACTTAAAAAAATTCTTATGAGAAAAGGATTTTAGACTATGTAGAAAAGGCGTCACGTTTTTGATATTTTAGCAGACAGACATTTATCCAAACAAAAGCATTGCTGTAAAACGGAGCCCAAGTTCTTCTGACTGCTCGGCTGTTAAAAGTAGTGAAATCTGTTATACAGGGTGGTACACCGACAAATTTCCATCCAGGTGTATTTTCGTTTAAATAAATAAATTGTAAAAACGGTCCGACCGTATACTTTAGTTTTCAGGGGGACATATTTTCTTGGTATTTTCATCCACCGTGCTTGAACCCCTAAGCAGGGGTGGCTTTCACCCTTAAAATCCTAAACGGGACGTGGAGTCAGTGATACCTCACTTTAAAGGGAATTAAATTGCCTTTCCAATGGGATACTGCTCGTTAAAATCGAGCGAGTATGAGTGAGTCTGAGAAATGGGACCTTAAAGAAATTAAAATTTAGAAGTAACGAAATTTCTGACCAGTTGTTTTAATTAAGTAGATGCTGGAAATGTCCAACCCCAACCCCATGCAATTATAAAGGCACTGTTCGAAATGTCCGCAAACATTATGAAGCATTTCGGGAGTTATTTGTGGGCACTCGTAAACTATTCGTTTCTAAAGAATTGGGTTTGGTTGCATAAATTTTTGTTTTTAAAAGTCCCAACACAATTTTTAAATTTTTAAAAATTCTTTAAATATAGACTTATTATTGGAGTTCAATTGTACTCCTACTTCTTTGAAAATTATATTACCATTTTTTCAATGACCAAAATATTTCTTTAAGTTTAAATTTTTTTTTTGCGAATAATCTCAGTTAGAGCATATTTTTTGGCTTTTACGCCAAAATTACTAAATATATAGCAATTAGAAAAGACAAAGAAAAAATTATATATGTCGTTAGTATTGGAAGAACTATATTTGTTCCTACACAATACTTTAGACATTAATTGATTTATTAAAGAAAACATATTTATGAACATCTAAGAAAATCTAAATGTACATCGCAAAAATTGAATTTAAGGCAGTAGCAAGAAAAATGAAATATTTTAAAATATAGAAATGTAAAAAAATTAAAATTATCATAAAATGATTTAGAAAATTTACTTACACCTTAAACCTGTTGACAATATATTGTTTAGGCCTTTTTGGGCCTAGTCAGTCCAGGAGTATGAGGCCTCTAATCTAATCTTTATCTATTTTTATTATAACAGAGAAACACATTTATGACAAAATATGATGTCAAAATGACTTATATAGACAGTAAGTCTTATTGCCATATTTGTTAGTAAAGAAATACCTTAAAAAATTAAAAAATTCTGGCCATACAGGTATGGTTTCTTTGTTTAAATTTTACTTTTTGCGAATAATCTCAGTTAGAACATATTTTTTGACTTTTAGGCAAAATTACTAAATATATAACAATTAGAAAAGAAAAAATTCTATGTCGTTAGTATTGGGAGAACTTTATCTGTTCCTACACAATACGTTAGACATTAATTGCTTATTAAAGAAAAAATATTTATGAACATCTAAGAAAATCTAAATGTACATCGCAAAAATTGAATTTAATGAAGTAGCAAGAATAATTAAATCTATTAAAATATAGAAACGTAAAAAAAAATAAAAATTATCATAAAATGATTTAAAAAATTTAATTACGCCGCAATCCTGTTGACAATATATTGTTTTGACCATTTTGGGTCTCGTCAGTCCAGGAGTATGAGGCCTCTAATCTAATCTTTATCTATTTTTATTATAACAGAGAAACACATTTATGAAGAAATATGATGTCAAAATGACTTATAAAGACAGTAATTCTTATTGCCATATTTGTTGGTAAAAAAATACCTTAAAAAATTTTGGCCATACAGGTATGGTTTCTTTGTTTAAATTTTACTTTTTGCGAATAATCTCAGTCAGAATATATTTTTTGGCTTTTACGCAAAAATTACTAAATATATGACAATTAGAAAAGACAAAGAAATAATTCTATGTCGTTAGTATTGGGAGAACTATATCTGTTACTACACAATACTTTAGACATTAATTTCTAATTAAAGAAAAAGTCTTTATGAACATCTAAGAAAATCTAAATGTACATCACAAAAATTGAATTTAACGAAGTAGCAAGAAAAATTAAATCTTTTAAAATATAGAAATGTAAAAAACTAAAAATTATCATAAAATGATTTAAAAAATTTACTTACACCTCAATCCTGTTGACAATATATTGTTTCGACCTTTTTGGGCCTCGTCAGTCCAGGAGTATGAGGCCTCTAATCTAATGTTTATCTATTTTTATAGAATTAAATTCATTTAGAGATGAAAATCACTTGGAAATGAAGGAAATCGGTTAAATGTTAGAATAACTCATAATTTTTTAATGATAATATTAACAATGGCAGCACAAAATCTGTTAAAACGTAACTGATCAACTAGATCTTAATTGAAACTAAAACCAGTACTAAATTTAACATTTTGTTGGAAATCTGAACGTAATTGCCTATTAGTGAAAAACCTTTATAAATTTTTAAGGAAATCTAAACGTGTAATAAAAATTGATTTATATTAGTTATTAAAGTAACAAGAAAAATTAAATCTTTTAAAATACAAAATATTATTATAAAATGATTTAAAATCTGGGCGCAGGTACTACAACCGTGCCCCCAGATTTTGAATTTTATGCTCCGTGCATAATGATACATTCAGTTCGGGATTGCCGAGTTCAGTCCGGTTTGATTTGTTCCTTCCTCAGCGCTTGCATGTTATTCATACATTTTAGATGGGATTAGGATTATAGACTTTGGACCCGGGACTGAACTCGACTATGCCCATTCAGTTTCTTTCGTATTAACGATACTAGATATTTTCCTGATTAAAAAAAACAACAAAGAATTAATTCTTACACAGGTTAAAAGTTACATTTGAACAGAAAAGTCCTACTAGTTAAGACTACTTGTCTTGTGTAAATAAAATATCCCGCATTAAGCGTACCGTGAAATTTATTAGAACCAGCTCTTATTTATTATGTGTATACATGAAACAATCGAATGTAAAAGTTTTTTACGTATTACATGCATAAGAAAATAACCACCTAAAGAAAATTACTGGTTTTCGCACAGAACAAATAAAAACTTTAACACTCTTTAAAGTGAAGGTTGTTTGGAAACCTTTTACTTTTACTAAGACATGAACCCAATCTGGGTCAATCTAGTATAGCGGGTATTATTAGTTTGTCAAAAAAACTTCGAGTAATTAATAACAATCATTAATTTGAAATTACCGGTCAGTATTTTTGTATATCCACAACAATTATTGTGTCACTTTTGTATTTTAACAGTTGGTTGGGTTTTTCGTAACATCTAATAACTCACAGTGATAACACAGAGTTTTTGTTTTGTATATTGCGGCAATTTTAAGAAAATCAATATTTGTAAACATGTAAAAGGGGTTTAATAATAGCATGTTCCATTCGATGCAATTGTGAAACTGGGTGTAACCCAGTCCCGTTATCTAAAATTTTTTAAAGCCTTTGGAACGAAAGGGATTTTTTACGAAATTTTGTTTAATCTAGGGATTTTTGTCAATTATAAAAGCAATGATTTTAAACATTATTACCTAAAAATAATATAATAGCTACTGTTTACCCTTACTACAGTTACAATTTAAATAAAACACAATTTCGAAACAGTTGGCGACGTTTAACTTTGGTGGTCGAGCCACTGCGTTCGATCACCGAAGTTAAGTTACGCTCGGCACGGTTATTCCTTGGAAGGGTCACCGTCAGGGAATGCCATGTCTCGCAGTAAACAAGGAAGGTGGTAGGGGAATTCTTCCTCCACCGAGGTGGTACCACCCCACACATCCTCTTAAAGGGCTGGTGAAATATCTACGGATGTTTCCAGCTCTGGATGTGTGAGTCGATCCCCCAGTACACCCACGGTACATAGTATATAGACTTCGGTCTTTGTTGGCTGTCAGAAGATAAAAAAAAATCAGAAAGAATTAGGCACACAAAACAATTATTAAAAAATAATACAAGTTATAATGTTCCAGTTGATAATTAGCTTTATAAGAAATGAACAAAACAATGTATGACATGCAACCTAACATATTTTGTGTTTACGTTGATTCACTATTCCTAAGACTGGTTTTAAGCTTGTTTTGTGTTGTTTATTTGGCCATAAGATCGTATCAAAGTATTATTATTTTTATAAATTTAGACTTTTATTATTATTTCAATAAATCCATTTAATTTTTTTACAAAAACCATCGTATTGGCTAATGATTTATGACAAGTCATGTACAGGGTACGTCAAAAATGTGAACGGTTTCCGCTAGAAGCACATATGTAGAGTACGCTTTAAACTCTATAATAACATAAGAGACTTTTTCTTGATTACAAAATAGGGTAGATAAATATTCCTGGAGGCAAGTGGAGCAAAAAATGATGAGCTACTATGTATGTATGTACCTAACATTATGTTGAGGGTTGTGTATGTACAATAAAAGTTTTTATGTCGCTGGAACGATGTAGAAACAAACAAAAATAACGTTTTTATTACATCCTTTAAGAATAAAAGCTCCAGAGTAATCTGCTTCATACGCCTTCAGGGATATACGTAACGAAATTTTTTTATTAAATTATTTACCCAATGTTATACTAAATGTTAAATTTTATTTATTTTAGACCCTATTACCTCTTAAAGTTGTGCTTAGTTACTTTTGAGAGATCACCAAGTAAGTTTTTACGCGAGTTAATTATAAGTATTAATTAATTATTTTAATTTTAATATCCAGACACGGAAAAATTCACTACGTCGGTATTCTTTACTAGCAGTCACACCTGAACAGATTAACAAAAATGCTTAAGGGTGCGAGAAGGTGAAAGTTTGACGAAAAAATTGGAAAACTGTGAAAAAACGGCAGATCCTATAAACAAGTAATTATTACGGGGCTAAAGATTCAACAAAAAAAATATTTGTAACAGATAATAAAAAGAAGTTTTTCTTAAGTGTTATTGAAATCCTTGACTGCTTGGGGCTCTAGAACTATGTAATTTATTGGCTGCTTCCCTTATCAGATGCCAAACTTTTCACGAAGGGGCCTCAAGGTATACTTGGTCCTTAGCTTTTTATAATTTATATAAATGATTAGATTCATATTTTGGAACATTTTAAATTCCATTTTTTGCAGATGATACAGCAATTTACTTGTCTGAAAAAGATTTTGGTTTAATGACACAGAGAATAAATATAAAATAAGCTTAAAATTATTATTGATAAAACTAAATGTTTATTATTAGGTTCTGAAAAACAATATATTGAATTTAAAGAACAAATTTTGGATTTCAAAATAAATGATGAAATTATTGAAATTGTAAATAAAGTTAAATACTTAGGAGTAATTATTGATAAAAATTTAGATCACGTAGATAATGTTTGTAATATATATCAAAAAATGGTGGTAGTTTTAGGTAGATTGAGAGAGTATTTAAGTATTTATAGTAAGAAGTTAGTATTTAATTTAATTTTCTACCTCATTTTATTTTCTGTATATAGTTTAATTTTATATAACATGTGTTCACAACAGAATAAAAGTAGATTACAAATACTTCATAATAGAGTCATGAGAAGAATACTGGGGTAAGATAAATACACTAATATAGCCGATATGTTAACAAGTTTAAAATGGATGAATATAAAAAACTTTTTACTTTACCGCACATTTATTTTTATTCATAAAATAAATTTAAATTTATCAGCACCTTATAATAATTTTTTGACTTAATTTGATGAAATTCATGAACACAATACCAGAGGAAGAATTTTATTTTGGAACAGAAACTTAAAGCAAACACAATTCTATTTTTTTTTAAGTTATTTTAGAGTACCTATAATAAATTAAGTAATGAAATTAAAGAGAGTAGTTTAAAATCACTTATTAACAAATTAAAAACGGAAATTTTAAGCAATTTAAACCTTATTCGATAAAATTCAAAATAGATTAAAATTACCTATCTGCAAAACAAAAGAAAAAATGGGATAAATAATAAATTGCATGGTATATTTTAAAATTATGTTGAGAATAGCTGGGATAGTTTTGTAGCTAATGTTATTATTATTATTAATATTATAAAAATATTTATTTCCATTCTCGTTGGCTTATTAAAACAGTTTCAAAACATTCAAATGCAATCATTACTATACAGGGTGGCCCACCGAAAGCTTTATCGTAATATGTCCCTCCTAAAACGAAAGTTGGCGTGTCCGAGTGTTTTTCTGTCTATTACATCAAAAAGGAGAAATCCTTGATAGGAAGTTTTCGGTGGGCCATCCTGTATATATCTAATTAAGATCAAAGTAATTTTTCAAAGAAAATAAAACCTGAGTAAACAAAGAGAGCGTTTCAAAATTTCAAAAGTATGTGGGTTAATGCGTTCAAACAAATGACTATATATCTTTAAAGATTTGCCATATTTAGTAAGTTTAGCCTGCCGTGAACCTATTTACAGTTAGACAACTCACCTTGCACTATTTTCTTTATGTAAAAATTCAAGCCGCTAAGGTAATTAAACACAAGTTATCCACTCCATTTTATAGTTATTAGCATTAATGAGTAATGTTTACATCACATTATTATTACGTGCCCAGTGCCCATTTATAGAGGTAATAAAACTTTATAGACATATTCCTGTCATTTTGAAATAACACTAACAAAATAATTTGCATCGATTTTATTCTACTGGTTGATTTACAGATGTCTGTGCAATGGACGGATTTTCGTAATAAAAAAAAAATATTCCAACGAAAAAATAATTAAAACTCTACATGCAATACCTGCAATACCTATAATATAAGATAAACAAGCTTCATAGCATTAAAAGGTTATAATTGTCCCATTGTGCATCCTCCGAAAAGGAAAGAAAATTTAATGTTAAGAAAAAAGGAAAATCTCAATTTTTTTTCTAAAGTGCAATGTTTCGAACAAAAACGAATTTAAGCTTTTAACACAATAAATTTAACATAATAAGTATATTATTTCTGTTTCAGTGATAACTTTGACTTTTATTAGGATCCACCTACGCGAACAACGTCCACTTATAAATAGTATTTAGCATTGCCACAATGAAAAAACCCTAGTTATTTTTTTCGTTTTAGTGCATCTAAATAATAAAAACTTGGCACTAAAAAGCTTTTTTACATGGTTTTATTTTTAAATTTTTAGTAACCTATGCATTTCTGATCATATTACAAGAAATTTTACGTGTTATCGTATTCTACTCGTCAAACCCTTTCATTCGATAGAAATGTCAAGGGGGTTGTGAAGAAAAAAGTTTGGGTTTGGGTTTAGAATGTCAGATAGATTATCGTATTTTACTCGTCAAACCCTTTCATTTGATGCCCATATCAAGGGGATTGTGACGAAAAAGGTATTCCACCATCTTGTAGAGTCCGCCATAGTGAGTTTAGAATGACGTCACATAGCTTATCGTATTATACTCGTCAAACCCTTTCAAACCATGTCAAGAGAGTGGTGAAAAAATGGTAATCCGTCAACTTGGGGTGTTCACCATATTGGATTTATAACAATATTAAATATACTATGTTGCATTGTCAACGGAATTATACACATGTACAAAATTTCAAAGCTCTAGCGTAATTAGAACTAGTCGAAATTTTGATTGCAATATTTGACCTAAACATACTAACATACATACAATCATACATACATATTAACAGGTGAAGTTAAATAAAAGCTTGTAAAAATAAACAAAATCTACTATATACTATTTTGCAATGATAATTAACAATGATTAAATATATTGGTAAAAAAATATCCGAGGAATATCTTTTTACTGATTTCACAAGCGTTAACAAAGTTTAATCGCGTATAACTCAAAACTGGGATTTTAGACATAATATAACATACTACTTTTCCCGCGTATCAGCCAATTGATCGCGCTAGAATATTTCAATCCTGATAATTTTGGTTCAATATACACGTAATTTTCAATGTTTGATGATTTTTTCAGATTTTTGTGAGCGATCCCTTTGGTGATAAGGGTGGGGGACAGAAATTTTTAATCGATTTTTTCTGAAACATGTTTAAAAAAATGCAACAAAATTACTTCATAATATATTGTTAAATTCATGCTTCAATAAGCTTCCATTTGGCACCCTATACAACGCCCTTAATGTTTTTTCCATTTCCCAGTTTACCCCCTGAAATTAACCCCCAGAATCAAAATTAATTTTTTATACTTCACTTCTATAATAGGGTCACCACATTCTATCTCTGTGCTAAATTTCAAATTTTTACGGTGAATAGTTTCAGAGACAATCGCCTGTGGCAGACACACGGGCGGACGGACGGACGGACGGACGGACACCGAAGTGATTCCATGAGTGTTTCGTTTCACGGAACACTAAAAATAGCAGAAAAAACAAGTATATGTGTAGTGTTTTCAGTGTCTTTTATGTTTTAGACAATAAATAATATCTCCTGATTAGGATAATTTAAGAAACCCCGTGTGCCAACTTTAAATAAAAATTTGCAAACGTCTTGGCACTTTCCTCGCGTAATTAAATTAAATATAATAGGATTCTAAAATACCCACTATTTCGACTTTAGTCAGCAGTAACACATAAGTTACATTAACTAGCCAGTTCTAATAACAAGTCAATTAGTAGTAATATATTTAGATACTATTACAATAATCAAACATTCATAATAAAAATAGTTAATTAGCATAAAAGTTGTTCCTTACATCGTGAGAAATATTTTTAACACTTTTTCTTTAAAACCAATGATTCAGCAGTTATAAAGAAATAAACAGTTAAATTGTTTATAATAATTGATTACGCTAGAATTTTTTAATCCTGACAATTTTGGCTCAGTCAACACCTGTTCATGACTCTTTTCAGATTTTTCTGAGCGATCTTTTGCCCCCTAAAATTAACCTCTAGAATTAAAATTCAACTTTTATACTTCACGTCTGTTATTGGGCCACCACACTCTATCTCTGTGCTAAATTTCAAATTTTTACGTCGCACACAGGTGAATTTTTCAAAATACCTGGCCGAAACTTCTGTTTTTGTTTTCTTACATTATAATGGAGAAATTAAGGTTAAAAGTATTATTAGTAATAGTTCCACATTCCCAGTTCTCTTTTTAATTTCATTTTGTAAATATCTTCATTTGTTAAAAAATTATCGGAAGGACTGCTTCCAAGTATCTCAAATAGTTCGCGCTTGGTAAAGGCACCATAACTTGCTATTGACCCTATAAATGAAATACAAATACTCAATTAACAAAAATATTTGTATATGTGACATCTTTTACGTGATTTAACTTTTGTCTTAGGTCGCACTTTGTAGCAGGTACTTAATTTTAATTTGGTGAATACAAAGAATGTGTAAGCTTTTTTACTTCTACAAATATTTTGCGGGATTACGTGGGATTAGTTACTAAACCTTTAAGCAATAATTAGAAACGTTTTTTTGGAATGGATCATTCTAAATAACTAAGTTTTAAAGTGCAGAAACAAAAAAAAATTGCTAATAGTTTTCATAATTAATATACCTATTACATACAGCATCCATAACACCACACATAAATTTGATAGTGAAGAAATTATGCACGCAGCACAGAAAACGCACGTCGGTGACAGGGACTGTGTGCTTACTCGCAACAAGAGTAACAAGCGATTGACAGATTTAAACTAGTGCCACTTAAACAATTTGAATTACTCGAACTTTCTAAAGTCGATTTAGTACGCTCGGGTACCTAAGATCTTAGTTACATCTAAAAGTTTGGGGAAATTTTATATCTGAGTTCAGAGGGTTTTGACCAGGAAATAAGAAAAATTCACTTGGGTGCGTCGAATAGTTTCAGAGAAAATCGCCTGTTGCAGACGGGCGGCCACCGAAGTGATTCCATGTGTTCCTTTTGGCACGGGACACTGAAAAGTAGGTGACACTATAAAATGACTTTTGTAGACTGTTTTTTTGGTTACAGTTGAACTTTTAAGTTTCCAAATAGAGCATGTGACCATACAAATAACCAAAATCTCCATTTTATACATATGTATGATATAATTTCATATTGCGCTATAGCAATGTAGCAATTTTTTCGGGTCAAGTGGTATTTATATTTGGTTAAATCAACCTGCTTTTATGTTGCAATCAATATGGCAAATTATTACGTTCAAAAAAAAAATTAATTAATTTGATACTACCGCATTTGTAGAGGTATAATATGCCTATAATAATATGATATGGCAACACACCTGAATTTGTCAATTAAAAATATTACCAAATCGTGACATTATTACAAAACAACAAGTGGTTATGGCGGGTCCAGAGTTGTTCAGATGTAGGTATAACATTATTATTAATGTAATATGTTACCTAAACTACCGCATGCCGTTGGTGAACTTAATGTGTTTGTTTGTAAGATCTTTTAAAAAAATGTCCTTGCTTTATTTACATGAAAAAATATTCGATATTATGCAGTGTTTAAAAAAGAGTGAACGTTATTGAAAATAGCGTTTTAATTAAAATTCAGCAACTCCAACTCCTGTCTCTAAAAAGAACAAGAAGATTCGTTTAAAATTGTTTTTTCAGCGGAGGTTTGTTAAGGGTAAAAGAAATAAAACAATTACAGCGTGATCCAGAATTAGTACTCCGTTTCAGTATCTCGATATTCTTCGTAATCGACTTCAAAAAATTCGCTACCACTACCGGAAGCAGACAAATTTTTTACTTACTTCTGAATATTTGACATTTTAAATGACTTATGAATAAATATGAGATATTGAATCCGTCCCGTACCCGTGTATTTTTCTATAAATATTTCCGAATAATTCTTGAACAGACTCACTGACTCTCTCGCCTCTCTGTTGTCAGCAAAGTTATGGAGTAAGCGGTCAACTTGCAAATTCTAAAATATCTAGAAAAACACAAAATCATCCATGACAGACATTACGGATTTCGCCATTAAAGATCCACAGCTGATCTCCTTAGCTTTGTCAGACATAAATGGAACAAGTCTCTCTCTCGAATTTCATGGCGAATCTCAGATTGTTGCTCTTGATATTTCCAAGGCCTTTGACAAAGTATGGCATGTCGCACTCCTCAACAAACTATACCTTCTTACGCTCTTCCTACCAATCTATGTACGTACCTGAATCGGTAGCTTCCTCTCTAATCAGTTGTATCTGTCGCGGTTGACTGTCACCCATCTATCTTCCATCTTATCAACGTTGGTGTCCCCCAAGGTTCAGTCCTGGCACTAACCCTATTTCTTCTACACATTAATGACCTGCTCTCTTCATCTACCAGTCCCATTCACAGTTATGCTGACGATTGTACTCTTCACGCCAATATTCATTTTTCCAGACAAGTCTCGAACCAAGAGTTGGATAATAGACGCAGATCTATGCACCTATCCCTTTCCCAAGATCTTCAATTAACCTTAGACTAAGATGCCAAGAACCTTGTTCAGTTCAACGCTTCCAAAACCCAGTTTTGCTCCCTGTCACGCAGAAAATATGGCAACGCTTACCCCATCCACATGAATGGGCAAGCCCAATGAAACGTTCGATCCTGTTGGCACCGCTTTCAAACATGATCTCAGCTGGCACAAACACATTACCTCAGTAGCCACATCGGCAAAATTAAATATAACTTTGCTTTTACAAAAAGTTTATTCCCTATAACGGTAGGAACTTTTAAATAATCACATGTCTTTTATTTCCAAAAAATTGTTGAATGTAGAGTAGAACCAAATACTTGAAAATTAAGAATCTCTGTCTTAAAATAATAGAGTGTTTTGCTATTAGCGTAATATTTAAAACGCCAAACTTTTGCACACAAAATATATCATATTCAAGAAGAAATAATGCTCTTCTTCCGAGCGAGCTGAAAATTTCGTTTTCAGGATCAGCCAGTACCAAGATTTTTGCATTATAGTAATCTCGGTAGCTAAGACTGGCCCGTGACGCTACTGTATGGGCGGAAATTTTGCAATAACGTAGCTACCTGAAGCAAGTAATTTCCTACAGATCGAGTTAAACGGAAGTAATTTTCTTGAAGCAGGTACGCGTGTTAGTGGCGTGTTCTGTGACTCTGATATGAACATTGTTTTTTTTTTATATTCTATGCCTTGAAGCTAAGTTTTGTTCCAAAAAATTTATTCTGGAAATATTATAGTTAGGAAGATGTTACACATCCTTTGATGTGTTTGTAGTATGTGGACGTGCTGTGTTTCTTGTTTAGTTTTATACAGATCTCGTATGATGGCTTTGCGTTTTTCATGTTAAAGTTTCAGCGGTAACATTTTTAATTAGATTTTTCAAATAATAGCTTTAATTCTATGGTTATATTTTTAAAACCTGACATAGGCTAACGTTTTTATTTAAAGGGATAGACCTATAGTTTCAAAAGCGATAGAGAGAATAGTCCAACTAAGAAAAATAAAAAAAATATATTTTTCCCAGTATTGTCAATTTGTAAGATATTTCAGAAAAACATATTTTCTTAATTGACAACAATGCATTTTTTTGATAAATTTTGATACATTTCGTGATTATAAAAAAACCACAATGGGTAAAAATTTTTGATCAGAATAACAGTTTACGAGCTATTGGTATAACTTTAATTAAAACCATGTTACAGGCTTGAAATTTTTTATTTATTTAAAAAGTAGACTGTAAGTTTCATTGCCTGTTAATGGGATGAGAGTAAATTATTTTTTTACCCGTATTAAAAATGAATGGGGTGGCGATACACCTCAAAAGAGAATTAAACTAATTTTTTTTCACGTTGGTGGCTTAATTTTTACGAGAGGCATGCACTGAATTTCATGTTAGACATCCAGACAAACCTCGTCCTAATCCAGAATTTTTAAGATCTAATTTAGGGAAATTAAAGGCTAGTGGAAGTGTGCGCCCCAGGATTCGACGAAGAAGAAAACATGTTGAAATTTAACAAAATGTTCCTTTAGAAAATATTAAAACAAATTAATTTACAAATAAGATTGCACATTGCACAAGCAGTAGGCTAGTCACGGACTACAGTTTGGACCAAATAAATTTGATACAAAATGATCAGTGTACACTGTACAGCACCTTTACGACAATGATTGCGAAAAGGACTGGAATTTTCCGATTTGTTTTGCATGCATCCCTTTACTGTCCAGCTACAAAAGGCTTTAGGCTTTTGTAGAACACGTCTCTCGCTCATGCATACCTAGGGTAGGTTATATTATGGAACAAAGTGCCTGCAGATGTTTTCCCTTCCCGACCCAACCTCTAATCCTTTAAATCCCGTGTCAAGAGATTATATTTCCCTTCTCGTCTGACGCCCACGGTACGTTAGTACTTAGGCTTGTAATCTACGGGGGATGTCAGATAAAAAATATCAAAATATCTCTGCCATGAAAAATCACTAATAAATTGTTAGGAATCCGCGTTCTTGTCATGACCCCCAAAACTATCACTCTATAGAGTATTTAGAATGGTACTTTTTTACCCTATATCTCAAAAAATACATTTCCGGACCTATATTAATAGGAACTATTTTCCTAATTTTTATCGGTCTAACAGCGGGTTGCACAAAACTTTTTTAATCAACTAGTAAATTTAATTGACATTTAGAGTCATCTTTACAAATGACATTAACGTAGGTGTTGTCACATTACAATTGTTTAATTAGTTTAATACGTGATTAAATTGTTTGTGCAAGCGGACGTAAGAATTATTATTAGAAATTTGACGATAATACTTTGCAATACCCTGTAATAGAGATGTGCCATGAGAATGTTCTCAAGGGAATATTTCCGGAGAACGGTAAATTACCGAGATTATTTACCTCATCCATTATAAAAGCGGGTTGATTTTCACCTAATTATTCAGCGATAATCTCCCGCTCTCCGGTGAAAATCACCCTTGTCAAAAGTGAAAATCTCCCCCGTCAGAACTGAAAATCGCCCTTGTCAGCAGTTAAAATGACACATCTGTAACAACAGGTTTTTTATTTTCGTGGTGATGTTTGATGATTATCTAGATAACTAGATAACGAACAATGGCGTTTTTGGTTGTTACTATGGACAACAAATAAAATACAAACAAACGTCAAAGTGTCATTTCGAGATATCATTTAAATATCATTAAAACCCATCAGTACTCAACCTATTCATCCCAGAATGGATATTTGTGAAGAGACCACAGCAGCGAAAATTGGCTCTGTTTCTTCAAACTCCAATCAGCATTCTGTTATACAGTATACCAATTGTGTGTTTAATTGCAATACATTAAATTGTGAAAAATAAATCGTTAGTTTTTTATTTGGTAAATAATCTTCAAAATACATTTCGGGATTGGGAAATAATCAGAAAATCATTCTCAGATTTTTTTGCCATTAGGAAATCGCTCTCGGGCAAGCCCTCGAGCGATTTCCACGACAAAAAATCTTCGGAATGATTTTCGATAATTTCCCCATCCCTTAATATATTACTACAGAATATTTCCCAGCATAAATTCTCGAGAATTTATGATTTCAGAAAAAAATATAAATTACTGGAAAATTACCGAGAATATTTCCGAGAACGAGAATGTTCTCGGAAAAATTCATATTGTCACAAGTGGAAAAACCAATAATGTTTCATAGATCAATATTTGGAAGTTCAATAAGTAAACTATAATCCTATTTTACTTAATCATAAGTTATTGCCCTCTACATTGGCAGGATGTAGCTTATTTATTGAATATGCGTTAAAATTGCAACTATGAAATATTATAGTTCCTTTATAAAATCAAACAGTTACTTCAAATAATTTATTTAAACGACGTTCAGTTGCCAAGTCAGAAGTATCGAGGTTTCTGACCTAAAGTCAACGCCCCTCAAAAAAGGGGGAAATTGCTGATTGGGTAATAGGGCGATCGCAAAGACAAGAGTCGGAAAGGACACTAGTGCACGATCCTCGGTCCGATACGTTGGTCATTGTGATAGATTGTAGAAGACATGATCTTCAAATATTTAATGTAAGTAACAGAAAATTAAGTTGTCTTTCGAGAGTAATAACATAAATCTGTCTATTGTTTGTCATTGAATGTTCCTAGTTTTTGTAAATGAACGATTTAAGTTTGTTTTTAAAATCACGTTTAATTTCAGTCTAGTTAAGGTTCCGTTACCTCTACGCCCCTAGTCGCACCCTTAAAATAGGGCGTGACAATATTCTCGGAGAATTAATGAGAATTTACGGAAATTTAAGGTAACTTATTGTAATGCCACTATTGTATCATAGATGGAGCTTGGAGCATCTTAATATTTATTTCTTTTCTGTGTTGTTTTCAACAACTTGTTTAGATATGTTATTTTATACAGTGCGTTTCTAAGTTGTGTTTTATTTATAAATAAAGTTACTCGAAGATAATGGAAACAAATATTTAATGTATTTATTTTGACTAAGATGCGTAATCAATCACGTTAATTTACAATTTAAATATTTTCTAATTTAGGTATTGCCCATCTCTTTATTTCTTCAGATAAAATTATTGCTAAAACTACTTTTGGTAAAAAATATGTTCTTTCAGTTTATGCAGTCAAAACATAAAATTCTCCCACATTTAAAATAAATTCTCCAAAATTTCCGACAAATTATCATTATTCTCGGAGAATATTTCCCAAAAGTAAATTCTGGAGAATGTTCCATCTCTAACCCTCTATACAAGACAATCTTATTTTTATTATAAAATAATATGGTATTTATTGTTCCTTGCTTTGCTAAAAATACTAGAACTGCGCTGCATCTTTGGAAACTTGAAATCTTTGTCACTAAGGACAAATTATCATTATTTCATTTTCCGTTGTCCTTCCACTACAAAATAACTTCAAATTTATTACTATAATAAGGCTTAAATCCGTAGTAACTTAATTTTGAGGGTTTATGTCCTCGGATATATATGCACAATGAGGCCATTTAAACACCTTCTTAAATAATTTGGGCAAGCAGGAGTTGTTAAAAACTCGTCACGGCAAACTAGGTCGACTGCCTTGAACCAGCTAAGCCTCCTAAAATTCCTCATGCATTTTAATGGCTATATTTTAATACTGATCCCGCAAATAATTACCAGGGGTGCTAAAAATTCTCCAAATATTTCCGCAGACTATTGTCTTACTTAATGACAATGGGAATAGTATTATTTCTCTCTGCGTTAGCTTTAGCAAAATAAAGACTATTTCCAAAATTAATTTCGATTTAAGTGAAGACCATGTGCTAAAGGCCATTTCTTACCAAAATAACACGTCACATACACGCCATTGTATGTAGTCACGGAAAAATTGTCGGTAACCCGCGGCTGTTATACTCAATATCATGTAAGATTATATTGGCGGCCGTTGACATATTATGTCATTTCTAGTTACACACTGTTTACGCAACTTGAACTTTGGTCAGGACACTTCACATTTTTTATAAAAATTTATGACTGTTTAAATAGTGGAACAGAATCTTGCGGAAATTAATTTATTGACAACATATGTGTAGAAATATGAAAACCAGTTGTACTAGAACTATGAATAAGTCTAAATGAACATGTGGTGATATTTCCTACTGATCTCACTGCTATTTACATTCTTGACTTGTATTTAAGGCTCTTTGAACCTCGATCTGATAATCCAGAATCGCTCGCTAACCTTCTTATAACGAGATCGGTCGCGTGTTTATTTTAGCATCACTGATTTTGGGGAACTTATTCAACTTATCAACCCAAGCTTGGTGTTGTGCAAAGGGGGGCCAATATATTTTCTGGGGATCAACAAGTGGAGCATTGATGACGTTCTTATTTCCTGGGGTCAGTGATGTTCGTTTTGGTCACTCTTTCTCTTAATAACGATTTTTCCTATCCCGGCTATATTCACTAAGGAAACAACAGTACATGTAGCCGAGTTGCATGCCGAGCAAAAGTTCCACAACCTTTAGATCTCCACAAATATTCCACTTAATTTGTTTCAAACGAAGCTTCATGTTGTCGTAGGATTCCTTCATGTTGCCTGCGTGCGCCAAAGGAACAAAGAGGAACTTTTTTTATCTAAGACATCCCACGTAGACTTCAAGCCTAAGTACTAACGTACCGTGAGCGTCTGAAGAGAAGGAAATGTAGTCTATTGACACCGGTTTTGAAGGATTGGAGGATGGGACGGGAGGGGAAAACATCTGCAGGCAGTTTGTTCCATAATCTGGAGACCCTAGGTATGAATGAGATAGAGAAGTGGTCTGTTCTACCCTTTTCTACCTGGAGAGTAAAGGGATGCAGCTTATTTACATTGTGGAGTAGAACAGCTGCTTTCAAGCTTACTTTGGAAGAGTGAATAAACAAACGCCACTCGTCTGTGTCATATTCATGGCCAAGAGCCTTTATAACAGAACGGACATCAATACAAAATACTAGACCATCTTTAATAGAGAAGAAATCTTTAAATTGTGCATGGCGACCGCGATAAAAAGCAATTTTTGTTCCACTCTGGAGAAGATTCCTGTCCTTCAGCCTGGAACCTAGAAGTTTGGCTTGCTTCTTCGACAAGTTTGAATCACAGACGAGGTCGTTGAGATCTCCTTGACTTAAAAAATGCAATGCACTGGAAGATGAACCTGCCTACATCATTTTCTTCGTCCATTTTGTCATCAGCAGACTCGTGGTCTCTTGGTGTCATATTTTGTGGCGGTACAGGCACAGGTAACTCCGGGCTGTGGAGTACTGGTCTTAAGGCAGATGGTATATTAGGATATTTTACAGTAGGTTTGGATGTAGCAGTTATATTTGTAAGACAGAATAGCAAACAGAAATATGGTCTGTCTGTTCCTCCAAATCATAGGAATGGCAAAAGGCATAATATGTCGTACACCTTTGGCCCATGCTGTAGGAGGCCCGGCACATAATCTGACACAGCAAATTTGGGGACCCAACTTTTGTCTTGATCACCTACTTTACACTTAAAATAGTGCTGTTAACATTTAAACGAGGGGTGTGAAAGACCGTTTTTGATGTTTGAACGTCAATTCGCTACAGATGTAGCAGAAGGAATTCGGGTGGTTTACATAGTTTCCTGGCATTCTTTCGGGTAATCCCGTGATTATGATTTCACTACAACAGCTATAAACACAATACAGCACAACACTCTTTAAAACGGTAATAAAGACTGCATAATAATATGTTCAAACATTGAGCTCTAGCCGGCAACTGAGAAAGAATTGCTACTTAAGAATGGGCACTGCTTGCAGGTCTAAACATGTCCAAGACCTATCTGCAGGGCAGTAGGAGCTCACTGTAATAGAGTTGTGCTTCCAAAGAGAAGCTGTTGCACTTCACAAATATTGAAATATCAATGTCTCGCACGGGTGTTAAATACCGCTTATTGTTCATGTACACGCATATTCTATTAGTGACATGTGATTATACTAAGGGCGATGGAGAAATTCTGAAAACATAATTGATTTCAGCTTGCCAAAGTATATAGGAAACAAGCATATTTGTACTTGGGACAAAAATCTTGTTAACCAGTGTTACAAGTTGGCAAATATTTTGACATGCGTGATCGGCCACCATTAAAATCTTACGTGATATTGAGTATATCATGACAACATTTTCGTTAGTACTTTCCGAAAGAGCAAACCTTGAAATGTTACTAATTTTATTTGTTTAGTTAATTCTCATCTCATGGTTTCTTTATCGACCCATGAATCTCATTAGACGGCAGATGATTTGCCAAAAATTATTCATCCTGAGGCACGAAATCCCTAATATTTAGGTACTGTCTAGTTTAGTTCTTTTAATTTTTTAAGAAAGAGCATAAAGGTTAGGTACGTGTCTACCATTACACGTTTTCATGAATGTGAAATGCAGTACTTACTGCAAGCCTGTAATAGTTAATACTGAAAAAAAAAACGTTGATCATCATCGTTTCTATACTTTACCGTTCCTTATGTTAACAAGTTAATAGAGTTAATTTTTTTTCAGTACAAGGAAAAAGATGCTGGAAAAGTAGTGGTCTACTCGACGACAATGGGTATCGTCAGGGACACCTATCAGGCTTGCATGAAAGTTAAACAAATACTTAGGACCTTATTAATCAAATTCGAGGAACGAGACGTGTTCATGAGTACAGAATATCAAAATGAAATTAGAGAGAGAATGAAATGTGATCAAATTTTAGTACCTCAAGTATATATAGATGGACAGCATTGTGGGGTAAGTTTCAACTATAGTAGTAATAGTTGATTGTTAAGGTGTTGCAAAGGGCGTAAAAATCCTAATCAAACCACGTTTAGAAGATGTTTTTTGTTGAGATAACTGAGCCACAATAATGTTAAATAAAAAAATAGTAGTGATGAGTATTAAATAATGCACTAACAAGAGCACGAGATACTTTCCTTAAATCTATCATAATTTTCCTTGCAATGTAGGCAATACCTTTTGCCATTTGGCTCATTCCCGTCGGTGTTGATTCATTATTGAAAGCGTCTGCATAAATTTGTTTTGATGTTTCACTTGTGGGTTTCATGTTTGACATTATACGAAGCGACATTTTGTCAAGCCGATTAAATCTCCAACTTCAAATTATTCTATTTATATTTAAATGCCTAATATTTAGAAATACATGCACGTCTGTGAAATACGCCTAAATTAAATCTACGAAAAGAAATATGCGTTAAAATTGTAGTAAATTATAAACTCCACCAAAAACATACAATACATGTAAAAAAAACAGGTAAAGTTCTCGTCAGGATTGTGTGTTTTGTTATCTGAAAAAAAATAACTGAAATGTATAAATTATGCCAAGTTCCTTGCCTACACGATATTAGCAGTGTTTTGATAAGCATAGAAAAATATTGTGTGAATTGATAAATTTACAGAGCAAACTTGGCAAGTTTTCAAGGGCCTCAATTTTGCTCAGTTTTTTGATGAAAACTTGCAAAAAAGTTTGGTGTAAAATTTTTCAGTTCACACAATATTTTTCTGTATTTATCAAAACACTTCTAATAACGTGTAGGCAAGGAACTTGACATCATTTTTATATTTCAGTTATTTTTTTCAGATAACGAAACACACAGTCCTGACTGTTTTTTAAATGTATGTTTTTGGCGAGATGTCATAACGTTTTGTTCAGATACCAAATGATATTTATTTATTAGTATATGTGTATAGACATGAACAGTATTTTTTCCAATCAAAAATGTTTTAGTGGATTTTTGTCGATTTAAATTTTTTGCGATTATCATAAAATAGAGTTATTTGAAAGTAAATCAGAAATTAAAAAAATAATTAGTTGCCGCCCGGGATCGAAACGCGGACTTTCCTCGTGTCAGACGGATGTGATAACCACTACACTACGTACCCATATGATTTTTCAAAGCGGAAGTCCTACCTATTTCGTGTCAGATTGGATTTTCCATGCTGGATTTTGCGCGTTGGATTTTTATTGATTTATCACCTTAAAAACTATTTATGTTCTAAATTTCAAAGCTCTAGCTCGATTGGAAATACGCTAGATTTATGATGATCTATCAGCCAGGCAGTGAGTGCCGAAAATTGTAATTTTTGGACACTCGTATCTTAGAAAATATTCCACCTAGACGTATGAAATTTGGAATACTGCTTCTTTTTGGAAACCTTAACACCCCAGTCTTGTAACGCAACTAGCCTCGAAGATAGAGGGGGGTCGAAAAGTACTCGAAATAGTTTGTGTAAATATAGCACAGTGCGCGCGGTCGGTTTTGCGAGAACTTGGCCATTTCACTCTGTGCGCTGTGATAAAAGTGGGTTGAGTTTGTTATTGTTATTGCTTTTTCTGGTAAATAATATGTTAATAATAAAAAAACGCGAAAATAATGGAAAATAATGTGTTTAATGAAAAAGTAAAACCAGTACTCTCTATTTTGCTATAACCGTTACACTGGGATTCCGAAATCCGATTCCGGAATTCAGAAAGAATTTGTCAGAGATTCTCGAAGCGAATTCTGGCCGCTGAAGTTTTTGTCATAGGCTTGTTACACACAGTTTACTTTTGGCAGCCATGAAGAGCAGTGAGGCATTCCATATAGCTGGATACTATTCAATTTGGGTGATAAAATCTTCAGTATTTATTGCATCTATTATTTGGCACTCATGTTTACGCTTTCGTATTCTTCGGAAATAAATATTCAACTAGTACCAGCGCCAACGACCGTACGATGCCTCTGCATTCGGAATGCACGAAAAAGAATTGCAGTGTGAACGCTCTCATATAAACACATGGTTTTCAACGGGAATTGCCTTCAGAGGTCGAATTTGTATCGGATTCCGTTAGCGCATTCAAGTCGTCGGTGAAATCCGTGGCTAATTCAGTTATTCAGAATCGCAGTGTGAAAAGGTCCCATTTAAATATACGTTCGCCAGAGGTGCGCGTCTAGAGTCGTGCTCTGGAATGCGATTCCGGAATCCCAGTGTGAAAGGGCTCAAAGAGATAGCTTATTTATTGAACTAAATATTTTAATTTTCTGGCACTGGGATGCACAAGACTTACAGAAAATACAATAATAATACAAGGATACTAGTATTAATTTCATACGGTGTTTTATAGCCGACAAGCTCGCATAAGAGTTTATTTTTTATATGTTTATCTTGACAAACACAAATTTTTTAAAGAACCCTGATCTCATCCTGGTGCCCCAAAAAATGTTTGACATAGTAAAAACCTTATTACATTGTTTTCCCTCTAGCAATAGTGCCAAAACTATACTCAATTAGCAGTCCCAGGACTGATATTCAAGTTCTGTGGCTAAAATTTGACACGCAATTGACAATGACATTTCATTGTTTTAATTAAATCACAAAAAAAAAAAACTAAAAAACAATAATCCAAAAAAAAAATTGTGGGATAAAGTAAAAATCCTAATAACTCTTATGTACCAGAGGTACAATTGCCTTCAAACTACAAAAAATAATGTAATGTATAATGTGGTTATATTAATTTTTTTAATCAAGGAAACAGATTGACTTACTTTTGGGGTAATTACCCGTTTAGTATAATAGTTTCTCATCAGAAGGCATGTATTTATTATTAGTTGTAGAGACCTAGTTATGCTAAACAGCTTCTCGTATTCAAAATTTCTAGTTACGGTGTTAACCTTGTTCGCGATTTGCAGACCCTGAGAAATGACTTTTGTTTGTAATATCCCTGTTTGTGGTTTTAATAAGGATTACATTTACAGCCAGTGCGTTTTGCAATTTGATGTCAGGTCGGCCCTTTGTAATCCTATTCTCAAAGGGCAAGGTGGATTTAGGTACTATTATTGCGTCGTCAAATAACCTTTGAAATTCTGAATAATACACAATGCACTGCTAGAGGAATGTTGTAAATAATTTGCCTAATATTTTAAAAATCATTAATTATTGTAAACGATTTTGTAAAATTACTGTTCCACAATCGAAACAATATTTCATATTTGGTACCCTTCTCTACCTTTAGATCAACTCAAGAATAATAATGTCAAAAATTACATTTTTTTCATTTTAAAATTAAACTCCAATAAACTAACAGATAGAGACGTCAAAACTTGCAGAATTTTATCGCGAAAATTTTATAGCTCCTTGTATTGCAAAACCAGCATCGGTCTCTTATATTAGAGTCTGGCTGGCGAGCCTTGTTGCGCGTCCAGTCCAAACTGTGGCCCAGGAAGTTTGCAAGAAATATGAAAATATTTTATTTATAAGTTTGTCGTAATGTTAATTGTGGAACCTATTTTATCATAAGAATCTTATCGTTACGCTTTTATCAGATAACCTAGATGTTCTGACCTGGACACAACAGCTCTTAATTAGTCGCTCTTAGCACAATCGTTTAGGCGGAGGGGGCTTCTACTCGCAAGTTAGCCCCGATTTATTGCCCTCTACGCAGTGTCAGTAGAAATGAAGGAAATCTAGGAATTCTGATATATTAAACTATGTCAAAAGGACGCCAAACTGTCGAAAATAGTAAGTAGATCAAGATTACGAAATTGATTCACTGTCAAACGGTTTCCTTCCTCCCTTTTTCACACTAGAAATTAAACTGCACTCTGTCTACCTACACGTATTGTAAATAATAGTATAAGTGCTCACCACATGTGCTGCTCAGTCACTTCAGGTCGCACACTCCCTATCCCACAGGGGCCGAACCCACTAGCTGTCTTCTGTTCAAGCACTGCCCTTTGTATACTCCCTTCTCTGACTAAATGTCCGCTAACACCTAAACCTCAGGTAATAAAGCCTATTCTTCAAATTTTTCTCTATGATCGCACTTTGCAAACACAACGACCACATAGAACTCCAAAAGCACAGACAGTGCCAAGTAGCGATGGGTCGTTCGCGAACGAGTCGTTCAATTTAAACGACTCTTTTCAAAGAGTCGCGAATGAGCCGCTTCCATCAACTGAACGATACGTTCACCGCTCGATAAAATATCTGCATTATAGGCGACTGTGACTATTTGCTCGCTCTCGTCCGTTCGTAGAAATTCCACTCCACGCTTTCGCGAGTTTCGGACAACTCAGAGAGAGAGCGAGAGTGCGAGCGGATCAAACGTATACCTAATATAAGAACGAGAGTGGTGGAGTATCTAGCGGCCTATGATAATACGTTACACAGTTTGTACGTCTTTCGTATTACTATTATTTTACGATTAACGATTAATTACTTTGCCGGAGATCTGCAACAACGTTTTTTAACGGCGCATATACTGCAGGTAGTTTATAACTTTGAAATCCATATTAGATAATCATTATCTAATCTACAATAAAACTATTTTTGTTAATATGTATTTACTTTTATTTTGAACATTTAACAAATAAAAATTTTAATCATTCCAATATTTTAATTAATTTTATTTAATTTATTTATGTTATGTATATTATTTTTCTTTGAAGCCGTCGCGCCACAATCAGACAGCGGGCCATCGCGTCGGCAGTCGCAAATGTGTAATTCACGTCCGCGTTTTATGCTCTCTTTTATGCAGATTAACAAGTGCAGGTGTCACGTTAAAGTAAAGAGCTCCGTGATTCTATAATTCGCAACTCAGCAGCCCTCGTTCAATCGAACGACTCCTTGCGAACGACTCTTCCGAGTGAGCGGGCTCTCTTGAAAATGAGCGAATGACCCATCGCTAGTGCCAATGGCGGTCCTGGACCTGGGGGAGGGAGTGATTTTTGTTACCAAAGTAAAATATTTACAGACTGTTTTGTTCGCGGTCCGTATCATGCCATGGGAAGTCCAGGTTCTGAGGGGTAGTTACCCTGTTACTAAAATTAGCATTTTTAAGGCAACACCCATGTCTTAGTGCTAAGAAGGACATAAAGACCTCACACGTTACGCAGAGATAGGCGGTAACATATTACATTAGTTTTAAGAAGGAAATATAATATCCTCGATGTATTCCCTTCTTCAAACTATTGTAGGTACTCTGTCATATATTTGTTCCGTTATTCAGTAGTGTTTCGGGTATTATTGAGAGTGGACCTTGTTTGTTCAGGTTTGGTCAGATTTGTTAACAGCCTTAGAACACATTGATGGACTGGTAAAAACGTGTGCTCCGTAAATCTGGGATACACCCTGCATTAACGACCACTGCAGCGTACGAGGGTAAAGTACCAATAAATCAAAAAAAGATGGAAGATATCTGCAAAATTCTAGGAGAATCTACTGACATCCCAACTACTGAAACTCCCGCGGAAGACGAAAGTTAGAAAGTCAAAGTTGGGTTCAGGATCGCGTAGATTTAAGTTTTTGAAAATTTAGCTTAATGTAACCTACTGTTTAAGTAGGTCGTTTCTGTTATTATTAATATGTCCAGTAAATAACAATATTTCATGTGGTTATTGTGTTTATTCTCTTTAAAAAAATTATAAATTTGAAGAAGGAAATAAATCCAAGCCCCTTATTATTATGACAACTAACTAATAAAAATCAATTATTATTACTAGACTTAAAAGTCACTGCACTATATTTTATCCACAAGTTAAATTCAAGAAAAAATTATAAAATAAAGTAAAAAAGGTTTTTTCGATTTTCCCTAAATCGATAGTATGGATTCATTTCCTTCTTCCAACTGGTGGCTCAATTATAAACTGACCTGCGGTCACTCAAAAGTTCCTAGACTCCTAATGTGTCTGGACTATAAAGCCGTACTACAGATTATAGAGTGATATACATTACTTACGTACTCTAACGCTGCTGCAACAAATTTGGTCCAATAGATTTATCCCATCTTTAGCGTACTGGACTTGGGTAATCTTTAGCGTAACAAACTTGGGTAGCACGGAGAGCTTGAGATGTTTTTAGAGCTTCTAGCATACCAAATTTTACTACTGTTCACTAAAATTCTACAAGTATCTTTCTTGGAAGCTACCTTTCCAAAGTTCTCAAAAGAAAGAGGACCGCACCCTCCGGTTTACAACTTATATATTCTTTTTTATTTACACACATCAGACCGCCAGCCAATAGGGACTCAAGTCTGCTACAACGTAAACCAAATCAACACTAAATTTTCTCTCTACCATTCTACTAACTCCGAACTACTATTTTATTACAAAAAAAGAATTTAACACTGAAATATAAAGAGTTTTCCTTAAGTTAAACAAATAAGACCATAATATATCTAAAAATATAACATATAAAAAAAATTGCCCCAATAATAAACCAAATTTACAGAATATACTCTAGAATAGTCTAGAGCAGCGGTTCTCAACCTGGGGTACATGTACCACCGGTGGTACATTCAATTATTCCCGGTGGTACGCTAAACAAGACAAAATAAACACCAACCAAAAACAGGCAAACTGAAATCATCCAAAAAAAAGGCGACAAATCTTATAAATACAGGGTGTTTCATAATTGAATGCTGATCCTTAAGGGTGATAATCCTTGGATGATTTTAAGAAAAATTCTTTATATGAACATACAGGGTGTTGAAATTTAAGAAAAAAATCTGTTTTTCTTCAATATCTCTAAAACCGCTTTGTATTTTTGTTTTAAATTTTGGTAGGTGCAAAGTACGCTTAAAAATACATTTTCTTCAGGATAAAGGTTTTTTTAATTTTCATCAGTGGCGTCCCTGTTAACATGCCCTGCAATATTTTTAATCAAAAAAATGATACACCACTGTTTTTTTTTTAAATAAATGTTATTTTTATAATTGCCTTCTATCTTCTCATAAAAATGGTCTCTTGACTTTTTTTATCCGGCGTACGGTTTTCGAAATAAAGTTCATTCATTTGCTTGTCCCTATGTGATTTTTTTCTTGTAGTCTCAATTTCGCAATTTGTGGTAACCAAAGTATCTAGGCTAGATTTTTATATTTTATAGTAACTAACTATTATTTAGTTCTAATAATAAGCACGCATAAAAATACATTTTTTATTTGTAAAAACTTAACCATTTTGGACAGAATATACCAAAATTAAATTAACTGTTTGCGTTTATAAAACAACGAAATGTGTTGTTAGCAAACTAGATGTTTCTAGCCTACAAAATAATCCCACTCTTTAACGGCTTTAATTACTAGAACTAAATAATAGTTACTATAAAATATAAAAATCTAGCCTAGATGCTTAGGTTACCACAAATTGTGAAATTGAGACTACTAGATAAAACCACATAGGGACAAGCAAATGAATGAACTTTATTTCGAAAACCGTACGCCGGAGAAAAAAAAGTCAAGAGACCATTTTTATGAGAAGATAGAAGGCAGTTATAAAAATAACATTTATTTAAAAAAAAAACAGTGGCGTATCATTTTTTTGATTAAAAATATTGCAGGTCATGTTCACAGGGACGCCACTGATGAAAATTAAAAAAACCTTTATCCTGAAGCAAATGTATTTTTAAGCGTACTTTGCACCTACCAAAATTTAAAACAAAAATACAAGGCGGTTTTAGAGATATTGAAGAAAAACAGATTTTTTTCTTAAATTTCAACACCCTGTATCTCAGAAATAAAGCTGTTGCGGACCTATGTTCATATAAAGAATTTTTCTTAAAATCATCCAAGTATTATCACCCTTAAGGATCAGCATTCAATTATGAAACACCCTGTATATTGAAGAAAAAAGAAAAGATGGCAACAATAGCAACACTGATTGTGAAAACTAGGTAAAATAAAAACATTTTTAATACTTATTGTTAAAATTTTATCCCTTGGTAAAAATTTTAATTTTACTTAAATTGTAATTAGTCAGAATTACCTAGAATGACCTAAATACGTATTCTAATTAGGTGGTACCTAAAATTACAAAACGTTTTTGGTGGTACGCCATTAAAAAAGGTTGGGAACCGCTGGTCTAGAGTACACCATTCTAGTCCACAACCACTCGCCAACAGAACGCGCAAAGCGTAAAGGACAAACTGCAAATATCGGTCCAACTCAGCCGCGCTCATAAGCAAGCTCGTTCTGTAAGATATCTGGAATACTAAAAGGTGGAACCGGAGAAATTAACCAGTTACAATAGTAGGAAAAATTGGTGCAAACCTTAAAACAAAATCGTCAAAAGTCAAGAGAAGAATTCTAAACAACTTTTCAGCGGACCACAATTTGGGAACCACTGTCTTGAACTATATCAGTTTGTGCAAGTCGAATTGACTATTGTCCAGTAACACTTCGCTTTATTATTTTCGCATCCGCTACCTGCTGTAACATTCCATCGGAACTGAAATTTCATTATTGTTATCCACAACACGATTGGTTTCCTCGAGAAGTTTATTTCTGAACATAACGACAAACTTTTCAGCTTGCTTTCAACATCGAGAATCGAGTGAATTTTAATTTGTTTCACATTCGTTTTAATTTAAATTTGATAAAACGCGGTAAAAGTGTATATATTTTATTAATTAAATGAAAGCGGACAAAACACATTCTACAGCATCTAAATTTTAGGTAGATTTCGCCCAAATCGGTGAATTGCAAAATTTTACAGGCAATTTCTTGGCCAAAAACAAGAAAGACATTGCTATAAACATGCCTCTAAAAATGCTTCATTTCCGAGATACTAAGCAATAAAATTGAGATTTTATTTTGATCTTTCCTATCTATTTTCCACGTTTTTAACGATAATTCATTCAAATTCGGTAAATGTACCATTTAAAATAATTTACATAGTAGTATTTCTCTAGGAGTCACAAGTATTTTGAACTCTCCCCCTCTTCCCCCAAATTATTTTCGCTGCCACACTGATGATTCGTTCCTCAACATTCCTGTTTTATTCCTTAACTTTTTTTTTAATATTCTAGATGTAGATGTAAGTGTTTGACCTGTATGTCCGCGATTTTTCCAGGAATGGTTCCACTATCTTAAAGAGCAGTCCTCCAGCAAGGTTTTAGTTCATGTTATCTGTTGCCCAAGGCTTGACTTGCGTCAGACAGTTGACATTATATTGTTTATACTTGTTTAGGTTGAAAAATTGGCTTGGAATATCAGCTAAGAAATATGGATTATATTATATAATTCTGCATTATGCAATAGTGTAGAGGAAAATTTTTTTAACCCTAGGTATGTTCGCAATTTGCTCCAGAACTATTAAATCGATTTAGATAAAAACCTCCAGCACAACAATGGAGCAGCGGAGATATTAAATCCAAAAAATTTGATTACAATGTCCTTTTCGAGGTTATTAAGGTCAGAAAATTTTTCTTCTTAGTTAAAAAAAAGTTAAATGGGACGAGATTAAGTGCTCTTCAAAAATGTTGTGTAGTATATCGTTTTCCGTGTAATCGGGGCCAAATAATTCAATTTTACATAGAGAATTTTATTAAAATAATAAATACGAGGGAGTGAGAGGGGATAAGTGCGACATGGGAAATTTAATTTAATAAATTATAGTTTAAAAAACTAAAATACAAGCTTTTATGAGTAGCGCACTAAAAAGTTAAAAATAATTATTATCCTTTTATAGTTAATAGAAAACCGGGGTGTGCAGTGCGCGCAGCGTGCGAAAATAAAGCAACTAACAAACTGCGCCTCCCTTTACTCCGCACATATGAATACCCCGGTTTTCTGTTAACTTGTGCAGCTATAAAACATTTACGCCCGGTTGCACAAACATTTTAATCACGAATTAAACTAATTGGACACTTGTAATGTGACAGCACTCATGTTAATGTCATTGAAAAAAATTACTCTAAACGTTAATTAAATTTACTACCTACTTGATTAAAAGTTTTGTGCAACCGGCGTTAGTCTTTAAATAGGTAATTAAATTTAAAAGCGTGGGGCGCACTTACATATAGCGGTCTAGGCATATATTACATTTTGTTTATTATATTGAATTTTCTTTAACATAATGTCCAATAAGCCGAAAGAATTTCCTTACAACGATACATATTTTTGTCGTATAAATTTATACGAAAATTGTATAAAACGGTGTAAATTTTTCAATGTATGTTACACTTTAAATCGTTCTATTGAAAAATAAATAAATTGTCGTTTATTCCTTTTTACCTTTCCAGCATCAATATGCAACGCATCATTGGATAGAGCTTCATAAACCTAAAACGATTTTTTATTGAAATTTACAGGACAAGAAACAAACAAAAGGGCAAATCGATAAATTGCGAAATCTACCTCTTCGACTGGTTGGAGTTTATTTTGATTTATTATTTTTGCTTGGGTGCGTTCATGATTGTTAGTTAGACTATACAAAAATATTTAGTTTAGATTAATTCCGGAGAACACCTTGTTTTTTGGAATATTAAAAAATATAAGTGTTATTTATTCTTTCACCATAAAGACATTTTTTGAATCATCTGTGAAGAACTAAAATATTGTATCTGATTGAACTTTCACCTTTCTATACAGAAACACAACATTAAGTTTTGTTTAGATCCTGAGAATAAAGTTAGGTAAGTTGAAAATGTTTGCCCATCTCTCGACCGTCTATTATTGCGAGAAATCGCGTCAACATTTTTTGATATGGATTTTTTTTATTGCTTGTGGAAGTACTTGTATTCGTTTTATAGACACGTGTTTATTTTTTAAACATTTATGTTTACCGGCGTCATCATATTGTATAGCGATTTAAAAGAATCTTAAAGTTTGTATATGTTACGGTTAATTTGGATACTTGGCTAGTTTACAAACTAACCAGCTAGTTTGCAAACTAACTAAAGACACTGTTATTTTGAAGGAATCAGCCATTTCCCACAAAATAGCAGATGGTTTATAAACTAGCTGGTTAGTATGCAAACTATCGATTTGCTTCAGTTAAGATGAGGATTTTATTGAGGTTACCTTAACCTAAAAATTATGTTGTTTGTTGTCCAGAAAATCTAGCGAACGGTGGATCGGAGGGCACCCTAAGGTCGGAACAGGGTTAGCACCTGGTTAGGGGCCCTGACCAGTCTCTTTCCTCGCAGGCGAAGAGGGATCGGTGCGAAAAAATCCGCTATTGTTCCTTATGTACAGATTTTTCATTACTGCATGCGCAGAGGAAGGAACAATAGGTAGTGGATTTTTTCGCACCGATCCCTCTTCGCCTGCGAGGAAAGAGACTGGTCAGGGCCCCTAACCAGGTGCTAACCCTGTTCCGACCTTAGGGTGCCCTCCGATCCACCGTTCGCTAGATTTTCTGGACAACAAACAAAACATAATTTTTAGGTTAAGGTAACCTCAATAAAATCCTCATCTTAACTGAAGCAAATCGATAGTTTGCATACTAACCAGCTAGTTTATAAACCATCTGCTATTTTGTGGGAAATGGCAGATTCCTTCAAAATAACAGTGTCTTTAGTTAGTTTGCAACCTAGCTGGTTAGTTTGTAAACTAGCGAAGTATCCAAATTAACCGTAACATAGATATTATCGGTGACGTTCGAAAGCCGTCAATGCTGACATTACCTAGGAAATGCCATATTTACCGGATTCAATACCTTAAACCGGCGTCCCATTAGCGGAACTCCAGAGGGAAATACATGTCTCTTGTGTTCCGCACTTTCTTCACGAAAGATATACCTAAACAAATGCAGTTCTATCTATCAAACCCAACCTAAATAAAAGGCATTGATTATTTGGTTTGCTCTCAATTTTTAACCGATTTCACGAGGAGGTTATCAATTCGACCGGTATGTGTCATTATTATTTTTATTTTTTAAAAAAAATTTTTGTATGTTCTTCACGCATAGTTTTATTCATGAACAGTGATAAATCGATTTCGATAATTTTTTTTTGGTTTGTAGCTCAGTTCTCCCGAACGCTCTCATTTTAAGTTTTTTTTGCTGAAGTGAGTGGAAACCTAAAAAATCTACGAAACACCAAAAAAAGACTCTTGGAATCGACAATTTTTACTTGTGTACTTCGGAATGGTAGCACCGATATCAATAATTTTGTGCTTACCATGCCGGTCCGGTGGTATTGTTGATATCTGAATTTAAAAAATAACATAGGGAGGGGGTAAGAGGGGTAAAACCGGAGCGGCTTACAATTTTTTCGAAAATGTTATCTAATATGTCATTTTCGGGGTTAATAAGGGCATAAAATCAAATTCTCTCAAGCAGATGTCAAAAAAATGCCGTGAGGGGGGGGGGGGGGGGGATAAAAAGGAGACTGAGAAATTATCCAAAAATGGTAACTAATGTTTCATTTTCGCGGTAATTGAGGTCAGAAAATCTAATTTAGATTAACAGATGTTAAAAAAATTAACGGGAGAGGGGATGAATGTGATAAAAATGAGTGACTAGGAATGTTGTCAAAAATGTTAACTAATATGTCTATTTTGAGGCTAGCGAGGTCAGGATATCAAATCTCTTGGGAGGAGGGTTAAAAAGGACCGATTGGCAATTTCTCCAAAAATGTTAACTAACATATCATTTTCGGGGTTATTCAGGTCAATAAATTTAATTTCGTGTAACAGATGTTAAGAAGATTGAGAGGGGGGAGGAGCAATGGGTAATTTTTGGGTTTATTGAAGACATGTAACGTATGTAAAAAATTACCACGGGGAAAGGGGGCGAAAGGAGCGGGTAGAAAGCTCATTAAAAATGTTAACTATGTCATTTTCGGGGATACTGAGGTTTGAAAATCCAATATTACATGGACATTACAAATTTTTAAAGAGCGAGCGATAAAATGAAGGAAAAGGGAGAATAGGTGAACTAAAAAGATAGAAATATTTTTTTTTTTTAAAATTTATCGACTTCCCAAAAGAAAAAGCACTAAAAAGTATGAAATAATAGTTTTACGTATTTCTAGCTGTGGTTAATGGTAAACTTAATTTTGTTCAAAGTTAGGTAACTTGTTCACCGAAGTTCTGAACTTTGAAGTCGGCGCAATTTCGCAGTATAAAGATCCTTAATGATAATTCATAAACAATTAATAGGAAGTTGCGCTTACTTTAAAGTTCAGAACTTTTTTGTACAAATTACTAAATGTCGAGCGCAATTAGGCTGACCATTAGGCTTAGTAATAAATAACTAAAAATGTTAAATAATCCTATTTATTATTAGGGATTCCTATTATACCTTAAAATTGCGCCGAATTCAAAGTTCAGAAGTTCTGTATACAAATTGCCTAACTTTGAACAAAGTTTAACATTAACTACTGTTATAAACACGTAAAATATTATTTCATACTTTTAGTGTTCTTTCTTTTGTGACATCCGTCCATGTTTTTGAAACAAAAAATTGGCTTAATTTTGCAAATTTCAATAATTTTAAACATTATTAGGACTAGAAACCTCAGTATAATTAGGTTATGTTCTCTTGCGTTGTTAAAATTCAGTCGATATTGAAAAGTTAAATCAGACACATTGTTTGCCGAATGCAAGCTGCATAATTTCAAATATTCTAAGCTAGTCGCCCATTGGTCAATAGAGTAGTTTACTGCTTTCCGCTTCCGCCCCTATTTCCGCACATAAGGCGTTGGCTTTAAAAAGCGGCATTAAAATAATCGGAATATTAATGAGTCGATGGACGTTAAGGTCAAAAAATAGCTGAGAATGATAGAGCGGATATTGTTTTGCGGCGGTTATTAAAAGTATAAATAAGTAGCCCTTGCCCGCGACGTCGTCAGCGGTATAGGCTAGTCAACAAGTTCAAAATCGTATTAATTCTTGATAAAGGTTCTAAAAATATTGACGATAGCTCATTGGATTCGGAATGACGTCTAGAAAAATGTATTCGAAGGATTTTACTGCATGATAAAAATTGCAAAAGTTATTAACAAATTAAGATGAAAAAAAAGGTGTTTCGTTTTTTGGCAATTACTCAAAAACTATTAATATTTAAGAAATTTAAAAAAAAAAGATTCATCAAGAGGAGAAAAGTTCCAAAAAAAAGTCCCGTCTCCCGGAACTCTACCTCCATTATTTATAATTTTAATTTAGTGCTGAAAATAGGGCCCCGCGCGGCCGATACAGCATGGCCGCGCTACCGCTCAACAGAGTCTATTACATAAAATAATTGCTTTATAGAGTTAAATATCAATAGTAAAATTTTAAAAAATTATGGTGTCATCAGAACACTGTAAAGAATAAAGTCCCGTTGGAAAAAAAATTTTTGTTGATTTTTCAAAAAGTTATACTATTGTTAACTAAGTACGTTTTCGTGGGCTTTCATTGTTACAAAAGACAGTATAAAAGTTTAAATAATTGGGCTATAAATTTTTGGCTTCTTGGAGCTCTTCTTATATATATACTTAACAAGACCACGTTATAAAAGCATCTTAAATTTGTGTATTTTGTTTATTATAATTGTTGTAAGTTAACAACATTTTCGACAATTGTCATATTTTGTTAACTTATAAAAATTATAATAAACAAAATACACAAATTTAAGATGCTTTTATAACGTGGTCTTGTTAAGTATATATATAAGAAGAGCTAAAAGAAGCCAAAAATTTATAGGCCAATTATTTAAACTTTTATACTGTCTTTTGCAACAATGAAAGCCCACGAAAACTTACTTAGTTAACAATAGTATAACTTTTTGAAAAATCAACAAACAAATTCTTTAAAGTGTTCTGATGACACCATAAGTTTTTAAAATTTTTCTATTGATCTTTAGCTCTATAAAACAATTATTTTATGTAATAGACTCTGTTGAGCGGTAGCGCGGCCATGCTGTATCGGCCGCGCGGGGCCCTATTTTCAGCACTAAATTAAAATTATAAATAAGGGAGGTAGAGTTCCGGGAGTCGGGACTTTGTTTGGAACTTTTCTCCTCTTTATGAATCTTTTTTTAAAATTTCTTAAATATTAATCGTTTTTGAGTAATTGCCAAAAAACGAAACACCTTTTTGTTTCATCTTAATTTGTTAATACCTTTTGCAATTTTTATCATGCAGTAAAATCCTTCGAATACATTTTTCTAGACGTCATTCCGAATCCAATGAGCTATCGCACATATGTTTAGGACCTTTATCAAGAATTAACACGATTTTGAACTTGTTGACTAGACTAGTATAACAAATTTAGTCCATTAGAAAGGTTGAACCCTCATTTCACCCTCTTAGGGGTTGAATTTTGAAAAAACCTTCCTTAGTAGATTCGTATCGTATGCCAGCTTTCAATGTTCTAAATGTAACTGTTTAAAAATTAAGAGGGGGGACATTAAAGAGTCACACTCCCTAGATATCATAATTTGTCATGATAATACATAAATAATAAACAGGGAATTAGGTCGACTGCAAAGTTTAGAAATTAGGTGTAAAAGTTACTTAAATTTAAATACAATTTTATTAAGCTTACTACTAAACTCACTAATAACTACGAGAAAAAGATTATTTTATCCCTGTCAGCGCTTTTTTGAAATTGTTTCAATTTCTTCGGAAAACAATTATATTACCTTTTATTGAAAAACCATTTTCACGAAGACCCGTCGACCTCCATTTTGACCTGTCTCAGTAAATTCCGGGATACATCTTTTTGCCTAAAAATATTTGTTATTGTAAGAACGTTAAAACAATATTGTTGTGAAAGCTGTTTAGATACTCAATGTCTACACAATTTCAAATATAAAAATGCCGACAATTTTATTTGGAGAACCTTTTAGGTTACCCAAGCATAACAATATTTATGTAAGGGATGTTGCTGGATTCTAAAAATCATTTATTCATCAAATCTAATGCACGACAATCTTAACGTTGTCAACGAGTGTTTTTACTTTCTACCGTAAAATAATGCTTTCATTTTTTACAGGATGCTGAAACCGTAGAAAGGCTGAACGAAACCGGAGAACTTAGAAAAATTTTAAAGCCTTACAAGGTAAATATACTACTTTATTTATGACTGTCAAAAAAGTCGACACTTTTTCATTAATATCAGTATACGAGGTTTGATATTTTTGACAGCAATTCTTTTTTATTTCGTAGTGCACGAAATATTTCGTGTATTAATTTATTAAATAAATAGGTAAACGCTGGTACTAGTTACTATTGTTTATAATATTAACACTAAAAATAGTACATCCACTGCATGACCCCATATTTATACCGGATTAAATTATCGCGCTTCTTGATGTGACGTCTGCGATATCAATCATTCTTGAAGAAGACTAAATACTAACAATAATTGATCTTGGATCTGACACTTTAAAGTCTAATATTTTATTTGAAATTTTCACTTTGTTTTCTACTGAATCTTCAATGTATCCTTCCGCGACGATTCTGGACTTCCATCCTTCATGTCTTTTGATGCTACATCAGTCTCTGCATCAGCAAGACGAGTAGCTGAGGTTCTGCGAAAACAATGCCCAGTATAACTTTTAGCATTTGGCAAATTAAGGTATTTGGCCATTAAACTAGGTATCTCTACTATTTTATTTATCCCAACAACTTGGTTGATGCCCTTGGTTGATATTTAACAAAAATCGCCTTGAAGCGCCGTGCGTTGGGCGAAGTGTACCTAATATATTTTCGGTACAGTTCAATGTAATCTGTATTTGAAAGGATGGAACGCATTAGGCGTTCGAGTTCTAATTTAGTAAATCGTTTAAAATCGCGGCAAATCGGCTACATTCGTATCTTTGAAGTAAGCTGTCGACCAGAGTAGTTTACGGTTTAAATATTTTAAATTTGTTTTGTGTGATACACTGAAATATGGCAGACGAAAAATTAATAATCTTAGTTCAAAAAAACCTTGTAAAAATCCTTTTAAAAAATAACCTTTGATTATTTAGATGTACTAAAACGAAAACAATAAGTATATAGTTTTTTCATTGTGGCAATGCTGTATGCTATTTATAAGGGGACGTAGTTCGCGTGAGTGGATCCTAATAAAAGTACTATCAAAGTTATCGGGGGTAAGTGCACAAGTGCATCAAAATTACCGATAATTTTTGAATGAAATGTGTTTTTTTATAATTGCAAGAGTTTGTTTTCATATTTTCGCGAAAAAGCCCGACTCCGCAGGAGGAGGGCATTTTAGTAAAATATGAAAATAAACGATTGCAATTTGTAAAAAAAACACATTGAATAAAAAACTTATCTGGTTATTTTGATGCACGAGTGTAATTTATTTGAATATTTTCCAAATTAATTAAGAACTCGAATCAAGTAATTTGGAATGGCTTCTGTTATTTTCTGCTCTATTTCGAGGATAGATTCTTCGCCAAAACGAGACATTTTTGTAGTAAAATTACGTCTACGGAAAAGTTCAATAGCGTTGTTTACAAAAAAACAAAAAAATTCACGTTGCCACGGGTTATCCCAATGCAAAGAGATAGTTATTAACAATTCTTGACAAAATGAAAGGAAAACATTCGTTGACATTGACTTTTTTGTCTGCTGTCACTCAATAAGATGACGTTAATTGTCAGAATATTACATTTTTTGACGTTTGTTAACAATAAAATCCCGCTTTGACGTTTCGTCAACAATATAAACTTGCGATGCAATTATCGATTTCTGGCAGTGCTGTTTTCGCTGTAATTTTGCGAAAATTGCATTTCTCTTATAGGAACTTTAACATATGAGGGAAATATTCACTGAAACAGATATGATAAATATTATGTTAAATTTATTGACAAAAGCTCGTGACTCGCGAAAAATTAATACAGGCCTTAATTTTGTTTGGCTTAGATACCTAAGTATGTATTTTTTTCTTTTCTATTCACGCGACAAATTTTAAGACAGTACGTTTAACATAATAATATCTGTTTCAGTGATAACTTTGATACTACTTTTATTAGAATCCACCCACGCGAACTACATCCACTTATAAATAGCATTTAGTATTGCCACAATGAAAAAACTATACTTATTGTTTCCGTTTTAGTACATCTAAATAATAAAAGCTTGTTTTTAAAAAGTATTTTTTACAAGATTTTATTTTTAAATTTTTAGTTACGTCTTACCCTACGCATTTCTAATAATGCATCACTAATACAAGAAATTTCACCTGCTATCGTATTCTACTCGTCAAACCCTTTAATTTGATACCCATATCAAGGGGATTGTAAAGAAAAAGGTAATACAATACGCTATCTTGGGGCGACCGCCACATTTGATTTAGAACAATATTAAATATACTATATTGCATTGTCACCGGACTTATACACGTATGCAAAATTTCAAAGCTCTAGATTAATTAGAACTAGTCGAAATTTTGACTGCAATATTTGACCTAAACATACTAACAAATATACATACAAACATATACCTACAGGGTGGTGCAACCAAGATGGGGTGGACGATTGTGAGTAAACGGTGAGGAATTTCGAAAAAATTTTTTTTGGATATTATCGATAGTCAGACACGCTATGTTTTAAAATTGTACCCATAATACAGGGTGGTCCGAAAAACTCGTGGCGAACCAAACTTGTATTTTTTTAAATGAGACATCCGGTATACAATTATTCCAATTGATTCTCCTGTTCGTTACGATCATTTTGATATAGGGTTTATTGGGTCTAAAACTTATAGTAAGGGAATGGGACGCGGTTAAAGTTGAAAAAATGCTCACAGTTCGGCCATTTTTTAAAAAAATTTGGAACAGGTATGGAAAAACCAAATATTCCATAAAACGTTACATATCCTTGAATACATTAATCACTTGCAATTTGTTTAAAATTATTCACTGTTATACAGGGTGTCAAGTTTTGCAAATACGCCTTGGACTCTTTTTTTTTTAAATGGAACACCCTGTATATTTTATTTTCATGTTAAAGATAACATTACTAGCTTCCAAAAAATACCAACATAATGCCTTTCTGACCAACAGTTTTTTACTAAACTAGCCGTGAAAGCAAAGTTACTTCATTCTAATACGATTATACTGAATTTACGTTGTTTATTATTGAAATGAAACAAAAGGTTGACGAACTTGTCAAAGCTACTGCCGCATAATCCATTATTTACAAGTTAAGTGTAGGTGGCCCAATAATTATGAGGTAAGAAAACTGAGGCCCGAATCTTTTACATGTTTATTAGAGATATTTCAAAAAACAGAAAATATTGTTTTTAGGAAATGTAAAGTAATTAATAAACCAGTTATAAACAAAGATAATCAGTTATCAGTATTATTAATAGTGTAAGAAAATTAATTAAGCAAAACCAGAACATCTTTAAAATTATTTAGGTGTATGTACTTACTTGTTTATATTAAATTAGGTTTACAATTAAGTACATACCTAAATAATTTTAAAAGATGTTCTGTTTTTGCTTAATTAATTTTCTTACACTATTAATAATATTGATAACTGATTTTCTTTGTTTATAACTGGTTTATTAATTACTTTACATTTCCTAAAAACAATATTTTCTGTTTTTTGAAATATCTCTAATAAACATGTAAAAGTTTCGGGTCTCAGTTTTCTTACCTCATATGGGCCACCTACACTTACCTTGTAAAATAATGAATTATGCGGCAGTAGCTTTGACAAGTTCGTCAATCTTTTGTTTCATTTCAATAATAAACAAAGTAAATTCAGTATAATCGTATTAGAATGAAGAAACTTTGCTTTCACGGCTAGTTTACTAAAAAACTATTGGTCAGAAAGGCATCATGTATGGTATTTTTTGAAAGCTAGTAATGTTATCTTTAACATGAAAATAAAATATACATGGTGTTCCATTTAAAAAAATGAGTCCAGGGCGTATTTGCAAAACTTGACCACCCTGTATAACAGTGAATAATTTTAAACAAATTGCAAGTGATTAATGTATTCAAGGATATGTAACGTTTTATGGAATATTTGGTTTTTCCATACCTGTTTCAAATTTTTTTAAAAAATGGCCGAACTGTGAGCATTTTTTCAATTTTAACCGCGTCCCATTCCCTTACTATAAGTTTTAGACCCAATAAACCCTATATCAAAATGATCGTAACGAACAGGAGAATCAATTGGAATAATTGTATACCGGGTGTCCCATTTAAAAAAATACAAGTTTGGTTCGCCACGAGTTTTTCGGACCACCCTGTATTATGGCTATAATTTTAAAACATAGCGTGTCTGACTATCGATAATATCTAAAAAAAAATTTTTCGAAATTCCTCACCGTTTACTCACAATCGTCCACCCCATCTTGGTTGCACCACCCTGTATAATACATACATACAAAGTACCAGGTGAAGTTAAATAAATGCTTGTAAAATATCCAGAGTTATATGATACTGCTGAACTAAACAGCAAAAACAACAAAGTGAGATCGCGAGCAGAATGGTATGTGATCGCCTAATGCGTGAGATTTTGCTAGAGACCGTGACCAGCTCGGCACAGAATGGTCCGCGATGCGTCGAGACCGCGAACGCCTAATACTAATCATCACGACGACAATCCCCAGAAATATCTATAATCAAAATAATCTGAAATAGAAAGTAAAATAAATAGTTCCTAGTGACATAAACATTTTTCCGCAGTTGTTTCCCTTTATCATCAAATAATTTTCGTCATCAGCTTCGCTCATAAAACGGGTTATTTGCTCTTTTGTTAAAATTTTTAACTTCTTAGGGCGATATCTAACTGACTTTTGCTTCAAATATGGAATAAGTTTCTTTACTTTTCTTTATTCTCTTTAACATTCACATATTCATCGAATATATGGCCCACAGTGGACTTCATCTCTTTTAATTTTTCATCGAAATACGCCCGAAAAATATTTTCACTAATTTTACCAACTTTTTTTAATCACACCATTCTTTAAACTCCCTAAATATGTGCTGTTCCATGTTGTTGTTTAGATTTTGCGGGTATTAGGTTTACAACTGCTATATGGGCTGTTTCTAATATTTCCGGGAAAATAGCAATAAAATCTCATCACAACTTATTTCCATTATTCTGTAGGAAAAATAACTTTTTGGAGCGCAATAAAGAAATGACAACTAAAATTGTTTGTCAAAAATATAATTACACCCATAGTAACTGAATCTACACTTACTTGTATTCTCATGCTGATTTTAAATAAAATTTAAATAATTTAGTCTTTTTTATCGTTTTAAGAAAAGAGTTATAGACAAAATATTGTGTGAACAATGGCATAATAATTTACAGGTTTCTCCGTAACCTAGGTATAGTTTCTTGCTACCTGTAAGAGTGTTTCTCATTAAAATTCTCCAGAAAGAAATTTTTTTCGTCCAATTTTCCATCAATATTAACAACCTACAAGTTCAAATTTCTCCATGCTCTCAACCGAATTTGACAATTTAAGTATTATTATTATTTGCGAACAGGCTTTCAAGCGCTTGTTCACAAAATTCCATGTTGAATACTAAGGAACTTTAAAAAGTCGTAGAGGGAAAGTTATCCACTAAATATGGATTTAACTTTATGTAGGTTCACAGCAGTTTTTATAAGTTTAAAGACATGTATGAGTAATTTAGGATCCCGCCCGGATTATATATTGGGCCAGGATAAAAAGAGCCTGTACTCTTTTCTGACGTAAGCTTCCCCTATGCTAAGTCTCATGGTCATCCGTTGCTCCGTTGAGGTGTGAATGAGTAACAAACAAGCAAGAAAGAAACAAATATGTTTTCATATTTATAATACAGGGTATTCTTAAAGTTGAGGCATTTACGTATTTTAACAGGTCGTAGAACTCTTAAAAATAAACCATTTGACCAAAAGATAACTATATAAAAGTTGTAAAATACCGGAGATAAAAAGTTTACCAATAAATGCATTCCATTACGGTCCTGATAATTTTTGAACACACGTACTACGATCGAAAATCCCACGGATATGCGAACGGATATTTTACTTAACTTATCAGCACTAAACACACTCACACTAAACAAAAAACATTTTAATACTTTCGATATGCGAAAATAACGCAGTGGTTCGAAATGTTGGGATTTGCACGTGCATTTCGACTTCATACTTTATTGTGAAAAAATTTATTTATTTTACTGTCAATAACTATTTAAAACAACAGGAGGCAGGACCGTATTTAATTTTTTAACCTTTTAAATTTATTAATATATTACTTTGCAACTTTTATACAGGCGATTTTTGGTCAAATGGTTGCACCAAATTTTACAACATACGTAAAATTGTCGCTCCTAATAAAAATGTTTGCTTGTATTATAAATAAGATTACCGTTATGAAAAATAGAGTTCTTTATACAGGGAGCATAAAAAATACGAAAACGTTATTGTGCGTAAGAGTAAACGCACTTTGTTAGTAATTTTCTACCAAAAGAACAAATATGCAATCAGTTTTAAATTAAACCCTAAGCCAAAGTACAAACTTTTATTAAAAAATTTAAATATTAAAAGTAACAAGTTTTATCATATTATTTTTTTCATAGTCTCAACTATTTTCTCTCACACCTTTAAGCAGAGTGCTAGTTTCTACATATTAAGCAATAATGATACCTATGGACACGTTAGTCAATGTCTTTAGTAAATGAAGCAATTATTTAATTCAAAATACTTTTCATCAAAATGCTATCTACTGAACAAAGGATTTTTATAGTCCAGTGTTATGGTGTAACAATAAAACCCAGTTTGTTACCTTAAAAAGTCGCTATTGATGTTTTAATATAATATATAACGAGAGAAGAAGAGGTTAATCGGGACGAGGTAGCTTAACTTCCAGCAGAGACTATCAAGAATATAGACAAATTCTCGAATACACCGAAATGGGACCGAAAGCGGATCATATTTAGATTAAAACATTTTGGTTGGGTTTACTGGTTATAGTTTAGGAATTTGTCTGTTCACCATTATATTTATATATAGTACATTATTATTATTATTATGTACTGTATATAAAAAGAGAAAAGAGTAGTGGAAATATTCATTTTTATAAATTTATTGTTTTCTGATGAATGTACATTTTCTACTAATAGTAGCATCCCAGCATGTCAGGTACTAGTCTCGAGAAATCCTCGAATTTAGAGTAATGAGGCGAAGACATTTCACAAAAGTGAACGTGTAGTGCGCGATATAGGACCATATTTTTTTTTGACACCTACAATAAAATATTATCTTACTTAGAAATACTGGATACAGTTTTTAGCGATGAACTCGAAAATTTGCCATTAAGTTTTCGACAAAAAATGTATTTCTAACAAGATGTTTGTCCAGCACATTGCGCTCGCCAGGGAATAGAATGGCTTCACCGCAGATTTGGTCCAAGGTGGATTGGTAGAAATGGCCCAATTTTGTGGCCCCCAAGGAGCCTCGACTTGGCCAATATGGTTCTATAGGGCCGTTTAAAATAAATTGTTTATGCCGCTTCAATAACAAATAATATTTACGTGCTAAAAGCAGAATTACTGCTGTTCGTTCAACATCCCAGGAAGAAATCAGAAATTCCTTCAGATATCTATAGAAGCAATTGGAAAAATATGTTGAAAATGGGGGTGGAGTTTTTGATATCTTTATTGTATTGTTAGTTTATATCACATTCTTTTCAGTTTAATGATGTGTTCGTATTATTTAAAAATTGCACTTGAATAAGAAGTGTTTTGAATATGAATTAAATAATTATTGCTTCATTGTTTAATATGTAGAAACTAGGACTCTGGTTAAAGGTGAGTGAGAAAGAGTAGAGAAAAATAATGTGATAAAACTCGGTACTTTAAATATTTTAATTTTTTAATGAAATCTTTTATTTCGGCTTACGAAAGTAAGGATCATTCTGTAAACATTATGACCTACAATCGTTTTTAATAATTTTGCCCTAACGAGCTTACGAATAGAGATTTCACTGGGTAACATGATCTTCCTTGGTTATTATTTTTGTAAAAACCAACGAGGCCCAACAATATTGACATTCTTGTTACAGTCAAAAAATAGGAAAATGTAGATAAAAGAAAATATTAAATATCAAACGTAAAAGGAAATCTTTTGTACGTAAAATTTAAGTATAAACTTTCCCAAAGAAAAGTTGACAAACCTAATAATGTCGAGTAATGTTCTGACGAGGCTGAGAAAGTTCGTATTTGATGAGGCAAGTAAAAAAATATGCTTTTCTGATAAACAGGCAAAATCTATTTAGGAAAACTTTTAAAATGTTTTTACGTAGGTTAGGAGTCATTGAACTAAGGATAGAGAAGGGTCATTAAGTTAGTTATAAGAACCTTCAGTTGAAATCTTTCTATACCTAGGTGACTTTTGTTTCAATATACCGGGTGCCCACGAGTTTACTGGCCAGCTCGTTATTTCGTTAAGAAATCATATTTAGATTTGAAATTTGGAGAACTCGTATGGTTGCTTTAGATGCAGATTTTGAATGCTCGAATATCTGACTATCGTTTCCGGTTCAACCGGAAATACAGTCAACTTTGTTATTTTAAATGACACACCCTATATATTTTCTAAAATGTGGATTCTACGTAAAATTCTAATTATAAAACATGTATCATACCCCATACCTATCGTTAACAGTTTTCAAGAAAATGACTTTTGAAAATGTCGAAAGAGCCGCAAACTATACTGTTTTAACGTAAAACAAATGAATATGCGAAAAGTTTAATATATTATTCTTACTTCTTTTTAGGGGCCTTGTATGCTGGTGTCATGGCAATCTCACTTCCAGTGCAACCGGAAGTGCTACAAAATATGAAATTCAGGCACAAATTACTTCAATAATTTCAATTGAACGACCTACTTTAAAGTCTAAATTCTAATTTATCTGACTTTTCTCTATAATTTTTGCATACACCATCTCAGGTCTAAAGTTGATAGTTCTTGAGATATGGACAGCTAAAAATTTAGATGCATTCCCAATTTCAATCTTTCTAATTTTATCTAGGCGGCTATGGAGATCATCATAACCATGTCAATTTCCAATAATTTAATCAAGATGGCTATGAATACAAGACACTTGTCATATTTTCTGTTAATAAAATCTCCCCCAAAGCAAATGAACAACATGCTCAGGGAATTTCAAAGAGTTCGTCTGAGAGAAAACTAACACTTTGAACACTTAATCTATGGCTAATTTCTTATTTTTAAAAATAAAAACCTAATAAAATTATTACTTCAAGTACTACTCTGATATTATTAATTATGTGTATCCTTTCTACATTTTCTTAATGCAACAATTTTCAAACGCCATTTTCTTGAAAACTGTTAAAGATAGGTATGGGGTATGATATATGTTTTATACTTAGAATTGTACGTATAATCCAAATTTTAAAAAATATACGGGGTGTTTTGTTTAAAATAACAAAGTTGAGTGTATTTCCGGTTGAACCGGATACGACAGTCGGATGTTTGAGCAATCAAAATCTGTATCTGAAGCAACTATACGACTTCTCAAAATTTCAAATCGATATATTATTTTTTCACAAAATAGCGAGCAGGCCAGTAATGTCGTGGGCACCCGGTATATTCATGGCATTCTTAAAGATATAAGTAATGTAACAAAAATTCAAAATCTCAGTATTACAGCCTATCAACGCTCAATTTTTTGTGTTATTTTCTACATTATTTCGATTATTTCTTAACTAATCAAAATTGATATTTGGCACAGACACTCAGCCTGGTGATTTATATCATTCTGGTATAAAAATCTTTCTCTACTGTGCCACTGTGGCACTTTACCTAAAACCCAAATTTTATTTTTTTGCATATCTTTTTTCCTTTAACAGATACAGACACAGAATACAAATATGTTTTGGAAAGATAATAAAATACTTGACAAAAAAGGTACTCTTCATCCGAGTCGATAAACCTCACCGTTAAGTTGCAAATTAGAATTAAAGATTGTATTATCATTAAATCAGTTTTTCAAACTGAAGCAAAAAATCATGTTGTCATGGTAAAAAAACCCAATCAAATCGTTATTTGGCAGATTAAGAATAAATAACAAGTACAACTTTCTTCGTTGTTAGTAGAATCTTGAAACTAGTAACAATGTTCTTGAAATTAAATACCGTTTTAATTTCAGGAATATTTTCACTAATTTCAAGACTTTAGCAAGCCCAAGCAAACCCAATCAAACACCGAAGAAGAAGTTGTTCTTTTTACTTATTCTTTAACTGTCAAATAACAATTTGATTGGTCTTTTTTTACCATGGTAACTTGATTTTTTGCTTCAATTTGAAAAGTTGATTTAATGATAATAAAATCTTTAATTCTAATTTGTGAGTAAACGGAGAGGTTTATCGACTCGGATGACGAGTACCTTTTTTGTTTAGTATTTTATTGTCTTTCAAATAACATGTTTGTGTTTGCAATATTTGTCAAAAGAAAAAAGATACATACACATTTATAACCGAAAGGTATAAATCACCAAGCTGAGTCTCTGCGACAAATATCAATTTGATTAGTTAAGAAAGAATTGAATTATATTACAAGTAAAAAGAAAAAAATTGAAGATTCATTGGCTGTAACTCGGAAAATATTGAGATTTCGAATTTTTGTTACATGGCTTAGTACCTTTATTTTGTCACGAAGAATATAATTACCTGTCCAGGTATCCTGATGCATTTTCCGAAAACCCTGTATAGTAAAGATCACCTGACTGCGAACATAGAAATCTTCTTAGGATGAATTTATATATGGTCGTATTTCTTATTTTTGGTACATGAAGACATAAATATTTAAGTACGGTCTAGTTTTAGTATTGTTAGGTTGTTAGTAATAAAAAACCATGACTAGTCAGTCGAGATTAACGCAACTGGCTGTTTTATTTCTTTCGTTCCCGAACAATATTTTATGGGCCCAGGCCGACGAATGTTTCACGTTTAGTTTTTCGGGAATTGTTAGTTACATGTTCTGAATAACTCCTCTCAAGCTCGTTCCGAAGGTGAAAGGCCGAGACAATTCCAGTGATTGGACCTTTGCAGTTCAAAATTTGTTAGTTTTGGATGAGCTGGACAAGTGCTTGGATGGCATAGAGACGGACGAAGGAAAAGATGGAAAGGTCCTCAATAAAAAAAATGTGTTAAAATTCAAAAATTAAAGGTGTCCGGATGGTGTTATGAAACGTTCATTTGTTTTCAAATTACAACGTTTTGAAAAACACACAATTTTTTTAAATTAACATTTGTTTAATAAAAATGGTCAAAGACCCCCTTTAAAAGTAGAACGGCATGATTATCATCTACAACACCGACAAAAAATCTTTATCATATTTTTGAAACTTTTTAATTGGAAAAACTCTGATTACAACTTTTGAGTTTTTTTCGACTTATATTTGCATGTAGAGTACACTCCTAGAATTCGGTGCGTTTCTCCCGACTCACCCCGAATAATATAAATAATAAAATAATTTAATCTGTACTTGATATATTAATGTGTGCAGGAACGCGCTTTCGAGGAAAATATCGAAATTAACAGCTAAACGGCGTGACAAAGAAGACGTATCCATAATCGTACCTGTTACGTCGTATCAAATATCAAAATACTGAAAATACTCCATGCACCGAGACAGATCCCAGGATCGGCGGCGCTCCGCTGCTCAACAAAACGTATTTCGCTTAAATAATACTTGTCAACGTATTTATCTTCTGAACAGCCAACCCGTGACTCCGACCCAATGAGTAAAAAATACGCGTGCAGAGGAACCTAGTATTTTTGGTAAAATCGATACCTGCTACCTGTACCTTTCTGTTATGCGCTCATACCTGTTACAAAGTACCTGTTCCTAGTATTTTGTATTATCTCTAACCATGACTAGTTAGTCGAGATCGAACTGTCAGCGGAATTGGCTGTTTAATTTATTTCGTTCCTGATCATTAATATTAACTGTGGTGACGGCTGAAATCTGTCGAGTTCTGCCCGATCGCTGCAGTAATAAATATTTGCGTTCCCGCTACTGCAGATTTCGTCGACCCGCCAGCCACCGTCAATACACCATCATCATCATAACAAACCTGATGAATAATAAATAATAAACATTTTCTTATTTTTCTAGAATCCCGATGTCTGTAATACCTGTCAAATGTGTGGAGGTTACCGACTGCTGCCCTGCGGAGTCTGCAATGGCAGTAAAAAGTCCGTCCACAGAAACCACTTCACCGCCGAATTCGTAGCTTTAAAATGTATGAACTGTGATGAAAATGGACTTGTGAAATGCAGTGCTTGCTAGTAAAATTAGAAGTGTTTTGAAATTTTAGTTATTGGGGCGAAATCAAATCAGTGTTTAAAAGTGGCGAGACGGTTTGGGAGAGGTCTCTTCTATGAACAATTATATCTGGAATAGAGTAATAATGTACAATATTGATTATATTTTTGATAGAAATAAAGTGATTTTAATCCTGACGACATGATCTACATCGTGTCCAGAAACAATCTTAACAAACGGGTAGCTTTATGGTGGACTTTATGGAAAAAGTTATCCTTCATAAAAAGTTCTGCTTGTTGAGAAAATATCGCTCAAGTCAAACATTTTGACCCAGCATATATGGAGTGTCAAAAAATTACAAACAATAAATGCCGTAGAAGAAAAACTTTCTTTTTAATTTTAATCGCAAAGTACAATAACGTAAAGAAGTGTCATTCAGAACTGATCGAATATGAAATTTGACAAAACAACTTTATTGTCATTCATACTATGTATACCTTCGAATGTTTTAAAAAAGCGTTTTAAAAACATGTTTTTTAAACACCATATTATTACCAAAATGAACGACAGTAACATTTTATGAAAAACTACACTAAGCTTTAAAATGACCACCGTTTCTTTCCATACAAACTATTGTACAGGGATATCACAATAAAAGTGAACATACCTTATAATTTTTTTATTTTATAAAGATGGGAAAAATGTTAAAGATGATGGTTTAGGGGATTTTTATGAATTATTCATATGTCTTATCAGCAAAACGATTGAGCATTGATTAAAACAAATATAGTATAAAACATCGGTTTTCTCGCTTATTTTAAATTGGATGGTATTATTTTTATCATATTTTTGGATTCCAGGAGAAATTCTAGACATATTTTGTATAACATACCCTATACGATTTTTCAATCGTTTTTGAAATATTTTAAATTAAAAATTATTTCGCATAATATACTTTGAAGGTAACTATCCAGGTTGCGAACGAAATACCTGCTACCTTTTTAAATTTTCTTCGTAGGTAAGTCAAAGTTAATGTCAAGGTTGACAATAATACTTTACTCACCGTGAATTTATATTTAAATGAGTTATTCTATTAAAAAACTTTCGTATTTTACATTATTTCCCTTCTTTAAAAATAAAAAAGTTATAATGCCTGTTCATTTTTATTTGAATATCCCTGTACATATGAATGATCATAAAGTTATTTTGTCAAATTTCATATCGATCGATTACATTTCAGTTCTGGACGATACTTTCTTACGTTATTGTACTTTTTTAATTAAAATTAAAGAGTTTTCGTTTTATAACATCTATCGTTTTCACCTTTTGACTCTATTGACACTCCGTATATTATGGGCCAAATTTAGATTTTTTTTTTGAGTGATATTTTCTCAACAAGCAGAACTTTTTATAAAGAATAACTTTTTTTCGTAAAGTCAAAAATAAAAATTTTCCCATTTGTTAAGATAATTTCTGGACATGCTGTACCTATATTGTGCAACTACAGAAAACACAACGAAATTAGTAAAGCTTTTTATTGTGACATAGTAGGTATACAGGTTGTGCCAAATTTTACAAACAAAATTATAAGTGGTTTTTTTGGCCACAAATAAAAAAATTAGGATCAATACACGTTCGAAAACCCTTCGTTGCAGAGGTACAGCGTGATAAACTTTTATTTTTTTGTGTTTTCTCTTATTTACTTAACACGTTTTTAGAGAAACTTCATTCAAACTTAGTGCATACAATATTTCTTGGATTACCATGCGAAATAATCTGCAAAGTGTCTAAATTCTGAACGTGATCTATCGGATCGTGATTGCCCAAAAACCATCACCTCGTTGATCTTTTCCAATATTTTTTAGATTATTCCATTGGTACTCGAAAAAATATTGCACTCGCGAAATTACAACACAAAATTTTTTAAAACATAGAAATAAATTAAAAAACAACGGAATCACCCTGTAGCTCAGAAACGAAGTGTTTCCGGATTTATGTTAAAATGATTTTTACTGATTTTGGGTCAACTAATCACCTGATCCATCCTGAAACATTTTGTTGGTGTAATTTTGCAGCGGAATTAGTAAAATTTTCTGTTGTCACCTTATACAGAACTCTTAACTTAAAAAAAAGAATTAATTAAAAATATAATATTAGCAGCAAACAAGAGTAATTGTTATTAAAATGAAATGTTAATTAAAATTTCCCAAAAAAGTCAAGGACTTGCTAAGGCAGTAACAAAACCGGTGGTGACATGAGTTTATTTTTTATTAAAAACCACAACTACGCCATCGATACGACCCCATCTACGCCTTAAGTTTTGGGTACAATGCTTAAAGATATACAGGGTGGCCAATCGAAAACGAAACATCTTTATTTTAGCACACTTGATGTCATTTTATTGAAAATCCCTCGGAGTCGTAAATTGTATTTGTAAGGGGGACACATTAATTTGACATTTGCAACCGCGCCACTTTAACCCCCCTGTGGGGGTTATATCCACCCCTGAAACCTTAAATAGCAATGGGGATCAAGCTCTTTTATTTCTCCTTACGATACCAAACTTTGTAAATTTGACTCAATATTAATGGAAAATTTCAGTTCAAAAATTTAACAAAACATGAAACGGTTTACTTAATTAATTAAATGTTGAAAATGTTGGCCACCAGTTTCCATACAGTAATGAAGGTTCTGTTAGAAGTGTTCTCGCACATTTTGAAGAATTTGTGGAGTAATTTGACGACACTCATTAATAATTCGTTGTCGTAGATCCTCCAGTGAGGTTGGTTGGATTGCGTAGATTTTAGTTTTTAAGTGACCCCATAAAAAAATTCTAACGGAGATAAATCTGGTGATCGTGGTGGCCACCCAATAGTGCCTCTTTTTCCAATCCATCGTCCTGGGAATCCATCGTCCACTGTCGAATAATGCGGAGGAGCTCCGTCTTGTTGGAATATTACGTCATTTCCTACAATGTATTGCTCATCATTTTCCATAATCTCTGTCAACGCTGGATCAGCGGTCTCTTTTAATAGTTGTAAATACAGTTCCCCAGTCAAATTGCCGGGTAAAAAATGAGACCTACCAGATGGTCACCCAAAATGCCAACCCAAACATTTAATTTTTGGGGATATTGTGTATACACCTCATGGACAATTCTAGGATTTGAACCGAACCAATAGCGGTATCATGCCGATTCACGATACCGTTTACAAAAAAAGTGCATTCGTCAGAAAAGGAGATGTTGCATAGAAAATTTCGGTCATGTATTGGTCGTTCACTCATTGTTTCACAAAACTGCAAATGTCCATCAAAATCGTCCTCCTTTTTTCTGCCTTTTTTTAAACACGTAAACAAAGCAAAACACATTCAAAACGTTAGGGTTTTTAGTTAGGTAAAAAATAGTCGGAATTTCAAACTGAAATTTATTATTCGCAATTTTACCTTCAGAGCGCATTTTTTCAATAAGTAACGGGTTAAATTTAAAAATTCGGGTATCGTTGTAAAGAGAAATAAAAGAGCTTTAAAATGATGTGCTACAACCCCCATTGCCACTTAAGATTTCAGGGGTGGAAGCAACCCCTAGTTGAAAGTAGCGAACTAATGGGTCACCTTTAAAAATAAAATTTACGGGTCCGAGCAATTTTCGATATAATGACATTAAGTATGCTAAAATAAAGTTGTTTCGTGTTTCGATTGGCTACCCTGTATAACAGATTAAATGAAATTCTTCACAATTTTACCACATTAACTTTTACCTTTGGAATTAAAGCTCAGATTCTTTAAAAGGGAAGATAAATTAAGATCTTCTAGTTGATCAGCTAGGTTTTGATAAGTTTTTGCCATGTCAATAGAATCTTATGAGTTATACTAATATATAAGCGATTTATTTGGTTTCCAAATGATTTTCATTTTGGAATGTGTTGCTAGGATGGATTTAATTCTATTATTGTGGAAAGTACGTACTAAAATTGCCCTCGTCTTTATAAATTTGCGAAGGAACTGAAAAAAATTTACAATATATTAAACCTAGTTGTCTTGTTCTTACACTTGTCAGTTTAAAACTTTTGGTTGACGAATTAGACCGGTCTATAATTGGAGAATCTGGCCGTAAACGTTTTAATTAATCAGTTGCTTTACGTTATGTCATTGTAATGTTTTTTGTACTTGCTTATTTTGAATCTATTTCTGTCAGGTAAACCAAAATGAAGATTTAGATCTTTTTGATAAATTAGAGGGTTATGTCCTGCCACGTTTAAACATCGATTTAATTTGAGAATTTAATTGTATTGTTGTGTGCGTTTATCTTGAAAGTCCGTTCGTACTGTGTAACTAAGTATGCGTGTTGCAAAATTCAACCTGTAACATTTTACTTTTTGGCCAAAACAATAAAGAAGTTCTTACTAATATAGGTCCAAAAACGCTTTTTTTCCGAGATACAGAGTGATAAAATGTTAATATCATTTTGGTTCCTCCTATGTCTTTTACACATTTTTGGAGATAATTTATTTAAATTCCACCCACACAGCCTTTTTTGGAGTAACTTGGAGCCCTTATTACTTTGTGAAATCATACTAAGTGTTATTTTTTTAGGGATTACAATCCTGCCAGCATTACAGCTCCTGCTGCCCCGAATTTCATTACCAATCAGAACAGAAATAAAATTCACCCTGTATCTCGCAAACAGAGCGCTTTCAGAGCAATGTTAATAAATCCGTTTTTTCTTATTTTTGGCCAAATCACCTGCGAAATTTAGTTGGTAGAATTTTGCTAAATCCTCTACCTTTAAAAAATTACATACACACCGTTACATTTAAAAAATGTAAAATTGGCACGTGGTAATTAGTACAACAATACTATGTTTTTGTGCACAAGTGACTTTCGGAAAAATCAAGATGGCTGCTCGACGCCATCTTGGAAAAAAAAATAGAAAGACAGGTCTTGCGACACATCGTTTTAAAGGTCTCATTGAGTACTTTATGATCCTAGAATATTACGTCATTAAACGTATCCAGAGCAAAATGACGACGTCTTAAAATTTATTTAAGTAAAATAAAAAGTAACTTACCTTTTCACTGTAAAAGATGCTGAAAATGACCACACTGTACTTCCTGGCAGTAAAATAATCTATTAAATAAATCATCTCGCCCATTCTGGAAAATAGTAATGCCAATATTATGGCACACATCGGGAATGTTTTGGCGAAAATCTAAAATGGATTTTGGTTTCGTTCCACAAACCTTCTGTTTCAAATATCCCCACAAGAAAAAGTCTGAGGAGAACTGTCAGGCCACTCCATAGGGCCCCAATGCCCAATCTAACGGCCAGATAAGTTGATGTTTAAATAATATCTAACTTCTCTAGCATAATGTGGATGAGTATCTTATTGAAATATCTAATTTTTAACACAATGTAAACTTTATTTAAATTTTTTTATCCTCTTGCTATCATCAGAAGCGTATTATCAAATCGTCATTAAAAAACTTCAGTAATATTCATTACATTTTATTTTTAAAATATTTGTTTCAACAATTGGACAATTGGACTCAATGATAACTTTAAAATAATGTATCGCAAGACCCCTTTTTCCATTAAATTTTTTTTTCAAAATGGCGTCCAGCAGAAATCTTGACTTTTCCGAGAGCCACTTGTGCACCAAAACATAGTATTTTTGTACTTATTATCGTATGCTAACTTCAATTTCCTAAATATAACGGTTCAAAAATTAAGGGGGGGGGGCACAAAGAACCGCACTGTACGAGTATAACTACATTTCAATAGAATTCAAAACGTTTTTTATTACTTTCATTTAACCAATAATAAATGTGAAGCAACCTGATAAGTCTCAGCTAGAACCAAACCTTACTGTTCACCCGGTCCAGGGTTGTTAATTCCCTGTTCAGCAGAACAGAATTTTCTTTATTAAAATAATGACACAAATGAAATTAAACGCAACTAGTCCCAATAAAAGGTTTAATTTGTATATCAGTTAAATGGAATTTAAATCCAAAAACTTTTTAATAAATCTGAGGGTAAAATCTATTATCAGAACTGCACAAAGACATCTTAAATATGTCATATGGAAAACTGATATTCGAGATATCTTTTGTATTCCCATTCAAAATGTTAGCTAAATACATATGTCATACCGTCATATGAATGTACACATTTTAAAAGCAATTTGTCTATCACTTACTAACTGATTCTTAATATTACATTTAATAAAATCAAAAAGGACAGAAAATTTCGAATACAAGCTACCTCTAGTGAAAGATTTAAATATAAAACATAAACGTCAATATCACGAAGGTCAAGGTTTATCTACCGCATATCATTGAAGCATATGATTAAACTGGTGCGAACGGACTTAATAATAATTAGATTGGACGAACTGCGTTAGTGCCATGCGAAAAAATCTTTACACGTTTTTAAAGGTAACAACAATGCACAATTCAACAGCATGTACGACACATCAAATTAATTTTTGAACCAATTATCAAACAAAATGAACTCGCTCCAGTAGTTTCACAGCCTCCACAATCACCTGACCTATTTCATGTGAATAATTTCTTCGTGTGACCAATACTTTTTAATGGTTGTGAAAATCTTCGAAAGTTCGAAGCGCCAGGAATCAGAAAAAATTTATGGAATACGGGCTCAACTTAAGAATTAAATATTTAGATAAGCTGTTTGTTCGCGGAGACTGGTATAATCTTGCTGATCCGCATATTATATTCGCAGTCATAACAAAATACAAAATATAAAAAATCCGTCTCGCATTAAGTTTATTTAGATCGTTCCCAAACTAATTTATTTTAGATACAGTACCTGAATGCTGATCAACTTTAGATAAATATTGATTATGTTAAAGCCTGCTTTATAAAATAAAGTTTTATTAACTTGGCTCTTTACTGCGTTAACTTTTGACAGACTTGCAGTTTCTTAAGATTTATATCTTAGGAATAATTTTCCTTTGAAAATATTTACTTATTTAGCTGATATCAAGAGCGTTCGTGAATTTTCTCTTTAATAGAAATTAATGGATTTTAATATTAGTAACACCTTTAGGTAAAATTGGTAGACGTATAAGAAGTTTAAACCCTGATAGTTACAAAAATTTATTAATATTTTATAGTGCAACGTGCAATAAAATACAATAACAAAATTCTGTTTACAAAAATCTGAAAATAACGTCTGTATAATTGTGGAGGATTCGTATTTAAATTATTTGGGTGTTACGCCGCTCTACTGTTAAGGAAAATTAGTATTTTTAAAAAATAATAAGTCACTGCGTCTAGTATAAAAAACAAATCCTGAAAAAAAAATGTTCTGTACACTGTCGGTGACTGTTAATTATAAAAAGTATGCCTGACCCTAGTCTATCTCTAGTGTAGTATATATTCGGTCTAAACCCTAATCGGAATAAAATAATTTTTATGACGTTCCGAGACCTAGTATCTAGTCTCGTTATCAATGAATCTAATAAATTCAAACTAACTAAATTAAGAATGAACTAAGTAATTATAAAAATAATTAAAAATGGATATAAGAGTTTCCTGATTGAATTCTTCGGATTTTTCGAAAATATTTCTCAGGATAATCAATTCTTGCTAAAAAGCAATTTGCAAAAATATCGATTTCTTTGAGCAAAAACAGTATCTGCATAGCCACATCAACCTTCTTATTTTATAGTACTTAAAATTGTTTCCTACCCCTTTAAGAGACACTACTTAATACTTGCTGCCCCTCTAACTTATAATCGGCAATAAAGGGATTGGAGAAAAAGGTTTTACATAAATAAAACAAATATGGGTAAATATTTTTGTTAAGATGAACAATTATATAATGTGATTTAAAAAAAATATTCCCTATTCGCTGATATATTATATAATGCAAAATGGATATATATCACAGCCTACCTGCGAACAGTGTCATAATATACCAAGAAGTTTCACAATTTTTCATTATAGTAAATGTTGAAAGTCTTAGTTCCAAAATGATAGATATATGTACTTTGTGCTGGCACTGTGACTTGTTTGATAAATATTTGTCATCATACCCTTAAAGAATGTGTAGAGAAGTATCTACGTCGATCTAGCGCTACCCTACTGGCATAGATATCTACAACAAAAACTATTGTTTTTATCCAGTCTTGGCGTTGGATTGTAATCTGCCTAGAAAAATACCTGTTATAGTACTGCGACTACTTTAAAGATCCTAAAACGTACCTATATTTTGACGCCTTTGGGAAAAATGGCAATCAAGGCACACGCCTCGAAGTGTATAGCTTTGAAACTCAGAAGCAGATACTAAACATAAACATTCTTTACTATATTATTTTCATATGATATTACACCCCTGATTCTCGAAAAAGGTAAAACATCTGATGTAAAATATTGGCACTTAAAAATCAATATTTAAAGCAGATAACCCGTAACCAGAGAGAGCATTTAGATCTGTAATAAAATTTAATGTAATTTTATGCATTTTTAAACATTGTTCGCTAATTTGTCAAGCAGTTTAGAACAAGTGAAAATAGTGGCAGTTTAATAGTAGGTATATAAGAAGATTTAAGATACAAAGACGAAAAGTCCATAATGTGAATAATTTTATTACCTATGTTATAGCGTTCGCTCGTAGAGGAGGATTATTGCTAATAAAATTTATTAGGGCTCTCTGTAACAATTAGTAGTAAGTATTTGGGTAAACAAATTACCTTGTAAATTGTCCCTTGTTTATTTTTAATAAAAAATTTTAAATGTATTTGTATTTTCAATTTTCTTAAATTTAGAACGCTCATTTGCATTTAAACTGTCAATGTTGAAAGAAGAATCCAAGTTAAGTAATCCACCGAGCTTTTTATCATATAGTGTGATTTAAATTAATGCTTTTTGAGCAACGGTCCTTATGGTTTATAACGTGTGTATCGTTACGTAATAGATTACGATGGCACTTGTAACCATATGCTTGTCATACAGTAATAAATTGTGAGAGCATACAACAAAGAGGTTTACTAACGTTTAGATCCGATTTGTTTTGACATTTATAGATTTAAATAGGCATTAGTTTGTTTTATAATATGATAAGTATACAAACAATACAATTATATTTTGTAGAAAATAGCTATTTACCTAGCCAGTGCCGAGAGTGATGTTTTTTCGCACGCGACTGCAGTTTGTTGTTTGTAATGTAGTTACCTACCTAAATTAGAAGAAAATTCGCAGGGGTTGGCTTGGGTTGCTTGGTACCCCTTACTTAAATACGCTCCTGGATGAGCCATTCGGTATTCATTTTAAAGTATGATTATCACTCTATAATAAAACAGTGTTAAAAGTTGGGAAAAAATTAGATAGGAAAAAATACAGAGTGATTCAAATCTACCGATGTCGAGGGCAAGAAAAGTAAAAATATCGAAATTTAATCGGCGAATGCTTCCTTCCTATAAAGAATGAAGAAATTAAAAAAATTATGAATATCATGTATTTCGACGAGCTCTTTCTGATTACGTATATGGGATTTTAATTTGAACCAATTTATTTATTTATGAGCGGGTAAAATACCCAATTGACACCACAAAAACGGAGAAATATTTGGGTCAAAAATCGAAATTTCCGGTTTGTAAACCAAATATATTCATTTTCCAGTGGTTTTGTGTTTAGGTAAATGTATTTCAAAAAGGAAGTATTTGAAATTTTAAAGTTTCACTTATGAATCCGTTTTTCGAGCGACGTTTTGTTTTCGAGTTATTAGGTAGCAAAGAGGGGTCGGCAAATGGCATTTTTTGATCTAAAAAAATCAAAAGAATTACCCGGCATTTTCCGATGCTCACCAGGTTCAGTAGAGTTCTGAAGCTCCTCTATAACCTCCGAAAATTTACATCGATTTAATTCACTTTTGCGACCTGTACCCGATTTCAAGGGAAGTCGCAGAACTTTCGAATTTGACGTTTAATAGCTCCGAAACGAAGCATCCTGTATAACTGAATTTTTTACCGAAGCTAGTTGAACTACTTCTCTATTAACCCAGAAAATTCCATTGCCCCCCATCTGACTGTTTCCGAGAAAACCAAACCTGTTCGACTTTAGGTTAAGCTAAAAGTTAACGTGTAGTTTGACACTTATTTCTGTTGATCTCCTGTGTCATTGGCAAACAAATGGCTGCTTTTTAAATTGTAATAAAAATTATACCGAAAAGTAAACATTTTTTGTTGCTAAATTATCTTATCAATTTTCCTCAAAATAATTTTTTTAGATTTGCAATAACTTCCTTAAATGATTTAGGCAATAAAAAAATGTACATAGTCCTTATTATTCTTACAAGAGAGCCCCCATTTCTTGAAAATTAAATATATTGTCAAAATACATTATATTCTTCACTCCTGTACAATGTTACTCAAAGGTAAAAACTATGCACTTGCATTCTTCTTGTCTGTTTCTTTAAAAATAAATCCACGGTTCATAAACCTTTGAAACAGATCCAATAACTCTTACCAAGATTAATGTCTGTTTGCCAAAATAACTGACAGTCCAGCTTCATTCTACTATCCTTAGAGCTTAGGAACAGAAAACATATTATTGCCTGTCTCGATATACATTTGCGCTGAAGGTTTGAGCATTACAATAAAACTTCTATATATTTATACAGAACAAGTACTATAATGGGGATTATACACATAATTTACCGTCAAAACTTGTTTGCACAACCAATTACAATAAAAATTAAAAATGGTACTTTTAGCATAGTTAGAAACTAAAAATTTCGCATAAATATATTATATAAGTATCACCAAATAACTCTTTTAGGTATATTAAAGCATACTTTTCAGTTTTCGTTAGTCAATTAAGACCGTTTGTAAATATAAAATACATAGGTTTTGTCGTCTAAATTGTTAGGTTGTTGTTTGTTACAATGCTTCCCATCACAGGAAATTCTAACATTACTTCTAATCTAGAGAATTGCATATCTTATTCTTATTACACGCATTAAGAAAGTTGAGCACAGAAGCAAACTTTCGATATTTCGTTCTTAATTTTAAATGAGGAAAGGATCCAAAATCACGGGGTACCAAATCTGGACTAGAGGTAGGGTGATCCACTATTTTGAATTCACAGTCGTGCAAAAATTTATTGTGACAGAGTGTCTACAGTGCTTTTTTTTTAACTCGAGACACGGGATTTGCATTGTAATTGTTTTACCCCATATTAACTTTTGTTCTACTAAAGATTTTGGACCAAATCTCGGCAGGTACATTCTTTAGGGTCTTCAATTCGCATTGACTGTTTTTTTTTTCGAAAAATTCCATACCAATTTCAGGAAAATATATTATTTTTTGATGATAAATTACAGTTACAAATTAATTTAATTTAAACTGTGCATGGAACTGTCAAAATCAAATACATACCTGACATACAGAGGTTAAAAAAATGCGTTTTACTCAAAAAATAGGTCATTTTCTACATCTTTGGTAGCCTTACTGGTAAAAATAAGCCACTGTAGCGTTGCAAATTCGTCTTTTAGTTCCGAGTCGAACAAAAGTTAACATGGGGTTAAAAATTTACCACACCAATTCCATGTCCAGAGTTAAAAAAGCACTATATGTGCCGGAGTACTAACATGTTGAAAATACCCAAAGCGTTATTCCACTGTCAACAAATGTGGTACCTAAAGTATGCAAATTTTCCGTCACGTAAAATTCCACCAGGATGTGGGTATTATTCTCGACCAACTGTGCCTATTATGTCAATTTTCTCTTAAAAGGTAATAACCTTTTATACGAAAGAAACGTTTTCTGGAGTAATTACGTGAGATTTTTAGACAAAAATACCTACGTTTGAAATTTTAATACAGGGTTGGCCAATGAAATCGAAACAAGTCCGATTTTTCATAGTTATCGTCCATTAAAAAAACGCTTTGACCGATGTATCTTGTGTAGAAGGGGAAACCTTGGTTATACTTTTAACCCTTTAACTTCAACCCCCTAGCAGGGGTGAATCTCATCCCTAAAATCTTAAATGGGAATAGGGGCCAATAGCTCATATCAAAGGTTATTACATCCTGTTTTTAACGATGCTGTTTTTTAAATTTGGTTTAGTAGTTTTTAAAAAATTGCCTTTTAGACACGGTTTGAGGCGCCTTTCTCTCACATTTTTAAAATTCCATTTACAACCCTAAACGTGGATGAATCTTAAACTTTTTTTTCTTTATGAATTTAAACATTTTGTGAACGAAACTGTTAATCGTCATATTGTCGATATTGGGCAGACCAAAACCCACACATATTCGGACTTATTTAGTTTTAATTGGCCAACCCTGTATAGTTTCTCGATGGTCCTTAAGAATTGCCAATTTTCGGCAAAAACTGCTTCTATCTCTTGACAGCCTCCATGGCTCCAATAATAATAATGTTCCTACATAAGCCGTCAAATGAGACCTAACTAGGTACTATAATTAAATTTTAGAATATTTTGTAGGTTAAAAAGTATGATTATTCAGAAAAAAACACAAACCACAATAATTTAGTGGTAACAGCTCCGGTGTACCACAAAGCTTTTGCAATTAGCTGCTTATTAGATGATAAAAAGTCTAGACGATTTTTTTTAAAGTAATAGTAGATACCGAAAGAAATTGAGTTGTTCTTTAAATCCATTACATATCATATTTGATAAAAACTACAACGTTTTTGCTAATATTACATTTTAATATAGTACGCATTAATTCCACCTTCGTTCCTCTGGATTATAGCTATATTGCCGTGTCTGTTTCTTTGCCATATTTGTTTTTGATCTTGTTTTTCGTGCCCTAGATAAGTAAACGTCATGTCAAGACTAATTCCTTCTTTGTAGGTCTGGTTATTTATTGGATCCCCAAATTCTTGCTCCAAATTAGATATAAGTTTATGCATGTATAATGCGTTTCACATAACATCCTTTATAATTTTGAAAATTTACTATAAAGCGTCTGTACTTAACTAAAAACGGCTGTAAAAAAATTTGAATGGAAAGAGTCCAACTTTCCACGATTTTGATACAGACGCAACATTTTACTAAGTTTATGGATAAAATTATTTAAAAATGTCTTTAAAAAAATTCATAAAGAAAAACATCATATATATTGCTGAATTTAAGCTTCAATAAGCTTTCATTTGATACCCTCCACGATGCTCTTTAAAAAAAAATTACATGCCCTAATTTACCCCCTGAAATGAACCCCCCGAATCAAAATTAAACTTTTTATACTTCAAGTCTATAATTGGGCCACCACACTAAACTTAATCTCTGTGCTAAATTTCAAATTTTTACGTCGAATAGTTTCAGAGAAAATCGCCTGTGACAGACGGACGCACGGACGGACACCAAAGTGTTCCATAAGTGTTCCGTTTTACGGAACACTAATAAAATCCCATACCAAATTAGAGCTTTTGAAGGGTCCCATAAAACACATTATCCTGAAAACTGCCCTATACGCCTACACCATTTTACAAGGAAAGCTTTTTGCCACAAGAACAATGAGCCACGTGTCTCCAAGATTTGTTTTTTGTTTACACATGGAAAATCTGAAAAAGCTTCAAAACGTGTTTAAATTATTTTGTAGGATTTCCTTACATAAGTTAGAGCACAGCACTCTAGAACTACCTTTGTTATAAGCTTGAATTTATTAGCAACACCTTAGCATTGCATACAATGTTCAAAAGCAGTTTTGTTCGCGGTTTAACAGAGTGATATAAAAAATCACTTAAAAATATGAGATAATATTTTCTTAATTTTGACATATGAAGTGACACTTTCCAGAACCTTTGACAGTTTTGAAATATCTTACTTTTCGTAACTATTTACAAAAAGTAAAATATTTGGAAGCGACTCCGCTGCCGGTGCCGCTTCCCAAAATGTTGATGCATGGATACCGGCGCCGGCACCCGAGTTCAAAATTTCACGGGTGCCGGCGCCGTAGTCCAGATGCGGCCGGAACGGAATGCCGGCGGCAGTTATATCTTTTAAATGATAAGCAAACATTGTGTTGTTTTAATTTTAAGTAAAAACTATAAAACATGAAAGTAGGTGCCAGAGTTTTTGCGTGACACGTAGCCAGACTGGCTTTTGGAGGCGTTGAACTGAACAAGGTTCTTGGCACCACAGTCTAAGGTTAATTGGAGATCTTGGGAAAGGGATATGCGCATAGATCTGCGTCTATTATCCAGCTCTTGATTCGAGATTTGTCTGGAAAAATAAATATTAGAGTAAAGACTACTATCGTCAGCATAACTGTGGATGGGATTGGTAGTTAAAGAGAGCAGGTCATTAATGTGAAGAAGAAATAGGTTGGTATCAGGACTGAACCTTGGGGATGCCCGTATGGATAGGTTGGAAGTTAGATGAGTGACTCAACCACGACAGATATAAGCCGATTAGAGTGGAAGCTACCGATCCAGGTACATAGTTTGGGAGGAGGACTGTAAGAAGGTAGTTTGTTGAGTGCGGCATGCCATCCTTGGTCAAAGGCCTTGGAAATATCAAGAGCAACAATCTGAGATTCGCCATGAAATTCGAGGGACTTGTTCCAGTTATGTGTGATAAAGCTAAGGAGACCAGCTGTGGATCTTTGGTGACGAAATTCTTACTTACTATCACGGATATTTTAGAATTTGCAAGTTGATCGCTTTCTCCATAACTTTGCTGACAACATAGAGAAGAGAGATTGGTCTATAATTGGGTGGAAGGGACTTGGAACCTTTCTTCGGGACAGGCTGCACACGAGCAGTCTTCCAGCTATTTGAGAAGATACCTTTGTCATAAGAGATCTGAAACAGACGAGTTAAGATGGATCCAAGTTCTGGAGCGCATTTTTTTAGAACAATTGCTGGTCGTCATCCAGACCGGAGGACTTTTTGGTGTCAAGGGATAGAAGGGTTTTTTGAACTTGCTTGACCTCGGGTGTAGGATTTTGAAGATACCTTTTGTGAGCTTGGACTTTTTGAGCCCGCCTTTATCACAGGCTTTGGAGAACCATGGCTTTTGATGGTGGAGTGTAGGTTTTTTGCGGGTATGGGGAATGAAACTTCCAATACCTGCTTGTTTGATATTTGTGATATGAGAGCAAATTTCGGTGGGATCGGGAGTGGAAAAACAGACAGAGTTCCAAGGGAAAGCAGAGAAAATGTTTAGAAAATCATCCCAGTCAGCAGAATTGTAGTACCAGATCGTGCGTTCTGGCATGATTTCAACAAACTCGGGATGTATGGGACAAGAGACGGTAATAAGGCTATGATCTGAACGATCAAAGGGAACGCATACAGATGTTACGTATGACTCAGGATGGGCGGTAAGAAAAAAGATGTGGATAGTTAGCAGAGGATAGGATTAGAAGTGACAGAGAAAGAAGAGCGAAGAGAAAGAATGATAGTCGATTGTCATGACTTTATACAATTTCCTTAAGCTTCCACTGACTCTAACTCATATATCTTAAAACGATACCATCTGGGAGAGCTGTCTACAAGACAAAAAAAGAATTACAGAAATTGATCATTCCGTTTAATAAATTAACGACGAACGCGAAAATACATAAAAAAAACATGCATACGGAACAAATTGTTAAAAATCTGAACCAAATAGCGAGTGAAAATTGGTTTTTAGTTACATGACAAAGTGTTAATTCGGACTTTTTAGTAATTTTTAGCCAACAACGAAAATCTGTGATGACAATATTGGGAGTGCGTTAGATGCCATTTTTAATATGCTGTAAATTTTAGGCTAATTTGAAATTTCAAAACCTCAGTTATTCTTGATCCTCACACTTCTATAAAAACCTTTAAGACCTGCGAAGTTTCCCAGTTTAGCCCATATATTTTATCAGAAAAGAGTGTCGTCAACACCTGAAAGTAATATTGAAATGGCGCTCCCTACTTTACAAGAAAAATGGGCCACTTGTATTTAAGGTTTCTGTTTTGTTTGCACAAGAATAAAGTTCGGTGAGTAAATTTACAGGATGGTTTATACTTGCCTAGGTTAGGTTTTTATACTTTTTTTACTTGCTTGTCAATACTAAGGTTACGTATGAGAGAGGTATTGAAACAAAGGGAATAAACAAGGAAGCAAAAGATTCCTATTCAAGTTGGGATATAGGGTATTGCAAAACACTTAACAATTTTGAGGTTATGAGAAGAAAAAATTCAACTGTTTCATCAAAACGTTAGAAAAAGTTATTAGATTTTGAAAGTATAGTTGAAATCCTTAGGATACACCAAATAAATTTGTGTTATGTCGATATCAAAAAAAAAACAATCGGTCAAGTGCAAGCTTGGCGTTCCGTGACATCAGCCTCCCCACTTAACCTAAGAAATCCTCGGCCACCCGATCTCTGCCAATCTGCCGCTGTATCAGCCGCCGACGGCACCAACGCCGTACCACATCGCGTATGCTCGGAGCTGAGTGGAGAGCGTTTCGACTGAGCCAAAGTAAAAATTTTGAAAAACGAAGAACGTGTAAGTACAAATATTGTTCCTTACATCGTGAGAAATAATTTTTGTCCAACACATTTTTCTCCAAAACCAATGGTTCAGCAGTTATAAGGAAATCAACAACTAAATTGTTTATAACAATTGATCGCGCTAGAATGTTTCAATCCTGATAATTTTGACTCAATCTACAACTACTTCTCAATGTTCATAATTGTTTTTAGATTTTTCTGAGCGAACCTTTTGGTGATGAGGATGAGGGAAAATAATTTTTAAGCGTTTTTCGCGAAACATCTTTAAAAAATGCATAAAAAATACATCAGTTGAATTCGTGTTTCAATCAGCTTTCATTTGACTACCAACACATTGTCCTTGAAATTTTTTTCCCATTTTCCAATTTACCCCCTGAAATTAACCCCCAAAATCAAAATTGAACTTTTCATACTTCACAACTATAATTGGGCCACCACACTCTATCTCGGTGCTAAATTTCAAATTTAACTGCACTGGCGATGAAGCGAACTAGTGCACAGAGTCGCCACATTTATGAAATCAATATTAAAATAAACCTAGTTGGTCATCTCTCCTTTAGGACCATCTTTTCATGAATTTCCCTAATAAATAGGAGTTAACCTTATTTGCTCGTGCTGTATATATTACACGACGTTAGATATATCATCCCAAATGAAAGACGTATTCAAAATACCCCAGAAAGTAGAGGTCCAAAGAAAAGAAAGTAAAAATGATGAAAGCTTTACCGGCATACCGAGCGTGGAATGTATTACATTACTTAACAGCGTCAATACTCTAAATTTAAAAGATAGGTACATAAGGCATAAAGGAAAAATACGATATAAATTATTGTTTGATTCCTTTTTGTCCATTTCTTTATTGTCACAAAGAAAAAAAGAAACCCAAATAAGATGACACGTGGCGTCCAAAATCCAATATATTTAAAATATTTTGTGAATTGCCAATATGAAATTCTCATTTGACTAAATGGAATTTTAATAATTGTACTTTAGACTATTATAAGTAGGGCTCCCCAGATTTCCTTATGTCCAGCGGCGTCGTTTATATATTTACATCAAATATTGGCAATAATGTCTAACCTAATTTAGCCCAAGGATCTTCCCGTAACATCTTTACCAGGTAATCTAGATGTTCTGACCTGATCAAAGAAGATCTTAATTAGTCGCTCTTAGCACAACCGTTCAGGGGGTTTCTTTTCGCATGATGGCCCAGGTTTATTACCCTCCATGGAGTGTCAGTAGAATCGAAGTTAATCTAGGAATTCTAATCTATTGAAAGATGTTAAATGTACTATGGACAATTTGCACAAGTAGATCAAAATTCCGAGATTGGCTCAAAGTCAAACTGTTTCCTTTCTCCCTTTATCACATTATAAATCAAACTACACTCTATTTATCTACACATACATATATTGTAAATAAAAATATAAGAGCTCATGACATGTGTCACATCAGGCCGCACACACAGTCCCACAGGGGCCGAACCCACTAACACTGTCTTCTGTTCAAGCACGTCCCTTGTCTATTCACTTCTCTGACTACATAGTTCAGAAATGTCCCCTACACGTAACCCTCATGTCTCGTAACCATTTCTCCATACTCTACTATGATAGCACTTTGTAACCGTAATGATTACTATAACTCTTAAAGTACAGACAATGTACTAGGACATACTACTGACATGACAATGAGTTTGTATTGTATCTTTGTCTCAATGCCAGATTTGTGAAGTCTCTGCTTGTTTTATAAGGCAGTTAAATTTGGTTGTCATTGTTCTGTATCGATCAACTGATTATGACCATTTAAGGATAGAAGGTTTTTCGAATGTAATGCAACCAATTTTAAGTGTAGCTGATCGGGTAGGTGATAGGGTTCAGAATGTGGTCACGGGGGACTTTAATCATTTTAACAAGGTGAATGATTCCGTGACCCAGATTGTGGCTCAAATGTTTCTTTCGTTTGGCTTTTCCCAACTAATATCTGAACCAACTCATGAAAAGGGGAACTGTTTAGACAATATGTTTTGTAATTTCGATGTGAAAAATGTATATAATATATTATTAGGTTTTTCTGATCACAAGGCCCAAGTGGTAGAAATAAATGGGATTATGCAGAAAGTAAACTACAATTCGCCAGAAAATATAGTGAAAGTCAGTATAACAATGTTTGTTATAATTTGTCACAAGAGAGGTGGGAGGATACATTTGAAACTGCAACGGCTGCTGACGTATGAGAAGTTTCATACATTTTTTCATTATTATTTTAATCTTTGTTTTCCACTAAAACATGTGGGTCAAAGAGGGATAGTTCAGTCTTGGGTCCCGGAAGAGGTCCGAAGGTCTAAACAGATAATTATTGTGCTGAACTGTATAATTACTATAAAAAACATCTATAAAGAAATACTTGATCAGGCAAGGAGAAACTTTAATGTTAATAAGTTAAATAATTCTGATAACTTTACTTAAGTTACCGTCTGGGATATTGTAAACTTAGAAACAGACAGGAAAGAACAAAAAATTGAACCAGAAATCTTTACTCCCAATGATATATAACGCTTGTTTTGAGGACGGTTCCTTTCCTCGTCTATTAAAAGTAGCAAAAAATTGCCTATTTATAAAAAGGGCGAAAGGGATCTTCCTGAATCCTTCCGTCAGGTCTCTGTTTTTCTGGTTATTTCAAAGGTGTTGGAAACCATCATTTTGAATCAATTGTTGCCTTATTTTGATAAACATAAAATTATTGTACCACAACCATTTGACTACTGCTGATGCTATTTTGAGACTGTCCGAATCCATAATGGATGCATTTGAGGGGGCTCGACAAGTATCTCGCAGTTTTTAGTGATTTGAGCGCAGCTGTTGACTGTGTGGACAGGAGTATTTTTTTGAAAAAACTAAATTGGTATGGAGTTAGGGACAGAGCGCTGAAACTTATGCAATCCTATCTGAGTGATCGATACCAGATTGTATCTCTGGAAATCAAAAAGTGAATCACGGTGTGTTAAAATTGGAGTTCTTCAGGGGTCTGTGCTGGGTCCCCTCCTCTTTCTAATATACATCAACGACTTGACAAATGCTTTTAAAAGTAGCAATAGGAATACTGACCATATATTATATGCGGATGATGCAACTTTTGGGATCAGGTTGGAAAGACGGGATGCCCGGAAATGGCCCTTGAACAACTTGGCAAGTTTTCATTAAAGAACTGAGCAATATTGAGACCCTTGAAACCGTGCCAAGTTTGGGCTGTAAATTTATCCATTCGCAACATATTTTTCTGTGCTTATCAACACACGGCTAATAAAGTGTAGGCACGAAACTTGGCAACATATCTACATTTTAGTTATTTTTTTCAGATAACAAAACACACAGTCCTGACGACAACTTGACCTGTTTTTTTGCACGTATGTTTTTGGTGGGACACTCATGCCTTTGGCACTAACTTGGAAATACCACTTCTGGTTAATTAATTAACAGCTTTACAAATTTATCTATAATTTTCTGGAAACAAAATGTAATGTAGGTAGGCAACCATGTACATTACATTTTGTTTGTTATGCCTAGACCGCTATATATGTAAGTGCACCCCACGCTTTTAAACTTAATTACCTATTTAAAAACCAAATGTTTTATAGCTGTACAAGCTAACAGAAAACCGGAGTGTGCATGAGTGAGGAGTAAAGGGAGGCTCAGTTTGTTAGTTGCTTTACCTTCCGCATGATGCCCGCACTTCACACCTCGGTTTTCTGTTAACTTGTAGAGCTATAAAAGAAAAATAAATATTTTGAACTTTTTAATGAGCTACGCATAATAGCGTGTTTTTTAAAACAACCAGAAATAACAAAACTGCGTATTAAAAACACAATCATTCTTAGAAAAGACTTACTAATATAAAAAAATATCACCGTAAAATTTATATGTGGTAGAGATTATAACAAGGATAAGGTGTTTAAGTTCTGCACGCAATATTGCTTTTTATGGTAAACCATAACTGAAACTTTATTATTTTTTAATGCCTTTTCCTAAAAGCACTTAATAATCTAAGAAAAATCGATTTTGGAAAAAGGTTAAGAGCGTTCTTAATTTATAGTTTTTCTAATTAAGTATGTATACACATATTAAAAGACCACGCAAAGTGACCTATACAGGGTGGCTCATCAAGGACTTTCCACTCAGAATTTTTTTTTTGAAGTAAAAACACATTCAATTATCTTTCCAACACCACCTAGTTTTTAGTGTTCCGTGCTAAAATTAGCAAAACGGAACACTTGGACTTACTTTGGTGTCCGTCCGTCTACCACAAGCGATTTTCTCTGGAACTATTGGACGTAAAAATTTGAAATTTAGTGCATTTCTTGTCGATTAGTTTTTTGTCCTTACACGTTTTTCAAATTTTTAATTGGGCTCAGCTGAAACGCTCCCCACTCAGCTCCGTGCATACGCGATGTGGTACGTCGTTGGCGCCATCGGCGGCGGGTAGCGTGGCAGATGGGCGGACATCGGGCGGCCGAGCTTTGCTCAGGTTAAGTAAGGGGCTGATGGCACGGAAGCCTAATTGTGCAAATGTTGCTTGCACTTGACTAAATTTTTTAAAATTGGGCTGAGCAGTTCTCGAGTTATTAAAGTACAAATTTTAGAATAACAAATTCACGTACCGAATGTTTTAATTTATTAAATGTTGAGAAGACCCACCACCCAGTGGCGTATTCAGGGGGGATTTGGGTGTTAAACCCCACTACCACCCCCCCCCCCCCACAAAAAGCCCAAAGTTTATACAACCTTTGTCTCCAAAACAGAAAAAGGAAATAAAAGTTTTTGTCGTCACCCCAATCCCCCCTGCCCCACAACCCCCCCCCCCCCCGGAGCGTATTCCTGGCTACGCCACTGCGGCACCACCCACCTCCATGCAGTAGCAAATGTTTCCTAACATTGTGAAGAATTTCTAGACTGATGAATTCAAGTCTTGTACTGACAGCCTGTGTCGCATAAATTTATTTTGTGTCTTTAAAAGATCCCTCAAAAAAAAGTCCAACGGAGACAAATCTGGTGACTGTACGGCCATTCAGTAGGTCTCCTCCTCCCATTTCGCCGTCCTAAAAACGTCGAATCCAAGAAATATCTTCCAGGCATCGCGTATCTTGTTGGAAAATTAGGTTTTCGGTACGGTAATAATCATTCTGCTCAATTATGGCTATTAAAGCTAGATCAATGGCGTTCTCTTACATAATATATCCAAAAATAATTTCCCGTTTTAATTTCCGATTAGAAAAAATGGACCAACAAATGTGATCTCCAAAAGTTCCTGCCCACGAGTTTAACTTCTCTGGATGCTGGGTGTGTACTTGGCGAAATATTCTCCGATTGTTGTCCGACCAATAACGGCAGTTATGTCGATTAACTTCGTCATTTAGAAAAAAATGGCACTCATCAGACAAGCAAATGTTATACAGATAGTTTAGATTGTCACTGATTCGTTCACTTATGATCTCACAAAATGCGAAACGCCGCCGCGCCGGTCGATATCGTCTTCATGCACTTAGCTCCTAAACTAAATTGATTTGATTGGGGTGAAATTGATGGTGATTTAATATTCTTTGGACAGTTAGTTGTACGCCGAATACCTGAAACATCTGAGAAAATTCTACTAGTGAGAGTAGGTTCCATCGTAATGTCACCCAAAATAGCTACTTCGACTGTTTCATTTCGCACCGGCTTTTCGATATCCCTTTTTTGTTTTGTACAAATCAAATTTCTCGAAATTTTGCTAATAGATCACGCACGTAAGCATGGAATACATGTCATTGTGTATCTAGACGTTGTTCGTTAAATAAATTTGAAGCAGCTCTAGCACAATCATTATTTCGAAAGAAAAGGGAAATATTTTCAAATCTTTCTTGAATAAAATAAATAGTGCAGACCATTTTTATATCGAATTAAAAACAAAGGATAATTTTTACAGAACCGAATAAAGCACTAAACTGGTAATTTGTCTAATTTACCTAGATGTTATTGTCAGAGTCGCATTGTTTGCTATAACATTCCTTATCGGTTTCGTTTTATTTCAACAGTAATTTGTTTATTAAAAATTAAGTTCTCGAGAACTTAAAACTAGGTGGCGATAAAAAAATAATTGAATCCCCTTAAATCGATGTATTACACGATATCCCTTACCGTTTAACATTTGAAGGGTAAAAGTCATCCTCGCTTAAGGGTTCAAATTTAGGGATTGAATATATCGAAATAATAAATAAGGTAAAATTGACGTGTCCATGTAAAATCCTGGGTGAAAAGTTTTCGGTAGGTCACTGTATTTGTAGTTTTAAGGCATGTTATGCAAATAGTTGTGAAACTTTAGAAGAAGTTTAGAGTTTAGAAAAAATATGTATCATTCTAGAATCGGTTTAGTCTATATTTTCTTTAATGAAAATGTTGAAATCGATAACATTCCTTCTTTTGCGATAAGGCTCGGCTTGTCAAATCTGGACGCACCTTTAAACATTTCATCATATTAAAAGGGGATTTTGTTGTCTTTTAATTTTTAGATCGGTCAACATTGACGGGACAGCACATTGTGTACACAAGGTACACTTTGCCGGCTTCTTTCACGTTTCTCAAGAAATAACGTCGATTTTATTCATAAAAGAGGAATTTTAGTTATTAGCTTATTTGCCTAACAAGCGCGGGAACTGATACTTTTCCGCACGCGACTGCTGCAGACGAGTGCGGAAAAGACAGTTTCCGCACGTGTTGGGTACATTGCTTTTTCTAAGAGCGTGAGGAGAATTATCTAGTTTTGGAATTTTTTAAAATATTTTTTTTCAATATATATATATGTCAAAGTGGAAATACAAATCAACATGCAAATTCATATTAGTTTCATTTCTTATTAACAACATTAATGGCAAAAAACAGTTACTTGCATTTGTTAAATTTGTGGCCGAAACTTACTGGTTTTTAACTGATATGGATAGATTTCTTCCCATTCCAGAATTATTTATGTCTTGTGTATGTTCACCATAAAGTGGCTGAAGGTGAATTGCTGCTGGTTGGCAACCACTGGTTCCCGCAGCAACCAGTGGTTGCTGCGATTTAGAACTGGTAGTCTGGTTTTTGAGGATCCGATGTGAATTTTTTTTTGTTTTGTAAAGACTCGTCCATATATCCTGCAGCAACTTTTCACGGTATTTCGATTTTTTAAACGACTTCACAAGAGGAGATTATCAATTCGACCCGTATGTACTTTTTTATGTATATTCACGCATAATTCTTGAACGGATTAAATGGTTTCGATAATTTTTTTTTGTTTTATAGGCTAGTTCTCCCGAATGGTTCCATTTTAATGTTTTTTTTGCTGAAGTGAGTGGAAACCTAAAAAAACTGCGACAAACTAAAAAATAAACTCTTCAAATCGACAATTGTTTTGTGTGCACATCGGAATGTCTGCACCGATTTAAAAAAAAATTCTCCGTTGTGTTTAGCATGACGGTCAAGTGGTCCTGTTGGTATTTGACTTTAAAAAATAATAAATAGACGGGGTGAGAGGGGCAAAACCTGGAGCGGCTTAGAATTTTCCCAAAAATGTTGACTAATATCTCCTTTTCGGGATTTATGAGGGCATAAAATCTAATTTTGTCCACCAGACGTTAAAAAAATTACAGGGGGGGGGATAAAAAGGGGGACTGGGAAATTGTCTAAAAATTTTAACTAATGAGTAATTTTCGGAGATTGTGAGTTCAGAAAATCTAATTTTGTCCAACAGATGTTAAAAAATACCGGATACTCCGACACAACGATAATGAAAGTGAATAGAAAGTGACGCACTTTATTAATGACCCGTCCTCTTCTATTACCAATAGCATTCTTCGTTATTTTGATAATAGCATTCTCCGCTCCATTTATTTCTCCAAACAAGTCTCAAATCTCGAACTAGATAATAAGCGTACGTCTATGCACGTATCCGTTTCGTAAGACCTCCACTAAATTTTAGACTAGGCTGCAAAAAACCATCGCTTTCAACATTCAGTCTTGCTGTATGTCACGTAGAAAACCCATACACACGAATGGCGTAACCCGACAGTATAAAAAGCGTTCGAAGTTGTTGGCATCGCTTTCGAACATGATAGCAACTTTAACAGTCACATCCGCTGCTAAACAACTTGGTTTTCTTTTCAGGTACAGGAAATATTTCTTTTCTTTCAATTTATTTTGAAATTAATTTGCATGTTTAATACGTAATACTACCAATAGCGCGTTCGGCAATTCAATCTTTTTCATCGTTTTGCTCGGAATTTTTGACAGGCACATGATCGGTCGTACTGTTTACAATGATAGGTCATATGTCCGTCAAAAATTCCGAGCAAAACGATGGAAAAGATTGAATTGCCGAACGCGCTACAAGTTAAAATCAACAAATAAACTGCTTTTCTGGAACTTACTGGCTGTTACAGGAAAATTTTTCTCTTCTCGTTCATCGCCGTGCTGCGGGTGATTTCTTTTTCTTCCACAGATATTTTCACCGATTTTCCTCAAATTAGTCTTTACTATTTTATTTACTCCTTTAACTAGTCCTAACAAAACAACAAGAAGCACATCACATACGAATCCCTTTATTGTCTAGTTACAAAACACCAGAACCCACTTCTCTCCCTTCTTTCTACTTAAAGTAGCAAAATAAGGAACAAATAGCTTGCAGAGGTTTTCAGTTCCCTTCCTAACCTCCAGTCCTATAAATCCCGCCTCAATAGATTGCATTTTCCTTCTCTTTAGACGCCCACGATACGTCAGATGTTAAGCTTGACGCCTGCATAGGGTATTTCAAATAAAAATCATACAGGGGAAGGCTGTTAAAATCTAACAAGACATTAAAGAGTGCCTGAATGACAAAGAAGCAGATAGACGCACAGTGTAACGGATTTGATATTTCGTGAACATAGGGCGAAACAGCGACTATCGAATTAAATTTTTTTTGTCTCTAGACTCTTCGTAAACCAAAAAATAATTATATTTGTTGAGCGACCGATATCTATTAAGGTACTACGTAGGTCTAAATTTCGTACAGTAATTAAAAGTACGCCAATATATGTTTTTATATGCCACAATTTTTTGCAAAACAGCGAAGTAGAGTACCAACGTCCCCGAATCTTCCATTTAGTGACACTGTGAGACGGAAAGATAAGCAAATAAACATATTTTTAACATTTACACATTTAGGTAGAACGAATCAGAATGCAATCCCTAAAATGTTCCCTGCTTGTGTTGTTACCACCGTGTATCATTACATATTCTGATTTCAATTTTCTCTGTGTTTAGCACCAGCGGCTACACATGACAGTGAAAGCATTACAGCGTTTAGTGCATGTTACTCTACAGGCAAAGCGTAGACACATTATATCAGCGATTCAGCGTAAACTTATGACGAGTGAGCTGATAAAACGGTCCAACTGGAAATGTAACAGGATTCCATCTTCGCCCACCACTAAATTGGTTGTTTGCAGGTTGTTAGCAGGAAATGTCTAGTTACCGAGAATGCCTTAAATTGCGAATTAGTAAAATAATATCCACAGTATTACACTACATCGGTTACTAATTTTGTAGTTGTATTGATGAAGCTAAAACTATTATCAAATTACGATAAAGGGCGTCGTTTACTTATCAGCACGGCATTGCCTGGCCTCTATATCCCCAGTAACGCCTGGACACCGGATAACCTACGACTTATTACTGATAGGTGACAGGCGCGTCCCGTGAATTTTCAAATTTGTATATCTCTGTTGCTACTTATGGGACCCATGCTAAGTTCAGGTTTTTTAACAGCGAGTCCACTACGAATGTTTTGGTTAACGCTTCAAGCACCATAGCAATATGTTTAAAAATAATGTTTAACGCGTGATATGGCAACTCTGGAAGATTTAATTAAGTACTTATTTAAAAGAATTCAAATTATTTTTACTTCTTATACTTTTATGTATCCTCTACACAAACTTTATTTTTATTGTGAAATTACAATAGATATTATAAATAAAAATAATTTACCTTTATTAATGTATAATATGTTTTGTTTCTTCGATCCCGAAAATCCCGGAATCCAAATATACGTCTGGGATTCGAGCCCTAACAGGGAACTTAAATTTATTGCCCATATTGACAATGTTACTGCAAAGGCTTTTAAGATAATGGAGCCACCTAGAGAATTGTTGCATGATATCGGCTGCTTTATATTATAACACTCATATTAAACGAATAGAACGCGTACAATCGAAGTTTGTCCAGTTCTTATTGGTTAAACTAATTATGGACAGTTCTCTATTACCGTACCATGAGCGGCTCAATATATAGGGCCTGCCTGGATGCTCTGGAAATACGCAGAATTCAGCTGACATTGGTCTTTAGTCACAAGCTGCTTAATATCGGGATAGAATGCGCGGACCTCATGCGATTGATGATTATTAAATTTTAGAGTGCTGTATTGCCCTACGAGGCAACTAGAGCAATTTTCTACAAACCCTAGTTGCACGGATATTGAAAAAAACAACACCATTAACCGAATAATGTCGTACATGCTACCATAATATGGTAGCATGTTATAAGATTATAGATTAAGATTATATAATCTTAATCTAAACTGTTCTGCGGTAGCTTTTAAAAATAAAATTAGAAATATTATAGATAATCTTACTATACACTGTAAAATGATGTGGAAAATTTACTACAGTTATCTTGATAAAAATCCTAAATTATTACAGAAAGGTGTTTGTAATATTTTAGATTTGATGTAAAATTTAAGGATTTTTCGCGTAAATGTAATTTCCTTGTGAAAATACTTAGCGTGTAGTAAAATTACTAACTATTTACACGACATACTGGTAAACGTACACAAAAAATACAGTTAATTCTTAAAATCACAGCGAAAATAGAAATGTTTGTAATTTCACAACATTAATTGATGTAAATTCACATTGAAAGTGTACACTGTAAAAAAAAATGATTAAATTTTAAATCAAATTCAACCCAATTTTGACTAAATGCAGGTCCACGCCAGATTGATTGAAAAAATTAACACTGCATATTGATTAAATCGAAGGATCTGTGATTAAATTTTCTTATTCAAAATTGATTAACCTAACAATTAATTCTGATTACATCTAACTCAATTTTTATTAAAATTTTCTTCCATAATGATTAAATTTCCATAATACTCTAATCATTTTTTATTAAATCTTAAATCCAATGTGATTGATATGCAATCATCAGTAGCACCGCCCTTCCCCTCTCCGCCCTATAAAGTACCTGATTAGGGCGTCGATTTTATTTATTAAATGACAATACTATAATACATAAGAAAAGGGAACACATTAAAGAACAAACAGATGAAATTATATAAAAGATAGGTAATGCAAATTCCCAAAGCATGGGAATTGTCTGTCCCATATCATAAACAAAAATCCGGGGAGGTGAGGCGTGGACCTGGATTTAGTCAAAATTGGGTTGAATTTGATTTAAAATTTAATAATTTTTTTTTACAGTGTAATAGTTGAAAATAATTATATGAAGTAAAAACACGAAAATTATTTACTCATCTGTAAATAAATACATAAAACACTAATGAAGACCTGGCATGACAAATCTTTTCTTTGAAAATACATGGAAAATAACTTACATTGGTGCATGAGTTCCTCCAAGGGATTTGATTCAAGATCTGAGATTTTTGCGTATTTCTTTTGTTTTTGAAACATAATTTCACCAACATGATGTAACAACAAAGTTTTAAAAGAATATTCGTAAAATTTTAGAACAGGTTGACCACTTCATTCGTTATAACCTCACATTGCACATTGCACTACCACAGAAACCGCCATACCTACTGCCGATTAAATGGAATTTTTGCAGATTGCAGCGGGGTGGATGGATATCGGTACTCCCTTGTGATTAAAAGGTTGCGTACTGCGCATGTGTTGGCGGCTTGGTTTAGAAGTTTGAGTATTTTTTAGTCAGTAGGTGATTGATACTGATTATTGTGATTATTTTAACAAGGAAATATGATTTAAAATGTTTGTCTTTTTTATGCATTTGATCATTATCGATTTAAAGTAATCGAGAATGAGTAATTTGTTTGAATCATAACGAAGATTATGAAACTGATTTAGAAAATAATTACAAATTAAATCAAAAAATTTAATCCGGCCAATAAAATCAGACATCTCTTGTGGTTAATCAACTGGATTTTTTACTGTGTAATTTGGCTCCTTCCGAGACGTGCATGTACGCATTGGAGCTGATGCAATCATTTGTTTACGGGCTTTGATCGCTTTAGCTGTGTGCGTAATATTTGTTCCGTATTTGTGGTGGTTCTGCTGTGCTAGCCCTAAAACTGGTCTAATTTGACAATTGGGGGTTTAAATTGGCAAGTGCCAGGCTAAGACAACTAAATTTTGTACCATAAAATCATTTTTTGCTGGAAAATCATGAAATTAAACATTTTTTTGCATGACACTTTATATAACAGTGTCAATCTGTCAAAACTTACCTGGGTTACTAGATCTAAATTTAAGACCGTACTAAATTTAAACTCCTTTAGTGAATTAGGTTATCACTGTACATGTAAGCCGATGTTTTTATAAAATAAATGTTTATGTTCCTGTAGAGTTATGATTATTTTATTTCGTAATGCCTTCGTATTAAACTGCCTTCTTCACAGATTCTATAGCCTTTCATGATGTAAATAAAAGGGTATAACATTCCATAAAAAATTGCGTCACTGCCGGTTATACCTTAAAATAGTGTTAAACTTACGACAAACAATGATTTTTTTACAATAATCTACTGTAAAAGTCATATTATATTTATGGAGGAATTAGAAAACATTATTTACATCACCGTGTCGGAAATCAGAACTAAGGATACAGCGATAATTATTGTTTTATTAATAAATTTTAGTTTACTAATACGCGAATATTTATAGTAAATTTACATAATGTTTACCGGCAGATATTTAAATTTACAATAATTATTTCAACAAATTTCAGACAATTTTACATCATCTTACTGTAACCAAAATGTAAAAGTACATCATTTTTATTATAATTGTAGTATTTTTATATATATTTTACACTGATTTCACAGCGATTTTTTAGGGGAATTTACAAAAGGTATATTGAAACATATTTACCTTATAAGTGTAAAATTACAATTAGAATGTAAATTCGCGGTGATATTTGGTGGCCAAAAATAACCAAACATATTTACTGTAATTTTACCATATTTTCGTTTACAGTGTATGATTACATTACATTCTTATGCCTTTTGTGGAATGGGGTAATGAATAGTGGAAAGATATTAATGATTACGTTTTGATGTGTTGTATTGTTGGACCGGCATTTGTTCCTTTTGCATTGTTTTCTTTTCTATTTTTAATTTTTCTTTCTTTTGTATAATTTGTACTGTTTGGAGTTTCTCTATAGTGTACGTATCTAAATAAATAACTAAAAAATAGCGAGGTGGGCAATGAGGTTTACTGGGTCAACTGTTTTTTTGTAACCAGACCACCACACTGCAATTATTGATTTCTTGCGTATTAAAAATTTAGTTCACATTTACTTAGATTTTGTTTACTTCACACATTCACAAAAACGATGCCATTAATCTTTTTATCTATTTATCCCTTTGCTTCTTGGGTTGTTCTCCCACACAACGAATAGATTTTCCCTTTCGCTTTGCTCGGCGAAAGTATCTTCCACTACAGATGAGGGTCAAGTTTAATCAATGACACGTAGTAGGAGGCAAGCGGTTTTATTATTACGTTGTACTGTAAATTATAGCAGAAGAAAAAGGTTCAGTAACCAATGCAATACTGGCTTAATTTTCAATCGCTTTTCTTGAAAATATACATATACATATATATATATATATATATATATATATATATATATATATATATATATATATATATATATATATATATATGTTAAATGGAGTTACGCGCCTTTATGTTTCCAGCGACGATATTTGACGAAGGTAACAATAATACTCCAAGTTTTTTTTTTATAACTGATTGAAGTTATTCGAATATGTTTTGTCATTAATTACTTTCGTAGCTTAGAAATTATACTAACGGAAACCGAAATACTATTAGTCGACTCTAAAATATTGCATGCCAGCATAAAAATACCAGAACTTGAAATAAATTGAAGCGGTTTTACATCATTAATTTTCTGTGCTAGAAGTAAGTACAATGAGGATATTTTTCTTTAAGATTTATTGTTTATATTTTATCTAAAAATTTAAACAATTTACAATTCCTACCATATAATATATAGATATATTGCTTTATCGTCTAGTAGTAAAGCTTATAGATTTTAATTTTTATTTATTAAGGTTTTAGATAAAATAAGTTTCAAAAATCTCTAGCTGAACTGGCGTGGCGAAATTTTAAAGCTATTTAAAAGTACATTTAATAAGAATTTATCATGATTATGCATAAATAATAATTACTAGGCAATTGTACCGAACTCAGAGCTTTGATGTACATAAAAGTTACTTAGATTTAATGAACACAATTAAGCTCACTGTTAAGCTTACGTGATAAATATGTGAGATAGCCGTTTACCTAACAAGTGCGGAAAGTGATACTTTTCCGCACGCGACTACAGTTGACCGAATTCTTGCAATTGTCTAGTTAAACCTTTGGTTGTCAATGTCAAATTATACTGATTTTGGCAACAGTAAATCTGACGATTTATTTTTAACTCGGTATCAAATAAAAAACATTACCAAACAAAGCATGGACCTAAATTCAAATATGCTTAAAACCCCAAGCAATTTAAACTTCACGTAAAAAATTACCAAAAAGGTTTTTAAATAAAATATGAAAATTAGTTTGGGTTATCAAGAAAAATTACCACTCTTAACTTTAGCTTCTTCACTTTACAATGTATTCCTAAAACTTTGGTTTTTCATCAAAGAAATTACAAAAAGTGCTATATCTTATTCTGAAAACTGAGAGCGGCGTTATTTAGGTCACCGGATCCGGACTCTAAACTAGATCAAGGTTGAACTAACTATTGAAGACTTTGATTTATATGTGTAAGGAATAACATTTTGGAAATCGGTGCGCTTCTGTTTTAAACAAAAATAAATTACTTAATCCAGGAAATTTGGCACAATTTATCACTTCTAATTTTAACAAAATTTTGTTTATTTTTTAGTATCAAAATGATCGCGAATCCTAGTGATTGTAACAAACATCTAGTTTATACAGGGCAATTCATCTTACACTTGTATTAAAAATGCCAAAATCTAATTGTTACTTAATCACTTCTCAAAGAAGGAATTCAGATTGTGACTACTTTATCTTAACAGTATTTTATATACAGGGTGTGCCACGATAAAAACTATTAACCATAAATATATGCTATAGAAGCGTAAACATTTTTGTTTTCTAAAGGTTTGTTCATTGTTTGAAAATAATAATAGTTTTCAGTATTTGTTATAAGAGTCATATACAGGATGTGTCATATTTCTAGGATCCATACAACTTATTATGTGGTATATGTAGTATGAATCCTAAAATATTTAAATTGAAATTATTTTTTTGTAGAAACAAAGCTTATCACTTTAGGAGTCATCGAGAACTAATTTTTCACGATGTCATTCATGTACAGGGTATGCCACAAATGTTAGTATTAAATAATGCAAAAAGGAGCCGGCAAAGCCGCGAGTAAAAGATAATTTTAACATATTAGAAAGTCTGGACTTAACTAAGAATAGGGGAGTCATGACAATATCAAATTAGGAAAAAATCTTATATTTTCTAAAAATTTTGTTTTTGTTTATTGACGAATTACTGTAAAGCCACGTGATCTGTTGAAAGTGACTGGGTTCAACTTTTGTTGAAGCAATTGTTGACGATCAATAAAAATTGAAATCTTGGTAACTTTCATTCAATTTTAGTTCATCAACAGCAATTGGTCAATTAAAATCGAATAGTGAGAATCCGCCTTAGGAAGTTATTCAACTTAATTTGACCGACAAAAATTGAAATATGTTATTCTCCCAGCAATTTTCCCTCGATTTTGGTTGATGAACAAAAATCGGCCAACTAAAATCGACCCGTGAGAACGCGGCTTAACGGCTGCGCACCCAATCAAAACTTTTCTATATTTGTGCACGATGAAAATGCCCAACGTAAAGCATCTTTTGTGTCGTCGTTATACAAAGAAAGCTATATAACATATCTAAAAGTATGAATAAAAGAAGACCAAAGACACAGTTGCCTAATATTTCCAGTTATTAAATTTTAATGTGCCTTTGGTGGAAATAATGCATTAATTATATTAGTATAACACCAGGCGCTCGCTTCTCGTGCAGCTTGTTGCTTACTTAATGCGGTGGTAACAGTGGGAAAAATCTAACGGCTTGGCCAAACTAATTTAAGAGGCCATATAGAAGAGCCTAAAAGTACACCGAATAGCGCCTAGAAAAAATATCTGGTATTAGGCCTCGAGCTTAGCTGTGGCTCTACCGTACCTTTAGATAATCATTTTGTTATTGTTACGTAAATATTGTACGGCTTAAAAATCTTCTAATGATAGACACAGATCACTTATTGTTAACGGCTGCATTAAAGATGAAACTGAAAAAATGCGAAAAGGTTATACTTTGCAGCACATAGATAAAAGAAAGCTTTCAGATCCAATAACAAGAGCAGAAGTCCAGGATGAACTAGATTTAAGATTGAGCATCATCCACCTAATAGTAGATGAAAACAGTATCGCAAACATATGGAATCAGATCAAAACCACCATAGTAGAAGTTAGTCAAGATATGCTGAAAAGCAACAGGACCAAACACAAATCATGGACCACTGATGGCATCATGAGATTGATGGAGTTCCGTAGATTATATAAAAATAAATGTCTTACCAGGTACAAAGAGACTCAGAGAGAGATTAGGACCGAGATTAGACAAGCCAAGGAAGACTGGCTAATGGGAGCAGTTAGAAGCAAAACATGACTCATTTAATATGTACAAGAAAATTCGACGAGGACATTAGGGTGATGGCTAGTCTGTACTGGAATCAGGCAGGTAGTATTAGAGTTAATGGCCAGACATCTGAGGTGGTACCTATTATAACGGGAGTTTGGCAAGTTTGTGTGCTCTACCCCTTTCTGTAGACTTTTTTTGCAGAGATTTTCAGAGGGCCTTAGAAGACAGAGCAGAGGGGAACAACGTAAGATACGCTGATGATACAGTCCTGTTGGCAACAGATAAAGACGATTTACAAAGACTCTTGTCAGCAGTGATAGATCACAGTGGACCACTGTGACTACGCCTAAATTTAAAAAACGAAATGGAAAGTCATTAGCAGAAACCAAAATTTAATAAACAACTTAAGAAATATCAGGATAAATGGAGAAATATTGGAGAGAGTACAATGAATATCTGGGCTGCTGGGCGACCGAAAAATGGGACCTCTCTCAGGAAATCAGAAGCAGAATAGAGTAAACAAGAACATAATTTTAGAAAATGCAAAAAGTGTTAATGGACCTCTAAGTATCCCCCTAAGAGTACGTTTATTACGTTGGTATATTTTCAGCATCCTGTTCTATCTATGGGGTGGGGGCTTGGCCCTTAACTGACTCAATGTGCGAAATAATTCAGGCTTTCGAAATGTTTGCTTATCGCAGAATCATGGGTGGACAGAGTGTTCAGCGAAGCAGTTTTACTACGTTTAAAAGAGGTGCTTACAATCATAAAAAGAAGAAAGTTGGTAGTATTTCGCCCACGTAATCAGAAATCGGAAATATGAGTTGCTTCCATGTAATTATTCAGGGAAAAATAGAAAGAAGACGAGGTCCGGGACATCGTAGGACGTCCTGGCTAAAAAATCTTCCCCAGTGACATGAAGTAAGCACCACGACGTTCTTTGGGTCTGCTGCTCTAAATAAATCTTCAGTTTTAGAATTTTTGAAAAGAACGAAAAATATAGCCGATTCGAACGATTGCGATGAATTTTCAAGTCATCAGTCAAATCAGTTTTGAGCTTTCGATTTTCTGTTGTTTCTAGACAATCGTATGTCTATGGAACCAATGCAAAAACCTAAGTCCTAATATTTATGCAAAAAATGCTCCGCAAGTCCCTATTAACCTTAACTTAAAAACGCAGCTCAGTTTCTATGTCTTGAAACCCTTGAGAAGTTACCGTCTAGTCAAAACTTTTTACAGTTGTCTTTAGAAACCTGATCCTGCTCCACTGTGCGACGGCGACAGGCTGGCTGGTAAAACAGTAAAGCGCTGACATTGAACCTGACCAATGGAAGCTAGTCTGTCCGGCAACGTCACGACGGCGTGCAAGTTCACAACTTCAGCCTGCGAGTGGCCGTCGCGAACTTGGCATAGTTCGCGATGATCTCTTCTTGCAGCAACAACAACGCCGATTTACCGGGAACTTCCCGGAGTTGCGGGAAAACTTTTGTACCGATTTCGCATATCGAAGAAACTCCTGAGGAACAAGAAAGTAAGTTTTGAACTCTCATTATGATTTAAAAAAAATTTCTACATATGGTATAAGTCTTCTTATGAACAACCAATTTTTTGTCAATGACTAGAAAACTATCCTTGCCGACATTTACCTGTGGTTCGTTTTTCAAAATAATAAAGTTCATAAAGGATAATGGTTAAATTTTTTTCTTCATGTTTTAAACAGAAACCTATAAATTACTACGTATAAAATATGATAATTTTTGTTCAATATTTTAGTTTGCAATAGAACTACATTCTTAATTATATACATTTAAACAAAAATATTTTTCCTAGCAAATTTTTTTGCATTTCATCAATATTTCTTTTATAAATGTTAATAATAGAGAAATAGCAGTTTTCTATTTAATCTCCTTTAATAAAAAACATTTAGAATAAAATATGTATATAATTATCGTTGACGCCTCCACAAGACACGCTTATAATTTGAAATGCAAATCCTTTAATTACCTAGAACTGCGGACTTATTTTGATCCATCATAATTTTTATTTTAGTATGCCGTACCTTCGTTAACGATGCTTTCTTTTTTACAAAATAACTTTGATATGTTAATGAATAACTTTTATATTTCTTAAAATATACAAATTTATGGATATTGAATACTTTACCACCCCAAACTATAAAACACATTTAATTTTTTCTGCTACAGACACATAAGTACTAACAAACATTTTAGAAAAAAAAAGGAAAATGCTGGTCAATAATTCATCAATTTATGAATAAATTTAAATTTTATAAAATAAATTTTCATAAAATTAAAAAATGTGTTTTTAAAAACTTTGACTACTTCCTGTAACCATCATAAATTGAGTTTACAAATTTAGCTTTTATAAGTAAAGTGTTTTAATAATATTCATAAATTCACTTATTTTCAAGCCTGATAACTTTTTTTAATAAATAAAACGAAGTACTCGTATAAAGTAAAAAAGTTTATAATATCTATATTACAGCCTTTTATAAAAATTAAAAATTTTTTAACGACTTTTCGGATCGTTTTTATCTCGGTCTTAAAGTAAAAAGGGCTTTTTTTAATAAAATGAAACCTGCTATATTGTTCCCGTATTTGATCTCGAACGCCCTTAAGGATCTTATGTATAAGACCCTTTGGGTTATAACAAAGAAAGGGATTTTGAAGTAGTCTAGAAATCTTTGTACAAATACTTAAAAATGACGGCGTACTTAAAATATACAGGGTGTACCAAATTAAGTGCGCACTATTGCTAACTTTTTTATTACTATAGATCGTTTAGATTAGCAAATTAGTAGCATTTTTTCTGCTTATTAAAATGTCGAAAGCAGAAAAACAATTTTACATAGCGTTTCCGAATAAATAAAAGAAAATATAGACCATAACGTTTGCAAATCGTCTACAGAATAACAAAGTTTATATGCAATATTGGCCTAAAATTGAAAATAACCGAGTTGTTATCATATTTATCTTTTAGACAGGGCTGTGAGAATGTTGTTTGAAAGGCTTTTCCAAGATAGTTGGACAGCACCAAATGGTCCGATACGTTGGCCCCCAAGATCTCCTGGCATAACTCCATTAGACTTTTACTTTTAGGGATATGTCCTGGACGAAATCTATAAAACGAGGTATGCTTCCTGGCCGAACTTGAAGATAGCATGAGATACCTTCTAACATTCATCGATGGCACAACAATTTCAAAAGCCACAAAACGTGTAGGGTGCCAAAGAATGTCTCAAAATGTATTGAACAAAACGGTGATGTCTTTACACATTTAATATAGGTTGGTTCTTTTTTTATTTCTTACGCTCAGGTGAAGCAATAAAGAGAAAATTAATTTTGCTTCCAGAAATTCACAGCCAACTTGTCTAAAAGATAAAAATTGCATTAATTCGGTTTTTCACAATTTTAGGGCAATATTGCATATAAACTTTGTTGTTCTGTAGACAATTTGAAAACGTTACGGTCAAGATTATATATAATTATATTATAAGTCGTTTCTTTATTTATTCAGAAACGCTGTTAAATTGTTTTTCTGCTATCGCCATCTTGATCAGCAGAAAAAATGCTACTACATTGCTAATTTAACGAACTCTGTATCTATAATAATAAAAGAGTTAGCAATAGTGGGCCCTTAATTTGGTACACCCTGTATACCTACACAAGCATCAAGAAAGCGCTTGATATTTAATTATTTTATAGCCCATATTTTAATTAAGTAATGTCTTTGCAGTGAATAGCGTTTAAAAGCTACTTTTTGTTAATTTTTTAACAATATTTTAAAAACAAACAGGCTTCAAAAAAGCTTTAGAAGTTATAAAATAATGTATTTATTTCTCTACTACTGAGCCTTATGGTAAGTATTTGTGTTTAACTTTAAATAATTAGTACACCAAGGTTCTAAACTTCGAAGTCGCCATGACACCCATTTAATTATTAATTATTGTTCTCATTACGGAATCCTATACTTGGTAATTGAGACGACTTTAAAGTTTAGAACTTTATCGTACATATATTATTTCAGGTTGAACACAATTAACTTATCTTACCATTAGGCTCAGTAATAAATAAGTACACAAATTATTTTGAAATATTCAGAGCCTTTTTGAAGTAGGTTCATTTAAAAAATATATTTCTTTGTTTTTAGTACAATCTACTATGCAATATTAAGTTTATGGTCCTGACAACATAAAAGTTGTCAGAATGAATAATTTTAAAAAAATATTTTTACGACATCATCTGGTCCCTTACCCTTATCCCCTTAGATCCTCCTCATTAATGTGGTTTTAATTTAATGTTAATTTTTTTGACCTAATAACCCAAAAGCAAAATTGGAACCCCTAATCTCAGTAACACCCAAAAAAAACATACAACTTAACATTTTTGAAGTAAAAAGGAAACTCCTGCAGCGTCGTCTTTTTTTTAATGAAGTTTGTTGTGTGTGCAAGCTATACTTGCACAATTTTATTAGTGTTCCGTATCATCAGCCCCCCACTTAACCTTAGCAAACGTCGGCCGCCCGATCTCCGCCCATCTGCCGCGCTACCCGCCACCGACGCGACGGCACCAACGTCATATCATATCGGGTATGTACGGAGCTGGGTGGGTAGCTTTTCGACTGAACCAAATTTTGAAAAACGAAAAAGAATAAAAGTTGATTCTTACATCGTGAGAAATATTTTTGTCGAAAAACTTCTAAAACCAATGGTTCACAGTTATAAAGAAATAAACAAATAAATTGTTTATAAAAATAAAATTGATAGAATTTAATAGAATATTTTAATCCTGATAATGTTTGCTCAATCTACACCTAATTCTGAATGTTCATGATTTTTTTCAGATTTTTCTGAGCGATCGTTTTGGTGATAAAAGTGGGGGACAGTAATTTTTAAGCGTTTTTCCAGAAAAATGTTTTAAAAAATGCATAAAAAATTGATTATATATTATGTTGTTGTAATCGTGCTTCAATAAGCTTTCATTTGACACCCTACACGATGCCCTTGAAATGTCTTTACCATTTCCCAATTTGCCCCCCGAAGTTAACTCCCAGAATCAAAATTCAACTTTTTATACTTAACGTCTATAATTGGGCCACCACTCTCTAACCCTGTGCTAAATTTTAAATTTTTACGTCGAATGGCTTTAGACAAAAACGTCTGAGACAGATAGACGAACAGACACCGATTTGATTCCAGTTCAGAGTTCCGTTTTGCTAATATTAGCACGGTACACCAAAAATTAGATTCTTTGATATAACCATTAAAATACTATTATAGGGCATTTAAAAAAATTCTCCAGATTCTCCAACTGCGATAACTGTGAAGGTATGTTTGAAAATAAAATCCTTGGCGCTTCATTTTATCTAGTTCCATCCTCTACCATAATCTATCATTATTTTTTGAAAGTCGAACACTAACAGGGCCTACGTCAGTCTCGATGCTGCCATTCTGAAGCACAAACGAAGAAATTGTTTCTTTTCAAAAAAAGGAACCGACTTCACTGAAGAAAAAGCACTAAATAGTATGAAATGATATTTTTACGTATTTATAACTGTGGTTAATGGTAAACGTAATTTTGCTAAAAGAACTTGTACACCGAAGTTCTAAACTTTGAACTCGGCTCAATTTTAAATTATTATAATAAGAATCCTTAATGATAAAACATTAATAAATTGTTAATAAAGAGTAATATTTGTAGTAACTTGTTAGTGAACCTAATGGTCAGCCTAATTGCGTTCGACTTTTAGTAATTTGTATACAAAAGTTATAATCTTTAAAGTAAGTGCAACTTCGTATAAATTGTTTTTGAATTATCATTACGGATACTGTGAAATTGCGCCGACTTTAAAGTTCAGAACTTCGATGTACAAGTTTCCTATCTTTGAACAAAATTAAGTTTACCATTAATCACAGTTATAAATACGTAAAAATATTAAATATTTTATACTTTTTAGTGCTTTTTCTATTGTGAAGTCGGTTAGTTTTTTTGAAAAACAAATATTTCTGTCTTTTTAGTCCATCTACTTCCCCCTTCCCTTCATCCTATCGTCCTCTCTTTAAATTTGTAATATCCATGTAATATTGCAGTTTCAAACTTTAGTAACCTCAAAAATGGCATAGTTAACATGTTTAAAGAATTTTTCACCCGTTTTTTTGCCCCCTACCCCCGACGTAACTTTTTTACATCCGTTATATGAATCTAGCTTTTCTGACTTTAATATCCCCGAATATGACCCATCAGTTGACATTTTTTGCAGAAATTTGCAGTTTTGTTAAATACGAGACCGATTAAGAACCCCCTTTTTTAAAGTCGCTTAGAAAAACACTGTACGTTTGTATCAGGGCTACTTTCATAATATTAAGACATTACAATGGAACAAATTGCGGTTATTTACACAAATCACGGTTTTAGAGGATGATATTTTTAGAACTTAAATTAAAAAATGATCGCTGTGTGCCTACTTAATACCATAAAATGAAGTTTAATAAAAACTTAACCTTTTTTTACCCAGACAAATTCCTCAGACGGAAGTTAAGCTTTGATCGGTGCAAACATAATATATTATGCTTCTTGACCTCACCTGACTTGTCTGGAAAAGCACTAGTTAAAACGAAAATTTATTATTCACACCTCGCAAGATTTTAATTCAAAAAGAAAATGTGGTTACTGAGAAAGGCTGCATAGGAATATATTTCTCGGTTGCTATAGTATGTTGCTATGTTTTGATTTTTACGACCCCACTTTCCGATTTTTTTTAATATGAACTAGGTATTAAAAAATAGTTTTTATTTTTTTATATTTCCAGATGATGGGGCTTGGCTTGCAAGTGAGTAAATGTGTTTTAATACATATATATTATTAAAATTTCGTTAAAACGTGCATAACCCTGCCAGTATTTTTAGCAATTCTGGGGCAACATGCTGCCATTACTTGGAAATGGTTCCGTGATAGAACCTGTAACAGGCTAGTAGAATCACCAAAACCGACAGAAGAACAAAACGTAAATGAAGTCGTGAAAAAAAATCCTGTTCAGAGCCCGTGTCAAATAAGCTCGTCTTTACCAAACTTAGCTGAAGAATCGAAACCTACCTATGTTCAAGGGATAAAAGAGATAGTAGCCAAGAAAGTAAGCTTACATTACTATTATTTTTTAAATATTGTAATGAATTTTAGATTTTTTTTTAATATTTAAACATTTTGTTAAAGATTATTGTCTCGCTGCATATTGACATTAAAATTTATCTCTTTACATCTTACAATTTTATTATTTACACCCTTATCGCTAAAAAAATTTAACTCCATGTATTTTAGGTATTAAGACAGACTACTTTACCGATTGTCTCTGAGCGACATCAGACTTTTCATAGACAATATTCACAAGTACTGGACATGAACACTGAAATTAAATTTAGTATCTGCAGTTTGGATAAAAACTATAATAGCACCAAAATAGGAATTATACAAGTAAGTTATTATTATACGTATGTATATCCATATCTTACACAGGCTACTTTCTTGTGAACTATGTGAATATTTTTTAGTTATTTTACAGGGTGTCCTAATTTAGGATTAAGTAGATTGGTTAGAAATAAGCTAAGAACTTCCTATAAAATTTTGTCCCATGTCCTTTTGCTACCGAGCTTCAGCCCCCTAAACGGGGGGCCCAGAAGATGGTTTTGCTAAATATTTTTAAAACCTTTGTAGATAAAAATTTGAAATTTACACATTTTACGTATCAACGTAATAAAAAATAGATTCTTTTTTACCCCACTGTCCCCTACTTCTGGCGACACTTCCTAAATACCGACATTTCTAGGACCACAGTTCTATTCAGCGTACAATGTTTTCCAAAATGTCTAAATTTCAAAATATTTAGCAAAAACCATCTGCTGGTTGGGTTGGGTTGGGCAAGTGGACATGGGACAAAATTGTATAGGAAGTTCTGACCTTATTTTTAACCAATCTACTTAATTACAAATTACTGACCATACCTTTTAGGACACCCTGTATATTAAAATATTAACAGCGGGTTGCAGAAAACTTTTAATCCAGTGTTAAATCCTAATTCAGGGTTAGAAACAAAAGATATTCAGTTTAACACAGCGTTAAATTTTTTTTCTTTCTGCAACAGCCCAAATTTTGAGCTAATCCGGGATTAAACAGACAAATACCACTAAAAAACCAAGGTGTTGTTTACTTTTTCATTTGTTTTTAACCCAGAGAGCACTTAACGCTGAATTAAACTAATTCCACAATATGGTGGGATTAAAGTCATGTTTTTTTTAACATTTTTGATAAAATATTGGTTACTTTGGCAAAAGTTTATGTTCCAATACAAGAACTTGAAAGAAAAATCCTTCCTTCAATATTTTAAAATAAAACTATATACACTTTTATTGCAGATGGGCATCTAATTTATAATAATGGTTACTCAGCAGGTACCTACCTTCACACACTAACAAAAAAATGTAGGAAAAGTAAAGTTCATCATCTATAACGTGGATTTTACCAAAAAATATAACTTTCATCTTCAATACCATAACAAAATTACTCTTTATAATATTATTTTGTTGTTGGACTTATTCAAACATATTCTATTGCTAGTCTTCTATAAAAATATAGATATTCTGCTAAATTTCCTTCTGCTTACTTTTCTTCAATCACATAGTTTTCTTTAACACCTCTCTTAGTTTAAATAGCAAACCCTCTTGTGGGTTTAAAAATAATATAACAACTTGTAGAGGTAGGTACCTAGTTATTTTCTGAATTACTTTCGTCCTAACGTCGAAAATTATCTTATTTACAGCAAGTAAAAACACTGGAATGCAAGCAAGTTTGTATTTTTTGTATTAATTGTTTCTTTTATGTTACTCACGGCTCTCTCGATAACAGAAAAATAAAGGGCTTAAAATTTTTTAAAACAAAACACTGACGTGTAACCTAACCTCAAATATTTCAAGATTTAGAAGTAGCAGTGTTGCCAGCCATTACTTTATTTGGTACTGGATTTTAATTGAGAAAGTACTAAATTTAATGAAAATGCACTAGATCTTCACAAAACAGGCCAGACAATGCACTGACACAGGAGATATAAAGAACTTGTACTTGGTATAAAAATATAAAATATGTAATTCCCAATTTTAAAAATGAAACAATTACTTCCAATCTCTGAAAAAGGTAGGATCTAATCTGCGGCAAAACAAAACAAAAAATACGAGACCTGTAAAATATGAGTAGAGTATCTCTTAAAAACGTCGGATGGCATTTTCTACTAAGGTTTTAAGTCAAGTGTACTAGCGTACCAGGGATATCCTTAAACGGTTCTAGATCTAGTACAATTGTAGTAGACTGGCAACACTGTTCACCACCGGACCAAGGCGTGTTCGATGAATGGCATCGATCCGGACGACTTTACGAGATTTAAGCGAAATACGTAACTGAATCAAGAATGAATGTAAAACGAAATAAAATAGCGCTGGAGTGTCGCAACGAAATTTGTTTCAAGTGCATATTCAACTTTCTTAAATTTAAAAATATCATTAATGCCACAGATCAAACTTAAAAAAAGCATTTCAATTAGGTATAATTATAATAAAATTTATAATTAAAATAATAGTTTTTATTATGGAATCTTTATCTAGTTTTACAAATTTTCAGGGAATAATGAACAAAGATATAAAGTAACTGATGCAAACTTATGTTTTGAAAAATCACAAAACACATTTTATTTATGTAAATAACAAATTTTTATTTAAAAACTATTTTACATTGATGTCACCAGTAGGTATTTCTTAAGCCCATTTGTACATCAAAATAGGATCTGAAAGGTTTTTTTTTTGACTTATCTGGTACCTGTAACAAAAAAAAAACAAAGCAAATAAAGTAAAAAATTACACAATTAAGTACATAATAATTTTAATAAAAGCACTAGGTATGTTGTACAGTGTACACGTGTACACCCAAGTAAATAACTTGTTTATTGATATTTTATTCTAAATAGTAACAAGTATATGGGGATATGGGCTTTAAAGGTATTCACATGATAAAAATGGTAGTCAAGTAAATCTGTCAATAAAAATTAAAGTTAATGAATCATGAGCAAAAAGTTTATTAAAAGAGAAACAGCAAAATTTTACTTAAACGAATTTGAGGTGGATGAAATAAATACTCTACAGTTTGCTTGGGTTTGAGCGTGACACATGGTTATTGGTTAAAGAAATTATAATTGTAATCTATTATACTACCAGCAATTTAGGTTTACAAATTGACCAGGATACTCACCCAGACAAAAATGTTTTGTTAGCTTAACTGGACAAAAGTTATATAGTATGCTATTACGGGTATATAAACACAGAACTTGAGGTATAAATAAGGAACAAAATTGTACTCAAAAATTTTGTAACGTACCCAACCCAACCTATTTAACTAAGATATTAATGACAATATTTTACCTTTATCAAGAAAATAACAACAAAGGTTTCGTTTCCAAATTTTTTCCTTGGCAGTAAGGTATTTCACCGAATATTGATTGTGTCTAGGATAACCTCTCAAATAACATTCATTTAGAACTCCATTCCTTAGGTTTATCAGGAAGTATGTTTTTGTGCTTTACTTATCTTTCATCAAAAGCCCGATTTTTAGGATTAGGAATTCACATTCTTGAGAAATATTAGGATCCTACGGATGTACCTAAAACAAACACATAAATGGATAATAATGTCAAGAGTATAGTAGTTAAGGAAGCTGAAAAGCAGCAAATTTTTTATGTAAAGCATTTTTAAGGCAAATCTTAAAAATTAACAGAAAAATTATACAAATTTTGCTGGGCCTATGTATCTGTACGGTATTTTATGGTTCAATGGTTTCATACAACTTACCTTATACTACATATACATATGTTCAGAAGTTCATTTTCTTCTATATTTGTGTAATTTTCCTATTCGCTTTGCCTATTTTCCCAAAAAATTTTTTTTTATTCAAAATAACCTCGCTTTAACAAGAAATACAAAACGCTTTGTTGACATTAAAATCTGACGTTTATCGTACGAGTTTTCCCGAAACTGCGACCGCTTCCAAATCTAAAAGCCGATGTTAAGCGATTGCTGTTTCAAGTAGGCCTGGGCCGGCTTTGATTAAATCTTGGGCAACTTGACCAAAATTTAACACCGTGTTAAAATTTAACACGGTGTTAGTTAATCATCCTTTCTGCAACCCGCCGTAAGACAATTAGGTAAACAATTTTTTAGCGCTGCTCAAAGCTTTGAAGTTTGGAGCGCTCGACGCCAATATATTAGAATCGCGGTAAACACGCCACGTAATGAGTGCGATTATATCCTACGATATTTTCTGAAGTATAAATGCAAACGACATGCTTTAGTGGGCATTTTTATTTACATCACTTACTGGAATTAAATAGCTGAATGATTTGTTGTTATAAAGATCAAATAATTATGTTGAAAAATCAGTAATAATTGAAACATTTTTTTTTTCAAGCTGCTTCAAGTTTCCTATGATATTTAGCGTTAAAAATATAGACTAAAACCTGGCCAATCAACGTATAAATAAATTTACAAAATTAGATTAATGAATGATTCTCTAGTTATCAGCATACTAACGAACAGGTGAACCAATATAGAGATACTTGAGTTGACAATTGAACTTATATAAATTCCTGACAAATCCTATATGTAAATTAGACAAAAGAAATTGTGGATTTAGTTTTAATAAAACAGCCCAAAATTAAAGAAAATTTAACCAAAAAGATTATAAACTATTGACACTTATAATGCAACTACCAAAAACTAAATATTGCTCATAATAAATAGATGTGTGACTGGCAGTTCTTCTTGGAATAACGTTTTGTCACAATTCATTATAATATGATTTACACTTGTGCTTTTCTATTTCCTGTAAAAATTGAAATGTTTCATTTTTACAATAATTTTTATTAAAATAATTTGAAATATTAGATTTCTCACTACAGTTGGACACATACTTGTCATTCTTCTTCTAAAAATAAAGGTTGGGTTTTTGAATTTTCCCAATTTACTCTAATATGATTTACTTTTCTTACCACAATCGAACATAAATTTGTATTCTTTAGTGTTCCGTGAAATGGAACTGTCCAGGCGATTTTCTCTGAAACTATTCGACGTAAAAATTTGAACAAACCCACACTCAATATCCTATATAGGCAGGAATCCTAGGATGTGAAATAATTGGTCCTTTTTAGTGTTCCGTGGAACGAAACATTTATGGAATTTCTTCGGTGTCCGTCCGTCCGTCCGTCCGTTAATCACAGGCGACTTTCTTTGAAACTATTTGACGTAAAAATATAAAATTTAGCACAGGGATAGAGTGTGGTGGCCCAATTTTAGACGTGAAGTATAAAAAGGTGAATTTTGATTCTGGGGTTAATTTTAGGGGGTATCGTGAAGGATGTCAAATGAAAACTTACTGAAGCATAAATTTAACAATATATAATATCATGAATGTTTTATGCACTGTTTTTAAACAATTTTCGGGGAAAACGCTTAAAAATTGCTGTAACCCACTATTATCACCACAAGGATCGCTCAAAAATCTGAAAAAAAATCACGAACATTAAGACTTATGTGTAGATTGAGCCAAAATTATCAGGATTGAAAAATTCTATCGCGATCAATTGTTATAAACAATTTTATTGTTTATTTCCTTATAACTGCTGAACTACTGGTTTTAGAAAAAAGTTTTTTTGACAAAAAATATTTCGTACGATGCAAGAACAACTTTTGTCCTCACCCGTTTTTTAAAATTTTTAATTTGTCGCAATCGAGACACGGGTGCATTACTATTAATAATTTAAGTGGGGGGCTGATGGCACGAAACACTAATTGTGCAAGTATAGCTTGCAGTTGGCCGATTTTTTTTAATAAAAGCAATTACCTTTGTTAAGGCTTACTGAACAAACAAAGGATAAATTGAAGAATGTTGACTTATATTTCTAATAACATAACCAATATTGGACATTGGGGTTTTAACAAATACTGGCACTAAATTCATACCGTTAAATGTTAACTGGTCAAGTTACGATATACTACTTGAAATAAGGTATGAGTTTAAATTTTAATGAAAACTAACTTTGTTCATTTGTCATCGCTGCATCGCCTTATGCATATAGAAAAGATATCGCAGCGTATTTCTTTACCATAAACTCACACAAGAAACTTCGTTAAGTTTATTTAAATGTAGTTTAACAACAGGTTTTGATATTGACAAGCACAAAGATAATTTTATTAAAACTTAATATATGGACAAAACACTCATTCCTGTAGTTATTTTTAAAAAATTCGAATTTTATATATTTGTTATTTATGTTCGGTTCTTTTTAGTTATAACTATAGGTATTTTGGAACGTCGTTGCTGGATTAGTTTAGGACTTATAGAATTAACAGGACTTTTTCTCTCGAATTAGATTATCGGTCTCCTTATTGCCTAGATATTTTTTCTTGTTCTTGTACCTACTTGAAGGTCAAGATGTTTTCTCTTTTTGTATAACAATAAATTAAATAAGTTACATTTTATGATAACAAAGTCATACGTCCTTTCTGTAAACCGACAATAATGATTGTGAATGTCACACTTTTAAAATTTTGACCATATTCGTTTGTAAAATAATATCGAAAATAAAATTTTGATAATTTTCTTAAAAAAAATCCACTTAAACATACTTAATTGCTTGTATTGTTAGTTAGTTAATATAAAATAACTTTGCAATACATACAGTGTAGGTACTTACGAATAAGTGTTTACGTTAAATTGAGATAACATTTAAGACTACTTTTTAATTACTATTTTTTAGCCTGAATTGTACAAGAAAGAATTATTACAAACTCAGTCAGCAACTAAAAATGATAATGAAGTAAAGATGGTTACAAACGGTTTTTTACATTTTGCACTTAAATATGATACAGAGCTAGAAGGATTGGTTGTTAAGGTATTGTTAGTAGGATATAAACATTAAGTTTTAATTTAAAAAGAATGTTAGAAAACAATGGTATCAGATTTTTTTTAATTCAACGTCTATCTACCTAAAAATTAAAATAAATGTAATGCTGCATTTTAAAACATGCCCTAAAAGTGCTTTAAAATTATATTATTTTGTTCGTGATCGAAAAGTTGTAATTTTGACGTACGCGATCACTAATCCGTCACCATAATGTTTTGGCATGTTTCGTATTATCGGAAGTAGTGGATTTTCATAGAAAAAAAGCTAAAAACGAATTTTTCTTAGAGTCTAGAAAATTGTCGGATTAACTAAGTATGTACAGTGTGTCCAGAAACCATCTTAACAAATGGGAAACTTTTTTATTTTTTACTTAAGATGGTTACTAGACATAGCTGTAGATAGACTTCGTGATATATAAAAAGCAGCGGATTACGGGACATGTCGTTGGATTACTAAGGAGCGGATTATTGAGCGTTAACTATATTATAACATAGTAATTAATGGGTGTGATTTAAACGGGCAGCGAAATTTTACAATTTTGACACATCGTAATATACGATTGGCCGGCGAAATGATGGATTGGGCTGTGAAGCTTGATCAGGTAATAAAACAAAAATTGGTCTGCGTTTTAGATTTGAACAAGCAGCTTAAAAATCTTTTAAACAGTAAAAAAAATAAGTTGCAACTAAATAAATATTTGGTCTGTGCGAAATAAATTACATTTTATTTTTTTTGCCTGCTCCAAAATCAAGTTGACTGCTGAAAAAATATTGTAACATTACAAATTGATGGCTAATCTAATACTGTTCTGACTGCTCTAAAATTAACTTAGCGTGTAATAAGGGGTAATTAATTATGTAAAAAATAAAGCATTTAATTAGAAAGCTCCAAATATTGATTAATGTAAAAGCACATACATTTCATGGTATTATTAGTAAGGCTGCCCACCATGAGCGCCCACAGGAATTTTAAAGTTGTATATCTCTGTTGCTACATACGGGACCCATACCAAATTCAGGTGAGCCTAGTAGGAATGTTTTGGTAAAGAAAAAAAGGTAAATTTTTGCTTGGCCCCCGTGAGAAAAAAATTAACACGTTTAGGTATTTTATTCATTAATTTTTCTAAACAAATTTTACATCATTTCGTTGACAATTTTTAAATTTTAAGAGAAAAAAATGTGTTAGTAGAAAGTTATAGTCATTTGATTTTTTTTTAAATTACGTTTTAAGTTTAAAAAAATTCAAATGAGTTTAACTTTCAACTAACACATTTTTTTCTCTTAAAATTTAAAAATTTTCGACGAAATGGTGTAAAATTTGTTTAGAAAAATAATAAATAAAATACCTAAACGTGTTCATTTTTTTCTCAGGGGGAGGGGGGGGGGCAAGCAAAAATGTAACTTTTTTCTTTACCAAAACATTCCTAGTAGGCTCACCTGAATTTGGTATGGGTCCCGTATGTAGCAACAGAGATATACAACTTTAAAATTCCTGTGGGCGCCCATGCTGCCCACCGTTAGTGCCGCTCCAGTAGCATTACATCGCGGGGAACTCGACCGCAGCAGCAGTTCAATTTTTCGAATTCTTTAAAACTACGGTACGCCGCCGTGCCACGCGGCACGTCGTCCGGTACCCCATACGAGCGAGTTGAACTCGCACCTGACCGTCTTTTTTTATTTCACGTGAATATACCTACGTACTTAATTTTCGGCATCGACGCCTCTGGTAACAGATCAAAAGTGGCCAATCTTAGTGATGATCAAAAGTTCAACAGACGAATTAAAGAAACCGATCGAATTAACGAACCTCGCCGCTATCTTCAAACCCTGGCCAACTAAAAATATTAAATACAGGTCAATTGACTTTCAGGCTTTTAAAGTACCTAAATATTTTGCAGAAAACGAAACGCTGCTTAAAAACTGCTGAACGATATTTAAATACCGAACACATTTTATTCACAGCCTAATTTATTTTGTCACCAGCCGACTAATAATTTCACCGGCCAATTAATAATTTTACTGCTCGAATAGATTTCGGACTGCCCAACGGGAGAGTTATTTGTTACTTAAAGTTTTATTATGCCGACCACATGAACTATATTTTGCCCATCATTGTTTCACAGGCAGTTTATTTAAAGTATTGACACAAAATTATTATACCACCCGAGTAATTTTTTTGCCGTTTGGGCTTACCTACCTACTTATTTAAATCGCAGCAGAAATAATTACTAGCCGTAATTAATATATTATAGTTATACAGGGTGTTACACAAAGATGTTAAGAAATTTTAAGGGCAGATTCTACATCTAAAAATATAAAAGTAAGTTTATATAAACATGGATCCTCAAACGCTTCTTTTTCGAGATACAGGGTGTTTAATATTTTCTCACCTGGAGTATTCCGACGAGTTAGAAGAAATATTCGAAGACGATTTAGAGCATGTTATTGAAGCACGGAAAAGCCATTTCCAGCATCTAGTATAAAGTTAAATTAAAAAGCACCGTTTCCTGAACAGAAAATATTAAAAAAAAATCATTTTCATTATTTCTTTTTATTGTCAAAAATAAATTAATTTCTATCTCGTAAACGGTGCGTCAGAACAAACAAGCTCAAGAGACACTTTTCACGCAGAATTAATTGGGCTTATAGAAAACGATAACAATTTTGCAAAAAATCAGTGGCGTGCCATTTTTTTCGCTAAGAATAAAGACTTAGCAGCACGCACTTTGATGCATGTACTTTAGAAAATAAATTTTTGCACGTAAAGGTGCCTTTTGACTATATACGGGCGTGTACCAAAATTCATGTCAATATCTTAACGCATTTTCGAGATATTAAAAAGAAACATTTAAAGAAGAAAATCCTAGACACCCTGTATCTCGAAAAAAGCATTTAAGGATCCACGTTTATATAAACTCATTTTCATATTTTTAGATGTAGAATCTGCCCGTAAAATTTATTAACATCTTTTTGGAACACCCTCTATATTAGTGAGTAAATTTGAAAATCTGAAGTTAAATATTATAGTAAAGCGTGTGCACTTTTAAAAGAATTAGCTTGATCCAAATAAATATAATGTGGGTTTAGAGACACGACCTTTTCTCTTTTTTTACAATAGACAATACATACCGCTTATAAAAAAATTGCCTTAAGGGCTTTTTTATAGAAATCTATTCAATATTTTTATAGGTGTGGGCGAATTCTTAATAAAGATTTAAAACATGTAATAAATTCAATGCCGTAAAAATCCGGCCAGTATTGGTTTCAAATAAAAAAAAAAGTTTATAAGGTTTCATTAGCAAAATATGGCTAGTCAATGGTAAGTTTTATAAGTAGCTCGAAACTTTTTTAAAATGGTAATTAAACCTAAAGGTGCTTTCACACTTCAGGGGGCTTAGCTAAAGGAGTGTGAAACACTTTTAGCTTGAGAGCCAGAAAAGCCATAATCGAATCGTCATCATTGCTAGCTCGCCGCAGCGTTTTACATTTTAGCTAATATAATATCATAGTATCATTATGATAATATTTCAAGCTTTCTTTTATAAAATATTTTCTTATTTTCCTAATAGGTTTTCGAGGCAAGAAATCTTCCAATTAAGGATACTTTTGGTACGTGTGATCCATACGTCAAACTACACCTTCTACCGGATAGAAAAAAGAAATATCAGACAAAAGTGCATCGTAAAAGTTTGAATCCGGTTTTTAATGAAACATTTATTTTCAGGTAAGAATTCATTAATTATAAGGTTTTTCTGTGATACTACCTTTTACCCGTGGCTTTGCTAGCGTATAAAATATATTCTTTATGTATTATTTACCACTGAAATTTATGGCGTGTGTCTTATCATGAAAAGTTAGCCTATAACCTTCCTTTTTCCAAAGAAAATTCAAATTAGTTTATTTTTAAAATCAATCTAATAAAATATAGCCTTGAAATCCTGTGAATGACTAATACTGAAATAAATTATAGTGTAAAAAAAGTAAAAAACACGCCTTTGTTAATAGCGCACTAAAAAGTTAAAAATAATTATTATCCTTTTATAGCGGTACAAGTTACCAGAAAATCGGGGTTTGCAGTGCGCGCAGCATACGGAAAGTAAAGTAACTAACAAACTGCGCCTCCCTTTACTCCACACACATGCGTACCCCGGTTTTCCGTTAAATTCTACAGCTGTAAAACATTTGGTATTTAAATGGGTAATAAAATTTATACATACGACTATATACCAGTCTAGGCATAATAAACAAAATGTAATGTAGTTACCTACCTACACTTGTAACTTCTTAACATTGTAATGGGATCGTACAACTCATTTTTCACCCACTTCTAATTGTCGTATCAATTTGAAACTTTGCAAACTTATGCAATTCTGGTGACAATACAATAATATGTTTTTCTTTAAAAAATATACAGCTTGTCTTCGAAAGTTGTTATCATGGAAAACATTTTTATTATTGATTTTTGGAAGAAAAAATGTCTCTCATTCCCAAAGATGATCCAGGACTTACAGGGTGGCTCAAAAATGTAAAAGTCCTAGTCCAGGTGAAGCTAAAGACACAAAATCGTTATTGAAAGGTAAACTGCCACTGTAAATGTACCAGAGTTAACTTTTTTATATTAGTGAATTAGAGCATTTGTCAGAAAAGCAGAGATATAGAAAATTTTGATCATATATTGCTCGTTCACTCATGGTTTTACAAAACTGCAAACTTCTACCAAAATCCTCATTCAGTTCATTTACCAGTTGTATGTTACATGGATGCCACTGGTGTTTTTTTTAACAGTCTGAATGCTACTGCGCTTAACACCAGATACAGTAGCCATATTCCTCGCACTTAGCATCGGATCTAGAGCAACGTGCCCTAAAACCGCCACCTCAGTAGCTTGATTTATTACTGGATTTGTAATAACCCGCTTTTTGTTCGCTGCATACCCCGTCTCTAAGAATTTTTGTACCAACTCCAACACATTCTTCCGATGGACATGTTTGTCGTGGTCTGTTCTTTCACATTCATTGCTTGCAAAGGAAGGAATAATAATTTCTACTCTTTCTGCCGCGAAGTAAACCATTATTGTTTTGAAAAACACAATGGAAGTTAATAATTAAAAAATTTATTGTTTGGGTGTTACGCCACTCTACTGTTAAGGAAAATAAATATTTTTTAAAAATAATAAAAGTCACTGCGTTTAAACAAAAAACAAATCCTGAAAAAAGGAATCTTCTGTACACTGTCAGTGACTTTTAATTATAAAAAGTATGCCTGACCCTAATCTATCTCTAGTGTAGTATACAGGGTGTTCCGGTGATCATGTTACAAACTTCTAGGGTAGATAAAACACACGAAAATAAGAAAAAAAGTTCATGTGAACATGGGTCCGGAAACGCTTCTTCAGGGAGCTAGGGCCCTTCGAAGATGACCTTCAAAAACTACTCTTCGTTTTATAGCTTCGGTACTACTGCAGCTATCGCCACCAATTTTGGGACATGGAATCTACTTGGCAGGTTCATCAATTTGAGCCTTCCGGATTTTGTCACCTTTAACCAGGGGCGTACAAACCAGGGGGGTATTTGAGTAAATTTGACCCTACTCCTCTTAGGCTTTAATTTCTTACCATTTTTATATCTGATTATGATTTTCCAATGCCTTTTACATAAAAAAGGTACTCTTAGTAAAAGTCGCTATCTGTCACCGTTTCCTCGGAAAATGGTTAAATCCAATCAATAATAAATTATTGGTCTTAAACCAATGGTTACCTTGAAATATGAAAATGAGGTTCAGTACAGATAGTTGTCAAAAATCTGTCAATAAAATATTGTGTCGCCAGTGAATCATGGATTATACTTTCGCCGAATATGCCGATATGCTATTAATTTATGGCGAAGTTCATTGCAATGGAAGAGCCGCTTCAAGATTGTATCAGGAGCGGTTTCCTGAGAGGCGTGTACACGCTGTTCGAGAGAGTAAATCAGCGCATAAGGGAAACTGGCTCCGTAAAAATAACGAGGCCAGATAATGGCGCTCAAAGAACTGTACGAACTCCAGAATTTGAGGAAGAGGTACTCCGACAATTCGAGGAAAATCCTGGTGTTAGTACCTGAGCTGTTGCAGAATCCATGAATGTAAGTCATGTACGTGTATGGGAGATTGTTAACGAACAACTTCTTCATCCTTACCATCGCCAAAAAGTACAGGAATTGAGACCAAATGATTATGCACCCCGCGTAGAGTTTTGCGAGTGGTTTCTTCAACAGTGTACGCAAGAACCCCAATTTCCGAAATTTGTGCTTTTCTCTGATGAGGCTGTTTTTACGAGAGAAGGTATTTTTAATTCACGGAATAGCCATGCGTGGGCGGAGGAAAACCCTCATGCTCTTCAAATAAGAGGGTACCAACATCGATTCTCGCTGAACATGTGGGCTGGAATTGTTGGAGAACGTCTAATTGGACCAATCATGTTGCCTCCTCGACTAACTGGGACGGTGAACCTCAATTTTTTAAGATACACCTTACCTGAGTTATTGGATGAGCTGCCCCTCGACATACGTCGGAATCTGTGGTTCCAGCATGATGGAGCACCCGCTCATTTTTCACATGTCGTACGTGAGCACCTCGATGATCGTTTTAGAATACGTTGGATTGGACGTGGAAGCGATGTCAACTGGCCAGCCCGGTCCCCAGATTTAACTCCTATGGATTTCTTTCTTTGGGGACATATGAAAAGCCTTGTATATGAAACTCCAGTTCAGTCGGAGGAAGATTTGGTGGCTAGGATTTCTGTTGCGGCTGAAATGATCCAAACCATGCCTGATGTTTTCACTGACGTCAATTTAAATATGCTACGTAGGTGCAATAAATGTATTGAACGTGGTGGCAGGCATTTTCAGCAATTGTTATTTTGAATTTATTTTGGTACGTACAGGGTCAGTCAACGACAGCGTTAGTAAATTCATCTTCAAGACAAAAATTTACTCTGCCTTCTCCTTGACTCACTCGTTAAACCTGTTTGTGTTACTTGTTTATTTTGTATTTTTGAAATTTCTAAACTTTAAGTTTTTCATTGGTGCTCGTGAATGATTTATTGCAAATTTATTATTAGTTTTGCTTGTGTAGGTTTAATTTTTTTTTTTGGAATATTTTGTATACCCTTTTACTTTTTATACCCTCAATTTATTTTCATTGAAAAAGAAGATTTGACTAACTTTTAATGCTCACTATCTGTACTGAAACTCATTTTCATATTTCAAGGTAATAATAATTGGTTTAAGACCAATAATTTATTATTGATTGGATTTAACCATTTTCCGAGGAAACGGTGACAGATAGCGACTTTTACTAAGAGTACCTTTTTTATGTAAAAGGCATTGGAAAAGCATAATCAGATATAAAAATGGTAAGAAATTAAAGCCTAAGAGGAGTAGGGTCAAATTTACCCAAATACCCCCCTGGTTTGTACGCCCCTGGTTAAAGGTGACAAAATCCGGAAGGCTCAAATTGATGAACCTACCAAGTAGATTTCATGTCCCAAAATTGGTGGCGATAGCTGCAGTAGTACCGAAGCTATAAAACGAAGAGTAGTTTTTGAAGGTCATCTTCGAAGGGCCCTAGCTCCCTGAAGAAGCGTTTCCGGACCCATGTTCACATGAACTTTTTTTCTTATTTTCGTGTGTTTTATCTACCCTAGAAGTTTGTAACATGATCACCGGAACACCCTGTATATTCGGTCTAAAACCTAATCTGAATAAAATAATTTTTCTGACGTTTCGAGACCTAATATCTAGTCTCGTTATCAAAGAATCTAATAAATTCAAACAAACTAAATTAAAAATAAAGTACGATACGAAGGACCACTCACTATCACAACAAACTGAATTTTATTCTTCATTGTTATCGATAAATTTATAATATTTTTTTTCTACCATCATTTAGACAAGTAAATAAATCAAAACACATTGAAAACGTTTAGGTTGTTACTTCCGTAAAAAATGTTCGAAATTTCAAACTGATTTTATTTTTATTTATTTTATATTTTTATTCGCAATTTTAACATCGGAGCGCATTTTTTTTTATTAAGCAATAAATTTTAAAATTTTGCTATCATTGTAAAGATAAATAAAATAGCTTTAAAGTGATGCCCTACTTGACCCCCATTGCCATTTAGGACATCAGGGGTGGATGTAACCCCTACAGGGGGTTAAAGTGACGCAGTTGAAAATAGCGACCTAATGTGTTTCCCTTAAAAATAAAATTTACGGTTCCGTGCGATTTTCAATATGACATTAAGGACGTGTACCGTTGTCAACTTCGGTTACGGTTTTGGGTCCCGTAAGTAACCTGAAAAGTTGGTGAGATTGGAAACGCGGTTCCTGAAAAATATCTGTAATTAATGTCACCGAAGGAACCGATGCTCCCCGCTGGTTTCCCGGTTTGTTACGTCACTTTGTTGTTTATGTTTTGTTTTTTTGTTTAAATTTAAATTTATTTTTTCACAAATGTTAAAAATCATCTGTTTTAAAATGTTGAAAGCAGGAGGGGAGGTATGTTTTCAGGTTGAGTCGAAATCCATAAAAATAAACAGAAATCTAACAGAAGCGACCTGCGTTCCGTAGTAAAACCGGTTCTTTCAGGAACCAGTGTTCCCATTGGTTTACCGCATTTAACCGAGTGGTTAACCAGGTTTGACAACGGTACACGGCTTAAGTGTGACATAAAGCTGTTTCGATTTCGATCGGCCACCCCGTAGAAATATGTGTGTTGCAGCTCTTTAAAAATAGCCACAAACTTCACTTTGCGGCATAGGCAAACCAAATTTGGTAAGCAAATATTTTTAAAAAATGGTACAAAGCTTTTACAAGCCTTCGGCTGAATACATAACACACCTAATATGTATTTGATATATTATATCAAATAACAAAGTTTTTCGCGAATTTACTAAAATAAAATCTATATTGCTACAAGCAGATTTGTTTTATTGGAGTTAGCTTGATATATTGCCTTTTATTGTTTTCTACACGACTTCAAATACAGAATTCTCTAATTTTTTTCCTCTATTTTTTAATTTGAAAAAAAGTCGACATTCGACGAGACGAGAAATACTAATGTTACTTCAGTTTTTTAAATTATTATTATGTATATGTTTGTATCTGATCAAAAGACAAAAATAAATCTTTTTTACTTTATGTCTTGAAATAAAAGCCTCGTATTTTGTTGAAAGTCATTGACAAATAAACCTAAAAACCTTTTACCCGTTTCCCTAAAACTGACAATAAAAATTAAATATAATTAACAACGGCATAAAATTAAATTGAATTATAGAGATTTGGGTAAATTATTTATTTACCGACGGCAATTGTCTAAAGAAACGCAAAAAGCAAAATTAACCTTAGGCAAGAAAACTGCGGTATTTCTAAGGGAACTTCTGAGAAGTAATTTGTTTTAATTTATACCCCATGCGTAAAAAGTGAGAAGCATTATGGTGGATTTCGGAAAACTTTGTCAAACCTTTACCTTTGTACTAATTCAGTGACATGTAATAAATTTCGTCGGTCTTCTAATTTGTAATGTGGGTATTTAAAGCTCGACTTCGCGAAAAATTTGACTTTTGTGAGCACTTTTCTTTCGTCAATTTAAGGGCAACAGCCCGTGAAAGAACGTCCTTGGAAAAATTGTGGAAGTTTCATTCTCATAAGAATAAAGAATAATTCATAATACGCCTCTGATGCCCACTTTGAAAAAGATGAGAGAGAAGGAAATAATTGCGGTCTATCACTTTTGACGCTCGTGGCTTGTTCTTGCTTGATTCTTACTTTAATACATAAAAAAATATTTTTATAAATTTAATTAAGCAAGCCCAGGAAATCTCAAGAATAATATTTTTATACTTTTTAGTGCTTTTTTAAACTTTGAAAAGAAATCAGTGGACCTACATATTTTGAAATATTTGACTTCATATTAAATACTTTATTGAGACAACATTTTATTCTATTAAAGCGTTACAAGTCAAGAACTAGAATCCCGATATTTGCAACTGTCAGTGTACGACTTCGATAGATTTGCAAGACACGATCTTATTGGTCACATAATGATCGACAACCTGACTGAGGTAGTTGAACATCAGCAAGATACTGACTATAGTATGCCGATTTTGTGTCAACCTGTGGTAAGTTTTAAAATGCATGTAAACTATTTAACCATAGCCGAACGCCCTAAAGTAAGTCAAGTTCAGTTTTAATACTCAAAGCGATGTTGATTACCTAGGTAAATATTGATAAAAGTGCCGACAATAATTTCACACTTAAAATCATCACATGATATATTAAAGAAAATTTGTTCCTCAGAAAAATATAACACTACATAATAGTCCAGGAGTTAGAGGCACCCAACCGTACCGGGAAGCTGGAGACATTAGGCCTGTTTGTATTGACTTCCAGCATTTGGAGTAGCAGGAAATGAGACGTCTGCCGAAATGTTTTTGCCTGGAATGTTATTATAAATAGGCACTTCCGGTAATTTTTTTAACAAATGCCGATCTTAATCCGTCCGGAAGTGGTCGCAACAGTGGATTAACTTACTTCCCTTTTCGACAATCGCTATCCCCATGATCAAACATATTGATATTTTGCATGCAACACTTACCCGTTTAAATTTTTTTTGTCTTTCGGCCCCTTTTATAGACCGCCTGCTATGCAGTCTATATATCCCCCCTCCCGTGATCAAGAAAAATGTTCGTTTGTTTTCGACAACCTAATTTTTTCTCCGAGATGGTTGCGTGTGAAACGTTCACATTTTCTAGTTTCATAGAGGAATAGTGTGACTAGCTGTGGTAAAAAATTCAGTTGTACAGGGTGTTGCGTTTAGGACTTATTAAACGTCAAAATCGAATTTTCCCTGAATTCGTATGGGATCGATTACAGGTCCCAAAAGTGAATTAAATCAATTTAAATTTTGAGAGGTTGTAAAGAACCGAGCTTCTGAACCCTATTGAAAGGGGTGATGTTCCGAAAATGGGAAGGGAAGTAATTCTTTTGAATTTCTTTAGGTCAAGAAATGCCACTTGCACATCGTTCATACCTACTCAATAACTCGAAAACGGAAAGTCGCAACGAAAAATGGTTTGACACGTCAAACTTTAGGATATTAAATGCTTCCTTTATGCAATATATTTTTTTATACCTAAAACCACAGGAAATTGGAAAAATTTGGAAACTGGAAATTACGATTTTTGATGCAAATTTTTGACGGTTTTTAATTTTTTTCGGAGTCAAAATAAATCCAAATAACAATCCCACATACCTTATTGGAAAGAGCTCGTCGAAATACGTAGAATCCTGTTTTTCAGATTTTTCATCCCTTATAGAGAGGAAGCAATCGACGATTTACTTTCGCTTTTCTGACATTTTTTTCGATGAGATCTATACATTCGAATCACTCTGTACCTTTTGTTATCCAATTCCTGCCAACTTTTTCAACGCTATCTTATGGAGGGATAATCAGGCTTTAAAATGAATCCCGAATGAGCCATCCGGGAGGGTATTTACCGTGTAAAACTTAAATTTATCTATTTTTTCCCATCAAAAGTCATCTTTAACCGGCATAATTAATTCTATATTATTTCTTTTATTTACCAGATCCTTTTGGGTTTATTGTCTTACCTTATGATCTAAGAACACTCCGCACTAATAGAATTGGCTAGTTTTTCGTTAAAGTTATAAACAATTAGGTTTTTTTGCATCGGGGCAGGAAAAATTAAAATAAAAAATGGAAATTTAAGACGAATGCCAAGAACAAACAAAAGAAGCGGAATTGCTTTATATTGAAATTAAATATGTGTCGAAATTTCGCAAAAATGCCAGTTTTTATTGCAAGATTGAAAGGCTCCTGGACCGATTTCGGCTTGGACCATAGATGAAAACGATAAAACGGACATTCTATTTTGGATTCCGGTACATTTCATTGGACTTGCGCATTATAAACCATTTTTATTGATTTTTCGATGACCCCACAATGCATTATAGAATATACTGAAATCAGTTTCTATACATAGGTATGTTTTAAAATACAAAATGTCAAAATTTGACAAAAATGGAATAAGTTAATCCGCTTCTGCCACCACTTTCGGGTAGATTAAGGTCGGCAGAAGCGTTTTTTCCATCTGTCGCTCCCTACCTGCATGCAAATTTTCACGTCGCTGGCCCAAAGGAAAAATTTGTTTGAAAAAAATAACCGGAGGTACCTATTTTTATTAACATTCCGGGCAAAAATAGGCCGGCAGATACGTCATTTCCTGTTAATCCAAATGCCAGGAGTATAGTGATTGCAATCTCGCAGTGTTTTAAAGCCCGCAGGGCATTTGCGGGATTTGTTCTAATTCCGCGGGATCCCACGTAGGTTTTTTAATTTAATAAAATTCGATAAATTAATGTTTATATTAATTATTGAACCAACTTTAATTTTTTATTATAAAAATCAACAAGTAACCATATTTCAGTTAAAAAAATTATATAATTTAAAGTCTAGCATTTCTTAACTATACTACTATGACTATAAATCAGTCAAATTTCTTATCAATTAAAGTAACAAGTAACTTTGGGCAAATGAACTTTTAATGTCTATTATTTTTCTACCTAGGATAATAAGTCTTACTAGTTTTTTTAGTAAATCACATTAGTTTGATTGTAAGGTAAGTACTTATAATACCTAAGCAGTCTCATTAATTCTCATATTATAATACCACGGATTTGGCAGATACACGTTTTCGCGATATGTTTTAAAAAGTTTGCGGCTTTTTCATGGCTATGCGGATTCGCATAGCTGGTGCGGGACCCCCAGGCCGTCAAATGATGCGGGATCCCGCGTGATTGCGTGAGTGCAATCCCTAGCCAGGAGTCAATACAAAAAGGTCTCATGTGGCTAGCTAGTACAGGTTGGACGCCTCTAACTCCCCTCCTATAACAAGAATACTTGCATGTCGTCCATTGTCTATTAAATTTATTAATAAAATTTAGTCTGGATAATGTGTTTTTCTTTTATCTACCTACTTTTGGCGAAAAACCGTTGACGTCCCGTTCCGAGGAAAAAATAAATAGTCACGTTACGTCTAATCAAACAATTTCTTTTTTTAAAATCTAGTTGGTAACTTCGCTGAACGAGATTTATAAGCAAACATATAAGTTTAAGGTCAAAATAACTTTATAGGATTAGAGTTGAACTTCAAGTTTCCTATTGCCACGTTGTTTTCGTTTTGTCCGGGTATTGTTTTGGCAGAATTTCAAGGGTAAACGACGTTGGCTTCATTTGTAAGTATGGTTTGTTTCTTATACGGATTTAAGAAGTTTAATGTTGCTCCCTCGGTTGTTGCCTTATTAAGGATTAAGAATAAGGTAGTTTCAAAGACATTTTCTTAAGACGTAAGAACCCAGGCAGGTTGTTCCAAAAAGGCAGATTTCGAGAAAAAATTATTAGAAGCATTTTGACTATTCTATGTTGTAGAGGGGCATGTCTGAGAATATCTGCTATCCCAGTAACAGCTGATGTTGCTGCTATGATTTTTAATTATTTTTTTGAATATGCTAAAACTCATTTTTCGTCTGTAGCTTTTTCCTTTGCACTGTAGGTAAAAGTAGTCAACAGGAAAGGTGTAGGTATTGAAAAAACCTTTCATTTAAGTCTTTGAGTTATTTGAGTCTTAAGGAAGAAAGGTTCCCTTCCGCGGCGCACAGTGGTACCAAAGACGTTTCTACCAAGACAATTTTTTTCTTATTGCAAGTGTTATTAAGCAAGGTAATAAATTCTAAAAAAAATTTGTTTAATACTTCTATTTATAATACAAATAATCATAGTAGTAAAAATTTATATGTTCGTAACGAGAAATTTTTAATACCACTTTTTGGTGAAATTTACTAATTAACGCTCAACTAACAAACAAATAAATAACAGAATTTAGGGTTCAAAATAATTAATCTTCCTCCCAGTCATTATCACTAAATTCTTCTTCGCTATCATCATATCTTCTGAAAAACTGTAGATATTAATTATTGCACTTATTTGCAGATTACTACATTTTAAAGTAAGTTGACACAGGGTGACAATTAAACTTTGAAAGATTAAAAAAGACATGTAGGATTAAAATAAAAAAAAATGCTTCGGGACTGAGCTATAACGTAATTTCCAATTTCACAGTAGTCTATGAAGTAACCGATATCTTTTTTTCATTTCATACCGTACGGACTCTAAAAGTTTCGTTATTTTAGCAAAGAAGTTAAGGACTTTAATTACCAAATAACTGTGACATAAATAAAGTGTCTCTGAGTATGTAAGTTATAGTTCTATTGAAAATCTTTTGGTAAACTCAAGGAAAATTCTTTAAATTAAAAAAAGCTTGTAACGGGTCCACGAAAGTTTTATCACACTATGTATACCGTTAGCAAGAAGTTTATTTTGTGTTATTGCAATTCTACAAACACTAAAAACATACAATTTTATTTTAGGATGACGTAAATCTTGGAGAACTGATGGTGTGCCTTTGTTTTTTACCTAAAGCAGGAAGACTTACAATAACCGTTACTAAGGGCCGCAATTTTAAGGCTATGGACATAACGGGAAAATCAGGTACATAACTTAGGACTTAAGAATAAAAGACTTAAAATCGTTGACAAAATGCAAAACCAGCCGTTCTCTTAAAATATGATTCATATATCTTATTTTCTCTTCAATTCGTTTATCTCGAATACTTTTCATTCATAATTTGTATCCTCAGTAAATTAAGTCAAAAAATATATCAACTATGAAATATTTGACATCTCATTTAGAGGGTGTTTTATTTCTAGGTTCAAAGTCTGGAAACTTCTAGTTAAAAAATGTCATTTTTATCAAATGGAATACCCTGTATATTTTTCTGTCTTCTTATAGCTCGTCAAAAAATCTTCATATTTTGTAAAGATCCTATCCCTATCTCTAATAGTTTTTGAAATATTTGGGTGATGCAGATAAAAATTGTCTTTTTGCCAAAAGATTATAAAGGATGGAATATACTGAGCAGCGAACACCCAGTCCTCAGAGTTTTAAAAATTTAATCTAACGTTTTGATTCAACCGGCGCGTGTGGAACATTAAAAACGTGAAGTTGTCACTAGAATAGCTAGAAAGAGTTAGAAAGAATTCGAAATACTGGTTCAAGTGCAGGAGAATCCCCAAGTTAGTAGCCGTAAATTAGGTCCTGTGATACGTCACAGTCAACGGCAAGCCGAACAACGCGCAAGTATAAATACCACCCGAACTATATTGAGTTATATCAGGAACTTCACGATAAAGAATTTTAAAGGAGCGTAATTGATTGCCAATGGTTACGTGTCCAAATTAAAGTAAACCAAAATTTTCAAAAATTTATAATGTATTCAGATGAGGCTACATTTAGAAGTAATGGTGCTGTAAAATTTTATGCATTATTATGCAACGGAGAACTCACACTTGATCCGTAAAGTTCAACACCAAAACCATTGGTATAATATTGTGTGGTGCCGCGTTCTTCACAACAGAATTACATAGCGATATTTTTTAATAAACAAAATGGACCTACTTATTTATTTTTCTTGCAACAGGAGATGCCAAGACTATTGGCAGAAGTAGACTTTGCCGAACGTCAAAATATGTGGCTCCAACAAGATGGTGCTCCCCCCACTTTTAATGTGAAGCCAGAGAATATTTGGATTATCACTATCCTTAAAGACGGATTGGCCGCGGGGGTTTTGTTGCATGGCCACCAAGGTCTTGTGACCTTACCCCGCTAGATTATTTCTTGTGGGGCATCACAAAAGATAGGGTATATATCACACTACTTACGACAAGGCAGGAGAATAGGATTAGGGATATGTCAAACAATAATACCAGGTATGTTATCCAATATCTGGCAAAATATCATTAGAAGAATTGACATGTGTATTGAACAAGAAGAACATCTATCGAACATTTATTAAGAAGAAACTGATTTTTTTTAGGAGTTACAGTTACAAAAATAATGTGTTCATTCCGTTTTAATGTAAATACAAAGATATCTATGTATTTAGTTAGTTTTATCTACAGGTTTTTACTTCTATCGCGAAGGGAAGTACCCATTATCTATTGTATTCAAATTGTCAATCAAAATATTGACATAGGGATGGGGCATTCTTTACAAAATGTAAAGAGTTTTTGACGAGCTATAAGATGGCAGAAAAATATGAAGGGTGTTCCATTTGATAAAAGTAACATTTTTCAATTAGAAGTTTTCTTTTGGACCTAGAAATAAATCACCCTGTAAATGAGATGTCAAATGTTTCATTGCGGATATGTTTTTTTGATTCACTGTAATCAGGATACAAATTATGAATCACTTGCAGTCAAAATTTAAATTGTATTTTCACAACAAAAAGATGCTTGCAAATGCTAAATTTTCATTTCAAGTCGTATTTATTTTAAAGATTTAACTTTAAGTTACCGTTAGAAATTGCAATGCCCAACGACGCTAACGTCATTATTTATTTATGTATTTTATGTATGTTTAATTAAATTCTTCTGTAAAAGTTGTTTTTTCGACTAACATTTGGATGTCTTTCAAAAGTATTAAAAACAAAACAAAATTTAATATTCCTTCATTTTTTTATTTCCGAATTTTTTGTCATGTAATATTCCTCGAGAACGCTTTAAAGGAGATTTATTTGTTTGGTTGTAGAAAACAAAAAGAAATCCAAGACAATAAAGAAATTACAAGCACGTGTTGATCTTTTTGCCTTTTTGCAGGAAAAATAGATGAGATATTCGTAGGCGAGGTATTTCACAAGGGCTTTGAGTTTTAACGGGTAAATTTCGCGTAGGTTTATTTTTTAACTTTTGCTTGTCGAGGCTAATGATTGAGGTTTTTACCGCATATCGTTAAATCGAGAACTTTATTTGGTTAAAACAAAGTTTAACTTTCCATACGTAAAATGTAACTTTTAAGTGACTTAGAGGTCGTAAATAAGAAAGTCGAAGTTTCGGTTCTAAAGACATTCAATCTTTCGCGCTCACGTTTAACGTTGCTGATAAACGTGAATTTTCTTACTTATCTCTTTTTAAGTTACTAGCTTTTATCCGCGGCTTTGCTCACATGTAAGTTATATTCTTTAGGCATTACTTAACCAGCCTGGAAGCCTTTTACAAAAAGGATTTCAATAGCGAATTTTATAACAATAAATATTGTAGCATAAACATTAACCATTCCTACATAGTTTACAAAGTATTATAAACAAAAAACAAACATTCGCCGTTTATGTAAGGTCTTTGAAACGAATAGTAACACAAAAATATGAATAATAGATCAATACTAAAATGTTATATACAAAATGCAAGCTTGTTTTGGCACTTTTGATTTACATGCTCTTAGATTGTTCCTGAAATCGTTGCTTACACATCTCACTGCGATTTTATCAAAATTTGCGCCGGCCCCAACCATCTCGTTCGAAAGCAATTTTCCTCGAAAAACAGCTCTTTCGACAACGGATTAATGAAACTTTTGAAATTTGTTTTTTAGAACCCGAAATAATAATATTCTTTCGGTATATAAGGGTGTTATGGAAATGGTTACATATATTGTAATGGGTGACACCTAGGGTAGTCTACAGACATACCCAATACTTTTTTTTCTTAAAACGAACATTTTAAAAAATTTCAAAAGTACCCTAAACCCCGTCCATGTTCGACGCGCCTGGCTGAGCGAACAAATGGCCCGACATAACGGATGACAGAAAATTGCTCGCGAAAAACTTAAAACACTTGAATTTGTTGTAACGTTGCCAGACATATAAATCTTTAGGGATAATTTTTCTGTTTTAAGCGTAATTTAAGACGCAGGTATAAAAAATTAAAGCTTTTCCTAAGCTAAGAGAAAAAAAAATGGTAAAAAGGCCACTGCGAAATCACTCCTTTTTGTCAGCAGGCTTAGTTTTAACCAATATTTGCCTAACATAATTTAAATATCAATAAGTAAAACTAATAAATAAGTTTCAAAAAATGATACTTATCTAGAAGAGAATAGGTATGTTGAAAATATCTTCCATTATTTTGATTCCAAACAAGCGTGCGTCCGCAGCGATTGTGCAGAACCAGTTGAAGGATATCCGCCCTATATATTTTTTTGTTCCCGATAATAATCGACGATTGAATTTTTTAAAACTTTACAAGGCGACACGCTTTGATCGTATACTAGGGCGCAGTCGTCTCTCTTTCCTTGTTCTCATTTTTACCGCTCTTCTCTAGTCATCTATTTCTTGCGCCGAGAGGAGTCGACGGCTACGACTTTCGCGCTTTTGTTTTCGCCGGAAGCGTAAGCGACGAAAGCTCACTCTGTGATTGGTTGAATATCTGGCATGGCGGCGCGTTAAGTGACTGCGCAACATCACAAGGTCATAATGGGATCGTGCAGTGGCCCGTTAGCTCCTCTAGCGCACTTTGACAGGCCTGCTTTTAAAATTCTGTCAATCTCCTAGTGGGAAAAAAGTTTTCAGTTTTTTAATGGTGCTATGGTATGTGTTTATAGTATTGACCATTTATAAGAAAACAAAACATTTCGGGTGTTTGTTGGACTTTCATGTTTTAACCAAACGACTGGGTTGTAGGTATTGTGTAGTAATAGTAATAAACTTTATTATTCCGATAGAGAAAGTTGGTTTCTTTTTTTGATTTTAATTCCAATCACGAGTCTTGTGGTGCGTCGTTTGGAAGCGCGTTCGTTCTTATAGTTATTTTGTCGAGTTTTTGAATTTTTTTTGTCGTAAATAAGTGCGGAAGGCAATGATGCATTTGAATCAACTTTTACTTGAATCAAAAATCTTACTGAGTATTTTTACGTAACCTGGCAGTACTAATGTAGACTGTGAAAGACTAGCGAAATTAAAACTATTGGACAGATGAAAAAAGTCGAATGAGTGTTTTAACACTAGAAGAGTTTATGAACGTAAAGGTTATTATTAATTTAAGTTGTGAGGAATTTCGCTTAAAAATGAAGGACCAGTTTTTAAAAATTGTTTAATTTTTCATTAATAATATCTAAACTTTTCTTACCACATTTGGTTAACAAACAAATTTGCAACGTTGTTTAAGCCTTCCCTTGCATTCTTAAATACTTTTGCCAGTTGCAAATATCTTGAGCCGACGTCAAATTGACACCATAATTCGGCCCCTTTAGTCACGCACACTCAAGTAATACATTTTTGTTGTTTTAGATCCTTATGTAAAGGTGTATTTGATATGGCAAGGTAGGAGAATAAAGAAAAAGAAAACGACGGTACGACCAAATACCTTGTTTCCCATATTTAACGAAGCCCTTGTATTTGATGTGCCTGAGGAAAGCATTGGAGAAATATCTCTATTGGTGAAAGTCATAGACTATGATAGGTAATGATATGTAACTCAAAGTATAATCACTTACTTTTTCTCTCTTGGTGTAAAATTTGTTTGTATCTTTAAAATTTTTCATACAGTACAGTACACGCTGCGTCATTTACATACAGGGTGACTTTTTGAATTGGATAAATTCAGTAACAAAGAATCCATCCATTCCTTAAAAATCTCCAAAAACACGGGTATCTCTTTTTGCTTCAACAGTTTTTTGCATTTTCGTAAATTTTAACCTTCATCCACGGATGGAAACTAACCCAACTTGTTTTTCAAATCCAAATGCATGTTTTGTGATAACTCGCGGGAAAGGTCATAAAAAAGGAATATGACCCACCATTTACTTTTGAATTTTTGGTACCTGATAAGCGAGAAAAAAATAAAAAAGAGTTTTTAAATAATTTAATATTATATTGGATGCAATAAAATTAAGACAGGCAGGTAAGGCAGTATTGAGACTGGTTAGCACGAGGACCGACTGCTGTATTCTCAATACTGACATTGTCGATATTATTGATAGTGTAAGGTCCACTTATACTCCTAAGTTTCTTTAAAATGCCTTATTCAACTGAATCGCACAGAATTAAAATACACACATCGCCAAAATTCTTGGACCCCCCTCGTATATTTTAAAACGAAATATTTATCATGGCTGGTTTTTTGTACATTTAATCTTTATTTATTTCACAGGTGCTAGACATCTAAAAATGTTTACAAAAACAATTTCCTCTAATTTTAGATACCAATGTTTAAAAAGTGGTTCATATCGATTTAGCGTGGTTAAGTGATCGTTGAGTTCTTCTTTGCAGCTTGGCAATAGAATTTCAGTGTTCAATAGAGCAAGAATAGTGGCTTTGCATGATGAGGGTTTGCCGAATCATCAAATCGCGGATAGACTAAGGATTCCCCGCGTTTCAGTTATCCGAATAGTGCATTTGTACCAGGAAACTAACAGCGTTGACTGGAGACGTGGAACTGGGCGTCCTAGGGTAACTAACGCAAGAGAAGATCGGTATCTAGCAGGTTATGTACGTCGGAATCGAACCATAACAGTCTCAGCTGCCCGAACTCATTTAAGAAGAACGTTTGGTCGATTAATTTCCAGTACCACAATACGGCGGAGACTTGCTAGAGCCAATTTGCGATCCAGGAGACCATTAAGAGTACCCAGGTTACTTCCCAGACACATAGCCGCTCGTCTACAGTCGGCACAGGAACACCGAGACTGGCTTTTAGCTTAGTGGCGAAATGTCCTTTTTTCGGACGAAACCAGATTTGGTTTAGTTAGTGATAGTCGGCGACACAGAGTTTCTTTTGCCAGAGAAGTCGTTTCATACCAAGGAGGATCAGTAATGTTTTGGGGAGGCATAATGCATGGTCGTCGTACGCGGCTTATTCCCATTCCAGACACTATAACAGGGGATAGATATGTTCGAAACATTATTGAACCCATTATTTATCCTCTCCGAACTGAAATTGGAGCCAATTTCATTTTTATGGATGATAATGCTAGGCCCCATCGCACAAGAAGAGTACAAACTGCACTAGAGATTGAGCATATTCAAAGATTACCGTGGCCAGCAAATTCGCCAGACATGAATCCCATTGAGCACATGTGGGATTTCGTTGGACGAGCAATCTCAAAGAGAATTAATCCTCCTAGCACCCTCCAGGAACTCACACTCGCGGCCCAAGAAGAATTGAACAACATCCCAATAGATACCATTAACGCCATTATTGTTTCCATGCACAGGCGAGTTAACACCTTACCACAGAACAGGGGAGGACACACCGAATATTAATGCATTTTTGATTTCGCTCTAAAGTGGTTTTCTCCTAGATTTCAGGTTCTGGTAATCATTTTATTATGCACTATTTTTCGTTTGTATTTTTTTAACCAAATTAAATGTACTTTGTAATACACTTCTTGACTTATACTAATAGTGTCTCATTTTGACAAACATAAGGGGGCCAAGAATTTTGGCGATGTGTGTATTAATGATGATAGGGTATGACGATAGATTGCGGCCTCAAGCAGAAGTAGCGCGTTTGTTTCAAGAACAACACCCTGATTGACCACCAATTTCGCAAAGCACCATTACCAAAATTGAAGCACGTTATCCTGAATTGGGCCATGTGAGGGATGTACCAAGACACGAGGTTGTCGGACAACCTCGTGTAATGCAGAAAGACACACAATTAAACATCTTGCTTAGTCTCCAGGAAAACCCTGTCATTCCAGTTAGGCAACTGGCAAGAGGTAACAACCTAAGTCAATCATCTGCATTAAGGTTAATAAATTTATGTAAAATGCGCCCATATAAAATGCAGCATGGTGCAGCAGTTAATGGAAGTTGACCCAGACCGTCCACTTCAATTTTATAAAATTATGATGAATTCGCTGGATCAGCATTCAATAGTTTTGGACTGGGTTCCGTCTTCGGACGAGTGTAATTTCTTATTAAAAAATGGTCACGCGAATTAGCAAAACTGTCGGTACTGGTCCGATGAAAATCCTCACTGGATTCGAGAAACTCACACTCAACATCCGCAAAGGCTTAATGTTTGGGCAGACATAATTGGTGACCGAGTCATTGGGCCAAAATTTTTTGAAGATAATCTAAATGGGCCATTATATCTCAATTTTTTGCTAAAGAACCTTATTTCAGCTTTGGCTGCTTTGTTTCCATGCAGATGCAAGTCTTCATGATGATCGAATATAGTTTCAGCAGAATGGTGCACCGCCACATTACGCGCAAAATGTTTGATAATATTTAAATGAAGTTTTTCTAACCGGTGCACATGGAGAAGAGGCACAAGTGACTGACCTTAAAAGTAAAGTTTACGTGACAAAACCAGAAAATTTAGAGGAACTTAGGCAGCGAACGCAAGACGAAATCCGGAAAATAAATCCAAAAATGGTACATAATGTCACAAATGATTTTTACTTTAGGCTAGTGTTCTGTCAGGAAAAAATGGAGAACATTTCCAACAACATTATTTACAATAAAAAATTATTTTTAAAAAATTACGTTTTTTTTTTATTTTTCTCGTTTATCAACTAACAGAATTTCAAAGGTAAATAGTGGGTAATATTCCCTTTTTATGCCCTTTTCCGCGACCTATCACAATACATGCATTTGCATTTGAAAAAAAGTTGGGTTAGTTTCCATCCTTGAATGAAGGGTAAAATTCACGGAAAAGCAAAAGAAACTGCTGAATCAAAAAAGAAGATCCTCGTGTTTTTTGATTTTTTTTAAGGAGCGGATGGGTTTTTTGTTACCGAATTTATTCCAGTTAAAAAATTCACCCTATTTATAAAAACATTAGTAGATGTTTTATCGAGAATAGCTAGCTCAACCAGGGGCGCGCAAATCAAGACTTCAGGGGGTGGGGCATTATTTGCCCTCCTGCAAATTATTAATTAACAACAGGAAATAAAAATTCTAGATATACCTTTATAAAAAATGGGCTGGCCCTCCCCCCTCAAATTAAATTTGAAATGACGCCCCTGAACTTAGCTAACAGTCACCTTTCAAGAAACACAATCATGTTTTCAATTACTGCAGTTTTGTTTATTATGGCTAAAACCTAAGCCAATATGCACAGAATTTGCTTGGTAGGCCCTAATTCAGATACATTTTGAGGTCCTCTACTGGCACGCACTACTCAAACTCTAAAGGTGTAAGCTCCTTTGGGCCCCCTTGGACGGGGTTTTAACTCCTAGTTAAATGTGTAGTAGTTTTGTTATTTGTGTTGTAGAATGCACATTCTAGCATGGCTGTAGTTGTGTTAGTTGTGTAGTAGCGTACACATCCTTGCACGGATTAAAACAATTAGTACATCGAAGTATATTAGCACATCTAAGGTAGTCATCAACTCTAGTGTAACTCACAACTTCTATTACGACAAAGATGAATGTTACAAAAAGTGTTCTTGGTGTCACTTAACATATTTTCTCATCTCTTGCACAGTAAACTTATTTTTAGGGTAAAGCGATATCAACATTTCATATCAGAGAACTTGCCTTTCGGAGAACCGTGAGTATGATCCATTTTATTATACACTAGCTTTTAACCGCGGCTTTGCTTACGCATAAGTTATATTATATTAATTCACACTAACATTTGTGGCGTACCTACCTTTTATATGACAATAAATAAAGCTATCGAAAGTTTATGCTTCCGAAGTTATGAGCTCTCGTTTTGTAAACAAAATTTAAATCGGTTAAAGATGTTTGGCATCCATCGTTCAACATCTAGTCGTAACACATCCTGTATAATATGACTAAAATGCAAAAATTGTGAAAATCATTAGGTACCATTTGAGGGGATTTCTGAATTTATCATGATACGGCTCGAATTTGGAACTTTATGTACAACTTGTATGTTATTTAAATTAGTCTCTTATGGCACGCCCTGTATACGTACACACATTTTATGGTATATATTGTGGTTTCATGCTTATAGGATTGGACAGAATGAAGTAATGGGTTGCTTTACAATAGGCCCGACAGATGTCGGTAAGGGGCGAGATCATTGGCAAGAAATGATAGAAAATCCTCGCAAACCGATTGCTCAATGGTACCCACTGATGGAGTCAGTTCCAATAGAATTTCCCAAAGAAAAAGAATCGCCCATGCTTTTAAAATGCATCAAAAGCAGGTTAGAAATTATTATATTTTTAGCTTATTGTCTCTTGTGACTAAATGCAACACGTTAAATGTTTGCTTCTTTCTCCAAGTCAGTCAACTTTAGAATGTCTGCTCTTTATGGCTTTTCGTTGACTAAATATTAAACACAATTGGACTCAATGAACAGACAGTCAAAGACAGAGAACCAAAGAGATTAGAATATCACAGGTCCTATTCTAGCTGATAGTAAACGTTTAGAACCAAGTTAGGGAAAAACGTGACCGCTGGGAAAAAATTACCTTATCAAAACATGTAGTAGCATACTCGCGTCAGTATACGAATAAGTTAGCATCTAGTTCTCAGTTACTGGCCGATCACGACCGTCAGTCGGCGCCCAAACCTTAGATGACGGCCGATAATGTCTGATTGACTGCTTTATACAAGTAATATCAGGTAAGATTTTAATGGCAGCCGTTGATACAGGGCCGGACTTCATACTTGTTATCGAAATATGAAAAAAAAACAATTCACCTAGCTATGAATAAGTTTAAATGAACATGTGGCGACATTTGCCACCCATCTCACGCCGCTCTTGCTAAGATAGTTTATTTTTAGATTCAGGTACGAATTTGAAATGACAATTAAATTAAAAAATAAATTTTAGCCCTAAAAGTATCAAAAACCGAATTAATGAAAAATCGCTCAAAGTTTAAACTTATTTTCATTAGATCGATTTGCGGAACCTTCGTCCACTTTATGGTTATGTCGTTTGTAGTGAAAAGGGTAGAAAAATATAAACGAATACTTCCAGTTGGCTTTTGGTTCATGCTCCACAAAATTATCTTAGAGGTGATCTTCATCTGACGACCAGTCATAACGGTCTGAAACTATGGACCTTTGCGTGACCATAATATCTTTTTCATTCTCACAAGCCTCCTTAATAACCTTGTAGGTGTGCTGCACGTAATTGGACTACTGGTTGGCCCCCACATTATTTTATACCATCTTCCAGCACTCTAAAACGTACTTGGACGAGTGTGGGCATCATAAAAGCGTTTGACCTGACCATACCATTTCAATGACATTGAACTGGCAATAATACGGAAGCAGACGTATCACTTCATGTTCAGCATCCCTAATCAAGTGATCAACAACGTACGACTTGTCGGGTTTCGAGATCTGGCTTATTATGTCCCATAACTTACTGGAATAGAACTTAATTTCTAATGTTCGTGGGCAAAGTACTTATAAACATTGTAGACAAATTATTCTTTAGCCAGCTTATTTCCATGCAGAAAGCCTCTAGATATCTATTTTTCAAAAAACGTTAAATTGTTATACAGACCACTCCCTTCCCCCAGGTAGCATTTTAACAACTTCAACCCCCTTGCTTCCTTCTCTAGAAAAAATGATATTAATTACACTCTTGACTTGTATTTAAAGCTCTGTGAACCTCCAGTTTTAACATTTTAAATTGGAAAAATCGTCATTTCAAAGATAAGTTTTTTGATTTTTTTAAAGGACTTACTAATCTCTTTTTAATGCGCCGACATTTATCAGAAATGATTTTTTCTTAACAAATCCATGATACAAATGGTTTATCTTTCTGCCAGTCACTGTATTACATACATAATATATCAAAGTACCTAATATAAAAATAAGTTATCAATATCATGGGTGCTCCACAGCCCTACTGAACATCACTAACGACATCTTCGAGGCTCTCGATAACGGGACACTAACTGTTCTTATACTGTTCGATTATTCTAAAGCATTTGACAGTTTAAGACATGAGATGTTAGGTAACGGCAATTCTCTACAATATTGGTTTATCGGACTCAACTGTAGGTATGATGTCTAACTTTTTGACGGAGAGGTCGCAGGTTGTGAGTTACAAGGATAAACAATCTTCATTCTCGGGAGTTAACACTGGCGTACCCCAAGGATCTAGTATCTCGCCACTTTGTTCAGTATTTATACTATTAGGATCCCTAATGTTTTTAACTCCTGTGAACAGCACTACTATGCTGGCGATGTTCAACTGTATCTACCTTTTTACCCTGATGAATATCCAAAGGCTGTATCAGCTATCAATTTTGACTTAAAATGTTTATCTGAATTTCCTGTTAATCACTCCCTTAAATTAAATCCACAAAAAACTGGTGCAATAAGGAATATGCACATTTTTTTTTTATTGCATAAATCGTTTAAGGAGGTCATTACAACCCCAAAACTGCTATTTTGAGGAAAATTACTGCGTTAATTTAGCTAAAAAAAAATTTTACTTTTCGGTATAATTTATTACAATTTCAAAAGGAGCCATTTGCCGGCTCAAAAAAGTTACGTCACAAGGATAAGTGGCAATCTACATGTTAACGTAAAGCTGAACCGAGGGCTGCCTACCTACAAACGTCTAGAAAATCAAGAATTTCTGTGATAGTCCGAAAGCAAGTCAGTATTTTCTCGAATGATTGTACCTCTATCCTCTATCAATTGATTTACCAAACTGATTGTTAATATTGTAAAGTTATATGCTTAGGAATAGAAAAATGTCAGTCGACAAGACCTAAAGTCAAAAAGGTGATTTTTTTAAAATAATTATAGAACATTTTTCTGGGAGAGGAAACACAAGATGATTACCGACTCTCGGACTAAGACAAGAAGACAGCTGACAGCTACAGTACAGAGTTATATGGAGACCGGCATTAGTTTCCCAGCTTTTTAGTTGTTTATGCTGGTAGCGGTTGTGTTTTTATTACAGTGCTATTTGTGTATAATTCTTTTTATTAAACGTTAAAATGTATTAAAAATATAAACTACAAATATTGTAGTATGCCAATGTGCAAAAGTATCACTGTGTGTGCACTGCAAACCTCCTTTTTCATGTGCCCAAAAAACCGATGTCGAAGAAAGTACCTACTGCAAATTTAATAAAAAATTTTACATTAAGAGGTATCTGTAAAGGTTAGTATCGCTAAATTCAAGTAACCATATGTTGCTGTACATTTATTTTTATAGTATAATAAACAATACGTGTTTTTAACTAAATTGTAAAGGCAAATCCACCAGCACTAACTTCCAGCCAATTTTCCGATTTTCTTTGCACAAATGCCGTTTTGGTCATTTATAACCAGTCTGTTTAATAAAACAAAAGATTTTCTATCGACTAAATATTCTAGTCTTTGGGAAAAACTCAAGAAAATGGATTTACACTGAAATTTACATTACACTAGCCGTGACTAGCCATTATAAAATGTTGACGTAATAAAAAAAGTGACGTCACAAACAAAAGAAGTCCGTTTTACGAGATGTTGCATTTTGCAGGAAAATTTGCAAAATAATACCTTGTTTTTTGTTAATAAAACCCAAAATAAAGAGATAACAGCAACTGCCATAAACATTTAATTTATGTAGAGAATACAAAAAAAAATATTTCAGGATTTTTTGGATTACATGCATATTCCCTATTATATTTGGTAGGAAGAATGATAGATAACATTTTATTGACACATACAGCCAGCAGATAAAAATTAACAACAATAACATTCTTCTTTAAAAATATTGTCAAAAACTTGGGCCTTTACATGAACCAGGATTTGTGGATACCTTATCATGTCTCACAGTCACTGAAAAAAGCATATTATATAAATTTAAAACTAATATTTCAATACCGACATTTCCTTAAAAAGGAACATCTAAATTCCTGCAGCACCGTCTACGGCCCATGTCTCACCTCTGTGGATGTCAATCGCATACAGAAATTACAGAATTCATTCCTGAGATTAATTCACGGAATAAGAAAATTTGAAGACATTAGTCACATGCAAACCCAAGCAAACAAGCTACAGGAAATCGGTTGGGTAAGTATGCAGAAAGAGTGCCAGTTACACTCTGCCTGTCAATTTTATTACATAATTTTCCAAAAAAACTCCCCCGTATCTATACAATAAAATCAGATTACGATGTGATATCCACAATATAAATGTTCGGTTCAAGGTAACTAAGAATGATATGGCTTCTACGTCTCAGGCTAGGATAGAACTTCCGTTGGTTCATCTACAAAAAATGTTTGTTCACAAGAAAAGTTTGTTCTTGATGAGGTACTTTTCTTTCAGAACTGCATGTGCATTTTGTTAGAACAGTACATTTGCAGGCAGCTATATCAAGAAGTTTGTCGGCTTTGTGAAGGAACTCTTCAAGTTTTTTTTTATTTGCCTTGTCATTATTTCTTTTGCTGCTTTTTGATGCGGAATATGTATCTTCGTCGCGTATACGTAAATCTATGGCCATTTATATATCTATCTCCCATCAATTCAGCGATTGATGTTAGGGAGCTTTTAAATTATAAATTGGCAAATATATTTGTCAGGTATCAACGGCCGCCATTAAGATCTTACCTGATATTGAGTATCGTAACCGTCAGTGTTCGGAGAGAAATAATTTTGCCCAAGGTGTTTGATTGACCCTTTTCATCACAGGGCTATTCTAGAAGACGTTGAAACGGCATATTTCTAGCGACGCCGACGCGACGTTGAGAAAAATATGCCTTGAAAGATCCCCTTATTTTAATTGTAATCAACTACTTTAAACTAGAAAAGGAGGCCTGTGTTACTAAAACCTCTTTGTTAAATAGATTCATATTATTAATTAGTTACATTTTGTCTGTTGATTTTCTGTAGTAATATATTAAGGGATGGGGAAATTATCGAAAATCATTCCGAAGATTTCTTGCCGTGGTTGGGTTGGGTTGGGTTGGGTTTGCTTAGGTTGCTCTCGGGCAAGCCCTCGAGCGATTTCCTAATGGCAAAAAATCTGAGAATGATTTTCTGATTATTTCCCAATCCCGAAATGTATTTTGAAGATTATTTACTTAAATATTTTTCCATGAGTAGTTTCGCAGTGACATTCCATATCGTTTTCACTGTACCTGAAATCAAGAAATATGCATTAAGCATCGGCACAAGAGATTGACGGACGTACAGGCACAGAGACAATTGCGCGGACACCATACAGGCAGAATTAGAAATTGGAAACGCGCAGCTTACCTTCTTTGTAGTCTGTTCCATCTATTTTCCTCATATTGTATGCCCAGTCCTTCAAAATTTTTGCCAACATAGCATCAGACGTCTCTGATGTAAAATGGCAATCTCGTGTCTCACAAAAATTCTGGAATTGCGTCCGTACGAAGTCTCTTGATCGCTTTGTATTTTCAGATCCATTTTTATCGACATTTTTGGTGATTTCTTCGAGAGAAAGATCTCCAAAACGTTCCATTTTTGTAAAACGTTTAAATGATATCTCGAAATGACACTTTGACGTTTGTTTGTATTTTATTTGTTGTCCATAGTAACAACCAAAAACGCCATAGTTCGTTATCTAGATAATCATCAAACATCACCACGACAATAAAAAACCTGTTGGTACAGACGTGTGATTTTAACTGTTGACAAGGGCGATTTTCAGTTCTGACGGGGGAGATTTTCACTTTTGACAAGGGTGATTTTCACCGGAGAGCAGGAGATTATCGCTGAATAATCAGGTGAAAATCAACCCGCTTTTATAATGGATGAGGTAAATAATCATTTCAATTCACCCATGTCTTGGGTGTTATTAAAGACTTTTTTGCCTGTTTTAAAAGTATCATGTTTTCGTTAAATTTGGCAGGGATTAATTTTTGGAGAAAAATGTGATATTTTTTTCTTCTTTAGGTGAAAGGAAAATACATAGCAGTTAGCCAATAATAATTCATGGTTTAACTGTTTTCGGTCTTAAGCAACTGGTTAAAATATGGTTAGATTTGAAAATGGAGAGGAGAAGGAATGTTATGGAAAAGTATATTGTCGTATTCAAGCATATTGAGGACGAAGTTGTTGTTAACCTATTTTATGATCTGTACTGTAGTTTTTGTACTGACAAACCCATTGTCATTTTATTTAACTAGATTACATGTTAATCTGTGACAAACATAACCATAAAAATATAAAATGTAATTTGTAAGTGGAGACTTTGTATTAACATTATACAGATACCTATCACAATTATTTTAGCTTGCAGATGTTTAACAGCAAAACAGCCTGGTAAAGAAAATAATGCTTTTGCTTTAAAACGTTATTTTTAATTAAATAAATGTAATAGAGCTTGCATAATTAAGCAGGTCTTGTCTAAGTTGTGCGGTGGCGACATTGTCAGAATTTAGCAAATCTTCTAGAGTCTCATTATCACTTCCTTGTATTGACTCTGCTAACGTAGCGTAAATTTGCTTTGCGACGGGGGATTTTTCAATCAATTCGGTGGTCGATAAATCACTATCTTCTGGAGAGATGGGGACAGTCCTGAACATATCTGAAAATATGTACATATAACAAAGTGACAAATGCAGCACGGCTCTAATATCTCCCTCCTTCTTAATTTTTGAACCATTACGTTTAGAAAATTGGCACACGGTAATTAGTACAAAAATATTATGTTTTGGTCCACCAGAGACTCTCGGAAAAATCAAGATGGCTGCTGGACGCCATCTTGGCAGGCGCGGCCAGTGAGTTTTTTTACAGGTGGGTCAAAATTTTGTGGGCAACTAGTCATAGCAACGCAACATGCAAAATACACTCTCTTAATCAAGAAAGGTTTTTTAATAATGTGTCTAGTTTTGCCAAGAAATTATTTACCTACAAATAGACACCGCAAAAAAACATAAAATAGGTACTGTAGTTACTACAGTACCTATGAAACAATAACCCAGATAAAACCTGGTTTTATCTGGGACAATAACATGAAACCGTAGATAACCAAAACTTACAAAGCATTTACTACATTCTCTAAATGAATAATTATTAGGTACCAGAACCAAACGGATTTCCAGTTATTGGTGCAATTATATCCAGTGTATCTCAAACAGAAATTATTTGCGATAAAAACACTAGTTATAGGTACCTGGATGTTTCCTTTTAACGTGAGCTCTCAAGTTAGAGGGTTTACGGAAATCCAATTTACATTCCCCACAATGTACCATTTTAGATTCTCATCCTCAACACTTCTTGTGGATTAACGACTCTCTAACAGAACAGTACTACCACATACACAAATGAAAGTATTTGACAAATAACATAAAACACCAGAGCAAAACTAAACAGTATTATTGGTATCCCTTTACTAAAGGTTTTGAACAATTTAAAATAAAAGTTCTGTTATGTAGGCAATTAATTATGACACATGGACAAGAAAAACCGTGAACGGCCGGGAACTAGAAGTCACGTGATATCTGCATTGATATATTAAGTGACACACGTGACACGCTGTTTAAAGTAGATCAACGGGATCTCGCGAAAATACACTCAAAGGAAAACCACAACTAGAGCCCACAGTTTTAAATCGATAGACAGGTTGGATGCTGCAGCTGCGTTGCCAACTTTTTGTCAAAGTCGGAATTAGTAGGTTTTATTGTTTGCTACGCACAGTTACAATTATTAATGTTATTATTATTACTAATTACCTAAATATATTAAAGTATAATTAGGTAAGCTTATATTAAATATATAAATATATCGCGAATCGCAAATATTCTTTTAGTAATAAATTGTCAGATTTAAATTAGTGAGCCAGAATTTGTGACAACCCAACACCCGGTGCGGCGGCGTTGACAAATTGTGTCCTCAAGCTCAGTTTGTTTCTCTCTTAGCTTTAATGCATTTTATGTAGTCCATATACACCTGAGGTCAATTTAAAATTGGGCGAGTCCGAAGCAAGCTTGGCTTGATCACCGTTGTATACGGTGGCCTGATTATTTCTTGGGGAGTTTTCGCATTGCTTGCACTTTTTGAAAGAAAAGATTATTTTTCGGTTTTAAAAAATAAAAAAAAATTATTCGGTAGATCATTGAAAATTTTAGGTGGGTCATTGACCAAATGACCTTATGGAGGGGCCGCGCCTGCATCTTGGGAAAAAATAAATGGAAAGAGGTGTCTTGCGTTACATCATTTTAAAGATCTCATCGAGTACTTTATGATCCTAGAACATTACGCCATTAAACTTATCCAGAGCAAAATGACGACGGCTTAAAACGTATTTAATTAAAATTAGTCATTTAAAACTAACTTACCCCTTCACCGCAAAAGATGCTAAAAATGACCATCCTGTACTTCCTGGCAGTAAAATAATCAATTAGATAAAACTCATCTCGCACATTCTGGAAAATAGTAAATGTTATTGGAACCCATGTGTAATCCTTTGGCTTAAATCCAAAATTGATTCTGTTTTCGTTTCATAAACCTTTTGTTTTAAATAACCCCGCAAGAAAAAGTCTAAAGATTAGAGGTCAGGGAGTCGGGAGGGCCACTCCATAAGGCTCCGACGCCTAATCCAACGGCCAGGAAAGTTGACGTTGCCTTACTTCTCTAGCATAATATGGACGAGCACCATCTTGTTAAAATATTACCTCCATATCAAATTGGTGGGGGTTTTCATCAGGAATTTTAATAATACTTGGCTTAATAACAGTTTCCAGAATATATAGATATAATTTTTCCAGTCAAATTTTTCTTAATAAATACATAAATTATTTTTTTCAAGCTGATAAGAATACCACCAAAAAATTTGCATTTTCTCAACTTCATTTCAATAAATTAGATCTAATTTTTAACACAATGTAAATTTTGTTTCAATTAGAAGGGATGGGGGAGGGCCTAATAATATTTTTTTAACCTTTTGTTCTCATCAAAAGGGTATTTTCAGACCGCAAAATTAAACAACTTCAGCAATATTCATAACATTATAATTAAAAATATATGTTTTAACAAGTCGCCATTTTGTTCTCAGAGCGGATAATGACGTAATATTCTAGGATTATAAAGTACATAATGAGAGCTTTAAAATGATGTATCGCAAGCCCCATCTTTAGATTTAATTCTTTTGTCCAAAATGGCATCCAGCAGACATTTGGATTTTTCCGAGAGTTACTTGTGCTCCAAAATATAGTATTTTTGTACTAATTAACGTGTACCAACTTTCAATTTTCTAAGTGTAACAGTTCAAAAATTAAGAGGGGGGACAGTAATGAGCTGCACTGAATATATTTCAAAACATTTGTAACGTTTAAAATTTAATTTCTTCTGTTTTTTTAATATAGTATTTACGGCTGCATCAAAAAAATAATAAATATTGAACTATTTTTAGGTACTAAATCCTGTTTTGCCTAAGCTACGTACTACAACTTACAGGTACAATAAAGTACATTACTTATGGACTATCAGGTACACTCTACACTCAGGGTACAGAAAATTAGTACTTTTACTCGAGTACCGCCCAACACTGATTCCATGTCACTATACTAAACCCAGACTTCCTACCTGAATCAAAATCCATATCAGGCATAATCCTTTTCATCTCATCGGCTTCGTTTTTACCCCGAGTTTTTTTCAGTATACTACGTATAAACGTAGGTACTGCAAATTTTAAAGGCAGCAGTGGTTTTAGTAATGAAATGAGTCCCGTAACTGTATTCACTCCAGACTTGAAGGATTTATTTAAAAGAGTTTTCATTATGGCTCCTAAATTTATCCCATGGATGTTCAATCTACCTTTGCCTTTGGATGCTTCCCAAAAATTACTAAATGTGTCTAGTTGTGCTCTATTGCTGAATCTAATAAAATAATTGAATATAAATCAGTACCTACCTACAAATTACTATCTAAAAAAATCAATTATAAATACACCAACAAGGAAAGTACCCTAGGTGTACCTCATTCATTTCTTTCATCCCGTAAAATGTTCATTAAAAAATATTAGAAGATATGGGAGAAAATCATTTCCGAAGTGCATTTCCAAAAACGAATTATGGTTGATTTTATCTTTAGAAGACAAGTTTCTGTATATTTTTATAACCCTTATGTGGCGATAAACCCAATAAAATTAAGTGTATAATAAGAACTATTGTCCATAGCGGAGTGATCGGTTGCCATGGCAACGATAGCGTAGGAAGTGCGGTTGGGGTGCGTGTCGGTACGGCGGTCAGCGTTGCCGTTTGAAATGATTAATGCATGCAGAGGTTCGCCGAAAATGTTGAATTTGTGTCACAACGTTTAATTTTACTGTCCAAAATTTCCATTAGTTCATTAAACGAAGGAATTGACATTCTAAAATAATTGAAGAACTAGTTTTCGTCTACTCTTTCTAAAAAAATTATAAAAATGCTCTCCTTGTCGTCGAGGAAGTAGAAGTGGGTATATCCAGAGCTTTCGTACTCTCCTACGCCTTCTTCTTTTCTTTAAAAGAAGTACCAGCAGCGCTTCCTCCTCGAAATTCATTTTAAAACAATTGTGTAGTGTGAACGAGGGGAAAGATTCGCCCTTACAAGATCCACCCATTTTGGCTTCGAAGTGGGTCAGTTTTTGCACCAAATGTTCCCAAATCAGTGGATGGAAAGGAGAGGCGACTTTGAGTGGCCGCCAGATCTCCAGACCTCACCGCTTTGGATTTTTATTTGTGGGATGATTTAAAGAATAAGGTCAGTGTCCCATTTTACCCCCTTAAATTAACCCCCAGAATCAAAATTCAACTTTTTATACTTTACATCTATAATTGGGCCACCACACTCTATCTCTTTGACAAATTTCAAATTTTGAAAACCCTAAAAATCTTAAACGGTCAGAGAAATGATTGTAAAACTCTTTCAGCTCTCGTGGCAATGATACCCAATAACACAGGACCACAAATGGGAACCGAAAAAAGTCCTTTGGCGAGATTGATATCCTATATGTATTTTGGTGCGCTGATTACGAATCCGAGGTCCATATAACCCCAGCACATCACGTTCAAGGTCATTTGAAGGTCAAATGCATATATTACGGAAAACAGAAAATCTGACCACGGATTCGGAAAGAGCGGGAAATTTTACGTCCAAATATGTAGTTTTTAGTTTTTCCAACATGACCCTCCAAGGTCATCTGGGGGTGAAATGACTCACCGATAGATCAAATTCTTATTTCCTCTATACATCATCACCTTGAAAGTGACGTGCTGGGATTATATGGACCTCGGATTCGTAATCAGCGCGTCAAAAACCCTAAAGGTACCTGACTAAGTTGTACGTAAAAGTCTGTAGTTGTGATGATGTACCTATATGGGAAATAAGAATTTGGTCTATCGGTGAGTCATTTCACCCCCAGATGACCTTGGAGGGTCATGTTGGAAAAATAAAAACTACATATTTGGACGTAAAATGTCCCGCTCTTTCCGAATCCGTGGTCAGGTTTTCTGTTTTTCCGTAATATATGCATTTGACCTTCAAATGACCTTGAATGTGATGTGCTGGGGTTATATGGACCTCGGATTCGTAATCAGCGCACCAAAATACATATGGGATATCAATCTCGCCAAAGGACTTTTGTCGGTTCCCATTTGTGGTCCTGTGTAATTTATTAAATTTGTCCCAGTAGCTGAAAAAATATTTACAGCGGGTTGCACAAAACTTTTAATCAAGTAGTCAATTTAATTGACGTTTAGAGTCATATTTGGCAATGACGTTAGCATAAGTGCTGTCACATTACAAGTGTCTTATTAGTTTAATTCGTGTTTAAATTGTTTGTGCAACCCGACGTTAGAATTTTACAGCCAGATTCTCCAACGCTAGTCCGGTCTAATTTGACAACCAAAAGTTTTAAACTGGCAAGTGTAAGAATAAGACATTTAAGTTTGATACTATGAATTTATTTCTGAGCATTTTCGCAAATTTATAAAGAAAAGGGAAAATTTAGTACGTACTTTCGACAATAATAGAACTAATTTGATTACAGCAACTCGTTCCAAGATGAAAATCATTTGGAAACCCAGCAAATCGCTGAAATATCAGAATACTTCATAAGTTTTTAATGACGACTTATTAACAATGACACGACAAAAATCTGTCAAAACATAACTGGTCAAGTATAAGATTTTAATTTAAACCTGTACTAAATCTTAAACTTTCTTAGTGAATCTGAACGTTAAATTTTAGTTATGGTTCTATTAGCATCTTTTGCATAGTCATTATTTTCAAACAAAACTAAAATGATTTATACCCTTTCTGTAATAGTGTAGTACCTAAACCATTTTAATTCTTTTACAAAATTCCAAAAGAACAGTAGGAAATACCCAATAAAAGTCCTGTACCTAACCAGGTTGGTCACGTTGCGTATGCCTTAAAGGTGTGGGCTACTTACAGCTCATCTTGTTGTTTAACTAGCGTAAGCATATCATCGGCCATATTGTTGAATTCGTTTGTGTCCGTTTTCCGAAGTGTAAAGAAGAAACCTATTATAAAGTTGGCGAGCTTCATGAAATTAGACAGAATTTTCCTCATAACTGACATTCCTTCAACTGTCAATTTTACTAATGTTTGTATGAATTCTATTATACGTCCTACCATCCTATATACCCCTGTTGAGCCCTTCATTGATTCTCCTCCTAAAATAATAAATTCAACTAGCAGTTGTTTACAAATTGTGAACATACATTATTTAGTTTACTTTCACACATATATTAAATTAAAATTAAAGTTAAATTAAAAGTTGTAAAAATCTTGGCTCTTCGGAGCCAGTAGGTGCCGTTGATAATGTTTTGAACTACATACTTTTGAGCGCGAGTAAGTTCTTTTGCAACGATATAAAAACATACATTATGTTCATGTAGAACATAGGTATTAGGTTTAACAACGTTCGGCACAGAAATGGTCCATGACCTGGATTAACACAGAAAGTTGTCTAATTTTATGCCTGTCAAACAGTAGTTTTCGTCGGATAGTTGTGCTCGCACGGATAAAGCCATATTCAAAAAGTTAGTTGAAAATAGGTAAGAAATAATATTATCAAAATAAAAAGTGAAGTTTCCAGTAACAGTAAAGTATTAGTAATCATCAAAATAAAACGGGCTTTGGAATAATTTTCATCTAGTCGAAGTTCTAAGTTAACCATTGGGCGCCTAACTTTATCAATATTTCACTCAAAATACAAAATTTTACTCCTATTGGCTAGATGGCACAGCAATCAATGAGGATTGATACGGCAGTTGTATGGAAACCGTTGGCAAATTACAAAATAGGATTTCTTATTTTTTTCCTTTAATTGTGCCCTGAGGCCTATATACAAGCTAAATTTCAAGTTTCTAACCCTACTGGAAGCACCCTAGAAGCCTGATTGCACAATATACATTAACGCACAGAAAAAAATAAATATACTTTTTTCTTTGTGGCAATGCTGAATGCTATTTATAAGTGGCCCTAGTTCGCGTGGATGGATCCTAATAAAAATGGTATTAAAGTTATCGCTGAAACATATATAATATATTTTGTTAAATTTATTGTCTTAAACGTTTGTCGCGTGAATAGAAAAGAAAAAGTACATACTTAGGTACTTACAATTTCTGCCAAACCAAATTAATGCCTGTATGAACTTTTCGCGCGCGACGAGCTTTAAGACAACAAATTTATTAGGCTAGTAATTATTTCTGCTGCGATTTAAATAAGTAGGTAGGTAAGCCCAAGCGGCAAAAAAATTACTCGGGTGGTATAATAATTTTCTGTCAATACTTTAAATAAACTGCCTGTGAAACAATGATGGGCAAAATATAGTTCATGTGGTCGGCATAATAAAACTTTAAGTAACAAATAACTATCCCGTTGGGCAGTCCGAAATCTATTCGAGCAGTAAAATTATTAATTGGGCGGTGAAATTATTAGTCGGCTGGTTACAAAATTAATTAGGCTGTGAATAAAATGTGTTCGGTATTTAAATATCGTTCAGCAGTTTTTAAGCAGCGTTTCGTTTTCTGCAAAATATTTACTTTAAGAGCCAGAAAGTCAAATGACCTGTATTTAATATTTTTAGTTGGCAAGGGTTTGAAGATAGCGGCGAGATTCGTTAGTTCGATCGGTTTCTTTAATTCGTCTGTTGAACTTTTGATCATCACCAAGATTGGCCACTTTTGATCTGTTACCAGAGGCGTCGATGCCGAAAATTAAGTACGTATGTATATTCACGTGAAATAAAAAAAGACGGTAAGGTGCAAGTTCAACTCACTCGTAGGGGGTACCGGACGGCGTGCCGCGTGGCCCGGCGGCGCACAGACGTTCGTATTAAAAATATAGCTTGACAAAAGGTAAAATTTCTTGAACTTTTAAACAACATATATTTTATCTTATTATGGTCATAAATAGTTGTGTATCTATAAAGTACAACCCGTTTTAGAAATAACATAATAGTCTACGCAAAATCAGTCAAGTCTCTGTTACCGTGATCCTTTGTATCCCGATGGCACCCGTCTTCATTTATGTTCGGAACTACAGTCTCTGTACGGGTAAAATTTTATCTAATAAATGAGTTTGGCAGAGTAAATTACAGGTGTTTCCCTTGGTTTTAATATATTTTTTTGTATTTTATTATTATTGTTGTCTTCTTTGGTTGACGTAATTAAAGGGCCAAATTTCTTTAAATTGTTCGATTTCTAATTGAAATAGCAGGCCCGCAATTGCAAAGGCCGCCGAAGGCCGTTGTAACGTTATTTTCAGCGTTTAGTTTACCTCTTTGGGTGTTTAATTTTAACTATTTTTTATAACCATGTTCAACCATATTTTTTTGTAATAATTGTTTCAGTGATCTTGGAATTCCAAGAAGAAAAGTGTTTGAGGTTTGGCGAAATGCCCCTAACATTTCAAGAAGACTAGAGTGTGTGTGTATGATTATAATATAATGACTAAAAGTGGTGTGGAGGATCCTGATGGAAACATTCGCGAGCTAGTGCGAAAAAAAAAGTGTCAAATTTTGTAAAAAAAAATCGTTTGCACTAAATATTTATGAGGAAATATACAAATAGCAGCCATTTTTTATTGTTATTTTTCCAGAAAAAACATAAAAATAATTTTGTCAAGTCAGATTAGTTATCGGAACCACTGTGCGGCGTACCGTAATTTTAAAGAATTCGAAAAATTGAACTGCTGCTGCGGCCGAGTTCCCCGCGATGTAATGCTACGGGAGTGGCACTAACGGTGGGCAGCATGGGCGCCCACAGGAATTTTAAAGTTGTATATCTCTGTTGCTACATACGGGACCCATACCAAATTCAGGTGAGCCTACTAGGAATGTTTTGGTAAAGCAAAAAAGGTAAATTTTTGCTTGCCCCCCCCCTGAGAAAAAAATGAACACGTTTAGGTATTTTATTTATTATTTTTTCTAAACAAATTTTACACCATTTCGTCGAAAATTTTTAAATTTTAAGAGAAAAAAATGTGTTAGTTGAAAGCTAAAGTCATTTGAATTTTTTTAAACTTAAAACGTAGTTTTAAAAAAATCAAATGACTATAACTTTCTACTAACACATTTTTTTCTCTTAAAATTTAAAAATTGTCGACGAAATGATGTAAAATTTGTTTAGAAAAATTAATGAATAAAATACCTAAACGTGTTCATTTTTTTCTCAGGGGGGGGCCAAGCAAAAATTTAACTTTTTTTCTTTACCAAAACATTCCTAGTAGGCTCACCTGAATTTGGTATGGGTCCCGTATGTAGCAACAGAGATATACAACTTTAAAATTCCTGTGGGCGCTCATGGTGGGCAGCCTTACTAATAATACCATGAAATGTATGTGCTTTTACATTAATCAATATTTGGAGTTTTCTAATTAAATGCTTTATTTTTTACATAATTAATTACCCCTTATTACACGCTAAGTTAATTTTAGAGCAGTATTAGATTACCCATCAAGTTGTAATGTTACAATATTTTTTCAGCAGTCAACTTGATTTTGGAGCAGGCAAAAAAAAAATAAAATGTAATTTATTTCGCACAGACCAAATATTTATTTAGTTGCAACTTATTTTTTTTTACTGCTTAAAAGATTTTGAAGCTGCTTGTTCAAATCTAAAACGCAGACCAATTTTTGTTTTATTACCTGATCAAGCTTCACCGCCCAATCCATCATTTCGCCGGCCAATCGTATACTACGATGTGTCAAAATTGTAAAATTTCGCTGACAGTTTAAATCACACCCAATTTATTATAATATATTATATCTGTTTCAGTAATAACTTTGATACCACTTTTATTAGGATCAACCCACGCGAACTACGTCTACTTATAAATAGCACTCAGCATTGCCACAAAGAAAAAAATATACTTATTTTTTTCGTTTTAGTATATCTAAATAATAAAACCTTGTTTTCAAAAAATATTTTTTATAAGATTTTCCCAACGAAGTTGATCCAAATATTCCAAATGAAAGAACATTGTTTCAACAGAATGGCGCACCACGCCATATTGCTATTCCGATGAAATTTTTCCAAACCGCTGGATGGGTCGACGAGGTGCAGTTGAATGGCCACCAAGATCTCCGGACCTTGCGCCGCGAGACTACTTTCTTTGTGGATATTTGAAAGATTCAATGTACCAGAATAGATTACAAATCATTGACGACCTACAAGATACTATTTGAATTGAGATCAATAACTTAAGGCCCCAAACTATTCATAATTCAGTAGATAGTTTTTACCACCGACTTGGTAACATAATTTGAAATAAAACACGTGGATATGTAATTATTATTACAATAACATATTAGTCTGACTATTAGTCCTACAAAACCTTGTAATCAAAAACGTAACACATGGTTTATTGATACAATTAAATTGTGTTTTTAACAAGCTTCTCAACAACCCTCTCGTGACATAGGTTTGCTATTTGAAGAAAAAGTTGAGGTGGTTGGGGATTAGAGGGTTGAAGGGAGATGGTTGAAACTCTTACATAGAAATGAGTACATACTTAGTTCAAGTGTTTTAGCTATTTACTTAAAAAAAGATAATCGTACAACCACCAAACTGATTTAAAAAATCCCTTTAGTGGTATATAGAATCTCCCTGGGTATCATAGGCTACACGCGATTGTTACCAGCGGCTTTGTTTACGTGAAATACGGAAAATTATTGTTCAGGCCACTAGACCTGTTAGAAAAACTTTTATAGCTGAATAGGCTGGAACTCTCTGAATAATATACGCCATATAATACATGATATTGTTACCCGCAACTTCATTCTGAAAAGCGTTGACCTTTCTAGTAATTATAGGAGGCAATTTATAATTATTATTATAAGGGGGCAAAGCCGCGCAAAGAGCTAGTATATTATAAAATTAGAAAATATTACTTACCCAATCCATAAATATAATCTGTGATTTGTTGTGGAGCAGAAATAATTGAACCTAAAACGTCACTGAAACTTAACTTCAAAACAATAGAACTTAGTACAGACATTAGCGCTACAACGCCATTTGCTGCCTGAATGATCAGCTGCAGAGGAAAACTGGAAATAAAAAAATTATGTTTTGATACATTATTTTGAAATAATTTTGCTCCATGAATATTCCGCTTTTCAAAAATTATCCATTCAAAAATTTAAATTATAAACTTTTTTCAGAATATTCACAAACCCCTTTTAATATGAAACATGTAGGCCATTAATAGGTTTATTTATTGTTTGTCAAAAGTCATTTTTAAAAAATATCAGGACCTACTTATAGGCCACACTGACTACGCAGTTAGGAGTACGTAAAGTGGGTATTTTTTTCCAGAAAGGTGCATATTTTGTTCAAGTAAATTTGTTAAAATGTCCCACCAGATTCTCCAGCGCTAGACCAAAACACCAAAAGTTTTAAACAGACGAGATGCCTGTAAGAATATGACAAACTAAGTATTATACTATGAATTTGTTTTGGAGTTGTTTGAAGGTGGTAGAGGAGGTTTTCCTAGACCGAGGAGGTACCACCCCACTTACAGAGCTGGTGAAATCTCAGCGGATGTTGCCAGCCCTGGGTGCGTGAGTCGGTTTTTTCATTTCCTTTCCTCTGCAGACTGTCATTTTTTCTCTTCTCTCTTCTTCTGACACTTCTAAGCCTACTCTCTTCTAATTATCCACCACCTCAAAAGAAAAACAAATTTGAAAATGATAATGGCGCTTCCAGGGGTAAAAAATTCCTTAGGTAAACTATCTCACCATCGAAGAATCCCGAAAGTACAATAATCTTTACTAACATCTGCGGGCTGAATTTCAATTTGCACTCTGTCCACCACTACCTCCAATCATGCAAGTTCCACATTCTTTTTCTGGCCGAAACCCAAATCAGTCCCAAATCCTCAACCAACCATTTCCTGTTTCCAGGCTATGAACTTCTGTCACTTTTTCGTCTTCATGGTGGGGTATGTTCGCAGCAGTCCTTCGTGCACCAGACTCCCGAACCTGGAATCAGGCAAACCCGATGTTCTCTTGCTAAAACTTACCCCTAGATCTTCTACTAAAGTTATCTATTGCATCTACCACTCCCCATCAGACAACTCCTACAATGAGTTATTTGACTTTCTGTCGGGAAAAATTGACCATCGTATCTCTTCGCTGAAGTTATCGTCCTAGGCGACTTCAACGTCCATAGCAAGGAATGGCTATGATCTAGAAAAACCGACACAGAAGGCAGAGAGGCAAAAGCAGCAACTCGTCCACCAATTTAATCAGAGAGCCAAGATACTTTCCCCGCGCTTCTACCCATAATCCAAATCCACTAGATCTTTTTCTTACCACCCATCCTTAGCCATACTTAACATCTGTATGCGCTCCCCTTGGTCGTTCAGATCATGGCCTCATTACCGTCTCTTGTCTCATACATTCCGAGATCGTTGATATCATGCCAGAACGCACGATCTGGCACCATAATTCCGCCGACTGGGATGATCTTCAAAACTTCTTCTCTGCTTTATCTTGGGACCCTGTTTGTTTTTCCAATCCCGATCCCTCCGAAATTTGTTCTCATATCGCAGATATCATTCAAGCAGGTATTGAAAGTTTCATTCCACATACCTGTAAGAAACCTAAACTTCACCATCAAAACCATAGCTCTCCAAGGCCTGTAATAAAGCCAGACTCAAAAAGCCCAAGCTCACAAAAGGTATGTTCAAAATCCTACACCCGACAATCGCCAGATTTTCACCGAGGCCAGAAATCAATACAACCAAACTATCTTAGAATCCAAAAAAGCTTTAAAAACCGCATAAAAGATAAAGTGCTTTCCTGTCCCAACGGCAGCAAATCTCTCAGGGCACTTTCCAAAAACATTAGTCAAAACTTCTGTAGAAACACTTTTCCTCCCCTGAACACTGACAACGAAATTATATCCACCTCTAAAGGGAAGGCTGAACTATTTGCCAAACAATTCGCTACCAATTCCACCCTAATTCCGCCCGCCAATCTCGCTTTTCCAACCGCTACGTCTGTACCCCTAAACATCGTTGATTTTGTTCAAAAGAGAGTCATCCGACTTATCAATGACCCAGTCCTCACAAGAAAACTCCCTTCTCTCGCCGCGCTGCTGGGTCTATCCCTTTTCTACCGGTAGGGTAGACCGGGGTCGAAAGTAACAGGGGTCAAAAGTAACATCTCAAATATCTTCATAAACGTAATAGATATGCATGCGCTAATTTGTCAAAGATTCCGCCTATTCAGGTGCTAAACTCCCATTAGTACCATTACCGGCTCCATGAAACACAGTTGTGCGTATAGAGCTATTTAAATTTTGTATATCAAAAAGTAACTTTTTTCGAGTTCGTTTTTATTGTGATAAAGTGCAGAAAAAGCCATGTAGGTACAATTTATCGCACTAGACAGTTTTTTTTAGGTATTTTGTTATTGTATAGGCATAATTTTGTACCGTGTTGTTGTGTTTTTTGCTTAAAAATTGTAATACAAATTTGCAAGTACAGTCGGGGACGGTTGTAACAAGGCAACTCGGGGACGGTTGTAACGTTACAACCGACCCCGTTGTAGTACAGATAATATAGTTTTTTATTGCTTTTTTTAAGAATGCCCCGTACGAAGAAAAGGAAGAGAGACCGTGGTACGAAAGATATAACCTTTTACGAACCAGCATATAAAGAAGTTACTAATGGGAATCTCTCTATTAAATCATAAGCAAGACAATATGAATTATGCCACGTGTCATTGACAAGATACAAGAAGAAACTGGAAGCCCCCAATGAAAATTTACCAGTGTCCATGATTGTCCTATATAAATATTTTATTATATCCCCAATTTTAAGCATACAATAAATGTGGTGTTACAACCGACCCCCCTTGGTGTTACAACTGACACTGGGTGGGGGCGGTTGTAACAAATTACATCACTTTAATTTTTAGTTACCTGTGAGGTTTTTACTTTGTTCAGCCCTAAAATATCACTTACATAATAAAGGTAACTAATTACCTTAACTATAGCCATACAAATAGTATTTCCAATTCTAATAGTTTTTTCATAATTAAATACTAAAGTCAGAATGTTACAACCGACCCCGGTCTACCCTACTTCCACGGATTTTGCTCTGAAGAACTAGCCGGAATTATTCCTCCCTTGACTGATCCCAACAGGACAAGAGGCGCGTTACGCATGCATCCTTTTACTATCGAGCTACAAGAGCCTAGAACAGACCACTTCTGTTGCTCATTCATATCTAGGCTATCCAGGTTATGGAACACATTACCTGCCGATGTTTCCTTTTCCCGACCCAAACTCCAATACTTTAAATCCTGTGTCAATAAACTACATTTTCCTTCTCTTTAGACGCCCATGGAACGCTAGTGCTTAGGCTTAAAGTCTACGTGGGATAGCTTAGATAAAAAAAACATTTACAAAAAAAGAGGCACTTTAAATACGTACTCTCGCCAATAATAGAACTAAATTCATTCTAACAACACGTTCCAACATGAAAATCATTTGGAAACCAAGCAAATCGCTGAATAATTTGAATAACCCATCAGCCTTTAATGATGACTTACGAACAGTTACAGGACAAGAACCTGGCAAAACCTAACTGACCATCTAGAAGGTCTAACTTTAAATCAGTACTAAATCTTAAACCTTTTGAGTGAATTTCAGTGTAAATCTTTATAATATGTTTGGTCTTACTTCCTATTAAATATAAGATATGAATTTATATTCATATGTTTGAAGAAATTACAATTTCTTTAACATCCGGTCCGCGGAGGTGAAAAGTCCAAGTTGTAAGTGTGTTAATTTTCATTGTAGGATCTACCGGCTCAGTTTTAAATAATTGTTTAAAAAAACAATAAATATTTATTCAAGGCATTCTGGTTTTCATAAATTTAGATCGAGATTTTTAAAAATAGGGTTATTTTTTTTAACAATAAAATTCGCGGTGCTAATAATCTCTATTAGTATTTTTATTTATTTTTACTATTGACATATTTGTTCTTCTTTTGGGTTTTATTTTTTCTCTTAATATTCCGAACATTTTTATGACAAGAATAATAATTAGTATTAATGGCAGTGAGACTCACTCACGTATGTGAGAATTCCATGGGTTTTAGTTAATTCCTAAAATATGCAAAATAGCAGATTTTTAAAAGGTTTCTTGTTAGGTATAAAGCAAATAAGTTTCTGTGGAGAAATACCCTACTCTAATCTGATACATTAGTTATCTTTATTTTAAATACCTTATATTTTCACCCAATAAAAAAGTAACTCCACCGGTAGCTTCTGCAACAAATGTTCCCATCCATTTAATAACATTTAGAAAAGACAACAATCCACCATTGAAGATCACCCATGCGCCCTGGGCAACATCTAGAACTAATTCTAATCCGTTTTTCATAGGATGGGAAAAATAGGAAAGACTTCGGTTGATAACGGGCAAAAATTTATCTAAAAATAAATGTGTAGTTATATAACAGCAGAACAAACTTTCAGACGCCTAAAATTCTACGTGGCCTGCCTGTAATAAAAAAAAAGATATTAAATTTATTACAGTTATTAGGGCAAATGTAGGAGAAGTGGTGCATATTTCTTATATCATTGTATTACTTTAAAGAAGAAATATTATGGACATAATCGTTATTAACAATATACTGTTAATTACTTTCTTTTAAAAAATGCGCTATTTCTTTCACCCTGTATATCTTAGTATAATAATAAACTTAAGTTTTGCTTTGGGAACAGAACAACAAACAGTGTCCGAATATTTCCCTTTTTTACATAAAAGTTTGGCAGGACATCTGTATTTAAACACGTTGAAAACTACAGTAGAGCATCTAATTCCTGAAATACTTAAAGAGAATCGTGATGAATTTGACATGTAACCAGTTTACCAACACGATTTTGTGCCGCTCATTTTAGCAGAAACGTTGGGCGATATTGGGATACTGTTTACCCCGATCATTGGATTGGTAGTCGAGGTCTTATCGAATGGCCTTCCATGTCGCCCGATTTAACACTCTTGGACTTTTTTATGGGGCTATCTCAAACAAAAACTGTATGTAACACAGCCGAACTCTCTCTTGAAGTTATAACAGAAAATAACTGCTGCCTGTCGCAATATTGATTTAGGTACATTTGAAAATATTCGTGAGGAGTTTTCAAATAATATGTTATTGTATTGTTTGGAAGTAAACGGAGGACACTTTCAGTTTGCGGTAAATGGATAAGTTTAGTTACTTCCTAAATTTTTTACTAATATCCAAGAGCTGAAACTTTGACACGCCGTCATTTTTTGTTAATGCTATTAATGCTCTAAATTATTTACACAATAATCCACTTGACAAGACCTCTTAAATGATGTTACACAACCTCCTTTACATACAGGGTGATTCCTAAGTTAATACTATTTTTAACTGTGTATAGAAGTCATTAAAATAAACAAAATTTTCAAATGACTTTTTGCAAATATCTCAAAAATAAAAAACTTACCATTCTGTTATTACAAAAAGCCTCCAATACGGTCCTGTCTAATTTAAATAATGTGTTCAGAGTTGTCACCATTCACTTCTACGCAACGCTCTGCACGACGTAAACCACTGTTTCGTGATGGCGCGTAATAGGGAAATCGGTTTCCTCTTATTGTTGCTGCTGCCTGCTCTATGCGCGCAATTAATTCCTCTCGTGTGTTTACCAGCGTATTAAAAACTACACTTTTCATAAAACTCCACAAGAAAAAAATTACAAGGATTGAGGTCTGGTGACCACGGTGGCCACGCCTATGGGCCCATTTCGACCTATCCACCTATTCGGGGAAGTAATGTCTAAAAACTCCAGCACTCTCCGTCTAAAATGGGGGGGGGGCCTTATACCGCAGAAGTCACATGTCTTTTCTGATACTGACTGGCACATTTTCTAACTGATCAGGCAGATGATTTTGCAAAAAGTCAAACGGTCTGGTACGATGTTCGGCCCAACAAGTATCCCATTCACAATTACACACATTTACGGAAAATCGCTATTGAATATTTGTTCTCCGAATAGCATGGGGATGGTCAACAGACCAGATATGGGTATTTCAAAAATTTTGTAATTAAACTAAAATTTTGATTTTTCTCATGATGTTGTAAGAGCCATTCACAAAACTGAACTCTTCGGGGGTGGTCTTCAGGCTCTAGTGCTTGGACACGTTATACATGAAAGGGATACAACTGATTTTTCCGCAATGTTGGTCATACTTTTTTTGACTTACTTCAACCTCATTTGCAATGTTCCGAGTACTTGTTGTTGGATTTTCCTCGATAAGATTTAAAATTTGTTCTTCATTTTGCACAGTTTCAGGTCGTCACGGTCTTCCTGCATGTCCTCCGCGATGAGTAAGATTAATAAAACTTCTGGGAGTAGGATGGACACGCAAGGGAAAGCATCTCCATCTAAACGCGATGCAGTAGCCACACTTTGACGACACTCCCCGTAAATAAGCAGCATATCCACTAGTTCATTGTTTTTATAATATGTGCCATTTTCACGTTTTAACAACTTAAAAGTAACAAAATAATCACTTTTTAACACCTTGCGGTGTATTGAGACACGAGTAACAGGGTTTTAATAGTTTATTAACACTTAATATGTACAGGTATTTATAAGGATAGTAACAATAGTAATAGATATAGTAGGAGCGGTACTATCAGGGCTCACACCTAGAGCGCCCGAGTAGTAGCGTCGCGTTGGGTACTATCAGGGCTCACACCTAGAGCGCCCGAGTAGCAGCGTCGCGTTGATCTCCGGAGCTGTAGTCCCTGCAAAGCCAAAGATCCAACCAGGATGCTGAGGTAGAGGCGAGAGAGCGAGCTCGAAGAGAACTGCCTTTCGATGTCCAGCGGGTGTCGCACTTGTGCCTGCCTACGATCTGTTTTAAGAGTTATTACCCCGAGTAATAATCTCGTTCGATCTTGCAACTTACGCGCTAACGGGGGTTCTAAGTCCGCTAGTTTTAGGTACGCAAATTGTTTTATTTTGATTAAATTTTATTTTTAACGCCAGGGATGGGGTTTTGTTGAGGAACCCGCCTTCCACCCGGTTGAACTGGAATGTTTCCAACCGCCTCAACGAAAGAGGGTGATGAAACAAGGTTCTCAGTTTTGAATTTGAAGTTTGGTCCGAATGAATGGACTCAGACTGGGCTATTTTATTTTTAAAAGTGAAAAGAAATTTTGGTATTTAAAAACCACTGAAATATTTAACTGTAGGGAATGTCACGGTTAGGGAGGGATTCTAGGATGGTACCTTTAACGCAACTTATCCTACTTGTAATTAGCCTTGCTTATTAATTTTGGCTCTTTTAAACAAGGTCTAATTTTTTAACAAATTTAAAAACTTAAATTAAAAGCTTCATTGCTTTTTACAAAATCGTTTTACAAAGTTTTCTTAAGATTAAAGCAAAGCTTTAAGGGCTTGATAAAAGTCTTTGTCAAAATACTCACTTAAAACTAGAACAAAGCTTTAAGGGCTTGATAAAAGTCTTTGTCAAAATACTCACTTAAAACTAGAACAAAGCTTTAAGGGCTTTATAAAAGTCTTTGTCAAAATTTTAGTTTTTAAAACTTGCTTAAATTTATTTACAAAGCGGTATTGTTTTGAAAACAATATTTAAAAGATTATTTTTAATCTTTCTTAAAATTTAAATATTTACAATAAACTTGACAACAATGTGTCTAAGAAAAAAGGTTATTACCTTTATGCAAATTCTGTGTTGCGTGTTTAGCAACTAACAAAATTTAAATGTAAGTTAAAAAGTTAAAACTTAACAAGTGGGTAAAGTTATTTTACTTTACTGAAAATTATTTTTATATCACGTCCGGTGATTGTAAAAAGTTAAAGTTCCTCTGAACTTAACTCATTAATAAAGTGAATACTTTATTTAAAACTTATTTTAATAAATAACAAATGTTAAAGTTTTCTTAACTTTGTTTTAGAAAAATTTATTTGCTCAAAGCTAATAATAATTTACAAGTTTTTATTTTTACGAGTAAATTTAATTTTAAAGACTGTTACATTTTTAAGTCAAAAAAAATTGTCTAAGTTTGGTTGTCATAATCAGGGTAGTCAAAATCGGGTTTTTTTTTTTAAACTTTTAAGTTTAATTTGAACTTTTAATAATTTTAAAAGCGTCGCTAAAATTCTTTTTAGCAAAAAAAGAAAATATTAATATTTTACTGTTTAAGTAAAAGGAGAATTTTAAAATCAGTTTAAAATTGAAGTTAAAAAATGTTACGAAATTTTTTCTAAGTTTGAAATTTTTTCTAAGTCGATAAAAATATTTTGTTAAAGTAAAAATTTTCTAAGTGTCAAAAAATCTTATACCAATCTGTTCCACAGATGCGCCAACAATTATGGTCACTTCTGTGTTTGTATGGTCTGCGAAATGTTATTACAAATCTGCCAAGATATACCTGATCTTGGATATTTAATTTAAAAGAACACGAGGCGCTAATTTTTGTATCACCCGGTTTCTTCAACTTTTCATGGAGCCTCCACGACAGCCCTTTTCCGGTTGCCGCAGAAGTCCAGGACAAAGCACGGAAGGTAAATGGTGCCTTTTCGCTTACTAAGTGCAAATGTAAGGTACTAGGACAAGATTCCCTACGATTCGAAAGTTAGTTGTATAACTTTTATCACGTACACGCACAAAGATGGTCAGCGATGCTCCTGTCGATTGAGGATGGCTAGCTGCTGTCTGATGTAGATCGAATCGAACGTCTTGTGGTGCAGGATATTCCTTCGAAGAGGTACTGAATAAATCTTAAAAAAGACTGTTAAATAAAAAATCTTAAAAAAGACTTTTTACAGAATTCCGCTACTACCAAACGGGAACGAATTTCTATAAGTAGGACGAATTTCTTATTGTCGTATAGTAGTTCAACAGGAATCGGCAGATCTGAATTTTTCCATTTTACCAATTTTAATTTATCGGCGGAAATTTTCTTCTTATTTTCGAAGACGACGAACTGACACGACTCTACCGGAGCTCACGACTCTTCAGTCAGCTTTATTTGACACACTATTGTGGACTTTAATACTGCAGAAGATTAAAAAGCGTCGTTACCCCATAAATGGGATAAGAGGACGAAATGTCGACGAAATGAACGACTTGGTGAATCGTTTCCCCCTGGAAGGGAAGAAAGCGACTTTTGTGAATCGTCAATCCTTAAAGGAATTGAAGCGACTTGGTGAATCGTTTCCCCCTGGAAGGGAAGAAAGCGACTTGGTGAATCGTTCCCCCTGGAAGGGAAGAAAGCGACTGGTTAATGCCATTTCGGCACGTTATTTTATAATGAAAATTTATCTCGTTTAGTTACATCCTCTTTTTACTTTATTTTACCAATCACAATAATTTTGTGACGACAACGTTCAATCCTCCCTTCGACCGCTCAGATACCCTCTCGATTCATGTTGTGAAACTGGCTTTTCACAATGCTAAAAAACCAAGAAAAAACAATGGAAACAGGAAAAAACCCTTGAAACACGGGTATAACGAATTTCTTTCCGAAGAAATTGGAGGAAATCAGTACAAATCGCTGGAAAACGAGCTAGGAAGCTCAGCAGACGACCTTTCAGCACACTTTCCCGCTGGGAAAATTTGGCTAACATTTTCCACCGCGGCAGCAAACGAAAAACAAAGTTGACTCCCTTAACAAGCCCCGCCCCTTTTGCACAATTCCATGATCTGGAGTGCCTGTCGTAAATGTACGTTTTTGAATAATATTTTTACCCGAAAAAAATTCCAGGACTTGAATAAATGTTTAAATTAACATCAAAACCTGTGTCCCTCGGTCCTTGAGGCCCAACTTAATTAAATCTGAAAGGTTTTAAAGCCTTTAAAGTGGCCCATAACAATCAAAATTGTTCACTTTATAAAAACCTTAACTTACATGTATTAAACCGCTTTCATGAATACCACCCATGAAATCGCGAACCCCAATAACTACAAAACTCCTCTTTAATTGTCAGGAAATAAGTTAGCTTTTCCAGTTAAAAAATTCGGCATTAGGAAATAAATTATTTTTTCCAAAAGCCTAAATAATAAAAAGTCCTTTCAGCAAAAGACCCTAAGTATTCTTTAGAGCTAAAAATCTCATTTTACAGTATCATCAGGAGATGTGTTCGCTGCGGCTCCGGCCGTCCGAATGAGAAAATGAATCGAGAGGGTATCTGAGCGGTCGAAGGGAGGATTGAACGTTGTCGTCACAAAATTATTGTGATTGGTAAAATAAAGTAAAAAGAGGATGTAACTAAACGAGATAAATTTTCATTATAAAATAACGTGCCGAAATGGCATTAACCAGTCGCTTTCTTCCCTTCCAGGGGGAAACGATTCACCAAGTCGACATTTCGTCCTCTTATCCCACTTATGGGGTAACGACGCTTTTTAATCTTCTGCAGTATTAAAGTCCACGATAGTGTGTCAAATAAAGCTGACTGAAGAGTCGTGAGCTCCGGTAGAGTCGTGTCAGTTCGTCGTCTTCGAAAATAAGAAGAAAATTTCCGCCGATAAATTAAAATTGGTAAAATGGAAAAATTCAGATCTGCCGATTCCTGTTGAACTACTATACGACAATAAGAAATTCGTCCTACTTATAGAAATTCGTTCCCGTTTGGTAGTAGCGGAATTCTGTAAAAAGTCTTTTTTAAGATTTTTCATTATTTAACAGTCTTTTTTAAGATTCCTACTGTAAACTTCGAATATCCTGCACCACAAGACGTCCGATTCGATCTACATCAGACAGCAGCTAGCCATCCTCAATCGACAGGAGCATCGCTGACCATCTTTGTGCGTGTACGCGATAAAAGTTATATAACTAACTTTCGAAACGTAGGGAATCTTGTCTTAGTACCTTACACTTGCACTTAGTAAGCGAAAAGGCACCATTCACCTTCCGTGCTTTGTCCTGGACTTCTGTGGCCAACCGGAAAAGGGCTGTCGTGGAGGCTCCATGAAAAGTTGAAGAAACCGGGTGATATAAAAAATTAGCGCCTCGTGTTCTTTTAAATTAAATATCCAAGATCAGGTATATCTTGGCAGATTTGTAATAACATTTCGCAGACCATACAAACACAGAAGTGACCATAATTGTTGGCGCCTCTGTGGAACAGATTGGTATAAGATTTTTTGACACTTAGAAAATTTTTACTTTAACAAAATATTTTTATCGACTTAGAAAAAATTTCAAACTTAGAAAAAATTTCGTAACATTTTTTAACTTCAATTTTAAACTTTGATTTTAAAATTCTCCTTTTACTTAAACAGTAAAGTATTAATATTTTCTTTTTTGCTAAAAAGAATTTTAGCGACGCTTTTAAAATTATTAAAAGTTCAAATTAAACTTAAAAGTTTAAAAGACCCGATTTTGACTACCCTGATTATGACAACCAAATTTAGACAAAATTTTTGAGACTTAAAAATGTAACAGTCTTTAAAATTAAATTTACTCGTAAAAATAAAAACTTGTAAATTATTATTAGCTTTGAGCAAATAAATTTTTCTAAAACAAAGTTAAGAAAACTTTAACTTTTGTTATTTATTAAAATAAGTTTTAAATAAAGTATTCACTTTATTAATGAGTTAAGTTCAGAGGAACTTTAACTTTTTACAATCACCAGACGTGATATAAAATAATTTTCAGTAAAGTAAAATAACTTTACCCACTTTTTAAGTTTTGACTTTTTAAATTACATTTAAATTTTGTTAGTTGCTAAACATGCAACACAGAATTTGCATAAAGGTAATAACCTTTTTCTTAGACACATTGTTGTCAAGTTTATTGTAAATATTTTAAACTTTAAGAAAGATTACAAATAATCTTTTAAATATTGTTTTCAAAACAATACCGCTTTGTAAATAAATTTAAGCGAGTTTTAAAAACTAAAATGTTGACAAAGACTTTTATCAAGCCCTTAAAGCTTTGTTCTAATTTTAAGTAAGTTTTTTAACAAAGACTTTTATCAAGCCCTTAAAGCTTTGTTCTAATTTTAAGTGAGTATTTTGACAAAGACTTTTATCAAGCCCTTAAAGCTTTGATTTAATCTTAAGAAAATTTTGTAAAACGATTTTGTGAAAAGCAATGAAGCTTTTAATTTAAGTTTTTAAATTTGTTAAAAAATTAGACCTTGTTTAAAAGAGCCAAAATTAATAAGCAAGGCTAATTACAAGTAGGATAAGTTGCGTTAAAGGTACCATCCTAGAATCCCTCCCTAACCGTGACATTCCCTACAGTTAAATATTTCAGTGGTTTTTAAATACCAAAATTTCTTTTCACTTTTAAAAATAAAATAGCCCAGTCTGAGTCCATTCATTCGGACCAAACTTCAAATTCAAAACTGAGAACCTTGTTTCATCACCCTCTTTCGTTGAGGCGGTTGGAAACATTCCAGTTCAACCGGGTGGAAGGCGGGTTCCTCAACAAAACCCCATCCCTGGCGTTAAAAATAAAATTTAAACAAAATAAAACAATTTGCGTACCTAAAACTAGCGGACTTAGAACCCCCGTTAGCGCGTAAGTTGTAAGATCGAACGAGATTATTACTCGGGGTAATAACTCTTAAAACAGATCGTAGGCAGGCACAAGTGCGACATGGCATCCCTGGTGGGGAGTTTGCAAAACGCAAATTCCCCGAAACAAAAAGTAAATTCAAAGTTTTAAATAAAAATACCCCACTCAGGCATGCTCAGTCGAGTGCGACATGGCATCCCTGGTGGGGAGTTTGCAAAACGCAAATTCCCCGAAACAAAAAGTAAATTCAAAGTTTTAAATAAAAATACCCCACTCAGGCATGCTCAGTCGAGTGCGACATGGCATCCCTGGTGGGGATATTACAAACGTGATATCCCCGAATAAATTTAAATTTAAATATTATTAAAAAAAAAAAAAAAAAGATGTACAGGATCGCACAGACGACATGGCATCCCAAATAAATTAATAACTTTTGTGAAGTACTAATCTAAAGTACCGAACCCACTTTTTGATCGTACTGTCGCCTAGCCTAAATTTAATGTTGATTTTAAATCAAGATTTTATTTAAATTTAAGTTAACTTTTTATTCATTTAAAAAGATTCAAACTTTAAAACTTTAACACCAAAACAAAAATGTCTGCGTCAAAAGTAAGTTATCTCTTTTAGACGTACGAACAAAGAAAATCTTGTCTGAAAATAAGTTATCTTTTTCACAAGACAAAACATAGAAAAGCTTCTTCGTCAAAAAAGTAAGTTATCTCTTTTAAACGAACGAACGTGGAAAACATCGTATGAAAATAAGTTATCTTTTTCAGACGATAAAAATAAAAAAATTCTCGTGAGTAAGTTATCTCTCACAGAAAAATAACACTTATCCGAAAGTAAGTTATCTCTCTCCGATAAGACTAAAATTCAGTTAGCAACACTGAAAAAAGTCAGAGGCGACGCGCACGTCCCTTTGAAAATATCAAATATACCAACTTATTTAGTTTGGGTACTATTATTATATTCCCTGCTAAATTAAAAAACTTTTACGTCACCGGATCGTGAAATGGCCGTTTCGCGACTACAGAAATCAACCATTCACGCGTCCGTTCCCGTTCTAGGTGGGAGGGTGTCGTAAATGTACGTTTTTGAATAATATTTTTACCCGAAAAAAATTCCAGGACTTGAATAAATGTTTAAATTAACATCAAAACCTGTGTCCCTCGGTCCTTGAGGCCCAACTTAATTAAATCTGAAAGGTTTTAAAGCCTTTAAAGTGGCCCATAACAATCAAAATTGTTCACTTTATAAAAACCTTAACTTACATGTATTAAACCGCTTTCATGAATACCACCCATGAAATCGCGAACCCCAATAACTACAAAACTCCTCTTTAATTGTCAGGAAATAAGTTAGCTTTTCCAGTTAAAAAATTCGGCATTAGGAAATAAATTATTTTTTCCAAAAGCCTAAATAATAAAAAGTCCTTTCAGCAAAAGACCCTAAGTATTCTTTAGAGCTAAAAATCTCATTTTACAGTATCATCAGGAGATGTGTTCGCTGCGGCTCCGGCCGTCCGAATGAGAAAATGAATGTTGTGAAACTGGCTTTTCACAATATCTTTTTCCCATAAAAAAGGGAAAAATCCGACAAAGAACGACGAATTTCTTTAAAATAAATATAATTATATTTAATCAGTCTTGCGATAGCTTCCTATTTCATGTATGAAGCGGAGCATCGACATGTCCCCGCGCTAGCAAGACGACGACTAAAGAAATTTCGTCCGCGCTGGCGATTATATTTGACTGGTTTCATGCTGCAGAATGCAGAAAATTCACCGTACAAGCGCGCTGTCGGTAAAATAAAAATAAAACTTTAAAGGTTTTACAAAAGCATTAATGTTGCTTTTACAAAAGCCATGCATCTAGTGAGGTGCATCAATCGCTCCGGGATATTTAAGATAGAAATGACTCCCAAAACAAGCCACTCCCCTTTCGCACAAATTCGACATCTGGGGAGCGATTGGAAGTTTTCTGAAAATTGGCTAGATACCGTCTCGGCCATTATGGTCGAAAATCGCGGAGCAAAATCAGAAAACCGTTGGAGAAAATGGCGCGAAAGGCCGCAATTGGCTATGTTGGCAAACGGAGGAAATCTATAAATACCCGTCAGAGCAGGGAAAAATAAGCAGTATTGGGAAGATGCCAGAAGAGGCAATAAGGAGCTCCAGACCATGCTGACTTCAAGAAAACCACAACGGTCGACCGTAGGGAAGCACAACCGGAATTCACAAAATGTGACGACGATCTTTAGCGGATCCAAAGGCGGAATTCACAAAAGAGGACATCACCCTTGATATGCCAGCAGGACATAGCGGGGTCTTGAGATCTTCTAGTGAGCTTCAAGAGTCCCGTGCGCACCCGGGATATCGCGAGTCTACTCCAAACATTTTAATCCATCGGTTCTTTATTGGTATCATCCATATACCAATTTGGATCGTTGGGTTGATTTGGTTTGAGCCGATTTGATTCAGTTACTAAAAAAACTTGGGGATACTTCTTAATAGTCGTTGCCCCCTGGAGACTGGTCAAGTCGGAGCTAGCCTTAACTATGTAAGCGTTAAGTGAAGTCATCCGCGTACAAGAAGCAAACAGATGACAGCAAGAAGAAAAACTTACGGTCGCGATTCAGGCTAGGCTACGCACCCAAAGCGCTCGAAAAGCTGTCAACCCGGGTTGTGGAAAGCTAGGTAAGGGTGCTAGCCGGGATAGCCACAGTTCGCCCAATGCCAAAGCAGCACTGTCCTCGAACTGGAGGCAGTGTGTCGGCTGCGGCGGGATTAAAATACCTCTTATTCTTAATAACAAAAAATCGCGTCAAAAAATTCGAAAATTCTTTGCGCCACAACTTAGAAAAATCCGTCGCTCCAAAATAAATTTCGCGTCTCAGTAAAGCGTGGGAGTTTTGGGCGACCACCTTAAAAGACATGCCCCCAGAGACCCTTCTGGACCTGGGGAGCCGCACCTGGGGAGCGGGTGAATTTCAGGGAATCGAAAACTTAACTGAGCGGCTTTGCTCTTGTCATTGCGTTGGGAAAAAGGGGCGATTTCAAATTCCGTACTTAAGAAAATACTTAGTCTGCGGACTTTGATCTTGTACGTCGGTTGGGAAAGGCTCTAATAACCTTATTCGTATGATGACAGGAAAATTCTTAGTCTGGCGGTTTCTTCGCACCCAGATAAAAGAACTTGTTCTCCAGCAAAATTCATTGTAGATCAATGACGACAAAAATCAATTAACTTATCAACAGTTAATATTCATGTGGGAAGTGGGCGTCTGAGGAATGGTCCCACTTTACTTCAACAATTTAAATATGTAAAATCTCAGTCCTTCGGCATTGCCCGTCTGAGGAGGAAATTCTCAGTCCTTCGGCATTGCCCGTCTGAGGAAAATCTTGGGGATTGGGCGTCTGAGGAATGGGCGCTCTTTACTTCGATTTAATGGAAATTCATAGTCCTTCGGCGTTGCCCGTCTGAGATAAAATTCTTAGTCCTTCGGCCTTGCCCGTCTAAGACAGGAATCTTAGTCCTTCGGCTGGCCCGTCTGAGATAAAATTCTTGGTCTTTCGGTTTCGCCCGTCTAAGAAAAAATTATGAACAAACAAGGATTCATCGTCTTCACGCTTTAGCGAAGATCGGGTTCTCTTCATGAACCCCAATTTCTGGGAATAAACGTGCTTAGTGCTCTCCGAAATAAGTACCGGAAAATACTTTGCCAAAGGCATTGATCCTTGCAAATTTCGAGAGAAGCGGTTTCTAAGTACTTACGTATCTTGGAAAAATGGTATTTGAAAGGAAAAATCAATAGAGAAAAAATTACTTCTGGACCAGCGGCGCAGCGTCGCCCTGGCCAGCGACAATAACTTAGCAACAGACATCACGCATCCAGAGGAGGTTGGGTGTCTGAGGAAAAGGGACAAACTTAGTCAATGGACATTAGCCAAAGTCGCTAATCAACAATTAGGAAAATATAGTCAAGAGGCGTGGCCCTGGCTAATGAACAATAAAGAGACATGCCTAATGGTTGCCAACATTATGCATGTCCTTTGGTTCGCAGCTGTTTGGAACGGATAAAAAACAAATACGCGCGTCGGCAAGCATGCCCATACGTGCGCGCCTGGGGAGCGGGCGACTATGTACATATTATATTAGGTAGTCGGACGCCCGCCATGTACATAAAAGGATAGGTGAATGCGATTGCGTGATAGGTACGTACCTAAAGTAGGATAGGTGTTGTAAATAGGTTAACGATGACTACGTACAGTCACTAGTAAATAGGAGTTGCGTATACCGCAAATTAGTGTAGTGAAGTGTTGAAATACTTAGTATAGGGAAATGGTTTGGGATGGCCGTTCCAGCGATTCATGCGCTCGCTGGGATAGTCAGCTCAGGCTTAAGGACGCTCTTAGAGTGAGTTAGTACATAGTTTGAAATACTTAATTTAGGGAAGTACATCAGTAGCGGCTATTTGTTCAGCCATAGTACTAGAAAGACATTAGCTATAGTTGCGCAACCATATGTACAAATAGTAATAAGGGGTTCGCGTGACTATACTGACAGAACTTGGACTTTCCCTGATAAAAAGTAGCTTCAAACAACCGACAATAGACAAAAATGAAAAATTTCCCACCGTGCAAAATTTCATGTTTGGGTGATCACAACTACCCAAACATAAATTAGCTGGACATGCCCGTGCCGGCATTCTTAACTCTCAGAAGGCCTCCTGGACTACTCCGGGCTTTGTCCCCTCCAGGAGATACCTTCTGGAAAAAACATTCTTTTTGAATTCTGAAAAAACATCATCACCTCTTCTTTGGTGGAACGCTAGCGCCTTCCTGCTAGCGGGGAAATAGGTGGTGGGTCCACCCTGACAAAGACAGACGCGCTGTCTGTCTTTGTACAATCGGTACCATGCGAAGGTACCTGGCATCCCTGACATAGACAAACCGGACAAAAGGTGAAAGTTAAGGTAACTTGGAGATAAGGCGCCACGGATGGCTCCGTTTCAGGTGACCTTCATCTTGAGTAGTTGAAAACTTAACGAACGTCACCTTGTAGTCCGGGAAACAAGGTTGTTTGCGCCTTGTAGAGAAAATTGCAAACAATGGACGTACGCATCCGATGATCGTACCAAGATAAATCCTGGGAGGGGATTTCGAACCTGAGGGAAAGAAACATTCAATGGGGACAAAATTGAACTAAATTTCTGAAACTCAAATCAGGGGAAATCGGTGATTGGCAGGACGGCTTTCCCGGATATTCTTTGCAAACATGACGTAGAAACTCATAGTAGAAGCCGGGAGGGACCGTTTTCCGCCCCAACCGCGCCCAAAAAGCGCCTTGCAGAGGTTTTCTGGACGCGGGAATTGCAATAATTGATAATGTTCGTCAACTTCTCAAAATCGCAATTAGGGGGGAATTTGAGCGACATGGCATCCCTGGTGGGGAATCTCAGACGCTTTTAGCTGGAGGCCCCCTGCACTCTAGTAGGTTTGGGCAGGTTATTACACCTGCGGACCCATTTCAAGAGCGCCCCTGCCTCACCGATAGATAAGGCTACATACGCCAAACAGAGCCATCTCGAACTTAGGTTAGATTGGATAAAAATGGAAAAATGAGGTTGAATTTCAGCCAACCCAAGCCAACCCAGTCAAATATAATGAAATTAGAAGTTTTGGAAGAAAACGGAAAAGTAAAAAATCTTACAAAAAAGATCAGGAATCGATACTTTGCAAAGTTCGTATACAACACCAGTTCTTTTTTGCGCCTTGGTGGGGGGGTGTTGTGAAACTGGCTTTTCACAATATCTTTTTCCCATAAAAAAGGGAAAAATCCGACAAAGAACGACGAATTTCTTTAAAATAAATATAATTATATTTAATCAGTCTTGCGATAGCTTCCTATTTCATGTATGAAGCGGAGCATCGACATGTCCCCGCGCTAGCAAGACGACGACTAAAGAAATTTCGTCCGCGCTGGCGATTATATTTGACTGGTTTCATGCTGCAGAATGCAGAAAATTCACCGTACAAGCGCGCTGTCGGTAAAATAAAAATAAAACTTTAAAGGTTTTACAAAAGCATTAATGTTGCTTTTACAAAAGCCATGCATCTAGTGAGGTGCATCAATCGCTCCGGGATATTTAAGATAGAAATGACTCCCAAAACAAGCCACTCCCCTTTCGCACAAATTCGACATCTGGGGAGCGATTGGAAGTTTTCTGAAAATTGGCTAGATACCGTCTCGGCCATTATGGTCGAAAATCGCGGAGCAAAATCAGAAAACCGTTGGAGAAAATGGCGCGAAAGGCCGCAATTGGCTATGTTGGCAAACGGAGGAAATCTATAAATACCCGTCAGAGCAGGGAAAAATAAGCAGTATTGGGAAGATGCCAGAAGAGGCAATAAGGAGCTCCAGACCATGCTGACTTCAAGAAAACCACAACGGTCGACCGTAGGGAAGCACAACCGGAATTCACAAAATGTGACGACGATCTTTAGCGGATCCAAAGGCGGAATTCACAAAAGAGGACATCACCCTTGATATGCCAGCAGGACATAGCGGGGTCTTGAGATCTTCTAGTGAGCTTCAAGAGTCCCGTGCGCACCCGGGATATCGCGAGTCTACTCCAAACATTTTAATCCATCGGTTCTTTATTGGTATCATCCATATACCAATTTGGATCGTTGGGTTGATTTGGTTTGAGCCGATTTGATTCAGTTACTAAAAAAACTTGGGGATACTTCTTAATAGTCGTTGCCCCCTGGAGACTGGTCAAGTCGGAGCTAGCCTTAACTATGTAAGCGTTAAGTGAAGTCATCCGCGTACAAGAAGCAAACAGATGACAGCAAGAAGAAAAACTTACGGTCGCGATTCAGGCTAGGCTACGCACCCAAAGCGCTCGAAAAGCTGTCAACCCGGGTTGTGGAAAGCTAGGTAAGGGTGCTAGCCGGGATAGCCACAGTTCGCCCAATGCCAAAGCAGCACTGTCCTCGAACTGGAGGCAGTGTGTCGGCTGCGGCGGGATTAAAATACCTCTTATTCTTAATAACAAAAAATCGCGTCAAAAAATTCGAAAATTCTTTGCGCCACAACTTAGAAAAATCCGTCGCTCCAAAATAAATTTCGCGTCTCAGTAAAGCGTGGGAGTTTTGGGCGACCACCTTAAAAGACATGCCCCCAGAGACCCTTCTGGACCTGGGGAGCCGCACCTGGGGAGCGGGTGAATTTCAGGGAATCGAAAACTTAACTGAGCGGCTTTGCTCTTGTCATTGCGTTGGGAAAAAGGGGCGATTTCAAATTCCGTACTTAAGAAAATACTTAGTCTGCGGACTTTGATCTTGTACGTCGGTTGGGAAAGGCTCTAATAACCTTATTCGTATGATGACAGGAAAATTCTTAGTCTGGCGGTTTCTTCGCACCCAGATAAAAGAACTTGTTCTCCAGCAAAATTCATTGTAGATCAATGACGACAAAAATCAATTAACTTATCAACAGTTAATATTCATGTGGGAAGTGGGCGTCTGAGGAATGGTCCCACTTTACTTCAACAATTTAAATATGTAAAATCTCAGTCCTTCGGCATTGCCCGTCTGAGGAGGAAATTCTCAGTCCTTCGGCATTGCCCGTCTGAGGAAAATCTTGGGGATTGGGCGTCTGAGGAATGGGCGCTCTTTACTTCGATTTAATGGAAATTCATAGTCCTTCGGCGTTGCCCGTCTGAGATAAAATTCTTAGTCCTTCGGCCTTGCCCGTCTAAGACAGGAATCTTAGTCCTTCGGCTGGCCCGTCTGAGATAAAATTCTTGGTCTTTCGGTTTCGCCCGTCTAAGAAAAAATTATGAACAAACAAGGATTCATCGTCTTCACGCTTTAGCGAAGATCGGGTTCTCTTCATGAACCCCAATTTCTGGGAATAAACGTGCTTAGTGCTCTCCGAAATAAGTACCGGAAAATACTTTGCCAAAGGCATTGATCCTTGCAAATTTCGAGAGAAGCGGTTTCTAAGTACTTACGTATCTTGGAAAAATGGTATTTGAAAGGAAAAATCAATAGAGAAAAAATTACTTCTGGACCAGCGGCGCAGCGTCGCCCTGGCCAGCGACAATAACTTAGCAACAGACATCACGCATCCAGAGGAGGTTGGGTGTCTGAGGAAAAGGGACAAACTTAGTCAATGGACATTAGCCAAAGTCGCTAATCAACAATTAGGAAAATATAGTCAAGAGGCGTGGCCCTGGCTAATGAACAATAAAGAGACATGCCTAATGGTTGCCAACATTATGCATGTCCTTTGGTTCGCAGCTGTTTGGAACGGATAAAAAACAAATACGCGCGTCGGCAAGCATGCCCATACGTGCGCGCCTGGGGAGCGGGCGACTATGTACATATTATATTAGGTAGTCGGACGCCCGCCATGTACATAAAAGGATAGGTGAATGCGATTGCGTGATAGGTACGTACCTAAAGTAGGATAGGTGTTGTAAATAGGTTAACGATGACTACGTACAGTCACTAGTAAATAGGAGTTGCGTATACCGCAAATTAGTGTAGTGAAGTGTTGAAATACTTAGTATAGGGAAATGGTTTGGGATGGCCGTTCCAGCGATTCATGCGCTCGCTGGGATAGTCAGCTCAGGCTTAAGGACGCTCTTAGAGTGAGTTAGTACATAGTTTGAAATACTTAATTTAGGGAAGTACATCAGTAGCGGCTATTTGTTCAGCCATAGTACTAGAAAGACATTAGCTATAGTTGCGCAACCATATGTACAAATAGTAATAAGGGGTTCGCGTGACTATACTGACAGAACTTGGACTTTCCCTGATAAAAAGTAGCTTCAAACAACCGACAATAGACAAAAATGAAAAATTTCCCACCGTGCAAAATTTCATGTTTGGGTGATCACAACTACCCAAACATAAATTAGCTGGACATGCCCGTGCCGGCATTCTTAACTCTCAGAAGGCCTCCTGGACTACTCCGGGCTTTGTCCCCTCCAGGAGATACCTTCTGGAAAAAACATTCTTTTTGAATTCTGAAAAAACATCATCACCTCTTCTTTGGTGGAACGCTAGCGCCTTCCTGCTAGCGGGGAAATAGGTGGTGGGTCCACCCTGACAAAGACAGACGCGCTGTCTGTCTTTGTACAATCGGTACCATGCGAAGGTACCTGGCATCCCTGACATAGACAAACCGGACAAAAGGTGAAAGTTAAGGTAACTTGGAGATAAGGCGCCACGGATGGCTCCGTTTCAGGTGACCTTCATCTTGAGTAGTTGAAAACTTAACGAACGTCACCTTGTAGTCCGGGAAACAAGGTTGTTTGCGCCTTGTAGAGAAAATTGCAAACAATGGACGTACGCATCCGATGATCGTACCAAGATAAATCCTGGGAGGGGATTTCGAACCTGAGGGAAAGAAACATTCAATGGGGACAAAATTGAACTAAATTTCTGAAACTCAAATCAGGGGAAATCGGTGATTGGCAGGACGGCTTTCCCGGATATTCTTTGCAAACATGACGTAGAAACTCATAGTAGAAGCCGGGAGGGACCGTTTTCCGCCCCAACCGCGCCCAAAAAGCGCCTTGCAGAGGTTTTCTGGACGCGGGAATTGCAATAATTGATAATGTTCGTCAACTTCTCAAAATCGCAATTAGGGGGGAATTTGAGCGACATGAATCGAGAGGGTATCTGAGCGGTCGAAGGGAGGATTGAACGTTGTCGTCACAAAATTATTGTGATTGGTAAAATAAAGTAAAAAGAGGATGTAACTAAACGAGATAAATTTTCATTATAAAATAACGTGCCGAAATGGCATTAACCAGTCGCTTTCTTCCCTTCCAGGGGGAAACGATTCACCAAGTCGACATTTCGTCCTCTTATCCCACTTATGGGGTAACGACGCTTTTTAATCTTCTGCAGTATTAAAGTCCACGATAGTGTGTCAAATAAAGCTGACTGAAGAGTCGTGAGCTCCGGTAGAGTCGTGTCAGTTCGTCGTCTTCGAAAATAAGAAGAAAATTTCCGCCGATAAATTAAAATTGGTAAAATGGAAAAATTCAGATCTGCCGATTCCTGTTGAACTACTATACGACAATAAGAAATTCGTCCTACTTATAGAAATTCGTTCCCGTTTGGTAGTAGCGGAATTCTGTAAAAAGTCTTTTTTAAGATTTTTCATTATTTAACAGTCTTTTTTAAGATTCCTACTGTAAACTTCGAATATCCTGCACCACAAGACGTCCGATTCGATCTACATCAGACAGCAGCTAGCCATCCTCAATCGACAGGAGCATCGCTGACCATCTTTGTGCGTGTACGCGATAAAAGTTATATAACTAACTTTCGAAACGTAGGGAATCTTGTCTTAGTACCTTACACTTGCACTTAGTAAGCGAAAAGGCACCATTCACCTTCCGTGCTTTGTCCTGGACTTCTGTGGCCAACCGGAAAAGGGCTGTCGTGGAGGCTCCATGAAAAGTTGAAGAAACCGGGTGATATAAAAAATTAGCGCCTCGTGTTCTTTTAAATTAAATATCCAAGATCAGGTATATCTTGGCAGATTTGTAATAACATTTCGCAGACCATACAAACACAGAAGTGACCATAATTGTTGGCGCCTCTGTGGAACAGATTGGTATAAGATTTTTTGACACTTAGAAAATTTTTACTTTAACAAAATATTTTTATCGACTTAGAAAAAATTTCAAACTTAGAAAAAATTTCGTAACATTTTTTAACTTCAATTTTAAACTTTGATTTTAAAATTCTCCTTTTACTTAAACAGTAAAGTATTAATATTTTCTTTTTTGCTAAAAAGAATTTTAGCGACGCTTTTAAAATTATTAAAAGTTCAAATTAAACTTAAAAGTTTAAAAGACCCGATTTTGACTACCCTGATTATGACAACCAAATTTAGACAAAATTTTTGAGACTTAAAAATGTAACAGTCTTTAAAATTAAATTTACTCGTAAAAATAAAAACTTGTAAATTATTATTAGCTTTGAGCAAATAAATTTTTCTAAAACAAAGTTAAGAAAACTTTAACTTTTGTTATTTATTAAAATAAGTTTTAAATAAAGTATTCACTTTATTAATGAGTTAAGTTCAGAGGAACTTTAACTTTTTACAATCACCAGACGTGATATAAAATAATTTTCAGTAAAGTAAAATAACTTTACCCACTTTTTAAGTTTTGACTTTTTAAATTACATTTAAATTTTGTTAGTTGCTAAACATGCAACACAGAATTTGCATAAAGGTAATAACCTTTTTCTTAGACACATTGTTGTCAAGTTTATTGTAAATATTTTAAACTTTAAGAAAGATTACAAATAATCTTTTAAATATTGTTTTCAAAACAATACCGCTTTGTAAATAAATTTAAGCGAGTTTTAAAAACTAAAATGTTGACAAAGACTTTTATCAAGCCCTTAAAGCTTTGTTCTAATTTTAAGTAAGTTTTTTAACAAAGACTTTTATCAAGCCCTTAAAGCTTTGTTCTAATTTTAAGTGAGTATTTTGACAAAGACTTTTATCAAGCCCTTAAAGCTTTGATTTAATCTTAAGAAAATTTTGTAAAACGATTTTGTGAAAAGCAATGAAGCTTTTAATTTAAGTTTTTAAATTTGTTAAAAAATTAGACCTTGTTTAAAAGAGCCAAAATTAATAAGCAAGGCTAATTACAAGTAGGATAAGTTGCGTTAAAGGTACCATCCTAGAATCCCTCCCTAACCGTGACATTCCCTACAGTTAAATATTTCAGTGGTTTTTAAATACCAAAATTTCTTTTCACTTTTAAAAATAAAATAGCCCAGTCTGAGTCCATTCATTCGGACCAAACTTCAAATTCAAAACTGAGAACCTTGTTTCATCACCCTCTTTCGTTGAGGCGGTTGGAAACATTCCAGTTCAACCGGGTGGAAGGCGGGTTCCTCAACAAAACCCCATCCCTGGCGTTAAAAATAAAATTTAAACAAAATAAAACAATTTGCGTACCTAAAACTAGCGGACTTAGAACCCCCGTTAGCGCGTAAGTTGTAAGATCGAACGAGATTATTACTCGGGGTAATAACTCTTAAAACAGATCGTAGGCAGGCACAAGTGCGACATGCCATTGGTTATCGAGAATTTTTCGGCCAGATACCGTCTTCGTCGTTAAGGTCGAAAATCGCTTAACCAACAAGAAAAGCCGGGAAAGCGCAATTAAGCGGAAATAAGGGAAATTGATGATTGTAAATATTATATAAAGGTAATAACATGTGCCTAATATAATAATTTACCAGAAACAAGAGAAATTAGCAAGGAATTACGAAGAAATTCAGGAAAACAATTGCAGCATGGTAGGACCATTGTTGTGATTGGCTGGAACAACTGAAAACGGGCGGATCTAGACTCCCGCCAAAATTATGCATAAATATACGCACGGCGCGGGAAAATGCATGAGTTCACGGGTTCTACAATTGCAGCCAGGACTACATCTTCCCAGAGAAGCCAGCAAGCTGAGCGCAGCCGGATTCACAAAAGGGACGCCGATCTTGTAAGCAGATCCAACCAGCGGTATTCCCAAAAAGGGACGTCGATCTTGAAAAGATCCAACGATTTACGAAAGGAGACATCGATTTCTAGGAAATCCACAAACGGAATTCACAAACAGGACATCATAAGAAGCCAGCAGGACAAAGCCTGAACAATTAGACCTTCTAGTGAGCTTGAAGAGTCCCGTGCGCACCCGGGATATCGCGATTCTACTCCAAACATTTTAATCCATCGGTTCTTTATTGGTATCATCCATATACCAATTTGGATCGTTGGGTTGATTTGGTTTGAGCCAATTTGGTCCAGTTACTAAAAAAACTTTGGGATACTTCTTAATAGTCGTTGCCCCTTGGAGACTGGCCAAGTTGGAGCGAGCCTTAACTTTGTAAGTGTTAAGTGAAGTCACCCGCGTACCAGAAGCAATCAGATGACAGCAAGAAGAAAAATTATCGGTCGCGTGTCAGGCTAGGCTACGCACCTTAAGCGCTCGAAAAGTCGGCGACCCGGGTCGTGGAAGACTAAGGTAAAAGGTGCTAGCCGGGATAGCCATAGTTCGCCCAATACCGAAGCAGCATTGTCCTCGAACTGGAGGCGGTGTGTCGGCTGAGGTGGGATTAACATACTTCTTACCTTAAACTTGCGCCAAAAAAGGGGGGAAAATTAAAATACCGTTTTTCTTAGAGATTACGCGTTGGGGGGATCGCGCGTCGTAAATCTTAGAAAATCCGCGATTGGGGAACAAAAATTCGTTCTTGCAAAAATCGCGTCTAAGAACTCGCGACGACACTCGTCCTAAAAAACGCGTCTAAGGAGCGGACGAACTTCCTCTCGCGCGGGGTAAAAAGCAAAAGACGCTCATAGAGTGCAGGATAAAGACGCTCACAGAGTGAAAGTGAAAAAAGACGCTCGCAGAGTGCAAAATCGGACGCTAATCAGTGTTAAAATTAATTGAAATATTTAATTAGGGACGTGCGCCATAGCAGCGACTTTTGTATAGTCATAGGGGTAAAAGTTTAGCGTTGTAACATAGCTTTGTACATTAGGCAGGTTAGTTAGCTCGCGGACAACATACAATAACCCGGACTTTCCCTGATTAGATAAAAGTAAATTCAAACTACGGACTTAAGAAAAATAAAACGAGAAAAGCCCTCCGTGATTCTAAGTTAAAAAATTTTAAATTGTTTTTTAACTTAAATAATAAAATAGCTGGACACGCCCTAGCCAGCAAGCTTTAAGAAAATATTATTTTGGGAAATTCCAGGCTTCGTCCTATTCCCAAACTTAATATCGCGAAAAAAATTAATCACCTTAGTTTTCTTGATAGGAACTATTTCGTCTTTGCGCTCCTTGGTGGAACGCTAGTAATTTCCCACTAGCGGGGTAAAAGGAGGCGGGACCACCCAGCGACCCAGACGGACGCGCGGTCCGTGCTGGAAAATTGGTACCAAGTACCTGGCATCCCTGAAAGACAAATAAAATAGACGCAAAAAGAAAGATGGCAGAAAGTAGGGAATCCGCGGATCACTCATTCCAGGCAGCTTTTAGGACGGTTGACATGATTAAAACCATCAGGAGCCACCTGGAACGAAGTGAAAGCCCAAATTTAAATTCGGTGTATGATCCAGACGAACATACACCCCCAAAATTACCTGGTAGGGAATTTTCGAACCTAAGGGTAGAAACTGATAATGGGGACAAAATTCAAAATTTGGATTTAACGTACTCAGGGGTTTTCGGTAGCAGACGGGATGGCTCTCCCGGTTTTCTAGAAAAGCTACAACGCTTGCAACTCCGCTCAGAGCCGGACGTAAATACATTCATAGCCGGGAGGGACCATAGTCACCGCCACATCACGCCGGGAATACCTGCAGAGGTTTGCCGGTGTGATCAAAGCGCGTGGCGGGGACAAGAGAGCGACATGGCATCCCTGGTGGGGACTCTCAATCACGAATCAGAGGCCCCCTGTTACTCTGACAGGTTTGGGCAGGTTAATACACCTGCGGACCCATTCAAGAGCGCCCCCGCTGCACCGAATTTTGGGGCTTATCCTGGAGATAGGTATAGGCAAACAGAAAATAATCTAGTGGACTTAAATGTGAATCATCAATTCCTGACAACACAAAATTTATTAGCCCAGTCCCTCAGCCAGATTGCTGAGACGTTGGGGGGGCTGAAAATTTCCCAGACTCAAACAAAAAGAATTAAAGTCACATTCAGCGGTCTTCCGCATGAAGACCCGATTAAGTTTTTGCATGATTTGCAAACACATTTCGAAAAGTGTCAAGTAATTGATGACAGAGATAAATTAGACATAGCGTGCGACCAACTGAGAGGAAGTGCGAAATCTTGGGGCATGTCCTTCTTAGGATACTCACTCGCGTACCGGGACTTCGCGACGCGATTCGTCCGGCGGTACAATGATCTCAAGATTATCGCGGAACTAAAGACAAATTTATACGGGCGACAGCAAGGACCCCGGGAGGAGGTGGACAAATTCATAGTCGATAAATGGGCCTTGTACCGACGACTGGTACCAGATGGTACGGAACAGGAATGTCAACAGACAGTAATGGGGCAACTACGTCCGGAAATTAGATCCCGACTAAGATGTGCCTACATTGAGGACATGGACCATCTGTCCTCCCTGGCGGTGGCAATCGAACAGGACCTCGCCGCGGAAAATCCACCACAAGTCAAGGTACAGGAAAAACCCCGATTACCAACGAAACCGGTAGAGAAACCCGCGGATAAAATAACGGTAAAACCTCCGGGGAATAATATCGAGAAAAGTCGCTCCAACGAGGGTAGGCGTCCCGACAGAAGATTCGAACAAGGAATTTTGAGGCCTTGTAGACATTGTCGGGGAAATCATATGGACAATCTGTGTCCCAGGCGGGCACTAGATGATAAACCCTTCAACAGGAGGGTTGAAACAGTCGAAGAACAAAATGCAATAATGCTAAGGGCGCCAACGCCGGAGCTTGTTGCAGTTGAGGTTCATGAGCCAAAAAACTAAGGAAGGGCCAACTTGCTCCAGGCAAGGAGGGCCCAGTCAAACTTAGAACCCTGGAACATAGCCTATTTACTTCTGAAGCAACCAGTCCGGACAGGCCAATGGTCAATATAAAACTCAACCAGATACGGTGCGAAGCGCTGGTAGATACTGGCGCAGACCTGTGTCTGATTGCCGAAGAAATGGTACCGGAAGCGCAGATTGCGTCACAGCAACGCAACTTACGCCTAGCCACCAAGGGCAGCTACGCCGAAGTAGTGGGCACCATAATCTTGGACCTGGAATTAGGGACACATATATACAAAGTACCCTTTGATGTAGTGAAAGGACTCGCTTCGAGGGTAATTTTAGGAAACACCTTTCTAAGACAAGAAAAGGTGGTATTGGACTACAATCGAAGATGTTTATACGTTGGGAACAAGGAAAGACAAACCGTTTACTGGAAGTCATCGCGACGGCCAACGCCAGTCAAGGTGGAACTTCCAAAAATCGAACAAGATAATTCAAAATTGGGAAAACTCCTGCAGGAGTTCCAAGATGTATTTGAAGTCGGGCTAATACAGCCGACAACTAGGACAACTGAGCATCGGATAACGCTTAAGAACAACAAAATTGTTAACAGACGAAGTTATCCGATGAATCCTGTAAAGAAGAAAATTTTTTATAAACAAGTCGATGAAATGCTGCAAGCGGGGGTGATAGAGCCGTCCCAGTCGGCGTACTCCTCCCCCCCAATTCTAGTCGCACGAACAGGTAAAGAACCACGGTTCTGCGTAGATTACCGCGAACTGAACCTTATTAGTGACGACGAAAGTTCAACTTTGCCAAGGATTCAAGATGCCTTGAAGACTTTGGCACAGGCCAAATATTTTTCAGTCCTGGACCTGAAGAGTGGGTATTGGCAAATACCCATGGAAGAGTCCAGCAAGAAGTATACAGCATTTTCAACACCTGACGGAGCATCCTACCAATTTAATGTCATGCCATTCGGGCTGAAAAACGCCCCATCGACATTTCAAAAACTAATGACATCAGAAGTATTGGTAGGGCAAATCCAAGACTTTGTACAAGTATACCTGGATGATATTATTGTATATTCTCCAGATGAGGAAAGCCACCTGGCGCATTTGAGATTAGTCCTTGAGAGGCTGCGCATTCACAACCTTAAGGTTAGTGCCCAAAAATGCCAGCTCTTCAAGCAGAACTTGGAGTACTTGGGCTACGAAATTTGCGGGCAACAGGTGAAACCCCAGGAAAAACATCTGAAACAGATCAGCGAATTTCCTGAACCTCGGACGAAAAAACAGCTGCAGAGTTTCTTGGGAATCTGTAACTGGGTTAGAGAATTCGTCCCCAATATGACGGCAGTGACGGCTCCACTGACGGAGGCACTGAAAACAACCAAGAAACCGTTTAAATGGGGACCGGAACTGCACGAAGCGTTTTTGCGGACTCAGAAGGCGCTCGCCTCAGCGCAGGAGCTCAGCCGACCAGATTTCAGCAAGACGTTTATTCTGCAAACTGACGCTTCCCAAATAGGGATGTCGGCAGTGCTGTACCAAGAGGACGAAGGAAAAAAGAAAATAATTTCGTTCGCAAGTGCGAAATTTAATGAGACGCATAGAAAATACCACGTCAACGAACAGGAATGCTTGGCCCTGGTGTGGGCCATGAAGCAGTACCGGGCGTACCTAGACGATAAGCCGTTCATTGTCCGCACGGACAGCCGATCGTTGACGTGGCTAGCGAAATTTAAGGATTCGAAAGCGAAATTGACACGCTGGGCCTTGCTGTTGCAAGAGTTCAGCTTCGAGCTACAGCACGTCGCGGGGAAAAACAACGAACTTCCGGACTTCTTGAGTAGGAACCCGGAGGAACAACCCTACGAGGGAGAACCCGACGACGCACGCCTCTTGCCACCCGACGATTGCCCCGAAGACGCGCAATGCGCGCAAATAGGACCTAACGTGGGGGACATCTACGAAAGAATCGCAAGAGGTCAGGATCAAGATAGGACCATTAGACAAACTAAAGCAATCCTCGGGCTGCTACAAAGGCAGGAGCCTACGACGGCCCGACAGCGTCGATTGCTAAATGAATTCGTGGTATCGGAGGACCTATTGTGGCGGCGAAACCGATTTGGTGACCGAATAGTGGTACCAAGACAGTTGACCACATTGCTGATACACGTATACCACGATGATGAGGAACAGTGTCATCCTGGAACACAGGAGACAACAAGAAAAATTGCGGAGAGGTACTTTTGGGGGTGCATGCACCAGGAGATTCGCAAATACGTACAGAATTGCGTAATTTGCTCTGTGTGCAAGACTCAGCAAAGACAGGGGAAAGCTCCCTTGCACGCTCGCTCCCCGAAAAAGCCTTTCGAGATGATCAGCGTAGACGTTTTAGGCCCGTACCCAGAAGCGGTGGGAACCAAAAACAAGTATATAATCATGGCAGAAGATGTCTTCTCGAAGTGGGTGGAGGCGAAGTCTTACTCAGAGGTAAAATCCCGGGATATCGTCACTTTCATTGACAATGAGGTCATTGCTAGATACGGCACGCCGAAATCTATAGTGACGGACAACGCCAGAATCTTCACAAGCGACCGGATGAACAACTTCTGCCAGCAAAAGGATATTACGCAACTGTACTCTAGTACTTACCACCAACAGGCAAATCCTGTGGAAAGAAGAGTACAAGAACTAAAGAAGGTACTGAAAGTGTTGCTCTTCAATAAAAGGGAGATCTTATGGGAGCAACAACTGCAGAGAGCCCTACATGTACTTAGAACCAGGGTAAATCGTGCTACCGGCGAGACGCCGGCAATGATCGTGCTGGGATATGAACTACCATGCCCAGGCGAATGGCGCACGAAATGGATAGAGATAAGAGAACGACCTTCATTAAGGCAGCGAAAACAAAAGAGACGTGAAGTTTACGAACGCCAGCTAGATTTCCAACGGCGTGAGTATCACGATGAGACACCACCACCGGTGAGCTTCCAAGTAGGCGATCAAGTAAATGCCCGCCGACGAGCGACGGGAGCATTCGCGCCCGCTTGGACGGGACCGCACGAAATAGTGCAAGTAAACGGTGATACCACGTACGAAGTACTGGTAAATGGCGCTCAGCAAAACATTCACGTGGACGATCTACGACCAGTACGTGCTGGTAACGTAGTGGATCTAGAAGCCGAAGTGGACCACGAATCCGACTCGGAACCATCGGAGGCGGAATTTCAATTTCGCGCCGAAGAGGAATCGGAGGAGGAACCAGAAATTGAAAGGGACGAGGAACCCACAGCGGTTCCCGAACCAGAATCGGAGCTCCGCGCTGAACAGAACGTGGCGACACCGAGTGGGACCGTAGAATGCATTGCAGACGACGAGATACCCGCTGAAGGCCACGGTAGCGCAGAAGCTCTCAGGAAAATTAACAAAGAGGCGAGTACTCTGGAAAGGAGAGTCAAAGCCTTTTCAGGAGAAAAGGGTGACCGAAACTACAGGTACCTGGAGGAGATGTTGACCCGGCAACTGCTGGAGGTAGACAACGTCGAAACTCTGGGCTTGCCCGTCATTCGAAGACTCCGAAAGGGAACCGTTGACAACCTAGAAAGAGTAATAAGGCTACTGGAGCATCCAGAGGATATAGCCGAGGAAAAACCTCTGGCCCGACAACCGGCAGAGGTTCAAACCGCAGTGGAGGAAATAACCAAAGTGACAATTACAGCTGAAAAACCAAAAGAGGTTTTGAATACAGTTGAAGAAATCGCCGAGGGTAATGTTCCAAGGGAAATTAGGGAAGTGAAGAAAGTACCTTCAAAGGTCGTATTGTCGGCTCAGGTAAATTCGAATCAGACTCAGCGCATTCGAACGAGGTACTTCTACAATTCAAATCTGGAAACGGGCACTAAGTTGCCCCGGGCATTTAGTAACTCATGGGGGGAGCTTTTCAAACTCGACAGCGAGTTTTGGGAAGTTCTACTCCCGAGATTCTAAATCTTGTGGTAAAGGGGACTGGAAAAATCGTGAGCTACCCCCTTCAGTCCCCGTCTCGGAAAAGGGATATCCAAGACCTCAGTCAAATCTTACAAAAAAGATCAGGAATCGAAACTGCGCAAAGTTCGTAATCGACTTCAGTTCTTTTCTGCGCCTTGGTGGGGGGGTGTTGTGAAACTGGCTTTTCACAATGCTAAAAAACCAAGAAAAAACAATGGAAACAGGAAAAAACCCTTGAAACACGGGTATAACGAATTTCTTTCCGAAGAAATTGGAGGAAATCAGTACAAATCGCTGGAAAACGAGCTAGGAAGCTCAGCAGATGACCTTTCAGCACACTTTCCCGCTGGGAAAATTTGGCTAACATTTTCCACCGCGGCAGCAAACGAAAAACAAAGTTGACTCCCTTAACAAGCCCCGCCCCTTTTGCACAATTCCATGATCTGGAGTGCCATTGGTTATCGAGAATTTTTCGGCCAGATACCGTCTTCGTCGTTAAGGTCGAAAATCGCTTAACCAACAAGAAAAGCCGGGAAAGCGCAATTAAGCGGAAATAAGGGAAATTGATGATTGTAAATATTATATAAAGGTAATAACATGTGCCTAATATAATAATTTACCAGAAACAAGAGAAATTAGCAAGGAATTACGAAGAAATTCAGGAAAACAATTGCAGCATGGTAGGACCATTGTTGTGATTGGCTGGAACAACTGAAAACGGGCGGATCTAGACTCCCGCCAAAATTATGCATAAATATACGCACGGCGCGGGAAAATGCATGAGTTCACGGGTTCTACAATTGCAGCCAGGACTACATCTTCCCAGAGAAGCCAGCAAGCTGAGCGCAGCCGGATTCACAAAAGGGACGCCGATCTTGTAAGCAGATCCAACCAGCGGTATTCCCAAAAAGGGACGTCGATCTTGAAAAGATCCAACGATTTACGAAAGGAGACATCGATTTCTAGGAAATCCACAAACGGAATTCACAAACAGGACATCATAAGAAGCCAGCAGGACAAAGCCTGAACAATTAGACCTTCTAGTGAGCTTGAAGAGTCCCGTGCGCACCCGGGATATCGCGATTCTACTCCAAACATTTTAATCCATCGGTTCTTTATTGGTATCATCCATATACCAATTTGGATCGTTGGGTTGATTTGGTTTGAGCCAATTTGGTCCAGTTACTAAAAAAACTTTGGGATACTTCTTAATAGTCGTTGCCCCTTGGAGACTGGCCAAGTTGGAGCGAGCCTTAACTTTGTAAGTGTTAAGTGAAGTCACCCGCGTACCAGAAGCAATCAGATGACAGCAAGAAGAAAAATTATCGGTCGCGTGTCAGGCTAGGCTACGCACCTTAAGCGCTCGAAAAGTCGGCGACCCGGGTCGTGGAAGACTAAGGTAAAAGGTGCTAGCCGGGATAGCCATAGTTCGCCCAATACCGAAGCAGCATTGTCCTCGAACTGGAGGCGGTGTGTCGGCTGAGGTGGGATTAACATACTTCTTACCTTAAACTTGCGCCAAAAAAGGGGGGAAAATTAAAATACCGTTTTTCTTAGAGATTACGCGTTGGGGGGATCGCGCGTCGTAAATCTTAGAAAATCCGCGATTGGGGAACAAAAATTCGTTCTTGCAAAAATCGCGTCTAAGAACTCGCGACGACACTCGTCCTAAAAAACGCGTCTAAGGAGCGGACGAACTTCCTCTCGCGCGGGGTAAAAAGCAAAAGACGCTCATAGAGTGCAGGATAAAGACGCTCACAGAGTGAAAGTGAAAAAAGACGCTCGCAGAGTGCAAAATCGGACGCTAATCAGTGTTAAAATTAATTGAAATATTTAATTAGGGACGTGCGCCATAGCAGCGACTTTTGTATAGTCATAGGGGTAAAAGTTTAGCGTTGTAACATAGCTTTGTACATTAGGCAGGTTAGTTAGCTCGCGGACAACATACAATAACCCGGACTTTCCCTGATTAGATAAAAGTAAATTCAAACTACGGACTTAAGAAAAATAAAACGAGAAAAGCCCTGCGTGATTCTAAGTTAAAAAATTTTAAATTGTTTTTTAACTTAAATAATAAAATAGCTGGACACGCCCTAGCCAGCAAGCTTTAAGAAAATATTATTTTGGGAAATTCCAGGCTTCGTCCTATTCCCAAACTTAATATCGCGAAAAAAATTAATCACCTTAGTTTTCTTGATAGGAACTATTTCGTCTTTGCGCTCCTTGGTGGAACGCTAGTAATTTCCCACTAGCGGGGTAAAAGGAGGCGGGACCACCCAGCGACCCAGACGGACGCGCGGTCCGTGCTGGAAAATTGGTACCAAGTACCTGGCATCCCTGAAAGACAAATAAAATAGACGCAAAAAGAAAGATGGCAGAAAGTAGGGAATCCGCGGATCACTCATTCCAGGCAGCTTTTAGGACGGTTGACATGATTAAAACCATCAGGAGCCACCTGGAACGAAGTGAAAGCCCAAATTTAAATTCGGTGTATGATCCAGACGAACATACACCCCCAAAATTACCTGGTAGGGAATTTTCGAACCTAAGGGTAGAAACTGATAATGGGGACAAAATTCAAAATTTGGATTTAACGTACTCAGGGGTTTTCGGTAGCAGACGGGATGGCTCTCCCGGTTTTCTAGAAAAGCTACAACGCTTGCAACTCCGCTCAGAGCCGGACGTAAATACATTCATAGCCGGGAGGGACCATAGTCACCGCCACATCACGCCGGGAATACCTGCAGATGTTTGCCGGTGTGATCAAAGCGCGTGGCGGGGACAAGAGAGCGACATTCATTTTCTCATTCGGACGGCCGGAGCCGCAGCGAACACATCTCCTGATGATACTGTAAAATGAGATTTTTAGGTCGAAAGAATACTTAGGGTCTTTTGCTGAAAGGACTTTTTATTATTTAGGCTTTTGGAAAAAATAATTTATTTCCTAATGCCGAATTTTTTAACTGGAAAAGCTAACTTATTTCCTGACAATTAAAGAGGAGTTTTGTAGTTATTGGGGTTCGCAATTTCATGGGTGGTATTCATGAAAGCGGTTTAATACATGTAAGTTAAGGTTTTTATAAAGTGAACAATTTTGATTGTTATGGGCCACTTTAAAGGCTTTAAAACCTTTCAGATTTAATTAAGTTGGGCCTCAAGGGCCGAGGGACACAGGTTTTGATGTTAATTTAAACATTTATTCAAGTCCTGGAATTTTTTCGGGTAAAAATATTATTCAAAAACGTACTAATACAACACGGGCCGGGTTTTGTTGACTTCGGCGGCCGGCTGGTGACGTCACAGGTGGAAGGGCGCGCGGGACGGCTAGCTGGCTTCGGGGTGCGTGAGGGTGGCGCCGCCGAGAGGGGTATTACGGAGCGGCCAGGTACTACGGAGGGTAGTGTTTGTTACAATTCTCCCCCTCAGAGTCTAGGAATCGTCCTCGACCTAGACTCTGTGGTTGTGGGTGCGGTCATCTTCCGGGGGCGTCCTCGTCTTGTGAGGGGTATCGTCGGGACGGGGATCGGCAGCGGCGTGTCCATAGCATCTTCGGGAGGTCGGTAGGGAGTAAGGGCTGATGCATGGTATACTCCGAGAGGTACTGTCGGTCGGTCGGGATGAGCGATCTGGTAGCTAGTGGGTCCTTTTTGTCGAAGGATGAGGTAGGGTCCATCTCGTCGTGGAACCAGTTTTGACGATCGTTGCTTGGCTGCATTGCTTAGCGTGTGGGCCGCGACGTACACGTAATCTCCGGGGCTTAGATCGGGTGAGGGTCGTCGATGCGCATCAGCTTGGTTTTTCCGTCGATCCTGTTCTCGTTCGTGGGTTTCTCGTGCTTGATCCAGGGCGTCGGCCATGCGTAGCAGGCGAGGGGTGACCTCTTGGACAAAAGTTTCTTGTGTCGTGATGGCACGTAGATCATGGGTTACACTGGTAGGGGTTCGTAGTTCTCGGCCGAACGTCAGGTAGGCTGGTGAATACCCGGTTGATTGGCAGCGAGAAGTATTCATGGCGAACCGGATGGCTGGTAGCTTTTCAGACCATGTGGTTTGATCCGTGCCTACTTGAATGGCTAATTGTGTTTTGAGGTCTCGGTGTCTTCGCTCTACAGGGTTGGCGGCCGGGTGATAGACAGGGGTTAGGCACTGGTCAATCCCTAAACAGTAGGTGAGGCATTGCATGACAGAGCTGATGAACTGTGGTCCATTATCACTAATTACACGGCGGGGTACCCCATATCGCAGGCAAATCTCATTGACCATGGTCCAGGCACACTCATCAGCGGTGGCTTTCGATAAAGCGAATAGTTCTATCCAGCGGGTGGCGGTGTCTTCTATGGTCAGTATCCATTTTTTCTTCTCGACGCTCTCCGGTAGTGGTCCAAACAAGTCCATGGCGATGACCTCGAATCGTTGGTGCATCACGGGGGTGTGCAGGAGTCCGGCTGGCACTAGGTTGGTCGGTTTATATTTCTGGCACTCGGGACAAGACTTTACATACTTAGCGACAGTATGCCTAATTCCGGGCCAGTAATATTTATGCAATAGCTTCTGAAGGGTTCGTTCAACACCGTAATGGCCGGCTGTGGCGGCATCGTGATGTTCTTGAAGGATCTGGGTCCTTTGGTCTCTGGGAACTATGAGCTGGGCTTCCTCGGTGCCGTCATCAGGGGAGTAACGGTACAAGGCTCCTTGTGAGCAGAGGTAGCCTCGGGAGGTCCAGGGAGCGGTGGACTCCTGTGTTCCTTCATCGAATGCATCTAATATCTTCTTTAATTCTGGGTCGGCTTGCTGGGTTTCTCTCCAGGAAGCAGCATTCATGGTGGGTAGGTCTAGGCTGATAAGACAAAGTTCGGGCGAGGGGTCCAGGTCCTTTGACCAAGGTGGTCTGGACAAAGTGTCGGCTACGACGTTAGCTTTTCCCGGTACGTATTGTATCTGTAGGTGGTAGGGCTGAAGCTGCAAGGCTCATCGAGCAAGTCGTCCACTAGGTGAGCGGAGGGACATCAGCCATTTCAGTGGCTGGTGGTCGGTAATGATTATGACCGAGGTTTCCTCTAAGTATCCTCTGAAGCGACTAACGGCCCATACAATGGCTAAGGCTTCTCGTTCCGTCGTGGAATAATTCCGTTCGGGGGCTGTCAAAAGGCGGCTGGCGTATTCAACAGGTCGTTCATCCGTTCCCTCCCCCTGGAGTAAAGCGGCTCCTATTGCGTAAGCGCTGGCATCTGTACGGAGGGTGAATGGTTGTCCGTGGTCGGCCGGTCTTAGAATAGGGGCAGAGGTCAGAGCGTCCTTTAGCTGGCTGAATGCCTGGTCCTGATCGGGGCCCCATGTCCATGGTGTCTTCTGGCGAGTTAATTTACTGAGTGGCTGGGCTATTTTGGCAAACTGTTTAATAAATTTCCGATACCAACTGCAAGTTTGCAGAAAAGTTACCACGTGCTTGGCATTGCGGGGTATCGGGAAGTCCATGATGGCGCTGATCTTGGCAGGATCCGTGTGGATTCCTTGGGTGCTGATAACATGGCCTAAATAACGAGTCTCGGGGCATCCAAAGCGGCACTTTGGACGGTGGAGGCGGAGCTGAAATTATTTAAGCATGTTAAATATCAGGCGTAGGGCGTGTATATGTTTGTCGACGTTGCTGGAGAGAAGAATCAAGTCGTCCAGGTAAGCCAAGAGGCGTAGGTCGGGAAGGCGACGCCGAAATTGGTCCATCAGTCTTTGGAACGTGGCGGGGGCGTTGCGAAGGCCAAACGGCATGCGGTTGAACCGATAGGTGCCAAACGGGGCCACAAAGCACGTCTTGTCCTTGTCCTTTTCTCTTATTCGGATTTGGTGATATCCAGCGCGAAGATCCATTGTGGAGAGGCAGCCTACTTGACCGGTTGACTGGAGCAGGTCGTCCAGGCGAGGCAATGGATACTGGTCGGGATTCGTGGCAGCGTTTAAACGGCGGAAATCTATGCAAAGTCGTATCTCTCCTCCAGGCTTGGGTACTAAGACGGTTGGGGCAGCCCAAGCGCTTTCGCATTCTTCAACAATTTGGTTGGTCATTAATTCTTGAACTACTTGTCGTAAGAGTTCACGTTTCCTAGGTGTCACTTGGTACGGGGGAACACTGATGGGAGCATGGTCTCCGGTGTCGATTCGGTGTTCGGCAAACGGGGTGGCTGGTCCATGGTGAGCGAACACAGAGTCGTTCTCGGTGAGAAGATGATTCAGCGCCTGGCGCTGCTGGGGGGTGAACTCACTGGCTTCATCATCGCGGAGATCCAAGGTGGCGAAGGTTAGTGTTGATTCCCTCTCTTCTCCGGAGTCTATCCACATGGCGTCGATTGTGTCCATGGCGTCCTGTAGCATGTACCCATAGCGTGAAAAGGGGTTTAGCTGGAGCGCCTCGACGGTCGTAGTGGGTGGAGGTTCAGCGACTGGGGTCTCTACACATGATCCATAATTGTCGGCTAGACCAGAGTGGTAATCGCTGATGAACATCCCTTCTGGTTCGGGTAGGTGGATCAGGCGTGGTGGTCCGGCGGTGTCTGGAGTTGGCGCGTCAGGGTGAGTCGGCGTGGCCTGCAATGGAGACAGCATGGGTGGAAGGTAGAAGTCGCTGGCGATATGATCCATCGAGAGGTCTTCCTCAGCTTCCTGGCTTAAGAGCGTTAGTGTCGAACCATCCCCTTCCTTTGGGAAAAACGGGTGCTGATTACAGGCGTCGTCGTCAAAATGCCATTGTTGCCTGCTGAAGTTGAGAACAAGTCCTGCTGTGGCGATGAAGTCGATCCCTAGTAGAGTTTGTGCGAACGGGGCATCGGGAAACGCACAAAAGGTGGTTGGCACCATGCGGCCTTGTAGGGTGACGGGTACGGTAGCCATTTGCACTGGTTTTGAACGAGTATTGCCATCGGCTAAGGTGACGTTCATGGTTCGGGTCTTGAACTTGTAGCCTTGTTGTTGTAGCAGATGGTATAGAGAAGATCCTGCGAGCGAGGTGCGGGCCCCTGTGTCTAGGAACGCCGATCCTGTGCTACCATTGTTAAGGATCCTAACTGCTGGACGCGTCTGGTTAGCGAGAGATACAAATGAAAAGGCCAAAGCTGGTTGATTGCCTGGCGTGGGATTGCAGGTGGGACAGTTTCTCCTAATAAAGCCGGGGCGTTGACAGCCATAGCATTTGAGCGTGTCATCCTTGAGGGCTGCGCTTGCGGGAGGTGCGTTTTCCTTATTCGCTGGGTTGCGCAGGCTGGCTGCTTTCTTTCTGCACACGGAGACGTCATGACCTATGTTCCTGCAAAAGAGACAACGGATCTTCGTTCGTCGTGGCTTAGTCGGAGCGGTCTCGTGCGTTCCTGTATGGTTGCTGGTTATACTGATTAACCTGGCGTGAGTAAACAAATCGGCGAAACTGTGAACTGCTTCACGTGGAACTCGGTCGCGGACCGTGAAGGAGAGTAAGCCGTAGAGCATGTCGAGCTGCACAGTCTCTGCAAGCGGTGTTTCTAGTTGAGCTAGCAGAGCTCGTTTCTCGGCGATAAACTGGCCGGTTGGGGTATCTTCGTCCTGCTGGGTTGCGAAAATGTCCTGATAAATTTTATAGGCAGGTGGCCGTGGAGCAAATTCGTTGCGGAGCAGTGACTTAGCGGATTCCCAGGTTGTTGTTGAAGTCCTGATTCCTGTCCACCAGGTATGGGCGAACCCTTCTAGCAGAAGCGCTAGGCCTCGAAGCGCATTTTCGTCCGAGATTCCTTCGCTTTGTTTGTAAAATTCGATGCTGTCAAGGAAGTCTTCAACTGCTTCTCGCGTACGTGTTCCCTTGAACCTAGCTGTGCAATGGGTAAAATGTTTTGCAGGCGGTGGCGGCGGTTGTAATTGTTGTACCAGTTGCTGCAAGTCTTCGGCTGTGATTGCCATAGCTGTTTGACGTCGTGTAACCGGAATTTTAACTGTTAACTTAATGCAAGATGGAACACTATCACTTATTTGTTCTCGTGCCCCTACGTTGGAGCGCCACTTTAACACCTTGCGGTGTATTGAGACACGAGTAACAGGGTTTTAATAGTTTATTAACACTTAATATGTACAGGTATTTATAAGGATAGTAACAATAGTAATAGATATCGTAGGAGCGGTACTATCAGGGCTCACACCTAGAGCGCCCGAGTAGTAGCGTCGCGTTGGGTACTATCAGGGCTCACACCTAGAGCGCCCGAGTAGCAGCGTCGCGTTGATCTCCGGAGCTGTAGTCCCTGCAAAGCCAAAGATCCAACCAGGATGCTGAGGTAGAGGCGAGAGAGCGAGCTCGAAGAGAACTGCCTTTCGATGTCCAGCGGGTGTCGCAATTGTGCCTGCCTACGATCTGTTTTAAGAGTTATTACCCCGAGTAATAATCTCGTTCGATCTTGCAACTTACGCGCTAACGGGGGCTCTAAGTCCGCTAGTTTTAGGTGCGCAAATTGTTTTATTTTTACTGAGTTTTATTTTTACGCCAGGGATGGGGTTTTGTTGAGGAACCCGCCTTCCACCCGGTTGAACTGGAATGTTTCCAACCGCCTCAACGAAAGAGGGTGATGAAACAAGATTCTAAGTTATTAAATTTTGAGTTTGGTCCGAATGAATGGACTCAGACTGGGCTATTTTATTTTTAAAAGTGAAAAGAAATTTTGGTATTTAAAAACCACTGAAGTATTTAACTGTAGGGAATGTCACGGTTAGGGAGGGATTCTAGGATGGTACCTTTAACGCAACTTATCCTACTTGTAATTAGCCTTGCTTATTAATTTTGGCTCTTTTAAACAAGGTCTAATTTTTTAACAAATTTAAAAACTTAAATTAAAAGCTTCATTGCTTTTCACAAAATCGTTTTACAAAGTTTTCTTAAGATTAAAACAAAGCTTTAAGGGCTTGATAAAAGTCTTTGTCGCCATTTTAGTTTCTAAAACTTGCTTAAATTTATTTACAAAGCGGTATTGCTTTGAAAACAATGTTTAAAAGATTATTTGTAATCTTTCTTAAAGTTTAAAATATTTACAATAGACTTGACAACAATGTGTCTAAGAAAAAGGTTATTACCTTTATGCAAATTCTTTGTTGCATGTTTAGCAACTAACAAAATTTAAATGTAATTTAAAAAGTTAAAACTTAAAAAGTGGGTAAAGTTATTTTACTTTACTGAAAATTATTTTATATCACGTCTGGTGATTGTAAAAGGTTAAAGTTCCTCTGAACTTAACTCATTAATAAAGTGAATACTTTATTTAAAACTTATTTTAATAATAACAAAAGTTAAAGTTTTCTTAACTTTGTTTTAGAAAAATTTATTTGCTCAAAGCTAATAATAATTTACAAGTTTTTATTTTTACGAGTAAATTTAATTTTAAAGACTGTTACATTTTTAAGTCTAAAAAAATTTGTCTAAGTTTGGTTGTCATAATCAGGGTAGTCAAAATCGGGTTTTTTAAACTTTTAAGTTTAATTTGAACTTTTAATAATTTTAAAAGCGTCGCTAAAATTCTTTTTAGCAAAAAAGAAAATATTAATACTTTACTGTTTAAGTAAAAGGAGAATTTTAAAATCAAAGTTTAAAATTGAAGTTAAAAAATGTTACGAAATTTTTTCTAAGTTTGAAATTTTTTCTAAGTCGATAAAAATATTTTGTTAAAGTAAAAAATTTTCTAAGTGTCAAAAAATCTTATACCAATCTGTTCCACAGAGGCGCCAACAATTATGGTCACTTCTGTGTTTGTATGGTCTGCGAAATGTTATTACAAATCTGCCAAGATATACCTGATCTTGGATATTTAATTTAAAAGAACACGAGGCGCTAATTTTTGTATCACCCGGTTTCTTCAACTTTTCATGGAGCCTCCACGACAGCCCTTTTCCGGTTGCCGCAGAAGTCCAGGACAAAGCACGGAAGGTGAATGGTGCCTTTTCGCTTACTAAGTGCAAATGTAAGATACTAGGACAAGATTCCCTACGTTTCGAAAGTTAGTTATATAACTTTTATCGCGTACACGCACAAAGATGATCAGCGATGCTCCTGTCGATTGAGGATGGCTAGCTGATGTCTGATGTAGATCGAATCGGACGTCTTGTGGTGCAGGATATTCGAAGTTTACAGTAGGAATCTTAAAAAAGACTGTTAAATAATGAAAAATCTTAAAAAAGACTTATTTGAATTTCGTCCGAACGGACACGAATTTCTTATTGTCGTATAGTAGTTCAACAGGAATCGGCAGATCTAAATTTTTCCATTTTACCAATTTTAATCTATCGGCGGAAATTTTCTTCTTGTTTTCGAAGACGACGAACTGACACGACTCTACCGGAGCTCACGACTCTTCAGTCAGCTTTATTTGACACACTATCGTGGACTTTAATACTGCAGAAGATTAAAAGGCGTCGTTACCCCATAAATGGGATAAGAGGACGAGGTGGTGAATCGTCACCTCCGAAGAGAAATGAACGACTTGGTGAATCGTCAACCCTTAAAGGAATTGAAGCGACTGGTTAATGCCATTTCGGCACGTTATTTTATAATGAAAATTTATTTCGTTTAGTTACATCCTCTTTTTACTTTATTTTACCAATCACAATAATTTTGTGACGACAACGTTCAATCCTCCCTTCGACCGCTCAGATACCCTCTCGATTCATGTTGTGAAACTGGCTTTTCACAATGCTAAAAAACCAAGAAAAAACAATGGAAACAGGAAAAAACCCTTGAAACACGGGTATAACGAATTTCTTTCCGAAGAAATTGGAGGAAATCAGTACAAATCGCTGGAAAACGAGCTAGGAAGCTCAGCAGACGACCTTTCAGCACACTTTCCCGCTGGGAAAATTTGGCTAACATTTTCCACCGCGGCAGCAAACGAAAAACAAAGTTGACTCCCTTAACAAGCCCCGCCCCTTTTGCACAATTCCATGATCTGGAGTGCCATTGGTTATCGAGAATTTTTCGGCCAGATACCGTCTTCGTCGTTAAGGTCGAAAATCGCTTAACCAACAAGAAAAGCCGGGAAAGCGCAATTAAGCGGAAATAAGGGAAATTGATGATTGTAAATATTATATAAAGGTAATAACATGTGCCTAATATAATAATTTACCAGAAACAAGAGAAATTAGCAAGGAATTACGAAGAAATTCAGGAAAACAATTGCAGCATGGTAGGACCATTGTTGTGATTGGCTGGAACAACTGAAAACGGGCGGATCTAGACTCCCGCCAAAATTATGCATAAATATACGCACGGCGCGGGAAAATGCATGAGTTCACGGGTTCTACAATTGCAGCCAGGACTACATCTTCCCAGAGAAGCCAGCAAGCTGAGCGCAGCCGGATTCACAAAAGGGACGCCGATCTTGTAAGCAGATCCAACCAGCGGTATTCCCAAAAAGGGACGTCGATCTTGAAAAGATCCAACGATTTACGAAAGGAGACATCGATTTCTAGGAAATCCACAAACGGAATTCACAAACAGGACATCATAAGAAGCCAGCAGGACAAAGCCTGAACAATTAGACCTTCTAGTGAGCTTGAAGAGTCCCGTGCGCACCCGGGATATCGCGATTCTACTCCAAACATTTTAATCCATCGGTTCTTTATTGGTATCATCCATATACCAATTTGGATCGTTGGGTTGATTTGGTTTGAGCCAATTTGGTCCAGTTACTAAAAAAACTTTGGGATACTTCTTAATAGTCGTTGCCCCTTGGAGACTGGCCAAGTTGGAGCGAGCCTTAACTTTGTAAGTGTTAAGTGAAGTCACCCGCGTACCAGAAGCAATCAGATGACAGCAAGAAGAAAAATTATCGGTCGCGTGTCAGGCTAGGCTACGCACCTTAAGCGCTCGAAAAGTCGGCGACCCGGGTCGTGGAAGACTAAGGTAAAAGGTGCTAGCCGGGATAGCCATAGTTCGCCCAATACCGAAGCAGCATTGTCCTCGAACTGGAGGCGGTGTGTCGGCTGAGGTGGGATTAACATACTTCTTACCTTAAACTTGCGCCAAAAAAGGGGGGAAAATTAAAATACCGTTTTTCTTGGAGATTACGCGTTGGGGGGATCGCGCGTCGTAAATCTTAGAAAATCCGCGATTGGGGAACAAAAATTCGTTCTTGCAAAATCGCGTCTAAGAACTCGCGACGACACTCGTCCTAAAAAACGCGTCTAAGGAGCGGACGAACTTCCTCTCGCGCGGGGTAAAAAGCAAAAGACGCTCATAGAGTGCAGGATAGAGACGCTCACAGAGTGAAAGTGAAAAAAGACGCTCGCAGAGTGCAAAATCGGCCGCTAATCAGTGTTAAAATTAATTGAAATATTTAATTAGGGACGTGCGCCATAGCAGCGACTTTTGTATAGTCATAGGGGTAAAAGTTTAGCGTTGTAACATAGCTTTGTACATTAGGCAGGTTAGTTAGCTCGCGGACAACATACAATAACCCGGACTTTCCCTGATTAGATAAAAGTAAATTCAAACTACGGACTTAAGAAAAATAAAACGAGAAAAGCCCTCCGTGATTCTAAGTTAAAAAATTTTAAATTGTTTTTTAACTTAAATAATAAAATAGCTGGACACGCCCTAGCCAGCAAGCTTTAAGAAAATATTATTTTGGGAAATTCCAGGCTTCGTCCTATTCCCAAACTTAATATCGCGAAAAAAAAAAATTAATCACCTTAGTTTTCTTGATAGGAACTATTTCGTCTTTGCGCTCCTTGGTGGAACGCTAGTAATTTCCCACTAGCGGGGTAAAAGGAGGCGGGACCACCCAGCGACCCAGACGGACGCGCGGTCCGTGCTGGAAAATTGGTACCAAGTACCTGGCATCCCTGAAAGACAAATAAAATAGACGCAAAAAGAAAGATGGCAGAAAGTAGGGAATCCGCGGATCACTCATTCCAGGCAGCTTTTAGGACGGTTGACATGATTAAAACCATCAGGAGCCACCTGGAACGAAGTGAAAGCCCAAATTTGAATTCGGTGTATGATCCAGACGAACATACACCCCCAAAATTACCTGGTAGGGAATTTTCGAACCTAAGGGTAGAAACTGATAATGGGGACAAAATTCAAAATTTGGATTTAACGTACTCAGGGGTTTTCGGTAGCAGACGGGATGGCTCTCCCGGTTTTCTAGAAAAGCTACAACGCTTGCAACTCCGCTCAGAGCCGGACGTAAATACATTCATAGCCGGGAGGGACCATAGTCACCGCCACATCACGCCGGGAATACCTGCAGAGGTTTGCCGGTGTGATCAAAGCGCGTGGCGGGGACAAGAGAGCGACATTCATTTTCTCATTCGGGCGGCCGGAGCCGCAGCGAACACATCTCCTGATGATACTGTAAAATGAGATTTTTAGGTCGAAAGAATACTTAGGGTCTTTTGCTGAAAGGACTTTTTATTATTTAGGCTTTTGGAAAAAATAATTTATTTCCTAATGCCGAATTTTTTAACTGGAAAAGCTAACTTATTTCCTGACAATTAAAGAGGAGTTTTGTAGTTATTGGGGTTCGCAATTTCATGGGTGGTATTCATGAAAGCGGTTTAATACATGTAAGTTAAGGTTTTTATAAAGTGAACAATTTTGATTGTTATGGGCCACTTTAAAGGCTTTAAAACCTTTCAGATTTAATTAAGTTGGGCCTCAAGGGCCGAGGGACACAGGTTTTGATATTAATTTAAACATTTATTCAAGTCCTGGAATTTTTTCGGGTAAAAATATTATTCAAAAACGTACTAATACAACACGGGCCGGGTTTTGTTGACTTCGGCGGCCGGCTGGTGACGTCACAGGTGGAAGGGCGCGCGGGACGGCTAGCTGGCTTCGGGGTGCGTGAGGGTGGCGCCGCCGAGAGGGGTATTACGGAGCGGCCAGGTACTACGGAGGGTAGTGTTTGTTACAACTTCAAATAAACACAATGCGACTGATCGACAACTAACGGACCGGTACATTATTAGAAAAAAAAACAGACATCCTTATCAGCCTACGTTTTGATGCACAAGGCTGGATTTGGATTTTTAGATATTTTGTGACAGCTATATCTCTTTTATTTTTGGGTTATTTTAAAAACCTTTTATATGAAAACTTTTGTTATAATACCTAATGAGTTATATGCACAGTAAAAAAGTATCAACTTAGGAATCGCCCTGTATATATATTTTTTTGAAATGACACCCAGTCGCCATCCTAAATATTAAAAGTGTGACACTTATATCAGAAAGTAATATATACAGTGCAGCTCTTTAATGTCCCTCCTTTTTAATTTTTGAATCGTTACATTTAGAAAATTGGAAGTTGGTTGGGTAATTAGTACAAAAACACTATGTTTTGGTACACAAGTGAGTCTCGGAAAAATCAAGATGGCTGCCGGACGGTTTGAAAATACGCTTCTGATGATAGCAAGAGCTTCAAAACATATTGTTAAGTCCTCCACCATTTCCTCAATATTATTTAATCTAATTTAAATTTTATTGCAATTAGTGGGGGTGGGAGAGGGTCTCATATTTTTTTTCCTTTTGCTATCATCAGAAGCGTATTTTCAAACCGCTTATTAAAAAACTTCAGCAATACTCAATTATTCATTACATTTTATTTTTAAAACATTTGTTTCAACAAGCCGCCATTTTGTTCCTAGGACGAATAATGACGTAATGTTCTAGGATCATCAAGCACTCAATGAGACTTTAGAAATGATGTATCGCAAATTTTTTTTTTCAAGATGGCGTTCAGCAGCTATCTTGATTTTTCCAAGAGCCACTTGTGCAGTGCATCAAAACATAGAATTTTTGTACTAATTTTTGTATGCCAACTTTCAATCTCCAAAATATAGCGGTTAAAAAGTTAAAGGGGGGACATTAAATATCAGCACTGTATATTGTTATTAGTGTTCCAAAATTTTAAATTTTTATCATTACTGGCTCAATAGATAAACAAAGGGAGAGGAGCCTTTTTGAGCCTCACACACAAATATAAAATTAAGCTAGTACTTAAACACCAACCTCCACTTCGTGATGTTATTGTCCTCATATCATCTCCGTAATCCATTAATATATCTTTCATAGATTCAAAATATTCATCATATGGATCAAGGGTTGATACCTCGATTGGGGGCAAATCCTCTACAATTTCTGATATTCTAAGGTTCGGGGCATAATCGGAAAGTGTCATGTTCGACTCATAATCCAAACTAAAAATCACAGAGACAAAAGATATGATAGTTTCTTGTGCAATAGACGTTTGAGTTGTGTATGTGTATTTTTAATTAGAATGATTTTTTTATTATTCTTATTCAAAATTTAGTAGACATTTGAAGTCACGTACAGGGTATTATGAAAATGGTGTATCGACTTCAGGATGATTTAGTTCTGTTGTTAACCGATAGGAGCCGCTAATTAATTTTTGAAGCACTAAGAACACGAGAATAATTCATTTTTGAAAAAATCATTTTGAGTATAAATAACTGGACAATAAACTTTACAGTAAAAACGCTTAATTTTACAACCAGCATTATTTGCATTTGTTTTCCGAGGCTACAGAGACTCATTGACAAAATGCTATAACGAGAACAGAAAATCCCGTAAAATCAAAATATTTTTAAAACTATTAGAGATAGGGATAGGGCATTCTTTACAAAATGTAAAGGGTTTTTGACGAGCTATAAGATAAGGGTTCCATTTGATAAAAGTGACATTTTTTAATTAGAATTTTTCTGACTTTGGACCTAGAAATAAAACACCCTGTAACAGAGATGTCAAATGTTTCATAGTGGATATGAATTTTTGACTTAATGTACTCAAGGTACAAATTATGAATCACTTGGAACCCAAGCAAACCCAAGCAAACCAAATGGCCAATTAAACCAATAATGAAAAAGTTATGAAATTACACTTAGCATTCAAAAATCCATTGAAATACAGGATGTCCCATTTAAAACAATCTAACTTTATGACATCCTACTTTTTGAACGCACCCTATCTAATTCAAAATATTTTTAAAATGTGCAGAATATTCAACCATACCTTAACACAAAAGCTGATTATCGACAAATCGTATCTTCAAAGCATAAAATTACTCCGCGCAATCGATCACTCACTCGGTACATGTCAATGCCACAATGCAATAAGGTAACAACTCAAATCTGAAATTATTTGAGTTGATACCCTATTGCTTTGTGTGTATTTACATTTAATCATAATAAAATATTCTTTCCCCTTACCCGTCCGTTACAAAACCCATGTCCATAGATCGATAATAGAAAAGTCCACGACGATTTCCACTTAGGAAGGCGTATTGGTCCTCTTTGGGATTCATTACTATAGCCGAATTAGCTGATATATTCGTTATTACTATTTGTTTGTCAACTGTCTAAAACAGAAAGGGAAATAAGGATAAAAATTATTTCTTGAAAACTATTTTCTTCGTTTTAATTCCGATTTAATTTAATTCGGACTTAAAGTGTCGATTTTTGTATCAAAAATGACTTTTAAGTAAAAAAGTTGTTCGACAGCTCCTGCCAGCAATTTGTTTAGTTTTTAAGGGCAGTAAAATTAAATAAACAGGTGTCAACAAAAAAATACTGAAAAGTAATAGTACACATAGGTTTGCCTACCGTCCCGATATATCGGGACTGTTACCGTTATTGAAGTTCATGTCCCGACGTACCGACAAAGGTATCAAAAGTCCCGATCGACGTTAGAAAGATTTTTCAAATTACACACACCAACAAACGTGATTTTGAAAGGTTTCTAAAAAGAAAGCTTTTGCGTATAACGCGCCACAATAGCGTGGTGCAGTAGACCTCTATCTTGTGAATTTCTGCATAGCGTCGCGTCGTTATTCTTTGGAAACTAATTCACTTGACGTCTAACGGTTACTATTAATGTCATTACAGTCATTTCAAAATTCAATGTTTTTGACTGGATGTCCCTGTCTGAAATCCCAGAACGGGAAAAGTTGGAAGAAACAGTTACATCTTAAATCGAACAGTTTGATAATTTTAGGAGGTCACTATTTTCAGAAGCTTTTTATACCTTTAATTTTATGGAAGAAAAACATTCCTAGAAGAGTAGAAAAACAGTTCGATTGGAGGAAGATGGTTAAATTTTTTAAAAAGCACAGAACATTTAGATCGGAAATTGGAGTTACTTAAAATGTGAGCACAATGCAAATTGCGAAATAATTTTTTCCTTAAAAGTCCATCCAGCGGCAGCGGCCAGACGAAAGAAACCGTTTATTAGCCGAGTCCGTTGAGGTTATTCTGCAATGGTAGTATAACTTTAAATTATCACGTGCATAATTTAATAACCACATCATCAGAGAAATATAAAACTGGCAAATTATAATCCTAAATAATAATTTTTTTATTTAGTTTTAAGTAATATCAGTTATAATAAAGATTTTCGTTCCTATATAGTGGTTTTTGTGTTTTGGTATAAATTAACACCTCCCCCCCCCCCCGGGGCCGTGTGTCCCGATATGAGCTAAATGATTTATGCCAACCCTAATTACACACATCAAAAGTTTTACAAAATTATTTAAAAAATTAAATCTATTATTCCTTAAATCCTAATGATATTGTGGAGTATTTTACTACCTCATCGTGCTCAAATTGCCTTAGATTATCTTCAATGTGTCCATATTGACAGACTGGAGTGTCCACCTACGTCACCTGACCTGAGTGCAATTGAACATGCATGGGATCAGCAGAAAAGGGCAATATGGCGTCGAAAAAATCCTTGATTTACATTGGATGAGCTTCATATCGCTGCAATTGAAGCAATGGAGAACCGTAACCAACAGGACCTTGATAATCGTATAGATAGCATGCCTTGAATAGTTCGAGCTTGTCGTCTTGCTAGAGGGGTGGGGGGGAGGGTGCACGATATTAAATTGTAAAATGGTGCTCATAATCTTACCGAATAAATTTTGGCTAAAGCATACATTACATTTTTATTTTGTATGTTGCTTTGTTGTTCTGTGAAATTGTAAAATAACATTTGTATCTATTTATATTTTTAAATCAACATGTTCTGGCAGACTAGTCCTAAAAGAGTTCCTTACACCCACTCGACAGTGCCTAAATCTGAGTGGTACAAATCTTTTTTGTTGTGTGTATGTATGTCGTGTATGTTTCACTCAGGAAATAGTCTTACCAAACACCATTCGCGCCTCAAATTTTCAGGAAAGAAGCATAAAGCGGCACAGGATTATAGACGATTATGTCAGCAGAAGAGTGACGGCAATGGAAGTCTATAGAAGGACAGGTTGAGGAGGACAAAAGCTGATAAAGGTGGATGAAGTCAAGAAAGATTTAGTGGGCAATGGCTTACTGCAAAATTTTTGCACTTACCGTAGATATAGTGTAACACAGACTGTTTATCGGTGATTCTGAGCCCTCACAAGGATTTGATGCACGACTAATTCTTGTAATAATTTCATCCATGTTTGTAAGATCTACTATGTCTAAAATATTAAGAATGTCCTGTTAGTAGTAAAAGCAACATAATCTCTATAGCAGCAATTGTTTTACCAGTGTCTGATTAGGGACTTCTTTATAGTGTAAACGTGACATTGATGTTGTAGTTTTAAATTTTGATCTACTTTTTTTTAATTATTGCTCTTACATATATCATTATAAAGTAATAAAACAAGTGTAAAAAAAGTTAATTTGAATCTTTACCTATATTATAAATACGAAAATCTGTTACGTCTCAACGAATCGACAGATCGCGATAAATTTTACAGGGAGAATGCTTAAGTCCTCCGGAATATTCAATACGAAATGAACAAGCTGCCTGTCCTAGCGCATTCATGAAAGTAGGCCTTGGATTAATTCGGAAACTTTATAATCAATACACGGAATTAAAAATTATTTTAGATTGTGCCAACTTCATGCTAACAGTATTTTGTAGACAGGGTGATAAGGATAAATACCCTATAAATGCGAAGGAGGGTAATTTTTTTAAAGGTTTGCTCACTGTATAAAACAGTAACGATTTTCACGGCTTTTGTGTATTATTAATATTCACAGTGTGCTAAATATATAGCCAAATAACATTATTAAACCGCTTTAATTTTAAGACATAAGAAACTATCGACCAATCAGTATACTTCCAATTATATACAAGGTATTCAAGAAGATCATAAATACCAGAATACAGAACACACTGGATGCTGCACAACTACTTGAACAGGCTGACTTTAGAAGTGGCTTCAGCACAATCGACCGCATACACACATTAATTGAGGTCATCAGTCGAACCAAAGAATATGAAACACCACTAACACTAGCCTTCATAGACTGAGAAGGCGTTCGATTCGATATATCCCAAAGCTATAATAGAAGCCCTAACTAGTCAAGGTGTCGACGAACCGTATATAGAAACCCTGGCAAATATATACAACGAAGCCAAAGCCAGAGTCATGATATTCGAAAGATCTCCGGAATTCCCCACAAATAAAGGATTATGTCAAGGAGACGCAATATCTCCAAAGCTCTTCACAGCACATCTTCAGTAAGCTATACTGAAACAACAAAGGTCTATGCATAGACGGAGAACAACTCAACCACCTAAGATTCGCTAATGACATTGTACTAATCGCCAAGAACCCTGATGAACTTCAACAGCATGCAATAAAGTAGGTCTGAAGATGAACCTAGCCAAAACCAAGATAATGTACAACGAACTGGTAGACAAACAAGACATACAAGTAAACAACACCACACTGGAAGTAGTAGAAGAATACATATACCTGGGCCAACTAATACACATCTCGGGATCTCTCCTACCAGAAATCAACAGAAGAATAAAGCTAGCATGGAGAGCATTCGGTAGAAACTCAATCAAATTAAAATCTAGAATGCCACTCCACCTAAAGAAGCGAACGTTTTTATCAATGTATACTACCAGTCATGACATACGGATGTGAAAAATGGATACTAAAAACAGGCATAACAAGAAAACTTCAGGTAGCACAGAGCGCTATGGAATAATTAGGAGGAACCACAAGAGAATAAGTGGATAAGACAGAAAACCCAGGTGATAGACGTCATCCACAGGATCAAATCCCTAAAATGACAATGGGCAGGACACTTGGCGAGAAGAACTGACAATAGATGGACCACAAGAATTACACAATGGTACCCCAGAGGCGTGAAAAGACCGAGAAGACGCCCAAATTTGAGATGGGAGCATAATATAAAGAAATTATCAGGACTAACCTGGGCTCGCATAGCCAACAATAGACAACGATCTGCCAAAATAAAAAATGAATATGTAAGGGAGGCTACACCATAATAATTGGAAATTGTTGAAACAGCTGGAAATGATAATGGTGATGATATATATAATGTATACGCGAGCAAACCGTGGCTGTGAGCTAGTTATCTATAAAACATATTCTTAAGCTGTTCTTTTACTTACCTTTTGCTACTATTCCAGATGGAAAATCTGTTAAAATTACCAAATGCAAAAAAAATTGAATAAAAGTTCTAAAAATCATATTTTAACTTTTTTGAATATATTTTATGACTAATAATAATAAAACCCATGAGTGACTGTTTTGTTTTTGATTAAAGCACGAATTCAGTGACCGATTAAAAAACTACTGTTTTATATTTCATTGAAATTAAAACAATTGAACAATAACAGGGTCTCTAATTATACTGTAAGTGTATTAATTACTTTGTTATAGGTAGAACTTAAAAAATGTAGTTTTAAATTAACGATTTTCTTTATCACAAGAAAGTTGGAAGGGTTAGCCTTATCAATGATAAGAATTTAAAATAACATGTCCTGGCTGACATCATCGCCGAGCCGAAATCGCTGAAGTCATAAATATGCAATTTGGTCAGCAGTTTTCTTTTTAATCGACTTCACGAGGAGGATATCAATTCGACCCGTATGTATCATGTTTCTTTATGTATGTTCACGCATAATTCTTGAACGGGCTAACCGATTTCGATAATTTTTCTTTTGCTTTGTAGATGAGTTCTCCCGAATGGTCACATTTTGAGTTTTTTTTTTAAATGAATGGAATCCTAAAAAAACTGCAAAAAACCAACAAAATTCTCGAATTTTTGCGTGTGTATTTCGGAATAGCAGCACGGATTCAAATAATTTTGTCTCTGTTATATTTAACATGACGGTCCGGTCGTCCTGTTGGAATTTGACTTGAGTTATTAATAAATTGGTTTATTTGCATCGGGGATCAGCAAAACAACTGAGCATCGAATAAAAAAAAATATGGTAGAAACCATCGATTTTTTCGCTTATTTTAAATTAGATAGTATGATTTTTATCATATTTTTGGATTCTAGGAGAGGTTCTAGACATATTTTGTATAACGTACCCTATGCGGTTTTTCAATCGTTTTTAAGATATTTCAAATTAAAAATTATCTCGCAGAAATATAATTTAAACGTAACTATCCGTTGCGAACGAAATACTTGATACATTTTTAAATTTTCTTCGTAGGTAAGTCAAAGTTAATGTCATGTTTGACAATAATACTTTAGTCACAGTGAATTTATAATTTTATTTTAATGCGAAATGAGTTATTCTATTAATGAGAGATACAAAATTTTAAAATTATATTTAAAAAATAACAATAATATTAGAGCGACTCAAAGACAATACGAAGAAACTACTGAAGAGGGACAAAGAACTCCATCATTAAACACCATAATAAAAACAAATAGACTAGAAGAAAGAGGAATTCTGGACAATGAAAAAAGAAGAGAAAGAAATGAAGAATGGGACCTAGTGATTTTATTAAAACATTTTCAAGAGAATCCAAAAAAATCAAGTATAGACCATATAATATGTAAAAGTATGCCAGTTCAAAAGCTTAGTGTCGATCAAAAAGAAAGGAGACATACTTTTGTCACAAATATTAACGCATTGGTTCTTATTCCGGTTGTGTTGTTCTACCGTGTAGCGTACCATAGCTAATAATCGCAATATATCTACGGGACAGTTGTCATATTTTCAGTAGCTTCCAGAGATTTGAAATGTGTGTTCATTTTGGGACACCATTTACCATGGATAACATTCATTATATTGATTTTTCCTAAAATTTGTAAAAGAAGTATGGAATTTTTATTCTCAAAATGCAAAATTCTTGCAGGGTAGAAGGCTCAGAAACTGAAGACAGTAGATTTCTTACTTTTTTTGGATCAAAAGTATCGTTACAAAACTTACGGTCAAATTCACTGTTGCTGAGACCGAACGAATTTAACACAATCAACGGGTAAAATAACCAAATGTAAAAATAAAACTACTAGTTTTGCTGGACGAATTTATTTGTGACTTATATACACACATTACAGGGTGGGTCGAAAAAAATTATTTTTAGAAATCGTAGTTGACATTGTAAAAAAAAAGTTGTAATGGGGGTAGACAACTAAGCTGATTTTTTTCAAAATTTCAAAATGTTTTAGCCGCGCTCCTGGGGGATGAATTTTTTTTTAATGGAACATTTTGAATCTGGCACAGCAAAAAAAATGATAGGGGTCCACTCTCTAATGACACAAAAAAAATTGGTTCGAATATTTTAAGCCTTATCCGCGCTCCTGGTGACTTAAAAAGGGTAAATTTTGAAATTTGACGGCTTTAATTTGTCATACAAAAAACATATTGTTTCTGGTTCACTCATGGTCAGAAAAAATGTTGGAAATTATCTTCATGTTGAGCTGCGTCCGGGCACTGACAAAATAAGAGGGTAATTTATCAAATAATAATATAAAGCAGTCCGTGCTTCATATTGCTTAGGTTACGTGGCAGGTGCGCGGCGCGCCACTTAGATACGTAATACACAAAGATTGCGACAGTGTGACTTTAACCATTGTAAGAACGTGTTGTGTTACATCAAACCGAGAAAGCGTTCTAGAGAATTCTACGAATAATAATAATATTCAAGTGCAATAAACGTTTTTGTTGTAAGTGCAATTTGTACACATAATCAGACTTTGTGGTGTTTCGTTTTTGGGTTTAAATATGTTTTAGGCGTTGTTTAGTTATAACTATAATAAAGCGCAAGTGCAACAAATGTAAATATTAAAGTCACACTGTCACAATCCTTTGTCTATTACGTATCTAAGTGGGGCGTCGCGCACCTGCCACGCAACCTAAGCAAACCTAAGCAATAAGAAGCAGGGGCGGCTCTATATTTAATAAAGTACCCTCTTATTTTGTCAGTGCCGGGATGCAGCTAAACATTAACCGCCAGATTCTCCAACGCTAGTCCGGTCTAATTTGACAACCAAAAGTTTTAAACTGACAACTATAAGAATAAGCTGAATAAGACAACTAAATTTTATACTATGAATTTATTTCTGAGCGATTTCGCAAATTTATAGAAAAAGGCAATTTTAGTGCGCACTTTCGACAATAATAGAGCTAAATTCATTCTAGCAACCCGTTCCAAGATGAAAATCATTTGGACATCAAGCAAATCGCTGAAATATCAGAATAATTTATAAGTTTTTAATGACGTCTTATTAACAACGACAGGACAAAAACTTGTCAAAACATAACTGATCACCTAGAAGATCTTAATTTAAACCAGTACTAAATCTTAAACCGTCTTAGTGAATATGGACGTTACAGCCAGATTCTCCAACGCTAGTCCGGTCTAATTTGACAACCAAAAGTTTTAAACTGACAACTGTAAGAATAAGACAGGTAAATTTTATACTATGAATTTATTTTGGAGCTTTTTCGCAAATTTATAAAGAAAAGGGCAATTTTAGTATGCAGTTTCGACAATAATAGGACTGAATTCACTCTAGCAACCCCTTTCAAGATGAAAATCATTTGAAGACCAAGCAAATCGCTGAAATATCCGAATAATTCATAAATTTTCAATGACGTCTTATTAACAACGACAGGACAAAATCTTGTCAAAACATAACTGATCAACTAGAAGATCTTAATTTAAACCGGTACTAAATCTTAAACTTTCTTAGTGAATCTGGACGTAAGAAGATATTTTTCCACAATATTTTTTACCATAAGTCAATCAGAAACAATCTATTTTTTGTATGACAGGTTAAAGCCGTCAAATTTCAAAATTTACCCTTCTCAATTCACCAGGGGCGCGGCTAAAGATTAAAATATTTGAACCAAATTTTTTGTGTGTCATGAGTGAGTGGATCCATATCACTTGTTTGCTGTGCCAGATCTAAAATAATATTTTCACCCTCCATGGGCGCGGCTACCTTTTTAATTTTGAAAAATCAACTTAGTTGTCTACCCTTCTTACAACTTTTCTTAGTACCTATGTCAACAGATTTCCAAAAATTATTTTTTTCGTCTTTTTTGGCCTATCCTATTGTGCATTTGTAAGCGAAATGACAGTTATTTATGTATTTTTTTAATAATAGAACTACATTCAACAAGTTACAAGACTGGCCGTTTATAAAAAAAATGTAAAGGGCGGGAGGGCTTAGAGGTTATAATTAACCGTAAAAAAGTTCGATTCCTATTCATAATATAACCATATAACCATGTTTAATTTATCAGTTATGCTCAAGAAATTATAAGACGAACGAATAATTTATTTCCGGTAATATGACAATTTTAGAAAATTCACTTTAGTCAGCGTCCAAAATAAACTCACTCTTGGTTCGATTATAACAAAGACAATTTTAGAACTTTGAGTGGACGCTCCAATATGACGAAGGGAGGGGCCTCCCCCATTCTTGTACTATCTGTACAAGAATGGTTGGATCAAAGATTTTCCGGAAAATCGGATCGTCTCACTTAAATCGGTAGTTTACAGACCTCCGCTCGACAATATTTGAGCCTATTAAACCCAGGGTGGTATAAGTCAAAAAAGGTAGTTTTCAGATATTAAAGCCCAAAGTTAAACAAGGATCCAAAAATGTCGAGAAACAAAAAATATCGAATGGGTTTAGGAGATTTTTCTGGGGAAAAGCTAAGCTTAGATTTTGTGATATTCAGTATTTAAAAAAAAAATTCTAGTCCCTATTGTTTTTGAAATCTGTGACTTAGATCACTATGGCTTTCACTGTTTGTGTGTTAACATATTTCGTAGAAAAAATCTACTCAACTTTAATTATTGTTTATTGTTAATTGTTGTTGTTTATTGATTATGTTATCGTTTATTAATTATTATTTATTATTATTGGACAAATAGTCTTCTAGGGGACCAATATCTTCAGGTGCTGGATCACTATGCATAGAATTATACGCGATTTTGACACTAATGACAGTGACCATGTGATGGATCGTTTGTTTTGTTTGAGTAGTTATGTAGTAAACACGTAGAATAGAACTCTATGTGGCGTGATCCGGGGCCTGGAGCATTGCTATTTTCTCCATCAACCCTCAATAATCGAAAATAATCTGGGTAGACAGGTGGTATGAGCTGAAACATTTCTTCCATGTGTTTTTTTCTTTCTCGCACTCATTTTATTCTTTGGAGCCCAATCCACTTCTTTGAACGAAATATCTTCGTTCCCTTAGCAGGGGAGTAGAAATATCTGAACAAGTATTAATTTTTTGTTTATACCTCCTACAAATTTAAACAATTTTAAATCAAAAGCATGTATTTTAACTTTTAATTAATCCAAAATAGAAAATTAAGTTATGTTATTTTTAAAAAAAATTTTTTACGTTTTATTTACCTGAACTTGTAGAATCAGATTTAGTAGATACTCAAGAACCACTAATACTCATTTTTTTAGGAGGTAAGCAAAGTAGCGTTTAACAGTTGATACTAAAGTTTTACGGACATAATGGTCTAAGTCAGACTTGACCCACTATGGCTTTCATCGGTACCTATATGTGGATGCGTTTTACATCCATGTTAGTGGTGACTTCACGGCACGAAATTTCATATTTTGTGCAGAGGTAAATTACTACGTAAACAATAACGATAGTGTCCAGAAACGCAAAACAAAAAAAATTGACTTAGGCCACTCTGGCTTTCATAGGCTCATTTAAGAGTTTATTGTTACCCAAGAATTTAGGCGGATTAAGCTGGACATTTTGGAAATCCATGAAAATAAGCTTAAATTGTCTAAACCAATAATGGAGCACATTTTTTAACACTTCTTTTAAAGTAAATTTTGTAAAATTGACAAATTACTGAAAAAAAAATAATCATGACATAATTTTTTGGTCATAACTTATTAAGAAATCAATCGAATTCAATTTTTTAAACTTGGCTATATTAAGAGTTTTATGGCCTTTAAATCGATATATCACATGGTAGGGGTCACAAGACAAAAACATGTCAAAATTTATCTGATCAACTAAAAGATCTAAATAATCCAGTGACTAAGCCCCAAACCATATTAGAAATTTCTATGATTTTAAGACATAAAAGTAGCAGACAAGCCTTAAATCTTTAAATGTGCACCAAAAATGTGCATACGCCGCTGTTGAATTTATCTATGTGACTATGTGCTTGCCAAACGACATAAAATATTTCGTACATGTGCATCCTAGGATTAACAATAACAAACTTATTTATTCTAGAATTCTGAAAGTTTTAACTACTAAACATGTATATATTAAAGATCTCTACACAAACTAGTATGTCACCTCTATAACCACAAGGTCTAAACTAAGGCAATTTATTTAAAGTACTTGGGTACCTAAGTATTTATTTTTTGTTGCTGTAAAACTGCACCAAAACAACGAAATAAGTTGAGGTGTTGTATAAAAAATAAAATATTGTAAGTCTGTTGACGCAGAAATAATCCGCAGCCGATATTTTAGTGGCGTGAGAACTCATAAGTTTGGAAAGAGCTGCAAGTTCTTGAAACTGCTCAGAAACTATGAAAAAGTTCTTCTTCATTTCGATACAAGCGTTCAGAAGCTCGTCGGCAGCTTGACCGACGGTATTGCAGGAATCCATCATATAGAAAAGGTAAAGCTAAAACAAGAAAATTAACAAAAGTGTACATTATGGACCTCGAGTGTCCCCAAACTTTTTGAGCATATTAAAATTAAAGATTCAAAACTAGATATACGCAGATTATTTGTAAACACCGAATTCAAACGCATTTTAGTCAAAAACAGTTGCTTCCAGCGACATTAATAAATACGTAAAAAAACCCAGTCTACCAAATTTTGTGAAATTATTTATTATCAAAATACAGGGCGGCCCAGTGAAAACTTTTCACCGAGGTTTATTTTCGTTCAAATTAATAAATCGAAAATCGCTCGGACATAGGGGGACATATTTTTTGGTATTTTTACTCATCGTGCTTGAACCCTTAAGCTGGGGTGGTTTTCACCCGGAAAGGGCGGAGGGGGGTATCGAGTGATACTTTATTTTAAAGGAATTGAATTGTCTTTCCAACCGGAATTGCTCGTTAAAATGGTTATTGTATTTATAAATGAGGCGTTTGATTTATAGACTTTCTTACTTTCACGCGAATAAATAGCGATATCACTATCACTTGAGACGGAAATGGTCTTTAAATAATTTTTTGACACCTGGGTTGGGTTGGGTTGGGTAGCTCCTCTAGATCCATAATACTGCACACTGACTGAGTGTATGAGGCAAGAGTTTGTTAAAAAGTGTTTGTTACTTACTATGCTTGCGATATAAGGAATGCACATTGTAAAGAAAAAAGCATCAATATCTATCGCTGGAGCCATGTTTAGTGTGTGGCACCAAAAACCAAACAGAGTAGTATTTAGGAACTGTAAGGATGAAAAAGCAATAACTAACAGCAGTTGATATCCATTTAGATTGTTGAAGTCTTCTACTAAGTCATCTAATTCTAAATAGGTTTTCCTTATAAGCATAATTTTCTTCGTTACCTCATTAGCTGGCATCTTCGTTAATCCTTTCATACTGGTTGTTAAACATAGATATCTGTCTCTTAGAAGATAAGCTAAAATAATTTTAAAAATCGAATCGATTTACTATGAATTTTTGGGATATTTCCAAGACTGGGAGGGTAATGTTTTTAATAGTCTATGTATGTGTGTATGTTTGTGTCCTTCTACAGTTCGAATCGCTCAACCCACTTTACCGAACAGTCTGCCAAAAGATTTATCTCAGTCCTGCGATTGATAGACAATAATAGACATGCTATTTTAAAAAAAATGCCGAATGCACGAAGCTATATTATTCATTCTTGAATTTTCCTAGGATTATCGGTCAATTGGTTTAGAATTAAAAAACTATTCTGTGACGTTTCGATAAAACTAAAACTTTTAATCCATATTCAAAACTTATTTATAAGTAGGCACTACACTAATGTCAGAACTATTTCTTAGTTAGAGATAAATTTCACCAAAATATTTCACATCCGGCAACCAGTATGATGAACATTTGCTCAGTGCTTATACTAAGGAACAAAAAACCACCGGGAGACACTCGATCAGAGGCAATACCTACTTAAAGACAATGCCCAAGTGCTGCCGAGTGACGTCAGCACATCTAGGCCATACATTTAATGTAGGTTAATCGAATAAATTATCAGTTATAGGTGGTAATATTATGTAGTAAAAAGCTTAAAAACATTTTTCTTTAAATTTATAAGTACAGAGGGTTTAAAAATAGATAATCTAATCTATACTTGCTATTAGTGGCGGCTCGCCGGTTAACAGGTAGGGTTGGGAAATATTTTTTTGATCTCCTCAGACAGCATAAGTATCTTATAAACATATAAGTACCTGTATGCAATTCATCACAGAAGGTTTTTTGTTTTTTTTGATCTCCTATAAGCATTGTATGTTATATATAAAAAAAATATATACATGACATACAATCTTAAAGTTGGTGTAAAGTAGGTCACACAACTTGTCACTGGATAAAAGTATGACTATGCAATTTGTTAATTAATTAAATAAAGGTCACTATCGGGATATTATGTCACTTTTTGGTAAATTTAGGGGTAATTATTTAGTAAGAGTATCTAGTTTTCTTTTCTTATTTTTACCCAAGCGATCATTTTTTTCCACAGTAATTTCTTATTAATGTATTTGAAATACTGCTAAGTATAATTGTTGCAATACTTAGTTCTGAATGTTCATTACATTCTGCAAAAGGAACTAGACGTTTTTGTTCAATAAGGAATTTAATAAGTAAATTAAACAGAAAGGCTTTTTTATTAAATGTATCCAAAAAAATATCTTCAAAGTCTTGAATTAATTTCTTAAAAATAATGTAAGCCGTTGACACTATATCTACTACTGATTCGCGAGGGTACAATAACCCCCCACGATCTAGATTATTAATAAGTTTGTATTTGTCTTCAACTATACAGGGTTCATCATAAACTAGTGCTCTTTTACATATTTCACATTTTAGATTTTTTAAAGCAATGTGACAGCAGTATCCGCTTAAATAGGTTATTATGACCATTTCGTTCTTTACTGCTTCAATATCGCAATTTTCTATAGTTATTTTAGGGAATAAGGTTTCAGTCGGGTTAAAGTCTTCATCAGGTTCATTTTCAGGAGGTTCATAGAATCTGTCTATACTGAACTCTCCAAAATTTCGAGATTTAAGTGTCAATATGGACTGAATTCTCAGTCTTTTTTCTGATTCATATAACTGTCGGATTGATATATGGTAATGGCCACCAGCTAGTCGCCTGTATTTACCAAATCGTCCTTCCAGTGGGTCTGTCTGAAATTTTCCCAACAATACATAATTCATATTCAGTTCTGTCAAACAATAGTTGGTGACTTGCAGTAGTCCATAGATAGTATGACTGAGCGCAGTATTTGTTTGTCGAGTCAGTTTATTAGAAAAATTACTTGCCTTCCAAGTGTCTAGCCAAATTAGCATTTTTTGCAAAAATTCTAACTTTGGATCGAGCACAGACTCACCTACTTTGTCTTTGACTATTGGTTCTTGGTATATATCTCGTAAATGTTTACCTTTGAGAGGTGTTTTTACATTGACAATTCTCCACCATGTCCATATAATATCAATAAAATTTGCAGTGTCCTGTGCATGGGGTAAGTTATTTCCGAAACCTCTTAGAGCTTCTATTACAAAAGGGTTGAAAATTTTTAGAGCTAACTTGATATTCTGCCTCTCTAAAGAAGAAGGAAACAAAGCTTTTAAACTTAATGAGTAACCATGTTTTAAGAATTTGTCCTATTCAAGTTAATAAATTTTTTTAATTACCGAGAACCAAGCAATTTTTGCTTCACCAGTCTCAAAATCTGGATAACAAAATGTCTCAGTTGGTTTAGAGTTAAGCCAATTGGTAAAAATAAATTTTAATAAATGTACTGGATCAAAAATATAAAACAGTGGCCTTACTGGGTCAATAGGATGTGGATAGACAATACTAAGTTCTCCAGTAGGTGAAAAATGGGACATTGCTTTGCCATTAATCGCATTATTATAACTGATGGTGCAAAAAACTATATACCCTATTTCTTCTAAATTTTCTATTAGAGTCCTAAGAAAATTGTATAACAGTTCGGAGTTAATTTTTGAGACGGGGGATATATGAATTACTTCTTTAAGATTTGAGCATACACTAGTTATCATAAACGTGTATGCAGACGAAGCTAAACTATTTTCATTCACGGCTGTTCCTACAGTATTGCCTGCTTTATAGTCTAAATAGGGTTCGATATATATTTCATCAAAAAGTAAAATTACATATTTGTCTTTATCGGTTAAGAATTGAAAAATATTACGAGCATAGGTCAGAAAAGTTTTTCTTTCATCGGTATGAGGATCTGTAAGAAATTTATTACAGATGCCTTTTATTGTTTCGGGATGAAGCAAAATGAGTGGTCCATGGTTTCGTAAATATTTGTAGGCATGGGGGCTTATAGTAAATAAAATTGAACATAAAATCATAGTATTAGGTGAATAATATCTTTCTTTTGCGGTGTTAAGCAAACTAACTTGTTCAGAAATAAAATTTATGCTTCGAGTTAATTGATCGTCACCCAAATTTTTAAATTTTCCAAAATATCTAACACAAGTTTAAATGTTTTTCTAATCGATTTGAATTGTTCTCGGTATTATCTGAGTCGTGTGTGTCAGTAGCCTTGTTACATTGAGTAAGGTCATTATCGGTGTTATTTAAAGGAATGGTCATAATTGTATCATCAATAATATCAAACAAGTTTTTTATTTCATCTAAACTGCTACAAGTAAACGGTGTCTTTAATTTTGAGCCAGAAATACTAAGAGATTGGCCATATAAAAATGTTTCTAACTTTAAGTTATTATGGATAATAATTGCCCAAGTTATACAAGGCCCAGGAGTATATTCATGCCTGAATAAAGTTATTTTTTTTCACTCTTTACAGAGAACCAGCCGTCCTTTAGAAGAAAAGTTTGAAACAAATTTAAAACCTTTTCAAAATTTTGAAAACTTGTTTCCTTTTTATGAGTTTCATACTGTACTCGACTTTCGTTCATTGCTTGTAAAAAATGTAACTCTTCAAGCTCCTTTAATTTTTGATCTTTACTTTTACGCATATGCACAGCTTTAGATAAATATCGAGGACAATTTGGAAAAATAAAATTGATGGAATGCAGTTTTCCCTTAGACGTGATTTTTTCAAATCAATTGAAACAATCTTACCTGTTTTTGGATCTTGTTCTGAATTATTCCAAATTATACTACCTTCAGCAAAATGTAGTTCGCAAACTTTGGTATTTTCATTTGGCGCTAAATTATTTCGAGGAATTGCTTGTAGCCATTTCGTCTTCACAACGCTATCTTTTGGAAACCCGAAAACGTGCACTTTTGGTCCGTTAACGTAATTTCCACGACACCCAGGAACACAGCACTTATAAGGCATTTTTTAAGTTTCAAATTTACCGAAATTTATATTGTAAAAACATAAAAATTAGACAAAACTAATATGTAATAAAGTTCAAAAAACCGGCACAACAACACAAGACTGTGTACTGTCATTACTGTCATTCTGTCATTAGTGAAGCCACGGGCGGGACTAACAGTGTTGTCACGCGCGCCGATTTAACAGGAAATACTCGATTAGTTGTGACAAAATTGAACACAATAATTTAATATAATAATTTTTCTCATTTGTTTTTAAAGTTTTGATTTATTTTTTATTACAAGTAATCTTCTTTGATTGACAGTTTCTTCAGACAGTTTCTTCAGACATTTTTTAAAAATTTTTACCCTATTGCTAAAAGGTCCTGATTTTTTAGGTGTAAATCTGGCAACTTCACATCTCGAAACCGCCCACCACTGACCCATGGTTGTTCATCCTTATACGCTTTCCAAATGTAAAAAGAGAAAGAGATAATTACTAATTTGCGAGAGTAGCTTCACTTCAGCAAAGACCGGGAGCAACAGTCTTGTCAAGCGCACCGATTTAACAGGAAACACTCCATTGGTTTGGACAAAATTGAACACAGTGACTCAATATAATACTTTTTCTCATTTGTTTTTAAGTTTTGATTTCTTTTTTATTACAAGTAATCTTTCTCTGGTGGCAGTTTCTTCAGACAGTTTCTTCAGACATTTTAAAAAATTTTTACCCTATTGCTAAAAGTTTCTGTTTTTTCAGGTGTAAATCTGGCAACCTCACTCTCGAAAGGCGACAAAAATAAATAATGCTTTTAACAAGACTATAGGGCAATATTCATTAATTGACTGGCGAACCTTTTAATACATTTCTTATGGAGGCCTAAGCTTGGCCTAGATTGTGTGACGTCACGGAAATTTTAAATTAAGCACTTGGGCATTGTTTAAGTAGGTATTGTCAGAGGTCACGACTCCGCCGTGGTGACGTCATAAATATGACCTCGGTGATGAGTTACGATGGTTCGGTAAAATATTAATATCTCAACTACTGATCGTAATATTGTGATATTGTGATACATCATTTGAAAGCTCTTGAAAAAACTAAATAAAAGAAAGGTCTTTTAACATTTTTTTCTTACACAAACTGTTTAAGATTTATCGCAGCGGTAACGTGGAAGGGGTTAAAAAACAAGGGTTTCGGTAAAGTTTTCACAACTATATTATTGACAGTGACTATATTATTTGATAAGTCCAAGGACAAAGATTGCTGACCTGAAAAAAGACAGTACCCTTTTTGCCAAGCTATGTGTTGCTAGCCAAGTAGGACGAATGGATGTCAAAGGGTTTTTTGACCATGAAAACAGCTCTGGTCCACCTTCCATATCTGGCCACGGTAAACTTTGAAAACCCGGCAAGAAATCCGAAGTAGTCTCTTGTATCGTCAAGTTAAGTGGAGTTTCTGAGACGCCTGTCCATGAACCTAATGTTTGTTGTTTGTTCCCTCATTCTCGATGGAGCTGCTTTGGTCCATTTGCTTATCCCTCAATCTAGTCGAACCTTCCAACAGTACTGTGATCAGATTGTTGGACCATGCGTTTTGATGAGACTAAAAACTGCAGACAGAGTTGATTGGTTTTGATCGCTATTTAGAAGGAAGCCTAAAAAATGACACAAGACAGTGGAGAGGATCTGGGCCAAGAGTAAAAGTGAAATCCAATGTTGTCATCCCTAAATCCTTTATAAGTTCCTTGCTCCCAGCAAACACAAAGAGGATTTCTTCAAATTCTTAGCAGAACATCTCGTCAATATGAATCTACCCTCTGGGAAATAAGTCATTTGCACCTAAGTTCTCGGCTGATGAGGTTGAGACGTGCGTTGCGGTGTTTAACTTCAGTAGCGTACCCAGGGGGGTTGGGGGCTGAAGTCCCCCTAAACTAACATCCTAGACGACACACAAAAATTAAAAAAGTGCACTACTAATTAGGTGTTACTAGTTCTAGAAGGGCTTGGGATGGCACATGGAAAAACTGAAAAAGTTGAACTTATGTCAAGGGTAAAATACTTTTGAACATTTGAACATTAAATATAACCAAACTTGTCTTTCTATTCAAAACTTCTAGTTATAAAATTAAAATTCCCTAGAATTTTCGCAATTTTAACTCCGATAGTTACCTCCTTGGCGATTTCCTAAGACACCCGATCATTAGTCTACAATTAAATAGAGTCGCAAATTTTCTTTAGTAAAAAACGCTAATAGATTTCTATAGCAGAAAGCAATAGTAGTTTTCAGTAACGAAGCGGAGTCCCACTGCAGGGTAGACAAGTCACGTAAAAGATAAATATCAGAAATTTTAAGAAACACAGGTCTCAAAACTAAAATCTATAATAATACTCTTCTTCTGTTCATATGGGAAACAACTAAATGTCATTTATGTTTGCCCACAACCGCCATATTGGATCACGTGGTTTCTATTCCCTAATAGACTTTCGAAAGGTCACTCGACATTACCATACTTTTGAACATAAATATAGCCAAACTTTTTCTTCAGTCCAAAACATCTAGTTATAAAATTAAAAATCCCTAGAATTTCCGAAATGTTTTTAGCTCCGACAGTTACCACTTTGGCGAGTTCCGAAGATACCCGATCACTGTCTACAACTTGCACATTGACGATAGTAGAAAACGCTAATAGATTTCTATAGTAGAAAGCTATAGTAAATCACTATAACGACGCAGAGTCCCACTTCAGATCTTTTACCTTTCTTCCATGCCTTTATAGGAGCTGACACGGTTTCTAGTTGTGCAGGTATCGGTAAATCTACTTCATGGAAAACATGGATGGCATTTCGAGACGTACCCAAAGCTTTTTTGGCATATTCCAAACTACCCGACAACATTACTGATGACGATGAAGATTGCTTACTTATTCAGAATTTTGTCATCCTTGCATACCATGCATCAAGTTCAGCAGAGACCGTACATGATGCCCGGTGAATTCTATTTACCCACCAGAACAAACCCATTAAACATATTCCACCAACCAGCAACGTTCTCCTGCATCACTTGAAGAGGGCCATCCTACAGTGTTATTTGTGGACAAACTGCCTGCAACCGAGCTTTCCACGCCAGGATCCGTGTCATTGGGGATAGAAAAAGGTGGGAGAAGACCCAAGCAAGCCCCTCTGGTCGTCAAACCCCGAAATCACTATGGAGAAACTACAAGAACTGATTGCATGCAAGTGCAAATAGATGTGTACACGTGTTGTCGGTGTGTAAAATTAGGTCTAAGTTGTACTTTACTTTGTAGTTGTGAGGGACAATGCAGTGAATAAAATGGTTTTATTGTGGAAATTTGGAATTTTTTTTCATTATAGCCATTAGTTTGTTTCAAAGATACTACAAATTAGGCTTAGTTAAGCTCAGAAACATGGTTATATCTTTGTTTTTGTTTTTACTCCTTCTTATGGTAATTTACAGGTAACATATTCATACGAATAATAAATGTACATGCAATCTAGGGCGTACCTAGAGCGGGGAAGGGGGGAGCTTAAAAGTTTAAAAAGTAAAAACAAATTCACAGGTGGTAACCAGAGCAAAATAAATCACTGGGATATATTGTAACGGGCTAAAATTTGACAGAGTGTTACGTTGTAGCCGCAATAACTTCTCAAGCACTTGTCTTAGAACAACTTTATAAGGACCTTATTCGTAGAATTTTAAAAGAGCTTTCAAATGATATATCTCAACATCACAATATGATGATTGGTAATGGAGATATGAGCATTTTACTAATCCTATGTTCCTCGTCGCGGCGGCCATTTTGATGATGTCGTCATGGGGGGGGGGGGCGTGACCCCTGATCGAGTGTCTCCCGGCGGTTTGTGCGTTAATTCAGTTTTTATTAATTTCCGGACAGAACTTTTAATGAAACCTTAATAAGTTATATATTTTTAGAATCTCCAAAACTTTTCTATCGGATAACGTAATATTCGCGTGAATTCGCCTTAGATTGGAAAATACAGTTGATTGAATAAAAAGTTTTTGAAAAGTGTCTTAATACATGTAAAAGCACTATGTAGAATCTCATACTGGTAGCCGGAAGTAAAATATTTTTACGCTAACTCCACCGACTATTAGATGTTAGTTGGGAAACATTGAGAGTGTGTATATTGGGAGGGAAGAAGTATTTTCTGACTCGAAAGAAAAATCCAAGCTTTTTCTGGAAACCTTTTAAATGAGGTGTCAAAAAAATTTGTCGGTAGCGATTTAGGCTAAATTGAAGAATAAACACAGACGCGGAAAGCTTAATTGTCCAATTAGAAAAATTAGAATTATAAAAGACCTAAAAGATTAAATGAACATATAAGATCTTAAGAGGTTTCCAGTAAACAGAAAGATTTAATGTTTTATCTTCATTTGATCAAAAAACGCAAAATATACAGATTGGATATTTTACTCTGGTTAATATATTTTTTGTTATTAGTCAACTGTCAAATTTTGCATCTGTTTATGATACCACCTGAATATTACAGAAAAGAAACTTTTTACCTAGCATAAAAGTTCGCAAACAAATCCCATTCCTTGATAAAAAATTCACCTCCATATTTAGTATAACAATGTAGTTATGATATTCAGAACTTACTAAAGCATAATATAATAATATTCCAAACTGTGCTCCGATCATTACTATTAAAGTACATAATGGAGGGTATTTAAAAACTCCGATTATATCTAATTTACTTGTGCACCTTTGAAAAGTGGAAGATGGCATTATTTTGTTTAAAAAGCTTTTCCAGACATGTCTCTTTGTGTAAGACTGAATTATGGTTAAGATCAGAAATATCTGAAACAATACTTTTTCCATAAATTCTGAAAAATAGAATGCAGCAAAATCATTTCGAATGTACAGAGCAATTATTGGTGCCTGGGTTACAAAGATTAGAAAAATTGCATACATCAGGCATATCTTTTTATTGTGTAGCTTACTGTTCTTAAAATCAATTATGGGCAACAGTCCGAAAATGCCAATTACACGAAACAATGGTTTGAATAAAATATTGACTTCTGCGTGCAAATTTGTGGCCATTTTTGATAGAGTGTGTTATAATTTGAGAAGATAATTATGTTTAATCAATAACGGTTGAGTGGTAGGAAGTTCATTATCTAATTTGTTTGCTTTCTTGAACGTTTTGTCTAATGACTAAAATTCAAAAATAGAACACTTTAGTCCGCTCTCTTATTATAAAAGTTTACAATTTACAAATAGCTTTAAATGAATATAGTTTTTTGTAAATTAACAGATCGGGTGTTGATTAACAAATAAACGATTTCCAAAAAGACCTCAATAAAAAATTGCAGTACTAGATTTATTTTCAAAAAAGGAAAGGCACTGAAAAGGCTTCCGCCGGAGACTTCGTCTACGTGGTATGGGTGATAATAGTGTAATTTTGATGTAATGATTATGAATACATGAAACATGAGTTATGTTAGGTTAGGTTAGTTATATCTAGAGACCGGATTTTAGTATTACATGACGCAAAAATCAGGGCCGTACTCAGGTAACTGATAGAAAAGGTAAATTAAGTGAAATTAATATTAGATTTTATCAGGTTGTATTTATGAATTATTGCTCCTAAAACATAATATATTTATATAAAGGAAATTTGGTAAAAAAATGTTGTATTTAAATACATAATAATATTAGATATCTTTCGACGGTGATATACTATGTAGCCGCCACAGCTACGCTGAAGGATTGTTGACCCCATTCCGCAGAGTAAGCGCGTAGCTGATTAGTAAATGCCGTGGGCCGGCCGAAATCGTACGTCAGCTGCAGCTGTTTAATCCAAACCAAAGATGCATTTTGACGAGTTTAATAATACCGTGTACACCATTCTTCTGTTGTGAAAAAGTTAAAGCTGTCAAATATTAAAAAAAGTTAAAGCCATTTAATATTAACAAAGTATTGCTCGCCGTTGTTTATTTTAAATTAGTAAAACACTAATTCCTTGGTAGTTAGTTGAAGTTAAGGTATTTATATTTGTTGGTTTAAACAGCTGTTCTCTAGAGTGTTTTATTAAATTTGATATATGTAGTATTTTAACTTTTTGAAATTGAGAATTTTAGGAGAGTTATTAGGATTTCTTTATTTAAAGGTAATGTAATAAAAATATTATTGCTTGAAACTTGTTACATACAAATATTTAGTTCTAGAGCAATATACGACGAATTTCATAACATTTTTGGATTTTTTAAAAAGCTTACCTCAAAAGAAACACATTAAGCAAAAAAATTGTTGGATGAAACATATTTTACCAAAAAAAAATTTGTTTATATATTTTGTAAAACTTCACTTAACTATTTTTATTTGTCCATGGGGTTTAATAACGTTTAACACACAAACTATTTACCTCACAGTTTCTCAACAGATTACTATCAAACAATATAAAGTCTTTTTCCCAAAAATGCATTGAAAAGACGGAAATAAATTTTCTTTACATTTCATCGGTGTTAATAAAGTGCACAAACGATTCGTTATCGTTTCGACCGGAGGTCTGACAAGCTATTAAAATTTGAATTTTTTGAAAATTCGAGGGGTCGTATTTTGCTCAAGACCCGAAATATTGTTAAAAGACCTGGCAACACAGCAACCTAGCTCATTGTTCTTTATAATATGGTCATGTGTTTTCTTACCAGTGGTGTGCAGTGATTAAACAATTTTTTTTTGAGGGGCGATACGTGGCTTATTATCGCGAAACGCCATTTATGACTATTTTTCCCCAATCTGAACTGAAATCAGGAATTACTGGTTTCAATATATGTAGTGAATTTCATAACACCCTGTATATACCATGTCTGACGCAAGCGAAACCTTGGGTAAAAGCTAATGTATTATAACAAATTTTTCCTGGACGACTGCTCTATAAGGTAGTTAAAACCTCATTCAGATCCGTCTAGCGGTTACTGAAAAAATTGCGAACATACATACTTACTCACTGCCAAACATACATACCATACGAGTATCATATACGAGTACACCTCAAACACAGAAACTCCTTTTTCTTAGGTTGGTAAAAAAGAAAAAATATACGTATTAGGTATCTGCTTCGGTTTAATATATTTTTCTAATTACTGTCCGATTTTGCATCTGTTTATGGTATCACCTAAATATTACACAAATAAGAATTTTTTTTACCTAGAATGAAAATTCTTAAAATGATCGCAATCCTCATCAAAAAATTCAGCTCAGCGTCTATTATAGCAATGTAGCGATGATATTTGGTACGTACTAAAACATATAACACAAAGTGTACTCCGTACATCACTATAAAAGCACACAATGGAGGGTACGTAAAAACTCTGATTATATCTAGTTTACTTATGCACCCCTGAAAATCACAAGATGGCATTATTTTGTTTAAAAATGTTTTCCAGACGTGTCTTTTTGTGTACGACTGAATTATAGCGAAAATCACAATTATCTGAGACAATATTTTTTCTGTAAATTCTGAAAAATGTAATGCAGCAAACTCATCTTGAATGTACAGGTTAATTCTTTGTGCCTGGGTTACAAAGATTAGAAAAATTGCATACAGCAGGCATATCTTTTTATTGTAAAGCTTTTTGTCCTTAAAATCAAATATGGGCAACAGTCCGAAAATGCCAAATACACGAAACATTGGTTTGAATAAAATATTAACTTCTGCATGAAAATTTGTGGCCATTTTCGATAAAGTTTGTGTTTAATTTGATAGGACCATGTTCATGTTTAATCAACATGCTAAGGTTAAGTGATAAAAAGTTCATTATCTAATTTGTTTGTGTATCCGTTAGAATAAATTTTACGGAATAAATAAAAACACAAAGAAGTGAACACTTTAGTCCGCACGTTAATTAGAAAAATTAACGGTATTAAGGAAATTCATTAGGGCCAAATAGCAGTAAATTGATGTCATTTTTTGTAAATAAACGGATAGGGTGGTAATTGGTGGTGGTGACAAATATACGAACAATTATCTTAATAAAAAAATCGGTCAAGTGCAAGCTGTACTTGCACAATTAGTGTTCCGTGCCTTCAGGTCCCTACTTAACTTGAGCAAACCTCTGCCACCCCGACCCAACCCAACCCAACCTGCCGCCGACGGCACCAACGCCGTATCATATCGCGTATGAACCGAGATGAGTGGGCCAAATTAAAAATTTTGAAAACTTGTAAGGATAAAAGTTGTTCCATACATCGTGATAAATATTTTTTGTTAAAACACTTTTTCTCTAAAACTAATGGTTCAGCAGTTATAAGGAAAAATGCAATAAAATTGTTTATAAAAATTGATCACCCTAGAATTTTTTAATCCTAATAATTTTCGTTCGATCTACACCTAATTCTCAATATTTGTGATTTTTTTTCAGATTTTTCTGAGCTATCCTTCTGGTGATAAGGGTGGGGGACAGCAATTTTTAAGCGTTTTCCCGAAAAATTATTAAAATAAATGCATAAAAAATACATCATATATATCGTTGAATTCGAGTTTCAATAAGCTTTCATTTGATACCCTACACGACGCCCTTGAAAGTTGTTTTCCATTGCCCAAATTAACGCCCAAAATCAAAATTTAACTTGTTATATTTCACGTCTATAATTGGGCCACCATACCCTATCTCGGTGCTAAATTTCGAATTTTTACGAGTTTCAGAGAAAATAGCCGGTGACAGACGGACGGATGGACACCGAAGTGATTCCATTAGTGTTCCGTTACACGGAACACTAAAAATTACCTACTCCTGGATTCACTATCGCTAAGATCGGCTTAATTCAACAATCGAAGCTTTACCTTGACAAATATAAGAATAATAAGACAACAAAGTATTGCATTATCTATTGCATTTACTATGAATTTCTTATATGAATTATATTATTGATTGATTTTTTAGTCAATAATTTATAAAGAAAAAGACATGTAAGTGGCCAAAGGTAAACGAATCTATTTAATTTCCTGCTTTTATTAGTGTTCCGTAAAATGGAACACTTATGGAATGACTTCGATGTCCGTCCGTCTATCACAGGAGATTTTCTCTGAAACTATTCGACGTAAACATTTGAAATTTAGCACAGAGATAGAGTGTGGTGGCCCAATTATAGACGTTGTATTGAAAAGCGGAATAGAGCGGTAAAGAAGACGTAAGTTGAAAATGCACTTACCATTTATCCAACTACGTTCTTCGAAAGGGGACTGTATAGCGGATTCGGAAGCGTTCTTAGCGGCACACCTTTGAATTTCTTACAAGATTACGTAACAAGCGGGATAGTAAACATTCCGACTGATTTTTATCACTAGCGGAGGAACAAATTATAAATGGCGTGTGTATCACTTTTGCTTTCTTTCTTATTGCCAGGTTCTGGGAAAACATCAATGTCACGAAATTTCCGCGGTAACATGATCACTGTTGTGCGCTGCTGACAGCTTCGGCAACCCAACCCAATATGGCGGACGCCACAAGATGGCGGATTACCTTTTTTTTCACAACACAATTGATATGGGTATTAAATGAAAGGGTTTGACGAGAAGAATGCGATAAGCTATGTGATGTAATTATAAACCCAATATGGCGGCCGCCACAAGATGGCGGATTACTATTTTCTTCACAATCCCCATGATATGGGTATTAAATGAAAGGGTTTGACGAGTAGAATACAATAACAGGTAAAATTTCTTGTAATAGTGATGTATTATGAGTAATGCATAGGTTAAGACGTAACTAAAAATTTAAAATAAAATCTTATAAAAAATACTTTTTGAAAACAAGATTTTATTATTTAGATGTACTAAAACGAATAAAATAGGTTTAGTTTTTTCATTGTGGCAATGCTAAATGCAATTTATAAGTGGACGCAGTTCGTGTGGGTGGATCCTAATAAAAGTAGTATGAAAGTTATCACTGAAACAGATTTAATACATTATGTTACATTTGTTGTCTTAAAAGCTTGGCGCACGAATAGAAAAGAAAAAAATACATACCTAGGCATCTACTTACAATTTCTGCCAAATAAAATTAATGCCAGTAACTTTTTTCGCGCGACGAGCTCTTAAGACAATAAATTTAACATAGTATATTATAGTTTTAGTGATAACTTTGATACTACTTTTATTAGGATCCACACACGCGAACTACGTCCACTTATAAATAGCATTTGTCATTGCCGCAATGAAAAAAATATACTAATTTTTTTCGTTTTAGTACATCTAAATAATAAAAGCTTGTTTTTAAAAAGTATTTCTTACAAGATTTTATTTAATGCTATATTCTGGCAGTTAAGAATAAGTAAGTAATTTTTTCAATTTTTTTATTTACATTCTCAATAGACAAACACTAGCCAAACAAAACAGCAAATATGTATTATACATACATATATATTAACTTACTTTAAAGTTTACTTAAACAACCTATATTCTACACCAGATCTAATTACAAAATACATATACAAAATCAGTCTTTTAAAACATAAATAAATTATTAATATGAATATTGTGGATAAAATTTAAGATATTTTGTACTATTATGTATTAGCAAAAACAATTGGTAAGGTAGAAAAATAACCTAACATAAGGATCAGTGTCCAAGTATCAAGTAGTACTGGGAGTCATAAAAACTACTTGGAACCACAAGTACTAGATTTAAAAATGAAACCTCTGTAATCACCTCGAATTAAGCAATTTTAGCTTAAACAATTGTTTCATTTTTAAAATATATCGACATAAAATAGTTTCTTAATACTGATGTCCAAACACATAAAAATAGGATAACATTGGTAAAAATGCACTCAACCTACTAATGTTAAAAGTATTTATTTTTTTTTAAAGTAACAAATCTTATTGAAGTTACGCTACTTAATCTTTTTTCTTGCTGCAAGTTTAAAAATTAAACATTATGAAAGCCTATAAATTGGTTATTTTGCCTAACTCTCAATGTTTTTCTCGCTAGCATGTTCACTGGTTACTTCCCAATGTTCCTGCCTCTTGCCAGTTGCGAAAATATCAAAGAAAATCGTTGATACCAAGGAAATTGCTCCTGTTATAACAAAAATTAGTCTCCATTGGGCTGCGGATGTCTAAAAATAAATTTAGTTTAAGTTAGGACAAATCTTTGGATGTAGATGTCAAACCAACTTTAAAATGATGTAATAACACTGGACGACAAAAAAAATCTTTGTGGAACATAAAGCTGAAGTGTAGTAGAATGAACCTATCTGAATACGCAAATGGCCAAAAAAAACTTGTAACACGTAAGGTTTTCGTGTTACATTAAACAAACCACATGTAGAACGGTACCGTTTAATATTTAGTAAAAAAACGGTTTTACAAGTTTTTTAACCCTGAATGTCGACTATATTTATAATTTATATTAACATCTAAGAAAAAAAGCAAACATCAAAAATATGTATTATAAACACACGTATTCTATTTTTTCCTTTTATGGGGGATCACATCTTCTCTCTTCAAAAACCAACAGTAATCACCCATCATGGCTGGATCCAATCGTCCTTGGTACCGTCCATTGTCCGGATATCTTGATGGAACCTATCGCCCTGCTCGTCGCTGACAGCGCTCAAATTCTCAGGAGAAGATGATAAATGGGAATGGAGAAAGTGAATTTTTAATGACATTCGGCAACCAAGCGATTTGTAGGTGTCTAAAAGTTGATTAACTAGGTGTTCGTAGTTTGCATCCATATTGTGGCCTGAAAATCCTCTCACTACCCTTACAAATGAGTTCCAAGCTCTGAGTTCTTGCGTGGTGAGCTTTTCTATAAAATTACCATCGTCCAGCAATTTTCTAATTTGTGGCCCAATAAAAATGCCTTCCTTTAATTTGGCGTCACTTAACTGGGGAAAGACTTGTCTTAGGTATTTAAATCCGTCTCTCTCTTTATTCATAGCCTTCACAAAGTTTTTCATCAGTCGAAGTTTAATGTGAAGAGGAGGCAAAAGGACATGTTTTGGGTCTACAAGGGGCACATACTTAACATTTTGAGATCGCGGTTAAAATTCACTACTTTCCGGCCAAATTTTCGTTACATAATGTTCATTCACTGCCCGTGTGTCCCACAAACAAAGAAAACAGCAATGTTTTCTAAATCGTCCCTCAAGTCCCACTAGAATTGTACCGGTTGTAGTTTATTTGATCTCAAAGGATGCGCATATTTTCGTAGGATTCTTTCATCGTCACTGAATGGGCAACTGGTATAGATGGTTTCAAATTTCCATTATGTAATAACACAGCTTTTAAACTATATTTCGATGAGTCTATGAACAAGCGCCACTCACAAGGAGAATGCTCGATATTCAGTTCCTGCAGTAAACCAGCGATATCAGTACACGCACATAACGAATTTTCCATATTGTAAAATGCAGAAAACGTAGCGTTTCTTTTCCTAAAAGTCGTAATTTTTGTTTCTTTGGCTAGTAAGTTCCACTCCTTAAGACAGGAGAAGTTCCGACTGTTGCTTTGACAACCCCAAATCACGTACTGAATCATTTAACTCACTTTGAACTATCAAATGTGGCTCGCCGGAACTGGGACCTGGAGTAAAAGTGGGGTCGGAGCTGCTTGATGATGCGTGATTATCTCCATTACCTCCCAAAATAATATCTTGCGAATCTAAAGGCGCAGTCGGTACTGGTAAGTCTGCATTGTGAGGAACAGGTCTTATGACAGAAGGCAAATTCGGATATTCGACCTTGCGCTTTCCTTTTTTGGAATAACATTCAGTCCTTGTCATGCAAAAGTAGTAATCGTCAAAATGATTGGTGGGCTCTCGCCATACCATTGGAACTGCAAAAGGCATAATTTTTCTCATCCCTTTGATCCACTGCACCAATGACACGCTACAGGTGATACAGCATACATGGGGATCCCACTTCACCAGAAATTTTCCACAAATATAACAAAACTTGTCAGGAGAAATTTTGCAACTGCTGCGCGTTTCACTTGACATTTTCGTCGTTGACAAAACTTTCTTAACTACACAGAACCACTCAATTCAAAACTCAAAAGAAGACTGAATAAGAGAATAAGTTTAAGGTTATAACCAATCCATTTGAGGTTATCTTTCTGTTTTACAATGCACCCCTTTTAAATGACCCCTCATAAAATTTACTACCTGCCACTATAAAGGGGTCTAATTAGCCCATTGAAAAGTGGTTCGTGTTAGGGCTTTATGAATATTTTTCTATTATTAGAAAGGTATTAGCATTGTGAAAATAATGGGCTGAACTGTGTTACAAAAGTCGTGTCGGCCAGTGTAATGTTTAGTAAATAATTTTCTAAAATTATTTTCGGTATGCAATCAGAAAAGCTTCACAATAATATAAAAAACGACAAGAGAACGGATAATGAATTTACAATGTGATAGAAACAAACTTTAAAATTTATAAATAACAAATCGGAAGATAAATTAAAGAAAAAGTTCCCGTGTCGACTCAAATAATGTAAAGATGCTGAAAATTTTTTTGGGACATTTTAAAAATTGCAAAAGTGTTTTCGCCCAAATCCGTACGATTTGTAAAAGAATGATTCACATGCGGAGCGAGCCGAGAACCTCCTTTTTTAAAGTCGGTCAAAATGTAAAAATCCCAAAATTATTGGTCTATTTGTCATTGGAAAAGAAGACCCTAAAATAGAAACCTTGGCAAATATACCTATTTATTGAAATTGTTTCCAGATTTTCTTTTTCACAAATTTTCGCAAGTGAAACAAAAAAGAAAGTTAATATGAAATGTACTTACGTTGGAAACCGTAAAACAAAGACTGCCATCTTTTGGATTTTTAAAGGAAGATCCCTGAGGAGTTGTTTCTAGAAAAATTCAATTAGACGAATAAAATGCTATTGAATTTTAAACCTTTTGTCAGCGAAATCAATAACGTATTAAGAAAAAAATTGAAAACTTCTTTTAAACTTACTTTGGGCTATACCAGACGAAATAAAAATTACCAGCAGTACAAAATCCACATGAAGATCACCGAACATATTGGAAAATTATTATTCTTCGAACAAATTTTTTAAAATAACTTTTAAGTACAGAAGTTGAGTGGCGAGTGAACGCGGTTTAATCTTTATCTAATGACTTTTTTTTATATTGCATTGAAATGAAAAAAATTGAACCATAACGAGGTATCTAATGGTTAAAAACTACCGTAGTTACTTTTTTAAAAATATTTTAAATGCTGTTACGGCTAATTAATCTCTATTATGTTACATGCCCATTCTGTTACGAAAGAAAATAAATGCAGTGGTTAAAGAACAAAATGGTGTTTATATAGGGTGTCCATTTAAGTTTCTTATAATATTTTTGAGTAACTTAATTTTGTTACTCGCTTATTTCCAAGAATAACATGAAAATTCTCGAAGAATCGTTTTTTGCTCAAAGTTGTAAAAGTTGACGCTACCGAAAATAACTTTTTCTATAAACAAGTGGAATCCAATTATTTTGGAGTTCTAGTTTCAAAATATATATTATGCTTGGTAGAGGGATATCCAAATGAAACTGAACAGGCCTTAAAACATTTTTAATTTTAAGGATGAGAAAAATGTTAAATATGAAAGTTTTGGGGATTCATATATTTTATCAGCAAAACAATTGAGCATCGAATAAGAAAAATATAGCATAAAATATCGATTTTCTCGCTAATTTTAAATTGGATGGTATGATTTTTATCATATTTTTGGATTCTAGGAGAAGTTCTAGACATATTTTGTATACCGTGCCCTATAAGGTTTTTCAATCGGTTCTAAGATATTTCAAATTAAAAATATATATAATATATATGATTTAAACGTAACCATCCAGGTTGCGAACGAAATACTTGATACCTTTTTAAATTTTCTTCGTAGGTAAGTCAAAATTAACATCATGCTTGATAATAATACTGTAGTCACAGTGAATTAATTCATAATTTTATTTTAATGGAAAATATGTTAATGTGTTATTGAGAGATACAAAATTTTAAAATTATATTTAAAAAATAACGATAATGTTAGAGCGACTTAAAGACAATACGAAGAAACTATTGAAGAGGGACAAAGAACTCCGTCATTAAACACCATAATAAAAACAAATAGAAGACTAGAAGAAAGAGGAATTCTGGGCAATGAAAAAAGAAGAGAAAGAAATGAAGAAAGGGACCTAGCGATTTTACTATAAATATTTTCAAGAGACGCCAAAGAAATCATTTCTCGATTGTGCGCGGTATCTCAGATATGGAAGAAGAAATAAAATGGTAATTTATGGAACAGTTCAAAGAACGTGAAAGTATTTTAAGTATAGACCATATAAAAGTATGCCAGTTCAAAAGCTTAGTGCCAATCAAAAAGAAAGGAGATATACTTTTGTCACAAACATTAACGAAAGAATGCGGAAAGATCCTAATTTATTTCATACTATCATTGGGACAGCCGAAGCAACTTTTTCAACTGCGAGAATGTTTAATATTACTTTTCAGTGGCATAATTTAATCAACGTTTGGTGTGGAATATTACAAAATAAAATTCTAGAATAATTGTTTTTTCGGAGAGCATTAACTAACTAATTTTTGAGAAAATGAAATCAAAGATATTCTCGACGAATTGCCACTTGAACAACATCTACGTATTATATTGTCACAAGGGAGTTGTTGCGACTGAGACTACGTAATAGTCTCTGGGATCGTACGGAGGGAATAAAGTTAAAGCAGGTTATAACGAATAGGATTTTTTAATTAACTAACACTCATAAAATAATGTTTGGCTTTAAATAAATGAAATCATACACTTACTTATTTACTTCTCTTACATCATCTCTGTAAGGGCGGCTCTTCTCCCAACCAACGGGCACATGTCTTATCTCGACATCTTCAGAACGACTGCCTATCACTTTATCATCCAGTGATCGATGATCTGTGCATTGGTGGGTCAGCATAACTTGGCTTACTCCGTAAAGTTAAACAAAACCAAGCTGACCATCAATGTCGTCATCAAGTCCACAGAACAACAAAGTATCTGTTCATCGTTATTGCCAAAATAATCTTTATATAAATAAAATGTGATTTTAAAAATGATTAAGTAATAAAAGAATCCATGACTATGACAATATCTCAACAGGACGGAGCGCCTCCCCATAATATAATTATTGAGATTGGCAATTTTTTTTTAACCATCAGTATAATGCTTGCGCGGTGGTTCTTAGCACTGCTGGCCTGGCCCCCCAACTTGCTAATTGTGAGCTTCCTGTCTTCCTGTCCTATTGTTCCTGGCAGCAACTTTCTGGCGTGTCTTTTCGCAGTGGTATCTGTACGTGAGAGATCGGTCCAGTATGACGCCCAGGTAGGTTGGCTAATCTGTATGTTGAAGAGCGGTGCCGTTCCAGGTGACTTGTAGCTTTCGGTTTGCTTGAAGGAAATGGTGGTGGAAAGCACTGACTTGTGTCTTCGAGGGTTTTGGTTTGAGGGGGTTCTTTTGGTAGAATTTTGACATAATATTAAGCGCTGACTCCAGCTTTTCTCTCACGTCCTCAAAGTGTCTACCCTGTGCAGTGATAGCTAGGTCGTCGGCGTATAAGAAATGTTTAGTAAAATCAGGTGCTGGCTGGTCGTTTGTGTATATGTTGGAAAGTATAGGGGCCAGATCGCTTCCTTGGACAAGACAGTTTCTCTGTGTAGTGTATTCTTTAGTAAAAAACCATGTTTTTACATACAATACTTTTTATTCAGCCAAAAATTACAAGAAGAAACGTTCAATAGGAAACTAAGAATTTTGTTATATATTTTTACATAGTTACATAAAACAACTGCTCTGTTTCTGTCATCCTAATCATAAAGAGTAGGCTGCAACAGTACGCAACCCACATAACATATCTAAGGGTAATTCTACACTATAATATTTAGCAATCTACAGACATCATATTTCCTCCACCCTTAAGTTCTGTGACAATCTCCATTAAAGATTTAAACGATCGGGAGGTTTTATTTTTCTACGAGGTCTATGGCTTGCCAATGGACTACTACTACTAATAATAACTTTTTCCCTATCATTATCTTGTACAATTTTTTCCCTATCTTTATCCTGTACAATTTTTTCCCTATCTTTATCCTGTACCACCTCTGGTTGTTTTAACTCAGGTATTCCTATTTCACTGTTACCATTGCTATTACTTGGTTCACTGATAGAAATTTCACTACTAACTTTTTTACCAAACTCACTTCCCTCTCTAATGTCTTTAATTAAATCTTCGTTTCTTGATACTACACAGCCCTTTTCAATTTCTACTTTATCATAAAATTTTCCTATCTTGACCATCTGGTCTACATGTCTTTTCCATTGTAAATCACTATCATTTACTGGTTTACATATGTACATTGCCCTACCTAATTTACTAACAACTATAGCCTGAACCCATTTCGGTTTTGTATTCCTATAATATTTTGTATAAATAAGCTCTCCCTCTTCAAAATCTACATTCCTATTACCATGATGAAATTTTATTTGACTTTCCCTAGCCTTTTCTACTGCCGACTTTGACAAAAAATCTAAACGTGTTTTTACCTTTCTTGAAAACATCAACTTGGAAGGAGTTTCCCCTGTAACACAATGTGGTGTATTTCGGTAAGAAAAGAGGTATTTACTTATTAAGGTTGAAAAACTTGCATTTTTAAATTTTTGATCTATCAAAAGCTTATTAAGAGCACTTTTAAAAGTTTTAACGCTATTCTCTGCTGCACCATTCATCGCTGGATGGTACGGAGGAGAAGTTACATGTTTAATACCGTTATTTTTACAAAAATCTTCAAATTCCTGGCTTACCAGTTGCGGTCCGTTATCCGATATTATAGTATTGGGTAACCCATAACGAGCAAAACAGTCACGTAACGTGTCAATTGTACTTATCGAGTCTGTTTTAGTTATGTCATAAACTTCCGGCCATTTTGAATATGCGTCCGTAATAATTAAAAAAATCTTTCCTTTTACTGGACCTAAAAAATCCACGTGAATTCTATCAAAAACGTGCTTACCTTCCTCAAATTTCATAAGCGGAATCTTGTTCGGGTTTTTGGAATATGTCATACAAGGTTTACAATTTTTTACAAATTTTTCAATATCGGAGTCTAAGTTTGGCCACCAAAAATACTGTCTAGCTATTGATTTCATCTTTACCATGCCATTATGTGCGCCGTGGATTTCCAACAAAAGCTGTTCCCTAAATTTAGTAGGAATTAACACACGAAAACCCCACATCAACACACCACTCTCAATGCTAATCTCTAATTTTCTACTTCGAAAACTTTTCAAAACATCTGCAGTTTCATTCGGCCAACCATCCCTTGTATACAAAAATACCTTACTTAAAACCGGATCTACTCTAGTTTCTTTCCTTATTTCCTCTGCTCTAACTGGAATACTGTCTTCTACCAAAAAATTAAAATAATCCAATTCTGTAGATTCGATTTCCTCTGTTCCCTTGACTGGAAAACGTGAAAGCCCATCTGGTATTCTTTAGTAAAAAACCATGTTTTTACATACAATACTTTTTATTCAGCCAAAAATTACAATTATTTTCCTGTGAAAAATCTATTTTAATATTTAAAAGTTTAATAAGATCCCTACCCATTAATGGTGTTGACCCATTTTTAACAACAATTAACCTACAATCTTCCAATACCTTGTTATCAAATTTAATTGTCACATAAAATTCCCCTTCAGGTTTAATCATACTACCATCGTAACATCTTAATTTAACATTGGTATTTTTTAATATGCAGTCTTTAAAATTCTCATTGAAAATACTTTCTGGAATCACTGATATTCCAGCACCGGAGTCTAACTCCATCTCTAAATTTTTACCATTGATCCACAAACTAACCCTTGTAGGCTTTACGTACTCTGTACCATTATTGACATAATACATTGGAGTCAAATTGAAGTCAAAAACTTCATTGTCAATGTCATTGTCAATCTGTACGTCATTTATTTCTACATAATTAGTTTGTTGACCACAAACCTTAGCTAAATGCCCTACTTTTTTACAATTTCTGCATCTATATTTAATGTACTTACAATTTTCCGTCTTATGATTATCATAACCACAACATTTACACTTACAAGGCATCTTGTTTTTCATATTATTATAATTTTTTCCATCCTTACTTGCTCCTTGCCCAGTCACATACCTCTGCTGCATTCTTCCTGTCCCACTGTGGCTGCCTTTGCTTCCTCTATTAATCGACAATCGATGCAATTGCTGAGATCCCTGCAAAGATGTTGCCAGTGCCGCTTCTTTATTTACTGCTACTTCCAGGATTTGTTCCAGTGATTTTGTGTGTTCTTCTTCACATACTCTATCCAAAATCATGTTTCGTCGAAGCCCTGACACAAATCTGTCTTTTAAAACTTTATTTAAGTTTACACCAAACTTGCAATGACTTGCTTTATTTTTTATTCTTGCATACCACTGTCTTATGCCTTCATTTTCGAACTGCCTTAGCCCATAAAACTCAATACGTTCTTTAAAAACCGATATACGCTTTGAAAACTGACTTGTCAAAATCATACATAATTCATTATACGTCTTACTTTTAGGTAATTCCGGATCACATAAATCTCTTAAGGTCCTGTATGCTTGTTCACCTACAAGAGTTAATAAAACTGGTACCTTTTTATCATCTTCTATGTAATTCGCTGCAAAATATTGTTCCAATCTTTCTACCCACATTTGCCAATCCTCATCGGGTCTGTACTCTGAGATAGATCCAACTGGAGCTGTATACATTACTGTTGTGGCCGCCTTGGCCCCTTCAGCCATATTTCACGTTCGCCTTGAACTTGAAATCTTCAAAAATTAATACATTACTGCTGTGGCCGCCCTGGCCCCTTCAGCCATATTTCACGTTCGCCTTGAACTTGAAATCTTCAAAAATTAATACATTACTGCTGTGGCCGCCCTGGCCCCTTCAGCCATATTTCACGTTCGCCTTGAACTTGAAATCTTCAAAATTAATTTCTTATTTTGCCTGCGTTTTCACTGTACTTTTACCTCGTCGCCATTTGTAGTGTATTCTTTAGTAAAAAACCATGTTTTTACATACAATACTTTTTATTCAGCCAAAAATTACAAGAAGAAACGTTCAATAGGAAACTAAGAATTTTGTTATATATTTTTACATAGTTACATAAAACAACTGCTCTGTTTCTGTCATCCTAATCATAAAGAGTAGGCTGCAACAGTACGCAACCCACATAACATATCTAAGGGTAATTCTACACTATAATATTTAGCAATCTACAGACATCATACTCTGGTTTCTCCATCTACTTTTTTCCCTCGAGTGTGACAAACAGCCGTCAGTTCTGCAGTAGAGATCCGACGATTTTTACGAATTGGTGGTCCTTAAGCGTATCGTATAGATTCTGCATCACCATTCCGTGGTTTACTGTGTCGTATGCAGAACTTAGATCCACTACTGCTAGTCCTGTCATTTATTTAATTTCAAAGCCTTCCTTAATGTGTTATATGAGATTCAGAATTTGGCTGTTGCACGATTTTCCAGGTCTAAAACCAGCTTGTTGTGGGATTAGCTACAGTGCTCTCGTATATTTTGAAGAGGTGGAAGAGGAGTAATATGGGGCGATAGTTCCTTGGTGAGTTAGAGTCTTTCCAGGCTTATGCAGTGCTACCACTTTACCTTTTCTCCAGGGCTTGGGGATCTTGCATGTTGTTCGACATCTGTTAAAAGTTCTAGTATCCAGTTTTTGGCGCCTGGAGCGAATTATTTGATTTGTTACACACACATGTCGTCTACGCCTGCCGCTTTCCCGTCCTTCATCGAGGTTATTCCCAAGTTAGCGGCATTTTGTACTGTGTTTTATGCTTAAGAGAAGTTGATAAGCTACTTGGTTAGGTGTTACGTTGGTATATTGTTGGATTTCCTTTGGGTCGTTGTTGGCCTTTTAATAAGATTCCAGTCCATTTTACTGATATGGGTCAAGTCCATCCTTTCCAAGGTATGAGAGGCCTGGGATGAATTGTTGTCTGCAGCCTGGTGATATGTGGCGTTTAGAGACTTTTCTTGTTATATTTACAAAGGCTTGGCAGATTTCAGGAGTTGGGTTTACTATGGTTGCATCCAGTTCCTTAGCAAACTTCGCCTACTCAGCCCTTTTGAAATTGAATCATCTACGGAAAGTTATTGTTGGTGCTCTGGTTGCGGCATGTACCTGTATTCCTATTGGTCTGTATTGGGTTTTCGGGATAGGGTCATATACAGTTTTTATTCAGCAGTCGTGTGTGTTAGATCTGACGGAACAAATGTCAGGATTGTACCCGCATTACCACATTTTACTGCTAAATGAGCATGGGTATTTTGGGTCGTGCTTCTGTCCATTTTCCAGTATATGTCCATCTTGTCGTATCCCTAGGTGGTGATGTGGCAATTTTAGTCTCCTACGATGAATTGTTTCTATGGCATTCCATGTATTTCAGGTCTTCTCGAATGTTCATCTCTGTGGGTTTCCTGGATGCATAATATATCCCATTTGTGAGACTTAAAGAGCTTCCTTCCTGCTTGTTCTTTGTAATTCCCTCGACGTTTAGGCTAACAATAATTGTCAGAGTTGGCGCTGATAAATGCCATTTGGTGTTCGTTCCGTGTCGCATTGGTTCTTATGCCGGTTGTGTTGTTCTAACGTGTAGCGTACCATGGCCAATATTCGCAATATATCTACATGACAGCTGTCAAATTTTCAGAAGCCTCTAGAAATTTGAAATGTGCGTTCATTTTGGGACACCCTTTACCTTGGATAAAATTCATTATATTTGATTTTTCCTAAAAGTTGTAAAAGAAATATGGAATTTTTTTTCTAAAAATGCAAAATTCTTGCAGGATAGCAGGCTCAGAAATTGAAGAAAGTAGATTTCTTAATTTTTTTTGATCACGGCTGCTAAGACCGAAACTAATCAACGGGTAAAATAACCAAATGTAAAAATAAAACTACTAGATTTTGCAGGACTAATTTATTTGTGACTTATATTGCACATTATAGGATGGACCGAAAAAAATTATTTTTGGAAATCTTAGTTGAAATTATAAAAAAAAGTTCTGATGTTGGTAGACAACTAAGCTGATTTTATTCAAAACTTTAACAAATGTTTTGGCCGCGCTCCTGGGGGATGAATTTTTTTTAATGTGACATTTTGGATCGGCATAGCGAAAAAGTGATTGGGGTCCACTCTCTAATGACACAAAAAAAGTGATTCGAATATTTTAATCTTTATACGCGCCCCTGGTGGTTTAAACAGGGTAAATTTTGAAATTTGACGGCTTTAACCTGTCATACAATGTTTTACGCGTTGTTTAGTTATAACTATAATAATGCGCAAGTGCAACAAATGTAAATGTTAAAGTTACACTGTGACAATCCTTTGCCTATCACGTATCCAAGTGACGCGTCGCGCATCTGCCACGTAACCTAAGCAAACCTAAGCAATATGAAGCAGGGACGGCATTATATTTAATAAACTACCCTCTTATTTTGTCAGTGCCGGGACGCAGCAAAACATGAAGATATTTTCCAATATTTTATTTTACCATAAGTGAGAAACAATCTATTTTTTGTATGACAGGTTAAAGCCGTCAAATTTCAAAATTTACCCTTCTCACGTCACTAGGGATTAAAGATTAAAATATTTGAACCAAATTTTTTTTGTGTCATGAGTGAGTGGATCACTATCACTTGTTTGCTGTGCCAGATCTAAAATAATATTTTCACCCTCCAGGGGCGCGGCTACCTTTTTTAAAATTTTGAAAAAATCAACTTAGTTGTCTACCCTTCTTACAACTTTTTTTAGTAACTATGTCAACTGAGATTTCCAAAAATAATTTTTTTCGCCTTTTTTCGCCTATCCTATTGTGCATTTGTAAGATAAATGACAGTTATTTATGTATTTTTTTAATAATAGAACTACATTCAACAAGGTACAAGACCGGCCGTTTATAGAAAAAAAATGTAAAGGGCGGGAGGGTTTAGAGGTTATAATTACCCATAAAGAAGCTCGATTCCTGTTTTAAAAATAATATATGCAATCAGAGATTTTATAGTACCTCATACATGTCAAAATTAGTCATCATCATTAAAACTTGATTCGAAGTAAATTTATTGAAACAAGAAATACGTCAATTTAGATATTCCAATGCATACTTAATTTTACATTAACTTTAACTTAAATCGGTAGTTTACAGACCTCTGCCCGAGAATATTTAAGAGTTTACTGTTACCCAAGAATTCAGGCGGATTAATGCTGAAACCTTTTGGAAATCCGTGATAATAAGCTTTAATTGTCTAGCCAATTGTGGAGCACATTTTTAACACTTCTTGTTAAAGGAAATTTTGTAAAATTGCCAAAGTACCATAACTCATTAAGAAATCAATCGAATTCAATTTTTTTCACTTGGCGATATCAAGAGTTTTATGGCCTTTAAATCGATATATCACATGGTAGGGGTTACAAGACAAAAACTTGTCATAATTTATCTGATCAACTAAAAGATCTAAATAATTCACTGACTAAGTCCTAAACCATATTTCTAATTTCGATGATTTTAAGACATAAAAGTAGCAGACAGGCCTTAAATGTCTTTAAATGTGCACTAAAAATGTGCATGTGCCGCTGTTGAATTTATCTATGTGACTATGTGCTTGTCAAACGACATAATATAATATATACGTCCATGTGCATCCAAGAATTAACAACAAAAAATTTACTTATTCTAGAATTCTGAAGGTTTTAACTACTAAACATGTATATACTAAAGATCTCTACACAAACTAGTATGTCACCTCTATAACCAGAAGATCTAAACTAATACAATTTATTTAAAGTATTTAGGTACCTAAGTATTTATTTTTTGTTACTGTAAAACTGCACCAAAACGACGAAATACGTTGAGGTGTTGTATAAAAAATAAAATATTGTAAGTCTGTTGATGCAGAAATAATCCGCAGCCGATATTTTAGTAGCGTGAGAGCTCATAAGTTTGGAAAGAGCTGCAAGTTCCTGAAACTGCTCAGAAACTATGAAAAAGTTCTTCTTCATTTCGATACAAGCGTTCAGAAGCTCGTCGGCAGCTTGACCAACGGTATTGCAGGAATCCATCATATAGAAAAGGTAAAGCTAAAACAATAAAATTAATAAAAGTGTACATTATGGACCTCCAAATTTTTTGAGCATATTAAACTTAAAGATTCAAAACTAAATAAACGCAGATTATTCTGTAAACACCGAATTCAAATGCATTTTTGTCAAAAACAGTTGCTTCCAGCGATATTTGTAAAGTATACCTTTCCTACGTAAAAAACCCAGTCTACCAAATCTTGTGAATTTATTTATTATCTCTCAAAATACCCACTGAAAACTTTTCACCCAGGTTTATTTTCGTTCAAATTAATAAATCGAAAAACGCTTGGACATAGGGGGGCATATTTTTTGGTATTTTTACCCATTGTGCTTGAACCCCTAAGCTGTGGTGGCTTTTACCCGGAAAGGGCGGGGAGGGGGGGTCGAGTGATACTTTATTTTGAAGGAATTGAATTGTCTTGCCAACGGAACCTTGCTCGTTAAAATAGTTGTTGGATTTATAAATGAGGCGTTTGATTTAAAGACTTTCTTACTTTTACGCGAATACATATATCACTTCACTTGAGAGGGAAATGGTCTTTAAATGATTTTTGACACTTGGGCATTTTTCAATTCCTTTAAAGCTCCTCTAGATCCATGATACTACACACCGACTAAGTGCCAACGGCAATGGAACTAGCAGGTCTGTGGCTAGTAGTTTTTTTTATTAGGGTGAAATTTGGAATGACGCATCTGACAAAAGAAGGCAACGGGCAACTAATAATAAGAATAGCAATGGAGGGCTTGTTAAAAAGTGTTTGTTACTTACCATGCTTGCGGTATATGGAATACACAATGTAAAGAAAAACGCATCATAATGTATCGCTGGAACCTTGCTCACTGTGTGGAACCAAAAAAAAAACAGAGTAGTATTTAAGAGCTGTAAGGATGAAAAAGCCATAACTAACAGCAGTTGATATCCATTTAGATTGTTGAAGTCTTCTACTAAGTCATCTAATTCTAAATAGGTTTTCCTTATAAGCATAATTTTCTTCGTTACCTCATTAGCTGGTATCTTCGTTAATCCTTTCATACTGGTTGTTAAACACAGATATCTGTCTCTTAGAAGATAAGCTAAAATAATTTTAAAAATCGAATCGAGTTATTTTCCCGACTGGGAAGGTAATGTTTTTAATAGTCGATGTATGTTATGTGTGTATGTTTGTGTCCTTCTACAGTTCGAACCGCACAACCCACTTTACCGAACGGTCTGTCAAAAGATTTATCTCAGTCCTGCGATTGATAGACATGCTATTTTAAAAAAAATCCGAACGCACGAAGCTATATTATTCATTCTTGAATTTTCCTAGGATTATCGGTCAATTGCTTTAGAATTAAATAACTATTATGTGACGTTTCGATTTATTTAACTTTTAAACCATCTTCAGACCTTATTTATAAGTAGGCGGTACACTAATATTCTTGAGTTCTTAGTTGGCGAAAAATTTCACCAAATTATTTCACTTCCGGCTACCAGTATGAAAATTTGCACAGTGCTTATGTACATACTAAGGAACAAAAAACCACCTAGAGACACTCGATCAGAGGTCACGACCCCGCCGTGGTGACGTCATAAATATTACCTCGGTGATGAGTTATGATGGTTCGGTAAAATATTAATATCTCAACTACTCATCGTAATATTGTGATGTTGTGACACATCATTTGAAAGCTCTTGAAAAAAACTAAATAAAAGGTCTTTTATTAACATTTTTTTCTTACACAACCTGTTTAAGATTTATCGCAGCGGTAAAACTGAAAAAGTTGAACTTAGGTAAAGGGTAAAATACTTTTGAACATGAACCTTGAACATTAAGTACAACCAAACTTTTCTTTCTGTCCAAAACTTCTAGTTATAAAATTAAAAATCCCTAGAATTTTCGCAATTTCAGCTCCGGTAGTTACCTCTTTGGCGAGTTCCTAAGATACCCGATCATTAGTCTACAATTAGAGTTGCAAATTTTCTTTAGTAGAAAACGCAATAGATTTCTATAGCCGAAAGCAATAGTAGTTTTCTATAACGACGCAGAGTCCCACTGCAGGGTAGACAAGTCACGTGAAAGATAAGTAACACAAATTTTAAGAAACACAAGTCTCAAAAATAAAATCTATAATAATACTCTTCTTCTTAACTGTTCATATGGGAAACAACTAAATGTCATTTATGTTTGCCCAGAACCGCTACATTGGATCACGTGGTTTCTATTCCCTAATAGACTTTCGAAAGGTCACTCGGCATAACCATAATTTTGAACATAAATATAACCAAACGTTTTCTTCTGTCCAAAACGTCTAGTTATAAAATTAAAAATCTCTAGAATTTCCGAAATATTTTTAGCTCCGACAGTTATCACTTTGGCGAGTTCCGAAGATACCCGATCATTGTCTGCAACTTGCACATTGACGATAGTAGAAAACGCTAATAGATTTCTATAGTAGAAAGCTATAGTAAATTACTATAACGACGCAGGGTCTCACTTTTACCTTTCTTCCATGCCTTTACAGGTGCTGACACGGTTTCTAGTTTTGCAGGTATCGGTAAATCTGCTTCATGGAAAACATGGATGGCATTTCGAGACAAAGCTTTTTTGGCCTACTCCAAACTTCCCGACAACAATACTGATGACGATGAAGATTGCTTACTCATTCAGCGTTTTGTCATCCTTACATACCATGCATCAAGCCCCTCTGGTCTTTAAACCCCGAAGTCACTATTTAGAAACTAGAAGAACTGATTGCATGCAAGTGCAAAGAGATATGTATACGTTGTCGATGTGTAAAATCTGGTCCAAGTTGTACTTTACTTTGTAGTTGTGAGGGACAATGCAGTGAATAGAATGGTTTTATTTTGGAAATTTGTAATTTTTTTTCATTATAGCTATTAGTTTGTTTCAAAGATACTACAAATTAGGCTTAGTTAAGCTCAGAAACATGGTTATATCTTTGTTTTTGTTTTTACTCCTTCTTATGGTCATGTGATTTACAGGTAACATATTCATACGAATAATAAATATAAAAACATGCAATCTAGGGCGTACCTAGAGCGGGGTAGGATGGAGCTTAAAAGTTTAAAAAGTAAAAACAAATCCACAGGTGGTAACCGGTCCAAAATTAAGCACTGAGACATATTGCAACGGGGTAAGAGTTGGCAGAGTGTTACGTTATCGTCGCAATAACTTCTAGACCACTTGTCTTAGAACAACTTTATAAGGACCTTATTCATAGCTTTTTAAAAAAGCTTTCAAATGATATATCTCAACATCACAATATGATGATTGGTAGTGGAGATATGAGCATTTTACTAATCCTATGTTCCTCGTCGCGGCGGTCATTTTGATTACGTCATCACGTGGGGTCTTGACCCCTGATCAAGTGTCTCCCGGCGGTTTTTGCATTAATTCAGTTTTTATTAATTTTCGGACACAATTTTTAATCAAACCCTAATAAGTTATACATTTTTGAAATTTCCATAAAATTTCCTATCGGATAAAGCAATATTCGCGGGAATTCGCCATAAATTAAAAAATACAGTTGATTAAATCAAAAAAAAATTGGAAATAATAATAAAAATAATTTTCTGGATTAATTCAGTTTTTATTAATTTCCGGACAGAACTTTTAATGAAACCTTAATAAGTTATATATTTTTGGAATATCCAGAAAACTTTCTATCGGATAAAGTAATATTCGCGGGAATTCGCCTTAGATTGGAAAATACAGTTGATTAAATAAAAAGTTTTTGAAAAGAGGGTAATGAAAATGGAAATTTTCTGCATTAATTAAGTTTTCATTAATTTCCGTACAGAATTTTTAATGAAACCTTAAGTTATATATTTTTAGAATCTCCAAAAATTTTCTATCGGATAAAGCAATATTCGCGTGAATTCGCTTTAGATTGGAAAATACAGTTGATTGAATAAAAAGTTTTTGAAAAGTGTCTTAATACATGTAAAAGCATTATGTAGAATCTCATACTGGTAGCCGGAAGTAAAATATTTTTACGCTAACTCCACCGACTATTAGATCTTATTTGGGAAACATTGAGAGTGTGTATGTTGGGAGGGGAGAAGTATTTTCTGGCTCGAAAGAAAACTCCAAGCTCTTTTTGGAAACCTATTAAATGAGGTGTCAAAAAAATTTGTCGGTAGCGATATAGGCTAAATTGAAGAACGAACATGGACGCGGAAAGCTTAACTGTCCAATTGGAAAAATTAGAATTGCAAACGACCCATTAAATGAACACATAAAATCTTAACAGGTTCCCAGTAAACAGAAAGGTTTTATGTTTTATCTTCATTTGTTCAAAAAACGCAAAATATACAGATTGGATATTTTACTCTGGTTAATATATTTTGTGTTATTAGTCAACTGTCAAATTTGCATCTGTTTATGATACCACCTAAATATTACACAAAAGAAACTTTTTACCTAGCATAAAAGTCCGCAAACAAATCGCATTCCTTGCCAAAAAATTCACCTCAATATCTAGTATATCAATGTAGTTATAATATTCAGAACATCCTACTACATATATACCAAGGTGTGCTCCATACATTACTATTAAAGTACACAACGGAAGGTATTTAAAAACTTTGATTATATCTAATTTACTTGTGCACCTTTGAAAATTGGAAGATGACAGTATTTTCTTTAAAAAGCTTTTCCAGACATGTCTCTTTGTGTAAGACTGAATTATGGTTAAAATCAGAATTATCTGAACCAATACTTTTTCCATAAATTCTGAAAAATATAATGCAGCAAAACCATTTTGAATGTACAGAGTAATTCTGGGTGCCTGGGTTACAAAGATTAGAAAAAATGCATACAGCAGGCATATATTTTTGTTGTAAAGCTTACTGTTCATAAAATCAAATATGGGTAAGAAGCCGAAAATACCCATTACACGAAACAATGGTTTGAATAAAATATTAACTTCTGCTTCCAAATTTGTGGCCATTTTTGATAGAGTGTGTTATAATTTGAGAAGATAGTTACGTTTAATCAATAACGATTGTGTGGTAGGAAGTTCATTATCTAATTTGTTTGCCTTTTTGAACGTTTTGTCTAATGAATAAAAAACACAGCACTTTAGTCCGCTCTCTTATTACAGAAGTTTACAATTGACAAATAGCTTTAAATGAATGTAAGTTTTTGTGAACTAATAGATCGAGTGGTGGCTAAAAAATACTCGATTTTCAAAAAGATCTCAAGAAAACAGTGCAATACTAGAAATTTTTTTTCACACAAGAATAATCGCTCAAAAATAGGAAATATTATTGTTACGTACTTATATCTGAGACTAATGGTAAAGTTGTACACCAAAGTTCTAAACTTTGAAGTCGAAGCAAATTTAGAGCAGGACCGCCGCAGATGGAAGTACGTTTTCTCTTCTTGGAGTCAGTGTCGGCAGATGGAACTTACTGGCTTTCAAGAAACAGTTTTTATATAATTCTAGCTTCCGCCAGCGACTTCATCCACATGGTATGGGTGATAATAGTCTAGTTTGGATGTCATGATTATGAATACGTGAAACATGAGCTATGTTAGGTTAGGCTAGTTATATCTAGAGACCGGATTTCAATCTCACATGACGCGGAAGTCGGGGTCGTAATCAGGTAACTGATAGAAAAGGTAAATTAAGTGAAATTAATATTAGCTTATTAGGAAATTGCAAACGATATCGAAAAAGCTTTGACATAAAACCAAAATGGAAAAATTATATTATATTATGTTATGAAAATGTTTCCAGTCGCTATATTTTTCTCATCCCATCGCATCAGAACTATAATAATATATAACTTTTCTTTTTTAACCGATATCCCAAGCAAAATTTTTAAACCTAAGCATCTAAGCGTTATCTCAGTGGTTTATATATACCATGTCTGAGGCAAGCGAAACCTTGGACTAAAGCTAATATGTTATAACAAATTTTTCCTGGACCACTGCTCTATAATGTAGTTAAAACCTCTTTCAGATCCGTCTATCGGTTAGTGAAAAAATTTCGAACATACATGCTCACTGCCAAACATACATACTATACGAATATAATACACGAGTACACAAATACAAAAACTCCTTTTTCTCAGGTTGGTAACAAAGTAAAAATATACGTATTAGGTATTTGCTTCGGTTTCATATTATATTTTTCTAATTACTGTCATCTGCATCTGTTTATGGTATCACCTAAATATTATACAAACAAGAAATTTTTTACCTAGAATGAAAATTCTTAAAATGATCGCAATCCTCATTAAAAAATTCAACTCGGCTTCTATTACAGTAATGTAGCGATGATATTTGGCATATGCTAAAACATAAAACAAAGTGTACTCCGTACATCACTATAAAAGCACACAATGGAGGGTACGTAAAAGCTCTGATTATATCTATTTTACTTATGTACCCCTGAAAATCACAAGATGGCATTATTTTATTTCAAAAATGTTTCCAGATGTGTCTTTTCGTGTATGACTGAATTATAGCGAAAATCACAATTATCTGAGACAATATTTTTTCTGTAAATTCTGAAAAATGTAATGCAGCAAACTCATCTTGAATGTTAATTCTTTGTGCCTGGGTTACAAAGATTAGAAAAATTGCATACAGCAGGCATATCTTTTTATTGTAAGGCTTTTTGCCATTAAAATCAAATATGGGCAATAATCCGAAAATGCTAAATACTCGAAACATTGGTTTGAATAAAATATTAACTTCTGCATGCAAATTTGTGGCCTTCGATAAAGTTTGTGTTTAATTTGATAGGATCATTTTCGTGCTTAATCAACATGCTAAGGTTAAGTGATAAAAAGTTCATTATCTTATTTGTTTGATTGGGTTTCATTTTTCATTCGGTTAGAATAAATTTTAAGGAATAAATAAAAAACAAAGACGTGAACGCTTTAGTCCTCACCATAATTAGAAAAATTAACGGTATTAAGGAAATTCATTAGGGCCAAATAGCAGTAAATTGATGTTACTTTTTATAAATAAACGGATAGGGTGGTAACTGACAAATATACGAACACTTATCTTAATAAAAAAAATCGGTCAAGTGCAAGCTGTACTTGCACAATTAGTCTTCCGTGCCTTCAGCACCATACTTAACTTGAGCAAACCTCGGCCGCCCGATCTTCGCCCATCTGTCGCGCTACCTGCTGCCGACGGCACCAACGCCGTATCACATCGCGTATGCGCGGAGTTGGAATTAAAAATTTTGAAAACTTGTAAGGGCAAAAGTTGTTCCTTACATCGTGATAAATATTTTTTGTCAAAAAGGTTTTCTGAAACCAGTGGTTCAGCAGTTATAAGGAAATATACAATCAAATTGTTTATAACAATTGATCACGCTAGAATTTTTTAATCCTGATAATTTTCATTCAATCTACACCTAATTCTCAATAATTGTGATTTTTTTTCAAATTTTTCTGAGCTATCCTTCTGGTGATTAGGTTGGGGGACAGCAATTTTTAAGCGTATTCCCGAATAATTATTAAAATAGACACATGAAAAAATACATTATATATGACGCTACCAGTGCGAAAACGGCCTAACCCCAAAAAGATAGTTTCGAGAAAATGTGAAAAGAAAATTTTGGAAAATACTGCTTTGTTCCATTCCTATCCGAAAGTATTTTAATCGATATATTTTTGTTTAATTTTTTTTATTGTAGCTATACCAAGAATGTAGTACCAGAAAAATTGCAAAATGTCATATTTTTTTTAAAAAAAAAGTGTGTTAGGCTGATTTGCATCCTATAAAATTTTGTAAAATTTATTAGGCCAGGGTAAGAAAAAACTTGTTTTGGGCAAATATTTCGTTAAAACAGATAGTATATTTTATGAAAATACAAACGTACAAGAAACTAGTTATAAAAATGTCTTTGAATGTAATTATTCATCATTGTTCTCCTCCATTTCGATGAAATCTTCAGATTGTTCCTCCGTTGTTTTCAAATTTTGATAAAATTGGTGGTAAACGGGTGGAATGAAGTCGGAAAGTGTCAGTAGGTCCTGTTTTTTTTTAATATCTATCTTATGCCCGTTCGGATACAACAGCTGCAAATTATTATTTACTGAAGATGTCGCAGCATTCCTTTTTGCGATGTTCACTGTTTTGAATGCAACGCAATCATTGTTGGAGTATTTAAAATGTATGAGAAATGGTTCATCCTTTTTAAATTTTAGCCATTGCATTTTCAACCACTCTACTTTTTCATCATTTATAGATTTTTTTCTGTTGGTGATTTGGGATTGAAGGGATGCAGTAGAAAAAAAATCTTGGCTTGTCATGACAACAATTTTGAAAGGGTTCTTTTTCCTCGCAGATCTAATGACATTACACCAATGTTCCGGAATGTAGATATCTTTGTAGAATTTTTTTTGTTTCTCGATGAGCCCAAAGTCCTGATCGCAAGCCAAATACGAGTGTCCACTCACCAAAAACTTTTGATCAATCTCGTCTACTGTGTAATTACCAGAACTTACAATAAAATTACAGAGCAGCGCTATCTTGATATTCCGGTTTTGGCCCCCGCACTGGTCTGAGTATAGTATCAGTTTTTTCGAGACAACATAATTTTTCACAAAATGTAGGAGGCACGAGCCTATCTCATCAGGACCTCGTGAAGCTTTTGATTCATCCCAAACATAGATAAATGCTTCGTTTGTTGCCAGGTTATGAATACCCAAACAAAATGTCCACAGTTGTCGCTTATAATAAGCTATACCTGTGGACAAAACTGGAGTGGCTAACGTTTTCATTAGGTCAAAACTAATAACAGTGATATTTTTGTCGTTTCTTGCCAACCCTGCATCTGCTTTCATTCCTTCCCTTGCTGATTCAGCCTTACGAAGATGTAACTCTCGCTCGGTAATAAGTTGCTGCTTTGCAGCTTCATCGGTTGAGGCTTCGATTTTTACTTTTAGAAAATCACATTTTCTACATGAGTCGGACACCGGAGCATGAAAATGTAAATTGAACTGTTTATTAAAAACGTTGGCAAAAACAAAATATGAAGCTGGTTCAGGAGTTTGATCTTTGTAAAGACTATACATTTTCCCTAAACTGAGATCGGGTGACAGGTATTTTCTATGGGGGTTTTTTATTCTTGAATAATGTGACTGATAGGCAGGGAATCTATTTATGAAATTCTTGATTTCCAGTATTCTCTCCTCGCTTGTCTTATTACTGGGGGCATGTTTTCCTCGTTTATCTACGGGAGGGGTCATACCAGCGGCTTTGCTCAACATTATTCTGCTTATTCTTCCATCTGAAACTTTCAACACCTTTTTGAAGAACTCCTTGCAGATCTTTACTTTTTCTCCATTTTCATTGGTTAAATAGTACAATCGCGTATTCGAACGTCTTGATGGATCTGCGTTGGTTTTGTAACACCTTAATTTATTTACAACTTCAACTAAGCCGAAAATATAAGAGGTTTGTAAATCATGAGTTTCAAGTCTATAAAAGGTTTCGAGTAAAGTTTTTTGTCGTTCAGCATTTATTTTCACATGGCACTGATTAGAACAGGGACACACTATTTCTTCAAATAATTTAGGCGGTACCACCCTACCTTTGAAATTTTTATATTCTTCACCTTTTATTCGCTTCGCTTTCATAACATTTCTCGGCCATATTTTCTCATTCCTAATGCGTTTTCTTGTTTTCACTGTTGCACTAGTAGTAGCTTCATCTCTTTCACTTTCACTTTCTGAGCCACTAGGATTACTAGGCACATATTCGGAGCCAGAATCTTCAAATGGGTCGTTTTCATGCGGGTCTGAAAATGAAAAAACATAACCTTAAAAAATCGTATTTTTTATATGCAGAATTAGTACCAAATGATTAAAGTTAAAGTTCTTACCTTTAACATGTGGTGAAGTACTCATTTTCTTCTATTTTTTAACACATACGTAGTTATTGTTCTTAATTCAATTATTCCCCTCACACCACAAAAAACTTTTAACGCTTAGTGATGTCAATAATTGAAACTGTTTTTGCAAGAACGGCCTAAGCCACAGAACTGTGGATTAGGCCGATTAGGCACATTATGTGTTGACAAAATACTTTAAAGCAAAAGTAAATTACTGGCGCCATCTTTTGAACAATAGCTGAAGGTGGCATAGGCTGTTTTGCATTGTATAAAGACATGCTTAGGGAACGAGTTAGGCCGAATATCTCAAAATCATAAATCTGTGGGTTAGGCCGATTTCGCACTGGTAGCCTCATATATCGTTGAATTCGTGCTTCAATAAGCTTTCATTTGATACACTCCACGATGCCCTTGAAAGATGTTTTCCATTGCCCAATTTACCCCCCGAAATTAACCCCCAGAATCAAAATTTAACTTTTTATATTTCACGTCTGTAATTGGGCCACCATACTCTATCTCGGTGCTAAATTTCGAATTTTTACGTTGAGTAGTTTCAGAGAAAATCGCCTGTGACAGACAGACGGACGGACACCCAAGGGATTCCATTAGTGTTCCGTTTCACGGAACACTAAAAATTACCTACTCCAGGATTCACTATCGCTAAGATCGGTTTAATTCAACAATCGAAGTTTTACCTTGACAAGTGTAAGAATAAGACAACAAAGTATTTCATTATCGATTGAATTTAGTATGAATTTATTATATGAATTGCGGAATGATTTTTTGGTCAATTTAGGAAGAAAAAGACAATGTAAGTGGCCAAAGGTAAACGAGTCTATTATTTAATTTCCTGTTTTTATTAGTGTTCCGTGAAATGGAACACTTATGGAATCACTTCGATGTCCGTCCGTCTGTCACAAGCGATTTTCTCTGAAACTATTCGACGCAAAAATTTAAAATTTAGCACAGAGATAGAGTGTCGTGGCCCAATTATAAACGTATTGAAAAGCGGAATAGAGCGGTAAAGAAAACGTAAGTTGAAAATGCACTTACCATTTTTTATCCAACTACGTTCTTCGAAAGGGGACTGTATAGCGGGTTCGGAAGCGTTCTTAGAACGCACCTTTGAATTTATTACAAGATTACGTAACAAGCGTGATAGTAAACATTCCAACTGATTTTTATCACTAGCGGAGAAACAAATTATAAATGGCGTGTGTATCACTTTTGCTTTCTTTCTTATTACCAGGTTCTGGAAAAACATCAATGTCACGAAATTTCCGCGGTAACCTGATCACTGTTGTTCGCTGCTGCCAGCTTCGGCCGCATGTGGCGTTATGGTGCAAATTGAACTTATCAAATTAAACAGTAATAATACTCTAAATATAATAAAAAGAACAGACGTAAAGTATAAAAAGTTGAATTTTGATTCTGGGGGTTAATTTCAGGGGTAAAGTGGGATATGGAAAGATAAAAATAAGAAATAAAACCAAACCGTACCAAATGAAAGCTTATTGAAGCACGAGTTCAACAGTATATATACAGGGTGATTGATGGTGAGTGGCCTATTAGAAGTTCTGGCGAACTAGTCAACGGATCACTTTGAAAATTTGGTAGTTTACATAAGGGGACATGACCTTTCTTTTAAAATTATTTTTGGCCTTGCGGTGTTGCCGCTTCTACTGAAAAGTATTAGCACCTATGATAATTTAAATGGAACACCCGGTATATTATATTTTTTTTAGAATCCCTGTTGGTTTGTTAATAAGTTTCGTTAACATATTCCTATGTCTATCTAGTATCGTTGTCGAGATAATAATTATTTTCTTCTTTTTTTCTCGGAAAACATGGTAGTCAATAAGGGCTGATATTTTTTGCGGATAGGCATGAAAATAAGCCAAAACGTTAATTTCGTTGTCCTCACTAGATGTTACAGGTCTGGGTAAATTTCTGGGAACTTTCAAGGAAGAACCAAAATTTTTGAAATTGCTTTGAATTCGTCTAAATTTCTTATTGTTCATTGATGGCAAATTTGGATACATTTCATTGAATTTTCTACAAGTACGACTAATGATCTTATCACACTGACCATGTAAAACAAATAAATTCATAAGTACTGTATTTGAATAATTATTGTTTTCTTCCATTTCTCTTAAAACCTTAAATTAGAATTTTCAAGTACGGCAACCAACTGACAACGAAACGGAATAAATAATAGAAAAGTGTCATCCATTTAAAAACAACAGTTTCCAAAGGCTACTTTTCAAATTTTCCTAAAAACTCGTGAATGTTATCTGTAATAGTTAAATTGTCCAAATAAATGCTAATAAGTCAAAAACTATTCGAGATAGGTATAGGGACATGATATATTGAAAGATAGGAAATTTACAGAGCTTTTAGGACTGCGGTTAAAATACAGGGTGTTCCATTTAAAAAAATGTACTTTTAATCATTTTTCCAAACCATCAAAATATGTTTATTTTTGAAACACCCTGTACAAATATAACTACGATTTGGACACCGAGTGAATAGCCTCGTGGTATTACCTAGCTCTCCACCAAATTCTAGTGTCCTATCTGTCATGAGTTCAAAAATATCAGCCCTTATTGACTACCATGTTTTCCGAGAAAAAAAGAAGAAAATAATTATTATCTCGACAACGATACTAGATAGACATAGGAATATGTTAACGAAACTTATTAACAAACCAACAGGGATTCTAAAAAAAATATAATATACCGGGTGTTCCATTTAAATTATCATAGGTGCTAATACTTTTCAGTAGAAGCAGCAACACCGCAAGGCCAAAAATAATTTTAAAAGAAAGGTCATGTCCACTTATGTAAACTACCAAATTTTCAAAGTGATCCGTTGACTAGTTCGCCAGAACTTCTAATAGGCCACTCACCATCAATCACCCTGTATAATGATGAATTTTTTATATTATTCTTTAAACATTTTTTTGAGAAAAACGCTTAAAAATTGCTGTCTTCCACCCTTACCACCAGAAGGATCATGAACATTAAGAATTAGGTGTAGATTGAACAAAAATTATCAGCATTGAAAAATTCTAGCGCGATTAATTGTTATAAACAATTAATTGTTTATTTCTTTATAACTGCTAAACTATTGGTTTTAGAGAAGTTTCTTACAAAAAATATTTCTCTTGATGTAAGGAACGCCCTTTGCCCTTACAGGTTTTTCAAAATTTTTAATTTGACCCATTTGATGAAACGCTCCCCACTCAGTTCCGCGCATACGCGATGTGATACGGCGCGTTGATGCCATCGGCAGCGGGTAGAGCGGAGGGCGGAGATCGGTCTACCGAGGTTTGCTCAGGTTAAGTGGGGGGCACGGAACACTAATTGTGGAAGTGTGGAAGCATTTCAACAATTTTTTTTCCTATATACTTAAAATTTGACCACTTAATAATATATATATATATATATATATATATATATATATATATATATATATATATATATATATATATATATATATATATATATATATATATATATATATATACATCTTAATATTAATTCTGCGTCCTTTCACTTTGCAAGGGTTGGGCGTCCAGGCATGTATACCTATTTTTTCTTATTTACCTGTGTAAACTGTGTCATTCTGTTTGCCAGAATATAAAGTTTTTTTAATATACATGGTTTTTTACATCAGTATAGACAGATTTACATTACTATGATATTCTGCGTCCTAACATTTTGAGATGATTCTGCGTCTCGATATACATTTTCATAATACCAGTTTTGGGCGTCTGAGGATAATATACTTCTTATAAAACATCCTATTCTGCGTCCGACATTGTTGCCGGTTCTCGGTTGTCTAAAAATAAATTCGCAAGGGTTAATGACCTCTAGAAGATCTCTTTAAGCACGGTCATTTTCTTCTTTCCAATCGCATGATGCAATTTTAATTGCATCGTGTCAAATTAGAACACGCGCTAATTATTTTAGACTTTGCTTGTAAAATTTGGTAAAAACATCCATCGCCAACTTAAAGAAGTTAAACGACAAACACATATTTTGGGCTAACTTTAAAAGTTTCTTTTTTAATTTATCAAATACTATCGAGAGAGGTAAAAAATCATAAACTACAGTTAAAAAATAATTGGATGATCAAATATATTTCTTAAAGTTGGCACTACTAATTGTTAAATTATTTGCATGGAATAAATTTCATACTAGACAGGGTGTCCGCAAAGGCATGGTCTGTAATTAGTGATTAACTAGATTGGACCAAAATAAGGCTTCATATAAAATTTTATCATATGTCCCCTCATTAATGAGCTACGGTCCCTTAAAAAGGGGACTCTGAAGATAATTTTCACTTAATATTTTTGAAGCCATCCAAGATAAAAATACAAGATTGAAAATTTTAGTAACCTTTGTGCGTTGGGTCGATCTATTATCTTAAAAATATCGGTAGTTAAAAAAGGCTAAAGAATTTAATGTGTTTTTATTAGTTTTTGTTTTCTTGCCCGGATTCACTCGGTTGTCGATTTACACCAAATAAACAAGGAGATCCGACCCCCCGATCGTTGATTCTGAAGGCACATATGACGGCCGCGCTTTGCTGTTGGATAGACCAACTCCAGCATTCGTGAGCATAATAATTAAAAATTACTTGTTATGTAGACCTTTGTCTATTTTTTCCCTAAAGTCGTGACATTACATTTAACAATACTTTTTAGGTTGTATGTGTTTATGCACAGAACTGTAATAATTGATAAATATAATAATTGTAAAAATAATCAAAGTTGAGTTTAATACACATCCTAGATTCAAATCTTAAATTAAAAAAGAATTGGGATATGTTGATAATTTCTGGGAGGTGTATAAGAGGGATGAGTTTAAACAGGCATAAAAATTCAGTACGGAAGGTAGGGGATAATCGGAAACAAAATAAAGTACAAAAACAAAATTTTTTCATTGTGATAAAAAAAATACACATTGTTTACAGGAAAGTCTTATTAATAAAACAAATACTATACGTTGAGTCACCCTATAACTACTCAGACTTAAGATAATATTCGGGAAGAAAAGACAAGATACAAAATTATACATTTTTCTTAATAGTATGACTTAAAGAACAAAAAAATAACCACAGCAAACGAACTTAACATATACCGGGTGCCCTCGAGATTACTGGCCAGCTCGTTATTTTGTTAAGAAATAATATATCGATCTGAAATTTTGGAAAGTCGTATGGTTGCTTTAGATGCAGATTTTGAGTGCTCAAACATCTGTCTGTCGTTTCCGGTTCAACCGGAAATACACCCAACTTTGTTATTTTAAAAGAAACACCCTGTATATTTGTAAAAATCTGAATTTTACGTAACATTCTAAGTATAAAACATGATCATACCCTATATCTATCTTTAACAGTTTTCAAGAAAATAGCGTTTGAAAATGTCGAAAGAGTCTCAAATTATACTGTTTTAACATAAAACAAATGAGTATGCGAAAAATTTAATATGTTATTCTTACTTCTTTTTAGGGGCCTTGTATGGTTGTGTCGTGACAATTTCACTTCCGGTGCAACCGTAAGTGCTACAAAATATGACATTCAGGTACAAATTACTTCAATAATTTCAACTGAACGCCCTATTTTATACTCTAAATCCTAATTTATCTGACTTTTCTCAATACTTTTTGTATACGCTATCCCAGGTCTAGAGTTGATAGTTTTGTTAAGATATGGACAACTAAAAATCTAGCAGCACTCCAATTTTCAATCTTTTCAATTTTATCTAGGCGGTTGTGAACATCATTTGTCGTTTGAACTGCTTCATAACCATGTCAATTTCCAATTATTTAATCTAAGATGGCTATGAATGCAAGAAACTCTTCATATTTTACTTGTGTTTTCAAGCCATCAAAGATATTTTAAACGAAACACCCAGTATATTTTTTAAAATCTGGATTCTACGTAAAATTCTAAGTATAATCCAAGCAAACCCAAGCATACCCCATACCTATCTTTAACAGTTTTCAAGAAAATGACGTTTAAAAATTAATAATCAGAGTAGTGCTTAAACTAACAATTTTATTAGGTTTTTATTATAAAAAATAAGAAATTAGCCATAAATTAAATGTTCAAAGCGTTGACCGTTTTCTCTCTAGCACAGACGAACTCTTTGTTGAAATTCCCTGAGCACGTTGTTCATTTTGTTGTTAGGTGATATTATTAACAGCTTACTTTTTCTTTGATATGACCCCAATATGGCCACCTTACTGAACCATGAGTCCCTATCCATCTATTTTCGAAAGTGACATTTAGGTAATCTGTTACGACCCTAGCGTTGTGCGCTGGAGCGCCGTCTTGTTGATAGAGAATCTGTACATTTTCCCATAGAGGTAAGTTATCTGTAAAATGTTCTATCTGGTTCTGTAAAAAGGCTAGGTATCGTGATGCAGTTAGTGGTTCTTCAAAAAATATGGGTCCTATAACATTAGTGCCTATAACACCAAGCCATACATTGACACCAGATCGTTCTTGAAATGCCCCCTCCCTCACCAAATGCATATTTTGAGTCGCCCAATACTTGGTATTGTTTCTATTAAACATACCCAAATTGGTAAAACGTGATTCGTCGGTAAATAATATTTGAAATCTTAAATGCCGCTGCTGTTGTTCGTCTTCAAAATGCCAATTGCAGAACTCAAATCTTCGAGCATTGTCAGCTTCATAAAGGTGATGATGAATCTGGTACTTGAAAGACTTGTAACCATATTTTGCTAAAATGTTTCTTACGCTCTCTTCCAATTTTCCAATTCCGATTTCTTCAGCAATTTGTCTTGTTGAAGTTGTCGGGTCGATTTCAACACAGGCCAATGTGTTTATTTCCGCCTCTTCATTGACGATAAAACCTTCTCCATTTTATTTTATTTTCTTAACTAACCGCTATTATAATACTACAGAAAGCTGTAAAAACTAAAATTATCTATGATGGCGTGAAAACACAAATAAAATAAAATATGACAAGTTTTGTGCATTCATAGCCATCTTAGATTAAATAATTGGAAATTGACATGGTCATGAAGCAGTTCAAACGACAAATGATCTTCATAGCCGCCTAGAAGAATGTAAAAAATTGAAAATTGGAATGCAACTAAATTTTTAGCTGTCCATATCTCAACAACTATCAACTTTCGACCTGGGATAGTGTATACAAAAATTATTGAGAAAAGTCAGATAAATTAGAATTTAGAGTTTAAAGTAGGGCGTTCAATTGAAATTATTGAAGTAATTTGTACCTGAATGTCATATTTTGTAGCACTTCCGGTTGCACCGGAAGTGAAATTGTCACGACACAAGCATACAAGGCCCCTAAAAAGAAGTAAGAGTAACATATTAAATTTTCCGCATACTCATTTGCTTTATGTTAAAACACTATAGTTTGCGACTCTTTCGACATTTTCAAGAGCCATTTTCTTGAAAACTGTTAAAGATAGATATAGGGTATGACACATATTTTATACTTAGAATGTTACGTAGAATTCAGATTTCTAAAAATATACAGGGTGTATCTTTTAAAATATCAAAGTTGGGTGTATTTCCGGTTGAACCGGCAACGACAGACAGATGTTTGAGCACTCAAAATCTGCATCTAAAGCAACCATACGACTTCCCAAAATTTCAGATCGATATATTATTTCTTAACAAAATAACGAGCTTGCCAGTAATCTCGTGGGCACCCGGTATAATACGTATATAACTCAAAAAATAAATAAAAATACAGGTCACATATTTGGCTACCCTGTAGGTATAGGGTGTTTCTCGTAAAATGTCCATTCAAGTTTATTAACCCATTATTAAGCTAAGAAGAAATTAAAGAAAAAAATGAGTATATGTAGTTTTTTTCGAACTATCCACATATCAAGTTAGAAAAACAATTGAAGTTTAAAAAAAAACGACGGAAAAGACCATTTAGACCGTTATATAAAATGTTGTGGCAGTTTCTGGCTAAACCGAAAGTTAACTTAAAAAACAAAATATATGGAAATAGTTTTTATCACACAAACTGCTAATATCTGCAAAAAACACTTGGTGATCAAATTTTGGTAAATGAGTTTTTCCTTTAGCTTTTCTTCGTTTTTTTCCATTTTCGGACCCCCCTCTCATTTCAGTTATCTCGTAACTTATAAAAAAAAATTAAAAATGGATCCTATTAGAGTTTTCTACGTAGAATCGAGGGGCGTGGTTAGATTTTCATCAGATGTGATTATTTGTGTGTGTGTGTGTGTGTGTGTGTGTGTAAGTTTCAATGGCTCTGGAAGCTTCCAACAGGCCAGACTAGTGATGTGATTATTTATCGAGATATTATTAACCAAACATATGTTTTTTTTAAATGGAACACCCTGTATATTTCTTAACCATTAAGTTACCCCTTTCGAGAGCTTTTCAAAAATATATAACACTTTATAGTTATTTTTTTTTTATTTTAGCCCATAAATCGAACTATTTAGTTTTAAACTGTAATTTTGCGTAGTGGCCGTGTTTAACATGTGGTTTAACGTCAATTCAAGTATTTCGATTTTAAAAGCGAAACTGGTTTAATCCTGTATATTTTTTACGGACTAGAAAAGAAGGTAACAAATTAAAAATATATTTTTGGATAAATGAAGTTTTTTCTGATAACGTGTAAAATATATCACTGTAAAACACAAGCTTTTTAGAGTAAAGTAAACCGCAAACAAACTAAAGAATGGTGTTTCCTTATGAGTAATAAAAAACCGTCTATTTTTAGAACAAGCACCGTTGCCAGCTCGTCGGGCGCAGAATTATCTTAAAATGGATAGAAATATACATCGCCGTAATATACGCCTAGCTATCGCTTCGCCGCCTGGTGTTAAAAGCGTGAACTTTGCACTGTATATTAGTGTTCATTTTGTCGGGTTTCTGCATCCTTAAGGAGAACTTAAATTGCCGCCAAAGAAGTTTACGTCAAATTACTGTACGCCAATGAAATGTAAATCGTAAACACTCCTACGGCGGGTTGCAGAAAGGATGATTAGCTAACAACGTGTTAAATTTGCGTTGTTAAATTTTAGTCAAGTTACCCAAGATTTAATCAAAGCCGGCCCAGGCCTACTCGAAACAGCAATCGCGCAACATCGCTTCCAAAGGTCGCAGTTTCGGGAAAACTCGAACGATAAACGTCAGATTTTAATGTCAACAATCAACAAAGCGTTTTGTATTTCTTATTTCTTGTAAAGCGAAGTTATATTGAATCAAAACAAATATTTTTGGGAAAATAGGCAAAGCGAATAGAAAAATTACACAAATATAGAAGAAAATAAACTTGTGAACATATGTATATGTATTTCTAAGGTAAGTTGTATGAAACCATTGAACCATAAAATACCGTACAGATACCAGCCAAATTTGTATAATTTTTCTGTTGATTTTTAAAATTTGCGTTAAAAATGCTTTACATAAAAAATTTGCTGCTTTTCAGCTTCCTTAACTACAATCCTCTTGTCATTATTATCCATTTATATGTTTGTTTTAGGTGCATTCAAAAGATTTTAATATTTCTCAAGAATGAGAATTCCTAACCCTAAAAATCGAACTTTTGATGGAAGATAAAGCACAAAAACATACTTCCTGATAAACCTACATGTAAGGAATGGAGTTCTAAATGAATGTTATTTGACAGATTATCCTAGACACAATCAATATTTGGCGAAATACCTTACTGCCAAGAAAACAATTTGGAAACAAAACCTTTGTTGTTAAGGTAAAATATTGCCATTAATATCTTAGTTAAATATGTAGCTATCACTACCTACGTTACAAAATTTTTGAGTACAATTTTGTTTCTTATTTTAACCTCAAGTTCTGTGTTTATACCCGTAATAGCATACTATATAACTTTTGTCCAGTTAAGCTAACAAAACATTTTTGTCTGGGTGGATATACTGGTCAATTTGTAAACCTAATTGCTGGTAGTATAACGATTATAATTTTATTAATCATGTGTCACGCTCGAACTCGAGCAAACTAGAGTATTTATTTAATCCACCTCAACTTCGTTTAAGTAAAATTTTGCTCTTTCTCCTTTAATAAACTCTTTGCTCAAGATTCATTAACTCTAATTTTTTTTGTGGCACGTTTACTTAACGACCATTTTTATCATGTGAATATAAAACCCATATCCCCATACACTTGTTAGTATTTAGAATAAGATATCTATAAACAAGTTATTTACTTGGGCTGTAGACAGTAGAACATTGTGCTTTTATTAAAATTATTATGTAATTGTGTAATTTTTTACTTTATTTGCTTTGTTTTTTTTTGTTACAGGTACCAGATAAGTCACAAGAAAAAACCTTGCAGATATTTTAATGTGAATATAGGCTTAACAAGTACCTACTGGTGACATCAAATCAAATCAATGCTAAAATAGTTTTTAAATAAAAATTTGTTATTTACATAAATAAAATGTGTTTTGTGATTTTTCAGAACATAAATTTACATCAGTTACCTACTTTATATCTTTGTTCATTATTCCCTGAAAATTTGTGAAACTAGATAAAGATTCCATAATAAAAACTATTATTTTTTAAAAATAATATAAATGCTTTTTTTTAAGTTTGATCTGTGGCATTAATGTTATTTTTAAATTTAAGAAAGTTGAATATGCACTCGAAACAAATTCGCATTTTTTCAAGTTCATGAACTTAGCCGTATTTTATTGACGAAAATTAGATTACTCGGGACCACGGTTTCTCGGGACCACTTCACGATACCTCAATGTTATTTGAGGCGATTTTAAATCGGTGACCTAGTTATGGCTACGTTACCTTATTTGGCAACGTTGCTCCATATAGTCAATGTTTAACCTAAAAAATCAAAGTATTAAGATTAAATGAGACAGTGTTGCCCAATGGTCTGACTGGGTAATGATTTGGTCACTGATTTAAAAATGGCTTTGTTGTTATCTGACGCCTCATTTTAAATTTATTGTACATTCGCTATTCGCTTAAAGCTCGTAAACTGATCCGGATCGATGCATTTGTCAACACGCCTCAGATCCGGAGTCCGGATGGCAATTTTTAAAAAAACATCGATCTATCGACATCGTTAGACATCGGTGGACGTCACATCGATGGGTTCAAAACATCGAAAGAAAAACTTCGATGTATCGACATCGTTGGAAGTCACATCGATGGATCCAATATATCGAAAGAAAAACATCGATGTTTCGATGTATTCTCGCATAATATATAATATCAAAATAATAAATAAAACAAAGAATCATTCAAACTAAAATAACATTTATTTTCTACTGCGCCGCGATCGTAAATTATTGTGGCAACCCAGCGTTGACTCCCATTAGGGCCATTCATAGCGTTTTCCATTGATAAATTTAGGACACGTCAAATGTATTTCTATCATTCTTCTTTGTATATAGTTAGAAAAGGACACAAACGCACGTACACTCAGTTCGCGCTGGTTCTACCAATGGAAAACGCCATCAGTTTTATAATCGTCGCACATTCACACGAACACGTGTTGAATGGAGTTCGATGTTTGTTCGATGTTCCAGTTGTTACATCGATGCAACGAAACATCGATATTTAAAACATCGATGGAAAAACATCGAATTTTAAGTTCGATATATCGATGTTTTCAAAACATCGATGTATCGTTGCCATCCCTAGTCCGGAGGGTGAAGTAGGGATGTTCCGATACGCCGAAAGTATCGATACTCTGTATCGATCCGGATCGTATCATAAAGTATCGATACAGTAAAATATCGGTTCGAAAAATATCGATACTCTAAATATCGAATAATATCGATACTTTTTCGATTCGAATTTGTTATTCTTTATTTTAAGATTTTTAACTTTGCTTTCTAAAAAAAGTGTTTGTGGTAATTTTATTTTTCTTTAGGTAGGTACTGGTACTAGTAAAAATTTTAAATAAAATCTCAAATTAAAAAAGTTATGGTTTAATTTTTGACACAAATATTGGGGCAGTAAACAGCTAGTAAGTACATCGCCTATGCCTATAAATTCCAAGAGTCCAAGCCTAACGAATAACGAATGTAAAAATAATAATTTTGATAACCGATCCCCACCTAATCTATTTCGACTTTGAGTAATATTTTCTGGGTTTCATAACAATCATAACACTATCCGGACACCTTTAAATTTGGAATTTTAACACATTTTTTTGTTAATATTGATATAACTTACGTTTATAAATGACCTTTGATATGGAAATACAATATTTTTACTCAGAAATTACTTTATTAGTAAAAAAACATGATTTTTGTCAACTATTTTATGGTTTTGCAACATATTTGAGGTTACGGTGAAAAACGATTTTGATTGACGTGAATTATGGAAACACCGTGTTGTCACATTTATTATTGTTTTTTTTTGGTGTTTTTATTTTTTTTTGTAAAATTTTGGCATTAAAGCAAAAATATACTTATTAGTTGTAAGTTGTGATTACTGTCGTCGTTTAAAATGGAAATAAATAATAATATTGTAATATTATTTTCTATTGCGTTGCTTGCGGATCGATTTTCTCAGGTTTGCTCAGTTTTCATCGATATGGGTATATATTTATATACATACGTTGAAATTCTTAATAATCTTTTAGATTTCCTCTTAACTTGTTTCAAGCCGCAATGCCGCAATATCGAGCACAGAATATCTATAGGAAACTCAGTCAACTTTGGCAACACTGCATACAACTGACATTTTATTATGCAATTTTTCAAATTTCAATATGTTTTTTAAGAAAAATACTGAATATTCCGCAAATTTTTTTTTCGAAAAAATACAATTTGAAATACCAATTTTGAATGACATATGAAAAAATTCTTAATTCGGGTGCCCGGAAAGCGTTCCGGGCCCATTTTCTGCTTCAGAAAATAATCTTTCCGAGGGAACTGATGTCCCAACAACAGACAAATATTTGTTTGCAAGCTCTCTTAACATAGGTGAGCAACCGTGGCTGCTCCAGGCATAGAAAAAGATTTGCTCCAGGTTAGAAAAGGGTCTGAGTTAAGAAGTATCGTGGGACTATTTAAATACATTTTGCAGTGAGTGCATCACGAACTACGAGTGTGTTTGCATTCTTTTTTAACATGAGAAAAGGAAGACAATAGAGATACATTTGTGCTTAACTAATTTTACCAATCGAAAACGCTATTATATTTTATATTACTAAAGCCATTTTTACATCAGTGACCAAGTCATGACCTAGTCAGGCCATTGGGCAACACTGTCTCATTTAATCTTAATATTTTAATTTTTTAGGTTAAACATCGAGTACCTATATGGAGCAACGTTGCCAAGGTGACGTACTCATGACTAGGTCACTGATTTAAAATCGCCTTAACTGTCTCCAAGGTCGGGCCGGGCATTCCGCTCCAGTTTTGCAAACCGCATAAAGTAAAATTATGGGATTTGGGATTTTTTCCAAGTAGTCCGGTTCGTGATGTACCGATACTGTTTGATCGATACTCAGTAAAATGTATCGATACTCGATATATATCGAATTAAAAATATCGATACAAAATATCGAGTATCGAAAGGTAAAGTATCGATACTCAAAAATATCGTATCGTATCGCGCATCCCTAGGGTGAAGTACTTCAAAAATTTGAGGTTAGGTTATAACGTAAGTCTTTTGTTTTTAGGATTTATTTTGTTTACGTACAAGCCCTTTGTTTTTCTGTTATCGAGAGAGCCTGACTAACATAAAAGAAATAATTAATACAAACTTGCTTGCATTCCAGTGTTTTGCTGTAAATAAGATAATTTTCGACGTTAGGACGAAAGTAATTCAGAAAATAACTACCTCTACAAGTTGTTATAGTTGTTATTTTTATACCCACAATAGGGTTTGCTATTTAAACTAAGAGAGATGTGAGGTGTTACAGAAAACTGTGTGATTGAAGAAAAGTAAGCAAAAGGAAATTTAGCAGAATATCTATATTTTTATAGAAGACTGTAGGAAAACTGTTTTAATATAATGCCATAAAAAGAATAGTTTATAACCATAGGCCTACAATAATTTCATCTTAGTTTATAACTAACAAGAATTTGAGCAATAGAATATTATGTTTGCATAAGTCCAACAACAAAATAATATTTAAAGAGTAATTTTGTTATGGTATTGAAGATGAAAGGTACCTACATTTTTTGGTAAAATCCACGTTATACCTAAATGGTGAACTTTATTTTTCCTACATTTTTTATGTGTTTGTAAAGGTAGGTACATGCTTATTTAAGCATTATGTTAAATAAGATGCCCATCTGCAATAAAAGTGTATAGAGTTTTATTTTAAAATATTGAAGGAGGGAGTTTTCTTTCAATCTCTTGTATTGGAACATAAAATTTTGCCAAAGTAACCAATATTTTATGAAAAATGTGAGCAAAAACATGACTTTAATCACAGCATATCGTGTAATTAGTTTAATTCATCGTTAAGTGCTCTCTTCATTAAAAACAAATGAAAAAGTAAACAACACCTTGGTTTTTTAGTGGCTTTTGTCAGTTTAATCATTGATTAGCCAAAAATTTTTGCTGTTGCAGAAAGAAAAAATATTTAACGCTCTGTTAAACTGAGAATCATTTGTTTTTAATTAAGAATTAGGATTTAACGCTTGATTAAAGTTTTGTGCAACCCGCTGTTAGTGTAGTAAAAATAGTGGCTCCCAGTTTATTATAATTTAAATTATAATGGTATAAACTTTCTGCGTCCGTATACGGGTATGGACGCAGAAGTGATATTAAGATGTATATATATATATATATATATATATATATATATATATATATATATATATATATATATATATATATATATATATATATATATATATATATATATATGAAGAAATATTGATCCGGGAGTACATCCGTTCGTTTGTTAAATTCCTGTTGGAATCTGGCAGACGTTTCGCCAAGGTCTCACTTGGCATTATCAATGCTTACTCGTTGCTGTCAAGTCGTAAACTGATATATATATATATATATATATATATATATATATATATATATATATATATATATATATATATATATTTCAAAAAAATGAACCGACTTCACACAAGAAAAAGCACTAAAAAGTATGAAATAATATTTTAACGTATTGATAACTGTGGTTAATAGTACACTTAATTGTGGTCAAACTTAGGTAACTTGTACACCGAAGAAGTTCTAAACTTTGAAGTCGACGCAATTTTAAAGTATAATAGGAACCCTTATTGATAATACATTAATAAATTGTTAATGAAGAGTTATCTTTTTTTGATATTTATTACTGAGCCTAATGGTCAGCCTAATTGCGTTCGACTTTTAATAATTTGTGCACAAAAATTCTAAAATTTAAAGTAAGCGCAACTTCTTATTAATTGTTTATGCATTATCATTACGGATCCTTATACTGAAAAACTGCGCATACTCCAAAGTTCAGAACTTCGGTGTACAAGTTACCCAACTTTGAACCAAACTAAGTTTACCATTAGTCACAGTTATCAATACGGAAAAATATTATTTCATACTTTTTAGTGCTCCTTCTTTTGTGAAGTCGGTTGGTTTTTTTGAAAAAAAAAATTGTTCCTTTTTAGTTCCCCTATTCTCCCTCTTTAAACTTATTACGTCCATTTAATATTGAATTTTCAGACCTTAGTAACCCCGAAAATTGCAGAGTTAACAATTTCCAAGAATTTTTACCCGCTCCTTTTGCCCCCTTCCCCCGTCGTATATTTTTTACTTCCGGTACGTAAATTTATCTTTTTTGACTTCAATAATTCAATAATTAGTTAACATTTTTAGAGAAATAGCCAATTGCTCCTTTTTATCCCTCTCTCTGTTAATTTGTTTAACATCCGCATCGGTTAGAAAAAATTAGATTTTCTGACATCAATAACCCCGAAAATGATATATTAGTTAACATTTTTGGAGAAATTCTCACCCGCTCCATTTATTGTCTCTATCCCCTCCTCCCTCGGTAACTTTTCTTTTAACATTTGTTGGACAAGATTTGATAAACTGACATCGCTAGCCCCGAAATTGACATGTTTGTTAACATTTTTAAAGAAATTCCTAGTCATTCCTTTTTATCACAGGTGACGAAAATATTTTAAAAACTTTTAGAAAGAATTTTTTGTTTTAGAAAGTCCTTCCAGGTTGGGACAAAGCCCGGATCGTCCTGTAGACTTTTCTAGGAAGTAAGAACAACGGCACGAACACGTCCAGTAATTTTTTAACTTGGGTAGTCGTGACTACCCAAAACTAAAATTTTGCATGAAGGGCTAAAACTTTTTTAATATGTCTCATGTCAGCCTGATTTGACTCTAACTTTCAGGAATAAGTCTCAGTTTGTGTTGGTTAAGTCCCGCGACCCCCTTAAACCTACCTACGGGTAATAAACTAAAATTTTGCTAATTCGGATACAGTCGTAATAATTAATCTCAATTCAATAGCTAAGGGGCCTTAAAACTAAGTTATTTCTATGGCCGTCACAAAAACCGCTGCTTACACTTTCCCTATTTACATATTTCACACTATATCCCAACACTTTATGGTAAGTCTCTTTAGTGAATTCCACTTGTGAGCGTCTATATTCACTTTCACGTTAATTTACTGATAAGACTGGAAAACGCCGCTTGCCTAGGGTTTAACCGACTACCGGGAGGCTGCGCCTTACCGGGAGGCTGCGCCTCCCTCACAGATTTGTTTAAGGTACAGATACGCGTGGGGCTACCGCGACCAGTCACTCCTATCAGTTACTTAAATAACCTAATCTCAATAAGTCGCGGTTTTTCTTTATACAAAAGTATCGATTTTATTTCACAGCTTGGGATCTTCTGCTACTAAATCGACCAAAAGGACACTACTATAAGTTGGGGACAAACTTAACGCCCTTAGTCACAATCGGTAAGTTAATTTTTCCAAAGTTTATTTTTTCCATAAAACTCCCCACCTAAACGGATTGCAGGGATGGTACCCTTGACGTCAAAGCCCTTCCGTAGGTCTTAGTTGATAGAGAATTAAATTTCGAAAGTCGTGTCGAAAACCGGAATGCGCGACAAGCATTTAAGACAATACATTTAACGTCATATATTATATCTGATTCAGTGATAACGTTGATACAACTTTATTAGGATCCACTCACGCGAACTACGTCCACTTATAAATAGCACTTAGCATTGTCACAATGAAAAAACTATACTAATTTTTTTCGTTTTAGTTCTAAATAATAAAAGCTTGTTTTTAAAAAGAATTTCTTACAAGATTTATTTTAATGCTATATTCTGGCAATTAGAATTAATTGACATGACATTAAGATTTGATAAAAAAAAGTTCAGTAATTTTTTAAATTTTTTTATTTACATTGTCAATAGACAAACACTAGCCAAATAAAACATCAAATATGTATTATACATACATATAACTTATTTTAAGCTTTGCGTAAACAACCTATATTCTACACAAAATCTAATTACAAAATACATACAAAATCAGTCTTTTAAAACCTAAATAAATTATTATTATAAATATTGTGAATAAAATTTAAGATATTTTGTACTATAATGTATATTAGCAAAAAAATTGTTAAGGTAAAAAAATAACCTAACAGTCAGTGTCTAAGTATCAAGTAGTACTGGGAGTCATAAAAACTACTTGGAACCACAAGTACCAGATTTGAATAATTAAGCCTCCGTAATCACCTCGAATTAAGCAATTTTTGCTTAAACTATTGTCTCATTTTTAAAATATACCGTTATAAAATAGTTTTTAATACTGATGTCCAAACACATAAAAATAGGTTAACATTGATAAAAATACTCAACCTATTAATGTTAAAAGCATTTAATTTTTTTTTTAGTAACAAGTCTTTTTGAAGTTACGCTACTTAATTTTTTTTCTTGCTGCAAGTTTAAAAATTAAATATTATGAAAGCCTATAAATTGATCATTGCCTAACTCTCAATGTTTTTCTTGCTATCATGTTCACTGGTTACTTCCCAATGTTCCTGCCTCTTGTCAGTTGCAAAAATGTCAAAGAAAATCGTTGATACCAAGGAAATTGCTCCTGTTATAACAAAAATTAGTCTCCATTGGGCTGCGGATGTCTAAAAATAAATTTAGTTTAAGTAAGGAAAAAACTTTGGATGTAGATGTCAAACCAAATTTAAAATGATGTAATAACACTGACCGGCAAAACTTTTTTTTGTGTAACATAAAGCTGAATAGCGTAGTGTAGTAGAATGACCTATCTGAATACGCAAATGACCAAAAAAAGTTGTATCACGTAAGGTTTTCGTGTTACATTAAACAAACCACATGTAGAACGGTAGGTACCGTTTAATATTTAGTGAAAAAATTATTTTACAAGTTTTTTAACCCTGTATATCGACTATGTTTATAATTTATATTCACATCTAATAAAAAAAGCAAACATCAAAAATATTTTAAACACACGGAGGTATTCTATTTTTTCCTTTTATGGGGGGTCACATCTTCTCTCTTCAAAAAACAACACCCATCATGGCTGGATCCCATCGTCCTTGGTGCCGAATTTCCATTGTCCGGATATCTTGATGGAACCTTTCACCCTGCTCGTCGCTGAGAGCGCCCAAATTCTCTGGAAAAAATCATAAATGGGAATGGAGAAAGTGAATTTTTAATGACATTCGGCAACCAAGCGATTTGTAGGAGTCTAAAGGTTCATTAACTAGGTGTTCGTAGTATGCATCCATATTGTTGCTTAAAAATCCCCTCACTACCCTTACAAATGAGTTTCAAGCTCTGAGTTCTTGCGTGGTGAGCTCTTCTATAAACTTACCATCGTCCAGCAATTTTCTAATTTGCGACTCAATAAAAAAGCCCTCTTGGGGGAAAGACTTGTCTTAGGTATTTAAATCCGTCACTCTCTTTATTCATAGCCTTCAAAGAGCTTTTCATCAGTCCAAGTTTAATGTGACGAGGAGGCAAAAGGACATTTTTTTAATCTCCGAAGGGTACATACTTAACATTTTGAGATCCCGGTTGAAATTCACTCCTTTCCGACCAAATTTTTGTTACATAATGTTGATTCACTTCAAGGCTATCCCACAAACAAAGAAAACAGCAATATTTTGTAAATCCTCCCTGAAGTCTCACTAAAATTGGTATAACTTTTAAATCTCCACATATCGGCCATTGGTACCGGTTGTAGTTTATTTAATCTAAAAGGATGCGCCTAGGGTTCTTTCATTGTCACTCAATGGGCAACTGGTATAGATACACGCACATAACCAATTTTCCATATTGTAAAATGCAGAAAACGTAGCACTTCTTTTCCTAAAAGTCGTAATTCTTGTTTCTTTGGCTAGTAAGCTTCACTCCTTAAGATGGGAACCAAGAAGTTCTTAGTGCTGCTTTGACCACCCCAAATCATGTACTAAATCATTTAACTCACTTTGAACAATCAAATGTGGCTCGCCGGACTGGAAACTGAAGTAAAAGTGAGGTCGGCACACTGCTCTTCGGAGCTGCCTGATGATGCGTTATTATCTTCATTATCTCTCAAAGAAATATCTTGCCAATCTAAAGGCGCAGTCGGTACTGGTAAGTCTGCATTGCGAGGTCCAGGTCTTATGGCAGAAGGCAAATTCGGATATTCGATCTTGCGCTTCGTTTTTGGAATCACCTTCAGTCCTTGTCATGCAAAAATAACAATCGTCAAAATGGTTGGTGGGTTCTCGCCATACCATTGGAACATCAAACGGCGTACTTTTTCTCTTCCCTTCCATCCACTGCATCAATGACACGTTACAGCTGATTCAGCACACAATGACATTGTGAGCCCACTGCTTGTCTTGGTCTCCAATTAAAACATCAAAACACATGAAATAGACTTTTTCACATTTTCAGAAAATGGTCTGGCTTGTGACTTCGCCAGAAATTCTCCACAAATATATCAAAACTTGTCAGGAGAAATTTTGAAACCGCGGCGCGTTTCACTTGACATTTTCGTCATTGACAAAACTTTCTTAACTACACAGAACCACTCAATTCGAATTCAAAAGAAGACTGAATAAGAGAATAAGTGTAAGGTTATAACCAATCCACTTTAGGTTATCTTTCTGTTTTACAATGCACCCCTTTTAAATGACCCCTCATAAAATTTACTACTTGCCACTATATATAATGAGCCCATTGAAAAGTGGTACGTATTATGAATATTTTTCTATTATTAGAACGGGATTAGCATTGTAAAAATAATGGGCTGAACTTTGTCAGAAAAATCGTGTCGGCCAGTGAATTAAGGAGTAAACTAATAATCCCCTTAAGGTAGAACGGTTGTAACGATTTCTCAGCACGAGTGCCTGAGCATAGTTATATGTACACTATGTCCGCGAATGGGGTTTAAAAGAAGACAAATGGACCAAATTTGGCAAGATAGGTACATAAAAATGTCAATCCTAGTAAGTTTTTGCTTGTTAAATAAATAAGATTCACGTTAAGAAAAATATAATTTTTTATACAGTGAGCATAAGAAATACGAAAACGTTGTTTTGTATAAGAGAAAACATACCTTGTTTATCATTTTTTACCAAAAGAACAAATATGACAAATGATTTCAATTAAAACCTAAGTATAATCACAAGATTTCCTTAAAAAATTTAAATATTAAAAGTAACGAGTTTTATCACATTATTTTTTTAAAATCCCAACTATTCTCTCTCACACCTTTAACCAGAGAACTAGTTAGACGTTAGAAAAATTAAAGACAAAGTTATTTACTATTCAAAGCAATCAGTCAGTGAATTTGCACTAAAGACTGGTGGATTGTATTGAATGATCAACTGCAGGCGGTTGCCAAAGTGTATAAAATATCCTGATTGATGCCATCCAAGCAGTACAGTATTACACGACACTTATTTGACTATACCTTCATCTAATAAAACTGGCATACATCAGTATTAAGTAATAAAAAAAGTATAACATTTTGTTTTATTTTATGCCTCATAGCCGAATAAAATTTAATTCGCTTCTCACTGTGACACATTTTTAAGTAAAAGTGGCAAAACTGTTTCACCGTTTACTACTAGTTTTACTAGAATTGAAAAGCGACACAAGCGTCCATTCATAAAATTCGTTGACGTTTGCGACATTGTTCTAAACTGGAATTGTATTGTTTTGTGTTTTCGGGAAGCGTTTAAGGGTTTTTCTTTAAAGAGGTTGACATTATTTTGCAAAAAAACATTTAAACATGGTACGGCAGTGTCAAGTTTGAAAAAAATTGGACTATTTAAACCCAGAAGTTTCTTTTTACGAGTAAGTAATGTTGTATTCACTCGTATCGAATCCACTGGTGTAGTTTTTTGTAACTTTTGTATATTCCTAATTGCTATAGGTAAAGGATGAAGTGAAAATAAAAAAATATATCAATATAAGTAGGTACTTGAATTTTTAACAATAGGTTCGTAGTTTATAACAAAATTTTAATTTTAATTGGGGAAAAAGTATGAATCTGAAGAAATTAAAACTTGTCTGGCTATATTACGCCACTGGTGCGGGAAGACGCAGCCGCCAGGAATATTGGACAGTGTTGCCATTTTTTCCGGTATGTCTACCTCTCTTAGTCGCCTCCATTGCATGTTTTAAACGGATGATTGATTGGGCGCGAAACGATTTTATGAATGAAAAGTTTTGTCTATAGTTTATTTAATGTCAATGTAGGACACATATGGACATGTTTGTCAGTGTCTTTGTTTGTTAAATGAAGCAATTATTTAATTTAAAATACTTCTCATTGGAATGCTACATGCTGAACAAAGTAATTTTATAGTCCAGTGTTATGGGGATGGCCAAGTATCATACCGCTATATCATGGAACAATTTCGCGAGAAATTTGTAGGAACCCCAATAATTGATATGACAATCTACAACACAATAAAAAAGTTCCAAAAAACTGGTTCGGTTTTGAATCGCAAGGAGAAAAAGAAGAAGAAATATAACCAAAATGATTCTGCCACAGTTTTAGTTCTTCAATCTGTTAGAGAAACTCCTGTGATGCCCTTAGAAATCGTCCTAAACATCTAGAAGTTGTGAAAAAACAAATATTATGCAGATGATCTCAAACGAAAATAAATTATTTCCGTTGAAACCCCACTTTAACCAAACATTGGAAGAGGGAGATGAAGCGAATAGACTAGATTTTTGTTTATGGATAGGAGACCAAATTTTAGAACGAAATATCCATTTTTATAAATTTATTATATTTTCTAATGAATGTATATTTTCTACTAATGGAACTGTAGCATCCCAGCATGTCAGGTACTGGTCCCGAATTTAGAGTAATGAGGCGAAGACAATATTTTACAAAAGTGAATGTGTGGTGCGCGATAACTGTCCATGGCATTATAGGCCCATATACTTTTAATAACACCTGCAATAAATATCTTACTCGCTAATGGTGGATACTTTTTTTAGCGATGAACAGCGGTCATTAAATTTTCCCCAAAAAATGTATTTTGAATAACATGGTTGTCCTGCATATTGCTCTCGTGAGGTAACAGAAGGGCTTTACCGCAGATTTTGTCCAAAGTGGATTGGTAAAAATGGCTCAGTTTTGTAGCCCCTAAGGAGCCCCGACTGAGCGTTGGCCGATATGTTTCTATGGGGCCGTTTAAAACAAATTGTTCATGCCACTCCAATACCAAATAATATTGACGTGGTAAAGGGCAGAATTACCCAGGCTGTTCTTTCGATATCCCAAGAAGAAATCAGAAACTCCTTCAGATATCTAAAGAAGCAATCTCTTGAACATCGGGGTTTTTGAATTTTGATATTTTTGTTGTATTGCTTAGTTTATATCATATTCTTCTGAGTTTGTTTAAATGTTCGCATTATTTAAAAATTTCACTTGAATAAGAAGTATTTTGAATTAAATAATTGCTTCATTTAATAAAGACATTGACAAACATGTGCATATATCATGTAATAAAACTCGTTACTTCTAATATTTAAATTTTTTAACGAAATCTTGTACCTCGGCTTAGTGTTTAATTTAACAAATATTTTAGATTTGTTGTTTTGGTAGAAAATAATAAACAAGGTATGTTTACTCGCACAAAAAATAACGTTTTCGTATTTTCGTATGCTCCCTGTATAAAAAGTTAAATTTTATATAACGTAAATCTTATTTATTTTTCAAGCAAAAATTTTTATTAGGAGTGCAATTTTTACGTATCTTGCAAAATTTGATCCATTTGTCCTCTTCTTAACTCCATCCACGGACACACTATATATAGGAAAAAGGTAAACTCTTCATCGATATCAAAAGTATGGTAAAATAACATAAGAATAACTTACCTCGTCATGAACAATCCAATCAATCGATAAAGGAGCAAAAAGAGCAAAAGCTTGCGAGAATGTGCTTGCTACGCCACTAATAATTCCAGCAAATACAGGCGATATATCGAGAGCATTAACTCCTGCTCCTCCCACGGAGTACATTAAAATGCAGACGTTACTAACGCAAAGGTTTAAAATAATCAAGCCTGTCGCTCCTGGTTGAAGGAAAGTCATCCAGATTAGGTTAATTCCATTACCAGTAGTTCCTGCAGGCAAATTGAAAAAAAATAGTAAACAAAATATTAGGGCTTGTAAATAGAGAATTCCCAAAAAAAACAGCCTGAAGTAAAATTTATATAGAACGGCTTGGATATAATTAAGAAAATTGCAATATTGTACCGATACATTTCTTACTCCAAAAATTATAGTATGGGCAAAATTTGCATAAACCACCATTACAATTTTCTAGAATATTTTTAATAATTAGCAAATAAAATTTAACACATCTCGAAAAATAAGTATTTTGGAAACTGTATTATTATAAACTATTATTTTATTTTTGGCCAACGAATCACTTACATATAAAATTTTATTTGGGAATTTTAGGATATGTTTTATATCGTAACTTTAATACTTACCAATACTGTGAAATAGCCTTCTAGCATTTACACATCTTAAGATTTTTCTCTTTATAAGAAAATCTGACAACGGTGCAAAGAAAATACCAGCAGAAATACCGACTATGGGTGCAATGGCCATAATAGTTCCACTCTACAACATAAAGAAATAAAATTGTAGATCTCACGTTTAATTATTATATAAAATAACACACTTGTTAATCTAGCAATCAGAAGAAGAAAACACAACTTGTGGGCTTCTTTATATAGACTACTTTCAACAGGTTTTAATAGAAAAAAAAAAAAATTAAAGTCTAAGTGCCCGTTCCCTAAGAAAATCCATTAGGATACGTTTAAACTATGAATGAGATGTACCCTAGCCATAAATCCTAATGTTAATAAGTAAACTGGACAGGTTCATTTACTATGAGCGGGGCGGGGCCATCCATAAATTGCCTCACACAAATTTCATCGTCTCCCTCCTCGTCCTTCTCACAAGTAATCACATTCGTGTGACTCCCCCCTGTTGTGACGTCACTCATTTTACAATTTGAAATGTATAACTTGAATAAGCAGCACTTCCAACATTATGTACGTTCTTAAGCAATAGATAGGTACTCAAAATCAATGGAAAAAAATCGGTCAAGTGTAAGCTATACTTGCACAATTTCCGTGCCGTCAGCTCCCCACGTAACCTGAGCAAACCTCCGCCGCCGGACCTACGCCCTTCTGCCGCTCTACCCGCCGTCGACGGCAGTAGTGTAGATGGCACTAACGCCGTATCACATCGCGTATGCGCGGAGTTGAGTGGGGAGAGTTTCGACTGAGCCAAATTAAAAATTTTGAAAAACGTGTAAGGAAAAAAGTTGTTCCTTACATCGTGACAAATATTTTTGCCGAAAAACTTTTTTTCTAAAACCAATGGTCAAGCAGTTATAAGGAAATAAACAATTGAATTGTTTATAACAATTGATCGCGCTAGAATTTCTCAATTCTGGTAATTTTGACTCAATCTACAGCTAATTCTCAATGTCCAGGATTTTTTTCAGATTTTTCTGAGCGATCCTTTTGGTGATAAGGGTGGGGAACAGCAATTTTTTAAGTGGTGTTCCCAAAAAGTTAAAAAAAAATGTATAAAAATACATCATATATACCGGGTGTCCGGAAATGACGATCACATATTTTGAGGTATGCTTCAACATAAAAAATATGAAACAAAGTTCATAATAACGTAGGTCCGCAGATGCTTCCCTAGGGAGCTTTGAAGATGGTGTCATAAAAATGATTTTTATTAAATTTAATAGGATCTACTTACAATGCAGAAATGAACATTTGGGCATAAGTTAGTGTTAGTGGAGGTTACTTTTTAAAAATAGCAGGATGTCCATATTGCAACCAGTGGCTTGAGAAGAAAAGGGTGGTTGGTTATTTAAGGTCAAATTTTTTTCGCTTAATCATCCTTTTGCTCCCACGCCACTGGTTGCAATATGGGTCACTTGAAATTTTTAAAAAGTGACCTCTAACAGCACTAACTTATACGTCATTTTGGTATTGTAAGTAGATCATAATAAATTAAAGGAACCATCTTCAAGGGACTGTAGCTCCCTATGGAAGCATTTTTGGACCTATGTTCTTATGAACTTTTTTTCATGTTTTTTTATGTAGACTCATACCTTAAAATTTGTAATCGTCATTTCCGTACACCCTGTATATTGTTGAATTCGTGCTTCGATAAGTTTTCATTGGACACCCTGCACGATGCCTTTGAAATTTTTTTTTCAATACCCAATTTACCCCCTGAAATTAACCCCCAGAATCAAAATTCAACTCTTCATACTTTACGACTATAATTAGGTTACCACACATAGGTACATATTATAACGCTCATTTCGCCCGTGGCCCTATTCCGTATTTAGATCTTTTAATATTTTAGATTAGATGTGACGTCACGAAGCTTATGACTCTTCCTCCCTTGTCACGTCTTGTCACACTTTGTGGACCCCTCCCTCCCCCTTTGCGTGAGACGTAATTAATAGATGACCCCGAAAGAGGAAGATACGTATAGTTATATATTTTTTATGATCTTACTGTACTTATACCCCTTCGAATTTGTTTGCATAATTTTATGATTCAGTTACGAGATGTGTTTCTATACACATAATATGCTAAATTTCATGTCACTAATTTTTTTTCTTCTTATTAGTACAATATTCTAATTAAATTGTCAGTGTCTAATTCCCGGGTGGTGGGACGATTGTTAAGGTACCGATGTATCCCTTTGGGGTCAGGACTACCTGCACGCAATATTTCAGCTTCATGAGCCTTGCGTTTTTAAAGATATGTTTGGCCGGGTAGCGGATATCGACTATAAAGGATATTTTTTATTTATAGTGATTGATGTATGATGTATAACACACACTAAACTTCATAATATCATCACGTTATATTTATCATTTTAAATCACGTAGTTAACGTTAAAAATTGTTTAAAAGGCATATTTAATCCGTACACTTACCGATTTAACATCCATGTCCAGGATTTTAGCCAAAAATATGGGTATTTCTGTTGCCAGCATAGTAGAAGTCCAGTCGGTACCTAATGCGGCTACGATGATAGCCCAGAAGTGGATTGAAGTTATAATTTTTTTCCATGGAGTTGCAATAGTCTATAAAATATAACAAAAATATATTAATAATAATAATAATAAAGTGCCTTGTATTTATGTTTGAAAATTGTTTACAATACTCAATTTTGTAACCGGGTGGCAAGATCTAGCATTTTTATTCTATCTAACCACCCCAACTATACTAAATGATAAATAGAGCGACAGCAAACGTAGATACTTAACCTGTCAAGAGCCCAACATAAATTAAAATATTTTAAAGAACAGGGTTGGTATATTGAAGTTCATAATGGTATAGAGGAGAAGCATTTAAAATACAATACTACTATTAATTTCAAATTAGCGTAGAAACTGTATAATCTGAATGTTCTGAAATATAATGTAACATGCAGAAGATTGACCCCAGTGCGTTTAGAAAGAACATATCTTTTTAAATAATTCTTAAAAGTATTAACTGACGAGCAACATCTAATGTATTCGGGCAAAGTGTTGTAAACCCTGATTGCCGTGTATGTGAAGGAGCGTTGGAAAATAGCCGTACTATGCCTGGGAACCTGGTAAAGATTCATATGACGGGTGGGTCTATGATGCACGTCGCTACCAGGCGCGGCCCGTGAAATTTTAAAGTTGCATATTTCTATCGCTACTTACGGGACCCATGCCAAGTTCAGAGGTTTTCATAGTAAGCCTGCTAGAAATGTTTTGGTAAAGAAAAGAATATTTTGTAATTTGCGAAAAAAAGTTGAATTTTGCCCTGGGAAAAAAATGAACACGTTTAAGTATTTTATTTATTATTTTCGAAAAATATCATCAGCAACTGTCAAAAGAATAGAAGTTGTGGTATGGACTGGCCGGAAGCCAGATTGGGTAGCAGGTAACACCTTACTTTAGATAATATGAGCAGATAGCTGCTCAAAGATAACTTTCTTCAAAGCCTTCGAGAAAGTGCAAAGAATACTAATGGGCCGCAAGTCCGACATTTGGGAGGGAATATTGGTTTTTGGGACTGGGACTATATTGGATTTTTTCCATAAAGCAGGAAATGTGTTACTGGAAATGCAATGAGTAATTAAGAAAGTTATATAAGGAATTAGGTAAGGGATCATTTAATCTCAAAGGTCTCCCGTGTAAAATATTGTATTAATACCAACCTGCTTCTTAGTTTGACTTAAAGAAATTTCAATATACTTCTTTTCTTCTGGTGTAATTCTTGGGTGACTTTGCGGATTCTGGTGTGCTAGGAAAAACCAGATGATGCACCACACCAGCTCAGCAATACCCATGATATACATACACCACGGCCACCCAATAGAAGAGGCTGCTATTACTCCTGATAATACTGAGGCGACCATGATAATTCCCATATTTCCTAAAATGTATATGTTAATTTAACATTAAAAAGTTATCCCCAACTAGCTTTAACAAAAGAAATTTTAATGAAAAATAGGTTTAAAAACTAAAACCCGACTGACTGACCGAAAAGTTTAAAACGAATTGCGTGTCTGTAAACAGAATTTATATTTATAGTTGTATTACAAATATATTACAGAATGTCTGTCATATCTACTCATGAGATATAAACCGTTTTACAGAACCGGTGTTGTCGCACGTCATATTCTTATTGTTTTTACTAAAAAAAATGTTGAACAACTTTATAAAACCTTTAATATTTCCAGCAGCCCTTAAATAAATACTACTTTTAAACATACCAATGACTGCCACTAGACTAGCCATGGATCTTTCCTCTGGTGGTACCCAGATTCCATTGACAACAGCGCTTAGGGGACTAAGCCCTCCTTGAACAGCCCCTTGCACCACTCGACAAAATATTACTCCACCTGCGCCCATTAAATGGGCGAATGGTGGAATTAGCATGAAAAATACAGCATTAATTAAACTTGAACCTAAGGCTAACCATTTAGGTCCCCAAACCTTTCCCAAATAGCCACTAATTATTTGCAAAGGAATTCCACTCCAAAGAATGGCCCCAATAATGACGCCTTTGTTGTTCCAGTCATAAACCTGGAATTAAACGAAAATTTGGTTAAATATTTTTTGTTCAATAAATGAACAGATTTTTAAAATGCACTATCTATAAAATAATATTTATACATATATATTACAGAGCGTAATGGTTTCCGTAATTTGTACATCAAAATTCGAAACTTATACAGGGTGTCCCATAAGTCATAGATCAAACAAAGTGAGGTGATAGGTGACTTCATTTTCAATCAGAATATGTTGTTATCCGATTATAATCGGATATTGATGGTTTAAAAGATATTTGATATTTTTCATTTTCACTTAAAACTGCTTTATGCCTCAACAAAAAGCTCATGAAAAAGAAAACTGTGGGTTGTTTAGCTAATCTTTTTCAGTGGACAATTACAAATGCTGTATTTTTCCAATAAAATCATTTTCGTCAAATTCGTTACTATTTATCAAATATAATGGCTTATTTTCGGAACACTTGTGTTGTTTTACTAAAACCTTTACTTGATTTTGAAGTTACGCCAATGGAAATTAATAAACAAAATATTAACGGCCCATCTTTGTAGATTCTAACAAGGTTTAACTGACGGATTTATTATCAATATTTTTTTTAAATATAAAATATCAAAAAAGCTTTCAAACCTTCAATAATAATCTGATTACAAATATGGTTCTTCTGATTGCAAATTAAGTCCCCCATCACCTCATTTCGGCACGATAGAAAAGAATAATTCTCTTTAATTATGGTTGACTCGCTTTGGAAATTAAAAAAATAACTAACCATTAATTAAGAGTTCGGGTTAGTTCTTTAAATTTTGTACGAAGTATTTTAATTATCTTGCAATTTGTATGATAGAAATTAATTTGAAACACCTTACAATCACAAAATGCGTAGAATTATTGTTTTATTAAACAGGTTGTGTTGTAGAGTTAATACTTACTGGTATATCAGCGTTGGAAGATGTATCTGCCGTTGTCATAGCAATTATAATTATCGAGAAGGTGGTCCTTGTGGCTGTCGCTAATCCAGATCCAATTGCCATAAGCGTAATCTGGGTGTGTCTCGAACCAAAACATGGACCTGGGAATTAAAGGGGATGGTGTTAATATTAACGAATATTTAGAAAGCACTACTCTCTTAGGGTACGAGAAGATTTAACATTAAACACGTTATTTGACATTCGTGACAAAATATAGGCAACCCATGATATCACGTATTAATTTTTATTGCATAAGAAATAGAGAAAATAGGTTTGTATCGAGATAATAACGGCGATCAGCAATTCAATCTTTTTAATCGTTTTGCTCGAAATTTTTGAGAGGCACATGACATATTGTTGTAAACAGTTCGACTAATCACGTCCCTGTCAAATAATCCGAGCAAAACGATGAAAAAGACTGAATTGCCGAACACCGCTATTATTGGGCTCAGATTTGAAAATCAGCATTGGAACAAGAAAAAAAGCTGGGGACAGGGAAGATAAGATGTGTTTTGTAGTTTTCCAAAACGCAAAAGAATCAGGTCGGTACTTTTTCACAGTAATAAGATTTAGTGTTTTAATAGTGAGGCGGTCAAATTTTAAAGCATCGCTGGCAGCGGAACTTTCACGAAGTGTATGTTTTGAACTCGGTTTTGGATTTAGTTTTTCTCAAAAATGTTAAGAGGTGCAGGATAATAAAAAAGAAACCCATACAGAAATTATGTTGTTTTCAAAAATACATCCTGCACCTAATACATTTTTAAATATTATAATAAAATAATCTTGTTTCACGTAAGTAACCTTTTTTAAGTATGATGCGTTTTTGACAGTAATTTAAAATAAGAATTAATAGGTTATTGTTGGACGACAATTCTAAAGTAATTTATTTATTTTTAGTGTTCCGTGAAACGGAGCACTTATGGAATCAATTCGGTGTCCATCCGTGTGTCTGTCACAGGCGATTCTCTCTGAAACTATTCGACGTAAAAATTTGAAATTTAGCAGAGATATAGAGAATGGTGGCCCAATTATAGACGTGAAGTATAAAAAGTTTAGTTTTGATTCTTGGCGTCAATTTCAGGAGTAAATTGGGAAATGCAAACTTTTTTTAAGGGCATCGTGTAGGGTGTTAAAGCCTATTGAATCACGAATTCAACAATATAATATAATATGATGTATTTTTCTTATTCATTTGTTTTAACATTTTTCTGGAAAAACGATTAAAAATTGCTGTCCCCCACCAAAATGTTTGTTTTGAAGAATCTGAAAAAAATCAGGAACATTGAGAAGTATCATCAGGATTGAAAAATGCTAGCGCGATCAGTTGTTATAAACAATTAAATTGTTTATAATATAAACAAACATAAAAAAATTTCATAAAGGTTATATAAATTGCTATACAATAAATTTTATAGGAGCTAAAAATTCCTATAACGAATACCCTTATACGAAATTTATAGAATCAAAAAGGGCCACTTTTATAAAACATTTTATTACTCTAATTCTTGGAAGGTGTAAACAACACTTTTAAAATAATTTTATGCAATAATTATAAAATTGTTTTGTAGTGTGTATTTGGTGATATTTATAAAACAATATTGTAACGACACTTTAAAAGTCTTACAAAAATATTGTATAGTAATTGTATACTGCATTATACATATAGTTTAACACTTTTAAAAAATATTTTATAACGCTGTCTGATATAGTAATTTAAAAAGATATTTTATTTTTTAGTTCAGAAAATTAGAACTTAATTATTTTAAAAGGGGCGTATAACAACGGAGATTTAAAAATATTATGTATGTTTAAAAATGGCGCGGCCTAAACACAATAATGGCGCTCGCTCGTGAAAATGGTATATTATATTATTACCTTTATCAGATTAACAATCTCGATTTAGCGTTAATAATGCAAATTTCATTGCGCCGCACACTTTATTAATAAACTATGTATATGTTTGTGGCAAAAAAAGATACGCTTTAGGTTTGACCACATTTGGTTTAAAATTATTTAATGTTTTTTTTTAAATTTTATGTTTTTTATTTATACTATCAAGTTATTATTGTATTTAAGAATAGTCTTAACAATAGTCTTCCAATACTAATAAAATAAACGATTAAGATACAATTTTTACATCTCCGACTTAATTTTACATAGAACAACTTCCAAGAATTAGCAGATACGTTTTCTTAACTGCTCTTTTGAAATGTCCACTGGTTTTTAATTTTTTCCAATGATAAATCATTGTTTACAGTAAATAACTTTTAGGTTCAAAAAATAAGGTTAGAAACGTTTGAAATTTTGTAACGCAGAATATAAAATAACTTTGTTGTGTCAAGTAATTTTGTCCAATAACATGTTTATAAAAGAGGAAATCTTTTTCTAGATTAAATATAACAATAAAGCAATTTTATAATTTAGCGACATATAAACGTTAAAATATAATTTTATAATTTCCCTTATATAACCTCAATGAAACAAGTGTATACAACTATTTTGTAAGGTTGTAATTATTACAAACCATTTTCGCCAGTATACGACTCTTTCACAATATGTTTACAGTACTTACATATAGACATGTTTTTTTAAGGTTGTATATCGTATTATAATACTTTTATAAAATTCTTGAACAAATAAGAATCACTTGTTCTATAATACAAGTTTTAAAAGCCATTATAAAACAAATTTATAGAAGTATTTTTTTACTTTACGTACAAAATTATCGCAACCATATGCGCTACAAAACAAAACTGTTCTTAAGACAACACTATTCGATAATTATAAAATAATTTGCTTGTTTTAAATCTCTGCTTTGCTAGTTGGGAAATTTTTCAAAATTTTTAATTTGATCCTGTTGGGTTTTCTTGGGTTTGTTAGTCGAAACGCTCAGCTCCACGCGTACACGATATTGGTGTCATCGGCGGCGGGTAGCGCGGCAGATAGTCAGAGATCGGGTGGTCGTGGTTTGCGCAGTTTAAGTGGGGGTTGATGACACGGAACACTAATTGTGCAAGTATAGCTTGCACTTGACCGATTTTTTTTTAGTAAAATAAATTTGAAACATATTCCCTAATAACCCAAAAAAAGTATTGAGTGTGACCCTAGGAGTCACCCATTTCAATACATGTAACCATTTCCATAACACCCCACATAAGTAGGTGCCCACCTACTCACATAGTCACAAACCTTAAGAAAATTGGAATTATATTTAATACTATTTGCAGTGTTTAGATATTTGGACTATTTTATGAGTTTCGTTATCAGTTATCACATATGTTATATCCATGCGACTAATGATCAGTTAATATCATTAATAAAATACTTGTTGACAATGTGCACGTCAAGGGCAATCTATTTAATGTACACATTTAATCTTTCGTTTATAAATATAAATACGCAACAGATCAATCATTTTTATACAAATTTATAAAAAAACTTATTCGAACGTCGAATCAGGCTTAATAAACTTTTTTTCTAATATTTTTAGCTATAACTTACTGGGTTTTTATATTTTAAATTTTCAAATTTAAGCAAGGTTCAAAAGAACTATTTTTAAATTGAAGTTGAGTACAGTGACTATCCTAAGTAGGTCAGAAGATAGTTTCTGTTCTGGGTCGCAATAAACAATATCACTTTGAAGTAGTCGTGTCCTGTTTTATATCATGCTAATAGTTACTCTTAACCGATTAAAAATTAGACAAAATGTCGCTTAATTTTGAGAAGCAAAATTTATGTACGTCGCACAGAATGTTCTGATACCGCAAATGCTACCCTTTACAAATTTTTTAAAAAATTAGTAAAGTGCAAGCTACACTTGCACAATTAGTAACCTACGCAAACCTCGGCCGCCCAATCTCCGTCCATCTGCCGCGCTACCCGCCGCCGACGGTTCTAACGCCATATCACATCGCGTATGCGCGGAGCTGAGTGGGTCAAATTAAAAATTTAGAAAAACGTGCAAGAACAAAAGTTGTTCCTTAGGTACATCGTGAGAAATATTTTTTGTGAAAAGACGTTTTCGTTAAAACCAAAAGTTCAGCAGTTATAAGGAAATAAACAATTATATTGCTTATAACAATTGGCTCTATCTACACCTAATTCCTAATGTTCATGATTTTTTTCAGATTTTTCTGAGCGATCCTTTTGGTGATAAGTGTGGTGGACAGCAATTTTTAAGCGTTTTCCCAAAAAATGTTTTAAAAAAATGCATAAAAAAATACATTGCATATATCGTTGAATTCGTGCTTCAATAAGCTTTCATTTGACACCCCTCGCCCTACACATTTTTCTTCCCGTCTATAATTGGGCCACCACACTCTATCTCTGTGCTAAATTTCAAATTTTTACGTCGAATAGTTTCAGGGAAAATCGTCTGTGACAAACGGACGGAATGTACACCGAAGTGATTCTATAAACGGAACACTAAAAATAACCGATTCGAATGATATTATTTTTCTGAAGTGCAATATTTTTTTAAAATTTCCATATTTCTGTTTCTCGCCAGTACGTTACAAATTTCACAATTCTGATAACGGTTAGTTTTTCTTTTTAGTTAGGTACCAATCGGATGATAATTATTTACATTTCGATAAACTCATTAAAAAAAAATTCACCATTGTTATAAACTTTTTGGACCACACGGTAGATGGGAAACGGGGCTCACCACTATTTAGTCTAAACTTAGACCAATGCAATGCTAGGTTTTAAACCCTTTTTGTAAATCTCTGGCTTAAATTTTTTAAAATTATTTATTAATCTGGAATAAAGCCGCGAAACTTACTTATGAGTACAATACAGAGTTCAGTTGTTTTAATGTTAATTTATACTCTTGGTATTATTGTCAACTTAGGCCAATAAACTTTTAAAATTAACTGTTTAAAAAAAGTAAATCATAAAGATGTTTTATTTTCCGTGGTAATTACACTTCTGCAGTAAATTTTGAATTAGGTTTGTAGCCAACCATAATTTGATTTTATGTCCTGATGATGGTTTGAATTAGTAGTAAACTAAAGGATCATTTAATTATGCAGTTTATGATGAGGCTGAGTATCTTATCAAACTGATAAGTCTAAGAACAAGACAACGAAATTTTATACTATAAAATTTTTTTGCGAATTTTAGTACGTACTCTCCAAAATAACAGAACTAAATGCATTTCAGCAACACGTTCCAATATGAAAATCATTTGGAAACCAAGAGAACCGATGAAATAATATAACTCATAACTTGTGATGACGATTTATTAACAATGACAGAAAGAAAATCTGTCAAAACTTAACTAATCAACTAGAAGATCTTCACTTAAACCAGTAGTAAATCTTAAACCTTTTTAGTGAATCTGCACGTTATATTTTTAAACACTAAAATGGTCTTTCTACCTTTCTCTCCAGTATAGTTGACACCATCTAATAATTCGCCACCATCCTCTTTTTCTTTTTGATCAGTAGCTATGGATACCATTGTAGTTAAGCACAATAATTCTTACTTTTTAATAAAATCTTTATAATTTTTTCTAATTTTAAAAGCAAACTCTAAAGAACACGGACGTTTTTGTACTGGTGAGAAGCTAAATCCTGATGCACCATTATATATTGTGGCTAATTTAAATTCCCTTTAATTGTATTCCATTAACTATTACCTCAAATTAGATAATGTACTGATAGGGAATCTATATTTTGTTCAATGAATATTATTTTAGTCCCAACTAAGTTCCTAACAAAATATATAGCGAGTAAAAATGAGTTATTATGTAACCACAGAAATTTTTTTTAAGACTTTTCAACAATACGGCACCATTGAGGTACTAGGTAAAAAATAGAGAAATAATTGTATAAATATTAGGATGTACCGTTGGGCAAGGCCCTATTTGCATTGATATTTTTAACCCACATCACATCAACGGGTTCCAGTTCGACTGTTTCTTTTGATTTTAATTTTATTTATTTAACTTCGGCACATGTGTACCAATTTCAATAATTATTCTTTTGGTTGACCTCCATGGTTCCATGTATTTTTTTTTTTAGAATTTGATGGTGGACTCCGAAAGTAAGCCATGGAACTTCTCAATGGCTAATAATGTTCATACGTGTCTGACAGAGAACTTCGGTATGGATGTACCAATTTTTATTATTCGTTTATTCATTATTTGAACTATTTTATTTGCCCAGTTGTTTCAAGTAAATTTTATCATCTGAATCTGGTGATAAAATAAATTATAGGCAGGGGATGAAGACAATTTGTAATATTTAATAATATTTTCTAGTACACCGTTTACCGGATAATTGGAGTAAAAACATTTAATTTTGCAAAGAAAACATTAAAAACATTAGAAGGGAATAAGTATTTGTTCTTATAAATTAAAATATTGAGCAAATCGCCATTTTTAGGGTGTTTAGTGTAAAAAAAAATCAGTACTACATAATTATAATCATTTTTAGTGATATCGGAATTAAAGATATTAAAATGTATATGAAAAAATTAATAAGAGATAAACAGTAAAGGAGGGGGAGAGACGAGTATTTCACTTAAATATTCTTTTAAATTATCAAGTAATATTTTGGAGGTTCGGTATTATTGAGAAAATAAAAAAAAAACCTTTTACATAAAAAACCTTCCTGGATGACTGCTTTAAAAAGTAGTGGCAACTGCATCCAGATCAATTGATTCAAGTTCAATTTTTTCGACCACAAAGTTTTCCAGAGGTACATTAAGAATTCTGTAAACAGCTTCCTAGTTAATACATAATAATATATGCGTCAACTCTGTATATTGTTAAGAAAAACTTAATCCTCTTTTAATTCTAATGTGATAACTTGGTATCTGAGTAAGGTATTATTTGTTTAATAAACGTATTTTAACGGAAGCACTAAATATTAAAATTTGTCTTGTACATCAAAAGGTTAAGTGATAAATAAAACCCAGAAAATGACTGTCGGAATTCGAAAAATTTAGTGTTCATTTTTATCAACTTGAGTATAGTAATAATCATAATTATAATTACTTAACCTTTCCGTGACCAAGCTACAAAAAGTTACTTTTCAGATACCCCAGTGAAATATTTCAAAAACTGTTAAAATTTTGTCACTTGTGTGAATTATGTGTGATGGTTTGCAAAGTTGTACAATAAATCACTAATAATTATGAGTTTGTTTATTGTTTAATATAAACATCTTAATTTTAACCTGAACGCATTATCTGCGCCTACATCTTATTTTGACAATCAGGACATACATATTTTTTAGTTTCTTCCTGGTGCATGTTGCAAATAGGCTTTTTGCATGCACTATATGATATTTTGGACTTTCTATCTCGTTTTCTGGCACAAGAGCGACGTTGATATGTCAGAAATCATACGCGTAGTATTGCGGTACGCTGCAGGCCGTGCGGGGTAACCGAGGTACCCCACACGGTAACAGGTAACACTAAAAATCAAGTTTTAAATACTATTCCTACTTGTGTCACTCAGCTGAAATCGATAAATATAATGCAAAATATGTATGTTTCAAATTTTAAACAGGTAATAATCCTTAGATCAAGAAACACTTTCAAGTATTTAACGAATACTTTAAATTTTCTCCTACAGTGAATCCGTATAAAACCATAACAGAATAAATGAAAATTGTAATGGAAAAGAATAAATAAAACTTTTTATTTGTCTTCACATCTTCATAATAAGTAAAATTGCATTTGTTCAAACTTTTCTTAACAACTGTACAAGTAACATCCTATTTACACAAGTTTCTTAAATTGAAAAAAAGTTATTCAATTATTTACATATTGAAATATAATCTTAAAATATCAAACCTTGTCACTATTATTAACTTATTACTATTATTATTGTCATAGAATACAAAATTATGTAAACCACAAAATTTAACTTCAACAATCTTACAATAATATGTTCAATGTCTTTCATTATTTCCTTATTTATTCGTTATTATCTTCATCGACATTATCCCATTTTCTCTTATCAGTAGCAAAAATATCAAAGAAAATAGTAGTTCCTATTACAATTCCGGCGGTAATGTAAAATATAATTCTCCACTCACTTTGATCACTCTAAAAATGATTAATTATTTATTTAAATAATAAATATCTAACCCTTTCCTATACTGGGTGTCCGAAAAGTCTTAGTATGGGCAAACATCTTTACTATTAGTAAAGATAGAGACACAAAATTCTAGGTATATCATATTGGTTAATAAATTTTCTTTTATATGTAATTTAATTTTTTAACCCCCTTGAGGGGTGACGCTAGGGAATTGAGGTCTAAAACTTTAAATGCAACCCTATGCTGTGTTGTACCTTATTTTAAAGGTCTTCAAAAGAGAAACATTTTACAGCAAACACGAGGTCCGTATCTTAATTCGATGTTAAAAGGCAGGCCTATAAAAATTAAAAGCCGTGAAAAAAAAACTTAAGTACCTTCCTTTCTCTAATTACTCTAAAAGTTGTTCAGAAGAACCCATGAAGTTCTTGGCAGTAATAAAGTGGTGTCTCCGGTGGCCGAGTTGGTACGGCGCCAGCTTTGCAACCGAGAGGCGCGGGTTCGAATCCCGCTTCGACCATGGATACTTATTTTGTGATTGTTGTTGGAAGGTGGTAGAGGAATTCTTCCTCGACCGAGGGGGTACCACCCCACACATCCTCTTAAAGGGCTAGTGAAATCCCTACGGATGTTTCCAGCTCTGGATGTGTGAGTCGATTCCCCAGTACACCCACGGTACATAGTACTTAGACTTCGATCTTCGTGGGCTGTCAGAAGATAAAAAAAGTCGATTTTAGAACTCTGCCAAGAAGTAAAAACGGCCATTCTCGAAAATGTGAGAAGTCAGTTCCAAAATCGACTTTTCTACTGCCAAGAAGTTCATGGTGGTCACTTTGAACAACTTTTAAAGTAATCAGATAATTAAAGATCAGAATGAGTGAACATTTCCCGTTTAGTGGGTGCCAACTTGCAATTTAAGTAGGAAAAGTGTTCGCGTTCGAAAATCTAATTAAAAACGATAGGTTTTTTAGTATTCCTATCGGTGAAATGTCTAAAGAATGCGTAGAAGCTCGACATAAATAAATTCGCGAGGTCTCGAGCGGATTCAAATACTGATTTGATGAATCGTTTGGTCCAGAGAAAAATTATTAAAAAAGGAACACACCAAGCAGATAATAAAAAGATTATGATCATAAAGGATAGCAAAGGGCAATTATCAGCTTATAATATTGCGAGTACTCTCGACGATAGCGATGAAGTTCACAGTGATACAGAGTCAGAGTGAGGTATCTTATATCTCTTTATACGTTTCTTAGTTCATTTGGCCTTTCGACATGACCGTATCATGTATTCATTATATTTCTTTTGTAGCAGTATATACTCTTAGGGCTTAGTAAGTGTTGAATTATATACTCTTTTTGTGTAACAAACCATTATAATATAATTATTAGAACTATTCAGGTCTTATGGAGTTATGATTTTTGTCCCGGCCATAAGATTGACGCACTGTTCAACAGACCGCGATGAAACTTTGAATAGAAGAGGCTAATGCCAGAAAAAAATATATGGTTCTCTTTATCCCGCCTAAATGGACAATTCGTCCAGGATATACCATCAGGGATGAAACCTGGTACATCCACCAAATGTCATCCAAGGATGCCTCGGATAGATTATTCAAGAACTGGATAATCAACAAATGGAATTAAAAGGATCGTGCCAAATCTTTAACAGTATTTTATATACTTACAGGGTCGCATATGGCCGTAAACGTGTGCGACAGAGATCCAAAATTTTTTATTTTTTTTGATTATTATTTTATGAAAACTGTAATGGTTTTTACTATTTCTGTGTATTATTCGTGTACAGGGAGTGTCACAGCTATATGCAGCATCAAATCGTTCAACTCGTTAAATCGATTTGAATTTTCTTCACAAAAAGAAAGCTACATGTTAATTTTTCACAATAAGTCATATACGGGGTACGTCACAAATTTCAGGATCAAATAACACATAAAGGAAATAATATATATATATATATATATATATATATATATATATATATATATATATATATATATATATATATATATACATATATATATATATATATATATATATATATATATATATATATATATATATATATATATATATATATATATATATATATATATATATATATGTATATATATTATAGCCGCTACATACCTCATCTGTAAGAATCCAGTCAATGAGAATGGGTGCAAAAAGAGCAAAGCATTGTGCCAATGTGCTAGCAAACCCGCTTATTATGCCAGCAAAAGCAGGAGATATGTCCAAAATGTTTAAAGACGCACCACCGACGGCAAATGTTATAGTAAATACATTTCCTATGCAAAGATTAGCAATTATCAATCCTAGAGATCCAGCAGGTATCCAGGTCATCCACAACAATGCTGCTGCTGTGCCAACAATACCTGCAAAAATTTAAAATTTAGAACCAAAAATCCTACTTAATCCCTTTCTGACACATTTCTTTAAAATTAATCATTCGTCTAAATAAATATCTACAGCACTTGATTAGAAAAACGAATTAGAATTTAATAACTGGTATCTAATCAAATTTAATTGAAAACCTCAACAAAATAAATCATTTTTTAATAGTCATTGATAATAAAATTTCTGAAGCAGTTTATTAACATAATGGAGAAAATATTATTGAAATATGTGCTGCTATTTCGAAGTACCAACAAAAAATTTACTATCTTTATGACTTCTTTAGTTTTATGTCACATAATTTCTTGAAGCTTTCACTTACTTAGTTAGCAAGCTCTTACAGCGGGATGATTCGGAAGAACTCGTCAATAAAACATTTTTTTTTTTAAAAGAACCCACAAAAGAAAAAGCATGAAATAAGATTTTTACGTATTTATAACTATGGTTAATGGTAAACTTAATTTGTTGAAAGTTAGGTAACTTATACACCAAAGTTCTGATCTTTGAAGTCGGCACAATTTTAACGAAATAAAAAAAGGAACTTACCAACAGTATGAAAGATCCTTCTTGCATTGACAACTCGAAGATAGCCTTTCTTAATAAGAAAGTCTGATAGTGGTGCTAAAAGTCCTCCAATGAGGAGCCCGGCTATAGGCGCAACAGCCACTGTGCTTGTACTCTAAAATAAAATTTCGAGCAATTTTCTGAGAAACAGTGGAAAGCACGTTGCGAAAGAACAAATAAATTTGAAGCACAATATATGGAAAACGAACCCATGGTAGGCATCGCTGAAGAAGACCTAATAATAAATTTAGATGAAGATGAAAGCAGTTCAGGCGAAAGCTCTATAAATATCCAAGCGAGAGTTCTCTGTCAGGAATAGAAGAGTAAAATAAAAATTGGCAATAGTGATCCGTGTTCTTCTACGACTAAGACTGCAACTGACTATAAAGCATCAATTTTAAATGACATGTAAATATACCTTACTTAATTATATGTAATAAATGTAATATAATTATCTTTTATACAGAAGTGTTAATAATTTTTAGTTCTACAATACTAAAAGGTATAATAAATAAGTAATTATTTAAAACATCATATTGCAAAACCTTACTGACTAAAGTCGTTTTCTAAATATTTCTGAATATATTAGCCAGGTTTTCTTATGGCTAGGTACTTGAAATAAATTTAACAAATGGGAGTTCTTAGGATCTACCTGGTCATTAACGATCAGGTAGATCTTGCTCCCCTTTGTTAAATTTATTGTAGGTACCTAGGCATAAGAAAACCATATTATTATATTTACAGATATTTATAAAACAACTTTAGTCAGTCAATTTGTTGTTATATTATACGTATTTTGTTGTCAATATCCAACAATTAAATGATTTTTTAATTAAAAAAGGTCGTGAATTAAAAAAATTAAAAATATAGTTTCTTTAACGTTTTCACAGTTTGAATAAAAAAACATAAAAACAATTAATTCACATTATTAGTATTATGCGGTAAAAAGTAAGTTTTTATTCTCTACGCGGAGTGTACTTTGCTGAAATCAAGTATTGAGTGTCTCTATCGTACACACTCTCTTGATCTGTCATCTGCTCATCTCAGAACTCGTGCTAGAATGCATGACCTAGAGAGATTCATTTTCTCTCTGCTTTTGGTAAAAAATCTTTGTGTAATAATATTGACATATAGCAGAAATTACCTGTGCAATGTCGATTTTCCAGGCTTGCGTAATGTATATAAGATTTACTGTGGACATCATGGTGTCGATCCAGCTAGTACCTACGGCAGCAACTATGGGTGCCCAAAACTGCATTGAAGTTAGGAATTTCAACCAGGGCGTGGGTAAATGCTATTAAAATACAAACAGAAGATGAAATTAATTCGTGTACGGAGTTGTCCAAATATTTGCATTTCAAAAAATTCCGCTAATCAGCAGAAAAGCAGTCTTAGTTAAAAAAAAGGTTCACTACCACTAACTTGTGTCTTGCGAGAATTTAAAGACGTTTCAATATACTTTCTCTCTTCTGGGGTGATTCTGGGATGGGTCGCAGGACTTTGATATCCTAGGAAATACCACGCAGTACACCAAAGAAAACTAACACCACCCACGATGTAACAATATACAGGATATCCCCAAGAAGATGCCGCTATTTGTCCAGCACCGATATAGGAAATCATAGCACTAACAAATGCAACTAAAATTCAAGAGTTAGTTTTATATCTGATTAAAATATTTACCATTTTGTTTTTGCTGATAATGAAATTTTTTGTGCTCTAATATTACTTAAATTAAAACATTTTTAAAAATAAATTTTAGTTAACCACTGTCACTCTTGCTTTCTAAAAGGTAGCAGTAGTTCTACTTGCAAAAACCTACTGGCAATTCCAATCATTCCAGCCTTCGATCTTTCTTCCGCTGGTACCCATAGTCCACTAACACCAACACTTATTGGAGTTAGTACTCCAAGGGCTCCACCTTCTATAATTCGACAAATAATAACACCAACGGAGCCACCGATTGTTGCAATAAGGGGAATAAGCATGAAAAATATGCTGTTAACCAAAACTGATCCTAAAATTAAATACTTGTGTCCATATTTCTTTCCCCAATGGCCAGCTATTAGTTGGATGGGTATACCCAGCCACATAACTGATGATAAAATAACACCCTTGTTATCCCAGTCATAGGTCTAAAAAATAAAATTTCATTGAACTTTTTCGTCTTGTCTACAAGACTTTTACAGGAATAACAATATATTAAATTTCCTGTGGTAACTTCAAAATTCTTTTTGATTTTTGAAAGGTAATTTTCAAGAAAAAAGCGTTAAAAATAATTTTTATAAAATAATAATTTCCTTCAAAACATACATAACGTAAGAATTTAAAACAGACAAACCTACCGGTATATTAGGATTAGAAGAAGTATTACTGGTCGTCATGGCAACAATAACTACTGAAAATGCTAACTTAGTGGTAAATGCTATACTAGATCCAAGTGCCATTATGATAATTATGGTATGTCTTGTACCAAAACATGGCCCTAAAAGTTAAAAACTAAAAATAAATACTTATGCACTTATATTAGTATTATCAGAGGCTATAAAGAATATAGATAGACACTCGAATACACCGAGAAGCCGCTCTCCCTTCAGACATTTGGTGGTTGGTTTATGGTTTAAAAGTTTGTTTGTTCACCATTTTATATACATGTAGATACATAGTATAAATATTTATATAATGGTAGACACACAAAATTTTAAACCATAAACCAGTAAACCCAATAAATGTCTCAAGGGTGACCCGCTTTTCGTTGGCAGTGTTCGTCTAGGTATTATTTAGTCTATGGTATTATCCAGTAAAATTCTTTTAACAATAGTATAGGTATCTCTAATGCATTAAAAATAAAATCGGAGTGATTGTTAATGTTGCTGTTAACCTGTAACTTCTTGGTTCAATATAAGATAGAAAATCAAGGGTTAATACTCATTTTGAAACTACTACTTATCTATCAAGCCTCGCAACCCGTTTTTGGTGTCATTTCGTCAATACCTATCGCTGCTTCAAGCACACCGTGTCGACATTTATAGTATTTCGTAGGTACCTTGACGGGTTCTACTTGTCACCTCATATTTTCAAAGTCAACCTATGATACCTTTCCGGACAAATCTTCCGAGGAAGAACTGGACATGATGGATTTACCATATGACGCACACGACACATCACGCTTGGGTTGTCAAATAATTTTGACAGAACAATTGAACGGTTTAGAAGTTAATGTGCCTGCAACTGTGAACGATGCTAGGAGTTAACGTTGCTTTAATTTTAGTTTAGTTGAAATTTTACGCTGATAACTGTGAAAAAATGTATATTTTACCCAGATAACTGTGAAAAAATATATACAACATACAGGGTATTCCACGTAAGATGGGAACGACTAAAATCATGTTTATTTTTTCTGCTGTTTGATTAATTTTTTGAGATATCATATAGATTCATGAAATGACTATTTTTGGAGATGAAGTATTTTATTCCATTTATTGGACTTTATTAAATGGCGGCCAAAGGAATTGATTTGTGAAGTCATTGAAAATTGCCATCTTTCTCAGTTCGATATTTACGATGAAAGACAAAAGTTTAAGTTTCAGCATAATGGCGAAATATCAAAAGGTTTGCTCATCACAACGTTCTGTATATCATCTTTCATTTGTCAGCATTCTACTTCTTTTAGTGTTTCGAACAATACATAGTGTATTTAGTATGATGTAGTTAATAAAGATTTTATAATATCTTGACTGACAGTATAGCGAACTACATTTAATAGTCCCTTATTCCTTATCCTTGACCCTTTGAAACACATTTGGCTTATTTGGTGTGCCAGAGACGGACTAGTAACACAGTAATGCTATTTTATTGTACACCCTGTATGATGAAGGCACAACAAAAATAATTTTTGGACAGCTTAAATCTTAAACTGAAAAAAGGTACTCTTGATCGATATCGATAAAATGAACTAACTGTTTTCGAAAAAAAGTTCTTGTTTAATATTGTTTTAAATTAAATAATTTTGTATGTCGGTTCACCATGAGCACCTTCTAATCTTATGCATTCCCTAGCTCTAAGAATTGAAGACTGTTGGACCCTCCACAATGCCTCAACATTCGTCTTTATTTCGCGACAATGAAAATTAATCATTTCCAATAAGTTTTCTCTATTGTCAATTGGATTGGCATAGACTAAAGTTTTTTAAATATCCCCACAAAAAGAAATCCAGGGGATTTAGGTCAGGTGATCGAGCAGGCCAAGCCACTTGTCCTCCTATTTTTTTTTTAAATGTTTCTTTTTAATTTCTCAATATTGACATGAATTTTGGTACACGCTGTTATGTATTAAAAGGGTACTTTTACGTGCAAAAATTTATTTTCTACAGTACTTGCACCAGTGGCGTGCGTGCTGGTGAGTCTTTATTTTTAGCGAAGAAAATGGCACGCCACTGATTTTTTGCCAAATTGATATCGTTGTCATTAAGCCCAATTAATTCTGCGTGAAAAGTGTCTCTTGAGTTTTTTGTTCTGACGCACCGTTTCCGAGATAAAAAACTTAATCCATTTCTTACAATAAAAACAAATAATGAAAATGATTTTTTTTAAATATTTTTTCTTCAGGAAACAGTGCTTTTTGATTTAAGTTTATAGTAGGTGCTGGAAATCGCTTCTCCGTGTTTCAATACATGCTCTAAATCGTCTTCGCATATTTCTCCTAATTCTTCGGAATACTTGAGGTGTGAAAATATTAAACACCCTCTACCTCGAAAAAGAAGCGTTTGAGGATACATGTTTAAATAAACTTATTTTCATATTTTTAGATGTAGAATCTGCTCTTAAAATTTCTTGAGATCTTTTTGAAACACCCTGTATATACATACATATAAATACAACGTACATTTTATGTAGAAATATTGTAGCAATCATAATCTAATTTTGTTCAAAGCAAATTCTAATTCCTGTTGTATACAATAGCTTTGGTAATTTTTATGGGATGAACAGTTCAAATAAGATAAAATCTTGAATATTGTAGAAAAACAGTTAACAACATGGATGGCGTATGAACTTTTGCTTACTGTGTTCACGTGTTTATTAAAATTTATTATGACCATATTATCTGATAAAGATGACTCTGTTTTATTTGAAAAAAGCTCTTTTCATTCATGGACTTTCCAAGAAAATTAATGCTAAATATACATAATATTTTTACCCTACCTACACTTAGACAAGATTTAATTCTTTTCTTATTTTTTATTTAATAACCTTTATTTCCAGTATAGTGAATGCCATTTAATAATCCTCCTTGAAACCCTTCTTTATTATGGTAATTTCCATTTTCTTCCATTTTAATTTCCAACAATAATTTGCCCAATGCAGTGAAAATATTCTTAGTGGAAATAAATTACATTTACTAATACTTTTACAACAAACAACCACTATAGAAACGCGATAAGATACTGTTAAAACCAATTTCAATTTTTCCATTATATACTGGACTTGGTATTTCGGTTGGGATTTGCAGTTCAAATAAGATAAAATCATTAATTGTTAAGAAAAGAACAATTGATGATGCATTTTTAGATAGAGCCAGGTTTACGAATACCTAGGTACGAATGAATCATTTCTTATGAGTCTCCTTTGAATAAGAAATCGATCTGAAGTTTTGTTATTCTTACAGCACATTGCGATGCCACACCCTGTATGTAAGTAACGGTCATTACTATTTTTCTATAATTCATAAAAATTTAAGCTAAATTTTTAGACCTGAACGGATTTAAATCTATAGCCTCTTTCACATGATCTAATAGTATAAAATATGTATAGTAATAATAATAATAATATATGTACACATATTACGCACATAATAGTGGAGACCGGTAACTTTTTCCTACAATGAACAAACTTTGTCAAAACAAAAGATTCTTGCGCCTCTGTCGTCTATATATTCTTGATTGTGGCACATCCTGTATAAAAAAATCCTTCTAAGAAAAATTTAGCACCCTGCGAATTCCTCCTAAGAAAGCTATATATTTACAGTGTGGTCCAATGAAGTGTGCGACAAATGGGAATTTTTTTCATTAGTTGCACAACCGAAATATAAATTCCACCAAAAGTTGGTGCATGTGCATGTCCGATACCCATATCAGGTGCACTTAGAATGGTTTTAAGTCAAATAGCATACAGGGCAGGCCAAGAAATATAAAAATTGTTCAAGAGTAAACTTCCCTTATTTCCAAAAAATACAGAAAAACGTCATTAAGAAAAGTTGTTTATAAGTAAAAGATATTTCCAAATCCAAAGTCGTATTAAAGAAAATATTTTCTTAAAAATGTAAAATTACCCCCGTATAATGATTTTTTTTATATTCGGCTATAATACATCTTCAAATTAACCACAATCAAATCACTGCTGCATAACTCTCATCCAGTTGAAGCAAATTTGTAAAGTTCACTTAAAGTTATATTTTTTTAAAGTAACCAACTGAACCGACTTCACAAAAGCAAAAGCACTAAAAAGCATGAAACAATTGTCTTACGTATTGATAACTGTGGGGAATGGTAAACTTAATTTTGTTCAAAGTTATGTAACTTGTACACCGAAGTTCTGAACTTTGAAGTCGGCGCAATTTTAAAGTATAATAGGAATCCTTAATGACAGTACGATAATAAATTGTTAATAAAGAGTAATATTTTTAGTTATTTATTATTGAGCCTAATGGTCAGCCTGATTACATTTGACTTTTAGTAATATGTACACAAAAGTTCTGAACTTTAAAGTAAGCGCAACTTCTTATTAATTGTTTATGAATTATCATTACGGATCATACTGTGAAATTGTGCCGACTTCAAAGTTCAGAACTTCGGTGTGAAAGTTATCTAACTGTGAACAAAATTAAGTTTACCATTACCATACTTTTTAGTGCTTTTTCTTTTGTGAAGTCGGTTGCTTTTTTTTTTAAATAATTCTTTCTTTTTGGTTCATCTATTCTCAATTCCCCTCCATCTTATCGTACCTTTTTAAATTTGTCCATGTAATATTGGATTTTCAAACCTCAGTAACCCAGAACACGACCTAGTAAACATTTTTCAATAATTTGTCACAATCCTTTCGCCCCAAAACCGTTAAAAATTTGGGTCAAAAATTGAAATTTCCAGTTTTTCCAAATATTTCCATTTTCAGTGGTTTTAGGTTCAGGTAAATGCATCGTAAAAAGAAAGTATTTGGTATTTTAAAGTTTTGTTTATCAATCTTTTTCGATCGGCCTTTTCGTTTTCGAGTTAATAGGTAGGTACCAAAGAGGAATCTACAAATTGCATTTTTCGACTTAAAAAATTCCAAAAATGACTTTTTATTTTTCGGTCCTCACCAGTGTTCAATAGGGTTCTGAAGCTCCGGGTCCTCTACAACCTACGAAAATTTAAATCGATTTATTTCTCTTTTGTGACCTGTACACGATTTCAACGGAAATCGAGGGAATTTCGACTTTGACGTTTAATAGCTCCGAAACGATACATCCTGTATAACTCAATTTTTTACCGAAGCTAGTTGTACTATTCCTCTATTAACCCAGAACATTCGATTGCTCCCCCTCTGACTGTTTCCGAGAAAAACAAACCAGTTCGACTTTGGGTTAAGCTTTACGATATTTTTGCTAATCTCCTGACGTCACTTTTCACTGAGGGCAAATGGCTGCTTTTGAAATTGTATTAAATTATACCGAAAATTTTATACCAGTTGTTTTAAGCCAATCAGATGCCTTGTTTTTGACAGGTTGCTATGGCAACAACCCGAATTTTTCGGAAATTTTTTCGGTCACGTGACCTAGTTGAAAAATTAATAAGTGATAATTTCCCTGGCTTGACAGCTGTCACGCGACATTTTATTTTTGTACTCAACTCAGTCACAAACAAAATTTCACTAGGCACGCCTTTGAAATGTCAAAGTGTCAAAAAAGTAATTAAATAGCCACCTTATATTAAAACACCAAACCTCAAAGCAAAATAAACGCTTGTCAAATTGTCAAAATTTGTATTTTTTTTTTGAAATAATTTTTGGTATAAAATTTTCGTATCGAATCTCCCGCAAGCTTGAATTAATCTCCGTAAATTTTTTCTCTGTTGCGAATTTTTATAAGAAAATTCGCACCTCGAAAAAATTTTCGGAAATAATTGAAGCTCTAGGGCCTAGGGAGATTATAAGTGAAAAAAATTTTTATAGCTAAATTATCCTAGTAATTTTCTTTAAAATAATTTGATTGGGTGTGATAGACAGACAGACGGACGGACGGACGAACATCGAAGTGATTCCAGAAGTGTTCCGTTTTGCTAATTTTAGCACGGAACATTAAAAATAGACAAAATGGTGGACTCAAGAAGCCATATTATTTATTCCGAAAAACTAAAATTATGTTTGAAGGCCTTAAATTGGGTGTCAAAATATTCGTCTCAGTCCCGCTAGTAACATTAGCTAAAATATATTGAAAAATAAACAAGATGGTTGGCGAAGGAAGTCATTTTGTCTAATTTAAATAATTAGAATTGTTAAGTATCTATTAAATGATATGTCAAAATATATAGTTATATTTAAAATAATACATTTTCGATTTATACTGTTATCTAATATCAAAACAGAGTCTAATAAAAAAAAATTGGTCAAGTGCAAGCTACACTTGCACAATTAGTGTTCCGTGCCATCAGCCCCCCACTTAACCTGAGCAAACCTCGGCCGCCCGATCTCCACTCATCTGCCACGCTACCCGCCGCTGACAGCATGGCTGAGTCTGTAACAAACATCCGATGATGCTATAGTGTAGCGAAACGCGTCATATTATAATATTAAATAAAAGTGGAAATTTGGCTAAAATTGTCTATTATTATGTGTATATAATGAAACAAAAACAAGCCAATCGCAATTTCAGTCACTCCAGCTTCAAAATCAATACTTTATAGGTTCACCTCTTGTTGTAAGAACTGTCTGTGCCCTCCTTGGCATACTCAAAATTAGCGATCTAATAAAATTTTTATCCATAGGTTGCCATTCTTCTCCCAAAGCATCAGCAAGCTCTTCAAGAGTCTGAGGTTGGTAATCACGAGCATGAAGCTGTCTTTGAAGATAGTCCCTCAAGTGCTCAATCGGATTGCAATCAGGTCACTCCATTCGAAAGAATCCAATCCGATGCAATCCGGTCTTGATGTTCATTTGCCCAAACTCTGTATGCAACACGGTGCTCCCTGTTTAACAGGGGATGTCGAGCACGTCTTCTGGCTCTACGATCATCTTTATGCAATCTTCTTGTGATAGTGGACAGACTTACATTGATCCCGGTCCTTGCACGAAGCAGAGAATGTGCATTTTCTTCTGGCAGTGGTTTGGTAATCAGAAGACGGTCCTGTCTCCTACTGTTAGCTCTTTGGCGACCTCCACCATGTCGTATTTCGGTACTAGCTGTTTCCTGAAAACGATTCCAAGCCCGACTAATCACACATTGTACATTTCGGTCACTTGTCCTTGCGTATGCTTCCCATGTTGTAAAAGCGCTATTGTAGCAACAGAATCATTAGAAGATCGTCTTCTTTGAGGCATTATATGCGTGTTTTAGTTAATACGATCTTATTAACAATAACAATCAACTGCATGAAATGGTTTATAATACTGAATCCCACGAACAAAAGTTCTTTTAAAGATATCCTGATAGCATTGTAAACAAAAACAAAATTTTGTATTTTTTTTTTGTGCTTCCTGGTAGATAAACATAAAATATTTATAGCATATAAACTTGAAGAAGTGTAAGTAATGTTATTTTGTTAAAAAAAATTAATATCAATTAAGACAATTAAAATTTAAGATCTTAATTTTTCTTTTTAAATCTAAGACATCCCACGTAGACTTCAAGCCTAGGTACTAATGTACCGTGTGTGTCTGAAGAGAAGGGCAATGTAGTCTATTGACACGGGATTTGGAGGTTGGGACGGGAAGGAAAAACATCTGCAGGCAATTTGTTCCATAATCTGGAGACCCTAGGTATGAATGAGCGAGAGAAGTGGTCTGTTCTAGGTTTTTGTAGCTGGACAGTAAAGGGATGCATACGTAAAGCGCTTCTTGTTGTTCTGTTAGGGGCATTCAAGGGGGGAATGGGTATTCAAGTGGGGAATGGGCATTCAAGGGGGGAATGAATTGACGTCTGAATTCTGGGAATTGGAATTTCCACTTCAAAAGACGTACAGTGTAAATAGATACAAGATCAGAATCTTTTGGTCTATTTTGTTGAAAACAATTCGCCTTACAGCGGCGCGAAATTTGATTATTATTTTCTTTATACTTTCGCTAACAAGCTTCAACCAAAATTTAAGTTTCAACTATAATTTTTAGGTATAGCTACGTGTGGTTTTCGACCCATGGTATACATCTTCTTGTTCTTCTATGAACATGCTAACATCATTTAAAATTATTGCACTCACACCTCTTTCGCCCTTTATTATGAATATAGATTGACTTCTAGAGGATCACGCGCCATCTCTTACTCAACTTTTGAATTTGCCACGACGTTTAGTATTATAGATACATTTTTATAACGATCGACCTGTTCTAGGAAAAACTTCTATTCGTAATATGGATTTGTTTAAGATTATATTATTATGTTGCTCTGTGCTTGAAGGTGACACTAATAGTATCCAAATAATTTTAGTATATAAAAACTTTTTATTGCTTCCTTTGTTAGAACTATAAATAAATTATAGTTTAAAAAACTAAAAAACACACTTTTATGAGTGGCGCACTAAAAAGTTAAAAATAATTATTTTCAGAAAACCGGGTATGCAGTACGCGCATCGTGCGGAAAGTAAAGCAAGTAACAAACTGCTCATCCTTTTACTCCGCACACATGCATACTCTGGTTTTCTGTTAACTTGTATAGCTATAAAACATTTGGTCTTTAAATAGGCAATTAAATATAACAACGTGGAGCGCACTTATGTGCTTACCATCGGCATAATATTATTTATTTATATCGGTTACAATATGTTTGTATTAGGTGTATATGTATAACTTCCATAAATGCACCTAACTAGGGAACTGTAAACAAACAAAATGTAATGTTTTGTTTATTATATGCCCAAACCGCTATATAAGTGCATTCCACGCTTTTAAATTTAATTACCTATTTAAAGACCAAATGTTTTATAGCCGTACAAGTTAACAGAAAATCGAACGATTTACAGACAAACACATTTTAACGGTCAGGTTTCGATAATGAAAAAGGGTTTAAAATATTCCCGCTTTTATCATTAACAGAAACAATCCATGAAAATTATGTACAAGATGTTTCCAGTATAAAGTAGCTAATAAATCATTAAACAAATTAAAGTAAAAATACTTGAAAATTTTCACTTATGCTAAATATGTATAAAACCATAACACCTCGCTCTGTAATAAATTAAAATATTATACTCCTTGCTTTAAATCACTAATATACTAAAATAAAAGTCGTATAGCTAAAAAAACTATCTTTTTATTTGCCTTCAGATCGTTATAACAAGTTATATTACATTTGTCACAAATTCTCTTGACAGCTAGATATAGTGCATGGAAGGTGGTAGAGGAATTATTCCTCGACCGAGGTGGTACCACCCCACACATTCTCTTAAAGGGCTGGTGAAATCCCTACGGATGTTTCCAGCTCTGGATGTGTGAGTCGATTCCTCAGTACACCCACGGTACATTGTACTTAGACTTCGGTCTTCGTGGGCTGTCAAAAGATAAAAAAAATATAATATCTCCCACATATCATATTTATGTGGTTCTTTTACATTTTGTTACAAAACAGTTATTCAATTGTTTACACAAGAAAAAAGTTTTACGTCCAGTCGCACTAACAACTTAATTAAGAATTAATCTAATTCGACAGTGGCACTCTTGCTGATGTCAAGATGACTCTAAACGTCAATTACATTTATTATTGATTAAAAGTTTTGAGCAACAGGCCGGAAGAATATTACCTTAGTACCTTAGTACTACTACTAGGGTTCTAAGAAATATCTAAACCTGTTCTTGCAAAAACCTAACGGTTTGTCATCTTAACTTAGCAAAATTCTAGCATTATTTTTTTATTTATACCCCCTGTCCACTTGGACTGATATATGAAACTTTTTTGAAAATATATTTTTGAAAGTCCTTTTTTTCGAATACAGTCATTTGAAGACAGGGGATGATTTCAAAACTTTTTTTTGGAAATCAACTTTTTGAGTTTTATTAACCACTTTTCGAAATTATATTAAAAAAAGCATGTTTTTAGAAAGTACATTTTTTCAAACATTGTTTCAAAAAAGACTTGTTTCGAAACTTGACCAAACAAAAAACGGTTAGTTTTACAATTTTCAGAGATCATCTTTCCCGAAATGAAATTTTTTCGGTATTCATTTTTTTAAGTAACGGCTTTTCGAAAAGTAATTTACGAGAAAGTAACGTACCAAACCTAAGGAAACCTGATCGAACCCAAAAAAGTTTCGTTTAGGTTTGTTTAGGATTTTTTTTCGCCTTTTTTCGCTAACATTTTCCAAGCTACTAGGGTTGATGATTTAATATTCTAAATACCGTTTTTAAAAAAATATATTTAAGCAAAATTAACCTATTTTTCAAAAGTTATTTTATGACGACATTTTTCAAAAAATGCAAGTACTTCGGAAATACGCGTTTTCGAGAAAATATTTCATAAATCCGTTTTCAAAGAGCATCATGAAAAAAACTGTCGGGACATTTTTGAAAAAATGAACTTTCGAAATATGTGTATTCGAGAAAATATTTTTAAAACGTTTCGTTAATCCGTTTTCGAAAAAGCTGTTTTTTCGAAAAAATTCCTTTCAAAACAATGTTTTTTTAAACAAAAGCTATTTGGTTATTCGTTTTCTTTAAAAGCCAAAACGATCCAGCGCCAATTTTGACAAGATCGCGGTGAAATGTGTAAGGAATGTTTTTAGAAACAATTTAAGAGCATGTAAATCAAAACGCCAAAAAGGCTTGCATTTTTTATACAACATATTAGTATTGATCTATTATAATTATTAATATTTTTGTGGTATAATTCATTTCGAAAACCTTACATAGACGGCAAATGTTTGTTTTTGTTTATAATATTTTGTGGAATATGTAGGAATGGTTACGTTACAATATTTATTGTTATAAAATTCGTTATTCAAGTCAATTAAGGCTTCAGGGGAGGCATGTGCTTCCCCCTCCCATGCCGCCAACTTGATTTTTTCACAAATTATGTTTACACAAAAACAGTATTTAAATATTAGAGTTAATGTAGCACATCCCGTTCAAAATCGTCGCAACTCAAAATTTTTAAATTTTCTGATTATTTTAAAACCCAAATCTACTTTGCGTACTCTGTCTGTTTACAAAACCCTGCAGTCGAATATCACCAATTTTTCGCTAAATGGCGGCACCAATTTTGTAACTATTAATTTTAAGACTAAGGGTCTTATCTCAAAAAATATTTTTGAAAATCTTTCAGTAATATTGTGACAAAAAAACATGTTAAAAAAGATTCTTTGGAATATCTTTAATTAAATACAAATTGAAACCAAACTAAACTTTTAGAGCAAGAATATTTTTCTAAAAACAAAAAGAAATCTTAAAGAATTTCTTTTGCTTTTCCTGTAAAATGTATCTTTTTTGAGTTACGATGGTTTTGAATGGGATGTGTATAAAATATTTCATCGCACGGCGTGTATTCTGTAAGGTCGCATAACCTCGCACGGTTTATTAGCAATAAAATAAGAGTGCTTCTGGCAAATACTTAATTCTGAAAGCAATAAGCTGTGATTTACAAGATAGGTAGCTAATACATAAGGTTAACTAAGAAAAATTCACAGTTCTCCCTTATTTTAGTTAAAGAGATGCGAGTATGGTTAGTTTATTGTTAAACTTGTCAAAAAATACATTTATTATTTTATTTTCTTACATCTGTATCTATTCGATGCCCTACAAAATCCATTCCTGGAATGTAATATTCAAATCCGATCTCTAGTTATTATTGCCACAGAATATAAAATGTCTGAGACAATAAACAATATAATTTAATTAAGTATCTTACAGTGTTTCTATGTTTTTTTTTTATTCATTTTCATTATCTTCATCAACATTATCCCATTTTCTCTTGTCAGTAGCGAAAATATCAAAGAAAATAGTCGTTCCAATTACAATCCCGGCGGTAATGTAAAATATATTTCTCCACTCGCTTGGATCGCACTAAAAAGTGATCATTATGAGATACAGAATTATAAAATATATAGCAAGTTCATACATCATTTTTAAGAATCCAGTCAATTGTCATCGGTGCAAAAAGTGCAAAACACTGTGCAAATGTGCTGGCAAACCCACTTATTATACCAGCAAAAGCAGGAGATATGTCCAGAATGTTTAACGACGCTCCACCAATGGAAAATGCTATAGTAAATATATTCCCTATGCAGAGATTAGCAATGATCCATCCTAGAGATCCAGCAGGTATCCAGGTCATCCACAATAATACTGCTGCTGTGCCAAATATTCCTGCAAAAATTTTATCTTTAGAAATAAATATCATAGATTTTGTTAGCAAATCAATGAAATATTATTTTTCCATATAAAAAAAAATGGAAGGTTTAATATATCCGACACATCATCAGAATTAACATTAGTAAAGTTAAGAAATACTCATATACAGACCATGACATGAATCTATGATTCTGTGCCAACTACTTCTGATAAACTTTTGAAGTATAAGTCGGTTATGCCAGACGGCATATCTTTACAAAAGCTATGATGTGATAACAGTATGTTTGAAAAATAAATTTTTTAATTGAGAAATATCGAAAAATTTCGGAAGCAGATTATATTTAATGATTTTTGGTATCTCTTGAATTCTAGAATCTAAAATAGGGATGTCTTTGTTAGATAACGATTTGCCGCACCTTAATAAAATAGAGTTAAGTACCTACCAACAGTATGAAATAATCTTCTCGCATTGACTACACGAAGATATTTCTTCCTAATAAGGAAGTCTGAAAGCGGTGCTAAAAGACATCCAACGAGGAGCCCTGCGATTGGCGCGACGCCCAGTGTACTTGTACTCTAAAATGAAACAACTAAATATTAAATTTATTATTATTAATGTAGTTAAATTTTAAGAAAGAATGCTAAAACTGTAATTGAAATTACTTAATTAATTACTTTAGGATTTATAGCCTCCCTTTTTACTGAATAAACCTGACAATGGCGGTAGGCTAGGCTTTAAATGTTTGATATCAAACACGTAAAAAATGCAACATGCCTCTCCACACCCCCTCAAAACAAAAAACCCGTCAGAACAAGTCATCTTTAAGCAGAAATTACCTGTTCGATTTTAATTTTCCAGACATTCGTAATGAATATAAGATTTACTGTAGACATCATGGTGTCTATCCAGCTCGTACCTACTGCAGCAACTATGGGCGCCCAAAACTGCATCGAAGTTAATAGGCTTAACCAGGGCGTGGGTAAATGCTATAAGAAATAAAAACAAATAATTAGCAGCAAAAATGTTTCCACTTTATGAAAAATAGGTTCACTAACCTGGGTCTTACGAGAATTCAAAGACGTTTCAATATACTTTCTCTCTTCTGGGGTGATTCTTGGATGGATCGCAGGACTTTGATATCCGAGAAAATACCACGCAATACACCAAATTAAACTTACACCACCCATGATGTAGCAGCAACCAGGATATCCCCAAGAGGATGCAACTATTTGTCCAGCTGTGACAAAGGAAATTATGGCACCAACAAATGTAACTAAAATCAGAAAATACCTATAGTTTCTGATATAAAGTTTTTACTGCAATATTACTAAGCATACTTTTAAATAAAAATTTATTGTAGTTATTCTAGTCATAAAGCATTTTAAAAACTGCCATGATTATGTTCCTAAAAAAACTAGTAGCAGTTATGTTTGCAAAACTCACTTGCAATTCCAATTATTCCAGCTTTGGATCTTTCTTCCGCTGGTACCCATAGTCCACTAACACCAACACTTACTGGGCCTAGTACTCCAAGGGCTCCACCTTCAACAATACGACAAATAATGACCCCAACTGAACCACCGATTTTTGCAAAAGGCGGAATAAGCATGAAAAATATGGTGTTAACCAAAACTGACCCCAAAATTAAATATTTGTGTCCATACCGCTTCCCCCAGTGACCAGCTATTAGTTGGATGGGTATGCCCAGCCACATAACTGATGATAAAATGAGACCTTTGTTATTCCAGTCATAAGTCTAAAAAAAAATGTCATTGAATTTTTTTGTTTGGCATCAAAGGTATTTACAGAAAAACAACCCCGCAGTAAAAATGAGGAATCACTAGTCCACAAGGTGAAATTTTTCTCGGATCTCCCAAACTACTGTAACTATTTTTAAGATAAGTCCTTTTATAAAGAATGTATATCATAAACATTATTTAAAGTTGGTTCGATTTCCTAAAAGATGTATGAAAACAAAATTTTGCAATATAAAAACAAAAATATTTATTACGTGTATACCTAATTTTGAACTAAAATATTTTTGACTATGAGATTTTCGTTTATAAATAACATTTACCGCTTCTTTTTCAACATCCAACAATATTCTGCCAGCATGACAGGATTCCGCTTGCCTTGGTTACGCCGTTACATCCCTGAAATGTCTTGATGAAACCATTCTCCATGTTCGCCACTGACATTACCCACGTTTGGTGGAAAATAACCTAAATGCGGGTGCATCATGTGAATTTTTAATGATATCTTGCAACCCGCTAGTTTGCCTCCAGCATGTCTTTCACTAATGTTTTGTAATTGTCAGCATTTCGTTTCCCAAGGATTTCTTAAAAACTGCAACCATTAATCTCCACGCCTTTTTTCAACCATATTTAATTTATTTTTAAAATTGACATCTTTTATTACTTTGTTGATTTGAGGGCCAACAAATAGTCATTGCTTTATTTTAGCCTCACTTAATTTAGGAAACTGTGCTCGGAGATATTGGAATCCTTCTTCTTCGCGATCCATTCCTTTCACTTCCTGTTCATCAAACCTAACTTAATGTGAAGAAGTATATAAGAATTTTTTGTTGATTTACCAAAGGAGGCCTCCCTATATTTTGAGCCCCTGGTTGAAAAGATGTTCTTGGCAGTCAGTCTTTTTTTAATATAATAATTCACTTTATCGCGACTATCCCATAAACAGAGGAAGCAGCAATATTTTGTATACCCTTGTTGCATCCCCATACGTATTGTAATCACTTTAAAATTAGCACGAATGCTCCACCAATATTGACTGTAGTTAACTGTTTGCAACAGCGTCCTCAGATTTTCATAAGTTTCTTTCATCAATGCGGCATGACCAACCGGTTGGGTTAGTCATAGGTTCTCAACCTTATTTTGCTCACCGCCCATTTTGAGAATATGTTTTTTTCTATAGCCCCCATCTTAATTTTACTTACTTTTTACGCCCCCTCTGCGGCATCTCAATGCCCCCTAATGTTCTCTGGGTCTTCTACTACCCTCCCCCCCCCCCCCACCGAAAGTCTCAAACGCCCATAGGGGGGCGGTATCGCCCACGTTGAGAACCTATGAGTTAGATGGATAAGCGTTGCCGTTGTGTAGAAGAACAGCCTTAAGCTCGCTTTAGAGGAGTCGATAAATAATCGCCAATGCTGTGGATTGTGTTCTATTCCCAGAGATGTAAAAACACCTTTAATATTATTACAGTACGCTAAATCAGAGTGCATGCTATAAAAATCCACAAAATCGTCATGATGATGGCAAAATACAGTAACGTTTGTTTTCTTCTCCAAAAGATTCCACTATTGTAGACGCGATGCGAGTAATTGTGCTCGAGACTTTGATAAACGTAAATCCCACACTAAGTTATTTTATTCATCCCGGTTAAGTAAATAGGGTTCCGTGGACGTAAATGGTACAAGTTCAGGGTCTTCAGCGGTCTCACTAGGGCTTTCTGGACTATCACTTTCTATATATTGGTGGAACGAGGTTGCTGGGATGGTTTTTATAGTGTATTCAAGGTCTTCGTGTTGCTGATATCTCCAAATATTCAATACTCTTTTTTTACCCACATTCCCTTTTGCTTTATTTTGGCAAAAATAGTAATCAATAGCTTTGTTCGCGGAGACGATCCGTGACCAGTCCGTAACCTGTACAAGTTAAATAATCCCAAACATTTATGCGCATGTGCGATCCGAAACCGATCAGGAATTGACAAATCTCCGCGAACGTTTTTGGTGAACGTGCTTGTCCGGAACATCTGCGAATCACTTAACCTTAACATATTTTATTATTTTGAATTAAATTTTTAGACAACAACCTAATTTAACATTATGTAATGATTAAAATTTCCATAAAGACATATTTGTTCTGTTATGAGTAATTTTAAATACAAGAATAATTGAATATACTGTAGAGCATATTATTATATACCAATTTATATCTACCTTTATACAACTAACATTATGAAATTGAACTGTTCGTTATCGCAAAATACAGCGCGCCCAAAATTAAACGACAATTTTCAAACAAATTTCACACTGCACTTGCGCGGACAAATAATTCATCCCCTAATCCTCGGATCGTTTTGACTGGTTACGGATGTGTCCTGAACTTGTTCTCGCATCACCGCGAACGCCAAATTTATTGTCAAAATCAGTGATTTTCTGCACCGCGAACGCAAATAATCGCAAAGCGCACGCGCACTTGTCACGGACTAGTTCCGGATCGTCTCCGCGAACAAAGCTATTGTCATAATATGCTTGCTCTGTCCATAGCATTGGTATGCCAACTAGAAAACTGTGTCGCTGGTGCTCTTGCAGTTCTGATTTAAGCTTGGAAACGTTTATTATATCATAATTATTTTTAACATATTTTAAAATGTCTTCAGGCAAGTCTTTCTTATAATCAGAAAAAGTAGTCAGTTTTAGTCCATAAGAACTCATCGGTACAAAATAAAACACATGGGAAACAAAAAACGCTTACGTTGCACCCGCAAATCCAGTCAGAAATATTGTACATACTTGGCTTAAAATACCTATTGATGTCTTTCCCTCTGTCTTTCGTAGTGTGCTTTAGATCCAGAAGAGGTTTAGGGCGTCACTTTTCTTTAATTTCTAAACGTTTTTCAAATGTTAATGCACTACTTATTTTACACTGCAGTATTTCTTGCACTGTTAAAATCATTGTTAACATAAGTACTCAAGTACTAGTACTATACTACTACACAAACTTCCGGCGTCTAATAATGATAAACGATGAACAAGAGCTTGGCAGCAGCACGGATACAATTCTGAAATATTAAAGCATCGAGTGCTGCGTTGTCACGTTATTGCCAAAGTCGTAATTACTGTAGATTTTAATATTTTATAGGCACAGTTAAAATTATTATTAGTAATTACCTAAATATCGTAAAATAAAATTAGGTAAGTTTATATTAAATGTATAAATGTACCGCGAATTACGAATGTTGTTCTAATAATAAATTGGTCAGATTTAAAGTAGTGAGCCAGAATTCGCGACAACCCGACAATCAGCGTGGCGGGTTGACGGCCACGCGCGCCCCGAAAGCGATGTTATTGGTGGGTCGTCAACAAATTTTGTCTCTTTTTAACTTCCTAAAGCGCGTATGTTCTTTGTTTCTCTCTTGGCTTTAATGCATCTTATATAGTGGGTCATTCAGAAAATACCTAACGCTGAAAGGGGGAGGGGTTCATCCGGTCATTACTAGCCGTTATGGAGAGGTTTGAGGGTGTTTAAGGCACCGTTACGTAACTTTACGAATAAAGCTGCGCTCAGAGTTGCCATAACGTAAGCCGTAAGAAGTAATCGATAGTCGATAAGACGTAAAAGTTAAGCCGTAACAACATACCCATTCATAGTTGTAAGTAGTTAAGAATCTGGTTACAACTTTCTAGGTTATGATTTTTGTTTTTTGACGTCTCTTCAAAACAATTTGTTAGGTTAGTAAACTGGTAATATGGATTTTGATTTTACTGACCACGAATATATTATTATTGTTGGAGCAATATTGTGCTGCTACTTGTTAGGAAGCAATGCAAAATCATACCCTTTTATTTTCTTTGATGCAAAAGCAAGACAAGGTCAAATTTGGGAATGTGAACATGGCGGTTAGGCAAGAGTACGACCGATCCCGACCGAATCGGTAAGCCGTAACGTAAGAAATGAAATTGAACCATTTCCTTACGGCTTACCTTACGGCTTAACTTGTTACGGCTATAGTATGAATGGATCTATTGCTAATGAAATGTTTATTTTTCTTACGGATTAACGTTACGTCTTAAAGCTTACGTTACGGCAACTCTGAGCGCAGCTTTACAGTTCAAAAATACGAACTATTTTTTCCCTTTCATGCGCGTGTTGAAGATTTTTAATAAATTTTACTCTCTGTAAATTAGGGGGTTTGATCGTTACGTAACTCGTGGGAAGGGGTCAAAGGCTGCGTTACGGATCGTTACAAGGGGGGAGGAGGGGGGTTAAATCACTTAAAATTAGCGTTACGTAATTTATGAATAGCCCCTAGTCCATATACACCTATGAGGTCAATTTAAAATACGGCGAGTCCCGAGCAAGCTTGGCTTGATTCTTTCTTGGAGAGATTTCGCATGGAACTTGCACTTTTTTGAAAGAAAAGATTATTTTTTAAAAAATAAACTATTAGGTAGATCAATGAAAATAAATTTAGGTGGGTCATTGACCCAATGGCCTTATAGACGAGCCGCGCCTGATAGGAGTTTATATTTCTTATAAAATAGGTAAAATTCCTGTTATGTCACCGGAATTTCTAAATTTGTTTTTTGATACACAATTTTCAAGAAAAGTCTTAAAATAATGTTTAAACATTTAAAATTAGTTTACCTAAAAAATGCAGTAAGTAGGTACTCACCGGAATATCAGGATTAGAAGAAGCATTCTTGGTTGTCATGGCAACTATAACTACCGAAAATGTGGATTTAGTGGTAAATGCTATAGCAGATCCAAGCGCCATTATGATAATTATGGTATGTCTTGTGCCAAAACATGGCCCTAAAAGTACATAAAACTATATTATTATTACTCTATCAAAATTATTTTCATATTTTAGTTCTAATAAAGGAAAACAGAAAAAATCGATTCTTAATGTCAATAACTTTACTTGGAACGATATAAAATTGAACGTAAGATTTGACACTTCATAATTCATTTAGTATTTCCATCTGTCTTGGCTCGGTGTTCAAGAATAACGGGGCTACATAAAAGATAGGGTATAATATGTCACAGCACCTGCGACAAGGCAGGACATGGATAATAGGATTAGGGATATATGTTAAGTCATAACACCAGGTATGTTATCCAATGTCCGGGAAAATACCATTAGAAGAATTGGCATGTGTATTGAACAAGAAGGACATCTATTCGAACATCAATTAAGAAGAAACCGTTTTTTTGGGTTACAGTTACAAAAATAATGTGTTCATTACGTTGTTCATTTAGTATAAATATAAAGATATCTATGTTTGTATTTAGTTAGTTTTACCTACAGGTTGTTACTTCTACTGCAAAGGAATGTACCCATTATCTATTATATTCAATATGTCAATATTTCAATATTTCAAAAACAGTTAGAGATAGGGATAGGACCTTCTTTACAAAATATGAAGAGTTTTTGACGAGCTATAAGATGGCAGAAAAATATATAGTGTTTTATTTTATCTTCTTACAACCCACGAAGGCAGCATGCCTAAGTACTAAGGTACCATGGGTCGTATACCACGCAACCGACTCACACACCCAGTGCTGGAAACATCCCTAAGGATTTCGCCAGCCCTTTAAGAGAGTGTGTGGGGTAATACCTCTTCGGTCGAGAAAGAATTCCTCTACCACCTTCCAAATTCCTCTACCACCTTCCTAATTCCTCTACTACCTTCCATTCCTTTTGATAAAAGTGACATTTTTAATTAGAAGATTTCTGTTTTTGGACTCAGAAATAAAACACAATGTAAATGAGGTGCCAAATATTTCATAGTGTATAGGCTTTTTTAACTTAATTTACTCAGGATACAAATTATGACTGGCTTGGGGTCCAAATTTAAGCAGTATTTTCACAACAAAGAGAAGCTTGCAAAATGCTAAATTTTCATTAAAAGTGGAATTATCTTAAAAACTATGAAATTTTCGTATATTAAACCATGATGTAAACGTAATGAAATTACACGTAAAATTCAAAAATTCATTCAAATACAGGATGTCAAATTTAAAAGATCTAACTTTGTGACTAAGTGCACTTTTTGAACGCACCCAGTATAACTCAAAATATGTTTAAAATGTGCAGAACATCCAACAACACAAAGGCTTATATTTTAACTAAAGTTAAGTGAAACCGCAAAAAAAAGGTAACGAAGCCGACACCTTTGACGCAGCCGTGCCGATAAGGTCCAGCTATAGGCGTCCCAAGATATTATAACCAATTTAAGATGGGACACAATAAAAAGTTTTAACATTTTAACCAAATATTATTTATAGGTATATCAAAACCTAACTGAATCTGCAAAAACGATGTTTAACCATAGAAATAATAATTGTATTCATGGGCGTACCGTCGACCGATAATTAAGACTTTAAATTAATGGCATAAATACGTTGATATTTTTATGATCGTTTTGTAGTAAGTGTAACTATATTATATTGTAACTATATCTATTGTCATGATCGAGATCAGCTATTCAACTGAGAACCAAGGACACACATAATGGCTCGGATGCGTTCCCGAGAATCTTGAAATTATTGGAGTTTCTTACGTGACCATGGCCATCGTAATACTGTCTATTTTTTTTTTTTTTTGGGTAAGAGGAGGTGAATCGTCCAAAGATACCCACATGCGACATTCGTGGGTTATGTCACGATTTTTACTGACTAAACACCCCCCCTAGAGTAGTTGGTTTCGGACCGGAGTCTATAAACCAAGTATCTCTCGATAGATTATAACCGCTGGCATGACCCGTTGTCATGCCGAACTTTTATACCCCTCCCATATTTTCGCATACAAATATGGGGTTTATCTCTGTCCTGAAAGGAAAATTTTTACAATATTGCCTTAAGGTAACAAAAGTACTACTTAAGATAATATTTGTCTCTAGCCTTAAGATATTTGTATGTTACATATACGGTGTTAAGTAACTAAGTGTGCATGACATGCTATTTACCTAAGTAATCTTAAGATGTGGGAACTTAGATATTTGACTTAATTATTGGTATTCAGGCCCGCTAGCACTAGCACTTGCGCTCGCGTTCGCACTCACACTATCGCTAGCATTTGCACTACACTCGCACTAGCACTTCACTTTTGCCTTTTCATTACTCTATTTGATCCCTTGGTTTTCTTTTGTATCACCTATTTTGCCTATATCCTGAAGCAATCGAGACCGCCAGTAGACGCAATGTTGCTGTAAAAGCTCAATAAACGTCTTTTCTTGAAAACTTTCGAAGTTTTCATAAGATCTTTGTCTTCCAAAAGTATATTTATCCGCTTTTGAAAGGATTTCGTTCAAAACTTGAATTTCTATCAAGGTTTCTCTGTATTTTCTGGAAGAGCATTGTGAAAAGCGGTTTTCACAACAAATGCTATATATTTTAGAAACCTGTCAAATCCATTATCAACAATAAAACAAAAATATCTACATGCTGTTGGAATCGTCAGAAGATTCGGAACTAGAATCATTCGCATTTTGAATCACAAGTGGCGCTACTGGCGGTAAAATAGGATATTCGTCTTCTTTTTTTATAACGTGGGCTACACAGTTTCTCCAAATATCACGGCTCAATTCACTTATTACTCGTCGAATATTATCCAGTACCACTGCACTTAATGTTGGTGACTGATTACATTTACGAAGACGTTTTTTATAGTGCCCCAAATCATTTCAATTAGATTAAATATGCTATAATAAGGAGGTAACCGCAACAGGGTATGGCCGTGTCTAGTGCAAAGATTATCAATTACATATTCATTTTTAAAATTTCGACTCTTTATCACTTTTATCAGCTCTTTTGTTACCGGGACCTTTTCAGGAATTTCCATATTTTTATGCCTCATAAAATTTAAAATGTCTTCCTTTTTAGTATTATTATTCGGTATTTTGTTTAATATACGCGAATGATATGGTGCATTGTCCATGACGATTACCGAGTTTGGTGGAATGTTCGGTAAAAACTGATCAACAAACCACTTTTCAAATAAATCCCTAGTCATGTCCTCATGATAATCGGCAGAAGATTGGTTTATGTTTTTGGCCGACAAAAGCAGTGCATTGGGCACGAAACCATTTTCACCTCCGGCATGAAGTATTATCACGCGCTTTCCTCTTGAACACGGTGCATTTAAACTGCAATTGTGAGTTTCATCTACCCAACCGTACTGAACAACATCATGAGTATCAAACCATGTCTCATCTAGATACACTATATACCTATTTGATTCCCGGTGTTCTTTTATTTTACGCAAATATTCTTGACGATGTTCAACAAGACGGCGCGATTCCATTATAACCATCCGATTATCAATTTTTTTGTGTTTAAATCCGCAATCTAATAAAATTCCTCGAAGAGTTTCCAATCACTGGTAATGGTAATCAGGGTAATCGCGTAACTTATCCCGGATCATTTCTAGTGTTGGCACCGTATTTTCCTTATATAGATTGTACACAATTCGTCTAATGACATCTTTTGCTGCATCGTCAACTTTATGAAACTTTTGATTAGTTTTCGTTCGCTTTACCGAATGATCTGTAACATCTCTTGTTTTAATTACGCGATAAATTGTAGATATCGAAAGTTGTGTTAATTCGTTAACTCTTTTTATAATGGCTTTATCTGACTGTGCCGGATTTAAACAGCCGTAAATATTTAGAATTATTCGTGGACTTTGAACATGTAAACCTTTATTAAACTCCGGACATGTTTCGACTGGCGATGCCACGGTCGGTACCGAAGGTAATTCAACGTGTAATAATTCACTTTCATCTACCTCAAAAGGTCGCCAAAAAGCCATTATTATAATAAAAATTCACTTACATAAACCAAGTATCTAAAAACAAAAACAATACGCACTTCACTGGTCAAAACCTAAAACTTAACTGTTTCACATAAATCATGTTCTAAACGAGCATCTGTCTAGACGTAACGTCTTAATTATAATAAAAAGACTCCGTCCTCTGCATGCGCCAATATAATATTACCCTTAGTGGAAAAGAGACAAAACGAATCGTCGCTGCAGGTGTCCCTTCACGAGACAGGCAGCTGCTGTTTGCATTATATACCGAAGTTATCACTAACAAATCTAACTGAAATGTGGGATACTTGCTATGGGGAATCGAGCGATCCCGGTATAAGCGGCAGGCCTTTGTCTGGCTTTTTATACCACTTAAATCTTAATAATTTAGATTTATGAGATTCAGGTAACTCTGGCAAAACTATATATCGACAAATCTTATCTTCAAGGCATTAAATTACTTCGCGCAATCCTTGACTCACCCGGTACATGCTATTTAGTAAGATATACATGTATTGTATACTTAATACCTGTATTGGCAGTATATTGGACACCATCTAATAATTCCGCGTGATCTTCCGCCTCTTCATGTTCATCATTTTGTCTATCAGCCATTTCAAATTTTATAAAAGCCGTTCTAATTCTCTTAAAAGAGCGATTGGTAACAAAAATAAAAACAACTTACATTTTCTGTACGAATCTTATCTCGGTTATGTCATGTCACAACCCAATACGGTAAAAATCAAGTTTTAACACATAATATTGTGTATTAATTTTGAAAACTTTTGTGGGTTATGCAATAACATAAAATCATTATTACATTTACCGATGTGTTCTGTGTTTCAAACATTATTTTCTATCTGTTGAGCTCAGTTGCTAATATGGGTCCTAAAATGACTGTGTTAACCTTGAAAACGTTGTAATAGACGCTCTCAGCGCGCAGCGGCGCATTCGGCCGCGCTGATGTCTAAACGTAATTGAAATTCTAGAGTAAGCATTTTATTAAAATTTGGCCGCTGAACTATACTTCACTAGGTGTTAAGTCTCGAGTGAAGGAAAAAATAATAAGTCGTTTTTTTGGCAATAAAAAATGTATGGAACCATGGTTAATACACACTACACAGCCTTTATTAAGCGTAGCAGAAGAAAGAGTGCAAAACAAGTTTTTATTTTGATTCATTTAATGGCATGTTACAATAGTGACAAAAATATTTCTTTCTACGAGCGTGTGAAAAGTAACTACTTTCCGCACTTACATCTGTGCTAAAAGTTGCACTTTTCCGCACTGACGTGGGAAAGAGTACGCATCAACAATATTCTTGAATTTTCCTGGGTTTATCGGCCAATTGGTTTAAAATTAAAAAACTATTCTGCTGACGTTTCAGTTTATTTACCTTTTAAACCATCTTCAGAATTTATTTATAAGTATGCACTACACTAATGTTCTTTCTTATGTGCTAATTCAACGATCTTATTCTATTGGTGCTTATTTCCAAAATTTTGAGTTTAGAAATAAGCACCGATCTAATCCGATTTTAATCAATTAAATGACTTTTAAAATCCATTGTATATTATACAGGGTGTTCTGAAAGTTGAGGCATTGATTTTATCATGTAGATTTCGTAAAAATAAACCGTTTGACCAAAAATCTCTTATATAAAAGTTGCAAAATAATGGAGATATTAATACATTTTAAAAAGTTAAAAATAAATATGGTCCTGCCATCGTCGAAAAATATTGTAATAAGGCCGCCCACTTGCATGTCGCACTGAAAATCCCCTCTCTGCCGTTGGTTGTCTCTCTCTCTAAGCCCGTCGCGCCATCGTCGAATGGTAGCGCTCGATTCCTGACTGAGACAGGCGCTTGAATGTTATACGACCGATTCCAAAAAATGACGGAATTTCGCGGACTTCAAAAAAGTGACTAGACTATTTAGAATATCTTTTGACGATGGTTCTGCTCCTGCTGTTTTAAATAGTTATTGACAGTAAAATAAATTTAATTTTACACAATAAAAATAAAGCCGAAATGCACGTGCTGCACATATCAACGTTCTGAGCCATTGCGTTTTTCGCATATCAAAAGTATGAAATTATTTTTTGCTTAGTGTGTTTACTGGTGATGATAATTTAAGTACATACGATATCGGATATCGTTCGCATATCTGTGGGATTTTCGATTCTACCGCCAGTTGTGACTGCTTGAGTAGTGCGTGTGTTCAGATATTTTTTTATTTCCTTGTTCTGTATTTTAAAAATGGTCAGGACCGTAATGGGATAAATTTATTGGTAAGTTTTTTATCTCCGTTATTTTTCAAATTCTATATATGCGATTTTTAGTTAAACAGTTTATTTTGACGAGTTCTACAACCTATTCAAATAAATGCTTCAATTTTTCGAACACAATGTGACACACCCTGCTTATGACTAATACACAAAAAAATCTGTTAAGTGCAAGCTAGGTATACATGGAAATTAGTGTTCCGTGTCATGAGCCGCCGACTTAATCTGAGCAAACCACGGCCGCCCAATCTATGCCCATCTGCCGCGCTACCGGCCGCCGCGCCGACGCGACGGCACAAATTAAAAATTTTTAAAAACGTGTAAGAAAAAGCTTTTTTTAAAACAAGTTTCAGCAGTTATAAAAAAATTAACAATTAAAATGTTTATAACAATTGATAGCGATAGAATTCAGTCCTGGTAATTTTGACTTAATCTACACCTAACTCTCAATGTTGATATTTTTTTTTGATTTTTCTGAGCGATCCTTCTAGTGATAAGGGACGCCAAGTTTTAAGCGTTTTTCCAGAAAAATGTTTTAAAAAATGCATAAAAAATACATCATATATATTGTTGAATTCGTGCTTGAATAGGCTTTCACTTCACACCCTACCCGATGCCCTTGAAAATTCTTTTTTCCATTCCCCAATTTACCCCCTAAAATTACACCCAGTCATAATTCAACCTCATATACTTCACGTCTCTACCACCACACTCTATCTCTGTGCTAAATTTTAAATTTAGTTTTTAAAAAATAGTGTCAGAGAAAATCGCCTGTAACAGAGAGACGGACTGACGGACATCTGTTTTGCTAATTTTAGCACGGAACACAAAAACGTTATTATTTTCATACAGTAAACAAATCTTGTCAAAATAGAGAAATTTCATTTCTGTAAAAAGTTGACACAATCTGAATCTCTTCAAACGAAAAACAAATTTAATTGCATTTATTGATTGTCAACTTTCTTCTGATGAGTAATAATCTAATGTTTCACGCATGGCAACATGGCAACCTATTTACTATCGGGATAGTAAGTGGCGTTTAGCTAGTCAAGGTACTAAGGAAGTTCTGTGCCAAACTTAAGCCAAGTAACTTATCGAGATTAGAATGGAATATCCTGGAGGAAATATCTGTACACTTGGCGAGATAAAAAATAGCATATGATCTGCTTAGTGACGTAGGTTTTCTCTATGCGTGCAAAGTATTATTGTGATCCGCTGCTCTGTTGAGACGTGACACACAACATATTAGACTCACAAGCATATAAATAGATTGTTGCATTAATGATATAGGTTAGGATATACCTTTATTGCCAGTATAATGAACACCATTTAATAATTCCGTATGAACCCCTGCATCTTCTTGTTGATCATTTCTTGTATCGTCCATTTTGCTCGTAAAACTGTTAACACTGATTCTAATACACTTACACACAATGACGATCGGTAACATAAATAAACACAACTTACACTTTTTGTACAAATCTTATCTCAATCATCAGTTAATTCGGTGACAAGCAAATTCTAATTCTTGTTCTATACTAGTTTTGATAAAATTTATATAGGACGATCAGATCAAACAAAATGAAGTAATAATAATTAATCCCTAGACAAACATTTAACAAAATAGATTGTTTTACAAATTTTATCTACATAGAAAACCCGTGTGTTAAATATTTAACGTTTATGAATATCCTTGAATAAAGATTCAGTTTTTATTCCAGACGAGGCTATTTGAAAAAATCAACTTTTTGAAATTTGAAATTGTCATTTTTTTTTTAATTAAAAAAATACTACTTTTTCTTTTAACAAAACATGCCATTATGGCTTCAAAAGCTAAAATTCGACACATTCCTGTGATCAATATCTTTTAGTGTTCCGTTAAACGGGACACTTAAAAAATCACTTCGATGTCCGTCCGTCTGTCCGTCCGTCTGTCACAGGCGATTTTCTCTGAAACTATTTGACGTAAAAATTTGAAATTTAGCACAGAGATAGAGTGTGGTGGCCCAATTATAGACGTAAAGTATAAAAAGTTTAATTTTGATTTTGGGGGTTAATTTCAGGTGGTAAAGAGGGACATGGAAAAAAAAATTCGAGGGCATCGTGTAGGGTATCAAATGAAAGCTTATTGAACCACGAATTCAATAATATATATATGATGTATTTTCCATGCATTTTTTTTTAAATTTTGAAAAAAACACTTAAAAATTGCTGTCCCCCACCCTAATTACCAGAAGGATCGCTCACAAAAATCTGAAAAAAATCATGAACATTAAGAACTAGATGTAGAGTGAACTAAAATTATCAGCATTAAAATGCTCTAGCACGATCAATTGTTATCAACAATTTAATTGTTAATTTCCTTATAACTGCTGAACCATTGGTTTTAGAGAAAATGTTTCGTGACAAAAAATATTTTCCACGATATAAGGAACAACTTTTGTCCTTACACGTTTTTAAAATTTTTTTGGTCGAAACGCTCGCCATACGGTGTTGGTGCCGTCGGCGGCGGGTTGCGTGGCAGATGGGCGGAGATCGGGCGGCAGAGGTTTGCTCAGGTTAATGTTAACTGATGGCACGGAACACTAATTGTGCAAGTATAGCTTGCAATTGATCGGGATTTTTTCCATCCATTACAAATAAATGATAATAAAATCGTAACTAGAAAACTTGCGGCGATATTACCATAGAATAATCCAACAACATAACACATAACCTAACAACGAGAAGCAACAAAAGCGTCGAATCCTTAGTTCTTTCGTGTTTACGAATATTTGACAGTCATCAGGTCTCGTACACTGGGGAAAATGTGCGACCGCGTAAAAATTGCTTATACACTGAGAAACTAAACTTATATTCTGTACGAAATTGTAGGAAATCAATCTGATTTAAAGTTTAGTGTATATTCCTTGGACACTTTGGTCTAAATGTTATTATGCAGGGTGCTGATAAAGTCTGAACTATCTGGATAACGATTCACTTTCGGATAAAATGCCTAAATCTCTAAATGCCATCGTTTCCTTCTGGCGCTCTCTTATTTAATAGATCTTTTTATGCTGTTTCACAAATACCGGGCTGTATATATAATTGTTTTGTCTTCGATTTTAAACATTTTTCCTGAGCTTTACGTTTAGGACATATATAAGAAGTTTTGCGTCTGTCTGTCAGTCTTTATAATTTAATTCTATACAACATTTCTTAATAAAAAAATTAGATATTATCTTTTCATTTAAGGTCATTTTTGCTATAGAATTTTTGATTTTTTTTTAAATTTCCTGCCAAACCCGTAAATACGAACGCCACTGTTTAATATCTTTTGGGTTTTCCAATGATGCAGAAGCAATTGCCAACATCGGTATTTGTTGGAGTCTAACAATACAAATTTTTCCCATATGCTGCGTAAATTCTACTCATCACTGCATAAAGAACGTTCTGACCTTGCGTTTAAATTTAGTCAGGTTGTCTGTTTCTTCGAAGCACTTGTGTTTATGTTTTTAGTCCCATATATCTTGGACTATGTTGTCCAATAGATAGTCTAGAATAGGGTATGTCAAAATTATCTCTAGTACGAGTATTAAGGCCGATTTATAAACTTGACGTTTGCGGTTTGCGTTCGCCGTTCAAAGTTCAATGCACTGAACTACCTAACACCATTTATATTTGCCGTTGACGCTGCCGACTGCCGTTGGCGTTGACGTTGGGTGCCGTTCGAGTTAACTCAACTTTATCTTTTGACGCTGGCCGTTCGTAGCAAAACCGTAGCCAATTGGCAATAACCAATCAAAAGCTTCATACCTGGTGGCGTGATATTTGTTTACACATATATACACACAAAATTATTCCAAGGGATGCTAATGAACTTTCTGTATCCTCATCCATTTTAAACAAAAACACTCCTCACAAAAACAAAACAAATAAATAGGCAAAAATAGGTTATGATATGCTGTCAGCGTCAGCTGTTATTTCAACGGTGGCCAACGTTCAACTTCAAGTTTATAAATACCATAATTCGACTTCTACGAACGTCAACATCAAACTGCAACGGCATCGGCGAACGCAAACCGCAAACGTCAAGTTTATAAATCGGCCTTTATGGTTATGAATTTGAGATCTTTTATCCCACAATTTCAAATTATTTTTAACATATAAAAGAAGTGAGTACAAGTAGAGGGATAGGAAGGTCATTATTTGTAGACTTCTAAAGAGGTTCACACATGATTCTCGGTTTCGTGTCCGAACCATGTATCTTATAGCTCTCTTTTGGGCCACAAACACAGGATGTGTAACTGACGCCGACCCCCATTATACCATACCGTAAGCCATCACCGACTGGAATAGCCCGTAAATAGCCAAAAATTGCCATTGACAAGAATGACAATATATGGAATTGACCATGCTCACAATTGTGGTCAGGTAAATAGCAGACTAGGTCAAGATTTCCAAAGATATTATTTTGTCAAAAAATGAACCGTCTTCACAAAAGAAAAAGCACTAAAAAGTATGAAATAATATTTTTACGAATTTATAGCTGTGGTTTAAATGGTAAACTTAATTTTGTTTAAAGTTAGGTAACTTGTACACCGAAGTTCTAAACTTTGAAGTCGGCGCAATTTTAAAGTATCATGGGATTTCTTAATGATAATACATTAATAAATTGTTAACAAAGAGTAATGTTTTTAGTTATTTATCACTGAGCCTAATGGTCAGTCTAATTGCGTTCGACTTTTAGTATTTATTACACAAAAGTTCTAAACTTTAAAGTAAGCGCAACTTCTTATTAATTGTTTTTGAATTTTCATTACTGACTCTTATACTGTGAAATTGCCCAGACTTCAAAGTTTAGAACTTGGATGTAGAAGTTACGTAACTTTAAATAAAATTAAGTTTATCATTAACCGTAGATAAATACGTAAAAATAGTATATCATACTTTTTAGTCCTTTTTTCTTTTGTGAAGTCGGTTCATTTTTTTAATTTTTTTTTTAATTCTTTTTAGTTTACCTATCCCCCTCCCCCTTTTACCCTATCGTCCCTTCTTTAAATTTGTAATGTCCATTTAATATTCGATTTTCAAACCTCAGTAACCCCGAAAATGATATAGAGTTTCTCCGGTTTTACCCCTCTCACCACCTCCCATTTATTATTTTTTTAAATCAGATACCAATAGGACCACCGTACCGTCATGCTAATTTCAACGAAGAAAAAATTATTGAAATCGGTACTACCATTCCGAGGTATCCAAGCAAAAACTGTCGATTTCAAAAGATTTTGTTAGTTTTTCGCAGCAGGTTTCCATTTACTTTAAAAAAAAGCCCTAAAATGGGACCATTGGGGAAAACTCATCTACAAAACAATAAAAAATTATCGAAATTGGTTAACCCGTTCAAGAATTATACATAAAAAAATATATGTGATGACACATACGGGTTGAATTGATAACCTCCTCGTGAAGTCTGTTAAAAATTGACATTGACAAGAATGACAATATATGGAATTGATCACGCTCACAATCGTGGTCAGGCAAATAGCAGACTAGGCCAAGAATACCACACAAAATATACCCAATGGGTTTGTTAAAAGACTACCTTTTGTTCTGTACTGTCTTTTTGTGGGTTCTTTATTAATAGTCTGGCCATAGCTTTCAAGTATTTTTTATTGATCTTTGGGAGATAACATTGACAGTGTAACAGAACACTTTTCGTATGTCATAAAATCTGATTTGAGATTGTGTTGCTAGGCGCAGTGATCATGACCAGGTCTATGATTTACAATCGCCTATTGTTTTGAGTGTTTTGAATTTTTTTTGTCCACTTAATTTCGATTTGATTAATACGATTTTATTGACATGTAAGTGATGACGCACGTGTAAAGAAACACCGTGGCTATTTAAAGCATCGTAAGTCGTAAACAACAATCAGTTGTGTGTCGAGTTCGATCACTGCCTTCGTTTATATCTGTCTGTTAATATTTAAAATAGTACCTACAAATATGGCGGCAATTATATTTTTTTATATAAATTTTGCGTTGGCCTTACAAGCTAGTGTATTGGCCACTATGGTAGAAAATGTAGTTGATTTATCGCACTGGAATCAAGATGTAGATTTTAAATTAGCAAAAAAAGATGGAATATTAGGAGTTATGCATAAAGCTACACAAGGACTAAAATATGTAGATCCAACATATGAGGACAGGAGCAAAATCGCTGGAGACGAAGGCTTACTTTGGGGAGCATATCATTTTGGAGTAGGAGAGAATGGAAAAGATCAAGCAGAGCATTTTTTAGAAGTAGTTGGGAATGACTCTCAAGTGTTGCTTGCTCTAGATATTGAAGACAATAGTGGAAACAATATAACGCCAGAGCAGGCGGAAGATTTTGTTAATCAAGTTTATGAGGTAACTGGGCGCTTACCACTGATTTACGGAAGTGTTAACTTTCTAAAAGATTTTGCAACACCAACATTAACGAAATGCCCGCTCTGGATAGCAAGATGGGGAGAAAGTCCAGTATTACCGAAAGGATGGAATGACTGGGTTTTATGGCAGTATACTGACGGTAAGACGGGACCTGAGCCGCATTCAGTGAATGGAATTGGACCATGTGACAGAGAAAGGTTCAATGGAACATCGGAAGAGTTAAAAAAGTTCTGGTTACAAGGGGAACAGTGCTGTTAAAAATTTTAGAAAAATTATTTTACGTTTCATGGCAGTGGCAGTGGTTCGACGCAAGAAATTGACTTTTCATTACTCATTTGTTTTAAATTGCTCTGATATAATAAATAAAGTAGGACTTTAATGAAAACTTAACGACTTTTAATTGACTTTTAACAACTAACTAAATAGCATATGGTTACTATGCAGATTCCACTGCAAATTAGTACTAGGCTCCAGAGCTGGGAAGTGATCGATTACTTTTGTAATCGATTAGTGCAACTGATTACATTGATTGCAATTAGGAATCGCGGCTTACTACGTTATTAAAATTAGTACTGGTAATCGAATACAATTTTTGAGAAATTTTTAATCATTTCCAAAATTACAGTAGAAAATGATATCATAATTACATTTATGAATCCTGATTCGCTACTGTAATCATGATTCCTATTGTAATCGTGATTGCTTGTTGTAATCGTTATTCCTGATTGTAATGATTACTGAACGGAATCTGAGGACTTGCAATTTCTTTAGTAATCATGATTACAATGAGGAGTCACGACACGAATCCTTTTTGCATGTTTATTTGCATTACAGGACCAATTTGTTCCTTTTTAAACTGGATTTCTGGAGGCTATATAACGAAACCTATTAACGACCTATATCGCAGTTTCCCTTGTGTGGTGGTGTGTGTAAAAATTAAATTTTGCGTGCGGTAGACTGAGAGTAAATAAATGTTAGCAATTTCCATAAAGACCATATATTCTTTACTTTGTGTTTTATGGTGTCATGAATGATAAATTTTACTATACTGCATTAAAAAAATTAAATAATAGGTAAGTTTTTTATTACAATAAGAAAATATCCACATCCTATTCTACTACTACTATAGTTTCTTTTTTCACCAGAAAACCCTTAATTATATATGTATAATTCATCTGCCGCCATCCGCTCTAGTAGAGCGAATATTTTTATTCGCTTCTATCATAGACGCTCCTAGACGACAATTTTTAAAAATAATTAGTCGTAATGAGGGCCAATAGTTGTTTAAATAGTTTTGTCCCTTCCACCTGAGATACAGGGTGTCCAGTAAGGGCTGGCTACCGGCCGCAACTCAAAAATCCTTTACGCTACAGCATCAGCACTGAAAATATTTTTAAGTTCTCCGGCTGACCAAGAGAAGGTGTGTCTTCTCCATTGTTTATAACGTTTACTTAGGGATGTAACGGGTAGCGCTTTTTAGGATCCGGCCAAACCGGGTACCCGGTCAATTAAGACCAGGTAAAACCCGGTACCCGGCCGGGTACCCGGTCCCGGGTACCCGGTCTTGCGGAATATTACTATTGGCAATATCTTCTTTTACTTCTAATCAGTGGGTCATAGCAGAAAAGTTGCTGGAGCTGCTACAACCATTTGAACACACAACTAAACATTTCAGCAGTACACACTGTACTATATCGGAAGTAATTCCTACAGTTTTTTCGCTAAAGAGGTTTTTAAGAGAAACACAAGTTCCAGGCTTAGGATCCATGCAAGAAAATCTTATGGAAGGATTAAGTCGAAGGTTTTCGAATATCGACACGAACAATAATTATCTGGTTGCATTTTTTACTGACACAGATAATTTGAAGGAAAAAGTAATAAAATATATCCTTGAAGCAAATTTGTTAATCCAAAATAATGAAGTTAATTTGTCATCCAATTCAGATTCAGATGACAATGTTCCTCTTAGTTTGTATACAGATAATCCATCCTCATCAAAAAGACCTAGAGAAGATAAACGCTCAGTTTGGGATGTGTTTACCAGTATTGCAAACACGCGAGATACAAATAAAAAATCATCTGCTAAAGCACCAAACATACAACAGGACGTGGAGGATGAAATAAGTTCATATTTGGCGTTGCCGTTAATTGATAGACAGTCAAGCCCATTTTCGTGGTGGCAAATAAATTCGCAGAGATTTCCTAATCTAGCAAAGCTTGCTAAAAAGTTTCTTTCAGCACCTGCCTCAACAATATTTAGTGAACGGTTGTTTTCAGAAGCGGGTAATATTTATGAAGAAACCCGAAACCGACTATCCTCTGAGAATGGTGAAATTTTAGTTTATCTTCATCACAATTTGCCATTAATTGATTTTAGTTATTAAATGTTTTAACAAAGTTTATTATTATAACCTTTTAAAATCTGTTTTTTATGTATTTTTTATCATCACAAAAATACACCGTTTCAGTTCTTTTATGTTTTATTTTATCAAAAATAGAAAACATAATAAAAAAACCGGGTACCCGACCGGGTAACACCTGAACCCGGCAAAACCGGGTATCCGGCCTTCCCGGCCGGGTACCCGGTTTTGGCCGGGTAGACCGAGTACCCGTTACATCCCTAACGTTTACTAATCTTATGAAAAGCATACACCTAAAGTAGGCTGCGGTTAGGTTCTCAGAAACCTTCCACAATTTTGCTACAGAATTTGATCTACACATCATAATATTCTTGAAATAATAAAATAATAACTGTAATCAGGGCTGACTATTATGACTTTAGTGTGCGTTAACGGAAAAACATGCTGTATCTCATTTTTAATCGACTTCACGAGGAGGTTATCAATTCGATCCGTATGTGTCATTATTAGTATTATTATTATTATATTATTATTTATGTATCTTCCCGCATAATTCTTGAACTGATTGACCGATGTCGATAAATTTTGTTTTGTTTTTTAGATGACTGCCAATGTCTATATAAATGTTAAATAATGAGTCATTTCCGGGGTTATTGAAGTCAGAAAAGCTAAGTTAATGTATATATGTACATAATATGTATAAAAAACATTACCGCGGGAAGGAGTGGGGCGAAAAGAGCGGGTGGAAAATTCTTTCAATATTAACAATGTCATTTTCGGGGTTACTGAGGCTTGAAAATCCAATATCACATGGACATTACAAATTTAAAGAGGAGGCGATAAGATGAAGGGAAAGGGAGAATAAAATCCAGATTTCAAAAAAAATCAAACGTTCGAAAGATTCAAGATTTAAACTAAGTAACGAGTCTAGCTGAATGCGAGAGGCTTGCACATGCGTGCCAAATAAAGCCCTAGCTCAGATGCCAGAGAGATAGGGATGGGTTTATGAGGGCGCCACTGTTTTATTAGCCGAGTTAAAAACAGAAACCCTCCTAGGTTCCGTAGGGACTTCGCTTTCAACTCACTCAGTAACCAAAGTCAACATTAAAGAGAACTAACTATTAGCTGTGCTGTTTCGTGAGTCAAATAAAACAACTTATTTCAAAAATAAATTTACAATCTATTTACAAGCTTTGCAGGAGAACGCTACATAATTTTTACTTTAGGATTCACTGAAAAGAAAAATAAATGCGAGCAGCAGCAAATTGGGATGGATTTACACCGTGATGAGCAAGTGGGCGGACTTACAAGAACATTTTTCGACGAAGGCAGGACCGTATTTAATTTTTAACTTTTCAAAATTTATTAATATTTACATTATTTTGCAACTTTTATACAGGCTATTTTTGGTCAAATGGTTTATTTTTAAGAGTTCTACGATCTGTTAAAATAAATACATCAACCTTGAGAACACCCTGTATAAATTAAAATAAAAAATAGATTTTTCTAATTATAAGCACAAACAAATTTAATATAAAATTATAAACTTAAATGTTTAGTTCCATTTGTGAGGTTTTAATTTAATAGCGATAAGAAAAACAACTTTTAGCCCTAGCAGGACCAAGAGAGGGTTAAAAGTATCCACACTTTTTGTTTATTTCTTATTTCCTTTGTATTGTCTCATAAAAAGTTTAAAAACAATTTTTTTTGTTGTTTATTTTTATTATTCCTTTCATACAGTAATTTGTTATGGTTTTATAGTCATGTAATCTGAAAATGGATACTTCATAACCCCCCTAGGGCCTTAATAGGACAAGTAGATTCTTACAGTTATGTCCGGCAATATCTTGTCTGAGTATAAGGTAAATATTTATGCGGTAAGCACAGTAAGAAATCTAATGTTCGTTTAGCATGTGAAGTACTTGCTAAACCTTGTACCACTAAGGACGAGAACTCTGACTTAATTATCGAAGTTTTAGATATGTTTCTAACAACATTATTTTATCATTAGTGCTTGGAAAATTCTTAAAGTTTCAAACAAGATATACTTGTATTTTAATTAATAAAAAATATTTGTTAGAGTAAATGTATGTGGGCATTTATTATCCCCCCTTGGTCCTTAGTGCTTCTGTCCTACTAGGGTTAGGCAAAAATTTATTTTTTTAAATCTAAAATTGCTATAAATTAATTATTTTAACAGTTCTATAGGTAAATATTATCTACATACACTATTTTAAAATTAGTAGTAGTTGCCAACAACATAACATTAATTTTAGGAAATAAAATTTTAAATATAAATTTTATGTTTTATTAATATACTTATAAATAGATTTAATCATCATTAAGAATGATAAATTTAAACCAGTTTCTGCAAATTTTTGTAATTATCCTAAAATAATTTAAACCATTAATAAAACTTGCACTTCTAACCAAAAATGTTTTTTTTAAATTATATTTTGTTTGCCCTTAAGGCAGGTTTAAATTGGAAAATTTAAGTATAATCATTAATCACAACAAAAACGTTTTTGTCAGAAAAGAGCAAGCTCTTACAGCTACTTAACTATAAAAAAAATTGAGATCCAAACTAGAATCAAGTTTAACTTTACTGTGAATTAATGTCTTTTAAAATATTAGATCTTTAACTCCCATCGAATTATTTTGGTGGCGTGATCATTCTTTACTGCATTTCATTAGCTTAAAACATTGCTGAGCTTAGCTATATGTAGTACAGCATATATCCGCGAGCTTAATATAAGTTAATTTAATTTCGTAGCAAAAGTTTTAGTTACCTAATAAGTGATATTAATATTATTATTGTTATTATTACTATTTTCTTCTTCTTCTGTATCCCACTGTCTTTTATCAGTGGAGAAAATGTCAAAGAAAATTGCGCTTCCTGTTGCGATAGCTCCAGTCAGATAAAATATTGGCCTCCATTGATTGGGATCGCTCTAGAAATACAATTAAGGTAAAAATTAGCACTGAATGGATCTTATGCAGTAAATCTCCAACATTCGGGTCGATTCTTTAAAATGTTGTTTTTTCGTAGAGTCCAAAATAAAAAAGTTTCCCATTTGTTAGGATGATTTCTAGACATTCTGTATAATGGCATTAATATTAAAATTTAGTAAAAGAGCTCATTGAGAACACAAAACGAATCTAAGACATTTGAAAATCGTTACTTTACCTCATCTGTTAAAAACCAATCAATCGTCATTGGGGCAAACAGTGCAAAGCACTGGCCGAGGGTGCTGGAAAATCCACTTATTATACCAGCGAAGGTGGGAGATATATCCAAAATGTTTAATCCTGCACCACCGACAGAAAAGGCTATAGTACATATGTTTCCAATACACATGTTAGCAACTATCAATGTCATTGATTTAGGTGGTATCCAAGTCATCCATAGTAAGACTAGTGAATTGCCAGTAATGCCTAAAAATTTATTTTATATTTAAAGCAAATTATTTAGCGAAGTCAATTTTATTGTTTCATTTATAACTTTTATTCCGAATATCCGACGAAAAAATTTTTGGATGCCTGCTTAAAACAACGTTTTCATATGCAAAAATTGAGAATAAATTCTCTAACCACCTGAAAATTCCTTATACAATAAGGATTTCAACAAATAATGATAAAACAGCTATTCTCCGGGCTATATGCCCCTCCGAGCGCTGAATTACATACCAAAATTTGCCGTATTTTCTTCAAACACGGTTAGATAAGAAAATACTAATTTTTCGAATGCAAGAACCTACCAGGAAGAAGGAAGCTTTTTCTTTAGTTAGATTGTCGTCACCTGCAGACCGGTTTCGAACTCGTTGGTTCTCATCAGTACAGGATAGACGAACATACCAACCTGCCCAAAAAGTAATCCCTTAAAGCTACAACTGTCGTACTGCATAAGCAGTGAGGCACAGGCAGCGCCATCCATTAGCAGTTTCGAGCATTCAGAGTAGAGTTTACCGTAAGGTAAAATTTTCAAACGTATTAATGACGGTCTACTTGTCAGGGGTACATATAAATATGCAAAAATTGAGAATAAATTCTCTAACCACCTGAAAATTCCTTATACAATAAGGATTTCAACAAATAATATAATATGTAATTCAGCGCCCGGAGGGGCATATAGCCCGGAGAATAGCTGTTTTACCATTATTTGTTGAAATCCTTATTGTATAAGGAATTTTCAGGTGGTTAGAGAATTTGTTCTCAATTTTTGCATATTTATATGTACCCCTGACAAGTAGACTTTCATTCATACAACGTTTTCTTTTACTATTTAATACCCCCACGTATTAGTGGTGGACATAACTGTATTATTCTAAAAATCGGATTAATAGGTTTTGAATTATAGTCCGAGTTAGAATTATACCCGATAAGCTTATCCAACAATTTTATTATATTTCACAATACGAAAGTACAGGTCATACATTCTAGCATGACTAGCATACTAGTTCACATTGTTGGAAGAAATTGTCAATAGATCCCTTTTTATACCCACCCTCCCCCTCCCGGTTAATTTTTTACCATCTGTTAGACGAAATTAGATTTTCGGACCTAAATAATCCCGTAGTATTGTTAAAAATATTTTTCATATTTTCTGTGATTGTCTTTCCAACGGAGTCCGTTCCTGGAATGTAATATTCGAATCCGGTCTCTAGTGATAACTAACCTGAGAAAACCTGACCAAATCTTTATCATAGTCAAAATTTGAAATTAATATTTCCTAGTATACCGATCAGTGCAGATGTTGTAAAATTACTTAGAAATATACGCACACAAACAGACACTCTTCCTCGTATTATAGCCATGTAATAAGAAATGGAAACTTACCGACAGTTTGAAATATTCTCCTGGCATTAACGACACGAAGATAATTTCTTTTAATAAGGAAATCCGACAACGGTGCTAAGAAAATTCCCACTGACATTCCTATTATAGGTGCAATAGCAGTCGTTGTTGTGCCCTAAAAACAACAAATTAATTTAAAAAGAAAAAACACAGACAAGGAATTTTTGCTAAAGGTTAGCGTGATCTCTAAAAAGCAAAACAAGTTTATTATTTTTAAGAATGAAAGATCTTCCGCGAAACACGCTGAACATCTTGTTTTTAAAGCAAATTATTATTTTTATTTTTGCGTTGAAAATTCTTATTAGACTGTAGCAAAAAATGTGTTGGTGGCCGATTGTAGTTTATATATTTTTTTGGTAATTAGTATTATTAACTTATTAGTAATTATGACTTTTTTGCAAAAAATTTCGTTTAAGTTCGACTAATCAGTAATTCCATTTTTGTTTAAAATGTTGTTATTCCTGAATTTTTTCGTTCTTACTTAATAAATATACGGTGCGGATCAAAAATTTCACTCCTCGTTTTATTTTTTAAAGCGATAAATATAAAAATTTGACACACTTCAATAACAATAAGTTTCGCATTTGAATATTCGTAAAAAATGTAAGAAAAACTAGGCTCACCTTTTTACTGTGAAAAGTATGAAAGTGTTTTCCGTTTACTTCCAAACTGTAAAATAATATATTTGAGAACTCCTCAAAAATCATATTCATATATACGTACCCATATCAGAATTGCCACAGGCAGCAGTTTTTCGTTGTTGTAACCCCAAAAGAGAATTCTGGCTCTGTTACACGTTTTTTTAAAAATCCCCATAAAAAAGTTCCTGGCTGCGAAATCGGGCCACCTGGCAGGCCATTCGGAATGACCTCGACGACTAGTCCAACGATCGGGGTAAGCAGTGCCTTCTGCTAAAATGTTCGGAAACGTAAGGCAATATTTGGAAAACCCTTACCCCGATTGAAGAATAGGTCGCCGATGTCCTACCGAATGGCGTGCCAAGTCGCCAGATTTAACACCCTTAGACATTTTTTTATGGGGATATCTAAAACAAAAAGTGTATGTAACGCAGCCGAACTCTCTTTTGCAGTTATCACAAAGAATGGCTGTCTGTGGCAGTATTGAAATGAAATGAAATGGAATTTATTAATTCAATAGGTTCCTATAATGTAATAGAGACTTCACAATATAAAAATAAAACAAAATAAAATCTTGAAAAAATACTTCTTAAAAACAATCTTTTATTATTTAGATGTACTAAAACGAAAAAAATAAGCATAGTTTTTTCATTGTGTCAATGCTAAATGCTATTTATAAGTGGTCGTAGTTCGCGTGGGTGGATCCTAATAAAAGTAGTATCAAAGTTATCACTGAAACAGATGTAATATATTATGTTAAATTTATTGTCTAAGCCGGAAGGGCGCGAAAAGTTTATACAAGGATTAATTTTGTTTGACAGAAATTGTAAGTACCTAAGTATTAATCGAAATAATTTGAACGATTTGACCAACTCTTACTTTAATCTTAATTGCATTACCTTCGTTATGACTTTTATACATTATAGATGAAATTAATAATCCAATGATTTCTATTAAAGCCATTGGCCATCACTGATACTGATCATATTACTGATCATAATACTCAAATTATGAGAATATCGAATTTGATTCATATATAATTCCTACTAATGAACTAAAACCCTTTCATTTCCGATTACTAGATGTTGATAATCAAATAGTAATTCCTTATAGAACACAAACTCGCCTAAGCAAACCCAAGCAAACCCTATTTGCGACGGGCGAACATCCCTAGAGGACGAGCCCATAGCGAATCAGAGATTCAAAATTGGATAAGTAGAAGATTTTACATCTTCTTTACTTAAGATTTGTTTTAAACAATGTAAGACATAACAGCTACGAGCACATGTAACACAAAAATCACAAGATTATTAAAATTTAACGACATGTCAAAATAAAACCTAGTAGTTTATTGAGTACATCTAAAAATGTTCGTAAGGAGTTCACAAATAGCTCATTTTACCGTTTTGAAACGGAGAACACTTTTAACACATTTTGCAGTAAAAGTTTAGTTTCTTAAATTTCTTCCAAATATCTATTTGCTTAAACTTTGTCATTCCATCATTAATAGCCTATAAATACTCTCAAATTTTTACACAATAATCTACTTCACAAGACCTTTCAAATGATGTACATATTACACAACCCCCATTTTTAATAATTTTTTTTCAAAATGGCGCCCAGCCGCTATCTTGTTTATTAAAAGTGTAAAACATATATCGAAAAGTAGTGTTTATATTGCTATTGAAGTGTGCCAGATTTTAAACTTTAATGTTTACTTGTTCAAAAAATAAAGGGGGGGGGTTATGTTTTAGTCGTACTGTAGAAACTTACCTTCGCAACATCGACGTCCCAAACTTGATTCATGAATATCATAGTAGTTGTTGACATGATAGTGTCAATCCAGCTGGTACCTATTGCAGCAACTACAGGTGCCCAAAAATGTATGGAAGTTAAGAGTTTTAACCAGGGAGTAGGTATATTATTCTAAAAAGGAAATAAGTTAAAGTTATATAATACCAGAATTATTATTACCTACTATGGTTTACACAAGAACAATTATATTAAACACCCCTAATGGTCCTAGTTATGATTATTATAGGTACCTACTCGTATATAAACAGTCATATTTATTTATGCTTGTTGATTTATTATAGTATTTCTCTTAAATTGATACCAAGACAGTCATTTGCGCCCTCTTAAAAAGCTTTGCACGGCAACACGAATAACCAAAAGTTTGAAATAGCAAAAAAAGGGAAAAAACGTATTTTCTCCTGGATTATTAGACATAAATCATGGGAAGTATTTACTTGAAAGGTTTGAGATAAATCGGTTAAAAAATTCATATTACTTAATGATCAATTAGAATTAAATACCTCACCCTTATTAAACTTATTTACCTAATATAAATGAAGCCCAGTGGGAATTCCCCATAGTAAACTGGTATAATAATAAAACATAAATTAAAATTTTATTTATCTACCTACATTTTTAATTTTATGACACCTTTGTGAACTTTTAGTTTAAGATTTAGTCTGTAATAAATATCCCATGAAGCTATAGTGTAGCGAAACGCGTCATGTTATAAAGTATTTAATAAAAGTGTAAATTTGGCTAAAATTGTCAAAAAATTATCGTTATCGATACGTTAAAAGTCAACAGATATACGAGAGGTGCTTGAAAATAACACATTGTCACAATCGCCATGTATCTCAGAAAAGAAGGGGGCAATGAAAATTCTGTTTATAGCATCACAGGTTTCACGAAGAAGTAGCATAGTATTGCGAAAACCGCATATCTCTATTTTTAAAGATAACCGAGATACCCGGCAAAAGGGTCGAAAATTGGACACCCTGTACATTACAGGAATCCAATTGTCTAATTGGAAATAAAATTGCTTTGATAAACCGTGCAACTATTTGTCTGATTTATCTAGTTCTATTTTAAAGAAGTTTAATTATAACACCAACCTTTGTCTTATTTGAACTTAAAGAAGTTTCAATATATTCTCTTTCTTCCGGTGTAATCCTGGGATGAGTTGCAGGACTTTGGTGACCAAGAAAATACCAGGCAACACACCAGAGTAAGTTAAGTGCACCAATTATGTAGCAGCATGCAGGGTATCCCCAGGAAGACGCCGCTATTTGCCCAGAAGCAACAAGAGTTGCCATAGCGACAATAAAAGTCACTGAAATAAAAAAGTTTAGTGTTAAGAACTATATTTTTATGAAAAATAAAATTGCATAATAATATAATTCTTAAACATAGAAACCCAACTCTTTGAATCAGTTGAAAACGATTTTATTTTTAATTACTTCGATGCAGTAGTGTTGTCTTTGGAGGGAATGTAGATTATGGTTATGAAGAATACAGGTATTAGGTTCAATAAAGTTTGGTACAGGGATTGTCCATGACCTAGGTTAGAACTAGATTGTCATACAGATAAAAATTTTTTCTCCTGCCAATTAGTTCTTTCCGCGAGATAGCTGTGTCCAGGGGCCAAACCGCATTAATTTTTTTTTTTTAATACGTAAGAAAGAGTATCAAAATATACCATTTTGGATTGAAAGTACAACTTTTGGATTTAATAGACAGATACCTACTATTACACCTTTTCATTAACATAAAACGCCGTTTGTCCGCTATGCCACAAACATGTTCATTTCCTTACATTCCATTTTCTTCCATTACAATGAACCAAATCAATATTTTATTTGACTGAATGCTCTGCATGTCATAATCAGAAGTTCTTGTCTAAACATTTTTCCCACTAAATTTTGTTAATGACATTTTTAAATTGTGCCTAGAAGCAATATTAAATTGCTGTCGATTTTACGTAAAACTAATTTAGTTCCTTAAACTAGGGAAATCTATAGACAATCATGTGTCAAAAGACTTCCGTTATAACTAAAAAAAATTGAAGATGTCTCTTACCTAAATTTTAATTTCTGTACACAGCAAATTTTAAGAAATGGTAGAGACTGTATCGATGTAACTTTTATATGTTTATGAACAAGAACTTTTTTGCTCTATCTCAATATTATGTAGTCATACATGTACAGTCAATTTTTTTAACGAAGTTGTTCTTACTTGACTGCGCGGTTCTTTTTTATATACCAATTTTTTTCCATGCCAAACTTTGAACCCTCATTTCACTCCCTTAGGGACTGATTTATTAAAAACTGTAAAACACGTGTTTAAACATTAACAGCCATATTCTCCAACGCTAGTCCATTCTAATTTGACAACCAAAAATTTTAAACTGACAAGTGTAAGACAACTAAGTTTTATATTATGAATTTATTTCTGAGCTTTTTCGTAAATTTATAAAGAAAAGATCAATTTTAGTACATACTTTCATCACAGCAACTTGTTCCAAGATGAAAATTATTTGGAAACCTAGCAAGTTACTGAAATATCAGAATAATTCATAAGTTTTTAATGACAACTGATTAACAACGACAGGACAAAAACTTGTCAAAACTTAACGGATCAACTATAAGATCTTAATTTATACCAGTACTAAATCGTAAACCTTCTTAGTGAATCTGGACGTTATTTTTTAGAGTTTATAAAGTTTCCAGTTAATAGGACCATTTAATATGTTTTCTCCATACAAAGTTTGAACCCTTGTTTCGACCCCTTAGGTGCTGAATTTTGAAATCTCCTTCCTTAGTATATTCATACGTTATGTAAGATACATTTGTGCACGATTTCAAGTTTCTAGACCCAGCGGTGTGGGCTGTGCGTTCATATCTCAGTCAATCAGTCAGCTTCTTCTTTTATACAGGGTGTTTTCAGAGTCGAAGTGTTTATTTTAACAGGTTGTAGAACTCGTAAAAATAAATCAAGTTACCAAAAATCGTCTATATAAAGGTTGCAAAATAATGGAGATATTAATACATTTTAAAAAGTTAAATTAAATACGGCTCTGCCATGTATCGTCCGCAGACTTACTTATCGCGCTGTAAATCCCCCCTCTGCCATTACTCGCCTCTCGCCAAAGCCCGTCGCGCCGTCGTCGAATAGTAGCACTCATCGTTGCCGTTTGTCTACAATTGTACCAAATCTAATACATTTGTTGTAATCAAATGGATATTTTTTGTTATGTTTTCGTGACTTCAAAAAATTAATTCAAAAATACGGTAAAAATAAAAAAAACCAAAATACCAAAATAAGCTATGAACATATTTTTTTTTAGAACATTTTTAAAGTTAGAAATAATTATTCTTTTAATATCACCGAGGAACTTAAATTTATGCCCAATTCTACAAGTGATGATAAAGTTGACACCGGCACCTTTTAGACAAAGTCCCACCAAAGCCTGAGTCCTTACACCTGAGGAAAAGAACTGAACGGAAAAAGATAAGTTTGTGTTATTTCTCGGACAGAACGACCTTGAATTCCGTTGTATTTTTTCATTAGCCAATCAGAACGCTACATTTTCTGTTCCGTTCTGTTGTTTTCCTCAGGTGTAGACTGACACTAATAGCGACGTCATGCCAACATTGCTTATGGCTGTGTTCAGCTGATGATCAGCGGTCTCAACAGCTGGTTGGTTTTTTCAGCGATCACGTGATTACTTATATCAAATTTAAAGACATGTCACATGCCATCTGTCAAATTTTATCAATTGCTGAAACCGCTGACCATTGGCTAAACGCTGCCACTGTTTGGTATATTTACGCTTGGAACTTTGGTACGTAAGCAAAATTGGTGGCTGAGATAGGCGCTTGAATCCTTTACGACCGATTGCAAAAAATGCCGGCATTTCGCGGAATCCAAGGAAGTGATTAGACTATTTAGAATATCTTTCGACTATGGTCCTACCTACTGTCGTTTTAAATAGTTATTGACATAAATAAATTCATTTTTACGTAATACAAATCAAGCCGAAATGCACGTGCACATCTTAACGTTCTGAACCACGACGTTATTTTCGCAAAGCGAAAGTATTAAAATGTTTTTTGTTTATATGCTTACTGGTGGATGGTGAGTTAAGTACGATATCGTCCGCATATGCGTGGGATTTTCGATTCTACCGCCAGTTGTGACTAACGTTGTGACTAACGCTAAACAGTTGTCAGAGAACCATTCAGTAGATACTGTCATATGTTCACCCATATTTCTCATAAGGGCAGCATAGTCATTGTTCATACTGAAAAATGCAGTATCATCTGCAAAAAGAAAACATGAACTTGTTACGTTACTATTATACACTAGATCGTTTATATAGATAAAGCAAATTATGGGTCCCAGAATGTACTAAGTCATGGATAATATGTTTCACCATGGATTTTGATCCTTTCTAAGACATAAAAAGACCGATCTTCTAAAAATGATTGCAGAAGGCCAATGCTGCGCTGATTAAAGTAATAATGTTAAGGTTTGTGAATCAATATATAATGTGTTACACAATCGAACGCTTTCTTTAAATCGAATAGTGTCGTTTCTACAAATATATTATTTTTAAAGCCTTCAACCCTAGATTGAGCCGTGGATTTACCTCTGCGGAAGCCATACTGATCCCCCCAACCGGAAGCCATACTGATGCGTACTGATGATTAGAGTAGAGATAGATAGGGAATTCAACGCCCACACTGTGTGTAAATCGCATACGCAAACCCAAGCCGTTGATACCGAGTAAACGAGAGCAAACCCAATCAAACCCGAGCAAACGAGAGCAAACCCAACCCGATACCGAACGCACCTAATCAAACCCAACTGTCAACTGTCATATGTCAACTGTCATCTGTCATCTGTCATATGTCATACGTCATCTGTCACACTTTTGGGCGTTAGTTATTTTGGTCTTAACTACTTGGGCACTATCTATTTTGGGGGCACTATCTATTTTTCTCCTTCTTCTTCTTCTTTCTGCCGTTTTTGTTCACGATGACGTCACAAACTTTTTCATTAATCCTAATTAAATGTATTTATTTCGTAAGTCGCATATGCACTGAAAAAAGTTTTCTGTCCAAGGCGCGGATCGAACCCGCACACACCATGTGTATAATTTCGTATTATATACGTTTCCCAGCTATAGAACCAAGTACGCCACGGCACCTAGTTGAATAAATAAACCGGGAAAATGATATCTTCCGGGAGTTTGGACGTGACGTAGTAGGTATGTTTTATGTGTTTTTTGCGATATACAAATTAAAAAATACGTAACGTGTTCGGGGGCGTTGTCAGAAGACGTTTAAAAAAAGAATGGCGTTGATCGGCCCTTTGGCTCCGGAGAAAATAATAGTATTATGCTACTACATACATATAAAGCGTCGTGCGCATGGCACGTTTTTGCGATATAAAAAATACGTCACGTGTTCGGGAGCGTTGACAGAAGGCGTTTAAAAAAAGAATGGCGATGATCGGCCCTTTGGTTCCGGAGAAAATAATAGTATTATGCTACTACATACATATAACGCGTACTGCGCATGGTCAGAATGCTGGCAGTACTGGCAGTGCTGGCAGCAATTTTACACTCTAACTGGGGACGCGGAGAAAAAATCGCAAAATAGATTTTTTTCGCCTCGACTTTGGTAAGAGTACAAAATAGCTGCCAGCAGTGCCAGTATTGCCAGCACGCTCGCAGCGCCCCCTCACTAACGATCGCTGGCCAATCTTTGAACTACGCCAGCATACTCACAGCGCCCTCTCACTAACGCTCGCTGGTCAAGTTTCGAACTAACCGGGCCGAAAGCCACCGAGGAATACCGAGTAGCAGCAGCGATAAGCAGTCTAATTAGGACATTGATACGAGCGCATTAGATCTGACAAAATTGCGCTATATATTTAGAAATTTAAATTAAAAATTACCAAAAAATCCCGATCATGATTGTAGACTCCTACGGAAGCTCTCAGTGGCGTAGAAATGAAATATGTCAGTTACATGTATTAAAACATAAAGCTCTGCTGAGCCTATCCTAGGTTGTCACTCAATGAGTGTAGGGTGAAAAAGTGGGCAAGAGTCTCTAGAATGCCCACGTAATGCCAAAGTTGATTGTAGACCCGTACGGAAGCTCTCAGTGGCGTAGAAAATAAACATTTCAATTACATGTATTAACATATAAAGTTCTGCTGAGTCTATCCGAGGTTGTCACTCAATGAGTGTAGGTGAGAAACATGGGCTGGAGTCTAGGGAATGATTCTGTGATGTCAAAGTTGATTGTAGACCCGTCCGAAAGCTCTCAGTGGCGTAGAAATGAAATATGTCAGTTACATGTATTAAAACATAAAGTTCTGCTGAGTCTATCCGAGGTTGTCACTCAATGAGTGTAGGGTAAAAAAGTGTGTGATAGCCTGCAGAATGCCTCTGTGATTCCAAAGTTGATTGTAGACCCGTACGGAAGCTCTCAGTGGCGTAGAAATTAAATATTACTGTAACATGTATTAACATATAAAGTTCTGCTGAGTCTATCCGAGGTTGTCTCTCATTGAGTGTATGGTGAAAACGTGAACTAAAGCCTGCAGAATGCCTCTGTGATGAGACGTAACGTAGTAGGTATGTTGTAAGTATTTTAGGTGGATACTATAATAATAATAATAATAATAAAATAGTTTCTTCATTTTTAACATACATCGCGTGTGCCAACCGGTGCACTCGCAGCCGACGATATCGAGAACGACTCGTCGTCGGTTCCAGGTAGCCCTACACACGAAACGGTGTTGCTGTCGAGGGTCTTACCGCGTATACCACTATACTACATGCTAAAAAAAATTGCATCATCAGCGGAAAAAATTCCAGGTAAAGCGCGCTAACACACGAGGTACGGTCAACCTGTGCACTCGCAGCCGGCGATATCGGGAACGGCGCGTCGTCGTCATCGGTTCCAGGTGGCCCTACACACAAAACGGCGTTGCTGTCGTGAGCCTCGTCACGTATACCACGATATTACATGCTAAAAAAAATTGCATCATCAGCGGAAAAATTTCCAGGTAAAGCGCGCTAAAAGTGATCGACACGAGGCACCTGTGCTGTGCAGGTGCACCTGTGCACTGTGCTGTTGCTGGGCGTTGGCGATGCACCGCTCACTTTTTTTGTGTAGACGCGCTTGGGGGGCACTTTCAAGTGTGAGAAACGCTGGTCTATTCACCAGTCGTTAGCAAGGTTTCGTGCAGAGCAGTCGATTCTGGAAGAAATATACGTTGGTTTTGTTTTTTCTTGTGTTATAAAGTGTGTGTATTTGTGTAATATTATTTGGTAAGTACATTTATATGTATTATATCAAGAAACAAATAAAAAGTACTTCAATTCTCTAGTAAAAATCTGTTGTGTCGTAGCTTAGCAAATAATTATTATTTATGTGTATAGCAGTGTTAAAAATATTACAGATATGTCTATCTGTATATTATAGGTCTATTAGTAAAATCTTATACTTAGTTAGACCGTTTTGCCTTCTACTTGTAGAAAAAATTAAAAAGGAGTGAAATAGGCCCCATACTAAGAATAATAATTTGTTCATGCGTCTGCCACACAAATCGATAGTTCTAGAAGGCTGAAAAATATAATTGCGTAATATTATGAAATATCTAAAAAAAAGTATCAATCGCTGCTAACCTCAACCCTCATCCGCAACTATATTGTTTCTTACAGAAAATGTTTGTCTGTCAGCGCTGCAACCGGTCGTTCTCCAGGAAGGACAGTCTTAAGCGTCATGGAGACTGTAGTCGTGCGATAAAAGCATGTGAGACGTGTAGAATAATCCTCCCCTCGGAAATGGCGCTCCAGAAACATCAACGAGAAAAACATAGAGCTCCAAAACGGACAGCTGAACCCTCGCAAACACCCATAACGAAAAAAGCAAGACTTGTCTCGTCTGATGGTAAGTTTATATATATTTTACTGTATATTTGACTGTTGTAAATTCGTTTTTAGTCTTTTAGTTATACTAAATATTTTTTCCTAGTGCAAGAACCATCGACGTCGGTCACGCAGCACTGTTCACTATGTCAGATAGATGTCACTAGCAACCGCTGGCTGGGACATCTAAGAACCCAGCGTCACCGAGAACAATGCTGCGTGGTGCAGGAGGAAGGTGTAGAGCTCGTGAAAACGTCCTTTAGAAGCCGAATTGCTACCTACCGACTTTCTTCAAACCAAGACCCCACCGACATCAGGAGATACCTCGACAATCTAAGAGATAAATTTGTCAAGTTGGTGGGGGGCATTTTACAACAGTACGAACTCCTAAAAGTCGGTTTGGAGCTTTTTGGCCGCTTCCTTCTGCAGACCAAGGAAACAGATGAAGTCAAGTCGTTTAACAGCAAATATGTGATGGTTAGCGAGGCAACCGATTTGGAGGAGTTGTTCAACCAGTTTGCTGTGATCCTTGACAAGAAGTATTCTGAATTCAAGGAAAAAGACAGCGGTAAGTATTTTTTCACAACAAAAATAACATACTTTCTAACACTGTAAAAACTTAATACTAAATTGCTGTTTCTATTGTTACAGGGTGGGTGCTTCAACAACTCCTCCACTTGGAATTAGGGATTAACAAGATCAAGCCTCTAAAGCCATCCTCCTACATTCCACTGCCTAAGGAGATTGAAGCAAAGAAAGCTGTTCTGAACATTCAGAACGCGGATGAAAAATGTTTTATGTGGTCAGTCTTAGCCGCCTTACATCCTGTTCATTGGACTCAACATGCAAATAGAGTCGCGAACTATTTGCCTTTTGAAAACGAGCTGGACTTTACAGGTATGGAATTTCCGATTAAACTTGTGGATATATTAAAGTTTGAGCGGCTCAATAATATTTCTATTAATGTCTATGGACTTGAAAGGGTTTTTGACAATGGTAAAAATATTATTGAAGTCGTGGGGCCCTTATACTTTACAAATTCTCGTAATAGGGAGCGACATGTAAATTTGTTAGTAATCAGTAATGACTATGGCAATAGTCATTACTGCTTAATAAGAAGTTTATCTCGCCTGATCTCAAGACAGTTATCCAACCACCATGGTGAAAAGTATTTATGTGATGGTTGTTTATCTTATTTTTATTCAGAGCAAAAATTAAAAGAACATCAAGAACATGATTGCGGGCACGTTTTAGCTAAAGTCCCAACAACAGATTTAAAAAAAAATAAATATGGCGAAGAGATTCCCGAGAATATTTTGAAATTTACAAACTTTGAAAAGAAATTAAAGGTGCCTTTCGTTGTTTATGCTGATTTCGAGACTATCCTTGAACCTATCGATACAGAGGAAAATGTGCAGGATCCCGATACGTCATACACTGTGAAAACGCATAAGCATGTCCCGTACTCTTTCGGTTACTACATCAAATGTGACTTTGATGATGCTCATTCGATTTACCAAAGTTATAGGGGTCCGGATGCCCACAAAGAATTCGTAAAACGCTTAGAGACTGATTGTAAATCAATCTATAATCGCTTTATGAAGGAAGTAGTACCCATGATTCCTATTTCTGCGGTACAAGAGATTGAGCATCAAAATGCTGTGGTGTGTCATATCTGCGAAAAGCCATTTGATGTAGCATTAAACGATCGCGTGCACGACCACAATCACGCAAATGGCGCATATCGGGCGCCTGCGCACTCTGTATGCAACCTAAATTACAAAATCCCTCAATTTATACCTATCTTTTTCCATAACATGTCCAATTTTGATTCCCACCTGTTTATCAAGGAATTGGCTGCCAACGAAGAAAAGCTGGATGTTATCCCTCAAAACAAGGAAAAGTATATATCATTTACTAAGCATGTTTTGGTGGATAACATCGAGAACAAAGATGGCAAACAACGACGGGTATTTTTAAAATTACGCTTTCTCGACAGTTTTCGTTTCATGGCCAGCGGTCTAGATAAGCTCAGTCAAAATTTAAAACCAGAGCAATGTCGAGAAGTTAGAAAATATTTCGCGGAGGAAAATAAGTTTCAGCTTATTCGGCAGAAGGGTGTCTTCCCATATAATTACGTAGACAGTTTCGAAAAATTAAATGATACAGAGCTTCCATCGCATAAAGACTTCTACAATCAGCTAAAGAAAGAAAACATTAGCAAAGAGGATTACAAGCGTGCTTGGACTGTGTGGAATTTATTTGAGTGCAAAACTTTAGGCGAATATTCAGATCTTTATTTAAAATCCGACGTTTTATTATTAACAGATGTTTTTGAAAGTTTTAGAGACGTGTGCCTAGATACTTACCACCTCGATCCTGCTCAGTATTTTAGCGCACCAGGACTTTCGCTAGATTCTGCCCTTAAGTCAACGGGCGTAAATCTTGAATTACTGACAGATCTAGACATGGTACACTTCTTTAAACACGGTATTCGCGGCGGGGTCAGTCAGTGTAGCGTTAGAAAAGCTTTCGCGAACAATAAATTTCTACCTCATTATGACGCTTCCAAACCTACTTCCTACATCATGTATTTGGATGCTACCAACCTGTATGGCGCAGCCATGTCACAATATTTACCAACGGGGAATTTTCAGTGGTTAGATGAGCCTGAAATTCAAAACTTAGAGTACATGAATGTCGCGAGTGATTCTAAAACTGGCTACGTATTAGAGGTAGATTTAGAATATCCGGAACAGTTACATTATTTGCACAACGAACTACCCTTTTGCCCACAATCCATTGCTTCTCCAGAATCCAAATTTCAAGATATTAAAAAATTAATTCCCAATTTGAAGTCTAAGAGTAAATATATAATTCATTGCCAAAATTTGCGTCAGGCTTTAGATCATGGGCTTAAGCTCACAAAAATTCATCGCGTATTAAGTTTCGACCAATCACCATGGCTTAAGAAATATATCGATCTAAACACAGCAATGCGCAATAAAGCGAAAAATAAGTTTGAGAAGGATTTCTTTAAACTTATGAACAATGCTGTGTTTGGTAAAACAATGGAAAATGTAGAGAAAAGGGTAGATGTTAAGCTGGTTTCTCATTGGGAAAATATTGGTAGAAGGTTGGGGGCCGAAGCGTTAATTTCAAAACCTTATTTTAAAGACCGTACTATTTTCAGCGAGAACCTGGTAGCTATCCAGATGAAAAAACAGAAAGTCGTATATAATAAACCTATTTACGTAGGTTTTAGTATCTTGGAAATATCCAAGACAATTATATATGACTTTCTGTACGGGTATATCAAGCCAAAATATGGTAACAACGCGGTATTACTCTACACTGACACCGATTCCCTTGTGTTGAAAATTACAACTGAAAATTTCTACCATGACATGCGAGAAAATTTAGATAGGTTCGATACGTCCAATTACTCCCAAGATAACCCACATGATGTTCCTGTAAACCGGTCAATTTTGGGTAAAATGAAAGACGAGTATGCAGGAAAAATCATTTGGGATTTCTACGGCACCGGGGCGAAAGCATATTGTGTAAATGTTGAGGGAGAGTTGACGAAAAAAGCTAAGGGGGTTCCTGACTACGTCACGCAGAAAGAACTAACTCTGGATGATTATAGGGAGGCGGTTGACGTAGAAGGAACTCTCATTCATCGGCAGATGAATACTTTCCGGTCGCATTTACATGATATGTATGTCGAACTGAAAAATAAAGTAGCGCTATCACACGCGGACGATAAGCGTTATCTTATTCCCGGCGACTCGGAGAACACGCTTGCTTGGGGTCATAGAGATTATGAAAGGTATAAGGAATCATTGGAAATTCCATAAGCTAAGACTGATCACCGACAGCTATCTTTCCATCAATCCCTTTCGGTGGCTATATGTGTGACTTTAGAGGTTGTGATATTAGGCTAGTAATTTATTTTATTTATTTAATGATTGTATTTATTTTACCCCAATCTACTCTATTTACTATATGTTTTACACTTTATTTAATTGTTGTATTTATTTTACCCCAATTTACTCTATTTACTATATGTTTTACACTTTATTTAATTATTGTATATATTTTACCCCAATTTACTCCATTTACTCCATTTACTGTATGTTTATATGTACTTTATATGTTTTACACTTTATTTAATTATTGTATTTGTTTTACCCCAATTTACTCTATTTACTATATGTTTTACACTTTATTTAATTATTTTATTTATTTTACCCCAATTTACTCCATTTACTGTATGTTTCTATTTATTTTATATGTTTTACACTTTATTAAAAAAATTTTGTGTTTAAATTGTTGTCTTATTTCCTTAGTTGGAATAAAATAAATAAACAGAGTACTAGTTAGTAACAGAATACTGTTTGTATATTAAGCTTATACAATTCATAAATATGCTTTGCAAATAGGTGTATTAACTTCTCCGTCCATCTAAATAGATACTTGTCTGTTGCGGCATCTTCAAACTTGAGGCTTCTCTTATCGCCATTGCGATGAAACACTAAAGTACACTGTCCAATTATCATAACTATATCCACCCAATGGGTATTGAAACAATCAAAAGTGCTTAGAAATTCTTCAAATTCGCCACTGGAGAAATAAAGTTTACCATAACCAATAGTATCCAAAATTACTTGTTTGCGTCCCACTTCTGATGTGTCAAAAATGACTGTTATAAAGTCATCAATCTCGTAAACTCGGTTAGGCGTAGTCTTAAGAACTGGGACATCGGGACATCTAGAAGGAACTTCAAACACCTTATCCCAGCTGGAAGAGGAGGAGGAAGCCATTGGTAAGTTTAAATGGTAAGTTGTAAAAATATTCTAACCAAAGATGTCTTTTCTTTGTAAAACTTGATGTCTCTTTTCAGCTTGCGTATTTTTTTCAAATGCTCGTCTAATTTAACTGACAAGTCGACTGTCTTCGTCATGTGGTCGAGTCTAACTGTCTAAATTTCTCAAGGGGGTCTAGTAATATAGGGTACAATTAAACATGTAATGCAATTTAACTTCTTTATTTAGGCAAAAAATCATAAATATATGCATACAAGGTTTTTGAATTCTCGGCACTACAAGCACAATATTCTAAACCATGATAAGAACAAGTGGTTTTATTTCGAGATAATTTCGGTACATTAGCACTATCCCTAGCAAATTCTAAATTAACAATATCGGGTATATTCTTAAAATATTTCATCGTGGAAAAAGTTTCAAGTAAAAAGGCCTTCTTTACATGTCCCTTCACATAGGTGATATCAACATCTTGTAGATCGTTGTAGATAATGCGGTAAAGTTCATTGTAGTCGGTTTCACCGGAATTGTAGTTTAAGCCATGTCGGTTCCCATATAGAAACATTGCTTGCTTCTGACAATCATAGGACAGCTCATAAAAGGGCTTAACTGGTTTAAAAAGATAGTTCTTTATTTGCTTTCCATCGTAAATAGACAATTCTTTAGCTTGGAATTCTGGAACGCGGAATCCTTGAACGTCAACCACAACAAACCTCATCGTGACAGGGCTGGAGAGTAACTGTCTACAACACATCACGTACTTGACCTGTTAAAGCCTGATACTCAAGCAGTCGATCATGAATAAGGGACGTCAGCTAGTGTTGGGGAGTTGTTTAGGGTGGTGTTAGGTTGCTAATAGGGGTCTGATAGGGTTGTGTTAGGGTAGTGTTAGGGTAGTGTTAGGGTGGCGTTAGGTTTAATAAATAGTGAAACACTTCGTTTACACGCGGAGTCCTTGAACGTCAACCACAACAAACCTCATCGTGACAGGGCTGGAGAGTAACTGACTACAACACATCACGTACTTGACCTGTTAAAGCCTGATACTCAAGCACTCGATCGTGAATAATTATACAGAAAGCACGTGACTCATTTGAGAAGTTTTTGGAACTTTGAAACTCCAACTTCACGTCGATGGTGTTCCTCTTGAGGGCTTCACTTTGTTTGGAACAGTCAATAACAAAGAGGGTTCTACTAGCGAAAGCGACAAAATCCAAAAGCGGTTCACACCGTTGTTTTCCCAAATAGGTTTTTTGAAAGTCCGTATACATCTGATAGGCTTCTGTAAACTGTCTATTGGCAAAGTTTAGGTTTAACGATTCATAGGGGTAAACTTCAGAATTTAAATGCAACTTGACGTCCGGTTACTGTCCTATTGGGGTGCGAATAGTGTCCGTATAGTGTCCGGATAGTGTCCGGATAGTGTCCGGATAGTGTCCGGTTGCTGTCCGGTTGATGTCCGGTTGCTGTCCGGTTGCTGTCCGGTTACTGTCCGGTTGCTGTCCGGTTAACGCCCTGTTGATCTTCTGTTGGTCTCCTAACGAGGCTTTGAAGGATAAAAGGACATGTGTAGATTAAAGGTTTTAGTTGAGAATTGAATGTTATAGTGATAAGATGTATGCCACCAAGATAAAATATCAGCTTCTTGAAACATCAACCGTTAAATATGGCATAAGGATAGAGGGGTCTAAGTTCTTTCTTGGAAATATCTCGGTTGTAATAAAAGATAACGTTCTCATAATAGGGAAAGAAAAATTTTTGCTGACGGAGGGACTCTTTAATTTATTAACTACAAATCAACCCATAAACTTTAATTCGAATGATTTGGATGATTATAAGAAACTTTTATTGATTACACATGCACACCGAAAGGGTTTCAATGGAAACGGAAACATTTTAGCCTCCAAAGGTTGGAAATATATCCACATCATTTCCAAACTGTTTCCTCCTAAAAGAAGTTATATCTCAAAAATGGAGGGCAAGGAAGAAAAGAAACAACCCGAAATGGAGAACCAAAAAGTCCAAATGAAAAAATTATGTAAACTTAACAGCCAAAAGACACTCGCCGCTGAAGAATGCGACTATCGAAGTAAGGAAGAATACGCGGAAGAAAAGAAAAAAGATGTAGAAATGGAGGCAGTAGAAGAATACGATGATGTTAATGAGCTGGTCGAGCGTCTGAAATATTTAGAAGAAGAAGAAAATACCGAAAACAATAATAACCTTGGAAAAATAATATCTATTCTTAAAGAACTTGAAAGACTCGGTGTTATAGAATTTTATTAGTGCTAATAAACTGTATTAGTTTTGATCGCATCCTGTATAATTTATGTTGCCATCCGTTTCATGTGTTGCATGCTGCCCCCTTCGGCGTTGAATGCACGATTTGAACCTGCTGCGTCCGATATCTACAAACAGGGTCTGTTTATTAGCTGTTTTTCCAGAACAGGGTCTGTTTTTTAGCTGTTTTTTCCAGAACAGGGTCTGTTTATTAGCTGTCTTCCCAGAACAGGGTCTGTTTTTTAGCTGTTTTTTTCCAGAACAGGGTCTGTTTTTAGCTGTTTTTCCAGAATAGCGTCTGTTTATTAGCTGTTTTTAGCTGTTTATTAGCTGATTTTCAGAAAGAGAAGTTGTCAATCAACTGCCAATCAACCCCCAGTGAACCGTTAGTCAACTATCAATCAACCCCCAATCAACCACCAGTCAAACGCCTATTAAAACAAGATCTGTTTTTAGCTGTTTAGCGGTTGAGCGGTTGAGTGGTTGAGCGGTTGAGTGGTTGAGCGGTTGAGTGGTTGAGCGGTTGAGCGGTTGAGTGGTTGAGTGGTTGAGTGGTTGAGCGGTTGAGTGGTTGAGCGGTTGAGCGGTTGAGTGGTTGAGTGGTTGAGCGGTTGGGTGGTTGAGTGGTTGAGCAGTTGAGCGGTTGAGTGGTTGAGCGGTTGAGTGGTTGAGCGGTTGAGCGGTTGAGCGGTTGAGTGGTTGAGCGGTTGAGCGGTTGAGTGGTTGAGCGGTTGAGTGTTTGAGTGGTTGAGCGGTTGAGCGGTTGAGCGGTTGAGTGGTTGAGCGGTTGAGCGGTTGAGTGGTTGAGCGGTTGAGCGGTTGAGTGGTTGAGCGGTTGGGTGGTTGAGTGGTTGAGCAGTTGAGCGGTTGAGTGGTTGAGTGGTTGAGCGGTTGAGCGGTTGAGCGGTTGAGTGGTTGAGCGGTTGAGCGGTTGAGCGGTTGAGTGGTTGAGCGGTTGAGCGGTTGAGCGGTTGAGTGGTTGAGCGGTTGAGCGGTTGAGTGGTTGAGCGGTTGAGTGGTTGCTGTGTGAGTTTGAAAGACAAGGTGATATCTGGTTTTGTTCAAGATGTGGAATTTCACAATCCTACTTTAAATAAATTCTGTAATTAATTCTTTGTTTTATTTTTTATTAAACTTTACCCATGAAACCAAGATCCAGTTGTTAAATGGCAAATTAAAAACTAATATACAATATAATTATCCGCTTTCGAATTTTTCCGTGCTGCACGTGGGTAGGTTTTTCAAGCATCTGCAAGTAATACAAGTAACTTGTATAATTAAACCTCATGAGAAAGGTATTTGTTAAAGGCTTACAGAAAAAATATGGTTAGGTGAACTAATTCCTAATACAATTATTGATTTACTAGAAATAGGTTGTGTTAATGTAGCTAAACTTACATTATTACACATAGGAAATTTTCATTGTAAAAATCATATCTGTAACGATTTACTTTGTGCTAGAAAAAACGTATTTTAATTAAGATCTTGGTATATAAATAAAACTACTTAAAATGTATTTCTTCTTTTTATTTTCCCCAAAATTACCCACACTTAAATAATACTACAATCTACTATATCTAACATGCAACAACGAAAAATTATATACACATAAATCTTTCCTTGTAAATTAAATTTCGATGATGTCCATCTAATATTTTACAAATTATATCTTCACTTTGTTTGATTCTTCTTTCAAATCGAAGTCTGTCTGCTGAGTGTTGTAAAAAGCGGCTTTTCGAGCTTGTTTGTATGCATAATTTCAGACTACTAATAAATGCACTATGTCTTTGTCTTCGCTAAATTTCACAGACTTCTTCATTTTTTAAACATAAATATACCAGAATAATTGATATTATTAATTTCTTGGATTATTTCTCCTATTTCCCTTCTTCTCTTGACCATCAAAATAATGTGAAGGTACATGCTTCGAACCATCACGCCGTATAAAATGTTGATGCGTTACACAGGCTAGACATGGTTCACCACGTGGTACATCCGATTCACCCTTACATTTAGGACATTTATATCTTGCTGGAACAGGCATGTTTTCTTCTTGTGTTTCTAAGTCAGACTAAAGGATTTTTTTCCCTTTTAACCCTTTTATACGTACCTAACCACCTGAAAAATTTCTCCCAGCCGGAAAAAATAATCTTTACCGAGATGGGAAGCGGATGGGCGTTATCCAAACTCCTGTTTCTCGACTTAACATCAATAAATGCGGAGTGGGGGTATTGCGCGCTCTCTCTCTGTCTCTCTCTCTCTCTCTCTATGATTACAATAATACGCAGAATGCTAAAGTTGATTGTAGAACCGTACGGAAGCTCTCCGTGGGAGCTGCGCCTGTACTCATTCGTCTGTGGATTTTACTATATAAGGTGTAAAGATGCTTTCTACACTTTTGTCTAGAACAAGTACTAGTAGTAGACGGTCGATTTACTCGTTTAACTGTTAAACCATCATCAAAGAAAGTAGTGATAAAATGGTATGTAGTCGATGTTCCAAACCATTAAAGGATCGAAAATTTTTGTGTGAAAATTGTTTAGACCATGTTGGGGATTGTTTTAACATGTCCTGCCTGCATTGGTTAGTTTGGTTTCGAAAGCAATGGGAAGAAGACAAGAAAAAGGAAAAAAGCACTGAACAGAACGAGAGTTCGTCATCATCGCTTCCAGTAGCACTACCACCACTTAAGTTAGGAAAACAGAAAAGACTGATTAGAAAAAAAATTTGCCACGTATGTGAATACCAAAATGGAGCAAGATAATATTCATGGGGAAAACAAAATATTTTTTATTTACTATTTGTAAATGTTGAGTTGAAAAAAAAAAGACGGCACACTATTTCCTACTGAACCTAGTGTTAAATTAGTAAAATACTGTAATCAATGCTTAATTACTAACATATTTGGTGCAAATAGTTTAAGATCAATGTTATTATGTTAACAGAGATAAAAACGTGAATAAATAAAACAACTTTATTAGTAATCCTCATATGTATATTTTTATTTCTCCTATATCACAAACATAGTCTTTGCCTTATCCGCCAGACAAACTTCTAAAACAATTATAGATCCGTGGCGGAACCGAAAATATTGACAGTATTTCTAGTTTACTTGTATTCATAGCTGTAACCTGTTTAATAGTATTAACTAATTTTATATATAAAGTTGTTAAATATCGATATAAATTGTGACTAAATAAATAAATAAAAATAATAATTAATGTAAAACTGTTTTATTACATTTTTTTAACATTGCCAATAGCGCTAACAAATTAAAATATGAGGATGTTCTTATTTTCACATTATTCATTAAAACTAACAAATCTTCAGGTTTGCATTTATTTTTTAACACTTTGACAGAACACTTTGTAATTTTTCTAAATCCATCAATGTCTTTCTTGTAAAATTTTTCATATTCACTGGGAAAATCCACACGAAAAGGTTGACCATATATTATCTCCCTGCTTACTTCCAACCGTCTACTGCATATTTCACCACGTATGCCCCACACTAGTCTTCGAATTTTTCTTATGTCCGAAGATTTTTCCATCTTGTTCATTTTCACATTTAGAATGAACGCCTTGTATGTATTTTAAAAACCCAACGTGAATGATTTCCTACTAGACAAATTATATTGCTCTTTAAAAACCAAGCCTTGTTTTTCAAAGTCAAACGTGACTACTTTTTTTAAGACGTTTTATGAAAGCTGTTTATCAAACATGAAAATACGGATATCAGACAGAGGATACCAGACTGCATAATCGACTGTTCTGAACGAAACCTTGCTAACAACTGTTGAATAGACCGGTGATCTCGCAATTGAAAGCGCCCCCCAGCGCGTCTACACAAAAAAGTGAGCGGGGCGTTGTCGCAGCCCAGCAACACCGTTTCGTGTGTAGGGCCACCTGAAACCGACGATGAGCCGTTCCCGCTATCGTCGGCTGCGAGTGTTTCATCATAAGGACTTTAATGTTTGGCATTGTGCATGTAATAATGGCAAGTTATTGCATAATTTCCGATATTGTTTTTAAATGACATGGACTACAATATATAACATTTTTTTTTTTGGTTTTATTTATTAGTATAGTTCGATTAGTCCAAGTAGAAAGACGTAAAATGAGTAGCCGCAGTGTAGATTGTACTGATTGCTTAGACGACGGTCTTGGCGTCATTCATACTTTTGAAGAACGACTGATTACGTTTGAAAATTGGACCAATAAAGTTAGTCCTAAAGACTTAGCACAGGCTGGTTTTTATTACACCCAACGATTAGATATAGTTAAATGTGCATTTTGTCATTGCGAGTTTGCTGATTGGAAGGAAGGAGATGATCCGTTAGGCGACCACTATAAGTACTCTAAACATTGCCGGTTAGCTAAAGTATTGTGGAAGTGTCGACAAATGAAAAAAAAGGTAGTCACACCCCGAAGCTTGAAAAAGATAAAACCCGAACCGCTCCGAACCCTCCATGTTAGCTCTCTGTTCTTAATACCGCTGTTGGTGTTATTAACCAGTGGAATTATACACATTTATGATATTATAAATCTCTATTCTTCGACGCTTTAAATCATTTTAACGCGCTGATCTTCAGTTAACGCCTCCTGTTGATACCCTATTGCTGTCTGGTTAGCACGGTTGCTGTCCGGTTGCTGTCCGGTTGCTGCCCGGTTACTGTCCGGTTGCTGTCTGGTTGCTGTGGAATTATACACCTTTATGATATTATAAATCTCTATTCTTCGACGCTTCGATGATCATTTTAACGCCAGTCATGGCTCTGTTAAGTTCGTCCGTCATTCTGCTAGTTGCAGTAGTACACAACGTCTTTTACGTATATCGGCCTTTTAATGTTAAAAACGCCTCTGTTTTGTTCGATTTTGGAGAGTATAACGCTAGCAGTCCATGGATTCTGATGGCTTTCAACCCTCAGATTACTGGTCACATACCCGTATTCTCCACTACGATACCTCAATCAAACAGCAGCAGCAGCAGCAGCAACTCTTTTCGCTACAAGGTTCAGTTTCTCTTTCAAGATTCGACGATTGGTGAAACAGGATGGATGACGTTCCTTAGCAAGTGCAAGAATGAGACCGCATCTCCTACTATTACTCCTACTACTAATTCTACACTAACCCCATCTTTATCTGAAACTATAAATAGTATTTCTAGTTTACTTGTATTCATAGCTGTAACCTGTTTAATAGTATTAACTAATTTTGTATATACAATTGCTAAATATCGATATAAATTGTGGTTAAATAAATAATTTTCTATACTTACTACTTTCATTACATACTCATACCTCGAAAAACGTGTCTAAAATATTAAAACGACTGCTGCGCAACCCAACACCGCTAGCGCCGTCAGCCGAAGTCGCCATCGTCTTTGAGATGCTGAATTACAAAAGACGCAAAGCCCATGTGTTTATTTGGTAGAAAAGGTTCTTCGTCAGCGCAACAAGTATAATAAAGAACAATTATATGTAAAATGGTTAGGTTTTCCAATCCAGTTTAATGCTTGGATAGATAAGCCAGATATTGTTTAAATAATATATTTATATTCATTTTATTTTATAAGGTTTTATTACAATTTACCTAAAATACATACAACATACCTACTACGTCGCGTCTCATCACAGAGGCATTCTGCAGGCTCTAGCCCACTTTTTCACCCTACATTCATTGAGTGACTACCTCGGATAGACTCAGCAACACTGTATTTTTTAATACATGTTACAGTAATATTTCATTTCTACGCCACTGAGAGCTTTCGTACGGGTCTACAATCAACTTTGACATTACGTCAACATTCAACAGACTCTAGCTCATGCTTTCCACCTAAACTCATTGAGTGACAACCTCGGATAGACTCAGCAACACTGTATTTTTTAATACATGTTACAGCAATATTTAATTTCTACGCCACTGAGAGCTTTCGTACGGGTCTACAATCAACTTTGACATCACAGAATCATTCAACAGACTCTAACCCCACTTTTTCATCCTACACTCAATGAGAGACAACCTCAGATTGACTCAGCAGAACGTTATATGTTAATACATGTAATTGAAATGTTTATTTTCTACGCCACTGAGAGCTTCCGTACGGGTCTACAATCAACTTTGGCATTACGTGGGCATTCTAGAGACTCTTGCCCACTTTTTCACCCTACACTCATTGAGTGACAACCTCGGATAGACTCAGCAGAACTTTATATGTTAATACATGTAATTGAAATGTTTATTTTCTACGCCACTGAGAGCTTCCGTACGGGTCTACAATCAACTTTGGCATTACTGGGACATTCACCAGACTCCAGCTCATGCTTTTCACCTACACTCAATGAGAGACAACCTCGGATAGACTCAGCAGCCTTCATTTTCCATTTTAATGTTACAGTCATATTTATTTTCTACGCCACTGAGAGCTTCCGTAGGAGTCTACAATCATGATCGGGATTTTTTGGTAATTTTTAATTTAAATTTCTAAATATATAGCGCAATTTTGTCAGATCTAATGCGCTCGTATCAATGTCCTAATTAGACTGCTTATCGCTGCTGCTACTCGGTATTCCTCGGTGGCTTTCGGCCCGGTTAGTTCGAAACTTGACCAGCGAGCGTTAGTGAGAGGGCGCTGTGAGTATGCTGGCGTAGTTCAAAGATTGGCCAGCGATCGTTAGTGAGGGGGCGCTGCGAGCGTGCTGGCAATACTGGCACTGCTGGCAGCTATTTTGTACTCTCACCAAAGTCGAGGCGAAATAAATCTATTTTGCGATTTTTTCTCCGCGTCCCCAGTTAGAGTGTAAAATTGCTGCCTGCACTGCCAGTACTGCCAGCATTCTGACCATGCGCAGTACGCGTTATATGTACGTAGTAGCATAATACTATTATTTTCTCCGGAACCAAAGGGCCGATCATCGTCATTCTTTTTTTAAACGCCTTCTGTCAACGCTCCCGAACACGTGACGTATTTTTTAATTTTTTATATCGCAAAAACGTGCCATGCGCACGACGCTTTATATGTATGTAGTAGCATAATACTATTATTTTCTCCGGAGCCAAAGGGCCGATCATCGCCATTCTTTTTTTAAACGCCTTCTGTCAACGCTCCCGAACACGTGACGTATTTTTTAATTTTTTATATCGCAAAAAACACATCAAACATACCTACTACGTCACGTCCAAACTCCCGGAAGATATCATTTTCCCGGTTTATTTATTCAACTAGGTGCCGTGGCGTACTTGGTTCTATAGCTGGGAAACGTATATAATACGAAATTATACACATGGTGTGTGCGGGTTCGATCCGCGCCTTGGACAGAAAACTTTTTTCAGTGCATATGCGACTTACGAAATAAATACATTTAATTAGGATTAATGAAAAAGTTTGTGACGTCATCGTGAACAAAAACGGCAGAAAGAAGAAGAAGAAGGAGAAGAATAGATAGTGCCCCCAAAATAGATAGTGCCCAAGTAGTTAAGACCAAAATAACTAACGCCCAAAAGTGTGACAGATGACGTATGACATATGACAGATGACAGTTGACAGATGACAGTTGACATATGACAGTTGACAGTTGGGTTTGATTAGGTGCGTTCGGTATCGGGTTGGGTTTGCGTATGCGATTTACACACAGTGTGGGCGTTGAATTCCCTATCTATCTCTACTGATTAGTGCGTGTGTTCAGGTATTTTTATATTTCTTTGTTGTGTGGTTTAAAAATGATCAGGACCATAACGGGATGAATTTATTGGTGGATTTTTATCTCCGGTATTTTTTTAACTTTCATGTAAGCGATTTTTTGTCAAATGGTTTATTTTTACGAGTTCTACAATCTGTTAAAATAAACACCTAAACTTTGAGAACACCATTTATATTATAGAAATTATTGCACAGTTAGTCGATCGAAACATGCACACTAAAAATACGTCGGTTGGACGGATAATAACAAAAATATTGAGGTTTAAAATTCGACCTAATAACATTCAATTTCGTGCTTAAAAACTTTAGACGTATTACTTACTTCCAATTCCTATCATTCCAGCTTTGGATCGTTCTTGCGCTGGCACCCACAGTCCACTAACTCCAACAGAGACGGGGGATAAAATCCCATTCGCTGCACCTGAAATAAGGCGACAAACCAGCACACCAATAGAGCCACCAATTTTGGCCATGGGTGGAATTAGCATGAAAAAAATAGCATTGACTGCTACCGAACCCATAATTAGGTATTTGTGTCCGTATTGTTTTCCCCAATGACCAGCTATTAGTTGGACGGGTATGCCCAGCCACATGACTGATGACAAAATCATACCTTTGTTATTCCAGTCGTATGTCTAAAAGAGCAAATTTTTTATTATCAAGGATAAAACATACATTATTACATAATATGGTGTTGTTTTTTTTTTCAAATTTAAATTCACTTTTTAATTAATGAATAATAGCTTTGTAGTTCTGAAAAGGGTTTGAGGATAAATTAAACCAAAACTTAAACTCAACAAAGCATATATTATATGCAAATATCTTTGCACAAATGACCGAAAATTTCAAGACGGACCAATAAAATTCAAAACAGAAATGTCGTCTCCTAACACAAGGATGGTCAGTGCTTTCATAAGAAAAAATCAAAGGACCCCATATACCCCATATACTAATTAACTAGAAAGTTAAAATCAGTGGTAGGTCTTAAATCTTTTTGATGCATCACGGAGGAAGAATTCCTCTACCACCCTCGAAGCTATATTGTAAACCTCCTGTTTTTTTTCTACATTAAAAGATCTTTGGAATACTTTGTACTGTAAGGTTTATAAAAAATTAAATTAAAAAAATACTTTTATATAATATGTTGCAAACATGCAAATCGTTCTCATAAAATATTTATTAAATTATTTAATAATTATTCAATTTAAGCTTGTTTTGGAACCCTGAGGGTAAAAAAATTAAGAAGAAACTAATCTTACCTTTTTACTGCGAAAGCGGTCAAAAGTGTTCTCCATTTATTTCCAAAAAGTAAAATAGGTAACCTACTGGAGAAATTTTTAAATGTATCCATGTTAACATTGCGACAAGCAGCAGTAAAGGTTTTCTTTGTTGTAACTTCGGCTGTGGTACATACACTTTTTGCCTTAGAAAACTCTATAAATAAATTCGGTCAAGTGCAAACTATACTTGCACAATTAGTGTTTCGGGCCATCAGCCCCCACTTAACCTGAGCGAACCTCGGCCGCCCATCTATCTCGCTACTCGCCGCCGACGGCACCAACTAGCGTATCACATCGCGTCTGCGCGGAGCTGAATGGGGAGCGTTTCGACTAAGCCAAATTAAAAATTTTGAAAAACGTGTAAGGACAAAAGTTGTTACATCGTGAGAAATAGTTTTTGTCGAAAAACTTTTTCTGCAAAACCAATGGTTCAGCACTTATAAGGAAATAAACAATTAAATTGGTTGTAACAATTGATGGCGCTAGAAGTTTTCAATTCTGATAATGTTGGCTCACTCTAAACCTTATTCTCAGTGTTCATGATTTTTCGCAAATTTTTCTAAGTGATACTTTTAGCGATAAGGGTGGGAGACAGCAATTTTTAAGCGTTTTTCCCGAAAAATGTTAAAAAATGCATACAAAAATACATCATATAAATATATTGTTGAATTCATGCTTTAATAAGCTTTCATTTGACACCCTACATGCCCTTAAATTTTTTCCACTTCCCAATTTACCCCCCGAAATTAACCCCCAGATTCAAAATTCAACCTTCTATTCTTCACGTCTATAATTGGGCCACCACACTATCTCTATGCTAAATTTTAAATTTTTACTTCGAATAGATTCAGAGAAAAATGCCTGTGACAGACGGACGCACAGACGGACGGACACCGAAGTGATTCCATAGGTGTTCAGTTTTGTTAATTTTAACACGGAGCATTAGTCCATGAGTGTTAAGTCGGGCTACCGGGCAGGTCATTCGGTAGGAGTTCGCCGACCAGTCTAAATATCGGGTTGAACAGTGTCCAGATATTGCATTACGTTTCCGCTAAAATGGTGGAGCGCACCATTGAACGAATTTTCCAACAGGATTGTGCGCCCCTTATTTTAGTAGAAGCGTAAGGCAATATTTGGACACGGTTTACCCCGATCGTTTGATTGGTTATCGAAATCCTACCGAATGGCCTGCCAGGTCGCCCGATTTATCACTCTTAGACTTTTTTAAGGGGCTATCTATAACAAAAGAACTACGTACATATGTAGAATAGCCGAACTCTCTTTAGGAGTTGCAACAAAGAATAACTGCAGATGCCGGTCGCAATATTGATATAGGTAAATTTGAAAATGCGAGGAGTTCTTAAATAGGTTATTTTACTACTTGGAAGTAAACTGAACACTTTTAATAGATTTTGAAGTAAAAAGATGTTTAGTCTATTCTTAAATTTTTTACGGATATCCAAGTGCTCTCTGACACGACGCCATTCCTCTGTTAATTTTTAATAATGCTCTCATACTTTTAGACAATAATCTACTCGAAAAGACTTTTTAAATGATGTATTATACTGCAACCCTTTTATTAAATTTTTTAAATGGGGCTCATAGGCCATCTTGAATAATAAAAGTGTGAAATTTATATTAAAAACTAGTATTTATATTGTTACTGAAGTGTAAAGACTTTAAAATTTTTGAACCGCACTGTATAGACTTACCGGTATATTTGCATTGGACGATGTACTACTATTTGTCATTGCAACAATAATAACTGAAAATGCACTTTTCGTAGTAAACGAGAGACTGGAACCAAGTGCCAATATGATGATTATGGAATATCTTGCACCGAAACAGGGCCCTGATGAAGAATGAATAAATTATTTTTATTTGTACAATCCCTATGCTCCAACTGTGATCTATTTCCGATTTTATTTATTCATTTTTATTTATTACTTAGATGCGATTAAAATTTTTCTATGATGTCTACAAACTCTTAAGCATGAACAGTACTAACAGAAGCGCAAACAACCAAGTTCAGCGCGTGAGTACCAAAATTATTAAAAAATACCTTTTTAAAAATTATATGGCTCTAACTCAAATTCATGAGCATTTGCAAAATACATTGCGCGAGCCTGCTGGTGTCATGATTTTGTGAAACAATGATATCATGACTTCAAATGTGGAAAAAATTCGTGGTAAGGACGAATATGCAGAGTACAGACATTTGGTCATAAAATTACGACTTCTGTTTTTTTAAATACGCTCGCTGGTCCTATTGATTGACAACTTAAAGAAAGAAAACACAGTTACAGCATCATATTATGACAAACAACATCAACTGAGGGATGAAATTAAAAACGATCGCCGAGGAAAGTTAATAATAGGTGTTAGTTTTCATTCAGATAACGCGCTTTGTATTTTTATTGCAGCTATTCAAAGCGCACTGTTTGAATTACTTTAATTTTAAGGGGTTGATTTTGAGTTTTGCAATATCTTTTCTTAGTGGACGTCTGGGGCCTAAACTAAAGCTGTATGCAAAATTTGAGCTTCCTATCTTTGGTACTTAGGGCTGGGCCTTGATAAATCAGTTGAAGAAATGTGTGTTTACCACCTAGGGGTTAAATTCGAATAAAAAAGTAGTCTCATGTAAAAAAATAAAATAAAATTGAGATGTCTGGTGTTTTCCTTAGAACTTAGTAGTTTTTAAAATAAAAAATACTTTAATTTTTAGGGGTTGCTTTTATCCCCTTAGTTTTGCAATATCCTTTCTCGGTGGAAGCCTGGGGCCTAAACTAAAGCTGTGGGCAAAACTTCAGCAAAAAATCAGTGATAGAAGTGTTTTTACCCCCTAGGTATAAAATTCCAACACGAAAAAAATAGTCTTATGTAAAAAAATAAAATAAAATTGACATATATTGGCGGTTTCCTTAGAACTTCTTAGTAGTTTTTAAAATAAAAAATAATTTAATTTTTAGGGGTTGTTTTTACCCCTTAGAGGGCGAATTGTGTAATATTATTTCTTAGTGGACGTCTACGGCGTAAAATAGAAGTGTGTATAAAATTTCAACTTTTTACCGTAAAAGTAGTTTCGGCTGGGCGTTGGATGAATTAGTGAGCGTCAATTTAAAATTTTATACTCGTATATTAGTACAGATATATTGTTGAATTCGAGCTTCAATAAACTTACATTTGCGAACCTATACGATGCCCTTGAAATTATCTTTTCCATTTGGTAATACTAAGAAAAGAAAAATATTTATTTGGAATCAGTTAATGTAGTCTTGCTTTTAAGAAACTACAGACTTGAACAAGATACTCCGGGTGAGTCAGATTGCTCAAATATTAAAAGATTGGGCATATAATATGCAGAAGCAAGAAGGAGAAGACTATAGAGAAAGCACCGTTAGAACGGTTTGGAATTTGACAGCGAAAATGGTCATGGAAGAATACTTTCAAAAATATGGCATTAAATTAAACCCATTTGTACAAATCGAATTCAAGGCTGCGAGAGACACAAAGAATATAAAAAGACGGAAATTGCAAAGATGGAAAGATGAAAGAAAAGTAAACTGAACGTCCCTAAAATTCAATGAAATGAAATTATGAGTCGAGAGTTGTAATGAAGGTAGTCCTGAAGGTAGGTCTTCAAAAAAAGTATTTTTTTATTCTATCCTATGAATTAACTTGGAGAGGAGGGGAAGGAGCAAGGGCCAATAAACAGGAAGAATCGAATATAATCCCGTCTTTAGTAAGACATCGCAAGGTGGATTTAAACCATGCGTGTTATCCAAATGGCTTCTAGCCAATAGGAACAATCCTGATTTTTGCCCAGTTAGATTATCTTATCAACTAAAATCAAAGAGTGATGACATGACATTAAAAACGAACGTTTATTTTTAACAGTCATTCTGTTTTGGAATAGTTTAAAAACATACCTGTTGGAAGCAATGAAATAGCAAAATGTACTACAAAACAATCAAAGCAAGTGGGACTGAATGTTAAATAGAAAAAATCACCAATCATTCACTAAGGGTACAAACACAGTAAATGCAGGTTACCCGCTTTCAGGTATCCAGCGCCGACCAGGGCCTATAATTTGCCTGGTTTTTAGATTGTTACTAGGGCAATGCTATTGATAATTTAAAAAAACAATGCAAATTGTAGGCATAGGCCCCAGTCGGTGCCGCTGCCTGAAAGCGGGAAACCTGTGTTCACTGTGTTTGTACCCTTAGAGCTACGGTGGTATCAAAATTATAAAAAATTGTGTTTCCGAACAGGAGCCTATCAAAATTACAGATCACGCCTGTTGTAAATCGATTGCAAGTTACCTGCAAATGGAACAAAAGCATCACAAAGCTTTTGTAAAAAAGTGAAAAGAGTTAGCACTGAAATCAAGCCAAAAGCTTTTCCAGCGCCAAGTACAAGTAGGTACTAAAATCGATTCTACAGTAACTAAAAAGGGAACCTGCACTATTGATTCAAATAAATAATGCCAATATGTTGTAAATTATGGGTATTTTCCTCTTTCGGGCGTCCCGTTTCGTGCGCTCCAAAAATTATACCTGAAAATGGCCTGTTTCGGGCGTTGGGCTACGACAATTGCTAACCTTTTCCTGTTTCGTGCGCTAATGTATTAATGGCATTTTATTCATCACCAGTGCTGTAAATCTTAATTAATTTATGGTTGGTATGACAATACAAATATAACAATATAAATATTTTTGTGGATTACGGATTATAATGCAAACTATTACAGTAGGTACTAAATTTCCACGAAAGAAGGTTTAATTGTTGAAGCTTTTAATAACATAAATAATTGTTTCCACAAACAAATTTAAAAGGGGTTTAGTGCTTTTGTATCATTTGCAAAGAGATTACCTTAGCGTACACACATAGACTGTATGTAGGACGGTAGACCGCATATTAGAACGGCACCAAATATTCTTTAACGTACTGCGACTTATGCAATATGGACCTTCAAGTTGTGACGTCAAAGCGAGGAAAGCAAGTTATTCTTTATTCCGGCTATAGATTTAATTTAAAATCAACGAATAAAAACAACACCATTAGATGGATATGTGCCAACCGAACCTGCCCCGGAGCCATCATCACAGATAACGCGCCAGCAAGTGTAATTCAAAGCAAGCAGCACACCTGTGTTCCTGATGTTGCTAAGAATGAAGTAGAACTCTGCATCCAAAAAGCAAAGAAGAGGGCCCGAGAGGAACTCACGCCAGTACCACAGATATATCGCCAGGAGTTGGTAACTGCGAGGAATATGGGACTGGATTTCGTCACGCAGATTCCAGAACTTACATCAATTAAAACATCGCTCTACAGAGAAAGGCATAACTCACTGGGAGTCAAATTCTTACCCAAAAGCCGAGAACAAGTTATTATTCCAGAATCAATAAAGGAGAACCTTATAGTGGACGATGGCAACGAAGAAAGGATTCTAGCGTTCGGATACAAACTGGACAGTCTTCTCGCCGGCAATACCACATTTTTCCTGGATGGCACGTTTAAAAGTTGTTGTCCGCTTTTCGACCAACTATACACACTGCATGTAGATATCGGAAGCACCGAAGAGAGGACATGTATAGTTCCCGCCATATATGCTTTGTTACCCAACAGAAAGAAATCCACTTACAAAAGATTGTTTTCCTGTCTAAAAAAGCAACTTAAAAGTTTTCATCCATATAAGATACACATCGATTTTGAAGCCGCTGCGATAAGTGCCGTCAAAGAAGAATTTGTTACGGCTGATGTAAAGGGTTGTAATTTTCATTTCAACCAAGCCTTATGGAGAAAAGTGCAACAGTTAGGAATGACACAGGCTTACAGAGACAATAAAGAAATCAGAGACCATGTGAAGATGGTTGCTGCATTGGCACATGTGCCAATCGAATATGTTTCGGAGGGATGGCTCTCTATTATGGAATCTACACCACAAGACGAAGCACTAACCGAATTTTATGACTACTTTGTTGACAGTTGGATGGACAAGGAAGAAATATGGGTTTGCAGTGGAGAACGGCATCGCACTACCAATTCCGTAGAAGGCTGGCACAACCGCTTTAACAAAAAAATTGGAAAATCGCACCCGAATATATACGAACTGTTGAAAGGCCTACAAGAGGAAATGTTGTTCTACGACACCATATATGAAAGAAATAACGTACATATGCAGGTTCCTAAACGAGCCAAGAAGTACAGTGAACGAGACCATAGGTTAGAAACGATTATTGCAGACCTCACAGCAGGAAGAGCCACTATTTCACAAACCCTTAGAAAATTAGTTTATATAGTAAATTTTGTTTAATGTAATGACTGTAGTTGTCAATATACCATTTTTAAATAACATTTTGTGTCTTTAACAAACCCTTAGAAAATTAGTTTATATAGTAAATTTTGTTTAATGTAATGACTGTAGTTGTCAATATACCATTTTTAAATAACATTTTGTGTCTTTAACAAACCCTTAGAAAATTAGTTTATATAGTAAATTTTGTTTAATGTAATGACTGTAGTTGTCAATATACCATTTTTAAATAACATTTTGTGTCTTTAACAAACCCTTAGAAAATTAGTTTATATAGTAAATTTTGTTTAATGTAATGACTGTAGTTGTCAATATACCATTTTTAAATAACATTTTGTGTCTTTAACAAACCCTTAGAAAATTAGTTTATATAGTAAATTTTGTTTAATGTAATGACTGTAGTTGTCAATATACCATTTTAAAATAACATTCTGTGTCTTTAACAAACCCTTAGAAAATTAGTTTATATAGTAAATTTTGTTTAATGTAATGACTGTAGTTGTCAATATACCATTTTTAAATAACATTTTGTGTCTTTAACAAACCCTTAGAAAATTAGTTTATATAGTAAATTTTGTTTAATGTAATGACTGTAGTTGTCAATATACCATTTTTAAATAACATTTTGTGTCTTTAACAAACCCTTAGAAAATTAGTTTATATAGTAAATTTTGTTTAATGTAATGACTGTAGTTGTCAATATACCATTTTTAAATAACATTTTGTGTCTTTAACAAACCCTTAGAAAATTAGTTTATATAGTAAATTTTGTTTAATGTAATGACTGTAGTTGTCAATATACCATTTTTAAATAACATTTTGTGTCTTTAACAAACCCTTAGAAAATTAGTTTATATAGTAAATTTTGTTTAATGTAATGACTGTAGTTGTCAATATACCATTTTTAAATAACATTTTGTGTCTTTAACAAACCCTTAGAAAATTAGTTTATATAGTAAATTTTGTTTAATGTAATGACTGTAGTTGTCAATATACCATTTTTAAATAACATTTTGTGTCTTTAACAAACCCTTAGAAAATTAGTTTATATAGTAAATTTTGTTTAATGTAATGACTGTAGTTGTCAATATACCATTTTTAAATAACATTTTGTGTCTTTAACAAACCCTTAGAAAATTAGTTTATATAGTAAATTTTGTTTAATGTAATGACTGTAGTTGTCAATATACCATTTTTAAATAACATTTTGTGTCTTTAACAAACCCTTAGAAAATTAGTTTATATAGTAAATTTTGTTTAATGTAATGACTGTAGTTGTCAATATACCATTTTTAAATAACATTTTGTGTCTTTAACAAACCCTTAGAAAATTAGTTTATATAGTAAATTTTGTTTAATGTAATGACTGTAGTTGTCAATATACCATTTTTAAATAACATTTTGTGTCTTTAACAAACCCTTAGAAAATTAGTTTATATAGTAAATTTTGTTTAATGTAATGACTGTAGTTGTCAATATACCATTTTTAAATAACATTTTGTGTCTTTAACAAACCCTTAGAAAATTAGTTTATATAGTAAATTTTGTTTAATGTAATGACTGTAGTTGTCAATATACCATTTTTAAATAACATTTTGTGTCTTTAACAAACCCTTAGAAAATTAGTTTATATAGTAAATTTTGTTTAATGTAATGACTGTAGTTGTCAATATACCATTTTTAAATAACATTTTGTGTCTTTATTTAATTGTGAAAACGAGCACAATAAGTAACGCCCGAAACAGGAATTTTGTAGGGTTATATTTTATTAGAATATTCTCTACCTGGGGTGCCAGCACGAAACAGGAACTTTTTGGGTTTACGCACGAAACAGGACGCCCGAAACGCCCCTAAACCAAATTATGGTAATAAAATTGTACTATCGTACTATCACCTACAATAAATAAAAAATAAAATATAAAAGTAATGTGTCTAGGTCTCTATTTTAGTCTGGAAATTTTCTTATAGCTCTCCTCTTTTAGAGTCGGGCTATCTACACTTTAAAACAACGGAAAAATACACTAATGCAATTTTCATGGTATTATAACTGAAAATTGTAGAAGCAGAAGTAAAAACAGTCTAAAATAATACAGGATTTCAGCATTCGCTCAAACAAATTTGGAGGCTTACCTTTATTACCAGTATAATTAATGCCATTTAACAGTTGCGGTTCAGTGTCAGCTTCTAAATTGCGACTGTCTCGTTTTTCCGCCATTTTGTTAATGTTGTGCAGTATTTATTTCTTTAGTATGCAAGTCCGTTTTGTTAATAATCACTTCTATTTAATTTTATTTCACAGAAATCACATTTAAAGAAGTGACGGTAGTATACCCACTAAGAATTTACAGTAACTGCAAAAGTAAGTTGGAACTTGCACGCTTTATAATACATTTTGCGCCCATTATCTTTGAAATTAAACAAAATTATAAACACAAATTTTTTTATCAGTATAAGTAGCGACATAAGTACCATTGATGATAAAAATAAAAAACAAGCATTTTTAATAAACTGTTAGTTTTTGACGAATATATAGCAGGTCCACCGTTAAAGCTCTAGCAACTTTCTGACTTATAACATTGCAGTTGTAGCAATATTTCAACCAATTGTGCTGAAAAAAATGCACTCCAGAACTTTCATCCATGTTCTAACTCGTCTTTTTCAGATCTCTTATGATAATGGTATTTTCCCAGACAGCTAAAAGACTTATCGTGTGCAGCCTGTTCCGAAGAAAGGTTTCAAGTCCCTTCCACCCAAATATAGACCAATCAATCCCTCTTCTCTCTATGGTCAGCAAAGTTATGGAGAAAGCGATCAACTTGCAAATTCTAAAATATCTAGAACACTACAAAATCATTCATGACAGACAGTACGGATTTCGTCACCAAAAATCCATAGCTGATCTCCTTATCTTTGTCACCCATAACGGGAACAAGTCTTTCGAATTTCTTGGGTAATCCCAGATTGTTGATCTTGATATTTTCAAGGCCGTTTACCTATGGCTTGCCGCATTCCTCAACAAACTACCTTTTTACGGTCTTCCTCCCAAACTATGTAGGGGAAAGGCGTGTAAATTGGACCACCGTCTAAAATGGACAATGACATTAATTGACAAAATATAACAACTAGCCACATCTAGTTTTCAAAGAATGAACCGTCAGCACCGAATACTAGAGTTGCCGTACATTGGCGCCATAATATGTAGTCAACAACGTGGTAGTGTACTATACCCATCATTGTACTGTTTTCTTGTAATTTTACAACAATTTCAAAAGTGTATTTGCAAAAAGTATGTAAATATTTTACAATTTCGTCCATTGTATATCATTTACTATACTCATTTACTCGTTATAACAATTACTTAAATTTACCCAAACACCGAACAGCCTTGTTTCAACGAAGTTTCTCTTATATGGCTCCTAAAATTTATAATATGGACTTGTGCAATAGGTTTGATGGCTTAAGTATGCATTCGTTTAGATCTAATTACCGAAAGTTTTTGCTGAGCAGATATACATAAAAATTCATTTTGAGATAAAATAAGTATTCCCTTTTTTTGTTAGAGGTTTGATAAATTCTGCATTCATTTTTGTTTTCGCATTTATTTTAACTTAATGTAACTTAGAATAGGTTTTTTCTTTTTTTATTGTAATAATTATCATATTTTGTAAACTTATTATGCATGCTCGGTTAAGCAAACAGCAATGCTGACCTTCGCCGAGTTTAAAATAAAGACGATTCTATCTATCTATCTATCTATATATTACACTCTCAGTAACAGTGATTGGCACGCTTAATACTTTAACAAAAAACTTTAAAATTGGAAGGTTAGGTATTATTTACAGTTGTGTAATTTGGACCTGGTCCAAATTACTTCCACTTCCATCAACTGCAATGGCGCACCCAGGGTTGGAGCGGTGCTCAGGGGCTGCACCCAAAGATCTTCCTAGACACACAAAAATTAAAAAGTGCCCTACTGATTGATAAAATGCACCGAATTGCATTATTCGGCCTCCCCCCTCCCAAGACAAATTAGCCCCCCCCAAGACAAAACTCAGGGTGTGCCCATGATCAACTGTAATCTGTTGCCTTGTTTACGGTGATAGTTATGAGGAAGACTGGATCATGTGTGAAAAGTGCGAGAGATGGGCACATGAGTGCTGTGACCGCCTTAAGGATTTGTTGTGTTGCACATGCGCACACAATCTAAGGTTTGAATAAAAGTGTTGCGATATGGAACGAAATTTCTCTTCTGCTACTAACCTGCCGAGATAAACTAATATCCCATAATGTAAGTCAAATGTATTATAAGTGATAAGTGTAATGTAACCGACTGTGATATATTATAAGAAATGAAACAGAAGTAATAAAGCGGCTATTATTTAATCAAGAACAACCGACATCATTCCAGAGGCAACCAGCGTTATTTCAATGAGGTACCTACGTGCAAATGCAAATATTAGCCATGCTGGCCATTATTCTGCGATAAATTGTGAAAATAAGTTTATTTTACTTTAGAATTTCATTTTTCTACAATAAAATATATCTACTCGCCGATATTATAAAGTCTACTTTTTTATCTCTATCTTCTAGTGTTCTTATTTATTTTAGGTTTGAGCAATATTTTACATTATAATTGCAGGTAAACCAAATACTATTATAAAAACAAAATTACACACCCTGGACCAAATAAGACTCTAAAATTTCATGAACAATTTCTTTTTTTTTTTGCAAAAAATAAATTTTTATTAGCTTTCTATATTACCATATCGCCTTTGTTTTATTGGGTCTCTGATACTAATTTACACTACCGAAATTACCTACTGAGTAAATTATTACAATGTGATCTGAGGTAGTCCGAATTTCACGCCCTACCCCTATTATGTAGCTTTCACTCTAATCGGCGCATATCGGTTGCGGTAGACGGTCACTCATCTAACTTCCATTCAATCAATGCTGGCGTACTCCAAGGATTAGTCCTGGCACCAACCCTATTTCTTCTTCACATTAATGACCTGCTTTCTTCAACTACCAATCCCATCTACAGTTATGCTGATGATAGTACTCTTCACTCCAACATTCATTTTTTCAGGCAAGTTTCCAATCAAGAGCTAGATAACAGACGCAGATCTATTCACCTATCCCTTTCCCATGATCTTCATGATCGCCAAGAACCTTGTTCAGTTCAACGCAACGTCTCCAAAACCCAGTCTTGCTCCCTGTCAGGTAAAAAAATCCGGCAACACTTCCCCCATCCTCATGAATGGCCAAGCCCTACAGAACAATAAAACGTTCGATCTTATTGGCATCGCTTTCGAACATGATCTCAGCTGGCACAAACACATAACTTCAATAGCCACATCAGCAGCAAGGCATCAGCCAAGCAATCCCTGGTTTTCTCTTTCGAACCAGAAAACACTTCTTCCTTCCAACTTACACACTCTCTATATTTCTCAAATAAGAACTAACCTAGAGTACTGCTCCCACATCTGGGGCGAGGCATCACCTTCGACACTTAACATCGTTGACTTGACTGAGTCATTGGTGAGTAGATGGCGTCATGAACAGTAGATGACGTGCAAAAAATGCTACAGACTTTAAATGACGAGACAGGTATTTCTGTTACAAAGAAATTTTACAGTGTAATAAGAAAAAATCCATATTTTGCCAAACTTTTACAATTTCACAATTTATAGTATTATAAATAACAGAATACGAATCCGTCAAAGAACTCCAGAGACTATTTCAACTACGCAAATATAACATCTATTGAATACTGTTGATGTCGAATGATCGTTTTCTTTATATAAAAACATTTTGTCGCCGCAACGGATATCGCCTACGGAAGCGACTTTAGAGATACGCCATGCTGCAAATGATTAGCCGAGCCAACTTATTCTTAGTTGCTTACGTACGTCGCCACTGAAGTGGCATTCAAGAGGGCAGCTTTATTGATGAGTCTTTTTTGGATTGAATGACCCAGTCCTCAAAAGAAAACTCTCTTCTCTCGCTCATCGCCGCGCTGTGGGGGATTCAGCCCTTTTCTACTAATACTTCCACAGATTTTGCTCTGAATAAGTAGCCGCTATAATTTCCCCCTTGACTGTTCCTAACCCAACAACAAGAGGCGCGTTACGTATGCATCCTTTTACTGTCCAGCTACAAAGGTCAAGAAGAAAGACACATGTTACATCTCTATCCCGATAAGTACCTATAAGGTGTGTCGTGAAAGTGGACCTTAGATTACTACTCGGAAAATGGAGAATCAATTAATGTAATTAAACAATTTTGATTGTGCCAGATTTTCCTTAACAGCCTATATTATACACATAAGGTAACCAGAAGTCAACATGACAAAAGGAGGACAAACAAGGCAAAAAAGAATGATTTTTTAATAAAATAGGATGACAAGTCTTGAACAAAAATATATTAGGTCAAACGTAACATTAAGTAGTATGGTATTTTTGATAATACTTCTCATACCTTTCTGAGGAATCAATTTTGACGATTGAAAGAGAAACGGCGAACGTGAAGGTCGCGGAAATTAGTTGTAAGGGGCAATTTGGTTTGCAACACATACTTAAGTTTTGAGTACGAATTAATGGATGAGACTTTTTTGCTTTCAAGTAGTAAAAAGGCCGGACGTAGAAAAAGCCGGCCGGTCTCCTAATTTTGGTCAAAAAGCCGGACATGTCCGGCTTTATGCGGACCTCTGGTCACCCTAAAATGCAGGGTGTGTCACGATAAGTCATAAATGTTTGCTACTGGGGCGCATACATTTTTTTAAGGTTTAGTCACTACACGAAACTATGAGGATTAAAGACGTAGGTTTTGACACAAATTCGTAACCCAGTGACTCTCATTGAGCATGACAAAACTAGGCATTAAAAGGCAATAAAACTAAATTAAGAGATATCCCAGTGAAACTCAAGTATGTTGTATGACGTGATTTGTTTCGGTCAATTATATAAAATAGATAAGATATCAGAAATTTTTTTGTTAAAAAGTAGATTTGGCTTGTTTAATTTTGCGTAGCGGAATTACTTCCTAAATGTAACAATCAAAAAATTTAAAGCAGGTACTTATTATCTCGTTATCTTTGAGGGTATTGTTTACTAGCAAATTTTGCAAAATTATATCTAAAATGATCACATTATTTCTAATATCACAAAATCCATGTGGCAAGCTTTTGAGCAAGCTGCTTTGTGTCATTGTGAAAAGCAAAGAAAAATTTGAAAAATGTATTCAAAGTTATATTAAAGTTTAAAAATTCAAAGCTTTAATTTACTGTTATTTCATCTTTTTAAAAAGCTGATTCATTTAGCTTTTAACAAAATAGGGCCTGTTTGGAACCAAATGTTTCTATATAGAAATGAATCACCGGCGAAATTAATTTGCCAGAGTTTTGCAAAACCATGTATCCAAAAATTGTTTCTATAAGATAAAATAATAAATCCTGTTATAATATAATAAATTATTTTGTCATTTGATAATTAGTTTAAATAAAAGATTGTATTTAATTTATCAAAGTACTTGGACCTCAGACTTCTTAAACCAATTACAACCAAAATTCTCGACAGAAAATATTGATTGCTAAAAATGATTTATTTCCGGTTACATATCTGATCAGTAGATTGTACGTACAGGGTTTCCGAAAAGTCTTAATTCAGGCAAATATTTTTGCTATTAGTAAAGATAGAGACACCAAATTTTAGGGGAAACTTATTGGTTACTAAATCTACTTTTTCATGTAATTTACCTTTTTCAACCCCCTTGAGGTCAAAAAGTTTAAAGGGAACCCTAGAAATTCCCTGACTGGTAAATAAAAATGAGGAGATGCTCCGCCTTGTTGGAAAAATGGATTATAATCTTCATTTTCCTCTTAAATAGCTGGTAAAATAGTCTTTTCTAGAAGATTTAAATAAAGAGGCCCGTTAAGAGGCCCGTCAATAAAAAGGGGACAAATTACGTCCTATGATTCCAGTCCATACATTTAATTCTTGAGGATCATGAGTGTGGGTTTCCTCAAACCAATGAGTATTACTGTCAGAACAATATCTACTGTTGAGTCTATTCACAGTATCATTCAGAAAAAAACTTGATTCGTCACTAAAACATATCCGGTAAAGCAAGTTCGGTACTATTGTTAAACGAGTAATATTTAAATTCTGCTCACAAAACTGTAACCTACTGTTTGGATCATCCTCGTTTAGTTCTTGCACAAGTTGTACCTTGTATGGATGTAACTTGTGATTTTTTTTAAATTTCATTGACGGTACAATTTTCCAAACTGGTACTGACTGTTGTAAATCAACCACAGTTGTTCCAAGAATTTGTACTTGGAGTTCCTCGGTTTTAACAGTTAGACCTACGACTGCTACGTCGCTTATCTTTCGCGGTAAAGTTGGTAACAAATTTAGACATAACACACTTCTTACATAACTAGGAGAAACCAGCCTATCTGGAAAAGACTCATTAAAAAGTCTAGCTGGTTCGTTAAAATTACGATGCGACTGTTGTAACAGTTCAATTTTGTCACCCAGCTTTGTCTATTTTTACTAACTACTCTTGTTTAAAAGTTTCCAATTCCTACCTTAAGTTGAGCCGCTGTGCTTTTTTGATACGATTACGTTGTGTAAGGTTGTTCTTGCCTTGTATCCAGGTTAGGTCCAGGGAGTTTTAATTTTATTGATTGTCTTTTATTTCGTGTGAGTCTCCTTGTCCCATGGCTTTAGCAGCTTGTAGTGTAGGGGTCTCTAATTTGATTTAACTCTTTTGTTTTTAAATTTCTTCATTTGTGTCGCCGTGCCCAGGTTCTCTCTAAAGATGGAAGGCTTCTCTTTATTTATTTATTGTTAATTGAGTGGTTTTAACTTACATTTTTCTTTCCAGAAAATAGTTTGTTTACATTGGGACCATCTGACCACCTTGTTTGTCTTTTATGTTTTTTACTCACACCATATATCCTGGTTTCCACCCTTGCCCTTTACCATTCTGTATTATTTATCTCTAGGTGAAGCTGCATTTGCATTTTAAGATTTTGCTCTTAAACTTGTACGTTATTTACAGCTTTGTTTGTTACTGGCAACTGAGGATTAGGGTTAGAATTTTGTCGCACTGATATCGTCCCCTTCCCTTCATAAGTTTTCGACGTTTTTGGTTTCATGTATTTGGTATCTTCGAAAGCGCCCCCATTTTAGTATAATGCCCCCTGGTGGTCAGTGCAGGAGCTACCGCACATCTCCGGCTACGGATGGATGGAGTCACTGTCTGTAGTTTAATGAATCTATTGGTTCGCGCTAGGGGTCTCAGTATGATTTTGGAGTCTTTGTATGATTGAGTGGCGATAATTTGAGTTCGTGGTTTCGATGGTTATTGCTTTTGTCTCCTTGTTTGAGGCCAGTAACCTTTGCAGCCTTGCGTTCTGGATCGTTTAGAGGAGAAGTTCTCAATTCATGCCTAGAATTGGATGGAAGTTAGCGGTTTGAAGTGGTACCACCTTTTAACCTCAGCCATTACCGCTATGAACTTCCATTGAAGGTGGGTATTTCTCTCCCTGGGGGGAACGGACTACCTTATATGTGTTTGTTTCGGCGCTTGTGTGTAAGTCGATATGGTCCGTCATTTTGGACAGCTTTTGGGCATGCTCCTGAGTGACTTCTTTGTCCGTGAGAGAACGGTCTTCACTTTCCATCTTGAAGTCATCAACGAACGAGGTTGCCTGACGGGCGCGTCATTTTATTACACTTGTTTAGTTGGATTTAGCCTGAATCGATATTTTAAATTTCTGAAATGAAATTTATCGGCCTAGTGTGGAGATTTTAGGCCTCGTGTTGATTTGGTGCCGAAAGCAATAGCGTATGCTAAGAGCACTGGTAGCAGTCCTTTTTTTGCTGAGATTCGTCTCGTGAATTTAGCATCTAGAGCCCTCCCAAGGAGGTTCTTCCCGGATGGGACACATTTCCCCAGAACTCTTAGTTTTCGGAGGGGACTAATTCCACCAGAGTACCTTTCCAGGAGGAACAACTTTCCAAGGGAAGTTTCCTTGTTCTTTTTTTGAGGAATCACCTCAACATATATTTTATAAATTAATTGGTTTAATTGATTTATTTTATGAGTATGCAGTGTATAGATCTGCATCTGTATACAGGGTGTTTCAAAAAACATGTGCCATCGCTTAAAGGGAGATTTTTTGAAAGAAATTAAGGCAAAAAGTTCTTATGAACATGGGTCTGCAGATGCTTTGTTTCAAAGATACAGGACGTTCAATTTTTAAATGGTCTTTACATGTTAAAACCGATGGCTGGGAAAACTAAACCAGTAAGACGGTTAATAAAATTACATTTATCTCCTAAACGAAATGAAAATTGAAAAAATATGAAGAGACAAGTTTTGTTAAGAATTTAACACACTATTTGACCGATATACGAAAATGTGAAGAAATCAGTGGCGTACATGTTTTTACTGGAAAAATATTGTACCGTCTTCTCATATGTACGCCCCTGGAGGACCTGTCAAAGTCTTTACATGGTCAGAATTATGCCTAATTTAAGTACTTTACATAACATAAATTTTATCAAAATTGATGAAGCCATTTTGAAAATATTTTGGAAAAACTGAAAAAAATTAAAAAATTTAACACCCTGTATCTTTGAAACGAAGCATCTGCGGACCCATGTTAGTATGAACTTTTTGCCTTAGTTTCTCACAAGGAATCCCCCTTTAAGCGATGGCACATGTTTTTTGAAACACCCTGTATATTGTTAAGTACACTTGCGTTGTTTCATTTAGCTTACTCCATCTAATGTTTTTGTCTTGAATTATGAATAATAGGTTTGTTGTGTGTGAAGCAGGTTCCTAAACCACCAGCTGTGTCGGTGTAAAAAACTGGTGGCGTCTAATTGAACCTATCCGGCTAACTGTGCTAAGGCTAACTTTGCAAGCGCTCTACTACAGCTTGCTTCGCTCAGAACAACCTATTGCTTCTGTTTTCTCTGGTCTACCTTCCTGAATTAATTTATTGATCTTTACTTTTAAGTTTTAGTCGGTAAGTACTTAGTGAAAGATACTCATCATAGTATCTTTGACGGTTTTCAACGAAACACTTTTTTTAATCAAAGTGCGTCGCACTGTATAGAGAAAAAAATTATTACAACTCTGTCCTCGTTGTTACGAACCATTTTGTAATTAAAAATACCTTAAAAATAAATCGAACGCTTGAAGAACTCAAATGCAAACTAAGCATAAACAGTGCAAAACCTGAAAAAGAATGAAATTTATTTATACAATTGAGAAAAAAATACAATTTCAAATACCTCATTGTATCAGTTATTTATATACTTTTTTAACATTATAGTAGAAATAAAGAATTCCTTTGGAAATGCTTTGTTAAACTACTTTAATGCGTCAATAAAAAAAATCAATAAATAAATAAAATAATTTTTAACTTTGAAAATTTGTAGGTCAAAAACGAATTGAGATACAGACCTGGGGTTTGCGATAAGATGTTTCTTTCTTAAAGACCTTAAAAATAAGATACCACACGGCATAGGCTCGTGTTTAAAATTTTTGACCGCCACTCCCTGGCTTCACTTCTCAAGGGGTTGAAAAAGTTAACTTACATTTAAAGATTTATTAGCTAATATTAGCTAATAGGACACTCCTAAATTTTGGTGTCTCTGTCTTTACTAATGGCAAATATATTTGCCCATACTAAGACGTTTCGGACACCCTGTATAAAAATTGGAAAAAAGCGTTAAAAATCCACTTGAACTGATTAAAATTTGTGTCGCTACGTGCAGTAGGGTTACGCGACTTGCTGCCTGTTGAGCATCTTTGTTGCGCCATTGATTAGAAGAACCCTTGAAAAGTGATAATTTTTACTACTCTCTTGTATCGAAAAAGTTAAATAAATGATATTGCTACAACGAACTTACTTTCTTGCACAACTAGACTTGTCAGATTGTGCACATGATAGAAAATCTCTATATTATAAAAGAAGAAACTGACTGATTTATCAATGCACGGCCCCCACCGCTGGGTCTAGAAACTTAAAATTTTGCACAGAGGTTCCTTACGTAACGTAGGCATTCACGAAGAAAGGGATTTCCAAAACGCAGCCCCTAAGGGAATGAAACAGGGGTTTGCTTAGGTTTGCTTAGGTACTTCATACAAAGTTTAGTATGAAGGAAAATATTAGATGGTCCTATTAACTCGAAACTTTATAGTATTCTAAAAATAAATGTTTGAACGCGTCTTTTACAGTTTTTAATAAATCAACCCCTAAGGGAGTGAAATGGGGGTCCAGAGTTTGTAATGGAGTAAAATTATTAAACGGTTCTATTACCAAACTACACTGTTATCACCTATACCACACGGACGAAGTCGCGGGCGGAAAATAGTTAGGCATAAAATAGCAATACGTTTTTTTCTCACATATGTCGGTCAGAAAAAAGCAGTAAGTACATTTTATTAAGTAAGCGCAATGTACTGTTATCATACAAATTTTTAGCAAAAATGTTTTCCAAAAAATCGAAATTTTCAATTTTTTTTTCGGTAAACTACTCTCATGTGACTTTTTGGGAATGCTAAGCGAACATACGTTTTTCCAAAACGTTTATTTCGGTATTTTTAACCAATTTCACAAAAAAGATTATCAACTCAAACCATGTGTCATTTTTTTTATGTATGCTCACGCATAAATCTTGAACCGATTAAAAGATTTCGATAACAAAAATTGTTTTGTAGATGTGTTCTCATGAATGGTCCCATTTTAAGGTGTTTTACCGAAGTCAGGAGAAACCTAAAAAAAACTGCGAAAAACTCTTGAAATCGTCAATTTTCGCGTGTGTATTTATATAGGCTACACCTTTTTTTCAACCCCTAAGTGAATTTTGAAAAAATGACGAAACCTGTATATTCTTATTTTATTAAAGGAACTTGTATACCAATTTTTAGACCTCCACAGAAATACAGAAATTCTTATAACAATTTCAACCCCCGTTTTTACCCTCTTAGGGGTTGATTTTCGAAAAATCCCTTCTTAGTGGGTGCTTACGTTATAAAGAGAAGACATCCTCGAAATTTCATGATTCTAGGATTAGAGGTTTAGGCTGGGCGTTGATATACCAATCAGTCAGTCAGTCAGTTAGGACAAAGTCTTTTATATGCGTACTAGCTGGTACCCGCGGGCTTCGCCAGCGTGTTTTAATTATGAAATCTATTTTTAGATTATATATTTGGAAATTACCACTTCCGTGTAAACGACATTGGTTGTTTTTCGTAGAGGCTGCAAAATAGCCAAGCTGTTGGACAGTTAAGTACATCTATACAGTATGCAACAATTATTTTTAAACTATAGCTTCTTTGTATAACAATCAAGAATGGGGAAAATAAAAAATGATAGCTAGATCACGCTAGGTCATGCGGCCCGAATATCTGAAAGCACGGTTGCCAGATTTATTTAAGTACAAACTAAAAATGTTTGCACATGGTGTTACCCCTTATATTACAACAAAAGAAATTAGTTATCTAAAAAAAATACCAATGTCAACTTTTTTTAGCGGAGAGCAAACCTCTTGCATGCCAAATTTCAAAATTTCACGCCTCCATGATTTGCCCAGATTAAGGTTAACTGATGGCATGGAACACTAAATGTGCAACTATAGCTTGCACTTGACCGATTTTTTAAAAATTTATTATCACCCTCTTGCCTCCTAGCGACCTTGTTCTCAGCCTTTCTGAAACGTGCCCTAGTTGGCTGCGACCCATAGGCAACCACATAAACTCATGTATCAAGAGTTAATGAGTAGTAGGTACTAAACTATACATATTATAACAAGTAGTACAATTAATGAAAAGTTTTCAACCATGTTACGATGTTCCAGGTTGTAATTTGAGGAATGCATGGTACAACGTGTTCATGGTTCTAGACGACAGAGAAACACTAATGCACGCCATGACCGTCACTTCAAATTGTTAGTTTTTAGGAGCCAAATCAACACTTCTCATGCGGTAGCAAATGAATGGTTTAGAGCTGTTAAATGACCTCTATCATTGCGATGGGTTTATCACAGAATTATTTGGACATTATTTCGACCATCCCTTCCTTGTTACTGCCACTAACAGGGGAGTATCGGCGACAAAGACATATGTGGCGTCGAGAAAATTGTGCATCTTCAGTCGAGCGACATATCGCTCGCGCTGTAGGTGTTTTGATGTGGGGAGCCACATTTAGAACATGAAGAACCAGTAGCAATACCATATATCCAAAGTACTAGAAACGTTGCTTTCCAGCAGGGTCACAACATGTCATATCTGTAACGCTAGTGTAACTGTGACTCATCTAGAACAACATAATGGTAATGAACTTATTTGGCTCCAACGCTTTTCTGATCTTTCTCCAATAAAATACATATGGGACATGATAACTAGAAGATTTCTTGCCTAGCCTACCACGAACACTAGCAGAGTTGACCAATGGAATTTAAGTTGCTTGAGATACACAGCCTCAAGAGGACGTCGATCATTTGCTTGCATTGTATACATATTATTTAATAAATATTCAATAACTCCCTTCATAATTTGAATACGAATACGTTACTACCCGAAACAGTGAACAGGATAGGTGCATTGTGTTTACTTTTTTTTTATCGTATTTATACCTTGTAAAGTGGAGACAATATTCAACGAAACGTAAGAAGGAAAAAACTCAAAATTTATTTTAAAAAATTATTTATTTGGTTTATATCACAATAATAAATCACATTTAAATATTTTATTAATGAACTAATTTAAAAAACCTAACAATCTAACCTAACAATATAAATATTTTAAATATCATTCTTAAATATTATTTTAAGTCTTACATTTCTAACCAATATGGTGTCTATTAGTTTTTACAATATATACTTTTAAAGAAAGGTGAGATTATTGGTGGTTGATTTCCCAAAGAAAATAAATCAATATTAGCTAACTCCACACTTGTAATGTTACAGCACACAAGTCAATGGGTATTTTTTCGCGATATCCCGTTGACCAACCGTAAACGGCCCGGAAACTAGAAGTCACGTGATATCTGCATTGCTATGTTAAGTGACATACACATGACATGCTGTTCAAGGTAGATCAATGGGATCTTGCGAAAATACACTCAATGATGTCATTTAAGGTGACTCCAAACGTCAATGATATATACTACTTGAATAAATGCTGTGAGAAAACAATCACGTATATTTTCAAATTTCAAAGTATATCTAATAGAACAATTTGTTATACGATATAAATATTAACACAGATTGCTGTACTTTTGTACGATACAAAATAAACATGATGTGCCTTTTTGCAATCGCTTTTCACGAGTATTATAAGTAATATTATAGAAACTACTGTATCTGTAGTTTAGGCGGCGACTGGAGATTAGTCAACGTCATCACGTCCAAGAAAAGTTGCTATTTCTAATGATAATTTTTTTGTGAAAATGAACCGACTGCAAAAAAGCACGGAAAAGCATGACATAATATTTTTGAGTATTTATTACTGATCGTAATGTTTACTTGAATTGAGTTCAAATTTAAGTACCTAATTTGTACGCAAAAATTCTAAAATTGAAAGTTGGCACTTTGATTGATAACTTGCTATTTCGGATCGCATTATGCGTTGAAATTACGCCGACTTCCAAGTCCCCTTTTACCCCTCCGTTTCACCCCCTGTCTGTAATATGAATGAGTCTTAAATTTCCCTGGGCTTATCTAGACTCTTTTGCACACAGTTTTCCTATCTTAATTAATTGGCACCTTCAAACATAAGCAAATTTGAGTCAGCAATTTTGTCTGACGCAAAGGAAGCCTTAGACAACAGTTACTATACAACAAAACCTTTCTCGTGGACTGCTCGTCAAGGTAGTGAAAAGCTTATTCACATCCGTTTAATGGTTCTAGAGGAAATCGCGAACATACCGACATACGCACAGGTTGTCAATTTTGCAATAAATGATAATTTTTGCGATAATTTTTTTTCTTTAATTAAAATACATTGAAGGCCTATGTACTTCGTTCCTTTATGGCAGTGTTAATCGTGGTGATTAACATCGATGATTAAAGAGTGCCAATGGGCAGCCGATATCCGATACCAAAATCGTTGGTCGGTAAAAACTTTCTACCGTGTCTTGACATTTAATCGCGGATTCATCGGTGGTCTTTTTAATCGTGTGTGTATGAAGTTCGTTGTTAGTCATCATTTCTTCCTATTACCACTGTTAATAGATAAACACGTTTTATACTTTTAATACCTATTTATTATAATCAAAATACTGAAGCAGTATGATGTGGGTAATAATCGTTGTAATAGTCTTAATCGCCGATTAAGGTCCGAAAAGAACGAAATTTGTAAGGCCCGTACAAAGTCAATTTTTATTTATTAGATAGAGCTCGGCAAATACTATAATATATTGATTTGTCACCGCCTACTATGTCGTAATTCCCTGGCAAACAACTAAAATTATTCATGAAGTACAAAGAAAATAACAAAACAAAAAAGGAAATGTGATAACTATGAGGATTATAATGCACCTGCGTAAAGAATGAAGGTGTTAGAGATAAATAATAGTCAGAAAGATTAAATATAAATGAAAGAGATGGAGAACGCAATGTTGCCGGCTATCGTCTGTTTTCATAATTTTAGTAATTATGGCAGAAATGATAATTTATTGCAAAATTGGACAAGAAGGGATTTTTATCTGCCTAATGTCTACTTTTTCTAAGAAAGAGCTTGCAAACGCCGCTTGACCTGCTAGTTATTTTACATAAATATTTGTTTTTGTTGAAAATGCTCCAGATTTAAAGCTTACTTTCAGCAAACCCATCAGTAAAATTGGCTCCTATTGTTCATTCTCTTCATGTATATCTTCCCATTCTCTCTTATCACTGGCGAAAATGTCAAAGAAAACTGTCGATACTACTACAATTATTGCAGTGATACCGAACATTAACCGCCATTCTCCAAAATTACTCTGGAAAAAAATAATATGGAATTAAAACAAATTAATGTGCGTTCTTTTATTTCTGACCAATACATATTAGTTTGGTTAATTAACAAACCCATTTAGGTTTAGATATAGAGTAGCTTCCTATTTCGCTTTAACAAAAATCGGTCAAGTGCACAATAATTGTGCAAGGAACACTAATTATTAGTGTTCCGTGCCATTAGTTAACGTTAACCTGAGCAAACCTCTGCCGCCCGATCTCCGCCTATCCGACGCGCTATTCGCCGCCGACGGCACCAATGCCATATCACATCGCGTATGCGCCAAATTCAAAATTTTTAAAAATGTGCAGGAACAACAGTTGTTCCTTACATCGTAAGAAATATTTCTTGCCCAAAAACTTTTTCTCTAAAACCAATGATTCTTCGGTTATAAGAAAATATACAATTAAACCATTTATAACAATTGATCGCGCTAGAATTTTTTAAAGCAGATAATTTTCTTTTCATCTACACCTAATTCTTAATGTGCATGATTTTCTTCAGATTAATCTGAGCGATCCTTCTGGTGATAACGATGGAGGCCATCAATTTTTAAGCGTTTAAGCTGAAAGAATCTTTAAAAAAATACATAAAAAATACGTCATATATATAGTTTTGAATTCGTGCTTCAACAAGCTTCAATTTGATATCCTACAGTGCCCTACACGATGTCTTTGAAAAATATTTCTTTTTCCATGTCCCACTTTACCCCCTAAAATTAACCCCCAGAATCAAAATTCACCTTTTTTATACTTTACGTCTATAATTGGGCCACCACACTCTATTTTTGTGCTAAATTTTAAATTTTGACGTCAAATAGTTTCAGAGAAACTTGCCAGTGATAGACGGGCGATCGGGCGTTTCACTAAACTTTAAAAATTATTTTAACTCTGTCCTCGTTGTTACGAACCATTTTTTAATTAAAAATAAGTAAAAAACAAATCGAACGACTAAAAAACGCAAATAAAAATTAAGTATAAACAGTAAAAAACCTGAAGAATAAAATTTATTTATACAAAATTGAAAAAAAAATACGATTTCTAATATCCATTTTATCATTTACTTGCATACTACGGACGGACGGACACCGAAGTGATTCCACGAGTGTTCCGATTCACGGGACACCAAAAAAAAATGGTAGGGCAACCCTGCACATACTTTCTCGCGAGACTACATAAATTTATTACACGTTCGGCGTTGTCAGGTTTGTTATTAGATTAGACATACAGACGCAATTATTTTTTCTCCAACAAACGTTTGAGAAGAAAAATCATTTCATTACGTTAGTAATGTATTGTTATCATTTTTTTTTATCTTCTGACAGCCCATGAAGACCGAGGCTAAGTACTATGTACCGTGGGTGTATTGGGGGATCGACTCACACATCCAGAACTGGAAACATGCGTAGAGAGTTCACCATCCCTTTAAGAGGACGTGTGGGGTGGTCCATCTCTGTCGAGGAAGAATTCCTTTACCACCTTCCTACAATTAACAATCACAGAATATCCGAGGTCGAAGCGGGATTCGAACCCGCGACCTGTCGGTTGCAAAGCTGGCGCTGTACTAACTCGGCCACCGGAGACCCCATCATATCATACAAGTTTCAAGCAACATCATTCAAACAGTTTCTAAGGAAATTAAAATTTTCGATTTTCTTTAATCACCTAATTTTTTGGGAAAAACTAATAATGGAATATTCTTAGGCTTATAATGTATACCATTAATTGTGAAATTTGAAAGGATATTGTTAGGGCTATTTTTGAGTTGTTTTTCATTACTTAATTAATATTAGTGACAACCATTATTTGGGAGAGAAGAAAAAAATTCAATAGTTTTAAGATATTTGTAAGGGGCGCCTAGATGTCGAATTACATACAATACAATAATTAATTATGAGTCCATCTTTTTTTATTACCGGAAAGTTAAAATTTGTTAAAGTATCACTCACCTCATCTGTAATAATCCAGTCCATTGTTATGGGTGCAAAGAGAGCAAAGCATTTTGCTGCCGTGCTAGCAAACCCACTAATTATACCAGCAAACGAAGGAGCAATATCTAAAATATTTATTCCAGCACCGCCGACGCTGTATGCAATAATAGATATATTATTGAGACACAGATTTAAAATTATCCATGCCTTTGATGAATCCGCTGATATTCCGGTCATCCATAGCAGACATATCGCGTTGCCAATTGTGCCTAAAAATAAATAGTAATTAACTTGTGTAAATTATAAAACAACAGCAGAATAACGATGTTTCTCTTTTGGACCTTTTTTTATATTCTGACAGCCCACGAAGACCGAAGTCTAAGTAATATGTACCGTGAGTGTACTGGGGGATCGGGCTCATCCAGAGCTGGAAACATCCCTAGGGATTTCACCAGCCTTTTAAGAGGATGTGTGGGGTGGTACCTTTACAAATCAGCAGCAATCATAAATTTATCACTGAATGTAGTGATGAGCTCTTTCGGCACACTTTAAAAAGTCGCTTCCTTAGTGCCGTTTGTTTAGACCAGAGGTTCCCAACCTTTTCTGGATCATCACGCCCTTTACAAAAAAAAATTCCAACTAAAAGGGCGGACATTTTCCGTGTTCCATTCATTTAAATGTAACTTAATTTATATTACCATGTATAAGAAAACTTGGCAGAAATTACAAAAATCATATTAACAATATGACTGGTATTATTGAGAGAAACACAAGTCTCGACTTGTCGGCACTAGTACGTACCACCAAAATATTCGAAGAACTGCCCCTCGTTTTACTGCGCCTGTGATAACTTATAGTAGTCTTGTTACCGGCTTCCTCTGTATGCCTATTGGAGAAGTTCCAGTGCGTTGTTTTCAAAATGCTGTCTTGTGAATTGTAAAACATTATTGAACCGTTTTTGCGATTAATGATATTCCTTCAGGTTAGTTCTTTAATTTTTTTTTCATTACGTAATATCTCACGTTAGTCCAAATAATTGTAGGAAAAAAAAGTTGAGTATAGTCAAATTTACTTCGAAAATGATAATAACAAATAGTTTGTGTAATGTTTTTTTTTTGGTTCCAAGTAAGTCCGGGTTAACATTTTGCCTTTTTGTGATAAATTAACTTGTCCAGTTCTATTTTTAAGCAGAAAAGCTTGCGCATGTTTGCACCATTTTTTTTAATTACAAGATATTAATCGAGTTAGTACATTCTGTTTTTTGATGAAATAAAAATTAATTATCAGGCGCGGCCTGGTAAATTTTAAAGTTGTATATCTCTGTTGGTACTTATGGCACCCATGCCAAGTTCAGGTTTTTAATAGTGAGCCTACTAGGAATGTTTTGGTAGAGGAAAAAATATTTTGTAATTTGCGAAAAAAAAGTTGAATTTTTGAATTGACCCTCCTGAAAAAAAGATTAACACGCGTAGGTATATTATTTATTATTTTTTCTAAAGAAATTTTACATTGTTTTGTCGACAATTCTTATATTTTAAGAGAAAAAAATGTATTAGCAGAATAGTTATAGCCTTTTGATTTTTTTTTAAATTATATCTTAGGCTTAAAAAAATTCAAATGACTATAACTTTCTACTAACACATTCTTTTTCTCTAAAAATTTAAAATTTGTCAACAAAATGATGCAAAATTTGTTTAGAAAAAATAATAAATAAAATATCTTAGCGTGTTAATTTTTTTCCCAGGTGGGTCGATTCAAAAATTCAACTTATTTTCGCAAATTACAAAATATTTTTTTTTACCAAAACATTCCTAGTAGGCTCACTATTAAAAAACCTGAACTTGGTATGGGTCCCATAAGTAGCAACAGATATATACAACTTTAAAATTTCACGGGCCTCACCTGAATTATCTCAGCTTTTTTGGATCGAGTTCCGATCGTACCTACATTTATATCAAGACGTGTTTTGTTCAATAAAATGAGAAGCTTTAATACGGATAATATAAAAGATTAAATAAATTTGTTAAAGGATTTTATCAAAAATCGTACTAACGTTTATTTCGCAAATAAACATTGGTTTTTAACTTAATATTTTGTAGTTTTTCTGTTTTGTAAAGAAATAGCGACCCATTAATTTATGTTAACTTTTGACGCTTTTGGCCCCTATGTGCGACGTATTGCTTCTACAATAACTAATTTTGTTCGTCAATAATTATTGGCCTCGGTATATGTTGTTTGTAATTTAAATTTCTTGTGCTACTGCGAGGAAGAAATTGCGCTAATCTTGAACTTTTTTACCTTTGTATCATTAAGTCAATTGTTACTGCCAATAAAGTTAATTAATTTTAGATCTACATTAATTATAAAACACTTACCAACAGTGTGAAAGATTCTTCTCGCATTAACAACACGAAGGAATTTTCTTTTAATAAGGAAGTCTGACAGAGGTGCCAAAGCAATACCACAAAGAAGACCAGCCATTGGTGCAATGCCTATCGTAGTGGTACTCTAAAAAAAATTAAAAAGTAGTTTTAATATTATTTATCTACTGATTTCCCCGATCCAGCGTTTTGTTTTAATATTATTATGTGATTAACAGCGTGACTTGCTATTGCCTGCTAGCTTTTAAATTATTTTAATGGCAGGAGCTATAAGCTCTAATATTGCGATTTAAAGCTAAAGACGAAATAGTTTCACTCCGTTGTAAAACTGTTTTCATGAACGTTTCAAAACTGGAGGGAATACGATGGACAAATAGCAGGACATAATATAGCGTATGTAAGTATAATATATTGGTATACTATCGATAAAACTAAGCGAGTAACAGTTAAGTTAGAACACAGGAATTAGTAACAATTTGCTCCTAGAAGTCGCATTTTTAAGTTGATTTAACAATGTCTTTTCAAGAGTAGAAAACATTTTTCTTAAGACAAAATAAAACTATTAATTTACTAACTCACATTTCAGTCTTTATAGCACACCATAGTTTAAATTAAGAAGTAAATAATACTTACATTTTTAAGATCCATCTTCCAAGCTTTGGCTATAAATATGAGATTAACGTTTGCCATTATGGCATCGATCCATGCGGTACCAATTCCAGCAATTACGGGTGCCCAGAAATGTAGTGAAGTGAAAACTTTGACCCAGGGAACACGTACTTTCTATAAACGGAAAAATTAAAATTATTTCGCTGGCTTTAAAGGCAGCTATTTTATTATGGTCCTGCTGCTACACTTTTGTTTTAGGAAAGAATTTTCTTTTAATATTCATCTTTTTTTTCTAAAAAACAAGCTTTTTTCTATGTTTTTCGGGAAAAAAAATTCTGTGACGTAATTATTTGAAATGCTCGTGGGTGTTATATAATATGCCAAAATTTCATTATCAACAGTCAAAGGCCATATACTTAGTTGTACTAACCTCTGTTTTCTGAGAACTCAAAGAAGTCTCAATATATTTCGTTTCCTCTGGTGTTATTCTAGGGTGAGTCGCTGGACTTTGATGTCCAAGAAAGATCCACAATACACACCATACCACACTCAAAGAGCCCATAATGTAGCAACATCCAGGATACCCAATAGATGATGCGGTTATTTGTCCTGCAGATATAATAGATATGATAGCAAATACGAATGCACCTAAAAAAATAAGTGCTTAGTTATCGTTTCCCGGTTGGGTTTGCTTGGGCAAATTTAAAAAGAAAAGGGGAATTTTCATTCGCACTTTTAAAAGTAATAGAACTAAATATATTCTAGCAACACGGTCCTAGATGAAAGTCATTTGGAAACTAAGCAAATTGCTGAAATATCAGAATAATTCAAGTTTTTAATGACGACTTATTAACAATGACAGGACCAAAACCTGTCCAAAACATCAGTGATCAAGTATACCGTATCCAATTTATTTTGAGAATGATGACGGAAACCCATTTTACATCGGAGAGATCAATTATGTCTCACTCTCGTGTTCTTCCTCCCCTTTTTTGTCTTGTCTTTTTTCTCTCTTATGCTCATAAAATTTTTATAGCTCGTAGAAAGTTAGGTTATGGGAAACATAAACATGCCATATTATTTGAAGCCTCCCATAATATAAGTTCTTTTTGCAGTATAAAAATATGCTTAAAAAGTATTAGCGGCTTAAATTCCTGTGTTCTATGAATCTGGGACTGACTAACAACTAAGTATTGAAATATTATGCACGGTACATATTTATTCTCCTTTACATTACTTGGACCGGGCGTTATGGGAATGAATAACAGGAACGCCGACCTGATATAAAGTTGAGAATAGTGAACATTACAGAAGATTTCTTTAGTTATTGAGAAAGTAGTAAAAAGTCGGCCCTTGAAACGTTTTGTTTCAGTTTAAAGCTGAAGTCACAGTGCAGTTACAAAGTGTATCTATCCTTCTGGAAGTAAGACTCAACATTTACAGTTGAAAATTGTGAAACTACTTGGTATATTCGAATAAACAATTGTTATCGTGTCTTTAACTTACACAAACGTCACTGTTCGCAGGTAGGCTGCATTATAGATCCATTTTCATTGTATATCGGAGAATAGGGAATATTTTTAACCGTATTATAAATTCTTTATCTTAATAAAAATATTTACTCATTTTTGCTATTTTTTTTTATTTATTTAAAAACTTTCCCTGCGGTCCTTTTATTGCAAATTATTGGTTAGAGGGAGTATTGCTACTTGGGTAGGAAACAATTTTAAGTAGTATAAAATAAGACGGTTAATGTGGCTATCCTGACACTGGTTTTGCTTAATAAAAACGAGATTTTTGCAAATGCTGTTTGTGTTTAGTAAAAACAAAGGTCTTTTGCCATAAAATTATAAAACTTACGTAAGTATTTTGTCAGATTAGAAATTTATTTTTAATGACAGTTCCGATTAAACTTTCACAGTAGACAACAGAAATACTTGCACAAACAAATCCGACTATAATAAAACGTATGAATATTATTTTTTATTGGCAACAATATCGTTTTTATTTGTCTTTTACTAATGCCCCTTTTGCTAACAAGGGTAGAAAGAAATCGGATTCCGGTGGGAATTTTAACAGGAAAAAAAGAATTTTGCTGTGACTAATCTTTCGAAGTATATAACCAGCAATACCTACTTCCGCAAGCAAATAAGGTACGATAAAAATTTGAACAAATCCTTTTTTTATTTATCTTTGTCTAATGCATTTTCGCCAACACGGATAGAAAGAAATCTGATTCCTCCGTGATTCTCAGGAAAGAGAAGATGAATATTGTGATCACTAAAATATGGTCTGGTGTAAACTGTCCATGGAACTGACCCATAGGGTGAATTATTGTTCAATTGTTTATTCTGTCATAATTCTCACAAAAAATTGGATACAATATAGAAGATCTTAGTAAACCAGTACTAAATCTTACACCTTCTTAGTGAATCTGACTTTAAAATTGTAAAGGTTAGATAAAAAGTAGTTTTATATTGTTATTGAAGTGTGCCAAATTTTAAATTTTCATATATGTACGGGTTCAAAAAATAAAGGGGTGGGGGAGACGTTTTTGAGCTAGGCTGTTTAGAGGTATTATTTTCATGGTCAAAATAATCGTACATTTAATTCAGTCTAAACGAGTTTGTCCCTAGAACTGTGCAATAAAGGTAGGATTTTTTGTCTATAAGCAAAAGGCAAAAGTCCATAATTTGTTGGCAATACATTTAATATTGTTGTTTGCGAGTCCAATGATTTATACCACCCTACACCTAAACGTGTAATAGAAAATTGTGTTTTATATTAATGATTATTTCACTTATGTGTTAAAAGTCCCGTAAGATGAGTAAAGTTTTTTAAAATTACAGCGATAATTTTTTGACGTTACGTCAATTAAAAAAAATACACCGATAATTTTTTCCTGTCATTTTCTTGGTTGTCATATTACTGTAGCTCCTCAATATCGATGTCTACAAAAAGCCATCAAAATGTTATTCACAATAAGGAATATGCACATTTTTTTTTTATTGCATAAATCGTTTAAGGAAGTCATTACAACCCCAAAACTGCTATTTTGAGGAAAATTACTGCGTTAATTTAGCTAAAAAAAATTTTTACTTTTCGGTATAATTTATTACAATTTCAAAAGGAGCCATTTGCCGGCTCAAAAAAGTTACGTCACGAGGATAAGTGGCAATCTACATGTTACCGTAAAACTGAACCGAGGGGTGCCTACCTACAAACGTCGAGAAAATCAAGAATTTCTGTGATAGTCCGAAAGCAAGTCAGTATTTTCTCGTATGATTGTACCTATATCAATTGATTTACCAAACTGATTGTTAATATTGTAATGTTAGATGCTTAGGAATAGAAAAATGTCAGTCGACAAGACCTAAAGTCAAAAAGGTGATTTTTTTTACAATAATTATAGTACATTTTTTCTGGGAGAGGAAACACAAGATGATTACCGACTCTCGGACTAAGACAAGAAAATGGGTAGACGTAAAGCAAATATTATCCGATACAGCTACCTGTGACAGCTACAGTACAGAGTTATGGTCGGTTATGGTCGCCGTACTTCAAAGATGTATATCAGTTAAAATACTTTGTTCATTTAAGTACGTACCTAAATAATACTCTGCGTTGCAATAATCCTTGTGTATTAAACAACAAAAATTATGTATAGTTTTCTGAAAATAATTGTGATTGTAAGAAATCTTCAAAAATATTCCGAACCGTCATAAAGGTTATGTTCTTAAAAGACAAAATGAAAGTTTGAAAAAAGTGTTGTGGATCTATTTGGATGGAGATTACTTAAAGAAGTAACCGGTGCTTCATTATCAGATTGCAATTCTGTTATGCTTAGTAAAAGAAATAGGAAGACTGAAGAGGTAAATATAAAATATTGGGTAGGTAGGTACCTACATATAAATCCTATAATATTCAAGTAGTTGTAGAGATAATTTTGGGCCATAGATAGATGCAGTTATTTGGCTAAATAAATGTTTCTAAGCCCAAAAATACTAGAATCTTAAATGTACAGTTATGTAAGGTTGGCTTAAATGATTCTCAAAAAGTCATTAGCTGTCAAAATAGTTTTATATTTTAAAATTTCTCAGCCAAGTGACTCACCTTTCCTTGGTTAACTTTTAGAAAACAAATTTCATCTAAATACTTAAGTAGAGTAGGAATATAAATTGTCCTACATATTTTGACCCAAGACAGCTAATGCTAAAATACATAATATATCCAATATTTCTATAGCCAATTTTTTTGAATGACATATTTTTGGGAAATTTTATATTAAGTACAGTTTCTAATATAAATTCGTTTTTTTTAGAGTCACCTAAAATAAAATACTTAAAATTTAGTCCATGTTTAGTACCTATCTGAAGAATAAAAACTGGTGACGGGTAAGTAGCATTAAACAATTTTTGTACAAATAATTTTTTGTATCTAGGATATTGAGCTCAAAATGAAAACAATACATTTGGCTATGTTATATTAATTTTCTGTCTCAAAAGAAAACTGAAGCTAATAAAACATCCAAATATTACAACCAAAAAAAATATTTGTCTGTTTAGCTTACAGTAATTTAACCATAACCTCTGTGTGAAATTTCTTGGTATTTTCCTCGGTATTTTCAAAATTAGAAAGTCATTTTATTATTTTTCATTTCATTATTATTATTATTAATCTCACGATATCAGTTTTGAATCTTCTGGCAACCCTGTGCATAATCTCATTCCTTTGTAATTATTACACTTTTACACAAACTCTTTATTTTTTTTTGTGTTTCTTAGTGGTGCCAGACACAGAAAAATAAAGGATTTGCTCATGTGACAAAAGTAACTAATCGTCAGATCCAAAAGTAATGTTTACCGATGTCAAATAATATCAGGTATGAGATGAAACATTCTCGAGAATTTATTTTTGGGAAATATTCTCCGAGAACAATGGGAACTTATCGGAAATTTTGGAGAATTTATTTTATATGTGGGAGAATTTTATGTTTTGACAGCATAAACTGAAAGAACATATTTTTTTTACCAAAGGTAGTTTTTACAATAATTTTATCTAAAAAGATAAAGAGTTGTAGAGATGGAACATTCTCGAGAATTTATTTTAGGGAAATATTCTCAGAGCAAAATGAGAATTTATCGAAAATTTTGGAGAATTTATTTTATATGTTCGAGAATTTTGTTTTGTTTGACTGCATAAATTGGAAGAACATATTTTTTTACCCAAAGTAGTTTTTACAATAATTTTATCTGAAAAAATAAAGAGAGACACAATACTTAATTTAGAAAATATTTAAATTGTAAATTAACGTGATTACGCATTCAGTGGCGACTCGTGAGGTATTAAACTGGGTGTTCAGCTCGGTAGTTATACAAGCAAAAAACAAAGAGAAATAGTGAAAAAAATGCATACCAATCTAAGCTTGTCTATGTAAAAAGTCCATTCTCCTGTTCTTCATTTTTGCAAAAACTTCAATTACGCGATTAAAATTTAAAATCTGGTACTGCATTTTAATAAAAATAACCTCGAAAATAACCTACTACCACTACTAGCCGTCTGGGCTCCCGCGTATATCACCATTAGCCATTTTCAAATCAGTGACCATGTCACGACCTAGTCAGACCACTGGGCAACACTGTCTCATTTAATCTTAATACTTTGATTTTTTAGGTTAAACATTGAGTATATGGAGCAACGTTGCCAAGTAAGGTGACGTAGTCATGACTAGGTCACGGATTTAATATCGCCTGTTCTATCCGCTGACTACTGATATGATTCACGTGCATTGTGCACGTGAATCATATCTGAAATGACAAAGGCGGTAGATTCGAGGTATAGAAAACGGTAGTAACCGGTAGATTTAGGATTGACAATGGTATATTTAGGATTGACAACGGTAAACGTCATCTGATCGGTACGTTCCTAAAAAGATCCCTAACAGCGTTTTCAGTTGGTACAATAATTACTTCGCCACAGGTGTATCTTGTATCTGTATTTTTCTTTTCTCATCCATTACGTTAAAAAAGGATGCAAATACACAAGGTGCACTAATTGTACCATGTATTGTTTTAGGAGTTTCGCTATTTGGTTAACGGAAAAAAATAATACAGATTATCAAATTTAACATATTGTAAACTAAACTAGGTAAATTAAAATTACTAACAAATCTAAACGAACCAAAAGTCAAAACGTAGAAGCAGTCACAAAATTCACAAAACGCGTAGTCGCAGGCCTATACTATATAAACTAGGAGCTGGGAATAACCGAAATCCGAAGTCAGTGATGTCTGTTAGAGATGGAGCACCCAATCGTTATTCATAGTTCGATCGATTTCTAAGTGATTAATGTTTTTTTTTACTTTACTTTTTTATAAGGTAATAAATTCTAGTACCTATCTCTGTTTTCAATTTTACGGTAGGTTACGTGTGTCTGCGGTAGAACGGTAGATACTGTCAAAACGGTAGGTCTGCCATAAAAACGGTAGCTCTGGCAGCACTGAGTGTACGCCAGAACGCTAAAATTTGCATCATTTTGATACAACGATGTTTTGTCTCATACGCCGGACTCCTCTTTCTCCAACACACAGTCTTTGCCGATACTCTCGGCGTTCAATTCTGATGTTGAACTCGCCAGAGCTCGTATTAATGTTAATGTTCGACGGCGAAAGAAAAGAGCTTCACTGTTATAGAAATACAAAAATCTATTATACACATAGGCCTACCATATAAAGACAAGTAACAAAGACAAACTAAACGTCCAGACGAGGGATGGAAAATGTTAGTAAACAATATTTGTTGTGTTGTGCTGTATTGTTTACTTAGTCCTCCACGACACGATAAACCCAAAGCCGGTAATCAATTGAACTACAAGACCAACGGATACCGGTTATCCTTTTTTATTTGCAACTCCTAGAGAAAGATAACAAAGCATCGGCTGATGCGGTTTAGTCCTGGGACTGGTGGTCTAGATGTACGTCATGACAGTGTTGCCATTTGGGGCGACAAGTCGCCAAAATGACGACTTGTTGTCTCTATGAGAGTGTGGCGGCGATTTTCAATAAAAAGCTTATTTTTGGCGACTTTTTACAGGTGAAAAAATTGAATATACACGTTGTATACAATACGTATGAAGAAACAACGTCACAATAATAATCATTATTGCACCGAGGGATTTCTCGAAGAGAATATCTAAACGCGCCACGAATTGTACGTCAAATTTTGGGGATTCCACCAAGTTTGTTCCACAAAAACATTTTTTTTTATTTAGTATTGACAGTTTTCTAACCCCAATATCTCAAAAAAGCTGTGGCCACAAAGTGGCGACGTTTCATACTGATCGATGGCGACTTTTTGCTTTGTTACTCTGGCAACATTGGTCTAGACGCCCTTCGGCAACTGATTGTTTGGGTTATCAGCTATTTTTGTTTGGTGTAAACACGTGTCGGTGTGTTTACAGTGAGTTTCGAGTTTATTTTACAATTTGTGAGTGTCTTGAAAGCTTTTAACAGTGTTTAATAGGTGTTTCTGTGAGACAATGGGTAAAATATGCATAGTTTGTGGCCATGAGTACCAGAAAGGTGGTGGCAGGTCATTTCATCGGTAAGTAAACAACAACAATACGAGTACTTCAATGGCGTATCTTATAAAAGGGAAGCATTAGCCAAACCTGTAACACCAAAAATAGTTTTCACCGATTACAAAATGACGATTTCGGTTTCACGTTTCTCATTAAAAGCTATTTAACGTTTTCGGATTTGTGAAAATACGCAGCATGGTAGTGTGTCATGATTTTCTCACTTTCAATAGCTTTTGGCAACAAAAAAAAGCAGTGACACCTGATGCTACTTTGCATTTTCTTTTGCAGGTAGCTCGAACGAAAAATGGTAGTTTTGAAGTGTTGTATTATTTGAGGTCTTTTATTTTTAATATAGCATTAATATGTAGACCTAATGTGCCTAAGTGCTTGAAGTTATTGTAAAGGCTTTTCACTAAAATTACCTTGTCTACTACTATCTTTACATACATGCGTAGATATTATGCAGTAGAACTCACAGTTTAAAGTAGATTTGATCAGTAAAGGATTATTTAGATAGCTAGGTTGTAGGTATTAAGAATTAATAAATAAGCCGAAAAGAAACAAAAGGAAAAAATGTTTAAACCAGAAGGCAGTTGGTGTGGCATCAAATTTTCTGGTGACCCATACATTTTAACACGTATATAAAGAAACCTAATCGTGCCTTTTATAGGAACATAGTTGTACAGTACACGTTACAATTTTTTAGATTTCCTGATGATAAAAGAAGGCAGTCATGGCTTGAGGCCCTTCAGCTAAAAGACGAAAATGTGCAACAATACATACATATGTATGGATCATTTTAAAAATACAGATTTTATCGTAAGGAAATCAGGAGTATGAAACCTAAAACTTACTGCGGTACCTTTTAAACCCAAGTAAGTATTTTCCCTGCTTTGTTTTGTTTTGTGTTAATATGTGACTTTCTTCTTGTTTATGTTACGGTAATGTGTACTTGGGATTGAACTAACAGTTGACAACATAACTCTCATTCTCTTATCTGTGTTCCCTTTCTTTTTCTCTATGTCCCAAGTAGAACTTAAGTATGTCTCGTAAGAAAGGGTATATTGGTATTACAAATATCTAATTTAGAGTAATTATAGTATATTGTTACTTTAGGGTAAATATCAAGAAAATAGGAATTATCAGACACTTGTTTGCTTGGATGATTTTGTGAAATACGTACATCTCTTACTGGGATAAAAAAAATGCATATACTTTTGGCTTAATAATTGTGGGAGGAGGGAGCAATGACCATGGCAAATGAAAACAGTAACGTTTCTCTATATGAGCTAGTGGGGCCATTAAGGGAAAAGTTACTGAGTAGGATACTTTTTGTGCAATATAGTGTGACAGCTCTATAATAGGTACCAATAAACATGCACAAAGAACCATACAGATACTTAACAGTCAAGTCATATCATTATAAAAAGTTTGTGTAGGTATTGATTTATCTTCTAACACAAAATAATGAATTTGGCTTATTACTACTACGGCTTGTTACAATTTCTTTCAGAAACAAAGAAAATATGAAAAAGTGCAATAGTAAATAATTGATTTAAGTGCAAGCACTAATAAGTAACAACTATTTTTTTCCAGAACGACCATCTGTAATATTGAAGAAAGATTTATAGCCATTCCTTCTCCAAAAAGGTAAATATCTGTTATCAAAATTCTCCTTGTTTGCAGTGTGCCTCAATGAGGCATAATTACCAAAAATGCTTTAAGGAACACCAGAATTTGTAATAATAATTTTTTATGATGTTACAAACTTATTTAACGAGGCTTACTTTCATCATTTAGACATGATTATGAGTCTTCGAGCACCTTCACAGCTTGTGAACACGGTGACTCCCTTGAGCTAGATAGCAACCCTGGGAGCAATATATATGAGGGAGTGAGGGCAGAACCAAGGTACTTTATGTAAGTCTGTAAACCATTTTCAAAGTATTAACTGACAATCTCGGAGAATAACACTCGTTCTTTCTTCAAAATATTTTCAGGTATCCCGTAACTACCCTAAATATTCACAAAAATATTCCTGACAAAGATGGAACATCTAGGACTGTAACAGCCACAGATTTATCTGGCACACTGACAGCCACAGATTCATCTGGCACACTGACAGCCACAGATTCATCTGGCACACTGACAGTCACAGATTCATCTGGCACACTGACAGCCACATCTGGCCATTTACGCCCCAGCTGCCAGGAGAGGAAGCCACGAAAACAAAAGTTAGTAGGAATACTCAAAAAACATTTGTTTAACGAAAAAGTGTATTTACACATATATGTATTATACTACATATATGTCACCAGCTGTGTTGTTAAGTGATGAACACAGAATTTTGGCGAATGGAAGTTATTAAAGTAATTTGACAGTGACATTGCGAGGTGGGGGGCGACGGCCCCCTGCCCTTTTGATCAACGTGTGATTAACGCCCCCGCTCATATACATAGCGAACAGCTATTTTTTTAAAACACCCTGTTCCCCCCACCCCAAAATGCTGGCTACGGCACTGCAATTTGATTAGAAGCTGTTGCACCTTTCGACAGAAAGTATACTTTCTGTCGGAAGGTGCAACAGCTTATAATCAAATTGCAGTGCCGTAGCCAGCATTTTGGGGTGGGGGGAACAGGGTGTTTTAAAAAAATAGCTGTTCGCTATGTATATGAGCGGGGGCGTTAATCACACGTTGATCAAAAGGGCAGGGGGGCGGTCGCCCCCCACCTGGCAATGTCACTGTCAAATTGCTAAAGTAGGAAAAATTTTACAGCTACTTTAATAACTTCCATTCGCAAAATTCTGTGTTCTTCACTTAACAACACAGCTGGTGAAGTTTGTTGCACTATGAGGACATGATCCATATGTATTTATTTTTTTCTGTTTTTGTTTTTTGTTATTGATGAGCACAGTACTTTTTAACTACTTTTAGGTACTCTACTGCGACTTTTAAATTATTAATTAATTAAATATGTTTTAGGTGCTATGATGCTTCAGCTAGCTTAGATATAGAAAACGCTATTCCTAAAGGCGGTAGATCATCCAGTACGATAACAGGTACAGGTTCCTCTAGCGCATTGACAGCCACAAAATTGGCAGAGAACAGCTGTAACAGTTTACGCCTCAGTTCTGAAGAGAAAGAACCCCCCCAAACAAAATAAGTAAATTAATAATCTAACAACTTTTCACAAACAAACCATGAATATAAAAGTATATGATACTTTGATTTTTCAAAGGAAAACGAAAGTAATGTAAATATGAAAAGTTTTTAAAGAAAACCTACTTGTATTGCTCAGATAACACAACAAAATAATACAGTATTGTTACAGTTTTATAAACGACTTACCTCTAAGGAAGGTCGATCGTAATTATACGACTGGTCCGTTCCGTACCTGTAGTTGCTTCTAAAGTGATGATAGTGCACTAAGTTGAAAGTAAAACATAGTTGACTCTTTTCATGACGTATCGATGTCCCTTCATTAGGCTTTATGATAGCTAAAGGTAGATAAATCGAGTAGAAGGGGTGGGTATATACATATACATAGGTATTCTTACTAAGGAAAGGATGGGTTTGTTCTATACGGAACGGACCAGTCGTATAATTACGATTGAACTTCCTTCCTTCCTTCTCACCTAGAACAAGGTGTGAATCCTCAAAAAGATGTCTCTTTTTTTCTTTTGTTTTTAAATATATGTACAAATGTAATGTATTCCGGATAAACAGAACCACCCGGTATATATATATATAGTACAACGCACGAGGTCACATTTCAGTTTAATCGGATGTTTATGATTTTTAAAGACCCCAAGAAAGCTTATATAAACACAACAATTATGAATGAGAATTGTTTTACAGAAACCATTTATCAGCATCTATGTTTCAGGGTTATAGATAGGCATGTTTTTGAATTTTAAAATGGATATGAGTAAATTTCCAGGTATATGCAATTTTTTAATACAGAAAATGGATTCTAGACAAGTTTGGAAGATGAGTAAATCTGTCTGTCTAGGTATCGGTATACGGATGATAAGTAAATCATCTAGTACTGCATATCTTCACTTGTATTTTTGTAAAATTGAGTGTAATTTATATGTAGATGATGAGTAAATCATCCAGTCTAAGTATGCATATCTTCAACACTTACAAAGTGTTGGAATAGCAATCCATAGTATTTTATTTTACAGAAGATGACAAAATGTGAGTTTTTTGAGAATAAGTTTGTATTTATTTTTACTTACTTGATGAACTAGAAGAGATATCTTCTAACAGGTCTTCTAATTTCCGCAGTTTCTTTTTCCTTTTCTCTAGTCTTTCGGTGGTCTTTCTCTTTGTCACTTTCATATTTATTTTTACGCACCCACAAATCAAACCGGCACTGTTAGCACTAAAAAGCGTAATGACTAATGAAGGGATATCGATACCTTATGAAAAGAGTCAACTATGTTTTGCTTTCCACTTAGTGCACTGTCATCACTTTAGAAGCAATTACAGGGTGTTCTATTAGGAATGGACCAGGAAGTATAATTGGTGGATTGTGATATGTTAATATTTCTCCAACAATCTGCATTTATCATTGCAATTTATTAATTAAACTATCGTTAAGGCAATTCTCAACTCATATTTGTTATTGCTTATAATTTTTCCACTGTCACAGTATTTGCTAGTGTTATAACTAGAGATCTGATTCGAATATTGCATTCCTGGAACGGACTCCATGGGAAATAATGAACACACAAAACATTAAAAATAGTGGAGTCTTCACTTACAATCACTTTATTGTTATGATAACGATATTCATATAAGTAATCCTTTTACTATAATTATTTTATTAGAAGTTCTATTTATAGTATTATAATAAATTGCTCCTTTTTTCCTCGCATAGTCTACACGACCTTCACATTAGTGAGTAAGTACAGTATATCCGATATAACAATCGCCATTCTGTTATTTTAAAACCTAAAGCAGTGATGAAGAAAGCTTCATTTACAACCTTTATTTTTTCTCGTTCCCATACATATGCAGTTTTGGGTATTATTAGGGCTGCTACTATTATTAGTATTATCCCCTATTTAGCCATTGCTAGTTTTATTTTTAATTCAACTTCAATGGAATACTCTGTATATTAGCTTTTTATTCTGTGATAAATTGTAGGCAAGTTGCATATAATGCACCATATGTTTACATAGAATAGTTTTACAGATATTTCCCTGTAAGACCTACTTTTGTTCTGTTGATGGCCTGTAGCATCTAAACGGAAGGGCAAGCAACATAAGTCATAAGTTCATGTCTTAGTTTTATTACCTCTATCGAAACATATACAATTTGATCAAAATTATTTCCGTCGTGCTTCTGGAACTGTTGTGGTTAAACCGCAAATTGACATTTTATGATAGGTGATGTAACCCTGAGACAGGACAAGTCGTTTTTCTGTAAGTTGCACTACTACAGGTATGAAAAGGAAAATACATTATTTTTACATTTACCTTGCATTACTAACTGGTAAACTTAGACCTATGTATGATATCTTATACCTTTGTAATTTGTACTAAAATCTGAAAGTTGCACAATATAGTGTTCCGTAAATTTAAGTTAGTACCTGCTTAGTCGATATCCTAGACCCTGTATCTACAACAGCTACAAAAATATAACTTCAAAAGGGTACAAAAAACTGCTGCAATACACATTTTTGCTCTTTATTATGATTTATTGTAATCGTTGCTACTACAAGATGTCTGGCGCGTTTACAAGCATAAATAATGTAGCAATTTCTTTTTTTGTTGTTGCCTACGGCATAGTTTCACTATTTTTTTGGACGATACAACGTGGTATAATTTTTATCCTGCCAAAAAAGTAGCGAATACATTTTGCAAACACATGGAATGTGGAGCGTCTCACACAACAAATTTAAAGTTGTTTAAGTTGTGAGGCAGATTTAGCTATAAACACTTATTGGCTTATTTCTAATTTAAAATTGTGACATGTACCTAAGTTACTGCTACATAATGTTGAAAGTATCTACTAATAATGAAACCATAAAACATGTAGCAATGGTAAACTTTACTTACTCCCATACTTGTAAATGATAATAAAAATACTGCTATAAGTGTAATTATGACTTTTATTACCCTTTTCCTTACTTTTGTTTTTCTGTACCTAAATGAAATGCTAATTATTAAAGTTATTGCTAATTACTTTCATCAATCCACCTCTTACTAGCACCTGCTTGGCTTTGTGTTATCGTCACCCTGGTAAGTCATTTTTAGAAGACAAAAAAGTAAGTCCCTACTTGATTGGTTTTAAACTTTATGAAAAGACACTTTTTTAAGCTGTAATAAAAACGGTATTAACCTGTGATTTGGGTTGCTATATAAGTATAAAATACATCTATACCAAAGCCCGTAGTCTTGACACTGGCAAGGTTGGAAGCATGGCAAGTGCCTACCCTTATGTAAAGCAGAATCATAATATACCCCTACATTATTTTACGAAATCATCTGAAAAGTTTGGTTACATTCATAAGTATAGGTACATTTTTCACTTGTTTTTAACGAATCGCCGTTCATCCGAATATGTTTGCTTAAAACTTTTAATTAATTCTAAAAATACATAAATCTTTTATTTTAAAACTATCATCAAATTGGTTTCGTATTATCACAACTTTTCACGCCGCCACTGCCACATGTTTATAAACAGATCGTCGTCTGTTTATAAACAACCTTCACCCCTTGCCTCTCGTCCCCGCATTTGTGTTTATAGTATGGGACAAACAATCCCCATGCTTTGGGTATTTGCGTTACGTATCTTTATAATAATTTCATCTTAGATTATACAGTAGTAAAAGTAAATGTAAAATTTGAAATTATAATAAAAAAATTAAAACAAATTATGGTTGATGTGTAATAGTATAGTTATAAGGTATAGAAAACCATCTTTTTGCGTAGATTTTTAGGGTGTTCACTTCACAATTGATCCTACACAAAAACAGCCACTGTACGCATTTTAGTCAAAATAAAGACATAAAATTTTTATTTCCATTTCCAAAACCAATTTTCGACGGTCTCATGGTTTTACAAAAAAAAAAATTTGGTTATGTTTTTCTGTTGATTTTTTTTAAATTCCGATATTTTTACTGAAACACAAAAGTATACATATAACACACTATTATAATGGAACAGTCATATAACACACTATTATAATGGAACACAAGCAAATTTATATTAAAAAAACATTAACCTACTAAGGAAGGGGTTTCTAAAATTCAACCCCTAAGGGGATGAAACAGGGGTTCAGACTTTATATAGAGAAACAGTATATCGTCCTATTAACTCGAAACTTCACAGAAGTGCTCTAAAAAATAAATGTTTAGACACGTGTTTTACAGTTTTTAATAAATTATCCCCTAAGGGGGTGAAATGGGGGTTCCAAGTTTGTAATGGAGCAAAATTGTTACACCGCGGACGAAGTCGCGGGCGAAATCTAGTTGTTAATAAGTTGTCATTAAAAACGTACAAAAATTATTCTGATATTTCAGCGATTTGCTAGGTTTCCAAATGATTTTTATCTTGGAACGGATTGCTAGATTGAATTTAGTTCTATTATTGTCGGAGGAACGTACTAAAATTGCCCTTTTCTTTATACAGTTGCGAAAAACTCAGAAAAAAATTCATAGTAAAAACTTAATTGTCTTGTTGTCACACTTGTCAGTTTGAAACTTTTGGGTTTCAAATTAGACCGGACTAGCTTTGGAGAATCTGGCCATAAAAAAACAAAGAAAACATTAAATTAAATAAAAATAAACACGCAACCATAACACCTAGCACATAGTCCATATCAAGTAGCGCCGATGTTGCCAAATATATATGACATTTGCCCATGCTCGAGATTTTGAGTAGTACACTGAACATATGAGAATAAGTATATACCACCGTAACTGGCGCTAAACCGCGTAAATGCGCCTTTTATGGCCAGTTTTATCTGCGAAAATAAATCAGAGAATTACAGTGCAGCCTTTAAAGCCTTACTGGTGTGTGTGTATAGTGCTAGGCGTTTTGTACGTACCAGAAGGCCCGAAGCCCGACTAAATTCAGACTTTTTTACTTTTTAAAATGTGTTACTAAATGAACTGACAGTAAAAGGCGCATTCAGGCGGTTTAGCGCCAGTTAGGCTAATAAGTTTTATATAATAACTGCTAATCTCACATGTACTACTCAAAATCTCGAGCATGGGCAAATGTCATATACAGAGTGTCCCTGAATTTTCGTAACAAGCAATATATCAGTTATTCTAAAAGCTAAAGTAGTCTAGGCTAGGATATCGAATGGACTTCCACAAAATATCCTTGAAACCATTTTTCATTATGTCAACCCTCAAAAATCCACCCTCACCCCTAACATTTCAAATTAGATCCCCAATTTTTTTTACAGAAATAAAAATCTGACTTTGTTTCATATCTGGTAATAAACTTATTTGAGATATTTATTCCTATCTTAAGGAAATATCATGGAAATATCAGGAAACGTATATATTTTTTAAAAGTGTTGTTTTACCGTTGTAATGTTAATTGTTATGACAATATAAGCAATTTTCTTTCATACTAACCTAAAGTGACCATCCGTCCCGATTTTGGCGGGAAAGTCGCGTTTTTAAGTGGCCAGTACCGATTAAAAAAATAGCTGTATTTTGGCGTAAATTGTGACAATGCCGAAGGTGTCAAGTGCCACAATCATGCAACAATGCCTTTGGGTTCTATTTTACGATCGTATTGTATCGGATTCGATACTTCCCTCTTTACTAATGCAAAAGAAAAATATGTATGCAGGGTGTCCGAAAAGTCTTATTGTTAAAAAATGTACTTTTTTTATGTCATTTAACTTTTTCAACCCCTTGAGGGGTGACGCTACGGAGTTGAGGTCAAAATTTTTTAATGAAGCCCTATACCGTGTGGTACCTGGTTTTAAAGGTCTTCAAAAAAAGAAACAATTCACCGCAAACCCGAGGTCCGTATCTTAATTCGTTTTTAACTGGCAGGCCTATAAATATTAGAAATCTTAAAAAAAAAAAACTTAAGGACCTTTATTTCTCTTATTACTTTAAAAGTTGTTTAAAATGACCGCCATGAACTTCTTTGCAGTGATAAAGTCGATTTTTAACACAGCCAAGAAGTAACACCTGCCATTCTCGAAAATTTGAGAAGTGAGTTCCAAAATCGAGTTTATTACTGCCACGAAGTTCATGGTGGTAATTTTATACAAGTAATAAGGGAAATAAAGGTATTTAAGTTTTTAATTTTTTTTAAACATTTTTAAATTTTAAAGGTTTGCCTTTCAAAAACGAATTAAGATACGTACCTCGGGTTTGCGACAAAATGTTTCTTTTTTGAAGACCTTTAAAATAAGGTATCACACGGCATAAGGTTGCATTTAAAATTTTTGACCTCAACTCCCTAGCGTCACCCCTTAAGGGGGTTGAAAAAATTAAATTACCCGAAAAAGTAGATTTATTAACCAATAAGATATACCGAAAATGTGGTGTCTATCTTTACTAATAGCAAAGATACGTAAAGTCTTATGGGCTTATATATAATTTGGCGATACTGACATTTAAATGAAATTTATGTAAAATTTTTGATTTATCACATTATGACATTTAACATTATTACATTTAACTTCAATCAACTGCCTTATTTTTTACTAATTAGTATATTTTAGGGATATTCTCTCTAGTTTAAATGGGAAAAGTATTTTCTGTTAGGATTAAAATTATTTTTGAATATCTTTTCAGGTCTGAGCGAGAATCCTATGGTGATAATGCCATTGGATATGTGCAGGTAAAGAGGGATGGAGACATATGTGTGGTTAAGGCAAGAATAACTTCTCCCCAACCCTCTAACCCAATCAAACCCAACCCAACCTGAGCGCAATGTAAGGCATACAGCTTATTCTGTTACAGCTATGTGTGATGAGGCTAAGGAGATAATTATCTCTGTTCAGTGTGAAGACTGCCCATTTAGGTAAATAAATTATTGCATACATACAGTATAGTAGGAACAATTCTTAATATTTTTTCGTGTATATAATAAGTTACAAGAGGATTACTATACTAAGAAACCGTACATAACATAATTTAGGTCTATATCCTATGATTTTTTCAATTTATTTAATCATTTCATTACAGGAGGATGTAAACATGCTATTGCATTCTTCTATGGTTGCACAGAAGGAGCGAAGGAAGACCCACCTATTCAAAGGAATTATCAGAAATTAAATGAATAAAAAGGTGTCATGTGTGCCAAATAAGAGTAGTTGTTGAAACATATCCTGCAATTATCTAGTTTTGTATGAAGAAAAAACATTTTTCGTAGGCATAAGCTAATTGCCAAACTAATAAATAAACATACGTAAGAAAATAAGAGAATTACAATTCAGTATACATACATATAAGAAGAATTTTTTTATTCGAAACAATAAAGTTGTTCTCAAGTAAATTCTTAAGTTACGAGTATTTATTATTATTATTATTATTATTATTATTATTATTATTATTATTATTATTATTATTTTAGAGTATATAATACATACATACAATACTTCTTAGTATAGAACGACTCATTTTTTGCATGGATAACAAAGTTGCCACTTCATCATTTTTCTTAAAGTTATACATATTTTAGGAAACAATATGCAACAACAAAACAAGTGTTATGTAAAGGGCAGCTAGAGAATAAGCAATTAGCAACATAATCCTATAGCCCTATTGCAAAAAGTCATTCGCAGGTTAAACTTTACTGACAAATAAGACATTTTTAAATAGTTTTTAAGGGTAACTAAACAGGGATGATTTTTCTCTTATACGAGTATTTGTATATAGTAGTAAGTATGTGGTAGTATATTATGTAAATCATTATTTTAAACATGCTTGTATTTTTTGAATACAAGAAATTGTAATTTATGCAAATTAAACTTAGTTCATAGACTAGTTTAAATATTAGTGATTTTTATTATTAGATACGTGTAAAGAGAAATGTATTTTCTAATTTTAATTTTATTAGTACCTAAAGCATGTAAAATTAGGACTTCATATATTCATAAGTATTGTTGAGCACTGTATGTTCCATGTATCTGGACACAATCGCACAATGGCAGTGGAGATTGGGGACAGGGCCGTCGAGAGCCGGCACGGGCCCCGGTGGTAAAGTTTTTCTGGCCCGAGGCCCCCTGGCTGATAATCGAGAGCCGGGATGGGCCTCGGAACAGTAAAGTTTTATAATAATTGGCTAATAAGTATATTTTGAGTTGCGGGCTCCTCAAAGCAGTGCGGGCCAGTGGCGGTTTCTAGAATTTGAAATTGTCGTATCTCAGTTCCAACGCATGGGACCCACTGCAAATTCTAAAATGTTACTATTGGGTACTCTACAATCATGTTCGTGAAAAAATATTTAATTTTGAAATTTGCGAAAAAAAGGTAATTTTTTGGGCCGCTTCACTTGAGATCTGAGAAAGCTCTGAAGAAAATTTTACTCAGCATATTTTTTCATAAAGTATATCAAATTTTGTCGACAAATTCCAAATTTCGTGAAAATATTCTAATTTTCCTTAAAGAAATGACATTTTAAATTATTTCTTAGACAAAATATTTTAGGGTAAAATTTTTAAAAACTAATTCATTTCAAGATATTAGAGGTAATTCGATAAAATTTGAATTTTTTCGATAAAATCTGATAAAACTTATGGAAAAACTTGGAAGTAAAATTTTCTTCAGAACTTTCTCAGATCTTAGGTGAAGCGGCCCAAAAATTAACTTTTTTTCAAAAATTTTAAAATAAAATATTTTTTTACAAATTATTTCTAGAGTACCCAATAGTAACATCCTATAATTTGGTGTGGGTCCCATGCGTAGGAACTGAGATACGACACATCTAAAATTTCACGGGCCGCGCCTGGTGCCCTCCCTTGACGGACCGGATTGGGGATGAGCCAAATAACAAGCACAACTCCCTATACCAAAGAGAAGCCAGAATATATCCATTATACCTAAACCTGAGGAAAGAGAAGCTTTTACTCAACGTCACCACATCGCACGCAAGCAAAGAAAAGGCAGTTACATTATACTACCAACATCACGTTAGGAAACCTAACACGTGGTATCTCATGGTATCTCGAAAATGCCCTTGGGCCCAGGGCTCGGCTGTCTCCTTACTTAATCCTCTACGTGGCGCTTGTCACCTTTTTACACAACGTTAGTTAGGGTTCTAGGATATTGCTATAGGAGATATCCGAGAAATTACATATTTGTCGCTTGGCCCCTTGTTGCTCTACAGGGGCGATATTTTATTTTATTTATTCGAAGCCAAACCTTATTTTATTGTAAGTTAATTAATAAATCGTATTTTTATAACCTGTTTTAACTTTATTCCCTCCATAACATCCCAGAAAATATTACTTAGTCTCAGTCGCAACAACCCCCGTTGTGACAATATAATATGTATTTGAATCACAAGTTAACTTGATTTTATACCTGTTTTATATCTACTTAATATCAAACTTAATTTAGCCTTGGTTTTTCAAGACCAAATTAAGTAGGAAGTCAAACTAAATTTAACCACATTTTTCTTAACCACATTTTTCTTTTGGTCTCGCTTAATAACTTTACACCACCTTCTTCTGGCTTCGGATTTTTTGGGCACGCTAAAAAAAGTTTGTTCGGGCTCGTTGCGCTGGTATTTGTGCACATTGGCACAATACAATACTTTGTGTTGATAAAATTTTATAGCAACAGGAAACAATGGTACAGTCGCAGTAAAAACTCAACAATGATAGATAAAAAATTAAAAAAGATACTGATGAAACCTAAAACTGAGCAAACCTGTCCGAGAGCGGTCTTTAATAAATAAATATAATAAAATTAAAATAATGAATAGTAATTTTCACTTTCTTTGTTGTGGTTTGATTTACTCCCTAATGAAATTATGCCCCTTTCTTTATGTAAATAATTATTGATTCAAATATTGCCTTCCAGGCTACAATAATTTGAAAACAGTTTAAAATATTGGCTACAAATTGTAATACTATATTGTGCAACTAGTGTTGAAAATAGCACTTTTCACACGCGTTATTTATTTGACATTAAAATATACATTAAGCCATATCCATTTATTTTATTTGCATTAAGCTTTTTAGAATTGAACGGATTTTAAGGCAGTCGTAGAAAATAATTTCATTCTTGCTTAACAATTCCAACGCGGTTATACAACCACATAAACACAGAAGTGTTTTGTTGGTTACATAGCTATTACTTTACGGGTGGGTGAAGCCTTTGCATCAAGAAGCCCACGACTTCCCTAGATCCTTGTTTTTTTTTCACTCCGCAACACGTCAGCTTTCTTTCTCTATGCCAAGCAGCTGCTGATGCGTCTCCTTTCTTTCTTCGCCTAATCAACCAATCACAGAAGAAGAAATGCATGTGGAGATCGGCTTTATTTTCCCAGATGATTTTGTTATTTATTATGCCATATTATGCTAGCGGTTGTGTTTTTATTACAGTCCTATTTGTGTATAATTCTTTTTATTAAACGTTAAAATCTATTAAAAATATAAACTATAAATATTGTATTGTGCCAAAGTGCAAAAGTAGGTAGGCAAGTACTCTGTAAACCTCCTTTTTCATGTGCCCAAAAAACCGATGTCGAAGAAAGTACCTACTGCAAAATTATTCAAAAATTTTACATGAAGAGGTATCTGTAAAGGTTAGTATCGCTAAATTCAAGTAATCATATGTTGCTGTACATTTATTTTTATAGTATAATAAACAATAAGTGTTTTTAACTAAATTGTAAAGGCAAATCCACCAGCACTAACTTCCAGCCAATTTTCCGATTTTCTTTGCGCAAATGCCGTTTTGGTCATTTATAACCAGTCTGTTTAATAAAATAAAAGGTTTTCTATCGACTAAATATTCTAGTCTTTGGGAAAAACTCAAGAAAATGGATTTACACTGAAATTTACATTACACTAGGCATTATAAAACGTTTACGTCATAAAAAAAGTGACGTCACAAACAAAAGAAGTGCGTTTTACGAGATGTTGGATTTTGCAGGAAAATTTGCAAAATAAAACCTTGTTTTTTGTTAATAAAACCCAAAATAAATGGAAAACAGCAACTGCCATAAACATTTAATTTATGTAGAGAATACAAAAAAAAATATTTCAGGATTTTTTGGATTACATGCATATTCCCTATTACCACGGCTGTAATTTCTATTAAGTATACAATAAATAATAAATAAATTTTAGTTTAATTTAAAAGTAAGTTTGCTGTTTAAATTGTTTAATAAATATTAAATTCATATTTTTTGTGTTTTCATTCGTGAAATAATCCCTAAATTCCACTCGATCAGTTTGTGTTTTCGTTCGTGAAATAATCCCCTAAATACCACTCGAGCTTTAAAATTACTGATAATTTTTAAGCTCTCGTGGTATTATCCCCGATTATTTCACTCATGTGTTAAAAGTCCCGTAAGATGAGTACAATTTTTTAAAATTACAGCGATAATTTTTTGACGTTACGTCAATTAAAAAAAAATGCACCGATAATTTTTTCCTGTCATTTTCTTGGTTGTCATATTAATTTCGATACAAACAAATGACTTGCAATTATTATAAACCCGTAGTTACTGTTAGCAACCACTCGAGCAGTTTGTGTTGTCATGCGTGAAATAATCCCCTAAATACCACTCGAGCTTTAAAATTACTGATAATTTTTCACTCTTACGTGTTTTCTTTGCAAATTTCACTCGTCCTGCGGACTCGTGAAATTATAGAAAACACGCGATCGTGAAAAATTATCGGTAATTTTTAAGCTCTCGTGGTATTATCCCCGAAAACTTACAAACAATTGCGATCATCCCTGCTGTGGACCTTTCTTCAGCTGGCACCCACAAACCACTAACACTCGCGCCTAGCGGACCCAACAATCCAATAGCTCCACCAGACAAAATTCGTGACAACATGACCCCAGCCGAGCCCCACATTGTGGCAAAGGCGGGAATAAGCATAAAAAATATGCTGTTGGTCAAAATAGATCCTAAAATTAGCCATTTGTGTCCATACCTTTTTCCCAGATAACCAGCTATTAGTTGAATCGGTATGCCTAGCCAGCTATTCGACGATAAAATAACACCTTTGTTTGTCCAGTTGTATGTCTAAAAAATATATGAACCAATTCACTAAAATTAGTCTAGGTTTATTACCTCAAAACTAAATTCTCTATTTCGTCACCACTTTATCTTTTTTTTGCTTCTTTTTTGCTGCGTCAATGACTTTTTACTGGCTCAGCATTGCAAGAACATAGAATAAATATGGGAGAGTTGACGCACTCGTCGAAATGCGAAAAATTAAATCGACAAAAGAGCCCAGAATTGGGAAGAAATCCGAATAGAATTTTATTGAAAAGTTTCTTTTTTGCTTCAAAATCTCCGTATATTGATTGTTTAAATGTTAAATTATACACTCATCAACAGATCAAAGTACCTACAAGGTACTTTAAAAACCCCAACCTTAAGTTTACATTATGTATTTTATAATATTCTAAAAACTTACAGGAATATCTGCATTGGAAGATGTATTACTGGTTGTCATAGCAACGATAATTACAGTGAAACAATTGGTTGTCACCAGTACCAAACCTGATCCAACCGCCATCATGATAATTATTGTGTGTCTGGCACCCAAGCAAGGCCCTGCAAATATTAAAAATGATTATTGCTGCTTGCGATCTCAACTCTAAATTAGATTTAATCATTGCTTTTGATGATACTAACGTGTTTTTTTGTGATCTAGGTATCTTAGATTATATAAAGAGTAATGTATGTGCTCTTTTTATTGCATAAATCGTTTAAAGGAGTCATAACAACCCCTAAAATATAATCTAGAAGAAACTTCCTAGGACAATTTAACATATTTTTTACTTCTCGGTATAATTTACTAATAATTGGCAGCGGAAGTAAAAGTACTTTTTCTGTCCCTGAGAGCGGAGGTAAAAGTATGACAGTGTACTCATGAATAAATATACGTTGAATAATACAAGAAAGTTATAAAAACAATAAATAAAAATAAATAAAATAAATTCTGAGTTTAACATTTTAATTTCGAGTAAGTGTGGTTTTAAAAAATGGTATTTTTAAAAGAGTAACAATTATGGAGAGTTGCTCGCAATAATATACACTGACACTTGTCAAATTGAACGACGCCGACGCGTCAGTATCAAACAATACAATAATAAATCCATAGCAGCGCTAGGCCCACTGGAAACTCAACATTTTTAAAAGAAAAAATTTTAAAAATGTATATCTTTATTTTTATGTTTTATTCGTAGTAAAAGCAACTTCTTATGACTTGTCTGTAATTGTCTATAATAAATAAAACCCAAGCAAACCTATATGCTCGTCATAAAAGTATCGCTTTTACTCCTAATAAAACAATAAACTATTTTATGATAAAAATATTTTTTTCTTTAAGAGTGGAATCAGGAAAAATCTGCCTTGCAGAGCCTCGTTTCAGAATGGCCTTTTTAAAAACTACGCAATTTTAGAACAATTTAGAGACATGTATTGAAAGCTAAAATGTTAAGCTCCGATCTAACATATTTTTTATTAGAAACTTTGGCCTCATTGTCATGTAATCAACAAACAAAAATAATACCAATTTAAAAACTTTTGGCACAGAATCTAACAAAAATGGGTTAGATCCGAGATTAAATTACGAGAAGTGTTTTTAGAAAGTTTCAACCGAAAAAATGCCTTTATTCGGCCAATGTCCATTGAAAACTAAATATTATATCATATGGTCGATATTTTTCCGCCATATTTAATTTCACGGACTGGTGGTTACTTAGACAAGAACCAGGCAAAAGTTCAGCCCCTGTTATAAAGAGGGCGGGTCAATAGTTTTTTTACAGTTTTCCATAAGATTTTGGAGTAAGATGTATTTATGTTTATTATATTTAATATGAGTAATATACAGTGTACCAAATAAAATAGTTTCTGATTTCTGATGGTAAAGTTTATAAAATTGGAGTAAATTTTTTAATAACAGATATAAATTATGAATCTAAAGGGAATAATATATTTTCTGAAAAAATAATTCGTTCTGGCAGTAGTACGTTAGGTTTATATTGAAGTTAGAAGTACCTGAAAAAAAAAAATGGAAAACACATTGTTAGAAATATGTTCAGGCAAAATGGTGTGCTTCTTTAGGTTAGGAGTATTTGTATTGTATTTGTATGTATTGTTAAAGACGCCAGACGTACAAAACGGACATACCGAGAGTAAACAACTTTATCAGCCCGCGAAATTCAAATTTACATGCATCTCTTATGGGATGACGTCATATCGGTAAAACAGTCGCTTATCAGTGATGATGTGGGTGTGAGGGTGGAATGTCAGGAAGGCAGTAAGTGCGCTTTCGCCAAAGGGTGAAGATTTGAGTGTCAGAATGGTGGATGATGGATGTATAGAAATGTCTCCTTCCCAAAAAGAAGTAGAGTGTACGAGGGTGTGCCGAAGGGGCATTAAAGTGTGAGGGTGGAAACGTCGTAGGGGGAGGGGTGTGGGGTAGTGTCACAACGGCAGGGGTGAAAGTAAACAGCGTTGTCGCCAAAGGATTGGAAAGATATGAGTGGATTTTGGATGGTCTTTGGAAGAAAGGTGTCTTTAAAGGTCTTTTAGCATGCGGTGCATTACTTTTTTATAAATGAATCTGATGAGTAAAGCTTTGAAAACGGGGGTTATTCCAGGGACGGCTCTAACCTAGCTGTAAATACATTTAGGATCCGATTTGAAAATAAAATACAAATATTTATTTACCCACATTGTGTTATTTGAAAATGCGAAATACGAAATTACTTCGGTTACAGGGATATACCATACAGGGTGTCTGAAAAGCCTTGGCATGGGCAAATATCTTTACTATTAATAAAGATAGAGACACCAAATTTTAGTTGTATCTTATTGATTAATAAATCTACTTTTTTATGTAATTTGACTTTTTCGACCCCCTTGGGGGGTTACGCTAGAGAGTTGAGGTCAAAAATTTTAAATGCAACCCTATGCCGTGTGGTACCTCATTTTAAAGGTCTTTTCGAGAATGGCAGATGTTACTTCTTTAATCGTACTACTTAATTCATTAAATCGTAGAAATATGGTAAATACGTAGTTGTAGTTTTACCAGAGAAAAACCAAGACACAGAGAATATTATCTCTCCTTCCCGCCTGCTCGACCACGCTATGGCCTTCACACGGCAACACCCCGAGATTGGCGCGTAGGATTATCACAATACACCCCGACATTACCAGTGCGGTAGCAACACTGCAAGCAGAGAGAGGTTTCTGCGACGCGGCGCGTCGCAATACTCACTTTCACTGTGCGTTATACCCTTTATACGGACGGGCTATTCTATTCTTAACGCGTGACTACATTTTTGTAGAATTTAAACTTTTGAGTGTTGTTTTCCATATGTGGTTCAATCATGACATCACAGTTGCTGTAGAGTCTTTCCTTTTGGGAGAACTTTAAATTACCCCCACGAAATCTTACCTATATCCGTGAATTTATACTCAGAAGCTCTCCTGAATAACGGAAATATACTACATGGTACTTTTAAAATAACTAAGGTTTTACATTGCTCATTTCGAGTATGGAGTAGTGTTGCAACATATATACAAAAGGTCAAAATGGCACCCAACCCAATGTACCCGTCCGGGCGAGGCATGCATAAGTCAACAAGCGATAGCCGACCTATGGTGCCATACAGTACCTGCCTGCGCAATTCATGGGCAGATTTTTGTTATGTTTGTGGGAAACTTTTTTTCGCAACGTTCTTGACATTGTTTTTATTTTATTGTTTTGTATATTTGTCGGTTGTTGACATCTGTAGTAGTAGACCAAAATGCTAAACACGCGCAAACCGACCGTGCTAGACAATATTCGAATATTGGACTAGCGAATATTATTTCCCTTCAAAAGTAGTTATATGTTCGAAGTCTTTCAGTATTGGACTATTCAAATATTTGAGTTTTCGATTTTGTCAATATTCCGATATTTGATTAGTCAAATACCTATATGAAACGGGAAAAAATACGTATGCACTTTACTCAAGTGTCTCGGTAAGTTTAGAAACAGTTTTCAGGTTCAAAAAAGAAGTAACAGTCAGTAATGAATGTCAATTCAAGTATTAGAATAAAGGCCGATTTCGAATTGTAATTATTCGAATAGCCGACTCAAATATTCGAATAATCGAATCGACTATTCGTATAGTCGAACCGACTATTCGAATAGTTGAATTAACAATCCGAATATTCCAATCACATATTCGAATATTCGAATCAAATATTCGAATATTCGAATCGAATAGTCTAATCGAATCTTCGAATCAAATATTCGAATATTGGAATCGAATATTCGAATCAAATATTCGAATATTGGAATCCAATATTCGAATCGAATATTCCAAGCAAATATTCGAATATGCGATTCGAATATGCGATTCGAATATTCGATTCACATATTCGAACCGAATATTCGAATCACATATTCGAATATTCGAATCGAATATTCGAAACAAATATTACAATAGTTTCCACGAATATTCGAATAGGCGAAGCGATTATTCGAATAGTGGAACCGACTATTCGAATAGTAGGATCACCTCTTCGAATCCCATATTCGAATAGTCTCCACCAATATTCGAATAGTCGATTCAACTATTCGAATAGTCGAACCACCTGTTCGAATAGTCGCATAAACTAGTGGAATAGTAGATTCGAATAGGCGATTCGACTAGTCGAAACGTCTACAAGTCGCAGCGACTCTTCGAATATTCGTGGAGACTATTTCAACAGTGAATAATTCGAATATTTGAATAATAAATGAAGTAAATATTCCAATACTTCAATTCCAAAACTTCCGAGCCCTAGTCTACACTGGAACCCAGTCACGTTTAAGAATATATTATCGCCAGCAGGAAAGGTACAACTACGTATTTAACTTTTTAACTTTTCTCCCCAACTTTTTTCCAACTTTTTTTTGGACTTCTCTAGCTTTGTTTTTCTGTTCCTTACAAATAATTTTACTTTTGCCGTAAAAGTTTTGTATATTCCAATTGATAAAAGCTTTAGATTCGATGCAGAATATAAAGGATAACACCGTACATCAGAAATATTCGTAACAACGGACATATAATAAAGATACGAAATAGAGAATGATTGGTATTTTGTCCAAGACCTTCCACTTTGTCAAAACTATATTTCATTTAGGTAGGTATGTTTTGTTACGTAATAGTATAAAGGGCTTACATTATTGTACAAAGCCTGTAGTTTTGTACTTTCATGCAATGCTTTTCATTTTTGCTAATTCACGAGTGAAGTATTCATATTTTTCTTTATTTTCCTCTACATGTTTTATAGTATTTCTTGTAGACGTAAAATTGCTATAAATAAGGTACCTACTTACTTGTTCCTAGATTAGTTATTAAATATTTAATAATACATTTGTATTCTACTGTATTGTATTTTTTATTTTGCAGCATTTCTTTATTATGACCCAAAATCTGCATCGCACGCCCATGGCAGCTTATTTCGACTTCGGTTTGGAGGTCATAGAAAGCAAATCGTATTTATGAATGAAATCATTACGAGATAGTATACTCTCTGTCTTGGTTGTACTCTGGTTTTACTATTGGTAATTTATTCTTGAAAGTGGGTAGGTTTGAATGTCGACACCAACGTACATCCCTTGAAATTTCGTGCGCATGTCTAGCCCTCTTGGTTTGCGCGTGGTGCGCATTTTGGTCTACTGCGCAGATGGCAAAAAAACGAAAAATAATGTCGAAAAAAACTTGAGAAAAAGTAATAAATTTAAATACATGGTGGTACCTTGCCTATTGGAGATAATATATTCTTAAAAGTGAATGGGTTCAAATGTAGAGACCAAAGTCCATCTCCTGAAATTCCGTGCGCAGGTCTAGCATGCTCGGTTTGCGCGTGGTACGCATTTTGGTCTACTGCGCAGATGGCACAACACGAAAAATATAAAAACGACAAATGAAGTCGAAAAAGTCAGAAAAAAGTTAGAAAGAGTGCCCTACAAAACAAAAAATAAATGTGCGCGCGGACTGGTACTATATGGCACAAGAGGTCGACTAACGGTCGACTATACGATTTACGATGTATAATTTTGATAGGCTTGCCCTTTAAAAATGAATTAAAATACGGGGTTTGCTGTAAAATATTTCTTTTTTGAAGACTTTTAAAAGAAGGGACCACACGGCATAGGTTTGCATTAGAAATTTTTGACCTCAACTCCCTAGCGTCACCCCCCGCCCTCCCAAGGGTGTTGAAAAAGTAAAATTACGTAGAAAAGTAGATTTATTAACCAATAAGATACAACTAAAATTTGGAGTCTCTATCTTTATTAATAGCAAAGATATTTACCCATACTAAGACTTTTTAGACACCCTGTATGTTGTATTGCTTTAACCAAAGTATTTTCGTATTTCGCATTTTCAAATTACACAATGTGAGTAAATAAATATTTGTATTGTATTTTCAAATCGGATCCTACATTTATTTATAGCTAGGTTAGAGCCGTCCCTGGAATCCCCCTCGTTTGCAAAAGCTTTACTGATGAGTTCTGCTAAATATAAAAATTATTTATTTGGCGACATATTTAACGGCGGCCAAAATTAACCGATTATATGACACCACAACACAAAATGTATTGTTTTGCTTGGAATAGCCCTTATACCTACATAATGGATATTTCTTTTCGTGCACGAAATTAAATAATCTCAGAAATATGAAATAATCTTAGAAATAATGCGTAAAAAAAGATAATCAGTAGTAAATGAACGATTCCTACCAAAATATTAATTGGACTTGTTTGAAAAAGCATAAAAAGTACACTTAAAACTAATTTCTGATCATATTATTATAGTAAATGAAAACCTTGAATCACACTCGTATTTTATTTGGTACACGGTATAATATGATCCCAAATTTATTAATTTGCATGGATTTATTTTAATTTGCATATGCGAGCCGAGCGCCATCTGTCAATCAGTAACCAAAGTAGCCATAAAATACCTGTAAAATTCAATTTCCAAATAATTTTATAAAATACTATTGTAGGTGCCATCTACAAAATATATAAGGGAGTAATTTTCACTTATTTTTGACGGTTAATTTTAGTCAGATTTTGAGCGATCAAATTCCCGTCTTAATTTGAAATTGTATTCCATACAAGCATCTCCAATCTTTTTGCTCTCGCACTCCCGTTTTATCTATCTCCGCATCTGGCGGGCCCCTGCGACTGTCATAATCGCCTGGCCTTGAATATATTGACGTTAAATCGTTTAATAAAGAGCCTGTAAAAATTGGAACTTTGTAGGTCAATGTTTATTTCATGCCCTGCACCGAGCTCATTTAGAATCGCCTGGCAGGTGTGTGCGACCTTCAGAATTGCCTGGCAATTTTTTTTTTTGGTCTAAATTCAAACATATTAAAATTTGAAGTTTGTGACTTAACTTTTAATTTCTTATTTTTCTTACATTTCCAAAATGATAGGGGTTGATGACGAACCGCGGGAGACTTGCCAGGTCATGATTTTTACTTATGGTTGCTCCCCAATCGTCAATATACAAATTTCCAGCTTTGTGCAAATACCGTTACTAACAGGGTTCAGTGGCTCTCGGACTCTAAGGCAACTAGGTATACCAGTAGTATCGGATCAACAAATTTTATATTTTTTATAAGACAGTGCCATGGAAAAGTAAGAACACTGAAAGAAACTCTTCAAATCTAGGAAGACTAACGGCGGGTTGCACCAAGGATGATTAGCTAACAACGTGTTAAATTTGCGTTGTTAAATTTTGGTCAAGTTACCCAAGATTTAATCAAAGCCGGCCCAGGCCTACTCGAAACAGCAATCGCTTAACATCGGCTTTTAGATTTGGAAGCGGTCGCAGTTTCGGGAAAAGTCGAGCGATAAACGTCAGATTTTAATGTCAACATTGTCAATAAAGCGTTTTGTATTTTTTGAAAAGCGAAGATATTTTGTATCAAAGAAAATATTTGTGTATGTTTAAATGGGAAAATAGGCAAAGCGAATAGAAAAATTACCAAATATAGCATAAAATAAACTTCTGAACATATGTATATGTATTTCTAAGGTAAGTTGTATGAAACCATTGAACCATAAAATACCGTGCAGATACCAGCCAAATTTGTATAATTTTTCTGTTAATTTTTAAAATTTGCGTTAAAAATGCTTTACATAAAAAAATTGCTGCTTTTCAGCTTCCTTAACTACTATCCTCTTGTCATTATTATCCATTTATGTGTTTGTTTTAGGTGCATTCAAAAGATTTTAATATTTCTAAAGAATGAAAATTCCTAACCCTAAAAATCGAACTTTTGATGGAAGATAAAGCACAAAAACATATTTCCTGATAAACCTATATGTAAAGAATGGAGTTCTAAATGAATGTTATTTGAGAGATTATCCTAGACACAAACAATATTCAGCAAAATCCCTTACTGCCAAGGAAAAAATTTGGAAACGAAACCTTTGTTGTTATTTTCTTGATAAGGTAAAATATTGTCATTAATATCTTAATTAAATATGTAGCTATCACTACCTACGTTACGAAATTTTTGAGTACCATTTTGTTTCTTATTTTTACCTCAAGTTCTGTGTTTATACCCGTAATAGCATACTATATATCTTTTGTCCAGTTAAGCTAACAAAACATTTTTTGTCTGGGTGAGTATACTGGTCAATTTGTAAACCTAATTGCTGGTAGTATAACGATGAAAATTTTTTTAACATGTGTCATGCTCAAACTCAAGCAAACTGTAGAGTATTTATTTAATCCACCTCAACTTCGTTTAAGTAAAATTTTGCTCTTTCTCCTTTAATAAACTTTTTGCTCATGATTCATTAACTAATTTTTTTGTGGCAAGTTTACTTAACTACCATTTTTATCATGTGAATATAAAACCCATATCCCCATACACTTGTTCCTATTTAGAATAAGATATCTATAAACAAGTTATTTACTTGGGCTGTAGACAGTAGATCATAGTGGTTTTATTAAAATTATTATTTATGTAATTGTATAATTTTTTTAATTTATTTGCTTTGTTTTCTTTTGTTACAGGTACCAGATAAGTCATAAGAAAAAACCTTGCCGATATTTTAGTCTGAATATAGGCTTAAAGAGTACCTACTGGTGACGTCAAATCAATGCTAAAATAGTTTTTAAATAAAAATTTGTTATTTACATAATATATATAAAATGTGTTTTGTGATTTTTGAAAACATAAGTTTACATCAGTTTCTTTATATTATGTTTGTTCATTATTCCCTGAAAATTTGTAAAACTAGATAAAGATTCCATAATAAAAACTATTATTTTTTAAAAATAATTGTAATGTTTTTTTTAAGTTTGATCTGTGGCATTAATGTTATTTTTAAATTGAAGAAAGTTGAATATGCACTCCAAACAAATTCGCATTGTTTTCAAGTGCATTAACTTGGCCATATTTTATTGACAAAAATTAGATTAGTCGGGATCACTTCACGATACCTCAATGTTATTTGATGCGATTTTAAATCAGTGACCTAGTCATGACTACGCTACCTTATTTGGCAACGTTGCTCCATATACTCAATGTTTAACCTAAAAAGTCAAAGTATTAAGATTAAACGAGACAGTGTTGCCCAATGCTCTGACTAGGTAATGATTTGGTCACTGATTTAAAAATGGCTTTGTTGTTATCTGACACCTCATTTTAAATTAAGTGCCATTTTTAAATCAGTGACCAAATCATGACGATTGGGCAACACTGTCTCATTTAATCTTAATACTTTGATTTCTTAGGTTAAACACCGAGTATCTGGAGCAACGTTGCCAAATAAGGTGACGTAGCCATGACTAGGTCACTGATTTAAAATCGCCTATTGTATATTCGCTTAAAGCTCGTAAACTGATCCGGATCGATGCAATGCAGTGCGTGCAGTGTTGCCTCGTCTAGTACAATTGTACTTGATCTAGAACCTTTTTAAGATTGGAAGTAATGGTTTCATTTTTAAAAAAATTAGGAATAATTACGTATTTTATTTTTTTATACCAAGTACAGGTTTTTTATATCTCCTGTGCCAGTGCATTGCCACGTCTGTTTTGAGAAGATCTAGTACTTTCTCAGTTAAAATCCAGTATCAAATAAAGAAATTTCTGGCAACGGCAACACTGGTACTTCAAAACTTCAAATATTTGAGGTTAGGTTATACGTCGTGTTTTGTTTTTCTTTAAGAAATATTTTGTTTATTTTCTGTTGTCGAGAAAGCCGTGACAAAAAAAAAGAAATAAGTGATTAATACAAACTTGCTTGGTTTCCAGTGTTTTTTTTTTTGTTGTAAATAAGATAAATAATTTTCTTTTTATTTTGGTTAAGAAATAGAAAATCTCGGAAAATAACAACCTCTATAAGTTGTTATATTATTTTTAAACCCACAAAAGGGTTTGCTGTTTAAACTAAGAGAGGTGTTAAAGAAAACTGTGCGATTGAAGAAAGCCAAGCAAAAGGAAATTTAGCAGAATATCTATATTTTGATAGAAGGAAAATTGTTTTAATTACAATATTATTACGAATGGTTTAAACCAAGAATGATTCCAGTAATAGAATATTATTTTTGCACAAATCTAACAAGAAAATAGTGGTATAGAGTAATTTTGGTATGTTATTGAAGAAGAAAGGCGTATTTTTGGTAAAATTCACATTATACATGATGAACTTTATTTTTTCTACATTTTTTTGTTAGTGTGTGAAGATAGGTACCTGCTTATTAAGCATTATGATAAATTAGATACCCATCTGAAATAAAAGTGTATATAGTTTTATTTTAAAATATTGAAGGAAGGTTTTTTCTTTTAATTTTTTGTATTGGAACATAAACTTTTGCCAAAGTAACCAATGTTTTATCAAAAATGTTTCCAAAAACATGACTTTAATCACAACATATCGTGTAATTAGTTTAATTCATCGTTAAGTGCTCTCTTCGTTAAAAACAAATGAAAAAGTAAACAACACCTTGGTTTTTTAGTGGCAATTGTCAGTTTAATCACGGATTAGCTCAAAATTTGGGCTGCTCCAGAAAGAAAAAAAATTTAAAGCTGTGTTAAACTGAATATCTTTTGTTTTTAACCCTGAATTAGGATTTAACGTTTGATTAAAAGTTTGGTACAACCCGCTGTAAGGCTTTTAGACACGAAGTAAGAGAGTTTAAAGAGTGCGCGGAATTTAAATTATTTGATATTTCTGCGTGCAAGAGAAAGAGAATTTCTGTCAGATCAAAGAAATGAAAGAAAAATGATTATTGGTTCTGTTGACTTGACAAGAACTAAATGGATTGAACCATAGGTATACAGAAAACAATTAGAAACCAAAACAATTCCTTTGGCTTCGACTTCCAAGAGAAAAGACACGGATTTGATAAAAACAAATGTAGAATTTACATTACATAAAGAAGAATCCGATGTGAAACGTAGTTCTGGGAATCAAATACTAAGAAGTGCTTCCCAAATGCGCATTCAGTTATCAAGTTTGGCGCAAGCTTGTGATCGCACAGGCATTTCTGATAGATCAGCTGCAATCATTGCATCCGCCGTCCTACAAGATATTGGACTGGGTATTTTTGAAATTTAGTTTACATAATAATGTTGTGTTCTTCTTTGAAATAATACCTTTTAATCATTTGACTCATTTAGCTTATAATGTTAAATCAACAGTTTTCAAACACTGTGATAATGTTCCCAAGAATTTCAAATAATTTTTTTTTAAATTTAGTATCAACCAAAAAACTTGAGGAAAACATGAGGAGATTTGACTGCATTGTAAAACTCGTAGCGATAAACAAAAATTGACTCGGATGTTTTAAAATGTTCGTTTACTAATTTGACTAAATCCTCATAATTTTTATCTTCTGGTTTCAAAGGTAAACAGAGAGTAAATACCAATTTATTAGCTTCCTCACTTAAAGCATTTAATAAGGCCCTTTTTTTTTCTTGTCCGTAAACTCATTTACTATAAAATAATTTTCCAGCTTGCGAACAAAAATAGTCCAATCACTAGTACGAGGATCAGACTCAGACTCTCAAAAATAAGTCCCATGGGAGAAGGAGCCATTTTTTTTCAATTTGACCGTTATCCTCGTCGCCAATGCTATATCTTGGAGGTAAAGTTCTTGTTGTTGATTTAAATAATCATTTGTACAATAACTTTAATTAAATTTCGAAAATGTATTTGAATTAGAGAGTTACATCATTTGACAATGAATAAAAACTATTTATTTTTATTTATTTTTTATTTATTTATAAAATAAATAATTCTAAATACGCTACATAAACAATAATAAGTTTTTGTTTATTTATATTTTTAAGGCATTAGCAACAATAACAATTTAATTGTTTTAAGGCATTTCTCGACACTTTACGTAAAAATTGTATAGGATTAAAACCATTTCTTTTACCAGGGAGTACTCAGGCAGCGAGGTCAGTCGAACCTTGCCTGGGGCTCCAAAACGTAAAGTGCTTGTACCTTGGATGGTGTTACCAGGGCGAGTAAACTCTGGGAGTGTCAAAACAGTAGACTTCTACGACCATAGTGCAAGAAGATACAATAAAGTGAAGCAACCAAAAAGGCAAAATAAAGTATTGCAACAACAGATAGAATTCATTGAAAATAATAGAGGTACTGGTTCTAACAATACCTTAGTTATCTTTGATTAATAAATTAAAATATTCATTTCAACATTTCAAGAATGTTAAATTTGTTGAAGAAGCAATGTTCAAACTTATTTGTTTATTTGATTATTTATTACCTATTGTTTTTAGCGGGTATTAAAACTTGTCAATGTTAAATTTAGTCAAATAAAAATAATTTCAAAGTCAGAATTTCATGTTTACTTTGTATGAATATATGGAAATTTGAACAGCTTATGGGCCCAGAATAACGCCGTATCATAAACATTGTCTTCAGTTCCAAAAAAATAGAAAAGTGCGTGAAATTACAGAAATATTTAAGAAAATTGAAATTAAATTTGTTTGAAAGGTGCTGTCAAAATGGATAAGTTTCCGCAATTTGAAAAATTACATGGTAAATCAAACTTTCATTGTTGGAAAACAATGGGTTTTGCGTATCTGGATCTCCATAATATGTACTCTATCGTAACAGGAATGGAAAAAGATCCAGCTGTTAAAACCCCTGAAGAAGGAAAACAAAAAGAACATGCCACCGCCTGTGAAAATTATAGGTACCGTCATTCTCTAGCTCGAGCATTTATACTTTTGGTAATTATTCAGATTAGCGTAAACAGCGAATTTTTGCATGAAATTTTGCACAGACCCTAATTTTGGGTCGTAGAACACGAATCCGAAGTCAGTTTTTGGCGGTCTCGAAAAAAAATTTTTTTTTTCTCACCCAACCTGAGCAAAAAGGTGGTCAGGTTTGCTCAGTTTTGATTGATATAGATATATATGTATCTATACCAATCAAAACTGAGCAAACCTGACCACCTTTTTGCTCACCCAACAAATTTAACGAAATTCATTGAAAAAGCTAACCTAAAAGTTTAAAAAAATTTTTACGAGACCGCCAAAAACGGACTTCGGATTCGTGTTCTACGACCCAAAATTAGGGTCTGTGCAAAATTTCATGCAAAAATTCGCTGTTTACGCTAATCTGAATAATTACTATACTTTTTAATGTGGATTCTGATATTGTACCACAAATTACATGCTATACAGAAGCTAGTAAAAAGCGCTTAATGATATCTACGAAAAGAAAAATGAGTATACATTACACGCTTTAGTAAAATCACATGTTGGAATTAAATGTGAATCAAAATATAATATCGCCGAACATATAGCAAGATACAATGAACTTTGGAGCAGACTTGTTGAAAGAACAGCAGCCTTAGATGACGATGATACCGATTCATTAGAAGCTGCATTTCGACCTTTGGCTCAATCATTGAAGGCAAAAGGATCCTTGTTTTTAACAACTTTACCAGAAGAATTAGACAACATTGTTGACAGTTTAAAAACAAAGCCTCGATTAACCTATAATGATGTATGTTCAAGATTAATGGAAATATCATCAGCCATATCCAGTCCAGAAAATAATGAAGCCTTAATTGGAATTAAACAAAGAAATTATCAGCAAAGAAATATAGAATGCACCTATTGTAAGCAAAATAATAGGTGGTTTAAAGGTCACACCGTGCAGAATTGCAGAAACAGGATTAGGAAGAATAATGAGAATGCAAACATTGTAAAAGAAACTGATAGTAATAAAGATTGTGCCTTTACTGCAACTGTTTTAAATACCAAATCATCAAAATGGATTTTTGATACTGGAGCAACATCGCACATGAGTGGTAATAGAAACTGTATTTTTAATTTAAGAGAATTCCAGGGTTTTATCAAACTAGGAAATGATAACCAAATTAGAGTTACTCATAAAGGAAATGTCAAGTTACACGCACTGTTATCAAATGGCGAAACCATGAACATTACAATGTATGATGTTCTTTATTCTCCGGAACTAAAATGTAACTTAATGTCGTGGGAGAAGATGAAAATGAAAGGAATTACAATGAGTGGAAACAGAAATGAAATTATACTTTTTAACAAAGGAAAACAAGTTGGATGGATTATATCTGAGAACAACGAACAAGTATTTCAAGAAGTTTCTGCCGAAGTTAGTAATATCAGTGTTTTAACTTGGCATCAACGCTTGGGTCACGTACCTGTATCAACTTTTAACTATACAGGACAAGTTGTTGCAGATGGTCATATTTTGCCTAAAAATCCCCAACCCATTGAATGTAGCGCATGCGAGAAATCAAAAATGACCAGACATATTGAAAGAGAAACAGGCAATAAATGTTCTGAAATACTGGAGAAAGTTCATTCGGATGTAGCTGGTCCTTTTTCTAAGAAGTCACTGGGCGGGAAATTTTATTATGTATCATTTACTGATGAATATTCAAGATACTCAGAAGTTACCTTTATTTATCACAAAAGTGAGGTAGAAAAAGCAACAAAAGAATATATTAAAAGACTAGAACGACAAACTGGGAAAAAAGTAAAAATTTTTAAAAGTGACAATGGTGGAGAATATAAATCAAATTCGTTACAAATTTTTTTTTCTGACACTGGAATAAAAGCTGAATATTCGATCCCGAGAATTTACGAGACAAATGGTTTGGCTGAAAGATTAAATCGAACAATAACAACCATGGCAAGAACAGTTCTGACTGATGCCGACTTACCTTTATCATTGTGGGCGGAAGCAATTGCTTTTTCTCTTTATACAAAAAATCGTTTGCCACATTCATTTCATGGAAAAACACCATATGAAATGTTTTTTGGAACAAAACCTACTATTGGACATTTTAGAACATTTGGCGATAAAGCATATCTTCATATTAATAAAGAAGACAGACCTCCTGGAAGCAAGTTAAATCCTAGAGCTATAGAAGCTTCTTTGGTAGGATATGCAGATAAAGTAGGCTGGTACCGTTTTTGGACAGGGAAAAAGGTTGTGATCTCAAGGGATTTTAAATTCATTAATAGTGAAGATGTAACTAATTTTGACATAGTATATGAAAATTTTCCAGATAATTCAAGCCAAAACAATACACGTGAAATAATGGCTACGACTCAAGAAAATGAAAAAATTATTGATACCAGTTCCAATAGGGAAAACCTTGTTTTGTCAAATAATGACACTGATTTGTCCGTCACAAAAATTATATCAACTGACAATGTTTCTAGAAATGAATGAATTAACAGAAAAAAATACTGGGGAAGACACACAAGACAAAATTATGCCTGAGGAATTTATGTCGCAAACTAATTTAATAGGTGATAACGATATAGATGAAATTGCTAGTCCCTCTGGTTTGCGTAGAAGTGATCGTCCCAAACAACGTCCCAAATTTTATGAAGAATATTACTGTTATAATTCTTTGGAGGAGCCATCCAGTTTTTCAGATGCTATTAGTTGTTCTGAAGCGGAAGATTGGAAAGAAGCTATAAAAAGTGAACTTGATAGTATGGAAAAAAATCATGTTTGGGATTTAGTTAATAAAACAGATTCAAATAATCGTTTAGTCGGATGTAAATGGATATTTAAAAAGAAATTGTCTGAAAAAGGAGAAGTAGTAAAATTTAAAGCTAGATTAGTGGCACAAGGATTTAGTCAAGTACAAGGAATAGACTATGGAGAAACTTTTTCTCCTGTTGTAAGATACGATACAATAAGAATGCTGTTAGCCCATTGCGTTCATAAAAAAATGATTGCCAAACAAATGGATATAAAAACAGCATTCTTGCACGGAGATATAGATTGCATAGTTTACGTGAAAATTCCAGAAGGCTTAGATGCAGAACCAGGGAGAGTATGTTTATTAAAAAAAAGCATTTATGGCCTGAAGCAATCTCCTCGACAATGGAATAAAAAGCTAATTGAAGTTTTAAAGAAAATTGATTTGGAACAATTATCAGCAGATCCATGTCTGTTTGTATCAAACGATGGTGAGCAAATAATAGCTTTTTACGTGGATGATTTGTTACTTATATCGTCAAACGACGAAAAAATGTCGATTCTTGAAGAAATGATTTTTCAAAATTTTGAAGCGACTTCATTGGGTACACCCAGTTTTTTACTTTCATTTCAAATAAAATGGCATGAACAATATATGACCATTTCACAGGAACAATATATTTTTAAAATTTTGGAAAAATATAATTTGTTGAACTGCAAGCCTGCATTTACACCCATAGATATAGGGGCTAAACCACAAAAACGTAAAGAATTGGAAAGAAAGGCAAATATTCAGCTATACCAATCAAAAATAGGTAGTCTGTTATATTTATCAATGGGAACGAGGCCTGATATTGCTTTTGCAGTCAATTTAATGTCACAGTTTAGCACAGATCCTTCTGAAGCTCATTTACATATGGTAGTACACATATTTCGCTATTTAAAAGGTACAATTTACAGAAGACTAATATACCGACACAAACCAGTTGCCCATTTGGTAATATACAGTGATGCTTCTTATGCTAACGACTTAGACAGTAGAAGATCCATTGGAGGTTATCTTGGATTATATGGCGAAGCAGTAGTAACATGATCTACAAGAAAACAGCAGAGTGTCGCAGTATCAACCACAGAAGCCGAATATATGGCTCTCTCACTTTCTTGTCGACAAGCTATATGGATGTCCTTTGTTCTTAGGGATTTAAAGGAAAATAAAAAACCCTTATTGTTGTGTGATAATCAAGCAGCAATTCACATATCAGCAAATCATATACTTCATCAAAGAAGCAAACATATTGACGTTCACTACCATTTTATACGAGAAAGAATAGCTGAAAAAGATGTAAATTTAAACTATGTCACATCCGAAGAAAATTTAGCAGATATATTTACGAAACCACTTTCAAAAGAATCTTTTCAATATTTGATTTCAAAATTTTTTGAGGTTTCCATTGAGGGAGAGTGTTGAAGAAGCAATGTTCAACCTTATTTGTTTATTTAATTATTTATTACCTATTGTTTTTAGCGGGTATTAAAACTTGTCAATGTTAAATTTAGTCAAATCAAAATAATTTCAAAGTCAGAATTTCATGTATACTTTGTATGAATATATGGAAATTTGAACAAAATTAACCATAAGGTAATACTTCATGGGACTGTTTTTGTCTGTAAAGTCAATTAACAAAAGGTAACATTTTCTGATGTTTTATTTAACTTCCAAAAACTATTGTTTGTATTTAATATTCAAAACCTGTTGAACTAAAGTTTTTTCTATGATTTTAACAGTTTGTTCTTTTCAGTATGTTTTCTTTCGACAATTTTCGGCAAACAGATCACTGTCCTTTACGCTGGCTTCAAATTTTCCTGTGCAATGAGTGACGGAAATAACAACGAATATTGGAAAGCATAACGTAGCTTTTTAATATAGCCAAATCACAGCAAGTTGGCCCAAATCGCCTTTTTTCAATTTGAAGAAATAGTACACCTACCTTTTTCCCCATTGTAATGGATTCCATCTAGCAAGTTTGGTTCATCATCAATTTTCGCTTCTAGTTGGTGGCTATTCCGTTTTTCCGTCATTTTAATTAATGAAAATAATAAATTTAATCACTAACAGAAGTAAAGAATCTTTTTATACAGTTAACTGGTTCTTAAAAGATCTATATTATATTTTAAATTATATTTATAAAATAACTATAATTAACATTAGCATACCGGTAGATTACTGAAATCAAAATACGGATTTGCGTATTTTATAGTCAATTTCGAACATCGTATTTGCAATCACAGATAGACAATTACTTGTCATTATGGTTTATCGGCACAAGTACCCAACAATATACATCGTGCTCAAATATCTTCAGATTTGCAAAATTTTCTTTTATTGTAATTAATCATTGGCGTGACATCGAGCACAAACTGGCAAGTTTTTTAATATATCAGTTAAATTTCAAAACTTTTCTTTCTGCTTAGGGTATTAAATTGCTTAGAATAACCCATAATATATTTTTTAAAACTAGCGAGTACCCGTAGCTTTGCTGGCGTTTATTGCATGTATGTATTACTACAATCACCAATGTGTGTAACAAACTCTGTAACGAATCTTGGTGACATTTTCTGAGTATTATGTATAAGTGGCGTTTCACACATGACTGATGGTCAGTCCTGATGATTGGTCGAAGAAAAGATGGACCGACCATCAGTCGATTGCTTTCACATGGATCCGATTCATCAGTTTTAGAAATGTATTGGCACAGCGCGGAGCAACACGTTATTGTCGCGTTGTGCGTGGAATGATTTACAGCGAAGAAAGAAAAAGTTTAGAAATATTTTAGTACATCCCTTATATCTAGAACGGCCCATAAAAGGTGCGCTTGTCACCCTATATTCAAAGTTAAGAGATGATCCAAGCAAATTTTTTAAGTATCTTGTACAGGATTCCCCATAATAAACTATATACCCATTTTGACAATAAAATAAGTTTTATGTAAGATAACTGAATAAATTGTTCTCTATAGAAATATCTTATATTTTATGTTCTTTGGGATTTAAGTCAACATATTAATCGAGTAGGCGCCTGCCACAAACCACGTTTAAATTAGTATTTTGTGGTACGGCCCAAAAATCTCCCCCATCCTTTTATTTTTGAACCGACAACCAAAAAAAATTAATATTTGGCAAATTTTAATAACACTATAAATACTACTTTTTGATATAATTTTCAAACTCGTAATATTTAAGATGGCCCCATTTAGAAATTTGGTGAATAAGTTACTTAAATTTAAACACAATTGAGAACAAGTAGGCTCAGCAATTAATATGTTGAAACGTATTACTTCATCCTATTCAGTGTTTTCTTGAAGTAGGTTGAATTATTTTTTTTTTGAAAAGAAATGCATTACACATAGTTTGTACAATTAGAGTTCTTAAATCAGTCAGATGCCCAGGCAATTAAGCTTAATGTCAATCAGAATAATCAGATATACAGGGTGTTACAAAAAGGTGTTAAAAAGTTTTAAGGGCAGATTATACATATAAAAATATGGAAATACGTTTTTATAAACATGGATCCGCAAAAGCTTCTTTTTCGAGATACAGGGTGTTTAATATTTTCACACCTCAAGTATGCTGAAGAGTTAGGAGAAATATACGAATTTAGTTTTAGAGCATGTATTGAAGCACCGAGAAGCCATTTGAGGCATCTACTATAAACTTAAATTTAATAATTAATATTTAATATTTCCTTTGCTAAATTTTTGCAATATATGCATATAATAATATGCAATATATTTGCACGAGGAAGCCATTTCCAGCATCCACTGTAAACTTGAATCAAAAAGCACTGTTGCCTGAACAAAAAATATGGAAAGAAAATCATTTTTATAATTATTTGTTTTTATTGTTAGAAATAAATTAATTTTTATCTCGGAAACGGCGCGCCAGCGCGAAAAGATTCAAGAGATACTTTTCACGCAGAATTAATTGCGCTTTAAGAAAACGATATCAGTTTTGCAATTTTCCGTGGTGTGCCATTTTTTTGCTAAAAATAAAGACTTACCAGCACGCACGCCATTAATGCAAATACATTAGAAAATAAATTTTTGCACGTAAAAGTACTCTTTGATTACATACTGGCGTGTACCAAAATTCATGTCAACATGTTAACCAATTTTAGAGAAATTAAAAAAAAAAACATTTAAAAAGAAAATATGAAACACTCTGTATCTCGAAAAAGAAGCGTTTGAAGATCCATATTTATATAAAGTTATTTTTATATTTTTGGATGTAAAATCTGTCCTTAAGGTTTCTTAACATCTTTTTGTAAAACCATGTAGATATTAGCATGGTCCTTTGTCTTACTATGAGGACTTCCTGTATATAATAGTAATAATAATATTTAGTTGGTAGTGTTAGTGGGATCAGGTCAGTTATTTATAGAAAACCCTTTTCGATTTATTTAAAATCGTCCATTTTAAATAAATCGAAGCGCGTCGGCATTGAAAACAAAAGGAGTTTCTTTAAATATGTAACTGGCCTGATCCCACTAACACTACCAACTTTATCATACAAAACTGACAACTAACCTCTCCAAGTAGTAATCATATTATTAAAATTTTATTACAATATGCATTATGAGTTTATGATCCGTAGTAAGTAGATTTATTTAATAATACTTATTTGATTAGATTAGATTATTATTAAACAATACATTTTTGTGAAATATCTTGACATTCTTGACTGTTAAAACTTATAAAGATATTTTCACGTTTTAATCTATTGAAATAAATATTACGTCTTTCATTATAAAAGGAATGTGTGAAGTGTGAAGGCTGCGTGAACTTTTCAAGTATGAATGAAACACAGCTTTGGATTAAGTGCAAAATTTTTTAATTAATTAGCAGAGCGCTTTCGACCTTATAGGTCATCATCAGTGCTTCCTGAAAGTAAGGAATAAACAGCTTTAGATAAAGATTAAGAGTTTAATTTAGAGTTGAGTTTTATTTTAAAATTTTGAAAGTGAACAAATTTTTATTTTTAATTTACTTCAATTTATTTTTATTTTTATAGGTTATATTTAGTTTATTACTCACTTGTCAGGATGCCGGTCAGAAATCCATTTGAACGAACAACAGTAAAACATATTAAAATATTCGTACATCACAATTAAAATTAAACACTCATTTGACAAAACAATTTCAAATTCGGCTTAAACGGTCACATTTTTGATGGTGTAAGATTTGATAAATGATCATGAACCACGAAGTTGCTAAATCGTTAGGGGAAAAAATTTGTAACCAGAGAGACCTGGTGTGAAGCTTGGTTATAAATGTGCCAAATTCAAATTTTTATATCAAAAAACAATCATTTGTAAATTATATCCCTATGAAAAAAGTAGGTGGTAATTTATGTTATATTTAAATATTAAATTAAAGGGAAAGTCTGAGGGATTATGGAATGAAAGAAGTCAAACTAATTTAAACCCAAACACTAAAGAAATGTTAATCGTATAAATGCGTAATATTAGAAGCATGTATTTAGAGGGAAGTAAGTAACAAAAGAAAAAAGTAGATGGGTGGATGGGTTGAGTTATGTAACGGGGAGAGAATAAATTAACATTAAAGTATAAAGGGTTTTGAAACCCCAAAAAATATAAGAAATTGAAAGAACACATTTTTGTTGGAATTATTATGAATTTTTGGTAAATGATTTAATTGCTGATGAGATGCTGAATGAATATTAAGGAATTTCGAAATTTAAAAAATTCAAAGAACATCAAAATTTGCTTTCATATTTATTTACTTTTAATTAATTATAAAAGACAAGTTGGGCCCGCAACAGTAAGGTGCCCGTGTTAGCATCATAGAAAAACAAATAAAGAAATTTATTGGAAAAAGTATCAATCAGAAAATAAGGCGTCTGAGAAGGGGTAGCAAATTTCTATTTAATTGTAATTGAGTATTCAGACAAGAGTTGTTAGTTTTTAATTCTGTATTAATAGCTATATCTTCGAGAAAATCCAAGAGGTTAAAATTTTTGGTGCTCATATTATTTAAGATTTTTGAGTTCGAGGAAGGAGAAAAATTATGTTTAAAAGACTTAATATAGTTCCCACAGGCAGACGAGGATTTGCAAAAGTGCTCACTTATTCTAGTTTTTGCACCAATATAGGTGCTGTGGCACGAATTGCAAGATAATTTATAGATGCCACTTTTAGAAAGTGCATCTATCTTATCTTTATTATTTAAATACTTGTTTCGTTCCTTCTTTCATTATAGAGGTTAACACTCTTCCAAAGAAATGTTCGCATAAGTATATCAGAACGTTATGTTAGCGATAATGTCCGAAAGTCGTTAATGCTGACATTACCTAGATAATGCCAACTTTAAGAGATTTATAGTAATAAATTACTACCGAAACAAAGTATAAGTTTTTATTTGTCAGCTCATAGTTTTTTTTTACTTTTGCTTTCGGACACTGGGGCGGCCGATCATATTCGCCCAGGGCGCAAAATTTAGAAATACGTCCCTGTATTTGTATGTTACCAATTTTCCGTGGTGGAGGGGAGGCGCGTCTGGGAATTTCCCCAAAAGTATTAACTGTGTCACATTTTTCGTGATATTGAGGTAAGAACATTTTAATTTTCTGTAACAGATGTTTAAAAAAAGGACAACGGAGAGGGGTCATAGGAATGGGTGGGAATTTCTTCCAAATAATGTTAACTAACATGTCATTTGCAGGGTTATTAAGGGTAGAAAATTTGATATTACATGGACAAAACAAATTTAAAGACGTGGATATAAGATGAAAGAAGGAAGGATAATAGGTGCGCTAAAAAGATTTTTTTTTCAAAAACATGAACAAACTTTACAAAAAGAATAGCACTGAAAAGTATAAAATAATATTTTACGTATTTATAATTGAAGTTAATAGTAAATTTAATTTTGTTCAAGTTTATGTAACGTGTACACCAAAGTTATAAAATTTACAATCGGCACAATTTCACAGTATATTCATAAACAATTAATAAGAAGTTGTGCTTACTATAAAGATTAGAACTTTGGTGCACAAATTACTTAAAGTCGAGGATAATTATTAGGCTTACCATTAGGCACAGTAATAAATAACTAAAAACAACAATCTGTATTAAAAATTTATTAATGTATTATTACTAAGGATTCCTTTATACTTTAAAATTGCGTCCACTTGAAAGTTTAGAGCTTCGGTGTAAAAGTTACCTAAAAAGTTAAGTTTACCATTAACCTTGGTTATAAATACGTTAAAGTATTATTACATACTTGTCAGTGCTTTTCTTTTTGTAAAGCTGGTTCATTTTTTTGAAAAAAAAAATTATGAATGAGTAAGTATTAGTCAATATTTACTAAATACGTGTGAATAAAGCCTGAAGTGCCAGCTGGTCTTGTATAAAATTTTAATTGTATAATATCAATCTTAAGCTTTGAGATCTCTTTGAAATTTCCTAGGATTTTTCTTAGCTATTCTTACTCTTTTATTATAGGGTATACGTTTATTTCAATAAAACCTTAGTCATTGAAAGTTATCTAAATTAGTATTAATTTATTTGATTTAAACAGATGTTGTCAAGTAGGTCAAACAACATTCACGGTGAGCAAAACAGGTCTATATAATTGCGTCCTATTTATCAGAAAGAGAGTTGATTCTTGAAGCGGAAGGATCAGAGAAACGTCGAGATATAAATAGCGGAGTACCACAGGGATCAGTACTAGGGCCAACACTATGGAACGTGCTATATGACGATCTGTTTAAGATAGTGCTTCCAGCGGAGGCAACGCTTATAGGCTTCGCCGACGACATAGCTCTAGTAGTGGTTGCAAAAGGGGAGGAAACACTAATGGCGAAGGCAAACACCGCTCTACTAAGAATAGGCAAATGGTTGAAAGCAAAACAGCTGCAACTGGCGGCGGAGAAAACCGAGGCAGTGCTCCTCACTACAAAAAGGAAAATAGCCCCAATACATTTCATCGCACAAGACATAAAAATAACCCCAAGTAAGGCCATAAAATACCTAGGAGTTTGGCTGGATACAAAGATGACATTCTCTGAAGACGTGGCGAAAACTATAGTCAAGGTAGAGAAGACCATAACGGCCTTGTCTAAACTCATGCCAAACATCGGCGGGCCTAGAGCTTCAAAAAGGAAAACACTTTCTGGAGTGGTTCATTCGCAGCTGCTATATGCAGCACCAGTCTGGCACACTGTCACTGAAAACAAGAAATTGACAGAGAGACTCCAGAGAATCCAAAGAAAAATGACAATTAGAGTATCCAGTGCATACAGAACAATATCCACTGACGGAGTAGGAGTTATTGCAGGCATTCCACCAATTGACCTGCTCACAAAAGAAAGACTGGGTAGATATCGAGGATGTGCTGTCCAGACGGCAAGGGCAGACCTTATAAATAATTGGCAAGAAAAGTGGGACACTAGCAGAAAAGGAAGATGGACATGGAATCTTATTCCAGATATACGCACTTGGATATCCCGACCCTACGGTGAAGTTGACTATTTTCTCACGCAAGCCCTATCGGGACATGGCTGTTTCCGCCAGTATTTGTTTAACCGAAACAGAGCAGATTCAGAACAGTGTAAGTACTGTCCAGAGGCTGACGATGCCGAACATACTTTGTTCCGATGCCCTAGATGGGAGGAAAGTAGACAATTATACACAAGAGCGATGGGAAGAGTCTTTAATCCGACAAACATGATGGAAAGCCTAGTACATTCTGAAGAGACATGGAAATTAGCATATAAAACAATAAGAAATATAATTGAGACAAAAGAAAGAGAAGACCGCTGAGGTGAAATCTTATGGACAGAAGAGACCCCTGAAGTAATGCCGGAAGGCGGTTTCCAGGGCAGAAAATCAGAGAGGGAAGGGTTTTAGTCCAACGAGGCAGACACTATCCGGGCCAGGATGACGATCAACGCGGGTGTCCAGATATGGATTTCCCAATCCTCTATAAAAAAAAAAAAAAAAAAAAGGTCTATATAAAAACACCCTAAATTTAATTTAGAATCCGACGTACAAATTTAAAAAACATTTAGGTTAACGGTAATGGCGGAAAGTCGTTAATGCTGAGATGTATTAATTTATTTAAACCCTATTCTGTTGAACACAAAAATGACATGAAAACGACAAACTTTTCGGTAAAAATTAATTATTTTAAATCTATTAAGCTAATAAAAGATCATAAAATAAAAATAAAATGCAAAGTGAAGTGCCACTTGATCTCCGCCCATCTGCCGCGCTACTTGCTGCTGACGGCACCAATGCTATATGACATCGCGAATGCGCGGAGCTGAGTGGGGTGCGTTTCGACTGAGCCAAATTACAAATTTTGTCTAAAACCAATGGTTCAGCAGTTATAAGGAAATAAGCAATTAAATGATTTGTAATAATTGATCGCGTTAGAATTTCTCAAACTTAAAAATTTGGTTCAATTTACATCTAATTCTTAAGGTGCGCGCACACTTAGGCGAAGCGAAGAGAAGAGAATTTTATCCGTCCAAGAAACTTACGTGCAATCAAATGGAAGCCCGCACAACGCTTCTCGACGCTTCAGTGTGCGGGCTCCCATTTGATTGCATGTAAAGTTCTTGGATGGATAAAATTCTCTTCTCTTCTCTTCGCGACGCTTCGCCTAAGTGTGCGCGCACCTTTAATGTATATGATTTTTTTCAGATTTTTCTGAGCGATCCTTTTGGTGATAAGGGTGGGTATCAGCAATTATTTAAGCTTTTTTCCCAAGAATGTTTAAAAAATGTATAAAAAGGTCCATCATATACTGTGTTGAATTCGTGCTTCAATAATACACGACGCCCTTGAATTTTTTTCCATTGCCCAATTTACTCCCCAAAATTAACCCCCAAAGTCAAAATTCAATTTTTTGATAACTTTCCCGCAAACCACATCTAATTCTCCTTGTTAATGATTTTTTATTTTTCTGAGCGATCCTTTTGGTGATTAGGGTTGGCGACAGCAATGTTTAAGCGTTTTTCCCGAAAAATGTTTAAAACATGCAATACAAAATACATATATATATCGTTGAATTCGTGCTTCAATAAGCTTTCATTTGACACCCCACCCGATGCCCTTGAAACTTTTTTTTATTGCCCAATTTACCCCCCGAAATTAACCCCCAGAATCAAAATTTCACTTTCTATACTTCACGTTTATAATTGGGCCACCACACCCTATCTTTGTGCTAAATTTCAAATTTTTACGTGGAATAATTATAGAGAAAATCGCCTATGACAGACACATGCGCGGACACCTAAGTGACTCCATAAGTCCATAAGTATTCCGTTTCACGGAACTAAAAAGAACATGAGATACGTCATTTCGTGAGACTAAATTACAGTCAAAATAGGTTTTTTACCGCATAAGTCGAATAAAAAAGAGTAAATAAAATCTTTTTATTTTTTTTAATACAAAACTTAAACTTTTAAATACATTAGAGAACAACGTAATGCTTTTTATTTTTAATTAAACTAGGTACCTAATGTATTAACTAATATTAACAAAAATATTTATACCAATTCAAAAAAGAAACTCTTTGTGCTAACAACATTTTTTGTTCCATTGTCCCACAACATTTAGACATCCATAGTGCACAAAAGTTTGTCGAATTTAACAAAAAAAATAACTTTCAACAAAACTAAAATGTAAATTACGGAAACGTGTGTGAACAACCAATATTGTATAATCTAGCTCTGTTGAATAGTATATGTCTGAACTTGTTTAACTGAGATAAGTCAATAATATACTATGCGCTTGGCGCTTATTTTTAAATTATGTATCTCCTAAAGTTCAACAAACTGGAATACGTCACTTGGTGAGATGAAAGGTTGTGGAAAAATAAATTTATAAGCGAAATATCTCAAATGTCAGAATAAAATGAGATACGTCAGTTCGTGAGAAAGGGGACCATTTGTGCCCACACGACGGAGCATTTAAATAATAATGTCTAGAATAAGGAAGAGTATTAAAATGAAAGTACATACGCCACTACCCAAAATAGTGAACAGAATAAGTGCGTTGTGTTTATTATTTTTATCGTAACTATAACTATACCGCTTATCGTGGAGATAATATTTAGCGAAACGTAAGAAGGAGAAAACCCAAAATTTATTTTTAAAAAATATTTATTAAGGTTATATCATAATAATAAATAATATTTGAACATTTTATTAACTAAATAATTAAAAAAAAACGAAGACATTAACACTAACTTAAAAAATATGTACATTTTAAATATTACTATTAAATATTATTTTAAGAATTACCAAAATATACCAGACCAACCAATATTGTGTCTATTAGTTATTAAAATATATTTATAAAAAAGGTGAGATTGTTGGTTATTGATTGGTTTCCCAAAGATATTCCCCGCGATATTATTAAAGGTGACTCCAAATGCATTGTACTTGACCTAAGTGTTGTAAGAAACCAATCACGTATATTTAAAAAATTTATAGTTTGATAAAAAAATTATTATACAATATAACAAATACTAACACAGTTTGCTGCACTTTTGTACGATACAAAATGAAAACGAAGTTTCTTCTTACAATCGCTTTTCACGAGTATATATATAAGTAACATAGAAACTACTGTCTCTATAGTTTAAGCGACAACTGGTGGTTAGTCACGTCATCAAGTCCAATAAAAGATGTTATTTCTTATGAATTTTTTTCTAAAAATGAATAGACGTCAAAGAAACACGGAAATGCATGATATAATATCTTTGCGAATTTATTACTGATCATAATGGTAACTTGAACTGAGTTCAAAGTTCAAATTTAAGTAACTTGTACGCCAAAATTCTAAACTTTATAGTTGGCACAACTTATCATTACGGATCGTACTATGTGTTGAAATTACACCGACTTCCAAGACCTCTTTCACCCCTTTCGTTTCATCCCCTGTGATTTGAATGGGTCTTAAATTTCCCTCGGCTAATCTAGACTCTTCTGCAAACAGTCTTTTATCTTAATTGATACCTTCAAACATAGACAAATTTGAGTCCCCGATTGTGTCCACTTGGTTTATATATTTTTGTCTGACGCAAAGGAAGTCTTGGGCAACAGCTACTATATGACGAAACCTTTCTGGTGGACTGCTCTTCAAGGTAGTGAAAAGCTCATTCAGATCCCTCTAATGGTTTCCGAGAAAATCGCCAACATACACAGATGTCATCAATTTTGCAATTAAAGATCATTTTTGCTATAATTAATTTTCTTCAATTAAAATACATTTGAAGCCCCACACACTTCGTTCTTTTTGGCAGTGTTAATCCTGGTGATTAACATCGACGATTAAACACTGCCAATGAGCAGCCGAAAACCGATAGCAAAATCGTTGATCGGTAAAAAAAATTGCAAGGTCTTGACTTTTAATCGCCGATTTATCGGTGGTCATTCTTAATCGGCAGTGTGTATGAAGTTCGTTCCTAGTTGTCATTTCTTGCTATTGTCACTCTTAATAGATAAACACGTTTTGTACTTTTAATATTCATCGTAATCAAAATACTGAAGCAGTGTGTGGGTAATAATCGTTATAATAGTCTTAACTGCCGATTAAGAAGGTTCAAAAACAACTAAATTTGTAAGGCCCGTACAAAGTCAATTTTTAGTTGTTAAATAGGGCTCGGTTAACACTAAAAAAACCTGATTTGCCACGCCCCTACTGTGTCGCAATCCCCTGGCAAACAACTTCAATAATTGTCATTTCATCGAGGACAAAGAAACAAAAACAAAAAAAAAAGGAAAGGTGGCAACTATGAGGATTATAATAAACCTGCATAAATAGTCAGAAAGATTAAATATAAATGAAAGAGGTGAAAGACGCAATGTTGCCAGCTATCGTCTGTTTTCATAATTTTAGTAGTTATGGTACAAATGATAATTTATTGCAAAATTGGACAGGACGGGATTGTTATCTATCTAATGCCTATTAGATAGATAGCTTGCAGTCGCCGCTTGACCTACCAGTTATTTTACATAAGTATTTGTTTTTTCTTGTAAATGCTGCAGATTCTAAGCTTACTTCTAGCATATCCATCAGTAAAATTGGACTCATTGTGCATTCTCCTCATGTTCGTCTTCCCATTCTCTCTTGTCACTGGCGAAAATGTCAAAGAAAATTGTCGTTACTACTACAATTATTGCAGCGACACCGAACAGTAACCTCCATTCTCCAAAATTACTCTGGAAAGAAATAATACTGAATTAAAATAAATTAATGTGCGTTCTTTCAAGTTTCACCAATACCTATTAGTTTCGTTAATTAACAAACCCAATTAAGTTTAGATACAGAGTAGCATAATATTTCACTTCCAAAAATTGGTACGGTAACCCTGCATATACTTTCTCGCGGGACTGAAGACATCTATTACACGTTCGGTGTTGTCAGGTTTGCTATTAGATTAGACATACAGTCGCAATTATTTTTACTCCCACATACGTATGAGGAGAAAAAGCATTCCATTATGTTAGTAATGTATTATTATCATACAAGTTTCAAGGACAATCGTTTAAACAGTTTATAAGAAAATTGAACTTTTCGATTTTCTTTAATCATGAAAGCCCATAGAATGCATGTGCTATGTTTAAACAAACCATTTCGAGCTTCGACCCCCCCCCCCCTTATCTTCGAGGCTAGTTGCGTTGCAGGGGGGTTAAGGTTGCCAAGAAGATGTAAGTAGTATTCCAAATTTCATACGTCTAGGAGGAATATTTTCCAAGATACGAGTATCCAAAAATCACAATTCCGGGCACTCACTGAGTGACGACTGACTGACTGACTGATTGGTAGATCATTATTAATCTAGGGTAATTCCAATCAAGCTAGAGCTTTGCAATTTGGAACATAAATAGTGTTTACGGTGATAATTACGAGCAAAATCAAAAATCAATAAAAATCCAATATGGCAGAAAATCCAACACCAACACGGCAGATTCTAACACGAAATAGGTCGGAGTTCTGCTTTACAACGTTAGGTGTGTTCGTAGTGTAGCGGTTATCACATCCGTCTAACCCGCGGAACGTTCCCGGTTCGATCCCGGTGCAATCACTTTTTTTTTAAATTTCGGCCTGTGTGTTTTGTTATCTGAAAAAAATAACTATAATGTAAAAATTATGCCAAGTTCCTTGCCTACATGTTATTAGCAGTATTTTGATAAGCACAGAAAAATCTTGTGTGAATTGATAAATTTACAGACCAAACTTGGCAAGTTTTCATTAAGGAACTGAGCAATATTGAGACCCTTGAAACCTTGCCAAGTTTGGGCTGTAAATTTATCAATTCACACAATATTTTTCTGTGCTTATCGAAATGCTGCTATTAACGCGTAGGCAAGAAAATTGGTGTAATTCTTACATCTCAGTTATTTTTTTTAGATACAAAAGTTACACAGTCCTAACCAGAACGTGGCCTGTTTTTTACATGTATGTTTTTGATGAGATGTATTTTTTTCTGGAAAACTAATAATGACGCATTGTTTGGCTTATAATGTATACTATCGAATTATAAAATTTTGAAAAATATTGCTATACACGGATCACCTAACAGATGGAGTGAACAGGTGCAAACTACGCGCGCCGACGCACTTTACGCACCTGATGCCTGTTTCTAATTTATCACCTCCTAGAAAACGATATTTGGTCTATCATTATCTATGAAAACCCGCTCGTCTAACCCGGTATCTTCTGATACGCGTCAATATATGGGTTTTATTGCTTAATCTGTACGGCATTTTAACTTTAGAGCCATTATTGAGTTTTTTTTGCCGGACTTCACATAAAAAGGAGATACTAGAAAATTGTCCAAAAATGTTCATTTCCGGGGATATTGAGGTCAAAATATCTAATTTTGTCAAACCGATGCATGTTAAAAAATATTAACTGAGGGGGGGGGGGGGGGGGTAAAAAGGAGCAACTGGCAGTGTCTCCAAAATCTTAACTGACGTGTCATTTTCGGGGTCATTAAGGTCAAAAACTTTAATTTTGTGCATATGTTAAGAAAATTGATGACGAGGGGGGGGGGGAGGATAAAGAGGAACGACTGCCAATTTCTCCAAAATATTAAGTAATGGGTCATTTTCCGGGTTATCGATGTCAGGAAAGCTAAGTTTATGTAACGGATGTGAAAAAAATGCGGCGGAAAGGGGGGCGAAAGAAGCGGGTGGAAAATTCGTTATAAATGGTAACTATGTCATTTTCGAGGTTACTAAGGTCTAAATATTCAATATTATTTGAACATTACAGCTTTAAAGAAGGGGCGATAAGATGAAGGTGGAGGGACAATAGTGCATGTAAAAAGAAACAAAAATTTTTCTTCAAAAAAAAAATGAACCAACTCACAAAAGCAAAAGCACTAAAAAGTATGAAATACGAATTAATATGTGTGGTTAATAGTAAACTTTCAAAATTAGGTAACTTGTACACTAAAGTTCTAAACTTTGAAGTTGGCACAATTTCACAGTACAAGGATCCGTAATGATAATTCGTAAATAATTAATAAGAAGTTGCGTTTACTTTAAAGCTCAGAACTTTTGAGTACAAATTACTAAAAGTCGAACGCGATTATTAGTCTGATCTACAGAGAAAATATATAATAGAGAAATAATGTCAATTGCGAATGCAGCAAATTTACCAAGCTAAATCCGTAAACAAAGACGGTCTTCTGCGGGCTTGCGCCTTGTCGAACGTTTGCCTTGTGATAGACAGGACCGTACTTCAAAATTTATTTCACATGACGTGAATCTTTTATCGAGTAATAAATGCTAAATATATTACTTGTAATTATTATTTTTATTAATGATAAAAATGTAACCATTAGTGAGATTTTAAAATATAAACATAGGATTCTAAACAATAGAAATAAAATATGCAACTGTTTTAAGAAGTAAAATAGTAAATAAAAAAAATTACCAAAACTATGGGTATATTTTATTGGATTGGCATTCCAGCCTGTATAATTATTGAACAAACCAAGTTCTATGGTAAGATGTAAATATTTTTACACCTATTTACAGTGTGTGCACTTGATACTTTGCTGAAAGCGCTACTTACTTACGGCCCCATGTCAATCTAATCCACTGATATCTTAGCGATCCTTTGGCGAAAGCGATTTTTTCTTTCGCCATCCCTTTTAAAATACTCCCCTCTACCCTAATCCACTAGTATTTTTAGTTCCCCTTTGGCGAAAGCGCAAATATGCCTTTAGGGGAAGGAGGCATTGACACTATATATGACCTTCTTACACCACCTTACCCCTTATACAACGCCCCTAATACACACATACACCCATCAGTGACCTTCTGACACCTTGACCACACTCAATAAACGTCACTGATAAATATTTCTACTTCTCCGTGTGTGTATTCACTTCAACACCGGAGCACAGTTGAGAAAACGCGTCTGAAAAGCCCGTCTTTTAAACTGTGACCGGAGTGCATTTAAGATAAATTATATTTTTTACCTACTATTAATAAACAATAAACAATAAACACAATATATTTCCATTTGACTTAATACAAGTATTGGAATTGTCACAAAAAAAAATCTAAATTTCTTTAGCTATTCTTTAACATATTGATATAATTTAAATTTGGAATTAAACTATTTGTATTTATGCACTAGTTGTAAGAAATAGACTACAAAATAATTCCTTATATTTAAAAGTTTGATACATAATTGGCGAAACATATGAAATGTCTTTAACACTTTGTAAAAAATATTTTTGTATCGAAATAACAAGCTTCAGAGGTTCGCTATATTCGCCACCCCAACCAAAAATACCATAACATAAAAATGACTGAGATTTTTTCGGCCCGGTTCTGATTGCCGAGTTGCGTCATTGAGTTCAACAACCCCTTTTACGAGACGTCCCGAGTGCGCATGCCTCGAGAGAACCGTCGTTTAAAAATCTGACTGGCGCCCAATGCGTACAAACTCACTTTTTCGCCCATACATTGGACGGATTCAGCTGGTGTCGCGAATACCTTGTGATGGTCTAAATATATTTTGTCTATGGTCTGATCATTAGGCCCAGTAATAAATAACTTATATTACTCTATATTCCTATTAGACTTTAAAATTGTGCCGACTTCAAAGCTTATAACTTCGGTGTACAAGTTACCTAACTTTAAACAAAATTAAGTTTACCTTCAACAACAGTTATAAATACGTAAAAATATTAGTTTATACCTTTTAGTGCTTTTTTGTGAAGTTGATTCATTATAAAATATTTGTGAACTACCTTTATTTGAGGGTGAAGAAAAAAATTAAAAAGTTTCGAAATATTATTATGTGTAAGAGGGCCCTAGACATCGAACCTAAGCCAGTCAAATTTTTAGATAATTACAATACCTTTTTCACGATTAATATTGCTGGAATTTAAAAATTTGTAAAGTTATCACTCACCTCATCTTTAACAATCCAATCCATTGTCATGGGTGCAATGAGGCCACTGCATGCCGCCATGGTACCATAAAACCCACCAATTATACCGGCAAACGAAGGAGCAATATCTAAAATATTGAGTGCGGCACCACCAACGCTGTATACCATAATAAATATACTATTGAGGCACAAATTTAAAATTATCAATGCCTTTGATGAATCCGCTGCTATTCCGGTCATCCATAGCAAACATGTTGCGTTACCAATTGTGCCTAAAAATAAATAGTAATTAACTCTTCTGTAAATTATTAAACAACAGGAGAATTACGACATTTCTCTTTTGGACCTTTACAAATTAGCAACAATCGTAAATTTAATACTGAAAGTAGTAATAAGAACGCTTTAAAAAATAAGCCATTTAGTCCCTTTCATTTAGACAATGCTTTGACATATTTGTCCTGCACGAAATTACACTGTTTGTTATATAGAGGTTTTGGTTTCGTAATTTAATAAAATGCTCTCTGAAATAGGTCTCCTAATTCTTGCATTCAATTTTTTCTGATCAAATTTACTTTCAAAATAGCGATCTAAACCTGGCTCATTGTAAAACTGAAAGATATCCTCTGGTGTTGTAGTTTCCCGATGGGAGACCCAAATATAAGAAATAAGCGCTGGCACCGCTACAAAAATTTTGCGATTTGGTTATCGAGGTTATGTTATCAAACTAAATTATAAAAAAAAACAACTAATATTCGAAGTTTATATTGAACTATTTCATAGAAATATTAAGAGAGCTGAGAAAATACTCAACGCATAATATTTTATAACCTAATAAGATGTTATCTAAAAAAATACTTTATAAAAACAAGCTTTTTATTATTTACATGTACTAAAAGGAAAAAAAAATATGTAGTTTTCTTATTGTGGCAATGCTGAATGCTATTTATAAGTGGACGTAGTTCGCGTGGGTGAACCCTTATAAAAGTAGTATCAAACTTATGACTGAAAATACATTTCATTGCAACTTAGTTCCCGTCGGAAGGACAAGTTAGTTAACTAGACAACTCGAAGCAAGTGTGTTGTGCCCGGGGCACGAAATCAAAAGTCGGTCCAGTGTCTGACCAGACACGTTCACATAAAGTCGGTGTAAAGTAGTGAGTGCGGGAAAAAGCCCTCTCTTAAATTAAATTCAAATATTTAAAAAATGCTGCAAAAGTAACGCAAAATAAAAACATTCAGTACTACATGTCAGTACTAAATCGGCCAAAGGGGCGCATGGCGGTTATTTTGGTTCGCAACATTGCCCTCTACGTTCAGTTGTTTTTCGTAGGACGACGTCAAGCGGGAAACTAAATGTCAATTTGGTGAAATTGCATGTGTTTAAACGTGTTTCTCTAAAAACAAAAATGGACGTGTCCGAACATTTTTTGAAATTTTTATATAAAAGGGCCAACATTTTCGGTGGGCCATCCAGTATTTGAATGTAACTTAATTTATATTAGGCGATGTATTCCATCTACAGTAACAAATGTTTTTCGTCACTCATTATTGGCATCGGCATATGTTGTTTGTAATTTAAATTTCTGGTGCTGCTGCGAGGAATAAATTGCGCTAATCTTACATTTTTAGTGTTCTTAATACTTATGGAGTCACTTCGGTGTCCGCCCCTCCGTCTGTCACAGGCGATTTTCTCTGAAACTATTCGACGTAAAAATTTGAAATTTTGCAGAGAGATAGAGTGTGGTGGTCCAATTATAGGCATGAAATATAAAAAGTTGAATTTTGATTCTGGGAGTAAATTGGCAAACGGCAAAAAAAATTTCAAGGGCATCGTGTAGGGAAAATTATCAGAAAGTTAAATTTTGATTCTGCGGGTTCATTTCGGGGGTAAATTGGGCAATGGAAAAAAACTTTCAAGAGCATGGAGTAGGGTATCAAATGAAAGCATATTGAAGCACGAATTCATCAATGTATATGATGTATTTTTTGTTTTAACCTTCCAGTGCACGGGTGGGGTCTAATAGACCGGATAATTTATTTTTTTAATTCCCATTTTTAGACGTTTTTGAATTTAGTGTCGCGCCATTGTGTACCTTTCCCGTTGACTCCTCCTACAACTAATAATATCGGTTCTAGACAAATTTAGTGTATCCGGCCCTAGCAGTAAGGGATAATGTCCTGTGAGACCCAACCCGTGCATTTGTGTTTAGTTTTCGCGGAATTCTTTAGATTTTGCTTTTACTTGTTATTATAAGATTTTTTGTCAAAACCTGCTTATATTATTTTGTTGTGTCATTATATAAGATGAGTAAGAATAGTTATGAAGCTGAAGTTGCTACACTCTGGAAATATTATGAAGAAGTGGAAACAGATAACGAATTAAACATACGCAGTGACGATGATTCGATTGCCGATCCTAGCTATCAAGAGGTTCTAGATCATGAATCGGACTCGGAGCAGCATGATGTGAATTTGGAGGAAGAGGAATCAGGAGGGAATAGTAAGAATATTATTTTGGGAAGGACCGTACAAATGGAGTCAAGATCCTAATCCGCAAAATGTACGTACAAGACATTTCAATATAGTTTCTCATCTGCCAGGCGTCATTGGCAATGCTAAAAATTTGACCGAGATTCAAGAATGTTGGAATCTGATTTTTGACGATTATATTATAAACATGAATGTGTATAATACTAATATATACATACAAACAATTTCAACGTATACCACGAGCAATAAGACAAAGTGCCGCCAGGTTGTCAGGGATAAAAGAGGAAGAAATCCCTGTGCCACCAGAAAATAAAAGGGATCGATGCAAGTATTGTAAAGATCGCAAAACAAAGTATTATTGTAAATCATGTAACAATTATTTATGTTTAGAGCATGTTGTAGTTTTTTGTCGAGAATGCAGAGAAAAAAAAACAGTAACTTCCTTAGTTAAGATTTTTTTGAATATTACTGTTTTTTATATTTTTTATTTATATTCTTGTTTCTTTGAACATTCCTTTAGAATATTTTTTAGTTTAAGATATAATATTTAGGGGTTAAGGTCCATTTTTTCTCATTTTTACCTAACGGTGATAAAAATGTAAGCTTTTTTATTTCAATTTATTAAAGACATTTATAAAAGCAGCACATTGTTTTTTTTTATCACAGGAGCCAAAAAAACATTTACTATTTTATAATAAAAATCAGTTGCACCCTAAAATAAAGAAAAAAACAAAAATACCTAGTATTTGGTATTGGGTCTAATAGACCCAACCCGTCCGCTGATGTAACTTTTTTTTACCCGTGCACTGGAAGGTTAAGAAAAACGCCTAAAATTGCTGTCCCCCAGTCTGATCACCAAAATGACCGCCAGAAAAATCTTTAAAAAACCCGAACATTGAAAATTAGGTATAGATGGCGGTAAAATTATCGAAAAGTTCAATTTTTATTCTGGGGGTTAATTTCGGGCTGTAAATTGGGCAATGGAAAAAAAATTTCAAGAGCCTCGTATGGTATCAAATAAAAGCTTATTGAAACACGAATTCAACGATATACAGTGTATTCCTTAATGATATGCGAATATTTTAGGGTGTGAATCTACATGAAAAGTAATGAGAGTTTGCTTTATAAACTATGGTCAAAAAATGTTTAGTTACGAAAATACGGGGTGTTAAAATTTTAGGGGAGAAAATGGATATTAATTAATACTTTCGAAACCTCTTGAGATATTTCAGTGATATGTAGTATATAGTGACAGTTAATAAATGTGCATATTTTTTCAATACAAAAATAATTTTCAGCTTTAACAGTGGCGGGCGCACGGGCACTGACTTCGATATTTTTGAAGAAAAAAATAGTACGCCAATGGTTTCTTTCCAAAACAAAAATTATTTTTGAATTGAATTTGAAACATAAGAGCTTTCTTGAGCTGTTTTCCCTGCGATGTGCCTTTTTGAGTAAGAAAACTTGGGAAAATTATTATTAACTTAATAGGAAAAATTAATCACATTACGGGTTGGCATCTGCGTGTAATGAACAGCAACAACTGATAACATGCAACATTAACATAACATTACATTGACTAATTACATTACTAACATGGAACGATTATTACAAGAATTGTTGAAAATGGCCCCCTGCACTTAATATGCATTGTTCCGCCCTCCGTCTCATGGAATTGCGCACTCGTGGAAATATCCCCGGAATATTTTTTATTCTATCACATGCTGCAACTATTCTTTCTCTCAATTCCTCTACAGTGTTAATGGGACTTGTGTACACTCGCTTCTTAAGATGGCCCCACAAAAAGAAATCTAAGCTGTTGAGGTCGGGGGACCTAGGTGGCCATTCTTGGGGCCCACCCGCGGCCAATTCTACGATTTGGATAAACAGTTTGTGAATAATTGCGAACCACTACACTGAAATGTGTTGGTGCACTATCGTGCATGTACCGCATATGATTTCTTATTGCTATCGGAACATCCTCAAGCAGTAGAGGTTGTTGTTCTTAAAGGAAATTGAGGTAAGATTGTCCGTCAAGTCGTCCCGGTAAGAAAAATGGGCCAATAAAGTGGTTACCAATAATTCCTGCCAATATGTTTACCGAAAATTGGTGTTTGGTTTCGGTTACGGCATAGGGATTTTATCCACAAATGATTGTTGTGGAAATTCTGAATGGCATTTCTTGAAAAATTAGCTTCGTGAACAGAATGTGTGTTTCAAATTGCAGATTTTGTGCAATATTATGAAGTTACCACTGAAGGGCACACGCCTTGGAATATCTCTGGGCAGTAATGCCTGCACTCTTAAAATATGGTACGGATATAACAAAAAATCCACTAAAATTTGATGGCAAATATTGAAGTTTCTAGCGATCTTCCTCGTACTCGTTTCGGGATGTTCTTCGACATCGTGCAGAACCGCTTTCTCAATTTCAGGTGATCTCACATTTAGAGGTCTGCCTTCAGATGTACCTCTTCGGACACTACCAGTTTCAATAAGACGACGATGAATATTAGAAAAGGTTCTACTATCTGGCAAAACACGACTCTGGTGATAAATACGCCTGGCTTGCTTTCCATTATCATCGGCGAGGCCGTACACCAGGCATTTCCGCCATTTCTGTATGTGAATAATTCACCATTTTTAACAATTTTTGTAAAAATAAAATAAATAATTCACAACGAACAGACTTGAACGACAGAGACTTAAAATGTCAGATGTAAAAAGCAAGTGACATATTCCACGGCAACTAGATTCATTTGCAAAATTTTATTCTTCAATAATTAGATTAATTTTCTCGGACAATATAACGGTTTTTATTTTTTTTACTCAAAAACGGCGAATCGCAGGACAACAACTCAAGAGAGCTCTTATGTGAATGTGAATTCAAAAATAATTTTCATTTGGAAAAAATCATTGGCGTACTATTTTTTTCTTCAAAAATATCGAAGTGAGTGCCCGTACGCACGCCACTGTTAAAGCTGAAAATTATTTTTGTAATTGAACATATTTGGATCATAGTTTATACAGCAAACTATCATTAATTTTTCATGTATTTTTTTATTGCATCTTCTTAAACATTTTTCAGGAAAACGCTTAAAAAATTGCTGTCCCCCCACTCTTATCACCAGATAGATCGCTCAGAAAAATCAGAAAAAATCACGAACATTGAGAATCAGGTGTAGATTGAGCGAAAACGATCAAGACTGAAAAATTCTTGAGCGGTAAGTTATTATCAACAATTTAATTCTTTATTTCCTTATAACTGCTGAAACCACTCGTTTTAATATCTAATGGCTACTTTAGAGGAGATATTACAATATCCATAGTACCTCGTTTTGAATTTTTGATTTTATGAAGTGAAATGTATTTATTTATTAGTTATAAATTATTTAAGGTTGCTTTGTTAACGAGAATTTTTATTCTTATACAATAAAGCTTATTTTGACTTGACTTTAGAGAAAAAGTTTTCCCTCAAAATATTTCTCACGATCTAAGGAACAACCTTTGTTTGTCCACGTTTTTCAAAATTTTTAATTTGGCTCGCTCAGCTCCGCGCATACGCGATGTGATGCGTCGTGAGTGCCGTCGGCGGCGGGTAGCGCGGCCGATATACGGAGATCGGACGGCCGAGGTTTGCTCAGGTTAAGTGGGAGGTTGATCGCACGGAACACTAATTGTGCACGTATAGCTTGCACTTGACCGATTTTTTTACTTTATTTCTTTAATAAGTTAATTTTCACCGTCAATGGATTTAAAAATAGCTTGAAGATCTACATTTATAAAACACTTACCAACAGTGTGAAAGATTCTTCTCGCATTAACAATACGAAGGTACTTTCTTTTAATAAGTAAGTCTGACAGAGGTGCCAAACCAATAACAAAAAAAATACTAACTATGGGTGCAACTCCTAACGTACTGGTACTCTAAAATATTAAAAAGTATTTTTTAATATCATTTATCTATTTAATAAACCAGGTTCTCTACGGTCCAGCGTCTTGATTAATATATCACGTGACTAAATGCATGATTTGCTATTCCCTGCTAGCTTTTAAATAAGTTCAATGACAGAAGCTATTAGCTCTATGATTGTGGCTTAAGGTTAAAGACTAAACAGTTTTTATCCATTTCAAAACTGCTTTCATGAACATTTAAAAACTAGAGGGACAAAGGTGGACAAATAGCAGGACATTGTCCTGCTTGGTATACTTGGTGAACTATCGATAAAGATCAGCAAGCAACGGTTAGGTTAGAACACTGGAATTGCCTAGTAACGATTGGCTTCAGAATGTCGCATTTTTTTATTGATTTAACGAAAAGTCTTTGCTAGTGTAGAAAATATTTTTTTAAGACAAAAGAAAATAAGTTTTCTTATTCACATTTTAGTTTCTTAAGTCTTAAATAATTTCAATGACAGACGTTATTAGCTCTATGATTATGGCTTAAGGTTAAAGACTAAACAGTTTTATCTCATTTTAAAACCGCTTTCATGAACATTCAAAAACTAGAGGGACAAAAGTGGACAAATAGCAGGACATTGTCCTGCTTGGTATAGTTGGTGAACTATCGATAAAGATCAGCAAGCAACGGTTAGGTTAGAACACTGGAATTGCCTAGTAACAATTGGCTTCAGAATGTCGCATTTTTTTATTGATTTAACGTAAAGTCTTTGCTACTGTAGAAAATATTTTTTTAAGACAAAAGAAAATAAGGTTTCTTATTCACATTTTAGTTTCTTAAGTCTTTATAGTACTTACAACAATTTAAATTAATAATTATATAAGTGTTACTTACTGTTTGAACATCCATCTTCCAAGCTGCTGTTATAAATATAAGATTAACGTTTTGCATCATGTTATCGATCCACGCGGTACCCATTACAGCAACAACAGGTGCCCAGAAATGTAACGAAGTAAGGAGTTTTACCCAGGGAACACGTACATTCTATAAACGGAAAAATTTAAATTAGGTACTTTGCTGGGACACTTTTATTTTAGAAAAGTATTTTCTTTTAATACTCGTATCTTTTTTCTAAACGAACACGCCTTTTTCTATGCTTTTCGGGAAAAGTTTTTTTGGCATAATTGTTTTAAATGCTCGTGGGTGTTCAGAGTTTGTCAAAATTTTATTATCAACATTCAAAGACTAGATACGTAGTTGCACTGACCTCTGTTTTCTGAGAACTTAAGGATGTCTCAATATATTTCTTTTCCTCTGGTGTTATTCTTGGGTTAGTCGCTGGACTTTGATGTCCAAGAAAGATCCACACTACACACCAGACTAAATTGAGAGCACCTACAATGTAGCAACATCCAGGATACCCAATAGATGTTGCATTTATTTGTCCTTCAGCTAGATAACTTATGACAGAAAATATGAATGAACCTAAAAAAAATATAATTGTATAGTTGTCGGTTTTAAGTAAAACATAGTCAAATCCCAAATATTAATCTTATAAAATAAAAAAAGAAAATTGCTCGAAAAATTTGTACTTTAACAGGCGATTGCAATTAAGTACTCTATATTAAATTTAGTTATACACAGTGCGGCTTAAAAATATTCCAATTCTTTTATTTTTTGAACCGGTAAACATAAAAATTTAAATTCTCACACACTTCAACAACCATATAAATCCTACTTTTTGATATTTGTTTTTTTACACTTTTAATATTCAAAATGGCAGCTGGGTGCAATTTCGAAAAAAAAAATAATAAATGGAAAGTGGGGTGGTGTAATAAATCATTTGAAAGGTATTGTCGAAAAGATTATTGCGTAAAAATTTGAGAGCATTAGTAGTATTAACAAAGAAATGGGGGCATGTTAAAATTTTAGCACTTAAATATTTGCAAGAAATTTGAGAAAAAACTATACCTACCTTTTTACTGCAAAAGGTGTTGAGAGGGTTCTCCGTTTTATGTCTCTGCTAAGATCGTGTTGGAAAAAGAGTAGTACTTAACATAGTTTTAACATGCCTGTCAAATTTTTACGTATGTCAGTATACTGTCATATATGTTACATGCAATCAGTTTTTCAACAAGATAGTGCGCCCCCCATTTTAGCAGAATAGTAAGGCAATATGTGAATTAAAACAGAGTTTATCCCGATCGTTACCCCGGCACATTTGAAAATATACTCTCAAATTCTGGAACTCAGACTGTGCTCGAAAAGTTTATGGCCAACTGGAATTCCCCGTTTGGGACCGGGAAAATGACCCCTTAGGGGCCAACTGGGATTCCCAAACGGGGAATTCCAGTTGGCCATAAACTTTTCGAGCACAGCCTGAGTTCCAGAATTTGAGAGTACATAAAAATATCACTGTTGCGATAGCGACGTCCGAAACACGATTTTCCGGCCCCTAAGGGGTCATTTCCCGGTCCCAAACGGGGAATCGAGTTGGCCATAAACTTTTCGAGCACAGTCTGGTTTCCAGAATTTGACAGTACATAAAAATACTACTGTTGCGATTGCGACGTCCGAAACACGATTTTCCGGCCCCTAAGGAAGGGGTCATTTTCCCGTTCCCAAACGGGGAATTTCAGTTGGCCATAAACTTTTCGACCACAAATCCGGCTTTGACTTTAGCATGCACCTTCGACCTCGCCTCATCCCGGAATCCATCTTTCAGGCCCTATAGAGGCCATTTCTGGCCCCTGGGACCAATTCCAGACGTGGAGGGCCATTTCTGAGCTCAGGATCGGATTCAGCGTCGAAAAATACATGGGAATACATATTTCCGACCCACAGGTCCGAACACTTTTTTTTTGTGGGGCTGTGTAATCTGATGAACAATATAAAACATCGTAGATATACGCACAAACATTTTAGAATACACAATAGCCATTTTTTCCCAAAAATATTTAAATCTTTGTTGCCTTAATGCTGCAACATGGTCTGCGAATAGGGTTAGCATCTGTCTGGATAAATCCGGTCTTGACCGGATTTTAAAGGCGTTGACCGGATTTCATTAAAGACTGGATTTTCTACACCATCAGGCACCGATGCAATTTCCGGCAAAAAAGCCTTTTTAAAAGCTGTTTTAAGTGACCAAAACGAAATAATTTAAGGGGTTATAAAAAAAAAACTTATAAAACTGATAAAATGGTAATAAAAATTTTAGTTTTATTTTTTAAACCAAAAACCGGACTTTTATTTTTATAAAATCAGGGTTTTTCACCGGTCACGACCGGATTTATGAATTTAGCACTTGGTAACCCTATGTGCGAACGATTAATAAAAATGGATATTATATGAAATTAAGGTAATATTTTTAACAACAGCAATTATTAAATGTGATTCATGTTTTTTTACTCAGTAAAATAGCGTTCAATACTGCTTTATTTTGGTGGCCTTTTTTGTCTTATTTTCTAATTTCAGAAGCAAATCTAGGTAAAATTATTAGCTTTAGGTGCGGAAAAATTTAATATTTTAACCCCCCCCCCCCCTCCTTCGAAATTTCCTAGATCCGGCACTGGTAAAAAGGTGTCTAGATCCGGCACTGGTAAAAAGGTGTCAAGTTTCTCCCTACATGTTTTACGAATATTCAAGTTCTCAAGTTTTGAAATGCCGCCATTTCTTTGTTAATAGTGTTTAATGTTCTCAAATTTTTACACAAAAATCTACTCGACAATACCTTTCAAATTGTGTACTACACCACCCCCATTACTATTTTATTTCATTTAATTTTGCGATATGGCTCCCTGCCACTATCTTAAATATTAAAAGTGTGAAAGTTATATCGACAAGTACTATTTATTTCGTGATTAAAGTGTACCAAATTTTAAATTTCCATATTTACGGGTTCAAAAAATAAAGGGAGTGGACATTTTTGAGCCGCACAGTATAGAGGTATTATTGCCATGGTCAAAATAATCGCACTTCTAATTCAGCCAAAACGTTGTTCCTGGAGCTATGAAATAAATGTACAACTTTTTGTCGGTAAGCGAAAGGCAAAGGATTTCAATTTGATGGCACTTGCAGCATTTTTGTTTGCGAGTCCAATGATTTATACTACCCTAAATCTTTAAAAGCATGTAATAGAAAATTGTGTTTTATATTAATAAAACTTACAAACCACTCCAACCATACTTGCTTTGGACCTTTCTTCAACTGGCACCCACAAACCACTAACACTCGCGTTTAGCGGACCAAACAATCCAAGAGCTACACCAGACAAAATTCTAGACAACATGACCCCAGCTGAGCCCCACATTCTAGCAAATGCGGGAATAAGCATAAAAAATATGCTGTTAGCCGAAACAGATCCTAAAATTAGCCATTTGTGTCCATATCTTTTTCCCAGAGAACCAGCTATTAGTTGAACCGGTATGCCTAGCCAGCCACTCGACGATAAAATAACACCTTTGTTTGTCCAGTTGTATGTCTAAAAAATATACGAAGCAATTCACTAAAATTAGTCTAGGTTTATTACTTTAAAACTAAACTCTCCATTTTGTCAGATTTTTTATTTTATCATGTTTTCTTTCTTCTCCTCTGTTGCTTCAATGCCTTTTTTGCTGGCTCATTGCAAGAACGTAGAGTTAATATGGAAGATTTTTAACGCATTCGTCGAAAAAGTAAATCGACAGTAGAGTCCAGAATTGGGAGAAAAACCGAGTAAAATTTTATTGTTCTTCAGAACTGTTTTTCTATACACCTATATATATATACAGTCAACTTCGGATATAACGAACCACCAAGGGGATCTTTAAACAGTTCGTTATAGCAGGGCGTTCGTTATATCCGAAGTGCAGAGAATAAAACAAATATGTACTATGTACTGTATGGTACTTTTTATGAGTCGTTTATTATAATCAATACATAATAGTATTTTTAAATTATGTACTTATTAAACATACATATTTGTATAATTTATACAAAATCAGTAATTTGAAATTTTTTCTTTTTTCTAGTACATGTTTTTCAATTTTAATTTGTAAGTAATCACCAGACTCAATCAACACTCTTGTTGTCAAAATTATTATTCTTAAAATTTACGAATATTAATAGTCTTTGACTTTTGTAACTGATAGTCCCTATAGATTTAGGCATTTACAACCCCATTTTGCAGTTTTGTAATTATGTCAACTTTTTCTGCTTTTTCGCTTGCTGAATTTTGGCGCGCTCTGCTCCATGCTAGAACAATATTCCCTCGCCTATTGTCGAAATTAAACTACAAATTGAAATGGCGGCGCCTGACAGGTCGCTACTCGACCCGTTATCCGAGAATACCAACCATAGAGAAGCGACAAAACGTGTCGGTGCCTTTGATATTTAGGGTAACCAGTTCTGCTGACCTTGGGCAGACACGTATCCACAATATTGAACGGAGAAAGATATTTCGTCACACTAATGATGCGGTATAGACAGAAGTCCACATTATCGTCGCACATGCCCTGTGAAATCTTGTCTTGTCTTTGTCGCTTCTCTATGGTTGCTATTCTCGGCCGTTACTTTACGAATATGGAAGTGATACGTAGGCACGTGAAATTTCGACAGTTCGTTATAACCGAACTTCCACAAGCAAAAACTAATCAAAATAGGGTTCGCTATAGCCGATAGTTCGTTATAGCCGGGTTCGTTATAAACGAATAAAATATAATAATTCTTATGGCGTTTTGGCCGGACCATAATTTTTGTTCGTAATAACCGGTGGTTCGTTATATGCGGGGGTCGTTATATCCGAAGTTGACTGTATATATATATATATATATATATATATATATATATATATATATATATATATATATATATATATATATATATATGAAATGAAAGATCTGACTTGTTCAAAGTAGTATCAAGCTTTTATTTCGGTAGAAGGTGAACCCTTAATGCGGAAATATTTTATTAAAGCACGGATCTCGATTTTTTCCATCATTTATAGAATGTAAAACTGCACATACTTTAGCGACTCTAAAGTACAAACTACCTTATGCTTAAAATTTTAAGGGTATACTAACGAAGAGTACTGCTGCGTAAACACGTGTCCATATTAAGTATAATAAATTACAATTGATAGGAATATTGATAATTGTTTAAATGGTAAATTATACAACAGATTATAGTATATTTTCTATATGCAGAAACCGACTCTTAAGTTTATATATTTTATAAAATTCTAAGACAATCTAAAAACTTACAGGAATATCTGCATTGGAAGATGTATTACTGGTTGTCATGGCAACGATAATTACAGTGAAACCAAGGGTTGTTAGCGATATCAGACCTGATCCAAGCGCCATCATAACAATTATTGCGTGTCTTGCACCTAAGCAAGGCCCTGCAAATATTATAATTGGTTATTGCTGGCTGCGATCTCAACTCTAGATCAGTTTTAATCATCGCATTTAACGATACTAACGCATTTTTCGTAATCTAGGTATCTTGAATAATAGAGAATACGCATAAATTCTTTTTATTGCATAGATAGTTCAAAAAGTCATTACAAACCCAAAAAGTGGCTGTTTCGTGCTAAATTCTTAAATTAGATATTTTTTATCTTTTTGCCCAGAAGTTTTGATAAGCATGTGAGTGGTCGTATTGTTTACAACAAATTAGTCTTGGGCGTTTCAAAAAATAAGAAGCACAAAAACTGAGTTTAAGATCTTAACCCCCCTTAGCGATTTTTTTCGACCCGGTTGAAAACTAAATGTAGACATATTCCGTTGGTTATTAAGTGGGAAGTTTTTGCTGCAGCTCAGTGCTGAACTCTAAGCGCCATAATCTCGGCACTGGCTTATGATCAAAACAAGATTTTCAGCTTGATGGGCAGAAGAGCGTTTGTTCGTAAAAATGGCAAACAAATTTACAATATTTTATTTGCAGGTCTCGAGATTTTCGCCATATAAGAATCACGTGAAAAGTCCCAATATCAGTCTTAGTTGCGATATAAGCGGAAAAATACAGTTTTAACTATGTATCGCATGCAGTAGTAACCGCCATTACACCACGATGCAGTGAAGCGATGGCAACGCTGTCTGTGCTTGCTTTCTTTCAACAGGTCTCGGCAAAGCAGATCACTGCCCTTTACGATGGCTTCAAATTTTTCTTTTACCATGCGATGAGGTATCTGTAGCGAAGCTATTTAATTTGGCAACGGAACAACGACGATTTCAAAGCATAACGTAGCTTTTTAATACAGCAAAATCACAGCAAATTGGCCTAAATTTTCTTTTTTCGATTTGAAGAAACAGTACTATTTAAATATTGTTCTATTTATTTTAATACGACTACAACTCGTATACCTACCTTTATCCCCTGTATAATTTATTCCATCTAGCAAGTTTGGTTCATCATCTATCTTCGCTTCTAATAGGTGGCTATTCCGTTTTTCTGTCATTTTAATTAATGAAAATAATAAATCTATTCACTAACAGAAACTAAAAATTAAAATTATATTTTGTTTTAAATTGTATTTATAAAATAACTGTAATGGATAATAAGATACCGCTGGATACTGAAATGAAAATACGGATCTGCATATTTTATAGTCAATTTCGGATATCGTAGTTGCAAATAGATAAAATCACAAACAATCATCTCTTATTATTGCTTATCGGCACAAGTACCTAACAACATACTACGTGCTCAAATATTTTTAGATTTGCATTTTTTTTTTCATTAAATATTGGCATGATATTGAGCACAACAGGCAAGTTTTTTTTTAATATATCAGTAAAATTTTGATTTTTTTGTTGTTAATTAATTTCTGTAACTTTTTATGTGCAAATTGTGCTTAGTGTATTGAAAGTGGTATAACTAGTATCCGTGTTTGTAACAAACCCTGTGATGAATCTGAGTGACATTCTCTGTATATGTATAAGTAATGCAAAAGGGACACTATTTCTGTAAAGTTAACCCAAACAAAAGTGTGTCAAACTGCTTATACATTGCGGCTTAATACAAGAGCGGATCTAGGCAACTTCCCTGGAGGGGGGTGGGGTAAACTATTATGGGGGAGGATCACGGTCGCATCCCTCCCCCCCATCGATCCGCGCTTGGGCTCAAAGATGTCCCCTTCCTTTTATTTTTTGAACTGGTAAACATAAAAGTGTTTAAAATTTGGCACACTTCAATAACAATATAAATACCTACTACTTTTTGATATAAATTTAAAACTTGTAATATTCAAGATGGCAGCTGGGCACCAGTGGTTCCGTCAATAGGTCATAAGTGAAAATATTTTTTGTCAGGGATCTGCAAGGTAGGCATTGCTTTGGATTCACAAAGAACCAAATTTACCCGAACCAATAAAACTTTGGCACTTACGAACTAATCTTAGTCGATTTGTGACCGGCAAAGAGTGTGAATTTAAAGCACGAAAAAGCAGTATTTTATCTTGACTTTTAACTATTTTCAGTCTCTTGTCGCCCGGAAAAATGTATATAACATACTTTTACATATTCTACTTTTTATGAGGACATATAGTTTGCATGTAAACTGCTCGTCTAAAAGTTTTGCACAATGGCATTTTTTCGGTAATTTTTACAGCTTTGTGGATCGAAAACGATTCAACTGATTTAAACATTTTTTTGATTTATAAAGACCCAATTTATTGAAAGGTAGCTACGAGGATCGCTTTAACCTAATAAGAACCACATTGTGTTATACAAGCTGGAAAAAAGTGTAAAAAAGTAAAAAAATTAACCACGTGGCATTCCTCGCAATATGTTTTCTCATATTTTATTTTTACTTTATGTGGAAGCTTGGATTAATATCTCGGCATAGTTAAACGTCTTCTTTGTTTTAAGTCCTGTATCGTGTATATTATTATTATTAGCTATAAATTAATTAGGAAAATATTTTTAACAAACATGTTTTATAGAAGATAATACTTAAATTAATATGACTTAAGCGTTTGGCTTTTTAACGGCCTTTTCTGTTTGTAGGTAACTTTTACTATTTTGCATCAAAATTTAAACAATCCGAACGGTGTCTGCCAGTCACAGTCCACTTTCTCCAAAACTGTTAAACGTTATGAGGTGAAATTTAGCATAGGTATAGATGGGTCACAGAATAAAAGCAGATTTTAAATACAAAAAGAAATTATATCAAAATTTTGGGGGTTGTTTTTAGGGGGACTTTCAAGCTCAGTGTCTGGGGTATCAAACTAGATGCTCAGACCACATAATCGCCCCCCCCCCCCCCCCCAGGGGACTCTATAATGTCGGCAATGCCATCATTATCATGCCTAAAAAATTTCGTGTTTCTAGAGCACGTATTAAGAAAACTATCACACTTCTTCGGACTGATGGTCACGAATAGATCGCCTTTCGCATCCGTATCGCTACGTAACACCTACACATAGAAACATTTTTGCAAGGTCGTCCGCTTCCCAGACACGGATTTTCCCCAAGGTCATCCTCCCCAGACGCGTATTTTTTTAACCTTTTCGGACACACTGTATACATACAAATAACCACACAAATAAATTCAAATATAGACGATTTTTTTGAAATCCGACTTAATTAAGTTTGTTTTAGTACTAGTAGAAATATTTGTCCATACTAAGACTTTTCGGACACCCTGTATACATACATACAATACCGACACATATAATTTCAAATATATGCGATTTGCCTGAAATCCGACTTAATTAGGTTTGTCTTGATACTAACAGACATATCTGCCTATAATAAGACTTCTCAGACCCTCTGTATACATATACCCACACATGGCATTTTTGACCTGTATACAACGCCTAGACAAAAAATACAAATATATACGATTTGCTTAAAATCCGACTTAATTAAGATTAACTTCGAATATTCCAAGACTTTTCGAATACCCTTTATACATACATGCATACAAACACCAACAGAAGTAATATAAATATACAATTTACTTGAAATCCGACCAATTAAGTTTATCTTCGTACTAATAGCAAAGATATTTGCCCATACAAAGACTTTTAGGACACCCTGTATCCAGACGTACATACAGACACCCACATAGAATAATACAAACATATCCGATTTACTTAAAATCCGACTCAATTAATTTTATCTCCGTACAAATAGCACATACACCCACATATAGAAATATAAATAATATAAACGATTTGCTCAGGTCAGGTTGCCAGAATATAATACACTCCAAAACCTACAATAAACGTGTGTTGCCGTACTTACACACCATCCTTGTTTAGATTATGCAGAAAAATCGTTCGTTTAATTGTAGCCGTACTCATGTGGTGAGTCTGCTTCACTGCTGCGGCGCTGTGTCCTTGCTGTAACTTTCGACACCTTCAATAATCTTTTTGGGACCTGGATGAAGGAAAATTTTAAAATCCTTAAATTTTGCCCGTCACCGATACAAATAAACCTAATTATTTATAAGTGAAACGAAAAAATAAGCGATTTAAATCATTGGAAGGTATTCCTAGATATTCAGCGCATATTATGAAGGCAGAAAGAACCACTTAATTAGAAAATTAGTATTTAACAATGCCGGTTAACAGTAGGATTTGTTAGAAAAAATAAAAAACAAGTATTTACCCACTAAATACGCTCCTGGATTACCCATTCGAGATTAGTTTTAAAGCCTGATAATCCCTCTATAAAATGACGTTGAAAAATTTGGAAAAATTAGTTAGGAAGAATACAGAGTGATTCAAATGTACCGATGTCGAGGGCAAAAAATGAAAATTTAATCATCGATTGCTCTCTTCCTATTAAGAATTAAAAAACTAAAAAATATGGGTTCTACGTATTTCGACGAGCTCTTTCCGATCAGGTATATGGTATTTTGATTTGGATCCATTTTGACCCCCAAAAAATTAAAAGGCATGAAAAATTTCTGTCTAAAATATAAATTTCCAGCTTTTCTCAAATAAATCCATTTTCCAGACGGGTGCGCCGTCTCGAAAGAAAAAATAAAAAAAGGGAGTTGTGTAACACATCAATTGAAATGTCTTCTCGAGTAGATTATTGTGTAAGTATTTGAGCGCTTTTATAATGTTAATAAAGAGACGGTACCATGTCAAAACTTTAGCTCTTGGATATTCGTAAAAAATTTGGGAAGAAACTTAATTTACCCATTTACTGCAAAAGCTGTTGAGAGGGTTCAGTTTACTTCGAAGCAGTAAAATAACCTATTTGAAAACATTTTCAAACATTTGCAAATATGCCCACATCAGCATTTCGACAAGCAGTAGTTAGTTTGTAGTAACTCCAAAGGAGAGTTCGGCTGCATTACATCTTACATACATACTTTGTTTTAGATAGCCCCATAAAAGAAGTCCAAGGGTGCTAAATCGGGTTACCGGGCTGGAGCATTGGGGAACCATATTGTTGGGCCTCTTTTTTTATATAAATATTTAACAGGAGCCTTGTATATAAAAAAATATTGGAAACTGCATTAGAGCCTCTACTTCTTAAAGTACTTGTAGAGAATCCTAATGAATTTGACGTGGAACCATTTTCAACGTACAGCAATGTTTGGTCATTGTTTACTAGGGGGGCGGGCCGAAAAATTTCCTAAAAAAATTTGTTTTCGATTTTCTTCTTGTAACTGTAAAAGAAAAGTTTTTATATGGTAAGTTGAAATTTATGAAAAAAATTAGGGCATGCAGTTCAATTATTGGCCACGCCCCTTGGGAGCAAAAAGGGGTCAAAATGGCGATTTTTTAAATTGCTTTTTGGTTTTGTAATAGCCCAGAAACTGTTTCTATTTATCTTTAAAGGAAAAGATAAATTGGACATCCCTGATTATAAACTGCGCCCCTTTGCTTTAAAGTTTAATAGCTTAATTTCTCACCCATTATCGGGGAAAACTTTAGAAACTGATAAAATGTTCTTTAGTTTCAAATTATCCCAGAACTCGCCATGAGAAGATGGCTGCATGTCGAGTTCCACCCTCACACCATTAACCACATTTAGGTTTGCTTACTTTCTGAAGAAGGATATGCAAAATATTGGATCTCGCTTTCAAATGATGGCAATATGTCTCTGGCAGTTAATTTGGATCTAACATTTCCATTCCTAGAGTCTTCATCAAAATCTTTTGGAGATGCTTTAAGTACTAATTTTACGCACCTCTCAACTGCTTGGGTATGGCGGGGAAATTTAGAAAGTGCAATTTTATCCTGTTAAAGAAACTCCATCTCTTTCTCGCTAAAGGTTTTAGTAAGTTGAAGCAGTGTTATAGTAATACTACCACTGAAGTAGTCTATAAGATCTAAATGGTCGATCGGTACAAAGTTTATAGCAGGAACCCTAAAAACACGTATATTCTGGCTGCTCTCCTTATGTGCCTTTATTACTCATCTTACAGCTAATTTTTAAATGTGTTTCCTGGTATCAATTAGCAGACTATTAAAACATTTTCGGCATGGGCGAGGAATGCATCTGATACAATTATCTTATCGATTATTTTTTTTAATACGATGTGGAAAACCTCTTGACAAATGTAGCATTTTCCCTGCGCCATAGTGACATAAGGGTTGTGTTTTTATTTGAAACCACGTTGGTGTATAGACTCGGACAATATACTCAATCAACCGCATAAAAGATAAAGTGCTTTCCTGTCCCAACGGCAACAAATCTTTCTGGTCACTTGCCAAAAACATTAGTCACAATTTCTGTAGAAGCACTTTTCCTCCCGTGACTTCTGACAACAAAATTATCTCCACCTCTATAGGGAAAGATGAACTATTTGCTAAACAATTCGCTGCCAATTCCACCCAAGTCCCTTCCGCCAATTTCGCTCTTCCAACCGCTACGTCTGTACCCCACAGAATGTCCGACATAATACTAAAGGTCAAACAAGTTCAAAAAATTCTTCTATCCTTTGACATCAAAAAGTCCTCCGTTCTGGATGGCATACCAGCAACTGTTCTAAAAAAAATACGTTCCAGAACTTGCACTCATCTTAACTCGTCTTTTCCAGATCTCTTATGACAAGGGTATCTTCCCAGATAGCTGGAAGATTGTTCGTGTGCAGCCTATCCCGAAGAAGGATTTCAAGTCCCTTCCATAGACCTATCTCTCTTCTCTCTGTTATCAGCAGAGTTATGGAGAAGGCGATCAACTCGCAAATTGTAAAATATCTGGAAAAACACAAAATCATCCATAACAGACAATAAGGATTTCGTCACCAGAGATCCATAGCTGATCTCCTTAGCTTTGTCACACATAACTGAAACAAGACTCTCGAATTTCATGACCAATCTCAGATTGTTGCTCTTGATATCTCCAAGTCCTTTAACAAAATATGGCATGCCGCACTCCTCAACAAACTACCGTCTTACGGTTTTCATACCAAACTGTTTTGCCAGTCCTAAGTGAATCTCATAAATCTAAATTATTAGGATTTAAGAGGTATAAAAAGCCAGACAAACGCCTGCCGCTCATACCGGGCTCGCTCGATTCCCCATAGCAAGTATCCCACATTTCATTCAGATTTGTTAGTAATAACTTCGGTATATAATGCAAACAGCAGCTGCCTGTCTCGTGGAGGGACACCTGCAGCGACGATTCGTTTTGTCTCTTTTCCACTAAGGGTAATATTATATTGGCGAATGCAGTGGAAGGAGTCATTTTATTATAATTAAGACGTTACGTCTTGACAGATGCTCGTTTAGAACATGATTTATGTGAAACACTTAAGTTTTAGGTTTTGACCAGTGAAGTGCGTATTATTTTTGTTTTTAGATACTTGGTTTATGTAAGTGAATTTTTATTATAATAATGGCTTTTTGGCGACCTTTTGAGGTAGATGAAAGCGAATTATTACATGTTGAATTACCTTCGGTACCGACCGTGGCATCGCCAGTCGAAACATGTCCGGAGTTTAATAAAGATTTACATGTTCAAAGTCAACGAATAATTCTAAATATTTACGGCTGTTTAAAAAAAAGAAAATCCGGCACAGTCAGATAAAGCCATTATAAAAAGGGTTAACGAATTAACACAACTTTCGATATCTACAATTTATCGCGTAATTAAATCAAGAGATGTTACAGATCATTCGGTAAAGCGGAAGAAAACTAATCAAAAGTTTCAGAAAGTTGACGATGCAGCACAAGATGTCATTAGACGAATTGTGTACAATCTATATAAGGAAAATACGGTGCCAACATTAGAAATGATCCGGGATAAGTTACGCGATTACCCTGATTACAATTACCAGTCATTGGAAACTCTTCGAGAAATTTTATTAGATTGCGGATTTAAACACAAAAAAATTGATAATCGGATGGTTATAATGGAATCGCGCCGTCTTGTTGAACATCGTCAAGAATATTTGCGTAAAATAAAAGAACACCGGGAATCAAATAGGTATATAGTGTATCTAGATGAGACATGGTTTGATACTCATGATGTTGTTCAGTACGGTTGGGTAGATGAAACTCAATATTGCAGTTTAAATGCACCGTGTTCAAGAGGAAAGCGCGTGATAATACTTCATGCCGGAGGTGAAAATGGTTTCGTGCCCAATGCACTGCTTTTGTCTGCCAAAAACATAACCCAATCTTCTGCCGATTATCATGAGGACATGACTGGGGATTTATTTGAAAAGTGGTTTGTTGATCAGCTTTTACCGAACATTCCACCAAACTCGGTAATTGTCATGGACAATGCACCATATCATTCGCGAATATTAAACAAAATGCCGAATAACAATACTAAAAAGGAAGACATTTTAAATTTTATGAGGCATAAAAATATGGAAATTCCTGAAAAGGCCCCGGTAAAAAAAGAGCTGATATAAATGATAAAGAGTCGAAATTTTAAAAATGAATATGTAATTGATAATCTTTGCACTAGACACGGCCATACCCTATTGCGGTTACCTCCTTATTATTGCATATTTAATCCAATTGAAATGATTTGGGGCACTATAAAAAAACGTCTTCGTAAATGTAATCAGTCACCAACATTAAGTGCAGTGGTACTGGATAATATTCGACGAGTAATAAGTGAATTGAGCCGTGATATTTGGAGAAACTGTGTAGCCCACGTTATAAAAAAAGAAGACGAATATCCTATTTTACCGCCAGTAGCGCCACTTGTGATTCAAAATGCGAATGATTCTAGTTCCGAATCTTCTGACGATTCCAACAGCATGTAGATATTTTTGATTTATTGTTGATAAGGGATTTTACAGGTTTCTAAAATATATAGCATTTGTTGTGAAAACCGCTTTTCACAATGCTCTTCCAGAAAATACAGAGAAACCTTGATAGAAATTCAAGTTTTGAACGAAATTCTTTCAAAAGCGGATAAATATACTTTTGGAAGACAAAGATCTTATGAAAACTTCGAAAGTTTTCAAGAAAAGACGTTTATTGAGCTTTTACAGCAACATTGCGTCTACTGACGGTCTCGATGGCTTCAGGATATAGGCAAAATAAGTGATACAAAAGAAGACCAAGGAATCAAATAGAGTAATGAAAAGGCAAAAGTGAAGTGCCAGTGCGAGTGTAGTGCAAATGCTAGCGATAGTGTGAGTGCGAACGCGAGCGCAAGTGCTAGTGCGAGCGGGCCTGAATACCAATAATTAAGTCAAATATCTAAGTTCCCACATCTTAAGATTACTTAGGTAAATAGCATGTCATGCACACTTAGTTACTTAACACCGTATGTAACATACAAATATCTTAAGGCTAGAGACAAATATTATCTTAAGTAGGACTTTTGTTACCTTAAGGCAATATTGTAAAAATTTTCCTTTCAGGACAGAGATAAACCCCATATTTGTATGCGAAAATATGGGAGGGTTATAAAAGTTCGGCATGACAACGGGTCATGCGAGCGGTTATAATCTATCGAGAGATACTTGGTTTATATAGACTCCGGTCCGAAACCAATTACTCTAGGGGGGGGAGGGGGGGTGTTTAGTCAGTACAAATCGTGATATAACCCACGAATGTCGCATGTGGGTATCTTTGGAAGATTCACCTCCTCTTACCCCCCAAAAAAAAAAAAAATAGACAGTATTACGATGGCCATGGTCATGTAAGAAACTCCAATAATTTGAAAATTCTCGGGAACGCATCCGAGTCCTTATGTGTGTCCTTGGTTCTCAGTTGAATAGCTGATCTCGATCGTGACAATATATATAGTTACAATATAATATAGTTACACTTACTACAAAACGATCATAAAAATAACAACGTATTATTTAGCCATTAATTTAAAGTCTTAATTATCGGTCGACGGTACGCCCATGAATACAATTATTTCTATGGTTAAACATCGTTTTTGCAGATTCAGTTAGGTTTTGATATACCTATAAATAATATTTGGTTAAAATGTTAAAACTTTTTATTGTGTCCCATCTTAAATTGGTTATAATATTTTGGGACGCCTATGGCTGGACCTTATCGGCACGGCTGCGTCAAAGGTGTCGGCTTCGTTACCTTTTTTTTGCGGTTTCACTTACCTTTAGTTATACCAAAGAAAATAATAGCTACGCATAGCTATTATTTTCTTTGGTTATACTATACCTGGATCGGTATCTTGCTCTCTAATCGGCACATATCTGTTGTGGTTGATGGTCACTCATCTAACTTCTATCCTATCAATGCTGGAGTCCCCCAATGTAAAGCCGGCTCATTTTTTGAAAAAAAAGTTTTGAATAACTAAGTATTTTTGAATATTTACTAAATACATGTGAGTAAAGCCTGGCGTGCCAGCTGGTCTTGCTTAAAATTTTAATTGTATAATATCAATCTTAAGCATTTAAATCTCTTTGAAATTTCCTAGGATTTTGCTTAGCTATTCTTATCCTTTTATTAGGGTAGAAGTTTATTTCAAGAAATTAGTCATTGAAACATTTAGTTATCTAAGTTATTATTAATTTAATTGCTTTAAACAGATGTTGTCAAGTAGGTCAAACAACATTCGTGGTGAGCAAAACAAGTCTGGATAAAATCACAATAAATTTAATTTGAAATCCGACCCGAGAAAATCAAATCGACGAGAAGCGACAAACGGGGCTTCCGCCCGAACATTTTCTGAATGCACACACTCCAGCTATGGTGTACGGGTACAATAGCGTTTACAGGGACCCGGATACTTTGGCTGCTCGGCTGCTTGACGTTTGAAGCTTTCACAGTTTGCGTTGTTAACAGGTTTACCGATTTTGTAGCATCAGCCGCGTAGTGCAGTGGTAAAGCATTCGCTTATACCGCAATTTCATAACTCAAACTTGGCTATGTTCGCGGACGACGTGCTGGTTTACGCCAGCTCGCTTTACGCGAACGTAGCCAGGTCACATATCAACAACCACCTCCGTGTGCTGTTGCCTTGGTACAGCAAATGGAAGATGACAATCAACGAACCCAAATGCGAATCCATAATCATCACAAAAAAGTTCACCAACCATAAAATCAACCTACCCATCCGAGTCGGTAACACTCCAGTATCTCCAGCCAAAAAGCTGAGATACTTGGGAGTTGTTATCGACTCCAGGCTCTTCTTTCATCAACACACATCCTTTATCCTACAAAAAGCATTTTTAGCAATGCAAAATCTCTACTCCTTACTCACCCCTAGATCATCCCTTGCTCCCAGTAATAAATTGGCAATATATAAACAAATTATACGACCCATTCTAACGTATGGTGCACCTATCTGGAGCCGCACATCTGACACACAGATGAGTAGGCTCCAGAGAATGCAAAATAAAATTCTGAGATGTGTAACCGCTTTACCGCGTTACACAACAGTTGCCGACTTGCACGAACAAGCTGGAATACAGAGATTTCATGAACATGTTTATGGAATCTCTGATAAGTTCTACAGAACCAAAGTCGGCAACTCAACACTAACAGAAAACCTTACACAAATCAGACATAATGATAACCCCATACATAAACCTTTATACCACAATTTGCCAATTTATTACGAAAATTTCCTTCCTAATCCTAATAATTGATTGTCATACATTCCAAGCTACCGATCAAATGCTCATAAAACACGTGGAGCTTCGCATTAAATACGAGGCCAATCTCCTATCACAAGCCCCGCCCATGTGCTGAGCGCGCACAATCAGGCGACATGTAAATTTGTATATATACTGTAAATATTGCAAATATTAACTAGTAGCGAACGCGAGCGTATGTAAATAGGGATGAAAGAGAGCATGTATGAAACAACGAGTAAATGAGAGCATGATTGTACTTTCAAGTAACTAAAGCTAGTTACATAACAAATATTGGTAATGACCATTATGTTCCTCTTCTAGTCATAAAAATCAAGCAGGTTTTTTGCAAAAGTTTTCCTGCAAAACCAAAATTAAAAAAATTACCATCTTAATTAACTTCATTCAAAAATTCTAAGCTTCTCGAAGCGGTGTTGAAATTACTCATGGCCTCCGTAAGTTGCCACGGAGGAGGCCTTACGTATTAGATTACTCACCCTTGAATCTACCCAGGGCTGTCACCGCCCCAACCATTCGTGGTTGCTTTTCTCTTGGTGGGCGCTTAGTTTAGTCTAAGTCCGTACCTCGATGTCGTGTTATGTATATATGTAGTGTATTATGTAATGTAGTATGTTATATGTATACCGAATCGTAGTAATAAGAGTGACATGTGAAAATATTATTAAGTAATAAATGCCTTTCAAAGTGCTTATTGACCCGCAGGCGTTGGTTCGATTCCGGGCCAGAATGGAACTTTTTATTTAATTTTTGTCATTTAAAATATACAAAATTAGGAAATCGCCTCTAAAAAGTGTATTGGAAATACTCCTTCCTCCATAAAAATTTTGTTTTGTCTTTTTTTAAAGGTCCCGAGCAAAAAATTAATCCTGTCTAGGTACCTTTACCTAAAAATTATGTTTTGCTTGAGAAATAATATAATGTCTTCTTGTGGTCATGGAGTTGAGAAATACGTTCTCGGACAGGTTTGCTCAGTTCTAGGGTTGCTCAGGATCTTTTTTGATACTTTTTAAAGGTGCCGAGCAAAAAATTAATCGGGTCAAACGTCAAGAAGCCCAGCAGCCAAAATATCCGTGGTCCCTGTAGCGACGAGTTACGGGCACGGCTTGTCGGCTTGTTTTGTTATTTTAATCTCCGAAAGTGTACAGCAGTTTTAGTCCGTTTATAGCTGTAATTTCGCTCGTATCGAATTATCAAATTGGTTTTTTAATAAAATGCGCTTATGTGATAGACATGGTTGGATATTCTTGTGCAGTTCCTGGATGTTGTTTAAAACTGGCTCTGGATCAGTGGCGGTCGCAGCTTTTTTCAAAGGGGGGGGCGGTTTAGTAGGTGTTGGGTTGGCCCAATCGTCGGGTTAGTGTGTTTTTTCAAAGGGGGGGGGGCGGTTTAGTAGGTGTTGGTTTGGCCCAATCGTCGGGTTAGTGTGTTACAAAAAAAAGTTGCCTATGTATATTCAAAATTTCTGTTAAAAAAGCATGCAATTTTATCTAGGCCACAATCAATTCTAGAGACGTGTACTGCCTGCACCTACGGTTTTAAATTTTTTGTTTTACCCGCATCGATCATTTATTATTTCTTCGTTAAAAATAGTGTCTTGGGTTAAGAGGGTAAGGGGGGGGGGGCGATCGCCCCCACCGCCCCCCCCCCCCCCCTGGGACCGCCACTGCTCTGGAGTCAGTCTTTTTTCATTTCCACAAGACTGTCTAAAAGTACATACATTAATCATTGAATTATTAAATATATAGTTATTTTTATTTATTTATTCATTGAACCTGTGATTGAGTTATGCAAACAGACAATTTGCACTTTACTAAATAGCAGGCAAATAATAAAATAATTTTTTTTTTAATATGGCGGTCAACTTGCGGCTGTTGCTGTTTAACTGTTTGATTTGTAATGTGTATAATTGTGTTTGGAATTTATTATTATTTATTTTTGTTTTAATCAATAATTTTTGTGCCAAGTGTATAGCTTTGAAATGTTGTATTATGTTAAATTACCGCGCATCCCTAAAAAAACTCCACTAGCTGAATAAATCAGTACTAGTGAAAAAAGTAGACGAGAGAACTGATTTAACCGCCATAGTGTAAAGTGCAAAACCACATAGAAAAGGAAGTATATTGGACACTGCCAAGCTAATGCATGATTTAAAGTGTGTTTATTTTGAATGTAAGAAAGAGGGACCCCCTTCAGCTTTGGGACCATCTATAGGTAAAACCAAGGTGAGTGGAGTTTCCGAATTTCTTAATATCTTCTTTAATGTTTTTATTTTACTGATTTTTTTTATCTTGTGACAGCCCACGAAGACCGAAGTCTAAGTACTATGTACCGTGGGTGTACTGGGGAATCGACTCACATATCCAGAGCTGGAAACATCCCTAGGGATTTCACCAGCCCTTTAAGAGGATGTGTGGGGTGGTACCACCTCGGTCGAGGAAGAATTCCTCTACCACCTTCCAACAACACTCACAAGATATGCATGGTCGAAGCGGGATTCGAACCCGCGCCTCTCGGTTGCAAAGCTGGCGCCGTTCCAACTCGGCCACCGGAGACCCGATTACTTCAATTACTTCAATCAACAAACTATTTTAAAAGAACAAGCAAAGTACGCCACATTTTTTGGTCCTACGCAGCCGGATTATTTTTCATGTTTTGTGTAGTTCAGTAAATCATAATTTCATATTGGTTTTAAATTTCGCCATGTTTAATTTCATTGTCGTTATAAAAAACGATCTAGCCCACTTTGAAATGTGCTATCATTGTTAGTACCGCGCAAGGCAGCTTTTTCGGATGCATCTCATTGTGATTCCGGCAACTTTGTTCTCCATCTCTCTTACTACTATGTCTACTAAACTCTGTCGATCTCTGTCGTGTTACCAACAAATATAACATTTTGACATAATATTTTTTTTCATAAATGTGTTTCTCTGTTATAATAAAAATGGGTAAAGATTAGATTAGGGGCCTCATACTTCTGGGCTGACGTGGCCCAAAAAGACCGAAACAATATTGTCAACAGGATTGAGGTGGAAGTAAATTTTTTAAATCATTTTATGATAAGTTTTATTTTTTTACAATTCAGTATTTTAAAAGATTTCATTTTTCTTGATAATTTATTGACTTCAATTTTTGCTATGTAAATTTAGATATTTATAGATTTTCATAAAGATTTTTTTTAATAAGCAATTAATGTCTAAAGTATTGTGTAGGAAGAGATAAAGTTCTTTAAATATTAACGACATAGAATTGTTTCTTTGTCTTTTCTAATTGTTATATTATATTTACTTGCTAAAACTATTTGTGAGAGTACAATTTTTTTATGCCATAAGATACGCTAATCAAGACTTGAAAAGTGACAAAAAAAGACGGCAAGAAAGCTTACTTACTATCTCATTTGTAAAATTTTCTACTGTATTATTTATCATTAATTTGTAATAATTAATTTTTTGTTTATATTATAAACTTTAAAATAAAACGGTATTTTCATTAGATTCGTTTTTATTATTATACCCTTCTTAGACGTAGAGGGCTATACCTCTATAGTAAGTTCAAAAAATAATTACAATAATGCATATTATTATAAAGGCAAATTCAGTGTAAATTTTTAATGTGTTTAAAGTTGAAGGGCCTGAGTTTACTAAATACCTAGTAGACTTCACTAAAATATTGTTATTATTGCCACACCCAATTCACGACTTACCACGTATGTGATTTCTAGATATATTAAATATGTGGGAAAATATTCCTTGGATATTATGACAATAATTCTAATATTGTCTATTTAATGTCAATTATTTTGCAGCAGTTTAATGTTAGATCCTGCAAAAAATATTAGGTATATCAAATAAACATTTTGCCCTCTTACTAATACCATATCAATCGTTCAGCACTGTTAATAGGGACTCAGCCCGACGACCCATTTCAACTTTCGTACAGTGTTATTATAGTGTATGAAGGTCACCGAAAATCGACCCCAGCAAACTCAAAGGTTCCGACAAAGCTGTCGCTTCTCGTCGATTGGTACTTCTCGGATCTGACGTACAAATTTAAAAAAATATTTAGGTTAACGGTAATGCTGGAAAGTCATTAATGCTGGCATTTATTAATTTATTTAAAAACTTATTCCGTTGAACACAAAGATGATATGAAAACAACAAACTTTTCGGTAAAAATTTATAATTGTAAATCTATTAAGCTAATAAAAGAACATAAAATAAAAATAAAATGCAAAGTGAAAGTACAAGAATGTAAAAAAAACTAAAAAATAGTCAATATTTGCAATATACCTATATTTAATTTTAATAAAGCGCATTTTTTTTTATCTAAGACATCCCACGTAGACTTCAAGCCTAAGTACTAACGTACCGTGGGTATCTGAAGAGAAGGGAAATGTAGTCTATTGACACGGGATTTGAAGGATTGCACTGAACGAAAAAAGTACGTGATATTAGTAAAAAAGTCCATCAAATCAGTGAACGTCAACATTAATTTTCAGCCGACGACGGGTGTCATTAATACAATGAACGGTCGTACGTAGATTTTCTTGTTCACTAAGTTACGATTGCTGTACGTTGAATCAATGAATAATGGGCATGGATCTATGTCTGCCGGACATTAATATTACGAACGATATACATTGGTTTATGATTGTTGTTCGTTAAATCAATGAACAATGAGCATGAATCTATTATCACCGGTTATGAATATTACGAACGATGGACATTAGTTTATGATTGTTGTACATTGAATCAATAAACAGTGAGCATGGATCTATGATCGCCGATTATTAATATTACGAACGATAGACATTAGTTTATGATTGTTGTTCGTTAAATCAATGAACAATGAGCATGGATCTATGTTCGCCGGTTATCAATATTGCGAACATAATTTATTGGTTTTTGGCAATAGTAGTTTCCGTCAAAGATAATGCTATTTAGCAGTAGTACAGCCTCTGGCAAAAATAATGTCCCTTTTTATTTTTAAATAGAGAATAATTAATTTTGTAATTTTAAAAAACCCAACATTGACTCAGAAATATATTGTACGTCCACTGACTTGATGTGTCTTATCTGTAAATAATTACATAGTTTACTGAGGTGTAGGGCATTTTCGACAAAAATTCTGCCAAAAAAAAATTAGAAACAATAATATGGAGGGTGAAAAATCTTGTACTACTTTCCAAACAATCTCAAAAGGGTTTTCTTCAAAATAAAGACATACTCAGTGCATAATTTTTTTTATTGCAATAGAGAGTCACAGATCATATGAACCTTGGGGCTCTCATGGGGAACCTTATGTTTAGAAGAAGCTTTTTCTAAGAAGTTCCAAAGCATTTTGCTTTCCTGTGGAAAGTCTAAATTAAAGATATAAATGATTTTAAAACATATATCGACCGCCTTAATTATAATAAAAAATTTGCAACGAATGTCGTCAAAGTAGACGCATATGTTGGAAACGTTGGATATATCATCACCAAGGGATAAAGGACTGAATTGCCGATTTTCTAGCTTTTAGGTTTATTATGTGCTCTTCAATTTCCTGCTGCGTTTTAGCACAAAATAAAAAAGATTCCTGGGAACCTTTTATAGTATACTTGGTGTGGGTGGTCTTGCCAATTATATTCTTGGAACAGAACTTAGCCGATGGAACTAAATAGCCCATAAAATTGAAGCGTATTTTCCATCTAAAAAAAAATAAAAAAATATATATACTCGTAAGTACCTAAATCTACAACTAAAAAATAAAAATTGAAAAATGAAGTCTTACGTTAACAAAACTTATTTTTGAAAACAAACTGATGTCAATAGCTTTACGAGGTAAATAACGACAAATCATATTGTTCTCTAAATTACTTAAACTATTGCTTAAAGTTTATCCATTCCTATATTTCCACCGGCAATTTGAGACAAACGTCGCGTCGTATGACTGTGATGGTCAACTTTGACTTAGAATGGTCTGAGTTTTTTTTTAAATGCCTATTTTAGAAACCGATTCACTAAATTAATGACTTAAAATAAGTTCATTACAAACGGAAAGTGTTAAAATAACTACATATGTGTACTTGCCCAGAATAAACTTTTACTTATCTCCTCAAGCTAACAGGACTTAGGGCTCACATTTGTAAAATTCTCGGTTGCGTCGATGTCCAGTATAGAATATTATTCTGTGTAGAACTCCGTGTATTCCTATAATTTGGCCCAATTTCACAAAAAACACTATAACCGAGGCTGGACCGCGGTCCTACCCTTACAACTTAATAAGACATACTGAATCTTTCGCCAAAAAAGGGCGCGCGACGAGAAGTCTGTGGCAGCTTTTCATAATATTAATGCTCGCGGTGTTTGATCCATGGTCAGGAAGCATTAATTTTGGCGCGTATTTTAGAAGTTGGGTTCGTAATATCAACGTTTAGTGTCCATTGAAACAACGAAGACCGTTTATTATTTTTTTATGTTTGGTTTTCATGGATCTATGACGAAGCTCCATTGTTTTAAAGATGAAGAACATAGGTTAATAATCGTCAAACTTTGACTCAATGAATTTTTGCATTAGGATTAATAAAAAAAATAATTAATTTTTGATGTTTTGCGTTTATTGTTTAATGTCGGCTCGGTCATTGTTTCAATGCACTAAGTTATTAGTCTGTGATCAGAAATCATTGTAACAATCATCGATTCATAATATTAATGTTCAAAATATTGACGACCGCCATTCATTAATTTTACGTACAAAATTTTTTTCTGTGTGGAGGTTGGACGGGAAGGATAAATATCTGCAGGCAATTTGTTCCATAATCTGGAGACCCTAGGTATGAATGAGCGAGAGAAGTGGTCTGTTCTAGGTTTTTGTAGCTGGACAGTAAAGGGATGCATACTTAACGCGCCTCTTGTTGCTCTGTTAGGGACATTCAAGGGGGGAATAATACCGGCTAGTTCTTCAGAGCAAAATCCATGGAAGTAGAGGTAGAAAAGGGATAAATCCCCTACAGCGCGGCGATGAGCGAGAGAAGGGAGTTTTCTCGTGAGGGCTGGGTCATTGATAAGTCGAATGGCTCTCTTTTGGATAGAATCAAGGACTTAAGTGTCGAAGGTGATGCCGCTCGCCAGATGTGGGAGCAGTACTCTAGGTTAGGTCTTATTTTGGAAACATAGAGAGTGTATAAGTTGGAAGGGGAGAAGTATTTTCTGGCTCGAAAGAGAAAACCAAGCTTTTTAGCTGCCGATGTGGCTAATGAAGTAATGTGTTTGTGACAGCTGAGATCATGTTCGAAAGCGACGCCAACGAGATCGAATGTTTTGTTGTTTTGAAGAGGTCTTGGCCATTCATGTGGATGGGGTAAGCGTTACCAGATTTTTTGCGTGAGAGGGAGCAAGACTGGGTTTTGCAGGCGTTGAACTGAACAAGGTTCTTGGCCCCCCAGTCTAAGATTAATTGAAGATCTTGGGAAAGGGATAGGTACATAGATCTGCGTCTATTATCCAACTCCTGATTCGAAACTTGTCTTGAGAGTAGGTCATTAATATGAAGAAGAAATAGGGTTGGTGCCAAGACTGAACCTTGGGGGACACCAGCATTGATAGGATGGAAGTTAGATGAGTGACCACCAACCACAACAGATATGGGCCGATTAGAGAGGAAGCTGCCGATCCAGGTACATAGTTTAGTAGGAAGACCGTAAGAATATAGTTTGTTGAGGAGTGGTCAAAGGCCTTGGAAATATCGAGAGCAACAAACTGAGATTCGCCATGAAATTCAAGAGATTTGTTCCAGTTATGTGTGAGAAAGCTAAGGAGTTCAGCTGTGGATCTTTGGTGACGAAATCCGTACCTACTGTCTGTCATGGATGATTTTTTGATTTTGTGTTTTTCTAGATATTTTACAATTTGCAAGTTGATTACATTCTCCATAACGTTGCTGACAACGGAGAGAAGAGAGATAGGTCTATAATTGGATGGAAGGGACTTGGAACCCTTCTTCCGGACCGGCTGCACACGAGCAGTCTTCCAGCCATCTGTGAAGACATCCCTGTCATAAGAGATCTGGAAAAGACGAGTTAAGGTGGGTGCAAGTTCTGGAGCGCATTTTTTTTTAGAACAATTGCTGGTATGCCATCCAGACCAGAGGACTTTTTGGTGTCAAGGGATAGAAGATTTTTTTGAACTTGTTTGACCTTAAATATTATATCGAGCATTTTGTGGGGTACAGACTTAGCGGTTGGAAGAGCGAAATTGGGGGGAGGGATCAGGGTGGAATTGGCAGCGAATTGTTTGGCGAATAGTTCTGCTCTCCCTTTAGAGGTGGAGATAACTTCGTTGTCATAGGTGGAGGAAAAGTGCTTCTACATAAGTTTTGACTAATGTTTTTGGCAAGTGACCAGAAAGATTTGCCGCCATTGGAACAGGAAAGCACTTTATCTTTTATGCGGTTGTTAAAAGCATTTTTGGACTCTAAGATAGTTTGGTTGTATTGATTTCTGGCCTCGGTGAAAATTTGACGATTTTCGGGTGTAGGATTTTGAAGATACCTTTTGTGAGCTTGGGCTTTTTTGAGTCTGGCTTTGTCACAGGCCTTGGAGAACCATGTTTTGATAGTGGAGAGGTCTCGGGAATTTGCAAGCCATTCAGTTGTGCCCCTTCTGCCTGTCCAATGGTTTTGAAAGACGGTTGAATGCCGTTCCTATTCGATCCCCATACTAACAATTAATTAAAATTCTTTCCTTTTGGTAGCACAACAATTTTGAAAGCGTTATAATGCAAACAAAATAGAATCAGTTTGTAAAATGAGAATTAGTTCTCTAAACCACCTGAAGATGCCTTATACTATAAGGATTTGAACAAATAATGTTAAAACAGCTGTTCTCCGGGCTATATGCCCCTCCAAGTGCTGGGTTATATACCAAAATTTGCCGTATTTTGACTAATACTGTTAGACAACAAAATACTTAGTTTGACTGCCAGAAACTACCAGGAAAAAGGAAGCTTTTTCTTTAGTTACGATGGCGTTACCTGCAGACCGGTTTCGAACTCTTTAGTTCTCGTCAGTACAGGATAAACGAACATACCTACCTTCCGAAAAAGCAAATCCTTAAAGCTAACCATGACGAACTGCATAAGCAGTATGACACAGGCAGCGCCATCCATTAGCAATTTCAAGCAGTCGGAGTAGAATTTACCGTGAGGTAAAATATTTCAACAATGAATGACGTCTACTTGTCAGGGGTACATGTAAATATATAAAATGAGAATAAGTTCTCTAAACCACCTGAAGATGTCTTATACTATAAGGATTTGAACAAATAATGTTAAGGGGCTATATGCCCCTCCGAGTGCTGGATTACATACCAAAATTTGCCGTATTTTGACTAACACTGTTAGACAACAAAATACTTAGTTTGACGGCCTGGTAGTTTCTTGCAGTCAAACTAAGTATTTTGTTGTCTAACAGTGTTAGTCAAAATAAGGAAAATTTTGGTATCTAATTCAGCACTCGGAGGGGCATATAGCCCGGAGAATAGCTGTTTTAACATTATTTGTTCAAATCCTTATAGTATCAGGCATCTTCAGGTGATTTAGAGAACTAATTCTCATTTTACATATATTATTTACATGTACCCCTGACAAGTAAGTAGACTTCATTCATTGTTAAAATCAGTTTGTTATTTTTGACACTGACACTAAATTATCACGTAAAATTAAAAGTGTGTAATGTGGCACTATGCGATGAGTGTGATACTCTGATAATTCTCTTTCTTAAAATATGTGCAAATATCATTCTAAATTTTAATTATTTTTTAAGTTTATTCGATAGTCTCAGTAGACTAAAAAATTTGGCCAATGCAAGCTATTCTTGCAAAATTAGTGTTCCGTGCCATCAGACCCCCCACTGAAACTGAGCAAACCTCTGCCACTCAATCTCCGCCCATCTGCCGTGCAACCTGCCGCCGACGCACAGTGTGGTAAATCGACCGTCTAGCGCGACATAATTATTTAAACATTGATTTAATGTTTTTTAATTTCCTATGACATTTTTTAGGAGGGCTAGGAATGTTTTTTTTTGCTATAAAATGTAAATAAGAAGTCAGTCATTAAATTGGCTTCAGTTTTTTTTTTAAAAAATGTAATGTTTTATGTAACCTAATTACACAATTATTGAATTCAAAATACATGAAACATTATTTTAAACTTATTATTAAGTAATAGCTATAGGAAGCATGAAACAATAATAATGTTACTTTTTAGATTCAGATATTACAATATTAATGAGCAAGATATACACTATACAGGGTATTTGAATGTACGGTTTGGTGTAACTTTTGTAGAATTGTAAATAATAAATATCATTGTGGGTTTTAAAAACAAATTAAAGAGTTACCAACAATGTTCAATTAATAATATCATATGATTTTATTTACCACCTAAACAATGAGAACACTTTCAGACTAACTGGATTATGTGCCGAATGATGTTTTATAAAAGCATACACCTGGTATGGAAATAACACCTTTGAATAAAATCTAATGAGTTGGATAAATTATGAAGACTTTTAATGCTTAATCAATTATTGTTTTTCTCATTTACCGTATACAGGGTGTGACAATGAATTGGATTTTTAACACCCTATATATTTTTACATTTTTAAGAAATTATCTTTACAAAAATACTAGTTTTTAATGAATAAATTACCCATGTGTGAAACGTACTTAAATGTCTACGAGAGTACTATTGATGGACCCAGAATGTTTATTATTTTTGCAAACTTCAAAAAGTCATAATAATTTACCTAACTTAAAGCCACATAAGGCCGGCGACATACTAGCGGCGAAGACGTGCGGCATGGTCGCAGCGGCGACACCGCAGAGATTTGTATCTCGGTTTGTATATCTGTTCATACTGTGCGGCGAGGTCTCGACGGTGACTGTAGAAAAGCTAAAATGTAGGAGAAAATTCGCAGTGAGAGTTAAAATGTCTTGCCGATTAAGCGCTGTTGAGGTGGTGTGTATTGTGTGCGCATTAAAAAAAAAGAAAAAAACTGCGAAGGTATTCTGTTCATCCATTAAACACGATGCGTTTATCTTTGGGCGAATTTCATTGTTTATATGGTGAACTGCGAAGATATCCGGAGAGATTTTTCAATTATTATAGAATGTCGATGGAGTCATTCGATGAACTAACTGAGTTGCTAAGGACTAGTCTCCAAAATGATTTTACACCTACCGTTGCGCTGACACTACGAAGATTTTGTGTGGCGACTTCACCGCAAATATGAACAGGTCGGTATAAAACAACGATTCACATTCTTTCCGGCGGAGCCGCTGTATGCGGCTTCGACGCAGCATGCTGCGACCAAGAGCGGCGAGCGGCGGCATGGTCGCAAGTATGTCTTCATACATAAAAATGTGTGTGGCACAAAACTTGCGGGGCCGCCGCCGTTGCGACCATGCCGCACGTCTTCGCCGCCAGTATGTCGCCGGCCTAAGTCTCGAATGGGCACCTATGAGCAGAAAATGTTTTACTTTTCTATTAAAAGGGATCCTACTCTGTATTTTTTAGAGGGAAACTAAACTAAACTCCGACAAACTTTCTTGTATGCTCTACGAGTTAAAAAAATACATAAATATAATGATACATCGAAAAACCCCAAAATTTCTAAGAGAAGGGCATAAATATTTAAAATGTTTTTATACTGTAAAACAGTTTGATTATTAACAGTAGTTATGTAAAAATTTGGTAAAAAATTTTCTAAGTTCTGTGTCATATTTTTTGTTTTGAAAATGATGTACAGAAATGCGTTGTTTTAATCTTGAAATATCACTAAGTTAAGCTCCCCCCCCCCCCCCCCCCGCTCCCCGAGAACTGTAAATATATATTACATTTTTTGACTGCCTTTTTCTTAGTAGGACTGTTTTAAATATAGATTGCTAGACTATATAAAGAATAATGCAAAATTACATTGGGGGCTTATGTCGTGCTAAATGGTCGATTTAACACACTGTGCGACGGCACCAATGCCGTACATCGAGTAATTGGAGATTCAGAACAGAAACTATAATTAACATATTTTTTCTGATAATAATGTAATTTAACGCTAACTTAGTAGGTTAAACCCAAACCTACCTTTTTGATGGATGAAAAGAACTTACTTTACGCCAAAAAAATCAATTTTTTATCTGGCTTAACATTGTGTTTGACAGATCTAGATCAAAAGTGCATAATGATAATAATCCATTGGTTAACCGCTATGCAGATAATTATAACAAACAGTGTACAGTTGTATAAATAAGTATAAATAAAAAATAAAACAACAGGTATTCAAAAATCTACTACAACAAATAAAAGCAAGCGTGCAAAATAATTTTATATGTATCCCCTCTGCAGACCTCATTTGAAAGGTATTCAGAAGGGATAAAAAAAGACAGAATCTTCTAAAGACAAATTGCACAGTTCATAAACAGCCCTGGAGTTTGCAGTGATTGTGGTAACTGCATATATGAAAAATGATCCTTATTATTTCAATCTTGTTTAGGCTACATAAAGTTCACTATCCAAAGAAAATTTTTCTAACTGTAAACTTGTGTTCTCTTGTGAAGAACCACTATCTGGATTATCAATTAAGATATAGTCGTGAATGCCAGTAAAATCCAAAAGTATTGCATTTAGTTTCCAACAAATCTATACCCAAGCCCAAGGCTTTTCTGGCGATAATATTTTTTTTGGTTCGAGTTCTTGCCCTTCTTCTAAGCCAGAAACGCGTGCAAATTTATTTGCGGCAAAAGACAGTTCTTGAAAACTGCCACTGACAATCAAATTTTCAACTCGCCTTCTTTTGGATTTTGTGCTGCATTCTTCGAAAACTTTTAAAGGATGACCGCTTCTACATTCGGGTACAGATTCTGCGGGTAACGAAGGGATAGGTTCAGCATAAGGTCTTAATGAATCCATACGGAAAATTTCGATTTCAAGCCATGTTGAGTGGTCTTTTAAAAAGTGATCATGCTTTCTTTGTGATTTTTGCCATTTATTATTTATTTACAAGCAGAAAAACTTGGAATGTCATCGAAAATCTTTTTGACCTCTTTAGGGGATCTACAATTTAAAAAAAAAACTCATAATGCGTTTACCAATTTTATTCTGGGCTTTCGATTTTTAAATCCATATATCAAGAAGATCGGCATTTTATATTGACAAGTGGGTTACTGAAACAGAAAAAAATGTACTTGGGCACTCCTGCGCAAGATAACTCTTGCTCGGGTATTAACGGCAAACCAGGTGTTATTATCTTATGAATTTGGAATAGTCATTTTGGGTCATTTTGAGAAAATCCTTACAAAACTTTAAAATTTCAAATTTTTATTAATTTTCAGGCTGCTATTATAAAAAAAAATTTGGACCGAACTATATTGTTTTTAGATTTTAAAAAAGTGTATTATAGGTAGTACATACCAGCAGAAATGCAAGCCATTTTAACTATTTTTTTCACGAACGCGCACGTCTCGAGTGACTTTCTTCACAAATAGCACCTAATATTTAATAACTCTCTAGGGTAGTATTTTTATCATTCGGCTGAATGATAACGCCAACGCGATTGTGTTTCCCAAGGATATTGCATACCCTTAATATTGACATTTATGAGAGCAGTGGGCACTAACCTTTGATTGTGCGCCAGTAATTGCTCTATTTTCGTGGGATCACAATTTTAATTTTACACATGCGCGGTGCTCAATGGGTCAAATAAAAAATTTTTAAAACGTTTAAGGACAAAAGCTGTTCCTTACATCGTGAGAGATATTTTTTGTTGAAAAACTTTTTCTCTAAAACCAATGGCTCAGCAGTTATATGGAAATAAACAATTAAATTGTTGATAACAATTGACCGCGATAGAATTTTTCAATCTCGATAATTTGGCTCAATCTACACCTAATTCTCAATATTCTTGGTTTTTTTCAGATTTTTCTGAGCAATCCTTCTGGTGATAACCTCTTCAGACCCAACGCCAACCCACATCGATTTAATTGTTGATTTTTTGGATGGTGGTTTGTTTCTACATACAAAGGTAAAATATCAATGTGTTTTTGAAAAATGTTTACCCAGTTTTGAAAAACATCAAGTATCATAGAAGATACTTTGGGTCTATGTATATATACTGATACAAATAAAATAATATAAACAGAATAATAAACTTGCGACATTACTTAGGAAAAGTTAAAAAAAACATTCTTTCTACGCTACAACATAAATACACTCCTCAAGATTTACATTTAGCAAAAATTAACTTATTTCAAGTAGGTGAACCGCACTTGGATCGCGATTTTTGTCTATCTTTCTTGAATTCCATCAAGTGTGAATTTTCCTGGAGCCTACATCTTTTGTCAGGAATAGGTTGGACACTCCTTTTTTTCTTCCCAGATTCTTTATTCTGTTCTTCTAAGTCTTCACATTCCATATCTTCTTCCTCTTCTTGATCTTTTAGTACCAGTATTTTGCCGATCGATAATTTGAAGTCAAAGTAGTCCATAATTTTTTTTTTCTAGGTGTACCGGCAGCTTTTGCATTTTCGCGGTAGCTGAGCCACCCTGCCGCTACTGAAAAATCAAGTTCTTTTGTCGTCAGAGGGCCTAAAACAAAAATTTTTGTCAATCAAAAAATCTCGTTTTCGAAATTTTGGATATTTTTAAAAAATGTATTGCCACAGTCCCAAAGTATCATCTGTGATGCTATTTATATTTTCGGACATGGTTAGCCTTTGCGTAAAAGTTTATGCAATTACAGTACATACTAACATTAAATGCCATCATAACAACAATTTAAAATCAAATAAGTTTGCAAATATTGTGTACTTACGTTTATTGTTGCTAAAATCCATCGCCACGTGTTTTACCGTTACGCCGTCACATGTAAACAAACGAATACTGACGCTGAATCAGTCGGCTCCTGCGCGCAAAAATTCCTTCGCGTATCTTGCAACTGTATCGTATGTAATACTCCTGGAACCGAATGAATTCGTGCGGTCGAAGTGTACAATAAAAAAATATTTTCGCGAGTATCACATATGATACCCTGGGTCTGAAGAGGATAAGGGTGGGGGGCAGTAATTTTTAAGCGTTTTTCCCGAAAAATGTTTAAAAAAATGCAATAAAAAATACATCCTATATATCGTTGAATTCGTGCTCCAATAAGCTTTTATTTGACACCGTACACGATGCCAGTGAAAATTTTTTTCCATTGCCCAATTTACCCCCCGAAATTAACCCCCAGAATCAAAATTCAACTTTTTGATAATTTTCCCGCTATCTACACCTAATTCTCAATGTTCATGATTTTTGAGATTTTTCTGAGCGGTCCTTTTGGGGATTAGGGTTGGGGACAGCAACTTTTAAACCTTTTTCCCGAAAGTCCGAACCATATTTAAAAAATGCAATAAAAAATACATCGCATATATCGCTGAATTTGTGTTTCAATAAGCATTCATTTGACACCTCACACGATGCCCTTCCAACTTTTTTTATTGCCCAATTTACCCCCCGAAATAAACCCCCAGAACCAAAATTTTCCATGAGTTCCGTTTCACGAAACTATAAAGAACATGTGATACAGCACTTCGTGAGACTAAATTACAGTCAAAATAGGGTTGTTACCCTAATAGTCGAATAAAAAAGACTAAAGAATATCTTTTTATTTTTTTTTACTACAAAACTTAAACTTTTAAATACATTAGTGAACAACATAATGATTTTTATTTTTAAATAAACTAGGTACCTAATGTATAAATTAACTAATATTAACAAAAATATTTTATACCCATTCAAAAAAGAAACTCTTTTATGCTAGCAACATTTTTTGTACTGCACAAAAGTTTGTTGAATTTAAAAAAGTAACTTGCAACAAAACTAAAATGTAAATTACAGAAACGTGTGTGAAACGAGATGCGAACCAATATTAAATATGCGAAAGATGCGAACCAATATTAAACAAGGAAGGTGGTAGAGGATTCTTCCTCGTCCGAGGCGGCACCACCCCACACATCTGCTAAAGGGCTGGTGAAATCTAAACGGATGTTTCCAGCTCTGGATGTGTGAGACGGATACCCCCCAGTACACCCACGATACCTAGAGTACTTAGGTTAAGACCTTCGTGGGCTGTCCGAAGATAAAAAAAATGTATATAATCTAGCACTGTCGAATAGTATACGTCTGAACTTGTTTAACTGAGATACGTCAATAATATACTATGTGCTTGGCGCAAACAATAGAGTTCTCACGCAACGGCGTAACTCGACATACGTACGTTAGATGTAAAAATCAGTTAGTTTGATATACGCCGGTTATTTTAAAATTATGTATCTAATAAAGTTCAACAAATTGGAATACTTCACTTCGTGAGATGAAAGTTTGTGTAAAAATAAATGTATAGGCGAAATATCTCAAATTTCAGAAAAAAATGAGATACGTCAGTTCGTGAAAGGGGACGATGTGAGTCCACACGACGGCGCATTTAAAAAATAATATCTAGAATAAGGAAGAGTATTAAAATAAAAGTACATACGCCACTACCCAAAATAGTGAACAGAATAAGTGCCTTATAACTATACCGCTTATAGTGGAGATAATAGTCAACGAAACGTAAGAAGGAGAAAACCCAAAATTAATTTTAAAAAAATATTTATTAAGGTTATATCACAATAATAAATAACATTTGAACATTTTATTAATGAAGTAACTAATTTAAAAAAAAACTAAAACATTAACACTAACTTAAAAAATATATACATTTTAAATATTACCCTTAAATATTATTTTAACAATTACCAAAACATACCAGACTAACCAATATGGAGTCTATTAGTTTTTAAAATATATTTTTAAATGAAGATGAGATTATTGATTATTGATTGGTTTCCCAATGAAAATTAATCAGTAATTAGTCAACTGGACACTTGTAACATGAGAGCACACACATCCATGTCATTATTAATTCACTGCATTAACTCGAAATGCATTAAGTACTTGATTAAATGTTCTGAGAAACCAATCACCTATATTTACAAATTTTAAAGTATGATAAAAAAATTTATTATACAATATTAACAGTTTGCTGCACTTTTGCACGACACAAAATGAAAACGAAGATTCTTTTTACAATCGCTTTTCACGAGTATATAAGTAACATAGAAACTACTGTCTCTGTAGTTTAAGCGGCGACTCCAGGTCATTAAGTCCAAGAAAAGATGTTATTTATATGACTTTTTTTTTCTAAAAATGAATAGTCGTCAAAGAAACACGGAACAGCATGATATAATTTTTTTGAGAATTTATTACCGATCGTAATGGTAACTTGAACTGAGTTCAAAGTTCAAATTTAAGTAACTTGTACGCCAAAATTCTAAACTTTAAAGTTGGCACAACTTATCATTACGGATCGTAATATATGTCGAAATTACACCGACTTCCAAGACCTCTTTGACCCCTTCCCTTTTCATTCCCTGTGATATGAATGGGTCTAAAATTTCCCTCGGCTAATCTAGACTCTTTTGCAAACAGTTTTTTTATCTTAATAACTTGGCTTATATCTTTTTGTCTGACGCAAAGGAAGCCTTGGGCAACAGCTACTCTATGACGAAACCTTTCTGGTGGACTGCTCTTCAAGGTAGTGAAAACCTCATTCAGATCCCTTTAATGGTTTCCGAGAAAATCGCCAACATACACACAGGTCATCAATTTTGCAATAAATGATCATTTTTGCTACAATTTTTTTTAATTAAAGTACATTCAAAGCCCCACACACTGCATAAGGAATTAAGGTGTGAGAGCTAAATAGTAAGAAAGATTAAATATAAATGAAAGATATGAAAAACGCAACGTTGCCAACTATCGTCTGTCTTCATAATTTTAGTACTTATGGCATAAATGATAAATAATTTATTGCAAAATTGGACACGAAGGGATTGTTATCTATTTAATGCCTATTTTTTTCTGAGACATAGCTAGCAGTCGCCGCTGGACCTACTAGACATAAGTATTTGTTTTTTCTTGTAAATGCTGCAGATTTAAAGCTTACTTCCAACATACTCATCAGTAAAATTAGACTCATTGTTCATTCTCCTCATGTTCGTCTTCCCATTCTCTCTTGTCGCTGGCGAAAATGTCAAAGAAAACTGTCGTTACTACTACAATTATTGCAGTGATACCGAACATTAACCTCCATTCTCCAAAATTACTCTGGAAAGAAATAATATTGAAAAAATAATGAACCAACTTCACAAAAGAAAAAGCACTACAAAATATGAAATGCGTATTTATAGCTGTGGTTAATTGTAAACTTAATTTAATAAAAAAATATTTATTATTTAATATTTGTGAACTACCTTTACTTGGGGGAGTAGAAAAAAAAATTAAAATGTTTCGAAATATGTGTAAGAGGGCCCTAGATATCGAACCTAAGCGAGTCTAATTTTTAGACAATTACAATACCTTTTTCACGATTAATATTGCTGGAATGTAAAAATTTGTAAAATTATCACTCACCTCATCTTTAACAATCCAATCCATTGTCATGGGTGCAATGAGGGAGAAGCATTGCGAGATGGTACCAGCAAACCCACCAGTTATACCAGCAAACGAAGGAGCAATATCTAAAATATTGAGTCCGGCACCACCAATGCCGTATGCTATAATAAATATATTATTGAGGCACAAATTTAAAATTATCCATGCCTTTGATGAATCCGCTGGTATTCCGGTCATCCATAGCAAACATGTTGCGTTACCAATTGTGCCTAAAAATAAATAGTAATTAACTCTTCTGTAAATTATTAAACAACAGGAGAATTACGACATTTCTCTTTTGGACCTTTACAAATTAGCAACAATCGTAAATTTAATATTGAAAGTAGTGATAAGCACACTTTAAAAAGTCACTTGTGCCTTTCGTTTAGACGATGCTATATGCTATTTGTGCTTCACGGAATTGCACTGTTTGTTCTATAGAGGTTTTAGTTTCGTAACTTAATAAAATGCTCTCTGAAATATGTCTCCCAATTTTTGCATTCAATTTTTTCCGATCAAATTTACCTTCAAAATAGCGATCTAACCTGGCTCAATATAAAACGGGAAGATTTTGGACAAAAATGTAATCCGTCATCTTGTGGCGTCCGCCATATTGGGTTTAGAATGACGTCACATAGCTTATCGTATTTTACTCGCCAAATCCTTTCATTTGATGCCCATATCAAGGAGATTGTGAAAAAATGGTAATTCGCCATCTTGTGGCGCCCGCCATATTGGGTTTAGGATGACGTCACACAGCTTATCGTATTTTAGCTATACTCATCAAATTCTTTTATTTGATACTCATGTCAAGGGGGTTGTGAACAAAGGTAATCCGCAATCTTGCGGCGTTCGCCATAATGGGTTTAAAAGGACGTCACTTAGCCTATCGAATTCTACTCGTCAAACCCTTTCATTTGATACCCATATCAAATGAAAGGGTTACATACATACTTACATACATACATACGTACAACCAAACTAACAGGTAAAGTTAAATAAAAGCTTGTAAAAAGGATATTTAATTTTACTTATGGGCGTCAAAGAAATACTGACCATTTATTATTCAATAAATGACGGGGGCAAAAAACTACTACACGCTGAGGTTATAATTTCACAATGATTATTGGGTTTTACTATTGTTTCAAAAAAAAGTGGTCCGCAAAAATTGCATGTGTTTAAATGTGTTTCTCTCAAAACAAAAATGGACATGTCCGAACATTTTTTGAAATTTTTATATAAAAGGGCGGACATTTTCGGTAGGGGCCATCCAGTATTTAAATGTAACTTAATTTATATTGGGCGATGTATTCCATCTACAGTAACCAATGTTTTTCGTCATCGGTACCTATATGTTGTTTGTAATTTAAATTACTGGTGCTGCTGCGAGGAATAAAATGCGCTAATCTTGCATTTTTAGTGTTCTGAATACCTATGGAGTCACTTCGGTGTCCACTCGTCCGTGTGTCACAGGCCATTTTCTCTGAAACTATTCGACGTAAAAATTTGAAATTTGGCACAGAGATGTGGAAGTGTGGTGGCCTAATTATAATAGAGGTGAAGTTCAAATGTTCAATTTTGATTTTAGGGGTTAATTTCAGGGGGTAAATTGGGAAATAGAAAAAAAAATCTATGGCGTCGTGTAGGGTGTCAAATGAGCTTATTGAAGTACAAATTCAACGATATATGATGTATTTTTATTGCATTTTTTTAAACGGTTTTCGGGAAAAACGCTTAAAAATTGCTGTCCCCCACACTTATCACCAGAAAGATCGCTCAAAAAATATGAAAAAAAATTGTGAACATTGAGAATTAGGTGTAGACTGAGCAAAAATTATCAGGATTGAAAAATTCTTACGCGATCAATTGTTATCAACAATTTAATTGTTTATTTCCTTATACCTGCTAAACCATTGGTTTTAGAGAGTTTTTCCACAAAAAATATTTCTCAGGACCAACTTTTGTTTGTACACGTTTTTCAAAATTTTTAATTTGACCCGCTCAGCTCCGCGCTTACGCGATGTGAAACGGCGTTAGTGCCGTCGGCGGTAGCGTGGCTGATAATATATAGGAAATCGGGCGGTCGAGGTTTGCTCAGGTTAAGTGGGAGGTTGATGGCACGGAACACTAATTGTGCAACTATAGCTTGCACTTGACTGATTTTTGTACTTTTATATCTTTAATAAGTTAATTTTTACTGCCAATAGAGTTAAAAATAGCTTGAAGATCTACATTTATAAAACACTTACCAACAGTGTGAAATATTCTCCTCGCATTAACAACACGAAGGTATTTTCTTTTAATCAGGAAGTCTGACAGAGGTGCCAAAGCAATACCAACAAGAAGACCAGCCATGGGTGCAACTCCTACTGTACTGGTACTCTAAAATATTGAAAAGTAGTTTTAATATCATTTATCTATTTAATAAACCAGTTTCTTTACGGTTCAGCGTTTTGTTTTAATATATCACGTGACTAAATGCATGATTTGCTATTGCATGCAAGCTTTTAAATAATTTCAATGACAGGAGCTATCAGCTCTAACATTGTGGATTAACGTTAAAGACGAAACAGTTTTATCCCATTTTAAAACTGCTTTCATGAACACTTAAAAACTAGAGGGACAAAGGTGGACCAATAGCAGGACATTGTCCTGCTTGGTATACTTGGTGAACTATCAACAAAGATCAGCAAGCAACGGTTAGGTTAGAATACTGGAACTGCCCAGTAACAATTGGCATCAGGATGTCGCATTTTTTTATTGATTTAACGAAAAGTCTTTACTAGTGTAAAAAATATTTTTTAAGACAAAAAAACATAAATTTGCTGACTTACATTTTAGTTTCTTAAGTCTTTATAGCACTTACAATAATTTAAATTAATAATTAGATAAGTATTACTTACTTTTTTAATATCCATCTTCCAAGCTGCTGTTATAAATATATAATTAACGTTTCCCATCATGTTATCGATCCAACCGGTACCAATTCCAGCAACAACAGGTGCCCAGAAATGTAAGGAAGTAAGGACTCTTACCCAGGGAACACGTACATTCTATAAACGGAAAGATTGAAAGTACTTTGCTGATTTTAAAGAAAGCTATTCTATTTTGTTTCTCATGGGACACTTTTATTTTAGGAAAGTATTTTCTTTTAATACTCGTATCTTTTTTCTAAACGAACGCACTTTTTTCTATGCTTTTCGGGAAAAGTTTTTTTGACATAAATGTTTTAAATGCTCGTGGATGTTCTAAGTATGTCAAAATTTTATCATCAAAATTCAAGGACTAGATACGTAGTTGTACTGACCTCTGTTTTCCGAGAACTCAAGGATGTCTCAATATATTTCTTTTCCTCTGGTGTTATTCTCGGATGAGTCGCTGGACTTTGATGTCCAAGAAAGATCCACACTACACACCAGACTAAATTGAGAGCACCTACAATGTAGCAACATCCAGGATACCCAATAGATGATGCAGCTATTTGTCCTTCAGCCACATTAGATATGATAGCAAATACGAATGTACCTAAAAAAATAAAATTGTTTTGTTGTCGGTTTTAAGTAAAAAATAGTCAAGTTCCAAATATCACCACGATTAATACTAATAGAAACAGAGTCCATTGATATATTTTACAAACTACAGTTTCTCGAAAATAACTTTGCCAAAAACGAAAGAGGGAATGAAGTAAATATGTGAAAATTGGCACGACAGAAAATCAGATGGACATAAGTACCAATTAATTTTTTTTTATCACAACCCTGAGAATTTGCATCTAGAATCTCCGGAAATTCCAGCAATTATAACCAATCCGAGGATAATTTTAATTTATTTAGTAATCTATCAACACACAGCATTTTTTATTCTGGACGATAGATCACTGAAAGAACAGCATATTGATTGTTAGCTGAAGCTAAATTAAACGTTGTCCAGGAAGCCTTTTCGAGTAGGCTGCTTCTGCACATCATGATATGACGTGGATTCCTTACACTTTATTAAGGCCATGCAATACGTATTCAGTGCCGGTTTATGAATTTGTGCGCCCCTAGGCAATATGTTTTTTGGCGCCCCCATGTCCATAGCAACCTCTATTTGTTTAAAAGTACAGATACAATATTCATTTTTGTTCGGCGCCCCTATTTTTGTTTGACGCCTCTAGGCACGTGCCTAGAGTGCCTAATGGGTAAACTGGCACTGTACTTATTACATACTACCCTATGCAAAGTGGAAAATTCTATTGCAGTTTATTTTTCAACTGATTGGAAACACTCTTAACGATTTGTTCAAGAATGGCTTTGACAAAAATACCATTCTGACTGCATTTTGGATTTTCTCTGATCAGCACACTCCCCAAACCATTGATAATAATCTGTTGTACAAGATAAAACATCGCAGTTATACGCACAAACATTTTAGAATACACAATAGCCATTTTTTCTCCAAAAATGTTTACATTTTCGTTGCCTTAATGCCACAATAGGGTAACCATCTGACCGGATAGATCCGGTCTTGACCGGATTTTAAAGGCGTTGGCCGGACTCCGCCCGGATTTCATTAAAGACCGGATTTTCTACACCATCAGACAACGATGCAATTTCCGGAAAAAAGTCTTTTTAAAGGCTGTTTTAAGTGGCCAAAAATATAAATAATTTACGGGGTTATAAAAAACAGACTTATAAAACCAGTAAAATGGTAATACAAATTTTAGTTTTATTTTTTACACAAAAAACAAGACTTTTTTCTATAAAATCAGGATTTCTCACCGGTCACGGTGGCTTTAGCACCTAGTAAACCTATTAAGGTAATATTTTTAACTACAGTAATAATTCTTAAATGTGATGCATGTTTTTTGTTACTCAGTAAAATAGCGTTCAATACTGCTTTATTGTGGTGGACTTTTTTGTCTTATATTTCAATTTCAAAACCAAATTTAGGTAAAATTATTAGCTTTACGGGCGGTAAAATTTAATTTCTCCCCCCCCCCCCCCCTCCTTTGAAATTTCCTAGATCCGGCACTGGTAAAAAGGTGAGTCAAGTTTCTCCCTGAATTTTTTACGAATATTCAAGTACTGAAATTTTAAAATGTCACCATGTCTATGTTAATGATTTTTAATGCTCTCTAATTTTGACACAAACATCTACTCGACGATACCTTTCAAATAATGTACTACACAACTCCCTTACTATTTTATTTCATTTAATTAATTTTTCCAAATGGCACCCAGCCGCTATCTTAAATATTAAAAGTGTGAAAGTTATAACAAAAAGTAGTATTTATGATTAAAGTGTACCAAATTTTAAATTTCCATATTTACGGGTTCAAAAAATAAAGGGGGTGGACATTTTTGAGCCGCACAGTATAGAGGTATTATTGTCATGGTCAAAATAATGGCACTTTTAATTCAGTCAAAACGCTGTTCCTGGAGCTGTGAAATAAATGTACAACTTTCTGTCCGTAAGCGCAGTGCCGGTTCATCCATTGGGCGCTTGGGGCTGGCGCCAGGGGCCAGGGCCCCGGAGGGGCCCGGAATTAAGTTTGCTTAAAATAAAGTAAAGTGGTTTGGGGCTTTCAATTATTTTTCGATGCGATGCCCGGCTTCCGGCCCATCCACCACTGAAACGAAGCATGGGATCCTAAATACAACAAAAATTATCAAAATTTGCTTCGACTTGCAACGCCACTGATTAAACGAATACGTGAATACCCGAATGACCTGATCAAAATCATGACCTGGCACGCGGAACAAGCCGATCACCATAGCAACGAGCGATGCGGTTCTTTCGGGCGGCCACCCGCCATTTCGCAATTGAAGAGTTAAGCGTTGTTGTCTGGTTTAATATTTTGGAATTTTTTTTAAGTTAAGCAATAATACAGACGAAAAATCAGCAGTTAGAAAAGAAGCCAAGGCCCTGCACACTAAAATGGACACTTTTGAGACAGCTCTATTAACATTGATTTGGGCAAGAATTTTGGAAAGAGTAAATGCAACAAGCAAAACTTTAGAAACTATGGACCTGAATGTGTCATTTGGAGTAGAGTTGATGACATCTCTTTTGACCTTTGTTGAAGAAACAAGAAAAGGGTTTAACTAAATTGAATTAGAAGCAAAAACTTTCTTTTGCGAAGACGCATATCTCTAACTCTAACATATCCTATAAAATTGACATTCAAAGAACAAAAAATAAAAAAGAAAAAGATTTTTTGACGAAACAGATGAAAATGAAACAGTTTTAAAGGGAAAAGAGAGATTCAGAATTGAAGTATTTCATGTCATATGCGACAATATTTCGCAAGATCTTTCAAAAAGAATTGATTGTTACAAAGAAGTAACAACAGCCTTCAGATGCTTTTTTACCCAAGATAAAGAAGAAATCAAGACGTCAATCAATCTTCTATGCGAGGAATATAAAAAAGATGTTGATGAAACCAAAGAGGACTTAAATAATGAAATTACTCATTTTATCGAATTGTGTAAAAATTTAAATAAAACTACAATTTATGAAAAATTTGAGGTCATCCAGAACGTAAAAGCAACTTTTCCCAATATTTTAACTATCTTGCAAATTTATTTGACCATATCAATTTCAAATGCATCAGGCGAGCGGTCTTTTTCAGCCTTAAAACGAATAAAAACATATTTAAGGTCAAATTTGTGCCAACAAAACCTGGATGCCTTATCCCTATTAGACAGTGAGGGCATAAAGTCTGGAAACACCTAGTTTTTTACGAAACTATACATTTTCGGAAGAAACGCCGAAACACGTCGATTTTGTTCTCATTTTCTACACATTCTGAAAATATTTGATGATATACAGGGTGTGCCATAAAAGTTGGGCATTTGTCAAATTTGATTTTTTAAATAGAATACCCTGCATATTATTCCATTTTTGAATTGTGCGTTAGAAAATCAACATCTTTTGTATAAACCACCCTTCCTCTAAAATCAATTGTTTGCGAGATATTGCAACTTGAAAATTGCTAGCCCGCAAAATTAAATAAAGTCAAAAAATAATTTAACACATTTTTATTTTAACAACAACAATCCAACTGAGACAATTTTAACGCAGCAAATGCTGAAATTGTTGACCGTTAACTTCCCGGCAATATCCTAGCCTATCCATAAACTCCTCTTGTACGTTACGGATGAAAGGTGGAGAAATTTGCCGAATTTCATCCCTTATACGATTTTTTAAAGCTTCTATGTTAGGAGGTCTGTTAAAGTAAACTTTACTTTTTAAATATCCCTACAGGAAATAATCAAGGGGGTCAAATCCGGTGACCTCGCAGGCCATTCTATGGGGCCACGACGTCCTATCCACCTGTCAGGAAATATCTCGTTGAGATATTGCCTAACAGCTAACGCATAGTGAGGTGGGGTCCCATCTTGTTGAAACCACATTGTTAAGGCTGGTGTATCAGGCTCATCACCTGGATACCGCTGAGCTAAGGCAGGAATTAACTCTACAAGTCTAGATACATTTGGCCGGTCAAATTTTCGTCAAAAAAATAGGGACCAACAATCTGGTCTTGAAACATTCCTGCCCAAACATTGACTTTTTCTGGATGTTGCGTATGAGACACTTGAGCCCAATGGGGATTCTCTTTAGACCAATTCCTACAGTTTTGCCGGTTGACAGTACCATTGAGAAAAAAGGTAGCTTCATCCGAAAATAAAACATTTGCCCAAAACAAGGGATCCATGTTGCACCGTTCTTGCATATTTTCACAAAACTGGAGTCGGCGGTCATAGTCATCTTCGTTTAATTCATGTATTAGTCTTATTTTGTATGGATGATATTTCTCTTTATGCAGAATATTTTTCACTGATGACTGACACACGTTTAAATCTAATGCCACTTGATGGGTTGACAAATGTGGATTCTCGTTGTAACTGAGTAAAACATCTAATTTAATATTATCATCTAATTTGGGCCTACCTGTCCTGGGCAGATCTTTTACAGTCCCATGTTCATGAAATTTTTTGATAATTTTGCTGACCGTCGATTTTGTAATTGCTTGTCGCTCTGGATGTGTGTTATTAAAAAGTTCGCAAACTTCGTCAAGATGCCTACGACGATCTCCCCAGCTAAACATCATAAGGATTTCAATCCTTTGGGTCTTGGAAAGCATATTTTAAGATACAAATTACTATCTTATTTAAATGTGTTTGATTTTTGACACAACTATCATAATGGGACATGCTGGTTTCCAGGGTAGTGCAATAATTCAAGGTGTAAGAATTACCAATTTTCAAGTTGCAATATCTCGCAAACAATTGACTTTGGAGGAAGGGTGGTTTATACAAAAGATGTTAATTTTCTAACGCACAATTCAAAAATGGAATAATATACAGAGTGTTCTGTTTAAAAAATCAAATTTGACAAATGCCCAACTTTTATGGCACACACTGTATATAATCAAATATTTTTAGAATATGTAGAAAATGAGAACAAAGTCGACGTGTTTCGGCGTTTCTTCCGAAAATGTATAGTTTCGTCAAAAACTAGGTGTTTCCAGACTTTATGCCCTCACTGTATATAGAAAATGCTGAACTAGAGCAAATGAACTGCGATGAAATTATATAATAATATGAGTTTGCTAATGCCAAAGCGAGGAAAAAAAGATTTAATTTTGTTTTGTATTTTCTAGAATGTTTCATTTCTTTGTTTGTTTTTGTTTTGTATTGTTTGCAATATTCTGTTTTTTGTATTTTTTGAAATACCTATACTATTTTGTGGAACTGTTTTTCATTTTGTTTTTTTCTAAGAAATGTACCTATAATATTGTAGTTTATATAATAAACATTGAACAAAACATGTTTTTACTTGGTAAAAAATGTTTTATTTCTTTGTTTGTTTTTGTTTTGTATTGTTTGCAATATTCTGTTTTTTGTATTTTTTGAAATATTATTTTTTGGAATTTTTTTTCTTTTTGTTTTGTTCGAAGAAATGTACCTACATTATAGTTTATATAATAAACATTTTACAATTAAAACACGTTTTTACTTGGTGAAAAAAAACCAACAGCAATGGGGGCCCCTATGTCTCCAGTGCCCAGGGCCCGAAGTTAGCTTAAACCGGCACTGGGTAAGCGAAAGGCAAAGGTTTTCAATTTGTTGGCACTTGCAGCATTTTTGTTTGCGAGTTCATTGATTTATACTACCCTATACCTTTAAAAGCATGTAATAGAAAATTGTGTTTTATATTAATAAAAACTTACAAACAATTAAAACCATCCCTGCTTTGGACCTTTCTTCAACTGGCACCCACAAACCACCAACACTGGTGTTTAGCGGACCAAACAATCCAAGAACTCCACCCGACAAAATTCTAGACAACATGACACCAGCTGAGCCCCACATTCTAGCAAATGCGGGAATAAGCATAAACAATATGCTGTTAGCCGAAATAGATCCCAAAATTAGCCATTTGTGTCCATATCTTTTTCCCAGATAACCAGCTATTAGTTGAACCGGTATGCCTAGCCAGCCACCAGACGACAAAATAACACCTTTGTTTGTCCAGTTGTATGTCTAAAAAATATATGAAGCAATTAACTAAAATTAGTCTAAGTTTATTACCTTAAAACTAAACTCTCCATTTTGTCAGTTTTTTCTTGCTTCTCGTCAGTTACTGCAATGCCCTTTTTACTGGCTCAGCATTGCAAGAACATAGAGTTAATATGGAAGAGTTGACGCACTCGTCGAAAAAATAAATCGACAGTAGAGGTCCAGAAATAGGAGAAAATCCGAGTAAAACTTTATTTTGCTTCAGAACTGCTTTTCTATATATAAGTATATATATATATATATAAGTATATATGTATATATATATATATATATATATATATATATATATATATATATATATATATATATATATATATATATATATATATATATATATATATATATATATATATATTGTTCACACAATTTTAGTCGACGATCATTTAAAACGATTTTATGAAATTCTTACACAATTTCTTCAGAAGATGCCGGTTTTGACCAGCCGGAACGCTTCAGTGTTCGCACGACTGCGTTTATAGTCTGCAACCCAGGTTTTAACTGTTGGACATGAAGAAGCTGACTTGTTCAAAGTAGCATCAAGCTCAGCTTTTATTTCGGTAGAGGGTGAACCCTTAATGCCGAAATATTGTATTAAAGCACGGAACTCGATTTTTTCCATCATTTATAGAATGTAAAACTGCATATACTTTAGCGACTCTAAAGTACAAACTACCTTATGCTTAAAATTTTAAGGGTATACCTACTAACGAAGAGTACTGCTGCGTAAACACGTGTCAATATTATAATAAATTACAATTGATAGGAATATTGATAATTGTTTACATGGTAAAGTATACAACAGATTATAGTATATTTTCTATACGCAAAAACCGACTCTTATCTTATATAATTATAAAATCTAAAACAATCTAAAAACTTACAGGAATATCTGCATTGGAAGATGTATTACTGGTTGTCATGGCAATGATAATTACAGAGAAGCCAAGGTTTGTTACCAGTACCAATCCTGATCCAACTGCCATCATAACAATTATTGCGTGTCTTGCACCAAAGCAAGGCCCTGCAAATATTACAATCAGTTATTCCTGGTTAAGATCTCAACTCTAGATGAGTTTTAATCATCACATTTGACGATACTAACGCATTTTTCATAATCTAGGTATCTTGAATAATAGAGAATACGAATGTACTCTGTTTATTTCATAAATAGTTCAAAAAGTCATTACAAAACCAAAAATGTTATTTGGAAGGAAACTAGATTGCGTAGATCGCCTAATCGCCCCCGAGGGGGCTCTATAAGGTCGGTAATATCATCATTGTCATGCCCTGAAAATTTCGTGTTTCTAGGCCATGTATTAAGGAAGATATCACACTCCTACCGACTGATGATGCAGAATAGACCGCCCTTCGTAACCATGTCGCTACACACATACAAACACCACACATAGAATCTACTTTTGCCAAAAGAAACTTTTCGGACACCCTGTATACATACATACAAACATAAACACATATTAATACAAATGTATTCGATTTGCGTGAAATCCGACCTAATAAAGTTTATCTAAGTAATAGGAATCCCATATCAAGACTTTTCGGACACCCTGTATACATTCAAACTAACACCCACACGTTTAAATAGGAATATAGTCGATTTACTTAAAATCCGAATTAATTAGGTTTATTTCGGTACTATTAGAAGTATTTGCCAATACCAAGACTTTTCGAACACCCTGTATAGGTATATACAACACATATAAAGACAAATATCATCGATTTTGCATGAAATCCGGTTTAATTACATTTATCCTGGTACTACTAGGAGTATTTGCTCCTACAATGACTTTTTGGACAGCTTGTATACAGACATATACCTCCGTACACATAGAAATGCAAATGTATACGATTTGCTTTAAATCCGACAATTAAGTTTATATTTATACAAATAGCAAAGGTATTTGCCAATACAAAGACTTTTCGGACACCCTGTACTATACATCCATACAAACACGACACATAGTACACAACTATCCAAATCAATACATTACGGAAATAGCAAATTATTCGTCGTCACGGCAGCGGAAAATCAAAATTATTTTCACATAAAAAAGTAGCTTACTTCCTTCCCTTTCGATTGCCACTTCAGTCGTTTCAATTAGATAAGCCGTGCGTGAGTTAGAAATTGTCAACTTTATCCTTAATCGTTGCTATAGAAAGCATGGGAATCGATTTTTACAGATATATTTTTGAATGATTGACCGAATTCTTCCCCGACAACAAATTTCGACTATCCAACTCAATACTTTACGGAAATCGCAAATTATTCGTCGTCACGGCAACGGAAAATCAAAATTATTTTCACATAAAAAAGTAGCTTACTTCCTTCCCTTTCGATTGCCACTTCAGTCGTTTCAATCAGATAAGCCGTGCGTGAGTTAAAAATTGTCAACTTTATCCTTAATCGTTTCTATGCTAACCATGGGAATCGATTTTTACAGATATATTTTTGAATGAGTGCCCGAATTATTCCCAGATATCAAATTTCAACTATCCAACTCAATACATTACGGAAATCGCAAATTATTCGTCGTCACGGCAACGGAAAATCAAAATGATTTTCACATAAAAAAGTAGCTTACTTCCTTCCCGTTCGATTGCCACTTCAGTCGTTTCAATCAGATAAGCCGTGCGTGAGTTAGAAATTGTTAACTTTATCCTTAATCGTTGCTATGCCAACCATGGGAATCGATTTTTACAGATATATTTTTGAATGAGTGCCCGAATTCTTCCCAGACATCAAATTTCAACTATCCAACTCAATACATTACGGAAATAGCAAATTATTCGTCGTCACGGCAACGGAAAATCAAAATTATTTTCACATAACAAAGTAGCTTACTCCCTTCCCTTTCGATTGCCACCTCACTCGTTTCAATCAGAAATTGTCAACTTTATCATTAATTGTTGCTATAGAAACCACGCGAATCAAAATTTACACATATAATTTTATATTATGATTGACCGAATTCTTCCCATATATCAAATTTCCAATCTCCAACTCAATAAATACCGGGAATAGCAAATTGTTCGTCGTCACGACAACGAAATGTCAAAATTATTTTCACATAAAAAAGGAGCCTACTTCCTTGCCAATCGATTGCCACCTCACTCGTTTCAATCAGATCAGCCGTGCGTTAGTTAGAAATTGGCAACTTTATCCTTAATCGTTGCTATAGAAACCACGCGAATCAAAATTTTACATATAGAATTTTGAATAATTGACCGAATTCTTCCCATATATCAACTTTCAACTGTCCAACTCAAAAATTAACGAAAATAGCTAGTTGTTCGTCGTCATGCCAACGAAATGTCGAAATTATTTTGAAATATGAAAATTGCTTACTTCCTTCCCTTTCGATTGCCACCTCACTCGATTTAATCAGATAAGCCGTTCTCAAATAATAACAAACCTAAGCAAATTTTTAATCAGACCCGTCATTGTGATTTACCCCATATACTACCTAATGGGATAAAACCATTCTATGCAGCTTTGCACCGTCATCGAAAAATAGTTAAAAATGGTTCTGAATGCCCAATTCTTCAAGTTATATGTTCCGTAATCCACACGGGAAGGTCTGTAAAGGCGTTGCCCGGTACTTTCAAGCCCAAAACGGTCCAGAAACCCTAAAATTCTCGCAAGAAAAACTGGCATTTTGGCGACATTTAGACCCTTCATATTATAATACATTTCTCCGTATAAACTGATTTGGAAATGCTTTTGCAGGGTCTCAGAAAGATAAAAAAATTGGTATTTAGTGCTTAAATCGCCCAATGAAATGCACCATAATTAAAAATATAAAGTCCATTCTGTCTTTTCCATGTATATTCCAAGCCGAAATGGGCCCAGGATCTCTCCAAAATCACTAAAAATATTGACATTTTTGCATAATTCTGACAGGTCATATTTTTTAATTTCGACGTAAAGATAGGCTGCTTCAACTGATTTTCCAAGGCAGACTATTAATATATGCATTTTTTAAAATTTTTCCTGCACCGATGCTAAAAGAGCTTTTTATTTATAACTTTAACGAAAAAATATGTAATTTTAATTAGTGTGGAGTATTCTCAGATGATGTAGGAAGAAAATAAACCAAAAAAGAGCTGTTAAATAAGAGAAATAATATATTATAATAATGCCATTTAAAGATGAATTTAGGTTGAAAAAAACAGAAAAAATGAGTTTTTACCTCCTAGATGCGGTCCTGGATCACCCGTTCGGGATTTATTTTAAAGCCTGATTATATCCCCAAGGGATGGCGTTGAAAAAGTTGGAAGAAATTAGATAGGAAAAGATACAGAGTGTTTCGAATGTAGCGATGTCATGAAAGAAAATCGTAAAAAATCGAAACTTAATTATCGATTGCTCCTTTCCTATTAAGAATGAAGGAACCAAAAAATACGGTTACAATGTAGCTCGGCGAGATCTTCCCGATAGGGTACATGGGATTTCGATTTGAATCCATTTTGACCCCCAAAATAATTGACAACCGTCAAAAATTTGCGTGAAAATTCGTAATTTCCAGTTTTTACCAAATTTTTCCAATTTCCAGTCGTTTTAGGTATAGGTAAATGTATTGCAAAAAGAAAGTATTTGAGATTCTTTAGTTTTAAGTTCAAATACGTTTTTCTGTCCGAGGTTCCGCCGATCGAGTTATTTGGTGCCAAAGAGGGGTCTGCAAACGGCATTTTTCGACATAAAAAAAATTCAAAAAAATTACTTCCCATTTTCCGAATACCGCCAGTTTCAATAGGGTTCTGAAGCTCCCGGTCCTCTACAACCTCCAAAAATTTAAATCGATTTAATTAAGTTTTGCGACCTGTAATCGATCCCATAGGAATTCGCGGAAATTTCGAATTTGACGTTTTATAACTCCGAAACGGAACACCCTGTATAACTGAATTTTTTATCGAAGCTAGACGCACTATCCCTCTATTAACCCAGCAAATTTGAACGGTCCACCTGCAACCGTCTCGGAGAAAAAAAATTGAGATTGTCGAAAAACACGATTTGTCAACGGACATACATTTTTCTGACTCACAGCTAGGTATATAGACCGCTGTTGGCGGTCTATAACTAGATTGCGTAGACCGCCTAATCGCCCCCCGAGGGGGCTCTATAAGGCCGGTAATATCATCATTGTCATGCCCTGAAAATTTCGTGTTTCTAGGCCATATATTAAGGAAGATATCACACTACTTCGGACTGATGATGGAGAATAGACCGCCCTTCGTAACCGTATCGCTACATACATAAAAACGCCTACACGTAGAAACTATTTTTGCCAACGAAAAACTTTTCGGGCACCCTGTATACATACATACAAACATAAACACATATTAATACAAATGTATTCGATTTGCGTGAAATCCGACCTAATAAAGTTTATCTAAGTAGTAATAGGAATCCCATACCAAGACTTTTCGGACACCCTGTATACATTCAAACTAACACCCACACGTTTAAATAGGAATATAATCGATTTACTTAAAATCCGAATTAATTAGGTTTATTTCGGTACTAGTAGAAGTATTTGCCCATACCAAGACTTTTCGAACACCCTGTATACGTATATACAACACATATAAAAACAAATATAATCGATTTTGCATGAAATCCGGTTTAATTACATTTATCCTGGTACTACTAAGAGTATTTGCTCCAACAATGACTTTTTGGACAGCTTGTATACAGACATATACCTCCGTACACATAGAAATGAAAATTTATACGATTTGCTTTAAATCCGACAATTAAGTTTATATTTGTACAAATAGCAAAAGTATTTGTCCATACAAAGGCTTTTCGGACACCCTGTACTATACATACATACAAACACAATAAACACGATACATAGTACACAACTATCCAAATCAATACATTACGGAAATAGCAAATTATTCGTCGTCACGGCAGCGGAAAATCAAAATTATTTTCAAATTAAAAATTAGCTTACTTCCTTCCCTTTCGGTTGCCACTTCAGTCGTTTCAATCAGATAAGCCGTGCGTGAGTTAGAAATTGTCAACTTTATCCTTAATCGTTGCTATAGAAACCATGGGAATCGATTTTTACAGATATGTTTTTGAATGATTGACCGAATTCGTCCCAGATATCAAATTTCAACTATCCAACTCAATGCATTACGGAAATAGCAAATTATTCGTCATCACAGCAACGGAAAATCAAAATTATTTTCACATAAAAAAGTAGCTTACTTCCTTCCCTTTCGATTGCCACTTCAGTCGTTTCAATCAGATAAGCCGTGCGTGAGTTAGAAATTGTCAACTTTATCCTTAATCGTTGCTATAGAAACCATGGGAATCGATTTTTACAGATATATTTTTGAACGATTGACCGAATTCTTCCCAGATATCAAATTTCAACTATCCAACTCAATACATTACGGAAATCGCAAATAATTCGTCGTCACGGCAACGGAAAATCAAAATTATTTTTATATAACAAAGTAGCTTACTCCCTTCCCTTTCGATTGCCACCTCACTCGTTTCAATCAGATAAGCCGTGCGTGAGTTAGAAATTGTCAACTTTATCATTAATTGTTGCTATGGAAACCACGCGAATCAAAATTTACACATATAATTTTTAATGATTTACCGAATTCTTCCCATATATCAAATTTCCAATCTCCAACTCAATAAATACCGGGAATAGCAAATTATTCGTCGTCACGGCAACGAAATGTCAAAATTATTTTCACATAAAAAAGTAGCTTACTTCCTTGCCAATCGATTGCCACCTCACTCGTTTCAATCAGATCAGCCGTGCGTGAGTTAGAAATTGGCAACTTTATCCTTAATTGTTGCTATAGAAACCACGCGAATCAAAATTTTACATATAGAATTTTGAATAATTGACCGAATTCTTCCCATATATCAACTTTCAACTGTCCAACTCAAAAATTAACGAAAATAGCTAGTTGTTCGTCGTCATGCCAACGAAATGTCGGAATTATTTTGAAATAAGAAAATTGCTTAATTCCTGCCCTTTCTATTGCCACCTCACTCGATTTAATCAAATAAGCCGTTCTCAAATAATAACAAACCTAAGCAAATTTTAAATCAGACCAGTCATTGTGATTTACCCCGTACACTAACTAATGGAATAAAACCATTCTATGCAGGTTTGCACCGTCATCGAAAAATTGTTAAAAATGGTTCTAAATGCCCAATTCTTCAAGTTATATGTTCCGTAATCCACACCGGAAGGTCTGTAGAGGCATTGCCCGGTATTTTTCAAGCCCAAAACGGTTCAGAAGCCCTAAAATCTCACAAGAAAAACTGGCATTTTTGCGACATTTCGACCCTTCATATTATAATACATTTCTCCGTATAAACTAATTTTTAAATCCATTTGCAGGGTCTCAGAAAGATAAAAAAAATTGGTATTTAGTGCTTAAATCGCCCAATGAAATGCACCATAATTAAAAATATAAAGTCCATTCTGTCTTTTCCATGTATATTCCAAGCCGAAATAGGCCCAGGATCTTTCCAAAATCACTAAAAATATTGACATTTTTGCATAATTCTGACAGGTCATATTTTTTAATTTCGACGTAAAGATAGGCTGCTTCAACTGATTTTCCAAGGCAGACTATTAATATATGCATTAATTTTTCCTGCACCGATGCTAAAAGAGCTTTTTATTTAATAAGTTTAACGAAAAAATATGTAATTTTAATTAGTGTGGAGTGTTCTCAGATGATGTAGGAAGAAAATAAACCAAAAAAGAGCCGTTAAATAAGGGAAATAATACATAATAATGCCATTTAAAGATGAATTTTGATGGAAAAACACAGAAAAAATGAGTTTTTACCCCCTAAATCAGGCCCTGGATCACCCATTCGGGATTCATTTTAAAGCCTGATTATATCTCCAAGCGATAGCGTTGAAAAAGTTGGAAGAAATTAGATAGGAAAAGATACAGAGTGTTTCGAATATAGAGATGTCATGAAAAAAAATGGTCAAAAATCGAAATTTAATTATCAATTGCTCCTTTCCTATTAGGAATAAAAGAACTAAAAAATACGTTTGTAACGTATTTCGGCGAGCTCTTTCCGATAAGGCTCATGGGATTTCGATTTGAATCCATTTTGACCCCCCAAAAAATTCAAAACCGTCAAAGATTTGCATGAAAATTCGTAATTTCCAGTTTTTCCCAAATTTTTCCAATTTCCAGTCGTTTTAGGTATAGGTAAATGTATTGCAACAAGAAAGTATTTGAGATCCTTTAGTTTTATGTTCAAATCCGTTTTTCTGTCCGACGTTCCGGCATCAAGTTATTTAGCGCCAAAGAGGGGTCTGCAAACTGCATTTTTCGACCTAAAAAAATTCAAAAGAACTACTTCCCATTTTCCGAATACCGCCAGTTTCAATAGGGTTCTGAAGCTCCCGGTCCTCTACAACCTCCGAAAATTTAAATCGATTTAATTAAGTTTTGCGACCTGTAATCGATTTCATACGAATTCGCGGAAATTTCGAATTTGACGTTTTATAACTCCGAAACGATACGCCCTGTGTAACCGAATTTTTTATCGAAGCTAGACGCACTATCCCTCTATTAACCCAGAAAATTTGAACTTTCCACCTGCAACCATCTCGGAGAAAAAAAAGTGAGATTGTCGAAAAACCCGATTCCCCAACCAACGGACATTTTTCTGAGTGACGGGGCGGTATAGAGACCGGCCTGAAAGGCGGTCTCTAACTAGTACGGGTATACCGCCTAATCGCCCCCCGAGGGGGCTCTATAAGGTCGGTAATATCATCATTGTCATGCCCTGAAAAGTTCGTGTTTCTAGGCCATGTATTAAGGAAGATATCACACTCCTACGGACTGATGATGCAGAATAGAGCGCCCTTCGTAACCATGTCGCTACACACATACAAACACCACACATAGAATCTACTTTTGCCAAAAAAAACTTTTCGGACACCCTGTATACATACATACAAACATAAAAACATATTAATACAAATGTATTCGATTTGCGTGATATCCGACCTAATAAAGTTTATCTGAGTAATAATAGGAGTATTTGCCCATACCAAGACTTTTTGGACACCCTGTATACATTCAAACTAACACCCACACGTTTAAATAGGAATATAGTCGATTTACTTAAAATCCGGATTAAGTAGGTTTATCTCGGTACTAGTACAAAGATTTGCCCATACCAACACTTTTCGGACACCCTGTATACACACATACAAACATAAACACATATTAATACAAATATATTCGATTGGCGTGAAATCCGACCTAATAAAGTTCATCTAAGTAATAATAGTAGTATTTGCCCATGCCAAGACTTTTTGGACACCCTGTATACATTCAAACTAACACCCAAGCGTTTAAATAGGAATATAGTCGATTTACTTAAAATCTGAATTAAGTAGGTTTATCTCGGTACTAGTAGAAGTATTTGCCCATACCAAGACTTTTCGGATACCCTGTATACATACATACAAACATAAACACATATTAATACAAATATATTCGATTTGTTTGAAATTCGACCTAATAAAGTTTATCTAAATAATAATAGGAGTATTTGCTCATACAAGACTTTTTGGACACCCTGTATACATTCAAACTAACACCCACACGTTTAAATAGGAATATAGTCGATTTACTTAAAATCCGAATTAATTAGGTTTATCTCGGTTGTAGTAGAAGTATTTGCCCATACCAAGTCGTTTCGGACACCCTGTATACACACATACAAACATAAACACATATTAATACAAATATAATATTCGATTTGCGTGAAATCCGACCTAATAAAGTTTATCTAAGTAATAATAGGAGTATTTGCCCATACCAAGGCTTTTCGGACACCCTGTATACATTCAAACTTACACCCACACGGTTAAATAGGAATATAGTCGATTTACTTAAAATCCGAATTAAGTAGGTTTATCTCGGTACTACTAGAAGTATTTGCCCATACCAAGACTTTTCGGACACCCTGTATACATACATACAAAGATAAACACATATTAACACAAATATATTCGATTTGCGTGAAATCCGACCTAATAAAGTTTATCTAAGTAATAATAGGAGTATTTGCCCATACCAAGACTTTTTGGACACCCTGTATACATTCAAACTAACACCCACACGTTTAAATAGGAATATAGTCGATATACTTAAAATCTGAATTAAGTAGGTTTATCTCGGTACTAGTAGAAGTATTTGCCCATACCAAGTCTTTTCGGACACCCTGTATACATACATACAAACATAACCACATATTAATACAAATATATTCGATTTGCGTGAAATCCGACCTAATAAAGTTTTTCTAAGTACTAATAGGAGTATTTGGCCATACCAAGATTTTTGGACACCCTGTATACATTCACACTAAGACCCACACGTTTAAATAGGAATATAGTCGATTTACGTAAAATCCCACCTAATTAAATTTATGTTGGTACCTACTAGTAGAAGTATTTGCCCATACTAAGACTTTTCGAACACCCTGTATACGTATATACAACACAAATAAAAACAAATATAATCGATTTGCCTGAAATTCGGTTTAATTACATTTATCCTGGTGCTACTAGGAGTATTTGCTCCAACCAAGACTTTTTGGACAGCCTGTATACAGACATATATGTAAATCCGTACACATGAAAATGGAAATATATACGATTTGCTGACAATTAAGTTTATATTTGTACAAATAGCAAAGGTATTTGCCCATACAAACTTTTGTACTTTTCGGATACCCTGTAGACATATATACAATCACGCACATGCTGGAAGACATAAAATGTATTTTCGAATTGTTCTGGTTACTTTAAAACGATCCGAATCAATTCATTTCCCTAAAATTAAATTAATATGATTTAATAATAATTAATATATTGCCCCAAAGGTATACATACCCGCTCATGCTTAGGAATTATTTTATATATTATAATAACTTTATAACAAATATTTGGATGCCACTGAGCGCAATATTAGAATCTTCAATGATGCTTTGATTGTAGCGTCATAGGAAAATCGATTAAAATGGTATTTAATCGGTATATTATGAAATGAAATGTCTTTCTACTGAAAGTATAAGGTCCCTAAATCCCTTGCCCGGTAAATTTCAAGGCAAACTTGGTCCAGATTGGTCCAGATCTCGCAACAAAATGCTGACATTTGAGCCAAATTGTGACATTTCATACATTATAATTAAATTAATACATTTTCCCGTATAGAAATTGATTTTTATAATGCAATGTAGGGTCAACAAAAATTTCAAAAAAATGATATTTAATGCCCATCTCGTGCTACGAAATGGTCAGTAATAGATAAAAGAACGTCCATTTTATCAATTCCATGTATATTCCAAGCCGAAACTGGCTCAGGATCTTTAAAATATCGCTAGGAAAACTGGATATTTTGACAGCTCATATTTAACTTCGATGTAAAGCGTCACCAGTTCAATTGTTTTTTTTTCATGGCATGGTTTAATATTCGCAGTTTTTAAAATTTTTCCTGCACCGAAGGAAAAAAACCTATTTATTTATAACTTTAAAGCAAAAATATGGAGTTCTAATTAGTTAGCAGTGTTCTCAGATGATGAGGGAATAAAATAAACCAAAAAAGAGCTGTTAAATAAGAGAAATAATACATAATAATTCCATTTAAAGATGAATTTTGATGGAAAAAAACAGAAAAAATGTGTTTTTACCCCCTAAATCCGGCCCTAGATCACCCTTTCGGGATTCATTTTAAAGCCTGATTATATCCCCAAGGAATAGCGTTGAAAAAGTTTTAAGAAATTAGATAGGAAAAGATACAGAGTGATTCAAATGTAGAGATGTCATGAAAAAAAATCGTAAAAAATCGAAATTTAATTATCGCTTGCTCCTCTCCTATTAGGAATGAAGGAACCAAAAAATATGCAAATCACGTATTTCGGCGAGCTCTTTCCGATAAGGTACATGGGATTTCGATTTGAATCCATTTTGACCCCCAAAAAAATTGACAACCGTCAAAAATTTGCATGAAAAATCGTAATTTCCACTTTTTCTCAAATTTTTCCAATTTCCAGACGTTTTAGGTATAGGTAAATGTATTGCAAAAAGAAAGTATTTGAGATTCTTTAGTTTTAAGTTTCAATACGTTTTTCTGTCCGATGTTCCGGTTTCGACTTATTCGGTGCCAAAGTGGGGTCTACAAATGGCATTTTTCGACATAAAAAAATTCAAAAAAATTAGTTCCCATTTTCCGAATACCGCCAATTTCAATAGGGTTCGGAACACCACGGTCTTTTACAACCTCTGAAAATTTAAATCGATTTAATTCACTTTTGCGACCTGTATCCGATTTCAACGGAAATCGCTGAAATTTCGACTTTGACGTTTTATAACTCCGAAACGGAACACCCTGTATAACTGAATTTTTTACCGAAGCTAGTCGCACTATCCCTCTATTAACCCAGAAAATTTGATTGCCCCCCCTCTAACCGTTTTCGAGAAAAAAATTGAAAAGGTGAAAACGTCGAAACGGACGACAACATACGCACATACACACAACTTTTTTCCCAGCAGGGGTATATAGACCGCTTTCGCGGTCTGTAATTGTTAGGATAATTTACTAACATTTATTTTTACTTCTCGGTATAATTTACTACAATTATTTAAAAAGCCGCCACGATACATGTTATCTAAAGTGGCTGTTTCTTGCTAAGTTCTTAAATTAAATCTTTTTTATTTTTTGCCCAGAAGTTTTGATAAGCATGTGAGTGGTCGTATTGTTTACAACAAATTAGTCTTGGGCGTTTAAAAAAATAAGAAGCACAAAAACTGAATTTAAGATCTTAACCCCCTTAGCGATTTTTTGTGACCCGGTTAAAAACTAAATGTAGGCATTTTCCGTTGGTTATTATATTAAGTGGGAAGTTTTTGATGCAGCTTAGTGCTAAACTCTAAGCTCAATAATCTCGGCACTGGCTTGTGATCAAAACAAGACTTTCAGCTTGGTGGGCAGAAGAGCGTTTGTTCGTAAGAATGGTAAACATGTTTACAATATTTTATTTGCAGGACTCGAGATTTTCGCCATATAAGAATCTGGCGAAAAGTCCCCAATATCAGTCTTAGTTGGAATATAAGCGGAAAAATACATTTTTAACTATGTATCGTATGCAGTAGTAACCGCCATTACACCACCATGCAGTGAAGCGATGGTAACGCTGTCTGTGCTTGCTTTCTTTCAACAGGTCTCGGCAAAGCAGATCACTGTCCTATACGATTGCTTCAAATTTTTCTTTTACCATGCGATGAGGTATCCGTGGGGAAGCTATTTAATTTAGCGGCCGAACAACGACGATTTCAAAGCATAACGTAATTGGCCTAAATTTTCTTTTTTCGATTTGAGGAAACAGCGCTATTTACATAAAATATGGTTCTATTTGTTTTAATACACCCCTTATACTTACCTTTATCCCCTGTATAATGTATTCCATCTAGCAAGTTTGATTCATCGTCAATCTTCGCTTCTAGTTGGTAGCTATCCCGTTGTTCCGTCATTTTAATTAATGAAAATAGTAATTCTATTCAGTAACAGAAATTATAAATTAAAATTATATTTTCTTTTAAATTGTATTTATAAAATAATTGTAATGAACATTAACATAGGTACCGGTAGATACTGAAATTAAAATACGGATTTGCGTATTTTATAGTCATCGTAGTTGCAAATAGATAAAATCACAAACAATCATTTCTTATTATTGCTTATCGGCACAAGTACTTAAAAATATACAATGTGCTAAAATATCTTTAGATTTGCAGAAGTTTTTTTTTCAATGAATATTGGCATGATATTGAACGCAACATGCAAGTTTTTTTAACATATTTTAAATTTAGAATCTTTTTGTTGTTAATTAATTTCTATAACTTTTTTTTGTGCAAATTGTGCTTAGTGTATTGAAAGTGGTATAACTACTACCCGTGTTTGTAACAAACCCTGTATTGAATTTGAGTGACATGATCTGTATATGGAAAAATACATATTTTTATTAGGTACATTTTTATTCGTTTGGGTGGTCGGGGGGGGGGGGGTAATTACCCCATTACCCCCCATAGACCCGCGCTTGGGGTCAAAAATGTTCCCTTCCTTTTATTTTTTGAACTGTTAAACAAAAATTGTTTAAAATTTGGCACACTTCAACAACAATATAAATACTACTTTTTGATATAAGTTTAAGACTTCTAACGTTCAAGATGGCGGCTGGGCATCACACAGTGATTCCGTAGATAGGTCATAAATCAAAATCTTTTTTGTCAGGGATCTGCAAGGTAGGCAGTGCTTTGGGTTTGATTGGGTTTGCCAAATTTACTTGAACCAATAAAACTTTGACACTTACGGACTAATTTAAGTCGATTTGTGACCGGCAAAGTCTAAACCACTGGGCGCCATCTCGAAAAAAAATACAAAGGGGGTTGTGTAATACACCAGTTGAAAGGTCTTCTCGACTAGATTATTGTGTAAATATTTGAGCGCATTCATAATATTAACAAAGAAACATTACCATGTCAAAACTTTAGCTCTTGAATATTCGTAAAACATTTAGGAAGAAACTTCATTGACCTATTTACTCCAAAAGCTGTTGGGAGGGTTTAGTTTACTTCCAAGCAAATAACCTATTTAGGAACATTTTCAAACATTTTCAAATGTGCCCATATCAGCATTGCGACAGGCAGTAGTTAGTTTGTTGTAACTCCAAAGGAGAGTTCGGCTGCATTACATCTTACATACATACCTTGTTTTAGATAGCCCCACAAAAGAAGTCCAAGGGTGCTAAATCGGGATACCGGGCTGGAACATTGAAGAACCGTATTGTTGATGGTTGGGCCTCTTTTTATACAGGGTGTTACAAAAAGATGTTAAGAAATTTTAAGGGCAGATTTTACATCTAAAAATATAAAAATAGGTTTATATTAACATGGATCCTCAAACGCTTCTTTTTCGAGATACAGGGTGTTTAATATTTTCACACCTCAAGTATTCCAAAGTGCTCGGAGTAATATGTGAAGACGATTTAGAGCATGTATTAAAGTCCGGAGAAGCCTTTTTCAGCATCTACTATTATTAACTTAAATCACAAAGTACTGTTTCCTTAGCAAAAAATATGTAAAAAAATCATTTCCATTATTTACGTTTATTGTAAGAAATAAATTAATTTTTATCTCGAAAACGGTGCGTTAGAACGAAAAAGCTCAAAAGACACCCTTCACGCAGATTTAATTGGGATTTAAGAGAACAATATCAATGTTGCAAGAAAACCAGTGGCATGTCATTTTTTTCGCTAAAAATAAATACTTAGGTACTACTACTAACAAATGAATATGCGAAAAGTTTAATATATTATTCTTACTTCTTCTTAGGGGCCTTGTGGGCTGGTGTCATGACAATCTCACTTCCGGTGCAACCGGAAGTCCTACAAAATATGACATTCAGGTACAAATTACTTCAATAATTTCAAGTGAATGAAGCCGTCGGAGAAAGTTAACACCATTTTTTAACATGGAAAACAATTTGGTAGCCTGTAGGGACATTGAGGGATTAATGGCAGCTTTAAATCTGGACTATGATTCAAAAGACTGGGGACTTTTCATTGATTCCTCAAAAGTCTTAAAGCTGTGTTACTCCATAATGGAAACAAGTTGCCTGCAGTCCCAATTGGTCATGCAGTCCACACGAATGAAACGTATAGCAATTTCAAATTGTTACTGGAGACCATACAATATGAAAGATATTTTATGGCAAATTTGTGGGGATTTAAAAGTTGTGGCGATTTTACTTGGAAGACAGCTAGGTTATACTAAATACTGCCGCTTCTTCTGCGAATGGGACTGTTGAGCACGATCAGATCACTACAGTAAGAAAATGTGGCCACCGAGAGAGTCTTTTAAGCCAGGAAAGAAAAATGTAACCAGCGCGCCATTAGTTCCCCCAGAAAAAATTTTACTGCCAGCACTTCATATAAAATTAGGACTTATGAAAAATTTTGTGAAGGCCATGGACAAAGAAGGCCGTGCTTTTAGTTATTTAAAAGAACAGTTCCTTAGAATCAGTGACGCTAAAATTAAAGAGGGAGATGCGCAATTCGATTCTATACTTGAAGGCAAGGAAAAAGACGCTTGGAATGCCTTTAAAATGGTTGCAACAAATTTTTGGGAAACATAAGAGCAGAAAACTATAAAGACCTGGTTGCCCAACTTATTTTGTGTTACCAACACCTGGGGTGTAATATTATGTCGTTGAAAATTCATTTCCGGGATTCTCATCTGGATTACTTTCCGGAAAATTGTGGTGCTGTAAGTGACGAGCACGGTGAGAGGTTCCATCAGGATATTTCAAACATGGAAAGAAGCTATCAGGGAAAATGGAACTGATGTGAGATGTTAGCCGACTACTACTGGACTATTACGAGAAATGCCCCAGATGCTGCTTTCAAAAGGCAGGTTAGGAAGTGTCTAAGCTTTAGATTCAATGATAAAAATGTGTTATGTATTTGTTTTTGTTGAATCAACAATATATTGTTATCTGTATTTTGTATGTCCATTGTATATGCTTGTAAATTAAAATTTTGTAACAAATAATTCAGATTTTTTTTGCGAGACCACTAAAACCTTTAATAGGTATTTTTTAGTTATTGGGTGGAGTTGAATCCTAAAAAATAGGTTTTGTTCAGGAAACAAAAAAAAGTTGAAATCTGTTCCCCAGTGATATCGTCGGCCCACTCCATTTAAAAAAAAGAAATCCCTCAAAATATAAAATTATTTTAAATGCTATTTGCTAGATCGCTGTCGCCCGTCCAAATATAACAAATGCAAACAAGCACGAACCAACATAATTCTTTTAGTCTGAACTAGGGTTGCCGGAGCTTAATTTTTGAAAATCGGGACACATGGACGGATTTTGCCTCATTCGCCATTTAAAAAAAATGTCTTTTATATATTATTCAGTCTTTAATACCATCCACAAAAAAATGAAAAAATATAAATTTATTCATATAACACGGTGTGGTATCAACTTACGAATCTGAAATTAAATTTATTTAATTTATTAGTTGCTACTATAGGGACGACTGGTCGGAAATTGTGACGACTCCCGATCGAGACAGTTGGCAACCCTAGCTAAACCCACGTTTACGGAAACATAATTATTGACATTACTGCCGCAATTGCGAAGTAAACACGTAAAATTGGTCGATCTTAACGGTTTCTTTAGTTTTTCATAATTGTTTTAGTTTTCCTCTCTTTTTAGGAAACAATCCTTAAATCGTTAATTCGGGAGAACTGACTCATCTACGAAACAAAATCGGTCAATCGGTTCAGGAACAATGCGCGAACATACATAAAAAGTCACACGTACCTACGGATCGAATTGACATCTTCCTCTTTGGAAGTCGGTTAAAAAATGTAATAAATGTTAAGGTTTGAAAATAGTAATGATGTCATTACGTCAAACTGACAGCTGCAACAAAATTTTTGACAGGGTCAAAATATGCGGTTTATTAAACTCAAGTAATTTATATACGCTTTTTCCTTCAGCAGCGCATACTAAAAGCTATAGAACTATAGTTCCATACTGATACTGATGGCTACTCTATATATAAGTATTGAATTGATGTAGCCTTTACTTGATGAAGATCCATTATTAAAATATTTAAAAGTAACAACAAAATTGTTTCAATCTTCACTAAATTTTTATTCATAAACACGACAATTGTTTCGACACACAGTGTCTTCGTCGGATGGTTGGTATAAACTAACTGTTCTTATTATATGTATTAAATACCCAACAAATTTTTTACCTAAATTTTTACAACGTGGTGATTATGTTTACAATACAGTTACGAGTAGGTAATGTCTTATATTTACAATGTTAAGTTATAGAATGTACAGGGTTATTCATTATATTTTGACTCCCACCTACAGCTCTTATTACAAGTTATAGGAAAAAACGTTAAATATAAAAGTTTTCGGTTTTTTCACGTAGTATCCTTTGGTGATAGCGGAAATAAAAAATCGACTTTACAACATTGAAAAAATTAATTCAGTCATATTTTTTTAAATGGAACACCCTGTATATTATTAGCTCAAATGAAAGATCTCTTTGTTCTGATTTCAAATATATATAATTTGTTAGCATTTGGTTCAGCCACTTTTGAAATATTTGAGTTTATAACTTATTTTCCCACCATTGGAGATCGTCAGTCATGCTTCGAAAACGTCGACGTTTGCAATAATAAAGTATTTTTTTTACAACTCAAATATTTCAAAAGTGGCTGAACCAAATGCTAACAAATTATATATATTTGAAATCAGAACAAAGAAATCTTTCATTTGAGCTAATAATATACAGGGTGTTCTATTTAAAAAAATATGACTCAATTAATTTTTTCAATGTTGTAAAGTCGATTTTTTTTCCGCTATTACCAAAAGATACTACGTGAAAAAATCTAAAACTTTTGTATTTAAAGTTTTTTTCTATAACTCGTAATAAGAGCTGTAGGTGGGAGTCAAAATATAATGAATAACCCTGTACCACAATACCGTTTTATTGCTGGAGGAATTTCCAACAAATTATAAATTTAACAATGGGGAACAATGGGGAACTATTCAAGTCCAGCTGGTCATTTAATAATATGTTTATTTTTTTAGATTTATTTATTTCCATACTTTCTAATAAAAAAAGTTTTACAGATTGGTTTTCTAACTGTAAAATTTCAAAATTTTCATCAAACCTATGTTGTTCGTTATTGCAGTTTGGGCAGTTTTGGCAGTTGTCCAAAAATTTACATTGGACAAACAAACAGGTAGAAGTTTTGAAAAAAGGCTTAAAGAACACAAAACTAGTTATAACAAAAAAATTAATAATTCACATTACGCTCTACATTTGGATAACGAACAACATAGGTTTGATGACAATTTTGAAATTTTAGAGTTAGAAAACAAATCTGTAAAACTTAATTTATTGGAAAGTATGGAAATAAATAAATGTAGAAAATTTAACAAATTATTAAATGACCAGCTGGACTTGAGTAGTTCCCTATGGTTAAATTTATAATTTGTTGGAAATTCCTCCAGCAACAACACATACATTCTATATTTTAAAATTGTAAATATAGGACATTACCTAATCGTAATTGTATTGTAAACATAATTAAATTTAGGTAAAAAATTTGTTGAGTATTTATTACATATAATAAAAACAGTTAGTTTATACCAACCATCCGACGAAGACGCAGTGTGTCGAAACAATTGTCAGGTTTATGAATAAAAATTTAGTGAAGATTGAAACAATGTTGTTATTTTTAAATACTTTCTAAAGTACAATATTAATCTTTTTTTTTTCGCAGAAATGATTTTATAAATTGCATGTTAGGATGATTTAGGTATAATTTAGTTTTACACATATTACAAAGGTTCTTATCACTACATTCCGCGAATCAAGCCATTGTTATAATTTTTTTAAATTTTAATAGTCCAACGAGATCTAAATCTGACAAGGTCAAAATTGTTGACGCCATATCATAATAAACTTCCACATCTGCTACACTCACTACCTACTTAGATAAATACATCTCCACCACCAATTAGGTTTTCGAATGCTGCCTTAGTAGAAAACTCTTACTTTTAGAAGACGAGCCACCGAATTTCAGCTCAATTTTCTTTTAGCATCGGTGCGCTATGCGATACCATTTTATTCTTTTACTCTCTTTAAGCCGCGGCATCGCGCGCGCGTTTAATTTATATTCTTTGCATATTATTGAACACTGACATTTGTGGCGTGCCCTGTATATGACAGTAGTAATTTGTAAAAAACACTCAAATCGTTTTGATGATTTTTAGAATCCATCGTACAATTGCCGTAACACACCATATATCGTCGCTAGAAACACAAAGGGGCGTAACTACATTTAATATATTTTTCAGGAGAAGCGATTGCAAATTAAGCCAGTATTGCATTGGTTAGTGAACATTATTCTTCTTTTATGATTTACAGTACATTTATGTAAATTGTTTAGTAGACTAAGTAGTTTATGTTAAATGTTATATTCTTACAAAGAAAGATGTATATACGGAGTTGTCCAATTTTGAAAGACAGCCGGCTTTTTGACAATTAACTTTTTTGAAAATTGTCATACATGGCTGACTTACGTCTATATAATTTATAATATCACAATAACTAGAAGAGAGAGATATACGCCAGTTTGCATTTTTATAAATAAGACCTTGGTGGCCATAACTCGAAATTCGGGTTTTCGGAGTTACTTGTTATTGTCTTTCCGGCGACGATATGTCACTAAGAAAATAGAGTAAAAATCGTTACTATTTTCTTACAGTGAATAAACTTCGACAATTTTTATCGTGACTCACCCTGTAAATAAAATACTGCTAAGAAAAAGTTGATACACTTTGAATTCCTTGTACCGTAAAATTTTTTTAACATCGTTTAGTGATCGTGTCCTTCTCAATAGCTTATGAACGTCCTTTTTGTGAGAAGGTCAAATTGATTTCGTCATTTTTTGGGAATCATCATACCACATATACACCCTGTATATGACTAATACACAAAATTAAAATTTAAACAGCCAGGTTATCCAACGCTAGTCCGGTCTAATTTGAGAACCAAAAGTTTTAAACCTTGCGACATTCAATAACTCGTAACTCCATGAAATATGGGTCTAAAAAATTTCCAAAAAAAGCAAGCGAAATCTTTTTTAGTTTAGTTTTAAAAAAAGTCATGTTAATCAAATTTTAACAGGTAGTAAAAAGCAGCGACCAAAATAACGAAAAAAAAGCAAAAGGTAAATCATGTCACATAGATGCCTTATCAAGCATTTACTACTAAGTATAAATAAAGACAATATAGTATCGATTCTGAATATGTGTGAAGTTGTTCACACAAGCAAAGCAAGGACGACCATAATACGCATTGAGGCTCGAGCGCTTTCTCTTGAGTTGTAGGAAGTACTTTTCTTTAAAAAAATCAATGTTACTTTTCATGGGTCTTATTTATGATACATGTCTTATTCGAAACTGTTGCTGTACAAGAATCCATGTATGTTTAGAAGGAAGGAACGAATGCAAAACTGTACATCGTTCGCGACATGGGGCGCAATTAACACGCGCTCGAAATTAATAAATATCTTTCGACCTAATAGAGACTCCACTTTTATTTTTTGATGAATTATTAGAGTAAAACCTACCGCCTATAATGATATTTTTGGGTTTTATACGCTGCGGGGAGAAGCACGAAAAATATTTAAACAATTAATTTGTTATTAATGGTCAAAATAATGGTATAAAATTCTTTGTAGAATTCAATTAGCACGCTAATACAACAATAAATGCAACGGTGATATAACGGTATCAATCCGATGGATTATAACCGGAGATAATGAATTTTCAATTTGACAGAAAAAAGCAACCTATTACAATTCATAAATAACATAACTCGGAAGAAACATTTAAAAAAAACTGCCTATACACGTATTGGCGAATTTTATGTATATTTTTTTTATCTTCTGACAGGCCACGAAGACCGAAGTCTAAGTACTATGTACCGTGGGTGTACTGGGGAATCGACTCACACATCTAGAGCTGGAAACATCCGTTGGGATTTCACAAGCCCTTTAAGAGGATGTGTGGGATGGTACCACCTCGGTCGAGGAAGAATTCCTCTACCACCTTCCAACAATCACAAAATATCCATGGTCGAAGCGGGATTCGAAGCCGCGCCTCTCGGTTGCAAAGCTGGCGCCGGCGCCGTACCAACTCGGCCACCAGATATTACTTGTAAAAAATAATTTCAACCAACTGAAAATCACGAAGATTTTTAGGCATACGTTTTGTAAAGGAATGACTCATATAGAGAAGATTAACATGTGAAATAAAATAAATTAGGATCCAATGAGCCTTTAAAATATAATATGTGCCATCTAAAGGTCGTATTTCCAACTCATGTCAGAATGTTAGAGAAAATACAATTAAAATTGATTCATCGTTACAGATACTTTTAAAATAGTATATTGATTGGTCTCTAGTTTTACAAGTTGCTACAAGATGGCAGCATTAATACTAGAATTTAACTATTTACCTCGTGCGCTCTTTATTTATAAACAATCAATTTACAAGGATGGGTTGAAAACTGTCCAGCTTGACCCAGAGAGGTCGCCATTTACCCTAATATTGACAGATGTTTGTGCAGCCGCACTCTTTGCTAGTAACAGTGTTGCCGTTCGTAGCGAAATTCCGCTATTTGTAGCGGATTTTTTTGCTGGTAGCAGCGTAGCGGCGTTAACTCGGAATAGGCCAACGTTAGCGGAATTTGCGAAAGTCCAGTATTCCAGTATTTTACCAGATTGCTCGATTTTACCTTACACTTTGTCTCAATTAATTTTACCCATGATTTTACCACTTTCTTTTTTAATGGAGTTATCATTCATGTGAACTCTTGCCCCTAGATGGCAGCACTGGAGACGAGATTTATTTCAGTTTGCTGTTTATTTTTATCTTGTAAACCGATACCCGTTATGGTTATGGTTGTTACTTTTGGTTTCTGCTGTGTGTGTGTGGTTCACAGGAAATCCATTATTGTTTTAGATTCCGATCCGACTAAGATAAGATTTTTTTTGTTTTAAGAATTACTCCTTGTACATTTTGTTTACATATCAGGCGCGGCCCGTGAGTTTTTTACAGGTGGGTCAAAATATTGTGGGCAACTAAAGTCTATTTATTTCGACGATAAACCGAATATAAACAGTTGCACGCTGCCTACAAGTAATCGGTTCAAACGGTGAAACTGAACAGGGCCGCATTGAGAATGAGAAGGAAAACTTTAAACTGCAAAACTATTTACAATTAAATAAAAACTAAAAGAATTACCAGCCTTGACAACCGAACAAATAAAACAACGATTAAAAATCAACGCAAAAAATTAAAACTACAAAACAAGGCAAAACTCGAAAGAAAGTCGAATAGCCTTTTTCACTAGACAGCCTAACTACAATCCTGCGAAATACCGCCGATAGCTCTCTGGCACGCCTCTTTCAATTTAATGTCCGGTCGGCCAATACGAATAGGAAGCTGCTGGACGCTCGACGAGATCGTCTGACTGTGACGTGTAGGGTTAATATTTACATCGGTTTATCTTTGAATTGTATATACTTTAGTGATATCAACGCAACAAGCAAAATACACTTTTTTAATTAAGGATGGATTTTAATAATGTGCCCAGTTTTGCCAAGAAATTATTTACCTACAAATAATCACCATAAAAATCATAAAATAGGTACTGTAGTATATTGAACATTGCTACTCTAGATGTTTATGACTATTTCTATGTGTTTTGGCACTAGAGAATAGTAGATTGTCAGCGGCTTCCCATTTTGATACGTTTAGCATCTCCTCGATAGAGGTCGCGCCTTGTACGAAAAGCCCAGAATAAATGGTCTTCTAATTTTTGAGCCAAAAGTATCATTATTCGTAAAATAAAATTAGAAACGATGACGAAACTCCGTTTTCTTTAATAAATACATTACTGGCGACTAGACATAGTAATACGATCATTGTCTACGCACGTGCAGGCTGCCAGATGTTACTAGATATGAGATTGCCAATAATTTTAAAAATATTTTATCGCGGAATAAGTGCTAACTTGTTGCCAATACACCTTTTAGAGCCGATCTAATTTTTTAAATAACAAAAATTTTAAAAAGAAGTCTACCCCAACACAGCCTCGAACCCACGACCTCTTGGTCAACTCGCTGGGATTCTACCTCTGGACTATGCTGGTAATGTAAGAAGGCCGGTTCGATGCCATTAAATTTGATGACTAGCTCTGGCGTGGCTGAGATCGTGTTTATAAATTTTTATATTTAGCCGCTAATTATTAATACATTAATACAATGCAAATACAATGCGCATATTAGCTACCTAATTAGTCTTTCTTGTTCTAAGCCAAATGTTTTGAAAAAGTATATTTTACGGGGCGGTTTGAGTGTATTGCCATCGTGGGAGTGGCCCGATATTATTGGTGGGCCGCGACCAATTGTTTCTCTTTTTAACTTCCTAAAGCGCGTATGTCTGTTTCTCTCTTAGTTTTAATGAATTTATATCGTCCATTTAAACCTATGAGCCCAATTTAAAATACGACCCAGCCCGGAGCAAGCTTGGATATCTTTCGATGATGGCTTGGCTTGATCCTTTCTTGGGGAGTTTTCGCATAAGACTTGCATTTTTTTGAAACAAAAGATTCTTTTTAGGTGGGTCATTGACCAAATGACCTTATGGACGGGCCGCGCCTCTTATATCTAACAATATTTTGTAGGAGTAGTAGTGGTAGTAGTACAGTAGTTTTAAGAATTTTCGATTTCCTACGTATTTCATATTTCCAAAGACTAAACATAGAATAATATTTAAAAAGTTTAGTTTTTTAGAAAAAGTTTTTTATTTCGAAATAAATTTTGCTTTCTTAATGCCCATTTCCACCAACTTTTCTCCAGGGATGAATTAGTTAGGGAAATCCTAAGTGTGAGGATTTCCTAAATCCTAATTGGTTTCCACCACTTGCATTTGAGAAACCCCTAGTTAAGACGGAAATAACATTGGCAACCGCGAAATTCTTTTTCAAACTGGAAATTTTTATTTTTCAACTAAGACTGGTACTGGTGGCGACACTTTTTTCATGATCATAACCTAACTAACAATTTTTCTGATTTGTGCTTTAAGTTATTTGGCTGTTATTACGTTCAGCAATTAATTTGACAATTATTATTTTCAAAAAATGGAAGAGGAAAACAAAATTAAGCGCGCTCCTAATTACACATTCTCAAAAAAGTAGGTACTCAGTATTGTTCAACAGTATAAAGAAATTGAAAATAAAAAATCACAAGCTCTGTCCGTGAAAGATAAAAAACTTGGGTTCTTTCTCTAATAAACAATATATTGAACAGTGTAAGAAAATGCATATAGAGAATGCCACCATGAATAGTTTTAGCACTAAACGACGCGGAGTATTTAATACAGTAGATCTCTAACTCAGAAACGTCACAAAGTGACTTGGTTTGTTTCTGAAATAAGCGTTTAAATTATAAATATTTTAATATTTATAATGTAAATTTGTCTCCTGATTACAAATTATTTAGATAACTATTCGTTTCCCTTTTAATAATAAATTATAGTTTCAAAAGACGCTTTTATGGGTAGAGCACTAAAAAGTTAAAATAATTATGTTCCCTTTATGGTTATCAGAAAATCGGGTATATCAACTAACAAACTGCGCTTCCCTTTACTCCGCACACATGCATACCCCGGTTTTCTGTTAACTTGTAGAACTTTAAAACAGTTGGTCTCTAAATAGGTAATCAAATTTAAAAGCGTGGGGCGCACTTACCTATATAGTGGTCTAGGCATATATTAGATTTTGTTTATTATGCCGTGACCGTTATATAACTGCGCCCGCGCTTTTAAATTTAATTGCCTATTTAAAAACCAAATGTTTTATAGCTGTACAAGTTAACAGAAAACCGGGGTATGCATGTGTGCGGAGTAAAGGGAGGCGCAGTTTTCTAGCTGCTTTACTTTCTGCACGATGCGCGCACTGCTTATCCTGGCTTTCTGGTAACTATAATAGGAAAATAATTATTTTTAGCTTTTTCGTGCGCTACTTATAAAAGTGTGTTTTTTAGTTTTTTTTATACTATAATTTAATTTTAACTTTTTAGTGCGCTACCATAAAAGCGTGTATTTTAGTGAATTAGGTTTGGGACATACAGAAGGTTCCAAGAATAAAATTGACACACAAAAAAGTACCTTCATCTTCATGAAAAGTTCTACATTGTATAAAAAAGAGCATGGTTATTCAAATGCTTGATGTAGGACAATACAGGGTGGCTCAAAAACCTGACAGTCATAATTTCAATTTCAATTTTTTAGCCACTCTGTATGCCCTAGATTAAATTTTTAAATAACCATGCTCTTTTTTACAATGTAGAGCTTTTCATTACTTTTTTTGTAAAGGCGACATTAAAAAATATTTCTTTTTTACTAACATAAAAAAATAACTCTAGTACCAGTGGCAGTTAACCTTTAAATACCGATTTTATGTCTTTTTATCTTCACGTGGATTGGGACTTTTACATTCTTGAGCCACCCTGTATGTAATCGATAAAATTTTTAAACGGCGATGTTATTTCCCACAATGCAGAACTTTTTTTCGTAAAATTAATAATAGCAATTTTTACTTCATGGTTAAAACCTTCAAAGACACACTGTACATTTTTTTGATAAAAAAACACCATATTATTGTATTGTCACCAAAATTGCATAAGTTTGCACAGTTTCAAATCAATACGACAATTAGAAGTAGGTGAGAAGTGAGTTGTAAGATTACATTACAATGCAATGTTAAGAAGATACAGGTCAAGCTAATAAAAGCGTGTAAATAAAGAGGTTTATTTTTTGAAAGGATGCTCATGTACGACTGTCTTTCTAATTAAGTTGATAACGGTTAAGAACCAAGAACGGAAAAGAAGGATATTATTATATAGAAATATAACTAAGTTCTTCAGCCCAAACCAAATCACGAAATAATATAAATAAGTTAAAGTACGCAAAATGTACAGGACCCAGATATTTATTTCCTGTATCTTGAAAGCGAAAATAGAGAGGGAGAGAATATATCGGGGCACCTATCGCACTTTAATGAAACGAAACAAAGTTAAGTTTCCTATTTTTAGCACTTAGCTCGATATTTAACGTACTTCAATATATTTAACGCGACATAGGAAACAGAAAACTCAAAATTCAATAAAAAAAGTGTTTATTTAGTCATTTTTACACATTTAAATTATATAAAATAATATAAAATAAAATATAAAAATTAATAACAACGTTTTTTATCGTTCATACTTTTAAATATTTTGCTAATTACCTAAGTCATTAAATTTTAAAAAAACTACAGCCTTAACAACACTACTTATCCTTAACATAACATTCTGATATCAAGACTTGCATATCGTCCCCTTTATGACATAATGACGTATCTGACTATTTGTAAATTTTAGAGGAGAAAGAAAAAACGAAATCGACCAAAGTTTATTTTGCCATAGCGTTGCAACAAACATTTTGATATGCCCACAATTTTGGAGTAATAATTTGAAACACTTAAGAGTTCAAACGAAAGAGTTGGATTGATGAAAAAGTTCTCCAGTTTTGTGTTTTTTGAAAAAAATATCAGATACGTCTTTTTGCCCATCTATTTTTACAAAGAATTATTAGATACGTCATTGGCTAAAAAGATGCTATTTGAAATAAAATGACTTGATATAGGAAAATCATGAGCGTAGATGGAGGGTAGTAGGTATCCCGACACTTGAGACCACCCCCACTCCTCTCCCTCTGACGTCACAAGCCCCGCCCCCTTTTTCATGCGCATGCATGAGAACTGTGCATCTATCATCTGCCAACTGTCAACTGTCATATGGCACTTGCCAACTGTCATCTGTAGACTGTCATATGTCATACTCTTGGTCTTATCGACTCCTTGGGACACTATCTATTTGGGAACTATCTATTCTTCTTCTTCTTTTTGCAGTTAAGTCCTTATTCACGATGACGTCACAAACTTTGTCATTAATTAACCTCAACATGTGTATAAATTTCGTATTATATACGTTTCCCAGCTATAGAACCAAGTACGCCCCGGTACCTAGTTGAATAAATAAACATGGAAAATGATATCTTCCGTGAGTTGAGGCTCAGTGTGACAGTTGTCGTTCTAGAAGCCGGATGTACCAAGTACCTAGAAACAGGTCTGCGGTTGAGCGGTTGAGCGGTTGAGCGGTTGAGCGGTTGAGCGGTTGAGTGGTTGAGCGGTTGAGCGGTTGAGCGGTTGAGCGGTTGAGCGGTTGAGCGGTTGAGCGGTTGAGCGGTTGAGAGGTTGAGCGGTTGAGCGGTTGAGCGGTTGAGCGGTTGAGTGGTTGAGCGGTTGAGCGGTTGAGCGGTTGAGCGGTTGAGCGGTTGAGCGGTTGAGCGGTTGAGCGGTTGAGTGGTTGAGCGGTTGAGCGGTTGAGCGGTTGAGTGGTTGAGCGGTTGAGCGGTTGAGTGGTTGAGCGGTTATGTCTACTCCTTTTAACCAGCTTGATAAGGTGTTTGAATCTCCTTATAGATGTTCCCAATGTTCCAGTTCTTAAACTAAGCCTAACCGAGTTTACGAGATTGATGACTTTATAACAGTCATTTTTACTGCGTCGGAAGAGGAATGCAAACAAGTAATTTCAGATAATATTGGTTATGGTAAAATGTATTTCTCCAGTGATGAATTTGAAGACTTTCTAAGCACTTTTGATTGTTTCACTACGCACTGGAGTGGATATATTTATGATACATGGACAGTATACTTTAGTGTTTCATCGCAATGACGATACGAGAAGTCTCAAGCTGATTGTACCTACTTTGATAATTTAGACATCACCGACCCCAAGTTGCATTTAAATTCTGAACTTTACCCCTATGAATCGTTAAACCTAAACTATGCCAATAGACAGTTTACAGAAGCCTATCAGATGTATATGGGCTTTCAAAAAAAAAAAACCTATTTGGGAAAACAACGGTGCGGGCCGCTTTTGGATTTTGTCGCTCTCGCCTCTTTGTTATTGACTGTTTCAAACAAACTGAAGTCCTCAAGCGCGCTAAAGCTCGATTTTTTTTGGATAAAACGATCCTTTTCAAAGCAAAAGCCTAGAACTTCATTAAAACATACGTTTATATGTATAGGGCTCTTTATATTCAAGTCAAACATATTACAATATACAATACATTACACAATACAATATACAATAGTACACATATCTTTTCCTCTTCTTCCATGATACTGTGATGTTCCCATCTTATTGTTCCAATAGCTTGGATAATCCTCTGTTTAAAGCCTTTATCAAGCAATTGCAGCAGACATACTGCAAACAGCTACAAAACAGCTAAAAAAGTCAAAAGTCGAAGCTCCTTTATCAATTGTTACGCGCTACAGGTGTTGGTTGTGAGTGCTAATGGGTGAGAATATCTTACATCATTTAGAAAAACCCTACACTAATATGCTGCATCGCTCAAAAGTTATAGGATTTGAAGTATTACGGCCCTAATGAATTCTCTGTTTCTTCTTATATCCGTAGGGTTCTGAGCTGCCATCACTTAGAAATTTTCTTTTTGTTGAATTAGGTCTGTACAGCTTGATTTCTGTGTTTGTTGTTACGGTATGTTCCTGGGTTCGCCGAATGTTCCTGGATATAATTGGTATTGGCTCTTTCTTCTTCTCCAGTGCCATATCCTTAATTGTGTCGAAGTTTATCAATTTTGATGCTGCATAATTTATGGATATACCTTTAACTTTGCAAACTACTTTTTCAGAGTCGGTGTTTGTAGCATGAATTTTGTAAGCGTAATTTTTTGGACCGCCACTTACAAATTCTTTAATATAACTACCAAGTCCGTAACCTTCCAACTCGTCCGTTAAATCTCCGACAAATTGGCCTGTTCCCACATCCAATTCACCTGGGGATGAAATATAGATAACGGAATCAGTGTCATAATACAGAACTCGGTCACCTAGGGTCTCTAAATATGAATATAATTTTAAGCGTGCCTGAGCAGTCACATACGACGCAATAGTCACATTAACTGTAGTTAAGGGATCAAACGAATCTTCAGTGTGCTCATAAGAAACGATTAGAGTCTTTTCGTTAACCGGGAGAATTCCATTAACATAAAGTCCGGGATTAAGAAGCATAGCAAATAATTCCGAAGGCTCGTTTACAACTCTGGTCTTTGGTTGATTTTCTCGCTGTCCAAATTTACCCCAGAACGAATTTAAAATAAGTTTGGCCTGAGATCTTAGACCAGGATTTTCAAGTATTTGATGGTATTCTAGCTTAATATCCTCTCTTTCAAAAAATTCCTCAATGTAACGATTTTTCTCTTCTTCTGTTACGCAGTCTTTCGGCCATCCTGATGCTTCCTGCTTAATTTTAAGAAATGTGTTCATCATGGCCGTAAATAATCCTTCTTCTCCCGTTTCCTTATTTAACCTTTGAATATTATATTTCCAAATTTCGTGTATTTTCAATATCCGGTACCCTTTTTCAACAGCCTTTCGAACTTCGTCCATGACCCACGTACCCTCAAGTGCACGTTCTTCCGAATTATGCTTACATTCATTGAGATTCATTTCCTGGCCACATTTTTGACAGAGAACAAACATAAGTTTATCGTTCATCTTTAATGGTAACACTGGATGATATAGGTCCCTGGGGGGAAGAATGACGCATTTTATAAGACCATCTACGGTATTTAGGTCCAACTTCCTACACTCGTCGTCGCCAACAAATATCATGGGATGACCTATCGGAAACTTGCCTATTTTGCACACAAATGGGTACAAAGAACACACATCTGCATAGCGAATGCATTGACCCTCTTTAGTTTGGTAATACTCCCAAATGTTTCCGGTACGACCACCATAAAAAGCATCTCTGGGATTTAGAGGACTCATAATTAGAAGGGGGTGTGCTTTGGTATAATTTCTAATCTCTGGATTTTCTTCTATCAGTTTTCTAAATTTACACTCCCACATTTCGTTAACCGTAAAACCAAATTCTTTTAATCTTTCAATTTTTAGTTCGGTAGCTTCAAAACGTAAATTTAATGTTGTTGTAGGATCGTCATAAAGAGGATCGTCTCTACCAAACTTGTAACATTTGGGGCAACCATGCCAATAACAGCCCTGGAATTCAAAAACCTCATTGGCATCGCCACAATAGCCATCAACCTTCACTCCATGTAAAACGGCTTCTTCACCTTTGGCAGCCTGTAAAATATTGATTCCTCTCTGTTTTTCCTCCCATAATAACCACTCAGTTGCAATTTTGCTTTGGTTATCTTTCCATCGATATCCGCTCTTAGGGATAATCCCAATTGTATTTGGTTTAAGAAAATTCCTTCTAAAAACCTTATTACAACACGATGCAATCGTAGTAGCTTCTGTGAAGGGGCAAACATTAGTTGTGGTAAGCAGTTGTTGTCGGAATTTCAAACACGCAGCGGCTAAAATCTCTACGTCGGAAATACAGTAGTCAACAAGTTCCTTTTGAATATCAAAATGATCAGACTTGTGTTCTTCATACCATGTCAGAAATTTAGAACGATCGTCCTCCTTCATCGTGTTGGGGGAGTAAAATTCCATCGGAGGAAGGAGACCTACGTAGTTTTGGTTCGCTTTTTTATTAAAAAGATGAGGGAAATATCCTTTTATAAAGTTATCTCCCAATCCGAAAGCTTTGGGGAGTTTTGCTAAGGCCATAGGGAAGTAGTTTAGTGAGTCTATAAACTTAACATTTCCAACTTGCATTAGGATAATTTTTGTCCCTCTCATTATTAGTTCAGGAGTTAAAGCAGTCTCTGTCAAAACATAATTTAAAATAAATTGATGATCAAAAGCTTGCCCGTTATGAGCTAATACAATTACATCCTTAAATTTCTTCCTTAGCTGTAATAAGTGTTGCGTAAATGAGGCAACAGGGTTTAAACCTTGAAGTTTTTGTAATCTAACTCCGCATTTCTTGCAAATATCCGTCTCAGAGTTCATACACTCATCACAATATTGTTTAAATACGCAAAGGTTAGCTTTATGAAGCAACACGCCAGCACAAATCTCTTCCTCTTGCTGCGTTTCCAAGTCATAAAATACGAAGATGATATCTTTAACTTTGGGCTTTCCATTGTCTCGTTGAATATAGCACAGATGGTTCTCTGGTACATGAGTATGACAGATCTTGCAAAATATCTCACCACAAATGTGTTTTCTGTTTCCTTTTACTACCTTAAAACACTGATCACAGCTCCTGATTTCGGCACAGACAGTGCTTTTTTCCAACGATCCTGCAACTAGATGCCTGTTATAACACGTTTCTCCTCTGAAATATCGTTGACAAGAAGAGCATTTCACTCTTACTTGATCTTCAGTACATTTTGGAGACTGTAAACAACCAGGACATGTTCCACCACATCTGTGTTCATGTTTATGGTCATAAGGAATAAAACACTGCTCACAAAAATAGCCAGAACAAAATGCCGCTGTAAGTGAGGTTATGACGTTAAAGTGTGATTCATAATGCAACAGATTCAGTCTTTTGTTGCTGTTAGAAGCACCCTCAAAAATAACGTCTCTTCCCTTCGAACCATAACTGTAGACAACAATTTTATAGTCCTTAAGATGTTCTTGAAACTTCTGCAGCTCGAGAATTCCACTACCTCCTTCAGGAATTGTAACTCCAACGCTTTCCATCAAAGTCTTTGTCCCCCTCGTCTGAATTTTTCCAATATCTCTTCTAATTTTACTTAATTCAGGTTCCTTATTTACAGAAGCCATCGCAGTCACTAAAGCACGTGGTAAACATAAATTATCCTTGTTAGTAATTGTTATAATTCCTCTTCTCATGTCACATTCTTCGGTAAAACTATTGTATTTCTTTCCTCTTCCTTTGCCAGTTGGTAGTCGTACACTTGTTACCTTCAGACAAAATGATTCCGTATTCAATCCGGAGGAGTTAGATTGATAAACGTTGCTTATAATATTCCAAACGTCTTCGTAATTGATTTCTTCTGCAGGCCTAAATCGAATCCACCCTTCACCACGACTAAAGTCTTTTGAGCAAAAACTAAAACCAACGTAATCCGACGATTGAAGTCCTTCTGTAGCCTTCTGAATAACCTGATTAATAGCGTCTCTCACCCAGCCAACCGGTTCAACTCCTTCAGGCACAGGTTTCAGCTTAAACTCCAATACACGACCAGTAACATTGTATCTTCCAGCTTTCTGAACGGTATCCTTAATAATAAGAAACTTTTCCATTTTAACTAGACACGTCCGTACACTTCAAGAGACTGATGCGAAATGACTAAACTGCTGTTTGCCACCTCTATTTATAACCTCGGTCTGGTAGAAAAGAAGTACGTTCAGAAAACAGGGGTGCGTTCCGAAAACCGACTAACGTCCTGCAAAAGAGTTTAAGGCTTAGTATGCAGTAAAGTTACTAGTAAAGACTTTTCAAACTGCAGACGATACCTGTAATATGGAAAAAAATTACCAGGATATTACCCCCACCACTTATTTTGAGTATTAATCTATCTTTATTACGTTTAAACGTTCAGTCTTAGTTGATCAGTTGAAGCGAGCACAATGCCTAAAGAGTGCTTTTGGGGAAGGCCTTGCGATTGTAGCGAGTGTCGACCAGAGCTAAAGGAAAAATGTGAAATATGTTTAGACAAGGATGGATATAAGGTTGGTGGTATACGAAGAAAAGATCGCAAGAGAATCACATACTACGACTTTAAAACTTATTGTTTTGAATGTTATCAGGAACATATTGGACAATATGAACAAGCAAGATATGAATTATTAAAGGCAATAGTCGAGAATTCAGTTCAGTCATAGCACAAATATATTAAATCACAGACAGAGGAAGATATTCGCGTAGCACTTTTAGGTTGTTTTCAAACCGGATTAAAACAGATAAAATGTATCATAAATGATTCACCTGATGTGATCAAGATATAGTTTTCCGTTGGTTTTCATTCCGGAAAAGAACGAAAGAACTTTTAAAACGAGGGAAATGAAGTTGTCTCAACGAGGAGATTTAGTGGTGTGGTTTACCAAAACAGCCATCGAAGCGTTAATAACGCAAATTCAAACATTTCAAGCACCTATTTGGTTCCTATATCTTAATACACACATTAATCTACGAGGATATCGACCTCATACGGAAACGTCTGCTGAGGCACGAAGCAGGGAGTGGTAAAGACGAAATTTGTAGCTTAGGTAGAATAACTTGGTAAGAAATGTTTAGTATACCGTCGACTATCACGTGATTAACATGGCGGAAATATTGAAAATTATTCTTGTCAACATTGAAGAAGTATTTAGTCGGAACCAGTATTATGGGTCCTGTTTACCTGGAACTTTAATGGTTTGGGAACTTGCTAAAAAATATAATGTACAGGTGGAACCAAAATGCTGAAAGATTTTCTATGATGAAATTGGAGACCACATTCATTTTTGGAACATGTTTAAAGGAGAAATTTACGACCCCACCGTCAAAGTTATAAAACATATGGTGCCATCCATGGACCTTACGAAGTTTGTGTACAAAGAAGATCCTACTATAGACACCGATATGGAGACAGCAGGAATGTTGGATATTTTTACTCAGTTCCAGAGAACAAACACAACAAACCAATACTTTTCCAACGCTCCAGATAAACTTAAGATTCTTAGAAAAATTATCCACAGAAATGTATCTTGATGTATTAAATAAAAGTTTATGTTCTTTGTAGTTATGTGGTATTTTAGTAACCTCTTTGTGGAGAATCAGATCTCCAATAAGCAAAGCTGTTAGAAACAGGGTTTATTTAATCGTTATCTGAAAGATGGTATTAGAGTCCTATTGGTGTCCGGATGGTGTCCGGATGCTGTCCGGATGGTGTCCGGATGGTGTCCGGATGGTGTCCGGATGGTGTCCGGATGGTGTCCGGATGCTGTTCGGATGCTGTTAGGTTGCTGATAGGAGTGTGATAGGGTTGTGTTAGGGTAGTGTTAGGGTAGTGTTAGGGTAGTGTTAGGGTAGTGTTAGGGTGGCGTTAGGTTTAATAAATAGTGAAACACTTCGTTTGCACGCGGAGTCCTTAAACGTCAACCACAACAAACCTGGGAAAACCCGAGTGTTTTTTTTTTCGCGTTTTAGCTGATTTTAGTTGTTTTAGCTGTTTTAGCTGTTTTTAGCTGTTTTTAGCTGTTTTCGCTGATTTTAGCTGTTTTAGCTGTTTTCGCTGATTTTAGCTGTTTTTAGCTGTTTTCGCTGTTTTACTGCCTGTTGGAATTTGATTTATTTTTTTTAATACATGTAACTGAAATATTTCATTTCTACGCCACTGAGAGCTTCCGTACGAGTCTACAATCAACTTTGACATTACGTGAACATTCAACAGACTCCAGCTCATGCTTTTCACCTACACTCATTGAGTGACAACCTCAAATTGACTCAGCAGAACTTTAGTTTTAAATACATGTTACAGTAATATTTCATTTCTACGCCACTGAGAGCTTCCGTACGGGTCTACAATCAACTTTGACATTACGGGGACATTCACCAGACTCCAGCTCACGTTCTGACACTACACTCCTTGAGAGACAACCTCGGATAGACTCAGCAGAACTGTATATGTTAATACATGTAGCTAAAATATTTCATTTCTACGCCACTGAGAGCTTTCGTACGGGTCTACAATCAACTTTGGCATTACGTGGACATTCAACAGACTTCAGCTCATGCTTTGCACATACACTCATTGAGTGACAACCTCAAATTGACTCAGTAGCCTTCATTTTTCAATACATGTTACAGTAATATTTAATTTCTACGCCACTGAGATCTTCCGTAGTAGGTATGTTGTTTATATATTTTAGGTAAATAATAAAATAGTTTCTTTATAGTTAACACCCACACGTGCTCAGCGTGACGTAACAAGTCGTTTCGAGAAAAAAAACGAAAAAGGTTAAATACTAAACATTAAAAATGATAAAAAACTGACATAGGGCACGTGCTCGGGAGCGTTGATAGAAGGCGTTTAAAAAAAGAATGGCGTTGATCGGCCCTTTGGTTCCCGAGAAAATAATAGTATTATGCTACTACATACATATAAAGCGTCGTGCGCATGGCACGTTGTTGCGATATAAAAAATTAAAAAATACGTCACGTGCTCGGGAGCGTTGTCAGAAGGCGTTTAAAAAAAGAATGGCGTTGATCGGCCCTTTGGTTCCGGAGAAAATAATAGTATTATGCTACTACATACATATAAAGCGTAGTGCGCATGATCAGAGTTCCCTCTCACTAACGCTCGCTGGTCAATTTTCGAACTAACCGAAGGTTGGGCCGAAAGCCACCCGATCACCACCATTATCTACGGTAAGCTAGTTAGCGAACCCTTGATGGAACTGAAGAACCAACTTCAGATTCGACGTCTACAAATGCTCCTCTTTCATTTGGCACCGCCCGATCACCACCGTTATCTACGGTAAGCTAGTTAGCGAACCCTTGATGAAACTGAAGAACCAACTACAGATTCGACGTCTACAAATGCTCCTCTTCCATTTGCCACCACCCGATCACCACCATTATCTACGGTAAGCTAGTTAGCGAACCCTTTGTGAAACTGAAGAACCAACTTCATAGTCAGCGTATACTAATGCTCCTCTTCCATTTGCCACCACCCGATCACCACCATTATCTACGGTAAGCTAGTTAGCGAACCATTGATGGAACTGAAGAACCAACTACAGATTCGACTTCTACAAATGCTCCTCTTTCATTTGACATCACCCGATCACCACCATTATCTACGGTAAGCTAGTTAGCGAACCCTTGGTGAAAGTGAAGAACCAACTTCATAGTCAGCGTATACTATTGCTCCTCTTTCATTTGACACCACCCACTTGCCGCCATTATCTACGGTAAGCTAGTTAGCGTAGTAGTGATAGATGGTTCCATCCCCACCACCCTGTGTATGCGCATGCGCAAACCCAAGTCCGATACCGAGAGTTGGGTTTGCTCTGGTTCGCTCGGTATCGGCTGGGTTTGCTCTGGTTTACTCGGTATCGACGGCTTGGGTTTGCTTATGCGATTTACACACAGTGTGGATGCAGAAGGAACCATCTATCACTACTACGCTAACTAGCTTACCGTAGATAATGGCGGCAAGTGGGTGGTGTCAAATGAAAGAGGAGCAATAGTATACGCTGACTATGAAGTTGGTTCTTCACTTTCACCAAGGGTTCGCTAACTAGCTTACCGTAGATAATGGTGGTGATCGGGTGATGTCAAATGAAAGAGGAGCATTTGTAGAAGTCGAATCTGTAGTTGGTTCTTCAGTTCCATCAATGGTTCGCTAACTAGCTTACCGTAGATAATGGTGGTGATCGGGTGGTGGCAAATGGAAGAGGAGCATTAGTATACGCTGACTATGAAGTTGGTTCTTCAGTTTCACAAAGGGTTCGCTAACTAGCTTACCGTAGATAATGGTGGTGATCGGGTGGTGGCAAATGGAAGAGGAGCATTTGTAGACGTCGAATCTGTAGTTGGTTCTTCAGTTTCATCAAGGGTTCGCTAACTAGCTTACCGTAGATAACGGTGGTGATCGGGCGGTGCCAAATGAAAGAGGAGCATTTGTAGACGTCGAATCTGAAGTTGGTTCTTCAGTTCCATCAAGGGTTCGCTAACTAGCTTACCGTAGATAATGGTGGTGATCGGGTGGCTTTCGGCCCAACCTTCGGTTAGTTCGAAAATTGACCAGCGAGCGTTAGTGAGAGGGAACTCTGATCATGCGCACTACGCTTTATATGTATGTAGTAGCATAATACTATTATTTTCTCCGGAACCAAAGGGCCGATCAACGCCATTCTTTTTTTAAACGCCTTCTGACAACGCTCCCGAGCACGTGACGTATTTTTTAATTTTTTATATCGCAACAACGTGCCATGCGCACGACGCTTTATATGTATGTAGTAGCATAATACTATTATTTTCTCGGGAACCAAAGGGCCGATCAACGCCATTCTTTTTTTAAACGCCTTCTATCAACGCTCCCGAGCACGTGCCCTATGTCAGTTTTTTATCATTTTTAATGTTTAGTATTTAACCTTTTTCGTTTTTTTTCTCGAAACGACTTGTTACGTCACGCTGAGCACGTGTGGGTGTTAACTATAAAGAAACTATTTTATTATTTACCTAAAATATATAAACAACATACCTACTACGGAAGATCTCAGTGGCGTAGAAATTAAATATTACTGTAACATGTATTGAAAAATGAAGGCTACTGAGTCAATTTGAGGTTGTCACTCAATGAGTGTATGTGCAAAGCATGAGCTGAAGTCTGTTGAATGTCCACGTAATGCCAAAGTTGATTGTAGACCCGTACGAAAGCTCTCAGTGGCGTAGAAATGAAATATTTTAGCTACATGTATTAACATATACAGTTCTGCTGAGTCTATCCGAGGTTGTCTCTCAAGGAGTGTAGTGTCAGAACGTGAGCTGGAGTCTGGTGAATGTCCCCGTAATGTCAAAGTTGATTGTAGACCCGTACGGAAGCTCTCAGTGGCGTAGAAATGAAATATTACTGTAACATGTATTTAAAACTAAAGTTCTGCTGAGTCAATTTGAGGTTGTCACTCAATGAGTGTAGGTGAAAAGCATGAGCTGGAGTCTGTTGAATGTTCACGTAATGTCAAAGTTGATTGTAGACTCGTACGGAAGCTCTCAGTGGCGTAGAAATGAAATATTTCAGTTACATGTATTAAAAAAAATAAATCAAATTCCAACAGGCAGTAAAACAGCGAAAACAGCTAAAAACAGCTAAAATCAGCGAAAACAGCTAAAACAGCTAAAATCAGCGAAAACAGCTAAAAACAGCTAAAAACAGCTAAAACAGCTAAAACAACTAAAATCAGCTAAAACGCGAAAAAAAACACTCGGGTTTTCCCAGGTTTGTTGTGGTTGACGTTTAAGGACTCCGCGTGCAAACGAAGTGTTTCACTATTTATTAAACCTAACGCCACCCTAACACTACCCTAACACTACCCTAACACTACCCTAACACTACCCTAACACAACCCTATCACACTCCTATCAGCAACCTAACAGCATCCGAACAGCATCCGGACACCATCCGGACACCATCCGGACACCATCCGGACACCATCCGGACACCATCCGGACACCATCCGGACACCATCCGGACACCAATAGGACTCTAATACCATCTTTCAGATAACGATTAAATAAACCCTGTTTCTAACAGCTTTGCTTATTGGAGATCTGATTCTCCACAAAGAGGTTACTAAAATACCACATAACTACAAAGAACATAAACTTTTATTTAATACATCAAGATACATTTCTGTGGATAATTTTTCTAAGAATCTTAAGTTTATCTGGAGCGTTGGAAAAGTATTGGTTTGTTGTGTTTGTTCTCTGGAACTGAGTAAAAATATCCAACATTCCTGCTGTCTCCATATCGGTGTCTATAGTAGGATCTTCTTTGTACACAAACTTCGTAAGGTCCATGGATGGCACCATATGTTTTATAACTTTGACGGTGGGGTCGTAAATTTCTCCTTTAAACATGTTCCAAAAATGAATGTGGTCTCCAATTTCATCATAGAAAATCTTTCAGCATTTTGGTTCCACCTGTACATTATATTTTTTAGCAAGTTCCCAAACCATTAAAGTTCCAGGTAAACAGGACCCATAATACTGGTTCCGACTAAATACTTCTTCAATGTTGACAAGAATAATTTTCAATATTTCCGCCATGTTAATCACGTGATAGTCGACGGTATACTAAACATTTCTTACCAAGTTATTCTACCTAAGCTACAAATTTCGTCTTTACCACTCCCTGCTTCGTGCCTCAGCAGACGTTTCCGTATGAGGTCGATATCCTCGTAGATTAATGTGTGTATTAAGATATAGGAACCAAATAGGTGCTTGAAATGTTTGAATTTGCGTTATTAACGCTTCGATGGCTGTTTTGGTAAACCACACCACTAAATCTCCTCGTTGAGACAACTTCATTTCCCTCGTTTTAAAAGTTCTTTCGTTCTTTTCCGGAATGAAAACCAACGGAAAACTATATCTTGATCACATCAGGTGAATCATTTATGATACATTTTATCTGTTTTAATCCGGTTTGAAAACAACCTAAAAGTGCTACGCGAATATCTTCCTCTGTCTGTGATTTAATATATTTGTGCTATGACTGAACTGAATTCTCGACTATTGCCTTTAATAATTCATATCTTGCTTGTTCATATTGTCCAATATGTTCCTGATAACATTCAAAACAATAAGTTTTAAAGTCGTAGTATGTGATTCTCTTGCGATCTTTTCTTCGTATACCACCAACCTTATATCCATCCTTGTCTAAACATATTTCACATTTTTCCTTTAGCTCTGGTCGACACTCGCTACAATCGCAAGGCCTTCCCCAAAAGCACTCTTTAGGCATTGTGCTCGCTTCAACTGATCAACTAAGACTGAACGTTTAAACGTAATAAAGATAGATTAATACTCAAAATAAGTGGTGGGGGTAATATCCTGGTAATTTTTTTCCATATTACAGGTATCGTCTGCAGTTTGAAAAGTCTTTACTAGTAACTTTACTGCATACTAAGCCTTAAACTCTTTTGCAGGACGTTAGTCGGTTTTCGGAACGCACCCCTGTTTTCTGAACGTACTTCTTTTCTACCAGACCGAGGTTATAAATAGAGGTGGCAAACAGCAGTTTAGTCATTTCGCATCAGTCTCTTGAAGTGTACGGACGTGTCTAGTTAAAATGGAAAAGTTTCTTATTATTAAGGATACCGTTCAGAAAGCTGGAAGATACAATGTTACTGGTCGTGTATTGGAGTTTAAGCTGAAACCTGTGCCTGAAGGAGTTGAACCGGTTGGCTGGGTGAGAGACGCTATTAATCAGGTTATTCAGAAGGCTACAGAAGGACTTCAATCGTCGGATTACGTTGGTTTTAGTTTTTGCTCAAAAGACTTTAGTCGTGGTGAAGGGTGGATTCGATTTAGGCCTGCAGAAGAAATCAATTACGAAGACGTTTGGAATATTATAAGCAACGTTTATCAATCTAACTCCTCCGGATTGAATACGGAATCATTTTGTCTGAAGGTAACAAGTGTACGACTACCAACTGGCAAAGGAAGAGGAAAGAAATACAATAGTTTTACCGAAGAATGTGACATGAGAAGAGGAATTATAACAATTACTAACAAGGATAATTTATGTTTACCACGTGCTTTAGTGACTGCGATGGCTTCTGTAAATAAGGAACCTGAATTAAGTAAAATTAGAAGAGATATTGGAAAAATTCAGACGAGGGGGACAAAGACTTTGATGGAAAGCGTTGGAGTTACAATTCCTGAAGGAGGTAGTGGAATTCTCGAGCTGCAGAAGTTTCAAGAACATCTTAAGGACTATAAAATTGTTGTCTACAGTTATGGTTCGAAGGGAAGAGACGTTATTTTTGAGGGTGCTTCTAACAGCAACAAAAGACTGAATCTGTTGCATTATGAATCACACTTTAACGTCATAACCTCACTTACAGCGGCATTTTGTTCTGGCTATTTTTGTGAGCAGTGTTTTATTCCTTATGACCATAAACATGAACACAGATGTGGTGGAACATGTCCTGGTTGTTTACAGTCTCCAAAATGTACTGAAGATCAAGTAAGAGTGAAATGCTCTTCTTGTCAACGATATTTCAGAGGAGAAACGTGTTATAACAGGCATCTAGTTGCAGGATCGTTGGAAAAAAGCACTGTCTGTGCCGAAATCAGGAGCTGTGATCAGTGTTTTAAGGTAGTAAAAGGAAACAGAAAACACATTTGTGGTGAGATATTTTGCAAGATCTGTCATACTCATGTACCAGAGAACCATCTGTGCTATATTCAACGAGACAATGGAAAACCCAAAGTTAAAGATATCATCTTCGTATTTTATGACTTGGAAACGCAGCAAGAGGAAGAGATTTGTGCTGGCGTGTTGCTTCATAAAGCTAACCTTTGCGTATTTAAACAATATTGTGATGAGTGTATGAACTCTGAGACGGATATTTGCAAGAAATGCGGAGTTAGATTACAAAAACTTCAAGGTTTAAACCCTGTTGCCTCATTTACGCAACACTTATTACAGCTAAGGAAGAAATTTAAGGATGTAATTGTATTAGCTCATAACGGGCAAGCTTTTGATCATCAATTTATTTTAAATTATGTTTTGACAGAGACTGCTTTAACTCCTGAACTAATAATGAGAGGGACAAAAATTATCCTAATGCAAGTTGGAAATGTTAAGTTTATAGACTCACTAAACTACTTCCCTATGGCCTTAGCAAAACTCCCCAAAGCTTTCGGATTGGGAGATAACTTTAAAAAAGGATATTTCCCTCATCTTTTTAATAAAAAAGCGAACCAAAACTACGTAGGTCTCCTTCCTCCGATGGAATTTTACTCCCCCAACACGATGAAGGAGGACGATCGTTCTAAATTTCTGACATGGTATGAAGAACACAAGTCTGATCATTTTGATATTCAAAAGGAACTTGTTGACTACTGTATTTCCGACGTAGAGATTTTAGCCGCTGCGTGTTTGAAATTCCGACAACAACTGCTTACCACAACTAATGTTTGCCCCTTCACAGAAGCTACTACGATTGCATCGTGTTGTAATAAGGTTTTTAGAAGGAATTTTCTTAAACCAAATACAATTGGGATTATCCCTAAGAGCGGATATCGATGGAAAGATAACCAAAGCAAAATTTCAACTGAGTGGTTATTATGGGAGGAAAAACAGAGAGGAATCAATATTTTACAGGCTGCCAAAGGTGAAGAAGCCGTTTTACATGGAGTGAAGGTTGATGGCTATTGTGGCGATGCCAATGAGGTTTTTGAATTCCAGGGCTGTTATTGGCATGGTTGCCCCAAATGTTACAAGTTTGGTAGAGACGATCCTCTTTATGACGATCCTACAACAACATTAAATTTACGTTTTGAAGCTACCGAACTAAAAATTGAAAGATTAAAAGAATTTGGTTTTACGGTTAACGAAATGTGGGAGTGTAAATTTAGAAAACTGATAGAAGAAAATCCAGAGATTAGAAATTATACCAAAGCACACCCCCTTCTAATTATGAGTCCTCTAAATCCCAGAGATGCTTTTTATGGTGGTCGTACCGGAAACATTTGGGAGTATTACCAAACTAAAGAGGGTCAATGCATTCGCTATGCAGATGTGTGTTCTTTGTACCCATTTGTGTGCAAAATAGGCAAGTTTCCGATAGGTCATCCCATGATATTTGTTGGCGACGACGAGTGTAGGAAGTTGGACCTAAATACCGTAGATGGTCTTATAAAATGCGTCATTCTTCCCCCCAGGGACCTATATCATCCAGTGTTACCATTAAAGATGAACGATAAACTTATGTTTGTTCTCTGTCAAAAATGTGGCCAGGAAATGAATCTCAATGAATGTAAGCATAATTCGGAAGAACGTGCACTTGAGGGTACGTGGGTCATGGACGAAGTTCGAAAGGCTGTTGAAAAAGGGTACCGGATATTGAAAATACACGAAATTTGGAAATATAATATTCAAAGGTTAAATAAGGAAACGGGAGAAGAAGGATTATTTACGGCCATGATGAACACATTTCTTAAAATTAAGCAGGAAGCATCAGGATGGCCGAAAGACTGCGTAACAGAAGAAGAGAAAAATCGTTACATTGAGGAATTTTTTGAAAGAGAGGATATTAAGCTAGAATACCATCAAATACTCGAAAATCCTGGTCTAAGATCTCAGGCCAAACTTATTTTAAATTCGTTCTGGGGTAAATTTGGACAGCGAGAAAATCAACCAAAGACCAGAGTTGTAAACGAGCCTTCGGAATTATTTGCTATGCTTCTTAATCCCGGACTTTATGTTAATGGAATTCTCCCGGTTAACGAAAAGACTCTAATCGTTTCTTATGAGCACACTGAAGATTCGTTTGATCCCTTAACTACAGTTAATGTGACTATTGCGTCGTATGTGACTGCTCAGGCACGCTTAAAATTATATTCATATTTAGAGACCCTAGGTGACCGAGTTCTGTATTATGACACTGATTCCGTTATCTATATTTCATCCCCAGGTGAATTGGATGTGGGAACAGGCCAATTTGTCGGAGATTTAACGGACGAGTTGGAAGGTTACGGACTTGGTAGTTATATTAAAGAATTTGTAAGTGGCGGTCCAAAAAATTACGCTTACAAAATTCATGCTACAAACACCGACTCTGAAAAAGTAGTTTGCAAAGTTAAAGGTATATCCATAAATTATGCAGCATCAAAATTGATAAACTTCGACACAATTAAGGATATGGTACTGGAGAAGAAGAAAGAGCCAATACCAATTATATCCAGGAACATTCGGCGAACCCAGGAACATACCGTAACAACAAACACAGAAATCAAGCTGTACAGACCTAATTCAACAAAAAGAAAATTTCTAAGTGATGGCAGCTCAGAACTCTACGGATATAAGAAGAAACAGAGAATTCATTAGGGCCGTAATACTTCAAATCCTATAACTTTTGAGCGATGCAGCATATTAGTGTAGGGTTTTTCTAAATGATGTAAGATATTCTCACCCATTAGCACTCACAACCAACACCTGTAGCGCGTAACAATTGATAAAGGAGCTTCGACTTTTGACTTTTTTAGCTGTTTTGTAGCTGTTTGCAGTATGTCTGCTGCAATTGCTTGATAAAGGCTTTAAACAGAGGATTATCCAAGCTATTGGAACAATAAGATGGGAACATCACAGTATCATGGAAGAAGAGGAAAAGATATGTGTACTATTGTATATTGTATTGTGTAATGTATTGTATATTGTAATATGTTTGACTTGAATATAAAGAGCCCTATACATATAAACGTATGTTTTAATGAAGTTCTAGGCTTTTGCTTTGAAAAGGATCGTTTTTATCCAAAAAAAATCGAGCTTTAGCGCGCTTGAGGACTTCAGTTTGTTTGAAACAGTCAATAACAAAGAGGCGAGAGCGACAAAATCCAAAAGCGGCCCGCACCGTTGTTTTCCCAAATAGGTTTTTTTTTTTTGAAAGCCCATATACATCTGATAGGCTTCTGTAAACTGTCTATTGGCATAGTTTAGGTTTAACGATTCATAGGGGTAAAGTTCAGAATTTAAATGCAACTTGGGGTCGGTGATGTCTAAATTATCAAAGTAGGTACAATCAGCTTGAGACTTCTCGTATCGTCATTGCGATGAAACACTAAAGTATACTGTCCATGTATCATAAATATATCCACTCCAGTGCGTAGTGAAACAATCAAAAGTGCTTAGAAAGTCTTCAAATTCATCACTGGAGAAATACATTTTACCATAACCAATATTATCTGAAATTACTTGTTTGCATTCCTCTTCCGACGCAGTAAAAATGACTGTTATAAAGTCATCAATCTCGTAAACTCGGTTAGGCTTAGTTTTAAGAACTGGAACATTGGGAACATCTATAAGGAGATTCAAACACCTTATCAAGCTGGTTAAAAGGAGTAGACATAACCGCTCAACCACTCAACCGCTCAACCGCTCAACCACTCAACCGCTCAACCGCTCAACCGCTCAACCACTCAACCGCTCAACCGCTCAACCGCTCAACCGCTCAACCGCTCAACCGCTCAACCGCTCAACCGCTCAACCACTCAACCGCTCAACCGCTCAACCGCTCAACCGCTCAACCTCTCAACCGCTCAACCGCTCAACCGCTCAACCGCTCAACCGCTCAACCGCTCAACCGCTCAACCACTCAACCGCTCAACCGCTCAACCGCTCAACCGCTCAACCGCTCAACCGCAGACCTGTTTCTAGGTACTTGGTACATCCGGCTTCTAGAACGACAACTGTCACACTGAGCCTCAACTCACGGAAGATATCATTTTCCATGTTTATTTATTCAACTAGGTACCGGGGCGTACTTGGTTCTATAGCTGGGAAACGTATATAATACGAAATTTATACACATGTTGAGGTTAATTAATGACAAAGTTTGTGACGTCATCGTGAATAAGGACTTAACTGCAAAAAGAAGAAGAAGAATAGATAGTTCCCAAATAGATAGTGTCCCAAGGAGTCGATAAGACCAAGTGTATGACATATGACAGTCTACAGATGACAGTTGGCAAGTGCCATATGACAGTTGACAGTTGGCAGATGATAGATGCACAGTTCTCATGCATGCGCATGAAAAAGGGGGCGGGGCTTGTGACGTCAGAGGGAGAGGAGTGGGGGTGGTCTCAAGTGTCGGGATACCTACTGAGGGTAAAATTTCAGGTTTACAATACAAGAATACACATTTATCGCAAAATATTTTATTTTTAAGTATAAGAAACTGCAACGGACAAATAAAATCACAAAAAAAATTAACTTTTTAATGGTATATAAAAATAATAATAGAAAAAAAGATTTATTTTGCATTATTATGCAGTTTGCTAATTATAATTATGGGACAGAAAAAAAGAAAGTGTTTTATTTATCAGAATCATGGTGAAGTAGGTTTCTATAATATGTTTTGAATTGAGGTTCCTTAACTACAGAGATAGTTCCACTACACAACGCCACCAGATTGTTGTATTTGTTATATCTTCATTAAGGTGTTCAAAACAAACTAGGATTTCACACCGATGGCAGGCAGCAAATACTTCCTGTTTGCAAAACTTTACTTCACATGTGCCAAAATCAGGATCAGCATCAGAATCATAGTGTTCTTCCGCTGAATCATTTTCGCCCACTTCATAATAATTTTGTGGTAAAACAACATCGACTTTATCTACCGGTAATGTATTGTTACAAATACCGGTCGTCAACGATATGGCATCTTTGCATTCTATTGGATTTTCGGAAATATGTTCTTGAAAATCTCAGAGACTAGCCAGGGGTACGTCGTCATCAAATTTAGTAGACTACATCGCACAGTTTTTTTTTAAGTTCTATCAATGGCATATCGTCATCAGATATCTCACTTAATTCTTCTACAGCTATACCTTTACCCTTATACCACAGTTTTTCGTAAAGCATTTTCACTGTACATCCAACTGTAATAGGCTTATTTTTATAGGTTTTCAATTCTCTCGAACACACAACGTTTTTGGTTCCATCACTCCACAAAACAAGTACATCCATTTTTATAAAAAAAAAAAATACTTTTTTACTAATAAAATCAAATTAAAAGACCTAAATGAAACAATATTTGAAGTTTATGTATTGTGTAGCAGTGGCAGTGCTAATACAGATTTGCAGATACGCCGCACGCTTCAAAATCTATTCGGAATTCGGTATATATGACAAAGCTGCGTATGTGTTCGTACGTCTGTATGTAATATACAAATAAGACTTTTGTCAGATACGTCAAACCACTGATACTAATTTATGGAAATTGTACAAGGAATACAGACACGCCGGTTTGTCATATGAAAAATACACCAAAGTTATATAATCTGACGCCTCAATGACTAACTCAATTTTCGATTTTATGACACTTACGTCGGTATGTCGTAAAGGGGACGATATGTAGTGTCATTTATTTAAGAGATTATTTTAGGTAACCCTAATTAGAGTACCCTATTTCTTACACAAATTTGTAAAGTATAATATACACAGACAAATTCTAAAGTATAATAAATAATTTACTATATTGTTGATAGGTTTATTAATACGGCAACTAGAGTAATGTGATGATAATATCATTGCCAAAGGTGATTCCGAACATCAATTAAATCTATTATTCGACTAAATGCTTTGAGAAACCTAGTTTTTCCTTATAAATAAAATAAATTAAACAGATTTGATTTCTTATCTACAATATAAATGTAATAGAAATGGAATTATTGCTTATGTTTATTTCACATATTTGCCTTCCTTGCAAATATTTCAGATTTTAAACTTACTAGGAACTTTCAACAAGTCGATCGACAAACTGGCACAACTGGCACTTATACCTTAGTTCTCCTCTTGTTCATCTTCCCATTCTCGCTTGTCACTGGCGAAAATGTCAAAGAAAATTGTCGATACTACTACAATTACTGAACTGATAAGGAATATTATCCTCTATTCTGCTAAATTTTTCTAGAAAGGAAAGAAATAACTTTAAATTAAAATAAATACTTACAAATAAATATTAGTAATGATAATTAAAAAAAATACAGGGCCGCAGTGTCCTGGGACTTGTAGGGTTGGCATGTTTACACAGTTTCATAAATCAGTTAAGATACTATATGCACAAAATGGGCAAAATTAAGTACATGCATTTAGGCCATTTAATAATAATGTCCTAACAACCATTAAGTTTTGTGGGATTATATTGCCATAATATGCTATCTATTAAAAAGTACAATGTATTTCTTTAATTTTGTTCTGTATTAAAAAACAGTCTGTTTCTTTTACAAGCCACAAAGCCCGAATCACATCTGATTCCACAGAGTACCTGTCAAATAACTTAAGCCAGCTGTCCGCCGAAAGGGGAGAAGAGGCGCGAAATGTTGCCAATACTTCTTTAGACCGGACCGTCTAATACTAATAGTCAATGTTGCCAACTCGGTAGGATTCCTACTAAATCTAGTAGGTTTCAGAAAGACGTCAGTCGGAAATTTCACCGTTAGTGGGCAGTAGGTTTTGTAATAATTTGCATTAATAAAATGTTACCAAAAATATGGTTTAAGAAGGCTCAATAAGTGTTCCTTAGTGTCCCTAATGTAGGCATTCTCGCCGCATGTAAGCCTGCTTCGATGATAATGAAAGCACCGACCTTAGAGAACAGGAAATTAATGACACTGTCGAAGTTTTGGAGCAATATCTTTAAATAATAATACAAAGTCAGCTTAATGTTTTTAAATATCTTTTTATTAGCACTATTGCTTTTTTCTGTTTATCTTATTTATTTAAAAAAAATCCTAGTTACGGTTCTGTTTGGCCTGTTTAGTAGGATTCTAGAAGTATTTTCTTGTTTGATTTGGTAGAACGATTGACGAAAAGTTAGCAACATTGCTAATAATCTCGAGCGCTCGCCGCTTAAGGCTAGTACATCATAAAAAGAGCATTGGCACGACAGCGCCACTCTATACAGCTCAGAATGGTTTTCCGTGGGCGGCTGGCTGCGATTGTTACTGACTTATACCATTATAACCCACATGAAAAATTTATTAAATTACGATTATCACCTACCTCATCTGTAAGAATCCAATCCATAGTCATGGGTGCAATGAGGGAGAAGCATTGCGCGATAGTGACAGCAAACCCGCTTATTATGCCAGCAAACGAAGGGGCAATATCTATTCCAAATATTTATTCCAGCACCACCGACACCATATGCTATAATGAATATATTATTGAAGCACAAATTTAAAACCATCCATACCCTCGATTAATCAGCTGAGATCCCGGTCATCCATAGTAAACATGATGCATTACCAACTGTGCCTAAAAATAAATTGTAATTAGGTCCTATGCAATTTAGAAAATAAGATAATAGTTTGGGTGTTTGTTTTAGAATACTTTTTTTCAAGTATTCAACGGACATCTACTTTCTATTATATGACCATCGTCAGTACATTCATTTGCTCGCGTCTAAACAACAGTCTTACTTAGGCTTAAAATTTTACGTCTGAATAAGACAGTAAAATTATTTATAAAATGATATGCAAAATATAAAGATCAACCGACATATTTCTTTCAGTTATATATATTAAATATATACTGATTTGTAAAGCACTTACCAATAGTATGAAATATTCTTCTCGCATTAACAACCCGGAGGTATTTTCTTCTAATAAGGAAATCTGACAGGGGTGCTAAAGCTCCACCAACAATTAGACCAGCTAAGGGTGCAACAGCTAACGTACTTGTACTCTGGAAAATAAAAAAAGTATTATTTCTTTGTTTACTTACTTATTAACTTTTTAAGTATCTACAAACAGTCTCCGCAACAAACTAAGCAAATATGTATGTTATTGCTTACACTTGCAATCTCCAAATCCCAAGCTTTGGTTATAAATATAAGGTTAACATTTGCCATCATGGTATCGATCCATCCAGTGCCAATTCCAGCAACAACAGGTGCCCAGAAATGTAGTGAAGTAAGAATTTTGACCCAGGGAACACGTACTTTCTATAAAAGGAAACATTAAAGTTATTTTGGAGCTCTGAAAGAAGAGTTTGCTATTTTACTTTGTTTTTGATAAAAAAAAAAATGAAAAAGGAACTATCACAAACCTTATGCTTAGCTGTACTAACCTTTGTTGTCTGAGAATTTAATGACGTGTCAATATACTTTCTTTCCTCTGGTGTTATTTTCGGATGAGTCGCTGGACTTTGATGTCCAAGAAAGATCCACAATGCACACCATATTACACTCATAGAGCCCATAATGTAGCAACACCCAGGATACCCAAGAGAGGATGACACTATTTGTCCTGAACCCAGAGTAGCTATGATAGCAAATAAAAACATACCTAAAAAAAGTAATTTCTCAATCTCTCGGTTTTCAGAGTTAAGAAAAAGCTGAAGCAGAATTACATGAGCAAAAGACAGCTGCTTGTGGCATTGAATTATTGTTCACCAACCCAGAGATTATAACACTAATCGAAATTATCAGCCAAGTATTTTGTTATTCCAAGAATAAGTTTTATTTTATAAAATTGTTCCTTGGGCCAATACTGAAAAATCATTATTTTATTGTTTAATACATAGTTATTTTCGTTCTCGCACGAAGCTCTTGTTCTCTCTTCTCGGAGAGATAACAAGAACAAAAATCTTTCTCCGGTTATTCTTCTTAAAATTTTTATACTTAACTAGCTTGCGCCAGCGACATCGTCCGCGGTATAACAATTTTAGTTCACTACAAACTTTAAACCCACATTTCAACCACTTAGGGGTTGATTTATTAAAAACTGTAAAACATGTGTTTAATCATTTATTTTTTAGAATATTTCTGTGAAGTTTCGAGTTAATTGGACCCTCTAATATGTTTCTCCATATAAAGTATAAACACCTGTTTCACCCCTGTATGGGCCGAATTTTCAAAAACCCTTCTTTACTGCATGCCTGCGTTATATAAGAAACCTCTGTGCAAAATTTCAAGTTTCTAGACCCAGCGGTGTGGGCTGTGCATTGATACGTAAATTGAGATTACTAGCAGTTGTTTTATATTTTTATCACACCACAGAACCACACACTCATAATTTTTGGCATCATAATATATTTTGTCGAAACCGTCGCGTCCAGGAATGAATTCAAGGGGTAGCCCGGGGGATTTCCAAGAAAATCCCCGCCGGAGAATGTCTGTAAAACACAAAAATTAATTTGCTTAAAGCATGGTTTACCTATATTCATCCCCAATAAGAATGTTTCTCCCCCTCTCCCCCCGGAAAAAATGTCTGGATTCGACAGTGGTCACGTCGGACCGCGAGTTCGACTTGCACTCAACACACCCACTAACCCTTTTTTTAAATTAAAGGTAAAAACACCAGACTTTGTTCAAATATAGACGGTTATGTTTCCGAAAAATACGAATATGACGGAAAATCTATATCTATAAGATGGGGAAAAACTGAGGAATTTCTTAGCAATATCTCAAATCTAAAATTGTTTGCTATAACCAATATGGCGTCTCGCGTAAATGTAAAAATTTAGTAAAACATTGCACAAACGATTTTCTTCTTATAACAATAAAACTTACATATAACTCCAACCATCCCTGCTTTGGACCTTTCTTCAGCTGGTACCCATAAGCCGCTAACAGTGGTGCCTAGCGGACCCAGCAATCCAGTAGCTCCTCCAGACATAATTCGAGAAAATATGACGCCTCCTGAGCCCCAAACTTGGGCGAATGTGGGAATAAGCATAAGAAATAAACTGTTGGTCAAAAGAGACCCTAAAATCAACCATTTGTGCCCATATCTTTTTCCCAGATAGCCTCCTATTGGTTGAATCGGTATGCCTAGCCGCTACTCGACGATAAAATAACACCTTTGTTTGTCCAGTTGTATGTCTAAAAAATAGACGGACAATTTCAATAAAGTTGGTTTAGTTTTATTATCCTAATAACTAAACACTCTACCCTGTCAGTTATCTTTAATTTTATGATTTTTTTCCTTCTTCTTGAGTTGTATCAAAAATAACTATGCATTACATACTACGTCTTGAAATTATTATACCTTTAAAATGAACTTCAAACAGAAGTGGAATCCAAATAAAAACATTACTGTAAAATGAAACCAAGTTCTCGAGACTGTTCGCGCGTAAAAAGTAGTGAGATCTGATGTAGAGCCAAGTTCAACATCATTGTTAGTTACCGGTCACTGGCTTTGAAAGTTTTTATTATACTAGTTTCTTTAAAGTTCAATCAACCTATGACTTCATATGACTTGACTGTTTTGTAATTTAAGTAATAGCTGTTTTTGTAATGTTTAACGTCTTAGACACATGAAGGCAGTTGAAGTTAAAGTTCTAGGTTGAACGAACTTGTAAAATAAAAAGTTTTTGACCCGATAAGTAACAGTGATGTTGAACTAGGCTATACATCAGATCTCACTACTTTTTAACATTTTACTTGCTTTACTTATGCTTAGGGAGCTGGTGGCAGTAATTTTTAAATGATTTGATGTAACCATTAAATATATTTATTAAATCTCGTGGCCATTACCATTGCCAATAGATAAAAATCACAGATAGAAATTTATTCAAAATCACCAATTATCGGCACAAGTACCCAACAATATACAACGCGAAGAAATTAGCCCACACGACCATTACCAAATGCAAAACCCCACTTGCTCACACCTAGGGTCGCCATATTATGAAACAAGATGCCTGCAGAGGTTTTCCTCATCACCTTTAACAGTTTTAATTTGGTGTATTTTAAAGAACAAAATAACCAGACCTTCTGGGGACCAAGGATTGTCTTGGTAAGATTTAATCCAGACGATCATGACTTAATTTTGATTACCACGAATATTGTGTGTCATACTTAACAATACTTAAAAAATTTTATTAAAAAAAAAGTGAATTGCTAATAACCTAGATAAGAATGAGAACAATGAATGACAATCATTACTTATTTGCCTGAATTAATTGTTACGCGTACTTAAAACAACAAGATCTAAAATTCTCAGAAAAACTGATAGTACCTATAAAATTACAATTTTAGGGATAAGCTGCCATCCGAGGTTTCGCTCGCATTTAATTAATAAAATTACCATATACTCCCTCTTAAAAGTGTAAACTTACTTTAAATAAATAATATCAAATCTATTTAGAAGTTCTCAGACTTGCTTTGTAAGATCGATAACGTGGCAAAAAATATAAATAATTCAACAGCTTCTTTTCAATCTCCATTGTATTATGCATAACATTATGGATTCCCAAAAAGCATTTTTAATTATTAGTTAAGACTTGTACAGTGTATACTATTGATATGACTTCAGCTGGTTTCCTAAAGATTTTTCCTTACCGGGGACAGCCCACAACCTCAGTCCTAAGTACTAACGTACCGTGGGTGTCTCAATATTCAATAACAACTTTTATTTCGTAATGTCCTGTAAATAACTATTTTCCGGACTCATTTGCGACCGGTAAATCGAACATTACAATATCTGATACCGTAATGTGTTGCCCAGCAACACTATCACGTTATTGTTATTAGGAAGCAAATCTCTATAAAACAAAACAATGCAAAAATTAAGATTTTGTTTTATTTGACAGTGACAAGCAAAAGGCAGTCATACTTAGCAATGGAACGATTGCCCTTAGAACCATAGAAAACTGGTGCAAAGATCACTCCTTGACTATCAATCACAGAAAGGCGGGGATGGTCCTCTTCACAAAGAAAAGAAAGTTAACGAACCCAAAAGCACCGGAACTTCTGAAAACTAAACTAAGCTTCTCTACAAAGGTGAGATACCTTGGAGGCTAACATGGAACTCTCACTTGCAAAACAGAGTAAAGAAAGGATACATATCTTACGAACACTGCCGTCGGACCGTGGGCCGAATCTGGGGTTTATCCCAGAGAGCTGTCGCATGGACTTACACGACCATCATAAGACCCATGCTAACATATGGAGCAATAGCCTGGGGACCAAAAGTCCTCCAAGCCACAGCCGCACGAAAGCTAGGAGCCATGAAAACCACACCAACTAGAGCAATTGAAGTGATCCATAATCTCACCCCCTTAATATTCACATTAAGGAGGTTGCGTTGACGACTATGACACGACTTCGCACGGTTGGCATCGAGCCAGGAGCGGTTACACCGAAGTTTGAAGTCGGCGCGATTTTAAAGTATAATAGGAATCCTTAATACATTAATAAATTGTTAATAAAGAGTAATATTTTTAGTTATTTATTACTAAGCCTAATGGTCAGTCTAATTGTGTTTGACTTTAAGTAATTTGTATTCAAAATTTCTGAACTTTAAGGTAAGAGCAACTCCTTATTAATTAATTGTTTATAAATTATCATTACAGATCCTTATACTGTGAATTTGCGCCGAATTCAAAGTTTAGAACTGCGGTGTACAAGTTACCTAACATTAAACAAAATTAAGTTTACCATTAACCACAGTTATAAATACGTAAAAATATTATTTCATACTTTTTAGTGCTTTTTCTTTTGTGAAGATGGTCAACAATTTTGAAGAAAACATATTTCTTTCTTTTTAGTTCAACCTATTCTCCCTCCCCCTTCGCCCTATTGCACCCTCATTAAATTTGTAATGTCTTTGTAATATTAGATTTTCAGACCTCAGTAACCCCGAAAATGACATATCGCTACCTCAATACTACAACTGGATAACTCGAAAATTGTCGTTTTTAGATAACTATTATGATTTCGTATAATATTTGCTTGCAACAAGTAGAGGTCAGGCGATGCATCATTTTCTAAATATAGGTAAACACCCAGTAGCTATAATTTCATTGTAATAATTTTTTGCATGCAAATTGATTTTGGGTCAAATAAAAACTGATTAAATTTTCAGCCTTATCTATGCACTATCTTGTCGTTTTTACCCGGCTATTTTACACTGGTTTGAGCTGCATGCGATTGTAGTTTTAGCAATTTGTGTTCACATTTGTGGCTTGACTGATAAAAAGTGTTTTGCAAAGTGTTGTTTTAAGGCATAATTATGGCGCGAGTGCGTAGACTTGGTCAAATTCCTCAGCTTAGTGACTGAGAGGGGGCGGATTGTGGGCTTACGAGAAGCAGGTCTTTCAGTTAGAGAAATTAACAGAAGAACCAACAGATCTTTACGCACCATTTTGATATGTTGGCAGGCATGGACCCAAGAAGCCCGTGAACACAGAGCTAGGGGCACTGGACGTCGCAGGGGAACAACCGAGCGTCAAGATCGTCGTCTTAGACTTTTGGCTCTTAGAGACCGCTTTAGTACCAGTCGGGCGATTGCGAATCAGTGGTTCGAAGAACATGGAAGGGTGGTTGGGATGCGTACAGTATATCGACGGATAAGAAGTTTTGGTCTTTTTTCTTACCGTCCCCATTGGGTGTTGCCCCTCACTCCTGAGCATCGACGCAATCGACTGCAATGGTGCAGAGACAGACTACAATGGAACGATGAATGGAACAGAGTGGTCTTTAGCGATGAATCTCGCTTTTGTTTGGGTATGCATGATGGTCGTGCAAGGGTAAGAAGGCGACTTGGTGAAAGACGTGATCCACAGTTTGACATGGAGAGGCATGTTCATCATACCGTGGGGATAATGGTGTGGGGTGCCATTGCATATGGCAGCAGGACACCTCTAATCTTCATTAGCGGTAACATGACAGCGCGCCGTTACATTCAGGAAGTAGTGGAACCACATGTCGTTCCATATCTGGAAACCCTCCAGAACTCTAGTTTTCAACAAGATAACGCCAGACCGCATGTAGCTAGACAAGCCCTGGACTTCATGAACCAACACCACATTAACCGCTTACCATGGCCACCAAGATCACCTGATCTGTCACCGATCGAACATGTGTGGGACATCATTGGTCGCAAGTTGTTAAACTTACAGCACCCCCCTCAGACTCTGGCAGCACTTAGACATGAGGTAGAGGTAGCCTGGAATGAGATACCCCAAGACGATATAGACCATCTTATCAGAACAATGCCCAGGCGTGTCAATGAGTGTATAAGAAGCCGAGGATATTCGACACATTATTGAACTTAATTCCATTGGTGTTTATCGGATTTGGCTGGAAACCCAATCAATTATTAACCATTGTCTACTAAACATGTAAGCTCAAAATTATTAAAATATATTAAATATAAATGAGGCACCCAATTCCAAAACTAGTTGGATCCACTATAAGTAAATTTTCAGGAAAACAAAAAAACATTTGAAACGTCTCGCAGATTTCCAGCGGACTTCAAAATTCGTATATCTTATTGTCATGACACCTCTCAACGCTGTTTCCTACTTTATAGAAAAAAAGGGCATCAGCAGAACTTCAATTTTAGAAAAAAAGAATGATTAAAGCAGTTTACGAACCAAATAGTGGATTAAAAAAGTTTTGAAAATGTCGAAATGGGATTTAAAAAGTTTTGAAAGAGTAAAAAACAAGTTTTTTTATTAGAAGTTATTAGGTACAACGTAAAAGCAACTCTTCAACATTTTTTTATTGTATTAAAATTAAATTCGAAGTCGATCTTCTTCCACGGTCATGGCATCAAAACCTTCGTCCAAAGTTTCAGTATCGCAATCATCTACATCTCCTGTATTGTCAATAACATTTTTATAGAACGTTAAATCCACGTCACCAAGATTTCTCCAATCCGGTCCAAAGTGCGTTTTTAAAAGCTTATCTACATCATTCAGCTTTTCTTGTTTAACTGGTACTTTCTTGGGAAGAGGATCCGGACTGATGGATGCAAAGGATTTTCCTTTTTTGAGTACCGACTTATATTGTCCTAAATTACATCGGTAATTGATCTCACCTTTTACCATTACAGTTTTTGCCGCCGACTTCTCGATTTTTTTAATTGAGATTCGTTTAGCTGAAGAGAACTGAAAATGCCATTGAGCTGGAGGTTTAATAGTAGCTTCTATCGCTTATATCTTACATAGATAAATTTGCACAAAAAAAGTTTGTTTTTTATGCAAGCAATTTGGACGCGAAGGCAGTGTTTGGGGCCTATGCCTGTAAAAGAAAACATCATTTATTAACTAACCTAATCTGACCTAACCTAAATAGTTCTTGCCTTTCACGTTTTTTCTGATTTTTCTTCCACTTAAATAAATCACGCAACTTTTTTCTACCTTTCCCAGGTGTAGCAAGTAGTACATTCTCATCCATAGCACGGTTTTTTCTTTTCAAATCTTTGGTAAGTAGGAAAATTAACTTCTACAAGAATGACGTGTTAACCGCGTGGCAACAGAAATAATACTAAAATAAACAGGTTAGGCGACAAAAATTGTAACGGATAAAAGCAGTTTTGGTAATGTAGAATATTCAACGTATTGCAATTGCAATGGATATAAACAGTTCTGATAAATGTAATACTTGGATGTAGATAGTTTTGGAACAGTACGTGTGATGGATCAAAATAGTTTTGGAACTATAGAGAAGGTTTATAGGCAATTTTTTTTAGTTCAACCTATTCTCCCTCCCCCTTCGCCCTATTGCACCCTCATTAAATTTGTAATGTCTTTGTAATATTAGATTTTCAGACCTCAGTAACCCCGAAAATGACATATCGCTACCTCAATACTACAACTGGATAACTCGAAAATTGTCGTTTTTAGATAACTATTATGATTTCGTATAATATTTGCTTGCAACAAGTAGAGGTCAGGCGATGCATCATTTTCTAAATATAGGTAAACACCCAGTAGCTATAATTTCATTGTAATAATTTTTTGCATGCAAATTGATTTTGGGTCAAATAAAAACTGATTAAATTTTCAGCCTTATCTATGCACTATCTTGTCGTTTTTACCCGGCTATTTTACACTGGTTTGAGCTGCATGCGATTGTAGTTTTAGCAATTTGTGTTCACATTTGTGGCTTGACTGATAAAAAGTGTTTTGCAAAGTGTTGTTTTAAGGCATAATTATGGCGCGAGTGCGTAGACTTGGTCAAATTCCTCAGCTTAGTGACTGAGAGGGGGCGGATTGTGGGCTTACGAGAAGCAGGTCTTTCAGTTAGAGAAATTAACAGAAGAACCAACAGATCTTTACGCACCATTTTGATATGTTGGCAGGCATGGACCCAAGAAGCCCGTGAACACAGAGCTAGGGGCACTGGACGTCGCAGGGGAACAACCGAGCGTCAAGATCGTCGTCTTAGACTTTTGGCTCTTAGAGACCGCTTTAGTACCAGTCGGGCGATTGCGAATCAGTGGTTCGAAGAACATGGAAGGGTGGTTGGGATGCGTACAGTATATCGACGGATAAGAAGTTTTGGTCTTTTTTCTTACCGTCCCCATTGGGTGTTGCCCCTCACTCCTGAGCATCGACGCAATCGACTGCAATGGTGCAGAGACAGACTACAATGGAACGATGAATGGAACAGAGTGGTCTTTAGCGATGAATCTCGCTTTTGTTTGGGTATGCATGATGGTCGTGCAAGGGTAAGAAGGCGACTTGGTGAAAGACGTGATCCACAGTTTGACATGGAGAGGCATGTTCATCATACCGTGGGGATAATGGTGTGGGGTGCCATTGCATATGGCAGCAGGACACCTCTAATCTTCATTAGCGGTAACATGACAGCGCGCCATTACATTCAGGAAGTAGTGGAACCATATGTCGTTCCATATCTGGAAACCCTCCAGAACTCTAGTTTTCAACAAGATAACGCCAGACCGCATGTAGCTAGACAAGCCCTGGACTTCATGAACCAACACCACATTAACCGCTTACCATGGCCACCAAGATCACCTGATCTGTCACCGATCGAACATGTGTGGGACATCATTGGTCGCAAGTTGTTAAACTTACAGCACCCCCCTCAGACTCTGGCAGCACTTAGACATGAGGTAGAGGTAGCCTGGAATGAGATACCCCAAGACGATATAGACCATCTTATCAGAACAATGCCCAGGCGTGTCCATGAGTGTATAAGAAGCCGAGGATATTCGACACATTATTGAACTTAATTCCATTGGTGTTTATCGGATTTGGCTGGAAACCCAATCAATTATTAACCATTGTCTACTAAACATGTAAGCTCAAAATTATTAAAATATATTAAATATAAATGAGGCACCCAATTCCAAAACTAGTTGGATCCACTATAAGTAAATTTTCAGGAAAACAAAAAAACATTTGAAACGTCTCGCAGATTTCCAGCGGACTTCAAAATTCGTATATCTTATTGGCATGACACCTCTCAACGCTGTTTCCTACTTTATAGAAAAAAAGGGCATCAGCAGAACTTCAATTTTAGAAAAAAAGAATGATTAAAGCAGTTTACGAACCAAATAGTGGATTAAAAAAGTTTTGAAAATGTCGAAATGGGATTTAAAAAGTTTTGAAAGAGTAAAAAACAAGTTTTTTTATTAGAAGTTATTAGGTACAACGTAAAAGCAACTCTTCAACATTTTTTTATTGTATTAAAATTAAATTCGAAGTCCATCTTCTTCCACGGTCATGGCATCAAAACCTTCGTCCAAAGTTTCAGTATCGCAATCATCTACATCTCCTGTATTGTCAATAACATTTTTATAGAACGTTAAATCCACGTCACCAAGATTTCTCCAATCCGGTCCAAAGTGCGTTTTTAAAAGCTTATCTACATCATTCAGCTTTTCTTGTTTAACTGGTACTTTCTTGGGAAGAGGATCCGGACTGATGGATGCAAAGGATTTTCCTTTTTTGAGTACCGACTTATATTGTCCTAAATTACATCGGTAATTGATCTCACCTTTTACCATTACAGTTTTTGCCGCTGACTTCTCGATTTTTTTAATTGAGATTCGTTTAGCTGAAGAGAACTGAAAATGCCATTGAGCTGGAGGTTTAATAGTAGCTTCTATCGCTTTTTTCCAATCACAAATATCAAAGTCTTTGTGCATATCTAACACTGTTGCATATTCAGAAATAATAGCTCTATATTCATTTGGCTCAACTATTACTTCTTTTCTTCGTACGACCTTCTCAATTCTTCCCAAAATTCTGTCAGGCGGTAAATATGAATGGCCAACTATAGGGAAAGTTACGCAAATCTCCTTAACAGTTGAGTTGCTAAAATACAGCCACTGCATAAGCATGTCCATCATAGTAATGTACTTGTTTTGTCCAGGACATCCATCGCAAAAAAGATTTAAGCTTGTAACATTTTCAAGATTTAAAGAAGTCAGTTTGGCATATACCATTGATGAAATTTCATTAGATCCTTTATATCTTAGATGCTCAGTCCACGTATAGCTGGTAATGGCACTTTTTGTTTGACGTTTAGCTGTAGAATGCCCCTCGCAAATTGTAAAGTTGTAGAAGTATAACTGCCCTGAGTAATATGCTGCCTGGTCAGGAACACGAGGAAGTGCCAAATTTTTTTGGCAATCAAAACTTAATTTTGTTACGTTGTCTTCGGGGTCTTTTAGCATTTCATAAAAGGCTTTTGATTTTAGTTTATGCACTCGTAATTTGCATATTAGCTCAGCCTTATTTTCTGCAGCTGTTGCAGCTCTTGTGAGACCCTTAAGTCTGATGCATTCGGAACAAGCATCTGTAGCAGGACTTTTAAAACTTATATTAAACTTAGTAGTAAAGATATTCCGAAAATACTCATACTTCACTAATAGGTCTGGGTTCTCATCACAATACATTCTCCATAGATGCCTGACGCTGCAGTCACTATAGGCATATACTGCCGCTCGGATTTTCCCTCCTATAGTGCGACATAACACAATTTAATTTTAAGATAAACTGCCTTACATTTTCTTTCTGCCTAAGATAATGCCTGCTTCGTGTATCACCACCTCTGTTCTCTTTGGGTTGGGTATTGTTAGCCAGATATTGCCTGCTTATATTTTGCACTCTGAATCTGGATATACCAAGAATGGACAAAAATGCTTTGCTACAAATAGCCTTTAATCCACCATTAGTTTTAATAAAATAAGAAACAACAACTGCATTAGGTCGTGTCCCTTTTGTCGGGCGACGTCTTTTAGGATTGGCTTGTGAAGTATGTTTTAAAATAAATTTGTCCTGGTCTACTTTAGAACTGTTTACGTAAAATGCACTATGAAATTTTCTTATATCTTACATAGATAAATTTGCACAAAAAAAGTTTGTTTTTTATGCAAGCAATTTGGACGCGAAGGCAGTGTTTGGGGCCTTTGCCTGTAAAAGAAAACATCATTTATTAACTACCCTAATCTGACCTAACCTAAATAGTTCTTGCCTTTCACGTTTTTTCTGATTTTTCTTCCACTTAAATAAATCACGCAACTTTTTTCTACCTTTCCCAGGTGTAGCAAGTAGTACATTCTCATCCATAGCACGGTTTTTTCTTTTCAAATCTTTGGTAAGTAGAAAAATTAACTTCTACAAGAATGACGTGTTAACCGCGTGGCAACAGAAATAATACTAAAATAAACAGGTTAGGCGACAAAAATTGTAACGGATAAAAGCAGTTTTGGTAATGTAGAATATTCAACGTATTGCAATTGCAATGGATATAAACAGTTCTGATAGCAAATGTAATACTTGGATGTAGATAGTTTTGGAACAGTACGTGTGATGGATCAAAATAGTTTTGGAACTATAGAGAAGGTTTATAGGCAATTTTTGATGGGATCTAATAAGTTTTGATAAAAAATATTTTAGACATAAATAAACATCATTAAAAACAACGCAGCGCCACCGTTAACATTTTTTTTCCTTTTATGGATTAAAGCCGTTTTGGAATTGAGCGCCTCAAATGGGTGTTTACCTTTCTTTGTCACTTAGTATATTATAAGGTGTCAAACATAGATATCTTTCAAACCACAGATCAGATAATTGCAACAACAAGATATTGTGATTTTCTAGTTGTTTGCTTGGGTCTGCTTGGTATTTTATTTCTATTTGTTGTATTTATTTCGGTTGGATCATTTTGGCTTGACCCTAAGAAGTTGATTTGTTTCAAAAGTAAGATTAAACCAGTTCTCTGCAGCTCCATTGCCTTTATTATTATTTTTTGTAGGCTTATTACATGTGGATATCATTACATCTTGGTATATTCGTTTGTTGCAACAATTTTTTTTCGTGTACTCTAACTTCAAATTAAATTTAAGATCTGCAAAAAAATCATACTAGTAGGATAATATATCCAAAAAAATATTAAATGCATATTAAATAATCCTCAATTTTACTTAAATGAATCTTCAGCCAATCACATTATCTCCAGAGTACAAATTTAGAAATATCTAGTTTAAGCATTGAGGTACCGATATGTAGTTTTTTTTACATCCGTTATATAAACTTAGCCTTTTTGACCTAACATTTTTGGAGAAATTGGCAGTCGCTCCTCTTTATTCCCCCCGTCGTCAATTTTCTTAACACCTGTTATACAAAGTTAATTTTTTTGACCTGCCATCTGATCGAAAATGACCTGTCACTCCTTTTTATCACCTCTCCCCTCCCATTAATTCATTTAGCATCTGTTAATCAACAATGGATTTTCAGGCCTCAATAATCCCGGAAATGACACATTAGTTATCATTTTTGGACAATTCCTCAGTCTCTCCTTTTCATCCCCCCTCCCCCCGGTAATTTATTTAACATCTGCTAGACAAAATTAGATTTTATGCCCTCATTAACCCCGAAAACGAGATATTAGTCAGCATTTTCGGAAAAATTCTAAGCGTAAGGCCATCCTAAACCCTATGGAGAAAAAATTGTTGAAATCGGTGCTGTCATCCTGAAGTACACACGCAAAAATTGTCGATTTCAATGGCTTTTTGCAGTTTTTTTAGGTTTTCACCCACTTCAGCAAAAAAAAAACTTAAAATGGGACCATTCGGGAGAATTCATCTACCAAACAAAAAAAAATTATCAAAATCGTTCAAGAGTTATCCATAAACATACATAAGCCGTATTTTTTGATTGTGGCATCTAGCAGCAGCGAGTAGACTGGCTATTTTTTGATATAATGGATGACGTCAGTCTTGCTTGTCGCTTTTGCTCGCCTCCTCGAGAGATGTCTACAAACATCCCTGCTCTGTCATTTCTGTGAAATTCCCCGGCCTGAAACTTGCAGCATCGAGAAGCGAGGTTACGTATGTCGCTGGTCGCTCATTCATCACTCAATTTTTGAAAAAAGTCCAAAGGTATTACAATTTTTCTGCCTCTTTGTTCCCATTCAGATACTATCTTTCAATCTTTCCATATTCTCACAAATCACAAAATAAAATAAACGAATTTTTTACGTAAAACAACAAACAAATCTAAATTCTGGACACGGCCATAAAATTAAATTGTAAATATTTTTTTAAAATAAAATTTTTCGATATTTTTTACAAATAGTATGACTTTTGGCTATTCAAACAACCTCAGAAAATTTAGATTTCCCGCCAAATAACAAATGACAGTCGGCATCACAGAATCCTGTTTTGGGTTTCAAGTGACGCAGAGATAAATGGCCCAGTTGATTTCTTTCCAAATTTAATTATAAAATTTTTTCCCATAATGTCGCACAATTTTTCCCTGTCACTGTAAATCATGCTGCAGATGGTTAGCCGAGCTCATCCGGATTTCTAATATTCACTGGGTAATCGTTTCATACTATAAAGATTTTTTTGCGAGATATCGGTTATTACCTTTTATAATCTGGGAGCTCCCCCCCCCCACTCTTAAAAAATTTCCTCTCTCCAAGTGTTTATACCAGAAACAAATGATCGCTAAAACGTATCGGTTAACCAGTATATTTTGTTTTCATCATAGTGTTGAGATGGAAGTCACCGAACCAAATATTAATTATTGTTAAAGGTTGACAAATCATCAATTAGTTTTTATCTGTCAATGTCAGCGATTAAGCGACAGTAACCTACGTCTCGGTTATAAAAGAGTTATCGTTTCATAAAACAATGTTGTCATCGCTAACGTCATAACCCCTCCTACATGTTCCCCTATAACCGTTGACCCGCAAAAATTAACCGGTTTTAGAATTTCTGGTAACGTTTATGCAACGATATGTCGCAAAAAATTCCTATATCATGTAAATTATAAATTATTTTAACAATACAGTTGGTTGTTTATAAAATTGAATACAACCGAGCTGATGCGCCTTCATAAGTTTCACATGACGAGAGAATAAAGAGTTTGCGAAACCTAACTGATCAACTGGAAGATCCTAATTGAAAGTAGTACTGAATCTTACACCTTTGAAAGGAGCTTAGGTGTAAAAATTTATATTATTTAAATTATTTGGGGGCAATTATTTGGCACAATCTTAGTTGCTTCTAAAAATCAGATATGATTTTTTTTTATTTAAAGGTAATATAATTTAATTCTACGAATATCTATTAGAAAAGTTCCAGTCACCTAGTCATTCAATTCTGTGTATCGAGATATTGTTATCAAAATTTGTACTGCTGTGTCATTAAGATTGTTAACAAAAGTTTTAAATTAAAATCTCAAGTACCTGTACGCTTTTTTAATACTTAAGTATTACATTAAAGATAAACAGATATGATAAAAAATGCAAGGTTAAAATGTTGAACATCAAAATAATCATACATAATCACCCAAGATACATAATATATGAACACATATCTACCAACAATGGCTCTATTTTCTTTTCTTACAATTTTTTTAACGCCGGAAATGCTCCGAAATTAATTTAAAGTTTCAAATTTCTAAGTGAATATCTTCATCTTAAATGACTTTTATTTGTCTGCTCTCGGTTAGATCCATATAAAATCATTGTATCGAAAGAATAAGCGGCTTGGTTGCGAAATTTCTCGCATCGCCGGCCAAGCTTTGTATCCTTTTGCGGCTGGCAAGAATGTATTTAGATGGTGTTTAGTAGTTTAGTATTAAATTATACAGAGTACAGTACGATGGATACCAATTACTCGAAAGATCGACTTGTTAAATGGAAATTTAAAAGGATTTTAAAGGTAAAAAATCTCTTTGAACGAATTTTACGATTATATCATAATATAATATATTAATGTAGACATGTATACAGGGTGTTACGAAAATGGTATATTATATTGGAATGGATGACTCTTGGGGAAATCTACAGACATTCGCAATACTTTTCCCCTCAAATCGCGCTTATTGTTTTTTTAAATACCCTAAACCACCCCATATCCGACGCTTCCAGCCGCGATGTTTCCAAACTTAAATATTACCTTGACATCTCATTTGTTTTGGCAGTTTTAGTAAAAACTGAAAATAGTCCAAAGTATTTTTAACACGCTTTTATTAGCTTGATCAGTAACTTCCTAACATTGTAAGGGACGTTTACAACTCAATTTTCACCCACTTCTAATTGTCGTATGCGAACTTTACAAATTTATACAATTCTGCTAACAATACAATAATATGTGTACAGCGTGTCTTCGGAAGTTCTTACAATATGCAAACGAAAATTATTACTTATTTTACGAAAAAGTTTTATAAAAAGTTCTTTATCGTAAGAAAATAGCATTGCCGTCCAAAAATTTGATCTAGTATATACAGGGTGGCTCAAAAATATTAAAGTCCTAACCCACATGAAGCTAAAAAGACACAAAATCGTTATTTAAATGTATTAGAGTAAAACTTTTTAAGTTAGTGAATTAGGTTTAGAATATACAGGAGGTTTCAAAAATAAAATTAATTTTTTATTATCGCCTTTACCAGAAAAAAGTATATCTTCATAAAAAGTATTTATAGGTTAGTAAAACACACATTTGTGGGTATTTAGTTGAGCGTTATTATTTTATTCTTGGTTTTAACAGCTGTTTTCGGGATTGTTTACTTGTGTTATAGTATTTTAATTTTGCCGGCGCCGGTTCCCAAAATGTTGATGCATGGATACCGGCGCCGGCACCCGAGTACAAAATTTCTCGGGTGGCGGCAGTTCTAACCTAAAATAAAGATAGTTACGCCTTGTAAATGATATTATGTAAACATTATGTTGTTTTAATTTTGCGTAAAAACTATAAAACATGAAAGTAGGTGATCAATTTTCTTGATATGGAAATTTTAATTGCGTTTTGGTATACTACAAGAAAGCCACAAACAATTAGTTTTGGTTGCTTAATAGCAGAAAAATTAACAATCAAAGACAATGAAATCCTAAGACTGTGGTGGATATTAATCCGGCTCTGAAATACTATTGACTGCTGTTAGTCTGTGTTAAAGGTATGAAAAGTCAACAAGTTCCACGTATAAGCAATGCTGGCAGGCTAGCATTTTCTTGAAATTAAGTAAACATAAGGTATGCATCATGGAGCTTGAACATAATCAGGATCATACTTCATCTACAGCTTATTTCAATTTTCTAGCAAAACAAAGACTAAATTTGTCAGAAAATGTCAAACTTTACTACTCAAGAAGCCTTGAAGGCTGGGGAAATAAAAATATCATTTTAGATAACTTAATTAGAGAAACAGGTTGTAAAATGACATTAAAGGACCTCACTAATCTTGTAAATCGTAGCAAGACTGAGGCAAAGAAGTTTGAAGAATGTATGCATATTTTAAGAAATCATACCATCGTATTGATACTGAGATTTTAGTTGATTAAAATGGGCTTTTCTAGGGTTTATTTTTCGAAGATGACAGAATGAAAAAATAAACGGAATGTCTTCCAGAGATTATTTTTGTTGATGATACTATTCTTCATAGTCTCAGATGGTATCTTTTGCCTGGTAAATCTAAGGTTTTCGACTTACATAATAATGGTAGAAGATGAAAGCGGCCTGAGTGAGACTGTAGCTATTTGCTTGTTGGCGAACGAGAATGAAGATTTATATTATTCGCAGAATAATAATTGTAATATTTTTGAAGCATCAAGATTTAAATTTCGTTAAAGTTTACACTATAATAAATTATTGGTTTTTGAGTGAATTAAGGTATTTTGATATTAATTTTCTAATGTTGCCGGCCTCGGCCAGCTCGGTTGCCGGTGCCGGCACGCAGCAAGATTACCGTTTTTAATATTTACCGTTTACCGTCCTTTAATTTTTTCAAATTGGGAATTTTGGAAGAGTTAGTAGGATTTATTTCTTTAACGTAACAAAGATATTTTAACTTTGTTACATATAATTATTACTGAGAGACTTATTATCGCAAAGCGCCATTTGTAACTATTTTCCCCCATCTGCATTTATACCAGGATTTACCTGTTTCAATATATTTATGCAACGAATTTCATAAGACCCTATATATAGAAAGCTATCCTTCTATGCAATGTTCTCTAAATTCTTTTGACTCGAACACGATACGATACGATTTAAGAAATTCTGCACTCTCGAGGACAACTATCAAGAGGTCATCCCCTTGAGAATTAACCGTTACCTGTAGACATGCGGAAATCAACATATAAATTGCCTCCTTTGGCGACAGATAAAATTTGCACGTGCTAACTGAATATTACACTTCGAGTTCCAATATCTTCTTTAAGAAATGTTTCACTAATTTATAATAATATTGAATGAAGTATTTTAACTTCTGTAGACTTTGGTACAGCGTGCCAATTTAAAAAAAAATATATTTTTTTAACTCTTAAGTTGGTTATTTAACTTTAATTCTTAAAACAGATTCACATCAATAAATATTTAAAAAAGGCTTACTCAAGTATCAAAACGAATCTTATATATTGTGCGGGTTTAATATACCTAGAGATGGAACTTTCTCGAGAATTTATTTTTGGGAAATATTCTCCGAGAAAAATGAGAATTTATCGGAAATCTTGGAGAATTTTATTATATGTTGGAGAATTTTATGTTTGGATAATTGAAAGAACATATTTTTTTATCAAAAGAAGGTTTTACAGTAATTTTATCTGAAAAAATAAAGAGATATAGATATGGGACATTCTCGAGAATTTATTTTTGTCAAATATTCTCTGAGAAAAATGAGAATTTAACGGAAATTTTGTAGAATTTATTTTATGTGTTGGAAAATTTTATGTTTTGTTTGACTGCATAAATTGAAAGAACATATTTTTTTACCAAAAGTAGTTCTTACAATAATTTTATCTGAAAGAGATAGCACTATGTACCTAATTTAGAAAATATTTAAACTGTAAATTAACGTGATTACGCATATTAGTCAAAACAAAGACCCATTAAATTTTTATTTCCAATATTTTCCAGTAACTTTATTTATAAAATACAACTTAGAAACGCATTGTATACAATAACATGTCCAAACAAGTTGTTTAAAACAACACAGAAAAGAAATAAATCTATGATACAATAGCGGAATTGTATAAAATGAATTTCCATAAATTCTCATAAATTCTCCGAGATTATGAATTTTCCCGAGAACTTTGTCGTTCTCGGAAATATTCTCGGTCATTTTCCAGAAATTTATATTTTTTTTCTAAAATCATAAATTCTCGAGCATTTATGCTGGGAAATATTTTCGATAATTTACCGTTCTCCAGAAATATTCGCTTGAGAACATTCTCATGGCACATCTCTAAATATACCCCTATAGAAAAAAAACAAAGTCTAAGTAGCAAGGCGGCCAAAAATACCCCTTGAAATACGTTTAAACTGTGAGCTGCTTACACGACTGTGCTTCAAAGCTCCTAAATGTTCCCAAACCTTTGTTTTTTTAATTAACTTCATCGTGTACTATTTGTCACATTTTGGAAGCTTTTAGCTGGCGATACAAAATATAAGGTTTTAAGTGATAATAAAATATGATACTCTCTCGTGTGGGCGATCAAAGATCTGTTACAAAGTATATTTGATCGATCTTTATACTTAAAAGCTTTTAGAAAACATATTGTGTGTCATCTTACACTATAACGTAACCCGAGTTCGATCGCGCCAATACCAGTAAAATATTTTTAAATTTATTGAGACTGTAATTCAATGCCATGAAAAAGAGTGTTGGTAAAAATTGTGCACAGGGTGGGCATTAGAGTGGGTCGAGAAAAGTGAATTTTCGAATATCGAATTCTAATAGCGCGGTGAAGTTTTGTATTTGCATGCCGATAAAGGAAAGAATATTGCAAAAATTCCTGTGTTTAATCTTCAATTCGCACAAGGGACCTAGTTTGAAAAAATGACAATATTACCTTACGCTCAAATTTTTACAGACTAAGTTTTTCGACTTCGAATAGAATAGAATTCTTCATTTTAGTTACTCGATAATAGGATTTTTTTTAAACTAGCGTGCTAGATTTTGAGTTCGGGCATGAGGCATGAGAATTCGAATTGCAGCGACCTCCACGTGATGAATTCTGGGTCATTTCAGCTACAATAATTTTGCGAAAAGGGAGAAGAACTACAAGATGATGTTTTCGTATCAAAGTTCAATATAAAATCACAGATAGGAACAAATTTGTCAATAAAAGTGGTATATATTTTTAATACGACAGTGATTCTGTTTGTAAAACTGAAAAAAACATCAATTTTGCATCAAAATTCGCAAAATTTATGCCTTATGCGGGACCTTAAAATCTAGCGCGCGACTTTTTAAAATATTTTCCCTATTAACAAGAAGTAACGAAAATGAAGAATGCCGATGCTATTAAAAGTTGAAAAACTTATTCTGTAAAATTCGAGCATTAAGGTAATAATTGTTGTTCTTTGTCATTTTTTTTTTAAACCTTAGGCCGTTTGGGCGAACTGAAGACTAAATATAGGAATTTTTTCAATATCTTTCCCTTTACTTGCATACGAATAAGCAACTGTCCGCAATATTAAAATTCGATACTCGAAAATTCACTTTTTTCAACCCACCCCAGTGGGCATGAAATATTTGCACAACTGGATTTACGCAAATCCTTAAACGATATAAAAAAACATTTTTTTTAAATTATTTTAAAAAGTACTTTTTTAAAATACAAAGGTCGGAAAGCCTTTAAGGTTGTGCTGAGTTACAGAGTTCCATCCATAGAGCAGAATTCAAAATAATGCTATTATTCATTTTGAGAAGTCATTGATATAGGTAAAGTATAGAAATCTTAGCTAGACACGCACTTGGCCGCTTGTTACCTATAATGTCATCACTATTTTCGAAGCATTCCCATCTTTCCTGCCATTTTCCCGTTTCTTGCCACTTTTTAACTGTAAATTGCAAATTTAAACGAATAGACTGTGCTTTTTGCAAAGGACCAGGAATTCTTATATGACCATCACCATCTAAGTGAGATATCCCTCTCGTTATCTTTAAAAGATTCTCCATTATGTTATAGTTGACCTCTGACCCAAGTTCCCCCTTTCTAAGCTTTTACATTTAGAGTCGCTTTTGGACTATTATTGGTAATTTTTTTCTATTCTGGAAACGCTTTCCTTAATGTTGACGCCGGAACAATAGCTTCAAATTACACAATCGGCAAATTTTTTGCTGCATTTACATTGATGTCTTAATACTCTTAAAACAAACACGTTTGTGACAATTCTCGGTTATAGTTATGCCTAAAGATAACGTACGATCAAAAAAAAAGGTCCACAAAGTATTCCGTTTAATCAGTCACGCATGTCTTAAATTATTACTCTTCATTTTTCATTCACCTATACCGTTTACCTATATTACCCTTCAAGAGCAATAATTCAAGACATGCGTGAGTGATTCCACGGCATACTTTGAGGACGATTTTTTTTTATCTTATATGTTACTTAAAAGATCTATTTTATCCCAAAAAAATAAAACTTCTTTGCTTCACTTATGTAGGTATACGCATACGTTTCAGAAAACTAAAAAAATACATGTTAATCGGATAAGTGATAGTTAGATAGACCGAGACATGTTGCTTTTTTAAAACATATAGGAAAAAAATCTGTATTTTTTTATTATTTTTTTAACTTAAAGTTTCACTATTTTTAAGGCCAAGGAAGGCTTAACTTAAAATTTCCTAACATATTAAACAGAACGGTGTCTCTTATATTTCTCATGACTGCAAATTTATATTACTTTTTCTTAATTCTATTCGAATTATTCCTACAACAGTATTTTATTTTGCGATATGTTATATTTAGAAATCTGTAGTCATTCAGAAAACAATAATTTCAAGGAAGCTAAATCTCTAGTTATTTAATTACATATACCTATACATAATTTGAGTGTAAATATTTACCGATAAGTTATCAAAAATGATCCCGACTATGATTATCAGTAAGAATATTTTTATGAATCATATTTTTAACCAGTAAATATTATTATGCATTATATAAATGATTGCTGTCCAGTTTGTTAATACCAGTGCCATAAAGAAAATGATTTTTTTTAAGAACCGACTTCAAAAAGAGAAAGTACTGAAAAGTATGGAATATAATTTTTATGTTTTTGTTACTGATGTTAATGGTAAGTTGAATTTACACACATGGAAAAAAGTTAAGAATATTAAAGAAAAATTACAACAAAATAAATTTTGCAAACCTACTTAGTTCTAATAATTAAAAACAGACCCCTAAAATATATAACAATAATTCGCAGTTCAATGGTGATGAAAAAATAAATCCAAAAAGATATTGGGAAATTACTAATATTCTCTATGATGGCCGTGGTTGTCTGAAACTGCTTGGATACATCTAGGCATACTCCTTATACAGTTTTGATTGGGTGGCCTCTTGTGATATCTGATCCAACACATCAGGTAAAATGGCTCTAAATTCGTCTTATTGTGAGAACGAACTGTTCTTTTGAGAAAATCCAAACATTTTCGATCGGATGAAGATCCGGTGAACTTGGTGGTAGTCTCACTTGATTATTTTCATTTGCTTGGATTTGGTCAAGCACAATTCTGGTCCTATGGGGTTGAGCATTGTCATCCAAAAAGATGAAATTGGGATTTTAATTGTAGCTGTAGTCCTGAATATTGCCATATCGATATGTCTGATCATTCATTGTACCATTGCATAAAATCATCTCCGAGCGACCACCCAAAAAAAATACAGCCCAAACCATAACTCCTTCACCTCCGTACGGATGAACTTCTTGAACACGACCAGGCCGATCTAAACCTCCAGGTTCTCTCCAAACCCTCACTCGCCTTAGAGCACTATGTAGGCACTCTATGGACTCGTCCGTGAACATAACATTGTTCCATTCTGCATTCCAACTTATTATTTTACGACACCAGGCTAAGCGATTTCGGCGAGGTTAAATATCGAGAGGCACAGAGTTCCACGGTCTTCTTGCCCTTAAGTTCACCCTACGTAGGCGATTTATAATCGTTCGGTAGGTGACCCGAGCTCCGTTAGCTCTTCTTAAAATATCAGTTATCCTCGATTCTGTTCACATCTTCGTGCTGCTATAAGAATGAAGCGGCTTGTCATCTGGTACCAGACATTTGCCTTCAAGTCCAAGGCCTTTCAGAAAGGTCAGGTGTTTCCCGAAATGTACTGTTCAACCTACTTATCACACTTTGGGACACATCGAGTGCATTTGCAACATCGAGATGGTACATGCCAGCCTGCAGCACACCAATCTCTTGGCGTTTTCGATAAACAACCGCCTTCTTTCCATTTCGCATCATTCAACGTCAAAACTGAATGATAACTGCCTTTATCATTGATAATATGATATGATATTTTTTATTGTGGCATAAATAGCGTACGTCTGACCTGACATTCTGTTGTGGTCCACCTTTTGCGATTAATTTTCCTTTTTTTAGATATGCTTAAGAGTTGTCAATTGTTAATAGTGTACCCCAGTTTAATTTTTAATTTTTGTTTTTGTCTTTCCTTACTTTGTACTTTGTATCTTGTAATGTTCTAATCCACTTTTGTATTCTACAATACTTTACATGTCTATGTATAACTATATTATTAGTATACTGTACTTTAAAATTATCTATTGTACCCATTTGTTAATTGGTTTCAAACTGTTAAATGGGTGTAAATAAATAAATAAATAAATAAAAGTCAAAGAAGAAAGAATAAAGAAATGTCACAAAAAATAGATCAATTTAAACACAAAAGTAAGATAAATTCAACTTTTTGTGGTGTATGGTATAATAAAGTGGTGTAGAATGTCCTTTTAACAGAAAACATCAATAATAATTTCATAATTCACGAATATCCCTAACTTTTTCCATATGAGTAGTAAATTTAGGTAACTTGAACACCAAAGTTCTAAAATTTGAGTAAACGCAACTCCTTATTAACTGTTTATAACTTATCATTACGAATCCTTATACTGTGGACTTGCGCCGACTTTAAAGTTTAGAACTTTGATGTACAAGTTACCTAAACTTGAACAATATTAAATATTACGCTTACCATTAACTTCAGTAATAATTATGTAAAAATACTATTTCATGCTTTCCAGTACTTTTCTTTGAAAAATAAAGTATTTCTTTATTTTTAGTGCACTTATTTTATTCCTCCCTACCACTTATCTCCTTCTCCTTTTATTTGTACTGTGCATTAATTGCTGACTCCTTTGACACTAATATCACTAAAAATATTGTATCGTACAAAGTTTTAGAAAAAATAAATCGTTTGTCGATATGTTTCATTGCGCTCATCCCACCTACTCTGTCTTTTTCTTCATCTTTATCTTGCCCCACTCCTTAAATATTTTGGAGAAATTTCCATTTGCTCCGTTTCGTTAATGTTTTTAACATCTGTTAGATAAAATTTGATTTTCTGACCTCAATAACCCCGACAATGACACATTACTTAACATTTTTTGACAAATTCCTAGCCGCTTCTTATGGAGTTTTTTAGGTTTGTTAGATAATTAAAATCTTTATACAAAAAAAACTTAAGTTTTATTCAAGACGTAAGTATTGTAAATGGGATAAAAATATATTTAGATTATGACGTGCAATGCGCAACAAACCTATTGAGATTTCAAACTTTTTGGAATAAAATCAACATACTATTTATTTTATCGCACTGCTACATAACTTCAAAAACAAATATTCAAATAACAAAACTTTGCCCAACTGCATTTGTGATGTAATTGAAAGATCCTCAAGGGATTTTAATGTCAGGTCAGTTCTTTGGATAAATTTTTATTTCATTTTTAGTCTTCGCGTGAAGAAAATTACGCGATTTTATTGATGGCTAGTCTGTACAAGAAGAAGAGGAAGAAAGAGGATTTGAAGTCATAAGAAATAAGCGGCCAATATAAGAGTTTTACGCGATTCTCGCCCTCTGATTTTGAGGATTTTCTGAAGAAGATTTGACCCTCACAATCTCTGCTCAAGACAGGTAGGTAGCTATATTGTTTGTGAACGTCTACACTGTTATTCAAGTTTACAAATTGCATTTCTTTATTTGTTGATTTACGTATTTTTTTATCTTCAATTTACCTACGAAGGCTACAAGCCTAAGTACTTGTTGTACCGCACATATATTCATTTCTGCACCTATTTCCCTCCAAACATCTTCTATTAATTTTTTTTTAAATGATTCTTATGTTTACAATCCCTCAGTAAAGATTTAGTTTTATAAATATCAGTTATTTTCAAAATATTTTCCTCTGACTATTCCATAATTAATCAAAAACTGCGAAACAAATTAATTAAACTAGATGATGAATCCTGGAGGTTCGCGAACAGACGTAAAACAAAGAACTGCACTCCAAATGTGAATTGAGAACGTTTTGTGATCGTCAGAATATCCAACGGGAGACGCATCGCCACAAGCAGTTCATAAGCAGTTCGTTCGTCGCTCAAATCCACTTCCTAATTATGCGAACGAACGGTTCAGAAGCGGTTCGCGGAACGGTTCGGCAGATAATATTTCCCAATAATAAATTCTCCAGAATGTTCCATTTCAACATCTCCTTATTTTTTCAGATAAAATTATTGTAGAAACTACTTTTGTTAAAAAAAAATAATGTTCTTTCAGTTTATGCAGTCAAAAGATAAAATTCTCCAACATAAAATAAATTCTCCAAAATTTCCGATAAATTCTCATTGTTCTCGGAGAATATTTCCCAAAAATAAATTCTCGAGAATGTTCCATCTCTAATTATAATTACCTAACCCGTCTTGTCCCTTTGAATATAAACTTCACGTATATCAAAATTAACATAATTATTAGCAAATGGAATATTGCAGTAAACGGCAAGTGCCCTGCTTAGTATTATGCCATATTGTTCCTGCAGCAGCAGAGACAGACCGTCCTGAACCCGTTTTCGAGTTAATGGCAGAAGTATGTAACAGGACAACTACATCTTTCCAGCATTCGGCTTTAAAGGGGCTTTGGCAAAATTATTGTAAAGTTAAATGGGTTGGAAATGCCGTGCAATTTGTTTTGGAATTTAGACTAGTCAGAGAAGCAGGAACTGTTAATTAAAAATACCATGGGAATCTACTTAAGATACTACGCACATAAAAGGAATGTAATTGAAACTCGTTTAATAGCCCAGAAATTAAAATACTATTTAAGGGTGTTTAACAATAACTGCAAAAGTTGATGGTTTTGATTAATTTTAGCTAAAAAATTGCAATTAAGTATTCGATAGTCTAAATAGCATCTTAACTGAATTTACAGTATTTATGATAAGGTTTATGTAAAATAGGTTTCTTGTCACCACTACTCAAATTAAGACAAACCTTGGAGTTTTTTTTCCAGAGCCGGGATTTTTCTTGTTATACCTTTTGTAAAAAAAATACAGACTGATGATTTATTGTCGGCTCAACACAAGATTTCATTTGTTTTTCCATCATATTTATGTAAAACGTAACAGTTTTGAAGCGACAATGCTATAGTCGTTTTGCATAATGTTAGCATTAAGAAAAGGGAGCATACAATGCATGAAATGGGAAAAGCCATTTAACTTAATGCAATTTTACATTAGAAGGATACAGAACGTGTGAATACTAATATTTGTGTTTTTCATTTTGTAGACCTAAATGAGTATCTTGTAATAACTGTGGCATTAGATTTCTAACTCAAATAGCATTTGCCAACTTTAAGATGACGATTTCTCTACATTTTCACTAAGTTTAAGTCTCCGGCTGAAACGTCCCGTTTTTAAGGTATGAATTAGTATCCTTTGAATGTTGTTGCCTTCAATGGGCTGGTTTCAGCCCAATACTTAATAGGAAATGTGTTAAAAATATTTGTTTCAACAAGCCGCCATTTTGTTCTCAGGGTGAATAATGAAGTAATATTCTAGGATCATAAACACCGAGTATTCAAAACGACTAAGAGGCAACGCGACTAACCCTTCATGTACTAAAAAGGTTAAAATAAACAAAGTAGCACCAATATGGCCGCCCGACAGGACCGTATTGCGTTTAAAGGCCGATCATTCTAGGAATAACGAAAAATAAAACTTTTGATTGATTATATTAGGTTTTATCAGATGTACTATTAAGTTTCCATAATACTTCAAGAGATTTGCCTTAAAAACCAACAGGTGCTACTCACACATGATATAATCGAGTTGTTGACCCTTCTATCGAACAGAAAATCAGTAATATATTTTTAATTTTCAAAAACAAATACGTTAAAAAGATTAATTTTTTTGACAATTCCAGAGTTATTAACCCAAAAAAAAAATAAAACACAACTTTTCTGACACATGTATATGTTTGTTTTTAAAACATTGTTCAAAATATTACATCATGATTTTGTTCTCGATTGAGGATAAGTTTTTCATATATTTTTCGTAAACTTTCGGCTTTATCTGCTTCACGTCTTTTTAATTAATTGATGAACTTTCGGTGAATAAAAATGTAGAGTCATAGCAAATTTTCTTAACCCTGGAGTATATTTGCAAGTTCTCTTCATCTGTCGACTGCACAACTCCTTTGTTGTAACGGAACAATTGCACAATACAGCCAAATCCTCCTCACTGACCAATTGGGATTGTTTTAGAGTCGAAACAATATTCTTTAAAGTACCAGCTCTCTTTTGTGCCGTTTTTCGAAATTCCTATATTTGCGTTGCAAGGACTTGTACTTTTCAATCAACGCACTGTAAATCAAAGCAATAATGTGGCACCTTCTAGTTTAAAAGATGCCCTAGACCTCTACTAAAAAGCAGCCCACATTACCCATTCATGAAATTTTCAACTAAGTACGTATCTGTGAAATGTTATTCCTGGTAGATTGTTTTTGTTTGACGGTGCATTTTTACACCCTAACATGCACAATACACGGTCTCAGTATTGTTCCAAAAATTAAATTACACTTCGTGTGATAACCTATAGAATAAACTGATCAAAAGAACACTTTCAATACCACGAAGAAACCTGAATGCAAAGACGAACTTTCACGAATTGTCAAATTGAAGCTTCGGTGCACCAATATGGCGGACGTGACGTACGCAAGACCGATTCGGCGCGATGCGCTTTCCCTCTTATTGTTTTCAATACTCGGTGATCATAAAGTACTCAATGAGACCTTTAGAATGATGTATCGCAAGACCCCTCTTTCCATTTAAATTTTTTTCTAAGATTGCGCCCAGCAGCCATCTTTATTTTTTCCGAGAGCCATTTATTCACCAAAATATAGTATTTTTGGTACTTATTACCGTATGCCAAATTTCAATTTTTTAAATGTAACGGTTCAAAAATTAAAAGGGGCACATTAAAGAGCCGCACTGGGAAGATTCAAAGTACTCACTCTTTTAGAGTCCCTAACGAAAAATAGTCTGTTAAACAGGATTTTAGTTTCCTCCAGAAAAGGGACCTCTCTTAACTCCAGCTCTCAGAATGTCATCGGAAAAATGACAGCTCAAGAATCACAATTCATTCGCTCAAGCTTGAAAATAACCAAAACTTAATCGGCAATTGAATTACTTGAAAGTCCAAGAGTAGGTAACGAACATTACAAAGTCACCTCGCTTAATAAGGATAGATAGCGCATAAAATTTGAATTAATCTATAAAAATAAGTAAATAATACACAAGCTTAATTTTACCCTAATAATTTCCATTAATGAATAATTTTCCAAAATCTAAATTTATTTTCAACTACTAAAATTCGATCCACCGAAGCTATTATTAACACGGTATCGGTATAAGGATTTTGGGCCTGTTTACATATCCGTTATCCGGTACACCTACAGCAAGGTGTTAGATAAAATATAAATTACCCTAATTTATAAATTCAACCCTAACGACCCGTTTCTAGTTTATGTTACCGGATTCACGCCTAACCTCGTTAAGGCGCCCTGTTACGCCACTCTATACCTGAAGGGGTAATATATCAGCATAATTTTAAAAGCACATAATAAGATTTCTAAGGCTATTTATTTCCAGTCCCAGTTAGAGCTTCCATTGTAAAAACGAAATTTAATCTAACCTTTAATTGGGAGCAATAATTGATAACTTTCAGGGCTGACTTTTTTCCGAAGTAAAACAAAAAATTCCGAGTACCTAATATCAGCATGCAGACCCTCGAAAGGAAATTTCTAAAGAAATAACGGAAAAACTTAGCAAAACGTGATTTCTGATATCGGATAGACATACACTTCCAAAATTTGTTCCGTTATCTCATCTAGAATTTTTTTTATTTTAATTTTTCGCGATTTGCAATAATCTTTCGCTTTTTTTCAATTTTCCGTGATCCTTTGCAAAAATCCATCATATGTGATTTTTTCCATTGATTCTAGACCTTCATAAAATTTCCGCCATTCGACTAAGAAAGTACTATTACGTAGCATACCCAAAATGTTGGAGCTATCTCGTCTAGAAAATTGTTTGCAGCTATTCAAACCTATATTTCTCGCAATGAGCTTATCAAGCAATTATTTTTTTATATGCCATATGATATGTTTGTAACAACAAAAGTTAAAAATTCGTGTCCCTGTTTATTTCTAAAAATTGCTTTACTCTCCATTTCTTAATATAAAAGACTATCCAACAAAATTGTATCGCATTGTTAAAATTGAAAGTGGCATAACCCACATTTTTTTCTAAAAGAAAAAATCACAAATATTGTTAATAGAACTACTAGATAGAACCTCCTAAAATATATAACAAAGTCTTAAATTTATAATGTAAATCCCAGTTAGTAATAATGTAACAACTGTTCATATTTTTAATACAACTTCAAGGACCTCTTTCTCAAAACTATAATTTTGGGCTTAGGCCACTGTTGCGCTGATAGCCTCATGTCATAATACTACTCCATTCGAAAAGCTTATCCCAAAAAAATATTATTTTATGATCAAATTCATCATCAAAATAGCGATCAAACATCATTCATTGTAAAACGGGGAGATGCCCCTTGCTGACGTAGTCCAATGATATGTGACCCAAATTTAAGAAATAAATTAAGCATTGGCACCGCTACAAAATTTTTCGAGTTGGTCATCGAGGTTATGTTGGGTCAACTCAGAGATCAAGATCAAAAACTACTCTAGATACATTCAAGCACGTAGATAAGTGGGGGGGGGGGGGGGACTGGGAAACAGTAAATTTTTCACAACTGTCAGTATCCATTACCTGTCATCGCGTCAGTTTAACTCATTGATTTATAAAATATCATTCCGATGCACTACAAGATACTAAAGTACCAAATTGCTTAGCGGAATAAAAAAATGACGTTTTCCAACTTTAGTTAAATAGAACTTTTATAAATAACTTAAAGACATCTTATATTTCCATTTTTTATTAACTTTAATTGACTGATATTGGTGGAAAATCATTGACTTTTGATAATTCTGAGGCACTACAAGATTATAATATGCATAATAAAATACCAAATTTCTTACTCAACTAAAATGACATTTTCCAACTTTAGTTAAATAAAACTTTCATAAATTAGTTAAAGGCATCCTATATTTCCATTTTTTATTAACTTTAATCTACTAACATCGGTGGAACATCATTTACTTTTGATAATCATTCTGAAGCAGTACAAGATTCATCACAAAGTATTAAGATCATAATTAAGATCAGTATTTTTCCTGAAAATAATATTTAACGTGTGATATGGCAACCAAAAATGATTCATTTAAGTACTTATGTAAAAGAATTCAACATATTTTGACTTCTTATACTTTTATGTGTCCTTTGCATAAACTTTGTTTTGTTTTCATTTTACAATTACAATATTATAAACAAAAATAATTTGCTTTTATTAATGTTACAATTTTTCGGGATCAATCTCTTAATCCCGGGATTTTGTTTTTCGATCCAGAAATTTCCGGGATACAAATATACGTCTGTGATTGCAAGCCCTAATTTCAACATATGGTTTAATAATTCTAAATATGCATTAATAAAGATTAAACTGTAATTTACAATTAATTTGTACTTGCGGAATGAAGTGGAAATTCTAAATGTTTTTATTTTACAAGTGAAAGGATTATGAAATATGTTTTTAAATTTAAATATTTATTATTTGTTTTTTCAGGTAAAAATAAATTTTAAAATATTTGGGAAAAGGTTAAAAGCGGAAATTTATTTGGCGGGCAGTGTATTTTGCATAGAAGTTATGAAGAATCTGATGAAGAATCACTTCCACTCTCTATGCCTGAATCTACTAATGAAATATTAGGAGGAATTATCATCTGAAACGCATCGGTAGGACAATGTTTTAATAATGAAACGCACTGTACAATAGAGTCATTAAACTGAAAAGAGCAAACATGAGCTATAGTCTGTTTGTGTTGCAGTAATTACCAAGTAGTTGCTGTTTTTTTGTAAAGGTTTTAGTACTTACTAGGATTTTTCTTGGGGAAGTCCTCTGGTGTACATCAGTTACTGTGTTTGGTACAAGACATAACTCCCTAATTTTTAAAGTAATTTTGAATTGTAATATCTAGAAAGGTTCGTCAAGACACAGCAAGAGCAGTACTAATAAACTCCATTTTAGAGATAATGTTATTTTCTGCGTTTTCCCTGGTACAGCCGAAGTGTCAAAGGTGATAACGCTCCCCAGATGTGGGAGCAGTACTCCAGGTTAGGTCTTGGTAGGGAAACATAAAGAGTGTGTAAATTGGAAGGGGAAGTATTTTCTGGCTCGAAAGAGAAAACCAAGCTTATTAGCTGCTGATGTGGCTATGGAAGTAATGTGTTTGTGCCATCTAAAACACGGTCCTATAAAAGTTAAAACATTGCGATAGAAGTTAAATTGAAGAGACAAAAAAATTGATTTTTTGGGTCTGTAAAATTACATTTTTATGAAAACTACGCCCATTTTTTAAATTATTCGAGAGCGCTTAAACTAAACCGGTTTAAAGAAATAAAGTTATTGATGACAAAAGTCTTATTTTTCAGTATTAAAGATATTTTTCGACGCCTTTCTTTTAAGACCTCCAATTATTTGATTCAATTCATTTCACTAAACTGCCTGTCGCTTTTTAAATAGGTCTGATAATTATTGGGGAGGACAAAGGCGGCCTTAATAATAATTCCGAATTTCTTAATAAAAGCTGGAGGGATTATCGGCATTTAGCAGCGACACCTACGTTCATAATCGTCATTAAATTAAATTACGATGATTAAATTTAAGGATAAAATTTATTCCCCTTTTAAGAGTTCACTAATACAAAGTGCTCTTGAGGAACAAAAGAAAGAAAGAGGACAATAATGATGCTTACTGCAAAATCAGCACGCACCAAAACAGCTTTGGTAATTTTTTCAAATTTTTACCCGACAACAGAACGCCGCACCGACCAAGGATAGCAATATCTTTAAGAGTCTCTCTCTATGCATAATTGTATACTTATGTCTCTCGCGGTACTAAGGCGAATCTTTTCACACCTACATGAATAGACAGTTGAAAATCAGTCCCCTCCTTGGCGTTCCGCAGTTAGATAACAACAGAACAGATTGTGTTATACAGGTTTTCTAAATGTGCCACCACTGGCACTGACGTGTACTCCTTTAATTAAGTTTCACTTGAACTACATGCATAACTAAACATTCTCCGATTGCAAAGACCGACATAAAACACCACGGGTCCATCACGAGCCTGTTAGCAATAAATCCCATGGCTTCAGCTCGGGAAATAATAGTGTTGAATTTCCCGACAAAGTTAGTAGCTTACACCTGAGACGGGAAACTTATGGCCTGTCTGAATTAAACTGTCTGAGACAGTGTCGTCTGTTCCGCGCGCGGAGCAGGTTTCGCCGTTCCAAGACGGTTCACAACCGGAGCTGATAAACTAGTTAGTGGTCTTTATTATGTTAAATGACTGCGGCGCTGATGGTGCTTTCAGTGAATCAAGAAGCTGAAGTTCATTTACATACAAGGAGCCAGAGAACATGTTTTAATTTAATTCCTGTAACAAAATTGTTTGTGCTTCATACGTTTAACTTCTTGCGACATTCTCTTGCTGGCAAATACATAAATGTAATAATGCTTCCTACAGAAGGACCCATATAAATTATAGACATTTTTAGAAATGAACTATAAACCACAGTTCCTTATAGTCACTAAAATTCAACCAGCAAATCAATAACAATAATCCTTACCTATATTATAAATGCGAAAATCTGTTTGTTTGTTACATAGTCGAGCCATTCTAGTTTTCTTTGCAGATAAACTTGTCCCGTCACAACAATCCTAATTTTTACCTAACTGTATTTGATTTTCGATCCAGTTTACTTATATTGTTTAATTATTTTTTTTTGTAATTATGAAGCTATTTTTGCAAATCTTAATTTACCTTTTGAAAAAATCTGCTTTGCGTCGTTCGGTCAACTGCAGTCGCATGCGGAAAAATATCACTCTCCGCACTTGTTAGGAAAATAGCTATTACTTATTTTATTAATATTTTTAGCATACAATATTTAGACCAAGGAAAACAAGTCAGTAATATAACAAAAAGCTTTTATATTCTTCGGCGTTTTGAATGAACCATTCTGTATATACAGCTTGCTTATATGGAATATTCTATAAGTGTCAAAGATATTGCAGTGTTTCTATTATTTGTAACTAAGACTTGTTTGCCATATTAAAAGTAGAACAGAAAAGTTCCATAACCCCAGAATACCAGTTCATATATTCCAATTTTCAGGACTTAATGAAAGTACATGCCACTTATAATTAAGGCATAAACCCTCGAGCAATCAAGTAATTCCGAGTTCATAACATGCTTGCCTTGTTCCTCCAAATAATTATTAATCTTATTATAAAAGCAGTAGGCAGTAAAGCGAAGTTATTAAGGCGTAATACGCGAATTTCGCTGCTGAAAAAGCGAAGAAGAATTGATTTACTTGGCAATTATTCCAGCTTAGTTTACTACTTACAAGGGTTGATTAATATAATTTTCTCTTGATCATCAATAATACCTACTAGTGGTAGGAAACTTTGAATTTAAAACAATTGATAATCAGATTTTTTTAACGATAGGTAGGTGTCATCCGATTAACAAAACCATTGTTTATATTAGACTTGTCTAGCATTTTTTTTATATCCTAATACGAAAGTAGTCCATTAGGAAAGTTTATTCCCAAAAACGATAGATTTTTTCTAATCAAAATTGCGATTAAAAATCGCTCATTTTGAAACGGGCAAATGGCCTTTGGTGACGTAATCCCACGATGAGCGACCTTAATTTAAGAGATACAAGGACTGTCCAGTATTTACTCTCTAGCATATAAAACAAAATTATCTTTTTACGTAATCACCGTGCACTTGCAGACACTTATCTCACCTATGTTCTAATATAGAAAAGCTGCCAAATTTGGCTCCTCGAAGACTTTCTTTTAGCTTAGGAAATAAATAAAAATCACGAGGAGCTGGGTCGGGTGAATATGTTGGATGCGTCATCAGAAACCAGCATCAGCATCGTGAATTGCGTTTAAGGAAACACGGCTTTTATGAACTGGAGCGATGTCCTGATGGTAGAGAACTTCACGACACACTTTCCTCTTCTTTTTAGTGTTCCGTGCTAAAATTAGCAAAACGGAAGGAACACTTATGGAATCACTTCGGTGTTCGGCTATCCGTCCGTCTGTCACAGGCGATTTTCTCTGAAGCTATATACAGGGTGTTTCAGGGTGATGAGGTACCATATCTCAGGAATTGTTGCTCCAGGAGCTTTGGAAAAAAATCCTAATAAGGAAAGTTGCCTAGAGAAATTGCTAATTAATAATTTTTAAGTTCCGAACTCTGCCGCTAGGGGGCGTAATTGTTGTTGCCACGTAAAACAATACATTTTTCTGGAAAATATCCCAATATAAGCTATCGAAAAAATATCACACTGATAATTCTACTAGAATTCTACACCTTTTTGGTTTAACACTTTTTGCTGTAAGATGTAAAATTAGGGCGGGAGAGGAGGGGAAATTCTACTGATAAAATTTTGGTTTGACTCAACCGAATTTGATGAACTTGATCTCGTTTAAGAAAGGAAGGCTTGCTAATTTAAACGAAATAATAGCTGTGTTACATTGACTTTCGCGGCACTCGCTAGAGGGCGTTATTTGAAAAACTCCTTGTTTTTTCAATTTTTCTCCGAAATTTTAAATGGAATGACATAGTTATTTTATCATAATCGAAAAGTAGAATAAATTTGCAATTGGAATTGCATTTGGAATTTTATTTAATCATTGATAGATAGATACCCTGAACAGCGATGTAGACCAACCGGAGGGGGGGATGCTCTCAATAACAGAATTAAATATTTGCAATCTTTTTAAAATTATTTTGGTTTGTTCTGCTTGTAAGAGATATCCTGTACGACGATTTAACCCGACAGCCCATAACTGATAGGGGCGTTAGCTCATGTCGAGGAAAATGCTCTAGACAACAAAACTACACTCGATTTAAGATTGTTGAGGGTGATTGAACCCCATTTGAGGGTTGAAGTGATGCAGTCGAAAATACTCAATAACAGTGTCCTCCTTAAAAATAAAACTAACTTTTAAGATCGTTGTTTTTTCAATAAGCCAGTGCCTAACAACGTTGCTATTTCGTTTTCGGCTGGCCACCCTGTATAAAATCTAAATATGGCAACAACTTCAACATCACATAGGTAAAATATATTTAATAATTCAGTTATGTCACGCTATCAGTAACTAAGAGTACGTCTACCATATTTCACAGTTTCCTATTGTCACGGACGCCATTACTAAAATAGACCACGAAGCTGGGAATATACTGGAAATTACTTGAAACAATTCGCTTCAGTTCTATTGTCGCCATAAATATCTCGAACAAATGCGACACTTTCTGTCACCCTTACTTGTATAAACCAAATGTTTAATTTAGTGTATTATTTCCCTTCTATGAGCTCATGACGTAAATAAATGTATGTTTGCTAAAATCAATAGCAGTTAATTTCCTCTGTGTATTCTAACATAATACATATAACTATATACACACAGTTCGCCGTGGGAGTTGTCACATTATCGTTTTTGTTTTAAAATACAATTAATACAGCCTGTCCTGATTTTCGATAGAACATTCTTATATTATTGTTACTTATTCTAGTGTAAATTCAGAGTTGGCGCATTAGGTGAGATGAAGCAGTTAACCTTTCGGCAGTATTAGTGTGATAAATCGAGCAATACTGCATCAAGGGTTTTGCACTACTATGTAGTTAAAGCTCATTTCAAGTTCTTTCGTTCACCTATTGCCCGCAATAAACTATTATCGGCACCAGCTGATCAGTGAAGGGTATGAATAAATTATTTTTACCTGATTTAATAATTTCGAAATATTTTAGTTTAGTTCCTATCCGTCTGGTAAATCGTGCAGTTGTTATATGATTTAGATAGTATTTTTTTATATTCTGAACGTTCTGAAAAATGCGGCGCGGTTGGAAAGACATTGATCATAGTGCTTAGTTTAAAAAGAAAATATTTATCGCCCGATGCCAAGCAAATTGTTAAAAATGTGTATGGTTCTTTATTAAACAGGGAGTTTAATGTAAATGCAGCACCAGCAGAAACGTCTTTATTATCGAAAACATCTTTGTCTACAGTTAATGGCATTGTGATAAAAGCAAATTAAAGACAAAAAAGTACGTAGTGATGCTGGTAAAAGCAAGTAATTTAACGAAAGTTACAAAGACTTAATTCATAGAAAAATTTATACTCTGTACGAGGAACAAATTGTGCCTACCATAGCCTTCTTGATGTGCTTCGCTAGACTTGTCTCTGTCTAGCGAAGTACATCGAGAAGGCTATGGTGCTTACATTAGTTTTATTAAAGTAGCAACTAATAAAAGATGAAACCAACATTTCTTGCAAAAGGACAAGCCTCATGATACAATAAATAGAAGGTATGATACCAAACCGTGTCAAATTCGTCGGGGCTCTCGCATGACGCCACGCCGTGATTAATTTTTGAAATTTATAACGCGCAATATGGAGTTTACGTTAGTTAAAGGCGATTTTATATAAATTCTATTGGCAATATACTTTGTCTCCTGCTTATAATACAAATTTCATAGTATATGATTTAAAATAATCATATAAATAAAGGGATAAATACATACATTGATTACATTGATTGATTGATTGTCCACATCACAACCACACACAGCACATCTTATTTTTACTTTTAAACTCCTAAAAGTAATATAAGAACACCAAAAAATAGTTGAAAACTTCTATAATTTTTACTTTTTTACACTGTTACTAGATTGCGTTGCCCCGCGGTTGTTCCGCTCGCCGACTTTACCAATTTTGTCCATCCCTAGTAAAGAAGTTAGAAATGTCATATATTACTCGACACATTTCCAAACAATTTACTAGTTGATATGTCTGAGACAATCACTACATTTTCTATCACTCCAATAATGTATTTGTAAAGCAAATGTTTGGTTTAGTGTATCATTTCCTTTCGATGATATGACGACGCGACGCGTTTAAATTTGCGTTCTAAAATCAATAATTATTATTTACCTCAGTGTGTACCTGCTCTGTAGAAGAGGGTTTAATAGCGGTTTTACCATTCAAACAATAGAGAAAATATCTCACTCCCATTTAAACAGTATGACAGACAATATGCTTTTTATTCGCCATAAATCTAAAACAATAAACTCTAGAACAATCATGATGTTAAATTTACAAAGTGGTTTTCGTTTTGTGATTTACACAACAAACCTCTAAACGAAATGTCAGTTTAATATAAATTTAACGTGGACAGTCAGACAACTGTTTATGGGTTTTTGAAAACAAAAAGGTATTGGTATTAAAGAACGTCAAAACAAAATCATGTACAACATAAAAAAAATTAAGTCAAGGAGGAATGATAGTGGTTAGTTCTATTGAGTAAAAACCGTGGAGGTATCCGTAGAAAAGGTACCGATCCCCAACAGCGCGGCGGTGGCGATAAGCAAGAGAAAGGAAGTTTCCTGTGAGGACTGGGTCATTAATGAATCGAATGGCTCTTTTTTGAATATGATCAAACTAAGTGTCGAAGGCGATGCTGCTTCCCAGATGTGGGAACAGTTAGTAGCCGGTTAGGTGTTATTTCAGAAACATAGAAAGTGTGTAAATTGGAAGGGAAGAAGTATTTCCTAGCACGGAAGAGAAAACGAAGCTTTTTAGCTGCTTATGTGGCTATTGAAGTAGTGTGTTTGTGCCAGCTGAGATTATTTTCGAAAGCGGTTCCAACAACATCGGACAGTTCTTTATTCTTTAGGACTTGGCTAGATTTTTTGCGTGGCAGGGAGCAAGATTGTGTTGTGGAGGCGTTGAGCTGAACAATATTTTTGACACCAGTCCAAAATTAACTGGAAATCTTGCGAAAGGAATAGGTGCTTATATCTGCATCTATTATCCAGCTTTGATTCCAGACTTTTTGGAAAAATAAGAGTTTGAGTGAAAAGTAGTTGAATAGAGCAAGTCTAAATAGTCGTAATAGGTGACACTTGGGCAGGTCAAATTTAATAATACAAATTAGCGTTTAGCCGAGGTTATTTGTTTCGATTGAATCAAGAAAACTCTGGAATTAAATAAATGTATTTAAATATTTCCAACAGTAAATACCCAGGATGCAGGAACATCAGTTTTCTGTGTACAAGATTTCAATTTATCCTCATAGTTTAGTGATTTGATTTGTTTTTCAATCGATTCCAGTTCAGTTGTCTTTTGTGCAAAAACACGCATTCCAACGACGAATATCTCCGATTTTGAACATAATGAGCTTTTCTATTGTATTGCTACGAAAAGCCTCTGGGAAATTCTCGTAAGAGATTTTTGTGTATATACGTCTTGATTTTGTGAGGATTTTACCTACTTTCACAAGATAAGTCAATTATATGTACTCGATGTTGGAAAATTGCGAGATAATTGAGTTGTTACAAGAAATCGTGGATATGACTTGCAGCTAGCGATGTCAAAATCTAAATCATTCTTTAATCAAAATTTCGAGTTTCTTTCAATTGTATATTCGGTCTCAATCACTAATATCAGAGCCTAGCTGATGAACCCGGTTGCACATTTATAGTATGGTCCAAAGCGTTTGTAACAAATAATTTATTAATGGATTTATTAAGATGTAAGTATTACGACAAATTGGTCCATATAGGTACAGCGTGTTATGAAATTCACTGCAAATATAGAAACCGGTAAATCCTGGTATAAATTCAGCTTGAATAAAAAATATTCATAAATGACTCTTCACGATAAATAGGGAGATATCGTCCCTCAACAAATTTTTTTAGTCACTGCGCACCACTGGTAATAAACATACATATGGCCATACTATCAAAAGTGAGCAACGTCAGTAATAAAGAAAAGGTTTGTTTTGACGTCAGTACTCGCTGTGGCGTTGCCAAGTCTCTCAACAATATTCCTATGTAACATGTTTGAAAAAATAATATTTTTGTTAGAAAGAAATTTACAAGAAATATACACAACCGCTGGTGAGTCCAACGTCCAACAATCACAACAAAATGTTTTGTTTTCTTATAAATGGTCAACACTATAAACGCGTAGGATATTTTCTTAATACTAATTGCAATTGGTACTATTAAAGGAATGGAAACTATTTTCTGTTCACTAAATAATAAAGAGAATGGCAGAATTTTAACAGCTTATAATAAAATTCGCAGGCGCGACACTCGTCATATGAAACGAGTCACTGACATCACTTCTGTCATCTGAAGTGAAAGCCGGTGGCTAGGGATGGCAACAATATATCGATATTTACAAAACATCGATATCCTGACACTCCGATTAATATTAAACATATAAAATATATAAAATCACATTAAAAGGACACAAAAGGGCAGATTCCATTTAGGCAAAAATTTGCGAATTACGCATCTTAAAGCCGGCTTTTAAATTGGCATACCAGATACCATGACGGGACCATTCGAAATCGGCTAGTCCTGTGCCATTCGAAGAAATAACAGATATGGAGAAAATCTTTCAATGGATTCGAGACAATATACTGCAAAGAGTGCATGCTTGTTTGGAAGCAAATGGGGGACATTTTCAACTTATTCCCTACTAGATAAGTATCATTTTTTGCAACATCTATTTATTTATTGGTTTTACTAATTGATATTATTCAAATTATGTTAGGCAAATATTAGTTAAAACTAAGGCTGCTGTCAAAAAGGAGTGATTTCGCAGTGGCCTTTTTACTCATTTTTTTGTGTTTTCCTAAGAAAAGTTTTTTTTAATATACGCTTAAAACAGAAAATAAATTCTCCTTAAACATGAACATGAAAATGTTCGGTTTAACGACCCAACCCAACCCAAACCAGTATTGGGTATGTCTGTAGACTACTACTTCAGGAGTCGCCCATTTTAATATATGCAGTGAATTTCATAACACCCTGTATATAAAATTAAATTGACCATTATCAGAATTACGAAAACTCAAGTGTGGTGGTGGAACAAAAATATGAAAATCGTTCAAGAGTTCAACTACTACTCCAACATTCTAGATCTAGAAAATCCATCCCCGTCCTCTTTCATGGTTTGTCCTTTAAAGTTATTAAGTCTGTCAAAACTTCTAAAATAAGTAGTTGATATATAACGAAAATAGATCTTGTTTTAAACTTTTAAATTAGGAATATTTTGTTTTTACTTGGAAAACTTTTAACGGGACATTCCAAACTTACCCAGCAGATTTAAATAGTATTGTCAAGATGATTAAATCTTATATAATCGTATTTAGCGTTTCAATATTAGGATTTTTATTATTTAAACATAAAAATCGTAATTACAGTACACCCTCCCGTGATCAAGGTAAATGTTCGAATATTGTTGCCATCACTTTCGACATTTTTATTTTCTCGATGTTTTTCTCGGAAACGTAGAAGAAGAAAGGTTCAAATTTTCTGGGTTTATAGATGGATGGTGCGACTAGCTTCGGTAAAAAATTCAGTTTCACAAGGTGTTTTGTTTCAGAGCTAATAAACATCAAAGTCGAAAATTCCACGATTTCCGTAGGGATCGGGTACATGTCGCAAAAGTTAAATGAATCGATTTAAACTTTCGGAGGTTGTAGAGGACTCGGAGTTACAGAACCATATTGAAACAGGCGAGGATCGGAAAAGGGGAAGTAATTTTTTTTAAATTTTGGTACTTAAAAACTCGAAAAACGGATTGGCCCGTGAAACTTCGAAATCTAAAGTACTTTCGTTTTGCAATATACATACCCAAAATCAGTGGAAGTTGGGAATATCTGGGAAAAACTGGAAAATTCGATTTTTGACCTAAATTTTTCTCGGTTTTTAATTTTTGGGCGGTCTAAATGAATTCAAATCAAAGTTCTATTTACATTATCGGAAATGGCTCGTCGAAATACGTGATATTTAAGATTTTAAATTTTTCGTTCTTTATAGGACGGAAGAAATCGGTGATTAAATTTCGATTTTTTGACTTTTTTTGCCCACGACTTCGACATCGGTATATTTGAATCGACAGGAAAGTGTATATTTGGAGGTGTACATGTGTAACGAGTCAATTTGCAGGTTACATTAATTCTTAAGGAATGTCGTGAATTCCACCTTTCGCTTGCTTATAAATGCGCCTGAATTAAGTAAGGCTTGCTTTTGAAGGCACCTGAATTAACCAACCAAGGTAGTGTTTACTGTTTACAGTCCGAATTTTCCGCTTTGGTTCGTTTTCATTGTGCCTATGCTCTGGAGTAACTCTATAACATTTTGTTTTGTAAATTCGATTTATTATTGAGGTTATGTTTTTATGTGTTTTCTTTGAACATATTATGATCATACATGCTTGGTCTTAAGGGAAACCCTTTATATTTTTGTGTTATGTTCTTGTATTGCTACAAGATGGTAGTTCGGAGTAAATCTAGCAGTGGGGGTAAGAACTAAGACACTTCCGTATCGGTGTACGGTTGGGGAAGTTTAAGATACGTCAGAAGGGCGACTAATAAGAAATTAGAAAATCAATAATTTAGTAATGTAGGTCAGGGGTTGTTTTGATTTTAATTGTCATATAAACAAAAGACTTTCCTGGAATATTGCCGGGCTGGTCTCCTTTTTAAGAGAAAAACAAGTCTTAATTTGGTTGTGTTGTAGCAAACGTGTTTCGGACTGATAAACTTTTATTAGGAGTGACATTTTTATGTATCTTGTAAAATTTGGTCCATTTGTTCTCTTTTAAACGCCATCCGCGGGCATACTGTACTGAGCATATTACGTTAATTATCACTAATTTTCTTTTGATAATTTTAAAAAATTTGTTAGTTTACGAACTAACACGTCCCTGGTGTAATATTTCAAATTTAAAACGGAACTAAAACTGCTTTTTCAATTTACATTATTGAAACATGTGTTAAACATTTAAAATATGCATTGCTTTTAACCCTTTCGCCTTGTTAAAACCGCAATTTATCAGACTTCTTATTTAAATCTCGTGCATATGGGGTCATAAAATATGTACGTTGATTTATGACTCTTAAATAGGGACATAAGCTGACCTACATTACCATGTATATAGAAAAAGTCACACGGATTCGACCTTGGGTGGTGTTTGTTGGGCTTTTCTGTAAAAAATTATTGTGCCACTTAAAAATGTTCTGTGTAGGTGAAAGTGATGAAACAACGGAATATAGGTAAAATAATTTAAAATATGACTTTTGTTTAATCGGCCATAAGTAAGCAGGGTGAAAAATCCTAAATTCGACGATGTTTCTGCAACGTCAGCAGTAATATTCGCGTTGGAATCCGACGTCAGGCCAAAAATATCTCAAAAAGCGGAAGGCGTATAAAACTGAAGTTTTTCAGACAGGCAGCCTTACGCAAAGGGGTGCACAAGCATCTTTTCGATCTCCCCCCACCTTCCAGAGAATAAGCTACCCAGAACTAAATTTAAAAATAAACTCCTCCCAAATGGCGAATGCGCTGGCCATAACGGAGCTTTGGGTGCCTGCATGTTAGGGTGGCGCGAATTTTTAATTTTTCTAATTTCTAATTTAATTTTTTTTAATTTTTGAACAATAAGCGCTCCCAGGCCTTTAAATATTTGAAATTTCGGCAATATTCATAAAATTTTGGATCTGCAAAAATCATTTCTGTTTTTGTTATATCAATGAGGCGCATTATTTTTAGGTTAAGGAAAGGTCTCTGAAGAACTAGCCGGTATTATTCCCCCCTTGACTGTTCCTAACAGAACAAAAAGAGGCGCGTTGCGTATGCACCCCTGTACTGTCCAGCTACAAAAGCCTAGAACAGACCACTTCTTTCACTCATTCATACCTAGGGTCTCCGGATTATGGAACGAATTGCCTGCAGATGTTTTCCCTTCCCGTCCCAACCTCCAATCCTTTAAATCCGGTGTCAGTAGACCCAATTTCCCTTCTCTTCAGACTCCCACGGTACGTTAGTACTTAGAGTTGAAGTCTACGAGGGATGTCTTAGATAAAAAGAAGGTTATAAAAGTGTGTCTAACAAAGAAAAAAATGATGTAATCTTCAACTTTCCCAATTCAGTCGAAATCCATGAAATTTGTGATGAAACTTTCAAGTTTTAATTTTTAATTCTCCCTACAAAACCCTATATTTTAAAACAAGTCTGATCTAATTGTTTGTTTGAGCAAGTTATACATTAAAACATAAGTGCATGCTGCATTGTCTGTGCTCGTCTCGTCTCGTGTATTTTCGTCACATAGTAGCACTGCGCCTGTGCCAAGATTACTAGAATACACTTGATACTTTGTAAAGAGTCTGGGGGATGGGTAACAAATTTTATCCCGGGCTTAACCTCAAAAATATAATAAATGATGCACTTATTAATAAGTTTCATCATTCATTAAGCATCAGTCACGTAGTGCAGTGGTAAAGAATCCGCTTATTTTAGATGCCAAAATTCCAGACGAGCAATTTGGCTTCAGGGCGGGACACAGTACAACCTTGCTCATAGCCAAGGTTGTACAGGATGTCCTTCAGAAATTTAACCAGCAGCAGAATACAGTCATGCTGCTTTTGGATATAAAGAGGGCCTTCGACTCGGTTTGGCACAAGGGACTTTTACACAAAATTTACTTTCACCACCACTTCCCCCTCCACTGGGTGACCCTCCTTAATTCGTACCTATCCGATAGGCAAATCCGAGTGAGAGTGGAAGCAGAGCTTTCCGCCCCCCGACAACTAACTGCGGGTGTCCCTCAAGGTACTGTCCTGTCACCAATACTGTACAACCTGCACACAGCTGACACCCCCAAACACCCCACCACCAAATTAGGACTCTACGCCGACGATGCACTTATTTATGCACATTCATATTATGCTGAAGCGGCAAAACGTCAAATACTAGGACACCTACTAAACTTACAAAAATACTATGACAAGTGGAAAATCCAAATTAATCCAACAAAGACAGAATGTACAGTACTAACGAAAAAACACACAAACAACAAAATTTTCGTACCCCTGACCATCGACAACACGCACATAAACCCAGTTCGCAGGGTCAAATACCTGGGAGTGACTTTGAATGAGAGAATGTCATTCGAGCTTCATATTACAGCCACTCTTCGCAAAGCATTCATGGCAATGCATAGCCTCTATGCCATTCTTTCCCCAAGGTCACACCTCTCCCCTGTGAACAAATTGACCATATACAAACAGATAATTAGACCGGTCTTGACATATGGCGCACCTGTGTGGTGTTCTGCATCGGATTCGCAATTTGCCAGGCTGCAAAGAATGCAGAATCTGCTCCTCAGATGCGTCACGTCGGCAAGGCGATGCACAAGAATTGTAGACTTACATGCGATGACTGACATGCCTACTATACGGGATTGCGTGACTGAAATTAGCGAGAAGTTCTATCGCAGTAAGCCACGTAATTCCAGACTGACCACGAACATCACCGACACACTCACGGACCCATATACAAGCGCCTACCACTGTTTTTCGAAGATATACAGTGAGATTCACCTGAAATATACAGAGGGGGCCAGTTACCCTTACTTGTTTTTTAAAATTTAAAGTGTGGGTAACTGACTAACTTTCTTTTTAACGGGTTTTCTCCTGTACATAATCGAAGAACCGACCACACACACCCTATAAACACCAAGAACACTAACAATGCACACACCAAACTAACGTAGTTCATGATTATAACCCCAAAATATTTCTTGTAAATAATTTCGTGTATGTATATATATTGTAAATAGTAGTTTGTAAGCTTTTGTATATATCTTTCCTCTCCTCTTCCCCTTCGATGTTACATCGACTCCAGGTCGAATTCAGTAAATTTAAGCACGCAGTAGCGGCCTACTGTCTGGAGGGCGCGACGCTTAGCTAGCAGCGATTGTGGTTAGCGAGCGCGCTCCAGACAGCCCAATCAGAGCACATGCCTGTAATGCCGTGGGCAGAGCTATGTTCCCCCCATATAGTTACCACCTGCGACCCCTCTGGTCAGCAGTGTAACCCAAATGTTAACCTAGCAAAAATAACACCCAACCTGTTCAACAACAGCTACCTTTCTTTTATTTTGAGACGAAGTGGTTTTTTGTATATATTTTTTCCACTATTAACGAACTTGCGAACATATGTAAATAGCTACCGTATTAGAAATTCACTTTTTAAGCTTATGCAATTCCCGAATATAAGGCTTTGTAAGGAGTCGTCTGATCAAACGGCCTCCTGACCACCCCCTGCACTGCACATGGTGTCCCCAGAGCTGCCACCAGCTCCCGGCTTGCCGGTCTACCCGCTGGGAGGAGGGCCACCGGCCAATTCCCAGCGTGAACCTTTTGTTCTTTTTATCTGTGTACACCATTGTAGTAGAAAATATTTACCGATAATATATACCTTTAAAAAGAAGGAAAGAGCTTATGACCCGGACGTGTTGGTTCGAATCCGTGCTCGGCCGCATCTTTTTTTTTTAATTTTTGTCACTTAAAATATTATAAAAAATTAGGAAATCGGCTCTAAAAGGTGTATTGGAAACGGGTTAGCACTCCTTCCTCGATAAAAATTTTGTTTTGTCTTTTTTTAAAGGTCCCGATCAAAAAATTTATCGTGTCTAGGTAACTAACCTAAAAATTATATTTTGTTTGTTGTCCAGAAAATCTAGCGAACGGTGGATCGGAGGGCACCCTAAGATCGGAACAGGGTTAGCACCTGGTTAGGGGCCCTGACCAGTCTCTTTCCTCGCAAGCGAAGAGGGATCGGTGCGAAAAATCCACTATTGATCCTTCCTCTGCGCATGCGCAAGCCCGTTATAAAAATGGTTACCCATCCCCTAGACTCTTGTGATACTTTGCTTGTTGCATTTTACAGTTGCTGTTTGATTTTAGTCTAGACTGACATGTTGTGCTAAAATAACTGTGTGTTTTTAAGTTTAGTTTCATTGCTTATTTGGATATTTCGTTCAGTAAAAGACATTTTGTTGATTATATATCAAGTTCAAGAATAGCAAAACGTAAGAGAAGGTTTTCTTGCCCGGTTTTTGGTGCTCCAGCAAATTTACCGACATCAGTTTTGTTGACGCTGATACAATGTAGTACTTTCTATTCCTGCGAACAACTTCCATCTAAGGCGTTTAGAGCTAAGAATAGCACAGGTAACTATTTTTACATAATTTTATATATTACATTTTGTATACAAAATTAGAATATAGGTTATGGTATAATAATGTTTAAATATATAATATATCGGCACTATTTATTTCAGGAGATATTACATCACACCTAAAAGGTGTCTGGAAAAAGCCTCTATTCCGACTATTAACCATAAATCTACTTGAGAAAAAATCCAGAAATTATACGAGAAATATATTAAAACCACTGAAAGGGCGTTTGATGGATGAAAAATAGAATGACAAACGTTTCGTGAGCTCTGTGAATCAACTCTCTTCAATATTTCTGCTTGCAAGTGTGCTAGTTTTGACTTGTGTTCCTGTAGCAAGGAGAAGAAGGTTCCTTATATTGAACGCACATTTCTCGTTGACCAAAAAACAGCCAGAACAATGATGATAGGTTCAGTTGACAAACTGACAACATTGAAGTTAAAGAAAAGAAGTGAAAGGTATGAACGAAATGATAAAAGCAAGAACGTTGATTTTACAACACACTGTAGTGCTAAAGTACCGCCAAGAAAAGAATCACTGCGAGCTTTAGAAGCTACAAGTTCTGTTCCAACTGTACCAGCAGCTACTGTACCAACTGTACCTGTAAAGGATAAACTGCCTTGTAATAACTTGATGGCTTTGCCTAATGTTGGCAGAGAATGTGACAGATACAGAGTATCAGACAGTTGTGCCACAGCCGTTACATCTGCTTTATTAGCAGATATTGGATTAGTTAATAAAAAAGATATAAATCATGTTATCAACAGAAATAAAATTCGCCGAAGTAGGATAAATAATAGAAATGAGCTTATTTAAAATCATTCTTCTGAAGATATACTTGGCTTGTACTTTGATGGAAGGATAGTCTCAACTCAATCACAAATCAAGGTTGACAATAAAATGCATCCACGGTTAATTAGAGAAGAAACATTATGTGTTGGTTCAGGAACCAGGTGGTAAATGTATCAGTCACGTTTCTCTCGTGACCAAATTACTTTTTTGCGCTCTAGTGTTTCAAAACTGTTTTAATATTGTCACGTATCCGCCTAGAGGCGCTACGCCTCCACAAAATGTCACGTAGGGGTCGTAGGGATTGATAAATTATAGTACCAAAATACTTACATGGCAACTAATATATACATTGGCGTAGGGTCAGCTTTCAACGAGGTCACTTGTTCGATCTGAAGAGATGGAGCTACCGGTACTGGTAGCGCGACACCCCAGTACCGCCTCCTGTGGTGATGCGACAGTACCGCTTGCTGTCGAGACGCGACAGTACCGCGCTCTCTTTTTTGAATTTCACTGGTACCTACTCTATATAAATGTCTCAAGAACAGTTTATACAAACATCATAAACTGCTCAGGGTTCACAAAATAATTGCGAGGCCAACGATATGCAATTGTAGCATGAAGAGTAGTTTCCGAAATATAAAATACATAATATACTATAATGTATGGGAATTTGGAGGAAATACGAAAAATGGGAAAATATGACAATATGTCACGTGATTTTACTAAAATTGTTTCAATTTTGAAACGTTTTCAAAATTCAAAATGAGTTTGAAAACGTAAAGAAACTGTTGCATTTTAATCACTAACCAAAAACATCACTGCTGATAGCATTTTGTCATTAAAATGTTATCTAGATGCTCGCAGATGAATCTGAACATGCTTATGACAGTTATAAGTCACGTGGACCTTGTAAAACAATTTCAAAATTACTGAACGCGTTAAAACAGGATCAAATGTGTACTAAACGAGCTCGACCAAACAACTACATATCGCAAGGATTTCAGACGGGGCGCACCGATCCAATCGAGTATTGCCTAAAGTTCCTTCAGGCGAGACTCAGTAGACAATACAAGTTGTTGATGACTTTCATGTATAATCCCAGGGTTTCTTAAGCATCGATAAGCGTTAGAGCCAAATTAAAAAAAAATTACGAGGGCTATATTTCTAAATAAATCTGAGAGAAAGATTCTGTGTTAGTTTGGACGTGTCTGCTATAAAAATTCATGAGGTGGTAACAACACGAAACACAAAACCAAAGTGACTTCTCCTAATTAATATTTTATTGCGAAAACTGGACGAATTTTCAATGAAACAACTTCAGAGTGGATAAGCTGAGTGCGGAAAGTATCATTATTCGCACGTTGATGTCGAAGAAAAGGGTATGATTTATTTTTGATAAACTTTTGCCACTTTAGGAATATTTAGGTAAGATTAAATTGAGTTTCTTTTACCAACTTTAATGGAAATTTTAATTATACAAGTCCTTCTTGGCATTGTTATAAATAGGATTTTAATGGGACGGTGAAAAAGATACCGATATAATGAGACTGTATAACTATTAGGAAAAGTTTCAGAGGGGAACGTCCTAATAAGGGTCGTAGTTTTGAGAAAAACTCGCGTGGAAATTAGTAGATGCCAAATGGCGGTGGTTAGAATCGTATTATTTTAAAAATCGGATTCTTAGGTTATAAATGGGGAATATGCGTATAACCCGAATAAATCTGAAATATTTCTCTACATAAATTAAATGTGTATGGAGTACATGGTGAATTCGAGTGTTGTAGGGTCATCGAGAAATCAATAAAAATGCCATTTAATGCGTAACTCATCCAATAAAATATCCCTGCACTTAAAGTAGACGGTTCCTAAAATCTTATTCATGTATATTTCAAGCCGAGATCGGTCCAGAAATCTTTCAATTTTGCAACAAAAATTGGTATTTTTGCGAAATTTTGACACATCATATCTTAATAATTTCGAGTAAATAAATTGAAATTCTTTGTTTTCGAGGCAATCTTCGAAAATTGAAAAATTTTCAAATTTTGTATGTCCCCGATGCAAATAACCCTATTTATTTATAACTTTAATAAACAAATAAGCGATTTAAATTAGTGGAAGGTATTCCTGTATAATTAACGGGTAATATAAACCCAAAAAGAATCACTAAATAAGGAAAATAGTGTGGATTATTGTCGGTTAAAAATAGGATTTGTCGAAAAAAATGAAGAAAATTCGTATTTTACCCCTTAAATGCCCTTCTGCATGACCCATTCGGCATTCGTTTTAAAGTGTGACTATTCCTTTATAAGATTGGAAAAAAATTAAATTGAAAAAATACAGAGTGATTCAAATGTATCGATGTCTAGGGCAAAAAAGTCAAAAAATCTAAATTTCATCGGCGATTGCTCCCTTCCTATAAAGAACGAACAAACTAAAAAATATGGATATTATGTATTTCGATTTTTGTGAATGGTTTTTAAACAATTTTCAAGAAGAAAATGTCGGTGGTTTTGGAAAAATCTTTGTCAGTGATGAGGCTTATTTTCATTTATCAGGCTGTGTTAATTCGCAAGATATACGAATATGGAATACTGCAAATCTGCATGTTCTTGTAGAAAGATCACTTCATTCGCAAAAAGTTGGTGTAGCAATTAGTTCTAGAAGAATAATAGGTCCAATTTGTTTTGATAGCACAATTACCGCTGAGAGATATCAGACAGAAATTTATCTGCATAACGACGAATTGCGGAAAGGTTATTTCCCAGAGGATGGCGCTACACCTCATGTAATCAGGGAAAATTAAAAATTTTTAAATACATTTTTTGAGTTTTTTTTATAAGTCGAAACACACACCCAATATGGCCACCTCGTTTCCGTGATTTGACACCCTGCGAGTTCTTTTTGTGGCCTTTTATAAAAAATTCGATTTATCGGGCTTCACTTAAGGATATAAATGATGTCAAACGAAGAATTTCTGAAAAATTGCCGAAATTAACAATTCTCCAACAAACTTACTAATAAATGTTTTTAGAGGGTGAGAAGAAGAATAAGAAGGTGTCTAGAAGAAGGACTCGTCCATAGAAAGTAGGCTATTAAAATAAGGTAAATCTTGATTTTAATTTAGATTCCTTAGGAAAACACTGTTACAAATTTTCAACCTGACAACGCTGTTTTCTCGCATACGAACTATCAGCATTTTCGGATGGCCTCTGTTCACGGTTACCGTTGACACTTAAACAATATATAAACTTCACTTGTCAACCAACTGGTTGAAAAATGAAGTTTAATCCATTACTTAACTGTCAACCGTGACCATAACCACAGCCAGCCGAAAAAGATATATGGTCTAATCTACGCGGTAAAGTTAGACCAAGTATTTCCGAGCACAGCCGCCATTGCGCAAAATAACTAAAAATCGCCCCTTGCAAATAGATAAAGCTACAATCATCTTCCTTTGTTATTCTAATTTTAATATCAAAATATGGTGGGCGAGGTCCCTGTACATACTTAACATGTTATCTATGAGTTAACAAAAAAATTGTAACAATACACTCGTGGTGCTTATCACACCCATTCATTATTTATTGTATTGTTAGGCAAGTAATTTTTAAATGGACTTAATTTTTATTTTAATTTACATTTATTGATACGTAAAACTGAGAAACAGTTCTCTAAACTGCCTGAAAATTCCTTATACAATTATAGGATTCATGATGTGGTAAAACGGCTATTTTCCAGGCTATATGCCCCTCCGAGCGCTGGATTACATACCAAAATTTGCTGTATTTTCTTCTATCACAATTAGATAATAAAATACTTGTTTTGAATGCAAGAAACTGCCTACTAGGGAAAAGGAAGCTTTTTCTTTAGTTAGGTACCAAAGACCTTTCTACGGTTCAGTTTTTATAATGTTGCTGATGTAAATAAAATGCTCTTCTAACACCGCGGTAAGAAAACAATAAGGGTGCATGGGGGTACAGGTCGGTAGTTACGAGTATCTCTGATGAATTTATTGGGCTATTGACCATGAATTGCTTACAAAAAGCTTTTCTTGACTCTACTGTAAATGAAGATGCCTTCATTTGTTTATTTATCATTGTTTTTTTATAAAAAGTTACAAGTTTTTATATTTTTGGTTATGCCGAAGAAGCAGAATATTGAATCTCATTTTAAATATCTGCATATCCCTCGTATGAGGTGTATTTGTTACCGGCAACTTGCGAAATCCGACAATCTGCGAAATGCCTAGCCACTCTGCAAACCGACCAATTTACCAGGCATTATGCAAATTGACGAGATCTTCAGATAATTTGAAAAATAACTTAAGCACTTTAGGCAATCTGTAAAATGCCTGCTACAATCGTCAATATGCTTAACAGAGGTATTAATATCTTACATTGACTATTGACTAGGCATTATGCAAACCGTTGGCTGACCGGAACCAATTCTCATTATGTGGGAGTATTGTGAAATATATTTAACAAACCTGAGCAAACCTAAATTTTTACATACAGGTTTTTAATCTGTAATATTATTTTTGTTTGTTTCGGACTGGCTGTTCAGAATGTTAATTATGTCTTCTCGTTCAGCAAATGTCACAAAGGTGTTGTTATAAATCTTTTTACGGCACAATTTACTTAACTTCACGAGAAAGAACTCTTTTTTTAGTTCGTTGCGACGATGGCACGGCTACTGTTCGCAAAACGCCTAGCCAATGTGTGATTTTCAGATTACAATTCAGCAGATTGACGATTTTAGCAGGCATTTTACAGATTGTCTGAAGTGTTTTAGTCATTTTTCAAATTATCTGAAGATCTCGTCAATTTGCATACTGCCTGGTGAAATGGTCGGCTTGCAAAATAGCTAGACATTTCGCAGATTGCCGGATTTCGCAAGTTGCCGGTAACATATTCATAAAGCAAGATCAAAGTAATTTCCTGTGCAACATCGATTATGACAATAGCTTCATTTTTAAGTTCAACCCAAAACGAACCAGACATAACCCTGACTAAAGTCTTCTCTTAATTTATAATCTTCAATCAAAATTGCATATACCAAACTGAAACTTTTTGAATATGCTTTCCTAAAATCACAGTGTACGCAGAAATATTATGCTAATTAACAAGCGCTCACAACCCATTTCATTGCTCAGTTATATCTGCTGCTACAGATTTAACTAATTTAAAATACTCGTACTTTGTGTTTGCTTCTCTGTATATTCTGGCAGATAACTGTTCTAAGGGAACTATTAATTTTTTAGGCTAAATTTAAATTAAAAGTAGTATTCACTGCTCATTATTACTATGTCTTGTCCGCTTCTCAGCATACTTACTAGGCAAAGACTTCCATATCTGGTGAATGTGGCGACCTAAGTGATTCAGTGTCAATACAAGTTCTCCACTATAAGATTTCGCTTTATAGTAGCAGAAACATTCTCAATAGGATTTATGTCTGGGGACTGGGAAGGCCAATTCAACTTTTAAATGTCATTATCGCGTTTCCAAGTGGTGCATAAGATACTCCGATGTTTTGTTTCTTCTAGTAACTATAAAGCACCACACTATACAAAAAACATCCACAGAAACACCAACATCACAAACACAAAGTACCAAAATCCTTTACATTTGTTATGAAAACATCATTCCCCAGAGGTGTATTCGATTGACAAAAATTGGATCGATTCGGATTAGCTTACCAACTTTAAGGAAATACGTAATTGAATCAAGAATGGTAGAAGAAAGAGATAAAATACCATTGGAGTGTCGTAACGTGATCCGAGTCGATCCAATTTTTGTCAATCAAATACTACTAAATACTTCTAACCTAAATTTATTAGTATTTAGCAGAAAATAAAATATTTTACGGCTTTTGTTAGTTTTAGTAAGTCTTGCGATGTTTCTAATGTAGTGTTTATAAAAAAATACAAGGTAAAATAAAATGTGGCGAATGTTTACAAATTGTGCATACAGTGTCGCTTAGACTGGTTTGTTTTGGCTTCAAAGAATGTTAACTCATTCCGTATCCACTCTTTCTTCATCCAAGGTAAAACACGTGTTTAAACATTTATTTTTTAGAGTACTTCTATGACGTTTTGAGTTAATAGGATCATCTAACATTTTTCTCCATACAAGTTTAAATCCCTATTTCGCCCCGAATTTTGAAAAATTCTTCCTTAGGGCACGCCTACGTTATATAAGAAGCCTCTGTGCAAAATTTCAAGTTTCTAGACCCAGCGGAATGGGCTGTGCGTTGATACCATTCAGTCAGTCAGAATGTGATGCGATTCGTATTGATCATTAAACAGATTGGCTTGTTAACAGGGAATGCAAATATTTTAGTTTTTAGCCTTTTATGCGTCAAGTTAGGTCATGTTATAGGTAAGAATACAGAATAAATATTTAATAATTGCATTAAGAGGTAGAAAAAAAACGACTGATTTTTAATTATTTTGCTCAAAGCTATCTAAAATGAAATCATGATTAATTTTACTTTAATAGCCTACTTTATATGACCGACTTCTTCCTGAAACATTCTGATTCTTTTTCTTACCCCCAAAAAAATTTTTAGTAGTAAGTATGAAGAATTGGTAATTTCGGATTTCTTCAGAAATTCTTCGTTTGAAATGATTTATATCCTCAATTGGAGTCCAATATCCGGAATTTTTATGAAAAGTCACAAAAAGAAGTCGCAGGGTATCAAATCACAGGAACGAGGTGGCCATATTTGGTGTGTGTTTCGATTTATAATTTTGTTTTTAAAAAGTCAAAATTTTCTCTGGTTACATGAGGTGTAGCGCCATCCTGTTGGAAGTAACCTTCCCGCAATTTGTCACCATGCAGATCATGGATAAATGGTGTTAAAAGTTCTGGCCCATATTTCTCAGCCGTAATGCCACCAAAATAAATTGGGCCTATTATTCTTCTAAAATTAATTGCAGCCCATACAGCAACTTTTTGCGAACGAAACGGTCTTTCAACAAAAACATGCGGAATTTCGGTATTCCATATTCGCATATTTTGCGAATTAACATAACCTGATAAATGAAAATAAGCCTGATGAGTGAAAAAGATTTTTGCAAAACCATCGACATTTTCGTATTGAAAATTATTTAAAAACCATTCACAAAAACTTAAACAAGTCTTTAGGGAACATCATTGGGATGGAGTTCATAAATAGCAGCTACTCGATAAGGGTAGGCAGGTCCTCTTTTAGAAATCTCTGATATGTACTATAGCATGAATTTGTTTGCTGAATTTGCTGAAAAATATGTATAATTAATGTTTAATTCCACAATTTGCCGCGCTATTTCAATAACCTCATTTAAACCTTCCGCTGGTCTTCAAGTCCCTTTTTTATGTTGAACAAAACCAGCTTCAAGAAATTTATTTACCAGGTCTTGCGACCCAGTGCGAAAATTATGATAGGTCACCGGAACATCAGGAAATTCCTTTCGAAATTCATCAAAGCAGTCGCTAATAGAATAAGCCCATTTCCATGGTTCCATTTCGAAAAAAAACTTTCCAGGATAAAAATTGTTTGAGCTTCGCTAAACATTTTTACTGCAGAACATTAAATTCGGCAACAGAGCTTCGTCAAAACTCGTACCGCTGATAAATGCCAAAAGACAGCAAGAAATTAGATCATATTCCGCAAATATCACTCTATAGCAATCCAAAGACGGTTTCCCGAAAAAAAAAACAACAGACATTTGAAATGAAATTTGAATGAAGTTATTTTTCAAATAACTGCGAAAATTACAAAATGACTTCGATTTTTAAACTTTATGAATTCACAAATTCAACTTGAATGTCACAAATAATCGTGTCACTGTCTTCGCACAACGACCATGCGACTTTCAAAATGCAAAGCCACTTTCGAGCAAAATAATTAAGAACCACTCGTTATCTAAACCCAAGAACAATTTTTTTACTTTGGGACAATACACTTTTGCGATTCTAATCTTGGTCAATAATTTAAAAAATTTGGCAAAATCACAAACCGCCTCATTATTTCATTGGTGTTAAATACGGCGAATTTTTTAACTTCTTAAACAAAGTTTCCTTTTAAGCTCTCATGGAATAGTTTTAAGAAAAAACTGACTTGGCGTTTGTAAATTACATGACGGCCACTTCTGTTGCCAAAATCTATAAATAATAGTTTCATTTTACTGATTGAAACAGTCATTTATGAGTACTTTGCAATTGGTTGAGTTTTCCCTGCTTACAAAAGCCTTACCCTGTATCGACCTCGAACTCAAACCTTTCCTTGGACATACTGTACGCGCAAACTAACCACGCTATTCTGTTGAACAACCTTTAACACTGATAAAGCGCGAGTGTGTGTCGGGGTAGAGATAGCGGTGTGGTAATTAAAGTTACTCCCAAAATGGGGAAATTTGTATTCATAAATACAGTTAATTTTCAGTTTATTAGGTTTAAAAGCGGAGCGGTGTACATTATTTTGCATGAAGGTAAAACTTGTTAACGAAGGGAATGTTACAGGATATTAAAAAGATATTTAAAATAAAGTTCTTTTTTTTTTATTAAGTTCAACACTCCAAAGAATCAGAAGATATGCTACTAATTGTTGTTATAATGGTTGTCTTTTAGTCTTCCTTTAACTAAATATTTGTGAAATTTATATTATTCATTTAATTAATTTATATATTATATAATTGTGTTTCTCTTTTAGTAGCAAAGATAATAGAGTAAATTAAAAAAGAAAATGTTATAAAAAGATAAGGCTATACTTTAATTTGAAAAATAATAACTTAATGTTGTAGCTGTTGAACTCCAGAGGGTGTTACAAATTTTATGGAAAAGTACATTATAATTGTACACCCGGTATTTATAAAAAATAAGTTTCTATCCGAATACAGCAGTAAACTAACGTTCTGGAAGAGACAGCTTGTCATTAAAGAAAAAAATCTTTCAAACCGGACAAGTGGTTTTGACAAAAATTAACTTTAAAATTTTGGTTACTTTTTGGTGGTGCGTTAATTTGTTGGAGTTGTTAAGATGATAAAATAGTCAACACACCATATTTTGTCGCCTAGAAAGGATAATAATTACGCATGAACATCAAAAAAAAGGGGGGGGGGGGCAAAAAACTATTACACGCTAAGATATTTAACAATGATTTTTGAGTTTTACTATTATTTTTGTTGTATTTCATCGTTATGTTTAAATACACTTAGGCATTCCGAAAAAATTAAATTAAATTCGAAGAATAAAAAATGCTTCAATAGTTACGCAAAATATAAAGATCCCCTGTTAGTACTAAGACCGCCGGAGGGGCGCATGGCGGTGTTGCCGTATCCCTAATTTAAATCGCCATATTGCCCACAACATCTAGTTGTTTTTCGTAGGAAGACGACAAGCGGGAAACTGAAGTTTGTTGAATTTGGTCGAAGTTTAAACCTTAATATTTTTGTTAGCATCGGTCTAAACGATGTAATTTTTTGTGTGCAGGTTCCGATTGACTGATTGTGCAATAATATTAACATATTTATTGAAAACACGAAAAGACAGGCAAATCCCTAAAATAATAACATAACTCTGTGTTTAGTGACGACTTATCAACGGTAACAGGACAAAAAATTGTCAAAACCTATCTGCTTAACTAGCAGATTTAAATTTAAACCAGTACCAAGTCCTAAAACGTGTAATGAGATTAATGTTGCTTAAACAAAAACCTTATAGAGTTCATAGACTCGCAAATAAACAAAATATAAAAGCGCTGATACCGAGTCAGTATGAAATAAAAAGAAGAAAATAATTCATATTCCCGTGTAAATTGCCACGACTCAACCACAGCAAGAAAGTCCCCAGCGACATCTATCGGACGGAGTGATCATAAATAATTGTTACTGTGGGAATTGCCTTGTATTTCCCAACGGTACAAGTCCACGGAAGCCGGACTGTCAATTTTTAATTAACTCGGGATAATTTTAGTCTTTGTAACATAACACACATAATATAGAGTATGTTCATATAGAATATTTTTGTATCTTTGCTAATTTCAACTTTAAAATTACTTTTTTTTTACGAGCGTGCACAAAGTAACTACTTTCCGTACTTATATGCGTTCTTAAAGTTGCACTTTTCCGCACTGGTGCTAAATTTTTTTCAGCACTGACGAGGAAAGCAATACATCAACAATCACATACGAAAGACACAGATAATTTTATACAAAAATGAATGTATTTTAAAAGTAAAACATAATGAATAATTTATGCAACATAATTACGCCAAAAAAGTTTCCATGGTATTTAAACCAATATTTTTATGTGTTTTCAATTCTACTATTTAGTACAATTACCATTCGACTTAATTACAGCTCTTAGACAATTTGGCATACTTAGAACAAGTTTCCTGGTCACTTCTTCAGGAATATTTTCCCATTCTTCCATGATGGTCCTTTTGAATTGTTCCTTGCTGGAAATTTCACTTTTGCGTACACCGGGGTTTCAAGTCTTCCAACAAATGCTCTATGGGGTGATGTCTGGTGACTGAGGCGATGTGTGAAGTTGTTGTCGCACATTATGAATCATCCATTTTCGTACCATCCTAGCTGTATGCCTGGGATCAATATCTTGTTGATAAACATAACGCCTTTCCAGTCCCAATTTTTGCCTGGGTAATAAATAATGTTCCTTCAAAATATTTAAATATTGGTGCTGATCCATAATGCCCTCAATAAAGGATAAATTTCCTACTCTAGCGATCGACACGCTTCCTCAAATTAGAACACTGCTTTCCCCATGCTTAACAGTAGGACAAGGATTTTCAACTTTCATGGCAATATTTGTTTTTCTCCATTTGGATCTTCCATCAGGCCCAAAAAGATTTATTTTTGTTTCGTCACTAAATATTACTGATTCCCAAAATTCAACAGGCTTTGAAATATACTCTTTAGCAAAATCCAAACGCTTTTCCTTATTTTTTTCCCGAAATTGGAGGTTTCCTGCGCGCTACTCGGCCCTTGTAGTCTGCTTTATGCAAGATATTCCTAACAGTTTGTGGATTAACTTCTTTCGAAAACTCTTCCTGAACCTCGGCCGCTAATTTGGGAGCGCTTAACTTAGGGTGTTTTATAATTTTTCTTACCAAACTTGATTCTTCACGAACACTTAACTTTTAGGGCGACCTGAATGAGGTTTTCTTTTGTAAGAACCAGTCGTTTTAAATTGGTTAACAATATACTGAATAATGCCATGTGATTGACCAACAGTTTCTCCAATATTTGAGTAGGGCTTGACCTGTTTCCATAAATCTACAATGATTTTTCGTACCAAATTTTGAATTTCACTGTTTTTATCACTCAGCTTTCGCAAAATGGCTTTTAACACTAACAAAACTTTTAAAATCATTCTTAAGTAGGAAGATTTAGTAAATATTGGAGGAAATACTCAAAAAATAAAAAATAACAAACTACCGAATAATGTTCCGTTCCTTCTATCGTTGCTATGCAATTAAGTTTGTCTTATTTGCATATTTTTTGTTGATTGTCAGTATAGACGTCAAAGTGAAAATACAAAGGCTATTTGACTTTTATCCAACTTTTGAGTAGGTAATCGAGATCGAGGAAGAAGTTGAAGAAAATATGATTGATGGAGTATCGGAATACATTCTCGAAGAAGCCAAGAATGTGAACGTCTAACTGTATACCAGAAAAATCGAAATACCGTAATGCCAAGGAATTGGAAACATTTAGTATGGTATGCAAAAAAGAAAATAAACACTTTCAAGCGAGAAGAGGTACTTCTAGTATACTTTTCAGACATTTCAAAAACTTGCCAACCATCCACGTTATGTTCAAGGTACTCAGTGTTAAAATGTATGTTAAAATTAAAACATAATTTGGATATAAGCAAATATTATAAAGTGATCGCTTTTCTCAAGAAAAAGAATGTTGGATTTGAGCCAAAAAAATCCAAAAGTCTAACATAGAAATAATATAGGGCAATTTCTGAACGAGGCTTTAGATGATGTATAGCTTTTGACTAAAGTTGTTACATTAAAACTGGAGTGACAGGCGCCTACCGCCCGTGAAGAATTAACTTATTTCTAGATAACATTGAAAACAAAGAATCCTTGATGCATATTACGATTCCTGATAATAAAACCCATCAACGCAGAAGCTTTGTAGTAAGGGGGGACAAAATTTAAACTTGATAAAAAAATATGCATTACTGCACAAAGTACGCCCCATAATTGTTTTTTTAAATTACCTAAACGGAAAATGTTCTGTCCAATGTGTTGATATAACGAAATCGGCAAGATACCCACGGACGTGGCTGGATACCTGAAACTGCCAAATCCCAAGCTCTACACTGGGCATTGTTTTAGGTGGTCTTCAGCCACTCTGCTTGTAGACTGGAGTAGACATTACGAATCTTAAGCGCCATTGTGGATGGAAGTCCACAAAAGTTGCTGAAGGATAATACGTGGACGAGTCCTTACAGAACAAAAAACAAAATGCACATCGGATCCTCCAAAACTAGGTTACTACATGTTGAACGTACACTTCATGTTGAACGTACACAAGATATAAATAATTCGGGGATGACAAGAAATCTTTCTATACCAGTTAAAAACCAGTTAGCTTCCGCCATAAATTTAAGTTAACGCAAGTAACTGTTTTTTTCCCATTAATGGTGTTAATAACAAATGAAAATAATTATTAAGAATAAGTTTCAATTTTAAATTGTATTTTCACTTTTACGTCTATACTGAAATAAAATAAACAAACAAAATTTATCGAGAACTTCTTTAAACTGGTGCAACCATCCCCTACTATACCAATTTGAATCTTGGCCTATTATTTATGTAAATAAATAATAGCAATATATCCCTTGACAGGGTAATGAAGATAAAAACAAACAGCACAACAGGAACGCCATGGCTGATTGCGCAGTCCTGCAGCATGTTTTGCTTTATTGAAAAAAACGGTGCAAATGGTTTGGCGTTGTCAAAGCGATTAGCAAAATAATTACAATTCGGATATGCAGGGATATTCAAATTTACGCCACGCTAGATAATTTTGCTGCAGACTAAAAAGTGCATCACAAATAGGGGTTATCTTAAAAAACCGAATGTGTTGCAATTTTATTTGATGGTCGCTTTATAGCCCATATATTAACTTATCTTGAGCAACAGTAATTCACCAAAATGAAAAAGAATTTTAAATAACTAAACCGACTATGCAACGTAACAAATGAAAAATTACAAACAAATTATGTGTCTTTAAATGGGATTTACATTCATAGTTATTTTATAAATTTAGTTTATACAGGGTGAGTCTTTAAAGTGTTACAAGCCGATATCTCCAAAACAGTTAAAAATATTTTCCTGAAATTTTGGCTAGTTAATAGGGAGATAGGGCGACATATTTAAAAGTATTTTTGTATTTTTGACATGTACCCCCTCTCTTTAGTCTGAGGGGTGGGGGTAACTTTGGAATTTTAAATGGAATGATGGACTTCTGTTTATAAAATTCGAATCTATGTAAAAAACTACGTATGCGCATACATTTTTTTTTATTGCTTTTTCGGTCACGGAATATTTATCGTCTGTCATGCTTGAGAAGCTGTTCGAAATGCCACCCTTCAACCCCCTAACATTTTCTCCTTCTTTTTCTAAATGAATTTCATACCCGCTGTAACATTTCAGATGTTACTAATAAGCAGGCAAAGCGAATTCGGTCTCTCATATCACCTCAAGTTACAGATGCAGTCGCCATCACTTTGCCCTCTATAAAACCGCACAAGGAGAAGTCACGGTGGGTCAAATCTGGGGACCTAAAAGATGAAAAATAAAAAAAGCAAAAAAAAGTTGAGAAAAAGTGAAAAAGTTAAATACTTAGTTGTGGCTTTATAATTGGAAATATATAAGTTGATGGGCTTGAATGTAGACTCCAAAGTACATCCCCTGAAATTTCATGCACATGTCTAACACGCTCGGTTTGCGCGGGGTAAGCATTTTGGTCTACTGCGCAGATGTCAACAAATCGACAAAATAAAGAAGTCGAAAAAGTTGGGAAAAAAAGTACCCGGACCAGCTCGTCCAATCCACCTGTTTTAAAATATTTCATTCAAATGATTTCGGGCCTGTATTGTATTGCATAATGCATAATGGGGTGGAGCTCCGTCCTGTTGAAACCACATGTCAGGATTTATGTTTTATGTAATGTATGTGTAATGTGTATAGGTAATATAATCCGAATTATAAGCCAATTATACAAATAATTCATAACCTAATAATTTTTAAAATAATGAGATTCTGTCCACCACTCATAATTAAGACCCGCCAGCTTGGTTACATTTCATAGGCGTCGATCTTATAGACAGCTAACAGCTGTGCTGTCAAAATAATTTATATTTTACTATTACAAATTACAATACATGATGGTATGACACACTACTTATCCAGTGAATATTAGAAATTAGCATGAGCTCATCTAAGCATCATTTTTATTATTGATTTAAACAATAATGTTGTTTTCAATTCTTTCGCGCGCACACGGTAATTACCTTCACATCGTTGTCTCCCTTGGCAATTTCCATTGCGAAGCATATTTTTCCCAAAAGTGGCGAAATGGTTATTGGTAAATTCTTTTAAATGGTATATTACACGCACTCATCACAAATATGAAGTCGAAGAGAAATGCGGCATAAGGTCTTTGGCAGATTTTGTTATATTTGTGAGCTGTATTGTTTATATGGCGAGTGCACATTTGTCTCCTCCAACAGAGAAGTTTGTTTAGGTTGGGTTGGGTTACATACAAAACACGTGTGGCCCGTTGTACTTTAAATTTTTAACACTAACACTACACAAGAGCTTGTTAAACTGTTTTTCCTTAGCCACATTTATTCAATGCTGATGACCGCAACTAATAAAGAAAAACAATACAATACACCAAAACCTGTTTACTTAAATTGTGTTATCGTAACGACAAATAAATACAAACTTTGAAAATTGTTAAACTGCATTAAGACAGGAATCATAACGACGAATAATCGACTTCTGTCAAATCTGTGAAGATTGCCAGTTTTTCTCTATTTGTGACACATGAAATAATTTATGTTCATTTCCGAACAATATATACTTCGCTTTGAGTTGACCTGTTTTCGTTTATTTTATTTGCCTAGATACCCGATACCGATAGGAAGGTGGTATGGGAATTCTTCCTCGGCCGAGGTGGTACCGCCCCACACATCCTCTTAAAGGGCTGGTGAACTCCCTACGCATGTTTCCAGCTCTGGATGTGTGTGTCGGATTTCCCCAATACACCCACGGTACTTGGTACTTAGACTTCGGTCCTCGTGGGCAGTCAGAACATGAAAAAACCCTACAGCGCGATAATGGAAGTGAACCGAAAATGGTGCGCCTTGTAATAATTGATAATGAAGTGAAACTTGGTCGCATTTTAAATCTCAGTACCTACTTTTTACGACTGAACAGAACTTTGTACAGAAATGTTTTTATTGGGATAAACGTTTGCTTTAAATCGCCTCTAAATTATTTTGCCTAATTTCTCCATTAAAAGGAGATTTCTTCTCAGTAAAATCCTGCGAATAACAACAAATGCCTATAGTTGAAAAGAAATCTATTTCATTTCAAAGACGAAATCCAGTTAAGAAGGACTGGAAATAGACATTCTAATCCAGGGTTTAGTGCTTTTGGATTTGACTTCCGGACTGATCCTCGAGTTAACATTTGACCGTATTTATTCGTAAATCTTCTGCTCGCTCTAGAAGAGGCATAATAATAACTTTTCGGATGTAAAGGATTTAAATGCTTTGCATAATGCATAGCGCAGTTTTAGTTAAAGTTTTCCAAGAAAAAGAAGGGGGATTTAAAAGCTTCTTGGACTTTTCAACTTTATATAAATTTGCTATTTTGCATATTTAGGATTGTTTTGATTTTAATTTTGTCTTTGAGACGCTTAATGGTGGTATAAACTTAAGACAAATTTAAATTAGACTACCAATGCAGTAAAGGGCTTCGTAATGGCGACGTCATAAGGTAAATCCAAAGGGGACTCAGGATCAGAAACAAAGGAAAACCATGTTAGAACCAAAGAGTAGAAAGGGACGAAAACTCGTTCCCGCCCGTACTAAATTTTAAAGCCGATGTGCGAGATCGTCGTGTTTGAGGGCTTACTTGGATGGTGTCATATTTAGAAAAAAACACTGTTTTGAAAGTGATTTACTGCAGAGTAACATAGCAGACACAAGGAAATGTAATCCTGACCGAACACAAGAATGTTTCGTTTAGGTTAGTTCAGTATCTTTTTGGCATTTTTTTATTGACATTGACAAGCCAGTAGATATAATTTAAATTTAGAAAAAATGTTTTTAAAATATATTTTCGGAAACTGTATTTTTGAAAATTTCTTTTTAAAAGAATTATTTTGGAAAAAATTTTGTAAATCCATTTTCAAAAAAGCATCTTTCGAAGAAGCTATTTTCAAAAAAAAATACTTAATTTAACATCAAAAATGAAGTAAATTGTAAATTAAGGCCTGAATTTTAAATACTATGTTTGAAAGTAGGTCTGACACGCGGAAGGTCCCCAGTTCGACCCCGGGCGGAAACAATTTTTTTTAATTTCTGATTTACTTTCAATTACTTCTATTTTATGATAATCGCAACAAACAGAAATACCAGGAGTGCATGCAACCTTATCAACAAAAAGCCATTATTAAAAATTTTTGGTTGGAAAAAATACCGTTCACATGTATACACATATAATAAATAAATATCATTTATTTGGTATCTGAACAAAACTATAAAATCCCACCAAAAACATACATGTAAAAAAACAGGCCAAGTTCTCGTCAGGACTGTGTGTTTTGTTATCTGAAAAAAATAACTGAAATATAAAAATTATGCCTTGCCTACACGTTATTAGCAGTGATTTGATAAGCACAGAAAAATATTGTGTATACTGGTAAATTTACAGACCAAATTTGGCAAGTTTTCGTGGGTCTCGATATTGCTCAGTTCTTTAATGAAAACTTGCCAAGTTTGGTCTGTAAATTTATCAGTTCTAACAATATTTTTCTGTGCTTACCAAAACACTGCTAATAACGTGTAGGCAAGACACTTGGCATAATTTTTACATTTCAGTTATTTTTTCAGATAACAAAACACACAATCCTGACGAGAATTTGGCCTGTTTTTTACATGTATGTTTTTGGTGGAATTAATATTTCATCAGCTGATGTGTTGCTATTTCATAAAATATGTTTCATGTTTCCTGTTTCGCTTTTCAAGTTTCTTTGATGTATGGCCTAACGAATAAATTTTGTATAAAACATATATTATTGTTCTATGAGATTGTTAAATCTACAGCGTAAAATTTCTATGTGGTTATTTTTTAAGACATGTTCTAGCAGTGACTAATCCTAAAAGATTTCATTACACCCACTCCAAAGTCCCCAAAAATTGAGTTGTGCAAATTTTTTTGGTGGTGTGTACAATGTACCATTATTAAGAATTAAAGGCAAAGGCTGAAATTTATGTCTTTGGGAAAAATAGTAAACTAAAAAAAAATCTTTCCCAAGCTAACCCAAAATAAGACCTTCAGCTCCAGTCGAATTATTGTACCACTAGGCTATTCCAGACAACGTTCTAATCAAACCTAAACACATTGTTTAATTTTATAAGAAAATATTAAGAGGCTTTATTCCATCGTCGAAATTTTAAACTACTTCCACATATCAAGAAGACAGTTAAATCCCAGATTTGTAATTCTCTAATTTCTAAACTGATCTGAAAGTGAGCATTTGACCCAGACTTATCCCTTTCTCGCTTGAGAAGAAGCATTCTCGAAAGTAAAGGATTTAAAAGCTTTGCAGAAAGCGTCATTTATATTCAGTTAAAATATTCAAATAAAAGGGTTTAATTTTAAATGTTCTTTATAAAACTACGTCATTGTTTTACATTTTTAGCTATAGTCCTGAAAATACATTAAGTCAAATTCCGTCGTTGTTCATTTATAAAGGGTGTCCCAAAATGAACACCTATTTTAAATTTCGCGGTATTTTCGTTTCGGTTATATTAGGCGTTTGAGAATTTGACAGCTGTCATGTAGATATATTTCGACTATTAGCGATGAAATGCAGTAGGAAGTGTGAAAATTATTATAAATGAACAACGTTATGCAGGAACAATTCGTAAAGCCAAGTTCGGTCGAAATAATGCACCAACACATGACAGTGCAAAGATTGATTATGAAATTTGAGCAAAGTGGTTCAGCTGGAAACGTGAAACCAATAAGCCGTGCGCGTAGCGCCTGTTCTGTTTAAAAAATTAGCGGCGGACTCGAAAATAATGCCGAGAGCCCAGGCACGTCGATTCGCGTCGCACGGCGTGGTGGTACTAAATCTTTTGGTGGAGACCGAATCGATCACTGACCGCTTTCCAAAATGATCGAATCTTTTCAATCGTTCATTCAATCAATCATTTTTATAATATGCGTACCTATCGCCACTGTTGATTGAAGATTTCGATTCGGTCACACCGGTTGAACGACTGTTTTGGGAGTAAACATTGTCAGGTCGAATAATACCGCACCAATCACCTGACTCGAATATATTTACGTTTAATGTTCGGTACCTATCAATCGTTCATTTTTTAGTATTTGAATTTTATTTGGATTGCACGGTTACTTTTATGTTGCATGATTTTTGTTTTGGAATTCCTAGTTTATGTATTTTGGTGAAGGATTTTTTTTTGGTATTTTAACTGTTTGGTGCGCTTTTTGATCTGGCGGTACTCCTTTGAGGGCGAGGCTGAACTGGAACTGCACTAACTGGTGAACAATATCGTGCAATGTTAAATGAGTTTTTGTGGCCTGAATGAGACCGTATCAATGTGGAAAATATATAGTTTGAGTTTATGGGCTGGTTACATTTTACATTTCCTAGTCGGCGACAAGATTGGCCACCTTCTGTTTTAAAAAAAGTATTGACTATGCGAGATTGATATTAATTGCCTGATGGGTTACGTCAGTCTGATGATCCCCAGTAACGGTGAAAACTTACTGTCTACCCGGCCCGAGACTTTCCATTAGTTCTTGGATGCGCCGTACTCTAATACAAGAGCAGAATACACCATCCGTTTTGTCCGCTATGCCAGAAACATTTTCGTTATGAACATCATTTGTAATTTTTACACCAAAATAATTTTATTTTAATTTTCTTTTTCTCAAGCGGGAACAAGATTTACAAATGAATACGGTCAAATGTTAACTTAAGGATCAGTCCGGGACGCCAATCTCAGGGCAATAAAACTAGGATTAGAATATCTCTTTTCAGTCTTTTTTATCCGGATTTCGCCTTTGAAATAAGATATATTTCTTTTCAAATATAGACCTTTTCTGCCTATATAGTTACCAGAAGTTCGACTAAGAAAAATCCTTGATAATTATACGCACAAACATAAAAGGGTTTCTTTGTAAGATACGTTTTGAGTGACAAAACGAAAATGTTTGGTTTATTGAAAATATATTTTGAGGAACAATATACAACAAATTGGAAAATTTTGCAGCTGTGTTTTCTTACTGAAGTTGACTACATTTTAATGGAAATATGAGTTCCGCAATTTTTAGGCAAAAATTATGTAATAGTAGCTTGCTATTGGCAGCCATGCTCTTGTATAATAATTACAAATATAACATTCTAGCTTGTTCCAGCGGGTTCGCTAGCGTGTAAGTTTTTTTTATTTAATCCACGTAGACTTCAAGTCTAAGTACTAACGTATCGAGGGCGTCTGAAGGCAAGGAAAATGTAGTCTATTGACACGGGATTTAAAGGATTGGAGATGGGAAGGGGATCTGTAGGCAGTTTGTTCCATAATATGGAGACCTTAGGTATGCATGAGCGAGAGAAGGGCTTTTTTAGTTGGACAGTAAAGGGATGCTTCTGTAACGCGCATCTTGTTGTTCTGTTAGGAACAGTGAAGGAGAAAATAATACCGACTAGTTGTTCAGGGCAAAAACCGTTAAAGTACCGGTAGAAAAGGGATAAATCCCCAACAGCGCAGCGCGGCGATGAGCGAGAGAGGGGACTTTTCTTGAGAGGGCTGGGTCATTGATGAATCTCTTTTGGATAGAATCAAGGATGTTAAGTGTCGAAGGTGATGCCGTGGTGAAGGTAAACCCAATCAAACTCTAGGTTTGGTCTTATTTGGGGAAACAGTTAAATCCTTTATGTGTTGTATGAAGGGGCTTTCGTCGCATTACGCGGTCTTCCTAATAATTTAACAACTCCAGCGCCATCTGTTGACAATATGTACATGCACCGATGTAAAAATACTCCTGCGCTATCTATTGACAATTATATGAACTATGATATATCCCAAGCGAACCATTTAGGTCAAATATAAAGTACGCTACGTTAAAAACCAAGTAAAAAGAAAATAATCATATTCATTAAAGATTTTGTAGATCTTTTCAAGCGGGAGCAAAGTTCAAAATATGTGATAAGTGTTTTTTTTTTACTTTGGCAAGTTCCAAGAGGCACTTTCCCTCTCTTGCCTACCCAAAATGACGTCTGTGCTCATACCAAATCCTTTTTTCTTGTTAAATTTAGCACGACCGCACTGAGAATACAATGTCCCCCCTCTTACTTTTGAACCGTTACATTTAGAGAATTCACAACTGGCACACGTAATTAGTACAAAAATACTATGCTTTGGTGCACAAGTGACCCTCGAAAAAATCAAGGTGACTGCTGGACGCAATCTTGGAAAAAACATTAAATGGAACTGGGGTCTTGCGATACATTATTTTAAAGATTTTATTCAGTACTTCATGATCCTAGAATATTACGTTACTAATATTAAACATATCCAGTGCAAAATGACGACGTATTCAAATAAAATTACTCATTTGAAAGTAACTTACCCTTTTAGTTCAGAAGATCCTGAGAACGACCACCCTGTAGGGTAAACCAGACAATTATTGGCACCCCACCAGTGATTGGCACAGTGGACCTAAAATGTTTATAATTAACGTTATATATTTTATATATGGATTACTGGTTGCCTAACATTAATTTTAAATGCACCACCTTAATACTACCAGTGAAATTTGGTCGTTAGATGGCGCTTTAATTTTCTTATTGGCCGTTAAACTTCATGGTGCAAAGACATGTGTTAAAAGCAGCCTTTTTTAGCGCGATCAGCTAAGAATTTACGGTAAGTAAACAGCAAGTTAATTTTATACTGTGTCTTTTTCCTTAATGCAGTTTATGTTTATTTCATAGGTAGGGGTAGATCTTTAATATTTCGTAAGAAAATTAGGAAATCCATCCCGATTTATATTTATTTTGTGAGGTGCCAATCACTCTACCGTAAAATAAGTTATCAAACAATGATTGGCATCCTCATGCCAATGACTAATTTTACATATTTTTGCCTTAAACAGTGATTGGCATAAGTTACAGTAAGTTATAAAATAACTTTTCTGATTACATTAACCACACAATTGTAACAAAAATATACAGGGTGTCCTAAAAGGTATAGTCAATAATTGGGGATTAAATAGATGGGGCCGAAATAAGGTTAGGACTTTATATAAAATTTTGTCCTTTGTCCCCTCATTAAACGGGGTTCTCTAAAGATGGTTTTCACTAGATATTTATTAAAAAAAGATAACTAAATTAAAAATAAGTAAATAAATACAAATATAGATTTTGTTTACAGATGCCGAATGTAAAAGATGGCGAAGTTTACAAGAAAACATATACAGAAGAACAAGTACAAAATGCCTTAGTAGATTTTGATAATATAAATCAATCTGACATAGAAAATGTGCCTGTTTTCTCGGAAGAAACATCTTCAGAAAACTGTGACAAAATAGAAATTCTTGATATTTCCCAAATCTTACAGTCCTCTGAAACTTCTGTTGTAAATTTAAATTAAATTTCGCCACTTCAGTCCAATATTTCATCAGCCTTTTCAACCAGCCTACCATCTGAGTCCATCATCGAACAATGTTATAATAATAAATCTCAAAATAAAGTTCTTCAAGACTTTATTATTTTCCCTCTCACACCCGAAAGAAACAATATTAAAAAAACAGAAAAAGTACCTACCATTTGTTTTAACCTCTAAAGGCAATAAAATCACTAAAACCGAAAAAAACACTTAAAGAAAATAGCCCCGCAACAAAAACATACAACAGCCCAAAAAAAAATAACATCACATCTAATATCATACTACCCAAAGCACCTAGTAAACCTATTCACGTTAGAAATTTATTTGAAGATAAGGAAACTGAAAAATATGAAAGTTTTTCAAAGGAAGAGACTATAGACTATAGACTGTTTTTCAAAGGAAGAGACTATAGACATTTTTAAATCAGTTAGTAATAAATAAATTGTGTTTCTTTTGTACCTATAATAAGGTGTTCTGGGCCTATATAACAACCTGTAATATAGGAATACAGTGTGCTAATTGTTTGCGCACATTTCATGTAATCTGTATTACTAAACGTGAAATAACCACAACAAATGTAAAATACTTTTGTACCATATGCCAAAAAAAATTATCATCATAAAAATGGTGTTCAATTCTAAAGTACTTGTTACCTAATGTGTTCTAATTATAGTTTTTCACTCGGTTTTTCATTAGAAAAATTTTAAGTTGGCATTAGGTATAGGTTCCAACTTACCTGCTATATTTAGTATAAGTTTTTTATTATGATAGTTATAAAAAAATGGAAAATAGCATTAGGTTAGCGCATTGTAGAAATAATAATATAATAATAACAAAGTTTATTAGCTACAACAAAGCTATTCAATATAATTTTAAAATATAACATCTAATTTATTCTATAATTCTTCTTTCTTGCTTTTGTTTTGCAGATAGGTAATTTTAATCCATTTTGAATTTTATCGAATAATGCTTAAATTGCTTAAAATTTTCGTTTTTAATTTTTTAATAAATGATTTTAAGCTGCTCTCTTTAATTTCATTACTTAATTTATTATACTCTAAAATACCTTTAAAAAAAAAAAAAAAAAAATAGGTAAAATAGGTACCTACCTAAACACTTTAAAATGTATTGCTTTAAAATATATGCCAATAACTATCCTTCCACTGCCAATAATTCAAATCTATATGCCAATCACTATGATAACTTATAGTTTTTCAATAAAATGCATTGTCTTATAGTTCGATTATTATAATATTGTTTTTTTGCAATAATTTTTTTCTAAACAATGTGAATGATTGGTTTTTCTACTCCAAAATATATTTTTTTATTACCAACTTTTATATAATGTGTAAACTGACGAAAGATTTCTTACGGTGCCAATCACTGTCCTGTTTACCCTAGGTACTTCCTGGCAGTAAAATAATCTATTTGATAACTCATCTCGCACATTCTGTAAAATAGAATTTTTTTATCTTCTGACAGCCGACGAAGACCGATCTCTAAGTACTATTATGTACCGTGGGTGTACTGGGAAAATCTGACTCACACATTCAGAGCTGGAAATATCCGTAGGGATTTCACCAGTCCTTTAAAAGAATGTGTGGGGTGGTACCAACTCGGTCGAGGAAGACTTCCTCCACCACCATCCTGACTGATTCATCATCGCCGAGCCGAAACCGCTGTAAACTGTAAACATGAAATTTGGTCACTACTTTTATTTTATGATGTAGAGACTGACTGAGAAGGGATTTTTCAAAATTCAACCCCTAAGGGAGCCATAAGGGGGTTTAAGTTTTTAAAGTTTTTATGGAGAAAAAATACTCTCTAATAAGGGTGGACAAGACACTGAACGGCTTAGAGAATCGCGCATCCGTTTTCATCAATTTTTAAGTACAAGTACAACATTCGCCACGAGAAGATACTCACGCAATTTTCTTACGTTTCCGCTATTTCTCACTAGTTTAGTGATTTCCACCCCCTATGAGTAACGTTTTGACACCCGTCCAGTGTAGTGAACAATTTATGTGTTACTGTGTCTAAATGACGGCGATGTAGCCTCCAAAGGTACCTTGCGCAGCACCGCTGGAATAGCCGAGCTAGACCAAGACACCAAGAGGTAAGTCGTTTCAGTGTCCTATTTGATTCCGCATTAATCGCCACCTCTGGATCAGACAAAATTCCATTTTTTCTCTCCAGCTCATACTGAGCTATCGCCGCCTAACATATTAGATGGTCCTATTAACTCGAAACTTCATAGAAGTACTATAAAAAATAAATGTTTAAACACGTGTTTTACAGTTTTTAATAACTCAGCCCCTAAGGAGGTGAAATGAGAGTTCGAAGTTTGTATTGGAGTAAAATTGTTATACCGCGATCGAAGTCACGGGCGCAAGCTAATACGAGTATAGCATAAAGTTGCCACAATACCCGCAAATAATATAAAATGCATTCTCCTTATAGGATTTCCTCTATATGCATTTTTGTTTTCCTCCAAATAGGTAAAATTTAGTACTCCTGGGAGAGTCGTATCATCGATGTAAAACATGCAGCGTCATAACTATTCTGGAATGGGGTTTCTGGAAAAGATCGTCTCCAATTTGGCATCAAAATCCGGAATATACTCGGAACAACACCGCTTCGCAGACAGTGGCCCATAAATATCGCGCTAGAGCTCGCTAAATTTGCGCGGGACAAAGCCGAAGGTTTATAGGCTAGCTCACTGCGTAAAATGTGAAAGAATTTTAAATGTGCTGGAAAAACACGAATGTGTCTAGGCAGACGTCCTGAATTAGTTAGGAACGAACGTAGGAAAGATGTTTCATATTTTTAAAGATGTTTTTTTTTGTTCTCGTCACTAAGCGCCAAACTACATGATCATTGTGTTTATTTAGATAGTTCTCACGATGTTGCAAGTTTATATTTTAAACGAAACAGCAAAGAAAAGAAAGACATGTACCGACCAGATCCACTATTGGTCACACCGGTCTAATTTGACAATTAAGCGTTTAAATTGTCAAGTATTAGAAAACGATTTGACTTGGTTTTTTAATAGCCACTAGCTCTAATAATGGCATTTGTTAAAAAAACTCCTTTTAAATTTTCTCCTACTTTGTTTTTCTTTTCCATAATACAGGGTGGTCCGAAACGAATGAAACATATTTCATGAGTCATCCTTAGGTAAAGATATAATAGTCTTTTGTACAGTGGGCGTCAGATAAATTTGTACGACATTTTCCGTACATAACCCTATTTTTGCTAAAACGGGCTTTTAATAAACGCCTCTCCCTAACTTTAGATCAAATTTCTTTCTCTAAGTAATTATATTATAATTATTATATAATTATAATATATTATATTATATATAAAGTATATTATATTTATTAAATTATATTAAAACATAATAAGAACAGGTAACTAAAACACTAATTTTGTGGTAGAGTTGCCGGAAATTAAGTAGTAAAAGATCTTTAAACCTTACTTTATTATTACCAACGTTTCGATGCTGTCTGCATCTTCTCCAGGGTTTTAATTTTTCAAGGTTACTTTAAAAAATTGAAAGCCTAAAAATGCAAACATCATTGAAACGTTGCTACTAATAAAGTAAAGTTTAAAGATTTTTTAGTACTTAATTCTTGTTGACCCTTGTTGATCCATGAAACATTTGATGACTGCACAACAGGAGTTTAATACGGCATTGAGGATATAAGAGAGTTGGTATAATGCGGAGTTGTCTCCTCCTAAATATTTTCAATTTTCTCCCATAGTTCTAACTTATTTTGAGGTCTAAAATTTATACTATACATTTTCTTCACCATGAGTCCTCAAACGTTTTCTATCGGGTTTAAATCAGGACTTCTTGAGCACCAAGGCAAGCACGATATATTGTTTTGCTCAAACCAGTCCCTTACTATTCTGGCAGTATATACAGGGCAGTTGTCTTGTTGGAATATAAAGATATTTTCCTCATACCTATGTCATACCTGCTGACGAGAGCACCACATTTTCTAAAATTTGTGTATATAAATTGCTATTTAATGTCCCACCAATATTCCAGCATACGCCTGACAGTGAGAGCTGATCCAGGCCACGGCTACTAGTTTCCCTTTTTGGGTTATAATTTTCGTTATAAAGAGAATTTGGTGGTCTGTAAACTCTAATTCTTCCTCTGTGCGTTTACCAAAAAATTTTCTCATCGGAAAATTTTGACAGAAGTTCTCATTCTCAGGTAAGTATTGCATGGCAAAATCAACTCTTTGTTCCTTGTGAACATTTTTAAGACCAGGTTTTTTAGCAGCTGCGCGGTTTCTTATTTGTTGTATCTTTTTGTTGTTAAAACGGTGTTAAAAACTTTAAGTGTGTATAAACCAACTTGTAAGCCTTTAACTTAGTTGGTGGTGAATAGTTTTGACTTATTAGAGAGTCATTTAAATCATCTGAAATAGAAACTATTGTTCATTATATGGAAAACAAACCATAGCAGAGATAAACGGATTTTTCAAAGTTTTGCTATAAACGGCCAAAAGTTTTAATTTGAGTGGGTGGCATAATTTAATAAACGCTTTGCTGAATTCGCTTTAAATGAAACGAAAAAGCAAAAATGAATGTAACGTAATAGAATTTGTTTCAAAATTATTCGTTTCGCCTATTCTGCCTTATAAAATTAAATAATTTGTTTATGAAATCAAAATAAAATGAAACAACATATTATGGAAATTTATGAATAAAAATGGGTATAAGTACTATTTTGTTACCCGACTAGTTTATTGTGGTTAGATAATGTTCCGCATGTACGTCTGTACCCTTGTACCTAATTTCACAACTGCCGGACCAACTTTCAAAAATAAGGCAACAAAATTTTCAGTTCTGCGACTAACACAGGATGAAATAAACTTAAATAAAAGCAAAATGGGAGATACCAGGTGCCATATTATTTAAATCGAAACATCAAAAGCATTTAAAATTTGTAAAGAAAAGTATCAAATTCGAGAGCTATTGAAAATTCTTTATTTAGAACAATTACATTCACATCACGTGCCCCTCAAAAAATAGAAAGCACGGCCTTAAGTGTATACTTAGTTGCCTATACTCATCACACCTAACCCAGATCGTTCCTATGAGATGTACATAAAAAATATTTTTTGTTTGCGTATAATTCGTTTTATGATTATAATGAAATTTGTATAATAAAAGTTCGGATTTATTGGAATTACATGCATTTTATTATATCGACTACTAAAATTTGCATAATATTCTTTCGGTAAAGGCATGGCAACTTTAGTATTATCAAGCCCCATGTAGGATGTAACATTTCTATTAAATAAATCAATGAAAATCTCCAAAGAGAAGTAAATTTCCTAGTTTTACAGTCCCAGGCCAGCCTGAAATCGAAGTGTAATTTGGCAGAGTAAAGAAGAGACAAATTTGTCCCTTAAGTATAGCATTTGCGACCTTTTTTTTATGATAAAGCCCAAAAATCGATTTTCAATCTTGTTAGATTAATGAGTGCGAGACAAACCGATGGTTTTTCCGATAAATTGCTTAGCTGAAATTTTTTCGTTAATGGGTTGTTCTTTGTTAAGCAACTATAAGTACTTACCTTCATATTGCATACAGGGTGTCCGAAAGACCTTAGTATGGGTTTTGCTATTAGTTAAGGTAACGACACCAAATTTTAGAGGTATCTTATTGCTTCATAAATTTACTTTTTCATGAAATTTCACTTTTTCAACCCCCTTGGGGGGTGACTCTAAAGAGCTAAGATCAGAAATTTTAAATATAAGTCTATGCCGTGTGGTATCTGATTTTAAAGGTTAAAAAACGTTTTACCGCAAACCCAAGGTCTGTATCTCAATGGGAGATAAAAAATTTTCAAGCAAGTCACTACAAACCCAAAAATATCATTTTAAAGAAAATTAGTGTGACAGTTGCTTACTTTTCGGTATAATTTATAACAATTTAAAAAGCAGCCATTTGAGCAATGGCAAATGACGTCAGATATCGTATAAAGCAAGCGTCGTACTATGTTCTTATAGATATTCAATCCGTTTTATTTTTTGTTCGGAATTTTTAACAGCCATATCATCAATCGTATTATTTCTGACAATTAGTTACTTTCGTGTCAAAAAATAGGGAGCACCATAATCTAACCCGAGACATTTATTTATGACGTATATAGAAAATATTTGTTGTTTGCATAGAGTACATTTTATGATTATAGTGTAACTTGTGTGTACCTAATTCTCCTTAATAAACAATGAAATTTCTTAAAAGTAATATATTGTGTCAATACGCGAAAATACCAGTGCTAATGGCTTACGCAGAAAAATAAAGGGGTTTGTAGTACCCCAGTTCGTTCTTGTGCCAAGAACAGCAGTATTCAAAAGAAAGAAGTGCAAAGTTAATTAAAAATTTTACATAATATTACCTATACCTACAATATTATTCAAATTCAAGTAAGTATACTTTGCAATTTATTTATTTGTACGGTATAATAAATCCTAACAAAAGTTTGAAGACAAATGTTGAGGGTATGTTATACCGCTGTCAACATATATAACGTAAGATAAATAAAAAGAAAAAAAAACGTATTTCCAGCTTGTCTACACATAACATTATCTTAAACAAATAACTTTAAGCTCTTATTTCTTTAATGTCTATAGATGTAGGTAAAGTCACGATTTGTAGAAAAATCCTGATTATTAATAAAATTTAATTTAGAGAATACAAAAAAAATAGTTCAGATTTATTTGGATTATATGCGTATTGCCTATTACTGATTTGTTAAAGATATTTTATAAACAATGTATGAAATGATTTAGAGTTGTACGCTGTACAGAAAGTACACATAGTTTAAAAAGTTTTACATATTCCTGCTTTTTAGAGATACAATTTTATATTGCAAATTCTCGCAGTATATCCATATCTGTTGAAGTTTTTGCATTCTTTAGCAGCAAAAAAGTTTGTGGAATATCAGTTTATAAATAGCTGCAATATTTGTTTTTAAATTAGTTGCTGAATTTGTATTAGTTCATATCAATACGTTAAAGTAAAAGCAAAATTTTGATTGTGTATGTGATAATTGAATAGGTTGGTAAAGAACGGGAACAAGTCAGCGTTACTCACTTTTCCAGGAAAAGAATAAAACTGTGTAGATCAAGGTTTATATAATTTAATCCATGTTTCTTTACATTTAAAAGTTAAAAATGACGGATAATCAAGCTAATGCTTCTGCTATTTAACATTTAAAGTTTAGTTTTTTTTAGAAAAATTTTTGAAAGTTATTCGAAAGAATCGGAACAAGTCACTGACTTGTTCCTTTTCTTAACTAAACTAAATTTATGACTCCTATTTCTCCCTTTCAAAATTACCAGACTAGTTCCTTTTCTTAACGACAGCATAGACCTTGACCTAATGATAGAAATTTGTTAGTATGTATTGTCATATTGCGTAAAAACCTGACTTGTTCCCGTTCTTTACTAACCAATTCAATTGTGACTTTGGTGGAGGAGGGTATTCCCCAAACGGAAATGGCGAATCGGCTAGTCATTAATCAAAGTGAAGTTTCTAGGATCTGAAACGAATTCTGACTGATCGGCCTGGATCTGAAAGACTTTGGGTTACAAATAAACGTCAAAATCATCTTATAACTTTATGTGTTAGACGTAATCCCAATATTACCACACCTGCAGTTCAAAAGAGGTACAAATTGCAACGGATGTGCGTATATCACTAGCTATATTGCGTCGACGAATTTTTGACACTGGATTGAGGAACAAGAAGGCCTTTCTGTGTGCCAAGATTAACTCCTGATCAGAGGGCAAGGGGTTATAATTATGCACTTGAGTAACGTCAATATAACGAGGATTACTGGAATAAAGTAATGTTCTCGGATAAGACCAGGATAAGTTTAATAAGCGATAATAGGCGTATTTATGTGTGGAGACAACCAGGACTTAATAATTATCTTTTAAATATCCTATTGTTCCTTATGCAGGCGGCAGTGCCATGTTCTGGGTTGAGATAATGCAAACCTTTCGAATCTCACTGATTCATAAACCGGAGAATCTAAACAGTCGCTGATATATTGCCAACATTCTTCTGCCTTTTGTCCTTTTTCAGCAACAAACATTTGGAAATACCTTGATTTTTATGGATTATAATGCCTGTCCACTAGGGTGGATCGAAAAAATCTTTTTTTGGATTTTCAGTTGACCTTACCTGGCGAAAGTTGTCAGTAGAGATCATGATTGCTTTAGCCAAATCTCAGAATTTTCAAACATCATCTTCAGGTTCCCCGCGAGTGTCAAAGTTTAGGGAAAATGTTAATTTTTTAGCTTTACCAAAAAAATAACGAAATGTTTTTCTTTAATTATTTTACTTGGGCTGATATGCCCAATCAATGTTGTATTATTAAAAAAAGCTCGGAATTTTTGATAAACATCTAGAGGTTCCACTGCTGTATACAAATTAAGAAAAAAATTAAAAAAAAAATCTTTTTAAAAAAATTTATTTTGTGTAATTTTTGTTAAGCAAATGATTTTTGTTTTGCTTGACAGACGAAACAAAATAATTTTTTGGTATTAAAATATGGAAGCTTGTTCCTAGAGTCTATTTTGGCCCTAATGAATCGGTCTCTAGCTTCTTGGCCTGAAACAGCTAGAGAAGCCTCTGTTACAAGCTTAATACTCCTCTCCACAGCTTGGGTGTGGCATAAATTTTAAAATATGCCTCTTCCTACATTTCCTTGCCACACCCAAGCTGTGGAGAGGAGTATTAAGCTTGTAACAGAGGCTTCTCTAGCTGTTTCAGGCCAAGAAGCTAGAGATGGATTCATTAGGGCCAAAATAGACTCTAGGAACAAGCTTCCATATTTTAATACCACAAAATGATTTTGTTTCGTCTGTCAAGCAAAACAAAAATCATTTGCTTAAAAATTACACAAAATATATTTTTTTAAAAAGTTGTTTATTTTAATTTTTTTCTTAATTTGTATACAGCAGGGGAACCTCTAGATTCTAGATGCTTATATCAAAAATTCCGAGTTTTTTTTTTAATAATACAACATTGATTGGGCATATCAGCCCAAGTAAAATAATTAAAGAGAAACATTCCGTTATTTTTTTGGTAAAGGTAAAAAATTAACATTTTCCCTAAACTTTGACACTCGCGGGGAACCTGAAGATGATGTTCGAAAATTCTGAGATTTGGCTAAAACAATCATGATATCTACTGACAACTTTCGCCAGGTAAGGTCAACTGAAAATCCAAAAAAATATTTTTTCGATCCACCCTAACTGTCCACATCGTTCAAGGATAGTAAATGAGTATCTTGAGGAAAACAATATACCGTATGGCCTAGCCACTAAATTCTCCCAATTAAGATCCTATTGAACATGCTTGGAACATGTTGTATACTTAGATACTAAATTACGCCCGATCCAATGGCGAGTTCCGCATTATTGTTTATCGTTTTCCTGAAATCAACAGAAACTTTTTTTTTATGGAACGCTCTATATTTTATTCGATTTTCGAATTCAGCTTAAAATTCTGAACAGTTTTTGAGAAAAAGGTACTCAATTATCGTTATTTTATTGTATTTTACCTTAAAATACCTGTACACGAAAGTTTACCTGAAATGTCTGACATTGTCAGCTTCGTTTATTTACAAAAAATCGATTATAACATTTTCCATTTAAAAAGAAATACTGATTCGTCAGAAAATTATTCGGTGGACAAAATCTGAATAGGCGTTGCACCGTTCCATCATGGTTTCGCAAAATTCCAAGCGCCTGTCGTAATCACCTCTTGCACAAGTCTTATTTTGCACGGATGAAACTTTTCGGTTTTCAGAAGGCGGTCTACCGATACGTGTGAAACGTTGTTTTCTTGGTAGTGTTCTGGTAGAAAGATGAGGATTTTCCTCTAAACTCAGTAAAACATTCAGAACCTTATCACCATCTTTTGGACTTTTAGGGCGACCTGAGCGTATAGCGTTTTTTACGTTTCCAGTTTGACGAATTTTTTTTTAAATCTTACTTACAGTAGATTTAGTTAATGGATTTCTGGATTGGATTCTGTATACCATTTTCATATATGCAAAACTTTTCAAACTAAGTGTATTTGAAAGCTTATACCTATTTATAAAAGGTATCCGACAATAAACTTTTTTATAAAGTTTGCGTGCAAACGCGAGGCGGTTAGTTAGTTTCTATGGAAAGTAGCATTTATGATTTGCTATTAAAGCTGAAGTTTTGCCAATGTTACAAATGCCAATATAACGATATAATTCAAAATGACCAATTCATAAGCATTAAACTAAAAAACTAACATGAGTACTCTTTTTACCGCTTCCATTACTTTTTACGCTTAATATTTTGTGCCAACAAACCGACGCCGACGCTAAATTACAACAGTAAGCGGCTATACAATTTTAGGTAATTCAAAGCTTCGCCTGAAATTTACTTACCGTAAAATGACTGGTTTGCGTAATTGTTAATATTTGTATGTAGGAAGGAATTGGGTACTAAATATACTCGAGAAACTATAGCTTTAATTTTGGCCTTGCTAGTTATTAATATTCGTGTTTCCTTTGGCAAATAGATAACAAACAAGATAGGTTTGTTTGGCTCCTTTATGGTTTGGGCTGGGTTGATAGCCTTAAGTTACTGCCGGACTTGCTTTGGCTAAATTTAATTAATTTTTTTTATTTACTTAGTTACATAATCTCTTGGTCAATAAGGCAGGGTACACAGTTGTCAATTTATGCCATTGCTTATCAAATTAGAAAGGCATTAGCAATAGTAATCTGGCACTCACTTATGAAAAAAATATTGTCAAAAATCAAGTTACTAAGGCGATTCATTAAAAGGCCAAGGAACTCTAAATTTGCCTTTCTTCACGGCATAAAAACAAATTTAAATTTTCATAAGCTCGGGTCAAGAACTGAAGCAGGGGCGGAGGTAAACTTGCCGACGCCAATTATGCTTTGAACTAATGTTCGTCGCCGGTTGCCTTGTTTTACAAATCAACTGGCAATGTTTAACGCTTGCCCGAGTTTTATTAGCTGGCGATATAACGATATCCAGGCGGAATTTATATAAAAATTCCAATTATTACGTGTGAACGATTTTGAACCATTAGGCACCTTTTATTTATTAATTAGGTTACCTATCATAGCATCGGTTGTATTTTCTGTCCGGTGGAAATTCTGGTAATGTTCGCGAAAATTGAATTAGTCTGAGTTATAAAGGGTGTCCGAATAGCTACTTCGGGATTTAAATTTGCACGAGTCATCTAGGGACCCGGCAATTTAATTATGTTGGAAGAACATTAGCTAATTTTATCTTAAAAGAAGTTATAAAATAATGCAGAATCTTGCAATAAAATTACTTTACCGACGAAGCTCGAGAGAAGGTTATGTGAACAAGCAAAATTGTAGAATTTGGGAAATCTAAAATCCTCGAGTGATTGAAAAAAACATTTACATCCTCTTCGAGTAACCGTGTGATATGCATTGTGGGCGGGAAGTATTATAGTGCCATTTTTTCATGATAATGACGATGGTGAACAAACACGACATACTCAGCGTTTTAAAAGGTCACTAACTAGTGATGAAGCTTTAGCTTATTATGTAGGCTCAAAATCTACTACTTATTCCTATAAAACTACTCGCAAGTGGACAGTGCAAGCTGGCAATAAAGTATTTCCTTCGTATTATGCCCTTAAAAAGTCAAAAATGGCCGCTGTGCCAACAGAAGCATTTTTAACTGTAACACTAGGGTAGAAATGGAACTTCAAGTCATTTTAAACTTAACTGCTGAACGCTTTATCTACGTCCAAAAAATATTATAGAAGGCTTACCTAACAAGGAGTACACTTTAGTAAGTAAGTGGGGTTGTGATGGTGGCAGCGGTCACATTAGATACAAATAAAAAATTGCAGATGGAACTTTTAATGACGAATATTTATTTCTCTATTTATTTGTTCCAATAAAGTTACATTCACGTAATGATGTTAAGCACAGTGCTTGGAAAATTCCACAATCAGGCGCTACAATGGATTGCCGCCCAATTAAGTTAATGTTAAACAAGGAAGGTGACGCAACAACGAAAGTAGAAACAGAAAACTTTTTACATCAGATCAACATTTTGCAACCGACCAAAGTGACTTTGGATAATATAAAAGTAGTTGTTTATCATGAGCTACTATTAACATGGCAAAGTGTGCAATGCCCTTACAGAAGCCAGATCTACCCAGATGTGTTACATTTGCAAAGCAACACCAAAAATGATGAATCAACGAGATCCCTCATTTGTGGATTAGAGAAAAAGTATGGTTTTGGTCTATCTACACTACATGCCTGGATAAGATGTTTAGAATGTTTTTTGAAAATAAGTTACCATCTACATATTAAAAAAATGGAGCATTGTTCAGGATGAAGGAAGAAAAGCTGTAAAAAAAGGAAAAGAAGAAATCCAAGTACGTTTTAAGCGGGAAACAGGTTTAATTGTAGATAGACCGAAACCTTCTTTTGGCTCCACACATGATGGGAATACTGCACGGAGATTTCTTAGGAATGCTGGAGTGATTGCTGCTATAACTGAGTTAGATGTAAATCTTATTAAAAAATTTGTATTAGTTCACAAACTTTGTCCGCAGGGTATGATGTAAATATTGAAAAAATCCATGAGTTTGCCGAAGAAACAAGGCAGTTTTATCTGCAACTTTACTCATGGTAAATAATGTTACAGATCATGATCTTTGTCAAAAATAAATACATATTCTCAATATTAAATCCTTGTTTCTTTCTGAACTACATCTATAATATAAACAAACTATTAAAAACATCATTCTTCTAATAAATTATTACAAAATGTCACCACAAATGTTTATAATCACTCAAATACACACTTAGAACATAAAAAATGCAAAATCAAAATTTTGTCCCTCTAGCTCTTATTAAACGTTTCACTGTGATTTGGCCGCTTGGTCTACAGCTTGACAAAACGGTTACAGTGGACCTCTGAAAATATTTATAATACGTTAACGGATCCTTAAACCGATTAAATTAGCAAATACAATATTATCAAGCAACACAAAACAAACTAAAACAAAACGCAACAGTTTATCATGTCACACAAAAAATATAATCTAAATGGGCCGTTGTACTTTGTCTGCGTGTGGTCCATTGGTTTTCCAGACCGAGCCAGCAACAAATTATCAGCTCTCTCCGGAACCGACGCTCGTTTTTCTGCGGCGGGTAATGTTCCCAGCCATTCTCCTTGTTTCACAAATCAACTGGCAATTTCTAACGCTTCTCTGCATTTTTAATCGCTAATCATGGCTTTGCTGAATTCATACAAATATCGCTACAGTGATTTTATTTAGTGATGGCCAAAGTCACCGACATAAAAACAAAAAATAATCGCTAGTATTAAAAGTTCCAACTATATAGGTTGCGCAGTATATTTTAACTTCACCATGGGCAAAATCCATGCCAAGAGCACGCATGCGTAGTATGCGTATGGACGCTTTTCAGAAATCACCAGTTTATAAGCCGGTTCCAGTCGGTGAGTGTGGTGTCCTTGTTCACATAACGTGTAGATAAAAAGGACAGCATGCTAACCGATGGAACCAGGTTTGTCTCAGGCGCGTCCCGTGAAATTTTAAAGTTGTATATCTCTGTTGCTACTTATGGGACCCATGCTATGTTCAGGTTTTTTAATAGTGAATCTACTAGGAATGCTCCCGCATTGTTTTTACTAGCTACCTATATATCGGTAGCAGCTTTGCTCGAATGAGATCTGTTCTTGCATTGAAGTGGTTTCCTATAGAGGGCGCTCTCGTGTGTTCTGTACCGTCGTTTTTCAAAACGATATACTTGAATAGCAGGCGCGGCCTGTCCATAAGGTCATTTGGTCAATGACCCACCTAAAATTTTCAGTGACCTACCTAATAATTTATTTTTTAAAACCAAAAAAGAATCTTTTGTTTCAAAGTTCCATGCGAAAACTCCCCAAGAAAGAATCAAGCCAAGCCATCGTCAAAGGATATCCAAGCTTGCTCCGGGCTAGGTCATATTTTAAATTGATCTTATAGGTTTATACCGAGGATATAGATTCATTAAAACTAAGAGAGAAACAGACATACGCGCTTTAGGAATTTAAAAAGAGACACAATTGGTCGACGGCCCACCAATAATATCGGGCCACTCCCACTATGGAAATACTCTCAAACCGCCCCATAAAATATACTATTTGAAAACTTTTGGTTGGGTTTGATTGTAGGTAAATAATTTCTTGGCACATTATTAAAAACCTTTCTTAATTAAAAAAGTGTATTTTGCTTGTTGCGTTGATATCACTAGTTGCCCACAAAATTTTGACCCACCTTTAAAAAAACTCACGGGCCGCGCCTGTTGACTAGGCGAAGTTGTTATTGGGGACTGCCTAAAGGCTAGGTCTGTTTGATGATCCCCAACAAGGATGAAAGCTTACTGTCTGCCAGCCCGGGGTTGTTCATTAGATCTTGGACTCCCCGTACTTTGATGCAAAAACATAACTTACAGTCTTTCAGTCCGAATAGCCATTAGTTTTCTTTTTAGTTTATTACTGTGTTCTCGATCACCAATTCGAAGGAGTGTTATATATTTCTTAATACTGGGTTAAAATTTATGAAATTTGGAATGCATGACCATGATGACATCGCCGATCTGTACCCTATTTACCCTTTTGTTGCGAGAAGAACGGGAAAAGGCAAAATAAAGGCGATTTTAGTTTACACATCTATTTTTCTAAACATCCTTGGCATATGGACATATGTTGCGTAATCTAAAAATTATTTATAACTGTGCCATTATTTAGTTTGCTGTTTAAAACGGTAAAAAATGTACATGATCTTATTAAGCGCCGAAAAACATGCACCATGGGTGTAAAATCATCAATTTTTCTTATCTGAGAGAGCCCATGTAGACTTCAAGCCTAAGTACTAACGTACCGTGGGTGTCTGAAGAGAAGGAAAATGTAATCTATTGACACGGTATTTAAAGGATTGGAGGAATTCATGTAGCTGGGGAAGTATTGCCGGATTTTTTGCGTGACAGGAGGCAAGACTGCGTTTTGGAGACGTTGAACTGATCAAGGCTCTTGGCACCCCAGTCTAAGATTAACTGAAGATCTTGGGAAGCGGGTAGATGCATAGATCTGCTTCTATTATCCAGCTTTTGATTCGAGACTTTTCTGGAAGAATGAATGTTGACATAAAGAATACTGTCGTCAGCGTAACTGTGAACGGGATTGGTAGTTGAAGAGAGCAGGTCATTGATATGTAGAAGAAATAAATAGGGTTGTGCTAAGACTGAACTTTGGACTTTGGGGTACGCCAACATTGATAGAATAGAGGTTAGATGAGTGACTGTCCACCACGACAGATATACGCCGTTGCATTCAAAATACCATTAATACCTCTTCTGTAGTAGTTAGATATAATATGTATATATACTCCGGGACGATATTTAATGACAATTGATAAGTCTTGTTTTACCGCAGCCATATTTGGAAAACTATTTTATTTACTCCACCCCTGGAAGTGTGTTTGGCCTTTGTTCAAAATTTTAGAGTCGCTCCCTCTTAAATCTAAAACCAGACAAGCTCTAACGTAGAGAGTCAGAGAACTGTTCAACTAAGCCTAATATCCCGAGGTGCGAAAGTTTATAGGTACGTTTATAAATACAGAATTTCAATTATCTCTGCCCAGAGCGTAGAACTCAAATTCAATAGATAACTAACATAACATTTATATGCCTCAGGAGTTTGACGAAAGTTTATGTAATCCTCATACTTGTAGGGTACCTTGTGTTATTACTGAACGATGTTTAATTGTACTGGATCAAGAACAGAACTTTGGGTAAATAATATTAAATGCTTAAGTTTGGTTGAGATACATGCAGGTGGGAAAAAAGATATGGAATATACGACTAGTGTATAGCATTACAATTTGCTTTAATTTTGTTGGGTAGTATATTACATACGCGAGAGACGGACTCGCCTTGCGCTCGTTTGACTGGAAGGTATATTTTTGGTTGTCTAATTTTTATATCTTCAAAATTTCAAGAGGTCTAATAAAAATTAATTAGATTAAGAATAGTGGTAATTATCCTGATTGCAGTCAGAATAGGGCATATTCGAAATTATTAGCTTAGTTCTATTGAATATCCCAATTCCGAGCATGGTGCGAGATCTAATCACGTGGCGCTCAAAAACAACATGATTCCCAAACCGTCTCCAATTAAGTAGTGGAGTTGGCGGCCACCAAGCTACTGGTGCTCTAAATGCTACAACCTGATATACTTCATCCGTTTGTTTGACCCCTAGATGCAACGTTGCCATATTTCTTGCTGATTTTTCCTTAAAACTATGCTAGTCCAACTTTGCCGCGAATCATCGGCCAATCAAATCCGAGGAAATGTATTCCGGCGTATAAGTGTTGAATTTGTTTCTCTAACGGTTATTCCAGTGCGTACACCAAGTTAACACGAACTTTGTTAAGCACTGTTGAAGAAAATGGAATTTTAGTTTCCCTTAATCCCGGAAGCTATTTCTTCTTAGCTATTTCGTCGGGGTTATTCTGAAATGGTACCGTCTCCAATTTTTCGGGGTGTATTTCTGTTTCTTTTTTGCAATGGATGGACCATCTGCTGTGAGCGTGGACAATAATTTTCACTGTGTTTGTGTCATAATGTAGTTTATTAAAAAAAGGATTTTCTAGTCGACACAATGTTTTTTTTTAAATTATTTTTTCGGATCGCTTCCCCCGCTATAATAGTCACTGTACGCTATTGCCACATGCAGACGTATTAAACCGAATACACGCTGGTATAACCAAAGTGAAAGAGAGCACGAAGTTATTAAACAAATCGTTTAAGGGCCGGCAAGATAAACAAATTTTGAATATTGCCTCAAGACCAAAGTCCTTTTAGTTCCAAAATTACGAGAAACTCAAACATCGCGTGGTGAATTTTACGATACTATATAGTGGTTGTTCCCTTTACTTGTGCAAGCGCAAGCTATATTTTCTGTTCATATAATCATCAAGGTTCGCTGACTTCGGGTATTTTTGTCGCAGTAATAACTAAAAACATTTCTCACAGTATGGGCGGGCGGATTCCTGTCAATGTTGAACTAAGAAACTACTGTTTATGGAATGACGTAAATTCCTTAACGCTTGTTTTGGTTATATTTTATAACAATTATTTTGGAAGTTACAGACGAAGCAACCATTATTTCTTCATTTGCATTTTTTTACTACATTTCAATATCAACCAATTTTGTTAAAGGTTTAAAAGAAATTATCCGCTCCCATCACTATAATTTTGTTTGTTTTTAACATTATTACTGCTTAGTTATTTGCTATGTACTTTTTCGGTATTTATTCCCCAAAACATTCAAAATTCTATTTTGTACTTTTCGTTCTAAACCGCGGGGAATTGCATGTACTTTAAAGCCTGAAGTACAGTTAATCTCAGCATCACCTAGAGATATCAGTTAAAATACGTAAATTTTGTGGAATTTCTATTCATAAACTGCTGCAATATTTGTTTTTAAATTAGCCGCAAATAAATTTGTATTAGATCATATCAATACGTTAAAGTAGAAGTCAAATTTTGTCTCATATCTCTCATCATATTTAAAATTTTATCTCCTCTCAAAATATGCAGAGGCGGGTTATTTCTCAGTTCGCTAGAGTGATAATAATTGTGCCTTTGATGGAGGAGGGTGTTCCCCAAACTGAAAGAGCCAATCGGCTAGGCGTTAATCAAAGTGATATTCCTAGGATCTGGAACCGTTACTTAGAAACGAATTGGATGACTGATACGCCCAGATCTGCACTGCCTCGGGTTGCAAATGAACGTCATAATCGTCTTATAGCTTTGTGTATTATAGACGTAACCTCAATATTGCCACACCTGCAGTTCAAAGAGAGGTTACAAATGCAATAAGTGTTGGTATATCACTTGATATATTGCGTCGACGAATTTTTGACGCTGGCTTGAGGAACAGATGGTCTCTTCGTATGCCAATATCAACTCCTAATCAGCGGACAAGGCGTCATAATTGGGCTCTTAAGCTACGTCAACAAAACGAATATCACTGGAACAACGTATGATGAGACAACGTTGGACGAGACCAGGATATGTTTAATCAGCGGTAATAGGCGTATTCGAGTTTAGAGACAACCAAGTTTTAATTTTCGTTTAAATAAAGCCATTCTTGTTGTTCCTTATGCAGGCTGAACATGGGTTAAGGGCTGGGATAATCCAAAATTTTCGAACCCCACTGGGGAACCTAAACAGCCAACATTCTTCAGCTTTTTGTCCTTTCTCAGCAGCAAACATTTATAGATGCCTTTATTTTTATGGATGATAATGCCCGTTCACCTCGTTCAAGGAGGGTACATGAGTATCTTGAGGAAAACAATATTACCCGTATGGACTGGTCACCAAATTTTCTCGATCAAAATCCTATTGATGATGTTTAGGATATATTAAAGCAGGAAATAAAACGTTGCATTTAGCATCTAAGAAACCTGAATGAGCTGGTTCAAGCTGCAATTCAAGAATGAAACAGAGTACCTATCGAAAACCTAAACAGTCTTATTAGGAGTGTCCCAACGCATTTAGATAGCTGCATTCGGGCAAGAGAAGGAAATGTCGAATATTAGTTTCTTCTACAATTAAAAATTTTGTGATTTTTAGATTATTTGATTGATTTGATTTTTGAATTTATCGAAACTTTTGCCTCTAACTTATTTAAAAGCATAAACAAAACATTTGTATGGTGGTCAGAATTGATGATGTAACAACACTAATGGCAACATAAATACTAGCTTTTATTTAAAGTTTTCTAATACAGCATTTTCCTACATGCAAAACTTTTGAAACTATATACCTATTAACTCATACGTTGTTAATGACTTATTAACAGCGTCAAAACCTAACTGATTAGAAGATCTTAATTTAAACCAGCACTAAATATTAAACATTTTTAGTGAATCTGAACGACAGATTCTTTTTTTATGACGTAATTCCAAAAAATCTCACCACCAATGCATAACAATGGTATAAATATCTGGTTTGTGTAGGTTTAATTATTATAATTTATTATTTCGTCAAAGTACTGTGTTAAGTTACCCAGCAACCTTTTGTTTTATTTGTTGGATGCGGTAATAATGTACCTACCACACTGCTACAATGTGCGGTGTGACTGATCGATTTATTTAAAACTGTAATAAACATAGATGATTTCTATTACCAGCCCATTATCTAAAAATTGCTCCCCGAATAAAATCCCAAGAATTCACCGGTAAAATAATTCCCCACTTTACAACGCCTTTAATCGCAAATATCAAGGGAATGATTACTCCGATTAGATGGCCCCGGGCATTGGATGCACTTCACGCTGGCGTGACGTAAAAAACCTTTTACGAATTAATGGGTTTCTAATTTTGCTTTAATTTTTTTCTGCTTCAAATTTGTTAATGGCTGCAGGCTAAAGAGTCAGTAGTGAGTAGTAAGTACTTTACATAAATGGTACATTAAAAAAATTGGATTTCACCGGTTAATTTAAGCTCTAGTTATCCTGAAAATGCAACACCTAGAAATAATGTACTCATCTTAATAATAAAATTCTTTTTTGTATGTTATTTTCGTATTTCTCTTTGTGTTTTAAATATTCTTATTTCTGTGACATTCAAACGTTTTATACGTCATTGCAGATGGGACCACTGTTTTATACAGGACTACTTGTCATCCAACCAGGGCACTAACCAGGCGGGGGTTGGCCAGGGCTAATACCTGTTAAAAAAATTGAGCCCTGGTAAAAATGTATTTTAGAATGTTGTTTTAGGTTTGTTGGAAATAAAAATATTAATGAAAAAAGTATGCACTGATAATCTGTTCGACCATCAGAGATCCAAAGAATCAAATCGCTAGTAAATAAACCTTAACACAAAAAAATATTTGCTAATGTGAAGTTTAATTTTTTGACGGTTTTAAAAATTTGTATAGGTAGGCTTGCCATTTAAAAACCAATTAAGGTACGTTCCCATTAAAATGTTTTTCTTTTGAAGACCTTTCAAATGAGGTACCACACGGATTGCATTTAAAATATTTGACGTCAACTCCCTAGCGACACCCCTCAAGGCGCTTAAAAATTAAATTACAATAAAAAGTAGATGTATTAACCAATAAGATACACCTAAAATTTGGTGTCTCTATATTTACTAATACTAAGGCTTTTCGGACACCCTGTATACTACAAGTTGGAAACTGGTAAGCCAGCTCATATAAGCTAACAGTCTTAAGTAACAATCTTAGTGGGAGTTTTCGTTCTTCTCTAAGAAAGGCTATATAACAATTAGAATTTTTTTTTAAAAGGGCAACTTTCTGAGATAGATCTCTAATAATACCATACCCACCAACCAGTTTTTCTTCATCTAACTTATTTCGACCGACCAATGACCTTTCCCGAGTTTAATTAAATAAGATAAAAACCGTATTACAAAAACTTAATACTTGGTCATTTATTAAAGTCAGAATAAAATTCCGGCAAAACAAAAAAATGTTTTCAAAGAAAACGAAATTTCCATTACCGCCAAGTTTCTTTTCATCTAAGCAAACACAAGCCAAAAGTACTTACTTAATTGATTTAGGGGCTCACAGAAAATGTTTATTTTCCTATTCCGATTTCCAAAGTTTTTTTGTGGGAGAAACTCGTGTGAATTCGGTCCATTTAGTTTTAATGATGTAAGTTTAAGTGCACGGTAAAAAATTTGGTCGATATCGAATTCTTTGTCTCTCTCGCCCATTGATTCGATTCCTTTTAACCACTATTTTTATATATACACTGTAAAAAATAAATACGTACCTGCTCGATAATAGAGTGATATTATTTATTGCTAAATGTACAACGCTTTTAATTCTAAATCAGCCATCTTCAGTAACACTTGATTTGCGGTGTATTTGCTGTAAACTCGATCTTGTTTGCGTCGCTTTCGAACATGATCTCAGCTGGGACAAACACATTACTTCAGTAGCCACATCGGCAGCTAAAAAGCTTGGTTTTCTCTTTCGAGCCAGAAAATACTTCTCCCCTTCCAACTTATACACTCTCTATGGTTCCCAAATAAGACCTAACCTAGAGTACTGCTCCCACATCTGGAGCGGCATCACCTTCGACACGTAACATCCTTGATTCTATCCAAAAGAGAGTCATTCGACTTACCAATGACCCAGCCCTCACGAGAAAACTCCCTTCTCTCGCTCATCGCCGCGCTGGTAGGGGATATATCCCTTTTCTACCGCTACTTCCACGGATTTTGCTCTGAAGAATTAGCCGGTATTATTCCCTCCTTGACTGTTCCTAACAGAACAACAAGAGGCACGTTACGTATGTATGCATCCCTTTACTGTCCATCTACAAAAGCCTAGAACAGACCACTTCTCTCGCTCATTCATATCTTGGGTATCCAGATTATAGAACAAATTGCCTGCCGTCCCAACCTCCAGTCCTTCAAATCCCGTGTTAATAGACTACATTTCCCTTGTCTCCAGACGCCCACGGTAGGTTAGTACTTGGGAAAGATTAAAACCAATTCATATCACATATCAAATAGCCAATATAAATATTCTTAATCCAAAAAGATCTACTTCCACTATATTTATGGCGGCTGCTTTTTATTCACTCGTTTTGGTATTTATTAAGAAATAAAAAGCTTTTTTATTATTATGTAATAAAAAATCGATCAAGTGCAAGCTATACTTGCAGAATTATTAGTGTTCCGTGCTATCAGCCCCCCACTTAACCTGAGCAAACCTCGGCCGCCCGATCTCCGCCCACCTGTCATGCTATCCGCCGCTGATGGTACCAACGCCGTATCACATCGCGTATGGGCGGAGCTGAGTGGGGAGTGTCTCGAATGAGCCAAATTAAAAATTATGAAAAATGTGAAAAGTTGTTCCCCACATCGTTGGAAATGTTTTATGTTGAACAACTTTTTCTCTAAAAGCAATAGTTCAGCAGTTATAAGGAAATATACAATTAAATTGTTTATAACAATTGATCGCTCTTGAATTCTTCAATCTTGATAATTTTGGTGCAATCTACACTTAATTCTCAATGTTTCAGATTTTTCTTAGTGGTCCTTCTGGTGAGAAGGGCGGAGGACAGCAATTTTTAAAGCGTTTATCCCAAAAAATGTTTAAAAATATGCATAAAAAAGTACATCATACATATTGTTGAATTCGTGCCTCAATAAGCTTTTATTTAACACCCTACACAATGCTCTTAAATTTTGTTTCCATTTCCCAATTTACCTCCTGAAATTAACCTCCAGAATCAAAATTCATGTTTTTATACTTCACGTCTATAATTGGGCCACTACACTCTACCTCTGTGCTATGTTTAAAATTTTTATGTCGAATAGTTTTAGAGAAAATCGCCTGTATACATACGGACGGACGGACACCGAAGGGATTCCATAAGTGTTCAGTTTCACGGAACCCTATTTTTCATAAGGTGAATCTTATTTATTTTCCAAGCAAAAACTTTATTGCTGACATTTTCACGTATCTTGCAAAATTTAGTCCATATGTCCTCTTCTAAACCGCATCCGCGGACATACTGTACAGGGTGTGTAATAAAGGGAAATCGTTAGTTGTTTATACGGTTATTAGAGTGTCAAAATCCACACCATAATCGTACTTATGCGCAAGCAAAACCGCTATAAAATTAAATATTTCTCTATACACCCCTACATTTACCAAATTGCAGCTCGAAAGAAACAGAAACATTATATTTCCATTTTGTGTGTTCCAATGAAAGGATGAAACGGGGACCGAAAATTGCCAATCTGACTGCGCTGGAACGACATTAATGGTTTTGTTTTTTCACGCGTTAAATTTGAAAAGTTTATAGAAATGTATTAACTTGGCAGTTGGCGGCTGTTTAGTTTTTTAGGGCGGCAATCGACACGAAAAAAAGCGTCGGAAGTTTTAATATTTATTCTTTTCCTTTTTCTGTTTTCGCATTCTATAATCTAAACTAATTGATAGACTTTCGAACTGAGGTCTCAAAAACAAGTTGTTTTGTAGGGGCTTGATGATCTATATATATATTTTTTTGGATTTTATAATTTAAACTTATAATCTTCACTAAAATTAAAACAGTAGATATAAAAATAAAACGCGTATATTAGAATATTAAACAAATAGGTAAACAAAGAACAAAACAGTAAAAAAATAAGCTCGCGCTACGGCAGTCAAAGACCAAGTCCCTGTTCCCCCTTTTCCCAGTCCTCAACGCGTCGTGCGGACCATTTTGCTGCCGTTTGCAGATTCTGGTTCGGGGAACCATGACATCACCGACTCGCGCTCCAATCTTGATGATTGAAAATGCTTACAGTCGGCCTACCTGATGGATCTTCACATCCTCGTGAAGCCCTTATCTGAAACAAGAAATTGGACATTAGTTTACATTAAACAAACAACGAATGAATTTATTTGTCATCAGAACTAGTCTCACCACTTGATGAAACTCTTGTGACAAATAATTTCATACGCTCTGAGGGACATATCCCTGTATATGCCGTTCTCGAACGTTTCGAACCCGGCAGTTCGTTGACCACGTAACGGTCGTTGTCCAATACTTTTGTAACAACAAAGGGACCTCGATATCGTGACTCGAGCTTCCTACTTTGTCCATCGTTGGACCCCTTTGCTTTACGAATGAGCACGTGTTGCCCAACTCCAAACGTTTTTGGAGACGAATGATGCTTATACTCCTTTTGGTATCTTTGTCTAGACAATATTCTCTGAGAGACCTCTTCTCTCAATTTCTCCAGATCTGAACTTTCTTGTGTGCACACGTTACCTGACAGAAAGGCATCCCTTACACCTCTCGGCCGATAGCCAAAGAATAATTCATAGGGACTTTTCCCTGTGGTGGAATTAATTGTTGAATTAATTCCCCACCTAACTTGACTAACAGCTTCATCCCAACGATTCTCGTCATCAGTGGATGCCATTAGAGCTGAAAGAATAGATCTATTCATTCTTTCTACCTGGCCGTTTGCCCTTGGAGTAGAAGTAGCACATAAAACTCTCTTCACTCCCAGATTTTTACAATACTCCGTAAAAACTTTGCTTGTGAATGCAGTGCCACGATCAGATATGAGTCTTCGAGGAACTCCGAACATCTCGATAATTTGATCAAGGAACTTGATAACTGGAGCAGTTTTTGTATTAGGATCTGCCTTCAAAAATACAAATTTTGTAAATGCGTCAACTGCAACGATCAAATACGCATTTTTCTTGATACTCTTCACAAATGGCCCTAAGTGGTCAAGATGCAAAGTATCCATCGGAACATTTTCTTTTTCTATTGGGTGTAAGGCCCCTGGTATTTTGCCAGATGGGTTTTTATTATACAAGCAGCCCAGGCAAGAATTTATGTAGTTTCTTACATATTTTCTCATGGAAGAGAACCAGTATCTTGCACGGATGGATTCCATGGTCTTATCCACGGCAAAATGTCCTGCATCATCATGGTAATACATTAAAATTCTTCGCCTTGCACTCTTTGGAATTACCCATCTCTTTCCATTTTCGGTTTTTCGAAATAACCTATTGTCTTTCAAACAGTATTCTTTGTATATTTGAAGCTCTTGTTTGTTTTGGGGGGCTTTTGATAAGATATCTATTATCATTTTGCAGTTAGTATCCTGAAGTTGAGCAGAAAGAATCCAATCATCTTCTTCTACATTGACAAGCATATCAGCGATGTTATCAGGGGTGTTTCTGCTCAAGGCATCTACATGATTCATCTTTGTTCCAGGACGGTATTCAATATCAAAACCAAATTCTTGGATAGCCAGCCACCAACGGGCTATTCGTGGAAGTAGGTCACGCTTCATGAGGCTATGACGTAACGAATTACAATCGGTAACCACCCTAAATTTTATGCCAACTAAATATATTCTAAACTTCTTTAAAGCACAGACGACTGCTAGAGTCTCTAACTCGTAGGAGTGATCATTCTGTTCCTCTTTAGTTGTTGCTCTACTATAGTACTGTACAGGTTTGGTTGTTCCATCTTCTTGCTTTTGTAAAAGTATACCTCCTAACCCAACTTTACTAGCATCGCAATGCACCTCTGTCTCTGCATCCCTGTTATACATTGCCAAAACAGGTCTTTGCGTCAATCTATTTTTGAGATCTTCAAACGCAATTCGCTGTTCTGTTTCCCACTTAAAAATGGCATCTTTCCTTGTCAGATTCGTCATTGGTTTGGCAATTTCAGCAAACCCTTTAATAAACTTCCTGAAGTAACTGGTCAAGCCAAGGAATTGTCTTACTTCGTGAACATTACGGGGTGGTGGAAAATCTGATACTGCTTTTATTTTGTCATTTCCAGGCCTAATTCCTTCTCCAGAAATTTCATGACCTAAGTATTCTAGTTTACTTTGAAGGAATCTACACTTATTAAGTCTTAGGGTCAATCCTGCACTCCTGAAGAGCCTCAAAACTGTCTCGAGCCGCTCTACACCTTGTTCAAAAGAAGCTGAAGGGACTAATACATCGTCAAGGTATGCCATTGCAGCGTCGTAACGTAATGGACCCAGTATTTTATTAATGTACCTTTGAAATACCGCAGGTGCATTTACGAGTCCAAACGGCATTCGCAAATATTCAAAGTGACCATCAGGAGTCACAAAGGCAGTCTTTTGTACAGACTTTTCTTCAACAGGAATCTGGTGATACCCCGATGCAAGATCCAAGGCCGTGAAGAACTTGTTGCCCTTGAGATTGTCTAAAAGATCATCGATGCGAGGAAGTGGTAGCTTATCTTTTATAGTCTTGCGATTTAAAGATCTATAATCTATGCACATTCTTTCCTCTCCGTTTTTCTTTTTCACCAACAAAATAGGGCTGGCATATGATGACTCAGACTCTTGGATAATACCATTTTTAAGAAGATCGTCTACTATTCAACGCACGATTTCACGTTTTGAAAACGGCATGCGATAAGGTCTATACGTAACAGGCTCATTATCGCTCAAGTTAATCGACATTTTCGTAACAGTCGTGTGCCCAACTTCTCCTAAAGAAGTTGCGAAGCAATCTCGGTACTCGTTAAGTAACCGCAGTAAAGTGGAACGTTGACGATCGCTTAAATCTGGATTGATTAAATTATTTACATCACCCATGGTAAAATGTTTCATATTCGTAACACTCGTCGACATACATTGTGCCGTACTTATAGTACTGTCCTCGTAACAAGTGAGACCGCGTGTAAGAACTCTATCTTTTTCATAACAAACATTTTTCTGAGACATATTAATTATCGGAATATAGCAATTCTGTAAATTAATAACACAAGGCAAAACAGCATGAATATTATTATCCCAGTCTCGAACTTGAAAATCGATAAAAATATCTTTATTAGGCGTTTCAAAATGCTTATCCGAATATAAGGCAATATGACCCATATGATTTGGCGGAATAACAGTGGTTTCTCTAACACACAAGTTTATTTTTTCACTCAGCAATTCATTTATTTTATCCGCAGTGACTTCGGCTTGATTAAATAAACGTATTTGGTTTCCTCTCACTAGGACTGTGATATCTTTATTATTTATAAATGGCTGTCCGATAATAAGAGGCACGTTTTGTGCATAATCGGGAACAATAAGAGCCTCAACATCGGCTGACGCCAAGTCAACCTTCAAATTAATGGATACTTTGGAGTTCGATACTATCGAACCGCCGGCATATCCACACAAACGTACGAGGGTAGGCTCAGATTTCAAATTTAAAATATTTACATTTGATTGTCGAATTGTCACAGCTGCACAACCGGAATCGACATAACCTCGTAAAGGCACGTTGTTAATTACGCAATCAATAAAATAACAAGTATTAGAACATTGACTATGTGAAACAGGTAAAATAGGTTTTGACTCACCCTTCCTTTGACATTGATCGGCTTCATGTCCTAACAAGTGGCATTTAGAACAAATCACTTTGGGTTTTGGGCAAGCCGACTGATAATGACCTTTTAACTTGCAGTTAAAACACTTGATGTTCTGCAAATCCGGCCTGGAATAAGGTTTATTAGCACTTGATTTATTATTCCGTGTGTTCAGCATTTTTCGAAGATCGTTTGTACGTGGTGGCTTAGGGGACGATTCACGTTTCGGCCTTGTTTCTACGTTACTTTCGTTACGTAACATGGCAAGATATTCCTCGAAAAGTGCCTCGGGCGTTTCGTAACGGCCCGCTCTTGCAGAATTTTGGATATTGGCGTCCAATAAGCCGTCAATTATGCAAGACACAGCATTTTTACCGGTAATTTGGCATGCTCTAATAAGTTCCATCTTATTAAAATAATAGGCAGACATTGGTTCACCAGGTAAGTTTTGTCGATTAAGCATTTTTCGTAATGCTTTTGCATAATCTAGGTGATCAGGAAAAGTCCTCAAAATGAGTTGTTTCCATTCGGCCCAAGTATAAATGAGAGATGGTAAATTGTGGTACCACGTTTTGGCCATTCCACAAAGGCGTGACTGCATATGATAGATTGTTGTCACTTCATCCCAATTATTTATTTCTTTGATCTGGTCAATTTTTGCTAACCAGAGCGCTGCAGAAATATTCTCATTTTCAGGCAAAAATTCTGGAATACAATCGGTTGTTATTGATAACCGTCTTTGCTGAGTGTTGCCAAATCCAACCATAGCTTTTATGATCCCCTCCAATCTTGTAATTTGAGCCTCATAAAACTTTGCGGTTTGCGGTGGAGTAGCGCTTCTTGAACCTGTCGGTTGTTCTGAGCCGTCGGAAATAGCACTATTATTTTGGAGATGTACCAATATTCGCGAAGGGCTAACTGATGGTGACTTACGTAACTGTCGGTCAGTTGACTTACCTAACTGTCGCCTCTTTGTCGACATACCTAACTGTCGTTTACCGCCAGATGACGTTCGTAACTGTCGCTCAGGTGACGTACCTAACTTCCAGGCTTAGTATTCCTTGTATTCCTTTCCTTTCCTTTCGCGCCCCTTTCGCTGGTTGTCCTTCGATAGCGAACTTGTTCTGAACTGGTGGAAGAACTGGTGCTATCCGCACTACTAGATCGATCTCGGGATCTTTTTGTTTTAACCATTTTCACTAAACACTAATTAAACACTCAAAATCCAATTAAAAAAAAACACACACAAATAGCGCCTTTTAAGGAGTCTATAAAGTCTACCCCACACCTGAACTATAATCTTCACTAAAATTAAAACAGTAGATATAAAAATAAAACGCGTATATTAGAATATTAAACAAATAGGTAAACAAAGAACAAAACAGTAAAAAAATAAGCTCGCGCTACGGCAGTCAAAGACCAAGTCCCTGTTCCCCCTTTTCCCAGTCCTCAACGCGTCGTGCGGACCATTTTGCTGCCGTTTGCAGATTCTGGTTCGGGGAACCATGACATCACCGACTCGAGCTCCAATCTTGATGATTGAAAATGCTTACAAACTTATTGTAAACTAGCTGCCGCCCGCCAATTCGTCCGCGTGGTAAAGGTGATAATAGAATAGTTTTGATGTCATGATTATGAAGGCATGAAACATGAGTTATGTGAGGTTAGGTTAGTTCTGTCTAGAGACCGGATTTCAATTTTAAATGACGCAAAAATCGGGTTCGGTCTCCGGTAACTGATAGTAAAGCTAAATGAAATGATATTAATATTAGATTTTAGTCAATCACTAGTTAAAAGTACGCTCCTTTAAGTTCCTTTTAGGAGATGGTGCATCAGTGGAGCAGAACTTGACGAGGGTACTACTATGCTCCCAGAAATAAACAGAAAATCTGGAATTTCTAAAATTTAGGTAAATAAATTTGAAAATAACGAAATTATTAAACATTTTTGGAATAAAACTGTATACATTAAATTACAAGATTTAATAGAATAATATAGAAATAACAAGGTGATCTTGTGACTTTTTTATCCAAGTTTGTGCAGAATCGTAATAACAAAAGTGTAATAAAGTTTAGTACACATCGTCCGTAATAAAAAATATACGTCAATATTTTTTATGTAGCCAAATGAAAACGAGTAAGTAAGTTATTAGGTTTAGGGTCTAACAAAATGAAACAAAGGATATAAGAAAGATGGTTATCTCCCAATTACTAATTTCAGAGTTGTAGCTGGTGTGGACCTCTATAGTAGCAATATTTCGCAGACAATTATTCCCAAGGATAAAGGACGATCGGGCACAAAAGAGAATCATAAAACAAGCAGCCATTGTGACAAACAATGTTGTCTCTGCAGTATCTGAAGGCCTATTTTACTGCTTGTGTAGTAGGACCATTGAGGATAATTAAAGATTCTCGTAAAAGATGTCTACCTCTAGAAGAGTATGACTAAAATGATTAGAATCGATATACACAGTGTCTCATAGTAATAACGTAGTGAATGTAGCTAATGTATCGCCTAGCAGAAAAGAAGTAGAAAAGTAGTAGAAAAGTGTAAAAATTAGAAACGAAACAAAGTCCGTGCTAACTTAAACCTTAAACCCCTTTAAGCCGACTTCACAAACAAAAAAGATCTGCAATTCCCATGCGCTGGCAGCATATAACTCCAGGACACATATCTTGTATCTTCAAGATTAGTGTCGTTTGTTTTTTTCAATAGCAAAATTCAGCAATAAAGCAAGAAGAAAGTTCCTTGCCGTTTATTGCCCTGAGGAGTGTAACAAACCAATTATATCAAAGGACACTATAATTTCATTGGAAAATCAACGAAACTAATCCAAAAAATAGCTTTTTTTTAATCTGTGACAACCCATGCAGACTTAAGTACTAACGTACTAACATAGACTTAAGTACTGATGTACCGTGGGCGTCTGAAGAGAAGGGAAATGTAATCTATTGACACGGGGTTGAAAAAATCGAAGGTTGGGAGGGGAAGGGAAAACATCTACAGGCAATATCTTTCATAATTTGGAGACTCTAAGTATGAATAAGCGAAAGAAGTGCCCCACCTGTAGAAAAACTCACGGGCCGCACCTGGAGAGAAGTGGGATGTCCTAGATTATAATGGCTGAAGATGCACAAACCTGCCGCAGTGGTTATCTCAACCTCGCCCATCTTACACGATCGGCTGAGCAAACCCAGAGTGTAGATGGTATGCTCGTGCTGCCTCGAGACCAGGCTTTTCCTGTAGCTGTACAGTAAAGGGACGCCTTTGAAAGGGGCTCTTGTTGTTCTGTCAGCAACAGTCAAGGAGGGAATTATAGCGGCTAGTTCTTCAGAGCAAAACCGTGTAAGTATGAGTAGAAGAGGGATAAATCCCCAACAGCGCGGCGATGAGTGAGAGAAGGGGTTTTCTTGTGAGGACTGGGTCATTGATAAGTTGAATGGCTCTTTTGGATATAAGCAAGGATGTTAAGTTATTACAATATTACTTGGGTAATATTATAAGCCCTAGCTAGCATTCGGAGAGCTTGAGTTTGCGTAGGTTCAGCCTGACTGCTTTGCCCGTTCTGTTTTAGGTAACATGTGATGTTTTTATTTTGAAACCCACCTACTTTTTTGATGATGTTGACTCAGGTAAAATCAGAAACCGTTTGCAGAAATCACCACTAATGCACCTGAATATCGCAAGCAAAAAGATCTGGGTCCCACACAAATAAACTTTTATTATAGTATTAATACTAGACCCACTCTTTAAAAATTTTGTACATTGTTTATATTTTTACATATTTACGCATTAAGATGTTTCCACAAATAATTCAGCTGAATAGGTTCGTACCATTTGTACCATGTTCATGAATTCGAATAGGGCGCAAATTCAAATATTTTAGCCAAAATAAGAAAATTATGATCGCAACCAATTTGCCATTACATCATGAACGAAAGAAGGATTGTTAAGATTAGCAGATAAAATTGTGAAATTATTTGTTTAAATAATTACAAATAAAAATGGAACAAACTGGCCTTAAACTGTTGTTCTTCTGGATCTAACTGATATCAAAGCACTAACATGCTGCCTCTTCTAGATTTCACACTGATTGTAGTAGATATGGTGAATCTAAAGGGTGATCTTAAATGGTATTAAAGGGGGTCCCTAACGGTGATTTAAAAGGTGTGAATCCCGAAGGTAGATTCAATGGCGGACTCAAAGGGGGGTTCCTAAAATGAATTTAGACCCTCTAATGTCACACGGCAAAAGCTATGTTACGGAGGGCTTGGATAAAGAACACTTACCTATAGTTATGAGGGAACCATAAAAAACCTAAATCCATATTGAACTTCTAAAGGGTCATTAAAAGCCAAAAAAAAAATACTTTTCCAACCATAATTAATAATTTCAGAGAACTAAAAGAGATGAAACAATTTCTTAGCATAAGGTATCTACAAAATGGCGTATTTCTACTTATAGCGAATTAAAAAACCATCCTCAAAGGTATACAGCAACGTTTCCTTTTCTATAAAAAGCTTTCCTTTCAGGAAACAAATAGAATCGTACAATACTTTCAAATCTTATACTTTCAAAAACAGTGCTAAAGAAAGCTTCCCTGAAGTGGGTCTCGTCTATCTGCTTCTTCGCAGATTCGAAACGACAAAAGACGCAACTCTCCTCCCCGGAGCTTTATGTTCCGATATGAGCCAAATAATTTATGGCAACCCTATACCCAAGAAGTTTGTCGTAATTTCGTTCGTCTAGTAACTGATTTCACGCACAAAACCGCTCGACCTATTATAGTGACAGAACAAAAACTAACTGGTCCACTAGTAGATCTAAATTTAAAGCAGTGCTAAGTCTTAAAGCTTGGCTTAAAGGTCATCAAACAGTTTTATCCTTTAAGGGTAAAAAACTTCTAGTCGTAAATATACATTAACGCAAATATAGAGAAATATCTAAATAATAAATTTCAACTAAAACTTAAAGTGTAGGAGTCGGCGGAAGGAGCATATTACAAAACTATTTTAGGACGACACGGAGAGTAGTAAATGAAGAGATTTTTCATCCTGTAATTGAGAGCTGGAAGAAAGTGGAATCCGGAATGGATCCGGTGGGCTAGAGCCGAGATAAATGAGACTGTTCTCCCAAGTGGAAAAATATACTGTCGCAAACTGAAATTATTTTTATCTATTAGGGAAGATAGTTAATATGCGAATAAAATTTTACTTAAACTATTCTGATTGGTTTTTTACATAACGTTTTCTCTCCAAGGAATTTACGAAATATTGTTTTAGTTGGAACATTCACTTGAGATAAGGACACCTAATACTGAAAAGATGGAACCAGAACATCTTGTTAGATAATTGTAATAGGTAAATAAGATTTAATCCATGTTAGAGGAGAATTTAAATAAAAGTTTTAAAACAGTAATGGCCCAAACATTTTCAAGGTTATCTTGATTTGGGTAAATCTTTTTATGTTATTAATAGAGCAGTGCAAGTGACAGAGAATGTAGTGGCATTACCTCTTTATTTTTACGTATTATTACATAAGGACTTACCTGTCAGTGAGTGCCCATTAAAGGTTTTTGGTGCGAATCTGCAAAAATTTGCATCACTAATAATCCCTCAATAGTGTTTTCGGATCAAGAATGTCGTTTTGTCGCAAACGTTGCGCCCTATTTTGAAAAAGATCGCTTTAAATGCATAAGATTTTTGTAAGTCATTTGCGCGTCTGTCGCGCACATGCGCACGCATTTTTTTGTAGTTTGGATGTTTTAGTAAGACATCGTTGCCTGTCAATATTTGTAACGCCGCATTCCAATATCTCGAAAGATTCTGCTAACTGCAAACAACTACTCTGCAATTTTTCTATAGAAGTTAACAAGATTTCATGAGTTTTATTTATAGTAAGTAAATCTGCCCTAACTTGCTCGCTACCAAACTATTGACTATCTTTGATGCAAGTTGGATCTTTAGCGCTAAACTGTAGAACTACTGGTTTAATAGGATCAAAATGTTCAGCATAATAGAAGGTCGCCTCTAGTCAGATTCTCCATCTAGGTACTAGCGGCTGTGGAGGTTCGGGGATGTGTGGGAATACTGGTATGAAACACTTTAACATGGTTTCCTCACTTTTTGTACTTGAACTTATTTAGTTTGTAATAATTTTTTGTAAAAAAGTAAGATCTAACGAATCTGAAAATTTGCTTTTTAGACTTGCACCTAATAAACGCGTATTTGCGGCCTCATCAGTGACCTGAGAAAAAATTCATCGATTAGTCAATTTTTTTTATCTGAAACAGCCATCGTAGACTTCAAACCTAAGTAATAACATACCGTTGACGTCTGATGAGGAGGGAAATATAATCTATTGACACGGAATTGAAGGATTAGAGGTTGGGAGAGGAAGACAAAACATCTGCAGGCAATTTGTTCCATAATCTGGAGACCCTAGTATGAATGAGAGAAAGAAGTGGGATGTTCTAGGCTTTTGTATCTGGACAGTAAAACGATGCACCGCGCCTCTTGTTGTTTTGTTAGGAACAGTCAAGGACGGAATTAGAGTAGCTAGCTCTTCAGAGCAAAATCCGTGAGAGTAGAAAGGGGATAAATCTTTAACAGCGCGGCGATGAGCGAGAGAAAGGAGTTTTTTGTGGGGACTGGATCATTGATGAGTCGAATGGCTCCCTTTTGGATAGAATCAAGAATGTTAAGTGTTGAAAGCAACAACCTGAGGTTCGCCATGAAATTGGAGAGGCTTAACTCAGTTATGTGTGACAAAGTTAAGGAGATCAGCTGTGGATCTTTAGTGAGGAAATTCATACTATGGATGATTTTGTATTTTTCTAGATATTTTAGAATTTGCAAGTTGGCTACTTTTTCCATAACTTTGCTGACAATAGAGAGAAGAAAGATAGGTATATAATTGGATGGAAGGAACTTGGCAACTTCCTTTGGGACAGGCTGCACACGAGCAGTCTTCCAGCTGTCTGGAAAGATACCCTTATCAAAGGAAATTTGAAAAAGACGAGTTAAGATGGGTGCTAGTTCTGGAGCGCATTTTTTTTAAACAATTGCTGGTATGCCACCCAGACCGGAGGACTTTTTGGTGTCAAGGTATAGAAGAGTTTTTTAAACCTGTTTGACCTTAAGTATTATGTCGGATATTTTGTGGGGTACAGACGTAGCGGTTGGCATTGGCAGCGAATTGTTTGGCAAATAGTTCAGCTTTCCCTTTAGAGGTGTAGATAATTTCATTGTCAGAGTTCATGGGAGGAAAAATGTTTCTACAGAAGTTTTGACTAATATTTTTGGCAAGTAAAGAGAAAGATTTGCTGCCGTTAAAACAGGAAAGCACTTTATCTCTTATGCGGTTGCATTTTTGATCTGGTATCAATTTTACTAATTGTAATGAATAGGTTGCTCATATTTATAATAAGTAGAGGATCAAATATTGCCATGACTAAATAATGTGTCGAACTATATTGTCTTAGTATCTCATTACCGCACTAGTGTGGTAGTAAACTCATTACCACACTAGTGCGGTAATATCGATCATTACTTAACTAGAACAGGTAGGAAAAGTGGCTCTGAAATAATAATAGCAGATAAAATAATAAACTTGAAAACAGGAGTGGATGATGTAATTTACAAAATACATTTCCCTTCTCTTCAGATGCCCACGGTACTTTAGCACATACGCTTGAAGTCTACGTGGGCTATACCAGATAAAAAAAAATTGTTACATAAGTTATCATCGAATTTTTAATACTTTCCTTAATAATAATTTATTAAATCAAAAACATAATATCTTTTTCTAATAAAAATTAAAAAAAGTTATTTCTTTTGCTAAACAACTTAACATTAACCATTACGTATATTTACTCAAAAAAAACAGCTTTTGAAAAATATCATTTCCTTTTTCTAATGAAATAATAATAAATAATTTTATTTAATTTGCAAGTCCTCCATTTTAAAAAACGCCGTAAAATGATACTACGGTGAGACCTGCGAGCGAAGTTTTTAATAACAGTGTTTTGTTGATTTTTCATGATGAGCGAACACAAACAGCCGGATTTATGGAAACAAAAGATAAGCAGGAAAGTATAGGTGGCCATGTTTATTCTGAATTATTGAAAAATAAATGAAAAAAGTAATTTGTTTGCGCTGCGAAATGTAATATTAAAGTCGTACGGTAATTATTTGAAGTTAATGGAGTTTTTTCTTGTTAAAGATGGCTTATAGACTAAGAGATAGCTACGTAAAAGTCAAATTTTCTAGGCTGTTTGTGTTGTAACACAACACAAGAGCGGACACAAAGAGCGGATTCAAATGTCATGTTGCGTCCGCGTTATTTTGGTATTGTGCGGCTCAAAAATTTTGTTTTTTGAACCGGTAAACATAAAAATTTGGCATACTTTAAAAACAATATAAATACTACTGTTTGATACAAATTTTACACTTTTAGTATTCAAGATGGCAGCTGGGTGCCATTTCGAAAAAAAAATTCGTCAAGTGCAAGCTATACTTGCACAATTAATGATCCGTGCCATTAGCCCCCCACTTAACCTGAGCAAACCTCGGTCGCAAAATCTCCACCCATCTGCCGCGCTACCCGCCGACGCGACGGCACCAACCCGGTATAACATCGCGTATGCGCGGAGCTGAGTGGGGAGCGTTTCGACTCAGCCAAGTGAAAAATTTTGAAAAACGTGCAAGGACAAACGTTGTTCCTTACATCCTGAGAAATATTTCCGTCGAAAAAGTTTTTCTCTAAAACCAATCGTTCAGTAGTTATAAGGAAATAAACATTTAAATTGTTTATAACAATTGATCGCGCTGGAATTTTTCGATCCTGATAATTTTGACTCAATCTACACCTAGTTCTCAATGTTCAGATTTTTCTAGCAATTTTTAAGCGTTTTCTCGACAAATATTTAAAAATGCTTAAGAAAATACATCATGGTGCGTATTTACGTTTCCGACGCCTATGGTCGGGAAGCGAGTTTTTGACTGAAGTGACAGTGATGCCGCAATCATCTGAATCGTCATTCATTTAACAGGTGGATAGAAATATTTTCATTCGCTCAAAATATTCCGCTGTTCTTGTCTAGAACATATAAATTTGCAGTTGTTTTTGACTTTGCATTCCTTTCCAGATAACATGACTTGACGAAGGCGGCTGTCTCCAGGGTGTTGCCAGTTCTACAAAATTTTCGTAAGTATCGGGGAATCATAAGGTTTGTTAATTAGTTTTTTTAACAACAGCGAAAATCCATTTATTATTTTGATTTCAATTATTTTTTTATAAATAATATTTGTTAAGGACTAAAAAAATTATTATAATATTAATGCATGGCTTGTTCTTTTTTTCTTTGACACTCAAAACTTCTTGGTTCAAAGTACATTTGCAAACTAGCTTTCAAAGAGAGTTATTGACTAACAATTGAGTACTAATATAAAAAGAACATTTTTAATAAAAAAAACTAAAAGAATTTTTAAAAAAGATCTGACAACCCTGGTTATGAGGTCGGTCTCTCGAAGGCCCGTTAAAAGCTTTTTTATGTCATAACTGACTTATTTGGATAAATTATACACACGTGGGCAAAGAATCCTACTCTAATTAACTCTAAGTGTAATTTTCCTAAGGAAGTCTATAAATAGACGTATAGACTGTAAATTGCTTGTTCGATGTTCTTAGCCACACTGTGTGTAATACTTATGTAACATGACACATGTGTGAGTTTATTGAACAACAGGCAAAGTTGCAAATATTCTTATTTTTTAATAAATCCCGAATTTCCTTAGTGGCGTACTGATGCGAGGGTCTTAATTGAATTTATATTTCATTAAAATCTTTCATACAATATATTTACCAGGACATAAAAAGTAATAACAAAAAAAATACGGGTCTCGAATCAATGTAAAAGAGATTCATAAAAAACAAATTAAGTTTTTGTGTAATGCTGCGGAAATGTAGAAAATCTAACGAAAATCGTAATAAAAGAAAAAAGGCTCATTTCACACGAAAAAGTCAAGAAAATTCTTTGTATTCAGAAAAGAACATGTCCTTTAGTATCGTGGGGATTTAAAATGAAAATTGTCTCTTTTTGCCTCTTCCTATCCCGTCGGGCCTTATTGGCGTAATATTGCTCACATATCAGTTTGAAAAAGCAGATGGATGACTAAAGGACGCTTTTTGCTGCTACTTGAATTCTATTGCTTTATATGGCCTCTACAGGGTGCATACAAATTTTTTTTTAGCCAATGAAGGTCGTTTGTCCTATTTTAAGTTATATTGATTATTTCGAGTAAAAAATAGCTGGTAATCGTAGCAATGGCGTGCCATAAAAAGGTTTATTCAAATAAAAAATTGGCTATAAAAGCAGTTTCGATGTGACTGAAGTTCTCACTATTTATAGTAAGAACAAAGCAAGAAAAAGCCAAGAACGTCATAACTGACAGAGACCGCACTTACTTCCTTCTCTCTCATCTTTTGCAAAGTGGATGTTGTGAAAACATTTAATAACACGGGAAATAAACCAAACTCTGGCGCATCCACCATACGTGTATGCAACCCTTTCAAATTGCTACAACGCATTGAATGCTAATGACGCCAGCTTGGAGTGATGAAACTTCTACTGATTCATAGGTGTCGCTCCATACTCTATTCTGGATTAAAAAATTACATTTTTGTATTATGTAACTAATATTTTTGCATTGTGACGATTATAATGATCAATTTAACATCAAGTCAATATCTCTCCTATGAGTGTATTCGGAAAATTTCAAGTAATCTGAAAGTACTATTTTTTTATTGACGGCGTAGGATACACTTTATGGTCGGTTGTATTCTTTGAAGTTCTAGAAGGTTAAGAGGGAGAGAATGAGTGACGCGAACTGTGAAGAAGAGAGAGAATGCATACTATAAAGGGTGCAAAGCCAAATGAAGGCGTCACTGTTAGGCAATGCTTTTAGTTAACCACTTGAATCAGAAATTTGAACCCTGTGCGGTCAACACAAATAAGTTAGTGTAAGTAACGTTGTTCTTCGAGTCGTGCTAATGTGGCAAGACCATAAGTCAGTTCGAGTCTTAATGACTAAAAAATCAGTTCGGGTCTGCATGACCAAAAGTATTAGTCAGCACTTTTAGTCAAACACTTTAGTCAGTGCTTTGGGTCTTGAAGACCTTAAAACAGTTCTTTGGGTTGTAATGACTGTAGTGCTTCAGGTTGTGAAAACCTGCAAGTGATCGCTGGCTGTATGCAGCAGAAATCAGTTAAACAGAAAGAGCCAAAAGAAAAGGGGTACGCTTCACTAGGTGGAGTAGTGGTATTACGCTTCACGAAGGTGAAGTCATGGTAGTACGCTTCATGAAGGTGAAGTAGTGGTAGCAAAAAGAAGTACGCTTCACACAAGGTGGAGTAGTAGTTGTGTTGAATGCCATACGTTCAGCACTGACGGAATGGTTTGAAGAATTTTTGGTACTTATCGACTAATAATCAGTTCGTGTCATATCGACTAATAATCAGTTCGTGTCTTATCGACTAATAATCAGTTCGTGTCTTAATGAATAATAATCAGTTTGGGTCTTGATGACTAGTAAAGTGCTTTGTGACTGTTTGCAGAGGATGCAACGTGCCACTCTCTCCAAGAATGACTTTGTCGTCAATGTTCTTAACTAAAGATAAACACTAAATTTAATCTGTCTCTAAGTTATCTACACAGGGTGTGGATAATAGTTGACATAACAGCTGACAATTTATAATAATAAAATAATAATAATTAGGTTTTGGTTTTGATAAATTGTAAGGTGAATTAAATGTTATTTCATGTGGAATGAATGTTATTATCAATAGTTATGTTGTTATATATTTCATATGGCAATTTGATGGTTTAATAAATAATAAAACATGAGAAACTTAGTTTATCTCCCTCTGTTACAGTCTTTGTTAGCAGCACAATAACATTTGTGTTTGCCTTCGTTTGTTTTGGCAGTCTGTGCTTAAAGAAGCATTAGCCTGTACGAAACAGTGGGCATCAGACGCGTGATATTCCACCCTCATCACCAAAAGGATCGCTTAGAAAAATCTGAAAAAAATCACGAACATTAAGAAGAAGATGTAGATTGAGCAAAAATAATCAGTATTAAAAATCTTCTGGCGCGATCAATAATTGTAATATAGCTATTTATGCCATCAGTTACGAAATGCCTAATTTTGTGTAACGCGTGAGATTTTTGCGGAACGAACGAAGTGAGTTCCGCAAAAACTCACAAGTTACACAAAATTTCATTTCGTAACGTATTGCATACAAGATTTTTTCTAATTTTGAAGAAAGTAATAAAAAAATAAAGTTTAATATAATTGATAAAAATTTTAAAACATAAATCTAGTTTGTTGCTGTTACTTCATGTTAGTTGTCAGTTTGACATTTTGTAAAAAAGTCTAAACGGAAGGTTTTTAGCGAGATTGATATATTTTTAGTTTTATTTTTAAAAAATGAGTGATTCAGGATCTGAAGAGCTACCAAGCGATATTGAAGAGGCAGCAGGTAATGCTTTAGTATCAGTAATTCCCAAAAAGTCAAAGGCAGTTTATGATTTGGCATACGAAAAATTTGTTACGTGGTGTGATGAGAAGAAAATTAAACATGTTAATGAGAAAGTTTTACTTGCATATTTTGAGGGTAAGAAAGATCTAAAAGTTTCCACATTATGGACACTTTACTCAATGTTAAGGTCTGAACTAAATCTGAAAAGGAATATTGATATTAAAAAATATACAAATTTGGTAGCATATATTAAAAGGCGAGCGGACGGGTACAGTGCTAAAAAGTCAAAAGTTTTTAGTAAAGATTTTGCCAAATTTTTAGTGGAAGCTGATGACAAAGAATACTTAATGGCTAAGGTTGCAATGATTATTGGAATGGCAGGAGCGTGCAGAAAAGCAGAATTAACATTTCTTCCAGTTGAAAATGTTATAGACGAAGGAAGCCATTTTCGTGTTGATATCCCACCTTCAAAAACAAAAGTTATACGGCAGTTTGCAATTACCACTGGAGACATTGAAAATACGAATCTTGTTGAAATATTAAGAAAATATATTAAGTTGCGTCCCCAGATTCTTAAACACAACAGATTTTTTGTAAAATATGCGAATGGAAAATGTACCAGAAATCCTGTGGGAATTAACACATTTAGCAGTCTGCCAAAAGTTATTGCACAATTTCTTGGTCTTTCAAATCCTGTTCTATATACTGGCCACTGCTTCAGAAGAAGCTCTGCCACTTTCCTAGCAGACAGTGGCGCTGATATTTTAAAATTAAAGAGGCACGGAGGTTGGAAATCTAGCTCTGTTGCGGAGGGATATGTTGAAAATTCCATGAATAATAAAAAACTTATAGCGCAAGAAATATTTGGTCAAACATCTAATGCAACGTGCGTCGTCTCCCAAATAGCAGCAAGTTCGAGCAATGAAAAAAGTATGTCGTCGGGAATTAATTTAAATAATTGCAATAATTGTGTTATCAATATTTATAATAATTAATTAATTTATAATTTATGTTGTTATCGTGTATTAATAATAATTAATTAATTTATAATTTATGTTGTTATCGTGTATTATAACAGTTTAATAAATAGAATAATTCTTTTTGTCACTAATTTTGAAATACATTTTTCGTCACCAATTGCATAAAATTTTACTTTATGTAACTAGTTACAAAAAGTAAGACGTTTCATAACGTCAATCAGTTTTACAAAGTGTCACTTTAAATGTCAAAATTAGAAAAAACAATTTAATTGTATATTCCCTTCCTGCTGAACCACTGGCTAGGTTAAGCTTCACGTTAACATGTAGATTGACACTAATTTTTGCTTATATCTTGACGTCACTTAGCACATAGGGCAAAAGGCTTCTTTTTAAATTGTTATAAATTATACCGAGAAGTAATAACATATTTTTGTTAAATTATCCCAGTAATTTTTGTTTAAAATGATATTTTTGGTTTGTACTCGTAATAATAATTTATGCAATAAACAAATTCGTGGATATTCCTGATTAGTGACAATAATTGTCACTAATCAGGAATTATTGTTATGGACCACACATTATAAAACATTATCATTTGACGCACGACGCTACTGACGACGACAAAGCTTTAATAAAATACCGCTCCGTGAAAATAGACGACAAGGGGTGAAATGTGGAGTAATGAGAATGAATACGTCAAGTCGCAAAATTAACCGGAGGCAGTAAATAGCTGCTCCCCGTGCTCTCAGACGGACTTAGTTACGCTGTAAATTTCTATGGTGCTTGGCTTGCCGAAATGCTGGAAAATGGAGTTATTAAGGGTGGCCTCCGTGTCCCTGGAGGAACTTAAAAAGTTTGCAGGATTTAATTAAAATAAAGAAGCTCATACGAATACTTGGAAATTATAGAAATTTCTAGGATTTTATCATGAAAAATGCTTTAATAGTTTTCTTGGGTTTGCTTGGGTCAGGTAATTTTGCTCGAAGATTTCTCCGAAACTTATTACTGCAAAAAAAGATAATTATTTTAGTAAATGCAATTGGTTTGCTTTTGCAGTAATGCTTTTGCTGCGATTTCATTTCTTTTTGTGCCGTGGTAATTAAGTTTTAAAGGGAAGTGTAATGGAGGCGTAGTTCATAGACGCAGATTTATACAGGGTGTTATGAAATTCACTACATATATTGAAACCGGTAAATCCTGATTTGAATTCAGATTGGGGGAAAAAAGTCATAAATTGCGCTTCGCGATAATAAGCTGGTAATCGCCCCTTAAATTTTCTCTATCCAGCGGTACCCGCCACTGGCAAGAAACACATGAAAAAAAAGTTCCAATAACGCATCAAATACAAAATTTTAAAGATTTTACGGTATTATGTCACTACTCGAAACTGAAAACTAATGTTTTTGTTACTTCTAAAGTAAAATCTCTGTAAAATTCACTTCCCTTTTTATAAAATGATTTTTACATTAAACTTGTCACACTTATGCAATACCTACCTTCTAACAAAACCGTAGGTGTAGCAGCCATTAATGAAAAAACTTTTCACTAACTAATTGCGTACAATGCTTAAAGAATCCACGGTATTTTTTACTATCAGCACTATTAAAAAAAACACAGGAAAATAACGGGTTTGTTATGAAAAACTGACTACTAATTTCAAGGAAAAAAGAAAAGTGTTGGCGACTCAAATTAAGGAAGCCAGCTGCAATCAGCTGATTTTCAATGGGGAAAAAGGCTCCCTTTTTGACGACGAAATTGACAAAGATACCAAATAATGCGATAATGACAACAAGGACGAAACGAGAACATTCCCCGTTATAGCATCGTGTTATAGTAGTTAGCAAATCGCCTGAAGAGGACGCCACGTTCGTAATTTGAATCGCCAATTGTTGCCGAGGCAAAACACTTCATAGTGAGTTGCAGCTAGGAACGCTCACCCATAAACGATAAAATTTAATGTGGTGTTTCTATTACATGGTTTATAAAAAATCTAAAAACCTAAAAAAAAAATCAAAATCTCTGGTAGGCTATAGATTCATTTGACAAATGAGGTGAAAACTCTGATTAAAAAAATACCACTCCAAATTTAATCGTTCATGAATAAGCGTATCCGCAATTTATTCTTGCAAAGTCTCCGTCAGCAAGCAAGAGGGAGATAGGTTATTGCATTTCGTATACCTGTCAAAAACCATGTGATGTGGAAGAATTTGTTTGATTTCGGTACTTAATTTTCTATAATTTGGTTATACTAATTGAATTATAATATTGAATTAAAAATACTTTGTATTATTTTCGGTTTTATTAAACTAAAAAAAATGAGATATCACGATAATATTTAAGTTTGGCAATGCCCCGGTTGGATCATTTGTTTTTTCTTTATAATATTAGAGCTTATGGCGTCATGCCTTTTAGAAGCGTCGGATAGGGGGGTGGTTTAGGGTATTTTTGTAAATAAAGAAAGTGTGCGATTTGAGGGGAAAAAAGTATTGAGAATATCTGTAGACTACTCTAGGAGTCACCCATACAAATATATACAATGATGTCGTTTTGCTCTAAGATGCACCGTTTGGACGTTAAAGCCTTTAAAGTGAAAAAATGTCAATTTTTAGCTGTCAATACTCTTATCTCAGAAACTAATTAATTTAGGCACAGGGTATATTACATAGAATATGTCTTGAATCGGCCATAGAATCTGAAGATGTAAAAATATACTGGGTGTTCTATTTAAATAAAATAAAATTGACGTACGTCCTACTTTTTGAACCACCCAGTATACATGAAAAGTATTTTAGAAAATGAGCATTTAAAAATAAAAATCGATGTGTGCGAGTACTTATCTGAAAAATAATTACTTTACTCTTGATTAATTTATTCCAACCTTCTTGAGCTCACTGTATATTTAGTATAATAATTATTCGTGTATTTTCAACTGGTAAATTTTATTATATCTTTAGGTGCCAGACACTACCTCTGCACCGAATTCCAGAATTTTAGGGCTACTGGAAGTATCCTAGAATTTTGGTGATCATTTAGTGAGTTAGAGTCTAAATAGCTACTTTTTTAATTTGATTGACTTGGAAAGTAAAAAAGAGATATGAGCAAGAATTAAGGAGTTTTTTCACGCTTCTATTTGCTTGACCTGTAACTTCTTAACATTGCAATGAAATCTTACAACTTACTTTTCACCCACTTCTAATTGTCGTATTGATTTGAAACTTTGCAAACTTATACAATTAATTCCGGTTTATTAAAAAAAATGTACATTTGTCTTCGAAGTCGAAAAAATTTAATTACCTACTGATTTTACAAAAAAAGTGTCTGTTTATAAAAAGTTCTGAATCGTGACAAAATAGCAAAGCCATTCAAAAATTTGATCTATTACATACAGGGTGGCTCAAAAATGTAAAAGTACTAATCCACGTGAAGCTAAAAAGACATAAAATCGTTATTTAAAGGTAAACTGCCACTGCAAATGTACTAAAGTTATTTTTTTTATGTTAGTGAATTAGATTTGGAACATGCAGGAGGTCCCAAAAATAAAATAAATTTTTTAATATCGCCTTGACAAAAAAGGTATATCTTATTCATAAGAAGTTCTGCATTGTGAAAAAAAATCACGGTTATTCAAAAATTGTATCTAGAGCATACATGGTGGCTAAAAATAATAATAAAAATAAACTATAGTTTAAAAAACTAAAAAATACGCTTTTATGAGTAGCGCACTAAAAGGTTAAAAATAATTATTTTCCTTTTATGGTTAACAGACAATCGGGGTGTGCAGTGCGCGCATCGTGCGGAAAATAAAGCAACTAACAAATTGCGCATCTCTTTACTCCGCACACATGCATACCCAGTGTTTTTGTTAAATTGTACAGCTATAAAATATTTGGTCTTTAGCGTGGAGCCCAGTTATATAGCAGTCTAGGCCTAATAAACAAAATGTAATGTATGCCTAGAGCGATATATTATGTAAGCCAACTCAACATTATACAGGGTGTTACAAAAAGATGTTAAGAAATTTTAAGGGCAAATTCTACATCTAAAAATACGAAAATAAGTTTATATAAATATGGATCCTTAAACGCTTCTTTTTGGAGATACTGGGTGTTTAATATTTTCTTTTTTAAATGTTTCTTTTTAATTTCTCCAAAATGCGTTAAGATATTGACATGAATTTTGATACCCGCCAGTATGTAATCAAAGGGTACCTTTACGTGCAAAAATTGATTTCCTAAAGTACTTGCAGCAGTGGCGTACTTGCGGGTAAGTCTTTATTTTTAGCATAAAAATAGCACGGACTGAATAATTGAGGTATGAAAATATTGAACACCCTGTATTTCGAAAAAGAAGCGTTTGAGGATCCATGTTTATATAAACTTATTTTCATATTTTTAGATGTAGAATCTGCCCTTAAAATTTATCAACATCTTTTTATAAAAGTCCGTAATCATGTAATTTTATGCATTTTTTTAAACATTTTACTTTATTACCAAAGGGATCGCTCAGAAAAATCTGAAAAAAAATCATGAACATTGAGTAGATTGAGCAGAATTATCAGGATTAAAAAATTCTAGCGCGATCAATTTATAAACTATTTATTGTATATTTCGTTATACTCGTAACCGCTGAAACATTAACAGCGGGTTGCGCAAAACTTTTAGTCAAACGTTAAATCCTAATTCAGGGTTAAAAACAAAAGATATTCAGTTTAACACAGCGTTAAATTTTTTTTCTTTCTGCAAACGCCCAAATTTTGAGCTAATCCGTGATTAAACAGACAAATGCCACTAAAAAACCAAGGTGTTGTTTACTTTTTTATTTGTTTTTAACCCAGAGAGCACTTAATGCTGAATTAAACTAATTACACGATATGCTGTGATTAAAGTCATGTTTTTTTAACATTTTTGATCAAATATTAGTTACTTTGGCAAAAGTTTATGTTCTAGTACAAGGAATTAAAAGACAACTCCTTCCTTCAATATTTTAAAATACAACTATATACACTTTTGTTGCAGATGGGCATCTAATTTATCATAAACCCAACCTAAGCAGGTACCTACCATCACACACTAACAAAAAATGTAGGAAAAATAAAGTTCATCGTTTATAATGTGAATTTTACCAAAAATTATACGTTTCATCTTCAATACCATAACAAAATTACCTCGAAAATTACTCTTTATAATATTATTTTGTTGTTAGACATGCAAACATATTCTATTCCTCAAATTCTTGTTCCTTATAAACTATTCTTTATGGCATTATATTAAAACAGTTTTCCTACTGTAGTCTTCTATAAAAATATAGATATTCTGCTAAATTTCCTTCTGCTTACTTTTCTTCAATCACATAGTTTTCTTTAGCACCTCTCTTAGTTTAAATAGCAAACCCTTTTGTGGGTTTCAAAATAATATAACAACTTGAAGAGGTAGTTATTTTCTGAATTACTTTCGTCCTAACGTCGAAAATTATCTTATTTCCAGCAAGTAAAAACACTGGAATGCAAGCAAGTTTGTATTTGTATTAATCATTTCTTTTATGTTACTCACGGCTCTCTCGATAACAGAAAAATAAAGGGATTGTACGTAAACTAAACAAATAATCTAATTTATATTTTTTTAAAAAACAAAACACTGACGTATGTATAACCTAACCTCAAATATTTCAAGATTTATAAGTACCGTGTTGCCAGACCCAGACATTACTTTATTTGATACTGGATTTTAATTGAGAAAGTACTAAATTTAATGAAAATGTACTAGATCACACAACAGACCAGGCAATGCACTGACACAGGAGATATAAAGAACCTGTACTTGGTGTTAAAAAAATAAAATATGTAATTATTCCTAATTTTAAAAATGAAACAACTACTTTCAATCTCTGAAAAAGGTAGGATCTAATCTGCGGCAAAACAAAACAAAAAATACGAGACCTGTAAAATATGAGTCGAGTATCTCTTAAAAACGTCGGATGGCATTTTCTACTAAGGTTTTGACTCAAGTGTACTAGCGTACTAGGGATATCCTAAATCCTAAAATGGTTCTAGATTTAGTACAATTGTAGTAGACTGGCAACACTGTTCATCACCAGATCAGAGCCTGGCGTGTTCGATGGACAAAATTGCATCGATCCGGACTAGCGATGGGATATCTCGAATGAAAAATAATCGATCATTCGATTATTCAAATCACTCGAGATATCTCGAGAAGTCAGCGCGATCATTCGAATGATTTAGCCGAGAGATTATAATATAATAATAATAATCGCCTTTCGCCGCTTCGAATGACGAGACGAAATACGAAATGATGCCGCCGCCGACTCGGCACTCGACGTTGCGTTACGATGCGATTGTCTCGGATGTGTTTTTCATTCGAATGATTATTTATTTCGAATGATCCTTCGATATCGCTCGAGCATTATTTCATCTGTCGACAACGCATAGCATGTTTTTAATATTGTCTGGGTCTCGGATGATTTTTTCATTCGAATGATTGTTTATTTCGAATGATCCTTCGATATCGATCGAGCATTATTTATCTCTCGACAAAGCATAGTGTTATTGCATATTTTTATGATATATACAGGGTGTTAGTAAAGTATGTGGCCAAACTTGAGGGTACTATTCCTTACTTAATTTTAAGACAAAACATAGGTCTTAAAAGACTTTGTTTTTAATACACAGGGTGTTGAATTTTTGTAAACGGTTTTTCCTAAATAACTAGAGGACGCAAATTAGTATAAAGTTGAAATTTGGTTACAATTTTTAATGCATAAATGGGAGTCATGCTAATTTGTTTAAAGAAGTGTTTTTGTTTTCATGGATCTCTTACTTTTTTGTTTTTTTAACAAATTATACTAATAAATAATGTTTGTAAAACTTTATATTTTTTTGTTTTTATCGAAAACGGCCAATCCAAGCAAAAGAAATTCAAGAGATGATTTTTGTGTAGTTTTATTTGCTATATTTTTTGATTCGAATGATTATTTCGAATGATCATTCGATTATTAAAATCATTCGAGAGCTAATATTTCGATTATTTAATTCATTCGATTATTCCCAACACTAATCCGGACGACTTTACGAGATTTAAGAGAAATACGTAACTACATCAAGAATGAATGCAGAACGAAATAAAATAGCGCTGGAGTGTCGCAACGTAATTTGTTTCAAGTACATATTCAACTTTCATAAATTTAAAAATAACAGTAATGCCACAGATCAAACTTAAAAAAAAGCATATCAGTTATAACTATAATAAAATAATATAATTAAAATAATAGTTTTTATTATGGAATCTTTATCTTGCTGTCCAAATTTTCAGGGAATAATGAACAAAGATATAAAGTAACTGATGTAAACTTATGTTTTGAAAAATCACAAAACATGTAAATAACAAATTTTTATTTAAAAACTACTTTAACATTGCTGTCACCAGTAGGTATTTTTTAAGCCCATCTTTCCATTAAAATATCTGCAAGGTTTTTTCTTGTGACTAATCTGGTACCTGTAACAAAAGAAAACAAAGCAAATAAAGTAAAAAAATTACACAATTACATAATAATTTTAATAAAAGCACTATGTTCTACAGTGTACACCCAAGTAAATAACTTGTTTATAGATTAGATTATCTTATTCTAAATAGTAACAAGTGTATGGAGATATGGGCTTTATATTCACATGGTAAAAATGAATGGTAGTCAAGTAACTGTGTCACGAAAAATTAAAGTTAATGAATCATGAGCAAAAAGTTTATTAAAAGAGAAACAGCAAAATTTTACTTAAACGAATTTGAGGTGGATTAAATAAATACTCTACAGTTAGTTAGTTTGGTTGGGTTTGATCGTAACACATGGTTAAAGAAATTATACTCATGATCTATACTACCAGCAATTAGGTTTACAAATTGACCAGGATACTCACCCAGACAAAAATGTTTTGTTAGCTTAACTGGACAAAAGTTATATAGTATGCTATTACGGGTATAAACACAGAACTTGAGGTAAAAATAAGGAACAAAATTGTACTCAACAATTTTGTAACGTAGGTAGTGATAGCTACCTATTAAACTAAGATATTATTAATGACAATATTTTACCTTTATCAAGAAAATAACAACAAAGGTTTCATTTCCAAATGTTTTCCTTGGCAGTAAGGTATTTCACCGAATATTGATTGCGTCTAGGATAATCTCTCAAATAACATTCATTTAGAACTCCATTCCTTACATATAGGTTTATCAGGAAGTATGTTTTTGTGCTTTATCTTTGATCAAAAGTCCGATTTTTAGGATTAGGAATTCACCTTCTTTAGAAATATTGGGATCCTTCGGATGTAGCTAAAACAAACACATAAATGGATAATAAGGTCAAGAGTATAGTAGTTAAGGAAGCAGCAACTTTTTTACGTAAAGCATTTTTAAGGCAAATTTTAAAAATTAACAGAAAAATTATACAAATTTTGCTGGGCCTATGTATCTGTACGGTATTTTATGGTTCAATGGTTTCATTCAACTTACCTTATAGTACATACTACATATATACTATGTATATACTCGTATATGTTCAGAAGTTCATTTTCTTCTATATTTGTGTAATTTTCCTATTCGCTTTGCCTATTTTCGCAAAAATATTTCTTTTTGGTTCAAAATAACCTCGCTTCTCGCTTTACAAGAAATACAAAACACTTTGTTGACATTAAAATCTGACGTTTATCGTCCGACTTTTCCCGAAACTGCGACCGCTTCCAAATCTAAAAGCCGATGTTAAGCGATTGCTGTTTCAAGTGGGCCTGGGCCGGCTTTGATTAAATCTTGGGTAACTTGACCAAAATTTAACAACGTGTTAAAATTGAACACGGTGTTAGTTAATCATCCTTTCTGCAACCCGCCGTAATAGTTTTAGGTAAAAAATTTTCAACAAAAAATATTTCTCACGATCTAAGGAACAACTTTTGTCCTTAAACGTTTTCAAAATTTTAATTTGGCTCAGCCAAATCGCTCCCCACTTAGCTCCGCGCATACGCGACATGATACGGCGTTGGTGCCGTCGGCGGCGGGTAGCTGGGCAGATGCGCGGCCGAGGTTTGCTCAGGTTAAATGGGGGGCTGATAGCATGGAATACTAATTATGCAAGCACCTATAGCTTGAATGTACCGAGTTTTTTTTGTTTTTAGATGAACTAAAGATTTTATTAATAACATTATTAAAAAGTAACATAATGCCGTTACACTCTTATTTTCGTTGCAAACAACTCCGAAAAAGCTCTATGCAATTTAAGTCACTTATTTTAAAACGCCAATAGTAATATCCCTTTTCAAGGTAACCTACATAAAGCCTTTGTTCACCAGTTTACTAAATTGCAACACAGTAGGCTACGCTAGCAACCGTAACAGAGGAGTTTCATCGCTCACTGAAATGGAGTTCCTGTCAGCGAACAATAACCGCCATTGTTGCCTCGCGAGGCACAGCTGATTTTGTGTGATATTAAAATTATTATTAGACTTGGGCCCAAGCAACCGAAGCAAAGCGTCAAGTTTTTATTTCTAGAAGTTATTTTCCAAGAATAATCAAGAGACTCCTACCCGGTTCCTACATTGTAAACAAATTACGGATGCCCCCTATTATGTGTATCTGGTTTGCTCGAGTTTCCGAATGTTAGATTATCAGTTGACGCAATTTTTTTTATTTCATCTGGATCAGGTTGAAAACTTTTTAATCCGTTCTCGCATTTCGATCAAGTTTCGTTGATTTCTCTAGCGATTTTTTTTAGTCTCACGTTTCTATAATGACTGTTTCTGCCCATCATTGCGATGTTGCTAAACTAAAATCCCCTAAAAATATATGAAAAATTGGGTCGCCACAAGTCAATTGATGTAGTAAAAGCATTTTCAGAAGCGGAGTTTCTATTTTCGAAAACAAACTTGCATCCCTGCAAATGTACAGCACGAGGGGATCTTAATTTATTTCAGATTTACATGCAACTTTCCTGTAATGCAGGAAGTAGTTAAATTTTGTCCAAAACGACAGCTATCGTTAAAGTTTAAGTATGAGGTTTGCACCGAAAGTTAAAATTACTTCCTTTAGGAACTTGTCATAAGCAGCCGATCCTGATCAATGTCGTGAAGTAAATTAACAAAGTAGGTAGAAAATTAACATTTTAAACAGGTCAATGCTCGCTCAAGAAGGCAGAGCAAAGGTCCTTTTAAAAATATAAATATACCAGAACAGTGGCGGCTCGTGTACCTAATAATAGGTGAAGCGCAAAAAATACTAAGCAGCGAATTCGCCATTTTATAACCAAAAAGAATTTTAGAGTACTCAAAGCTCACCTACTTTTTAAATATAAGGTATATTCTTTGATCCTTTAATGCTGCAAACTTATCGGTGATATCACCATAACACGGTTCTGCAAGTTTATTTAAAAGTTCCTTTTCAATTGAAATTTTTGATAAATTTGTAAGTCTGTCTTCTATCATTGAGTTTCGCAGATAAGTTTTAACACTTTTCAAGCAAGAAAAACTCCGTTCCACCGACACACTCGTAGAAGGAATCGTCACGATTAGTCAAACTAATTTATAAGCTTCCTTTATTCTCATGGAAAATTTTCAGATTTTGATCAAACTCAAGGTTGGTGTATTTTTCATATATAAATAAAACATAACTCATTTTTCAGTCTCGGTAAGTCGGAGAATATGTTAGGGTAACAATTCTTTAGGATTTTTAGCATGCTTCTATGGGAAAGTTTTTTGAATACTCCATCGTATTGTATCCGTTAATGTAACAAATAGAATTTTTTTCATGTCTTGGAACCGTACATCAATTTGTCCCGAGATTGTATCTAAAATTTCATAATATAGAACTTTGTACTTTTGAAACATTTCTACGATTTGGCGAAACTTGCTTATTTGTTGTGAATATGCGAGGCTTATAGTCGCGCTCAGCCGGCTCAGCTAAGGCATTGATTTTTGAACATGCGTTCGGCGCACTGCGTTTTATAATAATTATTTATTCTTTTCGTACTGATTTTGATAAATTATGCGTAAACATTATTTTGTTTTTTAAAATAAATAACCACAATATATTTTCAATATCGAAATAAAATTTACAAAATTATATTAATAAGAATTTTAAATAATACAACTGGAAAACCTGTAAATTTTAAGTGAAGCGGTGCGTTACCCGCGTCCCCTGGCCAGTCGCCACTGTGCTAGAAGTAAAATTGAAACAAATATTTAGTCTTACATTCTTAGAAATTTTCATTGTTTTCGTCTGTCGGTTCGTTGGCACAGGTTTTGCATATAATAATTACCAGTTGCTTACTAAAACTAAAGGGGGTGACCAGGCAAAAGTGTCAAAAAGTGAAAAATATAAAAAAATAGGACAAAATGTAACAAAAAGAAAAACACTTTATTGGTCTTCCTATGAAAACAGACAAAGATATAAAGCAGGTAGAATGAGGGCGATGAAATATATCTAGAAATGACGTAAATTCACGCGAAGTAGGTAAAAGTTGACAGTATTTGTACCGGGTGTACCAACGATTGCGCGGTGTAATGTTAAGCATTGAAAATAAGATTTGTCGATAATAGCCTTTGTGTTACGATTTGGTTGGGTATTCTGAACAGTTTCCAAATATTTTGAATTATACAGGGTGCATTCAAAAAGTGGGGTATCACAAAGTTAGATTTTTTAACGGGACACAGTGTATTTGAAAGGATTTTTGAATTCTACGTGTAATTTCATAACTTTTTCTCTTATGGTTTAATATATAAAGTGGAAAAACCAATAATATTTCATAGATTAATATTTGGAAGTTCAATAAGTAAACTATAATCCTATTTTACTTAATCATAAGATATTGCCCTCTACGTTCGCAGGATGTAGCTTATTTATTGAATATGCATTAAAATTGCAACTATGAAATATTATAGTTCCTTTATAAAATCAAACAATTACTTGAAATAATTTATTTAAACAACGCTTAATTATCAAGTCAGCAGAATTGAGGTTTCTGACCTAAAGTCAACGGTCCTCAAAATGAGGGGAAATCTGCTGACTGGGTGATAGGGCGATCGCAAAGACAAGAGTCGGAAAGGATACTAGTGCAAGATCCCCGGTCCGATACGTTTGTGATTGTGATTGATTGTAGAAGAAATGATCTTCAAATCTTTAATGTAAGTAATAGAAAATTAAGTTGCCTTTCGAGACTAATAACATTAATCTGTCTTCTGTTTATGTCATTGAATGTTCCTATTTTTTGTAAATAAACGATTTAAGTTTGTTTTTAAATCACGTTTGATTTCAATCTAGTTAAGGTTCCGTTACCTTTACGCCCCTAGTCACACCCGAAAAATAGGGCGTGACAATATGAGAAAGTCATAATTGTCAAGATAATTCGACTAAAAATGTACCTATATAATGTATTCAGATGAGGCAGATGAGGCTACATTTAGAAGCAATGCTGCTGTCATACCACATGCATTATTATACAACGGAGAACCCACACTGGGTCTATGAAGTTCAACACCAAAACCATTGGTCGGTTAATGTGTACTGCGGCATTCTTTACAACAGAATTATAGGGCCATAGTTTTCAAATGAACATTTAAACGTACCTACTTATTTATTTTTCTTGCAACAGGAGTTGCCAAAACTATTGGCAGATGTAGACATTAGTTTTCTGACATTGAACCTAGAAGTAAAACACCCTGTATATGAGATGTCAAATATTTCATTGTGGATATGTTTTTTTGACTTAATTTACTCAGAATATAAATTACGAATAGCTTGGAGTCAAAATTTAAGTAGTATTTTCACAATAGGGATGCTCGCAAATACTAAATTTTCCTTACAAGTCGAATTATCTTGAAAACTATGGCTTTTTCGTGTAAAAAACCATAGCGAAAAAATTATAAAATTACACGTAGAAATTAAAAATCCATGCAAATACAGTGTGTCCCATTTAAAAATATACAACTTTGTGACACCCTTCTTTTTGATAATTTTGTATTTGTATAATGTAAAATATTTTTAAAACGTGCAGAATATCGAATCATACCTTAACACAAAAGTTTATTGTCGAAAAATCTTATCTTCAAGGGGTAAAATTACTCCGCGTAATCGTTGACTCACCCCATACAATTATTTTGTAAAGTTCCATATTGTGTGCCCACTGCCATTTATAGCAATTGGTACACAATAAATAATTTTACAATATCCTCTTAAACATAATAGTTCTGGCAATCCATAAACAATAATAATTTTTACTGTAATCTCACAAAACTTTTCTATCAGTTTGGAGCAATTTCAACCAAAAACCGAGTTTTTCACAACTGGGGTTTTAAATACAAACAAATTGGCTGTTTCATAAAGATGCTTATTAAATAAGATACTTTGTTGTTTGCCCTACAAAAATATATTTTTCCATATTACTCTTTAAATATAACCTTACCATGGAAAAGCACTTTTTAATTTCAGCTTTGTTATGCCAATTTCGCAAGACTTAATAGAACGCGAAACTCTCAAAGGCAATATCATATTGGAGTGTATTGTGGTATAAAACTTTGAAGAGTGCTCGATATTGATTTCGTTTTGATTGTGCTTTGTAGTGCGTGAAAAATAAGTCAGTTTTTCATATGGAAACTTGATGAAAAATATCTTTTAATAAAGAAAAATAATTTCGTCAGAAAAATAAATAAATAATAAAGACTTAAAAATTAGTGGCATAGCACTGTACAGTCTACAGTGTGGTCCAAAAATTTTGCAATAAATGTAAAATTATTTTAATGAGTTTATGAAAATACGCTAATACATAATATGTACATGGAGTAAACGCCGGCAAAGCCGCTGGTGCCCAGTAGTAATTAAAATACAAGATGAATCTTGAGAAGCATTAAACGAAATTTGTAACCTATTTTTTATTCTCTGGTTTCGAGATGCAACGACAATGCACTTTGATATCGCAGAGAACGGTTGGGCCACCTGAAATCGATTCATGCCAAGCAAGAGCACAAAATTAGTTTTTTTTTAATATTACCGGTCTTCTTTCTGGTTTACGATTCAAAGGGTCTGTTGCACTCAATCAAATAATCAAAGCGCGCAGTGCGCCATGCCAAGTACACGAACTATTTCGAGCACTTGTCGATCCCCTCTATCTTCGAGGCTAGTTGCGTTACAGGATTTTTTTCAGGGGGGGTTAAGATTTCCAAAAAGGAGCAGTATTCCAAATTTCATACGTCTAGGTAGAATAGTTTCCAAGATACGAGTGTCCAAGAATCACAGTTTCGGACAGTCACTGACTGACTGATAAATCATCATAAATCTAGGGTAGGTACTTTTGAAACATAGAAAGTGTTTAAGGTGGTAATTACGAGAAAAATCAATAAAAATCCAATATGGCGGAAAATCCAACATGACGGCGGATTCTGACACAAAATAGGTAGCGACTTTTGCTTTAGAAAATTATGTGTGTACGTAGTGTAGTGGTTATCACATCCGCCTAACACGCGGAAGTTCTTCGGTTCGATCCCGGGCGGAAACAGGAATTTTTTTTAATTTCCGATTTATTTTCAAATACCTCTATTTTATGATAATCGCAACAAACAGAGATACCCGGAATGAACCTTATCAAATCAAAAAGCTATTACTAAAAATTTTTACTTAATAAATAATATCATTTGGTATCTGAACAAAAAGTTATGAAATCGCACCAAAAACATACATGTAAAAAAACAGGCCAGGTTCTCCTCAGAACTGTGTGTTTTGCTATCTGAAAATAATAACTGAGATGTAAAAATTATGCCAAGTTCCTTGCCTACACGATATTAGCAGCACAGGGTTGCATTTAAAAATGTTGACCTCAACTCACTAGCGTCACCCCTGAAGGGTGTTGAAAAAGTTAAATTACATAAAAAAAGTAAATTTGTTCAGCAATAAGATACACCTTAAATTTGTTGTCTATCTTTACTAATAATAACAAAAATATTTGCCCAAACTGAGACTTTTAGGACACCCTGTATTTAATCTTCATATTGCTGATATCCTATTAATAAAAATTAAATTTCTTGCGAAATTTCTTTCGGTTAGAGCCACCACTATGGAGAAAATAAGACTGTAACTACTTTTGTCTGTGGAATAACGGTATATCATTAAAAGCATAGAGAACGTAATTTTAGGTCTTGAAGAAAACTTGAAGCCTAGAGAATAATTTAGTAAATTATATTAACGCCAAAACACACAGTTCATTCAAATTATCTGGACTCAAATTAAAAAGCGAGTCCGCAAGTCTTATCATAAAAGCTTAATGCTCCATTCCCGTGCTAAACGGGAAGATTTTCCCAGAAGCAGATTACAAAACTATCCAGTAATGGTATACTTAAAAGATCAGATAAATAAAACTCATCAAAAAGATCCAAATCAACATTAAAACTGGTCGCTTTTCTCTCAAAAACATGGGCCAAATCTAAAATGAAGATCTCGCTCGGTCTGATTTTAGATGGGCCAACATCCAAACAATATGTTGGCTTATCGTTCTCTGTTAACAAGTTTTCTGGCTCTGTAATCGTTAAACTTTTTATCGGGATGCCGCGCTGCACTTGTCATGCCGTTTGTTTTATCTTAAAATGGCCGCCAATATTGCCCAGAGTCGCCAGAGTGACCCTTTTTATCAGCTGTTTATTCTTTTGAAAAGTTCGTCCTATTAGGAAGATTTAGTTTTATTTCCTATTTTTTCGCTGATAAAAAACAACTGTTTACTTGTTAGAATATGGTTTCAGCTGCTAGATCGAAGCAATTTATTTTTAGTGTTTGATATAGGGCTTTTTTATGATAAGCTTTTAACCCTTTATTTTTTCGAATAAATATATATTTTTTTATAGCGACTGTGGCAATTCATGAGGATTAGATGACTCTGCTAACTTTACATTTGCATCGAATTAAAATAGACAATGGAAGAATTATTTGGTTAAACAGCAACTTTTTCTGTTTTTTTTTCTGCGCAATGATATAATGATGTACAGGGTGTCGCAATAGGTCTTCGGGATTTAAATTTGGTGCCATTTTTTAACAACTCAAGAAAGAAATTTTATATTCTGCATTTGTCATTTAGAAACCTGGAAATTTAATTATGACTCGTTGTACGACGGAAGAATGTGTTAGAATCGTTCAAAATTACTATCAAAATTCCCGTTGTTGTGTGAAAACAATTGCCAAATTTCGTTAAATTTTTGGCCGTCATCATGCGTATACAGAAAAAAACAGCTATGCTACTTTCAATAACAGTATTATTCTTGACCACTCTGACTTTGGTTATATCAAAATTAATACTGTTTCAACAAAACATCATTGAAATAACCAAAAAAAAAACACATTGCTTTAAAATATAGACTTATCATTAGAGTTCAAAAGTAGTCTTATTTCTTTAAAAAGTATATTACCATTTTTTCAATTACAAAAATACTATCAGAAGCCTATAAATTCCTATTAGTTCTTAGACTATAGAAGTGTTTAAGCTAAAACATAAAATTATTTGATGAGAATCCTCAAATAAAATTGGGTGAAAAATAGCTATTTGAACCAGAACTACAGTTTTAAATAATAAAACCTAAAAATTAAGTGAATTATTCTTATATCATTTCAATTAAAATAAACACTGTTATAAAATACACAAGGGATTAGAGAAATAATAAAAAATATTAATTCAATGGGTTCTATTGTTGGCTGAAATATTAGTTCTATTGCTTGCGGAGGGACGGGTTAAAATTGTGCTGTTGTATTTTATGGTTAGTAAAATAAATCTAAACGATTTGCAAGAATAAGTTGTTATTTTTTATTTGTAAATCTCTCTTGGCTAGTCTGTTATAAGACTTTTTACTCAGCCGATACGTATTGTTAAAAAACTATTACCTTAAATATGATCGCGACTTTATTGTTGAATTTGTATTTTTTAGACATGGTTTCTACCAAATCTAGCTGTAGATTTAGAAGATTCGAATGCAATTTTATGCGTCAAATTTGTTCCATCTTGTATCTTTTACCCAAACAAGCCAAAAGCAGACAGTTTTGCAAAGAAGCAGATCCTATATTTATTTGGAGTGAAATAAATATAAGAAGCTTACGGTGTTCGCGTCAGTGTGGCGTTAATAAAATCGTTTTTTTATATATTTAAATGCTTACAGAATGTCTAAACAATGTATGTTTAATAGTATAGCGTGTTTCATTTGTTTGAAATATAAGTATAATTGATGTAATACAAATTCTTCATTATATTAAATAAGATTGTTCTTCAAAGCACGAATATGATTGAATTTAAACAAAAATATTTTCATTCTATTAGAAGTTACATTAAATTAATTATTATTGTAATTGAAACTATAATAGCTATTTTGTATGAAATGAGATGCATATTCTTACAAATGAAATTCTACTGAAACCAATGATAGTTTGCATTGAATTTAGAATAGGGGTATTACTGGCATCAAATAATTATTGTTATATTTGAACGATCCATTATAAACCAATGAAACCTTATATTTCAAGCAATCTTATAACCTATTGGTTAACAGTCATAAACTACTCATTGAAATAAACCGAATTTATATTGTGCAATACGGAATAGAGTGTGCCATTGAGTGAATGGATATCCAATTTAATATACGATAGTGTTTTTTCTGTGTAGTCAAGTGACATTGCAATTCGCAATCTTAGTCGAAAATTTGGGGTTGCCGGATCGGTAGTCGATTTAAAGGTGCCAGTGTATCCCTGTAGTGTTCGAGCCAATGAAAATGTCGCTAGGGTTCGTGAACATGTTGCCGAAAATCTCAGTACCTCAGTGCGTCGTCGATCTCAACAACAACACAACGAAAAGCTCTTTGCGTCAATTAGATATAAGGCACCTTAACAATATGTTCTTTCAACAAGAGGCATCACGTGTCACACCGCGACCAAGGAAGTTGGAAGGGGTAAGGGGAATATCTATAATGACAGCTAATCACGGAAAGATGACCTAGCATGGAGCAAGTTAAAAGTTATTAACGTCAATTTTAGGGTACCCATTCGATTGACAATTGGATTGATTCGAATCACATTTTGAACTTTTATCGAATTGCGTAATTGCAGCAATACGGGTATTAGAAAGAGATCCAATGACACCGAAGTGTCGTAAAGTGATCCGGATCGATCCAATTTTTACCAAGCGAATATGGCTCTGGGAGTATGCGTATTGAAAAATCAAGAAAATTTAGCTTATTTCACGGGGTCAATGTCCACCAGCACGTCAGAGACGGATCGGTTAGTTTGTTCATTCTCGATCACGAATTGCGTGTGGGTGAGCGATGCCGTAGGTTCTTTACGGTCCTTTATCTGGAATCCCGAAACCGAGTTTGTAATCTCGAATCCCGAACCATAGGGAAGGAAGAATTAAGCTTCATTTGTGTTTAGGTTGTTGGCTTTGCCAGGCGACCTATCGTGTGTTTCGGCTTTATTTATTCAGTTTTCTTGTGGTAGTAAGTGTTTGGGACTTTCTGAAAAACTTTGAACATTAGTGTGTATTTTGTGAACTTTAAAGAGCAAAAACTTGTCTGGGCCTTAGTTTTTACAAGCAGATTTACAGTGTTTCTACAACTAGTTTTACTAGTATCCCATAATAGTAGTTATGGATTTCCACCTAGTATCGGCTGATTCAATTAATTTGTTTCTACAAAAACTGCCTGAACATTGCTGGTATCATCGTGTATTTTTCCTATCTAATTTTTTCCAAATTTTTCAACGCCATCTTATAGAGGGACTATCAGGCTTGAAAATTAATCTCGCATGGGTAATCCAGGGGCGTATTTAGGGGATAAAAACTTTTTTTTATTTTGTCTAACAAATCCTACTTTCAACCGGCATTATTAATTACTAATTTTCTAATTAAGTGGTTCTTTCTGCGTTCATTATGTGCTTTGAATATCTAAGAATACCTTCCAATGATTTAAATCGCTTATTTTTTCGTTTCACTTATAAATAATTAGGTTTACTTGCATCGGTGACGGGCAAAATTTAAGAATTTTAAAATTGTTCTTCATCCAAAAGGATTATGGAAGGTGTCCAAGGTTACAGCAAGGACGCGGCGCTGCAGCAGTGAAGCAGAGTTGCTACATGAATACGGCTGGAATTAAACGAACGATTTTTCTGCATAATCTAAACAAGGATAGTGTGTAAGTGTGGCAACACCCGTTTATTGTAGGTTTTGGAGTGCATTACAATCAGGGACGTATTTAAATTAAAACCAGAGGATAAACTTAATTGAGTCGGATTTGAGGCAAATCGTTTGTATTATTTATATTTCTATATGTGAGTGTTTGTATGTATGTATACAGGGTGTCCGAAAAGTCTTTGCATGGGCAAATATCTTTGCTATTTGTAGGGAGATTAAATTAATTGAGTCGGATTTTAAGAAAATCGTATATGTTTGTATGGGTGTCTGTATGTATATATAAAGGGTGTCCGAAAAGTCTTAGAATGTTCGAAGATAATCTTAGTTAAGTCGGATTCTAAGCAAATCGTATATATTTGTATTTTCTTGTATAGGTGTATGTGTATAAATATTTCTATTGATACTAAAATAAACTTAATTAAGTCGGATTTTAAGAAAATCGTCTATATTTGTATTTATATCTGTAATTATTTGTATGTATGAATACAAGGTGTCCAAAAAATCTTTGTATGGGCAAGTATCTGTCTGGCGAGCGGAAGACCCTGAAAAAAATACGCGTCTGGGAGAGGATGACCTTCGGGAAAATACATGTGTGGAGAACGGACGACTTCGGAAAAATGTTTCTATGTGTAGGTATTTTTATATACGTATATGTAGCGATACGGATACGAAAGGCTGTCTATTATTGATCATCAGTCCGAAGGGGTGTGATATCTTTCTTAATACGTGCTCTAGGAACACGAAATTTTCAAGGCATGAGAATGATGGTATTGCCGACATTATAGAGCCGATTAGGCGGTATACGCATCTAGTTCAGTACCTACTGTTTTGAAAATACAAAGTGAAAAACCTTTTATTTGATAAACAAATTAAAACAAATACTTTAGTTTTTCCCCTTTAACCCCTAAAATTAATACCGCACTCATTTCCCGATTAGCAAACAATTGCTTTTTAAAAGACTAAAATAAATATTATTTAAAAAGCACCTAATTAAATTTAAGGCTAATTTATTTAGCTTCTAAAAGAATTGTGACGTTGATAAAAGAGGTTGAAAACTTTTTAATACGAGTTCGTTCCTTTATAATTAAAAAGAATACGACCCTTTCCGATCTTGATAACTGTGCTTAAAAGATCTTTTGTTTTCTTTTTTTGTTGTTTTCTTTTGTTCATCCTTTTTTTTAAATAACTCATCAGTTTGACTGCCTTGAATGAAACAGAGTTTTAAAAGAAAATTAGGATTTTCAGGGGACAACATTACTCTTAATCCCTTTCCTAATTGCTATCCCAGAAAAAGTGATAATGAAATAAACTACTTAGAAATACAGTGCCGCAAGAAAGTGTGGTGTTGATTGTTTTTCTTGTCTTACATTCAAAACAATGTCTTTTTATTATACTCAGAAAAAACTGCTATGCTATTTTTAATAATAGTATTATTCTTGACCACTGTCACATTAGTTATATTAAAGTTAATATTGTCTCAACAAATCATCATTGAAATAACCAACAAAAAACATTGATTCAAATTATATATATATATATATATATATATATATATATATATATATATATATATATATATATATATATATATATATAGAGTTCACAAGTAGTCTTACTTCTTTGCAACCAATACATTACTAATATTCCTTAGAGTATAGAATTGTTTAAGCTAAAATATTAAATTATTTGACGAGGATGCTCAAATATAATTGGATGAAAAATAGCTATTTGTGGGAGGTGTGATTCAAACTAAAATACATTTTGTTAAACGAACAAGAGATACAGTTTAAATAATAAAATCTAAAAATTAACTGAATTATCCTTATATCATTTCAATTAAAATAAACACTGTTATAAAATATATAAGGTATTAGAGAAATAATAAAAAATATTAATTCCATGGGTTCTATTGTTGGCTGAAATATTAGTTCTGTTGCTCGCGGAGGGAGGGGTTAAAATTATGCTGTTGGTATTTGTTCGTTCAATCGTCGTTTAAGCTTGCAGCCTGTTTGTTTATTGCGTTTTACGCCAAAAATGATACATCTCTGGAACTGGACAACTCATTTCAGGGTTTTATGGTAAGTAAAACAAATCTAAACGGTTTGTCCGAATAAGTTTTTTTTTTATTTATTTGTAAATTTCTCTTGGCTAGTCTATTATAAGACTGTTCACTGAGCCGATACGTATTGTTAAAAACTATTAACATTATGATCGCAAGTTTGTTGTTGAATTTGTATTTTTTAAACATGGTTTCCACCAAATCTAGCTGTAAATTTACTAGATTCGAATCCAGTGTTATGAACCAAATTTATTCCATCTTGCGTACCCATGCAAGCCAAAAGCAGAACGTTTTGCAAAGAAGCAGCTTCTATATCTGGAGTGAAATAAACATAAAAAGTGCACGGTGTTAGCGTCAGTGTGGTATTAATAAATTTTTTTTTTTATATTTAAATGGTTACAGAATGTCTAAACAAAGCATAATATGTAATAATACTAAATAAAAATTATTTTAAAATAATAAAGCGTGTTTCAAATATAAGTATAATTATGTAAAGAAATTCATTATATTAAATAAGAGCAATTGTTCTTCAAAACACACATATGATTGAATTTATACAAAAATGTTTTCTTTCTATTAGAAGTTACACTAAATTAATTACTGTTGTAATTGAACCAATAACAGCTATTTTGCATCAAATGAGGTGCATATTCTTACAAATAAACTTCTAGTGAAACCATCCAATTCAATATACGATAGTGTTTTTTCTGTGTAATATTGCGAATTGCGTTGTCGTTGACGAAGAGGAATTTTGATAGTAATTTTGAACAATTCTAACACATTCTTCCGTCGTAAAACGATCCATAATTAAATATCCAGGTTTCCAGATGACACATGCAGAATAGAAAATTTCTTGGTTAAGTTGCTAAACAAAAAGGCGCCAAATTTAAATCCCGAAGTACCTATTGCGACACCCTTTACCCAACCCAACCCAACCAAACGGAATTTGTATTGTGCAATAAGGAATAGAGTGTATCATTGAGTGAATGGGTATCCAATTCAATATGCGATAGTGTTTTTTCTGTGTATGCACTAGTAAAAAATGGATTGTGGTTAGAACAAAATTAACGGTTTTTCTTAACAATAATACGCTACAACATATTAAATAATAAGTAAATAGCTGTCTATTAAGCCCGGGGTTTTCCATTAGTTCCTGGATATGTGACTGGATCTATAGCTTTTTCTCTAATCACTCATCACTCATCTAACTCTCACCAACCCTTTGTTTCCACATTAATGACTCTCTTTAACTACCAATCCCATCCACAGTTACGCTGAAGATATTTTTCTTTACTCCAACATTCATTTTTCCATACAGGTCTCGAATCAAGAGTTGGATAATAGACGCAAATCTATGCACCTTAGGGCGGAGTGATTTTTTTTTGCAATTTCGACTACCCTGTATGTTTAATAGTTCAACCTATACTAGAGAATTATTCAAATAAAAAAAAAATAAGCTACGACATTATCTTCAAGCCAAACTAAAAAATATACATTTCATCATTTATTTTTTAACCAAACTTATAATAAAATTATAAATTTTTTACCTTGCTCTAAGTAAATACCGGCAACAAAAGCAGTAGTATTGTATTCTGGGAAAATCACCTAAACCGGCCGTTACGTCATCTGTTCGCAAGTATTGATGGTACTACTACAGGCCCTAATAGTTATTCAGGAAATACTGGGTGGCCTGAAACATACCTAGAACAGAAGGCGGTGGCTTTCCAAGCCGTAGACACAGAATTGCCTGATGCTAATATTGAATTGCTAAGCACCGACTAAAAAAGGGTTCAAATATTTATTTAGGCATTGTCCCACCTGGCTTAGCTGATAACGATCCTGGAGAGCTAGCCCTTTCTCGATGCCCTACTTGTGCCAGTTGAATTCTTCGTTTATATTTAGGAACACAGAAGCCATTAGAAGAACTGAAAGAATTGACCATTTTCATTATGAAAGTTTACGCCCCAACCTAATTTGACATCAATACGAGACTATCATGTAAATTATCCATGTCCTTAATATATGTGCACACGAAGATCTGAAGGATATTTTTTTAAAAAACTATTCAACGGAATACGTTCTTTGCACATCCAGAAAATGTATTGCTTGAAATGTTGCAGGACGCTGAGGTGCACAAAAGTGAATTTGTTCTAAGAAGAATTATACAAGCAAGAGAGCGGATCAAAGTAAAGAAAGTACGTGAGTCCCACATACCTAAACTTAGTACTGAATCATCTTATTACTATATATGATCTGATAGATTGGCCCAAAGAAGAAATCACCGAACCACCGATAACCACGAAATACAGTTACTCAGAAATAGAAGAAATAATCTCATCTCAAGATAAAATGTTGTATTTTGAGAAGTTGCGTTGCCCCACACACTGACAATAGAAAGGTGTGTTAAACTTGTAACAGAACACGCATGATCTGTTTGTGGTTTAGACGCAAGAGACGGTTACATCAGAGCAAAGATAAAAGCAAAACACGACCTACCAAATTTTGAGAAAAACCCCAATATTTTCAACAAAAATGTGACGCCGCCGGCCCTCAAGATAAAAATGATTAAAATAACTTTTTATTTCATTTAACTGTGTACTAATCAATTTTTGTAGTAATATTCAATTGAAAGTTGTTTTTCGAAATTTTGTGACTACTTATTTTAAGAACTTTTTTCTATATTTTTTTATAAAAACTTTAAGTCACTTGCGCCACCGAAAATATGAACGCATGAAATTTAACAGATACACATCTTAGGAGTCGGGTCAACAATTAGTCGTACAGGAATACGAAAATTTAAAAAAATTCTTCGCCAGTTTCGTTCCATCGTGCATCCCGTTACTGTCCAACTATAAAAGCCTAGGAGATCCCGCTTCTCTCGCTCATTCACACCTAAGGTCTCCAGATTTTGGAACAAATTGCCAGCAGATGTTTTCCCTTCTCCTTCCAACCTCCAATCCTTTAAATGCCGTTTCAATAGTTTGCATTTCCCTTCTCTTCAGACGCCCACGGTACGTTAGTACTTAGGCTTGAAGTCTACTCGGGCTGTCTCAGATAAAAACAAAATATCCCGTACTTTATTGTGTTCTCTAAGCCACTAACATTTTCCTTCTTTTTATTGTCAGTAATAGCTAATCATATTATTTGTCAAAAAGCCAATTCACACATGTTTCACTTAAACTGAAATTGCAGGGAAATAAAACCATTGTTCCCAAACTCATACAGGAAAAGATTTTATAGTCCTTTCGATGTCGAATTTATATATTGTAACGAAAAGATTACTTTAAGACATATTCCATACATTCTTTGTCGAATTCGATTCTTTCTAGGACTAAAGCCGAATAAAAATAAAAAGTTGTAAAAAACTAGAACTTAACTAGTCTAGGGTTGGTCGAAAAAAGTGAATTTTCGAGTATCGAATTCTAATAGTGGTGAGAAGTTGAGTATTTGCACGCCAATAAAGGGAAAAATTTTGAACAAATGTATGTGTTTAATCTTTATTTCGCGCAAAGGGCCTAAAGTTGGAAAAAAAATAAGGCCGAATTAAGCCGAATTAAAGAAAAATTACAAGAAATCATCAAAATATTAACTTAACGCTCAAATTTTACAGATTAAGTTTCTCGACTTCTGAGTGCATCAAAATTATTCATTTTAGTTATCTAATAATAGGAAAAATATGTTTAAAAATAGGGCGCAAGATTTCGAGTTTACGCATATGGCATACGTTTTGCGAATTTGGGTGAAAAAGTGTTGTTTTTACAGCTTTACAAACAGACGCGCTGTTGTATTTAAAATATATACAAGGCCATTTTTATTGACAAATTTGTTCCTATGAGTGATGTTATATATTCATCCGAAAAAATCAGCTTGCAGCTAGCTCTGCGCCCATGGGCGAATAATTATTTTTACTGAATTGATCCAGAACTCAGCCGAAGGGTAAATCTGTTAGAACTCTGTTAGCCTCAATAAATTTTACCGCCACGGCTACAGTGAGCTGATCGAGTGGTGCTGCGCAAACTAAAGATTAAGCATAGGAATTTTTTCAATATTTTTGCATGCAAATACGCAACTTCTCCGCGCTATTAGAATTCGATACTCGAAAATTAACTTTTTTTGACCCACCCTATTTACTTCGGCACAAACAGTAAGACAAAAACTCTTAAGCGCCTACAATTTTTTTAATATTGCCGCTGTTCAGTTATATTTGCTCTAAATAAATAATAACTTCTCATTATAAAGACATTAAGAAGACCTAATAATATATTTTATTAAAGACTAGCTTTTATAAAAAAAAATACACAACCCGAAAGAATTTATTAATTCCGTCTCTCGATTATCCAGTTGCTGAATAATAAATTCGAGGCCCACTTTCAAGATATTGACGTGAAGGCGCCAAGTTTTATCCCGGATTGTATATCCCGAAGGAATTACCTAACCAGATGGGATCAAAAGCAGCCTATGTTCTTTCCTATGTTATAAGCTTCTTCTATGCCACGTTTCATCACGATCTGTTGCTCCGTTGAGACATAATTCATCAACAAACAAACAAATATATTTTCCCATTTATATTGTTAGGATAAAAAAGTATTGTTTGGTGCTTTTTTTCTAAACCTCGCGCCGTTAAAGTCCGACAGACGTATTAAAGTTTCGCAAGCCGCAAAAAAGAAGTATTATTTTTATAATTAATTATGTGCTAACACTAAACGGGCATTAAAATATCTTAAACAATAGTTTTTTACGTGGTAATAATGTAAAAAGCAATATTACGACATAGAGTTACAAATTTTAAAAAGTATTTAATTATTAACAAGTGCAATAAAAATTATCGATAATTTTTGGTTAATTTGCTCGAATAATTTTAAGTTAAAAATGTGCACGAGTGCACGAAGTATACGAGTGCCTTTTCAGTTTAATATGCATAAGTGCAAATTTGTCAAAAATTATAAAAATATTTTCATTGCACATAATTAAATTTATTTTATTAGACAATTTCATGAATAAAAAAGTAATCACTTCTACATTTTCCGCAACCAGTAACAACAGCATAGTACCTGGACCAAGCGGGGGCGGGCGAATCCTTAATTATAACAACTGTGTGTTTAATTGTAACAATTTTAATAATTAAAAAAAAATTAAACAAAAAATGTATGTTGATTTACTAAAAACCACGTTGCAGCTAAAAAAAGCAAAAGAATAAAACAGAAGCTACTTAAAGCTAATTTCTACCAATATTATTTTTTACGAAAAATGTTGAAAATTATGCACAAAGGCGAATATCGGATAATCACACTGGTGCATGATTATCACGTAATCTTATTCTGATTGGTTGAAGTCAACAATTCTATTAAAACTTTTCATTTTCGTGTTAGAATGTATATGTTGACAGATGAATGCAATTCTGACAGGAATTTGTAAAATTTTAAATTTTGTATTAATAAAAATGACTACAAAAATACAAAAAATGTAATACATTTATACAAAGTTATACGTTATAGGTGAGCCTATGAAAACCAGAGTGGCCTAAGTCAAAAAAGTAGTTTTGAGGTATTAAAGCTCAAAGTTACATGAGGATCAAGAAATGTCGAAAAACAAAAAGCGAAGGGGTTTAGGAGATTTTTCTTGGGAAAAGCTAAACTTAAATTTTGTGATATTTGGTATTTAAAAAAAAGTGCTTATTGTCCCTATTTTTTTGAAACTTCTTACTCAGACCACTATGGCTTTCATTGTTTGTGTGTTAACGTATTTCGTAGAAAATATCTTCTCAACTTTAATTATAATTATTTATTGTTTTATACTTAAATCAACAAACACATAGATTATAACTTATGTTAATTAATATTTATCATTATTGAAAAAATCGTCTTCTAGGGGACCAATATATTCTGGAACATTGCTATTTTCTTCATCAACTTTTCAATGATCGAAAATAGTCTTGGTAGACGGGTGGTATAAACTGAAACATTTCTTTCGTGTTTTTTTTCCTTGCTCGCACTAACTGGGAGGCTAGATTTATAAAGAAGGGGCAAGCTAATATTCTTGAAATCCATTAATCTATCCTATTTATTCTTTAGAGCCAAATCCATTTCTTTGAACGAAATATATTCGTTGAGGGGTTGTTTATAAAAAAAAATTGTATGGCTGCTTCTTATCGATAAATTTAAATAATTTTAAATCCGAAGCATGTATTTTAACTTTTGATTAATCCAAAATAAAAAATTTGGTTCTTATTTTAAAAAAATATTTTTTACGTTTTATTTACCTGAACTTGCAGAATCAGATTCAGTAGATGCTGATGGCTCATATTTACTCTCACTTCTTATGGTTAAGCGTCAAAATGACTAATATTCATGTTTTTAGGATTTAAACAAAGCAGCATTTAACAGTCGATACAAAATGTTTACAGACATAATGGTTTAAGTCAGACTTGAACCACTATGGCTTTCATCCGTATGTATATGTGGATGCGTTTTACATCAATATTAGTAGCGATATCTGTTAGTGCTGTTAGTGTCAAGAAACGCAATTCCGGCCACTCTGACTTTCATAGGCTCAGGTAATAGGTGTATTTTGACAACATATTTTGAAACTACTTAAAGTATGTAATACTACAAAGTCAATATACAATTAAAAAATAAAATTATGTTTTGCTGTTGTAAAATACAAATAAAATGTAAAAAATATCCATGTAAAATTGCCAATTAAGTAAATAAATACAATTTATACTCGCAAATACAATATAATTTTGCTAAATAATTGTAAAAATATTACTTACTTCAACCCACATTTAGTCTTATGTTTTAAAATATCCCCAATTATTTCTGGTAGCCCATAAGCCAAAATTTTTACTGTAATGTCGTGACAAAATTCTTTCAGCATGGTTAAATTAAATTTTGCATTCAGATGTCTCGAATAAAACCCCACTTATTTTGGACACTTCAAAAAGTTTTCTTTGCTGCAACTTAAAACTAAATCATCCTGAAGCCGAAAATATGCCAGCGCGAGAAAAATAACGACGGTCTCGGGTGCAGTCGAAATGGCCCATTGCACTTATTATGGCACTCCATTGGCTTTATGCGCTTCTCCAGCAAATTACGACTCCCGTTATTCATACGCTAATAGAAACACCTTATTTTCTCGGAATGTATAGCAGAAATAAGTAAGGAATAATTTATAAGGATACTAACTTTTACCCGCCGCTCCGCTTGCATATAAGTTACTTCTTTACATACTATTGAACATTGACAATGATTCTAGCGTACCCTGTATATGATTTACCATGATGAATTAGCCCATAAGCTTTCTCTCTGTAAAAAATTCAAATTGTTTCAACGATTTTTGGGATCCATTGTTTAACATATGGTTGTAACACAGCTTTTATGACTAATAGACAAAAATACCGAAAACCGTTACTATTTTTATACAGTGAACGTACCTTGGCAAAACAAAAATGTTTGCGCTTGTGTCGCATACAATAATAGTCTTAATCGTGGCACACCCTGTATATAAAATACTGTTCAGAAAAGTTGACACAATCTGAATTTCTCCTAACGACAGAATTTTTTAATTCCGTTTGTTAATTACTCACTTTCCTGACACAATCTGTATACGACTTATCGGTATATATTATTTAGTAAGAAAGTTAAAAACCTTTCTACCTAAATTATTTTCCAGATGGAAAATGGAACCACTGCTTTCAAATTAGCCAGACCTAAAATGGTCTCGTAATTCTTTTTCATGTCGGATTTTGTTTTGTAATAGGGATTATTATATAAAAATATATTTTCCTTCCTTCTTATATAAAAACAAATTATGGTGTCTTGTTAACCGCAGTTTTTAAAAACTGTGTTAGATTTTAGGGCAGCATTAATACACACCTGTGTTTTTATTAATTAGAGATTTATACTTATAACTTATAACATCCCTAGTGCTTAAAATATTACCGATAAATTTTATCGCTACAAGATTATATGCATAATAGAATATCAATTTTTTTACTGAAATTAAATGACGTTTTCCAACTCTAGTTAAATTAAATGTTTATAAATCACTTAGAGCCATTTTGTCCCTTTTATTAATTTTAATCTACTACTATTGCTGAAACATCATTTATTTTTGATAATCATTCCGGAGCACTACTAAACTATATGCATAACTAGCTTGCGCCCCCGACTTCGTCCGCGGTATAACAATTTTACTCGATTACAATCTTTGAAACCCCGTTTTACCCCCTTAGGGGTTGATTTATTAAAAACTGTAAAGCACGTGTGTAATCATTTATTTTATGGAGTACTTCTAATATCTTTTCTCCCTACAAATTTCCAACCCCCCTATGACCCCTTTAGGGGCTGAATTTTGAAACATCACTTTTTAGTGAGTCTCTACATTATAAAATAAATCTACTAACCAAATTTCATATTTTCAGCTTCAGCAGTTTCCACTCGGCGATGAGTAATCAGTCAATCAGTCAGTGAGGACATGTTATTTTATATATGTAGATAAAGTACCGTAAAATGGGGTGAATAGGGTCAATTTTCAACTTTAAACCTCGATAACTTTGAAACCGTTGTCCGGAAAAATTTGGACATAGGTTACTATTATGAGTCACTACGTGTACAATAGAACTACCATATAAGGTTTAAGAAATTCAGTAGGAGTCAGCATATATATATTTTTTTATGCCCTGACCCTATTCACCCCAAAGTCGGGGTCAATAGGGTCACCCATTAAAAATTAATCTAAAATACGATTAAACCGCTACTGGGTTAAGCAGGGTCTGCTAAACTGTTTCAAAAAGACAATTTTTGGCTTTTTTTGCACACATAGGTAACAAAAGTTATATATTAAACTTTACATAAAATATTTTCGTCCAGATTCACTAAGAAAGTTTAAGATTTAGTACTGGTTTAAATTAAGATCTTATAGTTGATCAGTTATGTTTTGACAGGTTTTTGTCCTGTCCTTGTCATTAAAAACTTATGAATTATTGTGATATTTCAGCGATTTACTTGGTTTCCAAATGATTTTCATCTTGGAACGAGTTGCCGTAATGAATTTAGTTCTATTATTGTTGAAAGTACGTAATAAAATTGTACTCTTCCTGATAAATTTGCGAAAAAGCTCAGAAATAAGTTCCTAGAATAAAACTTAGTTGTCTTATTCTTGCTCTTGTCAGTTTAAAACTTTTGATTGTCAAATTAGACCGGACTAGTATTGGAGAATCTGGCTGGTGGTATTTATACTGTCTGCTAAAAAAGCCAAAAATATTATTGTAAAATATAGGTTAAATAGGTAAATAACGTACAAATTGGTTTCTAAACGTACCTATATTACGAATCAAGTGTGTTACAATACAGTAATGGCCAATAAACTATATCAAATTTTCGCCCAAAAAAAAAAAATCGGTTTAACACAAACACCAGGTAACAAAATAAAACACTAATTATATAACTTTGTTGCTGGGACACTTACCTTTAAGTTACACAAACACAAAAAGCTTTGTCCGTTAATTTGAACAAAAACACGGGACACGTTTACGGGATAACTTTTTTGCCGCTAAATATTACGAATATTATCGTGGCTAACACGCCGCTACAGGTTGTTTAACAGCACACATAAATATCACGTCTGGTGTTGGCAAGTGTCAACATGTAAAAGCCATGGTCGAAAATCGGCATCATTCGCGAATTTTATTTTTAAACTGGATTTAGGTAACGAACACACTTTTGACCCTATTCACCCCCGAGACCCTATTCACCCCATTTTACGGTATTAAATTTCTTAAACGAATAAAATGATGTTTTTCAACTAAGTTAAATAAAACTTTTATAAATAACTTAAAGACGTCTTAAGTTTCGATTTTTCATTAACTTTAGTTAACTAATGTCTGTGGAAAATCATTTAGTTTTGATAATTATTCTGAGGCACTTCAAGATTATATGCATAATAAAATACCAATTTTAGCTAAATAAAACTCTTATAAATCACTTAACGACATCCTATATTTCCATGGATTTATTAAGAAAGGATACGGGATGATTTAACATTCTTTGAAGCCACAACAAACCATTCTAAGCGACACTCTAAATACAATTTGTAAACATAGGCCACATCTTATTTTACCTTGTATTTTTGTACAAAAAATACATTAGAAGCATTACAAGATTTACTAGAGGTAATAAAAGGCCTAAAATATTTTATTTTTCTGCTAAATAATAATAAATTTAAGGTAAAAAGGTTTTAGTATTTATAGGTTATATTATTTCTAAAGGTTTATTTAAAGTCGCACCGAGTCACTTATAAATCTATAAATCGCACTTTTTCTTTTCTAGTTCATTAGACAAAGACGTACGTGTAACCGAGTGTTCAGACGTATTTCCTAAGCAACCAGCAGAGACAGGAACACTTCTGAGCTCCAACACTCCAATGCTATTTTATCTCTTTCTACTACCATTCTTGATTCAATTATTTAAACAGTTACCCTAGACCTCTAGGGTAAATGTTTTCATAACAAACAACAAACAAACAGGCTTCACGTTCGATACGCTCACAGTATACGGAACATCGAATCTTTTCTAATTCATCCATGTATATTTCAGTTTTTTATTTACTTTAATTTACTAATATCGGTGGAACATCATTTACTTTTGATAATCATCCTGAAGCACTACAAGATTATATGCATAATTAAGTATTAAATAAAACGACGCGACGCGACGTTTTCCAACTTTAGTTAAGTGAAACTTGTATAAATAACTTAAAGACATCTTATAAGGTATCGTAAGAAAAAAAAAACGTCCTCAAAGTATGCCGTGGAATAAATCACGCATGTCTTAAATTATTACTCTTGGAAGGTAACATAGATAAAAGGTATAGAGGTGAATGAAAAATAAAATTGTCAAGTTCTGAAGTTTTTATTTTTTAGACAATTACATTATTGTCATTGTCACTGCATAATACAGAATTTAAAAAAAGACATAATAATATACCACAGATTTACCCACACCAGATACGAAAGCAAGCGATAAACGGCGAACGCGCCTTTGCTGTGGCCACACCATAGAGAAAATATATAGTAGAGAAATAATGTCAATTACGAATGCGGCAAATTTACCGAGCTGAATCCGTAATCAAAGACGGTCCTCTGCGGTCTTGCGCATTGTCGAACGTTTGCCTTGTGATAGTCAGGACCGTACTTCAAAATTTATTTCACATGACGTGAATCTTTTATCGAGTAATAAATGCTAAATATATTACTTGTAATTATTCTTTTTATTAATGATAAAAATGTAACCATTAGTGAGATTTTAACAAAAAGTGTATAGTTTGTTGGCTTAAATCTGAGTTTTCTTGCTATACAAAACTGTCGATAATTCCTCGAAAATAGCTCAGTTTATATATATACAGTGCGTCTCTTTAATGTCCCCCCCTCTTAATTTTTTAAACGTTACATTTACAAAATTGAAAGTTGAAATAAAATATAAACATAGTATTCTAAACAGTAGAAATAAAATATGCAACTGTTTTAAGAAGTAAAAGAGTAAATCAAAAAAATTACATGTGTATATTTTATTGGATTGGCATCCCATCCTGTATAATTATTGAACAAACCAAGTTCTAGGGTAAGATGTAAATATTTTTACACCTATTTACTACCCAACCCAACCCAACCTGTGCACTTGATACTTTGCTGAAAGCGCTGCTACTTACGGCCCCATGTCAATCTAATCCACCGATATCTTAGCGATCCTTTGGCGAAAGCGCTTTTTTCTTTCGCCGTCCCTTTTAAAATATTCCCCTCTACCCTAATCCACTAGTATTTTTAGTGCCCCTTTGACGAAAGCGCAAATATGCCTTTTGGACACACCCTTCTAATCCACTGATATCTTAGCGATCCTTTGGCGAAAGCGCTTTTTTCTTTCACCATCCGTTTTAAAATACTCCCCTTTACCCTAATCCACTAGTATTTTTAGTGCCCCTTTGACGAAAGCGCAAATATGCCTTTGGGACACTCACCCTTCTAATCCACTGATATCTTAGCGATCCTTTGGCGATAGCGCAAATATGCCTTTTGGACACTCACCCACCCTTATGCAATATAGGGGAAGGAGGCATTGGCACTATATATGACCTTCTTACACCACCTTACCCCTTATACAATGCCCCTAATACACACACACCCCATCAATGCCTTTCTGACACCTTGACCACACTCAATATACGTCACTGATAAATATTTCTACTTCTGCGTGTGTGTATTCACTTCAACACCGGAGTGCATTTAAGATAAATTATATTTTTTACCTCCTATTCTTTCACATAATTGATATAATTTAAATTTGGAATTAAACTATTTGTATTTATGCACTAATTGTAAGAAATAACTACAAAATAATTCCTTATATTTACAAGTTTGATACATAATTGGCGAAACATATGAAATGTCGTTAACACTTTGTAAAGAATATTTTTGTATCGAAATAACAAGCTTCAGAGGTTGGCTATATGCGCCACCCCAACCAAAAATACCATAACATAAACATGACAGATTTTTTCGGCCCGGTTCTGACCGCCGAGTTGCGTCATTGAGTTCAACAACCACTTTTGCGAGACGTCCAGAGTGCGCGTGCCTCGAGAGGACCGAGTTGTCAAAATCTGACTGCCGCCCAATGCGTACAAACGCACTTTTTCGCCCATACATTGGACGGATTCAGCTGGTGTCGCGAATACGTTGTGACGGTCTAAATATATTTTGTCTATGGGCCACACCCTATTTCAATTATTGTTAATCGGCAACTGCTATAGTCAGTGAGCTCCGCGACATCAAGTAGTGTCTGTACGAGCACCTCGTTACTGTTTAGTGCGTGACTTTGTGTTATTTCGGCAGTGAATGAACTTAAAATACTTAATAAAATTAGTGTTATATTTGTTTTTATAGACTTATAATTTTGTATTAGGTGTGTTGTGTAGGTGTTTTAAAATGACTGGACACAGGTGCGCTTATAAATAAATTATAATTTAATATTACTATAATAAAACGTTGTTTAGAGCAAATGACTGACAACGTTATTTGCCTTCGTTGGTGCAACTAGCTGCCGTACACTCCCACAAGGTCACAAGAACTTATACCATAGTATATACTGTCGATTCGGCAAACTTACGTATCTGGTGTGGGTAAATCTGTGAATATACAACAAAGAACCTAAAAATTATAAATTTAAACTAAATGAGAGAAGTGTCCATCTTCTACTTCCAAACATATTCTCATTCTTCTTTTTACAGCATCAAAAACATTGGTGAGCACTTGGGGGGAGTTGGTACTCTCCTGAAATTTATTTGTAGCTCTTAGGTCTTCTAAATTTTCACAAGGGGTTTCGAAAACTCAGTTATTAACGTGTGGCCATAAAAAAAAGTCGCACGGCGTGAGGTCGCAGGACCGTGGTGGCCACCTAACTGGCATCTTGCGACTATTGATTCGGCCTTCGAAAAATTCTTCCAAAATATTTAAATCATCAAGAGTTACGTGAATTGGTGCGCCGTCCTACTGGAAGTGACCTTGTTTCATCGTCTAATGCGTTTACAAAATTTTCAAAAATTTCATTATTGTATTGCGCCGAATTGAGCGTCCCTTCAAAAAAAGGGGGATATCGCCAAGGTACGGGTGCACCCCTTTGGAGTAAGGGCTAAGCAAAATTTCAGCATTATAGGTCTTACGGGTTGTCGATTATGTTTGGGCAGAAATCGAATCCCACTGCTAATTATTACTATATAGGATTTAACAAAAAAATTAATTAGTAGTTGTTTACTTTTTTCCTTATTAACTAATCAATGTCAATATTTTTTTGCTATTTCGAGGCGGCGTAATGGCGTGCAAAATTTCGTTATACAAATATTTTAATAAAGACTACTGGCTTAAAATATTTTATATATAAGCGGAAATAAAATGTTTTGTTTAAAATAACAATGGGAGAAAGGGAGTACGGTTTTGCGATTACACATAAAGAGGAATCGGTAATCCTTTTATTCTCCGATTTTAGCTTTAAACAGAAAAGAGCATTTAATAATACCTTTTTGTAATTTTCAAAAGTCTTCCTTATGGAAAACGGTGTATTATTTGTGTGAACAGGAATTTAGTCAACATACGTGAAAAATTGGCTACTGATTCTCGATGCGGAATTAATTTACTACTTGATATAAATTGCAAAACTAAAAATAATTAGCTTTTTTGTAATAAGGTAAGGTAAATCGAGTACAGACGACATGTGTAGCAGTAGAAGGAAAACATGTAGAGTAATGTTGATTTGTATTTATGTTTTCGTTGTTTAATAAATTATGATGAACTTTGGCTAAATTTGTATAATCATTTTAATCATAATGGATTAAAAAAATCTACTTTGAGATAGAACTTTTAAAATGGATATCTAAGTTTTTATTGACATCAAAAAGATCTTTTTCCTTTAACATTTTCACTTTTCTTTAAAATAACAGGCACTTTGGAAGGTGGTAGACGATTTCTTCCTCGACCAAGGTGGTACCACCCCGCATATTCTCTTAAAGGGCTGGTGAAGTCCGTACGGATGTTTCCAGCTCTGGATGTGTGAGTCGGATTTCCCCAGTACACCGACAGTTAGACTTCAGTCTTCGTGGGCTGTCAGAACATAAAAAAAACTTTGTCGTTGACTTTTTTTCACTTTTTCTCGTTTTTTAACAACTCTGTATCTTAATTAGAAATTTTGAATATGGCTATGGATTTTTCATTAGCAAAACTTTTTATAAATAATATCTTTTTATTGTAAAATTTCAAATAAGAAAGTTGGCAAGTATAGTTAGGTCCATCCGGGGACACACTGTATACATATATATATATATATATATATATATATATATATATATATATATATATATATATATATATATATATATATATATATATATTTATATATATATATATATATGTATATATATATATATATATATATATATATATATATATATATATATATATATATATATATATATATATATAGTTTGGGAGGGGAAGGGAAAACATCTGCAGGCAATTTGTTCCATAATCTGAGTTAAAAAATATGAGGGGTAAGAGGGGGTAAGTTGGTAGGCTGGGATTCCCTGAAAAATATGTCATTTTCAGGGCTATTGAAGTCAGAAAATCTAATATTTATCTAACAAATGTTAAAAAATGTTGAAGTAGTGGGGTGAAAAGGAACCAAATAATTTTTTTAAAGAATGCTTAATAGTGTATTATATTAAAGGCAGTTTGGGTAAAGGAATTTTCACACAACAGGTGTTAATAAATGTAAAAAAATATGAAGCAGATAGGATGAGTGCAATCGATTATCGAGAAACGATTTATTTTTCTGAAACTATCTAACATAGTATTTTTAAGTTATATTGGGATCAAGGAAGTTGCCATTAAATGGGCAAAACAAATAAAGAGAAGTGGAGATAAGAGGAAGAGGGAGGGGAGAATAGGTGCTCTAAAATCAACGAAAAAATTGAAAAAAAATATCTTCACAAAAATTGAAGAAAAAGTGCGAAATATTATTTTTACTTATTTATTGCTGAGGTTAATGGTAAACTCAATTTTGCTCAAATTTAGGTAACCTGTACACCAAATTTCACAGTATAAGAATCCATAAGCAGTTAATACGGAGTTGCACTAACCTCAAAGTTTGTAAGTTTAGTGTACGTGTACATATTACTTGAAGTTGGACATAATTAGTTACCATTAGGCTTAGTAATAGATTGTTCAAAAAATATTAGGTACTCTCTATCAATAACGCATTAATATATCATTAAGAATTTCTATAATACTTTAAAATTGCGCCGACCTTCAAGTTTTAGGGCGTCGCGTCGGTGTACAAGTTACCTAAATTTGAACTAAATTAGGCTTATCATTAACCCCAATAATAAATAAGTAAAAATTTTATTCCATACTTTTCTGTGCTTTTCTTTTTGTGCAGTCGATTAATTTTTCTGGTAAAAAAAACATTTAGACATTAAAACCACTAAGTACTATTATTGAAAATTAAAAAAAACTGAATTCTAAGTATTTTTTTAAAGTGTAAAAAGCAAAAAAGTAATGAAAGAAAACGATTTTCCTAAACACTTCCAAATTGAGGCCGATATAAAATATTTTAGTGAAAAAACAAAGAGGGATTGGAAATATTATTTCCGGATTACACAAAAAAAGGGTCTTGTTATCCTTTTATTCTCGGATTTAAGATTTAAGAAAAAGAGCGTTTTAACTTTTTTTGTTTGGCATGTTGCTGTTAAGCTTATTTTTACAAATTACTGGAGGTTAGTAAAAATATTATTTTTGTAGACTTTTCACACATTCAGTTGAATCCTAGAAAACTTTTTTTAGACAAGACGTAAATATACAACAATTCTATAAATCGAGCAATCGGTTTTTTTGGGATGATAGAGGAATAGTGCAACTAGCTTCGGTAAAAAATTCAGTTATACAGGATGTCTCGTTTCGGAGCTGTTAAACGTCAAAGTCGAAATTTTCTCGATTTCCGTTGTAATCGGGTACAGATCGCAAAAGTGAATTACATCGATGTATACTTTCGGAGGTTGTAGAGTACCCGGAGCTTCAGCATTCTATTGAAACTGGCGAGGATCGGAAAATGGCAAGTACTTTTTTTTGAATTTTTTAGGTCAAAATATGTCATCAACTCGAAAACAAAACGTCGGATCGAAAAACGGATTCACAAATGAAACTTTAAAATCCCAAATTCTTTCTTTTTGCAATACATTTACTGGAAAAAACTGGAAATTTCGATTTTTAGCCCAAATATTTCACGGATTTCAAATTTTTGAGTGGTCAAAATGGTTCCAATTAAAATTACATACACGTCGTCGAAAAGAGCTCTCCGAAATACATGATATACATATTTTTTAGTTTCTTTATTCTTTATAGGAAGGGAGCTATCGCCGATTAAATTTAGATTTTTTTACTTTTTTTGCTCTCGACATCGGTACATTTTAAGCACTCTGAATTTTTCCCTATCCAATTGTTCCCTATTTTTTAACACTATCTTATACATGGCTAATTCCACTTTAAAATGATTACCGGATGTGTCACCCAGGAGCGTATTTAAGGGGTAAAAACAAAATTTTCTTGACTTTCCGACAAATCCAATTTTTAACCGACATTATTCCACAATATTTTCCATAGTGATTCTTCTTGAGTTGATTTTTTCTGTCAATTATCTAAGAATATTTCCCAATAATTCAAATCGCTTATTTTTTCGTTAAGGTTATAAATATATAGATTTATTTGCATCGGGGACATGCAAAATTTGAAAACTTTTGAATTTTTGAATTTTCGGAGATTGCCATGAAACCAAAAAATTGAAGTTTATTTAGCCGAAAATTATTAAGATATGATGTGGCGAAATTTCGCAAAAATGACAATTTTTGTTGGAAAATTGAAAGCTTCCTGGACCGATTTCGGCTTGAAATATGCATTAATAAGATTTTAGGAACCTTCTAGTGCAGAGATATTTCATTGGAAGAGTTACGCATTTAATGCCATTTTTATTGATTTTTCGATGACCCTACAACACTGGAATTCGTCATGTACTCATTATGGGTCATAAAAGCACTTTTGACGACACAGCCAATGGGATCACGTTTTAGAAGTTTTGAAAAAACACCAAAAATAGGATTAAGTAGCATGCCAAAGATTCAGTGACATAGTACAAAACTACGTCTTGTACTATATCAACTTGTCAAAATTCCCGTTGATTGTCAAATTGGATCTGTCTCAGCAACAGTGAATCTGGCCGTAAGTCTATCTGAGTTTTACCTTTAATGATATTTTTAAAACCAAATATGTTTTGGACGAAGTTTTTAATAATTTAGATATGCTTCAAACGTATGAATGAAAGTCTACTTGTCAGGGGTACATATAAATATGCAAAAATTGAGAATAAATTCTCTAACCACCTGAAAATTCCTTATACAATAAGGATTTCAACAAATAATGGTAAAACAGCTATTCTCTGGGCTATATGCCCCTCCGAGCGCTGAATTACATACCAAAATTTGCCGTATTTTCTTCTAACACAGTTAGATAGTAAAATACTTGTTTTGAATGCAAGAAACTACTAGGAAGAAGGAAGCTTTTTCTTTAGTTAGGATGTCGTCACCTGCAGACCGGTTTCGAACTCGTTGGTTCTCATCAGTACAGGATAGACGAACATGCCAACCTTCCGAAAAAGTAATCCCTTAAAGCTACAACTGTCGTACTGCATAAACAGTGAGACACAGGCAGCGCCATCCATTAGCAGTTTCGAGCATTCAGAGTAGAGCTTACCGTAAGGTAAAATTTTCAAACGTATGAATGAAAGTCTACTTGTCAGGGGTAAATATAAATATGCAAAAATTGAGAATAAATTCTCTAACCACCTGAAAATTCCTTATACAATAAGGATTTCAACAAATAATGGTAAAACAGCTATTCTCCGGGCTATATATTCATTCATGCCTTTGAAAATTTTACCTTACGGTAAACTCTACTCTGAATGCTCGAAACTGCTAATGGATGGCGCTGCCTGTGTCTCACTGCTTATGCAGTACGACAGTTGTAGCTTTAAGGGATTACTTTTTCGGAAGGTTGGCATGTTCGTCTATCCTGTACTGATGAGAACCAACGAGTTCGAAACTGTAAATATTAAATAAGAAACTTGTATATATTTAAATTTTCTCAAACCCCGTGTAAAATTGATCCCCCTTGACTCTGTAAGCTCTGCGGGAAGAGTCGTCATCCTTGCACCGTCGCTACGGTTGGCACCCCAAGGGCCAACACCAGCCCCGGCCGTACTCCGGTCGTTTTGTCGGGTTGGACCTCCACAGTGGGGGTTGTAACCTGATTACATATGTAAATATTAGTTTAAGTGTGCCTATGTAGATGTAAATATATGTAAATAATAAATATGTTTGAAAGTAGTTCGAAACCGGTCTGCAGGTGACGACATCCTAACTAAAGAAAAAGCTTCCTTCTTCCTAGTAGTTTCTTGCATTCAAAACAAGTATTTTACTATCTAACTGTGTTAGAAGAAAATACGGCAAATTTTGGTATGTAATTCAGCGCTCGGAGGGGCATATAGCCCGGAGAATAGCTGTTTTACCATTATTTGTTGAAATCCTTATTGTATAAGGTATTTTCAGGTGGTTAGAGAATTTATTCTCAATTTTTGCATATCTAGATATGCTTATTTAATTAATTATTTATAAAGTAATCAGTTTTCGCCTGCTGGTACTTCTTTATTTTTATTCAACAAAGAGCAAAAAGCAGTTTCATAATACCAAGAGGCTCAAAGAACGACGATTTATACTACTTATTTAATTAAAAATCAGATATATTTCTTTTAGCGAAGAATTCTAATTAAAAGAAAATCCTCTTTTATGTTCCAAGTAAGCTTATTACAAAAGGCATTAAAATGGCCTTTTGTTTATTACATTTTCTAGAGTAATTATTATTATCAGCAAAAATAATTGGTAGTCTTATTGCATATTGTCACAAGTGGAAAAACCAATAATATTTCAAAGATTAATATTCAAAAGTTCAATAGATAAACTATAATCTTATTTTACTTATTCATAAGTTGTTGCCCTCTACATTGGCAGACTGTAGCTTATTTATTGAATATACATTAAAATTGCAACTATGAAATATTATAGTTCTTTTATAAAATTAAACAATGTCTTGTATTTTAAAATTAAAAAATGACTTGCCATTTTTCGGTCCTCACCAGTTTTAATAAGGTTCTGAAGCTCTGGGTCCTCTACAACCTCCAAAAATTTAAATCGATTTAATTCACTTTGGCGACCTGTACCCGATTTCAACGGAAATTCCAGAAATTTAGATTTTGACGTTTAATAACTCCAAAATGATAAATCCTGTATAACTGAATTTTTTACCGAAGCTAGTTGCACCATTCCTCTTGTCATAGTTATGTTATCATGGATTATTTTATTAATTACTTTTAAAATCACACTGTATTTATATAAAGATTATTTTGACAATAACGATGAATAGACACTCTCTTATTCGGTGAACTTGGTGACGACATTGAAGGTCAGCTTGGTTTTGTTTAACTTTATTGAGTAAGGCAAGGTATGCTGACTTGGCAATGCACCGATCGTCGATAACTGTATAATGGAGTGATAGGCAGTCGTTCTTAAGATGTCGAGATAAGACATGTGCCCGTTGGTCGGGAGAAGAGCCGCCCTTATAGATAAGATCTAAGGGAAGTGTATAAGTAAGTGCCTCATTTCATTTATTTAATGCCAAACTTTATTTTATTGCTATTATTGTTGATTAGTTATTAAATGTTATATTTTTTATAACATGTTTTAACTTCATTCCCTCCACACGATCCCAGAGACTATCACTTAGTCTCAGTCGCAACAACCCCCGTTGTGACACTCTTATAACTCAGAAAATTTGATTGCTTCCACTCTGACTGTTTCCGAGAAAAACAAACCTGTTTGACTTTAGCTTTACGTTCACTAAGGGTAAATGGCTCCTTTTTAAATTGTAATAAATTATACCGAAAAGTAAAAAAATTCTAGATAAATTATCCTAGTAATTTTCTTTAAAATAATTTTTTTGGGTTTGTAGTGACTTCCTTAAACGATTTATGCAATAAAAAAATACGTACTTATTCCTTATTACAGGCTCTGCTGTAGTTTTCAACATGGTTAAATACAGGTTTCCTGCCAAATTTTTACGTAACACAGCCGATCTCTCTTTTAGAGTTACAACAAAAAATATCTGCTGCCTGTTGCAATATTAAAATGGGTACATTTGAAAATGTTCGTGAGGAGTTTTCAAGTAGGCTATTGTACTATTTGGAAGTAAACAAAGGACACTTTTAACACCTTTTGCAGCAAGAAGGTAAGTTTAATTTTTTCTTAAACTTTTTACGATTCATGTGCTAAAACTTTGACACGCCGTCATATATTTGCTAATATTGTCACAAGTGAAAAAACCAATAATATTTCATGGATCAATATTCGGAAGTTTAATAAATAAACTAATATAATGCTATTTTACTTATTCACAAGTTATTGCCCTCTACATTGGTAGGAGGTAGCTTATTTATTGAATATGCATTAAAACTACGAAATATTATAGCTCATTTATAAAAAATCAAACAATTACCTTAAATAATTTATTTAAACGACGCTGAATTATCATGTCAGCAACACTGCGGTTTCCTAAAGTCAACACTCAACAAAAGGAGGGAAAAATTGCTGACTGAGTGATAGGGCGATCGGAAAGACGAGAGTTGGAAAAGACACTAGTGCACGATCCCCGGTCCGATGCGTTTGTGATTGTGATAAACTGTAGACGAAATAATCTTCAAATATGTACGAGTAATGTAATTACTAGAAAAATAAGTTGTCTTTCGAGAGTAAATTACATAATATATTATGTGTTTTCTGTTTATGTCAAGATTGAATGTTCCTATTTAATGTAAATAAATAATTTAAGTTTGTTTTTAACTCACTTTTGATTTCGATCTAGTAAAGGTTCCGCTACTTATACGCCCCTAGCCACACACTTAAAACTAGGGCGTATATTACTAATGGTCTCAAATTTTTACACAATAATCTAATCGACAAGACCTTTCAAATATGATGTATTACAATGCAATTGCAAAGCAATCAAGAAAAACTGTTTTAGGATTAATAACAATTTCGGCGTTTACCTTCGGTGGTCCCGCTCGATCACTGAGATTAAACGACGCGACGCCTGGCACGCTGATAGGCCTATCATAAGAGCAAAAATAGTCATATATTGCAAAAAAGACTAGTAGAAAACCACCTATGCCATCATTTAAAAGATAGTCCGTAGATATATTCTGATGTGTTTTCGACTAGCAACTCTCATTAATTACTTTGTTATTAACAATTTAGTGCAAAAAAACGCTTTTTTTTTTGGTTTTTTGCTTATAAAACGAAAACTATTCGAAGAATTTCAATTCTGTAAATGGAAAAGTTGTAGAGAATTAAATTACGAAGAAAAGGAGAGGTGGAGCGATCCGATCGGTTGATTAGAACCGAAGAAAATCCGGAAAAATAGGAAAATTCAGCTTTATTTTCAAAAATCCATAACTTTTCCATTTATGAAGATGAAGAGCTGAAATTTGGCACAGAAGTAGATAATAACTTTAAGTGTGGTCAAGGCAGGTGCTGTCGGACTATTAGTTTTTGCGCAAGGGCAATTTCAATTTTTTATGCATTTTTTTGCCGGGAGCCTGCTTGCGTTAAAAATAGTCCTATTTTAATTCTAGTACCGGTTTTGAAAACTAGAAGTAAAATACTATAAATCGTATATCCCAAGTTTTCATTAAAATACAGCGAAATGGATGAAACATGCACTTGAACATCGGTGTAAATGGCCTTGGGCGCGCGAGCGAGCGAGTGGTGGGGGAAGGAAGGGAAGCGTACCTATTATATAGACATACAGGCGCGCCGTGCGAATTGTCGCATCTTTTCACTGGATTTGCACTGACTACTGCACCTTTTTGGAAGATTCTTTGTTTGATTTAATGGTTATTGAATACGAGGAATCTGATCCTCTATTCAGATTCCACGAATAATTCAAGATAAAGCTGCTATTCCACCTTCTTGAGTAACATTCTTATATTTCTATTCTATAAATAAACGCGCAGGAAGGTTGTTAATTTAAACACATAAATATATTTTTTTTTCCGTGACGGGAAAAACGTTTGACATTTTATCTCTGTTGACAGGTAACAAAATGTCACTTTTTATGAAATTACTTTTTTCCCCGGGAAAAAGTGAGTACTTTTTTCCCGGATATATATACACATAAGTAGAGGTAGATATTTAAATTTAGAATATTTTATTATACAAAAGTTACATTTCCTTTCAGACATTTTTTAACTGTATATTATTCAAAATAACTACCAAACAACCACTAAGTTTGCAATTTTTAAATCAAATCACAGAATTAAAATGACAGATGTTTGATGACTTTATAGGTTTCCTTAGCAACGCAGGTCTACTTGTCGCTATAAGTACAACAGCCTACCAGTTTAAACATTGAAATTTCGCATCGATAATTTTCTGACTTTAATATATTGTAATAATAGGTTTTTTCCTCGGTTTTTTTCAATATTAAATCGTCGTTTTTCCCGTCGCAGAAAAACATAGTGTATTATACACGGGAAAAATATTAGATTTTAACTCTCGGCTTTTTGTCTCCCTCCGCTTCGCGTCGAGAGACAACACAACCTCGGGCTAAAATTTAATACGTTTTCCCCTTGTCTAGTAAATAAGTATTTTTTTTTTCACAAAAGTGTTTTATTAATAGGATTACAAATGGATGATAAACAACATGACCATATTATTGCGCCAAATACATTAGTTATACAATTCGCCTTCTTTTCGGAAGGTCCGCATAGTTTATTTCATTTTCTTCGATCTGCTCGCTATCTGTTAAACTACCAAAGTCAGAATCATCGTCGGATGCAGATTGATCAATCAGATCGAAAAGTACAACTCACAGCTCCGAACGCTCTGTAGCATCTAACCGTTGGCGTCGCTTTCTCTTCTATTCGTCTGAATCCCAAGGCAACAGCTGCAACCATACCACCGAACAATAGAAGAGGGAGGGAGGGGGCGCATTAGACGGTTACACAGCTATTCAAAATTTAGGCGTGCTATAGCTATATATATATATATATATATATATATATATATATATATATATATATATATATATATATATATATATATATATATGTGTGTGTGTGTGTGTGTCTCGTCTCTTCTAATCCGTAGACCACTCCGAAATCCGGAATAGTAGCTTTATCTTGAATTATTCGTGGAATCTGAATAGAGAATCAGAGTCCTCGTATTCAGTAACCCCAAAATCAAAAACAGAATCTTCCTAAAAGCTGCAGTAGTCGCTGAGAAAAGCCAGTGAAAAGATGCGACGCTCCACACGGCCCGCCTGTATGTCTATACCTGTACTCTTCCCCTCCATCCCCCACCACACGCTCGCTTGCGCGCCCAAGGCCATTTACACCGATGTTGAAGTGCATGTTTCATCCATTTCGCTGTATTTTAATGAAAACTTGGGATATACGATTTATAGTATTTTAGTTCTAGTTTTGGAAGCCGGTATTAGAATTAAAATAGGACCATTTTTAACGCAAGCAGGCTCCCGGCAAAAAAATGCATAAAAAAATTGAAATTGCACTTGCGCAAAAACTAATGGTCCGACAGCACCTGCCTTGCGCACACTTAAAGTTGATATAATTATCTACTTCTGTGCCAAATTCCAGCTCTTAATCTTCATAAATGGAAAAGTTATGAATTTTTCAAAATTAAGCTGAATTTTCCGATTTTTCCGGATTTACTTTGGTTCTAGTCAACCGATCGGACCGCTCCACCTCTTATTTTCTTCGTAATTTAGTTCTCTACAACTTTTCCATTTACGGAATTGAAATTCTTCGAGTAGTTATCGTTTTATAACCAAAAAAACAAAAAAAAATCGTTTTTTTTGCACTAAAATGTTAATAACAAATTAATTAATGAGAGTTGCGAGTCGAAAACACATCAGAATATATCTACGGAGTGTCTTTCAAATGATGGCACAGGTGGCTTTCTACTAGTCTTTTTTTCACACAAAAAGCTCTAATGATTGGCCTATTAGTTCTAGGATGGGTGACCGCTTGGGAACGCCGTATGTCGCCGGTCTAAACAAGGAAGGTGGTAGAGGAATGCTTCCTCTGCCGAGGTAGTACCACCCCACACATCCCCTTGAAGAAGCTGGTGAAATCCCTACGGATGTTTCCAGCTGTGGATGTGTAAGTCGGGCGTCCTCAGTTCACCCACGGTACATGGTACTTAGGCTTCGGTCTTCGTGGACTGTCAGAAGATAAAAAAATTATACCTAGGGTTTTCAGATTATGGAACAAACTGCCTGCACATGTTTGCCCTTTTCCCATCCCAATCTTCAGTCTTGTAAATCCCATATCAATAGATTGCATTTTACTTCTCTTCATACGCTCACGGTACGTTAGTAGTTAGGATTTAGGTCTTCGTCGACTCAGATAAAAAAACAATTATTATGGCGTCATGAGCTTTCTAAACATGGTGCAAAAAAACAACATATTACTTGTAGTTTTACTATCCAGCAATTTAATTTTCAAGGTGTGAAAAGAACAAAAGTATTTATTTTCTAAAAGAACAGGTAAAGCTCTCTCGTTTTTCTAACTTCCAAAATATCTCTGATTGATAACAAAAGCAGAAAATGTTAAAGAAAATATGTTGCCACGAAAATAGTTGTCTGACTGGCTGGATAATAAATACGCCACACATATAAACTGATCGAAATAAGTTAAGGATATCGTGGTTTCTTTGAGAAAAAAAGGTCAGGAAAAAAGATGGCATACGTCCATGTTTCCTCATTATTTCTGGAAATAAAACGCATTTATTATTATTCAACTTAAAAATGTTTGGTATCAGAACTTAAAAATATGTTTTTCTAACATGTAACAAAACACAAAATATTTTTTAAAATTGAAAATTATTTAAGAGCGAGTAATTACACATCTGTTATCTATAACCGCTTGGACTCATCGAGACATAATTAGAATTAAGTGATTTAATTCATCTTGGTCCAAGGCAAAAAATATTTTAAAATTTTGCTTATTTTCATTTACATACATTATAAACTCAAAAGTGAAAATAATTTGACCTCCTATCCTAAGTTTATGGATAGGTGTATATATGTCGGTGTGATTATAATAATGAGAACAGATTACACTAGCCCTGTAAGTATACAAGGACAAAGACCACAACATTTTCTTTACTTTTTAACGAATCTACACATTATCGCTCCCCTTCGGCACAGGGTTAATTAAATAATCATTTATAACACAAGTAGTGTTGCAAAATGTATTACTACAGATTGCCGACTAAATTATGTAGACCTCAGCACTCTAACCGGACGGCCGGTGATAAATCCTCGAGACGTTGCAGGAACACCTTGAGGCCATGAATTGCTCCCGCTCAGGAACTTGGCCAGAGATTAAGCAGCTTTTTACTGCCAGATTAAGTTGGTGCCATGTGCTCGATGTCGTTTATTATGCAGCTAGAGTTAATCCCGCTAAGAAAACTTTGGTTTCTTGAATTAGTCTAACCAAACTAGCGATTCTTATTTTAGCATTATCCACCAGATTCTCGAATAATAATTGAGTTTAATAAAGCCCGAATGGGCAAAATAACAACTTGCGTGTCTGTAAATGGGATTTATATTGATAGTTGTGTTACAAATTTCTACACCTAGAAATTGTCTGATATGCGTAACAAAATTAAATCTATTTGTCCTAATACACAGTAAAAAATCCAGTTGATTAACCACAAGAGATGTCTGATTTTATTGGCCGGATTAAATTTTTTGATTTAATTTGTAATTATTTTCTAAATCAGTTTCATAATCTTCGTTATGATTCAAACAAATTACTCATTCTCGATTACTTTAAATCGATACTGATCAAATGCATAAAAAAGACAAACATTTTAAATCATATTTCCTTGTTAAAATAATCACAATAATCAGTATCAATCACCTACTGACTAAAAAATGCTCAAACTTCTAAACCAAGCCGCCAACACATGCGCAGTACGCAACCTTTTAATCACAAGGGAGTACCTACCGATATCCATCCACCCCGCTGCAATCTGCAAAAATTCCATTTAATCGGCACTAGGTATGGCGGTTTCTGTGGTAGTGCAATGTGCAATGTGAGGTTATAACGAATGAAGTGGTCAACCTGTTCTAAAATTTTACGAATATTCTTTTAAAAACTTTGTTGTTACATCATGTTGGTGAAATTATGTTTCAAAAACAAAAGAAATACGCAAAAACCTCAGATCTTGAATCCAATCCCTTGGAGGAACTCATGCACCAATGTAAGTTATTTTGCATGTATTTTCAAAGAAAAGATTTGTCATGCCAGGTCTTCATTAGTGTTTTATGTATTTATTTACAGATGAGTAAATAATTTTCGTGTTTTTACTTCATATAATTATTTTCAACTTTTACACTGTAAAAAAAAATTATTAAATTTTAAATCAAATTCAACCCAATTTTGACTAAATCCAGGTCCACGCCTCACCTCCCCGGATTTTTGTTTATGATATGGGACAAACAATTCCCATGCTTTGGGAATTTGCATTACCTATCTTTTATATAATTTCATCTGTTTGTTCTTAAATGTGTTCCCTTTTCTTATGTATTATAGTATTGTCATTTAATAAATAAAATCGACGCCCTAATCAGGTACTTTATAGGGCGGAGAGGGGAAGGGCGGTGCTACTGATGATTGCATATCAATCACATTGGATTTAAGATTTAATAAAAAATGATTAGAGTATTATGGAAATTTAATCATTATGGAAGAAAATTTTAATAAAAATTGATTTAGATGTAATCAGAATTAATTGTTAGGTTAATCAATTTTGAATAAGAAAATTTAATCACAGATCCTTCGATTTAATCAATATGCAGTGTTAATATTTTCAATCAATCTGGCGTGGACCTGGATTTAGTCAAAATTGGGTTGAATTTGATTTAAAATTTAATCATTTTTTTTTACAGTGTATACTTGTCACGTAACTAAATGTAATCAACCAGAGCTGGGTGTTTCATTTTTTGTTATATTTCATGTGTGATTGAGAAATAAAGAAATTACTATTATTATTATTAAAAAGGAGCTTACAACCTAACCATTGAATGCCGTTTTAAATAAACCCATTTGTAAAATAATATCGTTTAACACGTTCGCTACCAGGGGGGTAGCGAACGTGTCGGGTACAGTCCGAGTATAAATGATTATGGAATACTAACGAAAATGCAAAGTATTATTGATACTAACATTTTTTATAATTTTGATGTCACAGCGGTCTATTGTGTAAACAAATAATAAATTGACCACGTGACTCATATATGGGACACACGATAAAAAACAATTATTTTGACTTAGGTATTTTAATGGATCTAGGTACATACAAATAAAAAAATGTTATAATAACTATTTTATAACAAAAAATGTTTGACTTCTCTTTTGTTTTGAAGAATAAATACGACACCTTATTCTTTTCACAGTTTTTTAAGGGTAATGGTTCTTTCTTTTTGGTTTAGTTTTTTAGGTGAATTTGCTAAGGTTTGTTTAGGTTTGCTCTAAAGTATCAGAAGGTAGTTTTATTTGATTTAATTTTATTGTATGTGTAAGTACCATTCGCCATAGACAGGCATCTACCAAGTGAAAAAGAAACTTTAGATACCATCGAACGGTCTTTCAGTACTAGTACGCACAGACCACTCGTCCCAGATGAGTCGTACTTGCCCATAGACCGCATCAAAAACTAAACACACGCGCTGGGATTGTTACTTTTTTAATGGCAATTTAGTTTAGCATAGTAGCCGACTCATAATATATGAGACCGGTGGTCTATTCAAAAATTTGTTGCGACTCATACATATATGCGACGCTTGGTAGTGAACGTGTAGGAAGTCATTACAAACCAATTAAGGAAAATTACTAGGATAATTTAGCTAGAAATTTTTTTACTTTTCGGTATAATTTATTACAATTTAAAAAGCAGCCTCTTGCTCTTAGTAAAAGTGATGTCAGGAAGTAAACAGTGACGCCAGGAGATTAGCAAAAATAACGTAAAGCTAAAGTCGCTAAGCTAAAGCGTAAAGCTAAAGTCGAACAAATTTGTTTTTCTCGGAAACAGCCAGAGGGGGAGCAATCGAATTTTCTGCGTTAATAGAGAAATAGTGCAACTAGCTACGGTAAAAAATTCAGTTATACATGATGTATCGTTTCGAAGTTATTAAACGTCAAATTCGAAATATACGCGATTTCCGTTGAAATCGGGTACAGGTCGCAAAAGTGAATTAAATCGATTTAAGTTTTTGGAGGTTGTAGAGGACCCGGGGCTTCAGAACTCTATTGAAACTGGTGAGGACCGAAAAATGGCAAGTAATTTTTCGAATTTTTTTAGGTCGAAAAATGCCATTTGCAGACCCCTCTTTGGTACCTAATAACTCGAAAACGAAAAGTCAGATCGAAAAACAGATTGATCAGTAAAACTTTAAAATCACAAATACTTTCTTTTTACAATACATTCACTTGATCTCAAAATCACTGGAAAATGGATATATTTGGGAAAACTGAAAATTTCGATTTTTTACCCAAATTTTTCACGTTTTTTTTTTTGGGTCAAAATGGATCCAAATTAAAATCCAATATACGTCATCGGAAAGAGCTCGCCAAAATACGTGGTATCCATATTTTTTAGTTTCTTCATTCTGTATAGGATGGGAGCAATCCCCGATTAAATTTATATTTTTTTACTTTTCTGCCCTCGACATCCGTACCTTTAAATCACTCCGTATTTTTTCCTATCGAATTTTTTTCCAATATTTCAAGGCTATCTTATAGAGTGATAAGCAGACTTTAAAATGAATACAGAATGGGTCATCCAGGAGCGTAATTACCGGATAAAAACTGAATTTTCTTCACTTTTTTCCAACAAGCCCTAGTTTTAACCGACATCTACACTATTTTTCCTATTTAGTGATTCTTTTTGGGTTTATTTTATCAACTAATTATCTAAGAATACCTCTCTCTAATTTAAATCGCTTATTTTTGCGTTGAAGTTATAAATAAATAGGTTTATTTGCATCGGGGACATCCAAAATTTAAAACTTGTAAATTTCGGCCATTGCCATGAAAACAAAGAATTGCAGTTTATTTACGTCAATATTATTAAAATATGATGTGTCAAAATTTCGCAACAATGTCAGTTTCTGTTGCAAGATTAGAAGGATCCTAGACCGATTTCGGCTTGAAATATGCATGAATAAGATTTTAGGAACCTTCTACTTTAACCCTAGAACGGTATGAATATTTTATGGCCCTGTATTGGTATCGATACGTAAATGTTATGTACATATCATAAGCTTTATTAAAATTTGGTTAAATAACTGAATAAGCCACAATTAATTTTTCATTTAAAGCTATATTTTGTTAAGTAAACATATAATATACATGGTAACTTAAAAACACCTACCCAGTAATAATAAACAAAGTAAAATTTGCGTGGTTGTGTTTGCGCGGTTGCTTCTCAATCCAAGTTTGATATTTCTCCCAATGTGCTTTTGGCTCCTTGTGTTTCTTTCAGGCGTTTTGGAATGGGTGGATTGTCCTTTTGCTTATTTTCTTCTTCCAAACATTTGTAAAAGAAGCTAATACCTGCGCTTCCATTTCTTCAGGTGGCAACCATTCAGGATCAACATCGCTATCGACAGATTCACTTTCTGTCACAGACTCATCTCTAATAAGAATATCTTCCGTTTCACTGTCACTATTTCCTCTCAACGCTTTCTTCAGCTCTTCGTCTGTTAAACCTAGTTCCGACATTTTACACGTTTATTGGCAGCGGCACGTAAAAATTTCGTATAGAAATAAGCCCGTATTGGTAACGATGCGTAATGTTTACGTGTAAAGCTTCAGAAAATAATACCGTGCAACCTCTAGTACGAGCACTTGCGAACTTACATCGTAAACGGTCTAGCGCTAAGATATTTAGGCAAGCATAGCTGGGAGGTCGAGAAAATTTGCGTCCCTAGAACGTTCTAGGGTTAAGTGCAGGGCTATTTCATTGGGTGAGTTACGCACGAAATGCCATTTTTATTGATTTCTCGATGACCCTACAGAACTGGTTATTATACTACTTTTGACGTCACAGCCAATGGGATCATGTTTTAAGAGTTGCGAAATTCGCGCGACAATTTGCAGTAAAAAATCCTCTTTTTTTGTTAATAAAGACCAAAATAGAATTGATAAAAACAATAACCAGAAATATTTAATTTATGTTGGGAATATATAAAAATATTTCAGATTTATTTGAGTTAAATTATGCATATTCAATATTCAAGAATATTTAAAAATTTTAATTATACTTTTCTTTAGAATCAATCAAGTATTTCGTAGGCCTGATAAATAATGACAATTTGTATCAGTTCATCAAGTCAGCAGAAATGCGATTCCACAAAGCAGGGGAAAAATTGCTGACCCAGAGAGACTGATAAAAGACCCCAAATCGATTAAACGATCATCAGTAATTCTACACTCAACGGAGACGCGGATCATTAAGAAGTGACAAAGCTACAGACCACTGTTGGAAACATGGACAATTTTTTGTTGAATAAGTCATTTGATTTTAAGCTATTATGCAATAAATTAAATATAGTAGGTATATGACTTATTTGAATTTTTTTCGATATCTCTTTTTAAATTTGAGATCAATATTGAAGATGAAGTTGTAAAAAAGTGACCACATTCAAAAATAATTCACATTTGAAGGATCCAGTTCAAAAAGTGACTAAGTCACATTTCCACCATTTGAATAGTATCGCCATGAGTGACAATTTTTTTAAAACTTTTTCCTGTATAATTAAAACTGCCGCAGATGATCAGATGTCCATATATTATGATGTCAGCTGGAAAGAAAATCTCCAATGGGCTTGTTAAACAAATACAATGGCAGGGTTGTTAGTGATGCAAAAATACGTACGGCAGCTTGATATTTAGGAATTGACATTTTACATAAAAAATATCCCTTCACCTTCAAGCAGAACTCACAAAATCCACTTATGGTTGGCATCTCAATGCAATTAAACCTGAGCAAACTGGAGACCGGTAATGTGACAGCACACATATTGATGTCATAGGCAAAAGTGACTTTAAATAGCAATTAAATTTATTACTTGACTAATTGCTTTGAGAAACCGACTGTAAATAGTGTAAACCTAGAAAAAATACTTCCTTCAGATTCATCCATACTCGGAAACCATAAAAAGTGTTTTAGGCAAATTTTGCATTTGGCCCTTCCTTTTTGCTTTTGAGATATTGGTCAATGTAAAGCGCAGTGACAGGTAAGTTGCCAGCCGTTCTAAATTTCATTTCATTATCTTACATATAACAAAAGAAGTCACAACACAAGGATTCTGATTGTGTGTTTTGTGGCGCAAAACTCTAAATAGACATGGAATATAGAAAAGGATTTTACTTAGTAACTTAAACAACGTGTATAAACTTCTCGCTGAAAATGTAGTATATTTACAGAATTTATTAGAAAAACAGAGTCTAATTGTTTGAAGATTATGCGGAGTTGTTTGTTTTATACTTGAAAATGTTTAGTAAACTTTGGCTACAAAATTATAGCTCATATTCCAATGTAAATCCGTCTTTTATAGCTCTTATAAAACCAAATTTAATACTCGAAGTTAAGCCGGAAGCCGAAATTTAATTTAGCAGCAATAAAAGTTATATTACATGTTTTAACACAATTTTATTGTTTTATAGAACGCACACATCGTTTACGTTTATTTATGAATACGTAAGTTTCTACAATAATGGTGTTGTCCTCAGTGGCGTATGACTAACTCCTAGGTCAGAAATTAATTTGGTAAAGCTCGTCTTAAGCTTTTTCTTTGCCTTTTGACGAAGTGGTACCTCAATGAATGCAAATATAAACATTTCACGATTCTGAAAAGGCACCATCAGAGTCGGAGTGATTTAAATTCGGAATAATTTTGGAAAAAGTAAAATCTTGTTAAATTACGAATAATTAGAACATTGTTTGTTGATTTATGCCATTCGATTTATTTGTACAATAAAAAATTATTACTTAAATTTAATTAGAGATTCAATTCGGTTTCGCTGTCACTATCATTTTCATATATGCATTAAAAACAAGTGGTTCTATGATATTAGTAAATGGAAAAAGCGAACCTTCGCCTTTAATAACATCGATAATCAAACTTTTCCAACTTTTTATAGTAATACTATCTACAACTTGTCTAATTAATGTTGTGACAGTTTAATTTTGTCTCTGTAAGTTTTACTAACTACTATTGTATAAAATTAAGTTAAGCTGTTGTATTTTTATGCAACGGTTACGCCATGTAGTTTGTCTTGCCTTGTTTTCTAGAAGTGTTGTCCAAGTCAGCTTCTTTATTGGCTCGTAACTTGTGCTTTGAGTCAACGTTCTTTGGCCCTGAATTTCATTTTCTTCGCCTTGCTAAAGTCCTCCCTATGTATAGACGGTCACCATTAATCTGTTTCTGATAATTAATGAGCGGTACTTACATTTCCTGAAAATATTTTGTTTACATTTCTCTCGACATTGGACTGGATTTTTCTTGTGTTTTTCACTAACGCTCGGTCAGCATTCATTTGATACCCATATAGCTTATCGTATTCTACTCGTCAAACCCTTTCATTTACTACACATGTCAAAGGGGTTGTGAAAAAAAGGCTAGTCTGCCATCTTGTAGCGTCCGCTATATTGGGTGTAGAGTGGCGTCACACAACATATCATATTCTACTTGTCAAACCCTTTCATTTAAGTCAAGGGGGTTGTGAAAACAGGTAATCCGCCATCTTATGGCGTCCGCCATATTGGGTGTAGAATGGCGTCAAGTAGCTTATCGTATTCTACTCGTCAAACCCGTTCATTTGATACCCATATCGAGGGGATTGTGCAGAGAAGGGTAATCCCCCATCTTGGGGCGTCCGCCATATTGGATCTAGAACAATGTTAGATGTCCTATATAGCATTGTCACCGGAGCTATAACCATGTGCAAAATTTTAAAATTCTAGCTGAATTAGAACTAGTTGAAATTTTGATTGCAATATTTCACCTAAGCATGCAAAGAAACTAACTGGTGACGTTAAATAAAAGCTTGTAAAAAGAACTTTATAATATATCGTTATTAAGTAACTGCCGATATTTTGTGCCTTTTTACAAAATGGATATATGAAAACAAGACATAAATTATTCTTGTCGAGAACTGTAGAGCTCCAAGAAGGAAATCCCTGCCTTTTACCGCTACAACATAAAACACTTTTAGTTTCCTTCGGCTCTTTTTTGTTTTATAAAACTTGGCTTGAGGTGAGAGGAAAATCATAAATTTCAAAATATAAAATCCGAAACCTGAAACTGAAGTTATCTGGCCGTAAAACACTATTTTTTTCTATTTAAAACGTAAGTCTAATTTAAGTCGTTAACCATTAAGCAAAGAAACAATTAAAAATAACACAAAATAAAAAATAAAACGTAACAAAATTAGGACAAATTTACCCAATTTAAAAAAATTGGATACACCGCATTTTGGAATCAAGTTCCAGAATCTGAAAAGAATTTTATAACTTACACAGGACATTTTATTTTAAATCATTCTTGAAATAACTTAAAGTCGAATTTGATTTTTATAAAACCTAGGGACGCGACGTTAGAAGGAAAAAATATTGCTTAGAGTGGACACAAGAGAGGAATTTACAAAAGAAAATATCATGAAAGGTCGAAAAATTTGAAAGAAAGAGGGTGGTTCTTATCTTGTCGTCTGACAGGGCAATATTGACATAATATCTCTCAAATATCACTCTTACAAGAAATGGTAACATTGACAAGGTGGTTTGTATCCTTTAAGAAATACAAGAGTTTTAAAAGAAAATATTGAGATAAAGCTTATACACTTCTTATTGAAAACTGCGACATTTTTAGGACCTCTGTTGTCTTTGATTTTTACAAATGATTTTCCCTGTGAGTGAGCCAGTAGCAAGTTATCCTTCCGTTAATGATGATTAGAGCTGTTCGAGATACGACATCCGCCAGTGGCGTTACCGTTTTATTTATTGATTTGTAGTGACATAACTAAAGCATATTATAACTATAGTGTTTTATCATTAATAACCTTTTTCTACCCATAATACTTTTATTTTGCAGCGAACATAGCACAATCTTTGGAATAAAATTTTTTTAAATGTAAGTATCGTGTCCCTCACTTAGAAAGTCACCTATGGAATTTTCATACATACAACCTGGGTATTTCTGCAGGTGATTCAGCTATAGTTCGTGCTTTCCGACCATCGCCCGATGCCGTCTTAACAGCACAAATTCGTACTTACACATACCATATTAGGCAATAATGTATTATTATTTTTTTTATCTGTCTAAGTACGGGCCATTACATGAGAGTTGCATATAAAAAATTTTTCTACGCCCATTTATTAACAAATATTAAACTGAACAGGATTAATTAAATTTAGGAACAGTTAAACAAATTTAGTTCGTCACTATCACTAATACCATAATCTGGCATAATTTCTAATTTAAATATTCTTATAAGTTTAAATGAAAATGCAAATTTTAGTAAAATAACTGTCAAAGTCACATCATTTGTATTAAAAAGAGGCCACTTCATTAATAAAGTATGGGTTTCAAATTGGTTAATAACGCGGTTTCATAATGAAAATTTGTATTATAATGAAAATTATTATGAAACATATCGAAGATATTTAATTTGATTATTAAAATACGGGACTAGAACAACCCTCTTTTGGGTTTTGGGCGAGTAAATGCGAAAATCTGTTTGTTTGTTACTCAGTCACGTCCCAACGGAACAGCGGATCGCGATTAAACTTGGCATAGAGGGAGCTTGCGTCACAGATAAGAATATATGCAACTTTTTATTCTCATTTGATACACAGTGAGATATTATTTTTCTACAATCAGCTGTCAACGGTCCCAAATCCTCAATTAATCATCTCCTGTTTCCAGGCTTTTCGTCTTCATCGCGGAGTATGCGCCTACGTACACAGCAGTTTATCTTGAACCAGACTTCCTAACCTGGAATCAGGCAAGCCCGATGTTCTCTGGCTAAAACTTACCCTTAAATCTTCCCCTAAATCGAAGTGTTGCATCTACCGCTCCCCATCAGACAACTGTTTCAAGGAGATCTTTCACTTTCTCTCGGCAAAAATTGACCATCTTATTTCTGAACTTCCCTCCGCTAAAGTTACCATCCTAGGCGACTTTAACGTCCACACCAGTAATGGCTCGGATCCGCAAAAACCGACCCAGAAGAAAGAGCGGCAGAAAACTTCGCAATCAGCAACTCATTCCCCACTTTAATAAAGAAGCAAATATACTCGCGTTTTTACCCTTAATCAAACCCACTAGATCTATTCCTTACCACCCATCCTGGGTCATACTTATCATCTGTATGCGCTCCCCTTGGTCGTTCAGATCACGGCCTCATCATTACCGTCTCTTGTCCCACACATCCCGAGTTCGTTGAAATCATGCCGGAAGGCACGACCTGGCACTACAGTTCTGCCGACTGTGATGGTCTTCGAAACTTCTTCTCTGCTTTCCCTTAAAACTCTGTTTGTTTTTTAGACTGAGGTGTCAAGAACATTGTTCAGTTCAACGCCTCCAAAACTCAGGTTTGCTCCCTGTCACGCTAAAAATCCTGAAACACTTACCTCATCCACATAATTAACCAAGAACAATAAAACGTTCGATCTTGTTGGCATCGCTTTCGAACGTGGTCTTCATTTGGCACCTTCAATAGGCACATCAGCAGGTGAATAGCTTGGTTTTCTCTTTCGAGCCAGAAAATACTTCTCCCCTTCCAACTTACGCACTCTCTATTTTTTCTAAATAAGACCTGTCCTTGAGTATTGTTCCCTCGTCACCTTCGACACTTATTTGATCCAAAAGAGAGCTATTCGACTCATCAATGACCCAGTCCTCACAAGAAATCTCCCTTCTCTCGCTCATCGCCGCGTTGTTGGGGATGTATCCCTTTTCTACCGATACTTCCAGGGACTTTGCTCTGAGGAACTAGTCGCTATAATTCCTCCCTTGATTGTTCGTAACAGAGCAACAAGAGGCGCGTTACATATGCATCCTTTTAGTGTCGAGCTACAAAATCCTAGAACATTTCACTTCTTTCGCTCATTCATACCTAGAGTCTCCAGATTATGGAACGGACTGCCTGCAGATGTTTACCCTTCCCCCAACTTCCAATTCTTTAAATCCCGTGTCAATAGATTGCATTTCCCTTCCCTTCAGATGCCCATGGCACGTTAGTACCGAAGCTACGTGGGCTATCTCAGATAACAAAAACTGAAGTTTGAAATCATGAAGTAAGGATGTAGAGTACTTTTATACTCAATCAGGATGGCTTGCGTGGGGTATAATATAGTTTATGGATATGTCGATAGATAGCTCAGGCGAATTTTTGCATCGCTGCATATCCATAATGTCAATAGATGGCGCTGGAGTATAAAGTCTCTCTAATATGACCAAAACAAGTTCAACGATAAGCTCACTCCTTTTAGTCCACGCGTTTTTGTAAGTATTAGATACGAAAACTAAATTTGTCCAAACCCGAAATTATTAAATCCATGCCAGCGGAGCAGTGGGAAAAAGCAAGTATATTATACATCGATTGTCTGTTATTATACTATCCATAAAAGAGACGTTTTCTGGATTAAGTCAAATGGTCGCCGACAGGACTTGGATCATCTTCTAGACCAGTCATTAACAACTGGTGGTACGTATACCACTGGCACTGGTGGTACTCGAGAGCATTTGGGGTGGTATGTAGAAGGGTTCAATGATAATACGAAACAAAGGTACTGGATTAAAACTTACAACTTCCCTCGGTGAATGTGCAATAAACTTACATATAAACGTCATTTTTAGTTTTATGGATTTATTTTCTGTATTTTGTTTTATATATACTTAAATATATTTTGTATTTCTATATACATTCACATGTATATAGAATTTATTTGACCACCTCAAAAAGTTATAACATAACCAGTGGTACGCCACATCCCTAAAAAATTTTCAGATGGTACTCAAATATAGGAAGGTTGGGAATTACTGTCCTAGACCAAAACCTCACGATTAAAATTTATATATTGTCCCCCCAAGATATCTGCAATCGGCAAACGAATGTAAAGAATGCAAGGGAAGGCTTAAACAACGTTGCAAATTTGTTTGTAAACCAGATGTGGTAAGAAAAGTTTAAATCTCATTAACGAAAAATTAAACAGTTTTTCAAAACTGGTTTACAAGAAATTGGCAACGTTGTTTAAGCCTTCTCTTGCATTCTTTAACTTCTTTTGCCGGTTGCAGATGTCTTGGGCGGACTTATACCGTTTCTCGATTAGTTCAAGAATGGACAATGTTTATCATTGTCGATTGATGGCATTTACGGGTGTTATGTTTCTATAAAAATTATACATACATGGAATGTTCTCCATCAGTGGCGGATCCAGAAATATTTTTTGGGAGGGCCGACTAAATGAAAAACTAAAATTCGATATTACTATTTTACGTTTGTATTATAAATTCATATTTTTCGCAAAATTTTGGCGGGGGTACCGGGCCCCCTTGGCCCCCTGGATCCGCCACTGTTCTCCATTCTACAATGTTAATAAATAATAAATCGTCAGATAAGAACTAATTGTAAAAATTAAATTTTGTGGTATTTTAATGTTAAAAAGTTTGCTCGTTCAGAAAATGTGGATACGACAAAACTTTTGCAATGACCTACGTATTTACAAAAACTGGAGACAGAATTATTTAATTTATAGTGCTTTTTTACTAGTTTTAGTCCCCACCGTACAACGTGACAAGTGAAAAGTTCTCATTATTTATATGTTATTTACATGCATTGAAGTTACTGCACTGAACAACCCTAAAAAGAAACCACACGTTCACATAAAACAGTTTTTGCAATACCAGCGAGTTTTTCAGTAAAAATTTATTGTGGTTTTTTCCATCCAAAGCGAAAACAAACAAACTGCTGGTGTTTTATTTCTCTTATTTTCTGGGACGAACTGTGGAAAGGCGACGCAATGCACACACCCCTTCGCGGTTCAAGTTGTGCTAACAGCGTTAACGCTCATAAACTAGCACTCGGTCCTGCTAGTTTTATTTTGTCGGAGAATATAAATTATTCCTGCTGGACGATAAACGCTTCGAGCAGTTTATTTGGTTAGCATAAAAGGTTAGAGAGAATGTCTTTTCAACGAATATATGAATATATCGAACTGATACTGCCAACAATATTTTTAAGCGAAAAGAATTCCTCCGAACTTTCGAGCGCCACTAGTCGTGAAGAAAGTATTTTAGTCGCCAAAAAATTCGAGATTTTGACAAATTTTAGTTTTTTTACCACCACCAGATAACAAAAAAGGTTTTAAAAAAGTCAGTGTGTTTTTTTATTTGAGACAGCCCACGTAGACTTAAAGCCTATGTACTAACTTACCGTGGGCGTCTGAAGGAAATGGAAATGTAATCTTTTGACACGGGATTTAAAGGATTGGAGGTTGGAAGGAGAGGAACAACATCTGCGGGCGTGCCGTATTCTGGAAATCCTAGAAATGAATGAGCCTGAGAAGTGGTCTCTCCTAGGCTTTTGTAGCTGGACAATAAAGGGATGCATACGTAACGCGCCTCTTGTTGTCCTGTTAGGAACAGCCAAGGAAGGAATTATAGCAGCCAGTTCTTCGGAGCAGAATCCGTCGAAAAGGATAAATCCCCAACAGCGCGGCGATGAGTGAAAGACGGGAGTTTTCTTGTGAGGACTGCATCATTGGTAGGTCGAATGGCTCCTTTTGGATAGAATCAAGAGTGCTAAGGTGATACCGCTTCCCAGATGTGGGAACAATAATCTAGGTTAGGTCTTATTTGGGAAAGATAGAGAATGTGTAAGTTGAAAGGGGAGAAGTATATTCTGGCTCGAAAGAGAAAACCTGCTGATGTGGCTATTGAAGTAATATGTTTGTGTTAGCTGAGATCACGTTCAAAAGCGATGCCAACAAGATCAAACGTTTTAGTGTTCTGTAGGGTTTTGTTATTCATGTGGATGAGGTAGTTATCAACATTCATCATAAGTCAAAGGCTTTGGAAAAATCAAGAGCAAAGATCTGCGAGTCGCCATGAAATTCGTGAGACTTGTTTTGGTTAGGTTCGACAAAGGTAAGATCAGCTGTGGATCTTTGGAAATGAAATCCGTACTGTCTGTTGTGCTGTAGTTATTTATATTTCTAGAGATAATTTATTTCTTTGACATGCGTTGCTAGTACTCAAATAGGTTTTTCGTGAAATCAATAAAATTTTAAAATTTAACAAAGAATCTTGAATCTAAAATTATTAAATTGATATTGGTTACCATGGTAACCAAAAAAAGCTTGAACGGCAATCTGTGCTCTATGCCAAGTTCTCGCAAAACCGACCGCGCGCGCACTGTGCAATATTCACACGAACCATTTGGAGCCCATTTCGACTCCCCCCCATCTTCGAGGGTGGCTACGATTTTCAGGGGGTTAAGGTTGCCAAAAAGATGCATTACCATTCCAAATTTTATACGTTTAGGTGAAATAGTTTGCAATCTAGGGTACTTCCAACCGAGCTAGAGCTTTGAAATTTGGAACATAGATATTGTTCAAGGTGATAATTACGAGATAAATCAAAAATCAATAAAAATTTAACATGGCAGATTCCGACCCGAAACAGCGATTTCTGTTTTCTAAGATTACGGAGTAATAACTAAATACCATTTGGTTTTATAAGTAATCCCAACAAAAACATACATGTAAAAAAATTGCCCAAATTCTCGTCGGTACTATGTGTTTTGTTATCTTAAAAAAATAACTGAAATGTATAAATTATGCCAAGTTCCTTGCCTACACGTTATTAGCATTGTTTTGATAAGCACAGAAAAATATTGTGTAAATTGATAAATTTACAGACCAAACTTGGCAAGTTCTCATTAAAGAACTGATCAATATTGAAACCCTTGAAAACTTCCCAAGTTCTGAAACCGAGCAATATCGAGACCCACGAAAACTTGCCAAATTTGGTCTGTAAATTTATTAATTCACACAATATTTTTCTGTGCTTATCAAGACACGGCTAATAACGTGTTAGCAACGAACTTGGTATAAGTTCTAAATTTTAATTAACTTTTTTTAGATAACAAAACACATAGCCCCGACGAGAACTTGGCCTGTTTTAAAGTTAACACATCAAAAAACAAACTCAAATATTAATATTTAGTATAAAACCCTTCCCCATAAACTTACTTCCCTATTAAGATTTCCTAATTGTGGGTTGTGACAGAAAAAAAAATCTTTTCGATAATATGTCCACTTTGCGATAAAGCGCCAAATCTGACAACGCCGAGAGCGTAAAAGAATTTTTTACTCCCGCGAGAAATTTTGTGCGGTATAATCGCACCATTTATTTAAAGCCTTGGAATTAAAATAAGATCTTATTAAGCTACCTTTACTTTTCACATTTTAGCAAATCCAAATGTGATTAGTTATTAGGCTCATGGATTAAACTAATTTTAAGGCATTAGCGTGTTCTGTTGCCTTGTAGTAATTAGATATTCCCATTGTCCCGCAACTTTTCAACATTCCTGTTTTTGTTTCTCAATAATTAATGTTTTTCATTAACCTGATGATACAAGTTCATTAGGAAGATTATTCCTTAATAATGAATAATCTTTTAGCTGTATCCTTTGCACACAATGAAACTGGGTGTTAAGTAGATACCTACATATATTTTATTTATCAATTAGGATACTTTTTATTTATTTATTTATTTTTTGGCAATTAAAGGTCACGTACAATAGTAAACAAGTTAAGAATCATGGATTATTATCCCATTCCAACATACTTTTTTCCAGACAAGTCAAGAGTTGAATAATCGACGCAGATCTTTGCATCTACCTCAAGATCTCAGATTTATCTTAGATTGGGGTGCCAGAAACCTTGTCCAGTCCAACGGCTCCAAAACCCAGTCTTGCTCGCTGCCACGTAAAAAATCCGGCAACATCACCCCTTCCCTTAATGGGAAGAAGAGTCTTATCTTTCAAAAAAAGAATCATCAAGCTATGTGTTGCAGAAGCTTCAAAATAGGGAAGAGAAAATATGATCTTTGCGATTTAAATGAAGTTATCCGTTTAATCGACGTAATTTTGTGTGTGCGTGTTTCGATTGACTGGTTGTCCAATAACATAAACATATTTATTGTAAACTCGAGATGATTGAACAACCATATTGTATAATATTACGTAAATTGTTTTTACAAATGCTCACAAGGTAGATTGAGTTTATCTTTGAAAATGTTCAGACTAGAAAAAAATTAAAATTGTTTCATCCTCTATCTCAGAAACGAAGCAGTTTCTGATCCATGTTAAAAGAAACTTTTTTCTTACGTTTTACCAAGGAATCACGACATGTGCAATTTTTGTTCGTGTTTAAAAAGCAAAGTTTTTCGATCACACTTTGTCTTGTTTTGTATTATTTTCTAATTATCTTAATTATTCAGGATTTCCCGAGGGTTTTCCATAGGGATTAAAAATTAATACTATTAATGTAATATTCTCTTTTATCTTTTCTTTGAACACAAACAGAATAGCAGAAACAGTTTTGTTTGGGAACATTTAAATAATGCTTTCTAATTATGTAATATTACAAGTCAAATGGAAATAACCAATATCCTTTTACCTGTTATTTGCATAGGTTTTTTTCAATATATTATTTGATAAAAATCTGGATAAATTACGTAAATACATATATTATCACATTATATACCTTGTATTTCTGCTTATGTTTACAGGGACAACTTTTATTTAGTAAGTAATATACCAGTTATCTAAAATAGTGCCTGGTATACTTTTTGCCAATTTGTTATTACAATAAATTATTTAAATTACTATTAATAAATATTATATCGGGGCAAGGTACAGTGCTCCGCTAAGTTTTAGCCGGACACCCTTCTCTGGAAGCAACTCGGCATACTCTTAGATCCTCCATATTTTTGCACTGCAGATTATAAAGGGTGTCCCAATAGATACTTCGGAATTTAAATCTAGCGTCATTTTTTAACAACTTAACCGAAAAATGTTGCATGTGAATATCTTTATGACGCCCCCAATGCTGAAGGTATTCCTGCAGTAGGCCATTGTGCTTAGGTTGAGACAGCTGTGGACTTTTTATAACCAACTGTGTGTGTTAAAATATTATTTTCGTAGACCTGCTCTAACTCGCGCTTGTCATGTAAGTAGTTTTATTTATATATATTTTTTGGTTGTTATAATATATGTTACTTTGTTGTTGTAATACATAATATAGTTATAATTGTAATTTTTCTTTATTGTAGGGACATAAAATACTTAACGGATGGAGAGTTCTTAACATATATTTATGAAGATTCATCAGGGGATGAACGACCCATTAAAGATGAGGATCAAGACAAATCGGAAGAACAGGAAAATGTGACTCAAAATGAGCATGATTCGAATTCTGAACAAGATTACACGTAGAATGAGAATTTGGAATCTGAGTCGCACAATGAAATATCTCCAGATAATATTTTTTTTTGGCCAAAGACAAACAACAGAATGATACGAGAGCAATGTGTCAACAATTTCCAAAGTAATAAACAAGAATTTGTTGAACATTCTCCCCCGGACCAAAAGTCGCCAGAGGACTTACATCCGAAATTTCCGCGTTGGAATTGATTATTGATTCATTCACGACTGAGGATATTGTGATTTACATTAATTTTAAAAAAATTCACATGGATACCAAAGAGCTCCTGATGCAAGAAATACTACGAATAATGAGATTGCGACCCTTCTTGGATTATTGTATTTCATAGGCACTAAAAATCCAACCGGAACAATCACTGCAATGTTGAAGAGATGTGGGACACTGAGAGTGGATTTGCAATAACAAGGCAAGTCATGTCATACAAAAGATTTTTATTTTTGTTATGTTGCATTCGATTTGATGATCATTACACCAGGGAAGATCGAAAGCAAACTGACAAATTGGCTGCAATCAGAGTAAATTTGTTACGAATTGTAAGGAAAGTTATTGCTTGGGCAAATATGTAACAATAGATGAAAAACTAGGAGCGCTTCGCGATCGTTGCAACTTTATCCAGTATAATATGCCGAATTGGCATACTGGACCTGACAACACTGTTTATGACTCAAATATATTTTCTGAGAAAAGGTGAACATCCTTAATAAGAACCCTGCAATAAGTCGCTCTCAATCCCCGAATCTTCGGATACAGTATATTTGTGAACGGCTTTTTCTCAAGACTTTCATGAAGAATTGTGGAACAAGTTTCAAATCTGTGGGCTCTGGTCACATAACGACTGTGTTGGTTCAGAGTTTGATCCTTCGATTTGTAAGTTTTGCAACAAAACTGCTTATTTTGTATGTAAATTTAGACCAATTTGACTATTTATTTTCTGTAGAAATATGATAACTTATATTAGTGGTCAATATTTGGGTACCAAGTCCATATTAGGTGCTGTTAAGATCTCAATAATACCATATTTGGCATCTTTGTTCTAAAAACAGAAAAAAAATTTTTTTACTAAGTATTAAAATTACTCTTAGTTTGTATCAATTATTTTACATGTCATGTCTGTTGTTAAAGGTAAGAAAGTTATTTTAACTTTATTATACTTATGTATGTACATCAAGAAACTAAAACTTTAATTTCATGAGACTTGCTTAAAACGAATTTTAACTACTCTCAAGTTTCCTGGGAAATTGCATATCAAATAAGCATAATAGTAAACTGCTCCTCATAGGCAGGGATTGCATGTAAAATTTTACAAGGTTTAGTAACGCTTAAAGCAGGGTTGTTTTATTTTAAACATTTTGTATAAAACAGTTAAAGACCACAGGGGAAAAACAATTTGAGTCCAAAAATTTAAAAATAGAGATTTTTCACCATTTTGATACCTTTTCCCTATTACTTTAATATGCCATATAATACTGATCTTAATACCATCCTTAATCCACTAAAATCAGCAATAAAAATATGATATACTTCGGAATAACTACCTAAGTCCGCTCGCATTCGCTGAAGAACGATCCACTTGCCCACTGAGAACGTTTGGAATTCGTTTAGCATTTTAGTGATCAATCAGTCGCTCGAACGTACCATTGTTTGTTGTTTGTTTTATTTTTATTTAGTTTTAAATCCTTTGTATAAAAAAGCAACATCCACGAATATTAGAAACACGAGAAAGTTACTTTGATGTCTAGTTTTGCTCTTAGAGCCAAAAAGTCCTGTCATAGAAAAGCTAAAACACAAACTTTACACTGGCCTCAATCCTATTCTCAAGTTGAAGTATGACCAGTTGCACGAACTTAAGAAGTTTGTGGATGAAACTTCGCAAGCTTACTACACTTATTTGCCTTGTGCTTCTGACAATGCCCATGTGGATCAGTGGGACCCCCATTTGGCAGCCCCCCCCCGGAAAACATCCTAGACACACAAAAATTAAAAAGTGTTGTACAAATTTGAAGAAATTCACCGGATTGCATTATTCAGCCCCTCCAAGAGAAAATCATGGGTGCGCCCATGATGTGGATTATGTAGATATGATAAGCGATAGCAGTCAAACTAGATCTTTCTTAGCAACGATAAAGCGATTTCTTTTTTAACACGAGTAACTACCATTAACAGTGTCCATAATGTCCCTGTATTTAATGCAAACATGGTAAGCGGTAACGACGAAAAATTCATGCCCTTTAGTAATGTCGTATTTTTGTTATAGCCGCGTTCATAACCCACTTCCTGCGGATTGGAGCGATTTTTAATACACCGGAGAGAAGATTTTTTACGTTTTTTTCTAACATTGTTTTTTTTTTAAATCTAATATTGAATAAATATTGCCTATGAAAACTGCAAATCATTATATGTTATCTTGCCTCCTGTGTAAGTCTTGAAACTGTCAAATTCATTTTTCTCAAAAGTATAAAAACGTAACTGGGATTGTTCTTCCCCTGTGGTCTTCAATTGTTTTAAGCAATTGGTTAGGTTGAAAACAATATTTGTTTAAAACTATTTAAAACAAGTTGAAAAGAGGTAAATTAAACACACTGTTTTTTTTTAAAGTAAAGTGATTTTACAGGAGTATACTTATGCAAGAACTTGTTGTGAGAAATATCTATTACTAACACAAATATTTTCTCTCAAGTTAACATAACAATAAACAATAATTAATTCGTGCACAGAACTTTGGTATAATTTGTTCGGTATACTAAAAATATCTCATAAAAAGAAATTTTTAATAAAGAATAAATTAAAAACTGTATACGAAAATCTCACATAAAATAGGAATAAGGATGTTCAACAGAACTATTAACACTTTTCATAAATTAAAAACAATTTTTATTCTCTCCAGGAATTTTATAAGAAGCAATGATCGTTTACCTTGAATTACTAATATGTCTGCACTTCTAGATTGTGTTTTATCACCATGTTACCTGTTTGTTGATTGTAATATTGTTGTTTCTCTAATTTTAGTATTTATGTTTGCATGCTTTTTATTCGCTAACATTAGATACCCAGTAATAAACACAGTTTTATTACCGGTGGTTATTACTTGTAAAAACGAGTAGGGGAGACCGGTGACAATTGTAACAGGTGTCAATTGTAACATTCAGTATACGTCCGCCATCTGCCGGATTATCGCGAACCGAGATACTCATGTTCAACGGTTGTTGACAGATCTTTCTTTATAGTGTTAGTTGCTTTAAGAATTCTGATGAGTACTGTTGTTATGATCTGAAACGTGACTTTCAACATGAAAAGTAAGTATTTATTTTTATTTTCTTTTGTAAATAATTTCTTAACCATATTTTCAATACATATTTAAAATATACCACTGAAATATGGATTATATTGACTATATAATCTTATTATAAGAACACATTAGGAATTAGATTACATAGTTTAATAATGTAAACAAATCATATATGTCCTTTGGTGTCAATTGTAACATGAATAAAGGTGACGATTGTAACATGTTACAAGTGAAACCAATGTAAAAAGTGTGTATCATCATAATGTATTTCTTTATAGAACGCTTTACAATATGAAACCAAACATTTGTAGAGACCTCATACCGTGCATACGGAAGAAAAAATACTCGTATATTAACTTAAAATTAGTAATTTGTAAATTTTTCCCATAAGAGTAAGCCAAAAATTTGGAGTTAAAACAGCCTTCTTCCGCACGAACGATATACTTAACTCAGGTGAAGAGTAAGGTATTTTAGTAATGTTAACATACCCACGTTTCTTATCTAGCATTTTTCATTTTAAAAGAATATTTTACTTTGCACTTGTATATTTTCAACTATTGTTATTTATATTTTAATAGAAGTTACTAATACAGATTGTTACGAATTTGTCGTGTTTTTTTTTGGTATATTTTGGTCAGAACAGAACAGAAAAAAAACTACTTTTTTATTTGTGTAACTCTTTGTTTATTTTTTAATCTTATTACTACTGTTACTACTGACCCCTGTGTCCGTTACAATTGCCACCAGTCGGGTGTCAATTGAAACACTTGTCATTGACTTGAATTATATGTTCTAAACAAGAAACTAGATATTTTTTCTACATTCTGAATTTATTAGGTTACTTACAAACCTCGGGGACATCCTCAAAAAAAAATCAATAAATTAGAACTGACAGGTAAGGTTGTGAAAAATCAGATGTGTTTTTTGTTACAATTGTCACCGGTCTCCCCTACTATCTGTTATTATTTGACCATTATTAATACTTTTTAAAGTAATTTAGCAGTAGAATGAATACATGAATAATAAATTTAATTAATAACGCCCACTGTCACTGTAAGGGCCAGATCTCCAACGCTAGTCTGGTATAACTTGATAACCAAAAGTTTTAAACTGACAAGTGTAGGAATAAGCCAACTAAGTTTTATACTCTGAATTTGTTTCTGAGGTTTTTCGCAAATTTATAAATAAAACGGTAATTCTGGTACGCACTTTCGACAATAATAGAACTAAATGTATTCTGGCAACCCGTTTCAAGATGAAAATCATTTGGAAACCAATCAAATCGCTAATATATCACAATATTTTTAGTGACAATTTATTAACAATGACAGGACGAAAACCTGTCAAAACCTAACTGATTAACTAGAAGATCTTAATTTAGGCCAGTACTAAATCTTAAACCTTGTTAGTGAATCTGAATGTAAATGTCTAAAAATTGCATGGATTGAAAACATTCTGGGACTGGAGTTTGAGGTTGTCGTTGCGGATCTTTTAAATTCTACTACGATAGATAAATTTTCTAATCTACTAGAATTTCTATCAGATGAAATTTGATGATGAAAGCCCATCAGACAGCTAGTCCAATCTACAAGAACTAGTAGAAAATCTAAAATAATAAAATTTAAAAGAGAAAAATAACATGTTCAAAACAAAACAAAAAATTAAACAAAAGCAAACCCTTGCCTCGTTTAAAATTAAAAACTACCAGCCAGATTCTCCCACGCTATTCCGGTCTAATTTGACAACCAAAAGTTTTAAACTGACAACTGTAAGAATAAGACAACTAAATTTTATACTGTGAATTTATTTCGGAGCTTTTTCGCAAATTTATAAAGAAAAGGGCAATTTTAGTACGCACTTTCGACAATAATAGAACTAAATTCACTCTAGCAACCCGTTCCAAGAAGAAAATCATTTGGAAACCAAGCAAATCGCTGAAATATTCGAATAAGTCATAAGTTTTTAATGACATCTTATTAACAACGACAGGACAAAAACTTGTCAAAATATAACTGACCAACTAGAAGATCTTAATTTAAACCTGTACTAAATCTTAAACCTTCTTAGTGAATCTGGGCGTACATGTTTTTTTCAACCCTGATTTAAAGGGAAACCCGATTTACCGGGTTCAAAAAACTATTCTTTAAGAATACTGTAGTAAAAAACATATAAGAATTTTATTGAATGAAAAACATGAGACATTAACACTAAATGACCTAACATATTAGGTGATGTATGGTAACAATTATTATTACCACCTGCTAAGATATTGTAGGGACTGTAAATATTGACCTATGGATTCACCTGACTGTAGCGTGTAGTTAAATAATATCTGGCACAAATTCCATTCTTGGTTTTTATACAGGGTGACGCGGATCTAAATGTACATACGATACCATAAGATAGAGACCACCTTGGGGGTTCTAAATCACCCGCATTTAGTAGTCCAATCTCTAACCTTTACCGAGATACAGGGTGTTTTATAAGTTTTGCCTAAAATTTATTTTTGTAATATTTCTGTAAGCACTTGAAATAAAAAATTCATAATGGGTAAGAATATTTTGTACAATTTGTGGGTTTAAAATGCAATATGCAAAAGTTCTAAAATCCAGGTCCGTACTTAAAATAAAATTAGTTTTTAATTTTTTTTAAATTCAACACCATGTATATCGGATTTTTGAAACTTGTAATTTCTACTCCAAACAAGCATAAACATATGATTCTATTGACATGGTTTTCAAAGTTGCCGCACTTACCACGAAGTCATAAAAAATAGGCGTTTTTAAGAAATCAATGAGAAAATACATTTCAAATAAACAAAATCTGCTAAAAAATAGTTGGTAGCCTGATAAAAGTGTCCATATTGACTAGAAATATTATGCACTACTTGTCGGATTAAAATGGCATACGAAAGTGATAGAATCCAGGTTCTCACTTAAATAATGGGCCCATTTCTAATTTTCGAAATTTGACACCCTGTACATCAAATTTTGAAAAACAAAAAATGCATTTGGAACGAGCATAAAAACTGAAATTATTGACATGATGTTCGAAGTTGCCACACTTATTACTTTATCGTAGAAAATAGGACTTTTGCAAATCTACATTTAGGTAAATTGTTTTATTAACAGTATTAATGGTTAAAAACAATAAGGATTGAATTCGAAAAATTGGGAATAAATATTAATACCTAGAACAACTTAAAATAAACCTAAATCAACAACAATTAATTAAAATAACACAAATATAATCATACATAGTACAAGGCATACTGTTCCTCAAAAACACATAATTTAACAATAAAATAAATTATTTTAGAAGATTTTCAAAATGACCGCCATTGACTTCTTCACACTTCTAGGTATTAATATTTATTCCCAATTTTTTGAATTCAATCCTTATTGTTTTTAACCATTAATACTGTTAATAAAACAATTTACCTAAATGTAGATTTGCAAAAGTACTATTTTCTACGATAAAGTAATAAGTGTGGCAACTTTGAATATCATGTCAATAATTTCAGTTTTTATGCTCCTTCCAAATGCATTTTTTTTCAAAATTTGATGTACAGGGTGTCATATTTCGAAAATTACAAATGGGCCTATTATTTAAGTGAGGACCTGGATTCTATCACTTTCGTATGTCATTTTAATCCGACAAGTAGTGCATAATATTTCTAGTCAATGTGGACACTTTTCTAAGGCTACCAACTATTTTTTAGCAGATTTTGTTTATTTGAAATGTACTTTCTCATTGATTTCTTAAAAACGCCTATTTTTTATGACTTCGTGGTAAGTGCGGCAACTTTGAAAACCATGTCAATAGAATCATATGTTTTTGCTTGTTTGGAGTAGAAATTACAAGTTTCAAAAATCCGATATACAGGGTGTTGAATTTAAAAAAAACTAAAAACTAATTTTATTTTAAGTACGGACCTGGATTCTACAACTTTTGCATATGGCATTTTAAACCCACAAATTGTACAAAATATTCTTACCCATTATGAATTTTTTATTTCAAGTGCTTACAGAAATATTACAAAAATAAATTTTAGGCAAAACTTATAAAACACCCTGTATCTCGGTAAAGGTTAGAGATTGGACTACTAAATGTGGGTGATTTAGAACCCCCAAGGTGGTCTCTATCTTATGGTATCGTATGTACATTTAGATCCGCGTCACCCTGTATATATTTTATCTAGAGTCGATAGAACAGGTTTGTAATCTTCACAGTCACAAAAGCATATATTATGCGAGGAGTTTCATGATTAATTAAGACTTGAATTTTAGTTTTTTACGAATAATCTTTATTCATGCGAAGAAAGTTCTGAAATGTCTTCTTCCAGTGGGTCCATTTATGGATTTCAGGGTTTGCTAAATATTCTACATTAAACTATCTGACCGAAATATTTTCCCATAGGTTCCTAGCCATTTTGTTCAATAAATTGCAGTAACAAACAGATTACACCAAAAAGATGGAATTTAAACATGACATGCATAAAATGATAATGACAATGACATAACAAGTGACAAGTAACAAGATAATGTAAGGTAACAATTATTATCCTCACAAACAGTCTCAATCGATACCACCCATGAAAATTCCCTTAAAATTTTAGACCGATATTCAACGTATTGTGAGCTGGAGTCTTTGAAAGGTAAGGTAATTTATTTTGTTACTTTATAGGTCTAAACCGCAAAAGATATATTTGCAAATATGAAGCTATGAGAAATTAACGAAAAATCGCTATTTTTTCGATCGAATTTACCATAAAAAAGTCTAACGTGCTCAAATAAAACTGAACATGTTTTTTTTATTTATTTAAATTAACAAATCTCATGTTGCAAAACATATACAATATCAATTCTAAAGAAGTTCGTTAATTCCAAATGAATGAAAAATTTTAGGTATACCTAAGTCAATTAAGCTACTGTTGAGGCAATGGAAGGAGTCATTTTCTCAAAAATGGTATTTTTTGGTCGGACAAATCCCAAAAAATAGATGTTTTATTTTCAAATTCAAGCTACCCTCAATTTTTAAAAATTTTTAAACTTTATGAAGTATTATTGTAACAGTCATTCAAATAGATCGCGAATAACCGAGAAAAAATGCTACGAAACTCGAAAAAAGTGCAAAAAAGTGGTTTGAGAACAAAGATATGGATTGGTCAATCTGAGAATTCTTTCGTATGTCTTGTACCCAAAATATCCCGCGCGAAAAAAAAATGTTCGAATAATCGAAAATATTCGTATCGATGAAAAATTTTATGTTTAAGAGTTGAGGCAATGAGAAAGTTCGTGGATAATGTGATTTTCCAGGTCCGTGTCATACCGACCGTTTCCCGAAAAATCGAAATTTTTTGAATCGCGAAAACTGGCCGCAAAAAAAATTTCCAGCTAAGCTAGCTTAAAACATTTTGTGAGATACCCTGGAAAATGATTTAAATAAAAATACTAGAGGTAAAATGGAGAATTTTGCAACTCAATACTTAATAACCTCAAGTTTCACTTACAGTTAATAAAACTAAATGAAGTTGAGGACGTTTTTTGTCAAGGTTTTCAGCTTGGACAAAGTTTAAGAAGTTTGTGTAAATATTTGTTTCATCAAGTATGAAATTAAAAAGTTTAGGTAGTTTCAGTTTTTCCATTAATTTTCTAGTTTATAATTTTTACTTGATATATTAATTTTTAAAAAAATTAGCTGCTTCCGACTACTTTTAAGTGGTATTTTGTTAAGAACAGATTTTTCTATTAAAACTTTTAGTTTTACAGACATGCCTGAAGCCGTATTCAAGGATTTTTTGTTTTCAACAACAAGATAGTATTCTAAAGTTTTTACTTTGGGATGGATTATTTATTAATGCCTATTAAAACTAAAAGTTTAAAACAAGTATAATAATTAGTTTAGGTTTAGGGCTTGACAAGAATCTTCTTGGAAATGACAAGTAGGGAAAGCGGATCAAAAAACTCCCAGCGCAAAAATCGAACCTACTCTATCTTATTTGGTGTCCACTCTGTAATCTATAATTTTGTTACGTCAATATCTCCCTCGCTGTTCGCTGAGTCGCGCCCAAGGATTTTTTAGTGAACAGAGATAGATAAAAAAAACTCCCTTGGCATCAAACATAGACGATTACCAAAACAATCAATTAACGGATGTGATCGGCAGGTAACTGGGGACTTTTGTATGGCACGCTTGTGCTACGACTACTTTATTAACGGACGTGATTGTCCGGAAACTGAGGACTTGAAGTTGACTGACCCTGCTTACGATTACCAGTAGATTTCGATCATGTAATTTTTTCTAACGTCGGTTCTTCAACTCGAACTAATTTTTTTTTCACTAAATAATAAATTTAATATACTATTACTACACATAACAGCTGTTTGCGGAAAACATGAACGCCTAAAACCACAAAATGTTTTGTTTTGTTATAAATGGTCAACACTATAAGCGCGTACGATTTATTTTTAATACAAATGGCACTGTTGGAAGGCTGAAATAGTTATTATCCTAACAAGTGCGGAAAGAGTCACTTTCCCGCAAGCGACTGCCGTTACCCGAACGACGCGAAGCGGAGTTCGGGTAAGCAGTCGAGTGCGGGAAAGTGCCTTTCCGCATGAGTTAGGATCAAATTTTTTTCTACTAGCGTTAAAAAAACCAACATCATTTTTACAAAGTTTATTATTTTTTAATAAACAAAAAATAACAGGTATATAATGTTTACTTATTACTTATTATATATATTTATCGTAAAAGTACAATTGGATGCACTGTGTAAATTAATTGCTGAAGCTAGAGAGGTTGAAGTTGACTGATTAGTGTTTCGCTGATATATCTCACTTGATTTTATTGGAAATGACTCTAAGACTTCATAATAATATTATTCATACATCACCAAAATTTTATTTCAATATAAAACATTAAAAAATATTTTCCCGCACTCAGTGCGGGAAAAATTTTCCCGCACGGTGCGGGAAAAATTTTCCCGCACGGTGCGGGAAACTTAGTCTTTCAGAGACAAAATGAGTGCGGGAAAACGGTGAATTGCGCACGCTAGTAGAAAAACTATTTTTTTTCACTAAATATTAAAGAATCATAGATAAAAACTTATGGAATTCCACAAAATTCGGTGTACTGGACATGATAAGAGTCACGGACCTCACTTCTTCACCGGAAGTGAGAGGCCATTGAGTGATAAAAAATAGAAGCTACTAAGGGTCGTATCAACCTCATCAATTTTGCGAGTAATTTAAGTAGCGTTTTTATTTAACCTTATGACTAAATTTGATACTAAAAATTTGTAAGTGTTACGTTACGTATGTATTTTATATTTGAACAGCCCCGTAAGAGCTTTTATAGCTTATTAATAGAAACAACGCGATCTAAATCATAAATTACTCGCAGAATATCAAAAACGCCGCCGCCGCTATAACCTGACCAATCAGAATGAGGTTGATTCTGTGACATTCCAATTCGCATTGAAAGTTCTCTCATCCTCTCGTGTCTCTCTCATGGTGCCGATTCGATGCAAATCGATTTAGTATTAATTGCATTATTTAAAAAATGATATTATTATGAAACGAGAGCTTCTTTTCATTTTTAATGTAATAAAAAGTATGTATGTATTTTTTACATCGATATTCATGTGACACAGTCAATGCTGTATTTCTTCTGCACTGCTTCTATAATTTGGCAACTGCGCTGAAAAATAAGTTCGCTGAGGTGACGCTAATGACTAGTATTATTGCCCCTAGAAAAATATTTTTTTGCCAGCAGTTCTTATTACTTTAAACCGATTTTTAATCTGTTTCTTAATCCAAGATGCCGAGAACTTCAGCTGAGCTTCCGGACATCGTTTTGTGCTACGGAGCAGCTAACGACAACGCTCAACAAGTGCGGTTTTTGTACATTGAAAGATTATCTAACTGCGACCCTCCCAGTGAAAAAACATTTATTTTGTGTTAGTGGTGCAGCAGCTAAGGGAGCATGGAAGTTTTCACGGTCAATCCATGTGACTTCTTCTTGTGGGGTATGATGACGGAAATAGTGTATAGTGTGCCAATTGAAAAAGTGAAACAACTGCGACATCGTGTTGAAATGGCAGCCCAAGAAATAAGAAATATGGAGAATATCTTTCAACGGGTTCGGGACAATATGCTACGAAGAGTGCATGCATGTATGGGAGCAAATGGACGACAATTTTCAGCATATTCCCTTGGTACTAGATAAGTATCATTTTTGCAACTTATTTATTAGTTTTACTTATTGATATTTAAATTAATATGTTAGGCAACTATTGGTTAAGTGAGTGAGTTTAGTGATTTCGCAGTGGTCATTTTAGTAATTTTTTTGTTTTTCTTAGGAAAAGGTTTACATTTGTTTTACCTTTGTCTTAAATTACGCTCAAAAACAGAAAATAAATTCTTTTTAAAGATTTATATATCTGGAAACGTTACAACAAATTCAATTGTTTTTAGTTTTTTTCGAGCGCAATTTTTTATCAAGCGAACACGACATGATCAGCCAGGTGCGGCGAACATGGACGGGTTTGCTTGGGTGTTTTTGAAAATGTTTAAAATGTTCGATTTAAGAAAAAAAAGTATTTGATATGTCTGTAGACTACCATAGGAGACACCCATTCCAATATATGCAGTGAATTTCATAACACCCTGTATGAATGTAATCGGCACTTACGAATGTTGCATATTCGGACAATATATAGTAAAATCATTGTGCTTTTTCTCACTTGAAATCTTTTTTGTATATTTAATATAACTGCTTTCCAGACACTGACTAAAAAATATTGGAACAAAGAACATATTGCCAAACTTCACAAGTACAGTTTTCCAATGCTTCGTGTTTCTTGTAAAGTTTTTTTCATTACTTTTAATTCCCAGTTTCCTTTAATAAGTTATAAGCAGCTGGATTTTATAGAAAGTTTTTATTTTCTTGAGAAGCACTTATTTTAACACAGCTGTTAAAAAATGGCCAGGTATAAGCTAAGCCTATTAGATTTCTTTATTCATTTACCAAAATTAATTAATAAGTAAACGATTATCATCTATAGACACTTTGTAAGATTACGATCGAAGAACAAAACGGTTTTCCATGTTTGGCTACTTTCCTAATTTCGCACCAACCCTATTTCTTCTTGGCATTACAGACCTGCTTCTCTTCAACTAACAGTTCCGCTGACAATAGTACTCTTCACTTCAACATTCATTTTTCCAGCTTCAAATCAAGAGCTGGATAATAGACGCAGATCTATGCACGTATTCCTTTAGCAAGATCTCCAGTTAATTTAGACTATTGTGCCTAAAACCTTGTTAAGTTCAACGCCTTTAAGCAAACCCAGTCTTGCTCCTTGTCACGCAAAATGACTGGCCAAATTCTACAGAATAAACAAACATTGAGTCTGGCATTGGTTTCGAACATGATTTCAGCTGGCACAAACACATTACTTCAATAGCCACATAAGCAACTATAAAAAGTTTGATTTTCTCTTTCGAGTCAAAAAATACTTCTCTCCCTCGAACTTACAGATGCTCTATACAGTAAAGATCACCTAACTGCGAACATAGGAATCTTCAGGGCGAATTTATATAGGTCGTATTATCTATATAAGCTATGGAGTTATGCCTGATTGCTGCAGTACTACTTGCATTCGCGCTCCCCGCTACCGCAGGTTTCGTCCAGCCGCCAGCCGCCGCCAATTTGGCCATAGATCAGGTTTGTTATAATGATGATGATGATGATGACGAATTGACGGCGGCTGGCGGCTCGACGAAATCTGCTGTAGCGGGGAGCGAGAACGCAAGCATTACTGCAGTGATCGGGAAGAGCTCCATAGTTTTAGGCCGTCACCGCAGTTAATACGACCATAGATAAAGTCGTCTTGAAGATTGCTATGTTCGCAGTTAGGTGATCTTTACTGTTTTTCCCAAATCAGACCTAACCTAAAGTATTATTCCCACATCTTGGGAGCGGCATCACCTTCGACACTTAACATCGTTGATACTATTCAAAAGAGAGCCATTCGACTCATCAGTGATCCCAGATGAAAATATATATATTCCTCTTACAAAGTTTTTGGTCTCAAGTCTTTTCAAAAATGCCAAAATTATTCCTGTTCCTAAAAAGGGTGATCATCACGGCATTAGCAATTATCGTCCTATTTCAATATTGTCTTCTGTGTCGAATGTATTTTAGACGGCAATTTACATCACACTAATGAATAACGATTAGATTTCATATCTTACATGAAAATCAAGTTGGCTTTATACCCAAGAAATCTACCGAAATGGATATATTTAATTCGTTAGCACATATTACTCAACAACTTGATAAAAATTATAAGGTTGGAGGGCTCTATTTTGATTTGTCGAAGGCCTTCGACACAGTTGACGATCAGCTGTTGTTGAATGTTGGTACAAGTTATGGTATGAGAGGGGTAGCAGCAAATCTATTAAAATCCTTCATGACTGGTGGACAACGCACTCTATGTATAACAGGAAAAGGTATCCACTTTTACTCTGACATGATTGACATCAAACAGGGTGTCCCACAAGGTTTAATTCTGGGCCTCATCATGTTTTTGCTGTATGTAATCAACCTGACCGATGGTTTTGTTTCTGGGACGGTGTGTCAATTTGCTCAGTAGTTGTGCCGGATACTTCCCTTGGCGGACTGTCCCTCAGATGTACATAGGCAGCTCAGAGAATGCAGGAGTGGTGTCTGAATAGAAATTTAAGACTTAATACAAAAAAGACTGGTTTAATAATTTTCTCAAAGACCCCTAGCAACTCAGAGTCTCCTCCCTTAGTTAGGCTTGGTGGAAGGACCGTTCCGGTAACAAATCGGATACAATTTTTGGGGCTGAACCTGGACCCTACCTTAAATTGGCATAACCATATTATATCATTACCGTCTAGATTAAACAGTTTGCGCACTTTGGTCCAGAGACTTAACCCTCCATCACTCGCGCTATGAGCGTTTTTCTCACGCTTGCCAATAATACGCACATTCTATGGACAGTAAATCACATATACTGCTACCCCCACTTCTAGCTGACTTTTTACGGCTCCTCATCGATATGCATGGGCGCGTGCAATATTTACTGTGGATTGGTATTAGATATTGGGCACTTGTCAATCATCTGCAGGCCTCCGTGAGAGTTTCTCTCATCGCGCGAGTTCTAACGCAGTATATTTTTTCTGATAGAGTAAAGTTTTGGTAGGTGAATTTGTTTTTTGTTTGTATATGCAATGTGTTCTACTATAGTAAATATATTATTTTAGATTGTACACAATAAGCAGAGGACGGATTCTTGCAGAATTAGGGCGATTTGAGCTGCAACGTTCCCATTTGCACAGGGCATACCACCTTAACATGTCCAACGTGTTGTGGTGTAAATAATGATAGTGATACTTCAGATAATTAGGATTTTTTATTAATTTGTTTTTGCTTTAGCTTATTTTTGCATAATTTTTATCTAGAGTTAAATTTAAAAAATATATATACAGTGTGCTTGTTTTTGTTTTGTTCACATCGTTGTAAAAGTTTATTTTTAGTGTTTACACTGTACTGGCAGTTTTATTTTTAGTTTGCATTATAAAATGAGCGCTTTAATATTACCAATAGTTTTGTTTTATGTCCAAAAAAAAATTAAAAACAATAAGAATAAACAAAACTTTCAGATGATCGTCGTGTGAGAGAAACTCTCACGCGCGAGTGCTCGCGTAATTTTTTAGGGGCGAGTGATGCAGGGTTAATAATAATACTTCTTTATTTCAAATTATCCATTACAAAATAAAACGAAATAACAGAACAAATAACACCAAAAAAGCATTAGAAACTATGCTCTAAAAAGTCGGCAACAATGTATGGTTCAATATCAATCAACAACTGTTTTAATTCTCTCTTAAGAGTTATTATATTAGAAATATTTTTTATCGCACGAGGTAGAGTGGAGTGGAGGAGAGAGTAGAGTGGATGGAGATACAACGGATACCTTTAGGCTTCTGTAGGTACTTTGGACAAATTTAGTCAGTGATAAACTATTGAATATGCTTCTGTGGTTCCTCGCGAAGAGCTCCAGAAATCTCAAGATTCAGAAGAGTATTCTCCGATGCATGATGGGGTTCCATCTAAGAACATCCTGCAGACCCGTATTCGATCAGCTGGGCGTGCTTACTATTCCATCACTCTACTTTTCCGCTATGGTTATCTTTGTCAAAAAAAAATCGTCACTTGTTTTGCGAAAATCATGATTTGTATGGTGAGGGTATGATTATGCAGATCAGACATAGAGCTGACCTGAGTATTCCCCAACATAACTCTATCGTTTTTACAAAAGGACCATATTACATGGCTGTGAAAGCATACAGGATGTTACCTGCAAAACATCGAAGATATAGAAATCACAAAAGAACCAAACCAGTGGTTGCATCAAAAACCTTTCTATTCTTTTAAAATTCAATTTTAATTTGTTTTTGTCACTGTCCCCTACAGTTTTTAAATCTTCTATTTTATTATGTAGGTCTCATATTAACCTATTATTCTAACATTGATATTTTAGTTTCTTGTATTGTATATTGGGTTAATCCGTTTTGTTGACGATGCTTCGTCGTTTTGCGATTTTGTTGGCCAATAAAGGAATTTATTTATTTATATTTTATACATTTTTTTATAATTTTTTCGCATTTTTTCTTCCAGTAGTTTAAAATATATTTGACCCTGTTCGACGAACGGTCAGACATTGTGGCGGTATTAAGTCAAAAAGCATGAACTAAAAAATTTAGGCAACCCTATACTAGCAGCCATAAAATTTTGCCTAAATTATATTGCGCAACAATATTGCCGCGGGTCGAATAATATTTCTCTATTAAAACCGCCATTTAGAGTTTACTGGCATTAAATGTCAGTGAGGCTGTTTCGGCTTATCAACGAATTTTATGCCAATATGGTTACACACATAGAAGTACACTGCAGAGTTACGCAATCGGGTGGTTATGCAAACCACAAGGGACGTCCTGTTTTCATATTAGAACACCGTAATATAGTATTTTAATAGGTTTAGTTGGAATGATTCAATAATAACAAAAAAAAGCAACGGCCAGATTTACTATTACCTAAATCGACTTAATTCGACAGTTATTGTAAGAATTAGACAACTAAGTTTTAATCGACTTCAAAAAGGAGGAGGTACTCAATGGGTTTGTTGAGTCTTTTAGCGTTTTTAGTAAATACGTTAGCTTTATTGCCCAATCAGTCAATCTTAACACACACACAAGAAGTTACAAGCTTTTATTATTTAGATGTACTAAAACGAAAAAAATAAGTATAGTTTTTTCATTGAGGCAATGCTGAATGCTATTTATCAGTGGACGAAGTTCGCCTGGGTGGATCCTAATAAAAGTAGTATCAAAGTTATCACTGAAATAGATATACAATATTATGTTAAATTTATTGTCTTAAAAGCTTGTCGCGCGCGAAAGGTTTATCCAGGCATTAATTTTGTGTGGCAGAAATTGTAAGTACCTAATTATGTATTGTTTTCTTTTCTATTCACGCGACAAGTTTTCAGGACAATAAATTTAAGATAATATTTTATATCTGTTTCAGTGATACTTTGATACTGCTTTTATTAGAATTTATCCACGCGAACTACGTCCACTTATAAATAGCATTCAGCATTACCACAATGAAAAAACTACTTATTTTTTCCGTTTTAGTACATCTAAATAATAAAAGCTTGTTTTTAAAAAGTCTTTTTTATAAGATTTTGTTTTTAAATTTTTTGTAACGTCTTAACCTATGCATTGCTGATAATGCATCATTAGTACAAGACATTTTACCTGTTATCGTATTCTACTCGTCAATCCTTTTAATTTGATACCCATATCAATGGGATTGTAAAGAAAACTATAATCCGCCATCTTGTGGCCATATTTGATTTAGAATGACGCCACACAGCTTATTGTATTCTACTTGTCAAACCCTTTCATTTGATACAAATGTAAAGGGGGTTGTGAAGAAAAAGGCAATCCGCCATCTTGTGGCGTCCGCCAAATCTAAATCTTTTGTCAAGGAGTACGCCCAGATATTTCAGTTTTTGGGCTGGTAATATACGGGCGTTGTTGGTAAAGGACACGCCAACACCGACATGCGCCCCTTCGACCATTTTAGTACCAAAGCAAACAGGAATTGTTTACATTGTGCGTTTTCAAACATTTCTTCATGTTCTAACTTAATTTGATTTTGAGACTTTTCCAAAGTGCTTAAGTGTATTTAAATAATAAAGATGAACTACAACAGAAATAATAGTAAAACCCAAAAATCATTAGTTCCATTAATATTTCTGTATAATAGCCCAGTACAGACTATTGCACAACCCAGTCTTGCTCTCTGTTACCCCAATGAGCCCTTCTTCCCTCTTAAGAATCAGCTGATTGCAGCTGGGTTTGAGTCGCCAATACCCACATCAGCAACTAAAAAGCTTGATTTTCTCTTTCGAGCCAGAAAATTCTTCTCTTTCAACTGTATATGTTTTCCAAATGAAACGTAACCTAAAGTACAGTTCCCACATCTGGAGAGCAGTATTACTTTCGTCATCCCTGATTTGATTCATCTATAATATGTTGTTTAGTAATGTATTTGCGAAAAAACAAAAAAATACGTTTAACATGGAATATTTCATATCAGAATCGAGCTTCACAATTTTCAAATAAATCGACAGGTTAATAAACATTATTTTTTTGTTCATTTCGATTTCGTTGGCACTGTTCTTGTTGTTTGTATTCTACTTCTTCACTTTGCTTATATAATAGTGGAAACTTGCCAAAGCATAGAAACTGAGACTACGTAATAAAAGCAAAGGACACAAGCCCACATTGTTGACCTAAAGATAAGACCGAATATAATCATGCCTTGTCTTATGTGGATGTATGAATTTTTTTCCGAAATGCACCTATTTTGTGTGATAAGGGAGATACAAAAGTCGATACTAGCTTAATTTACCGATATCTATTCAAAAAGACCAATCAAAATAATTATAGAGAAATGTGAGTCATATTATAATAAATTGTGATTAAACATAGAAACTGCCAGTCAAGTCTACAAAATTGTAACTTTGTTTATATTGTTAATCAGTTCTGCAGTATGTAGTTTTTGTTAAATAGTGTTCTAGTTAAGAACGACGTTAAAGGTCGTGCTTTATAAGAAGTTTTACCCCAAATATATATTAAAAGAAAAATATTAACATATGCACTGCTGACATTGATAGAACTAACTCCCCTGTAACAATGAGGTAGTACCAAGAAACATTTTTTGGAGAAATTATTAAAAATATTTAAATTCTGGTTTAATCGGAAAGAATTTTCTATTAAGGAAAGCATTTTGAAAATCAGTAACTATTGACTTTCTATCAAATTTATTTTGTGTAATAAGTGAGATACAACGCAATCTCCAACCAAACACACCAATCGAAATAAATATCATAAGTTGTGTAGTAACAAACAAAAGCCCTGTCAAATTAATAAAATAGTAAATTCTTTATAATGTCAATCAGGTCTGCTAGAAATACTTTTTCGTAAAAAGATTCCGGTAGGTCCTTATTAATGCATTATTTCTAGGTATTTATAGGATTTATATTATTTTGTAACTGCGTATTATTTAAGTTGAGTTTTATCAAGAGATGACACAACATTCTTGCTAACTGTTTCACTAAATCTCCTCAAAACAGATGTACTTGAAGACATTACACACAAAACGTATTGCTCATAAAAATGCCAATAAATAGGTAAGGATTTCTTACTTTCCAGTGTTTTTTTGAGGTTCGTTCATTTTAAAAAACGAAAAACATGTCATTAGAAAAACATACATTAAATCATTTTGGGTTGTGTATGTTGGGCTATTGTGCTCTCGCCACTAAATTACAATTTAGCAAGCAAGTTCAGCAGCCGTTAGAGACAAGTTTTATCGACCATTGAAATGGAGTAGCCGTCACCGAACAACGGCTGCCATTGTTAATCCGCGAGGCAACGCTGATTATCTGTCATAATAAAATTATTAACATGCTGAAGCAGATGCGCAAAGCAGAACGCAAAATTACTGTCATTTGCAAAATACATTGTACACTGTTACTGCTCTGGCATTGCTATATTGGGAAAAGTGTACAATTTAATGCCGCAGCTTTTGTAAAAACTAAATTATGTGAGTAATTGTTGAAACCGAAATTTTGTGAAGACTATTCGACTCAAGAATAATTTTCTGCGGTCATGATATGTATGACAATTTATTGGACTGTTTAGTATTATTTCTTTGGCAAAAATCATTTTTAACGGACTTCACAAGAGGAGGTTCTCAATTCGACCCGTATATAGTTTTTATGTATGTTCACGCATAATTCTTGAACGGATTAACCGATTTCGATAATTGTTTTTGTTTTGTAGACGAGCTCTCGAATGGTCCAATTTTAAGGGTTTTTTGCTGAAGTGAGAGGAAACATAAAAAAACTGCGAGAAACTAAAAAAACTCTTGAAATCCAAAATTTTTGCGTAGTATGTACTTCTGAGTGGCAGAACCGATTTCAATCATTAATCCTCGTTGTGTTTAGCATGACAGTTCGGTGGTCCTGTTGATATTTGACTTTAAAAAATAATAAAGGGGAGGGGTGAGAGGGGTAAAACCGAAGCGGTTTAGAATTTTTCCGAAAATGTTGACTACTATCTCATTTTCAGGGTTAATGAGGGCATAAAATCTAATTTTGTCCAGCAGATGTTAAAAAAATACCGGGGGGGGGGGGGGGGGGGGATAAAAAGGAGGGACAAGAAGCAACTTAAAAAGGTTAAATAACATGTCAATTTCGGGGCTAGTGAGATCATATTATATCATGTTTAACAAAAATGTTAAAAGAAAAGTTTTTCTTTTGTGAAGTTGGTTCATTTTTTTGAAAAAAATATTAAATTTTGCTTTTGTGGACTGGTGGCCAACAGTGGTTTCTATACTGAGAAGTTTCAAGGAATTATAGGAGGCTTCTTAAATAAAAACATAGGTTCTTATATATTTAGAAATCAAATCCTTGCTTCTGAATGTACCGCTGCAAACGGTCTTAAACTTCAGTACAATATTAACACCGTCTCAAGTGTACACAATTTTCACTTCCAAAAAGGATATTGAACTGAAGAGTTTAAAGCAAATCCATTTTAAAGTTGTAACTAATGCTAAATTTTATAAACAATCAAGTCAGAGTTGTTCCAATTGGCTTCCAGCAATTTGAGAGAAGTGTTTTCATTTATAAAATATGTTTAAAAATTGACATTGCAAATTTTATCATCTGAAATATATTTTGTAACTGTGTGTATTATTTAGGTGTAGGTACTGTTATCAGAGAAGACACGACATTCTTGCTAACAGTCTCACTAAATCTCCACAAAGAGGTGTACTTGAAGACATTACACACAAAACGTATTGTCCATTAAAATGAAGTGCCCGTCGACAAACAATGTCCGCCATTGTTGTTTGCGAGGCAGCCCTGATTATGTGTCATATTGAAATAAATTACGAATGGGCTGAGATAGGATTGCACGCAACCAAATAATAGTAGTAATATTAAAATTAGATAACGCACATTATTTCTGTTCGAACAATGTTACATTTCAGTCGATACTATTTATATATAAAGTGTGTTCTAATAGGAATTTCGGGATTTACTTTTTAAATAAAACGCCTGTTCTGTTCGGTATAATGTTATGTTTTATCTAGTTAGTAGTTGTTGCTAAGTTGTCATTACACTGTCAATGTTATCTCCCGAAGATCAATAAAAATACTTGAAAATTTGAAAAAAACCGTTTAATTTTCCTCGACAAATCTTACTTCATTTTGTAGAAATTTTTTCAATTTCAAGAGGAACAAATGTGTTAGTAGAAAGTTATAGTCATTTGATTTGTTTTTTAGTTACATTTGTTTCTCTTAAATTTTAAAAATTTTCGATAAAATTTGTTTAGAAAAAATAATAAATAAGATACCTAAACGTGTTAATTTTTTTCCCAGGGTGTGCCCGGGCAAAATTCAACTTTTTTCGCAAATTGCAAAATATGTTTTTCTTTAACAAAACATTTCTAGTAAGCTCACTGTCAAAACCCCTGAATTTGGAATGAATCCCGTAAGTAGCAACAGAGATATACAACTTTAAAATTTCACCAGATACCACTGGCTTTATCATCAATAAAAATAGAGGCATCTCCAAATGCTTTTTGCTAAGGAAGGACAAAAGGCTGAAGAATGTTGGCAATATATGAACGGTTGTTTAGGTTCTCCGGTGTACGAACCAGTGGGGTTTGAAAATTTTGCATTACCCCATCCCCGAACATGGCACAGCCGCCTGCATAAGGAACAACAGAATTCGCTTTATTTAAAAGGGAATTAAGACCTGGTTTTCTCCGCACTCGAATACGCCTATTATCGCTTATTAAACATATCCCGGTCTCATCCGAGAACATTACATTGTTCCAGGGATCTTCGTTATGTTGACGTTGCTCAAGAGCCCAATTATAACACCTTGCCCGCTGATCAGGAGTTAGCCTTGGCACACAAGGAGGCCTTCTGTTTCTCAATCCAGTGTCACAAATTCGTCGACGCAATGTAGCAAGTGATATAAGCACACCCGTTGCATTCTGTACCACTCTTTGAACTGCAGGTCTGGCAATATTGGCGTTACGTCTGACGCATAAAGTTTTAAGACAATATTAACTTTCATTAGTTACACGAGACCGTCCAGATCTAGGCCTATCAGTCACAGAATTCGTTTCTAAGTAACGGTTCCAGACCCTAGAAACATCACTTTTTTGATTAACGCCTAGCCGATTCGCTATTTAAGTTTGGAGAACACCCTCCTTCACCAAAGTCACAATTCTTACTCGATCGAACTGAGAAATAACGCGCCTCTGCATATTAAAACAAACTTTGACTTCTGCTTTAAAGTATTAATATGAACTAAAACAAATTTATTTGCGAATAATTTAAAATAAATATTGCAGCTGTTTATAAATAGAAATTCCACAACATTTTTGTTGCTAAAGAATGCAAAAACTTCAACCGACACGGATATACCTACTGCGAAAATAAAGCAATATAAAATTGTATCTCTAAAATACAGTAAATGCAAAACTTTTGAAACTATGTATAGAAAGATATTTGGATGCTACAGATGTTGCGCCTCTAATAATATCAGAAGAATATGACAATTTCGATGAAGAGATGATTTCCGATAAAGACGAGTCGAGTATGTTGAAAAATGCCGTTTTTAAAATGTTTATTTCATGGTAATAAAATAATATTTTACTCTCGAACATTCATCAGATTTATTATTTTGTTTTTTTTTATGTCTCTTTAAAACAGAAATAAATATTAATCAAATTAATTTTTCCATGTTTTAATTTATTAAATGATAAAGTCAGATAATTACGACATAATATATCTAATGTTGAGTATAGGGGAAGAGATATTTATTTCTAAATCGCCATAATAAAAGTGTTCTCATGGTAACGGGTTTCCTAGAAACTGCTGATTTACTAATTAGTTGTTTGCCTTGGTGTATTTCCGTAACTACGGGAAAATTCATTCTACCTTGTTAATGATGATTTATTAACAATGACAGGATAAAAATATATTAAAATTTAAGTAATCAACTAGGAAATTTAAATCAGTAGGTACAAATGCGTAAATCGGGAAATCCAAGGAAATGATAATATTGTGAAAATATGATTCGCACGTATTGTTATCTGAGACAGCCCACGTAGACTTCAAGCCTAAGTACTAAGGTACCATGGGCGTCTAAAGAGAAGGGAAATGTAGTCTGACGCGAACTTTGATAACTATCGCCACGTATTAAAACTAACTCAACTTTTTTTGAAGAGATGACTTTTCTGCAGCCATTGCACATTCAAATGACATCATCGCTTGACAAATAGAAAAATTGTTTATTTCTTTCATAGCCACCAATGTAAAGAGTTAGTAGGAATAAGGTATATTGTGTTTGAGTTTAAAGACATTTCCTGTTCTTGCACATGCCTACCTCTAAGTTTTTCTTGGAATTTTGTGTAATAAATTACGTCTTTAGAGTGTCTTTTAATAGATAAATCTGTAAAATTTAAATTACTGGTTAAAAAGATTAGAAAATCACCTACGCGACAGTTAGGATTCCCCTAAAACTGGAGATCAACACAGTTTAAGGGGTAAAACACTTAGTTAAGGGCAAAATACCTACTTTAAAGGCGAAGACAGAAAATTTATTTATGGCAGAATTTTTATTGACAAAAAAGTGACAGTTCTTGTGCACAATGCTATAAAATTAAATTATAAACACATTTTTTAAATAAAATTTTTTGATATTTTTACAAATGGTATGAGTTTTGGCTATACAAACCCAGAAACTTTAAATTTCCCTCCAAATGACAAATGTCAGTCGGCATCACAGAATCGTTTTTTTGGTTTCAAGTGATGCAGAGATAAATGTCCAAGCTGTTTTTTTCCAAATCTAATAATACATTTTTTTCCATATGTCGCACACTTTCTGTCTGTCACTGTATTCTCCAGGTCTTGATTCGAGACTTGTCTGGAAAAATGAATGATGGAATGAAGAGTACTGTCGTCAGAACTGTGGATGTGATAACTAAAGATTTTCTATTAGAACTTTTTTGGAATATACTCATTTAAACATTCAGATATTCAAATTGCCTAATAATAACTCTGCAAAATGAGAAAAACTATAAACGCCATCGTTACCACAAAAAATCAACCGGAAAATGGAAAAGCTGTGTTAAACCGTTTTCCAGTTTATCGTATTTGTTGGTCCAGGCGACATGTTTTACTTCTCGCCGTAACAGCGAAGTTTTTCGCTTTCGCACGTTTGGCCAACACATTTCTGGATTTTTAGAATTACCCTATTTGCTGTTATAGTGGGGACAGTGTTGCCAGGTTGTTTTTCATTTGAAACGAATGAGACGAAACTTTCACAAGTTATTTTTCATATCTCCAGTGAGTTCCTTGGAAGCGCAACGCGTCAGTGGCCTTGCCTAATTTAAACATATTAGTAGGTTCTAGTTTCCCTGAAGTTCTTTGCATAAATAATCTCATTCAACAAAAAAACAGAACGTCGCACTTCTCTCGTTCATTTAAACCTAGGGTCTGTAGGTTATAAAACCAATTACCTGCAGATGTTTTTCCTCCTCCTCCTAACCCCCAATCCTTTAAATCCCGTATCAGTGGATTATATTTCCTTTCTTTCCTTACCCCCACAGTTTGTTAGTACTTGTAGGCTTCATAGGACCAACCACCATCTACAAGTTATCAAAACCTTAATTAAGAAATGCATCGAATGCAATAAGCCGCTAATCCTCATATTCGTGGATTAGGAGAAGGCGTTTGACACCATTGATCAACAGAAAATGCTTCTGGCTCTTGCTGATTGTTGAATAGACCACCGATATATTGAGATCATCAAAAACGCCTATGAACCTGCAACATCGACTTCACGAAGACACAAGAAAATTTAGTATAGAGTGCGCCGTCAGATAAAGAGACACCATATCACCGAAATTATCCACAAGCCTGCTTGAATATATGACAGACAGATTGGGGTGATTTGGGAATAAACATATATGGCGAACACTTAAAGCACCTGAAATTTGCATATAATATCATCCTGATTTCAGACAGGATTTACAAAGCCACAAAGATGCTGGAAGACCTCCAGCTAGCATCTAGTAAAGTCGGACTAAAAATTAATACCTCGAAAATACAATTTACCACAAATCTCGTAATTAGTGGCAAAATTTATATAAATGGCAAAAAAGGTGAATCGGTATCGTCTTATAAATACTTGTGGCACGAAACTCGTGTGAGCCGAGACAATCAAATTGGCGAACTTCACAGAAGGATAGGGCTTGGGCCGCATTCGAAAATTTAAAAGAAGTAGGTATTTAGATCGGACCAACCAATATCCTTTAAAAGAAAAGTTCTCGATCCTGTGTCCTACCTGTGCAAACCTACGGTGCAGAGACACTGACTCTAACTATAAAAACAATAAATAGGATTTAGATCGCCCAGCAGGCTATGGAGCGAATCATGCTGGATGTGTCATTCAGGGATAGAATTCCAAATGCAGAAATAACTAGAAGAATTGATGTTGTAGATGTTGTTAGAAAAATAACCACATTAAAATGGAATTGCGCCGGACATATTACAAGAACATCCGATAACCGATGAACCAGAAGGATTCTTGAATGGAAGCCAAGAAACGAAGCCTACCGAAATCGAGGACGACCACCAACAAGATGGACAGACGATGTAAGACGCATCGTACCGAACTGGATGCAAGCGACACAAAGCAGAAAGAAGTGGCATCGTCTACGGGAAGTCTATGCCCAGCAGTGGACCCATGGAAGCTGATGATGATGATGTAGGCTTGAAGCCCATATGGGCTATACTAGATAAAGAAAGTAAAAGAATAAATTTATTATAGAAATTTTTATCATAGTGGCCAGCTATCAAACATTTGCCCAATTAGTAAAATTGGTAGAAATAAGTAAAATTTAAAGAAAACTAATCCACTTTTATTACAGTTTTGTTATGAACATAAACTTTCCGGATTACCCGCATAATTATACATTTATACAAGACAGTTAATTTGAATGCCAATTCTTGTTTAATATCTGAAACACGATGAGGTGTAGTTGTAATTAAGCTTTATAAAAGCCACTAAAACTCTGCAATTAAACCCACCACGCACCTTCTTTATTATCTCTAAAATTCGAGATTGCTCTTTTATTAGAATATGAAAATTACCTATATTCTCGCACTAAAATACTAAGTTGCAAATTTCCTAAAATATTCTATATAAAAGCAAAGTACCTAAAATTTTTAATAAATTTAAATGAAATTTTTTTTAAGCCAATCAGATGCCTTGTTTTTGACAGGTTGCTATGGCAACAACCCGAATTTTTCGGAATTTTTTTCGGTCACGTGACCTAGTTGAAAAATTAATAAGTGATAATTTCCCTGGCTTGACAGCTGTCACGTACAGATGTCAGAATAACAACAGAAGCTTAGATTAAGTTTTACAAATATTTATTTTCAATTCAATAATGAGTAGGTAGGTACATGTTATTTATTATTAACAACATCAATTATCAATTCCAAATATTTCTGAAATTCATTTTCCAGTTCTTTTTTCATCAATGGCGAATAAAGTAAAAAGCCGTGGGTTTTCTTCACTAAATGTCTATGCTTCATGAAATGAAAGTAATACTTCGATATGATTTTGTTTTTCTCAACACTGGATTTATGGGTGAAATATGGAATAATTTCACGAAGAATATTGCTCACACCTCTGAATAGATCTTCTTGTTCGGGATTTAAGCCATAATTGTTCACCAAATATGTTAAATATTTTATATTTTTGTGATAAATTTCAATATGCCCAGATTCCGTATAAAAGGAACAAAGAATGTACAATTTTCTATTCATTTTATGATATTTTCTTTGCGACAACAAAATTTAATATGACGAATAATAATTAATAAACAAAACAAAAAGATATTGGTGAAACGTCATTCCACCAATGCGCTGCAGCAGTCACAGCCAACTTCGCAGATTTTATGTTTCCTACCTAAATACTTACCGCGTTAAGTTGTCATCGACTTTGCAAGAGAATAATTAATTTTCCCTTCTCTCTAGTAGTATAAGATTATTAGAATAAGAAGAAATGTGTTCATTTCGGGATTTTGAGAATCGTTTTTTTTTACTAGGGCAAAGGGAAAGTGAAAAAAAAAACAAATTCAAACTATTTGAAATACAAAACACCTAGCGTCCAATATAACACATGTGCCTATACACCTACTTTTCCTTATCCTCAAGTACTATAATATTGTGTGATTTAAATCGAATATAATCAACTTGATACAAAGATGCAAACCTTATTTTACTAGAGTACCAGGGAATTGTAAAAATAATAGATGAATAAGTGTATAGCCACAATATAGGTAACACAGACATACATTTTAAACATTTAAAACACCAAACCTCAAAGCAAAACAAACGCTTGCCAAATTGTCAAAATTTGTATTTTTTTTTTGAAATAATTTTTGGTATAAAATTTTCGTACCGAATCTCCCGCAAGCTTGAATTAATCTCCGTAAATTTTTTCTCTGTTGCGAATTTTTAAAAGAAAATTTCCCTCGGCTGACGCCTCGGGTAATTTTCAAAAAATTCGCACCTCGAAAAGATTTTCGGAAATAATTCAAGCTCTAGGGAGATTATAAGGTGAATATTTTTAATAATAAAATGGTATTTATATAAATCGGGCTTATATTAGTCTGCAATGAAGGTTAAGGCAATTGACCATAAATCAAGTATTTTGTACTAAGTACTGATTCAAAAGCTCTTCTGGTTAATCAGTCAAGTTTTGACAAGTACTTTATTTTGATTTTAATTTATAGTAATTTAGCATTTATATTTTTCAATTAAAGATAATAACTGACATTAAGTGACAAGGACATGGCAACGTCGCAAGAGTCTGTTGTTCATTTTTATTTGCATGGAGATTCAGTCCAAAACCATGTTTGAAGTCGTTCTTTTTTAAACGCTGCGCCGGCTTATATCCGAGTGACGTTCACTCTATATTATTTTTTATTTTTTTTATAAAAGTTTTTGAATAATGTTTCATGGAAAAACCAGCAGCGACTTTGGCAAAAAATTTAATTAGTAGAAAAAAGTTAATAATTCCATTACACTATTTGACAGTGTAGGGATATTTATTAAGTATTGTAATACACAAGTGTGGCGAAAAATGATAACTTTTTGGAGTGGAGAAACCACAAGGCAACGCGTCCAAGTTATAACGGGCAAGTTATAACGGGTTCATTTCCCCGTTACATTGATTTTTAAAGAATGCCGCGAATTGCACCTTTCGCTTGCGTATGACCGCGGCTGAATTGAACCAATGCTATATTTGCAGTCTGGCTCTTGAGTTTTGATGCGTTTTAATTAGGTGTGCTTATGGTCTGGAGTAATGTACTCTAGAACAGGTTCTGTAAATGATATTTTATTATTGGGGCAGAGTAGAGAAATGGGGGAGTAGCGACACTCAGCAAAAATCGTTTGAAGTTTCTGCATCAAAGCAAAACGCCGATGCACACTGCGTTCTCCGGGCAGCGTATTACGGGGACGTTCGATAAGTATTAGTCGAAAAAATATTTGGTCGGTTATTTGATACATACAAATTTAAAAGGCGGTACGTAACTCTTTAGTATTTCGATTCATTAGTATTAATGGCTTTATCCAACACATGACAGTTATGACTGTCATTATCAATGTCATTTTAGACAAGTAAACTATCAAATAACACACTAGTGAGTTATAATCCATAACTCACTAGTGAGTTATGGATTATAACTCACGTTCATATTTAAAGTAGTATTCTATTTATTTATTACTATTACAAACAGAATTCACATTGATATTGAAATTAAAGGAAAACGATAACGGTTTATTCGAATTTGAAGTCATTGTAAAATTCGTTGGTTCATTGGAACCAGACACTCCCATATCGGTACAGCTGCTGATAGTGCTAGAAGACGCCGACACATTAGAACCTTGTATTTTTTTTTGCAATTTGTATTTTGTTATGCACCGATTCTTCTAGGTATCCTTCTGCTACGTTAGTTTGCCATATTTTGAAATGTCTTTTTTCTTGTAAAGGTGAATAGTCGAGCGAAGCATCGAGTATTTGGTCCATAGCGACGATGGGGCTAATTTTTTTTGCAAATGTAAAAAATAAGCCAATAGAACATTTTCATCGATACCTTTTATCTTCCGTGAATTCATCCAAGACTCAAACATTTTGAACTCCTTGTCGTAAGCATCTCGGGACTTTTCTGGCAAAATCTGCATCGCTGCTTCTTCCGCTTCCGTAAGGATATCCTCAGGAACGTAATTTTCATCGGTTTCCTCCATTTTCTATAGGTTTTTTTCTTCAAAAAAGCTTCCTTTTTCTGCAGAGAAAACTGACAAGTGTCAAAATTTATTTAAACATTTGCTAACAATGTATCATGCCTGTGGCAACCAAACAATCAACCAACTTTGAACAAAATGTAAAAAATCACTGTCAAGTCATTCTGACATTTATAGGATACTGAGATGCAAGTAGCTTTGATTTGATCACGAAACTTATTAATTATTATCTCATAAAAAACGATTTCTTCCACTTGTCATGTGTTGGATAAAACATTGTATGCCACTCGTGTGTTATGTTTTCTAAGTCACTTGAGAACTTATACCACTCGGCCTGACGGCCTCGTGGTATAAATCTTTCTCGCGTGACTTATTTTCAACATAACACACTAGTACCATAAATAACTATTATTAGACACTTATTCCGAGGGCATGAAATGAGGACTAAACCACTGCGAGATATCCATGGATATTCTCGTTCATACACTTCCCAAGGACATCTCATGGATACTTCAGGTTATTAGTAGGAAGTCTTGACGATATCTTGGAGACTTCTGTATTCTTGAAGGATCAGTGGTTTGCTCCCTCGGCATGAAACTGCCTTATAAAGTTTTAATAAATAATAAGAGATATTTTTCTAGGCAGTTAACGAAGCCTTGCGTTGTTTCCTAAACATGCTAAATAAAGCACATAACAGTCTGAATGAAACATATTTACTTCGCATCTGTTTAAGTGGTTTGAGCACAACAGTCTGAGCTAAAAATATATTTTTGACAGTTGTTTAAATTTTGGGTTTAAGGGCAATCGTACGCTACACCACCTTTTTAGCATGCTCCGGCGCGTCGCAGTGCCTTTAAAGGGCTCTAGCTTCTTTATTTTAAAAGATTAGTGTAACAGTAGTCGACAGAAAATGTAGCATACTAAATTCGGCAATTTTTACCAGTAATTCGACAGAACGGAGGTTGCTGCCATTAACTTAAACAGTTTTAAGTTTCTGGTATAACATAGCTAAAGAACCACTCTACTAGCAATATTTAAAAATTTTATGTTTTGAACTAAAATATCTGTTGAATTATGGAAGCTGCACTAAAAACCACCCCTGCCTCTTTTCGACACGGACATATCTACAATATCAAATAAATACGACTTACAACATAATCGAGTAAATTTACCCCCTTTTTAACCCCCCTGCCCCTAGCCTACATGAAATAAAACTAATATTTAAAATGGTTGAATATCTCGACTGTATTCAATCAGACTAATTTTCTGACTGTCTCCGTAAAGACGCCACGAGTTGCCAGCAACCGGATAAAACTAGTTTAGCGAAGAGTCGGCAAAAACAGGAATAAGTGGCGAGTGTCGCTACCGTCTAATATTGGGGATGTAGGATTGTTTTAGATATATTACGGTCATATTTGTTTAGACTTATTTATGTTTTAGTATCGTATTCTTGTATTGTAACAAGACGGTAGTTCGGTGTTAATAGAACAATGGGAGTAAGAACTGTAGACACTCCCGTAATTGCGTACGTTCGCGAAGCTTTAAGAACTTCAGAAAGAAAGTGAAAGTGACTTATAGAGAGTGGAAAAATCGATAAATAAATATAGGTATAGTGTATCGGGAGAATATTGACGTTTTGATTGTCAGAAAAATAAAGACGATCTTCCGGAATGTTTAGTGTCGATGGGTTTCTTTAAAGAAAAAATTTAGTGGTGATTTGAAGTACGTTGTAGCAGACTTGAGTTCTGATTGGATAGCTGTCGGACATGTGAAATAGGAGAGGATATATAAACCAGACGGCGAGGTCCTTTTTCTTTTGAGATTTTTGGAGCTTGTCCAGCTTCATAGAAAAATGCTGGTAGAATTCTAGTGAATATTAGAAAAGCTAGAAGCTCTAAAACATCTCCAAGTAAATTTCACTACATTATATATTTAAATGATGCACTCTGTATTCCAAAATAGTAGATTGCTATTTATTATCAAGATCAAAAAATAGGGGTGCGGCAGAGTTGATTGGGGTTTCTTCTTTGTTTTCAGCTCTTCATGCTGCCCAAGCAGGCTAAGCAAAAGAGTTAGTTTGTTCAGTGAAGGTAAGCCAAGCGGGCTCAGCTAAAAAGTTGGTTTGGTTCAGCTAAAGACTAAAGTTTGTTCGGCTAAAGAAAGGCTAAATCCATGGGACCAAATCTGTTGCAATCAACAGCGTAGTAATGTATGAAATATGTGGTACGATTTTTTAGTCTAGATGCATTAGTAGTCAAGGAAGTCTCAATGACCGCAACGCAGTTTGTATTTGGAGTATCCATATGACATTGAGGACAATAAAATTATAGTTTTTGTTTCAGTGCAAGTTATATCGCTGTTCTCAGCGTGTAACTGTTAAGTAAGATTAATTTAGAGCGTCCGTAGGACACTGAATGGTTTTTATTTGGTGTCCGTACGGCAGTATAAGTGATCAATACGGTTACAGTGTTTTATTTGGGGCGTTTATCATACCAGTATGTAGTTTCCTAGGAGGTACACTGTAGGTACTTCAGTTCTTGGTAATCGATAAGATTACAGTGTTTTCTATGATTTGTGTATGACACATATTAATATGTCAGCAAAGTGAATAGACAAATAAAGACAGTGCTGGAACAGGAGGTCGCTAGCGGGTTCGGCCCCTGTGGGACTGTGAGAGATACAGCGGGTTGCGGAAAGAAAATTTAAACACGAATTAAACTAACAACGTGTTAAATCTAACACGTTGTTAAATTGATTACGGCGTTAAATACCGGCCTTCTTGGATTCAAATTTCGGCCCCAATCTCCAATTCGGATCTAATCGTATCACATCGGGAAAAGTCAAACGATAAACGTCAGATTTTAATGTCAACAAAGCGTTTTGTATTTCTTGTAAAGCGAAGTTATTTTGTACCAAAGAAAATATTTTTGTATGTTAAAATGGGAAAATAGGCAAAGCGAATAGAAAAATTACACAAATATAGAAGAAAATAAGCTTCTGAGGCTGGATCACGATGCATAGAATTCTACGCGATTTTGACACTAATGACGGTGGTCATGTAATGAATCGTTTGTTTTGTTTGAGTAGCCATGTGACTTTGACACGTAGAATAGAATTCTATGTGGCGTGATCCGGGGCCTGAAGTATATGTATTTCTAAGGTAAGGTATGAAACCATTGAACCATAAAATACCGTACAGATACATTGCCAGGTTGGGTTGGGTTTGCTTGGGTTCCGTGCCCAGCTCAGAAGATCTAGATTACCTGGTAAAGGTGAAACGAGAAGATCCTTAGGGAAAGTAGGTTACAACATAGCATTATAAAAAAATAATAACACACTGTCATTATAGGAACTTTTCTATCTTACTTCTGGCCAAAGAATTACCTGTCAAATTTTGTCGGTACCGTTTTGCCACACCCTGTATTAAATACCAAGAAATGTGTTATTATATATAGATCGATCAATATTTTTAATATACGCATTTCCTCCGACGCTCATGCTTTTAATAAAGCTAAAGAGTGGGCATCGCCTACACGTGACTAATAACATATATGGGGCGCGCTAATTGATAGGGGAGTGAAATAAGGATCTGCAGAGACCGTCTGGAAACGTCACAAAGCCTGGTTTTATGCTTATTGGTATGGTAACAGACGGTTTTTCGAATAAGTCATTGGTCTACTATGAACTGTTTAGTGTTGACTGATATTGCGGTAAAAAAGTATAATGTCATGGATTAATTTTGGTATTAAAATTTAATATACAGTGCGGCTCTTTAATGCCCCCCTCTTAATTTTTGAACCGTTACATTTAGAAAATTGAATGTTGGCATAATTAGTCTACAAAAATACTATGTTTTGGTGCACAAGTGACTTTCGGAAAAATCACGATTGCTGCTGGACGCTATCTTAAAAAAACTTTGATTGGAAAGAAGGGTCTTGCCATACGCCATTTTAAAGTTCCCATTGAGTACTTTGTGATTTTAGAATAATATGTCATTCTCATTATTCGCCCTGAGAACAAATATGTTTAGGGTGTTTAATTGGCGGTTTGAAAATACTCTTCTGATGATAGCAAGAGGTCAAAAATATATGAAGCGCTCCCCCATCAATTAAAATTATTGAAATATCATTGAGAAAATAGCAATTTTTTAGTTGTAATCTTCTCGGCTTGAAAAAAAGTTTTGTAAAGAAATACATGGTACTAAAGTTATTTTAGTCTAGTTGTTGTGGCGTTGTTAGCCACCCTTATAAAGACTGTAAACTCATAGGTTACGCTGATACGCAGATCTCTTATTCAGACTTTCTCATGGACAGAAATTACCCTTCCAGTTGTAACGTAAATAAAATCAGAATATAAAATTTGTGCACAGCAATTCGACTTACCTTGGGTAATCATAAGGGAAGAAAGTAAACAAATGGGAAAATTTGGAAGCACTCCGAACGCACTGTGCCCACCGAAGATTCGTTTCTTCTTCTTTCCTGTCTCTCTCTCTCTCTCTCTCTCTCTCTCTCTCTCTCTCTCTCTCTGCCGTCGGGCTATTTACTTCCTGCGTTGTCGCCTACGACACGTTGTGGTGCTACTGGGAGCGAGTACGTGTGAGGGATGGTAAAATAGTAGGAAAGCAGGAAATGGGAAGGTACAGTACTTAGGCAGGTCGAAAAAGTATAATTTTAGAAGCATGAACATTTAGTAAATGTATGGAAACCCGTAATTTTGAATGCAGAGACTCAAAATTTAGGGTAATTATCTTAATATATTCTAGTTTTAGAAAATGAATTCATTTAAGTAGCACAGTCCAGAAAAGAATACAATTAACTGTATAAACACACACAAATTAATATTTTCGGCATAATCGAGGACGAAACACTAGTAGTCACTTTGTACTAAGTGTATTCGTGTTTATCCAAAATGGTTAATTCTCCCCGTTAGCAGAAAAATCGAAGCAATATTCATTTATGGTGCAATGCGTTAACTTCGACGAAGCGGCAAGGGTTTTAACGATCGTTTTCCAGATCATCCAGTATGCAGGAAATACATAAGGAAACTGGTGAACAAGTTTACCGCCAACAGCAGTGCCCAGAACATTAAGAATTCCGGCCATCCATTTATCTCCGATGAAAAACAAATCCAAATTGTAGGTGAAATAATAGTAACTCCGCAACAATCAACGTCACATGTTGCAGAAGTTTCCACATGTGTTCCGGGACACGCATACGCAATATCCTCAGAAAATAAACGTTTTTTCTGAAATTTTGGGAAATCACATTTTGAGCAAAATTTGACTAGAGAGTTGTATCTACATCTACATATTCTGGAAACTGTTATTGAGACACGTGCTATTGAAATACTTGAGGAAAACCCCCACAAATTTGATATGGAGATAATATTTCAACAAGATGGTGCTCCTACACATTATGCTAGAGAAGTTAAACATTATTTGAACATCAACTTCCCTGGCCGTTGGATTGGGCGTCGGGGCCCTATGGAGTGGCTCGCCTGATCCCCTGACCTTTCACCTTTAGACTTTTTCTTATTATGTAAACAAAAGGTTTATGAATCGGAACCAGGATCCGTTTTGGTTTTCCGCCAGATCGTGAATCTGTAGATAGTGAGCGGGGCTTGTTGAGGGAGCTGAGCTTAGTTTTTATATGCTGCAGCGATCATCATCCTTAATGAGGTTTTTTCAGCGTCGAAGCATGTCTGGCATCTGTTCAGGATGCAATCGAAGGAGGTTTCGCAGATCTTTCTTGATTTTGAGCATTATCTTAATTTAAGAGATTTTGTTAATTGATTTTTTATTATGATTTCCGTGAAAAGGCATTGTGAAAAGCTGATTTGACAACAATCTAGACTTGAGGTTCTCATATTTCATTCAGTATTTTGATCTCCCAGAATATGGATCCCTAAAGATGCTTCCTGCAATCAAAGGCTAAACGTCGGAAATTTATTCCACTTTAACACGTAGCACGGTCTAATTCCAAGATTATGATATTGTTAATAACTGAAGACGTGAAAGTTTTCATTCTATGAATTATCGAATAATCCTGGGAAGTATCATTTTGTAATAAAATTTGGATTTTCTAAAAGGAGTTATGACGAGAAAGCTCATCAAATGTAAAGAACACTAAGGTAGTTTAACACATTTCATATTCTACGATAATCAAGTAAAAAAAGTATTCCATTAACTGGTTATATTGCGTTGGAACATCAGATATCACGTTAAAACGCAATAAAAGTTAAGCCTAGAGAAATATAGTGTAAATTAAAAAGGGGATGAAACGTAATGGAGCATTTGTAAATAACATTGAGGGTCGACGTCGATGTGGTGAGAAATGGCGTTTTAATATAGGGGCGGAAGATTATGGGATTACATTTCTACTTGGGATTCGCTCTCGTCGTATTGCGTTTAAATTTTTATTACGCAAGATGATATTAAATTATTGATTCACTTATACTTTTATTAAGTGAGTTATATAACAATTTTTAAGAGATTTAAAATAAATAGGATCCAATACGGAATATGCATGTATCTCTTAATGTATAGATCTGTTAAAGAAGTCATTAGAAACATTATTTTGAAGAAAATTATTCGGATAATTTAACTAAAGAAATTTTTACGTTGGTACAATACAGTTTAAAAGGTGGTAGAGGAATTCTTCCTCGACATAGGTGGTACCACCCCACACATCCTCTTAAAGGTCTTGTGAAATCCCTACGGATGTTTCCAGCTCTGGATGTGTGAGTCGATTTCCCCACCAGTACACCCACGGTACATATATAGTACTTAGACTTCGGTCTTCGTAGGCTGTCAGAAGATAAAAAAAGGCAGCCATTTGCCCTCAGTGCTAAGTGACGTCAGGAGGTAAGCAAAAATAATTGTCAATCTACGTATTAATGTAAAGCTTAATCTAGGGGTGCTACATACAAACGTATATGAATCGACAACTTCTGTGATAGCCCAAAAACAAGTGAGCATTTTCTCGTACGATTGTACCTATATCAATTGATTTACCGAACTGATTGGTATTATTTGTAATACTGTACCTATGCTAAAGAGTGGCAAAATGTCAGCCTACAAGACTGTTATTGATATGTGATGACCCAATTTGAACGAAATATCTTTGTTGAGGGGTTCTTCCAAAATAAAAAATTAGGTTCTTGTTTTAAAAAAATATTTTTTTACGTTTTATTTACCTGAACTTGTAGAATCAGATTCAGTAGATGCTGATGACTCATATTCACTCTCACTTTATTCATATGGTTCAGCGTCAAAATCACTAATATTTATTCATTTTTTTAGGATTTAAACAAAGCAGCATTTAACAGTCGATACAAAATATTTACAGGAATAATGTTCTAAGTCAGACTTGTACCACTATGGCTTTCATGTGGATGCGTTTTACATCCATGTTAGTAGTGATATCTATTAGTGTTGTACTGAAGATTGATTGATTATTTTGTCCAGAGGTAAATTTCCATGTAAACAATCGATAGTGTCAAGAAACGCAATTCCGTAAAAACTGACTTAGACCACTCTGGCTTTCATAGGCTCATATTATAGACCTAGAAGCAATTCTTAATCGAATTAATAAATCACGGTATAGCATACGGACGGACTTACATAATGTTATTTAGGCACGACACTGAAACGTGGTACAACTTTCTCTTGTATACCTACTCGCAAGAAAATATTGCCTCAGCCTCCTTCAATTTTCCATATTCAGAATTTTATAGGAAACTTCAGCAACCTTTTTTTGATAATATTATACGACGGCGGGTCCAGTGGCCAATAGAGCATGCATATTTTTCGGTTTAAATTTATTCCGAGTCATTTAAAGAAAATCTTATTATATTTGTTATCCCTTTTTTTTTCTTGGGCTATTCATTTTTTGGCATAAAATTTAGAATGAACCGTAAATATTTATTATATTTTATGACAATAAAGCGGAGTATTGTTTAGGTATAAGAGGGTTATTTCGGTATAAAATGTGAATCCATCTCAAAACAGGAGCGGTTCACAGGTGGACAAGTATTAGAATAAGCCAAATAAGCTTGAAGAGTCCTCTAAAGTCGAAATTAATGAGATTTATCTGTATTTATTATTTATTTGCTCAACTTTTAAAACCTAATAGATTTATTTTCAAAAAAAAATTGATCAACCTCACGAAATAAAAAGCACTAAAAAGTACAAAATAATATTTTTTCGTATTTATAACTGTGGTCAATGGTATACTTAATTTTATTCAAAGTTAGGTATGTAACATGTACACCGAAGTTTTAAACTTTGAAGTAGGCGCAATTTTAAAGTATAATAGGAATCCTTAATGATAATACATTAATAAATTGTTAATACTGAGTAATATTTTTAGTTAGGTATGTATTACTGAGCCTAATGGTCAGCCTAATTGCGTTCGACTTTAAGTAATTTTGTTCACAAAAGTTCTTAACTTTAAATTAAGCGCAACTCCTCATTAATTGTTTATGACTTATTATTACGGATCCTTATACTGAGAAATTGCGCCGACTTCAAAGTTTAGTACTTTGGTGTACAAGTGACCTAACTTTAAACAAAATTATGTTTACCATTAACTACAGTTATAAATACGTAAAAATATTATTTCATACTTTTTGGTACTTTTTTTTGTGAAATTGGTTAATTTTTTTGAAGAAACAAATTATTCCTTTCTTTTTAGTTTACCTATTCTCTCTCTCCCCTTCATCTTATCGCCCCCTCCTTAAATTTATATTGCCCATGTAATATTGAATTTTCAGACCTCATTACCCCCGAAAATGACAGTTAATATTTCTAGATAATTTTCTACCGGCTCCTTTCGCCCCCTCCCCCGCCCTAATTTTTTTTCATCTGTTACATGAACAGCTTTTCTGACCTCAATAACCCCGAAAATGACCTATTAGTTGACATTTTGGGAGACATTGGCAGTCGCCCCCCTTTATCCCCCCCCCCCATCAATTTTCTTAGCATCTAACATGACATGCATTGTATTATGTTCTTGTATTGTTACAAGCTAGTACTTCGAAGTTAATCGAACAATAGGAGTAAGAACAGTAGACACTCCTGTAACTGCATAGATACGTTCGTTAGAAACTGAAGAAAGTGAAGGTGAAAGTGATATTGGAAATAATCGATATCTTACAAATATAGGGATAGTCTATTGGCGAAATTTTGACGCATTAATTGTTAGAAATGTTAAAGTGGCGAAGAGTTTCTCTTAAGAGAAAAATTAGTGTGAATTTGGTTTGCGTAGTAGCCGACTTGACTTGTGATTGGCTAGAGAATGGAAGTGTAGAAATAGAAAAGAATATATAAAACATAAATGCGGTCCTCATTCTTTCAAGACCTTTGAAAGGGTGCTTTCACTAGGTTCACAGAATACTAGTAATTTGAAGCAAGTTGATAAAAAAGTATTTATATTTATATTCCGGCGTGTCATAATGACATTATTATGAATTTCATTTTCAGTGTCAAAATGACATACTTTATAGGACTGAGTACTATAATGATTTCATTATAGTACTGAGTACTATAATGAAAAATAGACGCAAAAATGGAAAAAATATAGACGGAAAAACTAAAAAATTTATTTAAAACAAAATGGAACAAAATTTAATGATTAAAATTAAAAGTAACATTATTACAATTCGTTAAATTGATGTTGGACATAGGAGTTGAAATTGTTGCATTATTGTGATTTTTAATTTCTATGGTTTCTCTTTCTTCTGAGAGAACGACAGTCGATGAAACACTCGATGATGATTTCTTCCCGAGAATGGCTGCTGAAATTCTTTTTTTGTTCTCGCAGGAGTTCTCTATATATCCTTCAGCAACTGTCACTTTTCCAACCACCATGGCGTTTAATAGTGTGAAGATCGACTCCTGAATCAGCCAGCAGTGAAGCTGAAGACCTCCGAAAACAATGACCTGTGTATTCGTCGGAATGGGGTAACTTTAAAAAAGCAGCGATCGTTTTGCACATATTTCCAAAAGTATGGATACCCACTGGTTGCTTTGTACATTTGTTGTTTCTAAATGATTGAAAAAAACGAGAAATTTCGGCATCAGGGGGTCTCATTGCTACATAAGTCCGAACAAGCTGCACCATATTTATTCCTTCGACATCGCCAGGCGTTACGAAAAATTCTCGGGGAACGTTGGCTTTTGTACTAGGTATGAAAATTCGAAAAACAACCCCCTCATCGTGTACATCTTCTATCCTTAAGTTTTTTAACTCATCTCTTCGACATGCTCCACTTATAACTATTATCATTGACACTTTTAATAGCAAGTATGTTTCGTTGTCTGCCTGTTGTAAAAACTTTGAAACATTTTCTTTAGTCAAAATCCTGGATTTTTTAGGTGTGTAAGAATCAGATTTTCGTTTTAGAAAAGCTATCAATTGATTGAACTTACTTATGTCGACGTTTTTCTTAATTAATAGTGTACTCCGTAACATAGAGTAATAGCTCCATAAACTCGAAGACTTTTTCTTCATTGATTCTTCCTTGAAATATGCCAAAAGTACCTTTTCGTGTACGATATTGACAACCTTTTTCTGGGAACACCAAGTTTCGTAATTGGCATAAGTTTTTTCATATATGCCTTTAGACTTTTCGGGCAACAAACCAACAACTGCTTTATTGGCCAATTCTTCGATTTCTGATGGCAGATTACCCATATTATATTATATAAACGTTAAAATTAAAAACTCAATTCTGACAATGACAATACAAACAAATATTTCTATAGTTACCTGGTTTTATTAAAATCAAGCTACATTTACACTGGATTAGTTTACTGACGAAAACTTAAAATTCATCAAAAAAAAAACACAAAAATCGTCGGAATATAAAATATTGTATGAAATTCGGATCATAAACAATCATTATGACACGCCGTGTTATTTACTGACGCCTCGTCCAATAATACTCACGGCTAGTACCATAATGATCGTTATTATGATCCTTATAACATAAATATCTATTATATTATTCTATTAATGTCCACAAGAGTGCCTATAGTAACTTATAGTACTTTAAAAACACATATTAATCTTTTACTACATTTAATACACATAATATACATCAAAAACATAAATAGCAGGTACAAAGTTTTAACTCAAAGTTTCAAATAAATTAATTTAAAATATGGACATGAAAATTAGTCCAATTTAAAATTTCGCCGTAAACCGTCATTTTGAAAATTACGGCTATCCATCAATTAGGAATATTTCGTTTTGCACACACACATGTACCAAATAAAAGCCACGTATGGTACATATATTAGCGCCAATTATTGGTTATAAATGCTCTGTCAAAAATAATGCAATTATTGTGTTTTGTGCAGTGGGGATAAAGAGCCTAAAAGCGGACAAAATCTAAATACCCACAACACAAAAAACTAACGGTGTTAAAAATTGCATAACTTTATTTAAATCCTGAGATACTTAACCAGTTTTGTTATTAGGTCACAGTTCTATTTTCTGATGGAAAATATACATTATCTAAACAGGTTCAGCGTCTCAGGAACCTTTAAAGCAAATAAATGAGTTCGTTAAAAAGCCCTTTATGTGAGTATGCTTAAGAAAGAATAATATAAAAAATAGTATATTATATATACCTAGGCTGAGAAGTGAACTGGTATATACGAGCGATATAATGCGCGAGTCGCGAGGTTTTTAATAGTATTCTTAACTGAGGTATATACATATAAATTTTTTTTTACTTAACATTGAAAAATTACATATTTGTTTCGTTTAAATCTTTAAAATAGCCATTTTCCTCTTGTTTTTGAATTTTCTTTAAAATATCAAGTAGGCATCCTGGAGTTTAAAATTTTTACGTTGTGTAGTTTCGGAGAAAATCGTCTGTGGCAGATGGATGGCCGGACGGACACCGAAGTTATTTAAGGTTGCTTTGTTAACGAGAATTCTTATTCTTATACAATAAAGCTTATTTTGACTTGACTTGACTTGACTTGATTCCATAAGTGTTCCGTTTACGGAACACTAAAAATGAGTGAAAGTAATTTAGAATAGGACGTTTGTATACTGCCTGAACTTAGAGAGGCGGCAAATAGCGCAAGTTGCAAAGAGACTGTACATAAATGCATACACTAAATGGGATGAAAGAAAGAAAGCTGTTAAAATCACAGAAAATGTTTTATTGTCATAATGAGTAGTATTGTAAATATCCGGATAATACGGAATCGGAATCAACTAATATCCGTATCCATCATCCGAATACGTATCCATTTCTTGAGCCCCGCAAAAGCCGCTACGAAACATGTATATATTAGGGATACGGGTAGATAGGTGGATGCGATATCATATGATTTGAAATCAAAGGCAACGTTGCCAATGCACCGCCACCTTTAAATGAAAGCTTTTAGGTTTGTTTCTGCAGCAGTTTCAAATCAATCAGAGCCAATGCGATTGCCCGGTTTCGATCAGCAAACCGTTTTCCTTGAATATGATTGACTCCTACTAGTTTCAAACTGCTGCAGAAACAAATCTATTATAATACAATAACAAGCGTCTTCGGAAAAAGATTAATCCGATCAACCCTTATCGTTTTTCTTTGACCCTATTAAAAAGAGACAAAAGATGACAGCTGTTGATCTGATTAATAGGATCAATGTTCCAGAAAATTCCAAATATAAAGCATAAAAATATAAAAATCTTGGGATATGGAAGGCACCAATCACCAAGTCACTAATATCATCCTTGGATTTGAACTATTGAATAGGTTAGAAGAAATGCAGAAGAGAGATGGTAATATAAATCCACAGAATTTAAATCGATAATGAATAATTTTTATTTAACATTTAAATAGTTAAATAATGTTATTAGATAATGTATGTATTTTTATGAAAAAAAAGATTACTTGCCAATTACTGGCATTATCTTAATACTGGCAGTTTTACTGGCAGAGCCCTAAATTACTGGCAAATCGGCAACGCTGATCGAAGGTTAGGGATAGTAGGGCACCGCCGTTCTTTCTCGTTTGAATTCGGTTCGGGTTGGGCGGGCTGAGTTTAACAAATGGATCTCATCCTATATGATACCCGTTACCGTTGCCACCCGATAAGTATGCTATCTTTTTTTAGGAAATGTCATTAGAAAGAGAAAGCATAAGATCAAATATGCCAAATCGCAGATCGTGTTGTTCGCTTACACTCGATCCCGATTCCGTTTTCTCTTTGCACTTTGCATTAGTAACCACCGGAATGCGTATTTATTTTGATCCCGTATCCGTATTCAAGTTCTCGGCCGGTTACGGATAATACGGATTCTTTTAATATTCGTATCCAACGGATTTTTGAATACGTATCCTTACATCACTAATAAGCAGGCCATATGGCCTACTGGCATATTTCCAAGAAAAAGCTAATGAACATTGAGGTTGGGCAAACTATTTCATGCTGAAGTCTAATTTTTCCATAAAAGAAAATATCGACAATTTAAAGTTTTTCAATCTCACAACATTTTTAAAACAAAAAAACAGTGCCTATAAACTCAGAAAATCAAGGGTATTTATAAAAGAAAACATCGGCAAACTTACCATTGAAGCTCCTGATGATGAATATTTATCGAAAAAGGTACTTTTAGTTTTTTGTTTAGTTTTTTCCTAAAAATTTTATTGTTGGCTATAATGGCAGTTGGGGTGGCCGGTGCTTGCAGAATAGATCAATTGTGCAATATGACCCTTGATGATTTCGACATCCGAGCGGATAATATTTCGATAAACATTCCTAATTCAAAGAATGGTACCTCAAAGAAGATTTTATTTTTCAGCCATAATGGCTTAATATAGTTAAAAAAATACCTAGATAGCGGGTCGACTAACATAAAAAACTCTTTATATTATATCTTAAAGGCAAATTTGTTAAACATAATATAGGGCACAATACTTTTAGTAAAGTTCCCAACATAATGACTCGATATATCTGAAGTTACAAAATCCCGAGAGTTATATTGGCCATTCTCTAAGGCGCAGTGCTGCTACACTTCTGGCAGAAAATGGAGACTTATTAATTCTAAAAAATGCACGGTGGCTAAAGGGTATATTGAGAAATCGATGGCTGACAAGAAAAGAATTGCTAATTGAGTGCAAAAAACCTATACCCATTCAATAAAGATTCAAATATGCCTTCAACCTCCTTTGCACATCAAGACACGGAGATAGAAAACTCTGAAGTTACCGACGATTTAGTGTTAAGTAGCAATGAATATTTACAAAACACAACTACTCACAATATTACTGAAGTAAATCCATTACTTTTGAAATCTGTTAATACAGGAAATTTTGAATGGTGCTGGCTTCTACTTGATGGAAATTCATTACAAAATTTATTTGAAATAAAAGACAAACTATGTCTGATTTCCACATTTATTTTCTTATTCTCCGACGCGTTTCGCTACACTATAGCTTTATCGAGGAGTTACAACTGAATTTACATTACATTACATTTTCATTCAGTTGTAACTCCTCGATAAAGCTACAGTGTAGCGAAACGCGTCAGAGAATAAGAAAATAAATGTGGAAATCAGACATAGTTTGTCTTTTATTTCAAATAAATACAGGAAATGCAGGAATATATACTATGATTTGCCAAAATCCTATCATTAACACTAAAATGTCAAATAATTTTCTATAATCTAAAGATTGTAAACAATCTCATCGTAATTTCAGAGTTTTTGTGTATTTGGATTAGAACTAACTTAATGTTTTGTAGGATTTCTTAAAAATATAGAAAGTTTTTCATTACTGACCTAGGTGATTTTTTATTATCGTTATTATCCTAGGTAGAGAAATATAACTTCTCATTAGAGAAATGAAGTAAATAATGTCGATTTCTCAGGTTGGTAGTAAACAATATTATATGATATATCTTTATAAAAATTGTTTTCTGAATCATCTACATATTTAAATTCTTCATAGAAATTCAGCTTTTTTTCATATCTTTAAAAGTAATCACGATATTTCCGATTCATACTATTACATAGTACAATGTGCTAATGTATGGTTGCATTTCCATCATGATTCTAATCATCTAATCTGGTAAATGAGTTATTACAATATCAGGACTGGTAAAAGGTTACTACATAACATACCAAACTGTTCGCATTTCAACATGTAAAATGACTTTACGCAAATAACAACGTACTCCGTTACTGTGGAACAAAAAGGGTTAATACCTTAGGCCAGCCTATTACTTATTGTATTTGCCCCTTGACATTCCCATCTTTCGGGAATTGCATTCTTGGTGGTAAGAATTAAGTTAAAAAGTAACTAGAGCAAATTTGAATAATTTATTTTTTCTATTTACACCACTGCGCGTAAAATAAGTTTCTAATTAAAACATGACATAGCCACAAATGTCTGATAATTGTGAAATATGCGTAATTTCGAATTAAAGCATGATGAAATCGACAACAGACGACAGCTTTTTGAACGCTTGAGATTAATTTTCATTTCCCTTGTATTAATCATATTTCTCAGCAGGATTTCTGCTCATGCTAATACACCAAGATTACCGTTTGCCATTTTATTCCAGGAACGGATTTTGAAATTTTGAAGTTGTATAATATCTCTCTTGCTACTTACGGGACCCATACCAAGGTCAGGGGTTTTAATAGTGAGCCTACTAGGAATGGTTTGGTAAAAAAATGTTGAAATTTTGCTGCGCCCCCCCCCCCCCCCCCACCTAGAAAAAAAAACGAACACGTTTAAGTATTTTATTTACTACTTTTTTAACAAATGTTTCATCATTAAGAGAAAGAATGTGTTAGTAGGAACTTATAGTCATTTGAATTTTTTTAAACCTAAAATATAATGTAAAAAAAATCAAATCTACTAACACATCTTTTTTCTTAAAATTTAAAAATTCTTGACGAAATCATTTAAAATTTGTTTAAAAAAATAATAAATAAAATACCTAAACGTGTTAATTTTTTTCTTCGCAAATTACAAAATATTTTTTTCTTTAACAAAACATTCCTAGTAGGCTCACTTTTAAAGCCCCTGAACTTGGCATGGGTCCCGTAAGTAGCAACAGAGATATACAACTTTAAAATTTCAAAATCCGCCCCTGTTTTGTTCTAATTTATTTAAAACACTTATTGATTTCTAGCAGAAAGTCCGCAAATCATCAAGAGTGAACTGTTGTTGATATTCCAGTTTAATTTCTCCTCTTCGTAAAATATCTATGTACAAAAATTGTCAATAGAAATATAACAAGTGCAATGAAAATTATCGATAATTTCTGGAAAATTTGCCCCAATGCATAAAAGAGCATGAGTGCATGTAGTGCTCGAGTGCCTTTTTCAGTTAAAAAAAAGTGCAAATTTGTCAAAAAATATAGATATTATATTTTAATTGCACGAATTTTATTTTATGAGAGAATTTCATGAACTGTAATTTTCAATTTTTGGTATACCCCCGTAAGTATACAATTTTATTTTTACAATAAATGACAAAGAAATGGTAAAATCCAGTAACTAACAAGCCCGTCAAGGAGAGGGGGACAGGGGGCAAATTCCCCGGATCCGCACTGATTTAAGTTGCCCGAAATTCAAAATTTACTTATCAGCCAGGGATCCCCCGGTCAGTAAAACTTTACTGCCCCGGGGCCCATCCCAGCTCTCGACTAGAATTCGTTGTCATGTCACAAAAAGACAAATTCTTGATTGTTATAATTGTTGCGATAAAAAATAAATGAAGCAATACTAACGATTTTGAGATTTTGTTTAAAATGTCGATTAGCAGCAGAGCTAGAAAAAATTAATCAAAACATTGAAATTCTTACCCCAAAAAACGCCAAAGGGTCCAAAGCTTCTATTTGGAGACAATTTCAGGATTTCCTTGCTGAAAAATAGTTGGTACAGGCTGGACAAGAGACAATCTTGAGAGAACCGAAGGAATAAATTGAGGGAATAACATGCGAAAAAAGATGAATAGTTTCACAAAGAAAATTCGATCGAAACTATGTGGAACGTTACAGCTTAACTTATTCAAGAAAAGTTCAATACAGCATTTGGTGTGACTTTACTGATGTTATATCCAAGAAGGCAAGAGGCGCAAGAGACGCTGTGTGACGTAGCTTACAAAGCAATTTGGATAAAAGGCAGAGCAATTTCTCAGCTATTAAATCCTATTTACAACTGGAACAGATTTATCAAAACTTTGTCACAAAATTGAGGGAGAATGTTGAAAACAAAGAAGTAGTCGCATCTAAGTTTTCCGCAACTAGTAACAACAGCATAGTATCTGAACCAAGTGGTGGCGGGCCAATCATCAATTATAACAACTATATATTTAATTTTATCAATTTTAATAGTTGAATATAAATGCCTGTCAGTTTGTTAAGCTTAATAAAAAAAAATTGAAAATAGAAAATAGATGTTGTTTATTTAAAAACTAAGTTGAATATTTTGCAACTAAAATAAGCAAAAAATAAAACAGAAGCTACTTAAAGTTAATTTCTACCAATACTATCTGCATTCCAACTGCAGCCTTGCAAACTCTTTTTAGTTTATTCATTTATTTGTCCATCGACTATCTACAATGAATAGATTGGACACGTCAAAAGGTTTACAAAAATAATTTAAAATATTCATCCTTATACCACAAACAGTTGTTAGATCAAATAAAAGACATTCAAATGCAAAATATTTGGATCACACTATATGCTATCCTGTTGATCAAGAATGTGAATAAGGCAACCATCAAATACCGCATGTAGAGAAAAGGAAGAAGGAGAAACACATTACCTTGCATCGTTAACCAGATAAGTTTCAAACTCTGTAACAGCGTAAACACAGTTTTGTATTAATATATTTTTAATGTTATTTTTAAACTGGTTTACGCTCATATCCCCCTCAAAGCCCGAGGCCGCGCATTGAACAAGTTGCTACCAAAATATAAAGGGGAATTAAAAAAAAAAGGCATGATGGTGTTTCTTAAATAAATGTCTTGTCTTCCTCTAGTGTTGTGACAGCGATGATCCTCGCTAGAAGCAAGATTGCCTTTGTTTTGGAATGTATAAATTAAAGATTTTAATAAAATTATAGATGGAACAGTAAGTATTTTTTTTTCCTTGAAAGTTTCCCTGCAAGACTGATTATACGGCAAATCAAATATTAATCTCAATATCCCTTTTTGGCAACTACAAACCCTGTTTAAATCTATTGATTGGCCCTAGACAATAATGTTAGATGAAATAACAGAATATACCAGGGAATAATATATACCAAGAATAATCCTCACGACAAGACAGTCTTTAAGAAAATTTAATACGTAATTCAGTTTTACCCACATATAGTCAATAGTGTCGCACCAGGGCATGTGGCAGTCTAAGACAATACCCAAATATTTTTCAGATTATGAAATTTTTATCGTACACAGTAAAAAATCCAGTTGATTAACCACAAGAGATGTCTGATTTTATTGGCCGGATTAAATTTTTTGATTTAATTTGTAATTATTTTCTAAATCAGTTTCATAATCTTCGATATGATTCAAACAAATTACTCATTCTCGATTACTTTAAATCGATACTGATCAAATGCATAAAAAAGACAAACATTTTAAATCATATTTCCTTGTTAAAATAATCACAATAATCAGTATCAATCACCTACTGACTAAAAAATACTCAAACTTCTAAACCAAGCCGCCAACACATGCGCAGTACGCAACCTTTTAATCACAAGGGAGTACCGATATCCATCCACCCCGCTGCAATCTGCAAAAAGTCCATTTAATCGGCAGTAGGTATGGCGGTTTCTGTGGTAGTGCAATGTGCAATGTGAGGTTATAACGAATGAAGTGGTCAACCTGTTCTAAAATTTTACGAATATTCTTTTAAAAACTTTGTTGTTACATCATGTTGGTGAAATTATGTTTCAAAAACAAAAGAAATACGCAAAAATCTCAGATCTTGAATCCAATCCCTTGGAGGAACTCATGCACCAATGTAAGTTATTTTCCATGTATTTTCAAAGAAAAGATTTGTCATGCCAGGTCTTCATTAGTGTTTTATGTATTTATTTACAGATGAGTAAATAATTTTCGTGTTTTTACTTCATATAATTATTTTCAACTTTTACACTGTAAAAAAAAATTATTAAATTTTAAATCAAATTCAACCCAATTTTAACTAAATCCAGGTCCACGCCTCACCTCCCCGGATTTTTGTTTATGATATGGGACAAACAATTCCCATGCTTTGGGAATTTGCATTACCTATCTTTTATATAATTTCATCTGTTTGTTCTTTAATGTGTTCCCTTTTCTTATGTATTATAGTATTGTCATTTAATAAATAAAATCGACGCCCTAATCAGGTACTTTATAGGGCGGAGAGGGGAAGGGCGGTGCTACTGATGATTGCATATCAATCACATTGGATTTAAGATTTAATAAAAAATGATTAGAGTATTATGGAAATTTAATCATTATGGAAGAAAATTTTAATAAAAATTGATTTAGATGTAATCAGAATTAATTGTTAGGTTAATCAATTTTGAATAAGAAAATTTAATCACAGATCCTTCGATTAAATCAATATGCAGTGTTAATTTTTTCAATCAATCTGGCGTGGACCTGGATTTATTCAAAATTGGGTTGAATTTGATTTAAAATTTAATCATTTTTTTTTACAGTGTATGTAAAGATTCGCAGTGATAGGATTTCTATGCTGTTAAAAAAATTCTGTTAAAACGGTCTTCCCATGATTAAAACTATCTTGAAAGCACCATTCTTGAAAGCTTCCTACACAGTAAAAAATCCAGTTGATTAACCACAAGAGATGTCTGATTTTATTGGCCGGATTAAATTTTTTGATTTAATTTGTAATTATTTTCTAAATCAGTTTCATAATCTTCGTTATGATTCAAACAAATTACTCATTCTCGATTACTTTAAATCGATACTGATCAAATGCATAAAAAAGACAAACATTTTAAATCATATTTCCTTGTTAAAATAATCACAATAATCAGTATCAATCACCTACTGACTAAAAAATACTCAAACTTCTAAACCAAGCCGCCAACACATGCGCAGTACGCAACCTTTTAATCACAAGGGAGTACCGATATCCATCCACCCCGCTGCAATCTGCAAAACTTCCATTTAATCGGCAGTAGGTATGGCGGTTTCTGTGGTAGTGCAATGTGCAATGTGAGGCTATAACGAATGAAGTGGTCAACCTGTTCTAAAATTTTACGAATATTCTTTTAAAAACTTTGTTGTTACATCACGTTGGTGAAATTATGTTTCAAAAACAAAAGAAATACGCAAAAATCTCAGATCTTGAATCCAATCCCTTGGAGGAACTCATGCATGCACCAATGTAAGTTATTTTCCATGTATTTTCAAAGAAAAGATTTGTCATGCCAGGTCTTCATTAGTGTTTTATGTATTTATTTACAGATGAGTAAATAATTTTCGTGTTTTTACTTCATATAATTATTTTCAACTTTTACACTGTAAAAAAAAAATTATTAAATTTTAAATCAAATTCAACCCAATTTTGACTAAATCCAGGTCCACGCCTCACCTCCCCGGATTTTTGTTTATGATATGGGACAAACAATTCCCATGCTTTGGGAATTTGCATTACCTATCTTTTATATAATTTCATCTGTTTGTTCTTTAATGTGTTCCATTTTCTTATGTATTATAGTATTGTCATTTAATAAATAAAATCGACGCCCTAATCAGGTACTTTATAGGGCGGAGAGGGGAAGGGCGGTGCTACTGATGATTGCATATCAATCACATTGGATTTAAGATTTAATAAAAATTGATTTAGATGTAATCAGAATTAATTGTTAGGTTAATCAATTTTGAATAAGAAAATTTAATCACAGATCCTTCGATTTAATCAATATGCAGTGTTAATTTTTTCAATCAATCTGGCGTGGACCTGGATTTAGTCAAAATTGGGTTGAATTTGATTTAAAATTTAATCATTTTTTTTTACAGTGTAGGACAGTTTCTAATATTCGTTGTACCTCAATAATAGTATTAATATCGCTAACAATACGAAAAATATCATCCACTTACAGAAAACCTTTACATAGTTAATACACTCTGCAACAGTATTTATAAATAAAAGAAATATCAAGGGACCAATCACACTGCCCTGGGGCGCACCTTGACTTAACTTAAAATTGTCACAAATAACATCGTCGACTCTGACCAACATTCTACAATCACGCAGAAAAGATGTAACCCAGTCGTTTAATCTGTTTTAGGGAAACCTCTGCATACAATTTTTCGTTAATCGTTTTAGGGAAACCTCTGCATACAATGGGCTAGTATCAAAATGAACCCCTTTGCAGATTACGTAATAAAGAGGAGGAGACTGTTTCTATTATACGTGAAAGCGCCACACTAACTCGTTGGAGATTAACAAACTACCTAAGGGAGCCCGATATTCAGAAATAGACCTCCGCTGGCAAGGGCGTCTATATTTTTCCTTTTGGGGGGGGGGGGGGGGGTAATTTCAGTGTGGGTTGAACAGGTCCTTATTTTAGCATGAAAAACTGGTGGAAAATTCTGTCTCTGTCTAGCGGATCAAAATAAAATTAAGAAAAAAAATCCAAATACAAAACACACTTTAAGAAACAAATATATATTAAATTATTATATTTGTGTAAAAATCAAATCTTTTACTCCTAAGAACTTGGATATAAAAAATTTAATCCTAAAATAATTCTCTAATTTTTATTTGGTTTCAAGAGGAACTATAAAAAAGTAAAAATAAAAACTTATTAAAACAATAAACTAACTTTCATTTGGTTTTAAGTTACGAGCATGTACTTATTCACACATAATGAAAACTTAAAATAGGTAGGTACTCTGAATTAAAGAACAAAATCTAAATTCCTGTTTTTAATTTTTGCGAATCTGTCCAAGACAGCATTTATGTCGATAGTTATATTTACATGCAGGAGAGCTAATCCGACTAATCTTTCCTGACTCATAGTTGCCCTAAGCCAGGTTTTTAATCTTTTTAGTGCGCGGCACCGCTAAATCGCGACTGCGTGGGGTGGAGCGTGCAGCTCTGAAAAGCGCGCTAAAGCCCTGAAGGCCGAAATGTCGCGTGTCGGTCCACATAGGACGTGATGCAGGCCTGTTTCCTATTCAGGCGCCCAATTTATGGAGTTTTACAACATTGCATGGAGTTGAAGCATGAAGTATAAAAATAAAAAAGGAAATCATTTTTAGGGAAAACAGTTTTTACTAAAATGTGTGTAAGGCAAACAGGCTACTTTTAATAGAGCAATAATATTTTTCAGATATTTCTCGGGGGGGGTGGTGATTACCCCCATTACCCCCCCCCCCCCCCCATATAGATGCCCTTGTCCGCTGGTTACTTAGTACTGGAGTACTTAGCCTGATAAAAGCGACAAAAGCCTAGTGCAACACGGCTCACAATAAACTTTACTGACTGCGTTGAAGAGAAGGTACACACCTCAGCCTCTTGTAGCCTCAATAAATCAATTAGTTATCAGTTATGACGTACAGAAGTAGGTGCATTTGGTGTCAGTGGGGAAATATACGTTGATATTGTTATTTTGTGGCTGGGATATCTTCATTGTTATAATTTCATTTCGCAAAGGATGTTCCGTGCCAAAATTTCAGCTGGCTTTCCAAATTTTTAATTTATTCCCTCGATGTATTTCATTTAATTACCTTGAGCTACTTTACCATGTTAAATATTAATTACGTCAACGTTTATAAACGTCGGTATATCCGGCTAAAATATTTGACTGCACGGCATATTATAATTAATAAAGGCAATGTTGTTACGATAGCGCACTTAATTAGAAAGCTAATTACACCTTAGTTGATTATAAAGTAAATTGAAACATTAATTTTGTGATTCTTGGCCCTTATCTAAATTTGTATCAACGACATACAATACGCCCGTTGTACACATCCTTACTAATTATACAATAATATTATTCATAATAACATGAAGCTTTACCATTTAGATAGTGATCCTGTATTGCGTGAACTCTAACGTTTATTGTGTAGTTGTTTTCCTGCGCTGTACTTAACGTGTCTTTAAAAAAGTTCATTTATTTATTCGTCCGTGAACGCATGGATAACGTTAATAATACAGGGTGTCCACCACGAAAAACTCTCCAACCAAGTTTATTTTTTTGGTATTTTCCCCCCATGCTTGAACTCCTAAGTAGGGTTGGAAGGCTTTCACACTTAAGACCTTAAATGGGAAGAGGGCCGAGTGATACCTTATTTTAAAGGGAGTTGAATTGCCTTTCCACTGGAACCTTGCTCGTAGAAATCGGGTGAGAAGTTTCCGAGACATTTGCGTTCAGATTCACTAAAAAGGTTTAAGATTTAGTATTGGTTTAAATTGAGATCTTCTAGTTGATCAGTTATGTTTTGACAAGTTTTTGTCCTGTCATTGTTAATAAGTCGTCATTAAAAACTTATCAATTATTTTGATATTTAAGCGATTTGCTTGCTTTCCAAATGATTTTCATCTTGGAACGGGTTGCTAGGATTAATTTAGTTCCATTATTGTCGAAAGTACGTACTAAAGTTGCTCATTTCTTTACAAATTTACGAAAAAATATTCATAGTATAAAACTTAGCTGTCTTATTCCTACACTTGTCAATTTAAAACTTTTGGTTGTCAAATTAGACCGGACTAGCGTTGGAGAATCTGGCTGTAAATGTTAAAGAAATTTGGGTTTAAATCTAAACAAAATACTAAATACGCATAATCATGACAACACTGTAACAATAGGTCTTTGGAATTCCACTTGTTCTGTCGAAAAAAGGCTATCATTAGTTTGTTGTTGATACCGGTTAAATTTATAGTAAAATTAATAATTTTGCTATAAATTTTGTTTCGTTCAAGTACGCATTAAAATAACGTATGCTCTTTGAAGAAAGAGTTGTAATTATTTAACTTTTTTTTAGAAATAACGGTTTTGCTAGAGCTGCCGCGTTATCTTATAATGAATAACAGCCAATTGGACACCTGTCTCATAATTACGTGCGAGAATTAGTGGCGAAATTTCGCGAAACAGGATCACTTCTAAACAAAAAAGAAATATTGAAAATCCTCTAAGAAATGAAGTTGTAGACTTTGCAGTTTTGGGTCATATTACAATAATTGATCCCACACTTACCATAAGGAAAATGTCAGAAGTGTCGGGTGTTTCGCAACAACCATCCACAGAATTTTTAAAAAGCATAAATTCCATCCCTATAAGATAAAACGGGTTACTGAAGTCGATATCGATCGCCGTTTGGAATTTTGCGAATTAACGAACGAAAGAATCACTCGCGATCTACAAATTGTTTTCAACATTTGTTTGCCAGATAAATGCTCTTTTTTCCTTTATTATTTATTTATATTTTTTATTTATATTTTTTTCCTTTATAGTAACAACATCCAGAAAAATTAAATGTGTAGTTAGTAGGGTAGTATCGGGTCCTATTTTCTTCCTGGTCATTTAACATTTAACTGGTCAAATTTATCTAGAGTTGTTAGAAACCATTATGGACCACACTGAAAAAATTGTATTGTTATCGCTTAACAATATAGTATTGTCAAGGAAAATATAGTTACGAATACAATTTATATTGCTAGTGTTACCAGAGTCCAAAAAGCCGAATTGTCATCATAGCCAAATGCATATCGTTATATTTTTAACCACTCAGTCTTGGAGCTACAGCAATACTGTATAGTTATGGTATTGAAATAACTATATCATTCGTTATTTTAACAAAAATATTTAGTTAATAATTTGATATCCATATAATTTGTTAACCTACAAATCCTGTATGGTTATCCTAGCAATACAGAATGTTTAAAAGCATTTTGTTGACGCCCAGCAACAGTCTTTTGCGATTGTCGGCAATATATAATAGTATGATACTTAATATTTTATAACAGGACGAACCTGTATAAGTTCTTTGTAACTTCTTGGTTCAATAAAGATTTCACACACACATATTAAACGATGACCTCGAATGGGGGTTGATTCTAGTAAATCGCTGCATAGAATTGCATGTCTTTTTCTAACACCACAAATATGACGAGGATAAAGCATGTGCCCGGTGCCCGGGTTCTTTCTTCGTTTGTATTTCCAGGAATTGTTTTGATTCTTGGTTGGAGGCATTATATTATTATATTATTTGGCGTACCTATTTACTTTTTACCGTTATTTTAGCAGAAGCTTAGAGGAGTGAAGGTGTTTGTGGTTTGTGGTGACATCGACCTGTTAAGGTAAGGGAATTAAACTAGTTTAATTTGATTTGTATAAATGTTTCCATTAATATTATATTAGAAAAGAAAGGATATGGACATGATGAACATTGTACGGAAAAAATGGAATATCCAAGTACCTAGGTCTATTTTTTTTATCTTACGCCGTTTCTTATATTAGGTGGACATGTTTGAACCAATCTGTGATGATAACAGTGATGACACAACCCTTGTTTCACGTTTTACTGCTTTTATGATATTTTTAAGGCAAAACTTTTGATATGCAACGAATAGGTTTGGGGTTTCTATGAAGTTCCCACAGATAATTCCGAAAATAATTTGATTGTTATACAGCGTGTCCAGAAACCATCCTAACAAATGGGAAACTTTTTTATTATTGATTTTAAGAAAAAAAGTGTCTATATAACAAGTTCTGCATTGTGAGAAAATAGCATTGTCATTTATTTGCCATTCAAAAATTTGATCTAGTACGTACAGGTATTGATTTTACGAAAAAAGTATCTCTTTATAAAAAGGTCTGCTTCATGATAAAATAGCATTGCTATTCAAAAATTTAATCTAGTACATACAGGGTGGCTCAGAAATGAAAAAGTCTTAGTCCACGTGAAGCTAAAAAGACAAAATTGTTGTTTAGAGGTAAACTGCCACTGCAAATGTACAATACAATGATGTTTTTGTTTCATTAAAAAATATATACGGCGTGTCTTCAAAATGGGAAAAATGGTATTATTGATTTTACGAAAAAAACTGTCTGTTTATGAAAAGTTCTGCTTCGTGATAAAATAGCCCTGCCATTTATCTAGCACATACAGAGTGACTCAAAAATGAAAAAGTCCCAATCCACGTAAAGCTAAAAAGACAAAATCGTTATTTAAAAGTAAACTGCTACTGCAAATGTACCAACCAGAGTTATTTTTTTATGTTAGTGAATTAGGTTTGGAACATACAAAAATAAAATTATGTTTTTGATATCGCCTTTACAAAAAAAGTTTATATTACTTAATAAAAAGTTCTACATTGTATTTTATCTATGGCATACAGGGTGACTAAAAATTTAAATCAAAATTGTGAGTAAGCTTTCTGAGCCACCCTGTATTGTCTTTCGTCAAGCTTTTGAATAACCATGCTTTTTGACAATGTAGAACTTTTTATGAAGATATAGGTATCTTTTTGTAAAGTCGATAATAAAAAAAAATTAGACTCGTGTATGTTTCAAACCTAATTCACTAAAAATCCAAAAAACGTGCTTTTATGAGTAGCATGCTAAAAAGTTAAAAATAAATTATAGTTTACGGTTGGTATACAAAGTTTTTATGTCGAAATGAGAAATTTGTGTTAGAAATTTATAAAACTAGGATTGTGCTTTCTTAACTGTTGTCTTGTTAATTTTATCATTTATTTTAGAACATGAACAAGCACTGGCTTTAATCCTTTTGCCCTATCTTTTCTCAAAAACTGTTTTAATAAAACCCAATTCACACAAAAAAATTCAGTGGAGGCCATCCAAGTTGGAAGTACAAGAATCGTTTATGGTGCACGTTAAAACCGCTACAGAAGTTCAACCTTTTTTGGAACGCCGTTGCAAGAAATATATGGACCTAAAAGAACTTTTTTTTAACTTGGAATAAATTTTGTTTTGCATATTTTTTGTTTGTTTTCCCAATTGCCTACCCAACCTAACAATACAATATAGTTATTGTAACTATAACATATAGCTAACTAAAAATACAATATAGTGATTGTAACCATCATAACATATAATAGTTAACCAACAATACAATATAGTTATTGCAACTATAACATATAGTTAACTAACAATGCAACATAGATATTGTAACTGTACCATATAGTTAACTAACAATATTTTCTTGTTAAGTTAACTGTCTAATATAGTTATATGAATCCTAAGCATTGTTTGCCTAGCAATTTTCCATATTGTCAGAGGTATCAAAATCATATTGTTACCATAACAATATTTACTTAACCATATCCATATGGTGCTGATAACAATATGTATGGCTGTGCCTATACTAATCATACAGTATTGTTAGGATCATGATATATATGGTTATGGTAGCAATACATTTTTTTCAGTGCAGGCTTTAACGAATGCTCGTGAAGAAGATGACCGCCATCGGCCATAAAATCTAATTTTTCAGCAAGATGGGGCACCCCGCACTAGCATTTCGTGTAAGTCAGTACCGGGATGACAATTTTCCAGGAAGATGGATTGGGAGAAGAGGTCGTATTGAATGGCCTGCAAGATCTTCTGATCTATCGCCACTGAACTTTTTCTTGTGGGGACATTTAAAAATAAAAATGTATGCAACCCAGCCCAATTCTTTAGTAGACTTGCGATAACGAATATTATACGTCATAATGTGTCACCACATTAAAATAACCGAAAACGATTTAAATGACAGGAGAGCATTGAGAGACAAGCAAACTGCGTTTTGTCCGCAATAATACGACTTGTCTCTAAATACGTAGGTTAATTGCCATTATAATAAAAAACCCAACGCCATCTTTTGTTGGAAATGATAAAAAATGACCAAAATGCGATTTGAAAGTCCACTCCTCAATTGATCTTTTTAATACGAAGCCGCCACAATTATATATAGTTCGTACAAATTAAAAACCGTTGCACGTCATCAAACACGTGTTTAAGTTTTAGAGGACACTGTTGCCAGATTGTTATAAATTTATCGAATATTGAGAAATAATTTACCTAGCACATGGATGGATTTTTTTTGAATTATTTACTCATTTATTTTTTGTTAAATGACTTATCATTTAACATTAAAAAGATGTAGAATAATTTAAAAAGTTTATATCGTTGTAAAAGACATTGATTAGTGTATAAATATGCAAGCACAAAAAAGAGTACGAAAAATGATATGTAAAACTGGTCACAGACGCAAGGACATGTAGGCGTGCATCAACGCACGTTCATCAATGCCCGTGTGTAAGTATGGAATGACAAAATTTTTTTATCGTGCGTGCCACATTCATACCATACACGGGCGTTGATGCAAGCGCTTTGATGCACTCATACATCTCTCTGTGTCTATGGCCAGCTTAAGTAAAGATATCTTTTAATGGGAGAACAAAATGGTAGGAAAAAAGTACACTGAATTTTATTAATTTTTTAAAATATATTAAAGAATAAAAAACTTTTTCACAAGCACCATTCAGTTTTTTTATGTTCTGACAAGACCGAAGTCTAAGTACTATGTACCGTGGGTGTACTGAGGAAATCCCACTCACACATCCAGAGGTGGAAACACCCGTACGGACTTCACCAGCCCTTTAAGAGGATGTGTGGGGTGGTACCACCTCGGTCGACGAAGAAATCCTCTACCACCTTCCTAACACATGTACAAATATTGTAGTGCAGTTCTTTGTACTGTCGCACAATTGTCTTGTCAGGGACGCCTGGTACGCTAGGTACCGATTGGACAGCGCGTCTGTCTTTGTCATGGGTGGACTCACCACCTTGTTACCCCGCTAGCCAGAAATTGCTAGCGATCCACCAAGGAAGAGGTGACGATATTTAAAATTCAAAAAAGAATGTTTTTCCAGAAGGTGTCTCTAGGATGGGACAAAGCCCGGAGTGTCCCGGAGACCTTCTAAGAAGTGAGAAAGCTGGCACGGGCATGTCCAGCAATTTTTTTAAATTAGGGTAGTCGTGACTACCCAAAACTGAGATATTGCATGGTGGGCAAATTTTGCTTTCTTAGCCTTTGTCAGTTGTTGGAATTTACTTTTATCAAGGAAAGTCTTGTTTTTGTAACGTCATGTCTCCGAGCCCCCTAAATCTAACTACATACATGCATTGTATTAGGGCTAAAACTTTCTTAGTTCTATGGCCGTAACAAGAGCCGCTACATAAGGTAGGGGAGAGTGTCAATGAAACGGACACGCTATGAAACGGACAGTCGCTCTAGTGTAAATACCCTTTATTATAAAGCGGTGGTAAATAGCATTCTGGCAACTGTCTTGAGTGTATCGCGCCACAGCTGTGCCAGTTTTGCGGTGTAAGTAGGAGATGAGCTAGGTAAGAAATATTATTTTCGGCGTAAAAAGTAAATTTTTAGTGAAATTTGGTAACTTTATTTAAGGCAAGCTATTGTGAATTGGTGTTTTGGGCTTAGGTAATCTTTTCTGTAACACCTTTGAGAAGCATGCCATGTAGAGAGCTTTTCCATAAGATATTTTCCTTCGGCTTTGAAAACGATTAAAGAAACAAGATGACAATTGTAATGAAGTGGACATGTATTGATGCATTGAAACGGACGTCCGGTTCAATACATCCATGCATGTCCGTTTCAAAACCACATGGTTTCACATAATAAATAAAGGATATTTTGTTTGCTTGGGTTTGAATGCATAATCAAAAGGTTTGCTATAACCGCTATTGCTATATATATATATATATATATATATATATATATATATATATATATATATATATATATATATATATATATATATATATATATATATATATATATATATATGTGAATTTACCTTCTACATCTAAGGAAGCAGTCATGTCTCCCGAACACGTAAGGCTGTATCCTAAGGCTGCTGCACGAAAAAGAAAGCTTGGAGGTCCCCGTAAAGGCAAAACAACTATTATAATTGGTACGCCTGAGAAAGACAGACTTATAAAAGAAAAGAAAGCCGCTGCTCCTAAGAAAAAGGAGTTATCAAGTGTCACAAAAATACTGATCAAAAGTTTGTGCAAGGAATCTAGTTCTGGAAACTCAAACTCAGATATTTCGTTACATGATTCCGGTGATGATGATATACCCCTTTGTGGCCTTAGTTTTCAAAGGAACATGATGACAGAATATGAAAAAGGAAAGAAAAGCATACATATTGAAAAGAAACAAGTTCAAGAAAAAGACAGCGATGGACAAAATGTAGTTTGCATTGGTGTTTGTATATCAAGTAAAATGGACTGGCTTAAATGTTTTGTGTGTCAGATATGGGTTCATGAGATATGCGGACTAAAAGGTGTTCATCATTTTTTTTTGAAATAAATGTAATTAATTTCTATTTTTAATTATTTAAATGTTATATTTTATTTTGTTACAATAAGGAAGTTAGTATCTAGGACTTCATATTTGTACCTACTTTGAAAAAAAGTGTTTTTAACTATATTTGTTATTATTTTTGTAGACCCGTCCTTTTCATAACACCCTCTGTCCGTTTCAATACACCATTGTTATGAACTGGCTAAAATGAAATTTATTTTTAATGTTCTGTTTATTTAAAAGGTGTTACTTAAAAAAAATTTCGATAATTAAAATTGTTAACTAATTTATCACCGTTTTATACTATATATGCTATACAGTGTTTGAAAGCATAATAAAACAGATATGAGTTTTTCTTTGGAAGTGTCCGTTTCATTGACACTCTCCCCTACTTTCCTAAAGTAAATATTTCAACCTAAAAATGCAATGGTATGGGTAGAGACATAAAACTCAGTGTCCATATTGTTCTGCTAAGTTATTTACTAAATATCTTCGTGCTGGTTTATTTCTAAAAAAATATCTATAAAAATATGTTAACATAATAAATTGTATGTGATACTTACTGTGCTACAGTTCTTAAAAGCTCGCTTTTAAGCATCGGGGCTGCAAATTCTATGTTATTATTTGTTAACCAGTCTTGAATGGCAGATTTGGTCCATGAGCCGTTTGGTATTTTGGTTAATAACATGCTAAGATAAGGGGCATTGTCAATAATAATTAAAGACGGTTCAGTCAATTTCTTTAATAATTGATTTTCAAACCATTTCATGAAATTTTGTTGGTTCATTTCACCATGGTAATCCGTAAGTTGGGTTTTTGAGGAAAATATAAGCTCTACACCCTCGATAAATCCATCTTCATTGCCAGCATAAAGTACGATGTATCTAAAATAATTCTGATTAAAAACATTTTCATACTACACTACATTTTCACTACTACTATACTACATTTTCATCTATGACTTGTGTGAACACTATTTTTGTGTATTGACATAAATAAAGATATTGAAATATTGAAATATATTTGCGTAACTAACCTTTTACCATCAACTTTAGTAGTTTTTACACTTTCTTATTAATATCTTGCCATCTATGGTGCCATTGTCAAAAATCCAGGTTTCATCTAAGAAAACAAATTTGTTACACAGCTTCTTCTTTTTCTTTGATATGAGATCAGTAGAAACATTCAAGTTTAGGGCTGCTGCTACACGCTAAAACAATATATTTGACGGTAATTTTTCCTAAATTTTTTATCATTATATAGGTATAATATTAAAATTACCTCTCTAACAGTTAAGGGTAGCAATGGGCCATTATTGTCTCGTTCTTATTCAAAATAGCGTATCACAGATGCTACTAACTGTTGGCAACGGCTGTTTAACTGCTTCGGCATTTCGCAAACAGGACTCTGACAAATATAACACTATGATTGTTCTAAAAGAACAGTTTTTAAACGCAAGATAAAAGTTTAAAGCTCCAAAAAGACACAAAACAAAAAAAAACAATGTGCAGCTCGGATAAGCTGTCAACCACAGCTGTCAACAAACTAGAAATGTCAAGAAATTAAACGGAACAACTCGGCAACGTCACATATGCTGCCAACTGCCTAACAACGAATATCAGGCGCGAAATTTAAAATTCAATAAAACACTCCATTACAGTTTTCGTTTTATAATAATTATGCGGTGGTATGACTGCGCTCATTTAATAGCGTCATCGGTGATGTGCAACGGTTTTTAATTTGTACGAACTATAGACATTATTTACCTGTTGGGTAAAACTAACAGTGGTATGGAATTCTTATTTATAGCTTATAAATAAGGATACTATTAATCTTCTTTGGTGCACATTTACCTAACATTCAGTACGATACAGATAAGCAAATTATAAAAAAAAAGTATTAAGGTTGGTTTCCAATGAATTTAGGGCAACCAAACAATAATATATTATGCAACGATTATGTAATGGTCGCTATTAATACACTAGCATAATGTAACGACACGAGCTTGGCGAGTGTCAAAAGTCAAAGTCAAAGTCGAAAAATACTGTCAGACTTGTAAGAAAAACAAAATTCTCATTTACAAAGCAGTTTGTATTCAAAAATTAAAGAAAATATAAAAAATGTCAGAGTATTCGCAAGTAAAATTTCTTATGAAATATCACAATGACAGTAGTAAATTAAACATCAGATTAATAATTTAAAATTTATAGGTCAACTACTACCAATAAAATGTCTATAAGACAAACTAAAACTAACAAACAAAAACAAAAATATCACAGAACTTCATTATAAAACTCAAGACAAACTAAAACTAACAAACGAAAACAAAAATATCACAGAACTTCATTATAAAACTCATCCAAACCATAATAAGCCTTACCAATTAGTATTTTTCGACTCTTCCTTTTATATATTTTCGTCGTAGGACAAGTTTTCAGTCCATTTAGTTGATGACTGTATATTTTTAAGTTTTTATATATATAATGGATTTTTTGGTTAATGTTAAGGAGGGGAAAGGTAAATTAAGAGATTGTCTAGTAGTATAGTGAGGGTCCAGATATAAAGTAGTGACGATTTTTGTACACAAGACATACGGTTTCTAAGATGATCAAGCTAAAGAGAGCCAGGAGTTTCTATCCAACAACCAAAAGTCTACATGAATCCCTTCTCTGGGCATGACAAAGGTGTCTTAGGGCATGTTTTTGTATAACAAAAATGGTCAATAGAGGTTAGACATTCCCCAGAAAGGTATTCCATACCTAAGATAAGACTCTACAAGCGAGTATTAAACGGTTTTGCCCATCAAAGGGCCTAATTATTAACAGTGACCCTGACGGCATAGCAGTCTGAAGCCATTTTTTTGCCTAAAGCAACTATACATGGGAATTAAACTTAAGCTTTGTCTATAATGAATCATAAAAACTTGATATTTGGGCGGCTTTCAATAATTGTATTCTCAATCACCAAACCCTCAAGATGACATTTAAAACCAACAATAGTTGTTTAAGCATCAAAAGGTAGAGTCACACCATGTTTTAATTTTAATACAATCCCAAGAAATGACATTTTTTAATGTTACAGAATCAAGACTGTGCTACAATAAAGTTGTATCGGCTGCATAAAGTAAACTGACCAATAATATCTAAAGTTGCCAAATCGTTTATAAAAACAGGGGGCCCAAAACATCCAATAATCTAAACATTGCACCATTGCGCATTGGTGCCACTCTTTTGTAGACACCCGAACTGACTGTTATACAGAATATTATTATTAGTCATTCTTATTTTAGCTAACTTTTCAATAGTGTTTAAGAGCGTAGACAGGAAAGAAATTGACCTATATAAAATTGGAAAGTTTGTCCAATTCACCACCTTCATGTAGAGGAACCACTTTGGCCAATTTCAATCAAGATGGCAACACTCCAGACTCCACGAAGAGTTAGTTACCTGCACCAAAATCAACTGCACAGTATCTGGAAAGTTAAAAAATATTTGTACTGACAATCCATTATCTCCACAAGAATTTTTAATTTTAATAGCGGATATACTTGGTTTCTTTCAATTCATTTAAATTAGTGGGTAAAAAAGTAAAAGTGTCTTTACAAATGTGAGTATATGAATGGCCATTAGATGAGAGTTGCATACAGTACTATTTCTATGACTATTTATTCATGAATATTAAACTGAACAACATTTATTTAATTTAGCAAACCTGCACACCTGAGCTCACTGCTTTTTTATCCGTTATGCCACAAACATTGTTATTTTCTTACATTTTATAGACACTAAATTATTCTTTTTATATATATTTATTGTTAACAGAACCTAAAAAGCCCAGTCTTTATTGTCACCGAACGAACCCTTATAAAACGGAAAAGAGGCAAGTACTGCAGAAAAAAATTCTTTAAGAAAAACCCAGCCTTAATACTGACCCTTACTTTAAAGGTTTCAATATAAAATCCCTCTTTTAATTTCCTTAAAGTATATAATTCGATATCGTTTCGGAAAATTCTTATATATCGGTTTCTCGCTTATTCCGACTAATGGCAACCATACACCTTTATCTTACTTTTTGGGGCTTCGTTATTTTGCAAGGAAACATTATCTTTCATATCGGATTTCATTTTATCAAGACTTGATAAAAAGTAATGAAAGTAATTTTTTTGAGGAATAATAAAATGAAATATAAAATCTTTTAAGATTTAGCTTCTCCGTGTTTAAAAAAACAAACTTTATTTAATCAAGAATTTTAATTTAAAAAAAAAGTAATTATTTTTTATTAAGCTGAATTAAGAATTCGACAATAGACCTATCAGTTTCCCAAGATTTTCAATTAATGTTAGACTAGGGTGCCAAAAACCTTGTTCAGTTCAACGCTTCCAAAACTTAGTCTTGCTTCGTGTCACACAAAAATTTCGGCAACGCTTACCGCATTCACATGAATGGCCAAGCCCTGCAGAGCAAAGAAATGTTCGATCTTGTTGTCAGCGTTTTCGAACATGATCTCAGCTGGCACAAACATATTAATTCAATAGCCACATCTCACAGTGGAATCAGGAATAGGGAAAATGGACAAAAATCAAAAAATCTCCTTTCGATTCGTTTGTTGGGTTTATATTATATGGTGTTAATAAGATATGAAAAGGTGTATATGGTAAACAAAAATTAATATTACAAACTTTACAGAGTGTTGGAAAAATACATAAAAATAATAACATTAGTAATAAATAAAATCTTACGAAAAAAATACTTTTTAAAAACAAGCTTTTATTAGATGTACTAAAATAAAAAAATAAGTATAGTTTTTTCATTGGGACAATACTGAATGCTATTTATGTTATTATGTGGACGTAGTTCGCGTGGGTGGATTCTAATAAAAGCAGTATCAAAGTTCTCACTGAAACACATATAATATTTTATGTCAAATGTATTGTTTTAAAAGCTTGTCGAGTGAATAGAAAAGAAAAAATAGATACTATGTACTTACAGTTAATGCCAAAAATTAATGCCTGTATGAACTTTTCGCGCGCGACAAGCTTTTAAGACAATACATTTAACATAATATATTATATCTGTTTCAGTGATAACTTTGATACTACTTTTATTAGGATCCACCTACGCGAACTCCGTCCACTTATAGATTGCATTCAGCATCGCCCCAATGAAAAAACTATACCAATTTTTTTCATTTTAGTATATCGAAATAATAAAAGCTTGTTTTTAAAAAGTATTTTTTACATAAGATTTTACATTTCTAGTTACCTTAAATCGCGAAAGCTTCCGTTCTCTCACGGTATAATATTATGATTTTATCAGAAATTTGGAACAATAAAAGCTCATGTCGACGCAAAAACTCTTCGGAGTAATTGTATATTTGTGTTGCGTTATGAAAAGCAAATATTTTTTCAATATACCGTATCGAACACAAAACAAAAATCGCTTTTGTGAATTCGATTAACAAACCCCAAAAATAGGCTATTATACAGCAAAGTTTGGTTTCATATCACTGACAAATACTCAAAAATAGGATCCATTTTCGGTTTATCCCAAAATATACATACTAAACGCTTTTAAAATTACTACACGTCCCTTGCTAAAAACGAATATTATATTGGCGAAAATATCATTTTTCAAGGTTTGAATCCCCATGTACATAGGTTACGACAAACATGGTTTCTCATTCTCGTCAGTCTATTCGTCTGCCGCCACAAAAACTGGAAAATTATTTGACAAAAAAAAGTTTTACATTTGAATTGGTTATTAAACAATTGCAGCTTTCTTAGTTTTAGTATCTTCGTACCTCATGACAACAGGACTTCATTTTGCCAGGTACCTACGGAAATACTATTTTAGGGTTTTAGCAGTCTTTCTTGCACCATACTTTCGATCCTGGAATTAAGCAAGCCATATGTCCTCTGGCTAAAAGATACCCTTAAATCTTCCACTAACTTTATCTGTTGCATCTACCGCTCCCCAGCAGACAACTCCTACATTAAGTTATTTGACTCTTGGCAAGAATTGAATACTTCTCCCCTTTCAACTCACACACTCTCTATGTTTCCCAAATAAGACCTAACCTAGAGTACTGTTCCCACATCTAGGGAGCGACATCACCTTCGACACTTAACGTCCTTGATTATATCCAAAAAAGAGCCGTTCGATTCATCAATGACATAGTCCTTACAAGAGAATTCCCTTTTCTCGCTAATCACCGCGCTGCGCGCTTTTGGGAATTTATCCCTTTTCTACCGATACTTCCAAGGATTTTGCTCTGAAGAACTATCCGCTATAACTGACTATTGACTTGACTGTTCCTAATAGAACAACAAGAGGCGCATTCCGTATACTGTCCAGCTACAAAAGCTTAGAACATCCCACTTCTCTCGCTCATTAATACCTAGGGTCTCCAGATTATGGAACAAATTGCCTGCAGATGTTTTCCCTTCCCCTCTCAACCTCCAATCCTTTAAATCCCTTGTCAATAGATTACATTTCCCTTCTCTTCAGACGCCCACGGGATTTTTATTGGTAAGTACGCCGTTCTGATCGATGGGCGATGCTAAAACTCCTCGGAATTCCATCGCATAGCTATTTGCTTAACGTTATGAATCGCAAATATTTTTACATGGACCCAATAAAGGATGATGTTCAACAATGACATTTTGAAAATCAGGAAATATAAATAGCCAAATATCGAATAAATCAGAATTTCGCTGTCACAATAACAACACGAAAAATTTAAATTACCTGTTATAATAGCTTGAATGCCTTGCACTATACAGCAGTTATGTTTTACAATTTAAACTTTTTTGGAAGGACTTTCACGAAGGAGAGATGTGGAGAAATGTCGATCCGGGAGTACATCCGTTCGTTTGTTAAATTCCTATTGGAATCTAGCCAAGGTCTCACTTGGCATTATCAATGCTTACTAGCAGTGGCGGTTGGTGAAATTTCGAAGTTGTATATCTCTGTTCCTGCTTACAGGACCCGTACCAAATTTAGGGGTTTTAATAGTGAGCCCACTGGGAATGTTTTGGTAAAGAAATAAAAAATTTTGTAATTTGCGAAAAAAAGTTGAATTTTTGCTGCGGCCCTCCTAAGAAAAAAATGAACACGTCTAGGTATTGTATTTATTATTTTTTCTAAACAAATTTTACATCATTTTGTCGACAGTTTTTAAATTTTGACAGAAAAAAATGTGTTAGTAGAAAGTTATAGTCATTTGAATTTTTTGTTAAATTTTATTTTAGGCTTAAAAAAATTCAAATGACTATAACTTTCTACTAACACATTTTTTCTCTCAAAATTTAAAAACTTTCGACAAAATGATGTAAAATTTGTTTAGAAAAAATAATAAACCAAATACCTAGACGTGTTCATTTTTTTCTTGGGAGGGGCGCACCAAAAATTTAACTTTTTTTCGCAAATTACAAAATGTTTTTTTTCTTTACCAAAACATTCCCAGTGGGCCACTATTAAAAGCCCTAAATTTGGTACGGGTCCTGCAAGTAGGAACAGAGATCTGCAACTTCGAAATTTCACCAACCGCCACTGCTTACTAGTACTGTCAAGCGGTAAACTGATCAATTTTCCTATAAAAGTTTTCATCAATTATTAAAAATAGAGGTAATTTATTCTCCAGCGATTTGAACCTTTTTTCAGTTTATGACCTTAGTACGCAAATGTTACAAAAACTGTCATCGTATTTAGAAGTTTTGGAACACGCACCAACTTTTCTCAAGAATAAGAATACAATTTTCTGGGAAATGCTACATAAAAAACAATTCCATTTGGTGCAAACTTTTCTGACCACTCTGTATATATATATATATATATATATATATATATATATATATATATATATATATATATATATATATATATATATATATATATATACTTTTACAAAAAATGTCTCCGCCACTGAAACTAACCGAAACACAACCTGTGACCGAAACTCCGGTTATTCCCTTAGCGTCCCACCAATCCATCTTCCAGCATCTCTAATCAGCCGGTTATCCCACAATTGGACTTAATTGGGAAATTGCGGCCACTGTCTTTCTTAATGAGACCGAATGGTGTTTATGGGGGAAGCCAGGCGGTTGCGACGCAAAGCCGAACAAAAATTATAGCTCTTTCCGGGTCAGGGACCGTGCCACTTAAAGGAGTTGATACACGAATAGGCGACTAGACAATTAGGAGTCAAAATTAGGGACATTAACTAATGAACTAATGAACACTTCACACGATTAACAGCTTAATTTAAAACTATGGATAATGGTGGAAAATAAAAATAATATAGTCATTACTTTGATTAAAGATTGGAGAAAAGTAGAAAAACAAAATGGTTATTTCCGTAAATTCTACTAATTTTTTTTTATAAGCCTGTCTGTTAATTATTTCAATTAAATAATTTCCTCACAATCTTAGTAATATCTTATAACAATCTGATACATTTTGAACACCATTTACAGGGAAAAGTAATGATAAAAATTAAAGATGTCAAAAATAAGTGCGAGAAAAGTAAATCAACAAATAGCATTTAATTATTTTAAAGGCTAAACAAACAAAATATAAAACATTAAGAAATTATAGCAGCCAGAAACACTATGTTAATCATTAATAGAATATCCATTATTACTTATAATTATAATTTTGAATGACAGTTTCAGGACGATTTCTCCAAACCTAATCGATTTTGTTCACCAAATATTGTTTATCTGGAAACAATTGTAGGCGAATTCGACGTTCTACTTCTTCCCACACATTTTCGATGGGGTTTAGGTATGGGGTTGTACCGGCCACTGCAAATCTGAAGCTTTGTTTTCCGGAAACTATTCTTGAACAAATCGCGAAGAGTGCTTTAGATCATTGTCCTGCTGACAAGTAAACCGCAACGGCATTTTCCACTCTCCATCAGGTAGCATGCCATTTCTCATTATATCTCTGTACGTGAACCGATCCATGATATCATTAATAAAGTGTAAAGGACCAGTCCCATAGAATAACTCTTCCTTGGCCTTATTTAATTGTGGGTGTAACGTATTTGGGATTTAACCTGATATTAATTGGCCGCCGCATGCGCCCGATTCCATCGGAATTAAAGATCATCGTTAAATAGGAGTCAGTCCGCTGAAGTTTAGTTTAAGTACTGCCAAGCGAATGCAAGGCCTATTTCTTTCCAAAATAAGTGGCATTTTAGCTGGGCGTCTACTAAATAGCTTTGCTTCTACTAACATTCTCTGGATTATACTGGCGCTGACCATAATTTCTGGAATTTCAGCAATAATTCTAGGCGCAGACTTCCAAGGATCGTTTTGGGAAAATCAAAGCACTCTTTGCGATTTTTGCGATTTGCTCAAAAAGGGTTCAGAAGAATAATGTTTCAGTTTTGCAGTGGCCGGCACAGTCCTCAGACCTAACCCCATCGAAAAACTGTGAGAAGAAGTAGAACGTCGTATTTGCCTACAAATGTTTCCAAATAAACAATCGTTTGTGGACACAATCAATGAGGTTTAGAGAACAATTCAAAATTTGGTTACCTCAATGCCGCGACACGACACTGTCAGCAAATTATAAGCAATAATAATGAATATTCTATCAATTTATTAACACAATGTTTCTGGCTGCTACAATTTGTAAATGTTTTATGTTTTGTTTGTAGTATGTTTTAAAATACAATACTTTTAAATGCACTATGTTGCTTTATTTTTGACGCATTTATTTTTGACTTCTTTCAAAGGCTCGGTTGGGCCCCTAGAAAAAACCTGATTCTGACAACATGGGTTTTTTGTCGATAAAATCTCGCCTGTTTCTCACCATTTTCGTCACAGCACTTCTTGCTTGTGGATTTATTCTTTGAAATTTATAACTGTTGATTTCGATTTAAAGGGACCAGAATTATAATTTTGGTGCTGCGTTTGTATTAGGTATGGATATGTCAAAATTATACTACATGGGCAAACCTGAAATTTCCAGCTAACAGTTTGCTTACCAACCACTGGTGTGAATAATTTCTAGTTACCAACTGAACAGCTCAATTCAAGCATATAATATGTAAGGATTAGGGTCTATTTCCAATACTGTAATTATTGAAGTTTCCGATGTTCTAATTATTATTGGAAATTGCACCTAACCTAACCTCTTAACGCCTAACACGTTTACTAATTTCTCTTTAGTTACGAAGAGTGTAAAGGCATGCCTCAGTAAGCTTATAATTTGAAATTTTAGATATCTAAGATAGCCAACGCCAATACCACGTAGGTTGTTTGTCCCAAAAATAAACATAAGTTCGAGGAAGGGAGGCGGTATAAAGGCTCCAAACACATGGGTGGAAACAGTAGTGTCCTCGCGGCAAAATACGCTAAAAAATCGAATATTTCACATGAAGATTTTGATGCTTAGAAACAGCTCCAATACATTTTTAATGTTATTTCCCCAAAAAGAATCCGAACTGTAGGTGATGGTAATTTTGACACATATTATCTCTGATGTCTTATTTATAAATAGGTATCTTAAATTCATCCATTGACTTTTAACGGCTTGGATTTGTTTTCAGTTTTTGTCAATACCACAATGTTTAATATTGATTTACTTTACATTGGTATGTTAAAATGCTCAAGCTTTAATTGTTAATTTAAACCAACTAGTGCGATTATCGATAATGATTTTCAGCCTTTTTTTTTTTAAAAAAATGTTACTTTAAGTAGCTTCTGTTTTATCGCGCAGTCAATTGTTATAAACAATTTAATTGTTTATTTCCTTATAACAGCTCAACCACTGATTCTAGAGAAAAAGTTTTTCGACAAAAAATATTTCTCATGATGGAAGGAACAACTTTTGCTCTTACACGTTTTTCAAAATTTTTAATTTGGCCCACTCAGCTCCGCGCATACGCGATGTGATACGGCGTTAGTGCCGCAAACTAACTCGTGCTCTTTTTCAACGTAAAAGGCATTCGGGCAAATCGTAATAATATTATTTATAATCCTAAAATTCCAGTCACAGTTTCTGAGAAAAATATTGACTTGACGCTTGTAAAGTAAACAGTGGCAATTCACCGGACGTATTATAAATCAGACGGTGCCCTTTTCCTTGTAGATCTAGAGGCAACTGTAAACGTACTGTGCTCATGTGTGCCACCTTATCAAAGTTTGCCAAAGCAATAGAGCTTGAGCATTGTCACGATAAGTACTATCGGTGCTAAAAGATTCATCCGTTCAGAAATGAGCATAGTATTATCCATAGTATGACAATTTCATATTTTTTATTGGGCTTTCTAAACAAAAATAGTGAAACTTGAGAATGATAGTCTTTATAGAAATTTTGGTGCGTTATTTGTCATCTTACCCTGTGCAATTTACTTGATGTTGGAAAGCATATATTCGGTTATTTGCATTGAAATATCCGTTTCATTGCCTCTTTCTTTTATTCTCTCCTACATAACGTCCACTCCTGTTGTTTTCCAATATAAATAATAGTTCAATTCGATTAAGAGTGAGATAGCCATTAACATCAGTAATATAGATTTCATGGACTCCTCACTAAAATACGTTATGAGTATGTTGGTATATTGAAATTCTCTTACATGGATAATCTTAAATTTCCAGCTGGTAGTTTGCCTAACGAGCGTTGGCGTGTATTTGTAGTTACAGATCTACTCAAGCATATAATATGCAAGGCTTAGGCTCTATTTACGATGTTGAAAATTATTGGGAAATTGTACTGGTCTAGTAATTGCCCACTTAGTCTAAGTGGATTGCAATAAGGCATTAGCATTGGATAAATAATACACCTCATTAAATTTAAGTTGCGATATATCCCTTTTTTCAGCGTCCTGCATGTTGTCGATTATAGGTGCCTGTATAATAATCTTTTTGTAATTTGATCCGCGAACCTCGAACTCTTAAAAAGCCAGCACGTTTAAAAAAAAAATTCCTCCAATTTAATACCTAGTACCTACTAAGTTTTAACAAGTTTGTGGCCAATTTTTTATGATAACAACGTAACAATTTCTATCCGTTGGCACTAAAAAGTCCTCTGGTCTGGATAGCTTTCCGTTAATTGCTCTAAAAAAATGCGTTCCAGAACTTGCACCCATCTTAACTTGTCTTTTCTAGATCTGATATGATAAGGGTATTTTTCCAGACAGCTAGAAGACTGTTCGTGTGCAGCCTGTCCCGAAGAATGGTTCCAAATCCCTTCCATCCAATTATAGATCTTATCTCTCTTCTCTCTGTTGTCAGCAAAGTTATGGAGAAGCCATCAACTTGCAAATGCTAAAATATCTAGAAACGCACAAAATCATCCATGATAGTACGGATTTCGTCACCAAAGATCCACAGCTGATTTCCTTAGCTTTGTCACACATAACTGGAGCAAGTCCCTTGAATTTTATGGTGAATCCCAAATTGTTGCTCTTGATATCTCCAAGGCCTTTGACCAAGTATGGCATGCAGTACTCCTCAACAACCTATCTTCTTACGGTCTTCGTCCCAAACTATGTACCTGGATCGGTAGCTTTCTCTCTAATCGGAACATATCTGTCTTGGTGGAGGATCACTCATCTGACTTCCATCGTATCAATGCTGGAGTACCCCAAGGTTCCGTCCTAGCATCAACCCTATTTCTTCTTCACAATAATTTTGATCGCAGTCTGTAACAGTATCATAAGTCCGCTAGTAGGCAGATTCCTGTGAATGACAGTATTGAGGATATCTTTGTTATTACTGAAGATCGAAGGAAATCTCTTATTTTATCCACATCCGTTACATTCAGTGAAAATATTGACAAATTGTCAGAACGTTATCATCATGATAATATTGCAATTCTGGGATATTTTAATCTTCCTCACGCTCTATGGGAAAATAATGATCTCAGTCAGGTTGTCAGAGCTATACCTCGTACAGTCCCTGCTACAGTGGACTCCCTGGAAGGGGTTTCTAATCTCTGTGCATTTCACAACTTATTTCAACTAAACACGACCACAAACTTTTCCGACTCAAATCTCAATTTGGTGCTTTTCCAGGATGTTAGCTGTTCGGTTCATAGAGCGGACGATTGTATGTTGCCGTAGGATAATTATCACCCGCCAATTGACACCACCTTTTAGTAGTGACTTTAACAATAGCTCTGTTGTGGGAGACGGATACTACAGAGATTTCAAATTGACAAATTTTGGTTTGATAAATGATTATTTGGGAAATATACACTGGGATTCTTTACTTGCGTACAATGGTCTGGACGGCATGGTAAATATGTTTTATGATCGCTTATTTAGCAGTTAATATATTTGTGCCCCTTAACAGAATTGCTTCTGGAAATTTTCCTGGGTGGTATTCACCAGAGCTTAAACATACTATTATATAAAAAAAGATGACGCATAAGAGATTCAAAATGTCTAGTTTTGAATTACCGTGAATTGTCCAGATTACATTTGCTCTGTAAAAGACTATCTTTAGCATCGTACAACAATTTTGTTTCTATAAGAGAAAATTCACTATTCACAAATCCCAAACAATTTTTGAATTTTGTTAATTCAAAAAAAAAGTCACGACTTACCTAGCGAGTTTCATTACAATGGCAACAGTAGTAGTTCAAGATTAGAAATAGCCAAAATGTTTGCAGATTACTTTTTCCAGTAATAAGCCAGGCCCCGACAACCAACAAAATAACACTGATTCTTTATGTAATAACATCAATATCACTAATTAGCATCTCAATATCTGATGTATACTTGTATTTGCGCTCCTTGGACATCAACAAGGGACTAGGTCCGGATGGCTTGCCTCCCTTACTACTCAAGTACTGTAGTTTTATGCTGGCTCGATCATTATACATTATTTTCAACACATCTCTTATACTGGGATATTCCTAGAATTCTGGAAACTAAGCTACTTAACACCTATTCATAAATCTGGCAATAAAAATTTGGTAACAAATTACTGGCCGATTAGCACCTTGACCAAGTACCTGACATCTGAGCTGGGTTCCTCTATTATAACTCGACAGTTTGGATTCCAGACAGGAAAAAACACCGATATCAATCTTTTGACTTATATGAACGTCGTGCCGAGCGCCTTGTTGAGAGGCTTTCAGGGGCACGCGATTTACATGGACTTCTCCAAAGCGTTCGACAAGATTAATCACAATGTGATTGTCTAAGCTTCGGAGTGCTGGCGTTGGTGGTGCTTTATCTAACTGGATTGAGGGATACCTAACTGAGCGCTCTCAGATTATCTGATTTAATAACTTTTTATCAAAAAGTATGCGTGTTCCATCTGGAGTACCTCAGTGGTCTCACTTGGGACCTCTTTTTTTAGTTTATTTATTAATGATCTCGGATCTCGCTTTCAGCACAGTCAATTTCTCCTCTTTGCAGATGCTTTAAAGTTGTATATGAAAGTTTCTTCCTCAGACGGTTGTTTTAAACTTCAATCCGACTTGAAGCCGCCAGCAACTTGGTGTAACTACAATAGTATGGAGCTCAATGCCTCCAAGTGTTACTCTATAACATTTCATAATTCTAGAGTAGCGATTGAATATCCTTATTTGATTGGAAATAATGTTCTGTCTAATATCTCCGAAATTAAGGAGTTGGGATTCACTATGGACTCAAAATTAACATTTGAGCCCCACATTCAATACTCAATATTCAAGTACCTCCAGCTTCTGGGATTTGTGCGGCGTGTAACCTGTGACTTTACTAATATCAGCGCTATTAAACAACTGTACTGTTCATTGATAAGAACACATTTAGAATACTCTTCTTGTGTTTGGAATTCTTGCTACAACGTTTATATTCGGAATATAGAGCGAGTTCAACATACATTTTGCTTTTAAACTCAGCGCTCTGCATCTCACCTATCTTCAAATTGAATCTATTATACAAATTAAAACGCTTGATGATAGGCAGAATCTCAAGGGTCTTAGAATGCTATATATTGTCTTATAGAGTAACTATAACTGTCCCCTGCTTCTTAGCAACATAAGTTTTAATATGCGTTCCAGTGAAACGCGTCTAAGGAGCACATTCTTTGTATCCATAGGACAAATTTTGGCTTAAGCAGTTATACAATATCACGGCCGTGCAGACTTGTCAATGCGTATCCCAGACTTGACTTCTTTTCTGGTGAATCGCGCTTTGCTGAACAACTGAATACTGTTTGAGGTTTGAGGTCCTTGTTTGGCTATTTTTTCTTTGTATGTATGTACGTTAAAATTACTTAATCATTCTTTAATATTTTACTCTGCATTATAATTAGTGATTAATGTAATTCTTTTTATGAAATTCGGCAGTGATCGTTAATAAATATCTATATCTTGGGAAAGGGTTCCCAAGATCTTCAATTAATGTTGGACTGGGGTGCCAAGAACCTTATTTAGTTCAACGCCTCAAAACCCTGTCTTGCTTCCTGCCGCGCACAAAATCCGGCAACACTTACTCCATCTACATGAATGGCCTAGCCCTACCTCACAAAGAAATGTTCGATCTTGCAGGCATCGCTTTCGAACATGCTCTCAGCTGGTAGAAACACATTACTTCAATAATCACATCAGTAGCTCTTTCGAGCCAGAAAATACTTCTCCCTTTCCAATTTACATACCCTCACTATGTTTCCCAAATAAGACCTAACCTAGAGTACTGTTCCCACATCTGGGACCGGTATCACCTTCGATACGATTATATGTTGTATGATTGGGATGGAAACACAGGCTACGCCACAAACGTCATTGTTCAGTAATACGTCAAGGATATAACTTATACGCGAGCTAAACCGCGGGTAAAAGGCAGTGAATAACTTACAATGTTAAAAAACTAAACTAGAAGGGATGGGAGATAATTAGTCCCCAATAGTTTTACGTAACTAACGTAATAATGTTTCTTTGCGACCGCTTTTTCATTGTCGACTAATAAAAAAGTCCAGTTTAAGAAAAGAAAACATGCTAATACGTGTCAAGAGGCCGTTGTGCCAGTCATCGGTAATTGTCCCTTTATTCCACATAAACTTTTATATCGCGGACACGCGAATTATGTAATTGTTAAGGAGCGCTGCATGTAAAGTGCCACTAAATTATATGGAAACTATAGAGAAACTGTAAAATAAACAATACTTAGCTTCCGATACCATCTTTGTTGTGGGAGTATATGGAGAGCTAGAACAGTTATTAATGCTGTGCTTTCCTCCATAAATTCCTTTGTGGGAGTGTTCCTAAAAGCTATTTTTTACGAGCTGACAAAACACCGGCTTTTTGCCGGCTTAGGTTTTAATGCCAAATATTGATTAAGAATATTTTAGATTTAACAAGCTACCGGGATGGGGTCTGTCTGTTCTCTTTTTTCGCTGCAAAGCGCTATTTTCAGTTTTCTAGCGTTTTCTTATTATTTATCGTTAAACTAGCGATTCGCCCTGGCCTTGCACCCGAGCAATTTTAAATTTATATTGACAACAAGGATTTAGTGATTATTTTTAAAAAATTTAAGCGTTTTTTAAGCAAACGTTAGTATAACAGCGGTTATGGTTATCAAAATCTTGTTTGTAGACCTTATAATTCTCCCATAGATTGTTGAGGTACATTTATATTTTGATTTGATTCACTGGAATTATGACTGCTTGGCTTCTTTTCGCCATATCCTAATGTCCTATACCTTCTTCGAGATGATGTCCTATCGAATGGTGAAAGTCGCAGCAAAACACAGTGGTTTTTGATATTAGCCCACTCTAACAGAATTCCCTCGCTCATCGCCGCGTTGTTAGCTGTTTTCTACCGATACTTCCACGGATTTTGCTTTGAAGAACTAGACAACAAGACACGCGTTACGTATGCATTCCTTTACTACTCAGCTACAGAAGCCTAGATCATTCCACTTCTTTTGCACATTCATACCTAGGGTCTCCAGATTATGGAACAAATTGCCTGCAGATGTTTTCCCTTTCCCGTTCAACCTCCAATCCTTTAAATCTCGTGCCAATAGATTACATTTCCCTTCTCCTCAGACGTCCATGGTACGTTAGTACTTAGGTCTTCGTGAGCTCTCTCAGATAAAAAAAAGGACGCTGGCAGACACAGAAAGTCTTCCAAGGACTATCTTGTATCTCATGTGGATAAGAAGGAAATACAGGTTGTTCTCAAAGTTGAGGCATTTATTTTAACAGGTTGTAGAACCCGTAAAAAAATCATTGGATTAAAAATCGTCTATATGGAAGTATCAAACACAAGCTAAATAACGCAGATAAAGAGTTTGCCAATAAATTCATCCCATTACGATCCTGATAATTTTTTAACAACACAACAAACACACAATGCAAAAATATTTAAACACACGCAATACTCAAGCAATCACAAATGGCGGTGAAACCGAAAATCCCACGGATATGCGAACAATATCTTATTTAACTTTTCAGCAGTAAAGACAATAAACAAAATATATTTTAATTCTTTCGATATGCGAAAATATAGTGATTCACAATGTTAAAATGCGCACGTGCGTTTCGGCTTCATGGTTTTATTGTGAAAAATGAATTTATTTAACTGTCCATAACTATTTAAAACAACAGGAGGCAGGACCGTATTTAATTTTTTAACTTTTTAAAATTTATAATATTATTATCTCCATTAATTTGCAACTTTTATATAGGCGATTTTCGGTCAAAAGATTTATTTTTACGAGTTCTATAACCTGTTATGTTATATGCTTCAATTTCGAGAACACCCTGTACATTTGAACGAAAACAGAATACGAGAAAAACGTGTTCTAAAGTTGTTCTCTTTTAAATATTCTTTAACGTCCAGAAATATGTGTTTTTTATTCTTGTTACTTATCTCTCTCTTTCGTGCCAATCTAATTTGTTGTCTTTTTTGCCCCATTTAATTTCTTTGTGGGTTTATGTCTTTTCTTTAGTTCACAAAAATCTTAAGGTAATCACATACGAGTTGATGCTCTGCATAGTAGCCATCATCTTAACTCAAACTCAAAATCAGCTTTATTGTCACTAAAAATTATACAATTTCATTGACACAGCATAATATTAGGTAAACACTAGTTCACCAATATACAATTAAAATATAAAATATAACACATATAATACAGGTAGAACATAAAAATAACAAGCATTCACATCACAGGTCAAGAAGTCAGTTAAAGTTATCACTAAAAAATTCTTCTACAGAATAATATGCTTTCAAACTTAGCAGAGCTTTTACTTTCCTTCTAAATTTTTTATAACCATTAATTTGGTAATCCGCAATGGAAGCTGATTAAATAATTTTTACTTTTGTATACCATAGAGTTATTGGTTTGACTAGATGCGGGTATAGACAGATAAGCAATATGTGTTTAGCATGTATTGTATACTAAATTTGAATTACTTTCATTCTAGAACTTTCTATAAATCAGACATGATGACTCCAACAAAAATAGGCTAGGCAATGTTAAGATTTTATGAGATATAAACAACGGGTAACTTGAGTCTCTACATCTGACTTTAAACATATACTTTATGGCTCTGTTTTGTAAAACAAGCAACATATTAAGTAAATACTGGAGGGAACTTCCCCAAAAACAACTGACGTATCTAAGACGAGATTCTATCAGCGTAAAATATGAACTCCTCCATGTTTCTGAATCCAAACTACTTGCTAATTTTAATCGCATAACAATTGGATGCCATTTTCTTTGTTGTTAGGTTTGCTATGTGTGTTTTAAACTTCAACCCATTGTCTATACCTATAGAAACATAAAAAATCTACTTGCACCCTCCCTGATCACTGTCTGGTTTCCCACCCTAATATCACCGAGAGAACACTTAAAAGCAATTAAATTTATCTTATAAACACTAAGGTATAAAAAGTTTGCGCCAGTCCATTCTTTCACCTTAGCAAGACCACTATTAGCGTTTCTCTTAAGCGAATTTACCCTTGATATCAATACTTGCTAGAATATTAATGTAAAAACAAGAAAGCAAAGGGCTGAGGACAGACCCCTGCGGCACTCTATGCTGTATTTCTATACCTATATTCAGAACTCTTATTATCAAAATTAATCTTCTGGACACGTTCTATTAAGTACGATTCAAACCAGTCTAAATATATTCCCCTTATCCCATATTTCTCCAGTTTCCACAGCAGTATTCCGTGATTGACATAGTCAAATGCCTTTGATAAATCACAAAACACCGCTGCAGCCAATTCGCTATCATTAATACCCAAATACAGTTTTAACCAGTTAAAAGCAAACTGTTCGGTGCAAAGTAAGTTATGCCTATTGAAGAAAGACTGTCGTGTGTGGTCCACAATGATGTAGGCCTGAAATTAGAAGGAGAATCGGAGTCACTTCCCTTGTATAAACGTATAATCGTTGCCATTTTTAAACAAGAAGGGAAGGTTCCTGATTCACAGAAACAGTTTATTCCCTCGGCAAGAACCATCAAAGCGCTATTAGGTAAATGCACAAGTACTCTTGGAGATAGCTCATCCCAATCTGAAGAATTTTTATTTTCAATTTCATTAAAAATGTCTCCTATTTCATTAGTAATTTTTGTCATAGCAACTGACTAATCAAATGGTCGTTTAAAGGTATTATAGTATTGTTTAAATTTCTTTGCGATAATTGAATTGAATCAGTCAGCTGATTTTATGTTAAAACACTTAAAAAGATCCTTTGGTCAGTGTAGTGTAGTCAACATTCATGCAAATGATGATATAAAATTAGACACTGTCCCTCGGAATCACTTAAAGAGTTATAGGCAGTACTAGTAGTGGTTTGTTTAGAGCTTTTATTTAATTAGGCTGGTTTTGGCAAGTCTCTGTCCTACCATTTTTAGTAAAAGTCGTTATTAAAAACCTATGGCAAACGTCATTAAATTTAACGTACTTACTTAGTGAAATTACAGAGAAAAAATCCAAAATTGTATTTAGTGATTTTTCTATTGATAGTATTTCTAATCAACCTACTCTGGTAAATATAACGAATCCATGGAACTTGTTAAAATAAATTAAGTTCTTGTGATAAAATTTCCGAAGGCTTGACCTTTGCTTGAACAGTTTAATGAATTGACCTTTTAAAATGAATGATTTTATTTCACGATTCGGTATTAAAACCAATAATATTACCTGTCACAACCAGAAACATAGAAACAGCGTGTCAGGTCATGGTAAGATGTCAATGAGTCATAGAAATTTAATCAAATTTAATTAGTTATTGGCATTATTGCTTTGTAGATTTTGATTTCTCGTTGCGTGTGTTGAATGTGTGTGACATTTGAATATTGATCACGAAATTGTTAAAAATTACTATATTTTAATGGGTGCTGAATTCTATCCTGTATTATAATTGTATTTTCTCTGAAATTATTCCACGTGAAAGTTTAAAATTTGATACAGAGATATAGTGTGGTGGCCCAGTTATAGACGTGAAATATAAAAACGTAAATTTTGATTCTGGGGGTTAATTTCGGGAGGTAAATTGGGCAGTGGAAAAACAATTTCAAGGGCATCATGTAGCGTGTCAAATGAAAGCTTATTACCCAAGCACGAATTCAACGATATACATATATGATGTAAACGCTTAGATATTGCTGTCCCCATCCTTATCACCAGAAGGATTACTCAGAAAAATCTGAAAAAAATCACGAACATTGAGAATTAGGTATAGATGAAGCGAGAATCATCAGGATTGAAAAATTGTGGCGTGGTCAATTGTTATAAACAATTTAATTGTTTATTTCCTTATAACTGCTAAACCACGGGTTTTAGAGAATAAGATTTTCAACAAAAAATATTTCTCACTGTGCAGGGAACAATTTTTGTCCCACACGTTTTTCAAAATTTTTAATTTGGCCCACTCAGCTCCGCGTATACGCGATATGATACGGCGTTGGTGACGTCTGTGGCGGGTAGCGCGGCAGATGGACGGAGATTGGATAGCCGAGGTTTGCTCAGGTTAAGTGGGGGGCTGATGGCACGAACCGATTTTTTAGTAAGATATTGTTTAAAGGTTTTATTATTTTTTTTTTGACATTATTCAAATATATGTTTTTACTGACCGCGCTTGTGATATTATCATTTTATCTTGACTTTTAACTATTTGTCCTTTCTTGACCTCCGGAAATAGTTATTTAAGCATTATTTAAAAATTTTATTTTTTTTAACAGTTTTCTAAGGATTTCTAAAATTCACCTTAAAACGTGTTTTAAAAGAATTGACTGTTTTAATAGATTTTCTTTAGAATTTTATTAGTTTTTCTTAATACTGTTATATTTTTTAATGATATATATTTTAATGTTATGTTATATATTCCCTGTAATAAACTTTAAGTTGGTTGGTTGGGAATAAAGAATTAAAATAAATAAATAAAAAAGTGTCATTTACCGCCCCAGAGTGTTTGAAGGCCGACGCGATAGCGGAGGTCTTCAATATTCGAGGGCGGTTAACGACACTTATCGCCCAAAATACGTATTACGTTTTATGCACGATCGGGCTTTTTCAGTTCAAAAGTATAAATATATAACTATACCTCTATAATAGTAAAAGTATAAAGGTAAAATAACTATCTATAATTTCACATTGTTTTCAAAAATAGTCTTCCCCTATATCCGGTGTACTCGTAATACTCTTTAATCTATATAAACAGTTAAAGTTGGCTGGACTCATGCTAGAAAAATATTTCTAATGGTTGTTATGGTGCTTCCCAAAGTTGTTTATTTATGTTAGTCTAGTTGTTGAGTAAATATAATAAATACATTTTTAGCCGTTTTATTTCCTAAAAGGAGAGGGCGGTAAAAACAACTTACCGCCCGGAAATGCGGGCGGTAAGTTGAATTTACCGCCCGATCGTGCATAAACATATATATATATATATATATATCCTACTTTTACATAGTCTCCTTTTTATGAGGACATAATATAATTTGTATCCATCTCGGTCCAGCTTGTCAAGTTATAATAGTTTAAGAAAACTGCTCGTCAAAAAGTTTGCACAATGGCATTTTTTCGGCCATTTTTACAACTCTGTGGATACAAAACGGCTCCAATGATTTAAATGAATTTTTGGTTGTTAAAGACTTAATTTATTGAAAGGTAGCTACGAGGATCGCTGTTACCTAATAATAAGAACCATATTTTGTTAAACAGGGTGGAAAATAAAGGCTATGTAACCACGTGGCATTCCTCGAAATATTTTTTTCTTAAATTTTATTTTTACATTATGTGAAAGCTAGGATTAATATCTCGGAACGACTAATTTCTCTTTTGTTTTCAGTCCTTTAACAAGAATTATTATCATAATGCTTTGAAAAACAGCTGTGAATTTTAAGATATATTTACTAACTCAACAATTAATTATAAACATGTTTTTATTAGTATACATGTTTTATAGAAAATTATAGATAAATTAAAATTTCTTAAGCATTTGACTTTTCACCGGCCTTTTTTGTTTGTAGTTAATTTTCACTATTATAATCGTTTAATTATTACACAAAATTAGATTTTCTAAAATGTTCTAAAACGTGTGTTTATTTTTTAGAATACTTTTACGTAGTTTGAAGGTAATAGGTATAACAATTTTACTCCATTACAAACTTTGAACCCTCATTTCATCCCCTATGGGTTCATTTATTATAATATCAAAACTGTGAAACACGTGTCTTTTTCCCCCTTAGGGGTTTAACTTCGATAAACCCTTCCTTAGTGCACGCCTACGTTATATAAGAAACCTCTGTGCAAAATTTCAAGTTTCTAGACCCAGCGGTGTGGGCTGTGCGTTGATACATCAGTCAATCAGTCAGTCAGTTTCTTCTTTTATACAGGGTGTCCGGGAAAATGTGGGAAATCTCCCGAATATGAAAAAAACACGTGAAAAGAGTACTACAAGTTCATATAAACTTTTTTCGTATAGGCCTCCTCTTCGGAGATATAGGCTCCCAAAGAGCTCCAATGAAATCAAGTTTTTTACACATAATAATTGAACCTCCAGGTATATTCCAATTTTTTTTAACATGATGTATACCAGGTTAGACCCTTCAAATTACTATCCAAGAAAGTATTGTGAAGTACTCACAGCTGCAGGGACGGACTAGCTCTGACACTCATGACCCCATTTTTTTACGCCCTGTATGATAAGAACTTTGGACCACATTTTTTACATACCTTTAACTATTGACTAAAAATTAAGTACTCTTCATCCATGTCGTTAATCCTAACCGTTTTCGAAAAAACGTCATATTATTTACATCATGTATTTGGCGTATTTCGATATCAGATACGTCTAATTCTGTGAATTGCAATTCGACCTAGGTTCGCAAAAAATGTGCGTTTTATTTTATCGGCCCCAAAAACAAAGTATTGTTGTTGCAAACGTTACTAGGTACGAAAGAAATAAATATCCTGCATTTTAGAACTTGTCAACTTTCACATCGCTGATTTCGTGGTGAAATTAATTGTGAAATAATTCGAAATAACACGTTTATTGAGTATGCAGATATGCATCTGATGTATGGTCTTGCATCTTGCAATGCTTTGGAAGCCAGAAGATTCTCTTCACGGACGAAGCATGAATTTACACAACTCACATGTATGGGCTGATGAAAATCCTCATGCAACTATTGTTTCGCATCGTCAACATCGGTTCCAATCAATTAATGTCTGGGCAGGAATCATTGGCAATTTTTTTATTGGACCATTCGTATTGCCGGTACGACTGAAAGGACAACTTTATTTGGAATTCCTCCAGAACGCTTTTCATGATTTAGTAGAGCGCCGAAACGTGTACTACATGCACGAAGGAACACCACCTCATTTCAGCGTTGCTGTGCAGGAGCACCTGAATAACGTCTATCCAAACCGTTGGATAGGTAGATAGGTAGGGGAGGACCTATTGCCAGGCCTCCTCGATCTCCCGACCTAACGCCGTTGGATTTTTACCTGTGGGGCACCTCAAAACCTTGGTGTATTCTACTCCCGTCGATAGTAGGGAGGAACTTCTACGGAGAATCACGTTTCATTGTGATCAAATAAGGAACAATGCTGGGTTATTGTGGCGGGTACAGCAGTCCTCAGTTCGTCGTGCCCGCGAGTGTATAAGATTTCACGGGGCCCATGTTGAACCCTCTTACGAAGTTTTTAACTAAGCTGTTAAATTTTAAAGTTTTATTGAAACTATGTTGGCGACAGGGAATAATTCCTCTTTTTCATATTCAACCCGACAGAAGTTAGGGGACTAACAGTGTAAATAAAATGACGTTTTTTTCGAAAACGGTTAGGATTAACGACATGAATGAAGAGTACTTAATTTTTAGTCAATGGTTAAAAGTATGTAAAAAACGTGGTCCAAAGTTCTTATCATACAGGGCGTAAAAAAAATGGGGTCATGAGTGTCAGAGCTAGTCCGTCCCTGCAGCTGTGAGTACTTCACAATACTTTCTTGGATAGTAATTTGAAGGGTCTAACCTGGTATACATCATATTAAAAAAAAAATTGGAATATACCTGGTGGTTCAATAATTATGTGTAAAAAACTTGATTTCATTGGAGCTCTTTGGGAGCCCATATCTCCGAAGAGGAGGCCTATACGAAAAAAGTTTATATGAACTTGTAGTACTCTTTTCACGTGTTTTTTTCATATCCGGGAGATTTCCCACATTTTCCCGGACACCCTGTATATAGCGATAACTCTTGTTAAGTAAAATTTGAAAAAAAAAAGTTATAAAAGCTGTTGTCTCTTTCCTATACTTTATAAAATCAGAGTAGAACAATTCTGCCAAAAAACAAGGGTTTGTTTAATGATGTACAGAGTAGAAAAAAAATATATAATAATAAAAAGTTATAGTAAGTATATATCACACTAGTTGGACTCACACTTCACCATTTTTTTGTATGGTTTATTTACAATAACCCTTTTTTAAGTACATAATTGCATTTTCAGTAATTAATATTCCAAAAATATTAATTGGAATAATTATGACCGCACTTTCCATAGAGTCGGAACCACCGTCTGGCATGAAGATCGCTGCCCTGGCTATTAAATTGGCCTGGTTTCTCCCATAACGCGTGCTGTTGCCTGTAAGCGGGGTCAATAACAACCATTAAAAAGATTAGAGAAGAGGTGCTTCCCCTGCTTCCACACTAACCACCACCATAACAATTTTATAATCTTTGCTAATTAAACTTTTTTCTAACAATTAATAATCCTCTTTTCTCCATTTTATCCCGCCGTCGCGATCGGTATCGAAGCAAACGCATCATCAGGAAAATACGCGTAAAAATCGGTCACATAAGAGGAAAAGTTGACTTCTCAGCATTGTATTCTGTACCACCACCTGTAGTGTGGAAGAATCGGGGGATGTTTCTCCCCTTTCTCGCTGCGCACGCCTTGAGGGGGCGGGGGAAATCGCGTGTAGAGGGGTCGATGGTGTCCTTACAGTCAGTTTCGGGCGCGCAATGCTAGAGGCCGCGGATATATAACCGCCATTCGCGGTCCCTACATCGCTAGTTTTGCTCTTATATTAAAACGGGAAATACCGAATCATTAACACTCATGTAACAGATGTTTTCGTCTTTCACGAACCTTCACTGAAATCAAACCGAATTAATGGACTGCAAACTAAGATATTAATTATTTACACCTAAATTGCGAATCTCTTTCCGCCTATTTTAACTTGTCATTAGAGTCGAACGAGGCAAAAACGTTTTGCTTTCCGGGAATCGGGATCTGGCTGAAAAAAACTTGAAGTTACTTTTCCCTTCCCCGAGTTAAGTGCTTAAATAAAAATGTGTGAATTCTATCGGGGCTTAAAATACTTTTATCCAGATACTTAGTATCAGCAACAAGTCTAAGTGACACCTTTTTTTGTATTGTTTGGTTGATAATGAAAATGGGGAATTTTAAGTGGAAAGATTGTATTATGAAAATGGATTACGGAAGCTGGTTGTGTTGCTCTCTAGCGTTTCTACTTTATTACAACACACTCGATTCGGAATTCGTTTACGATGATCGGTGAGTGGCTAGAGTTAGATCTTTATTTGCATCTCCAGCGACATTCAATCCATTATGAAGAGTGGGTTGCCATTCTTTTTAACGAAAACTCTGGATAACTTTGTTATAAAAAATTAAAATACTTTTCTATGACACTGGTAGTCTATTTTTAATAAGAGCTTTAATAATTGTTCTGTTAATGAATCCATTACACCTAATATTTCTGCTGTATTCATTCATAAATCGACTGAGTATTTGACGATGCCAAAAATGATGAAATCTATTTTGTTATAGATCATAAGAATTAGTAAAAAGATCGCGCCGACTTGCCCCCATCGTCATCATTGGTATTTCATGGAAAAATGGCAAATATTTTCGTTTACAAAAAAATACCGTCAAAGGTTTACTAAAAAGAAAAAGTGCTGCTTTTCTTATGAGGTTTTAGGCTAGTGTTGACTAGTTGATGTCTGGATACCACTAGTTTACTCACCGGTTTGTATGAAAATTACTTGAACATTTTTTTTTTGTAGTAAGTTGGTTGGAGAGTAATGACTTCTATTGCTATTAATACGTTGAGTGCATACAGGGTGTTGCATTGTCTGGTGGGACATAGGAAATCAAATGTAATTTTGGGCTGGACCAATTATTGGCTCCCCTAATTATGTTAGAGAAAAAATCTATTAGGTTTTATTAAAGAGCACCAAGATATGTGCCCAAGGAACAACTTTAGCTCTTATTCGGTGAACTAGTAAATAGTTAACTGCTAAAATATTTTTATAATTTTGTAATTTGTTATGCAACTAGGTAATAGGCAATAGGAAACAATGAAAACACCAGATTTCTTTTAAAGCAGTATTTCAGAATTTACGATGTCATCGTCAAATTTTTATTTTTCAGATTAAAAATAATTCAATATTGTTATTAAATCAGCTATCGCAACCCTTTTTAGTGCTAATTTTACTAAAGACCCAAAAAATAATTACTATTTTAACATTCCATAACTTTATTAAAAACAGTAAAATAGTTTTATAAAAATAAAATTAAGGTTTAATTAAATATTTAAAAATTCCTCCGTTGACTACAAGGCAATACCCAAAATGATTATAAAACTCTTTTGGTACGTTGGCTAATTGGTACAATGAAATTTTCATGTATTCTGCTGAAATAGCTCTTGTTAGCTCAAACAGATTTGGAAACTTTTTATTTTTATACTGTCTTATATCGGTCAAGGAATAATGGTCCAATGATATGTATGTTGCCAGAAAACTTTTGCACAAACATTAACTATTTGTGGATACGGTGTCCTTGTTTCAATAAATCTATTCTGCTTTTCTTGATTCCAGTATCGACAATTTTTGAACATTGGGTTCATTATTTAATGTAAAAGTATATTTTTTATAATTTCTTCATTATATATTTGCCGTTCCCATTACATCAAAACAAAACTCCTGTCGTCATATTTCGTCCCTATCTCGTAACTCTTGGTATGGTCTTTTCCTGCAAGAGCCTTAAGTTCTGTTGTGCTAATTCTATTCTACGTGCAGTTAGTAATATATTTAAATCAATATCATTCCTTGAATCTTCCCCTCCCTTTGATTTTCTCTTGATGAACATTTCCAATTATTTATAAGAGTACCCAGAGTCCCAGATTTTTTACAGTCCTTTCTACTGTCGATTTACTTGGTATTGGCCTGTTGGGAAAACGAGCGGCAAGCATGTCTGATACTTTTTAATAGCTATTTTGGTGCTAATACCACCTAATCATAGTTATTTTCTCTTCATTAGTGTGGTTCATTGCGACTTCGTTCGATTGGTAATGTATTTGACAATTTGAATTTAATTAATGAAGGTTTTTTAGTAATGTGCCTAGTTCTGCCAAGAAATTGTTAACACAAGCACTGAAGTACTACACTACTACATAAAGGACACAACACAAATATCAAATACGTAATATCCAAAAACATATTTCACAACAAAATTAGGAAAGCCGAAACAACTCTTTATTAAATAAGTGCCGGCGCGACGTAATGAAATATAAACAAAAATTTATGCAAATACAATGCGCATATGATGTAATCCGTTTTCTTTGTCTAACCGAAATGTTTTGAAATAGTATATTTCACAGAGCGATTCGAGTTTATTTCCATTCGGCTTCTGCTCAGGACCACAGACGTCTTACTCTTGTAAAAAGAGTCATTTTCAAAGCTTGTAGGTACAATATACTATTGTGATGAGTGATACACCATAGTTTCTAGAAAATCTTAATTTAAACCATTACTAAGTTTTAAACTTTTTTAGTTTAGTCCCGGGAAAGGATTAACATAAACCCTAAACCAAATTTAATAATAAGTACCTACGTAATTAAAACGTTGATGAATATGTTAACCCAGGCGCAGCCCGTGGGTTTTTTTACAGGTAGTTCAAAATTTTGCGGGCAACTAGTGTTATCAACGCCAAATACACTTTTCTAATTAAAGAAGATTTTTGAATAATGTCCCAAGAAATTATTTAGGTACCTATAAATAAACACCGCTAAAATCATAAAATAGGTACTGTAGTATATTCAACATTGCTACTCCAGATGTTTACAATTACTTTTCTATGTGCTTTAGTCTAAGATTGTTAGCGGCCTCCCGTTTTGATACATCTGCGTCTCCTCAATAGAGGCCTTGTACTAAAAATTCAATTAAATTTCGAAATTAGAAGATATTGGCACGAAGCGTTATTGCCAAAACTGTAGGTGTTTTTATTAGTGTTCACCTTATAGTATCAAAGCGTTCACCAATTCGGGGTTTAATCAAATTTTGAATTTGCATAAATATTTTGTTATCTAACTCTTAACTAACTCACCGAAAGAAGCTAAACTTTTTCCTACGTGTACAAATTTTAGTGCTTTTTAATAAACCTTAATAATATTTTTCTCGAAAATTAATGGGAAAGCAAATAACTGACCCACCTCAAAATTACATGGGATTTCCCATGTCCCGCCAGACGATGTAACATCCAGATTAGACGAATTTACTTTTTTTATTATTTTTTGACAGAAACTCACAAAACAGTAATTCGAGTGGTCTCTGGAGATAAACATGATAGTGAATTTGTGGATCACCCTTATTGGACGGAACATATTCACTGGACTATTTTTGTTGGGCAAAAAGTGTCTATTTACTATAAATCTATACTAATTCATATTATTTTATATGTGAAAGTCTGTGCGTCTGCTTATTGCGGTTATTGGTCGAAATTTTAAAAATCTCTTGATTTCATAGTTAATGGTCTTATCAAGATATACGATATTTTTACTCACAATTAGATACCCACTTACTTAAAGTCAGCAACAACTCCAAGTAACTTTTTTTTGTATAATTATATTCCTAGTGACTCAAAATTCTATTGTATTATGAGAACAAATAACAAAAGTTAGTTTGGTGTTTTACTATAGTGGCGTACTTTTAAGGGAAAACTTAGTTTTCCTCAGAAAGGTACCCACTTGCGTACGGCAGCTCTTCGTCGGTAGAACAGATGGTCGTCGGCTAGGAACACTTACGCTTTTTAAAGGTGCCACTCAGTTTTTCATTTAAATGATTAGTTTTCAGAGCTTCTGAACTGAGAAACCAAGCTCTTTTAATCTAAGTTGGTAATAAATAAATAGACTACCTGAGATTAGCTTCAATCAATTTAATTAACCAATTATGCCAAATTAGGAAACGAAAAAAGTATGTTTATAAATATCAAATAACATAGTTTAAAAATGCATTTGTTCTGATAAAAATAAATATAATGCAGTGAAGCCAAAATTCCCGAGTTATAGTAATATATACATAACCCTTATCTTTGGCCAAAGATTACCCCAATGTTATGTACATTTATGTATAAAAATATATTTAAAAGTCGCATGGGAATTTAATTTTAAAATAATCAGAAGGCTAGCTTACACAGGTAAATATGTAATATATGTAAAGAATGAATTTAAGAAATAAAGAGGATATCACGAAAGTAATAGCATAAAAAAATTACGCAATTAAAAAATGGAATAGACTGGCCTTAGGTTCTGGTGGGAGCTTCTAGAGTGTCCCCTGCATCCTGTGAAACAGACACTTGTTGGTGGCTAAATGTTAGGCCGCCAATCCTGGTTACTACGGACAGCTATTTCTCTGATAGTTTATGAGAAAAATGAAGGAAAACGTGCTGTGAAACGTGGACACCTCTCTAGCGCCTCTCTAACACCCTATCTAACGCCTCTCTAAAATCCTATCTAGCACCTCTCTAAAACCCTGTAAATAATATTTACAATAACCAAAATGTTCGAAATCATTAAAGAAATTTAACGGCTTACCTCTAGGTTGAGGGGATCTGCCTTACTATGCACATGGCGAATAAGAAATTAAAACGGGATTTCTCCCAGGAAGAATAATCATGAATCGGCAAAAAGACATAATAATATGTATGTAAGTAATCAGACACTACTTCACATTACAATAATTGGTGCATAAAATAGCACCATAAAGTCGAAAAGACTTCAGTCAGAAAAATCATGACTCCTCACACGATTAGCAAAATCGGAGTGTCTCGAAAAACGCTGGTACGTCGATCTACGGGTACCACGCATGGGTACTAGACGACATCTCGTCTGCTTGGGTGCAGCCGGTAAAGATATTTTGGAAGTTGGCGAATGCGATGGATCATGGAAATTTACAAAAATATTAAGAACTAATAAGGGTAGTAGTGGTTAAAGATTTAACCGCTACACTATCTAGAATTTCTGCTTTATTGTAAAAAGTCATGATTCGTGTTTCGTTAGCAATTATTAGGGACTGATTACGTTCAGATTTGTTGCTAATCTTTTAGTTTTTCAATAGCAACTAATGTGAGTGTAGGTTAGAACGTTATTATGAACAGCGCGAATGTAAAGTCTCAATAAGCTGTTATTATAATACACATTCAGTGACATATTTTTATTAATTTAAATTCAATCTTCTAAACTTTTTAAATAGGACGGGTAGAGTATACTCACAGACTAACAGAAAGTTGCTCAGTAGTTTTTTATTACATACAAAAGGAAAGGATACAATGTGTTTTTTCCGTGACGGGAAAAACGTTTGACATTTTATCTCTGTTGACTGGTGTCAAAATGTCACTTTTTATGAAATTACTCTTTCCCCGGGAAAAAAGTCAGTACTTTTTTCCCGGATATATACAGGGTGTTTCAAAAAACATGTGCCATCGCTTAAAGGGAGATTCTTTGAAAGAAATTAAGGCAAAAAGTTCTTATGAACATGGGTCCGCAGAGGCTTTGTTTTAAAGATACAGGACGTTAAATTTTTAAATGGTCTTTACATGTTAAAACCGATGGTTGGGATAACTAAACCAGTAAGACGGTTAATAAAATTACATTTATCTCCTAAACGAAATGAAAATTGAAAAAATATGAAGAGAGAAGTTTTGTTAAGAATTTAACATACTACTTGACCGATATACGAAAATGTGAAAAAATTAGTGGCGTACATGTTTTTATTGGAAAAATATTGTACCGGCTTGTCATATGGAGGCCCTGTCAAAGTCTTTTCATGGTCAGAATTATGCTTAATTGAAGTACTTTACACAACGTAAATTTCATCAAAATTGATGGAGCCATTTTGAAAATATTTTGGAAAAACTGAAAAAAATGAAGAAATTGAACACCCTGTATCTTTGAAACGAAGCATCTGCGGACCCATGTTTATATAAACTTTTTGCCTTAGTTTCTTACAAGGATTCTCCTCTTAAGCGATGGCACATGATTTTTGAAACACCCTGTATATATACACATAAGTAAAGGTAGATATTTAATACGCTACTTTCGCTGTTTCTACTAACTCCGGCGGAGTCAGAGAAAACTCGGAATCAGACATTTTTTAACTTTATATTATTCAAAATAACTACTAAACAACCACTAAGTTCGCAATTTTTAAATCAAATCACAGAACTAAAATGACAGATGTTTGATTAGTTTAAACGCTTCCTTAGCAACGCAGGTCTAATTGTCGCTATAAGTACAACAGCCTACCAGTTTAAAAATTCAAATTTCACATTGATATAATTTTCTGACTTTAATATATTGTAATAATATGTTTTTTCAATATTAAATCGTCGTTTTCCCGTCACAGTATTATACACGGGAAAAATATTAGATTTTAGCTCTCGGTTTATTGTCAACACAACCTCGAGCTAAAATCTAATACTTTTTCCCTTGTATAATAAATAACTATTTTCTTTTTCAAACAATCCTACTGTTCCTACTAAACAAAATATTTATTTGTTAGCAAATAACATTCCAGCATACAGTAGGTACTGAGTATAATAAAAAAAAAACATAAATGGTATAACGATCAAGATAACCACATAATAACAAAAAAGTAAAATAAAACACCTATTGTTTGTATCATAACCGTTTTTTTTTCTATAATATTACGCTTGATTTATTGTATACGACACTCAAACATGTATAAAATATTTAATAGAGCTATAAAGGAACATGTAATAGTTACGTCAAAAATTATAGATATTATGTGGGAAATCAATCACAAGAATGCAATTGGCCTGATACTGCATTTTTAAGGCTAGTAATTATTTCTGCTGCGATTTAAATAAGTAGGTAGGTAAGCCCAACCGGCAAAAAAATTACTCGGGTGGTATAATAATTTCCTGTCAATACTTTAAATAAACTGCCTGTGAAACAATGATGGGCAAAATATAGTTCATGTGGTCGGGATAATAAAACTTTAAGAAACAAATAACTATCCCGTTGGGCAGTCCGAAATCTATTCGAGCAGTAAAATTATTAATTGGGCGGTGAAATTATTAGTCGGCTGGCGACAAAATAAATTGGGCTGTGAATAAAATGTGTTCGGTATTTAAATATCGTTCAGCAGTTTTTAAGCAGCGTTTCGTTTTCTGCAAAATATTTACTTTAAAAGCTAGAAAGTCAAATGACCTGTATTTAATATTTTTAGTTGGCAAGGGTTTGAAGATAGCGGCGAGATTCGTTAGTTCGATCGGTTTCTTTAATTCGTCTGTTGAACTTTTGATCATCACTAAGATTGGCCACTTTTGATCTGTTACCAGAGGCGTCGATGCCGAAAATTAAGTACGTATGTATATTCACGTGAAATAAAAAAAGACGGTCAGGTGCGAGTTCAACTCGCTCGTTGGGGGTACCGGACGGCGCGGCGTGCCGCGTTGCCCGGCGGCCTACCGTAATTTTAAAGAATTCGAAAAATTGAACTGCTGCTGCGGCCGAGTTCCCCGCGATGTAATGCTACTGGAGTGGCACTAACGGTGGGCAGCGTGGGCGCCCACAGGAATTTTAAAGTTGTATATCTCTGTTGTTACATACGGGACCCATACCAAATTCAGGTGAGCCTGCGACGCACTTTGTTCAAAAAAAAAGGTGTTTGATTAAAAACCGTCAAAGATACTATGATGAGTATCATTGACCAAGTACTTACCGCTTAACTTGAAAACATTAAAATCACTCTTAAAGGTACTCTAGAGAAAAACACAGGAACAACAGGGTGTTCTGAGGGAAGCAGGTGTAGTAGAGCGCGTTGCAAATTAGCCCTCAGCTCAGTTAGGCTGGGTAGGTTCTATTGGACGCCACCAGTTTTTACACCGACACAAACTGGAAGTCGCCTAGTTGGTCTAGGGACCTGCTTCTCACACAACAATCCCGCTATTCATAATTAAAAATTAAACAGAGGGCGCAGTGAGCTGGATGAAAACAACTTAATAAGTTTACCCTATATACATTTATTTGTACACTGATTAAAAAAAAGGTTACAAGTGGTGACAAATAAGGTTGGGCGATTTTGCCCTCGCAAAAATAAATAAATTAAATTAAACCAAAACTTCGTGAGGAAGTTTGTCCTCACATACAAAAATTCATAGGGTGGCTTCTTAGCACCCGCCAAACAGAAATAGGGATGGTTCTACCAAAACAACTAAGAGGGACGCTTTGTAGCCCCCACGGTAGACCCTAGGAATAAAACAATTCCCAGTAATTCCAGTAATCCAAAGTAATCAATAATAAAAAAAAATATATTTGAAGTTACGTTAATAATTAAGAACAAAAGTTACGTTAATAGAAAAGATTACTATTCATGCAGAGAGAGACAATTGACTTGAATTAAAGCGCCGAAATCTAACAAATTTTTCTTTATATTAATTAATTAATTTAATATTAAAAGAGAAAGGCATTGGCTTAAACTGAATCGAAAAATTTGGATAAGTAGAAAAATATGTAAAAATAAGAAGCTACGTCAATATAAAAAAACCACTAATAAAAGAGAAAGTAATTATTTGCAAAATTTAAACGAGCTTAGGATAATATTAAAAAGTTACCTTAATAAACAAAGTTAATATTTGGATAAATAATTTACTGAAACTAATCCGCAAAATTTAAGAATATTAGATCAAAGGCTAATACTAAATGAGAAAGCCAGTGGCCTGAAATCAATCGCAGAATTTTAGTTAAGTTAGAAAAAAACAAAGTGTGAAGTTACTTTAATTAAAAAAAAAACTATCAATAAAATAAGTAATCGCTGAAAACCAGATTGCAAAATTTAAACAAACTCATGGTAAGATTTAAAAAAAGTTACGTTACTAAACAAAAGAAATTATTACGCAAGGGCATTGATAACTAAATAAAATTGTACAGTTCCTTGATACTCAGCGATAAGCGTTAATATTTACAAAAATTAAATGTTCATCAACTGACCAGTTTAGCACTTCATTATGTTATCTTACATTAACAATAAAAAAAAATAATAATAAAAGTACAACAAAAGAAAAATAAATGGTAATTAAAGAGGTGAAGCCCCATTTAGCTTGACTTAAAAGCTAAGGTTTAGCACTAATCGAGTAAACCGTAACAATGTAAGATAACATAAAAAAAAACATAATAATTGCTTTCAGAAAAATTTTGGTCATTGACAGGAAGAGAAATCACCCCTTATAGGGATCGACCGCTTAAATAAAATTAATCAAAAATATACCCCTTATGTACATTTATAAGACACAGAGCTTAAGTTACAAGCAATTATATCAGTACTATTCAAGCAACTAATTAAGTACCTTAGGTTCCCAATGCAAATAATACGATACAACAAAAGCAGGTTTAACTAATTATATAGCATCTATGCAGCTAAACTACCCTAAGTTCCAAGCGGTACGATATAATAAATATATGTAAAATGTGTATGAGCCTAATAAGGTTATTTCCCCAAAACAATAGTGACAAATTTGAAAATTAAATAGTAAGTTAACCCCTCTGAACACATAAAAAAATTACTCAACCAATCGATATAAATAAAAGCTAAAATAAATCTACACTTTCCAGCTTCATAAGCATAAAGCCCGAAACACACCTTTTAACTTATAAAAAAGAATAAAGATCTGTGGCACTTACATTAATATTATTAGATTTAATTTATTTAAGTACATTAAAAGAAGCCTTCCTGATAAGATGGCGACTAAAATAATAATCACAAATTAATAAATTTAAAAAAAACACTGGCTATGACGCTTTAATCTTCAACGGAGGTATATGACAGGCTTGTCAATGTCAAGCTAACCAGTACCACAAATCTCTTTATCTATAAATTACTGCTTGAAACTTAACGCTACAGATAGCCCAATAACCACTGTATGTGCTTGGCGACAGTCAATAAAAAAACTTGATAAAACAATCTACATTTACTACGCGAGTGACTGACTACTTAAATCCAAGCTTAGCTGTTCCCGCTGGCCCATAAGCTGGTATAAAGAGGCCCTAAACATAGCTTACAGATTGTATGAAATTTACTTCACACTATTCAAGCTTCAAAAATATAGTCCCGCGTTCGAAAGAATGAAAAATTAGATAATGTAATTTTACTATTAGCAAATTGAGTGGTGAGTGGTTATTATCAGTCAAAATAAGAGGCAGTACACCGAGCTACAAAAACTAGTCTTAGAAAATAGTGCTGTGAAGCAGCATTTTCGATAACCATTGACCGCTGAAATTTAAATTACAATGTATGGGCGTAAAAAAAAATAAACGATTAATAAGTATTAGAGAAACACGGGGCAAAAAAAGGCTTCAAAGTGACTTACCCCGTAAGCAGGAGGGTTAGACACTCCAGACTCCCCATACAAAACACCAAAAACGGGGGCAGCTACCAGCGGTCTCCAGATCGTCAGGCCGATGTAATGGCTGGAGGAAATAAAAGAGAGAAAACCCTTAGACACGACAATTTTACATGCACGTGGCATCACGAAGCAGACTCGCAAAAAAACTCATCTATATATAAAAAAAACTAGCTCACCTGATATGATGTTATCAAACGAAGATGCAGATAAAATCTTGCCCAGTAAGCAATAATTCAGCAGATGAATTTTTAATCGCAGTCCCGGAACTTAATCCATAAACTTGAGCCTTCAAAATGGCTGAAACCGACACTGCGATACTGCTACCTTCGTTGAAGACCAAAGTGGAAATGCCCGACAGTGGACCGCCCTTCCGAACAAAATGGTTCTTACATTAATATTTGCGCCAGCGCCAAAAAGGACCCACAGAACACGGAAGATGATCGGGGCGAAAGCAACTACACTGACCGGAATGACAGTAATTGATAGTCTAAAGATGGCGCCACGGCATACCGGCAAGAACTACGAAATCCAAACCAAAACCAAGCATGGACCAGAAGCTGCTCCCTCAAAGGACCCCGAATGCAGAATGGCACAAGTCTCCGACCCCAAACGGAGAAACAAACGCAAAAAAACACCGAAACTTAGAACTCCAATCGTCGCCGCGCCACCAAACAAGGGTACTGAAATCATACAGAGGCCTCTTGCGTGAAACAATAAAGTTACGGAAATACAGAAAGTTATACCTACGCCGGCACTGATCGAGACGCACTATTTCAGTACGATGCATCCAAATACTAACAGCTGAAACCCCGAATGTCGAAACTACAGAAAGGAAGACGATGACGTAGTGCTACTAAATTCCAACCTTCCCACACTCGAAAATGCTACTGCACCAGCCGTGTTCATAAATCGACGGCTCCCAAAAGCGCTTTGGGGCTGTGCGTGTATGCGAACAGGTCAGTCGGTTCCCACCCCGAAGCACCATCTCTACACGCCTTAAAGTTCCGTCCGACGAAAACCCACACACCCCATTCACAACTCAATTAAATGTTTACAAAATTCAAAAAAAAGATCTTGGAAAGGAAAAGAGAAGGAAATCTCGGACTTTAATTAATAGGGAACGGTAGATTCAGAAATCCAGGACAGTGAAGGCAGTGGAAAACACCGGGATTAAATCTCATTCAAAATGTAGGTAGTCTTTTAAAATTTATTCTCTAAAAATATGTTATCATAAATAGACTAAAGGCGACTGTCTGTACACACAGGAAGGCCTTAAGCAAGGCGAAAATTCAGGCCCAAGCCAGAAAGAAAGATTTTAAAGCAGACTACAACAGATGGACAAGCTCAGGTTAAGCCGATTTGGACCAGATAAAAGGGCAATCAACACCCCCAGGGGGTAGCCTGGACAGCAAGGGAAGGGGGCCACATAGCGGAAGAACGAAAATAGATCTTCTGAATCAAGGTAAATAACTAAGAAAACAGGCGTTCGTGAATAAACTAATTATTAGAACAAATCTAATTCGGTGACAAAAATGACCTGTCACAACTCCCCCTCTCCTACGAAAGGAGGGAAATTTTCCAATGAAAATTAACCGACGATAAGGATCAGAGGCTCTCTGTAGATACAGGAAAAATTGAAAAAGAAAATGAATTACCTGTGCTATGCTGGCACCAATAAAAAACATAAGTGAAGATACGTGGGAACCCAAGGTAGTACCATATAACTAATACTAACTAACAAGACTGATAACTCAATCTTAAAATAACTAAATACTCAAAGCAATCCTTGGTTCCTTTGCCACTAGTCACCCAGCGACCTCCTCCAGGAAGATTCGGTGTGGAACGTAAACCCTAAGTTGATAAGGGAGCTAGCATTGCGTTACACCCAAAAATATTGTGGGGAACCTCGTTTACTAGCCTCACACCGTAGAATCGTCCCGAATTAAATCACCAATTGACATGCGTCAAACCAACCAAAGGGTGGACAACTAAAAAGGAAAAGATAAATATAATACAACATAAGTAAAATGATAAGAAAAGAGGGATAGCCCAGATGATCCACCATACAAAAGGGAGTGGATTGTAGCACCCACCAAGCTAAAAGATGCACCAAACGGGAAGCACATCGGTCCCTGTATACAACAAAAAAAAATTAATGAGGGTGTTCTGAGCGGTGGCACTGCCACCGGCCTGTCGCAACCTAATAGGCCGACTTGAGCTCAGGCCGAACAAAGTAGCTTGGTCCTCCCCTGGCCCGCCGAACAAGTTCGATGGGCAAACTGTTACCCCAGGGGTCCGACTTCCGCCCCCCCTGAACAGCCCTTCCAGTCGGTCTGCTCTCCGAAGGATCCATGATCTAACAAAGAGCGTCGAAGCGACATCCGGTAGCACCCAACACCGTGCAGCCTGTAAAACGAGATAGGGACAAATGTCTAAATCGATATAAAGTCAAGATAAAGTAAAGTCGCAATCGGGATAGTTTTATTTCGTCTAAAAGGTGAATAGACGAAATATATCAATAAGGACCTAGGCGCAAAACCTGTAAAACTGAGATGGCCGGAGACTAACATATAGTCCTACCAAAACCTAGACCTAAGACAAATCCAAATAATAGAGGAAAAAACCCAAAGGTATCAAAGCAAATTAAAGCCTATCAAAGGCCAATCACGATAAGGTAAGTAAATCAAGGGATGAAAAAAAAAAGGTAACGGAATGAACGCAAAGGTAATCGAAATCACGCAAAGCTAAGCAAATAAACGCAAAGGAAAGTAAGTTAACGCAAAGGTAAGCAAATTATCGCAAAGGTAAGAAAATTATCGCAAAGACAAACGCAAATATAAAAAAAAGGTAATTAACCAAAAGTAAATGAAACAAGTACATCAAACTAAAGGTTCGCAAATCGAGATAAAGAAAATTGGGTTACTTGCCAACAACTAGCAGTGAATCCCACCATAAGTGGTATTCTCAACTTCACAAAATCAGCAAAAGGAGAGAAAGAAAATTGTGTTTCTACTCTAAATCCCCAAAGGAAAGACAAAGTCGTACTCGAGCAAAAACACATACTAGTTCAAGTAACCGAAATTTCCAGACACAAGTAGGGAATAATAATAAACTCACGTCAAGGTAGAGAAAATTAAGCCAAATCAAAGTAAAAGGTCACATCAAGGTAAATACGTCAAATCAAGGTAAAAAAAGGTCCAATTAAGATAATAAATAAAGACTTTTGGCCCTAGTCTTTAGTAAAAAAAAAACCTTAATAGTGAATGCAGATAAAAAAAACGATAAAGAAAATTAGGTCCAAAATTAATTAATCACCGCCTTCTAACCAAGTAATCAAACTTAAATTACCATGTGACACACCGACCCTCATCTCGTCTCGCGCCGAGATGGGTATCTGCGTGAGACTGATAAACGCAAAAAGGTAAGCTACAGTAAATGACCATAAACGTTACTATACGTTACTATACTATAAACCAAGTGACGATAAGGTAAAGATAATCAGGTAATGACAGATAAAAGATAACGAGGCGTAAGGCGGTGTTGGCAAGTGAAAGTAGTAAGGCAGCTGAGGGCTTACCTACTACAAACAATAGAAGCAAGGCAGCTGAAGGCTTACCTTGCCACGGCTTTCAGGGGACTCCTACCCCACCTAGTTAACCCAGTGCAGTACTATTCTAAGCGATAGTGTCCAAATCCATCAAGCTTCGAGCCAACATGGATTCAGACACCATCACGCCCATACTGCAGGGCATGAAAATTGCTCACGACTGAGCAAGGAAAGTAAAAAAACAGAATTTAAACTGGGCCAAAAGTCAAAATTAACGCAACGATAAAAAAAAACTCACTAAAGCCATTATTACCGAAAGAAGAAGGGAAAAAAAATTAAATGTAATTAACCAAATTGAAGCTATGGACTCGAAAGTTAATAAATTCAGAAATCAATAGATTGATAAGTAAATTGAAGCAAAATGACACGTAAAACGTAATATTAAATTAATGACAGTAAAATCAACGGAATGTAATAAAGTAAATAATGACTTTGAGTTGCCTAACAATTTATTCACTCCTACGGACCACCAAATGCAGTTTCGGCATATACCGGTTTAAGGTCTTGTACATGCCAAATGCCCTTACTAACACCGTGTTCATCTTCAAGCTCATAAGTACACGTGCCGGTCTTTTCTACGATCTTGAACGGACCTACAAATTCCGGAGCCAACTTTGCGCTATAATACTTCGCTGCATCGGATATACTTTTATTCTTACGCCAGACTTCTTGACCAGGAACAAAGCTTACTGGGCGTCGGCGCAAATTATAGTTATGTCGATTTTTAACACGAGAAGCTTCGATTTTAGTGTGGACTTTTCTAAATAATTGTTTGAAAGCTTCTATTCGTTCCCGAATGTAATTTTGACGCTCAGTTTCTACTTGAGGAACACCCTCAGCATAGTCCGAACCGAATAGCTTGTGTTCCCTGCCAAAATTAACGCAGTATGGGGTGAAGCCCGTAGTTTCGTGACGCGAAGTGCGAATGGCGCAACCGATAGCAGTTAAATTATCTTCCCAAGTTCGATGGTTATTTTGTTGAACGTAAGAGCGCAACATCGTTTTAATAACTCTATTAACGCGTTCAGTATGATCTGCTCTAGGATAATAATTAGCAGTGTAAAATATTCTAACCTTATATTTATCGCAAAGGGCTTGAAATTCTTTGGATTTCATTTGAGTTCCGTTGTCGCACGTTAAGAATTGAGGGGCTCCGTAAACTAAGAAGATGCCGTCTTCGACACACTTTACCAACGATTTTGCTGTTGCCGATCGACACGGGAATAACACGACGTACTTGCTAAAATAATCGGTGACCACCAAAATATGAGTGTTACCTTGTTTAGAACGAGGTAAAGGACCTATGTAGTCTAGGCTGATGGCTTGCCAAGGCTCTTTTATGTCTGGGCGGTTACCCATTAGACCAGCTGGACGCTTCTGCTCTACTTTGCTCTGAGCACAAGTTCTACAAGCACGGACATAACCAACGACGTCGGATCTCATTTTCGGCCAATAATATCTCTCGGCGACCTTCCAAAAGGTTTTGAAAACACCCACGTGCCCTGCTGCTGGATTATCATGGCATCGAAGGAATATCTCTTTTCGTTTATCCTTTGGTACTACTATTTTCCAGTAAATGTAATGATCTGGAAAACTCGGATTGTTTGTCTTGACATATTTAAAGAGATTGCCATTCTCGACTCGCCAACAGGGATATTTATCAGGACGTTCTTCTAGCTTCTGTATCATGCCCTTGTACCATTTGTCTGAGGTGTCAGAAAATGATTGCGACGGTGGTTCGTCAACAGCTGCGATAGAATCAGAAGTCACTGGCACTGACCTGGAAAGAAAATCTGGCACGACATGATCCCGGCCTTTACGATGGATCAGTTCAAGGTCGTAAGGTTGCAAACGAAGAGCCCATCGAGCGAGACGTCCTTGTGGATCTTTTAGATTATGAAGCCATAACAAAGAATGGTGATCGGTTATGACTTTAAAGTGTACACCCTCCAGATAGTGACGAAGCTTTTCTACACTCCAAATTATGGCAAGGCACTCTTTTTCGGTGACGGTTAATTTCATCTCTTGTTTGGTGAGAGAACGTGAAAGATAGGAAATAACTTTTTCCCCGTCATCAAATTGCTGAGTCAGAACTGCTCCTAGGCCATAAAATGAGGCATCAGTCTGTAAGGTAAATGTGCGATTAAAATCTGGACATGTAAGCACGGGAGCTGTGATAAGAGCCTCTTTAATCAAGTTGAATGACTGATGGCACTCGGAAGTCCATTCCCATTTGATATTCTTCCTGGTAAGCCGAGTAATTGGGGCTATGATAGCTGAAAAGTTCGGCACAAAACGCCGGTACCAAGAAGCGGTGCCAATAAAACGTCGAATTTCGGTGATATTTCGTGGAGGTGCTATATTCACAATGGCCTGCACTTTCTCAGGATCAGGTCTTAAACCTTGAGCGTCTACGACGTAGCCAAGGTATCGTAATTCAGGCTTACAAAAGTGACATTTCTCCTCGGAAACTATGAGTCCTGCATCTCTCAAACGGTCAAAAACTAGGCCCAGAATTCTGAGGTGTTCAGGAAAGGTTCTAGAGATGATAATTATATCATCAAGATACACCATCACGTGATTTTCCAAATCAACGCCTAATACACGGTCCACTATACGTTGCCAGGTGGCTGGCGCATTGGTCAAGCCAAAGGGCATGCGCAGAAAATGATAAAGATTCCTACCTGGAACAGTGAAAGCAGTTAATTCACGTGAGGACTCACTAAGAGGTACCTGCCAGAACGCTGATTTTATGTCGATGGAGCTAATGTAGCGGGCGTCTCTGAGGCGATCCAAAATGGCGGAGATATAAGGTATAGGATATGCGTCTTTCTTAGTTTTTGTATTAAGCTTTCTAAAATCTATGCAAAACCTATAGCTGTCATCTTTCTTGCGTACCAAACACACTGGACTGGACCAAGGACTTTTAGAAGGTTCAATCACGCCAAGTTTCAACATCTCGTCGATTTCCTCGTCCATAATCCTTTGCTTGTATGGAGAAACTGGGTAGTAACGCTGTTTAATTGGCCTAGTGCCGGGTTCAAGCTCAATGACGTGTTCTGCTACCTTGCAGCAGCCAAGACCAGTACCCATTTCCGATATTTTCTCCTTAACTAGTGCATTTAAACACGCTCGGTCGGTTTCAGATAAAGAGTTGCCATCTATAACGCTACAAATTTCCGTAGGTTGATCATCAGTGGAAAAATGCCAGACATCCTGCTTCAAGTCGGGGATCACTTCCATGGTTCTCCAAAAGTCGATTCCTAAAATCAGTTGGTGGGACAGTTCTGGAAGAACTAAAATATCGATAACCCGAGTTCTATTTAATAAGGTCACAGGAACCTGAAAATAGCCCAAACTAGAGCAAGTTTGGCCGTTCGCGACAGTAGAATCAGTCTGTTGCCTAATAAGTTTTAATCCCAGGCTTTCCAAAATTCGGAAGCCGGGTTGACCTACAATGGTGCGTGACGCTCCAGAATCTAATAATCCTAAAATCTTATAACCTAAAATTGAAATTTCTAAATAGGGGCGCTGGTCGCCATGCGCATGAGCTATGATAAAATCTAAAAGGTTTTTATTGGGAAAAGAACTGTTAGCATGTGAATGATTCTGGTTGGAAGGAGAGCTATTGGTCGGTGAAAGGCTTTCATCAGAAATCAAGTTGTTGGTCGGCAAAATGTTTTTACAGTGAACAGAATTGTTAGGGGGTGGATGATTTTTGCTGAAAAGAGAGTTATTGGTTGGCAAGAAGTTTTCATCGGGAGGAAAGCTGTTGGTTGGCAAAATTTTTTCATTGAAAAGAAAGTGGTTGGTTGGCGAAAGGTTTTCACTGGGCACAGAATTGTCAGGGGGTGAATGACTTGTGTTGAAAAGCGAGTTGTTGGTGGGCAAAAGGTTCTCATCGGAAAGAAAGCGGTTGGTTGGTGAAATATTTCCATTGGAAAGAAAGTGGTTGGTCGGCAAAAGTTTTTCATTGGACAGAGGATGGTTAGAGGATGAATGATGTTTGTGAAGAAGAGAATTATTGGTTGGCAAAAGGTTTTCCCTAGGAAGAGAGCTGTTGGTCGGCAGAATGGTATTGTTGGGAGGAAAGTTGTTGGTCGGTGAAATAAAAGGGAGGGGAGTAGTCCTACGACCTATCGACTCTCCCGAGAATCGTTTCCCGAAGAACATTTAGGGCAGTTTTTACTGGTCACATTTGGGGCACCACAGCGGAAACAGTGGATTCTACGCTGTTCAGTGCACTGGCTATTTCGATGACCTGGCTTATTACAGTTCCAGCACAAGAATGGCCCAGAGTTTCTGTGTGTTGTTGGACGTGGCTCTCTTGGTGACTGTCTATCGTCCCGAGAGGTTGATTGTGCCGGACGAGATTCTCTTACTTCGTCGATCGGTTCGTTCCTCGAACATGATGCTTCAGACGCTATAAAAGCGAAGTCCGGTTCCACAAAGTTATGCCTTTTCCGAGAAGGTGGGACATAGGTTTCGGCACGATATTTCTTTGCCTCCAGTTTGAGACATTCTTCTTCTAGATCTTCCAACTTGTTAACTACCGGAAGTTGGGTAGTGTAAAAAGGAGATAAATTCCGGGTAATGATATCCAGTTGAACGTCCTCTGAGAGGGAGCCATGTCGTCTAAACAGCGCGCTCATACTTGAGAGGTAATCGACGATACTTTCACTCGAATCCTGAGTCCTGTCCAGAATTTCCTTAAATAGCCGATGACGATAGTCTGGCGGCTCGAAATGTTTGCACAGAAGGTCAGACAAACTAGACCAGTCCGAAAATCGATGACGATTTGCGCGAAACCAATTTAGCGCTCTACCAGTAAATAGGTCGATAGCGGATTCAAACAACTCGCGTTCTGAAATACCACGAGCTTCGCGTAGTTCCGATACTCGCTCCAAGAAATTATGCACCGTCATATGTTTAGCCTCGCCGGTAAATCTAATTCCCCATTTTTCGACACGCTGCGCCTTGCTACACGAAGGGTGGCTAACGGAGGTGGCAGCAGCTGTTACATTGGGACTAACCACGGGTGGAGTGACTTTGGGCGACGAGCGCGTGTGACGCGGTCGACTGTTGGACGCATTGCTAACTACAGACGAATCCGAATCCGAGTCGTTGAGATGAGTTTGATCAAGTAAGGCGCTTAGATTCGGATCTTGTTTTAAGAGATCATTCAAACTGTTTAATTTGCTCAAAGTTTGAAGTAGCAAATTAGACCGAGTTTGCGATTCCTCGGCACTAAGGTTCTCAACCGGAATTCGGTCAACACGAGTGAATAAATGGACAAGTTGCGACTGCAAACGCACGAACTTCGCTCTGGCTGAGTCACCAGAAATATTCTTGATCGCGTTTTCGATATCGTGTAAAGTCTTGGTTATGTAGTCACATTCGTCGTCAAAAACAAAGTTATAGGCCGGACGAGTAAAAATTTTGCCTTTTCTTTCCATTTTTAAAATAGGACGTAACGATGATACAAGTTCTTTTGCGGTATTAGCATTGCTAGCCGGAATTCCACGAATCGTGAGCTCGTAAATAAGCATTTCTTTCCGAAGGCAATGAACTTGCATATTATAATCCATTTTGGAGCGGATAAAAACAACAGCAACTCAAAAGTCAATAAAAAAAAATCAAATCTAGGTATAATCGCGTAAATCGAATAAATTTACCAAAACTACACAAATGGTGTAGTCAAATACAGCAAATAAAGGTAATTAAATCAGCAAAAATAGCACGAAATAATAAAAAGGTAATCAAGCAATCGTAACACAGTACGCAAAGATAAAGTCACGTAAATAAATTAAGTAAAATCGGTAATAAATCGCAATATCAAAGACAATCAAAGTTACGCAAGACGTAAAATAAAATCGGTAATAAACCACAAATTCAAAGACAATCAAAGTTACGTAATACGCAAAATAAAATCGATAATAAATCGCCAAAATCAAATGCAGTAATACAGGGCTAGTACAGTTAGAGTTAAAATTGATGGAAATTTTCAAAGTTCCATCCAGCTCACTAGACGCACAAGAGTAAAATTAGGAAAAAAATGCGGTAATTTTTTTAAATATGCTCCACGTTGGGCGCCAAAAATTTGCGACGCACTTTGTTAAAAAAAAAAGGTGTTTGATTAAAAACCGTCAAAGATACTATGATGAGTATCATTGACCAAGTACTTACCGCTTAACTTGAAAACATTAAAATCACTCTTAAAGGTACTCTAGAGAAAAACACAGGAACAACAGGGTGTTCTGAGGGAAGCAGGTGTAGTAGAGCGCGTTGCAAATTAGCCCTCAGCTCAGTTAGGCTGGGTAGGTTCTATTGGACGCCACCAGTTTTTACACCGACACAAACTGGAAGTCGCCTAGTTGGTCTAGGGACCTGCTTCTCACACAACAATCCCGCTATTCATAATTAAAAATTAAACAGAGGGCGCAGTGAGCTGGATGAAAACAACTTAATAAGTTTACCCTATATACATTTATTTGTACACTGATTAAAAAAAAGGTTACAAGTGGTGACAAATAAGGTTGGGCGATTTTGCCCTCGCAAAAATAAATAAATTAAATTAAACCAAAACTTCGTGAGGAAGTTTGTCCTCACATACAAAAATTCATAGGGTGGCTTCTTAGCACCCGCCAAACAGAAATAGGGATGGTTCGTATCCTCTACCAAAACAACTAAGAGGGACGCTTTGTAGCCCCTATGGAAGAAGTAGGGAGGTTCGTGGCCCCTACCAAAGACAGAGTAATTGGGATGCTTTGTAGCCCCCACGGTAGACCCTAGGAATAAAACAATTCCCAGTAATTCCAGTAATCCAAAGTAATCAATAATAAAAAAAAATATATTTGAAGTTACGTTAATAATTAAGAACAAAAGTTACGTTAATAGAAAAGATTACTATTCAGAGAGAGACAATTGACTTGAATTAAAGCGCCGAAATCTAACAAATTTTTCTTTATATTAATTAATTAATTTAATATTAAAAGAGAAAGGCATTGGCTTAAACTGAATCGAAAAATTTGGATAAGTAGAAAAATATGTAAAAATAAGATGCTACGTCAATATAAAAAAACCACTAATAAAAGAGAAAGTAATTATTTGCAAAATTTAAACGAGCTTAGGATAATATTAAAAAGTTACCTTAATAAACAAAGTTAATATTTGGATAAATAATTTACTGAAACTAATCCGCAAAATTTAAGAATATTAGATCAAAGGCTAATACTAAATGAGAAAGCCAGTGGCCTGAAATCAATCGCAGAATTTTAGTTAAGTTAGAAAAAAACAAAGTGTGAAGTTACTTTAATTAAAAAAAAAACTATCAATAAAATAAGTAATCGCTGAAAACCAGATTGCAAAATTTAAACAAACTCATGGTAAGATTTAAAAAAAGTTACGTTACTAAACAAAAGAAATTATTACGCAAGGGCATTGATAACTAAATAAAATTGTACAGTTCCTTGATACTCAGCGATAAGCGTTAATATTTACAAAAATTAAATGTTCATCAACTGACCAGTTTAGCACTTCATTATGTTATCTTACATTAACAATAAAAAAAATAATAATAAAAGTACAACAAAAGAAAAATAAATGGTAATTAAAGAGGTGAAGCCCCATTTAGCTTGACTTAAAAGCTAAGGTTTAGCACTAATCGAGTAAACCGTAACAATGTAAGATAACATAAAAAAAAAACATAATAATTGCTTTCAGAAAAATTTTGGTCATTGACAGGAAGAGAAATCACCCCTTATAGGGATCGACCGCTTAAATAAAATTAATCAAAAATATACCCCTTATGTACATTTATAAGACACAGAGCTTAAGTTACAAGCAATTATATCAGTACTATTCAAGCAACTAATTAAGTACCTTAGGTTCCCAATGCAAATAATACGATACAACAAAAGCAGGTTTAACTAATTATATAGCATCTATGCAGCTAAACTACCCTAAGTTCCAAGCGGTACGATATAATAAATATATGTAAAATGTGTATGAGCCTAATAAGGTTATTTCCCCAAAACAATAGTGACAAATTTGAAAATTAAATAGTAAGTTAACCCCTCTGAACACATAAAAAAATTACTCAACCAATCGATATAAATAAAAGCTAAAATAAATCTACACTTTCCAGCTTCATAAGCATAAAGCCCGAAACACACCTTTTAACTTATAAAAAAGAATAAAGATCTGTGGCACTTACATTAATATTATTAGATTTAATTTATTTAAGTACATTAAAAGAAGCCTTCCTGATAAGATGGCGACTAAAATAATAATCACAAATTAATAAATTTAAAAAAAACACTGGCTATGACGCTTTAATCTTCAACGGAGGTATATGACAGGCTTGTCAATGTCAAGCTAACCAGTACCACAAATCTCTTTATCTATAAATTACTGCTTGAAACTTAACGCTACAGATAGCCCAATAACCACTGTATGTGCTTGGCGACAGTCAATAAAAAAACTTGATAAAACAATCTACATTTACTACGCGAGTGACTGACTACTTAAATCCAAGCTTAGCTGTTCCCGCTGGCCCATATGCTGGTATAAAGAGGCCCTAAACATAGCTTACAGATTGTATGAAATTTGCTTCACACTATTCAAGCTTCAAAAATATAGTCCCGCGTTCGAAAGAATGAAAAATTAGATAATGTAATTTTACTATTAGCAAATTGAGTGGTGAGTGGTTATTATCAGTCAAAATAAGAGGCAGTACACCGAGCTACAAAAACTAGTCTTAGAAAATAGTGCTGTGAAGCAGCATTTTCGATAACCATTGACCGCTGAAATTTAAATTACAATGTATGGGCGTAAAAAAAAATAAACGATTAATAAGTATTAGAGAAACACGGGGCAAAAAAAGGCTTCAAAGTGACTTACCCCGTAAGCAGGAGGGTTAGACACTCCAGACTCCCCATACAAAACACCAAAAACGGGGGCAGCTACCAGCGGTCTCCAGATCGTCAGGCCGATGTAATGGCTGGAGGAAATAAAAGAGAGAAAACCCTTAGACACGACAATTTTACATGCACGTGGCATCACGAAGCAGACTCGCAAAAAAACTCATCTATATATAAAAAAAACTAGCTCACCTGATATGATGTTATCAAACGAAGATGCAGATAAAATCTTGCCCAGTAAGCAATAATTCAGCAGATGAATTTTTAATCGCAGTCCCGGAACTTAATCCATAAACTTGAGCCTTCAAAATGGCTGAAACCGACACTGCGATACTGCTACCTTCGTTGAAGACCAAAGTGGAAATGCCCGACAGTGGACCGCCCTTCCGAACAAAATGGTTCTTACATTAATATTTGCGCCAGCGCCAAAAAGGACCCACAGAACACGGAAGATGATCGGGGCGAAAGCAACTACACTGACCGGAATGACAGTAATTGATAGTCTAAAGATGGCGCCACGGCATACCGGCAAGAACTACGAAATCCAAACCAAAACCAAGCATGGACCAGAAGCTGCTCCCTCAAAGGACCCCGAATGCAGAATGGCACAAGTCTCCGACCCCAAACGGAGAAACAAACGCAAAAAAACACCGAAACTTAGAACTCCAATCGTCGCCGCGCCACCAAACAAGGGTACTGAAATCATACAGAGGCCTCTTGCGTGAAACAATAAAGTTACGGAAATACAGAAAGTTATACCTACGCCGGCACTGATCGAGACGCACTATTTCAGTACGATGCATCCAAATACTAACAGCTGAAACCCCGAATGTCGAAACTACAGAAAGGAAGACGATGACGTAGTGCTACTAAATTCCAACCTTCCCACAGTCGAAAATGCTACTGCACCAGCCGTGTTCATAAATCGACGGCTCCCAAAAGCGCTTTGGGGCTGTGCGTGTATGCGAACAGGTCAGTCGGTTCCCACCCCGAAGCACCATCTCTACACGCCTTAAAGTTCCGTCCGACGAAAACCCACACACCCCATTCACAACTCAATTAAATGTTTACAAAATTCAAAAAAAAGATCTTGGAAAGGAAAAGAGAAGGAAATCTCGGACTTTAATTAATAGGGAACGGTAGATTCAGAAATCTAGGACAGTGAAGGCAGTGGAAAACACCGGGATTAAATCTCATTCAAAATGTAGGTAGTCTTTTAAAATTTATTCTCTAAAAATATGTTATCATAAATAGACTAAAGGCGACTGTCTGTACACACAGGAAGGCCTTAAGCAAGGCGAAAATTCAGGCCCAAGCCAGAAAGAAAGATTTTAAAGCAGACTACAACAGATGGACAAGCTCAGGTTAAGCCGATTTGGACCAGATAAAAGGGCAATCAACACCCCCAGGGGGTAGCCTGGACAGCAAGGGAAGGGGGCCACATAGCGGAAGAACGAAAATAGATCTTCTGAATCAAGGTAAATAACTAAGAAAACAGGCGTTCGTGAATAAACTAATTATTAGAACAAATCTAATTCGGTGACAAAAATGACCTGTCACAAGCCTACTAGGAATGTTTTGATAAAGAGAAAAAGTTAAATTTTTGCTTGCCCCACCCCACCCCACCCCCCCCCCCCCCCACCCACCTGAGAAAAAAATTAACACGTTTAGGTATTTTATTTATTATTTTTTCTAAACAAATTTTACACCATTTCGTCGAAAATTTTTAAATTTTAAGAGAAAAAAATGTGTTAGTTGAAAGTTAAAGTCATTTGATTTTTTTTAAACTTAAAATGTAATTTAAAAATCAAATGACTATAACTTTCTACTAACACATTTTTTCTCTTGAAATTTAAAAATTGTCGACGAAATGATGTAAAATTTATTTAGAAATATTAATGAATAAAATACCTAAACGTGTTCTTTTTTTTCTCAGGGGGGGCCAAGCAAAGATTTTACTTTTTTCTTTACCAAAACATTCCTAGTAGGCTCACCTGAATTTGGTATGGGTCCCGTATGTAGCAACAGAGATATATACCTTTAAAATTCCTGTGGGCGCTCATGGTGGGCAGCCTTACTAATACCATGAAATGTATGTGCTTTTACATTAATCAATATTTGGAGTTTTCTAATTAAATGCTTTATTTTTTACGTAATTAATTACCCCTTATTACACGCTAAGTTAATTTTAGAGCAGTCAGAACAGTATTAGATTACCCATCAATTTGTAATGTTACAATATTTTTTCAGCAGTCAACTTGATTTTGGAGCAGGCAAAAAAAAAAGGAAAAGTAATTTATTTCGCACAGATCAAATATTTATTTAGTTGCAACTTATTTTTTTTACTGCTTAAAAGATTTTGAAGCTGCTTGTTCAAATCTAAAACGCAGACCAATTTTTGTTTTATTACCTGATCAAGCTTCACCGCCCAATCCATCATTTCGCCGGCCAATCGTATTTTACGATGTGTCAAAACTGTAAAATTTCGCTGCCCGTTTAAATCACACCCCATTTTTAAAAGGTACTCTGTTTTCATGGGATAACCTATATTTTTTTGGTTTTCATTAGAAAATATTATTATTAAAGCCTTTATTTCGCTTATTAAAAATAAAGTATTTAAACATAAATATTCTTAGGCGTCCAGAACAGAAACAAAAAAGAAAAAGGAAAGGTAAAGCTTTGTACTGTAAAGATCTTAAAATATAGGTTAAAATACGAACTCCAGAGGTCACTAGGATTACAAAGAAGATGAGGCGTCACGTTTAACCCTATCTTTCTTTAGTTCAGTCCTGTATATTTCAGGTAACAGACACAAAGAACAGTTACACCGGGGTCTCATCTAAATTTTTTTTAAATGGGATGAAAATTCACTGAATTCAATTTAGCTACCAACAGCGATCTTAAATTAGGTGAAAGAAGTCATCATCAAATTCTGAGGTTGAGAAATTTATTAAGGTCTACCAAAACTAAAACCAAGCTAGACAACATACGCTAACTTGATTTTTTTATATGCGAGAGCCCACGTAGGCTTCAAGCCTAAGTACAAACGTAGCGTGGGCGTCTGAAGAGAAGGGAAATGAGATCACACGGGATTTGAAGGATTGGAGGTTGGGAGGGGAAGGAAAAACATCTGCAAGCAATTTGTTCCACAATTTGGACACCCTGGGTATGAATGAGCAAGTGATTCACTGAACACAATTTGGCTTTTTGGACTTTGGTAATACTCAAAATAAAAGTTGTAATCGTAACCGGAATCCGTGGGAGTATCGGTAGAGAAGGGATAAATCTTCAACAGCGCGACCATGAGAAAGAAGGAAGCGTTTTGTGAGGACTGGGCCATTGATGAATTGAATGGCTTTCTTTTGGACAAAATAAAGGATGTTTAGTGTCGAAGGTAACGCCGCTCCCCAGATGTGGGAACAACATTCTAGGGTAGGTCTTATTTGGAAAACATGGAGAGTGTGTATGTTGCTGTGATATTTTCTGGCTCGAAAGAAAAAACCAAGCTTTTTAGCTTCTGAAGTGGCTATTGAAGCCCTAATGTGTTTGTACCAGCTGAGATCATGTTCGAAAGCGATGCCAACAAGATCAAACGTATAATTGTTCTGTAGGGCTTGGTCATTTATATGGATGGGGTAAGTGTTGCCGGATTTTTTGCGTGACAGGAAACAAGACTGGGTTTTGGAGGCGTTCAATTGAACAAGATTGAAGATCTAGGACAAGGGATAGGTGCATAGATCTGCGTCTGTTATCCGGTTGTTGATTCAAGACTAGTGATAAGCCAGGGGCTTAGTATTTTGCAATGGCAATAATGCCGAAAAGAAATTTTACACTATGAAATAGCTTCGTACGATGGTATTTAAAAGTCCTCGAGCGAGGCCAATGTTCTTTTTAGAGGGGTAACGAGACCTAAAGTAAGTTTCACGTGAAGCGAAAAAATTCAAAGGATACGGCAAAAAATTGATTTGTGGTACATACTATACCCGACAGGAAATTTGTTGGTGACTTCCCAAGAAACATGAAATATTTTTTTTTTAATTTGTTCCATGAACCATATTGGCCTCTGGCGTAGGATAATTTTTTGGCCGTGCTATTTAGCTGTAAAACGTTGCAGATACATAATATACTCGCAGAAATTTAAATTTCTTAATATCTATTTATTGAAATATTGTTTTCCCATGATTTCATCCATATCTGTGGTTCATTACTGGACGTTTTGAAATAATACAAGTAGTTACTTGATGAAATATAAATAATGCATTATCAAACAATAATTTATTAAAATATTTTCTCCGTTTCATTTAGGTTTTCATCCATTAATATTAGCCAAGAAATTATTAATGCTTTTAAAAGTGTTTCGTAACACAATATATTTCTCTTGCAAAAAAACAAGATAAATTATTTCAGTATATCTTGGACTGCTGCTGTCATTAAACTCGAGTCAGCAACAAAAAAGCATGGCCTTCGAGAGTTTTGAAATCCGGAACTTTCACAAAAACGATTTCATGGCTTTTTACTTCTGCGGAAAAAGCGGTGAAATAAAATGTGTGAAGTGCGTCGAGATTTCGGGTATTTTATGGTAGCAACAAGTTTTAATGCTATTTGTATACTTTATTTACATTTTCAAGTTGTGGTAAATATTTTTTTATTTGCAGAGAGGAATAGATGTCGGTTAAGTGTCAAAAAGTTACTTCTGAGTTATTGCGAAAAAAACTTTTGTAAATCAGTCTTACTTGGCTTAAAAAATATAATATAGGTAAAAACTAGAAAAAAGGCTAAGCGCCATTAGGGCAATATTTAAAAATCAGCTCTGTGCTAAGGGACTGAAATTTAACAAAATTTCTCATTTTTAGTGTTTCGTGCCAAACGGAACACTTCTGTGTCCGTTAGTCCGTCCATCTGTCAGTCACAGGCGATTTTCTCTGAAACTATTCGACGTAAAAATTTGAAATTTAGTACAAAGATAAAGTGTGGTGGCCGAATTATAGACGTGCAGTATGAAAAGTTGAATTTTGATCCTGGAGGTTAATTTCAGGGGGTAAACTGGGAAATGCCAAAAAAAATTAAGGGCATCGTCTAGGGTGTCAAATGGAAGCTTAGTAAAGCACGAATTCAACAATATACATGATGTATTTTTGTATGCATTTTTGTAAACATTTTTCGGGAAAAACGCTTAAAAATTGCTGTCCCCCACCCTTATCACCAAAAGGATCGGTCAGAAAACCTGACAAAAATCATGAACATTGAGAATTAGGTGTAGATTGAGTCAAAATTATCAGGATTGAAAAATCTAGCGCGATCAATTGCTATAAACAATTTAATTGTTTATTTCCTGATAACTGCTGAACCATTGGTTTTAGACAAAAGGTTTTCCTACAAAAACATTTTTCAAGATTTTAGGAACAACTTTTGTCCTTACACGCTTTTAAAATTTTTTAATTTGGCTCAGTCGAAAAGCGAGTACATTACTATTAAGCATTTAAGTGGAGGGCTGACGGCACGGAACACTAATAATTGTGCATATATAGCTTGCACTTGACCGATTCCTTTAATAAGACGATATTTTTATAAGTGATTTTTTATTCGGATACTTAATATATTAAATAGAAACAAAAATTAAAAAAAAATTGAATTAAACTTAAGCTTGCTACTCTTGAAAGAAAACGAAACAGTAAGCAAAAGTTGTCAAAAAAAACCTTAGGGATCACCAAAAAGTCTTTATACTTCCTCAGTTGAATTCTGTGTAATCCAGGTGACCCTAAATAGCAAGTAGACAGAGAGCTCCCATCTAAAATTTTTTAATCGGACAATAAACAACATGAAATCCAAATAAAAGTATAACTTCATTCTTAGGCTAACGCCACACATGTGGCTTTCGGCGAAAGGCGAAATTCGACTTTCGTCGAGTGGCTTTTTTGCGCCAATTTACAGCCATGAAACGGGAATGGCGAGCGACGAACGCCGATTAGGTACACACATGCGGCTAACCGCTCGTCTTTCGCCGAAAGCCACATGTGTGTCGCCGGCTTTAGATCTTCTCCAACTTTAACAGAAGAAATCTATTTTCATCAAAAATGTAGCTTAAATTGAAAAAGTGTAATCAAATTGAGCATACACTTTGTTGTAATGAAAAATAAAGCATTTTTTATAATAGACTAGCTTTCGCTCGCGGCTTTACTCATTACAAACCTTGAACCCCCATTTCGCCCCCTTAGGGGTTGATTTATTAAAAACTGTAAAACACGTGTGTATACATTTATTTCTTAGTAGGTACTTCTACGAAATTTCGAGTTAATAGGACCATCAAATGTTTTTTCTCCATAAGAAGTTTGAATCCTTGTTTCATCCCCTTAGGGGTTGAGTTTTGGAAAACTCTTCCTTAGTTGCAGCCTACGTTATATAAGAAACCTTTTTGAAATATTTCAAGTTTCTATACCCAGCGGCGTGGGCTGTGCGTTGATATATCAGTCAGTCAGCCAGTTTCTTCTTTTATATGTACATGTTGTATAGATAAGTGCCCCGGTTATTTATTGGGAGAAAATATGGTCACAGACATAGGTTTTCAACTTTAGGTTTTTTTTTAATTATATCAAAGAAAAAAATAGTTTCTTTTTCTGCGTGTATTTCAAAACTGGGGATGCTTATTTCTGCAATTTAATACTTGGAGTTAAAGCTTACGTCGACTGTCCTTATCCATAATTTCCCACGCTAACAACTACTAAGAGGTATTTCACACGTACAGATCAATACCCATTTAATAACACCGTAAAAACTAGTGCATTTGTCGGTTCTATATACTCGCCCTATTTGATCACTATCAGCATCTGATAAAAATTACAGAACAAGCCTTTTTATACAACGTAGACAGCATAATTACGATCGCATGTCCAATGGTGTTTAGTATCCCAACAATATTTCATTAGGTTTTAACGCCGTTCGTAAGGACGAACTAATTATGTCTTGCTTCCGATGACAAACTTAATTACGTTCTATCAAATGATAGCTATTATAAACAAAAAGCTGTTAAACTATTTAAATGTTAAATAGATGTGGTGCAGGATAACCTATTTCGGATCTCATTAAAAAATCCTGAGGTGCTACTACGTTCACTTTTCTGACGATATCGCTTTTCATTCACGTGATTATTGACTACGGAAACAATTAAGTGGTCACGTGGGAACTGTCATTAGTGTCAAGAATGTCAGCAGCCAACGTAACAGTAAGCAGTACTCATATTACAAAACTAACGAGTACCAACATAACTGTAACCAGACTGGCTCTTTGCCGTTACTGTATATTAGCTTTTTTCACCTTCTAGTAATTTGTCAAGAGATAAGTCTAATCCCTCTCAAACCTTCCAAGAACTCGAGTCAACGCTCTTGTGTTAATGATGTATTATATTTTAAACTAGCTTTCACCCGCGACTTCGTCCGCGGTATAACAATTTTGTTCCATTACAAACTTCTACCCTCATTTCACCCCTTTAGGGGTTGATTTACTGAAAACTCTAAAACACATATTTAAACATTTACGTTCAGAATCACTAAGAATGTTTAAGATTTAGTTCTGGTTTAAATTAAGATCTTCTAGTTGATCAGTTATGTTTTGACAAGTTTTTGTTCTGTCATTGTTAATAAATCGTCATTAGAAACTTATGAATTATTCTTATATCTCAGTGATTTGCTTGATTTCCAAATAATTTTCATCTTGGAACGGGTTGCTAGAATGAATTTAGTTCTATAATTGTCGAAAGTATACTTACTAAAAATGCCCTTTTCTTTATAAATTAAGGAAAAAACTTAAAAACAAAGTCTAGTATAAAACTTAGTTCTTATTCTTACAGTTATCAGTTTAAAGTTGTGGTTGTCAAATTAGACCGGACTAGCGTTGGGGAATCTGGTCATTACTTTTTAGAGTATATACTATGAAGATTTGAGTTAATAGGACCATCTAACATATTTTCTTCATGCAAAGGTTGAATCCCTGTTTTACCCCCTTAGGAGCTGAATTTGAGAAAAAAACATTTTTTAGTAGATGCCTACGTTATGTAAGAAAAGTATGCAAAATTTCAAGATTCTAGAGCCAGCGGTGTAGGCTGTGCTTTGATATGTCAGTCAGTCAGTCAGTCAGTTTTTTTCTTTTATCTACAGTATGTCTACTTGTTGGAACGATATGGAAAACTTTTTTATTATTAGTTTCAACTGTAAAACACAATGTTTAAACATTTACAGCCGGATTCTCCAACGCTAGTCCGGTCTAATTTGACAACCAAAAGTTTTAAACTGACAACTGTAAGAATAAGACAACTAAATTTTATACTATGAATTTATTTCGGAGCTTTTTCGCAAATTGATAAAGAAAAGGGCAATTTTAGTATGCACTTTCGACAATAATAGAACTAAATTCACTCTAGCAACCTGTTCCAAGTTGAAAATCATCTGAAGACCAAACCAATCGCTGAAATATCCGAATAATTCATAAATTTTCAATGACGTCTTATTAACTACGACAGGACAAAAACTTGTCAAAACACAACTGATCAACTAGAAGATCTTAATTTAAACCAGTACTAAATCTTAAACTTTCTTAGTGAATCTGGACGTTACAGTCAGATTCTCCAACGCTAGTCCGGTCCAATTTGGCAACCAAAAGTTTTAAACTGACAAGTGTCAGAATAAGACAACGAAGTTTTATACTATGAATTTATTTCTGAGCTTTTTCGCAAATTTATAAAGAAAAGGATAATTTTAGTCAGTGGCGGCTGGTGAAATTTCGAAGTTGTATATCTCTGTTCCTACTTACAGGGCCCGAACCAAATTTACGGGTTTTAATAGTGAGCCCACTGGGAATGTTTCGGTAAAGAAAAAAAACATTTTGTAATTTGCGAAAAAAAGTTAAATTTTTGGTGTGCCCCTCCTAGGAAAAAAATGAAAACGTCTAGGTATTTTATTTATTCTTTTTTCTAAACTAATTTTACATCATTTTGTCGACAGTTTTTAAATTTTGAGAGAAAAAAATGTGTTAGTAGAAAGTTATAGTCATTTGAATTTTTTCTTAAATTTTATTTTAGGCTTAAAAAAATTCAAATGACTATAACTTTCTACTAAGACATTTGTTTCTCTCAAAATTTAAAAACTATCGACAAAATGATGTAAAATGTGTTTAGAAAAAAGAATAAGTAAAATACCTAGACGTTTTCATTGTTTTTCTAGGAGGGGCACACCAAAATTTTAACTTTTTTTCGCAAATTACAAAAGGTTTTTTTTCTTTACCAAAACATTCCCAGTGGACTCACTATTAAAACCTTTAAATTTGGTTCGGGTCCTGTAAGTAGGAACAGAGATATACAACTTTGAAATTCCACCAGCCGCCACTGATTTTAGTACGTATTTTCGTTAATATTAGAACTAAATTCATTACAGCAACCCGTTCCAAGATGAAAATCATTTAGAAATCAAGCAAGTCGCTGAACTATCACAATAATTCATAAGTTTTTAATGACGACTCATTAACAATGACAGGACAAACACCTGTCAAAACCTAACTGACCAACAACAAGATCTTAATTTAAATCAGTACTAAACCTTAAACCATTTTAGTGAATCTGAACGATATTTTGTAGAGTATTTCAATAGAGTTTCGGGCTAATAGGGCCGTCTAATATTTTTTCTCCATACAAAGTTTTAACCTCTTAGGTGTTAAATTTTGAAAAACCCTTTCTTAGTAGATGCCTACGTTATATAATAAACCTCTATGTAAAATTTCAAGTTTCTCGGCTCAGCGGTGTGGGTTGTGCGTTGATATGTCAGTTTGTCAGTCAGTTTCTTCTATAGGTATACAGTGTGTCTACTTGTTGGAACTACAAGTACCAACAATATGGAAAACATTTTTTTATTAGTTTTACAAAAAAAGCTATTCCTCATAAAACGTTCAACATGGTCTAAAACCTAAAATACAACCATGAGATATCAAAATTTTTCAGTCATATACGAGGATTTTCAGAAAATATGAATTTTGCCCAGCAGTAAATTACCTTTATTTTCCACAATATCGGTAATAAAATTGTTATGAAGGAAAGTTTATCAGAATTAAAAACTATGTTCTAATATGCAGTTACATCCATCTACCGTAAAAAATATTTTTTTACAAATTTTTGATAAATTGATTCCATCTGAAAAAATTATAAATTAAATTTAATTATGTAAATCCCAATTCCGAACATTTAACTTTTTTGTTTATTTAATTTATAATTTTTTCCGATAGAATCAATTTGAGAGAAATTAGTAAAAATATAAAAAAAAATATTTTTTTGGGTCGATGGATGTAATTGGATATTAGAATATAGTTTTTAATTCTGATAAACTTTCCTTTACAACAATTACCGATATTGTTAAAAATAAAGGTACTTTACTGTTGGGCAAAATTCATAGTTTCTAACAAACCTCGTATGTGACTGAAAAATTTTGATATCCGATGGTGCCATTTTAGGTTGTAGACCATGCAGAAGCTTTTATGTAGAATTGCTTTTTTCGTAAAACTAATAATAATAAAGTTTTTCATATGGTTCCAACTTAACACTTTATATAATTATATAAGATTTAGCGAACTATAAAATTCAATATTTTACAGCTTAATGTAAATAATGGTAGTTTACAATTAAAAACTCACATTGTAACCCACACAGTCATATTATTTAATTAAGTTTCGACGTCCCCGGTCGTACTCAAGGCCATAATAATTATTCGTCACTTCCGATGACACAGGCAAATGCCCGGTTCAAATTTGATCCAGCTTTTAATTAAAGTCATTTAATGTTTAATCTGACGTTTTTTACAATGTTGTTGCCGTTCTGTAACGGGAGAGTTTTACACGTTTTGATGTATGTCGGCTTATTTTTTAATAAGGCTGATTCTGATGTCATGAACAAAACTGGATACTATTGGATTTTTTAAATCGATAATTCAGTTCGCTTGTCAAATTTGCATTTTTTAAAAACATTTCTACTGATTTTATATCGTGTGTAATGTGTATGGCGTTTGCATCGTGACTGTTTTGCGGATAGGGATGCCCGATGTTTTTCGATACATCGAAAACATCGACATTTTTACATCGATGGATTTTGACTCGATGTTTTATGACATCGATGTATCGAAATATTGATGTTTTTGAAAATACATCGATGAACATTTTTTGAACGTTAATTAACCAGTCAAACTAGATTTTTAGTTTTAAAACGGGTTTTATTTTTTTTTAGAAACCTTTAAATATTTGAGGTTACGCTATCTAACATCAAACACATCTGGTGACAGCTCTTGGTTTTTAACTTGGTTGTTGTTATTGTTATTGCCAATGTTCCCATGAAAATCAACATTTAGCAAGCACAAAATTAAAAATTTTTGTTCTAAAGCGCAAAATTTAAATTTCTTGCTCTAAAGCGCAAAGTATCGGTTAGCTCAGCGAAATAGCCTTCTTTCTATTGTAATTGTAGTAAAATATCTTTATTATAACTAAAAACATTTCTCGTAATAAAATAATTTATTTAAATACAAAGCAGAACCCAAAACGTTATAAAAAATAATTAGCCATTCTTAAAGAAAAACTAAATAAAACAAACATTAAACACACAGTTTATTACAACTAAAAACACATCTTGTTAAAATTGAGAATCAATTCTCTAACCACCTGAAAATTCCTTATACAATAAGGATTTCAACAAATAATGGTAAAACAGCTATTCTCCGGGCTATATGCCCCTCCGAGCGCTGAATTACATACCAAAATTTGCCATATTTTCTTCTATAACATCTTGTTAATAAAGATGGATTATTTAAACACCAAATATAACACAAAAGCAGCGACATGGCATGTTATATTTTCAATACAAAAATTAATTAATAACTTCGATACATCGATATATATATATATATATATATATATATATATATATATATATATATATATATATATATATATATATATATATATATATATATATCGATGCTTTTCAGTCGATGTTTTTTCAACATAGATGAATTAAGGTCGATGTTTATGCTATATCGATAGATCGAAATTCGATGTATCAATGTATTCTGAATTTTGTGCAAGAACCATTCAACGAGAAGCGACAAAAACGTCGAATCCTTTGTTCTTTCGTGTTCACGAAAATTTAACAATATTCAGGTATCGTACACTGAGGAAAATGTTACGACTGTGTAAAAATTGCTTGTACACTGAGAAACTGAAAAATTATATTTTATACGAAATTGTAAGAAATTAATCTGATTTAAAGTTTAGTGTATATTCCTTGCACAATTTGATCCAAATTATTATTATGCAGGGTGCTCATAAACTATGAAATAATGGAAATATCTAGATTACGATACACTTTCGGATAAAGTTGTATTATCAAATACTTATCATGCTATTAATTTTCTAAAAATATTAATTGCAATAATTATGACCGCACTCTCCATATAGTCGGAATATGTGCCGCGCCGACGATTGTGTTGCAGGAACAGTTCTACTCATAAGCATATCCTGCTATTTTTCTACTACATTAATTTCACTGGTCGGTCCATTTTCCGTCCGATCACTGAGGTTAAATAACGCCTGGTACAGTTAGTACTTGGATGGGTTACCGCCTAGGAATGTCCTGTCTTACCGCTTTAAACATGGGAGGTGGTAGAGGAGTTCTTCTCTAGGATACCCACTATACATGGTACTTTGGCCTTCGTGGGTTGTTGGATAAAACAAATATAGTATTGAGAAATGCTACCAGATGTGACATGAAAACGCGAAGTGACTGAACAAGTCCATTCGAAAAATACTTTTCTAAAAAACTTTGCTGCTCTCTCATTTATAGTTATTTAATCCAAATAACATATTATATACGTTATTATTAATATGGTAAAATATTCATGTTTAAATTGGGTTGATTAAATGTTAATACAGGCATATTTTATACCCGCAATGTTAAAACAATTTTTTTGTAAAATTTAAACAATATCGGCGTATTTTATAAAATTAAAATAAATATTTCATGCAAAAAATTGTGAAATTTAATCATATGGTGAATATATGACTTTTAATTTGAAGTTTTTGATCATAACATTTGGCAAAATATAAAATATAAAACATATTATTGGAACCGCAAGCAAAAACTTATTTAATCTATAAATAAATAAAATATTGGTATGTTAATTAACTTTTTTTAAGTATCGACTTTAACTGTCGTAAAAAAGTTAAACATTAATTTACCTGTGTAAGGAATTTAAAAAGAATTCGGCATAAGGAGAAGCTTTTAAAATTAGGGAATTATTTTGCATTAATTTGTATTCCGTATTTATTTATCACTTACTTTAATAATTTATTTCTACTATTTCTTTTAGAAACCTGAACAAATTTAATCAAACCTATCATATTGATATTTAATGTTTTAAAGATTGTTCCTCACTTATTAACGCGGTATCGCCTCGCCTCTAGATGCCCGTTAACCCCTGTCCTGGGTGAGTCAACGATTGCGCGGAGTAATTGTATGCCTTGAAGATAAGATATCTCGATAATAAGCTTTCGTGTTAAGGCATGGTTGGATATTCTGCACATTTAAAAAATCTTTTGAATTATATAGGGTGCGTTCAAGAAGTAGGGTGTCACAAAGTTATATTTTTTATTGGTCACGGTCGTTTGGTCGTATGGCCACCAAGGTCTTGTGACCTTACCCCGTTAGATTTTTTCCTGTGGGGTTACATAAAAGATAGAGTATATATCACACCACCTAGGACAAGGTAGGACATGGAAAATAGGATTAGTGATATATTGTGTCAAAGAATAACACCAGGTATGTTATTCAATGTAACTTATTCAAACGTAAATCGGTAAATGAGCCAAAAGAAATATTAAACTCATTACAATATTTTTCCTGCAATAGTTTTTCGGTAAAATTCCAAATAGTTTTGGGCAACTTCCAACACTGAACTGGTGTGATTACTAGCAACCGTTAATTTCTTTCGGTACAAAAGGCCATAAATTGATGCCATATAGAATTCTTCGTTTTTACGGTATTACTGGGAACCGTTTTTTTGTACAGCTTCTTCCATTTTCTCCAAAGAATCTTGACTAAAATGCGACATTTTCAACACTGACCGTTTGACAGTAACGTGACATCATCGACTAGCTTCTGGATTAATTATTTTGTGATAATAATTAAAACCATGGTAACCAAATTTATTCGATTTAAAATAGAGTTCCTTTAAGAGTTTAAAATTTCTCATTGGCTTATAAAGCCGTCAAATTTTACCTTTCATAATACTCTCGATGACATACAGGTAAAACTCTATTAATACTATACAGGGTGAGTCGGGAGGAATGGGCCTAACTCTAAGGGTGTAATCTATGCATCAAAATAATAAGAAAAAACTCAAATGTTGTTATCCAATATTCATTTGTTTTCAAATTATAGCTCAAAACCAAAATATTGCATTAATTTAGCTTTCTTGTAATAAATGGTATTATTGTCCGCTTTTGATTGTTGTGCTGTCACCATCCTGTCAGTGTCAGTATAAATAGTATCAGTATACAATTTTACATTTATTCGCCGTTAACTTTCGGATTTGTATCATTTAAATTTTATAAAATGCCACACATTTATTCACATCTCGAATACGCCAATATGGTTTTTATTTATGGTTTGTGTAATGGGAATGCTACAGCGGCTGCTGAAGAATATGGTCAACGATTTCCAAATCAAAGAACACTGAACAGAAAGGCCTTTATCAGAGTTTTCAACAAACTGTGCGTGACCGGAACGCTTCCTAGTGCTAATGTAACATCCGAACGAGCCATTCGACAGGATTTAGAAGAAATAGAAAATGTTCTAGCTTTAGTTGAAGAAGATGCAACGCCCAGCTCACGAAGAATTGGAACTCAGTTGGGGATTCCCCAAAAATGAGTGATCAATAAGGTTCACGAACAAGGCTTATACCCGTACCATGTACAGTGTGTACAGAATCTTCAACCAGGAGAGTGCGCCAAGCGTATGCAATTTTGTGAGTGGTTAATTAATAATCGCCATCTTGTACCGCACATCCTTTTTACTGACGAAGCTACATTCACCCGAGACGGCATCAGCAATAAATAATCGAAGCTCCCATGTATGGTCGGACGAAAATCCTTACGCAATAGTCGAAAATAATTTTCAACATAGGTTTTCAGTAAACGTGTGGTGTGGCATGAGCGACAATAATTTAATTGACCCTATTCTTTTATCGCCTTACAGGGGATCACTGCTTAAGTTTTTTACAAAATGAATTGGAAGGACTACTGAAGGAGGTTCCTTTAAACATCAGAATTCAAATGTATTATCAACACGACGGAGCGCCTGCCCATTTCGATCGTCGGGTCAAGCAATATTTGAACCAAAGGTTTCCAGGGGTTTGGATTAGTCGCGGTGGTCCTATTAGTTGGCCTCCTAGATCGCCAGACCTCACACCGTTGGACTATAATTTATGGGGTTGGTTAAAAAATATGGTATAGGGATGCATTAATTAGACGCATTAGAAATGCTGCACTCAATATTAAAGAAAGGCATGAATCAATTAGAAGAGCCACGCCTGCCCTTCGCAAACGAAGCAGGAAATGTTTGGAAGTCAATGGCGGTATTTTTGACAATTTACTAAACCAATGATTTATTTAAAACAATGTTAATGTTGGATATTTTGGTTTAACAATATTATTATTTTATTTAACGCTGTAATTTGAAAACAAATGAATATTGGATAACAACATTTGAGTTTTTTCTTATTATTTTGATGCATAGATTACACCCTTAGAGTTAGGCCCATTCTTCCCGACTCACCCTGTATTTTGATTGGCTGTAAAAAATATGAGTGGAATAGTCCATTAAAAAAATTGATATGTATTATTTACACTTTCTTATTTGCTACAAAAAAGAGTCTGGGGTGAAACACAAGGATCAACCCACGTAAAAAGATAAATACCTATCTTTTAGGGTCGCTTCAACGTAGCAACGTGAGCTAAAATCAATGTCCTTATTATTAATTAGTTATGAGCGGACCCATCGGATTAAGGTTTGAACGCTTGAGGATTTGACTAAGCGCATTTAGTAGGAATCAAGGGTATTATTTCAGTATATGCCTTTAACATGAATGTTGCGTCATTTTCAATTCAAACCTTTATTCGATGTTTTAGTTCTGGTCTCAAATATTAGCTACGATAGAGTATCACATTATAAATCCTAATCGTCAATATACGGGTGGTCCACCGCAAATTTTCCACCCAGGTTTATTTTCGTTTAAATAAATCAAAAAACGCTTGAACCCGTACACTTTAGTTTTCAGGAGGACATATTTTTTGATATTTTCACCCACCGTGCTTGAACGCCTAAGCCAGGGCGACTTTCACCCTTAAAATCTTAAATGGGAAGGGGGAAGGAGTGATACCTTATTTTAAAGCGAATTGCCCAACCAAGCCTTTCCACGCACCGGCTCACACCGCATTGTCTCTAAGGCAGTTTTTGAACCAAAAAGGAATGACACCGATTTTCACTCCCCCTACTCACCTGACCTGGCCCCTGTTCCCTAGACTCAAAAGGGACCTAAAAGGGAAACGTTTTGGGACAGTGGAGGAGGTAAAACAAAATTCGCTGAAGGGGTTAAATGACATCCCATTAAGTGAGTTCCAGCACTGTTTTGAACAATGGAAAAAAAGTTTGGACAAGTGCATATTGGTCAATGAAGGTGATAAAAATTTGTTCTAAAAATGTTGAAAAATGAAAAAGTTATAGTCTCGTTATCTTTGGGTTCCTCTTCTATTTACCATAGGTTATGCGTAGTCATTATGTCTGTCGCTATGCAACGGTTCGTAGTAATTGTTACTGTCAGTTTGAATTTGTCTATTCCGATCACTCAAGAAATTTTTGATATAGCGTAACAGAATGAACATAAATGTTGGGATGTTTGGGGAAGAAAGTATTAACGAAGCCAAAGATGTTGATATGGAAATCAAAAAAGGATGGAGAGTCGTTTAAAGCTAATCCCTCCAAAATCATGTGAAAGGTATGAAAGTTCATAAGATAATGTTTTTAAAAACTGGCTACACGAGAAAACATTGTAATTAATAAAAAAGCTTACTGGAATATTTGGTAATGAAAAGTTCAAGTTTAAAATCTCCTGCAAGTTTGTGGACTGAATATTCAATGCATAGGGCAACAATCAATTTGTACTTTAATTTAAATAAATAAATTCTATAGTATGTGTTTTCTTTTTTTAGTCAATTTTTGGCTGCAGATATAGGCACAACTTTACTTACTGCACTAGTGCGGTGAGTTGCACTTACCGGCCTGTGTAATTTGGTTGCTAGGAAAAATAATAATCGTTCAGTAAAATGAACTTACTGTTTCTGGCAATAATGACAGTAACAAAAAAACATTATAGTGCAAAAATAACTTTTGTGCAATAGTGCGTTAAAATGACGTTTAAACTATAGAGACTGCCGGAAAGCGTGTACTCTTCAAGCTGAGTATGAAATAAGGAAAGCATAGCATGCTTACATGGGTTAACAACAAAACATTTCCAATAATTAATAATAAAAATAAATAACTAATTTTTCTAAAATTATAACCAATGCAGTGGCAATATTAATATTCAAGTAATATCCATTTGCGTTTAAGTTCCGGCACTGAGAGAAATGTAGACATCAGAGGCGGCATTATAATCAATGCATCACCAGCAAGATCTGGATTAGCCGAAATCAATGTCATTAATGTTAATTAGTTATGAACGGGCCCAAAGGATTTGCATTAAGGAAGTTTCGGAATCGGGTTGAGCTCATTTGAGAGCATTAGCGAACATTATTCTAGTCTGTTGCTTTATTGGCCTCACAGAGCCCCTTGGTAGCGTGTAGTTAAGTCTTTCTACGAGATTTTGTACATGGGAGTTTTATGTTCCTATGTACGCTCTGCGTGTGTTCCGGGGGATTATTTAACAATGTTGCTTAAAAGGTTTTATTTTGGAGCATATAAATGTGCGCCACTTTTGCTTCACTTCCATTATCGTACTGTATCATGTGATATCGGGTATCTATGCAAATAAAACCAACGTAAGCATGTCAACGCAAAGCGAAGTATACCTATATTTTTAAGCTACAGAAGAATTACATAATTCTTCGTTGTCTTTTGCGGAGTCTTTGCAAATTTTAGATGACATGACGTGCAAATGATTCTACTGTCGTTAAATGACGAGAAAAGTATACTACGTCTAGAAAGTATCCGGAAAAAAGAAAGCACAATTATAATTTTTCAGTCTATATTTTTATTACTTGAATCATAAAATTACAACAAATAATTCATCTCATTTACTTGTACAACCTCCATTTAACTCAAAACATTTAACTAAACGTACAGGTAAACCCGAAACTAGGTTACCTCTATAATGTTCGATGCCGGTGGTCCAGGCCTGGCGCTGCTCATTCTACTTCAATCTTCATTAGTCCCCATATGTTTTCAATGGGACTAAGATCTGGTGACGCTGCTGGCCATGGAATTGTTGCCAATTGGTGTTCTTGCATCTAAGCTTGAGTATAGGCAGAAGTATGGCATCTTGCATTATCTTGCTGAAAACGCCACCCATTTGGATATAAAGCATGAGCCGTTTCAAGAAGGAAACCATTTAAAATGACACAATACTTTGCACTCTACACGGTGCCATCAACTATACAGAGAGGGGTAGCACCACGCTGAGTCCCCAAACCATTATTTTAGCGATAAATTTGGAAATTTGAACGGTAAGATTTTCTGTTGATAGGATTTTTAGGTGATTTGAACCAAGGTAAAAACAACTTTCGTCAGATATAAAAACATTCCTAAAATTATCTTCGCGAAAACGTCAAAAATCTATTCTTCGTTGCCTTTGTAGAGGTGTCATTGCAAGGATGTTTTTTTTTTGGTTTCCTTGATATGTAGCCTTGTCTTTTCAGTGACATACGGACAGTTTCTGAACACACTTTTATTCTTCGTTGATTTCCAAATCTATTAGCAAATTTTCGAAAAGCTAGGCGCGGATTTTGCCGTCCTAAGGTCGCTAAAGCGTTTAAATTGTTTCTGCGGATCTTACGCGGTCTTCCCGCAACTGGTCTATGCCTCATATTTGCGCCATCTTTTATCTTCTTTATTTCCTAAGCAACCAGCAGAGACAGCAACACTTCTGAGTTCCAACACTCCAATGCTATTTTATCTCTTTCTAGTACCATTCTTGATTCAATTACGTATTTCCTTAAAGTTCGTAAACTAGACCTCTAGGGTAAATGTTTTCATAACAAGCAACAAATAAACAGGCTTCATGTTCGATACGCTCACAGTATACGGAACACCGAATCCTTTCTAATTCATCCATGATTATGACTTATAATCGCTGCGGCTGCTGCCTCCACTAATAAAAATTTTCGTGTCTCCAAGTGTTTATACCAAAAGAAAAGTGGTCGTTAAAACGCAGGAGCTAATCGATATGCTTTGATTTTATCATAGTTTTGAGGTGAAAGGCACCGAAACAAATACAGGATAGAGTAAACCCGGGCAAAAGTCCGCAGCGGGGTAAAAGTCCTATTGCGTATTGCACAGTCACCTGTGATGCGATTTTAACATTAGATGTACCGAAGCAAGGTACATGGGAACTTTTAACTTCAGTGTATGTTAGGTTATCACCGGTGGCAGAAGTGCCGAGAAAATGAGGTAAGTCCAAAAATTCGTTTTACGATATAATTTTCCACTATTTTCTCGTAAGCTACAACTTAAAGAAAGAATGGGTCAAGAGAATTAGTTTGCAGTGCTTTTATACTGCATTATTGCCGACTTAATTGCTTGTATTCAAACGGTCTTTATTGGTACCAATATGGCGCCTAGGTTTATTCGATTTGTCGTTACACACATGGGGCAAAAGTCCGCTCTTTGCGGACTTTTACCCCAGGTGCGGACTTTTACACCATAGTAATAATTATTGTGTTGTTTGTAGAAATTATAAACGAACGACGAATAAAAAACCAATAACGCCTGCCATGTTAACTCAGGCTCAGCATAGGCGTCATCGAGGAGACTCCATAAGAAGCATATCCAAAGATATTCAAATAGACGAATCATCTCTACGCAAGCGACTGACGCTCGGTTTTGGAGTTATAAGCCTGGGGAAATTCAAGGAAACGTTTTCCATTGAACAAGAAAACGATTTAGCTGAACGCTGTCGTCAAATGGATCTTAGATTCTACGGGGTCACTCGCAAATCCTTTCGGTACCTAGCATGCCAATACGTCGTACAGAACAATATTTTACACCATTTTAATGATGAAACTAAAATGACAGGGGAAGATTGGGCTCAATCTTTCATATCACGTCATAATCTTTCTTTAAGGGCAGCAAATCTTATGTCCTGCATGTAATGAGAAATATGAAGAACCTTTAGAAGACTGGGTTCAGTGTAATAGATGTCAACGATGGTGGATGGTGGCATGAAAATTGTTCGGATTGCGAGAGAGGTGAATTTGTATATGATTTGTGTTCTGAAGACTAAGCGAAGTTACCTTTTTATTAAAATATTAAACCAAGTTAATTTTTCGAAAAATTTATTTTTATTTGATGGTTTTTTAATAAACCTTTTCTAAAAAAGATTGTAGTATTACGCACCTAAAATTATTGTCAGAAAGTAAGTACAGTAATCCTAATTTTCTATTAAACTATCATTGAAATGATAAGACTGCACTTACTTAATGTCGAACAATTTAGGACAGACAATGTTTTGATATTACATGGATTTTTCCCCCAAAAAAGTTTTATAGGACTTTTGCCCCTGGCATCGGATTTTTGCCCCGTACCTGTGGGACTTTTACCCCGGGTATCGGGGCAAAAGTCCGTTTGTGCACGAACCCGAATTATTATTATTACAACAAGAGATTTTTTTATAATACAATTTCTGATGAGGTCAGATTATACCTGAACCTTTAATCTATCTGTCTTTAAATATTGTCGCCTTCAGCTTAATTTTCAAACTATTTATAGCAGTTATAGTACTAGGTGCGGACTTTTGCCCGGGTTTACTCTAATAATAAAGGTACTGAATTGAAAAATCTGCAAAAGTACACCACCTCGCATCTACTTTGCAAAAATTTGACCCATAAATTTGTTAATTATCTGTTACGTCAGCGATTAACGGCCAGTAACCTATGTCCCCACTAGGGTTACAAAAGCTTTATCGTTTCATAAAACAATGTCGTCATCGCTGACGTCAACACACGTTCCCTACATTTCCCCTATAACCGTTAATCAGCAAAAATTAACCAGTCGTAGAAATTTTGGAACCATTTATGAAACGATATGTCGCAGAAAATTCCTCTGTCATGTAAATTACAAATTATGTTCTTGTCAAATATAAGTCATATTCATGTAAAATCTGATTTTCTTTGTTTGGAAATGCCAACTGTTCAAGATATCGCAAGTATTTAGTCCAGCAAATAGGTATCAAAAATGTATGTGTAACAGCCCGCATAAAAAAGATATAATAATTTAAAATAAATAGACCTTATAATATTCGTTTTTAATCTAGGTATATTCAGTTATAGACATAAAGCATACATACATCCACTTCCCAAGTGGTGTTGGCCCAACTTTTTCCGATAAACGTATTTATTCATTTTTGTTTTGTTTTATTGCATTTGTCAACTTGTGTAAATTTAAATATTATCGGTAATTTAACCGGTGAATTATTTATTAGCCTCCTTTTTTATAGAAAAAATGTAATTTAGGCAACAAACCAAATACTCAGCCATTCTGTGGCCATAAAAACTTCTTGTCGATACTAATGTTTGTTTTTCAAATAATTTTGTTGTTAGTTACTAAATTTCTATATTCGTTAAAATCTATTTTCACTTAAGAAACCAAACAACAAATAGGATCATTTATAAATATTAATCTCAAAAATTATAAAAGAGTGTGCTTGTTTAAAAGAAAAGGTATAAATATACAGCAAAAGGCTGACGCTCGATGTGTTTATGTATGTATATGATATAAATATACATGTTTGTTTAGATTCATTCACAAATATAAAGCTTTATAAAGGAGAAAAGGAAAAAATGAATTATTAATTATTTACGCTGTTAAAGCTGTAAAAAAGACAATGTCATGGGTTTAGCATATTTGCAAAACATAAATACTAATTAAGTATCTATATTTATTTATAATTTAAATTCATGCTCTGGATGGAACTACTAGGTCGATTTCAACAAATGGGGTGTCAATTGAATCACCCTAAATGCGAGAGTGTCAAGGAATATGTCAAATTTAAATAAAATTGAAACGGCTAACGTCAGAAGCCATATTGTTTAAATCGAAAATTAAAAGTTATTAAAATTTGTTCAGTGAGGTACCAAAGTCACGGGCATGAAAAAATGGTGCAGTTTTGATTTTAAAACCTTAAGACATTCTGTGCTTATCTTCTAAGTGTTTTAAACCGAAAAATCGTTCGATTTGGATGGCATATCAACAATTGCTTAAAAAAAAAATGCACTCCAGTACTTGCACCCATCTAAACTAATCTGGTATGATAAGGGTGGATAGAGAAAATCCCTTTCGCAGGACCTCCAATTAATCTTTAACAGGGGTGCCGAAAACCTTGTTCAGTTCAACGCCTCCAAAACCTAGTCTTACTCCCTTTACACCCAAGAAATTGAGCAACATCTATTTCATCCACACGAATGGCCAAGCCCTTTAAAACAAACAAACGCTCAAACTCAGCTGGCACAAACATCTTTCTTTAATAGTCACAGCAGCTACTCAAAAGCGTGGATTTTTCTCCTCCGAGTCAGAAAATGCTTCTCCCCCTTTCAACTTACACACTTTCTACTGTTCCCCCATATGGAGAGCAGCATAACCTTCGACTCGTAAAACCCACAAGAAAAAAAGTAGATTGATTTCCTTTAATTCGTGTTCATAGTAGTTGACCAATTAATGCGAGACCAGAGATTAAAACAAAATAACAAAGAGACAGATTCATGTTCCATTACGTTATTTCGTTTCGGATCTTATGAACTAAAACCGGCAGATATACATTTCAAATTAAACAAGGCATCTGTTGGACATCAGAACGGGAAGATTTATCTGCGGAAATTATCGGCTTGCAAATCAGAGCGGAATTGCAAGGAAATCCAGACAAATTGATTTAATTTGAATTCGAGAAGTTGAATTGCAGGAGGCAGGCTGCGGTGCTGAATGCCTGATAATAATTTATAACTGCTCTGTCGAGGACCTGCTTTCCATTAGTTTTATTTGTAGAATTAAGAGCCCGTATATTTCCGCTAGAGAAATATCTTAAGAATAATAAGGACGAAGAAAGAATCTGATAAATTAAAGTCGACGGGCCCCACTCGGATTTCCTTTTTATTAAAGGAATACTTTAGAAAAATAAATTAATTTAAATAAGTGTATTTCCGGATTAAAATATCCTCTTATTTTACTTTATGTTAAATTCATATCCGACGGCTTCTATCCTTAATGTGAAAACAATTCACGGTGTTACACATTGCAAGAAAAATCGAGTACCCTCTTCAAATTATTGTTTTTATTTTATGAGCTTGCTCTCTTATTAAGAATACATGGTGTTTGGTTTTTTATCACTTCCCAATTGTTAGGTACAGTCAACAGCAAAACAGTAAAATGCTAAATCTGATTTAAATGTGTCGATACCAACTTTTTTCAATTTTTAAAAACAAATAAGTGCACTAGAGTTAACAAAATTATTTTTTGAAATAGTAGTAGGTATTATAATTCAAATAAAAAAACTGTTAATAAAAACACTGAACTTTGACAAGAAGTAAGTAATTTTTTAAGTTTTTCTCTTGTGGGACAAAGAATCCTCTCTCCTTCGACGCCAACAGTAATCGTCTAACATAGCTGCATTCCAACGACCTTAAAATCGCTCAAGCCTCTTCACATTCTCATTGAATCGCTGGCTCTGTTCATAGCTCACGGCTCCAAGGTGGGAAGGGAAAAATCAAAATGCAAAAATCACAGTTTTTATTTCTTGTTTTTTTTTGTAGAAATGTTTTAACTGGTTATACTGTTTCACATTTGGATACCTATTCAATATTTGGTTCTATTGTAAGCATTTTAATTTTATTTTAAATTTTGAAGATTGTTAATTACATTATAAATAAAAGACAAAGTTAGGCATAAATAGATAACTTACAACTTACACACTCTCTGTTTCTCAAATAAGACCTAACCTAGAGTATTGTTCCCACATCTGGGAAGCTGCATCACCTTCGACACTTAACATACTTGATTCTATTCAAGAGAGAGTCATTCAACTCATCAATGACGCAGTCCTCATAAAAAATCCCTTCTCTGTCTTATCGCCGTGCTGCACTGTTGACGATGTACCCCTTATCCCGTTTCTACCAATGCTTCCACGGATTTTGCTCCGAAGAGCTAGCCGCTCTAATTCCCCCCTTGACTGTTTCTAACGGAACAACAAGATAAGAGTTACATATGCATCCCTTTACTGTCCAGCTACAAAAGCCTAGAACATCCCACTTCTCTCGCTCATTCATGTCTAGGGTATCAAGATTATGGAACAAATTACCTGCAGATGTTTTCCCTTCCCCTTCCAACCTCCAATACTTTAAAACCCGTGTACATTTCCCTTCTCTTCAGACACCCACGTTACGTTAGTACTTAGGCTTGAAGTCTTCGTGGGCTGTCTCAGATAAAAACTGATTATTTCTAAAAATCTTCTGTAGTGTAGCACTAACAAGAAAAATTACTGAAGATCGGCAGGCGCCGCCAGTGAGTTTTTTTACAGGTGGGTCAAAATTTTGTGGGCATTTTGTAATATGAAGGCAACAAGCAAAATACACTTTTTTAATTAAGGAAGGTTTTTTAATAATGTGCCAAGAAATTATTTACCTACAAATAAACACCGCAAAAATCATAAAATAGGTACTGAAGTTTATTGAACATTGCTACTCTAGATGTTTATGGCTTTTTTCTATGTATTTTAGTACTCTAGAATAGTAGATTGTTAGCGGCTTCCCGTTTTGATACGTTTAGCGTCTCCTCAATAGAGGTCGCGCCTTGTACTAAAAGCCCAGAATAAATGTTCTAAATTCTGATCTAAAAGTATAATTCGATTTCTTTAATAAATACAATACTGGCGACTAGACATAGTAATACGATCTTTGTCTACGCAGGTGCAGGCTGCCAGCTGTAGTAGATATGAGATTGCCAACAATTTTAAAAATATTTTATCGAATAACAAGTGCTAACTTGTTGCCAATACACCTTTTAGAGCCGATCAATTTTTTTTTAAACAAAAATTAACAAAAAGTTTACCCTAACACAGCCTCGAACCCACGACCTCTTGATCAACTAACTGAGATTCTACCTCTGGACTACGCTGGTAATGTAAGAAATCCGGTCCGATGCCGTTATATTTGATGCCTAGCGCTGGCGTGACACAGATCGTATTTATAATTTTTTATGTTTAACCGCTAATTAATAATACATTAATATAATGCGCATATTAGCTACCTAATTATTTTTTCTTTTTCCGAACCAAATGTTTCGAAAGAGTATACTTTACGAGTTTGATGGTATTTCCATAGTGGGAGTTGCCCGATATTATTGGTGGGCCGTCGACCAATTGTCTCTTTTTAACTTCCTTAAAGCGTCTATTTCTCTCTTAGTTTTAATGAATTTATATCGTCCATATAAACCTATGAGGTCAATTTAAAACACGACCCAGCTCCCCAGCTTGGATAATCTTTCGACGATGGCTTGGCCTGATTCTTTCTTGGGGAGTTTTCGCATGGAACTTGCACTTTTTTGAAATAAAAGATTCCTTTTTGGTTTTAAAAAATTAAAAAATAAATTATTAGGTAGATCATTAAAAATTTTAGGTGGGTCATTGACCAAATAAATGACCTTATGGACGGCCGCGCCTGAAGATCGGTATTAAACAATAAGAACCAAGAAAATTTGAAGTTCTTAAATTAGCAGCGCCTAAATAAGCACTCAGTTAAACTTAACTTCGCAATAATAGAAACAGTTTTTTACCCACATCAGATATGTATATGTATAGTGAAAACATTATTGGTCAGTTCAACCCACTGAGAGCTAGATATTATGATAATAATTTATTAAGAATAATGAAGCAAAACACTACAATAATGCTTTCTAATTATTAAGTCCAATTTCCAAACTTCTCTAATGCAAATCCACTATTTATGACCAATAACCATTATTTGTCTGACCTAGTTTGGATATTGGTATCCTCAATAGAACGAGTTTAGAGACGAAAGTTTAGTATACTCGTAGTACCTTGTGTCTCGCACTTTTTTTTTGTTTTTGTTGGCTTCCGAGAGATAAACTGTAATAAAGCTAAACTAGTGTATCTTAAAACAATCGCAAAATGAATATAAAGTTTTTTGCAGAAGAGTTGCAAAGTGGAGTAAGACATAACCATATGAAAAAATCTGACTAGTAGGTGTTTTTTAAAATCTTAAACGGCCCACTTAGACTTAAAGCCTAAGTACTAACGTACCGTGGGCGTTTGAAGAAAAGGGGGATGCAACCTACTGACACGAAATTAAAGGATTGGAAGGGACCCAAGCAAACCCCGAAAATGACACATTAGTTAACGTTTTTGATGAATCTGAAATCCGTTCTTTACCCCCCCCCCCCCCCACCCCCAACACACTTTAATTTTCTTAACATCTGTTACACAAAATTAGATTTTTTGACCTTAATAACCCCGAAAATTTTGGTACACAATTTGGAAAGAAATTGTCAATCGCCCTCTATTTTTAAAGATAGCCGGGAGACCCTGCAAAAATGTCGAACATTGGACACAATGGACACCCAGTACTCTGCTTTTAAAAAATCTACATTAGTTTAAAGTTCAAATAGCTTGGTCCCCTCAGCTTTTTAACTAGGTCCTGGTTGTCTAGAAGCCTGATGACTTCGACATTAACATGTTGATGGAGTTCAGACTCGTGCTTGATGGCAAACTTTTATTTCACTAGCGACATACGAGATACCAAGATCGCGATGTAAATCACTATCACGTACGTACCACGGCGCATGAACTATATTCCGTAGCACTTTATTTTGGAAGGTTTGATTGCGTTTGATGTGGCTCACTTTGGAACAGATCTATAGCTGAATGACATAAACCCAGACTGATTTTAAAATCCGGTTATATACCATGATTTTACTGTGTGCTGGTAGTCGAGATTTTCCTCCGAAGAACTAATACAATATTGTCTATATTTGAGCCCTAATTCAGTCCATTTAATTCTGATATGTTCCTTCCATCTTAGCCTCGCATCTAAGGTCATCCCCAGGTATTTGGCACTGTTTTCATAGGGAACTATGACACCATTTATGTTGACTGGTTAATGATTGTCTATTCTTCTGTAAGGAAAATCGTCATGAATAGAGTTTTGCTTTAGCGTCTAGCCGGCACCGAGAATATTCATCCCGAAGGTAAAAAGCTGAATCATTCAAAGAGATGGCTCCATTGGGCCTAAAACCCATCGGGCCTAAAGTTCAACTGGCCTAAACCCGAGTGTAATCGGCTGGCGTTCGGTTAAGCTCGTATGGCATAATCCGTTTTACCTGAGAAGACCGATGTTTTACACCCATTTGGCCTAAATCTTGACGTGCAGCAAACTATTTTGCAACGAATACTAATTAATACAGGCTATTTTGGATTTTGGTTAGAATGGCTGAACAGCTGATCGTAGACGAAATTTCAAATTATCGTCGTCCCATAAAAGAGTGTGTACTAATTTATTTGCACCTTTCTCAGTATTTTATGGATAATTGGTTGTTTTTCTTATTTCGTTTAATTAGCTTGCGTTTTAAGAATAGTTTTTAGTGGTTTAATTAATGGTGAATAATATTAACTGTTTTATTGATTTTTTTGGGATAAAACGAAGAGGTTAGGTCTATTTGTAGTGCGTTTTTACTTCATTTTCATCAGTTTCCGAGTACCTAATATTCTGTTACTTTAAAATTGCATTTAAGTACTTGACTATAAGTGTTTTTAGAGGCCGAACTTATTAAATAGGTAATCAAAAACTAAACTTTAGCAGTTAATACTTATGTCATACAGGACACATCTGTGGAAGAACTAAAAGAAACTGCTATTATTAGTTATTTCACTTATTTCCAGGAGAAAATCGCCGAACAATTCTAATATTTTCTAGCATGTTATGCTTATGCAACTGGATACTTTGGAAAATTGTTGCCACAGTACTAACTCCGAAGAACTTTTACTGTCAGCGTACCTCATATCGTACGGTTTTATAATGGGTAGTTCTTTGCCTTTTAAGTGTGAAATGATCTAGAATTGTTATTATAATTTGTGTGATAATTTAAAAAATACAAGACACTTCTTTTTGCTTTCCTGCTCTTTCATACATCATGTAAAAGTCATGTTTGTCAAGAAATCCTAACCTAACAAAATTTTAAAATAGGCGGGAGATTTAAAAATTTAAAATGCTTACATTACCATTTTGAAAAATGCTCGTAATTCTTAATTTTTAACTGCTACAGCAGCTATTTTGCTGCTTTAGCGGTTGCTAGATATCCATTTTACCTTTGTATAACTTTATATCAATTTTGAAATACCCGGTTTTATCCGCATGACAATTTTATCCGCATAACAGTTAAAAAAACGATTTTCGGGTACCTAACTACCCGCAAATCGGCAACACTGAATCATTGACTTCTTTTACGAAACAGTTTTTACTACTGTTCTTTTTTATATAACTTATAATCCTCTCCTTGCTCCTAGCAACTTTTTAGTAGGCCTTCAAACATGGATTTATTAAGAATCCATGCCTTCAAAGGTGTCCTACTACCCATAGGCAGCCACCTATATAAAGACATGTAACAACGGTTGCCTGTGCGTAGTACTAAAATATCACTAAACATTTAAAATAAAAAATTTCAAATAAAACAATGTGTATTATTTATTATTTGCATTTAGCACTGCTTTTCAGGCGTGACCCGTAAAACCTTAAAGTTGTATATCTCTGTTCTACTTATGAGACCCATGGCAAGGTCAGGTTTGTTAACAGTCCTACTAGGAATATTTTGGTAAAGATTTTTTTTTTGTAATTTACGATAAAAGTTGAATTTTTGAATTAACCCACCTTATTAATTAACACGCTTAGCTATTTTATTTCTTATTTTTTCTAAACAAATTGTAGGTACATCATTTTGTCGACAATTCTTAAATTTTAAGAGAAAAAATATTTCATTTGAAAATTGAATTGAAAATTATTGAAGTTAGTGTAATTTTCTTTGTATGCTTTGTAATTGTAATACTGTTGTAATCACAACACACAAATGAGATCTCAAACAAATAATAGGTCACTTCAGATCTTTAAAAAGACGCTGATGCTAGGGAAGCTGCTTGAGACAAATCTAACCAGCAACTAATCCGAAATAAAATTTGGCGCCAATATCCGAGAATAAAATAATCAATATCACTTGCCAGTCTTGCCACTGCGTCACTACATACTAAACCGAATAATTGTTTCCATACAACACTTACACGAGTACAATAAAGAAAGTATGCGTATTCCATCCTTGTTTGTCAACTTCTCGAGTGTTAGGCTAATTGCAGAAACGAAGATCTCCGATTCGATACGAAGTGAGCTTCGGGATTAGGCCAGATGAACTTTAGGCCATTTGTGGCTATCCCCATTCAAATGCGTTAGCATTACCTGTATAGTATTTGCTCAGGTTTGCTGGGGTTTGTTGAGGTTTTGCCCACTTTTGCTTAGTCTTTTCTTATATTGCATTATTTTGGTAGTGCTATTGATTATTTATTTGTTTCGTAATTTATGAATAGTCACTAACGACTCATCAAATCAACAATCGTTCGGCAAAATTCGGGATGAAGATTCTCGGTACCGGCTAGACGCTAGTGAGTTTTGCTCATTAAGCTAATCTTCCAATCTGTGGTTCATGAAAATATGTTTTAAGTTTGGCATTATTCAGTTTTTTTTTCCTTTTTGAAAACCATACATGCTAGATAATTTAAACACGAGTTTTTTATGCAAAGTGACAGAAATCGTTCGGTTTATAGGTTAGCTCTACAAAATTACAATAATAGTCAATACATGCTTAGGCATAATAATTAAATATATTAAAAAAAACGGTTTCCAGGTTACTATGAAAACAACTTTAAAAAAATTACCACGTTGTACTAACAATATAATACTCAATGTGCAGATTATTTAGTACGAGTCCGACTCAATCAAGTTTAGATAATATTTTTTAAAGGTATGCAACGGAAGAACAACAAACGAACCGACCAGAACAAACATGTTTAATAAAGACCCCATACAAAAATTCAAAGCGTCCAATTGTTTGTGTAGTACTTCAATTCGTGTCTAACAATGGATGCATCTGGGACGAAAAAGATCACTTCTGGCGTTTTCCTTCCTAGTAAATACAAAGAAAGACCGACCGAATTAGAACTAAACAAAGGACGGGGGCTTTATCTAGAGAACTGGCAGTTAGAGAAGACAAACACGAGCAAACAATGAATGTTTAATTAACAAGGATGTCAACAAGAAAATGGCTGAACCGTCGTTAATACAAAAGTGGAATAAAAAATGTTTAATTTATTTATTGTGACACTTATCGTCATAATTAATGGGAATACTGGATGATGACATTTCATTCCCTACATTAAGCTTTGTATTGGATGGGGTAAAACTGTTTAGGCGTTAGATTAAGCTTAATAATTACGAATGAAAAAAGTCCAGCGAAATTTGTAATTAGTTTTATTATTATAAAAAAGACACCAAAAGATAACAAAGATTAATACTTGTAAGTTAAACTCCATTAAAACATCGTTTACCATTTTAAAATATTTTTATTTGTTTATATTCCATACATTTTAGCTTGCGTTTTAAACAAAGCCATTTTGGACCCATTTATTTTATTATAAGCTTAAGTACTAATGTACCGTGGGCGTCTGAAAAGAACGGACATGGAATCTCTTGATACCAGGGAAATTGGAATAAGCTATAAAGCCGTCTAAACGACCGAAAGTTGACCTAGAATGGAGCAAGTTAAATATCATTAACGTCATTTTTAAGGTAGACATTCGATCAGGGCCGGATTGACAGACATTTTTTCCGAGCTGAGAACAGACCGGCCTCCAGTTGGCGCCGGCCTCCTTGGGACTCTTGGGCGGCAAATACAATACAAACAGGTTAAAGTCATTTAACATTTAAATTTAAAATTAAAAGAGTAGATATTTTGTTGAACATAAATATATTCATATGATTTACAAACGAAACAGATATACAAAGCAGAAACCACAAAAATAAAATAATAGTTAGCCTTAAACAATAAAAATAAAGTGTGATTGTGAAAAAATCATAGTTAATAACTAAGAAGCTTTCTCATTGTGTCACTTTTTTCGATTATAAAATCTATTACATCTTGCGTCTGAACTTGATTTAAAAAACACGGTTTTGATGCACAACGAATTGTCAAATGGTGAACAATGTTCTACTCTAAACTTACATCATATATTCGAACATAAAATTTATTTTTTCTTTTTCAAAAATCTTTTTTACAAATACTAAAGGGCAAAGAAAAAAGGAAATATAAAATGGTTTTCGAAATGAACTTGGGGAACTATAGACGTTGTAAAACAGAGTGAGGGTACTTCAAACAACGGCAATACTGGTGGAACTTTTTTTCGGACATAACGCAAAAATTTAATGAAAAACTTTGGTGTAATTCTTTAAGCGCTTTCTTCTGGTCAAAACATAAATGTTGATGCTTTTCGAGAATATTTGACAGATACCGTAAAGCTGCATGTGCCACTATATAGTTAGTACTATATGCCATAAAATGTTCACATGTTATTAATAGATGAGGCAGGAATTTGCGAAAACAGTTCTTATATTCCTATTGGAGAGTCATCAGAAGCTAGAAATAAAGAGTTTCGTAAATTCCGAGAACATTACGCGCGAAAGCGAGGATTGACCGAGAATATTGAGGACATACTGCACAACTTGTTAATTTCTTCAAATCTCCTTATTTCCTTTATTAGACCGAAACATACTGCGAAAAAAAATTATCTTGTCTTGTGGGTGCTGATGCTCATCGAATTCAGCTTATTCAAAACTGCTGTGTCCGTTTGATTGGTGGTACAAAACGAAGAGAAAGGGGTGTATCTGCTAGACTTCGGGAAATCAAATGGTTAAGAATGGATTCACTTACTCTATTTAACAAGATTATACTAAAGCAGCGAACCCAATATTTGTTCCAAAAAATTAAATTCCGTAACGATATGCACAACTTAGATATACGACACAAGTTTATTATTATGACACCAGTACACAAAACGGCCGTTTTTGAGAGATTCTTTAGTTTTAACATAGCTAAACTTTATAGTAGAGTGCCCGATGGTATAAAATTTTTCACCGGCATAAGATTTAAGTCAGCAGTTAGGAAAATCATAGGTACTTTTTTGTAGACTGCTTTCCGGACGTTGTTTCTTAGCTTTGGTATTATTTTTGAGTGGATGTCAATATGATTTTGACCTGTGTTTTAATGTTCATTTATGTCATTTAAACTATAGGTATTCGAAATATTTAGATAAATTTGTATTGTATATGTATTGTATGTAGATTATAAGTGAATTACTGTTCTCTTTCCGGTTAAGTGAGGAAGCCAAGCTTCAACTTCGCCATTTGTAATCATTACAATAAAGTCATTTATTGTTATTATTATTATTATTATTATTATTATTATCTGTTCTCAGAAACCGAAACACTTTTTAAAATAACTAACGTCAAGAAGGCATTAGGTAACAGATTGAGTTTAATGTTGATTAAACGGCATTTCAATGATTTTTTTCCTTTTCCACAAATAATAAAAATGTAGTATTTTGATATTTTTTCAATAAAAAGGACAATTTCAGGAGCGCGTTTTAGAGGTATTACATTCATGTTCATCAGAGAAATTTGCTTCGTTTCAGATCTGTGTATACCCAGAACCAAACACCAAAACTTGCATTATAATTGATATTATGTTGTTCGTCGCCATTTAGGGTGGCAAGCAGTATTGCCAATAATAATATCCACCTTAGAACAGGGATATAAATTATTACTTTTTTATATAGTAAACAAAGAAAGGTATAACAACAGAGATAATTTACGAGATAGTTTAGAATAAGGTAACCATTACGATGCCGCCACGTAACCAAAACGTATCTTCGTAGTAATAACTAGTAGAAGAAAAAAATTCCTAACTGGTAACGACGATGTCGTCTTTACCTGAAAATTATTCCCCATTTTGGTAACTACTACTAAGCCGCAATGCATTCATAACGTAGTGGCTACAGGTAATAACTACTTTATAGCTCTAAAGCATAGTAACATAAACGTAATGATGACTAAAAACATTATTTGGGATATAGAGACACTAGTGAACTTACAAAATTAAAGCCCTTCTAGGTTTGGACTTTTTTAAAACATCTGGGAATTATTTGTACGGTGACGCTTCTTGTATTTGGTCATCATCATAAATGTGTACTTTACAGTAAAACTCTTTATAATTTTTATCTTTGCTTTGTAAGACACACAAGTACATTTGTATGTAGGTAAGACTATGTCCATGTAATTACAGCGAATACACAAACTTCAACACAAATCCTCAACAGCGTAGCGATGAGCGAAAAAAGGAAGTTTTGTTTTGAGGACTGGGTGATCGATGAGTCGAATGGCTCTCTCTTGGATTAATTGATACCCTGAACGTTACTTCAGTCCCTTTTACACAGTGCGACTCAAAAATATTCCCCTAGCATTTATTTTTTGAACCGGTAAACAGAAAAATTTAAAATTTGGCACATTTTAGTAACAATAAATGCTACTTTTTGATATAAATTTTACACTTTTAATATACAAGATGGCTAAAGTGACCATCCGTCCCGATTTTGACGGGACAGTCCCGCTTTTAAATGGCCAGTCCTGATCTTAGAGGCGTCCCGCTTTTGTCCCGCTTTTGTTCAAATAAAAAATATCTTTATGTTCCCTTAAATAGAACTTCAAGTAGCAACGCCGGAAGTGTCAAGTGTGCCAACACAGCAGCAATGCCCTTGGATTCCATTTTACGATTGTATCGTATCGGATTCGATATTTCCCTCTTTACTAATAATATGCAATAGAAAAAGATGTACTCAGGGTATCCGAGCAGTATGGGCAAATATCTTTGCTATTAGTAAAGATAGACACTAAATTTTAGGTGCATCTTATTGGTTAATAAATCTACTTTTTTATGTAATTTAACTTTTTCAACCCCCTTGAGGGTTGACCCTAGGGAGTTAAGTTAAACATTTTAAATGCAACCTTATGCCGCGTGGTACCTTATTTTAAAGGTCTCTAAAAACGAAACATTTTACCGCAAACTCAAGGTCCGTGTCGTCGTTCGTTTTTAAATGGCTAGCCTATAAAAATTAACGGCCAGATTCTCCAACGCTTGTCCGGTCTAACTTGACAACCAAAAGTTTTAAACTGTGTAAGAATGAGACAACTAAGTTTTATACTATGAATTTTTTCAGAGTTTTTTGGAAAATTTGTAAAGAAAAGGGCAATTTTAGTACGTAGTTTCGACAATGATAGAACTAAATTAATTCTAGCAAGCCGTTCCAAGATGAAAATCAATTGGAAACCAAGCTGGAAATCGCTGAAATATCGGAATAATTCCTAAATTTTTAATGACAACTTATTAACAATGACAGAACAAAAACCTGCCAAAACATAACTGATCAATTAGAAGATCTTAATTTAAACTATTACTAAATCTTAAACCTTCTTAGTAAATCTGAACGTAAGAATCGTAAAAAAATAAAAAATTTAAGTACCTTTATTTCCCTTATTATTTTAAAAGTTCTTCAAAATGACCACCATGAACTTCTTGGCAGTAATAAAGTCGATTTTGGAACTTTGCCAAGAAGTAGCACCTGCCATCCTCGAAAATGTGAGAAGTGAGTTGCAAAATCGACATTATTACTGCCAAGAAGATCATGGCCATCAATAACCACATTTTGAACAACTTTTGAACTTGCCATTTAAAAACGAATTCAGATACGGACCTCGGGTTTGCGGTAATATGTTTCTTTTTTGAAGGCCTTTGAAATAAGGTACAACATAGCATAGGGTTGCATTTAAAATTTTTGGATTCAACTGCCTAGCGTGACCATCATGAACTTTAAAGATGGCGGCTACTCACCATTTCGAAAAAAAAAATGAAAAGAGGGTTGTGTAATACATCATGTGAAAGGTATTGCCGAGTAGATTATTGTGTAAACATTTGAGAACATTAATAGCATTAAAACAGAAATGGCGGCTTGACAAAGTTTTACCACTTGGAAATTAGTAACGAATTTAAGAAAAAACTAAATTTACATTTTTATTGCAAAAGGTATTAAAAGTTTTATTTTATTTATTTAAACATATCTGTTTACATCCAAAAAGTAAAATAAACTATTTGAGATTATTTGACAAATTTAAAAGGTATCGGTATCCTTGTAAGACTTGGATCTTTTGTGAATTCCGGAATTAGGGTACTGGAATAAAAGTTTAATATTTTCTTATAAATCAATATTCACTAAATAAAACCCTGTTACAATAAAAAAACGACATTAGTCCTCATAAATTTTTAATAACAAAAATGTATTAACAACCAAATTTGTCAATACACATATAACGAGCATAAACAATAAACGATTAGGTAATAATAAAAATCGGTGTTAAATCGGCTTTTATCAATACAAACTTATATGAAAATTTAATATAATTTCGGGTTAAATTTATTAATGCAATAATTAAAGAAAGAATGGGAAAAAGTTTCCACATGATTCTAAGGGTACGGCCAAATCAGCGACTTTGTCGCTGCGACGAAAACGCTGCGACTCAGTCGCAGCTGGACAACAAATGTAACTAAACAGGCCTGGCCAAATCTAGCGTTTCATGTGCACCGACAGCAGCACTGTCGCGAACGAGAGCGACTTTCTGCGGCGGCGACAAAAACGCTCTCCGTTGTTTTTAATGCAAGTGGCCAGATTAGCGTCGGGCTACACATTGCGACCTGCGCAGATAGTCAAGTAATGGATTGAATTTCAAGCAGTAAAGATGTTTGACACAGAACAGTTTATTTCCGAAATCGAATCACGGCCTGCATTATATGATTTACAAGTCAGTGACTATTCAAACAGAGATGTAAAAATGAAGTTATGGCTAGAAGTAGCCAATAAAGTACTTCCAGGATTTGGATTTGGTTTCTTTCTCTTCATATTTATAGGATGAACTGCAAATCTTTTATTTTTCAATATTTTTCGCCTGAGATATCTAGAAACTGCAATCGCTAACAATGCCTCTTCTTCCGCATCCATTGTAAAACAAACTGAAAGTCGTTTGATTTGGCCAGACTTAAATATTCCTGCGACATAAAAATTTGTCGCAGCTTTTTGGACGCAGCGACAAAGTCGCTGATTTGGCCGTACCCTAAGATTCGAATCTATTATTAAATGACAACTTCAATTTAAATAATTAACTTGTATTAAACTTTTTTGTGCTTTCAAAATTTGCCAAAATAATATTAATTCTACAAAAAAAGGCTTAAAATAACTTTAATGCCTAAAAAAATTATTTTATTCAAATAAAGAAACAAACTATATTTATACAGTGTACCTTTGTTAAAACTGGTTAAAGAGCAGCACCGAAAAAAAAAGGGAAGACAGACATGACAGAGAATTTGACTTCCCAATTGTTTAGGGCGATATTGTTTTTGTTATTCTCTGACAGTCCATAAAGGCCGAAGCCTGAATACCAGATAAGATACCGTAGGTGTACTGGATCCTTCCATCAATTTCAAGCTGCTTTGTTCACTGTTGTTTTCTAGCAGCACTGTATATACAGGGTGCAGGGGCGTAGCTACCGCTGTAGCAGCTGTATCAATGATACAGGGCACTGAGCTAAAGGGGCCCCGACATGCGTAAGTAAAAAAAAAACGTCAAATGTTATCCAAACCACATATCAGTATTGGTAAAATTGAAAAATGAAATGAAGTTGATACTTGATTGGGTAAAATAAAATAATACATATTAATGTATCCAAATTTCACATTCCTAGGTTTAGCGATTTAGGCCGAGCGTTGATACTTGTCTAATTATTGACACTATACTATTTTAATAGGTACGCAGTTATATCTCCATTCATTTAAACAAAAAAATAATTATTTGCAATACGTTGGAAATTAAACTCCTCTTCATGCGGGACCATATTTTTGTAGGTATTTTTTTTCTGACTATATTCATGCAGAGTATTTTGAATTAAACCATATCAAAGCGCTTTCTAGAGTGTCACATAGCGGATTTTCCGCCAACGCGTGACATTTCAAGATGCTGCGCTGTTTTGCCCTTTAAATTTAATTTTAAAGTGCTGCAGGGTATAATATACAACACACATATTTTGTATTTTATTATTTTTGGTTTTGTCGTATTTATATTCTTTACAGAAACAGAGTAATGTTTAAATGTAGTGGTTTGTTTTTTTAAGAAAAACAAATATACATGGTGTCCGAAAAGTCTTAGTATGGGCAAATATCCTTGCTATTAGTAAAGATAGAGACACCAAATTGTAGGTAGATCTACTTTTCTATGTAATGTAACTTTTTTAAACCACTTGAGGGGTGACGCTAGAAAGTTCAAAGATACCCCATTTAAAAATCTTCAAAAAAGAACCATTTTACCGCAAATCCGATGTCGTATCTTAATTCGTTTTTAAATGGCAAGCCTATAAAAATTAAAAATCGTGAAAAAAAAATTAGGTCCCTTTATTCCTCTTATTACTTTAAAATTTATTTAAAATGACCACCATGAACTTCTTGGTAATAATAAGGTCGATTTTGTAACTCTGTTAAAAAGTAACACCTGTCATTCTCGAAAATGCGAGAAACGAGTTGTAAAATTGACTTTATTACTGCCTAGAAGTTGATGGTAGTCATTTTAAACAACTTTTAAAGTAATTTACTTTACTAATGCAAAGATGATTGCCCATACTAAGACTTTTTGGACACCCATATCAAAACATCATACATCAAGTGATATGATCATTAAACGTGGTTAAATTTATTGACAGCGGGTCGCATTTGCCAGTTGAACATGTAGCATAACTCAAAAACTGCTTTCGTGGTCACAATTGGATCGGCTGGCCATGTTAAGTCCACGTGTAGTCGGTAGGTCTAGCTTGTTGACCACATCTTTTTACTTGTTTTATGCATTCAGGTGTTTTAAAACTATTTTAATGCAGCATGCGCTGCTATTCGTCTGCTTGCGTGTAGATAACATTAACGACCAACGCTATCAGGTGCAATGTTTTTAGCTTGAGGCTAGGAATGCAGCGTTTTTTTTAACACTGTTACTTGACCGTGTTGCTTATCTCACTGCGCTTACTTATGAGTCCATTATTTCTGCGATCTGCATGGTTTCCAAATGATTTTTATCTTAAAATTTGTTCCTAAAGAGAAATTTAATTCTATTGTCATGGAAAATAATAGTTAGATCGTCATTGCTTTTAAGAATTTGCAACATTTTCTCTTCTTCGAAAGTCAATCCTGAGATTAGTTGGACGCAACTCTTCGCCCTTGGCGATTTTGTGCTAAATCCTTTGTTTTCCTGGAGCTAACCTTGTCTATGTCTGGACTTTTTATTCTAAATAACTAGCCTAGACCTACCTCTTTCTTTTCTACCCTCTGATATTCCCTCCACAATCGCGATAGACCGCCATGTCTGAGAATGTGTCCGATCATTTTGTCTCTCCATTTCTGCAATGTTCTCCAAATAGTCCCTGACTCGATTCAGCACTTGGTCGTTATTTGTGACCCTATGTACCCAACCTACCTTCATTATTCTTCTATAGCACTATATCTCGAATGGTTTTATGTCATTTTTCGTCGTTCCCTAGGGTCTAAGCTTCACACTAGTACAAAGCAATGATCCAACGCTTCCGAATGCGTGTATCTAAATTGCTCGGTGACAACCGCCTCTTCTCTGCGAAACCACTCTTTGCTTGGACTATTCTGCTCTTTATATATGCTTGCTGCGATTGTCTGTTGTTAAGATGCTGTGCACCTTTGGAGTTTGTTAACTTCCTCTAGCCTGCTGTCTCATCTGTCTCATCAGTCTAAGGTTCATTTTCCTTACATTGCCGGATTTATTTCATGACCTTTGTCTCTTATTCTCTCTTATCTCGTCATGTTGCATTCGAAAAATAATTCCTGCATTTGGGTTAAAGTGTCCTGCAAGCTTTCTCGCTTTCAGCTGAAACAGTTATGTCGTCTGCAAACCGAAGCATGACTATCTTCTCACACTATTCTATTTTGACGCCTGCGTTGACTTGGATCATTGCCTCTTCTATGTATATATTAAAAATTGTGGGCGACAGGCTGCGTCCCTCTCTACGCCACTACCTATTTTTGCTTCTTCTTCCTAGTCATCTACAATAATTGCGGCTGTTTGATCCTCGTACAAGTTGTAGATTACTCGATTGTCTTTAAACTTTCATCCTAACGCTCTCAGTATGCTGAACATGTGTAGCATAATATAAATAAATTTATAATACAAAAATTAGTTGTCTTATTCTTAGAACTTGTCAATTTGCACCCTTAATTATCAAATCACATCGGTTAGAAATTGTGAATGCCGTTAAATGTCTTTAGCAAATAATGATACATCTTCATGCTAATGGAGTAGCGGAAGATTGTCCAAAATAAAGTTGGTGTCAACCTATTTAAATAACTATGGAGGCCAAAATTTACTAACCGAATAATATTTGTTTACACGGTAGATATTATCTGAAATATTTTGATCCAATTCCCATAAACAAGATGTATAAAATTAATTAGTTTGGCACCAAAAAGTACTTTGGCCTACCTATAAATAGGTACTTGTAAAATTGGGAGCTACATTTTGGCTCAGGTTACTGGATTGCTGTCATGACTTTATAGGTCAATGAAATTTGATGGGCTCTGTGAAAATATTTGCATAGCCTATTAGAATCCCGAATCCATTTACGGATGGATAAATGTATTTAACAATGTATTGTACAACAAATATTACTACATTGTAGCAAGTAAATAAAATTTCAGTATTAAGCACATAAAAAAGGAGAGGCTTAGTCAGTGGCGGCTATACGGCGAGGGACTTCGGGGGTTTCAGCCCCTCCCATTGACCGACCAACAACAACATAACATCATAATTGCCCCCTGACCGTAGTCAACCTCAGCACCAGTATTGTATCAATAAATAGATATTTCGTCCCATAATTAATTACTAGGACCCTTTTTAAACCTTAAGTCTTAAAACTTTTTGTGAATTTGGGGGTAAATGTTTAAGTTATAGCAACGCTTTATGTCTAGCCCCCCTTTTCTAAATCCTGGATCCGCCCCTGGACTTAGCATACGCGTTACACTACTGAATAAGTGTATAAATACTAAACATAACAACATAATAAGAAAAAAGTAAATTAAATATAAGACAATAGTATTTATGCACCTATCCCTTTCCCAAGATCTTCAATTAATCTTATACTGGGGTGCCAAGTTTAACCTAAGCAAACCTGCTACTTTTACTTTTAAAGATCTTTATTTTTTAAACTAATGAACAATTCACAATGATTTACAGAAAACACAAAATACAATGCACAAGTACACAGTACAGGTACAGAGTACAAAATATAAATATATTAAAAAGTACACGTCGAGCGTATATGCAGAGTATCCTCCTCGGCGTGGAAAAAACGGCAGTGCTGGGGGCTGGTGGAGGCCCTGGGGAAATCAAAGCTGAATGTGGAGCCTAAGCAAACCTAGTTTTGCTTCCTGTCACGCAAAAAATCCGGTATCCACATGACCATCCACATGACCAGCCAAATCCTACAGAACAAAGAAACGTTCGATCTTGTAGGCATAGCTTTCCAACATGCTCTCAGCTGGCACAAACAGATTACTTCAATAGCCACACCATCAGCTAAAAGCTAGGATTTCTCTTTTGAGCAAGAAAATACTTCTCCCCTTCCAACGTACACACTTTATATGTTTCTCAAATAAGACGTAACCTAGAATACTGTTCTAAAATCTGGGGAGCGGCATCACCTTTGACACTTAACATTCTTGATTATATTCAAAAGAGAGCTATTCGAGTCATCAATGACACAAACCTTACAAGAATACTCCCTTCTGTCGCTCACCGCCATACTCTTGGGGATACCGATATCTCCACGGATTTTGCTCCGGAGAACTAGCCGCTATAACTCCCCCTTGACTGTTTCCAACAGAACAACAACAGGCGTGTTACGTATGCATCCCTTTAGTGTCCAGCTACAAATGCCTAGAATATCCCACTTCTCTTTCTCATTCATACCTAGGGTCTCTAGATTATGGAACAAATTGCCTGCAGATGTTTGCCCTTCTCCTCTTCACCCCAATCCTTTAAATCCGGTGTTAATAAATGACGTTTCTCTTCAGACGCCCACGATACGTTAATACTTAGGGTTGAAGCCTAGGTGGAATGTCTCAGATAAAAAAATATAGGTATTACGAGAAACCAGAAAAATACATACATTATAAAAATCTAATAATGAAAACAACATAAAGATTAAAAATACTAAAAGCAAAAAAAGTAAACAAGGTAGATAAGCTTCGCTATTAAAAAACGTCAACAAATAATTTAATTAAATTAAGAAATAATTTGTTTTAATTATCCCCGTTGGTGGGGGTAAACAGAAATAAGGTATCGCTACAAACGCCACCAAAAAACTAGGCATGGCGAAATTCATAGAAAAATGATTACTTTTATACACTCTAAGTAATTAATGTCTGTCCCACCTGGGGCACATGCAAACTAAATTTTTACATCAAAAATCTTTAATTGCGTTTTAACAAACAATGACCGATATTATCAACGTAGCTTAATAATCATTACAAAAAACCTTGAATGCCTGTCGAATTCCCCACAACAATATAATGGGTAGATAATATATTATTAAAACAGACGATACTTTTTTTTATTAAATTATTGTTAAGGATGTCCAATGTCCATGACGCTTTTAACAAATAACAATAAAATACAAATAGAATAAAAATATATCGAGGGCTTCATAACATAGGGGCGTATCAACGAAATCAATAATGTTGAGGAAACGAAAAAAACGATTTAAAAATTCTGTAGTTTAAAGGCATTTTTTAAATTTTATGCGCAAACGTAGTATAAATTTGATATTCTAAAGCAATACAAACCTTCCCATTTGGTATTAAAACCCAAGGTTTAGAGTTGATACGCCTTTCTGTTACACTTTAACAAAGGGCGTAATATAAAATTTGGTCGATACGCCTGTAATATTTGTCGATACGCCTTTATTAAATAAAATAAAGTAAAAAAGAAGAGTATTTATTTTTACAAAATGGCAACTCATTCTCACAAAAGTAAAACATAAAAAAATACTTAAACCTAAAAACGTAAAAGAACTAATTCTTGATGCTACTGCGCTTTTTTGATCTTATCCTGTTTCTAAGAGTTAAAAGGCACAATTCCTGTAAGTCGGCATATTTCTTTTCATTAATTGGAAGAAGATTAGTATACAAATTCGGAACATGTTCGTCATGAAAATGCATCTTGGAAGGTCGGCCAGACTTTCTCTTGACTATATCCATTACGTTTCCATTTCAAAATTTCTCCCTGTTCAGCAATTGTACAATTAGGCATAACTTTTTCACGATAATTTTTAAAATTCTTAAATCCGTATAATTTAGAGAATGTACTTTGTACGGCTGGCCTTTTCTCTGGCTGGCCATTTTGGTCTATTCTGCTTAGTTTTCGAGCTATAAGCAAAAAAATAAACACATTTTTGTATTTTTTTACGACCCGCTACCTGCATGGAAAAATTTCTGTGATTTTCATTCACGGCATATAATTTTTTTTAAATCTACAAATTTTGGCAAAATATCAAGTTAACGTTTATAACTACCTCACCAAAATTTAAAAAAAAAGCCAAAAAATTTGTATTTTGTGAAAATAAATTTTTCACAAATCTTTCCATAGAGGTCGCGGGCGTGAAAAATTTCAAAAATGTGTATTTTGCTGTTCAGCAGTCACTCTTTCTATTTCAGGCAATTGTTTTCAAAATTAGCCACACCAAAACTTTCCTCTTCGCCACTGTCTACATAATCTGGATCTCTAACAGAATCGTCGGAATCAAATGCATTATTACTATCTAAATCAGTTTCGACGGGCCCTTAAAGCAAAAAAAAACAAACAAAGTAACTTGAACTTGATATTGTAATAGAGTAAAACCTATGTAAAGTGGAATCGCACGGTCCTAAACTTTCCGGCTCAAACAGGTCATGCCTGATACCCAGTGTAGATTTACAATACATTACCATAGGTAGTTTTTTTACGTTAATTATAACAATGTACTGTCCTAAAAATCTCCATTATGCACCGGTTTCCGTGTTATAGAGCGTCCGGCGTACACAGGTTTTACTGTAATATAAACTAACTACAGAATAATTAAAATATTTACCTAGTTCTTTAGCCGCAGCAACCATTTTTCTAGTTCTTAACAACATTTCTGCATAAGAAAACACTTCACAAGTTCCACGATTCTAAACAAACGAACATAAGAAGTGGAATGGGAATATGAATATTCCTGAGGTTATGTTTTGGTGCTGTTTTAAATAGTAATGTTGGTCATCAGAAAACCGGCGTATTTTAGATTTTATGAGAATCCATAATTGTGAAAGGCAACTAACAATTTATTACTAATATTAAAATGCTTAAAATATTAATTTTAAGATTAAATTAGTTATTACGCCCCTTTTCTTAAAATTTTCTACCTGTTACCTAAGGTAATAATAGTTAGGCGTATGTTCATACGCCAAATAATTTCTCTTTATTTCCGTTATAACAAACGGGCGGATGACCATACGCTTCTTTGTTAAACTTCAAAGCTGTTAGTATGTTGGTACGCCTAAATGTGTTTAAATTTTTCTCGAATAGTATTATACATGCAGGTACGCCTGTTTGTGAAAATATGCATCACATCGAGATCTATCATAAGCCATAAAAAACCTATTTTACTAAAAATTGCAGATACGCCCCTATGTTATGAAGCCCTCGATATAATATACCAAAATCGATAGAAAACATGTTAACACGAAGCCATTTTCCACATGCACAGAATATATTACGTAAATGTAGTAAAATGTGTTCAAATTTAGTGTACACATTTGTTATTTGCTGTTCTCTGTCACTAAAAGTAAAACGTAATGGTTAAAAGAATAGGGCGCATACTATATAGATGTACTTAGCTGTCCAATAGCTTGGCTATGTTGCAGCCTTTTAGAGAAAACGTTTTTCGACAAAAAATATTTCTTACGATGTTTCTTACGACTTTTGTCCCTAAACATTTTTTAAAATTTTTAATTTGGCTCCGCGCATATGCGATTTTGTGCAGCGTTGGTGCTGTCGGCTGCGGGTAGCGTGGCAGATGGGCGGAGATCTGGCGACGGAGGCTTGCTCAGGTTAAGTGGGGGGCTGATGGCACACTTATTGTGCAAGCATAGCCTGCTCTTGACCGAATTTTTTTCTCTAGCGAATACTTTTTGGGGAATGATACGCTTACTTTATTTTATACAAGTTTGGCAGCAGTATCGCTGGATTTATAAAGTTTGGGTGTCCTAAGTGAAACCGTTGTTTGAGGTCCTCAAACAACGGTGAAACATAACATATAATTCTAAGCATAATCAGAAATTGAAGCAAAAAATGAGGTATTCTATTTAAGAAATCGTCCGTCACAACTTTCTGAGTAACCTTTATATTTCAACTAATGTTTAGATTATTGATTTTTCGAAACCCTTAAAACGTTTTTTGCACATAACTAGTATTTCAATCAGCTGGCCCGGAAATTTTTACACACAGTGTATAATTTCCTTCGTACTTACGTAATTAATTCTTTATCCCGACAAAGTGCCATTCTATTTTAGTTCAAGTGGGATTGAAACCAAAACGAGTGAAAAGCTAAATCAAGAAGGGCGGACGCCTTGTCTAACCTTTAACACAAAAGTATATCTAATCCATTGTAGACGCCCACTGATGAGTTTTTTATATCTGACTTTTCTGTGTTATTCGAGGTGTTATTTAAAGAAAAATAACATCCTAAAATAATCCAGTAATAATATACTTTAAATTGTTCCAAAATAAACACATATTAAATTTTCGTCAGCTGATGGGGTTCATTAAAATTCTCTTAAGTTAACACCAATACTCGACTCTGATACTTTTACAGATTTTATCTAAATATTGGCAACACCCTTTTCTTAATCGACTTTCAAACAGCAGGTTCTCAAATCAACATATTTATGTTTTTTTTTACATTTTTAGTGTTTCGTGGTAAAGTTAGCAAAGAGGAACACATGGAATCACTGGGATGTCTATCACAGTTGATTTTTTCTGTAACTATTTGACGTAAAATTTTGAAATTTATCACAGAGATAGAGTGTGGTGGCCCAATTGTAGATGTATAGTATAAAAAATTGAATTTGGTGCTGGGGGTTAATTTTAGGGGGTAAATTGGGAAATGGAAAAAAATTGTAAGGGCATCTTATATAGTCTTAAGTGAAAGCTTATTGAAGCACGAATTCAACAATATGCAGGGTGTTACAAAAAGTTATTAAGAAATTTTAAGGGCAGATTCTACATCTAAAAATATGAAAATAAGTTTATATAAACATGGATCCTCAAACGCTTCTTTTTCGAGATACAGGGTGTTTAATATTTTCACGCCTCAAGTATTCCGAAGAGTTAGGAGAAATATGCGAAGATGATTTAGAGCATATATTGAAGCACGAAGAAGCCATTTCCAGCATCTATTATAAACTTAAATCAAAAAGCACCGTTTTCTGAACAAAAAATACATATTTTTAAAAAGATTCATTTTCATTAACTCATAAACTAAAAAATCGCGTTTTTTTGCTTAAAAATGTTTATAACAAATTAAAGGACAAAATTTCAGAGTTGGAAAAATAACAGGAATCATCTACGGAACGTCTTTCAGATGATGGCACAGGCGGTTTTCTAATAGGATTAATGTCAAAAAATCGCTAATATTTCGCTCTGTTGCTTGGCCTATAGATATTATTGTCAGAGGTGCATTTTTGACTTTTTTGCGATAACATTCCTTATCAGGTTTGTTCCATTCCAACAAGATTCTTTCTTATAAAAATTAAGTTCTCGAGAGCTGCTCATCCAAACTTAAAAAAATTAGCGAGGTTGGAAAGATAATTGAGTGCCCCATTTAACATTTTAAAGGTAAAAGTCACCCCCGCTTGAGGGTTAAAATTTAGGGAATGAATAGAAATAATGTCCCCATAAAACTAAAATTAACGTGTCCAAGTGTTTTTCTGTTTATTACATAAAAATGAGAAATCCTGGGTGGAAAGATTTCGGTTGGTAACCCTGTTTAATACCATAAAGCGTCTGGGAATTTCTTTAAAAATGTTTGTTACCTAATTTCTTCAGATTTCTAGGGGTAAACAACGTATTTAAGTCTTTTCATAAGAAAAACTTATTGATTAATTTTAGACTAATCGATTTTATTCATTTTCACCATAGTATTTAAAATTAAGTAAATAAAAATGTTTCAAAAAACTTCCCTATGGCAGGCCTTAAATCAAATTTAAACCGCTGATGGGAGACATCGAAGAATATCACATCTTTCTCAGAGGCGAGACATGTGACATGCTAGAAAGTGCCACGATATGGCGACATATAAAGTACTTTGCTTTTATATAGTTATGGAAAAAATCACTTTCAAATGCGGAGTATATTTTACTGGTATAAGGTAGAAATAGCGGAAAATTTGTTACATTTTAAAGGCGTTTTCTTGGCAATTTTAAAGAAGGTAAAAATAAAGTTATTTTTGGATCATTTGAAGTAAATATTTTGCCTATTGTATTTAAATTCTTGCATCATTTCTGAACTCGATTTAAAATCACATGTTTTTTTGGTGCCATTTTTAATAAAAAGTTTTATTATTAGTATTAGCATAGACTAAATAATACATAGGCGAACACTAGCGTGAAACAAAAATGGACCATTTTGGGTGTTTACAGGTTTATGGCTTAGAAATTTGTTTGCCCACCATTATAATTATGTGTATATAAATGTGCTATATAGACATACAAATTCCGTAACCAGTTAACCCACCCAAATGTTTCCCGCTTTCGGTGCCATTTCGGTGTATTCGAGAATTTGTCTATATTCGTTATAGTCTCTGGTATTAGTGAGTCGAGGGACTACGCTATTTGGAAATAAAATTAGGATCCGATTTGAAAATAAGATACAACTATTCATTTACTTACATTGTGTAATTTGAATATGCGAAATACGAAAAGCCTTCGGTTAAAGTAATAGAAAAATATCTTACTCACCCAATTTATGGATACCACAATATACCCTAAGGCCAAACCCGTGTAATCTAGTTTTGAGCCTATGTAAACGCCTGTAGCATTAAAATACCTTCTACAGTAGACTCTTTTAATCTTGTACGCTTTGAAGTGAAGATTGCACTGTATCTTGAAAATTAACGCTCTACATCCAAAGATGTAATGTTTTCGTATCTAAAACACTGCAAGTTACTGCCACAATTGTCAGCACTTACGTACTGCCCAATATCACGTACTTGCGCGGAATCCGGATTTTTGTGTATTCTATTACTTGCACTGAAGCTTACTGACGGCTTATTTGTGCACCTTGAGGATCAATCTCCCATCAGTTGAGTGTTCTTTATATAACTCAAAACAATGTTGATAGGGGTTTTCGCTATTTCTTCTGGTTCAGGATATGGTTCCTCGAAGTACCTAAGTCTTGCCATGCTTGGGGCGGGGTTGTAGCGTATAATGTGGTGAGGAGTTTCTTCCTTCTCCTCACGTGCTCTATAAGTAGGATCTTGCTCTAGTCCAATGATATTGAGATGCCTTTTCAGGCGGCAGTGTCCCGTGAGAATTTTTGTGTTACAAAGAATTAAACTTGATCGCAGCTTCAACACCAGGGCCATCTTTTAAAGTTTGTAGAGCTGTATTTACATTACCAACTATGTGCAACGAGTCAGAAAGTGACAGATAATGTTGAAAGCTGTCAACAGCATCTACTAATACACGATAATTTGCGTTTTTATTAAAATAAATTAAATAAAACCTTTTTAATGCTGGCAGTTAGCTTGGCAACATCTGGATACTTGTTTAGAATTGTTTCTGCCATTCAGTGAAAAGCATATGTAGTACCTAAGTGAATAGGTGACTTACTACACATCGTAGGTACATGATTAACAGAGTCTACTGTGGAAGGTATTTTATTACTACAGGCGTTTAGACAGACTCAAAACTAGATTACACGCGTTTGGGGGTATATTGTGTCATCCACACATTGGGTACGTAACATATTTTTCCATTAATTTAAAGTGGGCTCACATAGGGCCAGATCCTCAGTTTACGACGACAAAATGTGATTGTGCGATATGCTTAAAGATAAGCCAAAGTACCTAGTACGTGTTGTCTGACAACTGATTCGTAACACGCCATAAGAATTTCTTTAATGAAAGCAACACAAGAACCTGAGCGCATACACAAAGTTGCCCTTTCTCTTTCGTACCCAGTCACGAGCCAGTCGTATCCGAATTTGTGTCGGGATAACTACGTTTGCTGTGTTGCGGTAGCCCTATGGAGTGGACACACCTGTGTTTACAACTTTAGTTATTAGATGTTACATCTGTGTTTATTTATAATATTTTAAAAGTCATTTATACCGGGACTCAATGAAAAGGTTTGGGATATTTCTGGGAATTGCATGGCTTGCAAATGATTCTTATCTTGTTATTCGGTGCTAAAATAAGTTTACTTAATTCTATTATTCTGGAAACTACATTCTTACACCGTCTTTGTTGTCAAATTAGAGCGAGCTTAATAATAGTGAATCTGCCCTAAAAGTTTATAATAACATCATCTTAATGACCTGCTCTCTTCAACTACCAAGCCCATCCATAGGTACGCTGACGATAGTACTCTTTATTAATTTTTCCAGTAAAGCCTTGAATTAAGAGCTGAATAATAGATGCAGTTCTATGCACCTGTCCCTTTCTCAAAACCTTCAATTACCTAATATTAGACTGGGGTGCAAAAAAACTTGTTTAGTTCAACGCCTCCGAAACTCAGTCTTGCTGCCTGTTACGCAAAAAATCTGGATAAACTTAGCCCATCCACATGAAGGGCCAAGCCCTACAGAACAATAAAACGTTCGATCTGGTTGACATCGCTTTTGAACATTATCTCAGCTGGCACAAATACAGTACTTCAATAGGAATCAGCAGCTAAAAAGATTGGTGTTGTCTTTCGAGCCAGAAAATACTTCTCTTCTTAAATGTTTCCCAAATAAGACCTAACCTAGAGTATTGCTCCCACATATGGGGAGCGAAATCACCTTCAACATTTAACATCCTTGATTCTATTTAAAAGAGAACCATTCGACTAATCAGTTCTCACAAGGAATCTGCCTTCTCTCACTCATCGTCGCGCTGTTGAGGATTTACTCCTTTTCTACCGATACTTCCACGGATTTTGCTCTGAAGAATTAGTCACTAAAATTTTTCCCTTGGCTGTTCCTAGCAGAACAACAAGAGAAGCGTTATGTATGCATCCCTTTGCTGTTCAGCTGCAAAAGCCTAGAACAGACCACTTCTCTCGCTCATTCATACCTAGGTTCTCCCGATTATAGACCAAATGACCTGCCGATGTTCTCCCTTCCCCTCCCAACCTCTAATCCTTTAAATCCCGTGTCAATAGATTACATTTCCTATCTCTTCAGATGTCCACGGTACGTTAGTTCGTCGGCTGTCTCAGAAAAAAGAGCCACCTTACTAGCGTAGTTACTTAGACTTGCTAGATTAAGGCAGTACAAGATATGAGAGCGTATTCTTGGAACCATATTTTTCCCTCAAATTTTTAAACTGCTATTTATAAACCGACCATTTAATATGTAGAGCATTGAGTTATAAATATATAAGCGAAAAAATGTGGTGTTAATTAAATAAGAAAGTAGGTCTATGACTGCAAATAATACCATCAGAAAAAATAAAAGGCTATAATTACCAATGAAAAGGGACGTAGAAAAATACTATAAATTACCCTAAAGTTGATGGAAAACATGTTAACAAAAGGATATTTTCGACACGCACAAAATACATATATTACGTAAAACGTGAGAATTCGTGTTCTAATCTAATATGCCTATTTGTTGTATTTTTATTACTAAAAATAACACATAATGACCACGAGAATAGAAAATAGAAGAATAGAACGACACAAGAAAACGTAATTTTGGCGATTGTTTTTTGTACGATTCTAAGGATTTTTGACTATAGGATGTTATGTTCCACTTCGCTTTACTTCACTGTCGGAATAACGCGATTAAGAACCGGATATGCGAAATAGGTAACCTACCCATTTTTGCAGCTTGTACGCCCATAATTTTGAATCCATACGCAGAAGAGGCAGTGAATCAAGTCAAAAAGAACCTGAACTGAGGCGTGAAGATACAATGCGAAAATATGGCTATGTTTCGGTTTGCAAATGCAAGCAAAAACCGCTGCAAGCAAAAAAAAGTGCATGTATCGACAAAGAGCAAAAAAAAGTGCATGGATCGACAAAGATGCGTTATGTCCAACCAAACCCAGGATTGAACACTCCAAGAAGAAGAAAAAGAACAAGTAGAAGAAGTGTGAGTTCCTTTGGTATCACCGCTTTCTTCTAGGTGCCAGTAAAGCTTCTTTGCTACGGTTTTGCCTCTAAAATAAATAATGGAAAATGCGGAGTTGTCGTTTAGACAGATGCTTTATGAGTACTGGCAGTTTTATAAGCCTTAATAAAGGTAAAGTCTCGCCATCTGTTCGACCAGTAATTATCTATTGCTTTGAGCTTTCCTTGCCAACAACAGAGCCTATACTGTGTTTTCTTTTTAAGCTGAGTTTGAGCTGAACCTTGTTCAGTTTAACGCCTCCAGAACCCAGTCTTGCTCCCTGTCACGCAAACAATCTGGCAACGCTTACCCCATCCACATGAATGGCCAAGCCCTACAAAACAATGAAACATTCGATCTTGTTGGCGTCGCTTTCGAAGATGATCTCAGCTGGCACAAACGCATTACTTCAGTAGCCACATCAGCAGCTAAAAGCTTGGTTTTCTCTTTCGAGCCAGAAAATACTTCTCCCCTTCCAACTTATACCCTCTCTATGTTTTCCAAATAAGACCTAACCTAGAGTATTGCTCCCACATCTGGGGAGCGGCATCACCTTCGACACTTAACATCCTTGATTCTATCCAAAACAGAGCCATTCGACTTATCAATGACCCAGCCCTCACAAGAAAACTCCCTTATCTCGCTCATCGCCGCGATGTTGGGGCTTTATCACTTTTTTACCACTACTTCCACGGATTTTGCTCTGAAGAACTAGCCGGTATTATTCCCCCCTTGACTGTTCCTAACAGAACAATAAGAGGCGCGTTACGTATGAATCCCTTTACTGTCCAGCTACAAAAGCCTAGAACAGACCGCTTCTCTCGCTCATTCATACTTAGGGTCTCCAGATTATGGAACAAATTGCCTGCAGATGCTTTCCCTTCCCATCCCAAATTCCAATCCCTCAAATCTCGTATCAATAACTACATTTCCCTTCTCTCCAGACGCCCACACTGAAAAAATCGTTTGGACTTTTGTTCACACAAAATTGTAGCAAAGTCTTTGTAGAGCAATTTACTCTAATTGAATTATTATTTACAACAGTTTTTATACATTTTCATACAATTGTAGCAAATTTTGCTACAAATTGGTTTCGGACATGTTTGAGAACAAATTGTTGGAAAAGGGTATGCAATTGTAGTGAAATGTCCCACAATGTTTTTTCAGTGCACGGTACTTTAGTACTTAGGCCTGAAGTCTACGTGGGATATCTCAGATAAAAAAAAATAATTTCATGCAGACATTAAACTGTATTTTTTATTAGAAAAAAAGTTCCTTCGTTAATATAAAAGTAAAACCAGGATTTAATTCGTCCTACTTTTTAAAAAATATTTTAAATTTTAAATTTCTTACGGGGAAACTAAGCTTTCTACTTAAGGAACACAAGCACGAACACAAATAATGGTCTTATAAATATTCAACGAATGTTAAAATAACGGCAGGCACTTTGTTTCGAATATTGTTGTTGAAAATTAAATGATTTAGAGACTTTTGTTTGGGACTTTTCACTCTAAAGCTGATACTGCGGGGACGACACCGATAGGATTTGTTTTACTCATGAAAAACACAATATACAGGTTACTTTGCGGCGTTTCGAATCGACCTTTGTTTTAAATATCTAATATTTATGTAGAAACATTAATAATGGAGTGTCGATGTTAAAAGAAAGTTGCACTGATCGACTGGATTCGCAAAACGCCACTAGTATGTACATATACATGGAGTCCGAAAAGTCTAAATATGGGCAAATATTTTTGCTATTAGTAAAGATGGAGATACTAAATTTTAGGTGTATCCTGTTGGGTGATAAATCTATTTTTTTATGTAATTTAATTTTTGCAACCCCCTTGAGGGGTGGCGCTAGTTATCTCATTTTAAAAGTCTTCAAAAAAAGCAACATTTCGCCGCAAACCCGACCTCTGTATCTTAATCGTTTTTGAACTACACATTATTAAAGATAATTTTTTTATTGACGCAATTGACGGAATTCTTTTTTATACTATAATGTTAAAAAGTATGCAAATAACTGATAAAATGGTACATTTGCAATTGTATTTTAGACAGAGAGAATAATATCTCGTACTGATTTCATTCATAAATACGATTTGCTATCTATGACCTCCAATGCGGTCTGACGCATTTTGGAATATTATTAAAAAAATGCTGCAAAATAAAAATCAACAATCAAAAGTTTAAAAGATTCCCCTAAAATGTCGCCATGCGTTAAAACATAATAGCCCGTCCGTATAAACGGTATAAAGCACAGTGAGAGTGAGTATTGAGACGCGCCGCGCCGCAGAAATCTCTCTCTGCTTGCCGTGTTGCTACCGCACTGGCTATGTCGGTTACAGGTTATACACCTTTGTACCGAACAGATATTTCAATATTAAACCTATTTAATGATGCATTGATCAGCATTGGGTAATTACTAATTATTTACCATCTAAGTAACCAAATAAACATTGTTTATAATACAAACACATATTGCTTATTTTATCATTTTATACATGTGAAGAAATATAACGTACTGTAATAATTAACTTCAATAAATATAGTGGTAAAAACGAACCAACTTGTTTCAATGTTTTACATCGGGGTGTATTGTGAGAATCCCACTCGCCAATCTCGGGGTGTTACCGTTTGAAGGTCATGACTTTTCTCTGATTATGATCAATTTTTCGAACGAAACGGAGCACCTCCTCATTTTTATTTACCAGTCAGGGAATTTCTAAATAATGAATTCCCGGAGCGCTGGATTGGGCGACGTGGATTTATTGAATGGCCACCTCGTTTTCCGGACCTGGCCCCTCTTGATTACTTTCTTTTGGGAGGCTTAAAAGAACAAGTATACCTAACAAAGTCCGAAAATTTGGATGAGTTACGTCAAAAAATTGTCAACGTCTGCCAAGAAGTAACACCTTCCATTCTCGAAAATGTGAGAAGTGAGTTCCAAAATGGACTTTATTACTGCCAAGATCGTGGTGGTCATTTTAAACAACTTTTAAAGTAATAAGAAAAATAAAGGCATTTGATTTTTACTTTTTTTACGATTTTTAATGTTTAAAGGCTTGCCATTTAAAAACGAATTAAGATACGGACCTCGGATTTGCGTTGAAATGTTTCTTTTTTCAAAGAGTTTTAAAGTGGGGAAGCACTCGGCAAAGGATTGTATTTAAAATTTCTTATCCCAACTTAAAAAAGTTAAATTACATGAAAGAGTAGATTATTATATAGTATAATATAGTATAGTTTTAACCAATAAGGTACACCTATAAAATTGGGTGTTTCTAACTTTACTCGTAGCAAATATATTTGCCTATACTAAGATACTCTGTATGTCGGTAACAGCGTTGTCAGATTTTAATTTCAGTGAATATAGGAATTTTTATTGTTAAAGCTAAAGAATCGGGATTTTGCAAAAAAAATCGGCACATATAAACTAAACAATCAAATATGACAAAATGTTTTTGTTGTTAGTACCAATAGCCGTGATTTGATTTAAATACTACAAATTTGGCAGGTTATAACACAAAATACCACCGAAAACGAAACCGACATGATGTTTTTCTACAAACACTATTAAAAGTAACACTATTAACGTAACACTGTAATGTCAAAAGTGACATTTTTTACTAGTTGTAAAAGTGAATTACTTTTAATCTCTTCTCTCTCTCTCTCATGTTAAAAGTAAGTTGACAGTCGCTTGTAAATAATATTTTAAATAAATTGTCATTTGTATTTCGAAATATATTATTTTTTCGTCAGTTCTATTACATTTTTTAAACTAAATAAACAGTATATTGTATGATACATAGTGATTTTATTTTGTTAGATTGTTAGGAATGCACTCGCGCTCATGTCCCAAACTTTCCCTCACAAAATAAAATGCCACTGTTAACACTTGTATCATAAATAATTATTACGTAGGGCAGGATAAAAGTCGTACAACGCACTCACATGCCAACAAGTGATTCCCCAAAATGTATACCACGGATGGGCGGTGGGCTACGTTATCGACGGTAGAAAATTTCGATCAGGGTAATTATATAATTTTTCATATGACATATTTGTTTTATTCAATGATGACAATTTTATTTTGTTCAATTTTTCGGACGTCCCGCGAAAATCGGGACGGCTGGAAACGCTGGTAGTTAATAAGTTACTCATACATTATCGATTATATAAAATTATGTACGTATCTTTCTATATAATATACAATATCCTTTAATAGCGTACATTATGTTCGATGCTAAAGCGTATAATTTATAGTTAACAAATATTTGTCAAACTAAATATTGTTTCCATATTAAACATACCTAATGACAAAGCATGTGCCTTTGGTTAAACAATATTTTAAATAAATGATAATTATAATTTAAAATTTAAATAAAACAAGATATCAAATACCAGACAAAACAAAATTTAACAAGATATTTCGTTTAAATAATATTTGATTATTATTAAAACTGTCGTGTTTATAAGAGTTTTATATTGTCGGCAAATTTTATTCATTATTAAAATTTGAACTTCTCCGAAAACTGAGATTTCCATCAAACAATTTATAATAAAGAGGTTTTAGCAATAATGGAAATACTGACTTTTGTAATATAAATTAATTTTTTCAATTCCACTTTTCAAACTGTATGAAATAAAGCGTTATGCCATAAAAACAGGCAAATTTCAATTTTCACAAATCACGAACTTTTATTGTAAAAGCCAGGGTTAAAATAAAAAAGTACTATAGAGAAGTAAATAAAAAGCAGGATAATACAATAAAAAAACATTTACAGAAAAGAACAGACGGCTTTTATCAAGCTGCATAGAATACCTAGATGACTAATTCTTGTGAGATGTTTAAATACGCGGTTCAGCAGCAAGCAACAAACCTAAGCAAATGTTCTGTAGATTCTAAAAATATATGACTTATTAAAGTTGAATGAAAGATTCTGTCCAGAAACTAACTAGGGCACAGACTGCTCAATCAGTCCCCCGGAGGGGGGACTGATGATCGAGAATAGGCCGTCCTTCTTTTCCTTTCGCTACATACCACAAACATCCACACATAAAAATACAAATATATGTGCTTAAAATCCGACTCAATTAAGTTTATTTTTGTACTGTGACGGAGTTGGATAGTGATTGGTGGCGAGCCGTTTGGGCACGCCACTATTTCTCTATACAGTGTGTTATAAAATGCGCTGCATATATTTGAATGGATGACTCCTCGGGTAGTCTACAGATATACTCATACTTTTTTCCCCTCAAATCGCACATTAAAAAAAAATACTATCAAATGCTTTAAAATTTTAAAGAAAAATCAAATAAGTGTGTCAAGTTCAAGGCAAAAAAGTAAACCTCTTTTTATAATAAGGAAAGTGAATTTTACAAAGATTTTACTTTAAAAGTAGCAAAAGCACTGATTTTCAGTATTTAATGAAATCTTTTAATTTTTTGTTTGATGCGTTCTCATTGGAACTTTTTTTTGTGTTAGTCAAGCTTTGGTTCCCTGCATTAAATTAACTGCTGTACTGTGTTGCCAGTGTGTATATTGGTATTTTGAAAAGCAGTGTATTTTAAAGGGATTTTACAACAAAGATAATAATAACGTTATTTCTTATGCTAACTCGATACATAAAAAAATTATTGATAGAATTGGCAACTTACTCCCTATCATGTGTTTCTTGCCAGTGGCGGGTACCGCTGGTTAGAGAAAATTTAAGGGACGATTACCAGCTTATTATTGCGAAGCGCCATTACTATTTTTCTTCAATCTGAATTCATATTAGGATTTACCCGTTTCGTTATATGCAGCGAATTTCATAACATCCCGTATATAAGATAGCGTTGAAAAATTGGGAAAAATTAGGTAGGAAAAAAATCAGATTGAGTGAAATGTACCTATGTCGAGGGCAAAAAAAAGTCAAAAAATTGAAATTTAATCGTCCATTGATCTCTTCCCATAAAGAATGAAGAAACTAAAAAATTTGGATATGATGTATTTCGAGGAGCTCTTTCAGACAAGGTATATGGGATTTTGATTTCGATCCATTTTGACTCCGAGCCATTTTTCAGCAGTTTTAGGTATAGGTAAATGTATTGAAAATAGAAAGTATTTGAGATTTGAAAGTTTCACATATGAATCCGTTTTTCCGTCCGATGTTTTGTTCTCGAGCTATTAAGTACCAAAAAAATTTCTTGCCATTTTCCGAATACTTACCAATTTTGATAGAGTTCTGAAGCTCCTGGTCCGCTAGAACCCGTATACATTTCGGCTTTGACGTTTAATAGCTCCGAAACCGAACACCCTATATAACTGACTTTTTTTTAGCGAAGCTAGTCGCACTATCCCTCTATTAATCCAGAAAATTCGATTGCTCTCCCTTCGACCGCTTTCGAGAGAAAAAATGGAAATAGTGAAAATGTCAAAAGCCACCAAAACAAACATTCTTTGTCCTTGATCACGGGGCAGTACATAGACCGCCGCGCAGGTAGGAGGTCTATGCCTTAGTTAAAACACTTTCTATACCTAAAATTAAATCTAAAAATGACCATTTGAAAAAAGGCAATTATTTTAACTCAACATTTTAGAACAGCATTTTACAAACTAATAAACATATTTCACTCATACACCTTTAATTAGGTAAATGAGAAAAACATTTTTTCCGTATTTTTATTCCGAAGCGAGTCCGAATTCCATTTTAATCCAATTCAAGCATACTCCCCACGCTATATTTATACAGGCCATTTTTTGTCTTATTCTTTGTTTACAGAAACCTTCTTTATAATCGTGACTTTCTCCCTCTTGTAAACGTGTAAAAAATGCTAAGGTCTCCGCAAAAAAACGCCTCCAGTTAATTTTATTTACCTTGGATCCGCATTTGCATTTAAATTTAACTTTAAACAAATAGGTAATGTATATTCGTATTCGAGCGAAGCCGAGAGTGGTGTTGGGTACCTATCTCACTTTTCTGTTGCCAGTATCTATTTGGAAAAAGCGTAAAGAAATCCTGTAATTTTTTTGCAAATACAGGACCGCTTATGCTTCGATCATGTTTCGCTCCACGATTTAGTCGATGAAACAGTTTCGAAAAATTAATTCCGTAAAAGTACACCCTTGGACAAAAACATTATACGAGTACCTACATCTAAGTGGCAGTTTATCAAAAATGTTCATTAAGAAACGTTTAGGGAAGATGCATATGATTCCAATAAAACTGATATATTTTTTATTTGTATTTTCCACATAAATTAAATATTTTCAACGGTTGTTTCTATCCATATATTTTGGTCTTTATTAAAAAAAAAAGATTTCCTACTACAAATTTTCAAACAAACTTGCAAAACGTGATAATATTAGTTGTGACGTAACATGTCACGTAAATAAAAGTGTTTTCATGGTGAATTCCAGTGTTCATTATTTTCTTGATTATTTCCCAGAGGTTGGAAGATTTTGTGGATGAGAAACAGAACATTTGAATAAAATGAATAGGTAGTTCTTAATGAGCGTTGAATACAAGGTGATGCTTGTATGATGGAAGGCCGCTTATTTGTCTCCAAAATTTTGTCACACATTCTTATTATTTATTGTAACATAATAAATAGGCTTACTTGAATTTCAAAAATCTTAAATCGGCTGTTCTGGGCATGTGAAAAATGAGGTTTTCGGGGGCTTGCTGAGGAATTTTTGCATCTTTTCACAATACAGCAGGCGCGGCCCGTCCATAAGGTCATTTGGTCAATGACTCACCTAAATTTATTTTCAATGATCCAACTAATAAGTTATTTTTTTAAACCAAACTTTTCTTTCAAAAAAGTGTAAGTTCCATGCGAGAAATCCCCAAGAAGAATCAAGCCAAGCCATCGTCGAAAGATAACCAAGCTTGCTTCGGGCTGGGTCGTATTTTAAATTGGCCTCATACTTTTAAATGGACCGTATAAATTCATTAAAACTAAGAGAGAAACAGACATACGCGCTTGGAAGTTAAAAAGAGACACAATTTGTCGACGGCCCACCAATAATATCGGGCCACTCCCACTATGGAAATACACTCAAACCGCCCCACTAAAATATACTCTTTCAAAACATTTGGATTGGAAAATGGAAACCTAATTAGCTAGCTAATATGCGCATTGTATTTGCATTGTATTAATATATTATTAATTAGCGGTTAAACATAAAAATTCATAAATACGATCTCAGCCACGCCAGCACTAGTCATCAAATATAACAACATCGGACCCGTTTTCTTACATTACCAGCGTAGTCCAAAGGTAGAATCTCAGCGAGTTGAGCAAGTGGTCGTGGGTTCGAGGCTGTGTTAGGGTGGACTTTTTTAAAAATTTTTGTTATTTAAAAAATTAGATCGGCTCTAAAAGGAGTAGGTATTGGCAACAAGTTAGCACTTGTTCCTCCATTAAATATTTTAAAAATTATTGGTAATCTCATATCTACTACGCTGGCAGCCTGCATGTGCGTAGACAAAGATCGTATTACTATGTCTAGTCGCCAGTATTGTATTTATTAAAGAAAACGGAGTTTCGCAGCGTTTCTAATTTTATTTTACAAATAATCATACTTTTAGCTCAACGTAAACACCATCCATTTATTCTGGGCTTTTAGTACAAGGCGCGACCTCTATTGAGGAGACGCTTAACGTATTTTTTGTCTTATTCTTTGTTTATGTACGGGAAGCCGCTAGTAATCTAGAGTACTAAAATACATAGAAAAAAGTATGTCTAGCACCTAGGGTAGCAATGTTCAATATACATACAATATTTCTTGCAAGTTTCTTCTTTTTGGCTAGGACTGGTCATTCTTTTCTTTACTTACAGTCGTGATTTTTTTTGGAAAGCATCCCCCTTTCCAAGTTTTTGTTTAAAGGGCGTAAAATCCACAAGGATTTTTACCCCACGAAGAAATGAGACATTTGCCCCACATGACAAACGAAATTTTAAGTTTCTCGCCTATATCCCGCAGCATCCAGAAAAATTGTAGCCATAATCTTACCCGCTCATGGTTGGATCCCAAAATTTGCGAGGTGATGGTGATCCTCGGTATCGCCATTCCTTACTTTGGAGTTTAGACTCGGGATCGAAGTGATGAACAGACCTTTAATTAACTGTAACAAACCGATACAGAAAACTTTGGATTACTGTTAAACAACGCCAAAATCGCTTCTAAAGTGGTGACTCTCTGTTGCTTTTGCTCGGGCTTCAACATTCGGGGTACCCATCTTGCCTTATAAAGTTCCAAATAGTCCTCGAATATTATTCCAGTTATACAGTGTCCGGCAAAAAGTTGGACACATATGGGAAAAATTTTTATTATTGGAATATTGAAAAAACTTTTTATGCCGATTGTCTCTGCATGATGGGTAACCTAAAAATTCATTTTGACATTTGTTACGTGATTACTCGTTTGCCGGCAAAATTGAAAAAAATATATATTGTCATGGAACACTGGTATTAGATGACAAGATATTGAAAAAAGTTATTAGAAAAAAGTGTTTAGATTTTAATTTTATACTCCTTGGCAAAGTCTGGAGCCAAAATTAAAAAAAAAATATTTTACATTTTTTGACAAAAAAATGTACGATATTAGTTTCATATTCCCATGAATTTAATAAAAATGTGTTAAATAATCGAAAACCAAGGTAATAACCTATTATCTCAACATTTTTGTTATTACTTAAAAGTTTTATTTGATAAAATTTAAAATTTAGCTTTTTTCCATGTACTTGGGTGTGGCCAGGCCCTGTATCTGGCAACCATTTTGGTAGACACGTTAAAATTTCTTCAAAATTAGAGCAAACGGTCTTTCGTAAGCATATTGTTCCAGAAGTAACTATAAATGGCAAATATGGTTGCCAGATACAGGGCCTGGCCACACCCAAGTACATGGAAAAAAGCTAAATCTTAAATTTTATCAAATAAAACTTTTAAGTAATAACAAAAATGTTGAGATAATAGGTTATTACCTTGGTTTTCGATCATTTAACACATTTTTATTAAATTCATGGGAATATGAAACTAATATTGTACATTTTTTTTCAAAAAATGTAAAATATTTTTTTTTAAATTTTGGCTCCAGACTTTGCCAATGAGTATGAAATTAAAATCTAAACACTTTTTTCTAATAACTTTTTTCAATATCTTGTCACCTAATACCAGTTTTCCATGACAATATATATTTTTTCAATTTTGCCGGCAAACGAGTAATCACGTAACAAATGTCAAAATGAATTTTTAGGTTACCCATCATGCAGAGACAATCGGCATAAAAAGTTTTTTCAATATTCCAATAATAAAAAATTTTCCCATATGTGTCCAACTTTTTGCCGGTCACTGTATCATTTCAAATGCAGATATTTAATACCAGCATGAAGTTTCTCTCCATTTTTCGAAATCTTTGCACAACGTCTATTTTTGCTTAATATAACTTGTTAACAATAAAGATACAACAACCAGTTGTGACACTTCGTTTGACAGATAAATAATAAATATGGTGTAATGTTATGGCAATTTTTTTTAACGTCTACTATGTTAGAGCCAATAAATACTGTACAGTCCTCGTATACTATCAAAATAAACATATTCTCTCCTAAACAAAATAGTTAAAAAAAATCATATCCATAAATAATGACTGGTTGCCTGGTTCCTCCCCAAATATTCTATTTAACTTTATTCGCTGCCGCCTGGTATGGATAAAGCATCCTCTAACCCATTTTTCACGTCATCCTTTCGTCCCTTTTTTAAAATCGAGTTAAGACGCCAGTGCCACCGCGCGAAAAATTTGTATGTAAATTTAAAATACTTTATTTAAGAAAATGCTTATATTGATTCGGATATAGCGTCGTCGGAACACGGTAAGGCCTTTTTTGCTTCCATATGAACATAATGCGAAAAAATCGTTTTTCTATTTTGGTTTCATATGAAAGCTTTTTCCATATCGTTTTCAGTATCGTAATAACCTTTTTATGAACCCGCTTTTTTATGTTTAAGAAGTTGGTAATGATGTGTGTAATCAGGTATAGGTAATAAAATAATTTGTTAATTTATCAAGGCTGTTGTGGCAAATAATTTGATATTATTACCAACATAAAATTTTGACATAAAAATTTTCAAAATTTTCATATTTTCTTTTTAAATATGCATTTTTTATTGAAAAACGGTTTAGAAAACCTATTCGCTTGGACTAAATACTGGCGATATCTTGGACAGTCGGCATATCCAAACAGAAAAATCTTTCTTTCCAGAGGTGTGCTTCTCGCTATTTTATAAATTTTACAAGTGCATATATCGTATTATCTTTTGAACGCGTAACTCTTCCTTGCGATTCAAAAATTGACAAGTCAGGAAAGAGATGCCGCTTTTTTTCGAGTAATTTCTCTCTTACATGAAATGCACAATGCTTCAGGAATGGTATCACTTTTAGCATAGTTTTGAAACAATAACCTTTTGAGACGAGCTTTTAATATTTTTGTTAAAGCAAACATTTGTCTGCTTTTTTTTAAACAGAGTACACACACTTTAAGATGACTTTCATTGTGCGTTTTTGCTCGGTGTATCGACATATTGTACTTCGAAAAAATATAACCCGTCCTAATTTTGGTAATTTTATAAAAGACATGGTTACCAGTGATTTAACAAAAAAAAACAATAAATGAATATATAGTCTCCGTCAGCTCTAAGTCATACTCGTGTAAAAAAATGTTGGATATGCCGACTGCCTAAGAGTCTAAAGGTGCGTATAGATATGACGAGACGCGCGCGAGTCGCGCCTGAGTCGCGCTTTTAAACCAACGAGCCTGCCTCGAGCCTCCTGCGAATTGTATCTGATCTGCATAGCAAGTTGAGCGCGCCACGAGTTTTCCACGAACTTTTTAGTTGTACATGGTGAGCGGAAAAAAGCAGACATTCCATGTCTGACGTCGATGAACAAACGGCAGGTTTGTTAATTTTGTGCAGTGGTTATTACTGCTTACTTCTTGCTGGCCTCTGCAGATTTTCCGACGGCTGACGCAATTTCATTCCACGCGCCAACCTTCTTTTCTTCTTAGTGTTTCGTGAAACGGAATACCTATGGAATCACTTCGGCGTCCATCCGTGTGTATGTCACAGGCGATTTTTTTTCCAACGTGAAGTATAGAAAGATGAATTTTAATTCTGTGGATTAATTTCAGGGGTAAATTGGGAAAAGGAAAACAAATATTTTCAAGAGCATCGTGTAGGATGTCAAATGATAGGTTGTTCTGTTGTTCAAGAACGAATTCAACAATATTTATGATTTTTTTATTCAGTTTTTTAGGGAAAAACGCTTAAAAATTGCTGTCCCCCACCCTTATCATCAAAAGCATCGCTCAGAACAATTTGAAAAAAATCATGAATATTGCAAATTAGCTGTAGCTTAAGCAAAAATTATCAGGATTGAAAAATTTTAGCGCGGTCAATTGATATAACAATTTAGTTGTTTATTTCCTTATTACTGCTAAACAATTGGTTTTAGAGAAAAAGTTCTCACGATGTAAGGAACAACTTTTGTCCTTACACGTTTTTCAAAATTTTTAATTTGGTCCACTGAGCTCCGCGCGTACGCGATGTGATACGGCTTTGGTGCTGTCGGTGGCGGGAAACGCGGCAGATGGACGGAGATCGGGCGGCTGAGGTTTCCTCAGGTTAATTGGGGGCTGATGGCACGGAACACTAATTGTGCAAATATAGCTTGCACTTGACCTTGGTTTCTTTAAAGTAATCTTTGTCTTTGGGATCCCACAAATGTTTCAATAATTTGTAAATCTCCACTCAATTTAGCATACTTTCTTCGGACCACTCCATATTCATCAAAACCAACTCTCTGTCTCGCTGCAAACTAAATTTCAGCACGAGCCTGCCACAAACCAGTCCCACTAGACGCGCCAATCCCTTTGACGTCGCGTTGAAAAACCGACAGAAAATGGATCGCTGCGAGCCACCTTCGCGCGGCGCGTGGTAGGCTCGCGAGCCCCGTATAAATATGACGATCTAGGCTCGTTGCTGGCGCGTCTCGCGCGCGTCTCGCGCGCGTCTCGCCATATCTATACGCACCTTTAGATATCGCCAGTATTTAGTCCAGGCGAATAGAGTTTCTGAACTGTTTAAATAGATATAAAATAAATTTGTTATTTGTACACAATTATTATTTAAATTTACTACAAACAGTATATTTAAATTAGCTTACACCTTTTTTTAGGCCTTTTGAACTTGCAAGAAAAACTAAAACAATATAATAGTCGAAAAATATAATAATTAATTTAAAATACGCGCCAGGGCTAAAACGCTCATCTCGCCTGGCGATTTTTTGCTCGGGTGGGCGAGTTATTTTATAGAGAGTTTTTTATTTAAATGGTAACAATAGTTGTCGAGGACTATTAATAGAATTTTATGGATAGATACAATAATAATATAACAATTGCATATGAAAATTTTTATTTTTATGTGAACATATAACAACACACTTTTCTCAAAAACGACTCGGCTACCGATTTTAATTTTTCGTGCAAAATACTCAGGATGAACAAGGAAGTCAATATTTGAGAGAATTTTTACAGGGCAAAAACTTTTTATTTAAATCATGTTCAGGCACGCCGTGAACCGTAATATACTTTGAACAGCTACATATTTTGATATGTAACTGCCTTAGTTTACTTTTTCTTCATTTTTTGGAACGCTTTTGGCGGAAAAACCTCACAATCGTAAAAAAAATTAAAAGAATAAAAAAAAAAATCACGTTCTTTCACTACAAAAGAGAGCACAACTTTTAATTATGTAACTGTAGACCGTACTTTTTCCTGAAATCGTATCAGCCCCTAAACTTTTTAATATCATTATCTGTTGAAATCTCTGCAAAAACAAAAATTACCTTCCATTAGCTCTCCAACACTGTAAACTGCTCGTGCCGGTTCACGATGGCTTATGTACGAAACTTGTACGCATACCTACGCATATTATTCGAAACATCCGCATGATGCGGAAATTAGCCAGCTACATATTTTGATATGTCACAGCCTTAGGCTACTTTCACACGGACGGTTTTCTGTCGTGGTCGTGTACGGCAACGATATCGTATAGCATTGTTTTAAATGAAAGCTTTCACACCACACGATTTTAATCGGAACCGTACACGTGTAAATACAAGCACAGTTTTTTTTCCACGACACGATCGCTGCACGACCACGACAGAAAACCGTCCGTGTGAAAGTAGCCTTAGATTACTTTTTCTTCCTTTTCGGGAACTTTTTTGGCGGCACAATATCATAATCTTAAAAAAAATTTAAAGGAAAATGAAAAGAAAATCACGTTCTTTCACCACAAAAGAGAGCACAACTTTTAATTATGTACCCGTAGACCGTACTTTTTTCCTTTAAAAACGTATCAAACCCCAAACTTTTTAACTAAATTATCTCTTGAAATCTCGGCAAACAAAAATTACCTTCCATTAGCGCCAACACTGCAAACTTTCGCTTTTGCGTTTCGGCATAAAAGCACTGGGAGCTCTTTCGATTTAAGGGCTTTTAACGCTATCGTTTCTGGTACGGTTTTAATCCGGTTTGAACCCTATTTAAAATTATCCTCTTAGAATATCGAATCAAGATCATGCTAACGAGGTAGTTACCCCGCGAATGTCGCTGATAGGGGGATAAAAGTAAAACGAATTCCGAAGACAAGTTTCACATCATTAACCTAAGAAAAGTCGACGAAAATACGTGTAAAGGGTAAATTTAAAATAATGCTGTTGATAAAGAACCTTAAGTTTATATAACTTTTTTTATATATTTTCCTCGCTCTTTTAACTCTGTGTGTCGCCAGTTTTTCATGATCGTTAATTCTATTATCTTAATTCTATTAAATAATTATTTTCGGTCGTCAACAACGAATTAAAAACCGTTTTTTCATGATTCATTTACACACACTTACTACAAAATAGAATTTTTGTTTCTTTAGGGTTTTTTATTACACCGGAAAGTTATGGGTTTGTCAGTGGGAAGCAGACAATGTAGACAAAAACGCATTGCCTACAATGCCTACCCTAGTAAAATAGTAAAATCACGAAAAAAAAATTCGAAATTTCATAATTATTTAATTTAACAGAAATATATCTTATGCGTCCTCTATCTGCTTTTTCATTAAAGCATTTAATATCAATATCCTATACTATACCATCAACAAATGTTCTAATAAATATAATGTTGTTGGCGATATCATGAATCGTCCAATAATCGCATTTTTATCGGCCGAAATCAGCATAATACTTCTTTTGTAGGTGGCCTATAAGAGCGCGATGAAGGCGGACTAAATATTTATATAGATGCTTTAGCGGCACTTGAAGGCAGCACCTATATGCCAACTAAAGAACCAATTATTTAAAGCTACGGGCCGGATATACTCTTTTACACATATTGTTTGTTTATATTGATGTTTTAGATGCATTTTTAAAGAAAGACCGTCGTATTGAACTAATTTATAAAAAATAATTTGTTTAATTCGAAATCTAAAAAGACATTTCTTAAGTGAAAAGTTAACACAAATAAATGGTTAAACTTTTCTAATGTGATTTTTTGAGAGGTAGATAAGTAATATAATTGACTATTTTATTTGATGTTTTTTGCGTGCCCTGCTTTCAACGCCCCTGGGGCTTGTAATAGCAAAAAGCTAATAAGAATGTCAAAAACACCAAAATAGTAGTGATATGCGCCAATACTGCTAAAAAACAAGTGGTTTTTCCAATAAATATGTTAATGTTATTGCACAATTAACGAATCGAAACACGCACCCAGCAAATTAGTTGGCTGGCCGGATAATAACAAAAATGTTAAGATTTAATATTCGACGAAATTTAAGTTATCCGCATGAGGTCATCCTACAAAAAAAGCTGAACGTAACGGGTAATGTGGCGAATCAAATTAAAGATACGGCAACATCGCCATCCGCCGCTTTAGTACTAACAGGAAATGTTTACATTTTACGTAACTTTTGTTGCATTTTTAATCATCGAATTTAATTTAATTTTGAAAATTAAATTTGATGGTGGATGGTGGGAGGTGGTAGAGGAATTCTTCCTTGGCCGAAGTGGTACCACCCCACACATCTTCTTAAAGGACTAGTGAAATCCCTACGGATGTTTCCAGCTCTGGACGTATGAGTCGGACTTCCTCAGTACACCAATGAATTTTTTCTGAGTTTTTTCGCAAATTTTTAAAGAAAAGGGCAATTTTAGTACATACTTTCCACAGTAATTGAACTAAATTCATTCTAGCAACACGTTCCAAGATTAAAATCTTTTGGAAACCAAGCAAATTGCTGAAATATTAGAATAACTCTAGTTTTTAATGAAGACTTATTAACAGTGACAGGACAAGAACTTGTCAAAACCTAACTGATCAACTAGAAGATCTTAATTTAAACCAGTACTAAACCTTTTTAGTGAATCTGAACGCAAAATTTCTATAAAGTTTACCCATCACTAGCTGTCGCTATTTTTTTTGTTTAGTTTTAATATAGAAATAAAGGTAAATTTATACATCATTAAGCTAAGGAAGGTTAGCGAAGCAACGTGTAGAGAGTAAATTTAAAATAATGTTGTTGATAAAGAGCCTTAAGTTTATACAACGTTTTTTATCTTGTCGTTGCTGCTTTTTAAACTTTGCTATGTTTTTCACGTAGGTCATTAATTTTATTTTAAAGCTTGCCAACAGTAAAATGAAGTTTTAAAATAAATGAAACTTAAAACTTTGTGCTTTACTTCGTTTAACTAATTTTGTTTCTTTCGTTTCTATTGTTAATCATTGAGAGAGATTTAGTCCTTAGGGGATAATAAGTGTTTATTTAGCGATTTATTTTAAAGATAACGTCTAAGGCGTCTGTGTTCTAGACGGATTTAGTTACGGTATTTCAGCAAGCGTGACATTTTGTTGACACGATCTACTTTATTTCTTTCAAATAAAATTTCTGACTAACTACCTCGGGTTGTTATCTCACCTATACTAATTTAAGGAGGGTTTAACAAATCTGGCAGTGTTAGAGTTCAATTTGTGATAAAACTCAGCATTTCGACATTTGACTGTCACAGATGACATCAACGCTAGTCGAAAAGTGCCTAGATCAGTAGTAGTAGTGAGTAGTCGGCCGTATCAGGCTGACACGACAGGTCGCGTCGTTCTATTTTCGTTGGATTTTGGTGTTTTGTGTTTGTGATGTTAGTGTTTCTGAGGGTGTTTTTGTATAGTGTGCGTTTTAAACATTTTACTTTTGGTTGGGTTCAGACACTAGATTTTCTTTGTGTTTATTATTTAAGTTGAACGGTGGGTACAAGTACGGTCCTGTCGGTTAGCCGACCTCTAACCGTAAAATAGACCAGACTTCAACAGGGTGCCATAAATGACAAGTGACTTGGCTACCATATTGCGAGATCTAAGAAAAAGTTTACTGCAACAATATTTTTAAACGGCTTTACCTACGCCCAAGGAGTAAAACAATTAATGAAACATAGTTATATCAAATACCAAAATTTCTTAGCAGGTCTTGGTGAGCAATTAAAATTGTCAAAAGCAATGGCACGCTCCTCTCTGGGGAGCGGCATCACCTTCGTCATTTATCATACTCGATTCTATCCAAAAGAGAGCCAGTCGACTCATCAATGACTCAATCCTCACAAGCAAACTCCATTCTCTTGCTCATCACCGCGCTGTTGGGGATTTATCTATTTTCTACCGATACTTCCACGGATTTTGCTCTGAAGAACTAGCCGCTATAATTCCCCCCTTGAATGTTCTTAACAGAACAAGAGGCGCCTTACGTATATGCATCACTTTACTATACTTCTACAAAAGCCTAGGACATCCCACTTCCCTCTCATTCATACCTAGGGTCTTCAGATTATAGAACAAATTGCCTGCAGATGTTTTCCCTTCCCCTCCCAAACTCCAATCATCTAAATCTCGTGTCAATAGATTACATTTTCCTTCTCTTCAGACGCCCACAGTACGTTAGTACTTAGGCTTGAAGTCTACGTGAGCTGCCTCAAATAAGAATAAATAAACATCAATATAATAATTATTAGAAAACGAAAATCCAGGTCACTTACATTGGCGTAGTTTTTAATATTTCTTATTTACTATATTTAAATATTTCAAAAAATAGTTTTTGTACTTAGTAAACTGTGGTAGAATTATTGCTTAATTGTGTTATATAAATTACGAGCAGATGCGGGCGGCATCTTCGCCCGCGTTTTTTTTTTAGGTTTCTCCCCTTAATAATGGTAAAAAAAGGTATTGACAATTTTTGATTAATCTCCTTATTCTGGTTTGTAGCTTGAACCCCCATACCAAATTGTAACACTCTAGAATGTCTAGAAGTGGAAGAACATTTTCAAACACACGACGTAAGGGCTTCTTACATTGTTAGCCATAATAATTTTTTTATAATGTATGTACACTCGCAACTAAAAGTTAAATTACCTGAAATATGCAAATTTTAATTACGCGAAAAACTAAATAACTTTATTAAAACATTGCATTTCAACTTTGCATTTCATCACCACTACTCCATAAAAAATCTCACGAATTATTCTACACGTGTCCATATTAAAGTCATTTTAGAGGCGAAGCACGTCCAATGCGTATATATGTCCGGATTTGTAACCATTATCCTTACAAGGATTATGGAGGAAGCAAAACCTGCGTCAAACAACGATCCTCACTTAAAAACAAAAGGTCCCAGATAAGGGCTTAATAAAGGACTTGAAGTACGTACATTGGCTAAAGGATACTTGAGAATAAAGCAGCGAGATCCTTGCTTATTTTGAGAGGCACAACACGTATACACGCTGTTGTCTCTTATTAACGAGTATTAGTCCTTAATGGTCAATGATAATGGAAAAGAAAATAAAAGCACTTTTAGTCCAAGTTAAGTGCCAATTACTTTAACTGCCGCTTTTTCAAGATAACTTCACCTTGATGGTTAAAATTTAAATTCAAATCAAAAAAATTGTAGGTTATCCTCCATCCTTTCCTTTCTCCTTTCTACAACACAAAAATTAACTGTCTGGGTTCTTTGAAGACCAAGGTATCACTTTTAATCGCTTATTGAATTTTTAATTATTTTGTTGTTCTTGCATAAAATCTATTGTTTCTTGGCTCCATATCATTAGTTTTCTTTTTGGTATGTACCAATTTATTTTGATATTTTCGGATAAAACAAAACTTTTCTCACATTTTTGCAACATCTTGGGCTTATATCAAACAAATATAAAAGGAAAGCTGAACTATCTGCTAAATAATTCGCTGCCAATTTCACCCTTATTCCTCCTGTCAATTTCGCTCTTCCAACCGTTACAACTGTACCCCACAAAATGTCCGACATAATAATTAACGTCAAAAAAGTTCAAAAAATTCTTTTATCACTTGGCACACAAAATGAGCAATCAGCATTAATTGTTCGAAAAAAGTGCACTCCAGAACTTTCACCAATCTTGACTCGTCTTTTCCAGATCTCCTGTGACAAGGATATCTTCCCTGAGAGCTGGAAGACTGCTCGTGTGCAGCCTGTCCACAAGAAATGTTCCAAGTCCCTTCCATCCAATTATAGACCTATCTCTCTTCTCTCCGTTGTCAGCAAAGTTATGGAGAAAGTCATCAACTTGCAAATTCTAAAATATCTAGACACAGTCATCTACGTCAGACAGTATGAATTTCATCACCAAAAATGCACAGCTGATGTCTTTAGCTGTGTCACACACACAAGTCTCTCGAATTTCATGGTGAATTCCAGGTTGTAGTCCTTGACATTTCTAAGACATTTGACCAAGTATGGCATGCTGCACTTCTCAACAAACCACCCGTTTACGGTCTTTCTCCCAAGGGTGACGCATCATTCGTCTTCCATTTTATCAATGCTGGCGTACCCCAAGGTTCAGTCCTGATAACAACCCTATTTTTTTCACTTTAATGGCCTGCTCTCTTCAACTACCAATCTCATCCACAGTTACGCTGACGATAGTACCCTTCACTCCATCTATCATTTTCCCAAACAAGTCTCGAATCAAGAGCTACTTATCTATGCCTTTTGCTTGGGATAACCCAGGATTTTCAGATTATGGAAGACCTGAGTGAACGTTATGTAACTTACTATAGTCAAGTTAGTTTTTTTGAAAACGCTTATGTTGGGAAAATTCAGCAGTTCTTTTAATTTCTATTTTTCTGTCTTTCTTCTTATTGAGTATTAAAAATCAATAAAGTGTAAAACCCCTTGCAAATAATAAAATTCAAGCTAGGGTCTCTCGTGTATTTAACTTTTATTTTAAATACATCGTATACATACATACAAAATCGGCTACATACCAAGCCCATTTCGAAGAAAATATGTAAAGAAAGTCTTTCCCTCAATTCATTTCTTCCAAACCGGTACCTTTGTCGGCGAATCTTCAAAAGCCTAGTTCCGTTCGAAAATCTCTTACTTTTATTGCTTTAGTGTCTTAAAAATATGCTTCGCCTGAATGCATAAAAAGTCGAACATGTCTACAGATATCCAACCCCTTTTCGTCTCTTCGTCGTCGTACCAAGGTATCAACGATCATCTTCTAACAAATAAAATAATATCTGCTAAAATATACTTCGTACGTGTCATCGCCAATCTTACTCTAATTGGCCAACCCTATCACACGGTTTCCGCTAGAGTCGGTAACATCCAACCCAATCAAACTCGACCAAAGATCGGTCAAGTGTATGACCAGACACAGTCACACATCGGGGTAGAGAAGTAGTGAGTGCGAGAAAAAGTTCCGTTTCTCTCGGGTCACCAGTACCCATTTCTAAACAAGGCATAGTCCTGTTTCTTCTCGGTTCACAGAACCCCCCATTTCTGCAAGCAAAGTCAGTTCCTCTGTAGAGCCTCTAGTTTTCAAGGAACCTTCGGCAAAGTGTGCCATTTGGGCCACAGAACCTCCATTAAGGCAAAGTAAAGTCCTTACTATCTTTCGAGCCTTCAGAGCTGAATACCAACAAGGCAAGGTAACGTCCTTATTTTCTTTCGAATCGTCAGAGCCCAAGAACCCTCGGCTCAGTGCCATTCAGGTCCCAGCACCTTTTTCTCAATACTTCTTCTGGTCGTCGATGCCAGAAGTAAGTAATAACAAGGCAAAGTCCTGTTAAACTCTTCCGAGTCAACAGTATCCCGGAACTCCTAATTTCTTCAGGCAGAGTCCTGTAAATCTCAATACTACTTCTCGCCATCAGTGCCAGAAGTAAGTAGTATTCTTTCGGGTCGTAGTACCTTTTTATCTCAATACTTCTGCAGGCCATCAGAGCCGGAGTAACCACTTTTGATCCTTCCAACCAGATTAATCATTCAAATTAGGTAACCCATCCTAATTTGATCCTTTTTTCGGTATAACAACCCTCGTTATAACAATTACTTCATCATACTAACAAAACCAACGTTAGAACTTTCGGCCAGGCGCCAATTAAAGAAATAAATCCTCGGAACAACAGATTGAAGTAAAACTGAATATTCTTATTACAACAGTCAAAGTCAAGGGCTGTATTGTAAATATGCAAGTAAATGAATATACATAGTCTTTAGTGAAGTTGCTGTTTTTTAATGACTACAAAAAGCAACTGCCAGAGATTGCGCAACCTGATGAAGATGAACCAGCACCCATGAAAATAGTTTACAGTAAGATGGAGGCAAGGCCTTGGTAAAACGCCCTTTATCCATCCGGATTATATGACCCAATATTGAAGAAGAATTGGAAAAGTGAATTTTTTACTAGGTTAAATCTTTCAACAAAACACATAAACAAACAGCCACAATTAATCTTTAATTAAACTAATTAAATCTTTATTCGTAGAGATATCACTTTTATTTTACGTCTAAGTTATAAATAAAAGTCAGCATTTTACAAAAATTTATATTAAACAAAATGCGAACCGGGTTTATATCGCCCAGCGCCATTTAATTTGTAATATCAGTCGTAAAACAAAAGTAAATTTTAAAGAAAAGCTGGTAGAGAATTGCAACAAAGTTTATATAACTTTTTAAATTAGGACTTCAAGAAACAGTAATATAAAACCGGATTTCGCTTAGGTGATTATTATCTTTCTAAAGTTTTATTAAAACTCCCTTAAAGTTCATTTCTGAACACCAACTTCTGTTTTTAATTTGTCAAAAAGTTCACCTAATTTAAATAAGTTCTGTAATTGTAAGTTGTTCGATCAGAACGATTATAGGAAATAATAAATAAATAAGGAAAGATCGATAGAATCTGAATGATTTTAAATGTGGATGTGGAAATGTGGAACTTCCAGCTTTATCGAAAAGACAAACGTTACAGTAGTTATTTACATGACAAACTATTCTAGATGTTTATGGTTTTAAGGCCAACTAAAACAAAAATAGTGGCTTAAGTAGACCTTGTCGGCTAAAACCACTAGTATTGAAATCAGTATAACACGACAATTTATGAAATTGGACAAAATTTAATTAAGAATTAGATAATAATATGTAGATTTTGCAATCAATTTTCTCAGCAAAAATATTTCTGTTGCGCTGTATTTTGAAAACGATCTCTTTACGTACCTGAACATTTATTAAATTTACCCGTTATTTAATAACAAACCTGAATCTGCAAATTGCATATTCCGCTCTCTAGTTACCACTAATTAAATCACAATCGGTAGGATTATGATCTATTTATTCTCTGGTTCTGTAATACTCCCCATTTTTGGGGTTAAAGGAGTATCGATTTTTGGATTTTTTTCATTGATTTTGAGCTAAAATCTACCATCGTGCCGAACTTAAATAGTCTAAGGTCACGGGAAGTATTCTAAAATTTTGACAATCAGTTTTATCTGTGAGTGAATGATTGTCAAACTGGCTAATCTTCGATTAACTTTGCAAGTAAAAACGGTAGGAAGATGATATTAAGTCGTATATATTATATAAGTTTGAAAATCTTATCCCAAATAATAATGGTGAGCTTCCAGAAAAGGGTGTTGGGCAGGCGCGGCCCTTGAAATCTTAAAGTTGTATATCTCTCTTGCTACTTATGGGACCCATGACAAGTTCAGGTTTTTTCAATTGTGAGCCTACTAGGAATGTTTTGGTAAAGAAAAACATATTTTGTAGTTTCCGAAAAAAAGTTTAATTTTTGAATTGACCCACCTGGGAAAAAATTAGCACGCTTAGATATTTTATTTATTTATTATTTTTTCTACACGAATTTTACATGATTTTGTTCGGCAATTCTTAAATTGTAAGAGAAAAAAATGTGTTAGTAGAAAGTTATAGTCAGTTGAAGTTTTTTTAAAATTATATTTTAGGTTAAAAAAAATTCAAATGACTATAACTTTCTACTAATACATTTTTTTCTCTTAAAATTCAAAAATTGTCGACAAAATCATGTAACATTTGTTTAGAAAAAATAATAAATTAAATATCTAAGCGTGTTAATTTTTTACCCAGGTGGGTCAATTCAAAAATTATTCAACTTTTTTTCGCAAATTACAAAATATTTTTTCTTCGCCAAAACATTCCCAGTAGGTCCACTATTAAAAAACCTGAACTTGGCATGGGTCCCATACGTAGCAACAGAGATATAGAGCTTTAAAATTTCACGGGCCGCGCCTGGTGTTGGGTAGTGCGGCTCGAACTTATTCAATATTTTATTTGCATACGTCCCACTGACCAAAAGTTTTCTAAACAATAAATTTATTTCGATGCCTCACAAACCTTAAAGGTGATGCCTCATTCCAAACATATTTTCGGTTAAATTTGCTCTTTAGACTCTGTAAAATCCCACATCTAGAAACACGACTTCATTCGCAAAACATAAATTTTAAACACGCCGTTTTCCAGAACAAAGCTAAAGCCGCGAAATAACATTTATTGTGTTTCTCATGATTAAAACAAATCCCTTCGGCCTTCCCGTATCAGCCATACAATTAAAACTCCTGCGAGCGAAATTTCCTGCCTCCTTTATTATATTCTCTGACAATAATCAAAACAAAGTGCCGCTTTTATTTTAACCTGTATTTGTTGTGTAAATACATTATTGGGTAAGTGTATTCAAAGAGCCACACATGGGTGATTACCCCCAAACGTAAGTCATCCTGTTACCTAGCTAAGAAAAAATTAAAACAGTCAAATTATAAACAAAAATTTACTGCATTTATTCCACCTATGTTCTAACTTAAAAACAAATTTTTCAAAAAACTGGGGGTTTTGATTACAGAAGAATTTTTGAACTGCTGTCATAAAGTCATTATTGCTGTCAAATCTGGTTCCTCGAAGATTTTATTTTAGCTTTGGAAATAAATAAAAATCACTAGGAGCTAGGTCGGGTGAATATGGTGGATGCGTCAGTTCGAAACCTGCATCGTGGATTACGTTCAAGGAAATACGGCTTTTATAAACTGGAACGTTATCCTTATTAGTAAAGATAGAAGAATGTGCAATGTGTGGGTTTGCTTGGGGCACTGTCTTACTTTTTGAGGAACAAAAGATGCCGCAAATAGAATTTTCCTAGCCCTCTTAGTTTTTAAGACACGCTGTAACTTATCAAAAAGGTTTTTTTTCACGTGGAATCCAGTGACTTCATCAGATTTTTTCTAGGTTCAATTGTTTAAAACAAAGCAAACTTGAATTTTGGTAAATGGAACACCTTATATATTTTTAGATATTAGGATTCAGTTTACTAAAAGCTTTTTAAAAATATATATCACTTTATATTTATTGTCAATATTAAGCTCAAAATTTACATTTTTAAAAAATATTCAGTGTTTTAGTAGGCCATGACGGGTATTTAAGAAAACAAAACATGACAATCTTGTCCAGAATCCAGTGGCTTCATTAGATTTTTCATAGATTCAATTGTTTTCGAGAAGTATAACAAGCATTGTTTTAAATGGGACACCCTATATATTTTTAGATAAAACAATTCAGTTTACTCTCGCAAGCTTCTCATAAATATAAAACACTCTATTTTATTATTACTCTAAAAAAATCTAACAAGGAACTCAGTTGTGTAAAAAAATTAAAAACTACAATAAGTAATTCATGATTTAGGAAACTGTCTCATAAATATTGCTCGAATTGTTCTCTATTACGCCTAAGATATTTTTCACACATTCACCTTAATGCACTTAAAATAATAAAAGGCAGTGCCTGTAACTCCCTAAAGGCCCTTTCAGTGACTTCTCTTAAACCTGTCATTGTTTGGTACTGGAGAGTATAAATTTTATTTTGTAGGTATCTCCACAAAAAGAAATCCAAAATAGATAAATCGAGTGACCTAGGTGGCCGTCTTACAGTTCTATTTGTCCCAATCCAGTGGCCAGGAAAATTATTGTCAAAAAAGACTCTTACAATTTGCGCATTGTGAGTGGGAAACCTGCCTTGCCGTTCCCGTGGAAGTATTAAAACTATCGAAAAATGGACACCCTGTACAACAGCCCTCGTATGTCGGACTGGTTATTATAAAACAGAAAAAGTGTGGGTACCTCTGTTTTCGTTAAAATTATTATTTTTTCACAGTTTTATGGATGAAAAAAAATATTTAGTGTAAAAATAAGTCACTTGTATCACAGTGGTCAATATTTAAAATCTGGAAACAAGGAAGTGCTCCGATTTATTGGAAACTACATTGCATAATCCTTCCCTCCTATTTTCGCACTCGGGAAGACTAAATAAAGGGTAGAAGTTTACTAATCCTAAAATACTTCCAAGTTTCATGTTTCTATCTCTTTTGCTAACTTTATTCATAGGAGTGCATATTTTAAATTTTCATTTGTTATCTTAGGATTTTAAGCCACTGTTTCCAATTGTATTTCCACCGTGCGCCGCTTGCTTCGACCCATTTATCTTAAACTAAATCTAAATGCAAATTTGTGGCAAGAGTAAATAAAACTTTTGGGGGATCATTTTTTGCCGCTAAAGGATAAGCACGTTAACATTTTTTGCACGTTCCGGATGAACGGAGAGTCACCGTAAAGGCTGCTTCGCAAATAAGGAGGGAGAACATAAATTTTTTCAGCAAATGTCCTAAGAAATGTTCTGCAGATTAATAGAAATGGAGAAAAATATTGAGACCAGAGTTGTCTTTAATTCAGTCTTTATTTCCAAGCCCCCATTTGACATAGGTTGCCATTTGACAAAAACAGTTGGGGTAGCTGGGGGTTAAGAGGTTGAAAAAAGACGATTGAAAATATTGCAGAAAAATGAGTAAACTAATTCACGTATTTTAGCATTTTACTAAAAACCGACGCATTAAAGAAATATTAATTTTATGCTGGACTTCTGAACCACCCTGTATACAATGTATATTTATTCACTATGCGGTAGATCGGTTCAGTAAAGCTCACCTTGCTTAATATATTGTCAACTTTCTAGTTAAAATTCTTTCTCTTTCGTGTCGATTTATCCGGAATCGGAGTTTTCGATTATAATTTAAATTACGATTTTTATAATCGATTTTTTACTTTAATTCATTTTATCGCATCGCTAGAAGCAACAATCATGCTCTCGTAATTATATCCCTATTAAGTCCTAATAAACAAAACAGGGGTTGGTAACATTATGAGGACGTCTATTTTTACCTTCAGTACATTTCAATCAACCGTACAAATCCACGTTAAATTAAAATAAACTCAATGTGAAAACAATGAATTTTCTGACAAATAATATGTTTGCTATTTCATATAATCCTGTCAGTTGTGGCTAACGGACACGAACAAATAACAAGTGCACGTTTTGAAATTACATACATTATTGAAATATAAATTATCATGGGTTGTTTGTTCCAATAAATCACCAAACATTCGTAAAACGTTTACCAATTATTGATGCACTAGTCCTGCTGACGTGTACAATATTCCCTTCCGAATGGGTTTACCCAGCAATTTTTTTTTATTTCATAATACAAAGGTACCGATTCCTTTCGAAAATTATAATTGTTTTAGATACAATATCATAAGAAAGAAGGTCTGTAATTAAGTTCTATATTAGGGCTCTAGGCCTAGAGTCTAGGAGTCTAGGGATTAGGATTAGGATCAAAATTTTCAAAGTTTAATATACGTCGTATGTTATTATTATATGAAAAAGAAAGCTAGGGGGGCGCCATAAAAATTGTTACTGAAAATTGGGCCCCGAATACTGAAATGTTGAGAAACCCTGATGTACGAGAACCATAATTATATCGTTACAGCATTTATAATAGAATGATGTCTGCAATTAATCATTATTGTTAAAATAGCTATACAGTATAACAATAATTATCATAAAATATTATCATTTCTTATAGTTCAGATTATTCTCTTAAAATATTAAAATAAGGGAATAATCGAAGTAAACTAAAAAGTGAGAACAGTTTTTAAATATTTTTATTTTAAATCAGTCCTACCTAAAAAGAAAATGGTTATACTTACACAGAGCATGTAAGTACAAATATTTTGAAATTGACAAAATAGACCTAAACTTTGCCTAAACTAGGAAAAAAGTTAAATAAAGTTTTTATTAATATTTCTAAACGCTATTTAAAACAGCTATTTCACAATAAAATATATTTATATGTAAAATATCCTTAAAATTTTATAACAGTATGACATGTTAGGAACAACAGTCCTACATTAAGAAAAAAGCTACATGAAAGTTTTTATCAGATAGGTTTTTAAATGCTTAAAAAAGTACTCGCGTAATAAAAAATACTTTAAAATGAAACTAAAACAGAAAATATGCAAAACAAAACGTAGGTTAAAGACCGTCCGGATTGACAACTATATAAAAATAAATTTAACCCTTGTTTTCCTTTTAGTTTCAACAAAGAAGATCTTAAAATTTTTTTTTCTTAACTTGGTTGGCATTTAATTTCATATTCTAGAACATTAATTCCTTAAAGTTAAAATTACACAGACATATTTTCATAGTTGCAGCACACTACTCTGCATATCCTGTTTCTTTAATAATCTCGTTTTTATAAAACACGTAAACACAGCAAAGACTTACTGTTAATGCTGTAAATTTTGAAATATCCGGCCCACTTTCCCTTTAATGATCTTTTTCAACGAAATTCTTTTAAAAGTAAGACAAAAGATTGAAAAATGGAAAAATACAATGCAGCAAACTAAAAATAACATAATAATGTCCTTTGGTCGCTCTGCCGCTAGAAACACGGGTACTCCTCCAGAAGGGTAAGAAATATTATAAAAGCAGTGAGACAGCGGGTATCACAGTTCATTGGTTAAAACATAAGAATAAGGTAAAAAAAATGTACTTGGATGTTTAATTTTTTGTATACAATGTTCACTATGTCGATATCCTTTCTTTTCTAACATAATATTAACGAACATATTTGCACAAATCAAACTATACCTACTAATTTAATTCCCTTACCAGCCTTACCTTAAGAGATCGATGTCCACACTCACCAACCCCGATGACTTTCACTTCTCATAGCTTCCAATAGAATAAGAATAAAAAGTAAACGCGCAAAATAATATTATGATGCCTCTTGTCAAACATCAAAGCATAACGTTGTTTCGTGCAAAGAATTGCACCAACCCCGGCACATGTACTCTGCTATGGCGAAATGATGTATTTGCAAAAATGCCACTTTTGACTTATTACCATGGCTAAATGTAACTTTTAAAGCTGTATTAATAGCCCCAACCGCCAAAGCAATAGGATGTACCGTTCCCTAGTTACAGCGGTGGTCAAACAGTGTATTGTGATGTTTTCATTAAATTTACCTAGGTCGGGGTTTGATAATATAATAAAATAAATAATAAAGATTCTTTTTGGAATTTTAAAATAATTAGATGTTTGAAACTAGACAGTTGTATAAAAGACATAAAAATAATGTAAGCAAATATTGGATACATATATTATCATATACAGGGTGGAATTTTTAACTGGAATAAATTCAGTATTAGAAAGCCTTGCTATTTGCTGAGAAGGTAAAAGGTAACTTAAATGGCCGTACATATCTGGATTTTTTGCAAGGAGAACTTATTCCAGCTTTGACTGATATTTTTCCTCACCATGCAGAAGCAGATGATCGAATATGGTTTCAGCAGGATGGTGCTCCGCCTCATTACGCCCAAAATGTTCGACAAGATTTAAGTGAAGTTTTTCCAAACCGCTGGATATGAAGAAGGGGTACTATTGAATGGCCGCCAAGATCGCCGGACCTTAATCCTCTAGATTATTTCCTTTGGGGTCACCTAAAAACTAAAGTTTTCATAACAAAACCAGAAAATTTAGAGGAACTTAGGCAACGACTCATAAACGAAATTCGCCAAATAACCCTGGATATTGTACAGGGTCTTCCAACGAGGACTGAACAGGGGCTCATTTTTGAGCTTCCTTGTATTTAAAGAAAAATCTAAAATAGCCAATCGATGTACTTTTTCCTGCAGAATTCAAAAATGAAACCAAAAATTTATTTGAACCAGAAACAAAAGAGTTACGCTATGGATAAGGTGTTTTTTAAATGGAACATAGCTTTTTTTATACGATTTTCGGAACGAGTGATTTTTTTTATGTCCGTTCTGATTAAAATATTTAATATTGTGACAGCTATTTTTATTAAATTTTAATGTTTTATCCAGTATAATTTAACTTCAACCTGTTTGAAACATACACTAGGTAATAAAGGTAAAATCACCTTGAAATCCTTCAAAGTCAAAAAATTTGACAAATTTACTATAATATTGTCATGTAATGTTTTATTTTCCTCGAATAGGTTCCTTATCCTTAGAATAGTATTGACGGATATATTTCTGTGAAAATTTGCAATAAATCTTCTCCTTGCTTCTCTTGCATTTTCTTGGCATTTGTAGAACAAGATAATCTGCAATCTCTCATCTAATGAATATTTCATTTCGGCAATATTATAGTAAATTTGTCAAATTTTTTGACTTTGAAGGATTTCAAGGCGATTTTACCTTTATTACCTAGTGTATTTTTCAAACAGGTTGAAGTTAAATTATACTGGATAAAACATTAAAATTTAATAAAAATAGCTGTCACAATATTAAATATTTTAATGAGAACGGACATAAAAAAAAATCACTCGTTCCGAAAATCGTATAAAAAAAGCTATGTTCCATTTAAAAAATACATTATCCATAGCGTAACTCTTTTGTTTCTGGTTCAAATAAATTTTTGGTTTCATTTTTGAATTCTGCAGGAAAAAGTACATCGATTGGCTATTTTAGATTTTTCTTTAAATACAAGGAAGCTCAAAAATGAGCCCCTGTTCAGTCCTCGTTGGAAGACCCTGTACATAATGTCAAGAATGAATTTTGCTTCAGATTAGGGTTTTGTCAAGAAAAAAATGGGCAACATTTCCAACAATTTTTACAATAAAACAAATTATGTCGAAAAATGCGTTTTTATTTTTTTTTCTGGATTTCTAGATTACCAAAATGCAAGAGTAAATAGTCGGTTCCATCCCTTTATTTATGCCCTTTCCAACGAGCTGTCATAATGCATACCTTCACATTTGAAAAAAAAAAGTCTGGGGCGGTTTGTACCCCGAAAAGAGGGCTAACTTTCATGAAGAGGCGAAAAAAGTGTGCCAAACTAAAAATATAGAAACTCATATTTTTATTTTTCAGCAAATAACGAGGCTTTCTAATACTGAATTTATTCCAGTTAAAAATTCCACCCTGTATGTATTTACAACAGTACCCAACACCCCGAAGATTGCTACCACCCTAACCATTTCAAGGTACGTTTCAGGGTATCGATGATTTGGAGGCCACCGGTCATCGGGCTTGACAAGAAGAGTTGTCATTCTGGTTATTATTTATTATTATGCTTTTAGATGCACTAAAAAGATTGAGTAGTTGAGTACTGGTTTAAATTAAGATCTTCTTCTTGATCAGTTATGTTTTGGCCGGTTTCTGTCGTGCCACTGGTAATAAGCCGCCCTTAAAAACGCTATTAAAAGAGTTATTCTATTTCAGCCATTTGCTTGGTTTCCAAATGATTCTAAAATTGTGAAAAGTTACGTACTAAAATCAGCTTTTCTTTATTAATTTACGAAAAGCTCCGAAACAATTATTTCGTAGTACAAATCTTAGCTGTCTTATTTTTACACTTGGCAGTTGAAAGCTTTTGGTTGTCAAATTAGACCGGGGTGCGTTGGAGAATCTGGCCGATAAAGTACAGAGTAATATTAACAGCGGAATAAAATTTATTAATTTATATTTTATGTTAAGCATTAACGCCACCGGGCCATTTTAAAATGCTTTTTTTCTACGAATGTCAATAAAAACCTTTATTGTATGTTCAATAGTAATTTCGGAACATGGTGCATTGTGTTTTACACATTTTCATTGTGCTTCAATCACCATGGTGATTGAACTACAAAGTTCCCATTGTGCACGGGTATTTTTTACAAAGGTGGCGTTGACATCCAAAATCTTTATAATTTTTATTTGTGGAATGTCAGATTGACATTTTTTGACATCTTAAAAGGAAAAATATTACTAATCCCATTTCATGTAACAGTAACATTCGTAGAAAAAGTATAGTGTAAAACTCGCATGGAATGACCATTTCCTACTCGTATGATTTGCAGCATTCGCCTGCGGCTCATGCTGCAAACGTCATACTCGTAGGAAATGCATGTCATTCCATGCTCGTTGTACAATATACTATTCCATTTCTGTTTAAAAACTGATTTAAATTTTTTATTATCCAATTCAAGATTTAAGCAAGCTTTTATAGAATCGTGATTATTCGCTAAAACTATTTAATAATTTGTATCATGGCGATGCCCAAAATTGGTATTTATTTTCATCGGGCCGTTACGACTCATGGGAATTATAATTTAATGCCAATTTCATTTGTTTTACTATGCTGCTGTTATATTCAGAACGGACTATTTGGGATGGATTTGTGTTTACAATTTTAGTAACAGAGAACGCCAATCGATATGCAGAACCATGTTGGTTTACTCGGCTTTATCTATCAGAACACATAATTAGAGTTGTTTATAGGAATATACTAAACTGTCAGTCGTTTTATTTGAAAATTATATTAATAGAATTGAAAAAAATGGTTATGAGGATAAACATCAGAATTAGAGATGATTTTTTCTCTTATTTTAGGGAATTGTAGGTTGTCTTTTTTGAGAAATGAGGAGAAATATTTTCTACTTAAGGGCAAACAAATCTTTTTAGCCACATTTAAGTAATGTGTTGTACCAGCTGCGATCCGGTTTTCTTGAATATTAGGCTTGCTCGTTGAGTCCATTACAAAATTTTAGATTTTTGTGACAGAACTGCCCATTTTATTAAAATCGATGAAAAACACTTGTGTAATCATTAATATTCTCCGAATTCATAACATTTGCCATGCCATATCAAATTGACAATTAATTTTGGTCACAGTCCAATACTTAAATTCCTTTCTTAAACAAGGGCTAAACATTTTTATGTCTTTTGTTCTTTTTTAAACTTGTTTCCTTTGATCGTTTAGCTTTCAGCCAATTTAACATCTCAGACGTTGTCTTTGTGCTTACTCTTCCAAGGTTTCTGCTGCGCCGACAACAAAGAAAATTTAAATTTTCCTCATTTTCATTAACTAAAATAAGTATTATTATTCTGCAAATCTTAAAAATTGGACTCCATATGCAAAAATTATTGTTAATTATGTATTAGAGTTATTAGAGATGTAATTAATATTATAGGTGTACAGTGATTTGATGTCTGAGAAATAACAGCTGCTTCTAAGTAACCCCCCCCCCGTAACAAAAATAGCGTCCGTGCATGAAAGCAATGAAAGTGCATTTTATGTTTTGATACATAAACTACTTTCTAGAAAATCTTGATGTAGTTTGAAAGGAGCAAGATGAACCCTCCCACAAGGATGTTAAGGAAATGAAGCAAACGTTATCAAGGACGATGAAGTGTGCCAATGATTGCAAAATTCTAACGGTTGTTGCATCACTTCTTCAAGAACAGGAGGGTTCTTTTTTTTAAGGAAAAACGAACCGACTTGAAAGAAGCAATTAAAACGACGAAATAATACTTTTTAAATATTCTTTATTGAGCTTATTAATTGGCTTAGTTGCGTTTAGATTTAAGTAACTTATACACAGTTCTAAACTTCCACCAAAGGCAATGTTAAAAATGCCTTTAAAGAACATGTAAAAAAGGCTCATTGACAACATTGTTTAGTCGCCAACCTAAATTAATGATATTAGCTTAGAGAATTTGAACTTTGAACAAAAGCAAATTGTGAAAGCAAGTGCTGCAAATTTTTTTGCCAGTAATGTAGTATTCTGAAAATTAGGCAATTATTCACTATTGTGCCATTTTTCTTTTTATATTTAAGACCCTGCTTTCGCCACAACGTGAAAAAAGGGCACTTTGTTAAAAAAATAAAAAAGGAGGTCTAATTAGACCCGTCTAATTGTATACCTAATTTACTAACTTACTAAAAAAGTTTAATTACGACTGTTTGTTTTAATTTATATTTATAAATTTAGTTCATTTAATCAGCAAACTTTTTTTTATTATTTTCGTAAAGGAACTAAAGTTTTATATTTTGTATCGACTTAAATCGTTATAAAATTAAGGATAGTTCAAGGCAAAAGAAAGAAAAATACTCATTAATAATGGAAGTTTTTCGTTTAAACCGAAAGTTATAACACTTTCTTAATAAACAAAACACTTTAACCTCGATCTAAAAATATCATAAGAATAACTTTTATTTCTCTATCGTCAAGCTCATTACAAATGTACAGACATTATAGCTTTTGATTTGAACAAGGCTCTGTGTGAAATTTTAAAGTTGTATATCTCTGTTCCTACTTACAGGACCCGTTCCAAAAAATCGATTTAATTCACTTTTGCTACATGTAATCGATACCATACGATATCGCGGAAATTTCGACTTTAACGTTTAATAGCTCCGAAACGTTACACCCTATCTAACTGAATTTTTTATCTAGGCTAGATGCACTATCCCTCTATTAACCCAGAAAATTTGGTTGCCCCGCCTCTAACCGTTTTCGAGAAAAAAATTGACGCACATTTTTGTCTCCAACGGCTCTGTATATAGACGGCCGGTCGTCCGGAAAGCCTAAATAAACATCATTTATGCAAACCCAAGCAAACCCAAAAAATTCGAATATGTGCAGATTCGCTCAGGTTTATTTAGGGTTGATCAGAATCTTTTTATATCTCTTTTTATTAAAATTTTCTAAATTATTGCAGTTTAAAATTCAATTTCTAAAAGCTGTATTTTCGAAAATATATATTTTTCGTAAATAGATGCAATTTTTCTTAAATGTACATTTCTTACCCAGTAAAGGACGTATGTAGGTTGTATCCGGAAAGCAAAACAGGCAATTCACTTTTACTTTCATTCACAAGGATAATGAAACAATTATCCCTTTTTATGGAAAAAGCTTAACTCACACTATTTTCGAACCCTTTTAAGATCCCCTGTCAAAAATGTTTCGAGCTAAAGGGTCGTCTACCGGAAACAAAGCGTTTCTAAACTTATTTGCATTATAAACCTATTTTATATTTGAACGAGTAATATTGAATATTTTCTTATATTTTTTATTTAGAGCGCCCTATTTAATTAATCATTAAATTTAATGACAGAAATAATTAATTAATACTTTGGTTCAAATTAAGAACACTTCTCTAATCATCTCTTAATGGAGAATATTCATGTATTGTTTTTTATTGCATAAATCGTTTGAGGAAGTCATTATAGACACAGAAATATTATTTTCAAGAAAATGTACCGGGTTTGTCAACGATTGCGCAAGTAATTTTATGCCTTGAAGATAAGATTTGTCGATAATAAATTTCTGTTTAAGGTATGGTTGCATATTATGCACATTTTAAAAATATTTTGAATTATACAGGATGCGCTCAAAAAGTAAGGTGTCATAAAGTTAGATTTTTTAAAAGGGACACCCTGTATTTAAATGAATTTTTGAATTCCATGTGTAATTTAATAACTTTCTCATTAGTTTAATATACGAAAAAGTTATAATTTCGAAGATAATTCGACTTGTAATGAAAATTTAGCATTTGGAAGCATCTCTTTGGTGTGAAAGTACTACTTAAATTTTGACTCCAAGCTATTCATAATTTGTATTCTGAGTAAATTAAGTCAAAAAACATATCCGCTATGAAATATTTGACATCTTATTTACTGGGTGTTTTATTTCTAGGTCCAAAGTCAGAGATCTTCTAATTAATAAATGTTACTTTTATCAAATGGAACACCCTAAATATTTTTCTGCCATCTTGTACTTCGTCAAAAACTCTTCACATTGCTTAAAGAATGTCCTGTCCTATCCCTATCTCTAATACTTTTTGAAATATTTTGATTGGCATTTTGAATACAGTAGATAATGGGTAAGGTAAGGTGGTAACCGGTGAGCTACTGAACGCTGTTAGTAACGGTATTTGCACAAAGCTGTAAACTTGTATATTGACGATTGCAGAGCAACCATAAGTAAAAGTCATGACCTGGAAAATCTCCCCCGGTCGCGTCATCATCCCCTATATTTTTGAAAAGAAAAATAAAATTAAAAGTTACGTCACAAACTTTAAATTTTAATATATTTGAATTTAGACAAAATTAAAAAAAAAATGGCCAGGCGATTCTGAAGGTCGCTCGCACCTGTCAGGTGATTCTACATATGCTCTGTGCAGAGCATAACATTTCAAATAAAGTAATTTTTTAAAATTTTTATCATAAGAAATATTTCTTTTCAACTAAAAATTATTTACAATATTATACAGGGTGTCCGAAAAGTCTTAGTCTGAACAAATATCTTTGCTATTGGTAAAGATAGAGACACCAAATTTTATGTGCATCTTATTGGTTAATAAATCTACATTTTTATGTAGTTTAGCTTTTTCAACAGGGGTGACTCTAATATATTAGGTAGAAAGTGCGCCTAATGCAAAATATAATGTGTGGAATATTACTAAATCCCTTGATACCTACTTCAATTAAAGCTAATCATTTTATAACACTTTTACTATAAATTAATGTATAAATAAATTTAATTATGCCAAATCAATATATTATTACAGAGTAATTTGTATTATTAAAATAAGAAGTGTATATTTAAATGTAAATTATTTAGACATAATGACAAGCATAAAACAAAGGTTTCTAAATTATTTTATACATAACGCTTTTACAACTTTAAGAATAATAAATTATTTAAATAATGACTAGCTATTATGGTTTGTTACATTACCTGCTGTTACTTCTGTTTTTTTACTCTACTTTTATAAATAACTTATTAGTCAATTTTCTATTTTGCTAAAGGTTAAAATTCTGGTAAGTTAAACTGTTGTAAATACGGTAAATGTTTTAGTGTTTTTTTATTTTATTTTAAATAATCTTACATTAAATCTTATTTGTAATGTATTGATTTAAATAACAAAGACAGAAAAAGCTTATTAGTTCTTTTATTCCGACTTTTCCGATTTTCCTTATCTTCAGAAATATGCGTGGTGAGCCATATCTTTAAATATTGTGCGTAAACAAATGGTGTATCATATTCACCCAAATTGTAACCACCAGAGGGATTATTAATAGAATGTTTCTTTGTGTAGATTTAGGCTTAAGGCTCAATATTGGTTTTAATTTAGATCTTCTACTTGATTTTTAGGGGTCTGACAGCTTTATATCCTTTTACCTCAAATAAATCGCCATCAAAAAATTACGTTTTTTTATTATTATTTCTGTGGTTTGGTTGGTTTCTAAATGATATTATTTGTCATGGTACTTTTTGCTGAAAACTTCCAGTGATTGTTAACGCCCGTATAAAGACAAGCAATGTCAAGAATTTTTTTAGCCTGTAGGTAGGGCTTTTTAACAAACAAGATCAAATTATTTTATACTACACCTATTATAGTATTATCTAAACAACAAAATGCGTTGACTAATCCACCTTTCTTTTTCTTTACAGGCGTGCCATCCTGACCAATCCAGACCTTCTGTCGAAAACTCCATGGTATCGCCTTCTAGAAAACGATTTTTGGGGTACTCCAATTACAGACAGTAGTTCCCATGGTTCGTACCGTCCCTTAAGTGTATTCTCGTTCCGTTTAAATTATCTTGTGGGAGAGTACAACTCATGGGGGTACCACTTCGTGAATGTGATGTTACATTGCTTGGCCACCTACTTGCTGATACAGATAGCGAGGAACGTGCTGCCTAGGAGTAAAAGAAGGATAGGTCCTTTTGTGACGGGTGTGTTGTTTGCTACACATCCAATACATACAGAAGCTGTAGCTAGTGTTGTAGGTAAGATATATTACTTTTCTCTTTTAAAACTAGATTCAAAATATTTTTTTTATAAATATTTTCTTATAAATACCCTTTGGATTTTGATTTACCGAGGTTTTTGATTCATTGAAATTATCAGACAGAAATGTACTTTAGAAGAGAATATTTAAAGTGATAGGTACACGTTTGTGTAGTCTAGCAGTTCATTTGTCTTTTAATTACTATTCTGGCCTTAGACCTGTTTATATAATTTCTTTTAGCCTAGTGGTTTTTAGAATAAAAAAAGGTACTGTTTTGTAATACACGAAGATGAAACCAATGTTGGTATTTTAAATATTTTGTGGTTTTACAAAAATAATTATATTAAAAAAAAAAGCTAAGGATAGCATTAGGCATTAGCACTAGCATTAGGAATGAATGTGGCTTGATAGCGAAATCTTCTAAACCATAACTCACTCGCCTGATTATTAAACAGGGTCTTTTGAATATAGAATAAGAAAACAATATTATTTCCCTCCTCTCAAAATATTGTATTTTTAAATCAAAAATATAATTCTCATCATCATTAAAATTGAACGTCAAACTTAAAATGGGAATAGAAATTTAATGTGGATGTAAGTTATGAACTCGGGTGATTGCAACTTTGTAGCCTATATTCTAGCAAATACAGTGCGGCTCTTTAATGTCCCCCCCCCCCTCTTAATTTTTGAACCATTACATTTAGAAAATTGAAAGTTTTCATGCGGTAATTAGTACAAAAATGCTATGTTTTGGTGCACAAGTTAATCTCGAAAAAATCAAGATTGCTTGGCTGTCGGACGCCATCTTGGAAAAAAAATTAACTCACATTCTGGAACAGAGTAATTTCAATATTCTGGCATACATTGTAATCCTTTGGCATACATCTAAAATCGAAATCATGAACCTTTTGTTTTAAATAGCCCCACAAGAAAAAAAATCCAAAGGTTTTAGGTCGAAATATTCCATTTACAGGCCCCTCTTTGGTACCTAATAACTCGACAACAAAACGTCGGATCGAAAAACGGATTCATAAGTGACTCTTTAAAATCTCCAATACTTTCTCTTTGCAATACATTTTCCTAAACCTAAAATCACTGAAAAATGGATATATTATTATTTGGGAAAAACTGGAAATTTTTCCGGTTTTTATTTTTTTGTGGGGTCAAAACGGTTCAAATTAAAATCGTACATACGTCATGGGAAAAAGCTCATCGAAATACTTGATATCAATATTTTTTAATTCAGTCATTCTTTATAGGAAGGGAACAATTGCCGATTAAATTTCTGATTTTTTCTGCCCCCGACATCGGAATATTTGAATCACTCTGTATTTTTTATATCTAATTTGTTCCCAATTTTTCAACACTCTTATAAAGGGATAATCAGACCCTAAAACGAATACCGAATGGGCCCTCCAGGACCGTATTGAAGGGGTAAAAACCGAATTTTCTTGATTTTTTCCGACAAATCATATTTTTAACCGACATTACTCCACACTATTTTCCTTATTTAGTGATTATTTTTAGGTCTATTTTGTCAGTCAATTATCTAAGAATAACTTCCACTAATTTAAATCGCTTATTTTTTCGTCAAAGCTATAAATAAATATGTTTATTTGCATCGGGGACATGCAAAATTTGAAAAATTTTGAATTTTCGAAGATTGCCATGAAAACAAAGAATTGCAATTTATTTACTCGAAATTATTGAGATAAGATGTGTCAAAATTTCGCAAAAATGCCAGGTTTTGTTGCAAAACTGAAAGGTTCCTGTTCCTTTTACATGAATAAGATTTTAGGAACCTTCTACTTTAAGTGCAGGGATATTTTATTGGATGAGTTACGCACTAAATGGTATTTTTATTGATTTTTGGAAGACCCTACAACACTGGATTCGCCATGTACTCATTATGAGTTATAAAAATAATTTTAACGACACATCCGATGGGATCACGTTTTACAAGTTTCGAAATTCGCTCGAAAATTTGAAGTAGAAAATCCTTGTTTTTTTGTCAAAATATATGGATAACAGCAGCCGCCATAATGTAGGGAATATAAAAAAAATATTTCAGATTTATATGCATATTCCGTATTGTTTAGGTGTTCTCAGGTTCGCTTACAATCTTTTCCTGACTTTTTGTTATAACTTAAATTAACCCTCCATTTGCTGACTTTTTTGAAAAGGTAGTTTAAAAAAAATATTTCGAAAAAAATAATATAATCGAACAAAATGTAATCGGAAATTTTGTTTTTGAAAATTTCGATAATTAAAGGTTTATCCTCCCAAAAAAAAAATGTTTTAGAAAACTTATTATATTGCTTTTGTCAATTTATATGAAACTTCCCAAAATATTTGACGGACTTTATATATACATATATTTTCTTTTATTATAGGTAGAGCAGACCTGTTAGCGTGTAACTTCTTTTTTCTCTCCCTTCTGGCATACACGGCACACGTCAATCACAGAAACTCAACCTGTTGCTCAAAAACGTGTGATCATCGAACAGCAGCCTCAAAAAGTAATCAAAAACGATACGAAAGGATAGCGACAACACTACAAAAAAGCGTGACGAGTTGTAACTGGCCTAAGAACAAAGGAACTCAGCTACACAATCTTCGGGACGATAGAGCACCTCGCGTAAACTCTCTCGACTCTAAGAAAATTAGAGGCTTACCCTCTAAATTGTGCTGCTGGGTGACTTTTATTAAAATGTGGTGGTATATTTTGTTGTGTGTAGTGCTGGCAGTGTGCGCTATGCTAAGTAAGGAAACTGGAATAACGGTACTTGGAGTTAGTTTTGTGTACGATTTTGTATACTCCAAAACCCAGAGAAAGGTGAGTTATATTATGAGAGATTTTTTATTTTTAGAAAATGGATTCAGTGACGAATAGCCGAATTTTCGTTAAATCACGTGATATATCGAAACAGTTTTGAAACTGTAGATCGTAGGTAAAATAATTTTGGGATCCTATTAGAAACGTGATAAAATTTTAAGGAATTTCTTGAAAAAGGTCATAAAAAGGGTAACGTTTTGCAACTTTAGTTAATAGATATGTTAATCGCTATCCCGATTTAAAATATACGGCAAGCCTATGTTTACTGTATAGTGGCGTAGGTTTCCATTTAGGATACCAACCTGAGCATATACAGGGTGTCCGGAAAAATGTGGGAAATCTCCCGGATATCAAAAAAACACGTGAAAAGAGTTCTACAAGTTCATATAAACTTTTTTCGTATAGGCCTCCTCTTCGGAGATATGGGCTCCCAAAGAGCTCCAATGAAATCAAGTTTTTTACACATAATTATCGAACCACCAGGTATATTCCAATTTTTTTTTAATATGATGTATACCAGGTTAGACCCTTCAAATTACTATCCAAGAAAGTATTGTGAAGTACTCACAGCTGCAGGGACGGACTAGCTCTGACACTCATGACCCCATTTTTTTTACGCCCTGTATGATAAGAACTTTGGACCACGTTTTTTACATACCTTTAACTATTGACTAAAAATTAAGTACTCTTCATTCATGTCGTTAATCCTAACCGTTTTCGAAAAAACGTCATATTATTTACATCATGTATTTGGCGTATTTCGATAACAGATACGTCTATAGTAATTCTGTGAATTGCAATTCGACCTAGGTTCGCAAAAAATGTGCGTTTTATTTTATCGGCCCCAAAAACAAAGTATTGTTGTTGCAAACGTTACTAGGTACGAAAGAAATAAATATCCTGCATTTTAGAACTTGTCAACTTTCACATCGCTGATTTCGTGGTGAAATTAATTGTGAAATAATTCGAAATAACACGTTTATTGAGTATGCAGATATGCATCTGATGTATGGTCTTGCATCTTGCAATGCTTTGGAAGCCAGAAGATTCTGTTCACGGATGAAGCATGAATTTACACAACTCACATATATGGGCTGTTGAAAATCCTCATGCAACTATTGTTTCGCATCGTCAACATCGGTTCCAATCAATTAACGTCTGGGCAGGAATCATTGGCAATTTTTTGATTGGACCAATCGTATTGCCGGTACGACTGAAAGGACAACTTTATTTGGAATTCCTCCAGAACGCTTTTCATGATTTAGTAGAGCACTTACTACTTGAAATCCGCCGAAACGTGTACTGCATGCACGAAGGAACACCACCTCATTTCAGCGTTGCTGTGCAGGAGCACCTGAATAACGTCTATCCAAACCGTTGGATAGGTAGGGGAGGACATATTGCCAGGCCTCCTCGATCTCCCGACCTAACGCCGTTGGATTTTTACCTGTGGGGACACCTCAAAACCTTGGTGTATTCTACTCCCGTCGATAGTAGGGAGGAACTTCTACGGAGAATCACGTTTCATTGTGATCAAATAAGGAATAATACTGGGTTATTGTGGCGGGTACAGCAGTCCTCAGTTCGTCGTGCCCGCGAGTGTATAAGACTTCACGGGGTCCATGTTGAACCCTCTTACGAAGTTTTTAACTAAGCAGTTAAATTTTAACGTTTTATTGAAACTATGTTGGCGACAGGGAAAAATTCCTCTTTTTCATATTCAACCCGACAGAAGTTAGGGGACTAACAGTGTAAATAAAATGACGTTTTTTTCGAAAACGGTTAGGATTAACGACATGAATGAAGAGTACTTCATTTTTAGTCAATTGTTAAAGGTATGTAAAAAACGTGGTCCAAAGTTCTTATCATACAGGGCGTAAAAAAAATGGGGTCATGAGTGTCAGAGCTAGTCCGTCCCTGCAGCTGTGAGTACTTCACAATACTTTCTTGGATAGTAATTTGAAGGGTCTAACCTGGTATACATCATATTAAAAAAAAAATTGGAATATACCTGGTGGTTCAATAATTATGTGTAAAAAACTTGATTTCATTGGAGCTCTTTGGGAGCCCATATCTCCGCAGAGGAGGCCGATACGAAAAAAGCTTATATGAACTTGTAGTGCTCTTTTCACGTGTTTTTTTCATATCCGGGAGATTTCCCACATTTTACCGGACACCCTGTATAATATGCCCAGTTCTCTCTAGTATAAGATACACTTTGCCGCAAAATGACTTCATAAATATTTTTGAAAAAAATAGTTTTACCAAGTAATTTAAATGGGCACCTGTGGTTGGTAAATCTTTATGCTATCTTCGAGGTTCTGTAAGATAATTGTCTGTATACCTTTTTTATCTTCTGACAGCCCACGGAGACCGAAGCCTAAGTACCCTGTAAGGTAACGGAACCAGTAGTTGACACTTTCCACTTTAACTTATGAAAATGGGATTACTTTTGTCACCAGGGGATATTATCCGCTTTTCAGAATAGTGGGCGCTATCTCCTATTTCATAGCTTAAGTAAGGTTTTCCCCTACCCTAATACAACCAACATTAAAATAAATGTTGTTTGGTCAGTGTGATGCTGTGAGCTTGATTGGTGCTTTTTTAGTGAAAAGTAATAAGAAGGTAAGATATTCTAGACCCGAAAATATCAGATAATTTTTTTGTGTGCAATTAATATGGTCCCTTTATTTATATTAGGTGCTATGCCAATGCTTTTAATACATTTAAACATCATTTATCTTACTTTTTACAATTTTGTTAAGCGTGTGTCATCTCTTGGATCCCAGATTGGTACATGTACCGGTAGTTGACAGCACTGTCAACTACTGGTGAATAAGTCGTTTTATTTTTATTTGTTTCCATTAACTTCCCATATATAAATGAAACAATCTGTGGTCCTTAAATTAATGTCAAAATGCTAACTTAATCCGCACCAGAAGATCACACCCTGTCAGCTACTGGATCATAGGACTGTCAACTACTGGTGTTTTAGATTCAACATGCCGCCAACCACAGGGAATATGTTTCCATATACGGAGGAACAAATGAAATCCGTCGGTGACAGTCTTGGCGACGTTAGTTTTAATTGGAACACAAATGAAAGGTAAAGATAGCAAGAGCGAAGAACCAAATTACAATCAAATACTGACGATCTGAATAAAGAAAGCTTAAGCTGTTTGTATAAAGACGGCGATCACATCCTGGTGTTGGTTTCGGGCAAAAAGAAAGAACACACATACATTTGTGTCATATAGCAAATTTTCAGCAATGACAAAATTGAGGTTGTAGCTACGATATCCTGTAGTGAAATAAAAACTTCTTTTAAATTAAATGAAAATTATATTATTACTATTGATATGTCGCAAGTAATACAAACGTTAGATTTTCCCAAAATAATTTGCACTGAGGATGGATTTCATTATGAATTCAACAAAAACATTGACGTCGACGGACAGTTGGATTACCTGTCAACTACTGGGTAAAGTAGGTATCAACTACTAGAACTTAGTAAAAAAGTCCATGTCATCTACTGGTGGGCCCGCAGTCCGCAAAAATATTATAAATCATTTTTCTTTTTGAACCCAAGCAATTTCTGCTAGTTTACCAATACATAGATATTAGTGAATATGTTTTCCCAGAGTATACCTACAAGTTTTCAAATATAGTCGTTTAGTAAGCAAATTTGTACTTTTTTCTTAACATGGTTCCGATACTTTACCGTGGGGGTACTGGGGAAGTCGGACTCACACATCCAAAACTGGAAACATCCGTAGGGAGCTCACGAGCCGTTTAACAGGACGTGTGGGATGGTACCACATCGGTCGAGGAATAATTCCTCTACCATCTTCTCGCAGAACAAGCAGATATTGAAAAGAAAAAAAATCCGGAGTAAATTTACTTTTTTCATTGACCTTAATATTGTCTAAAAATATGCAAGAAAAGTCTTTAATAACGGACAATGCCACCACTTGCTGTAACGACCCGTCATCTTCCTTATAAGCTTAAAATAAGATTCCTGATCTCGTCTTGCTTAATATGTTATTTCTGTAAGACTCAACGACAGCTCATTCAAGTTTTCTGGTGGTTGATAGAAAGCCCTAATACGTCGTCCCATGTTGTCCCATAAGTGCTCGATCGGGTTTAAGTCTGGGCTTCTTGGAGGATAAACCATTGTATGAATTTCCACTTCCTGAAGATAATAGCAGTGTACGGCCGTACATTATAGTGCTTTAATATGAAATTTTGTCCTATAAATGGGAAAGGGGGCACACGTGGGGTTCTATAATGTCTATTATGTATCTAGTAGCTGTCAGGCGGCGTGCTTGAACCATCACTAACTACATACGGGCCTCTAAGGTGATGTTCTCCGATACCATAAGAGACCCTTTGCCGTAGCTAACTATTCCTGCAATGTTCCATTGAGCATATTATCGCTCTCCAGGACGTCGATACACTATCATACGGGGGGTCAATACTAAATAGGCAAAATCGAGACTCATATTCTGTAAACAATACATTGACCCACTGATGGTTTTCGCAACTTTCGTGTTCTCGGAGGAACTGAAGCCTCCGCCTTCGATGATCTACGGTGAAGTGTGGACCAGTTGCGGGTCCGTGAAGCATCACATTGTGTTCTTCCAATCTTCCTCGCACCTTACCCTAACTAGTCAAGACCTGGTAGCGACGAGAAATTTCCTACTGTAAAGAAGTACTTGTGACTAGCCTTATTATTAGAGCCTAGAAACGTAAAACACGATCTTGTCGCTCTTCTGTGACTTTTGGCCTTCCTTCTCCAACTCTTCTTTGGCGGCTGCCTGTTTCCCTGAAGCTTGATAATGCTCGGAAAACTGTTGATTGCGCTACTCCGAAGCGCTGTGCCACTTGACCATGAATTAACGCTTCCTCGATAAGAATTACAGCAGCAGCACATTGCTCTTGTGAAAGATTTCTTGCTCCACGTCATTAGTTGTCTATTTTGTACTAGCTTTCGCCCGCGACTTCGTCCGCGTGGTATATGTAGATATACATATCGGCAAAAAAATATAATAAGTTTGGAAAAAGAATATAAAGATATTCAAGTTTCTATTGGTGCAAATAAATTTAGCTAAGGAAGCTCATAAAAATGATTTTAATTTTTAATTTACTTAAGTTGAGGTTTTCTATTGTCGTGATATTCCCACTAGGTGATTGACATATTTATGGTTTATTGTTTCATGTCGTAAAATATCAGCCATGTTATAGCCTTTACTAAAGTTTATCTAATAAAAGGCACGCATAATTAAAACTTTTGGTTTCACATGACAAAAGTTAGCGTGCTCGAAACTTTTTAATTGGGTATATAAACTATATTAACTCTTATGTTATGCAATACGTCGTTTAAAGTTTTAATAAGCCCTTAAAGTTGTTTATACCTCGTCTATTATAATGGTTTATTAGGAGAATTGGTATTTGACACATAGAACTAAGTCTTATAAGAATTTCAGCCTTAAAATGTCTATACAGGTTGTTATGGAAATGGTTTAATATTAGAACTAACTAAACTGGAACTAAAACACCCGAAAACCTGACCATACGCAATATTTGACCTAAACATATAAACAAATATTCATACAAACTGACAGGTGAAGGGGGACAGGGCAGATAATTTGTGAAATTTGCTAATATCTATATTATTTTCAATATTGAGCATGGTCTTAAGCATGAAATTTAATAACGGGCCCAAAGCCCTGAAGCTCAAAGAGTCCTGGATTTCTCTGTAAATAACACAAGTAAAGCATCTTCGCTGGAATTATCCACTTTCCGTTCGCAGCACCATTTTACAAATGTTTGAACTGCGCCTGGTATATTTTCCTTGATTTTCTCGACAAAATACCATCCAGCGCCTCTTTAGCTGCTTCTTTTCAGTCAAAATCTTCCATTTCGAACATTGTGATCACTAAATTGATGACACTGACAACTTGTTTATTTTTACCGTAGGTAAGTGACGTTTTTTATTTGAAAACACGCTAATAAAATAATCAACTGGTTCTTGTCAAATAAAATTCTAACATAAGGTGTTTTTAAATTTATATCTACATGTTACCTTGTTTTAGTAATAATTTTTCCGAAAGTGCAAAAAAAATAGTATATAATACCGTGGGACTAATGGGACTAACCGTGTATAACCGTGTATAACGTGTAATAACCGTATATTATAATACCGTGGGACTAATGGGACTAACCGTGGGACTAATAGTATATAATACCGTGGGACTAATAAAAGTATATACTACCGTGGGACTAATACCGTGGGACTAATACCGTGGGACTAAAACTAAGTATATAATACCGTGGGACTAGTACTAATACCGTGGGACTAACAACTACCGTGGGACTAATATAATACCGTGGGACTAACTAACTATATAATACCGTGGGACTAATGTAACAATCCCTGCCTGTGGCCCTTAGGCAGAGCCCTTGGGCAGCAAACTTCACTTGCGGGATTAAATGAAGCACTTTAGTCCCATGATATATAATATACTATTTACAAACAATTGTAATTTTACAGGAAAAAGCTGTTTTACTACCAGTCTGTGTGCCTTTGATGTCCCCCAGTAAGCTAGTTGTTACAAGAACTCTCATTAATGTGCCGCGTTTTACTTGTCTCTCTTCTAAGTCTTCTCTGCCAGATGTATCGATTTTTAAAATTTTTCTAAAAAAACATAATAGTTTTTAGAGCATATGCCATATGTTTTACGTTTGAATTTTATAAAGTTTATATTTTTGCGGACGTCAGAAACCATGTTGTGCTTATTCTATTTATTTATTAAATACTAGTGCAAGAAAATAGTGTCCCGATTTTTTCTCCAAGTCCCGACTTCTAAGCAGCTTTTAAACTCCGATACCCGAGTTTGAAGATGTTGGATATGGCAACCCTGTCTATAAGCCAAAAATCAAAAGTAAATTTGAATACTTAGTATAGCGTAAGCAAAAGCGAAAAGTCAAAAAATCATTTTCAGAAATTCACATCTTAAAAATGTATGCATTAATTTATTTTTTGATATTTACGGTTCAACTTAAAGTTTTTGTCACTGAAGCCGTACTTGAACTATACGAAACCTCAAATGGTTAATTTACAACTTTGCGGTAACTTTGTTACGAGTTAAATTCGCTAAGTTCATAAAACTTTTAAAATTTTCAATTTATAGTTTACGAAATTTTCTGGTAAAAAATATTTTTAACTTTTATATGGAACAGTAAAAGAACTTTTAAAAAGTTTAGATATCCTCGGGGAATTGATTGACTTAAGTACGAAAGTTGAAGTGTTTGCAAGTGGCCTTTTCTACTACCGGAAAACTTTATTTGAGTGAAATTTATTTCTCTTCAATATAGAGTTCTTTAATATTCTACCGAAAAACAGTTAAATTCATGTACCGGTGAGTCAACGATTGCGCGGAGTAATTTTGTGCCTTGAAGATGTATAGTTGGATATTTTGCACATTTTAAAAATGTTTGAAATTATACAGGGTGCGTCCAAAAAGGGTGTCACAAAGTCAGATGTTTTTAGATGGGACACCCCGTATTTGAATGGATTTGAATGTTACGTGTTATTTCATAACTTTTTCACTAATTGATTTAATATATGAAAAGTCATAGTTTTCGAGATAATACAACTTGAAATAAAAATTTAGCATTTGCAAGCATCTCTTTGTTGTGAAAATACTACTTAAGTTTTGTATTTGTATCCTGAGTACCTAAATGAAGTCAAAAAATATATCTCCTATGAAATATTTGACATCTTATTTACAGAGTGTTTTATTTCTAGATCCAAAGACTGAAAGCCTCCAAAATAAAAATGTCACTTTTATCAAATGGAACACCCTATATATGTTTCTCGGCAAAAACCCTCTGCGATTTGTAAAGGATGTCCTATCCCTATTTCTAATAGTCTTTAAAATATTTTGATTAAATTTTAAATACACTAGGTAATGGGCACTGCCTTTCGCGGTAGAAGTAAAAACCTGTAGGTACACCTAACTAAATACAAACATAGATATCTGTACATTTACACTAAGACGTAATGATCACATTATTTTTGTAACTGTTACTCCCCAAAAAAAAAAGTTTCTTCTTAATTAATGTTCGAAGATATGTCCTTCTTGTTCAATACACATATCAATCCTTTTAATCATATTTTCACGGACATTTAATTTTATGCCTTGTGTTATCGTTTGATATATATCCCTAATCCTATTCTCCATGTCCTGCCTTGTCATAGGTGGTGTGACATATACCTTATATTTTATGTAGCGCCACAGGAATAAATCTAACGGAGTAAGGTCACAAGACCTTATAGTGGCCATGCAACAAAACCCCGCGGCCAATCCATCTTTGACGATAGTCCTGATAAAAATATTCTCTGGTGTCACGATAAAAGTGGAGGGGGGGGACACCATCTTGTTGGAGCAACATTTTGACGTTCATCAAAGTCTACTTTTGCCAATAGTCTTGGCAACTCCTGCTGCAAGCAAAATAAATAGGTAGGTTCATTTAAATGTTCATTAAAAAAATATGGCCCTATAAGTATTATTATAAAATTAGCAAAACGCAGCACTTATGAAATCACTTCGATGTCCGTCCGTCCATCTGTCTATCACAGGCGATTTTCTCTGAAACTATTCGATGTAAAAATGTAAATGTAAAGCACAGGGATAATGTGTGATGGCCTAATTTTAAAAGTAATGTATAAAAGGTTGGATTTTGATTCCGGGATTTCAGGGGATAAATTGGGAAATGGAGAAAAAATTCAAAGGGTATCGTGTACGGTGCCAAAAGAAAGCTTATTGAAGCACGAATTCAACAATATATAATGTATTTTTTTAAACATTTTTCTGGACAAACTCTTAAAAATGCTGTCCCCACACTTATCACCAAAAGGATTGCTCAGAACTGAAAAAATCATGAACTTTGAGAATTAGGTGTAAATTAGGTGTAAACTACCAGAATTAAAAAATTCTAGCGTGATTGATTGTTATAAACAATCGAATGGTTTATTTCCCTCTAACTGCTGAACCATTGGTTTCGGAGAAAAAGTTTTTCATCAAAAAATATTTCTCACGATGTAAGGAACAACTTTTTTCCTTACAAGTTTTTCAAAATTTTTAATTTGGCTCAGTCGAAACGCTCCCCACTTAGCTCCGCGCATAGGCGATGTGATACGGCGTTGGTGCCGTCGGCGGCGGGCAGCGCGACAGATGGGCGGAGATTGGGCGGCCGAGGTTTTCCCAGGTTAAGTGGGGGGCTGATGTCACGGAACACTAATTGTGCAAGTGTAGCTTGCACCTGACCGATTTTTTCATATTTAGCATAGACGATCCCGTACTTTTCATTAGATTTTTCTGGTAAAAGACCGGAAATAGCTTTTAGAGCTTGTTCCTTAACACTAGAAAGCAAACTTTCCGAATCACTCTATTATTAAAAAAAACGATGCATATTATTTGTAACAAAATTGTTCTCTCCTCCAGATTTCACGCTTCTTTAGAATTTAATGATAAAGTTTTTAATAAAAATCAATTGCAATGCCACACCATCTTTGACTCTGTAAAAGGAAAAGCAAATTCGCTTTTATGGGAAACCCTAAAAGGACTAAAGCAATAAATGAAACATAAATTTTGTCACTCGTAGAAAAAGACACTTACGAACATTTTAACTTTTATACTTGGGCCAATCAATTCCCTAAGGATTTCAAACTTTTATGAACTTAGTTTACTTTTTGACGCAAAAGTTGAGCCTATTTTCTCTTTCCCCAATATTTCCTAATTCATAAATTGAAAAGTTTCGTAAAACAACATTGTCCATCGACTGGTGATAAGTTAAAAATTATCTGTTTAGAGAGTTTGGAAGCCAAAAAATAGGGCAAAGAAAAATATACACGATTTTTTACTTACAAATCCACAAGCCAATTTCATAAAATCAAAGAATGTACAGTAAAATTTTCCTTTTCTCGAGACAAACGACAAATGAAAGTGAAAATCGCTTTTTGTTTTAATTTCTGTAGGGCCTCCGTACATAAACTGAATTTTGTAGAATTTTTGCTTCTGCTTCTTATCTAAAAACGTGAGAAAATTCAATGCTGGATGTGCCATCTAAACTACAATGCAGAAATGGAAAAATTTTAGACTGCTTCATCATATCTTCGGTGAAAAGTGTTAACCTGCTATCTCCATTTTAACCACTTTTACAGGAGAGCATTAAAACCGCCTAGATGAATTATTATACCTATTATAAATGTAAATTTGTTTTAAATTATTGGTAAGCAATAAACACCCTTATTGAAAAATCAAAAAAGTCAGTTTTTAAATAATTTTATTTTTTATAGGCAAATTTTTCGAGATAGCAGCTCCATACATTAATAGAAGATTCATAAAATGTCGTAAAATAGCTGCTAGCTCCATTTCGATAAGTAATATTAACCCTCTACCAGCATAATATAATTAATTTCCAATAAATGATCGACATTTTTCTTAATATTCTTTTATAAAAGTATAGTATATACAATACCTATAACATTACTAATCAACATAATAACAGTAAATTAAAAGAAACCAATACAATTGCAAAAAAAAACACAGGAGTAAACAAAACCACGTTTCTAATAGATATTAAACACAACGGAAATACCGGAGATAGCAGCATTTCGTTGGGTAAATTTGAATTGCGTGGAGAATTATTGACACAAAATATCCATTTATTTATAATTTAAAAGGAGAAAACGTTTTTCTTACTAGTCGAATAGTTTTTCCTCTTTATAATAATGCCAAAAACTTATTTTGACCTACAAGTGGAGTTAGCAGGTTAACACTTTTCACCGACGATATTTTGCTTTACATGTTTTAAAACCAAACGGGCCGGCACTTGAAAAGTAAGTAATTACTATTTGAAGGACGTGTTCTTATACAAGGTGTTATAAAATTCACTGCATATTATATTGAAGCCGGTAAATCCTGATAAGAATTCAGATTGAAGAAAAATATTCATAAATGGCACAATAGTAAGCTGGTAATCACCCCTTGAATTTTCTCTAACCAGCGGTACCCTCCACTAGAAAGAAACACATGATACCGAATAAGTTGCCAATTCTATCAATAATTTTTTCAATATAAGTCAGCATAAGAAGGAATTTTATTGTTACCTTTGTAGTAAAATCCCTTCAAAACACACTTCTGTTGAAAATACACTACCGATCAAAAAACGGACAAGATAAATATTGATTAAGTTTAATGATCAAAACTTTTTAAATCTAAGATCGATTTTGATCAAATTTTCGATTCAAGACACGTTCATTAAGTTTGTGCGATGTAATCCAGTTTTCGTAAAATAGTCATCATTTTGCTATTATATAAGAAGGAACAAAAGTAGTGTTTTTACACGTAACTTTTAAACACCCTGTGGCGAAATTGGGCAGTGTTATAATGTTCTTGTATGTCTAATTTTGAAGCCCCATCTTGTCTCAATATTACCTTTTTTGATTTATTTCGATATGTCTTTTCTCAAAGAAAGTATAAATTTTTAATAGACACCTCCCGATTTGTCTCCTATACCTATAGGATATTTACATAAAACAGTAATGGTAATACGTTGCGTAACAACTGTAAGCTTCTGGCATATTAAAATGTCATTATACATTACTTATATTTTTTTCGAAAAAATGCGACCAGAAGAAATAACACGCGCTGTTACACCGAATGATGATGGACGTAATATACCTAAGATATATTGCTGATGTGTTGGGCAAAGCAAAGAGCACTGTTCAAGATGTAATAAATGGGTTTCGCCAGACTGATGAGTATGGTCGTCGTTTAGGATCAGGTAGACCACGAATTACAAAACCGCGCGATGATCGTTTCATTACTTTAAGCGCCCTAAAGGTGCGTTTCCTATGGAGCGGCTGACGCTCGCGGCTGCCGCACAGCGTCTGACGCCTAGTACTGCTCATGTGACAATTTAATGTATCCGTTTCTTTTCGAGCGTCAGACGCAAGCTTCAACGTCAATGGATTACTGGCGTCAGCCGGCCGCTGAGCGGCAGCCGCGAGCGTCAGCCGCCCCATAGGAAATGCACCTTAAGAGTTTACCAGCAACAATTATTGCAGATCGGATTGCAAATATCCGCAATACAAGAGGTTCTGCTATAACAATCCGCCGTAGATTACAGGAAGCCGAGCTGGAATCAAGAAGGTCAGCTGCTTGTCCAGCTCTGCTTCGAGTCCCCCGTACTCAATGATTAAACTTTACTCAAGGGTACGTATATTGGGGAGAAGGACAGTGGCCACGTGTTTTATTTACGGACGAATCGCGCTATTGTTTGCGATTTCCAAACAGAAGCGAATGTGTTTGAAGAAGACCGGGTGAGCAATTTTTACAATGTTGCACATCTCCAAGAGTACCAAGGAGGCGGCAGTATCATGGTGTGGGCGGGAGTTACACTAAATGCCCTTACAGATCCAGTCCTAATTGAAAATGGTGCTATGATGACTGATCGCTATATAAGGATATGTTTAGCAGATCATGTTGTACCGTTCGCTCCAAACCCGAGCAAACCGGAGAATTTTATGCTGATGCGTCACAATACCAGACCTCATGTTGATAGGGTAGTCAGCGAATATCCAAATAATTTAAATATTGAAAGATTAAACTGACCTCCCCGTAGCCCCGACCTAAATCCAGTCGAGCATGTGTGAGACATGTTAGGGAGATGTATCCGCACTCACCAATTTGAAACCATTCCAGATTTTCGGACTGCCCTTCTTGAAGAATGGGAAAATATTCCCCAAGAAGAAATTGACAGTTGTGTCACTTGTGTCCAAACGATGCCACGTCGTATGGCAGACGTAATTAGGGCACGAGGGGGCAACACAAGATGTAAATAAAAATGATTAATGACTATGTGTTATTTTCAGTTTATTTAAAGTAGACTATAGAAAATCATTTTCATATTAACAATTATACTTTTAATAAATGGGTATAATTACACAGCTTTCCTTTTCAATTTGTATCTCTTCTGGAACTAGTGATATCGAAGTAAATGAAAAACATAGTGCTTTAAAACAAGACACGCCAGTACATTATACAAAATAATAAGCATTTTGTGAAATTTGGAATACAGCTAGGGTACTTTATGAATCGTTTTTCAAATTGCCAAAAATTTTATCGAAACTGGTATAAGAATTAAAAAGTTATGGATGATTAAACTTAACATTAATTTTTCTTCTCCGTTTTTGTTTTGATCGGGAGTGTATTTAAGATTAACAAATACCAATATACCAAAAAAACACCAACAACATGGTACAACCATTAATTTAATGCAAGAAACCAATGCTTGACTAAAAATTTACACTAACAAAACGTCCAATAATGAACTAAACATAATACTTAGAATTTTCCACGATATTTTAGCATGACGCACAACTAAAACCCATTGTTTTTGTTACTTTTACGGCAGGTTGCACAAAAGTTTTAATCAAGTACTAAATTTAATTGACGTTTAGAGTCGTCTTTGGCAATAACGTTAACATAAGTGCTGTCACATTTGAAGTGTCTAATTAGCTCAATTCGTGATTAAATTGTTTGTGCAACCGGACGTTAAAGTTCTAAAATTCACGTCCTCTAGAAAGGAACACACTTATACAACACCAACAAAACATTAGGTACAGCCATTCAGGAAACAGATGTCCCATTAGCTAATTAAATACAATTCTTAATATAATCCACGGTATTTTTTACAACCAGCACTATTAAAAATCCGAAAACTAGTAGTTTATTCATTTATTATAAAGCACAACTCTCTTAGGGTACCCCAAGAGGTTATTTGACATTCGTGACAAAGTATAAGCAACCTATAATAACACTTATTAATTTTTGATGCTTAAAAGAAAAAGGGTTATAATTTAATAGTGAAATTTTGCAACTAGAGTTTGCAGACACGCTAACGATAAAATTTAAAGTGGTGTTTCGATCACACGATTTCTAAAAAATCAGAAAATCTTTGGTAGGCTAAAGCCCGCACTACATGACGGGTGGAGCGACGCGCCATGAGAACGGTCTGGCGCGACGAACTTCACCCCGCGTGTCTGTTGCAGTAGATGTGCGGTAAATTTTGCACACTTCAAAAGAAACGCGCCGCACGCCTATACGGAGAGACTCGGGTAAGCAGTTACACGGTGCGAAACATGTCAATCTACAAGCCGTGAGATTGCGATCGGTCCAGAAGCGCGGCACTCCACACACCAGGCGTGTCGCTCCACACGCCGTGTAATGCCACCTTTATAAATTAATTTAGCAAATGAGGTGAAAACGTTGATTAAAATACCACTGAGGGCCTACTGTGCCTTACGATTAATTCGGATTGTTGTAAGTAGCCTCTTAGATTTTACCAAATAATTATTTTCAGTATTATTTGCCCTGTTCCCTGAATACACAAAAATTTCCAATAAATGACCTCTTTATCGCTTCCGGAAAGGCTGCTGTCTACAAACAAGGAGATCAAGGCGAATTCCGTGAGCGCCATAGTGAAAAACTTCCGTTCGAATATTCCGGGCACACCTTGCCTTCTAATATCCACTATTATCACCATATGCCGAAAGAATAGGGCCACGAATATTATCCAAACATTCCATTCGCCGCTTCGGAAATTTTAAATTCGTTGCATGTCCCACAGCGGATCAGTCGGAAATCTAGCTTAGTGTTTAAAGTTATAGGCAAATATTACGCGACTAAATAATATATGTACATTGTGTCTTATAGACAATATATTGTATACATATATTTTTTTCAATTTCTTATCATCACAGCCAAATCTAAAATTTGTAACCATAATCTGTACAAAGTTCCAGACCGACTGATTAGTGATTATTAATATTAGTTAGCGGGAAACGTTTCAGATGAGATTACTGGGACTTTCAAAAATCTATAATTTGAAAATTAGTTGCAATATACAGGGTTGATCAGAAAGTTGTGAAGAATCAAGAGCTGGGTAATATACGCTGATCTATGCACCTGCCCCTTTCGTAATATCTCCAAATAATCCTAGACTGGGATGACAAACCCTTTCATCTTACACACTCTATATGTTTTCCAAAAAATACCTAACCTGTACCTGCATCTGGCGAGCGGCAACACCTTCGACTCTAAACAGCCTTGATTCTGCCCAAAGGCGAGCCAATCCACTCATCAATAGGGTTCGTAAATCAGAGTGCCGGACCTTAGGCGCCAGAATTATAACTACCGCGATATGTCACGACTTGCGGCTGCATTATGATAATACATCGACATGTCAAGACATCGACATGGTTTGCGGTGGAAACAAGTTACCAAACGTTCCTAGAAGTCACCTGTTATCGCAGAATATTTATTGGAAAGTGTTTTTAGGATTATGCAGTTTATTTTCGGTCCCGTCACCCATGGTCTGGTATCCTGTTTAAGAGCCCTACTCATCAATGACCCAGTCTTTACAAGAAAACTCCCTTCTCTCGCTTATCGCCACGCGCTGTTGGGGATTTGTCCCTTTTTTTTACCGATTTTCCAAAATTATAAATTATGAATCAACACACAGAATGACACGTGGCTGGTGCGCCTTAATCATAGTGTGCTAGCTTAAGAATAACTTTTGCTTTTACATCGGTATCAAAGCTAAATCTTATGACGCTCTCAATGTTCAATTCTTGAATTATATTCGTGACAATAATGCATTACTTTATAATTATTATTATTATTATTATTATTAAGAAAACTAATAAATTTGTACTCTTACATTTTATTTACCCACACAAACGTCAATTTCCACGAAAAAGTGAGCTAATAATAATAGCCCTTATTACTTCTGACAAGACAAAAGCAAAGAAAGAAACGGCCAGCAAGAAATAAAATTATTTCGTAATAAATAATGTTATTATTAAATTGGAACAGGCAAAAAGAAAGAATATTTCATTGCCAGTATATAACAAAAGGCCACTCGAACAAGGGCTTTATTATCCGATACTGGCAGATACATCAAAAGAAAAATAACAATGTCTTGAGGAAACTTGATGCATCGAGAAAACAAATAAAATTCGTCTAAATGGGTTTGAAAGGATAAAATAAAAGTACCTATATTCTGGAATTTTTCTGTTTTGTTGTAATGACGGTAATTAAGTTTAGGTCATTATTATTTGGAAACATTTATATTATGTAGCAAGTATTTATTTTTAGAGTCAATCTGAGCTAAAAAAATATATATAACATGATTCTGAAGGAGGTATATTTTGTTTTTGTTTCCTACACTGCTAGCGATAGTGGGTGCTCAGGATTGACTAGGTTTGCTCAGGATGTTTTTCTGTTCGGGGGGTCAACCAAAAGACAAAAACTTGTATTTCCTTTTTCTCTTTTGAATACAAAACATTAGACTTTAGGAGAGGGGGGGGGGGGGGTAAACTACACACAAATAGCCACATCGGCAGCTAGAAAGCTTGGTTTTGTTTGTAGAGCCAGAAAATACTTCTTTCCTTCCATTTTACCCACTCTCTATGTTTCCCAAATGAGATCTTACTTAGAGTACTGTTGAGTACTGTTCCCATATCTGGGGAGCGGCATCACCTTCGACACTTAACATCCCTGATTATTTCCAAAAGAATTCCATTCGACTCATCAATGACCCAGGCCCCACCAGAAAACTCCCTTATCTCGCTCATCGCCGCGCTGTTGGGGATTTATCCATTTTCTGCCGATGCTTCCACGCATTTTGCTCTGAAGAACTAGCCACTATAATTCCCCCCTTAACTGTTCCTAACAGAACAACAAGAAGCGCGTTACCTATACATCCCTTCACTGTCCAGCTACAAAAGCGTAGAGCTGTTCACACTTCTCTCGCTCATTCATACCTAGGGTCTCCATATTATGTAACAAATTGCCTGCAGATGTTTTCCCTTCCCCTTCCAATCTCCAATCATTTAAATCCGGTGTCAATCGATTGCATCTCCCTTGTCTTCAAAAGCCCACGGTACTTTAGTACCCAGACTTGAAGTAGTCTACGTGAGCAGTCTGAGATAAACAAAAAGTAAAAATTAAAAGCAATGACACGCGGATACAGCGCAACTTATTCCTACGAGCTGAACCGTTAAGTGACGAGATTAGAGGACATCGATATCGTTATTGTAAGCTGTCTAATATGAATTACAACTGGTCAGCATGGTATGGGGAATAATAATCCCACCAAAAACGTACATGTAAAAAAACTGGCCAAGTTCTCGTCAGGACTGTGCGTTTTTTCATCTGAAAAAAATAACTGAAAAATTATTCCAAGTTTCTTGCCTACACGGGATTAGCAGTGTTTTGATAAGCACAGAAAAATATTGTGTGAACTGATAAATTTATAGACCAAACTTGGCAAGTTTTCAAGGGTTTCAATATTGCTCAGTTCTTTAATGAAAACTTGCCAAATTTGGTCTGCAAGTTTATCAATTCACACAATATTTTTCTGTGATTATCAAAACACTGCTAATAACGTGTAAGAAAGGAACTTGTCATCATTTTTACATTTCAGTTATTGTTTCAGATATCAAAACACCCAGTCCTGACGAGAACTTCGCCTGTTTTTTATATGTATGTTTTTGGTGGGATTTCATAACATTTGGTCCAAATACCAAATGATATTTATGTATTAGTATATGTGTATAGACCGACTGCCCGTACTCCGTAACTTTGTAAAGCAGAAGTCGCTATTCCCTGTCAGAATCCGCCATGTTGTATTTTTATTGATTTTTGATTTTTCTCGTAATTATCAGCTTAAATACTATCTATGTTGCAAATTTTAAAGCACTAGCTCGATTGGAAGTACCCTAGATCTATGATGATCTATCAGTCAGTTAGTGAGTCAGAGAATACCCAAAATTCTGATCGTATCTTGGAAACTATTCCACCTAGGCGTATGAAATTTGGAATACTGCTTCTTTGGTAACCTTAACATACTAGAAAAAATCATGTAGACCTGTAATGTAAATAGCCTCAAAGATAGAGGGTGCGGGACAGTGCGGGCGCGGTCGATATTGCGGGAACTGAGCCTGGCGCACTCTCTGCGCTTCGATTTGAATTATTATCTGATTATGAAAATAATTTATAACGATTTTTAAAATAATGTGATTCTGAACTTGTTACCGAAATGAATTTATTTCTACTAATGAGGAAAATAGTACTCAAGCTACTCTTGTCAGTATAAATTTGCGAAGAATATAGCCGAAATAAATTTGTGGTGCAGAACTTAGTTGTATTATTCTTACACTTCTCTTTTATGAAGCATATTTTTATTCAAATCTTCCAGCATTCACGCAATACGCACATTCTGTACGAGGTACAGCCTTTATTTTCCATATTCGACGTTATCTGAAAATTAATAAAAGTGAAGGGGGATAAAGTTGTCCCTAGTTATTTCTTGTGTGCAAGGAACTTTGGTCTAATGCACTACAAGCGCAACTGGCTCACAAACCTTTAATAAATGGTTAAAACTTCGTAAAACTTTCAACAATGTGTCGCATACCCTAAAAGTTAATGTATAGTTATAAGCTTCTAAAACGTTTTATGTGTGCGCGGTTGTCATCGGAAATCGAAAGTTTTAATTATACGTGCCTTTTATTAGATAAATCTTCCAAATAAGCTTTCGGCACGCTTGGAATTTTAATGAGATAAAGTTTTGGGTGAATATATATTTACTAAAAAATGGGTTCAATTTATTGATTGTGGCGATAGGATATTTAGAATTAATAATATTGCTCGAAATGCAACAAACAGGACAAATAAAAATCAAAATTTTCCCAATATCAAATAGGTACAATGTTTTGTCTCAGGAGTAAGTTTTTGGTGTCAAGGGATAGACTTTTTAGATAGAATTAAATTTATTCTAGCAACACAACAAGTTTTTAGTGCACACTTATTAACAATGACAGGACAAAATCCTGTCATAACCCAACTGATCACCTACAAGTTCTTAATTTAAACCAGTACTAAGTCTTATAACCTTTTAGTGAAATGAAACGTTTCTCTTTTAGTTTAGCAATAACTTTACTAACTTCAAACCTGACGTATTTAAGAATATGCAAATTAATCGGAAGGGCACAACATGAGCGTTAACGTAATTTTCAAGAAGAAGGTGTGGAATAATTATTTATTCATTTTATAAAGGCCTCGTACTTGCAGCACCAGCAGCGGGAGGGCGTCGTATAACTCAGTTAGAGTTTGCTTTGTACATGAAATTCCATTTGTCGTTTTTCCTTGAGGTGCCATGTGCAGTTGAAATAAATGGTGTCAGAATGTTTTATATATTAAACAGAGACACACAAAGAATTACCATAAAAATCGCGTAAAGGGTGACGCAGTTACTAATAACTTTATATCCCTATGCCGTCTTTATCATCATTTCCTATAAAAAAAAACGAATCGTTTTTGTGTTCGGTCAAGTTTACGTTTTCTCTTGTCTGCTGTTACTCTATATAGTACAGTCATATAAGGTGAAAAATGGGGTAAACCTCGGAATGAAAGATAATAAGCTATAAACTTGTATAAATCTTTGTTTTCACATTTTACAAGTTAGCTCAAAAGTCTCATAGAATCTCGTGTATATGCGAGTCAAGATATACAAGGTCAAAAGTCACAAAAATCGTTTTTTGTAAATATCTTTCCTTTGCGCTAAATAACTTTTGTAGTTATTAGAAAACTTATAGAGCATAAAATTCTCTACAAATTTGGTCTTAAGCAATATTTTATACAATCAACCGTTCTTGAGATAGAGCGCGAAGAGTGGGGAGTTCTCAGCCGTATGTACGTTAGGATAACGCTAGGCCAACTGTAGAATCCAGTACGTAGTACAATTTATAAAGGTAATTATTTACTAAAAATATTATTATTATAATATTATAATTGTTATTATATTAAACAAACCTTAATTATTTATTAACAAGTAAATGATATTTATAAATTGTAATCATAAATAAAACATGCGTTTAATTGTAGGTACATAATTAATTTATGTCAATTTATGTAATAATAAGATATTAAAATGAAATAGTTTAAATAAATTTTAATTATATTTGTGAATCTATCAGAATTATATTCTAAGTAGGAGAGAAATTAAGTATTTTTTTCTTTAAATGTGTAAATTCTTGAATATACACCTATATTACTACTACATAGGGTTGCAATGCTCTTCAGTTTGTGCAATGGACAAGCATGCCTCAACGCTTGATCATATCCACATGATCTTGATGAAGAAAGTGAATATGTACCTGAACTCCTTGAAGCTTTAGAGTGGAACATAACAGACAACGAGGATGATGACAATGAATTTGAAATTGAAGTTGAGCTACCAGAAGAGGAAGACGATGATGAACAAGAAGAATATTAAACTGCATGCTTGCTATTAATAATAAAAATAACAAGAAACAATTCCCCTCACATTTAAACTTAAATTGTAAAATATTTACGATAAAGTGATGTTAAATATAAACGTAATTAAAATGTATTTCCTTTCATTTCAATAGCTTATTATTAACATAAATTAACTATATCTATATTATTAAACAGATGTTTTATTTATGCTTAAAATTTATAAATATCATTTATTTATTAGTAATTAATTAAGGTTTGTTAATAATTATAATACTTTTAGTAAATAATTAACTTTATAAATTGTACTACGTACTGGATTCTACAGTTGGCCTAGAGTTATGGCTGAGCGCTCCCCACTCGGCGCGCCCTATCTCAAGAACGGTTGATTGTATAAAATATTGCTTAAAACCAAATTTCTAGAGAATTTTATGCTATACAAGTTTTCTAATAATTACAAAAGTCATTTAGCGCCAAGGGAACAAGATATATATACAAAAAAAAACTTTTTTGTTACTTTTGACCTGGAATATCTTGACTCGCATACACGAGATTCTATGAGACTTTTGAGCTAACTTATAAAATGTCAAAACAAAGATTTATACAATTTTATAGCTTGTTATCTTTCATTTCTGAGGTTGAATCCCTATTTGACTGGAGTAATAGTAAATTACATACTTTCAAAAAAGTATTTTTGTTTTGATATGGGTATTCAAAGCTTTATCGAAACATTGTTTGAAAAAATGTTCTTTCTAAAAACATGTTTTCTTAAAAACTACTCTTTTTATTACTTCTGTTTTAATTCCTTGGGGTATTTCTATTCTTTCTAAAACCGATGAGTTCATGCTGTTGTAAATTTGTCCTGTCTTTCCTATTCTTTTGTTGATTTTCTCATCCATCCTTCTATCATTTTCTATTACTGATCCTAGATATTTGTTGCTGTCATTCTAATGCTTTTCCGTGTATTTTTATGTTATGTACTTTATCTGTTCCTGCAATTATCATGGTTTTCGTTTTTTCTATATTTATATTATTTACTTTACTTATTTTTCTATCTAATATTTCTAGGCTATGTTGTAGGTCCTATTCCATATCGCCAGGAGTACCATGTCGTCGTCAAACATGAGCTTCGTTATTTGTGTTTAGTTCATTTTTCAATGTCCCAATTTTAAGATTTTCATTTCTTTCTTACATATCTTTATTGCCTCATCCAGTACCACCGAGAACAGTAATGGACTCAACACGCATCCTTGCTTTACTTCCATTTTTGTTATCAATTCTCTCGACTCCTCGTTATTTGTTCTTATTTACTATGCTGGTATTTTCTTTATATATAGCCTTTACTACTGTTATTAAATTCTTGTCCGCATTTCGCTTTTCTACTGCCCTTCATATATCCGTTCTTTGTATTCAAAGAACCCTTTTCAAGGTTTATGAAACACATATGAATGTCTCTATTTTTTTATGAGTTTTTCGCTGACGTGTGTTATTATGAATACTAGGTCCTGTGAACTCCGCCCTCCCCTAAATCCACAGTCAGACTCCTCCATGGTTGGCTAAATTCTACTTCTTATCCTCTTCTTCTAGCTATGACTTTTCCTGGAACACCAGACAGTGTTATGCCTCTATAATTGCTACACTCTATTTTATCTTCTTTCTTATATATTGGAAGTACAATTCCTGAATTTCATTCCTTTGACACATTCCCACTCTCCATAATCATATTCATTAATTCATTTAATTGTTTTATTCTTTTTTTCCATATATTTAATCATTTCTGGTGTTATCTGTTCCTGCTGCGTTACCCAGCTTTATCCTACCTATGTTCTCAACTACCTCTTTCTCCCTTGAAAATAATATTATTAAACCAAGACACATTGAAACTGATAAATTACATGAAACATGCATAAAATAAAAACATTTTTTGCTAAAAAAGAACCCGCGCACGTTCTCCAAGGTGACGGGAAATGAAAAGCGCGTATTTCTAGCGAAAATTCCGGCAAGAGGAAAACGGGGTGCATAATAAACCGTACAATGGCATTCATTATCTACCCATCAAAAACTGATCATGGAGTTTCGGTTGAATGTGCGTAATGAACTTGAAAGGGGTGTGATTATATGCCAGCCATCAGGGGGGTGATTTAACTGATTCAAAGAAAGCTGCAGGAATCGTGAAAAGGCTGCAGGAATCGAGGAAAGTTTTGATTTATTCCGCGTTTTCGAAGGGAATTTTCTTACATTTGCCTTTTAAATTTGTATTTCAATAATCTTTATAAAAACCTTCAGAATGAGCAAGTAATTTGTGCCGAAATTACTTTTTCATGGCCTTTAAAATGATGTTATTTGAGAAGCGAAAAACAGAAGAAATTTATTAATAAATTTGTTCCTATAAATTATTTCCTTACATAAAAAAATTATTATAAAATATTAACAAATAACTCACGTGAGAGAGCTAGAAACACGGTAATTTGTTGTGTTACTTAATTTTTGTACGCTAAAATATTGATTAAACAGAGTTGGGTTGGGTTGGGTTTGATCCCAAAAGTGCCCAACCTTTGCCAACATCTGAGGAATTAATAGCAATTTGGACTCGATCCACCACCATATTCAGTCATGCAAACTTCACATTCTTTTTCGGACCAAAACCCAAATCAGTCTCAAATCTTCAACGAATCATCTCCTGTTTCCAGGCTATGAACTTCTCTCATCTATTCGTTTTCACGGTAGGGTGTGCGCCTACATTCGTAGCAGTCTTTTTTGCAGCGCACTGCCGAACCTTGAATCAGGCAAGCCCGATGTTTTCTGGATAAAACTTTCCCCTAAATCTTCCACTAAATTTATCTATTGCATCTACCGCTCCACATCAGACAACTCCTACAATGAGTTCTTGGACTTTCTCTCGGAAAAAAATAGATTATTTTATCTCTGAATTTCTCTTGGCCGAAGTTATCGTCCCAGGCGATTTAAATGTCCATAGCAAGAGATGGCTAGGATCCACAAAAAAACATCCCAGAAGGCAGAGCGACAGAAAACTTCGGAATCAGCAACTCGCTCACCAATTTAATCAGGGAGTCAACATAATTTCCCCGCGTTCCTACCCATAATCTAAACCATCTAGACCAGTGGTTTCGAACCAGTGGTACATGCAATTATTCCCGGTGGTACGCTAAACAATACATAAAATAAACACCAACCAAAAACAGACAAACTAAAATTATCCAAAAAAAAAACGCGACGAATCTTATAAATCATATATTGGAGAAAAAAAGGAAAGATTGTAACATTAGAAAAACTGATTGCGAAAACTAGGTATAATAAAAAATATTTTTAATACTTATTGTTAAAATTTCATTTTATCCCTTGGTAATAATTTCTAATGGTGGCAACTAAAATTACAAACCATTTTTGGTGCTACGCCTTTTTGTCCCACACATCCCGAGTTCATTGAAATCTTGCCGAAGCGTACGATTTGGCACTACAATTCTGCCGAGTGGGATGGTCTTTAAAACTTCTTCTCTGCTTTCCCTTGAAACCCTGTCTGTTTTTCCACTCCCGATCCCTCCGAAATTTGCTCTCATGTCACAGATGTCATAAAAGTGGGTTTTGAAAGTTTCATTCTACATACCCGCAAGAAACCTAAACTCCACCTAAAGCCTTCCAAGGCCTGTGATAAAGGCATTATCAAAAAATGCATGCCTACAAAAGATATCTTTAAAATTATGCACCCGAAAATCGTCAAATTTTTACCGATGCAAGAAATCAATACAATCAAAGTATGTTAGAGTCCAAAAATGATTTTAACAACCGCATAAAAGATAAAGTGCTTTCCTGTTCCAAAGGCAGAAAATCTTTCTGGTCACTTACCAAAAACTTTTGTAGAAGCTGTTTTCCTCTCATTACCTCTGACAATGAAATTATCTTCACCTCCAAAGGGAAAGCTGAACTATTAGCCAAACAATTCGCTGCCAATTCCATCCTAATCCCTCCCGCCAATTCTGCTCTTCCAACCGCTACGTCTATATCCCACACAACGCCCGAAATAATCCTTAAGTTCAAACAAGTTCAAAAAATCCTTCTATTCCTCGACACCAAAAAGTCCTCCGGTCTGGATGGCATACCATCAATTAATTATTTTTAAAAAATTCGCTTTGGAGCTTGCACCCATCTTAACTCGTCGTTTCCAGAACGTCTGTGACAAGGGTATCTTCCTAGATAGCTGGCAGACTGCTCGTGTGCGTGTGCCGAAGAAAAGTTCCAAATCCCTCTTATCTAACTACAGACTTAACTCTCTTCTCTCTGTTGTCAGCAAAGTTGTGAAGAAAGTCATCTACTTGCAAATTCTAAAATATCTAGAAAAACACAAAATCATCCATGACAGACAGTACGGGCTTCGTCACCAAAGATTCGCTCATCTCCTTACTTTTGTCACACATAACTGGAACAAATCTCTCGAATTCCATGGCGAATCCTAGGTTGTTGCTCTTTATATTTTAAGGGCTTTTACCAAGTATGGTATGCCGCACTCCTTAACAAACTACCCTCTTACTGCTTTCCTCCCAAACTATGTAACTGGATCGGTAGCTGTCTCACTAACTGGCGTATATCTGTCGTGGTGGACACTCATCTACCTTTCGCCCTATTAATGCTGAAGTACCTCAAGGTTCAGTCCTGGCACCAACCCTATTTCTCCTTCACATTAATTATCTGCTCTCTTCAACTATTAGCCCGATCCACAGTTATGCTGACGATAGTACTCTCCACTCCAACATTCATTTTTCCAGACAAGCCTCGAATCAAGCGCTGGAAAATAGACGCAGATCTATGCACCTGTCCCTTTTCCAAGATCTTCAATTAATCTTAGACTTAGGTGCCAAGAACCTTGTTCAGTTTAACGCCTCCAAACCCAGTCTTGTTCTCTGTCACGCAAAAATTCATGCAACACTTAGCCCATCCATATAAATGGCCAAGTTCTACAGAACAATGAAACGTTCGATCTTGTTGGCATCTCTTTCGAACATGATCTCAACTGGCACAAACACATTACTTCAATAGCCACATCAGCAGCTAAAAAGTTTGATTTTTTCTTTCGAGTCAAATAGTACTTCTCCCTTTCCAACTTACACACTCTCTGTGTTTCCCAAATAAGACTTAGCCTGGAGTACTATTTCCACATCTGGGGAGCGGCATCACCTTCGACCCTTAACATCCTTGATTCAAAAGAGAGCTATTCGACTCATCATTGACCCCGTCCTCACAATAATACTCTCTTCTCTCGCTCTTCGCCGCGCTGTTGGAGATTTGTCTCTCTTTTACCGATACTTCCATGCATTTTACTTTGACTAGCCGCTACAATGGCCCCCTTGACTGTTTCCAACAGAGCAACAAGAGGCGCGGTACCTATGCATCCATTTACCGTCTAGCTACAAAAGTCTAGAACATCCCACTTCTCTCGCTCATTCATACCTAGGATCTCCAGATTATGGCACAAGTTGCCTGCAGATGTTTTCCCTTCCGCTCCCAACCTCCAATCCATTAAATCTCTTGTCAACAGACTACATTTCCCTCCTCTTCAGACGCCCACGGTACGTTAGTACTTAGGCTCGAAGTCTACGTGTTCTGTCTTAAATAAAAAAAAATAATAGCAGAAAGAAAATTATAGTGAATTTCATAACAAACCTGTATTTGTATGCGTAGAGTTCGTCATAGTACAATTAGTGAATAATTTTAATTAACAATAAAATTTCTACTACTACCACCCTATAAGTATTATTGTACCAATATGCAAGCGCCTTTAACATATCAAAGTGTTTTTATGTGCCACGCACAGCAGAAATCACAAAAAATTATTGGAAACCTAATTAAAAATTTTACATAAATATGCTAATATCGTTAAATTCAAGTGCGCATATTTTTCTATAAATTTATTTTTATGGTATATGTCCTATCGAAAGGTTAAAAACAAATGTTGAGGTTATGATTCACCATTGTGAAAGTGTGGCGACAGGGGCGTACCGAAAGCACTATGTTGAGGGGGTGAGAAGAGGAAAAATATGCAACTATGAGAAGACAAAAATTTAAAATTGTCGACCGTTATTTTTTCAAGTTCCTTCCGAGAAAAACTGTCGACATTTTTTATTATAACTGGTCGAACTTTTTTACGTTTGCTGAATTTGCTGAAATTAAACTCTCGACCTTTTCGCAAATTTTCCCAAAACTCAACTGTCGACGTTTTTCTAATAGTCAGTTCGTACTCTAATTAATCAACTCGAGCATCAATGAGGGAAGCTCCCCCGCCCCCTCCATATGCCCGCCCCTGTGTAGCGCCGGATAAAATAAATGAAAATAAAAAATTATTGTATAGAATGTCCCAAAAAAAAGTTTTATTTTCTTTATGTCCATAAGCATAATTAAATTAGTTTAATATCTCCGAAAGTAATCAAAAATAAAAATCTTTACGATTTCTCGTATAAACCACTTTTTATCAGATTTTTTCCGATATGGGGGTTTATAGCCGATGGGCCCGAGAAGAGGTGAAAAGATAACATCTCGAAGACGTGACACATTAGGAAATGTCCCCGGGGAATGTCGTGGGCGACAATCCCGTTTGAGCGTCGCAAAAGCGAACCGACATTAAATCTTTTTTTACTTTGCGAAAAGCATTAAGATTTGCTGGAGAGCTTTACCCTGTTTTTCTCTTCTAAGGTATAAAAATGATTTTAAAAATTCAGTTTGACGTATATAAATAAAAATGTTGTTTTCAAGTTCCTGTCTATAAATTTAAATGGACATATCTCAAAAGTATTTTTAAGGAAGTTTGCTTTTGACGTGGAAATCACCCCCACCCTTGTAACAGACGCCTTTGGATGTGTCTTGAGAGCATTATTTAACATCAATTATCATTATATTGTTTTTCTACATCGTTGCTAAGGTATTTTTTGTAAAGAAACAATAACTTTCCAGTGTAGACACCTGAAAAGATATAATCCATTTAAAAAAAAACAAAATTTTAATTTGTAATTTTCCCTTTAAACGGTGCCCGGCAGCATACATCTATAGCGCCTGTCTATTAAGAAATATACACATATTTTTTTTTTGTTGTATAAATCGTTTTAGGAAATCATAACAAATCCAAAAACATTATTTTGAGGAAAATCACTAGGATAATTTTGCTACAAAAAATGTGCACTTTTCGGTATCTCTTAATACAATTTAAAAAGTTGCCACTTATCCTTAGTGAAAAGTGACGTCAGGAGATGAGCAAAAATAAGTGTCAATCTAAATGTTAACATAAAGCTTAACCTAAAGTCGAACAGGTTTGTCTTTCTCGGAAACAGTCAGAGGGGGAGCAATCAAATTTTCTGGGTTACTAGAGGAATAGTTCAACTAGATTCTGTAAAAAATAGTTATACAGGATGTTTTGTTTCAGAGCTATTAAATGTCTAACTCAAAATTTCCGCGATTTCCATTGAAATCGGGTACAGGTCGCAAAAGTGAATTAAATCGATGTAAATTTTCGGAGGTTGTAGAGGACCTGGAGCTTCAGGACTCTATTGAAACTAGTGAGGATCGGAAAATGGCAAGGAATTCTTTTAAATTTTTTTAAGTCGAAAAATGCTATTTGCAGGCCCCTCTTTGGTACCTAATAACTCGAAAACAAAAGGCCGGATCGAAAAACGGATTCATACGTAAGCTTTAAAATCACAAATACTTTCTTTTTGCAATACATTTATCTAAATAAAATCACTGGAAAATGGATATATTTGTGAAAAAACTGAATTTTTGACCCAAATATTTCATGGTTTTTAATTTTTTGTGGGGTCAAAGTGATTCAAATTAAAATGCCATATACATAATCGCAAAGAGCTCATCGAAATACATAACACTCATATTTCTTAGTTTCTTCATGCTTTATAGGAAGGTAGCAATCACCGATTAAATTTCGATATTTTTTATTTTTTTTGCGCTTGACATTGGTACATTTGAACCACTCTGTATTTTTTTCTATCTAATTTTGTCCCAATTTTTCAACACTATCTTATAAAGGAATAACCACACTTTAAAATGAATGCCGGATGGTCATCCAGGAGCGTATAATGGGTCATCCAGGAGCGGTAAAAATCTAATTTTCTTGATTTTTCTGACAAATCCTATTTTTAATCGACATTATTCCACACTATTTTCCTTAGTTAGTGATTCTTTTTGGGTTTATTTTATCCGCTAGTTATCTAACAATACTTCCCACTAAATAAAAAAAAACGTCAAATAAATTTTTTCATTTGGTTTAAACTTTTTTGACCATCCTGTATACTAAATAATAACAGCACTTTAAATTTTTTAGATTTAACAATTATGAAAATTTAAACGTAGCAGCGTATCATAGTATGGTACGTAGGTTAATAAGCGTCCCTTTATACCCAGAAAATTTCAGTTACGAATTAAATTTAATTAAGCAAGTTTTAATAAATAACGGTTATTGCCCATCAATTATTGATAGAATTTTGTAAAAAAACTTAAAAATAAAGGTATTGCTGCAGTCTATCCTAAGATAAAAGAAAAACCCAATGCTTTCAAAACAATTACTTATTTCGGGAAACCAGCAGAAAAAAATTAAAAATTTATCAATCAAAAAAACGTAAAAGTAGCATTTAAAACAAATAATTCAGTAGGAAAATTTCTGAAAAATTTAAAAATTAAAATCAATAAAAATAATATATCAGGTGTATATCAGTTAACATGTGGATCATGTCCGAAACGATACATAGGCCAAACAGGCCGATTAGTTTTAACACGTATAACAGAATACAGAAGAAGCTTTATTAATAATAAAAATAATTCTACATATTCAAACCATCTTTTACAGAATCGACATACATTAAATTTGATAGCAATTTTAAAATACTACATGTAGAAAATAAAGGTAAAACATTGCATTTACTTGAAAGTCTTGAGATAAATCGGTTTAAAAATTCCGACATATTACTTAATGATCATATGATTAGAACTAAATAACTCACCCTTATTAAATTAATTTACCTAATAGAAATGAAGCCCAGTAAGAATTCGCCATAGTAAATTAGTATAATAATAAGACCTAAATTAAAATTTGATTTATCTACCTAGACTGTTGTATTTTATGACCCCTTGTGAACTTTTGGTTTAAGGTTTAGTCTGTAACAAACATCCGATGAATCTATAGTGTAGCGAAATGCGTCATGTTTTAACGTATTAAATAAAAGTGGACATTTGGCTAAAATTGTCTATTTATTTATTTTATTTCCATTATGTGAAACGGACCCACTTCACGGTTGGATTATTTCAAAATGTTTTGTTCCATTTTTATTTAACGTCAAATTTTTAATGCACGTCCAAGCCACAGTTAGGTACCATACAATCAATTATGATTCTGCTTCAGTTTGCGTTATTATGTGAATTTTTACAGGCAACGAATTGCATTGCGGACTGGCACACCAGGCCGGTTAAAAGCCTGATGTGGCGGCCATTAAAATGAAGTGGTATCCATTAAAATTGTATTTTGCGGCAGGTTGGCTAAAACATTTTTAATGCTTCTCGTAGAAACGAGTCAGTTGATTTTATAGATTTATTAGTTGTGGTCCGCGGCTTCTCTAGCGTATAACAACATCTTGCATGTAAAGGATGTCCCAATAGGTAAATCGAGATTCATTTTTTAAATAAAACCCACAATTTTACAAAAATAAATATTGTAACATGTAACCAGTTCTACATATTCTACAAAATATTATAAACAAAAACAAACATTTTGCCATCTATGTAAGATCTGAAATGAACTATACCAAAAAAATATGAATAATAGATTAATACTAATATGTAATATAAAAAATGCAAGCCCTTTTGGCATTTTTGATTTACATGCTATTAGATTGTTCTGAAAACATTCCTGACACATCGCGCTGCGATCTTATCAAAATCTGCGCCGGATAATTTTGGCTTCCAAACGAAACAAATAACCCAATAATTGTTTTTTCAAAAAACATCTATTTGGAAAGTAATTTTTTTCGAAAAACAGCTTTTTCCAAAATGAATTAACGAAATTTTTCAAGAATATTTTCTAACATATTTCGAACCTATATTTTTTTGAAAAATATCCTGACCGCTTTTTCAGAAAAAGGATTTATGAAATATTTTTAAAATATTTTCTCCAAAAATCCGTATTTTGAAAGTACATTTTGTAAAAATGTCTCCACCAAGCAAATAATTTTTTAAACAGGTACATTTTCTGAAAATATATTTTTTTGGAAACAATATTTAGAAAATTAAATTATGAACTCTAGTAGCTTGGAAAATGTTAATGAAAAAAAGACGAAAAAAGATCCTGAACAAACCCAAACGAACCTTTTTTGGGTTTGATCAGGTTTCCTTAGGTTTGGTACGTTATTTTTTCGTAAATTCCTTTATCAAAAAGCCGTTGCTTGAAAATATTAAAACTATCCGAAAAAATGTAATTTTGAAAAAGATGCTCTTTGAAAAAATGTATTTTTGAAAAGTGCTTTAAAAAAAAATTGAAAAACTTATTTTAGACAAATTATACTACCGTTAGTACTCGTATATCCCCCGCCCAAATGAGCAGAAGGCATGAATAAAAAAATGCTACAATTTTACTAAGTCGGTCAATTAGGTGACAGATCTAATATTTTCGATCTTACGGTGGGATAACGGTGGATCGGAGGGCACCCTAAGATCGGAACAGGGTTAGGGGCCCTGGCCAGTCTCTTTCCTCGCAGGCGAAGAGGGATCGGTGCGCCAGGATGTTGGTTGGGGTCATCGTTTTGCCCTTTTGGTTAAATTTGGTTCATTTTCGCATTTTCCCGCTAACTTTATGTAAAGCGAGCAGTATTTGTGGGAAAAACGATTTGTAAATTTGGCAACAGCGCCTCTTTCCCTAAATCTCGAGTATGTGTACCACGGGTTTCATTGAAAAAGCTAACCTAAAAGTTGAAAATTTTTAAAATTAATAAAAAACAACATAATTTTTTATGTGCGCACGTAGGGTAAGGTTGCCCATATTGAACCGGCTCCTAAATTGAACCCCCTCGATATTTTCAATTTATAATAAACCTAGCGCGACCTACTAGTAATAGTTGAATCAACACTCACAGAGGAGTTTATTTTTCTACCACGTGACTTCAATAGATCTAAACAATTCCATTCATGTTCTAACAAGTTAAACTGCTACCTGATATGTAATATTTTCTATCTGTTCTTAAGGAAATTTAGAACCTACAAGTAAGGTAAGGGCAACATTGATGTTAGTAATAAATAACATGTTATTTAAGGCATTGTTTAGAATAATTAAACCAGTTTAAAATTTATTCGTTTTTAAATTTAGAGCTATAATTCAAATTTTGTTGTCGTTGCTCATATTGAACCTCAAACGGTATCCCAAATTGTACCCTGGTTCACTTCGGTATTTGGTATTGATATGTAATATTTTGGTAATGATACTTTTGTATTTTAGAAGAAAACGGAAACCCGGTTTTAGTTAGAAAAGAAGTTTTTTTATGTTGTGTTTTAATTTTTTTAATAAGTCAAGTGGCACATTTGTTATGTTTTAAGTTTTTCTTTAATTTCATTACAATAAAAGTTTTATTTTGTGACAAGTATTGTTTTTTTCTATAAGTACTATAACCTACAACCCTTTTTTGGGTATCCTAATGCACGAAATAAACTCGTATCCTATTATTTAATAAAATCCAGTGCTTAATCTTGTAGAATATTGTGCAGGTTCAATTTGGAATACTGGTGGTTCAATTTGAGCAACACGTTTCCCAAATTGAACCACTTGAAACTAATTTTTCTGTAATGAATTAAAAATATTCATGGGTTTTATAGATATTATTCATGGGTACCAAAATGTTTCTAAATGTCCAATAGACATTTCTGACACATGGAAATGACAATTTTAACATTTTTCGCCAGGCTACAGCGATTTTTGTAAAAATTGGTTCAATATGGGCAACCTTACCCTATATTGGCAATCAGGAAAGACAGTAGAATGTGACCATAAAAGAATTTTTTCAAAAAACGCAAAAATAGCAGAAATAGGTATACTACATAATTACCGCTAATTATTAATATTTTTTCTCAAATCTGAATTGATCCAAGAATTTGCCGGTTTTAATATATTAAATAAACCCCGTATTTTAATTTAATAACACGCCGTGACATCTCAAGAAAGAGCAATGAAATTAAAAATGTTCATTTATGAATCTTACTTTGCGTTCTCCGCGTTCGTTCGTTGTCAGCACGAGCCTCCTCTAATCCGAATACATTATTCAAACATATTCTTGCTGGCAATCACGTTAATGCGAGCATACAGGGCAAGTCTGTGCCCTTCTGTTTAATTTACATATATTTAAGGGTATCAAGTTTGAGGCTTTTATAATAGCTCAAGTGCCCTTGAGCATTAGATACGTTTTAAAGAAGTAGTACATTAATAGCTTTTAGAGCGCTTCTTTGCCGCATGTATTGTCAGTCTTGACGCAAGTGCTCCAACGAATTATGTTCCCGAAATTTAAGGCGGATGTATTAAAGGTTGTCCCAATGTGTACTTTGGGATGTAAATTTAACGCAATAACAACCTAGAAAGTTTAAATTTTGCATGCGCCCTCTAGAGACCCGGCAATAATTCACTGGTCATCAAAGTGAAATTTTTGTCGAATCTCCCAAACTACTTTAATTGATTTTGAAATAAACCCTTGTATAAAGAAGGTATATCATAAACATTATTTGAAGTTGGTTTGATTTTGTGAGAAATGTACGAAAGCAAAATTTTGCAATATAAAAATACATTGATGGTGAGTATTAATTATAAACTGACATATTTTTGACTCTAAGATTTTCGTTTATAAATAACATTTACTGCTTCTCTCCTCAAAGTACAACAATAGTTTGCTAGCATGACAGTTTTCCACTTGTCCTGGTAACGCCGTTCCATCTCTGAAATGTCTTGATGGATCATGTTCGTCCCTGACATCACCTATGTTTGGTGGAAAAAATTTAAATACAAGTGCATCATGTCACCTGTTAATAACATATTGCAACCCGCTAGTGTGAATGGCTCTAACATGTCTTCCACTAATAAAACTGCAACCATTGATCTACATCACGTCCCTTTTTTGACCATGTTTAATTTATCCTCACAATTTTACAATAGTTTAAAAGTTTGTTTGTCCACCATTATATATACATGTAGATACATAGTATACATATTTATATGTATAACGGTTGACAAACAAACTTTTAAATCATACACCAGTAAACCCACCAAATGTCTCAAGGGAGACCCGCTTTTCGTTGCACGGCAGTGTTCGTCTAGGTATGATTTAGTCTCTGATTATACGCATTATTTATTAATAATAATAATAATAATAATAAAGATGTTTATTTATGCCAATAAAACAATTAAAAATATAAATGTAAAAATGATAAAGTAAAAAAGAAAACCAAAAAATGACAGTAGTATACTAGTTGGCATAAATAGGTAGGGTTTTGATTTATAAAAAATCATTCTTCCAATCCTACCATTACTAAATAATTTTTTATATTTTTTTTGAAAGTTATATAGCTTAAGCCCCTCAGACTAGAAGGAATATTATTATAAATTACAGACGAGTTATATTTAAACGAAGACTTATATTTTTCAGTATGATGTTTAGGTATTTCTATTGCGTTCTGATTTCTAGTATTAACATTATGAATATTATTCCTGAATTCAATTTTTTCAAATAAATAGCTTGGTTTCTGAGTTAAAATTATTTTATAAATAAAACAGGATATGTGGATTTCGCGTCTTTTTTCTAATTTAATTAAATTATGTTGGTCAAAACTAGGTGATACGTGATCATACTTTTTTAGCCCTACTGAAAAACGAACACAGTTATTTTGAAGAATTTGTAATTTCTGTTTATCTTCGTTACTGATATTTTTGTGATAAATGATATCACAGTAATCTAATCCACTTAGAATAATTGAATCAACCAGTCTAAGTTTAGTATCGGTATTTAAGTAGTCCTTAAAGTTATATAAAATTCTTAGTTTGTAGTATGCTTTTTTAATTATATTTTTTATATGTTCATGAAAATTAAGATGCTGATCAAAAATTACTCCAAGATTTTTGCCAAATTCGATTGACGGTATCTTAAAACTATTGTTAAGAACAATTTTGAAATCAGAATTATTTTTTATTTTAGTGATTAGTGTTTTAGGACCAGTTAAAATTAAGTTAGTTTTATTTTCATTTATTTTTAATCCGTGATCAGTTATAGTTTTTGAAATATTTAAAATATCCTTATTGATTAAGGAAATACTATTTTTTAAATCTGTGTACTTGATTGAGTGGTATATTTGAGTATCATCTGCAAAAGCTAAAAGATTACCGTGTTTAATAGATAAATGAAAATCAAAAGTGTATATAATAAACAATAAAGGGCCTAATACTGATCCTTGTGGAACACCTCTAGAAATAGGCAGTGAATTTGAAATGTCACAAATGTATTCGTTTGCAATTTTTGTCACTTGTTTTCTGTCAGATAAATAATGTTTGAACCACTGGCAAGTTTTTAGACTAAAACCTATATATTTAAGCTTTGCTAATAACATTTCATGATTTAGAGAATCAAAGGCTTTAGCCAAATCGAGAAAGACTATATTAGTAACAAAACCTGAATCCCAATTTTCTAAAATATCATCTTTAAGTTTACAGAGTAAAGTAGTAGTACTAAAATTTTCTCTAAAACCTGATTGATTTTCTGGTAAAATATCATATTTTTTAAAATACTCTATTATTTGGTCAAAAACTATACGTTCTAAAATTTTAGATATTACAGAAAGTAGAGAAATTGGTCTAAAATCATCTACATTTTCTGCGTTGTGAATTTTAGGAATCGGTATAACTAAACTAGTTTTCCAGATATTAGAAAAATTATTATTTAGAATAGAACAATTTATTATATGTTTAATAGTATTTAAAAAATTATTATTCATACACAGATTTAACATGCGTAAAGTAATACCATCGGTTCCACATGATTCAGTTTAAATTTTTGATAAAATTTTAACAATATCATAATTTGTAATTGGTTTTAAATTTAGAAACACATCTTTACCAATTTTAGAAAACTTATTATTCAAATAAAAATATAGTAAATTTTGGTTTGGAGATCCATTTTTTACAGAATTTATAAAATGATTATTTAGTACTTGTGCACAAGGATATTCATTTACTGATTTAGATTCTTTTAAATTAATATTAAATTTTTTCAAGTTTTTCCAAAAAAGTGTTGGATTATTTGGATTTATATTATTCTTTATAAATGTTTGCTTTTCTTTCTTTATAACTTTAGATAGAAAGTTTCTTATTTCTACATAATCTTTCCAATTTGATTCAGATTTATTTTTACAATATTTTTTGAAAGCTTTTTTTTTTAATTTTGCAAAATTTTTTATATTCGAATTAATCCACGAATTTGTTTTTTTATTTTTATTTATTTGAACTGGTGCATGTTTGTTAAATAAATTTAGGATATTATTGTTAAATATTTCAATTTTATTATCAAAATTATTAATGTTTTCAACTGCATTCCAATCAATTTGCGCTAAATCTTCATTAAATAAATCAAAATTAATATTTTTGAAATTTCTGTAGTACCTTAATGAATAAGGAGATTTATTTTCTAATAAAAGTTTACAAAATACCATTGAATGATCAGTTAGAGAAATTCCCGAAGAATTTTTTATTAATTGTGTTTTGAATATACCAGAATCTGTAATATTTATGTTTTCATCTATATAAAGATGATCAATTATTTTTGGTGACGTTTCTTTTCTTGTAGGCTCTGAAATAATTTGTTTTAAACTGAAAGTTGCAAATAAATTTTCAAGAAGATAACCATCTTGATTTTTATTGTACAGATCAACATTAAAATCACCTGTTATGATCAGTCTATCAACCGATAAGTACACTTGTGGAATTATCTGGTTAAGAATAAAAAATGAATTGAAACTAATGTTTGGTGGTTTATAAATAATTCCAAAACCTACTTTTTTCTTATTAATTAAAATATTAAGCCAAAATGTTTCCAAAGGTCTAGTGTCAAGAACAGTTATTACTTTGACTTTTAAATGATTTTTAACGTAAACGCTAATTCCACCACCTTTAGTATTCCTATCCAATCTAAGAAACTTATAGCCAAAAATATCAAATTTAGTAGATGAATCATGATGATTTAACCAAGAGCTAAAATATCAGGATTTATATCTAAAACAAATTCTTTAAATTCAAAAAAGGAAGATTTTAATGATCGTATATTAACGTGTGCCACTAGTATACTACCGTCATTATTTAGTTTTTTGTATTAGAATTAGCCCTTCTTGTTTCTTCAAAAAAATTTTTAGGAGGAAAATACTGGTTTACATAAATGCCCATTGGCCAAATATCTTCACATAAGAATTCATCCTTCATTAGGATTGGTATACCAATTTTGTACGCATTTGAGATTGAATTCTTTGTAGAAACTCTTTCACAATTGTATTCAATGTTTTTGTGTTGTTTTAGATAATTAATTATTCTCGGCAGGTACGCCTCTGGGTTGGAACCCGTGGTTAGCTTTAGTTGTTGGTAAATGGAATCGAATTGTGCCAAAATATTATTACCAATTTTGGCAGTTGGAATGGTCATCTGTAGAAACAGGCGAGGAGGCATTTGGGGAATATTATTTTTAAAACATAACTGACGTCTCTACTTTCTGATAACATAAACAATTGTGCTTTTTTTCTACAATTATTGTTGGTTTTAAATAAAAAGCAAATCACGAAATACCTATTGGGATGCCCTTATAAATTTACAGTAAAAATTATAAAATTGATTCAACCGATTGGCGATTAATTGAAAATTAAATAAAAAAACTTAATTAACAAAATACGAGTGTAATCAGGCACGCTGTTTTCTGTGTAATAAGTGAAAGAGATATATCGATTTTCATCTTCTTGGCACAGCTTTTTTAAGCTTTTGCTTTTAAGCTTATATCCTATTATTTGTTATTAGCTGTAAAATCTAGGTTGGATTTTACTCACAAAATTTACCAAGAAAAACACACATACATGGAAAACATAATTATAATTGATGCTTTTTTTGATGGAAAAAGTTTTGATGCGCATTAGGAAATTGCCTTCGGATGACAATATAATTTCCGGTTTATTTCTGAGTCGTTTATTTTATGTTTGCGAATTTATATCGAAAGTTACGGACATAAAAAAACGCCGAGCTTTTAACGGATTAAACGCGCGTTACACCTGCTATCGTGTTTAGTTTTATGCTAATTCATCATCGTGTCAAATTTTTGCTCTAATACGTTTCGCGTGTAATATTTTACTAAGGCTTTTAGGATAATGTAATAATTATAAAAGCGTTAACATATACTGCTATAACAATGATGTGGCTGAAATTACGTTTCGCTTTTGTCAAAGTTAAAAATTTAATTCAATTAGTGTCGATTGAATTTACTTTCAAACCGTCACATCTAAATTCTGGAGAACTAATAACCATTATTTTGATGTAAAGGGTTCGAATTTACAGGAAATTCTCGAATAACAAGTATTGGAACAATTTTTTTCGATTATTTCACTCATGTGTTTAAAGTCCCGTAAGATGAGTAAAGTTTTTTAAAATTACAGCGATAATTTTTGGACGTTACGTCAATTAAAAAAAATTACACCGACAATTCCACTCATGTATAAATAATCCTATTAGAAAACACAAAAATCGTAGTTTGCTATCGGCTAAAAAGGAAGGAACAGAAATGCAACTGGATAAAAAAATCGGATAAATTTCAACTAGGTACATCACCATGGTAACAATTGCAACTTATTTGTTAAAGCGTCCGGTACGTCAGATTGAAGGATTACGTTGTCAGAAGTAGTTTTTATCATGTCCCGATTCGGAAATACCTGCGACGCAGAGATAGAAAGGGAAATAGAAAATTGTATTCCTAAAAATACAAAGAAAAGTCAATCATCAATTTGGAACCAATTATTCATGGAATTGTTTTACCAAATACCATTCGAGCTCAGATTTTGAGCCTGATATTTTCTTGCTTGTTTTCTCATACTTACTTTCAGGCAATTTAACTCGATCTGTTCGACAAAATCACTCGAGCTTCGCTCTCGTGATTTTGTCGAAGCAGCTCTCGTTAAATTTCCAGAAAGTAAGTATTCTAAAACAAGCATAAAAAATATCCGGCTAAATCTGAGCTCTTATGGTATTACCCCCGATAATTTTTTCCTGTCATTTTCTTGGATATTCAATTCATATTTTTTGTGTTTTCATTCGTGAAATAATTCCTAAATACCACTCGAGTAGTTTGTGTTTTAATTCGTGAAATAATCCCCTAAATACCACTCGAGCTTTAAAATTACTGATAATTTTTCACTCTTACGTGATTTCTTTGCAAATTTCACTCGTCCTGCGGACTCGTGAAATCATAGAAAACACGCAATCGTGAAAAATTATCGGTAATTTTTAAGCTCTCGTGGTATTATCCCCGAAAATATCTTGTTTATTGGGTGTCTCAGTAGGTACATAACAATTTAACCTAAAAATTTATAATATGCATGTGTCGTCTAGAGACCCGACAATTTACTTATGGATCGTTTAACGACGAATTGTTTAAACTTTCTGCAAAACTTCCCGTGCTTATATGGAAACAATTCGTAAACTTTGATTAATTTTTGGGCGTAATCATGTGACAATGCAGTTTGCAATCTTATTCGAAAATTTGGGGTTTCCAGATCGGTTGTTGATTTAGAGGGGCCAATGCCTCTACGTAGTGCTCGATTCAATGAAAATATTCCTAAAGTACGTGACCATGTTGCAGAAAATCCCAGAACCTCAGTTCGTCGTCGATCTCAACAGTTGAACATAACGGCTCCCGTGATCTGATAAAACTTCCCAGTAACCAAAATTTGGTCTCGTTTAAGGAATAAATACGTAGTTGTTTTGAATCTGTGTGCCTAACCAAAAATACATTCGTCTAAACTGTAACCTTTATGTGTCTTTTATATGTGGGAAGTGAAGCTTCGTGACAAGGCAAGGATAAGGAGAATTCAGGAATTGTTTCGGTACTTGTGCCTTCACTTGTCAATTTTTTAACAATAACTTGCCGACACAATTGAGTAATAATGTCTGCCTTAGATCAGTTATTATATCTGCCACAAATCCCACTATTAGTTTAAAAGGGAAAATGTGAACTGCTATACACAAGTTAGGAATGATTGTTCTTTTTTATATTTAATGTTTCTTCCAGATGAGCATTCTTGGGAAATTATTAACGACGAGTAAGCTAAAATAAGTTTGTCAAAATTCTGACAAAAATAAAAACCGTGAAAAATTTCGGTCAAAAATCGCAATTTCCAGTTTTCCCAAATATATCCGTTTTCCAGTTATTTTAGGGTTAGGTAAATGTATTGTAAAAAAGTGTTTGATATTGCAAAGTTTTACTTATTAATCCGTTTTCCGATCCGACGTCATGGGTCTGCAAATAGCATTTCTCGACTTAACAAATTCAAAACATTACTTGCCATTTTCCGGTCCTCACTAGTTTCAATAGGGTTCTAAAACTTCGGTTCCACTACAACTTCCGAAAATTTAATTCGATTTGATTCACTTTTGCGACCTGTACCCGATTTCAACGGAAATCGCGCAAATTTCGACTTTGACGTTTAATAACTCCGAAACGATACATCCTGTATAACTGAATTTTTTACTGAAGTTAGTTGCACTATTCCTCTATTAAGCCACCAAATTTGATTGCTCCCCCTCTGACTGTTTCCGAGAAAACAAATCTCTTCGACTTTAGGTTAAGCTTTACGTTATTTTTGCTGATCTCCTGACGTCACTTTGCACTGCCTGACGTCACTTTGCACTGAGGGCAAATGGCTGCTTTTTAAAATTCTAGCTAAATTATCGTAGTAATTTTCTTTATAAATCATTTTTTCGGGTGTGTAATGACTTCACTAAACGATTTATCAATAAAAAAATAGGTGCATATTCCTTATTCTAAGTACCTTGCGTACGTTTTGGAAACATCGCCCTATATAACGCCTACAATTTTGTTATTTGCATGCCTATATGGCACGCCTTGCTTAACAAGAGCGATAAATTATTTCCAACTGAACGTGAGAGAGTCCTCCCTAGGGATTCACCAAATCTCAAAAAAATCGATATTTCGAATCGATCTTAGATCGATTCACTATTTAGATCGCCTTAAGGGATCGATCTTTTAAAAAATCGATCTTTGGAAAAAATTGGGCGTGGGAAAGGGGAGCCGGGAGAGTTAACAGTGTCCTTTCCAAACCGATGCTATTTAAAACTCTTTAATAAAGTATAAGTTGTACAGTTGTAGTTAAAAAAAAGAAAAATATTTAAATTATATATTTTTTTATGTTTATTTTTAAGCTATAGAAGGGTATGGGGGGGGGAAATATTTGATTTAAAATGCTATCATGAAAAACATACTAATTTATTGAAAACTACTAAAATAGAAAACATCTGAACGAAAAAATGAAAATTAAACGAAAAATGACAACCATAATATAACAGACTGCCCATAAATACCGATCGACATGACCGGCATCGCTGTTTTGTACGATTTCAGATTTGAGTGTTTTACTAGGAAATGTTAGATGGCGTAGTTTAACTATTTCCTTACTCCTTTCCTAATTCTTACTAGCATCGTTTTGATCTTGGTGCACCGACCTTATCATTTGTAAAGAATTACATATCAATATTAATTTCCAATTATTAAATTAAGTCTTAAGGTTCACAGACATGAAAATACCAGAAGAATCGATTCTGTGTAAAATCGCCGATCTCCTTGCAAGATCGAAGGGTAAAAGATCGATTCTTAAAAATCGATTTTTACTTGGAAAAAATCGATCTTTCCAAAAAATCGATTTAGATCGTGAATCCCTAGTCCTCCCACCAATGGCATTGTTTTATTTTTTGAGAACAAAATTAAATTTTATTAGAAGTTCAACCAATCGATCATTGTGGGATAGTCAACAATATTCCATTTCATTTCACGGACGTTTTCCCTCTTCGTGTTATATATCTCCTTTGGAAATATTTAATCTAAGCTGTAGGATTAGTTTAAGAGGTTTGCATATTTTTACACAGAGTGTATAACACATAATACCCTTTGTTCCGTATTCAGATTGATCCCTTTGAACTCTCTCTTGTATTTCCACGAGCGCGACCGCGTGTTTATCTCCTTTTCTTCCATTGCATGATTACCCTGAGTAAAGGTAAAGCTTATCGCTAGAGAAACGATTTTATTCTTATGTTTACAGAAAGAAGATATTTCCCGGTTTTGTGCGATAAGATATTTGGTACATCGTCGGGGTGAAAATCTTGTACGTTATATGAAAGCACAGAAACAATTTCCTTTTATGTGTGTCTGCAAATGGGATGGGATCATTCTCTTGATAATAATTTTAAATCATGTTATTATTTATACCATGAACAAAAGTAACAGTGATAATCAGCTTGCAGAATGGTATGAAAAACTAGTTATTAAATTTCTTGGAATTTATCCCCCACTACCTAAAGATGTTGCTCTATAAACTGTAATAAATTTCTAAAATTTTGCATAAAATAACCGATACAATACACTAAAACTGACATAGGTATTTTGCTTCGTAAAACATACTGCACATGCCATATCATAACACCAAACACCGAATAGACAATTCACCTGCAAATCAAGTATTTGATTATCTGGCAAAGTACATTGGCTAATCAACCGTTTAATCTGATTTAATCCAATTTAGTTTATCGATTTTGACCACAAAGATCGAGCTTCTGGTTTGCTTGTTTACACCGCTTGTTGCTTTGCGCCATTTTCCCTCTAGCAGTGTCTGCAACTCGCAACTGCCATGAGTAGTAGGAGATGGGGGTTTCTGCCCCACCACAGGGCGCGGGTTCGAATCCCGGTTCGGCTATAACTATTTTGTGATTGTTGTTGGAGGGTGGTAGATGAATTTTTCCTCGACCGAGGTGGTGCCCTTAACTACTTGAACACTATCTATTTGGATACTATCTATTCTTCTTCTTTCTACCGTTAGGTCCTTATTCACGATGTCACAAAAGTTTTCATTAATCCTACCTAATTAAATGTATTTATTTCGTAAGTCGCATATGCACTGAAAAAAGTTTTCTGTCCGAGACGCGGATCGAACCCACACACATCATGTGTATAAATTTCGTATTATATACGTTTCCCAGCTATAGAACCAAATACGCCACAGCACCTAGTTGAATAAATAAACATGGAAAATGATATCTTCAGTGATATATGGAGGCGTGACGTGACGTAGTAGGTATGATTTATATATTTTATGTATTTTAAGTGGATAATACTAATAATAATACAATAGTTTCTTTATATTTAACATGCATCACGTGCTCAGCATAACGTAGCAAATCGTTTGGAGAAAAAAAACGATTTGCCAACTGTCACCTGTCATATCTTCAATCTGTCAACTATCACCTGTCACTTGTCAAATGTCAAAATAAAAATTCAACATACGTCACGTATGAAGGATGACGCCATAAGACATGTGTAAAAGCATGTCAGCTGTCACCTGTCATTTAAGATCTGTCAACTGTCACCTGTCACTTATGAAGCGTTAAAATAAAAAACTGACATACGTCACGTGTTCAAAATGGCGTCAGAAGACATGCGTAAAAGTATGGCGGCTGTCACCTGTCATTTAAGATATGTAAACTGTCACCAGTCACGTGTTAAACGTCAGAACAAAAATTTAGCATATGTCACGTGTTCAGGGTGGTGTCCGAAAGCGTTTAAAAAAAGAATGGCGTCGATCAGCCTTAGGGTTCCGGAGATATAGTTTTTTTGCGATTAGTGACCTAACGGCTGATGGTGAAGAGACGAAATTCACATGTAGGATAGTGGATGAGTAGATCTTACGATTTATAAAATTATTTTTCAAAAATCTCGACTTTGAGGAAAAAATTAGATTTCAAAATTTTTACATCACCCTGTATAGTAAATTTTCGATGAAATATATAATTTAGGAAATATTATTTAAGTTAATAACAACTAAACAACCCACGTTAAAATCACCAATGTTTAAACTGAGCTGTTTAAACACCCCTGTTTAAACAGCTCTGTTTAAACAGCCCTGTTTAAACTATCCTGTTTAAACAGCTCTGTTTATACAACCCTGTTTAAACTACCCTGTTTAAACAGCTCTGTTTAAACAACCCTGTTTAAACTACCCTGTTTAAAAACACCTCTGTTTAAACTGGGTTGTTTAAACACCCCTGTTTAAACAGCTCTGTTTAAACAACCCTGTTTAAACTACCCTGTTTAAAAACACCTCTGTTTAAACTGGGCTGTTTAAACACCCCTGTTTAAACAGCTTTGTTTAAACAGCTCTGTTTAAACTACCCTGTTTAAAAACACCTCTGTTTAAACAGGGCTGTATAAACAGGGGTGTTATAAATTATTAACTTTATTTTATTGTTAAATATTATCTGCCGGATGGTTATATCAAGTTAAAAGAACCTAAACCAATAGTACATAAGAGAAAGATTGCATCATTAGTGGAAAATTCCCAACTCAAGCGAGCTAAACTGACTCAGCACGAGGTAAGGTTAATTTAAATGTGTTTTTTGAGGTATGAATATGTAAGAAAACTAGCAATTACAAAAATTGGTGATTTAACCACAAGACATCCATATTGAGCAAATTTATATGCAAAATTAGTGAACACTAGTAAACAAGTTAGGACTAGGAATACAAGTAAACTAGAAATACGGTTCAGAGTTTCGGATAAAGATGGGGTTAGGGTAGAATTAGTACGAGGAAAAGATGTTGCGACGGACGGAAAAACTTTTCGAAATTCTCGACGAAGATCATCGATGCAGGTCTTTGGGGCTAAAATACGACTTTCAGATAAGTGCTCTAACGGTAGGAAGGGAAGGATTCCGAATGTGGGAGACCCAACCACTCAACAGCGAAACAACATACTCTGTTTCTAAAATCAACTCCTGGACAGCTATGAAACAACTAAGAAAAAGGTCTTTGCTTCTGGAAACAGTAATTCGTTTTCATACTTGCTAATATATAAACAACATACAGACGATTTTCTTCAAAAATAGAAGGGTACTAATGCTGATACTAATAATAAAACAGTTATCTGTAAAAAAAAAGCATCCAGTCCATCCTCCTTTTCGAACGGAATTTAAAATAAAAATTTCGTTCAAAGATCTTTAAGAACTGCATACGTAGATACAGGCTATTTTCTTTTGACAGAAAGCTGTCAATAGAACTGGAAAGACTTAGGTACACAACAAGTTTGATGCTCAGATCATACCCTAAATCAATATCCGAAAATTGTTTTAGAAGACATATCGAAATATTGGAGAGTCAGCTGATAGTGAGCTCACACAGGGTCTTAAGCACGATATCGAAACTGATACATGGAAACGGGGAGAGTTACGGGTTGATTTTTTTGAAAAATAGTGATATTCAAGTGGGCGATATTGAATACCGAAGAACTGATGGGCTCTACGATCGTCTGTTTTTTTCTAAACCTATTTATCAGAGAAAAGAAGATGATGAGGAACAATACAAAGATAGGGAGTGATGTATACGAAATTTGTAATCTAAGTGGAATAGCTGATAAGAAATGGTTAGTATACCGTTGACCGGCAGACAATTAACATGGCGGAAATATGAAAAACTATTCTTGCCAACATTGAAGAAGTATTCAGTCGGAACCAGTATTATGGGTCCTGTTTACCGGCAACTTTAATGGTTTGGGAACTTGCTAAAAAATATAATGTACATGTAGAGCCAAAATGTGGAAAGATTTTCTATGAGGAAATAGAAGGTAACATTCATTTTTGGAACGTATTTGAAGGAGAAATTTACGATCCTACCGTGAAAGTTATTAAACATATGATGCCATCTGCAGACCTTACGAAGTTTGTGTACAAAGAAGATCCTAGTATAAACACAGATATGGAGGCAGCACTAATGCTAGATATTTTTAATCAGTTCCAGAGAACAAACACAACACACCAATACTTTTCCAACGCTCCAGATAAACTTAAAACTCTGAGAAAAATTATCCATAGAAATGTAGCTAGATGTATTAAATAAAAGAATTAAACCAAGTCCTTAGATGTTTTACTACCTGAAACAATCAAACCTAACCTCAACAAATATTCTAGTGCAGGTGGTACAAAATTCTTCGAAACTTAAACGATTCTCAGCCTCAAGCTATTTAATAGAACAGGTTCTGTTTCCAAGGGATTCAAGCTTTTCTCAGGGCGTTTGTCTTTGCATTGTGTGTGACGCCCCGTTAACGCCCTGTGAACCACCCTATTGTTGTCCGGTTACTGCCCGGTTGTTGTCCTATTAACGTCCGGTTGCTGTCCGGATAACGTCAGGACGTTGTCCTGTATGTGTTATAACGAGGTTTTGATGGATAAAAGGACATGTTCAGATTAAGGGCTTTAGTTGAGAACTGGATGTTATAGTAATAAGATGTATACCAACAAAATAAAGTATCAGCTTCTTGAAACACCAGCTGTTAAATATGGTGTAAGGACAGAGGGGTCTAAGTTCTTTTAAACACCCTGTAAAACCATAGATATATTAAAAAGAAATTATGCCTGAAAATTATGTAACCGGTTAAGGGCCTTATATCTAAATATAGCCACCGTTAATACAAAAGGTTCTATTCTAAACCTTGTAAAACTAAAACAAAATCCCATTCAAAACTCCTTAAAATAATAACGCTTATTTTCTTATGCTAGGTCTTATATTTTCGAAAAACTGGGTAGTCGGAAGAGAGTCCTTTTTTTCTTATTCTAAGTCTTAGATTTTCGAAAAACTGTATGGTTGAGATTCTTTCCGGCATCACCATGTTGGTGGTATTTGTAAAACGTGTTTTTCAAAAATACCGCAAAGAAAAGTGCAAACCCAAGCAAACGCTCTCCTTATTGGTAGAGAAATCTACATATTTCGAAAAAATTTACTACTAATTTGTATTTAAGTCGACATTATTTGATTCGATAGTATAAAAAGAATAAAAAGGGTCCCCAAAAGACGCAGGAAGATATGCTTCACAGCTCAAATTGCCCCTTTTGTAGGGAGGTCTTACAAATCAAGCTCCACTATCTTGGTCCTCAGTGAGGATGTCTAAAGGGCCATAATAGATTCTTAGTATACAGATATGACAATAAATCACTAAATGGTTCACAGAAAAATTTCTCGCACCATTTGAGGATATTATTGCATAATATGAAAGACATATTTTAAACAGTACAACCACTAGCAACGTTAGTCGAGATTTTCGAAAAATTTTTGTCAGTCGAAAGGTCTTTTTGACCTTACCCAATACCCGCCAAAGATTCTCCGTCCCTTTCTTACTGTTAGGGCACGAATAGGAAAGATATAATATGATAAACAGTCTAGCCTCTAGTAACGTAATTAGTCAAAATTAGCTCCTTTATAGAGTCAAAACAAGCGAACATATAACAGAGCAAACGCAAAGCGTTATTTTAAGTTGAAACATGGCCGATGGATGGTTCTTTAATAGCCAACAGGCGACAATTAACCCTAATCATGTCCATAAGACATATGGAAAACACTGTATATACCAAACTCCTTTAAGGTGCCAACCCCCTTTGTACAGAGGAATTACCGAACACCGGAGTCAGTACGTCTCCCCTCGGAAGGGTACCTGGCGTGTTTCCATGCGGAAAAAAGTCGACCATCCCTTTATACCCCTTAAGGAGCCAGCTCATTAGCAATAATAGGGAACATACCGAAATCACTTTGAATATATTTTTTCTAATTTTCAAACCAGTATACGCTGGAAGTTGTACATGAACATGCAAACATTTTCTGTAAAAATAAAAGATTTTAACTGACGAAATTCTTCAGACTATACGACACACATTTTTTGATTCATTTTTCTCCCCCAAAAGTTACAGTTTTTAGCGCAATTGAAAAGCAAAACTACAGTTAGTTTTATCTAGGACATCTCACGTAGACTTCAAGCCTAAGTACTAACGAACCGAGGGCGTCTGAAGAGAAGGGATCTAATCTATTGCCACGAGATTTAAAGGATTGGACGTGGGAACAGACAGGGAAAACATCTGCAGGCAATTTTTTCAGAATTCAGGTACTAATATGAGTTCAAAGAACTAACTATTTCTATGTTGTTACTGAAACAGAAATTTAAAATGATACTCGTAAATTTCCGCTTTAAAGATTTTTTTATATAAGTCATCCCACGTAGACGTCAAGCCTAAGTACTAACGAACCGTGGGCGTCTGAAGAGAAGGGAAATGTAAGCTATTGACATGAGAGTTAAAGGAGTGGGTGTTGGGACAGACAGGGAAAACATCTGCAGGCAATTTTTTCCATAATTCTGGTATGAAGGAGAGAAGTTCGAGGTTTTTATCCCCAGATCCCAGTGCTAATATTAGTTCAAAGAACTAACTATTTCTATGTTGTTACTTAAACATAAATTTAAAATGATACTCGTAAATTTCGGCTTTAAAGATTTTTTTATATAAGTCATCCCACGTAAACGTCAAGCCTAAGTACTAACGAACCGTGGACGTCTGAAGAGAAGGGAAATTTAATCTATTAACATGACATTTAAATGAGTGGGTGTTGGGACAGACAGGGAAAACATCTGCAGGCAATTTTTCCATAATTCTGGTATGAAGGAGAGAAGTTCGAGGTTTTTATCCCTAGATTCCAGTGCTAATATTAGTACAAAGAACTAAATATTTCTATGTTGTTACATAAACGTAAATTTAAAATAATATCCATAAATTTCGGTTTTAAAGATTTTTTATCTAAGACATCTCATGTGGACTTCGAGCCTAAGTACTAACAAACCGTGGGCGTCTGAAGAGAAGGGAAATGTAAGCTATCGACATGAGATTTAAAGGAGTGGGTGTTGGTTGGGACAGACAGGGAAAACCTCTGCAGGCAATTTTTTTCATAATTCCAGTACTAATATTAGTGTAAATAACTAAAGATTTATATGTTGATACTTAAACACAAATTGAAAATAACGTTCCATAAATTTCGGCTTTAAAGATTTTTTTTTTGAGTCATCCCACGTAGACATCAAGCCTAAGTATTAACGAACCGTGGGCATCTGAAGAGAAGGGAAATATAAGCTATTGACATGAGATTTAAAGGAGTAGGTGTTGGGACAGATAGGGAAAACATCTGCAGGCAATTTTTTCCATAATTCTGGTATGAATGAGCGAGAGAAGTTCGAGTTTTTTTATTCCTAGATCCCAGCGCTAATATTAGTTCAAAGAACTAACTATTTCTATGTTGTTACTTAAACATAAATTTAAAATGATACTCGTAAATTTCGGCTTTAAAGATTTTTTTATATAAGTCATCCCACGTAAACGTCAAGCCTAAGTACTAACGAACCGTGGACGTCTGAAGAGAAGGGAAATTTAATCTATTGCCATGAGATTTAAGAGATTGGACGACGGGAACAGAAAGGGAAAACCTCTGCAGGTAATTTTTTTTCATAATTCAGGTAGAAATGAAGGAGAGAAGTTAGAGGTTTTTTATCCCTAGATCCAGGTGTTAATACTAGTACAAAAGAACTAAATATTTCCATGCTGTTACTCAAACGCAAATTTCAAATAATACCCCTAAATTTCCTCCTTCAAGATTTTTTATCTAAGACATCCCACGTAGACGTCAAACCTAAGTACTAACAAACCGTGGACGTCTGAAGAGAAGGGAAATGTAATATATTGACACTGGATTTAAAGGAGTGAACGTTGAGGGCAGACAGGGAAAAACATCCGCAGGCAATTTTTTTCATAATTCCAGCACTACTATTAGTGCAAATAACTAAAGATTTATATGTTGTTACTTAAACGCAAATTTAAAATAGCGCCCCATAAATCTCAGCTTTAAAGATTTTTTATATAAGTCATCCCACGTAGACATCAAGCCTAAGTACTAACGAATCGTGGGCGTCTGAAGAGAAGGGAAATGTAAGCTATTGACATGAGATTTAAAGGAGAGGGTGTTAGGGACAGACAGGGAAAAACATCTGCAGGTAATTTTTTTTCATAATTCAGGTACTAATATTAGCGCAAATAACTAAAGATTTATATGTTGCTACTTACCCGCAAATTTAAAATACAACCCTCTAAATTTCAGCTTTCGAGATTTTTTTTTAATCTAAGACACCCCAGCCTAAGCCATCAAGCCTAAGTATTAACGACCCGTGGGCGTCTGAAGAGAAGGGAAATGTAATATATTGACATGGGATTTAAAGGAGTGAATATTGGGAGCACACAGGGAAAACATCTGCAGGCAAGTTTTTCTAGTGTAAATAACTAAAGATTTCTATGCTGGTACTTAAACGCAAATTTAAAAAATATTGTCCCTAAATTTCGACTTTTCAGTTTTTATCTAAGACACTCCACGTAGACTTCAAGCCTAAGTACTAACGAACCGTGGGCGTCTGAAGAGAAGGGAAATGTAAGCTATTGTATTATAAAATACTACCCATAAATTCCGGCTTTTTCAGATTTTTTTATCTCAGACATCCCAGTCTAAGTCACCAAGCCTAAGTACTAACGACCCGTGGGCGTCTGAAGAGAAGGGAAATGTAATCTATTGACATAAGATTTAAAGGAGGGGGTGTTAGGGACAGACAGGGAAAACATCTGCAGGTAATTTTTTTCATAATTCAGGTAGAAACGAGCGAAAGAAGTTCGAGGCTTTTTTTATCCCTAGATTCCCATACTAATATTAGCGCAAATAACTAAATATTTCCATGTTGCTACTTAAACGCAAATTTAAAATACTACCCATAAATTTCGACTTTCTAGTCCCCACACAAACTCTTAAATATACCAACTATTAATTTTTAAACCTCAAATAACAATAGTAATAATATTAACACGATTAAATAAAACACTAGAGTACTTACGTTTTATAATACTTAGGGCACAACACACAAACTAATTCACAGTAAAAAATCTAAATGACTACCAGTTCAGCCTGCTAACAAAAAACTCGAACCCGTATTTTGCCCTGATTGAACCAACCGATCACGCGTAAAGATTTGTTACTACCTAAACTCGTACTGGCGAATCTCTTGTATGTAGTTACTAATTAAGATTCTAAGATATCCAGACCGGATGTGTCAAAACCACAAATCTCCCTGTTACCAATAAATGTACACTTATATTATCAGAAAAAGGCTCGCAAATATGTTTAGAACTGTATTTGATTTCTTTATAAAATTATTTAAAATAAAACATCAAATTTCTATAATTGCTAATGCCTTTCCATCTCTGAATTAAGAAACTATACTAGTATCATGAATTTACTTAAATTTTTCTCTTTCATTTGATACCCAACACGCCGTTTATCATATTAGAGCCCTTTTTCGACGCCATATCTTCGGGGGGGGGGGGGGGAGAGGGTTTAAATTTCTACAACTATATACGATGGACATGATTTTTTAGCAAAAAATGCGTAGCAGGGTTGCGTCATCTTTATGAGAAGTAGTTAAAAGGATATTTGTAAAACAAAATACAACCTCCCGTTACATACTCGTGATAGCAACTTGTAAACGTTAACTAATCTGTTTTTGAGAGCAATTTTTCATACCGTACCAAACACCCAAATCCCCACCCTCTGTTTTAGGCCGTTAGGGTACTAACTGTAAAAAACTCGGACCCTGAACCCCGCTGGACGGCTTTTCTTTTTTCAACATCTTCTGACATCATCCTCATCATGTGACCTATGTTAAATTTCTATGTTATCGTTTGACAAGTGACTGGTAACACATCGAAGATGATAAGTGGCCACTGATGTACTTTTACATATGTCTCACGATATCATCCATAACACGTGACACATGTAAAATTTTTATTTTTGAAGTTTCACAAGTGACAGGTGACAGTTGACACACCGAAGATAACAAGAGACATCCTTAACACGTAACCTAAGTTAAATTTTTATTTCTACGTTTGACAAGTGACTGTTTGGCTGAGTTTGCTCAGGTTTGTCTCGTTGGGTTTGCTGAGGTTTGTTCAGGTCTGCTCAGGTTTGTTTCAGTGGGTTTGCTCCGGTTTCTTCAGGTTTATTTGGCTTTGCTTTGGTTTGCGCGTTTAAGGTTAGCTCAGGTCGCGCGCGCGCGCGACCTGAGCTAACCTTAAACGCGCAAGAAATTTAAACCCTCTCCCCCCCCCCCCCCCCCCCCCCCCCCCCCGAAGATATGGCGTCGAAAAAGGGCTCTAATATGATAAACGGCGTGTTGGGTATCAAATGAAAGAGAAAAATTTAAGTAAATTCATGATACTAGTATAGTTTCTTAATTCAGAGATGGAAAGGCATTAGCAATTATAGAAATTTGATGTTTTATTTTAAATAATTTTATAAAGAAATCAAATACAGTTCTAAACATATTTGCGAGCCTTTTTCTGATAATATAAGTGTACATTTATTGGTAACAGGGAGATTTGTGGTTTTGACACATCCGGTCTGGATATCTTAGAATCTTAATTAGTAACTACATACAAGAGATTCGCCAGTACGAGTTTAGGTAGTAACAAATCTTTACGCGTGATCGGTTGGTTCAATCAGGGCAAAATACGGGTTCGAGTTTTTTGTTAGCAGGCTGAACTGGTAGTCATTTAGATTTTTTACTGTGAATTAGTTTGTGTGTTGTGCCCTAAGTATTATAAAACGTAAGTACTCTAGTGTTTTATTTAATCGTGTTAATATTATTACTATTGTTATTTGAGGTTTAAAAATTAATAGTTGGTATATTTAAGAGTTTGTGTGGGGACTAGAAAGTCGAAATTTATGGGTAGTATTTTAAATTTGCGTTTAAGTAGCAACATGGAAATATTTAGTTATTTGCGCTAATATTAGTATGGGAATCTAGGGATAAAAAAAGCCTCGAACTTCTTTCGCTCGTTTCTACCTGAATTATGAAAAAAATTACCTGCAGATGTTTTCCCTGTCTGTCCCTAACACCCCCTCCTTTAAATCTTATGTCAATAGATTACATTTCCCTTCTCTTCAGACGCCCACGGGTCGTTAGTACTTAGGCTTGGTGACTTAGACTGGGATGTCTGAGATAAAAAAATCTGAAAAAGCCGGAATTTATGGGTAGTATTTTATAATACAATAGCTTACATTTCCCTTCTCTTCAGACGCCCACGGTTCGTTAGTACTTAGGCTTGAAGTCTACGTGGAGTGTCTTAGATAAAAACTGAAAAGTCGAAATTTAGGGACAATATATTTGTTTAAGTACCAGCATAGAAATCTTTAGTTATTTACACTAGAAAAACTTGCCTGCAGATGTTTTCCCTGTGTGCTCCCAATATTCACTCCTTTAAATCCCATGTCAATATATTACATTTCCCTTCTCTTCAGACGCCCACGGGTCGTTAATACTTAGGCTTGATGGCTTAGGCTGGGGTGTCTTAGATTAAAAAAAAATCTCGAAAGCTGAAATTTAGAGGGTTGTATTTTAAATTTGCGGGTAAGTAGCAACATATAAATCTTTAGTTATTTGCGCTAATATTAGTACCTGAATTATGAAAAAAAATTACCTGCAGATATTTTTCCCTGTCTGTCCCTAACACCCTCTCCTTTAAATCTCATGTCAATAGCTTACATTTCCCTTCTCTTCAGACGCCCACGATTCGTTAGTACTTAGGCTTGATGTCTACGTGGGATGACTTATATAAAAAATCTTTAAAGCTGAGATTTATGGGGCGCTATTTTAAATTTGCGTTTAAGTAACAACATATAAATCTTTAGTTATTTGCACTAATAGTAGTGCTGGAATTATGAAAAAAATTGCCTGCGGATGTTTTTCCCTGTCTGCCCTCAACGTTCACTCCTTTAAATCCAGTGTCAATATATTACATTTCCCTTCTCTTCAGACGTCCACGGTTTGTTAGTACTTAGGTTTGACGTCTACGTGGGATGTCTTAGATAAAAAATCTTGAAGGAGGAAATTTAGGGGTATTATTTGAAATTTGCGTTTGAGTAACAGCATGGAAATATTTAGTTCTTTTGTACTAGTATTAACACCTGGATCTAGGGATAAAAAACCTCTAACTTCTCTCCTTCATTTCTACCTGAATTATGAAAAAAAATTACCTGCAGAGGTTTTCCCTTTCTGTTCCCGTCGTCCAATCTCTTAAATCTCATGGCAATAGATTAAATTTCCCTTCTCTTCAGACGTCCACGGTTCGTTAGTACTTAGGCTTGACGTTTACGTGGGATGACTTATATAAAAAAATCTTTAAAGCCGAAATTTACGAGTATCATTTTAAATTTATGTTTAAGTAACAACATAGAAATAGTTAGTTCTTTGAACTAATATTAGCGCTGGGATCTAGGAATAAAAAAACTCGAACTTCTCTCGCTCATTCATACCAGAATTATGGAAAAAATTGCCTGCAGATGTTTTCCCTATCTGTCCCAACACCTACTCCTTTAAATCTCATGTCAATAGCTTATATTTCCCTTCTCTTCAGATGCCCACGGTTCGTTAATACTTAGGCTTGATGTCTACGTGGGATGACTCAAAAAAAAAATCTTTAAAGCCGAAATTTATGGAACGTTATTTTCAATTTGTGTTTAAGTATCAACATATAAATCTTTAGTTATTTACACTAATATTAGTACTGGAATTATGAAAAAAATTGCCTGCAGAGGTTTTCCCTGTCTGTCCCAACCAACACCCACTCCTTTAAATCTCATGTCGATAGCTTACATTTCCCTTCTCTTCAGACGCCCACGGTTTGTTAGTACTTAGGCTCGAAGTCCACATGAGATGTCTTAGATAAAAAATCTTTAAAACCGAAATTTATGGATATTATTTTAAATTTACGTTTATGTAACAACATAGAAATATTTAGTTCTTTGTACTAATATTAGCACTGGAATCTAGGGATAAAAACCTCGAACTTCTCTCCTTCATACCAGAATTATGGAAAAATTGCCTGCAGATGTTTTCCCTGTCTGTCCCAACACCCACTCATTTAAATGTCATGTTAATAGATTAAATTTCCCTTCTCTTCAGACGTCCACGGTTCGTTAGTACTTAGGCTTGACGTTTACGTGGGATGACTTATATAAAAAAATCTTTAAAGCCGAAATTTACGAGTATCATTTTAAATTTATGTTTAAGTAACAACATAGAAATAGTTAGTTCTTTGAACTAATATTAGCACTGGGATCTGGGGATAAAAACCTCGAACTTCTCTCCTTCATACCAGAATTATGGAAAAAATTGCCTGCAGATGTTTTCCCTGTCTGTCCCAACACCCACTCCTTTAACTCTCATGTCAATAGCTTACATTTCCCTTCTCTTCAGACGCCCACGGTTCGTTAGTACTTAGGCTTGACGTCTACGTGGGATGACTTATATAAAAAAATCTTTAAAGCGGAAATTTACGAGTATCATTTTAAATTTCTGTTTCAGTAACAACATAGAAATAGTTAGTTCTTTGAACTCATATTAGTACCTGAATTCTGAAAAAATTGCCTGCAGATGTTTTCCCTGTCTGTTCCCACGTCCAATCCTTTAAATCTCGTGGCAATAGATTAGATCCCTTCTCTTCAGACGCCCTCGGTTCGTTAGTACTTAGGCTTGAAGTCTACGTGAGATGTCCTAGATAAAACTAACTGTAGTTTTGCTTTTCAATTGCGCTAAAAACTGTAACTTTTGGGGGAGAAAAATGAATCAAAAAATGTGTGTCGTATAGTCTGAAGAATTTCGTCAGTTAAAATCTTTTATTTTTACAGAAAATGTTTGCATGTTCATGTACAACTTCCAGCGTATACTGGTTTGAAAATTAGAAAAAATATATTCAAAGTGATTTCGGTATGTTCCCTATTATTGCTAATGAGCTGGCTCCTTAAGGGGTATAAAGGGATGGTCGACTTTTTTCCGCATGGAAACACGCCAGGTACCCTTCCGAGGGGAGACGTACTGACTCCGGTGTTCGGTAATTCCTCTGTACAAAGGGGGTTGGCACCTTAAAGGAGTTTGGTATATACAGTGTTTTCCATATGTCTTATGGACATGATTAGGGTTAATTGTCGCCTGTTGGCTATTAAAGAACCATCCATCGGCCATGTTTCAACTTAAAATAACGCTTTGCGTTTGCTCTGTTATATGTTCGCTTGTTTTGACTCTATAAAGGAGCTAATTTTGACTAATTACGTTACTAGAGGCTAGACTGTTTATCATATTATATCTTTCCTATTCGTGCCCTAACAGTAAGAAAGGGACGGAGAATCTTTGGCGGGTATTGGGTAAGGTCAAAAAGACCTTTCGACTGACAAAAATTTTTCGAAAATCTCGACTAACGTTGCTAGTGGTTGTACTGTTTAAAATATGTCTTTCATATTATGCAATAATATCCTCAAATGGTGCGAGAAATTTTTCTGTGAACCATTTAGTGATTTATTGTCATATCTGTATACTAAGAATCTATTATGGCCCTTTAGACATCCTCACTGAGGACCAAGATAGTGGAGCTTGATTTGTAAGACCTCCCTACAAAAGGGGCAATTTGAGCTGTGAAGCATATCTTCCTGCGTCTTTTGGGGACCCTTTTTATTCTTTTTATACTATCGAATCAAATAATGTCGACTTAAATACAAATTAGTAGTAAATTTTTTCGAAATATGTAGATTTCTCTACCAATAAGGAGAGCGTTTGCTTGGGTTTGCACTTTTCTTTGCGGTATTTTTGAAAAACACGTTTTACAAATACCACCAACATGGTGATGCCGGAAAGAATCTCAACCATACAGTTTTTCGAAAATCTAAGACTTAGAATAAGAAAAAAAGGACTCTCTTCCGACTACCCAGTTTTTCGAAAATATAAGACCTAGCATAAGAAAATAAGCGTTATTATTTTAAGGAGTTTTGAATGGGATTTTGTTTTAGTTTTACAAGGTTTAGAATAGAACCTTTTGTATTAACGGTGGCTATATTTAGATATAAGGCCCTTAACCGGTTACATAATTTTCAGGCATAATTTCTTTTTAATATATCTATGGTTTTACAGGGTGTTTAAAAGAACTTAGACCCCTCTGTCCTTACACCATATTTAACAGCTGGTGTTTCAAGAAGCTGATACTTTATTTTGTTGGTATACATCTTATTACTATAACATCCAGTTCTCAACTAAAGCCCTTAATCTGAACATGTCCTTTTATCCATCAAAACCTCGTTATAACACATACAGGACAACGTCCTGACGTTATCCGGACAGCAACCGGACGTTAATAGGACAACAACCGGGCAGTAACCGGACAACAATAGGGTGGTTCACAGGGCGTTAACGGGGCGTCACACACAATGCAAAGACAAACGCCCTGAGAAAAGCTTGAATCCCTTGGAAACAGAACCTGTTCTATTAAATAGCTTGAGGCTGAGAATCGTTTAAGTTTCGAAGAATTTTGTACCACCTGCACTAGAATATTTGTTGAGGTTAGGTTTGATTGTTTCAGGTAGTAAAACATCTAAGGACTTGGTTTAATTCTTTTATTTAATACATCTAGCTACATTTCTATGGATAATTTTTCTCAGAGTTTTAAGTTTATCTGGAGCGTTGGAAAAGTATTGGTGTGTTGTGTTTGTTCTCTGGAACTGATTAAAAATATCTAGCATTAGTGCTGCCTCCATATCTGTGTTTATACTAGGATCTTCTTTGTACACAAACTTCGTAAGGTCTGCAGATGGCATCATATGTTTAATAACTTTCACGGTAGGATCGTAAATTTCTCCTTCAAATACGTTCCAAAAATGAATGTTACCTTCTATTTCCTCATAGAAAATCTTTCCACATTTTGGCTCTACATGTACATTATATTTTTTAGCAAGTTCCCAAACCATTAAAGTTGCCGGTAAACAGGACCCATAATACTGGTTCCGACTGAATACTTCTTCAATGTTGGCAAGAATAGTTTTTAATATTTCCGCCATGTTAATTGTCTGCCGGTCAACGGTATACTAACCATTTCTTATCAGCTATTCCACTTAGATTACAAATTTCGTATACATCACTCCCTATCTTTGTATTGTTCCTCATCTTCTTTTCTCTGATAAATAGGTTTAGAAAAAAACAGACGATCGTAGAGCCTATCAGTTCTTCGGTATTCAATATCGCCCACTTGAATATCACTATTTTTCAAAAAATCAACCCGTAACTCCCCGTTTCCATGTATCAGTTTCGATATCGTGCTTAAGACCCTGTGTGAGATCACTATTAGCTGTCTCTCCAATATTTCGATATGTCTTCTAGAACAATTTTCGGATATTGATTTAGGGTATGATCTGAGTATCAAACTTGTTGTGTACCTAAGTCTTTCTAGTTCTATTGGCAGCTTTCTGTCAAAAGAAAATAGCCTGTATCTACGTATGCAGTTCTTAAAGATCTTTGAACGAAATTTTTATTTTAAATTCCGTTCGAAAAGGAGGATGGACTGGATGCTTTTTTTTACAGATAACTGTTTTATTATTAGTATCAGCATTAGTACCCTTCTATTTTTGAAGAAAATCGTCTGTATGTTGTTTATATATTAGCAAGTATGAATACGAATTACTGTTTCCAGAAGCAAAGACCTTTTTCTTAGTTGTTTCATAGCTGTCCAGGAGTTGATTTTAGAAACAGAGTATGTTGTTTCGCTGTTGAGTGGTTGGGTCTCCCACATTCGGAATCCTGCCCTTCCTACCGTTAGAGCACTTATCTGAAAGTCGTATTTTAGCCCCAAAGACCTGCATCGATGATCTTCGTCGAGAATTTCGAAAAGTGTTTCCGTCCGTCGCAACATCTTTTCCTCGTACTAATTCTACCCTAACCCCATCTTTATCCGAAACTCTGAACCGTATTTCTAGTTTACTTGTATTCCTAGTCCTAACTTGTTTACTAGTGTTCACTAATTTTGCATATAAATTTGCTCAATATGGATGTCTTGTGGTTAAATCACCAATTTTTGTAATTGCTAGTTTTCTTACATATTCATACCTCGAAAATCACATTTAAATTAACCTTACCTCGTGCTGAGTCAGTTTAGCTCGCTTGAGTTGGGAATTTTCCACTAATGATGCAATCTTTCTCTTATGTACTATTGGTTTAGGTTCTTTTAACTTGATATAACCATCCGGCAGATAATATTTAACAATAAAATAAAGTTAATAATTTATAACACCCCTGTTTATACAGCCCTGTTTAAACAGAGGTGTTTTTAAACAGGGTAGTTTAAACAGAGCTGTTTAAACAAAGCTGTTTAAACAGGGGTGTTTAAACAGCTCCAGTTTAAACAGAGGTGTTTTTAAACAGGGTAGTTTAAACAGGGTTGTTTAAACAGAGCTGTTTAAACAGGGGTGTTTAAACAGCCCAGTTTAAACAGAGGTGTTTTTAAACAGGGTAGTTTAAACAGGGTTGTTTAAACAGAGCTGTTTAAACAGGGTAGTTTAAACAGGGTTGTTTAAACAGAGCTGTTTAAACAGGATAGTTTAAACAGGGCTGTTTAAACAGAGCTGTTTAAACAGGGGTGTTTAAACAGCTCAGTTTAAACATTGGTGATTTTAACGTGGGTTGTTTAGTTGTTATTAACTTAAATAATATTTCCTAAATTATATATTTCATCGAAAATTTACTATACAGGGTGATGTAAAAATTTTGAAATCTAATTTTTTCCTCAAAGTCGAGATTTTTGAAAAATAATTTTATAAATCGTAAGATCTACTCATCCACTATCCTACATGTGAATTTCGTCTCTTCACCATCAGCCGTTAGGTCACTAATCGCAAAAAAAACTATATCTCCGGAACCCTAAGGCTGATCGACGCCATTCTTTTTTTAAACGCTTTCGGACACCGCCCTGAACACGTGACATATGCTAAATTTTTGTTCTGACGTTTAACACGTGACTGGTGACAGTTTACATATCTTAAATGACAGGTGACAGCCGCCATACTTTTACGCATGTCTTCTGACGCCATTTTGAACACGTGACGTATGTCAGTTTTTTATTTTAACGCTTCATAAGTGACAGGTGACAGTTGACAGATCTTAAATGACAGGTGACAGCTGACATGCTTTTACACATGTCTTATGACGTCATCCTTCATACGTGACGTATGTTGAATTTTTATTTTGACATTTGACAAGTGACAGGTGATAGTTGACAGATTGAAGATATGACAGGTGATAGTTGGCAAATCGTTTTTTTTTTCTCCAAACGATTTGCTACGTTATGCTGAGCACGTGATGCATGTTAAATATAAAGAAGCTATTGTATTATTATTAGTATTATCCACTTAAAATACATAAAATATATAAATCATACCTACTACGTCACGTCACGCCTCCATATATCACTGAAGATATCATTTTCCATGTTTATTTATTCAACTAGGTGCTGTGGCGTATTTGGTTCTATAGCTGGGAAACGTATATAATACGAAATTTATACACATGATGTATGTGGGTTCGATCCGCGTCTCGGACAGAAAACTTTTTTCAGTGCATATGCGACTTACGAAATAAATACATTTAATTAGGTAGGATTAATGAAAACTTTTGTGACATCGTGAATAAGGACCTAACGGTAGAAAGAAGAAGAATAGATAGTACCCAAATAGATAGTGTTCAAGTAGTTAAGGGCACCACCTCGGTCGAGGAAAAATTCATCTACCACCCTCCAACAACAATCACAAAATAGTAATAGCCGAACCGGGATTCGAACCCGCGCCCTGTGGTGGGGCAGAAACCCCCATCTCCTACTACTGCCATGCTCTGCAGTGTACCGAAAGTAAGACAAAGTAAAAGTTTGATTGCAGGCAAAGTGGTATAGCAGTCACCTATGTAATAGCACTTTTAAGTTTCAGCACCTTTAATAACGCAACAGAGTTAACTGACGTTTACTCAGGTTTCAAAATTAAAGTTGGTTCCTCTCCTCTATATAGAGTACCAATAGATATTTCATTTGATCATTTCATCTAGAGAGCCGGTAATTTAATTCACTGGTCAACAAAGTGAAATTTTTGTCGAATCCCCCAAACTACTCTAACTGATTTGAAAAGAAGCCCTTATTTAAAGAAGGTATATCGTAAACATTATTTGAAGTTGGTTCGATTTTCTCTAAATCTAAATAGAAATTTTAAAAAGAAAATATTAAACACCTTGTATCTCAAAAAAGAAGCGTTTGAGAATCCGTGTTTATATAAACTTATTTTCATATTTGTAGATGTCGAATTTGCCCTTAAAATTTCTTCAAAATCATCAAAATCTTTTTGTAACACCCTGTATATCCCGGTTACCATTTAAAGGAAATATTTACTAAAAAATTAATTAATTACTTTCTTAAAATTGTCCATCCTGTATGTAGGAAATTAAAAGTGGTCATATCAAAAAATAGTTTATAAAAATTACACATTATAGATGGTAATTTAAAAAAAAAAATGTTGGCAAAATACAAAGTCTTAGCTGGTCCTAATAACAAGCCATTGTATTTTTTGTATTGTACGACACATACCCTATTTCTTACATACTCAAAATGACTAAGAAAAAAAAATTTAAGCCTAAATTACACTCATAATAACACTTCAAGGAATAGCTGATTGTCACGAAACAATTTTCTTCCCGCACGTAAGCCTAATAATGGTCAAAAAATAATTGCGTAAAAATATTTTAAACTGAATATATTTTGCTCGTAATATGAAACACGTTTTCAAAATAATGTGAATACAGACAATGTTACGAGGTGTCAAGAGCCATTATAAAAATACAAAGAGATAAGGAATCTTCAATACAAAATGTCCCTTATTCTGTGAGCAAGACTAAGAAGTAATATGTAATTTTAACGAGCCAAGAGTGAACTGACGACGGGGCCCAAGAGTCTGAACAAAAGGCCCGTGGGTATATTCTCCCCTTGTATTTCACTTTCTGCTAACATCACTTCAGCGCAGGGAGTTATAGCAAGTGTGCAGGAGAAGTTGTAGTGATGTCATTCTTTATAAAATGAAAATAAAAATTTAAACAAATATTAATAGTAAATTTGGAACAGAATATAGGTTTTAATGGTAATGCTTTTTAACCTGATATGAAAAGATTAGTCGCTTTTGTCTAACCAACATAGAGGGCCCACTTAGCATACAAACCTTTCATCTTTCTTTTCTTGTGCAATATCAGAGAAAAACCAAGACAGAGAGAAGAATATCTCGTACTGATTTCATTCATAAATACGATTTGCTTTCTATGACCTCCAAAGCGGCCTGACGCACTCGACTACCGACGTTTAAATAAAGCTGCCACGGGCGCGCGTTGCAGATTCTGCGTTATTATAAAAAAAATGCTGCAAAATAAAAAAACATATGAAAAACAACAATCAAAAGTTTAAAAGATTCTCTAAAAATAGCCATGCGTTAAAAACAGAATAGCCCGTCCATATAAACGGTACATAGCACAGTGAGAGTGAGTATTGAGACGCGCCGCGCTGGAGAAAACTCTGCTTACCGTGTGGCTACCGCACTGGCTATGTCGGGATGTATTGTGAGAATCCCACGCGCCAATCTCGGGGTCCTGCCGTTAGAAGGCCATGGCATTGTCGAGCTGGCGGGAAGAAGAGCTATTCTTCTCTCTGTCTTGGTTTTTCTCTGGTAATATTTTAGGCCAGTGGCGGCGCAAGCCCGAATGTGGATGTCGGCTACATCGGCTTTGCGAGGCCCCTTTCATTATTTCTCAGAAAAAACTACTAGGTCAAATGAATTAAACACAAATAAAGCAAGATCAAAAAACAAACGTCCTCAAAGTATGCCGTGGAATGAATCACGCATGTCTTGAATTATTACTCTTGAGAGGTAACATAGAGGTAATAGTTATAGGTGAATGAAAAATAGAACTGTCAAGTTCTGAAATTTTTATTTTTAAGAAAATGAAATATGGTAATCAAGGCAGAACAATCATATGATCAAAAGTTACTTTGATGGTAGAAGGGTTGATGGTCAGTGTGTTTATTCAGCACGGACGACATTTAGGATTTTCAAAAAGAATTTCCACACATAGTCATGAATTTGGACCAGTTTCACCAAGTTTTGACTAGATCGGTGGCTTTGATTAAAGAAACGGGAAGTGAGAATGGAAAGAAAGGCAGCCGGTGACCCAAAGGTCGCACTGCACAAAAAGTAGAAGAATTGATGCGAATTGTTAATAAACACCCACAAACCCCTATTCGGCGTTTAAGCCAGCAAGTAAATGTATCTTACGGAACCTGCAATACAATCCTGAAATGTGACCTGCATATGCACACTTATCGTCTAAGCTCAGTCCAAGAATTGTTATCAAATGATAAGCCGCAGCGAATGCAATTTTCAGAGTGATTTATGAGTAATTTGCAAAATAATGGAAACGTATTTGAAAAAACCTTTTTTACTGACGAGGAACGGTTTTGCCCTTCTAGTTATGTAAATTGTCAACAAAAATGAGAATGTGGAGTTCTGAAAATCCATCTTAATAAAGAAGCCTCTGCATTCAGGGAAAATTGACGTGTGGACGGCTATATCGAAAACAAAGTTAATTGGGCCGACTTTTTTTGCAGGGACTCTCAATTCGGCGCGATACCGTAATGAAATTTTAGAAAATTTTGTAAAAGCATTAGACGATGAAGAGATGCGACAAACCTACTTCTAGCAGGACGTTTCCGACGCACCAATTCACGTAGCTCTTGATTTTTCGGAAAAATTTTTCGAAGACCGAATTATTAGTCGTAATATGCCAGTTAAGGTGAGTTTCCTATGGGGCGGCTGACGCTCGCGGCTGCCGCTCAGCGTCTGCTGACGCCAGAATAACCATTGACGTTGACGCTTGCGTCTGACGCTCGAAAAGAAACGGATAAATTAAATTGTCACATGAGCAGTACTAGGCGTCAGACGCTGTGCGGCAGCCGCGAGCGTCAGCCGCCCCATAGGAAACGCACCTTTAGGTGGCCACCACGGGCTTGCGCTCTCACGCCGTGCGACTTTTCTTTTATGGCCACACATTAAAAACTTGGTTTTCAAAACCCCTTGTGAAAATTTAGAAGACCTATAGGCTAGAATTACAAATAAATTTCAGGAGATTAACATCTCCCTCCAAGTGCTCCAATGTCTGATGCTGTAAAAAGAAGAAATAGGACATGTTTGGAACTAGGAGGTGGATATGTCCTCAATTTTTAGGTTCTTTGTTGTATATGCTTTTTAAAAAATTTTATATTATGCAATGACAATGACTATAATGTAATTTTCTTAAAAATAAAAACTTCAGAACTTGACAACAAACCCCACCCAAATTGACACGCATGAAAATATAACACTGATATCAAATCAGAATAGTTTATGTAATTAATATTTTTATGTAATTAATATTTTGAATGAGGTAACACTACGCGTAAAAAATATAAAAATGATTATTTAAAACATGGGCCATATTTGGTTAATGTTAATTCATACGAATACATGAAATATACTGGCCTTTGCTATCAGAATATTTCTTTGGCAGGAAAAGATCCACAAATGTTTGTCCGGAATATCTCAGAAACTAGCCATGAAACACGTACACCGTGTCCAGAAAAGTTCTAGACATATGGGAATTTTCTTTATTGTTGATTTTACGAAAAAAAGTTATTCTTTATAAAAAGTTCTGCTTGATTCGCAAATAATATTGACATATCAAAGCTTAAGATATCTTGTACAGGGCGGCAAAAAAATGCAGAAACACAGAATTGCGATAAGAGAGAAGTACCCTCAATTTTTATTTTAGAGCAAATTGTTATAAGAAAACTTTACTAAGGACTACAAAACGAGGTCAGATACAATTTTTCGTTCAACTATTTTAATTTACAGGGTACCATAAAAAATACATTGAGCATTTTTATTACCTCTTGTTTGAAAGTAATTACGTAAACATGTCAATTTTCGTTACAACAGTATTGCACACATGTTCTGCTTGATGCGCAAATAATATTGACATATCAAAACTTAAGATATCATGTACAGGGCGACAAAAAACTATAGAAACACAGAATTGCGTTAAGAGGGACAATTTTTATTTTAGAGTAAATTGTTATAAGAAACATCAAAAACATCTAAACATCAGTGATCTAAAAACAGATAGTTTAAAATAAAAGATTATGTCTCCACATGCCCTCCTTCTTTTTCCATGCAAACTAGAGTACGTATTGTTACTTCTGATACTGTCGCCCGTATCATATTGGGAGTGATTTCTTGGACACAGTTTGTTATTACTGCTTCAAGATGGTCAATATCCTGAAAATGTCTATGCTTATACACCATTTCTTTTAATCGGCCCCATAAAAAGAAGTCCAGGGGTGTGATGTCAGGCGATCTGGCTGGCCAAGGAATATTTGAACGTCTACCTATCCAACGTTGTGTAAATACTTCATTCAAATACCCAGTTACTGTGTTAGTACTATGGCATGGGGCTCCATCATGTTGATACCAAATTATACGTCTTATATTTAGTGGCAGTTCGTCAAGAAATTGAGACAACTGGTTCCTTAAGAAGTCCAGGTAAATTGCAGCATTTATATTTTGTCGAAAAAAGTATGGTCCAACGATCCGATCATTAAAAATGCCACACCAAACATTGGTTTTAAATGAATATTGACTACGGCATTCGATTATAAAATTTGGATTGTTGTCACTCCACCACCGACAATTTTGGGTGCATACCACGCCGTTGGAAGTAAACATGGCCTCGTCCGTAAATAATATTTTTCTTGCAAAAAAAGGATCATCTTCACACTCGCCTTGGAACCACGCGCAAAATAGGAAACGAGAATCAAAATCTCTGGGAAGAAGCGTGTGAACGTATTTCGGTTTATATGGATGAAATTTATTTATTTTTAAAATTTTACTAGCAGTAGACTTCTTGACGTCATTTGGAATAGTTTCTGACAGTTTTCTTAAAGAAATTATCGGGTTTTCGATAACCGCTTGCATGACATTGAGTTGATTTTCTTCTGTTGTGGACCATTTGTTATGTTGTTTCTTAAATACATTTTCGATGGAACCAGTAGCCATAAATTTATTCATTATATTTGCTATAGTGGCGCTACATACCATTTTGTCAGGGTGTCTATTATTAAATATGAGTGCGGCTTCCCTAATAGGGTTATAGTGATCTCCGACGATAAGTACAATTTCTATTTTCTCATGCAGCGTTAACTTTACAACCATGACGAAACTAACTAACAACTTTTGTTAATAAGTCGCAAAATAGTAAATGATTTTTGACTAACACGTCAATATTCGTTACTATAGTATTACACATAGTTGTTGCAAAATTGTTGCCGGTAAATGTTAAAGAAATAAAATAAAAAAATATTTTCCAAAGGCTTTTTTATGGTACCCTGTAAATTAAAATAGTTCAACGAAAAATTGTATCTGACCTCGTTTTGTAGTCCTTAGTAAAGTTTTCTTATAGCAATTGGCTCTAAAATAAAAATTGGGGGTACTTCTCTCTTATCGCAATTCTGTGTTTCTGCATTTTTTTGCCGCCCTGTACAAGATATCTTAAGCTTTGATATGTCAATATTATTTGCGAATCAAGCAGAACTTTTTATAAAGAATAACTTTTTTTCGTAAAATCAACAATAAAGAAAATTCCCATATGTCTAGAACTTTTCTGGACACGCTGTATATTCAGGCAGGAAACAAAAGTAGATAGGAGGAAAAACGTACTTGAACATGGGACACTAGTGTGTACCTCAAGAAAAAAACTCTGTTATAATAATAAAAAAATCAATAAGAAATGACATACATATTATACTATACACTGCTGAAGGTATCTTACCTCAAAATTTCTTTGGCAGTTTTTGAATTAAAACTGGCATTTCTTGACGAAAATAGGAACTTGAAGGTAGATAAAGGCATATTCTGATAAGAGGACTGAAATAAGAAACAGTCAAAAAATGATCACGAAAAAGCTTGATTATAACTGACATACCTGAATGGAGAATCAAGGCATGAAGGAATTTTGATACACGACTTATATACACTCAACACCATTCAGCATCAGCACAATGTCCAAGAAATTGTTGTTAATAAGGTAATAGAAACCCTTAAAACACGAAAGAACCATTTTATAATGAAAAACTTAAGATACTTGACCATTTTTTATTCACCTATAGCTTTTCCCTATGTTACCCTTCAAGAGTAATAATTCAAGACATGCGAGATTGATTCCACGGCATACCTTGAGGATGTTTTTTATTTTACGTTACGTACTAAGTATGAGTATATTGTTACTAATCAACAGTGTTGCCAGACGATTCTGGGTATATACTCCCTTCTAGTACCAAAATATTCTAGGTTAGGTATAGCTAAGTTAGAGTATCCGAAAAGTCGTAGTATGGGCAAATATCTTTGGTGTTAGTAAAGATAGACACCAAATTTTAGGTGTATCTTATTGGATAATAAATATACTTTTTTATGTAATTTAACTTTTCAACCCCCTTGTGGGGTGACGATAGGGAGTTAAGGCCAAAAATTCTAAATGCAAGACTATGCCGTAATGTACCTCATTTTAAAGGTCTTCAAAAAAGAAACACTACCGCAAACCCGAGGTCCGGATCTTAATTCGGATTTAAATGCCAAGCCTATAAAAATTAAAAATCGCGAAAAAAATTAAAAATTTAAATATTTGTATTTCGTTTGTTGCTTTAAAAGTTGTTTAAAATGATCACCTTGGTAGTAATAAAGTCAGTTTTGGAACTCAGTTCTCACATTTTCGGGAATGGCAGGTGCTACTTCTTGGCAGACCCTTTGAAACTTAATGAAATAACAGTAGACAATAAAAACAGTCACAATCGGCAACAACGCAATTTGCTCCTCGCAGTAGCACAAATTTAAATTATGAATAACATTATATACCGATACAAATGACAAGGAAACATCCGTTATCGCAATAGGAATATGCCGTACCATGTGAATAGGAGGCAGCACGTATTTTAGTTGGAATTATAACGTGGTTATAAAAATAAAATTTATAATCTGATTTTTAGTTAGCGCTGGGAATAATGCCTACATAGCACTACTAACCTTATATAAGCAATAATGCGAAAACTACCAATGCAAATACCGAAACAACCGTCCCTATGGTGAAAATAATTCATTTAAAGGGCTGCTAGACCGGGCCCGTACGTCAGTTTGGAGTGGCAATTATGCAAAACACTTGATGCATTTTTAGGGGTGAGCTGATACAGGGGCGAAGGAAATTTAATGTGGCGTCCGGGATTTAGCTTCCAAGGCTGTTTTATTAACAGAGAGGGGATTTCTCGACCTACTGGGAAAACAGGTGTCCTTTGTTCAAGGACTGTCAGGGTTAGAAAGCAGGAACCCTTATTTGATTGCTAAAACATGTGGGGATACTTTTGAATAATTAAATCATTATCAACGAGGGAGTTTTTCTTAAAAGTAATATTTTGTTTAGATTACAGCATTCGGATTTAATTACCTTACTTAATCACATTTTTTAATCCGATTTCAATATTTGATGATCAAGATCGATTTGCCGAATAACTATGTAAAATTAATTATGGACTGTTTCACTAGAAAACAACATCGACTGCACATGACCATGTGCGCGGGAGGACAGCTGATTGGCTCGCGTATTCGTGTATGATCGGCATTTTTTAATTTTTTGTGGGGTCAAAATAGTTCAAATTAAAATCCTATATACGTCATCGGAAAGAGCTCGTCGAAGCATGTGTGATCCATATTTTTTAGGTTCTTCATTCTCTACAGGAAGGGAGCAATCGCCGATTAAATTTAGGCTTTTTTACTTTTTTTTGCCCTCGACATCGGTACATTTGAATCACTCTATATTTTTTCCTAACTAGTTTTTTCCCAATTTTTCAGCACTATCTTATAAAGGAATAATCACGCTTTAAAATGAATACCGAATATGTTACCCAGGAGGGTATTTAAGGGGTAAAAATCGGATTTTCTTGATTTTTTCCGACAAATTCTATTTTTAACCGACATTATTCCACACTATTTACCTTATTTAGTGCTTCTTTTTGGGTTTATTTTATCCGCTAATTATCTAAGAATACCTCTCACTAATAATCTCTTATTTTTTCCTTAAAGTTATAAATAAATAGGTTTATTTGCATCGGGGACATCTAAAATTTGAAAATTTTTTAAATTTCGAAGATTGCCATGAAAACAAAGAATTGCAGTTAATTTACTGGAAATTATTAAGATGATATATCAAAATTTTGCAGAAATGCCAGTTTTTGTTGCAAAATTGAAAGGCTCCTGACCGATTTCGACTTGAAGTATTCATAAATAAGATTTTAGATATAGAAATGTAGACCTCACTCAATAAACATGACGATGAACTACATACTAAAATAATACCTAAATGTAAAGTAAACACTCGAAAGTAGCAGTAGGCAGCTAGCCCGGCTACAGTGTTGTGTTTTCTGACGTCAGGAGTCGACACAAGCCGGGCGCGTAGTAATTAAAACTTTAACCTATCAGAAATTGAATAAGTTCGTCAATTTTGAAGATATCGAGATGATTTTTCTTTGTTTGACTAGCTAAGTGAAAGACTATTAAATGATGTTGCAGTAACTCAATATTTCTGAAATAGGAAATTTCATAATTGCTGCACAAGGGGCTAGATCGCACGGTCTTACAGGCCACTGAATATCACCATGTCGAGAAATGACGCGGCCAGGAAAACGAGTCCGTAACAAATCCAAAGTTTCCCTCGCTGTGTGATACGTGGCGCCATCTTGTTGGAAAAACATGTTGTTAAGATGCATATTATCTAATTGGGGACATAAAAAAAGTCTTAATATATTGGGATAGCGTTCGCAATTAACATTAGCCGTTTTACCATCGTCATTTTCATGAAAAAATGGTCTAATAACACCTCTAGGCCACAATGTACACCACGCGGTTACTCGAAGAGGATGTAAAATGTTTTTTTCAGTGACTCGAGGAGTTTCAGTTCTTAAAATCCTACAATTATTGCTTGTTTATATAACCTTCGACGTGGAAATGAGCTTTGTCGGAAAACGTAATCTTATTGCAATATTCTGTATTATATCTAACTTCTTCTAAGATAAAATTAGCTAACGCACGGCGATCCCCGTCATCTGAGAGCTTTAACTCTCGAGTTAGTTGAATTTTACATGAGCTGAAGACCAAATATTTGGTCAAAATTCGAGGCAGACAGCTTTTTGTTATGTTCAACTGTTGAGATCGACTGAGGTTCTTGGATTTTTGGCAACATGTTCACGTACTCTAGCGATATTTTCATTGGATTGAGCACTACGTGGGCGCGCTGGTATCTTTAAATCAACAACCGATCCGGAAACCTCAAATTTTCGAATAAGATTGCGAATTGCGCGTGGCACGTGGCACATGATAAGGCCCAAAAATGAAACGAAATTTTCGAATTATTTTCACACAAGAACGAGAATTTTCATGGTAAGTTTAAACAATTCTAACACGCGCTTCAGTCGTAAATTAATTAAATTGCCGGGCCTCTAGATGACACATGCCAAATATATTCTGGAAAGAAGGCGCCCTATAGTGTGTATCGCCCATTTTATTATATACCAAAAGCTACTTAAAATCGGACCCGCTCACGGCCCTTTAATTAAAAGCCATCGATCTCTTCCAGTCGAATTTACAAGCCAATGGGGACTCCAATTTCAGATCTTCAGCGAAAATAAGACATATTGAACGAGGGACATAAAGTAAGGAAAGCAATTCGAACGGTCGGTTTCCGAGTTTTAGAATTGATTTCAGCAAACTGGTTTATTCTGAAAATGATCGTCGTGCCGGTCACAGGAGCCCAAATGACCTCGTATATCTAACGAAAAGATTTTGCACAAACTCCATTCAGCGGAGTTGGTCGTCGTTACGGGGAAATTGGACCCTCCGTTCCTTTGCCGCAAATTAGGGCTCTATGGTGAACGTTTCAATAAAATTTCATGCGTATCTGACAAAGCTAATTAATAGGGAACAAATAAATTAAATTAGGGAACTTGATGTGAATGTTCATAAATTTTGGGACGTAAAATGAGCTCTTTCAGAAAATCCGAATTTCGTAAATTTAGTATCAACGTCTTAAATTAAAGTATGTTATAAGTAATTTACGACAATAAAAAAATCCGATAATCCAGACATAAAAACCGAATAAAGTTCTATTAAATTTTAGTAAATTTATAAAGTGGGATGCTTAAATTGTCAATTAGCGCTGACTAGCATCTGCTCTTTCGCCAAGGACAGGAGTTTTTTTTATCTGTGACAGCCCACGTAAACTTCATGCCTAAATACTAAAGTACAGTGGGCGTCTGAACATAACGAAGATGCAACTTTTGACAATGGATTTAGAGGATTAAAGGTTGAGAGGGGAATGGAAATCATCTGCAAGCAATTTGTTCCATAATCTGGAGAGAGTTTTTATAGCTGGACAGTAAAGAGACGCATACGTAACGTGCTTATTGTTGTTTTGTTAGGAACAGTCAAGGATGAGAATTGTAGTGGCTAGACCTTCTGAGCAAAATCCGTGGAAATCCTGGTAGGAAACAGACAAATTCCCAACAGCGGGGCGATAAGCAAGAGGATGGCGTTTTCTTGTATGGACTGGGTCATTGATGAGTAGAGTGGATCTCTTTCGGACAAAATCAAGGATATAAAGGTGATACTGCTCCCCATATGTGGGAATAGTAATCTAGTTTAGATCTTATTTGGGAGACATAGAGAGTGTGCAAGTTGAAAGGGGAGAAGTATTTTCTGGCCCAGCAAAATAAAACTGGGTGTTTGTGATTGTCAGTAGGAATGAAGCCTGTGCATGGTGTATGCGTGCTGAATGAAGGACGGTAGTAGAAGAATTCTTCCTCGCCCGAGGGGGTACCATCTCACACACCCTCTTAAAAAGGCTGGCGAAACTCTTATGGATGATTCCAACACTAATTGTGTGAGTCGGCTATGCGATGTACAACTCACCGTACATTACTCTGGGTTATGTCTGATTTGGAAAACGTAGAAAGCGTGTAAGTTGGAAGGGGAGAAGTATTTTCTGGCTCGCAAGAGAAAACCAAACTTTTAAGCTGCTAATGTGGCTATTAAAGTAGTGTGTTTGTGCCAGCTGAGATTACGTTGGAAAACGATGCCAGTAAGATCGAACGTTTCATTGTTCTGTAGATTTTGGCCATTCATGTGGGCGGAGTAAGTTTTGCCGGAGCAAGACTGGGTTTTGAAGGCGTTTAACTGAACAAGATTTTTTGCACCCTTAGTATAATAACAATAGAAGATCTTGGGAAAGGGAGAGGTGCATAGATCTATGTCTATTATCCAGCTCTTGATTAGAGACTTGTGTGGAAAAATGAATGTCGTCCGTAAAACAAAGCATGACTATCTCCTTACCCTGTATCCTGATGCCTGCATGGGTTCTTGGGTTCCTGATTTAGCTCATTCTATGTATAGATTAAAAATTTTGACCGACACGCTGCATCCATCCTATGTTTGCTTCTTTTTCCCTGTCATTCACCCTAATTTCGGCTGTTTGATCGACCTACATATCTTTCTAATCTATTAAAAAGGCAATTTCAACCAGTATATTATGTCTATACTTCTATTACTTTTTCCACAACCCCGCAGCCTGCACAAACAGATACAAGAGCGAAACTGGCCAGGCCAACTGCGACTATATGATAGCGTTTATTTGCCAAAATAAATTGGCTATAAATTCACAGATATAAATTGGTTCTGGCCTCCCCTGATGGTTTGTTTAAAGGGAAGAGGCTGGTGCAAGAGCTATCTGAGCGGCGCGGCGCCGGTCTCAAAGTCGTTAAATATCCCTCGTCGTTGGTATATATAACTTAGTAAATAATTAATGCCTAACGTCTTTGAGGTTATTTAGCTAAATTTTAATGTCGTGCAGAATTTTAAATAGTTATAGGTTCGTATAAGTAGATTTATAGCTTAATGTAGCTCCAAATGAGCGCATTGACGTATTGCTTTGGTTTATTTCCGCATCGCTGGTCCATGAAAATAAAAAATCGTAGTAAATGCATGCTGTTATGTATTTTTAGTGCAACGCGTCAAACGGAACACTTATGGAATCACTTCGGTGTCCGTCCGTCCGTTCATCTGTCACAGGCGATTTTCTCTGAAACTATTCGACGTAAAAATTTGAAAGTTAGCACAGAGATAGAGTGTGGTGGCCCAATTATACACCTGATGTATTAAAAGTTTAATTTGGTTTCTGAAGTTAACTTCAGGGGATAAATTGGGAAATGGAAAAAAAATTTAAGGGCATCGTGTAGGGTGTCAAATCAAACCTTATTGATGCGCGAAATTTTTTTTGTATGCATTTTTTAAACAGTTTTCGGAAAAAACACAAAAAAATTGCTGCTCCCACCGTTATCACGAAAAGGATCGCTCAGAAAAGTCTAAAAAAGGCTGTTTTATTAACAGAGGTTAATTTCTCGACCTATTGGGAAAATAGGTGTCCTTTGTTCATGAGCTGTCAGGGTTAGAAAGCCCTTATTTGATTGATAAATCATGATGGGATATTTCTGAATAATTAAATCATTATAAACAAGGGAGATTTTGCTGAAAGTTTTTTAAACGACTTTGGATTTAATTACCTTAGTTAATTACAGATACTCTTTACACTTAGTTAATTACATACACTTTTTAATCCAATTTCACAATTTATAATACCTAATATTTATATTTGAAACTTGGACGATATGTAAATTTCATTATGGACTCTTCACTAGACCTGAATTTTTAGTGTTCCGTGAAACGGAATAGTTATGGAATCACTTCGGTGTCCGTCCGTCCATCTGTCTCAGGCGATTTTCTCTGAAACTATTTGACGTAAAAATTGGAAATTTAGCACAGAAATAGAGGGTGGTGGCCCAGTTATAGATGTGAAGTATAAAGCCATGTTTCTTTGTTCTCTAGGGCTTGGTCATGTGGATGGGGTAAGTGTTGCCGGATTTTTGCGAGACGGGAATGAAGACTGAGTTTTGTAGACGTTGAACTGAACAAGGTTTTTGGCACACCAGTCTACGATTAATTGAAGATCTTGGGAAGGAGTAGGTGCATAGATCTACATCTATAATCCAGCTCTTGATTCGAGACTTGTCTGGAGAAGTGAATGTTGGAGTGGAGAGTACTGCGAGCATAACAGTGGATGGGATTGGTAATTGAAGAGGGGAAGGTCATTAATGTGAAGAAGAAATAGGGTTGGTGCCATGACTGAACCTTTGGGTACGCCAGCATTGATAGAATGGAAGTTAGATTAGTGACCGGTGTTAAGTTACCAATGTGGCTATTAAAGACCTGGAATTTACTTTTTTTAGGGATTTCAACATTTCTGTAAAAGCAATAAGACTTTGTACAAATTTGATGCCTTTTTAAAAGTAGCCCTAGTTTAATCGAGAACTAGTCTGTATTTCTGAAAAACCCGCTGCATACCCTTTTGATACTAGAAAAAGACAAAATAAAAGCGATTTTCTCATTAATTACATATTTTTCTAGATACCCTTGGCCTGTAATTCAAAAATAAAAAGAATTTTGCGAATAAACAATATCTGATCTTCAAAGTAGCAACAAAGTTTAATAAGATCTTTTTATTTTTATAAAAAAAAATGTTGAAAAATATCATCAGTGTTTAAATATCGGGACCCTAGAAAAAACTCTTACTTGAATATTAAGAAAAAAATATGTTGAAATTGTTAAAATTTATATTCTTCTGTACCTAATATTTATTTGAAATACATAATATATCACTTAACATACAAACAAGTAAAAAGCAAGAATATTAAATAGAGATGAAATACTAAATGGTCCATAAAAGCAAGGACGGAAACAAAACTAAAATGAACTGAATAATTTCCATGACCTTTAAAATCGTTCTAAATTTTAACAGTTACTCGTGAATTTAACGAGAAATAAACGAGAGATATATTACACCCATACAATGTATCTATATTTTAATAACCTAACAGAAATAACCCTAAATCTGAATCCTATATTGCAATTGGAATAATTTTCGTCGCTCGTTATGTGACAATATCAGACGCTCGTAAGTTATAGGCGATTTATGCCTGCTTTCTGATATCAGGATTCGGCCTTCCTCTCTTCTCCCTTTCTGCCTCTCTCTTTCTATATGGCGCTTCTTGGATAATATTAACTCGTTGGGGGTCAACACGTAAAATCAATTTATGGCGAAGCGCTGCCGAGCCAGAGATACGATCTCAGAGTTGCACATTAACACGTCGGGGTTTCCGAGGTGAAAACCGTTTTATTTTTATTTATCTATGCAGGATTACGAAGGTTATCCGTTCCTGACGGAGGAAATTTTTATCTTTATGTAGTGAACCTTTGGCGTTGACTGGGTGTAGAGAGCCGAACTAGAAAGATAATTCGATATACATAAGTAGTTCACAAAAAATGTAAAATTAAAAATTTATTTTTAACGTTTTCATTCTTTTTTATCTGAGACAAACTATGTACTAACGTACGCACCGTGGGCATCTGAAGAGAAGGGAAATGTAATCTATTGACATGGGATTTAAAGGATTGGAGTTTGGGAGGGGCAACATCTGCAGGCAATTCGTTCCATAATCTGGAGACCATAGGTACGAATGAGCGAGAGAAGTGGAATGTTCTAGGGCTTTGTAACTGGACAGTAAAGAGATGCAAATGTAATACGCCTCTTGTTGTTCTGTTAGGAAGCGGCTATATTGTATCCAATGTGAGAATGATGACAGAAACAACAATTGAACAAGAATTCACCCTATTGGTCAGTTCCATGGACAGTTTACACCAGAACATATTTTAGTGATCACAATATTCATCTTTTCTTTCCTGATAATCACGGAGGAATCAGATTTCTGTCTTTCAGTGTTGGCGAAGGTGCATTACACAAAGACAAATAAAAAACAGAATTTGTTCAAATTGATATCGTACCTTCTTTGCTGATTATATACTTCGAAAGATTAGTCATCGCAAACTTAATTTTCTTCCTGATAAAATTCCCAACGGAATCTGATTACTTTCTATCCTTGTTAGCAAATGAGACATTAGTAAAAACAAATAACAACGATGTTGTTTCCAATAAAAAAAGATGATCAAACATTTTATCACAGTCGGCTTTGTTTGTACAAATATTTCTGGTTGTCTACTGTGGAAGTTTAATCGGAATTGTCATAAAAAATAAATTTCTAACCTGACAAAATACTTTAAACGTAAGTTTTATGATTTTATAGCAAAATACCTTTGTTTTTACTGAACACAAACAGAATTTGCAAAAATCTCGATTTTATTAAGCAAAAACAGTGTCAGCATAGCCACATTAACCTTCTTATTTTATAATACTTCAAATTGTTTCCTACCCAAGTAACAATTCTCCCTCTTTATAATAAGGTTAAAAAATATTCCCTATTCTCCAATATATAATGAAAATGGATCTATAATACAGCCTACCTGCGAACAGTGACGTTTGTGTAAGTTAAAGACGCGATAAAAATTGTTTAATCGAATATACCAAGTAGTTTCACAATTTTTAACTGTAAATGTTGAGTCTTAGTTCCAGAAGGATAGATACACTTTGTAATGGCACTGTGACTTTAGCTTTAAACTGAAACAAAACGTTTCTAGGGCGCAATTTTCACTACTTTCTCAATAACTAAAGACATCTTCTGTAATGCCCACTGTTCTCAACTTCATATCGGGTCGGCCTTCCTGTTACTCATTCCCATAACGCCCGGTCCAAGTAATGTAAAGGAGAACAAATATGTATCTTGCGTAATATTTCAATAGTTGTTAATCAGTCCCAGATTCATGGAACACAGGACTTTAAGATGCTAATACTTCATATAAACTTTTTAAGTATATTTTCACACTGCAAAAACAACTTATATTATGGGACAGGCTTTAAATAATATGTCATGTTCATCTTTCTCATAACCTAACCTTCTACCAGCTGTAAGAATTTTACGAGGATGAGACAGAACGGAGACGAGAGAGAAAGAAAATTGAAAGAGAAAGAACATGAGAGAGGGAGAGAGAGGGAGAGAGACATAATTGATCTCTCCGTTGTAAAATGGGATGCTGTCATCATTCTCAAAATAAATTCTACTCTAGGTTAGGTCTTATTTGGGAAACATAAAGAGTGTGTAAGTTGGAAGAAAAGACGTATTCCCTGGCTCGAAAGAGAAAACCAAGCTTTTTAGCTGCTGATGTGGCTATTGAAGTAATGTGTTTGTGCCAGCTGAAAAAATGTTCGAAAGCGATGCCAACAAGATCAAACGTTTGATTGTTCTGTATGGCTTGACCATTCATGTATATGGAATAAGTGTTGCTGGATTCTTGCGTGACAGGGAACAAGACTGGGTTTTGGAGGCGCTGAACTAGACAAGATTCTTGGCACCCAAGTGAATGTTGGAGTCAAGAGTACTGTCGTCAGCCTAACTGTTGATGGGATTGGTAGTTGATGAGAGCGAGTCATTTATGTGAAGAATAAATAGAGTTGGTGCCATGAGTGAACCCAGGGGTACGCCACCATTGATAGGATGGAAGTTGGATCAGTGACCGTCCACCACGAAAGATGTGAGCCAAATAGAGAGAAAGCTACCATTCCAGATACATAGTTTTGGAGGAAGTCCGTAAAAAGGTGGTTTGTTGAGGAATGCGGCAGGCCATACTTGGTCAAAGTCCTTGGGAATATCAAGAACAACAATATGGGATTAGCCATAAAATTTTAGAGAGTTGTTCCAGTTATGTGTGACAAGGGTAAAGGTAAAGTGTTGAGTTTTTTATCGTGCTCTCGGACTTTCGAGTATCTAGGCAAATAAAACAAACGAAAAAAGGCCAACGCAAATAAATTATTTCATATCGTAAATAGTTTATTTCGCTCGCCGTGTATGCAAAAGGGCATAGCTTTATATACCGATTTATCATGACTGTTATGTTTACATGACGGGCACCGTCGAAAACAAAGGGGTTGGTATGATGAGAGGCGACAGAAAAACCGGCTTTCTTCACCGATTTGACAGACGTCGATAATGCGTCGTTATAATTCCTGTCCCTCGAAGTTAATGCCGTTTAACAATTTTCAAAATTTGTATTTATTCGTCGTTACAATAACATATTTTTAAGTATATATGTTTTGGCGGCAGTGTATTGTATCCTTTTCTTCAATGATCGAGGTTTCACGAGAAAATTTCTTTCTCTCGCTTATGGCCGCGCTGTGGGTAATCTGTCTCTCTTCTGCAGATATTTTCACGGATTCTGCTTCGAAGAAGCAATCATCAATGATAACAAGACTCATCTAGAACAATAAAAACGCATTAAATACGCATTCCTTTACTGTCCGGGACAAAAGGCAACACCACCACACCAAAGTAGTTTAAAATATTTTTAACGGTAGCAATCGACTCCAAGACGTTGCGTTTTCATTTTTAAATAGAAGAATCTACACTCACTTTGAAAAGTCTTACATCCCTAATTACTAAGAATATTATAAAATCTTTTAAAACATTGAAACTCCAGTATTAAACATTAAATAAAAGCTTACACAAAAATGAGATAAATGAATTTTATTCAAATCAATTATCATGTAAAAACAAAAAATAAATTTGGGACACAAAAATACTGCGTTCTCAAGAGTAACTAAAATAGCCAGTACTATAACAGATTAGTATTCAGTATTTAAGCCTCTACTTCTTAGTAATGCATTAACCCGGCTATGTATCCCAACAATCAAATTATTGATTGTTTCCTGGGGGATATTCCTCCATTCTTCAGTAGCTGCAACCATTGGCATTGCTTGGTGGATAATTCCGATTAAAAATGGCTCTTAACACGTAGTCCCAGACATGTTTTATGGAATTCGTGTCGGGCGAGTTCGGCGGCCAGTCTAGTCTAGTGATGTTTTGGTTTTATAGAGCTTGTTGATTAGATCTATTGCGATGTGGCTTGGTGTTGTCATCCATAAAGATGAACTGATCACCTAATTCATTACTTAGGGATACAATCATAATAATAGGATCAATGATATGGTGAAGGTAATATCGACCTGCCATTGTCCCCGGTATATGGATAAGTGGAGTTCTTCAGTTTAACATTATACGCCCTCCCTTAGAAAGAATCTCTTAAAGCTCTTCTGAATCGCAATCCTGATGCTAAAGCCCTTCTACGAACTGTAGCACTCGAGATAATACGGTGATATTTATGTCCTTGGGAAGGTTGATCTTAGTGCCGGTACGGATACCGACCGGTATCTACGGGCTGACTGAACAATATCTCTTTTCGTATCGTGGTAACACTATGACGATCACTCGACGTCTGCTTTGCACTTCACGAGTCTCTTCATAGCTAACAGTTAATACTTCTAACGAATTTGATCCTATTGCCTGTCTGATGACGAGATAGCCCTTCTTGCCACAGAGCAATGATTCTAGCCCTGTCAAACTAAGATAACTCGTTTCCTGGCATACCTATTACACGACTGTAGCACTACTTCGTATTAAATACCAAGAAATATTGTAGAGCACAAAGGTACATTCTTTACAAAATTTAAATTTGACGTCCCAAATATTTTTTGTATTTTAGTTGTCAACAAGATGCTCTTCTTATAAATAAATATATTTCGGTACATACTGATTTTATATTGTTAATACAGGTGGGGTGCAAGACTTTTGAAAGTGAGTGTATTAATATAAAAATATATTCTATTAATCTAATAATATAATAAGAGATACCTCTTCACTTTGTTTTTCTGCCTTTCTTGGTTCTTTTAACGATGTTTCTTCTGTACTCCGAATAATTCTTCCAAAAAATTTCTCGGCTTATACTGACGAAAGTTATTCTGAGGCTATAAATTCATGGTTATCTCTATGCAAAATCACTGAAATACCATCAGATATGAAAAAGAGCCAGAAGAATTTTGATTTGAGAATGTGCCATGTCTTCCTTGACAACCTTCTTTGCAATTGCCAGGATTTAAAAAGTAGGGCGCGTCTTCTAGCTCTTCAGGAACCAGAGAGCAATGCATGGTTACATGCACTACCTGTCCCTTCTCTGGGAAATCTTTTGGATGACACATCTTTCCGTATTTCCATCGCTTTACGACTTGGGCAACCTGTGTGCGAACAACACACCTGCACTTGCAGCAAGCCAGTTGATATTTATGGCCTACATGGGCTAAGCTGTATTAAGAGTGCAGGTCGTTTGTCTCGTCACAGTTCTATAAATGACATTATAAAAAGAGCTTTAATTTCAGCAAATATCCCAGCAGTTTTAGAACCAGCTGGAATATGTCGTAGCGATGGGAAGCGGGTGGATGGGATGTCTCTAATACCTTGGAAGGCGGGTAAGGCAGTTTTATGGGACGCTACGTGCAGGGATACTCTTGCTAACACATACTTAGATAAAACTTCAAAAAGAGCAGGAGAAGCTGCACGTAGCGGAGCTGAACAGAAGGCAAGAAAATATGTAGAGCTTGGGGACCGCTTTAATTTTATACCTTTCAGTGTGGAAACATTTGGGCCCCTGGGATGATATGGCAAAAAAATTTATAACTCACATATGCTATAAAATTTCAGACAAAAGGGCCAAATGTTTTATTACACAGAAAATTAGCCTTGCAATTCAAAGAGGTAATGCGGCATCAGTGATCGGGACTATACCAGTAGAAGAAGGCCTTAATGATCTTTTTTATTTTTTTCTTTAATTTTTAATCATGTTTAGCTTTATTTATTTATTTCCTTTTAGTTATAATTTTGGTTATAATACCATATTCCTAAATATTATTTGCCTTTTTTTAATGCCCTGTAATAATAAATAAATTAATCTAAATCTAAATATACAATGCCAGTAGTTTCTTTAAATGCAAGACCCCGTAAATCTTACTTTTCACTATTATACAATCGGGCGTTGCTATTTACGCATTCCCAGAACATTGTGTTGCTCCAGCCGGGGCCATTTTGGCTGATAAACATGTAAATGGAGGTAGTGCTGGTGTCAAGGGGCACGCCGGCCTCGCAGACACTTCATATTTATGACTGCATTAAATTACCATAATTCATTAAACCAGGATCGATTTGTTTCTGTATTTGAGGATGCTTGAATTCCATTACTAAATTATACAAAATGAAGTAAGACTAAGTTTTTTATTTATAGACTGAGACCTGATAACACATTTGTTTATAAAACCTAGAACTATTTTTAAATGATGACTATTATATGTCTCTACAAGGGGTTAACAGTTCGGGGTGCCAGTTCGATCTTCGGGAAAACCACCCCAGGTGCGGCCCGCGAGTTTTTTGACAGGTGGGTCAAAATTTTGTGGGCAACTAGTGATATCAACGCAACAAGCAAAATACACTTTTTTAATTAAGAAAGGTTTTTTAATAATGTGCCAAGAAATTATTTACCTACAAATAAACACTGCAAAAATCAAATAGGCGGTACTGCAGAATATTGAACATTACTACTCTTGTTGTTTATGACTTTTAGTATTAGTAAATTAGTAGATTTTAGCGGCTTCCATTGTGTTAAGTTTAGCTTCTCCTCAATAGATGTCGCGCCTTGTACTAAAAGCCCAGAATACAAACAGAACAAAATTCTGAACTAAAAGTATGTTATTCGTAAAATAAAATTATTAACGCTGCTGAAACTCCGTTTTCTTTAATAAATACATTGCTGGCGACTAGACATAGTAATACGATATTTGTCTATGCACGTGCACTGGCTGTAAGCTGTAGTAAATATGAGATTGCCAACAATTTTAAAAATATTTTATCGAGGAACAACTTGTTGCCAATACACCTTTTAGAGCCGATCTAATTTTTTAAATAACAAAAAATTAAAAAAAAGTTCTTGCCTCAACACAGATTCGAACCCGCGAGCGTCTGATTAACTCGCTGAGGTTGTACCTCTTGGACTACGCTGGTTATGTAAGAAAATCGGTCCGATACCGTTAAATTTGATGCCTAGCGCTGGCCTGACAGAAATCGTATTTATAATTTTTTATGTTTAACCACTAATTAATATTATTAATACGATGCAAATACAATGCGCATATTAGGTACCTAATTAGTTTTTCTTTTTCCGAACCAAATGTTTTGAAATAGTATATTTTAGGGGGCGGTTTGAGAGTATTTCCATTGTGGGAGTGGCCAGATATTATTGGTAGGCCGTCGACCAATTGTGTCTCTTTTTAACTTCCTAAAGCGCGTATGTCTGTTTCTCTCTTGCTTTTAATGAATTTATATCGGCCATATAAACTTATAAGATCAATTTACAATATGACCCAGCCCGGAACAAGCTTGGATATCCATTGACGATGGCTTGGCTTGATTATTTCTTCGGGAGTTTTCGCATGGAACTTTGAAACAAAAGATTCTTTTTTGGTTTTAAAAAATTAAAAAATAAATTATTAGGTAGATCACTGAAAATTTTAGGTGGGTCATTGGCCAAATGACCTTATGGACCACCCCATATTTTTCCCCCTCATTCTTGCGAAACTCTTGAAGTCTTTAAATTTTGACAGCTTTTTCTTCATCTTTAGTAAGGTCTTGAAATAAATGGCAGACTGTTTGGATCGGGCCAACCCCTTGGCACACGCGTTTAAAGTTTTGAGAAAATGCATTAAATTTCACTTATAAGATCTGTTATTTTATCTAGCTTTTTAGTAATATTTTAATAATTAATGTTGAACGACAGACGGTTCTGGTAAGGCTAACGTCAAAAAAAATAAAAAAAACTTATTTTTATGTTAAAGCGGCATATTTGTAAAATCAATCATTTTCACCACTTGTGTTACTAAAACTTTGATTGACACTTGAAGTCGTTGAACTGCTTTGTATAGTTTTTAGTATAATTAGTGGTGATAAATTCCGTGTGTTGTGATAAACATTTTCCATCAAATCAATGATGGCATCCAATACTTCAGTGTGTGTTATTTGCAAAAAAGTTGTACGTGGCACGAATATCACTTTATTTGCTGTAGAAACATTGAAAAAATGCCGTGAAATTTTGCACATTCGAATAACGACAAATTTTAAATATAAAGACGTTGAATTACCAATGAACATAAGTGTGAGTGAGGGTTATCACGTGTCTTGTTACCGATCTTTTACAGACATGAAGAAGAACTATTTCCTAATGCTTTCTCTGTCGCTCTGACATGCCAGAACCATTTGTCCTTCAACACTAAGTATTAAAATATTATTAAAAAGCTACTGATAAAATAACAGACCTTATAAATAAAATTTAATGCATTTTTTCAAAAGTTTAAACGCGTCTGCCAAGGGGTTGGTCCGGTCCAAACAGCCTGCCAGTTTATTTCTACACCTTATTAAGTATGAATAAAAAGCTGTCAAAATTTCAAGTTTTATAAAGTCACCTGAGTCGAACTTTTTCGCAAGAATGGGGAAAAGTATAGGGTGGTTTTGCCTGAAGATCGAGCTGGCAGACTGTTAACCCCTCGTAGAGACATATAATAGTCATTTTTTAAAAATATTTCTAGGTTTTATAAAAAAAAGTACTATCAGCTCTTAGTCTATTAAGAATGAAATCAAAATTATATTAAAAATTGTTACAACAAAATCGAACGAACTTCAAGGAAAGTACTGAAGGAGATGAAATACCATTTTAACAGATCTACGAGGGGGCATTGACATCTACTTAGCCTGGAAAGTTTCTAGTAAACAAAATTGAATATGGTTGCTATGGTTACAACTATGATGTTTTATAAATAAGTTGTTAAAGTTGAATGAATTTTCCTTTAATTTCTTAAACACTAAAATCTATACCTATATACTAAAGTTCACCCAATGGAGTCCTACAGGTTTATCTATTATAACTCATGGCCATGGCACCCAGTACTCACACACTTGCGCACTGCTTTTTAAAAATCTATACTAGCTCAAAGGGCCTGGTCAATTTCAACCTTTTAACTAGGTCCTGGTTTTCAAGAACCCCAATTGCCTCAACATTAACCTGTTGATGAAGTCGACACTAAATGGCAAATCTCTTAATTTTGCTAGCTACATGCGGAATACCAACTCGTGACTCGTAAGTCACTATTTCGTATATACCACAGTGCATTGACTATGTTGCATAGTACATTATTTTAGAAGGTTTGGATGTATTTGGTGTGGCTCTTCTTGGCACATCCCCATAGCCGAATACCATAAACACAGACTGGTTTTAAAATCTCCCCCCAATAAATGGCGAATGTATAACAATAATTTCATTATTATGCTTAGCTTTTTGCCAAACAAGAGTTCTGTTTCTAATTTCCGGTTTGAATATTAGAAACAAATTTCCCATTCTCAAAGTAAATGATATCTCGCGACCAACTTCATAAACAAAGAAGAAAAGCTCAAATGTGTCCTCCTTAACTTAGAAATTCCATCAAGTAGTTTAGGCATCATTAAGCTCTGTCAATAAGTAGAGCTATCCCGTCTTAAACGCAACAGGGTAATATATCAAACGAGGATTAGAGATGACACCTTATCTGCTACGGATTAATAATTTGTTTCAAATGGCGAACGACCTGTGAGTATTCGCTATTATGAGTTTTCGATTCGTTTAATGGATAATATTGATTACTATTTTATGAAAAACATTTCTTTTTTGTGTTTTGTTATAAAAATTCGTGCATTTTGCGTATTTGCCCTGACAATAATTATTGTGGGGTGCATCTCCAGGGGTGCTAAGAGTTTTTAAGTTGCAAAAAGAGCATTAAGAATTGCTACATTTGTTGGGATTAGGCATTCATGTCGTGATCTTTTCAGAAAATGTGGTTTCCTTACTTTGCCTTCTATGTATCTACTGGAGGTTTTAATTTATATATGTTAAAAGAAATATTGATAATTTTATGTCCATGGCTACAATACTAGATATAATCAAAATTTAATTACTTCAGAGCATAACCTAACTCTAACTGAGAGAAGTCCTTATTACATTGGCACAAGGTTATTTAATAAGTTAGCCAATAGATAATAGGAATATGAATTTACAATTGTTTAAAAACAATATATCTCGAATCTTAATCAACAGCGTTCCCTACAGTATACAGGATTACCTCTAAATGGACAATTTCGAGTAGAGCAATGGACACTTTTATAGCAATATATTTTTTTCTTTCCTTTTTGGTATAAAACAGCGCGCCAACTCATCAACACGTTGTTCCTGGCGGCAACCCACCGACGTTTTCCATACCATGTACTTTGGTCTACGAAATAAAAGCTTATTGATTTGTTTTTATTTATTTATTTATTTAAATAATAAATATTTGTAACGAAAATATAAAGACAAATAAGCGGTCATCCATCAGACAAGCATCAACATTCAACAAATTATCCGATTGTCCTTGCACAAATTTTGTTCCGGTCATTGTAACACATTTCCTTTATTGAAATGTAATGTTTCTTATTCACGAAATCTCCTAATCTCTGGGAAATATTAAAGAAAATAAATTAACACTGAAATTCACCATGTACTACCCGGTATGACACTTTTATTTACATGACATGTGACGTCACAACCAATAGTATCGCGTATTGCAAGTTTAAAATTTTGTGTGAAAATTTGTAGTTAATAAACCTTTTGTTTTGTTAATAGAGACCACAATAAATGGATAAAAACAACAACGATAAATATTTAATTTATGTAGAGAATACATGCAATCTCCAGATATTTAAAGCAGGTACGGGGCCCTCAGCGTGGTTCTTGACCGTTTTCTTTATTTTTAAAATTTTAGTAGTTAAAGAGTAATATATTTATTTCAATTTTACTTAAGAAGCATTAATAAATACATCGCGTTTAACCCAAAAATGCTTCTCTCACGAACCAAAACAATTTTCTCTGAAAATCATCAACCTTCTGTTTACATTGTCAGTTTTACTGGCAATTTGTTCAGTCAACAGTAAAGAAAATGGAAACTGACTTTGGCAATATTTTTCCAACTTTGAGACATTTCTCTTTGGCTCAACTAAAATTATTGCACGAGAGAAAAACTTACGTTTTCTTGCAAGGGAAAATATTATTTTGTTTTTATATTTCAGTGGATCTAATGGAGTTTTTGTGTTCGTTATTAATTTATAAAGTAGACATTTAGTAACAGTTACTACAAATTAACTGTCTTTCGAAAAAAAGATAACAGTGTTTTAATTTTTTTTACTGTTAATAATATCAAGATTGTTTAGCCTAGGGAATAAAAGCAGGTCGCTGTTGAAGATTGATTTTCCTTTTTATCAATGATGGTGGATAAGGTGGTAGAGGAATTCTTCCTCGACGAGGTGGTACCACCCCACATATATGTAAAATTTGTTTAGAGAAAATAATACATAAAATACCTAAACGTGTTCAATTTTTCCTAGGGGGAGGGGGTCACCAAAATTTCAAATTTTTTTCGCAAATTACAAAATATTTTTTCTTTACCAAAACACTCCTAGTAGGCTTACCATTAAAACTTCTGAACTCGGCATGGATCCCGTAGCAACAGAGATAGACAACTTTAAAACTTCTGTATCTGACACTGATTGTGCAACGATATTAACATATTTATTGACAACGCGAAATGTCTGAACAAGTCTTTTATATCTAGTTCTGAAGCTGATAAAGCAGCGCGAGCACTACACTAGCGCGTTTCTCCAAAATACAATTTTTTTATTGAAAAAGTAGTAGTTAATTCCATTAAATGAAAAACGCTAATGTGTTTTTGTTGACTTATAGTTTTTTTAATCCCCGACATTTCAATGACGGTCACTATACCTGAAAAGCAATCATCAAATTGAACAATAAAAGTAAGACAAGACCTACTTTAGATCGCTGTACTACGCACAATTTAACAAGAAGGTTTTCGGCTGTTTCTTTTTGTCTTGTTCTTTAGAAACGCTGAAAACCGTATAAATTAGGTCCTTTATAGTTGCTTCCTAAATTCCGCCCCGAAGATCGATTGTTTTTAATTAGTGCCGGCCTGGACTGAATAGACATTGCTCAGTGGTTTGTTAATTGTTTCTCTCCAATGACGCTCAAATTTGCAGCTTATAAATTATGGTAATTTAGAAGGGAGGGGTTGGAAATTGCCTTTAATACTGGTGCAATTTAGGTACAATTTCTCTCAGCAATATCTTTTCTTTGGTAGCTCAATAGCGATCATTAAGCATTGTTTATATACACGCAGGGATTTGCACAACAATTTAAGTCGATGCTTAAGTTTAGCTTAAATCAAGAAGAAGATTCATGTAAGTCATGGAGTATTTTAAGCAATGGCTCTAGTAGTCATAAGGGTCGTTGTAAAATTCTACTGACAAAATTTCCTTTACCAAAAATAAGAGAAAAGGTTCCTGTTGATGTAAGTAAATAACCGAAATAGAAATAAAAGTAAGATAATTTCAATTTTATTTTGGTTTCTATTTTATATGTTTTTGATAATCAATTCAGATTCTGTGTATACTGTACCTATAAAATATAAAAATTGAAGACTTATACGGCTTATAAGGCCAAAGCCTCACTACTTTCAAAAAATTTAGGTTCATAAGAGGTTTTAACCACAAAGTAAAATATTACAGGTTCTCGGTTGGACTGGACATTTTTTTAGTGATTTTAAAGGAAACTTTAAATTTGATCAATACTGCAAAATATTTTAAGTTTTCTTTTATATGAGACAGCCCATGTAGACTTCAAGACTAAGTACTAACGTACCGTGGGCATCTGAAGAGAAGGGATATGTAATCTATTGACACGGGATTTAAAGGTTGGGAGGAAAAGGCAATCTGTTGCATAATCTGGAGACCCTAGGTATGAATGAGCGAGGGAAGTAGGATGTTCTAGGTTTTTGTACCTGGACAGTAAAGGGATGCATACGTAACGCGCCTCTTGTTCTGTTAGGAACAGTCAAGGGGGGAATTATGGCTGCTAGTTCTTTAGAGGAAAATCTGTGGAAGTATCGGTAGGAAAGAGATAAATCGCCAAGAGAACGATGAGCGAAAGAGGGGAGTTTTCATGTGAGGACTGAGTCATTGAGAGTAAAATGGCTCTCATCTGGATACAATCAAGGATGTTAGGTGTCGAGGGTGATGCCGCTCCCCAGATGTGGGAGCAGTACTCTAGGTTAGGTCTTATTGGGGAAAAATGGAGAGTGTGTAAGTTGGAAGGGGATAAGTATTTTCTAGCTCGAAAGAGAAAGTCAAGCTTTTTAGCTGTTGATGTGGCTATTGAAGTAATGTGTTGTTGCGTAAGGCGTTGTCGGCATTTTGCGTGGCAGGGAGCTTTGCGTGCTGACATGGCTATTTAAGTAATCTGTTTGCGCTAGCTGAGATTATGTTCGATAGCGATGCCAACAAGATCGAAAGATTCATTGTTCTGTAGGGCATGGCCATTCATGTGGATGTGGTAAGTGTTGCTTGATTTTCGCGTGACAAGAAGCAAGACTGGGTTTTATATAATTTCACAATATAGAGTACAAACTGTTTTTTAAAGGCTTATGCTATTTTCTACGAAAAATTCTCAAATACTTGCTAAATAAGTATCTGGTCAAAGACCTAACATATTTTATGTATGTTGATATTTTTAGTTCTACTCTGAAGGCTTGTATTTACAAATCTGTCTGTAAAATAAAGTTTTTTTCTAAATTAAATCGCTTTCTAAAATGATTACTAATTTTTTTTTGTGTTACAAAAATTAGTTTTGGCTTTTTTGGAAAAATAACTTCGAGTAGAAAACTCAAAGAAATGTTTAATTACTAATTAATCCTTTAAAAATGCAGCCTTTTTTACTTAATTACTTTTTTCTTCTATACGTTATTTATTTGTCAAATAATTCATTAAAAAATATTCAACCCGAAATTATTACACTATGTTAATTCGTACATATTTGTATACGACATACCTAATTTCATATTGTTCTTAATTGTTTTCATTATGACCCACTTTTGCTTATCAACTATTTATTATTTTTAAGTAATACATGGGCATTCATGTGGATGGGGTAGGTGCTGCCGGCTTTTCGCTTGACAGGAAGCAATACTGGGTTTTATTTAATTTCAAAATATAGAGTACTAAAACAGTGTTTTTTAAAATGCTTATGCTATTTCCAACGAGAAATTCTAAAATACTTGGTAAATAAATATCTGGTCAAAGACGTTATTGGCCAAATAATTAATTAAAAAAATATCCAACCCAAGAATGTTAATTCGTACATATTAGTATACGACATACTTTAATTTTATATTTCTCTTAATAGTTTTAATTATGACCCACTTTTACTTATCCACTATTTATTATTTTTAAATAATACATGCCCTGGAAACAATTCTTCGCTCTCGGAGTTATAAGATTCGCTTCTTTTTAACTAAAATATTTAGGGATCTTAAGGATCGAATATTTACCATTTTGAAAATTTCTACAGTAAAAACAATATGCAAAAATTGAGAATAAATTCTCTAACCACCTGAAAATTCCTTATACAATAAGGATTTCAACAAATAATGGTAAAACAGCTATTCTCCGGGCTATATGCCCCTCCGAGCGCTGAATTACATACCAAAATTTGCCGTATTTTCTTCTAACACAGTTAGATAATAAAATACTTGTTTTGAATGCAAGGAACTACTAGGAAGAAGGAAGCTTTTTCTTTAGTTAGGATGTCGTCACCTGCAGACCGGTTTCGAACTCGTTGGTTCTCATCAGTACAGGATAGACGAACATACCAACCTTCCGAAAAAGTAATCCCTTAAAGCTACAACTGTCGTACTGCATAAGCAGTGAGACACAGGCAGCGCCATCCATTAGCAGTTTCGAGCATTCAGAGTAGAGTTTACCGTAAGGTAAAATTTTCAAACGTATGAATGAAAGTCTACTTGTCAGGGGTACATATAAATATGCAAAAATTGAGAATAAATTCTCTAACCACCTGAAAATTCCTTATACAATAAGGATTTCAACAAATAATGGTAAAACAGCTATTCTCCGGGCTATATGCCCCTCCGAGCGCTGAATTACATACCAAAATTTGCCGTATTTTCTTCTAACACAGTTAGATAATAAAATACTTGTTTTGAATGCAAGGAACTACTAGGAAGAAGGAAGCTTTTTCTTTAGTTAGGATGTCGTCACCTGCAGACCGGTTTCGAACTCGTTGGTTCTCATCAGTACAGGATAGACGAACATACCAACCTTCCGAAAAAGTAATCCCTTAAAGCTACAACTGTCGTACTGCATAAGCAGTGAGACACAGGCAGCGCCATCCATTAGCAGTTTCGAGCATTCAGAGTAGAGTTTACCGTAAGGTAAAATTTTCAAACGTATGAATGAAAGTCTACTTGTCAGGGGTACATATAAATATGCAAAAATTGAGAATAAATTCTCTAACCACCTGAAAATTCCTTATACAATAAGGATTTCAACAAATAATGGTAAAACAGCTATTCTCCGTGCTATATGCCCCTCCGAGCGCTGAATTACATACCAAAATTTGCCGTATTTTCTTCTAACACAGTTAGATAATAAAATACTTGTTTTGAATGCAAGGAACTACTAGGAAGAAGGAAGCTTTTTCTTTAGTTAGGATGTCGTCACCTGCAGACCGGTTTCGAACTCGTTGGTTCTCATCAGTACAGGATAGACGAACATACCAACCTTCCGAAAAAGTAATCCCTTAAAGCTACAACTGTCGTACTGCATAAGCAGTGAGACACAGGCAGCGCCATCCATTAGCAGTTTCGAGCATTCAGAGTAGAGTTTACCGTAAGGTAAAATTTTCAAACGTATGAATGAAAGTCTACTTGTCAGGGGTACATATAAATATGCAAAAATTGAGAATAAATTCTCTAACCACCTGAAAATTCCTTATACAATAAGGATTTCAACAAATAATGGTAAAACAGCTATTCTCCGGGCTATATGCCCCTCCGAGCGCTGAATTACATACCAAAATTTGCCGTATTTTCTTCTAACCTAACACAGTTAGATAATAAAATACTTGTTTTGAATGCAAGGAACTACTAGGAAGAAGGAAGCTTTTTCTTTAGTTAGGATGTCGTCACCTGCAGACCGGTTTCGAACTCGTTGGTTCTCATCAGTACAGGATAGACGAACATACCAACCTTCCGAAAAAGTAATCCCTTAAAGCTACAACTGTCGTACTGCATAAGCAGTGAGACACAGGCAGCGCCATCCATTAGCAGTTTCGAGCATTCAGAGTAGAGTTTACCGTAAGGTAAAATTTTCAAACGTATGAATGAAAGTCTACTTGTCAGGGGTACATATAAATATGCAAAAATTGAGAATAAATTCTCTAACCACCTGAAAATTCCTTATACAATAAGGATTTCAACAAATAATGGTAAAACAGCTATTCTCCGGGCTATATGCCCCTCCGAGCGCTGAATTACATACCACAATTTGCCGTATTTTCTTCTAACACAGTTAGATAATAAAATACTTGTTTTGAATGCAAGGAATTACTAGGAAGAAGGAAGCTTTTTCTTTAGTTAGGATGTCGTCACCTGCAGACCGGTTTCGAACTCGTTGGTTCTCATCAGTACAGGATAGACGAACATACCAACCTTCCGAAAAAGTAATCCCTTAAAGCTACAACTGTCGTACTGCATAAGCAGTGAGACACAGGCAGCGCCATCCATTAGCAGTTTCGAGCATTCAGAGTAGAGTTTACCGTAAGGTAAAATTTTGCTTATGCAGTACGACAGTTGTAGCTTTAAGGGATTACTTTTTCGGAAGGTTGGTATGTTCGTCTATCCTGTACTGATGAGAACCAACGAGTTCGAAACCGGTCTGCAGGTGACGACATCCTAACTAAAGAAAAAGCTTCCTTCTTCCTAGTAGTTCCTTGCATTCAAAACAAGTATTTTATTATCTAACTGTGTTAGAAGAAAATACGGCAAATTTTGGTATGTAATTCAGCGCTCGGAGGGGCATATAGCCCGGAGAATAGCTGTTTTACCATTATTTGTTGAAATCCTTATTGTATAAGGAATTTTCAGGTGGTTAGAGAATTTATTCTCAATTTTTGCATATTTATATGTACCCCTGACAAGTAGACTTTCATTCATACGTTTGAAAATTTTACCTTACGGTAAACTCTACTCTGAATGCTCGAAACTGCTAATGGATGGCGCTGCCTGTGTCTCACTGCTTATGCAGTACGACAGTTGTAGCTTTAAGGGATTACTTTTTCGGAAGGTTGGTATGTTCGTCTATCCTGTACTGATGAGAACCAACGAGTTCGAAACCGGTCTGCAGGTGACGACATCCTAACTAAAGAAAAAGCTTCCTTCTTCCTAGTAGTTCCTTGCATTCAAAACAAGTATTTTATTATCTAACTGTGTTAGAAGAAAATACGGCAAATTTTGGTATGTAATTCAGCGCTCGGAGGGGCATATAGCCCGGAGAATAGCTGTTTTACCATTATTTGTTGAAATCCTTATTGTATAAGGAATTTTCAGGTGGTTAGAGAATTTATTCTCAATTTTTGCATATTTATATGTACCCCTGACAAGTAGACTTTCATTCATACGTTTGAAAATTTTACCTTACGGTAAACTCTACTCTGAATGCTCGAAACTGCTAATGGATGGCGCTGCCTGTGTCTCACTGCTTATGCAGTACGACAGTTGTAGCTTTAAGGGATTACTTTTTCGGAAGGTTGGTATGTTCGTCTATCCTGTACTGATGAGAACCAACGAGTTCGAAACCGGTCTGCAGGTGACGACATCCTAACTAAAGAAAAAGCTTCCTTCTTCCTAGTAGTTCCTTGCATTCAAAACAAGTATTTTATTATCTAACTGTGTTAGAAGAAAATACGGCAAATTTTGGTATGTAATTCAGCGCTCGGAGGGGCATATAGCCCGGAGAATAGCTGTTTTACCATTATTTGTTGAAATCCTTATTGTATAAGGAATTTTCAGGTGGTTAGAGAATTTATTCTCAATTTTTGCATATTTATATGTACCCCTGACAAGTAGACTTTCATTCATACGTTTGAAAATTTTACCTTACGGTAAACTCTACTCTGAATGCTCGAAACTGCTAATGGATGGCGCTGCCTGTGTCTCACTGCTTATGCAGTACGACAGTTGTAGCTTTAAGGGATTACTTTTTCGGAAGGTTGGTATGTTCGTCTATCCTGTACTGATGAGAACCAACGAGTTCGAAACCGGTCTGCAGGTGACGACATCCTAACTAAAGAAAAAGCTTCCTTCTTCCTAGTAGTTCCTTGCATTCAAAACAAGTATTTTATTATCTAACTGTGTTAGAAGAAAATACGGCAAATTTTGGTATGTAATTCAGCGCTCGGAGAGGCATATAGCCCGGAGAATAGCTGTTTTACCATTATTTGTTGAAATCCTTATTGTATAAGGAATTTTCAGGTGGTTAGAGAATTTATTCTCAATTTTTGCATATTTATATGTACCCCTGACAAGTAGACTTTCATTCATACGTTTGAAAATTTTACCTTACGGTAAACTCTACTCTGAATGCTCGAAACTGCTAATGGATGGCGCTGCCTGTGTCTCACTGCTTATGCAGTACGACAGTTGTAGCTTTAAGGGATTACTTTTTCGGAAGGTTGGTATGTTCGTCTATCCTGTACTGATGAGAACCAACGAGTTCGAAACCGGTCTGCAGGTGACGACATCCTAACTAAAGAAAAAGCTTCCTTCTTCCTAGTAGTTCCTTGCATTCAAAACAAGTATTTTATTATCTAACTGTGTTAGAAGAAAATACGGCAAATTTTGGTATGTAATTCAGCGCTCGGAGGGGCATATAGCCCGGAGAATAGCTGTTTTACCATTATTTGTTGAAATCCTTATTGTATAAGGAATTTTCAGGTGGTTAGAGAATTTATTCTCAATTTTTGCATATTTATATGTACCCCTGACAAGTAGACTTTCATTCATACGTTAGTAAAAACAATCTTATCTTTACATAAAATGTTGTGTCCATTTTAAAGAGTTAGGTTTTTAAAGATATTTGTTAATATATTTTAACGGACGGCCGAAATATGGAACACACTTATTTACTGCCATCACATTTACAATCACAACAACATTTACAATCACCTATGTACTGACAACAAATTCCTTTATTTGTAAATACCCCGATGAATACACTTCTACAACTAGAAAGAGACAAAGTAAAAGCTATTTTTAACCGGCTTCACGAGGAGGTTATCAATTCGTATGTGTCATTACTATTATTATTATTATTATTATTATTACTTTTTTATGTATATTCACGCCTAATTCCTGAACGGAAGTATTTATAACTGTGGTTAATAGTAAACTTAATTTTGTTCAAAGTTAGGTATCTTGTGCACTGAAATTCTGAAGTTTGGAGACCGCGCAATTTTACAGTATACGTTCCGTAAGATAATTCATAAACAATTAATTAATACGAAGTTGCGCTTACTTTACAATTCAGAACTTTTGTGTACAAATTACTTGAAGTTGAATGCAATTGGGCTGACCATTAAATTTATTAATAAATAGCTAAAAATATTACTCTTTATTAAGAATAAGTTATTAGTGTATTATCATTAAGGATTCCTATTATACTTTAAAATTGCGCCGACTTCAAAGTTCAGAACTTCGGTGTACAAGTTACCTAAGTTTGAACAAATTTAAGTTTACCATTAACCACAGTTATAAATACCTAAAATATTAATTTATACTTTTTAGTGCTTTTCCTTGTGTGCACTCGGTTCAATTTTTTGAAAAAAAAATATTTACTTTATCATTCATCTAAATATCTTTTGGCAACGGATATATGGCCGGTTTTAAAAATAAATATAACTTTACTGTTGATAAAGGTCTGACAGTTAAAGTACCTCAAAAAAAATCAGTGTCAAAAATATGTTATTTACACGTGCATAGTACTTGTGTCATTCAGTTCTCGAAAGGCTTTTTATTTAGTCCGTGTTTTTAGCGCCAGTTCTTATTTTAGAATCAAAACAACAACAACCATTTTTAGTCACGAATTTTTCTGAGCTACGCTAAAAGGTTGAAAAAAACTTTATAAATATGTATGTGTTTATTGGCATTTCATGTTTTAAAAGCCGCAATTTTTATACTTTTATTGCCTATTCATACGGAAGTTAAAAACATTGGCCATGCGAGCCGCAATGTTTACATCGTATAAATATGTTTTGGTTGATTTTCAAAATTAAAATAAAAATGTTTTATGGAGAAGTGATGCAGTTTTTGGATTTGATTAAAAATATTTATCGCACACCGGAAATACGCATGAGATAATAGCCTATTTAGGCTTTTATATTATTATTTAAAATTTTTAATTGTTATAAACATTTGCAGATGAATTGATAATTAGTACTAACATCAACATGGAATATGTGAATATAATACAAATAAACCTGAAATATTTTTTAAAAAAAGATTTTCTGCTACAAATTTACATACAAAATTCGAAACTTGAAAAACCCGATTGGTTTTGACGTCACATGTCACATGTTATAATGGCTAGTACATAGTAAGAATATTCCACTATTTATTTTCTTGATTATTTCCTAGAGGTTAGGAGATTTCGTGAATAAGAAACAGTTACAAATACCTACTTAGTATTTATTGTAACATTAAAATAAACGTACAGCCTAATATGCTTACTTGAATTTGACGATACTGACTTTTAATGATACCTACATAGTTATGGAAATTTTTTAATTAAGTTTGCACACTTTCTTCCCATATCGGCTGTTCTGGGCACGTAAAAAATAAGGCTTCTAGGGCACTTGCAGTGGTATATTCGCACATTGATACAATACAATTTTTATACTATAAAATTTATAGGGTAGTTTTTTAATAGTTACCATTGTTTAATAAAAAGAATTATACACAAATTGCACTGTAATAATAATAGAAATACGTAACACCAAAACTATAATTACTGCCTCTGCAAATAAGGCGACTCCCCGTCATGCTACTTGTCTGATCAAGTAGAGTATGTGACACTAGAAAATGTTTTTGTGTTGCATAACAAACCTGTTCAGCTTTAGGTTTTGTAAACTAACATTTTGCCCCTCTTAGGCATACAATATTACAAATAATAATAATCAGCTTGATAAATCAGTACAGTACAGTAGTGTAACTTAATATGTGGATTGACACTTATTTTTGCTTATCTCATTCCATTACTTGGCGCTGACAGCACACGCCTGGTTTTAAAATTGTAATAAATTATACTGAGAAGTAAAAAAAAAACAGTTGAATAATTACCCTAGTACTTTTTCTTCAAAATAATATTTTTGTGTTTGTAATGACTTCCTTAAACAATTTATGTAATAAAAAATACATGCATATTTCTTAGTGTTCAACTAGAGAAGACTAAAAGCTAAAGTGTACTTCGTTTATTTGAAGACTCTTATTTGCCTTTTACTTAACAGGGGGGTACACGCCAGTTTCAATATTGAATAAGTTTTTTTTAACCTAGAGTACTGCTCCCACATCTGGGGAGCGGCATCACCATCGACCCTTAAGATCATTGGTTCCAGCCAAAAGATTCGACTTATCAATGACCCTTCTCTCGTTCATAGCCGCGCTGAAGGGGATTTATCCCTTTTCTACCGCTACTTCCACGGATTTTGCTCTGAAGAACTAGCTGGTATTATTCCCCCCTTGACTGTTCCTAACAGAACAACAAGAGGCGCGTTACGTATACATACCTTTACTGTCCAGCTACAAAAGCCTAGAACAGACCACTTGCCTCACTCATTCATACCTGGGTATGCAGATTATGGAACAAATTGCCTGCAGATGTTTTCCCTTCCCGTCCCAACCTCCAATGCTTCAAATCCCGTGTCAATAGACTATATTTCCCTTCTCTTCAGACGCCCACGGTACGTTAATACTTAGGCTTGAAGTCTACGTTGGATGGCTTAGATAAAAAAATAATTTGTCATAAGTAATCGTGTTAAAATATATTTAAATCTATTGATGGCGGCTTCTCGCATTTGCCCGTCAAACGTATGTTAACGTAACTACTTGCCTGCGTAGCCTTTTTCGCCTCGATTGGTCCCCTCGATCGGCGCGCTTTTTGAAGTCCACGCCATGTGTAGTTGTTTGACAAAGCTTGTTTATCACATACTTCTTTTTAAGACTGTTTTAATAACATGTCCTGCTTTTGGTTTGGAGTTAGTAACACGACAGTTTCCTTATGCTCTTAAACTAATTTTGACTGTTTGAAACTTTTTAAAATTGACAGAGCTAAAATGTTAATGTCACTTGTAAACAAAAAACTTTTACAAGCTATTATAAACTAACATTTAAATCGCTCTATTTTTTTTTCAGAAACAAAAAAAGAGCTTCTTAGTCCTCTCCGTAGCTCTTCTACTTATCCTAGCAGCTCGTCTCCAAACAAAATCTCCACAGTTTTCAACGGCAGACAATCCTACAGCAAGGGAACCCAGCTCTTCTACAAGATTCATGACATTCAGCTACTTGCCAGCCTTAAATTTTTGGATGTTACTTTACCCCAGTAGCCTTAGTTTTGATTGGGGCATGGATGCCATACCTAAAATTCAAAATATAAGAGACCCAAGGGTGTTTTTTACGCTCTGCTTCTATGGAATTCTGACAACAGTGTTGGGCATCTGCGTTTGCGATGTACTAGAGAAGAAATATAGGTGGTACGAAGACCAAAAGCCTTACTCAAAAACAGGTTTGTGTTTGTTATTCAGATAGTTTTGGATTACAAGATTGTTAGACAATAGTTGTGGCATGGGACCTATTTTAAATTTAATTGCTTTACGATAATTATTAATTTTTAGGTTGCGACGTATGCCATAGACGTAACTCGGACAGCCACTCGCACAGCTGCAAAATAGCCAACAACAACAACACAACGCACAATCACCCATTCTTGTGCGTTTGTCCTGCATTTTCGAAGAAGAGCTCTGCAAATCCCACATCTAAAGAAGCCATCGTCTTGTCCTTATCCATCATCATTCTTCCTTTTCTACCTGCATCGAATTTATTTTTCCATGTCGGTTTCGTGGTCGCCGAGCGCGTGTTGTATATACCGAGTGCGGGATTTTGTTTGTTAATGGGAATCGCCAGTGTTCATTTGTGGAAAATCGATAAAATTCAAAAGCATCTTTGTGCGGGGTTAGTTATAGTGTTGGTCGCGTTTAGTGCTAAAACAGTTCTGAGGAATCGCGATTGGTTCGATGAGGAGGCGTTGTACAGGAGTGCGATTCCATTCAATCCACCAAAGGGTGAGTAATTTTATTATTATCTAGTAATTTTATTATACAGGGTATCCCACCGAAGACTCTCCACTCAGGTTTATAATATTATTTTAAATAAATAAATCAGGAAACGCTCGGACCCGTACACTCAAGTTTTCAAGGGAACATATTTTTTGGTATTTTCACCCTCCATGCTTGAACCCCTAAGCATAAGGCTTTCACCCTTAAAATTTTAAATGGGAAGCGAGTCGAGTGATGGCTTATTTTAAAGGGAATTTTAGTGCCCTTCCAACGGGACCTCGCTCGTTGGAATCAAATGAGTAGTTCTCGAGAAATTAAATATTAAATATTTTTTTTAAATGTAAACAAAATGCTAAATAAGCAAACCCAAGCTCTAGTGCGACAACCATGTTGCGTTATGATTTTTAACCTATTTTTAAAGGCAGAAAGTTTAAGCTAGTATAAATAATGCTCATCTCATTAATAGCATAATAGGTAGTCATAATTATTTATGTTAACGTTATAACATAACCTGTTTCGTTCTGCTGACAACTTTAACCTAATTTCATGAGTGCATGTTCCATATTTTCCAATATTAAGTAAAAAAATTGCTATTAAATTAATTGAAACAGTTTTTGTAAAATAAGTCTTTGGAATTAAAAATGCTTTGAATTATTTTCATTTTTCACTGCTAAAAAAACGAGATGACAAGGTAATGTTTTGAAAACGTCGCGGCTGGAAGTGTTGGATATGGGGTGGCTTAGATTATTAATAAAAAAAATGTGCGACTTGAAGGGAAAAGCATTGGGAATATCTGTAGACTACCGATGGAGTCACCAATTCCAATAATATTAAACCATTTTTTCATAACCCAGTTGTGAATTACCCACACAAAAATTCCACCACCAAACCACACAGATCATAGGTATTTATTTTAAAGTTTATATATCATTTATTTCGCAATCTACAAATGCAATTATTTTTCAAAGCACAATTTAGATTTAAATAAATACGAAAATAATATATTTGCCGAAATATTTTAATATTTATTACAAAATATAAATTATGATTTATATATTTTGTCGAAAATATTTTATGAAAACCGCTTTTAATTTATCTTTCTGATCATAAACATTATTAAAATAGCGTAGTTATTACTGTTCGGTGCATAGTTAGGAATTTATAAAACTTATTTTTTTTATTTTTCCGCTTATCTGCTATACGCAGTTGTTAAATTTATGTGCTGCTGCAAATTAAAATTTTGCAGAGAGAAAGAGAGCCAAAAATGCAGGATATAAAAAACGAATATTTATAAATTGTGTTGAACTATAAAATTACTAGGGATGCAACGAGTATACAGGGTATTATGAAATTCACTGCATATGAATGGGTGACGCCTGGGGTAGTCTACAGACATACCTAACACTTTTTTTTTAAATCGAACATTTTAAAAATACTTTAACATTGCCAGACATATAAATCTTTACGGATAATTTATTTTCTGTTTTAAGCGTAATTTAAGCCACAGGTAAAAAAAAATTAAACTTTTTCCTCAGCTAAGAGAAAACAAATTAGTAGAAAGGTCACTGCGAAATCACTCCTTTTTGTCACGTGTCTTAGTTTTCATCATAGATCATAACATAATTTAAATATCAGTAAGTAAAAGCAGGCGCGGCCCGTGAAATTTTAAAGTTGTATATCTCTGCGTCTACTTACTGGACTCAAGCCAACTCCGGGTTTTTTAATAGTGAGCCTACTAGGAAAACAATATTCTGTAATTTGTGAAAAAAAGTTGAATTTTTGAATAGACCCACCTGGGAAAAAAATTAACACGCTTAGGTTCTTCATTTATTTTTTTTTTTTAATAAATTTTAAATAAGTTTCTGGTCGGCCTAGTTGAATGTTATGATTTTACTCTTGATTTGAGCAGCTGTTCTAGTATTTTAACTTTTTGAAATTGAGTGTTTTGAAAGATTTAGTTCGATTTCTTTCTTTAAGGATAGCAATAATATTATTTTTTCACACCTGTTATATAGGTTTTTTTTTAGAGAGACTTGGCAACGCCACAGCGAATACTGACGTCAAAACATTTTTTTTCTGTGACTGACTTTGCTCATTGGTTTTTATATGGCCATGTGTTTATACCAGTGGTGCGCAATGATTAAAAATTTTTTTTTTGATATCGACCTTTTTTATCATGAAGCGCCATTTATGAATATTTTTAGTCAGTCTGAATTCATACCAGCATTTACCGGTTTCAATATATGCAGTGAATTTCATGACACCCTGTATATAATATACAGGGTGTTCCCTAAGTACCCTAAAATATTTCAAGTAGCTATTCTTCAGGTCTGTCTATAAAGAAAACTTCATATTACCACATGTCCAAAAATGTCTATATTCCGAAACACAGGGTATTGAAAATTTTTTTTTTTCGTTTTTTTTTTAAATATCTTAAAAACAGAATGTTTCCTTTTTGTCAGACTTTAAACGATTACACTGTTTATCAGGGGGAATATTTTAGTTCAAACAAAAGTTTAATCGCTTCACCAAGGGCGTGCGTGTTGGCAATAGCATACCTAATTTTTTTAAAAAATTTTAAATGTTTTTCCTCAAGCCACTGCCACCAATTTAGTCGAAGTGGACAATCAGGTTGCAAAAGAGCTTAAAGACGCTGAATAATAAGGTTTGATAGTTTTGTTAGATGTCAAGAGAGCGTTCGACTCACAATGGCACCAAGGCCTTTTACATAAGCTTTATTACTGCCACAATTTCACTCTTCACTGGATCACTTTGTTCCACTTCCTTCTAACAAACAGATACAAACAAGTAAAAGTAGAAGCAGACCTCTCTAACCCCTTACCTCTATCCGCGGGTGTTCCCCAAGGGGCAGTTTTCTCCCCTATTTTGTACAGCCTGTTCACGGCTGATACCCTCAATATCCTACGGCGAATCTGGCATTGTATGCGGACGATGCGTTAATCTACGCGCAATCTTTCTATGCGAAAGCGGCAAAAGACAGATTCTTGGTCATCTCCACAAACTAATGCCTTTCTACAAGAAGTGAAAAATATCTATACATCCAATGAAAACAGAATATGCCATCCTAACAATAAAGTTTACAAACAATCGTATTTTTGTAGCCCTAAAAGTCAACGACACAGCAATTATCCCAAAGAGAGGGGTAAAATATTTAAGTGTGGTTTTGGATGAGAGATTGTCCTTCATGCCACACATATCTGCTACACTGCAGATGGCATTTGTGGCAATGCAAAGCTTGTATGCAGTACTTTCTCCAAAATCGCACCTTTCCCCACAAAACAAACTCACGATTTTTAGACAAATTATAAGGCCGGTTTTTGGCATGCCTGGTGTTCTGCATCTTCTACGCAGTTTCAATGACTGCAGACGATGCAGAATCTCCCGCTCAGGTGTGTCACGCCCGCTAGAAGGCATACCAGAATCGTGGATTTGCACGCTATAACAAACATGGAGATGATCCAAGAATTTGTCACACAAATAAGTGACAAGTTCTATATAACTAAGCCACGCAACTCCATCCTAACCCGTAATATAACAGATGCCCGCTACAATCCTGAAACCCCAATAAAACACGGGCCAATATAAATAACAAGCTACCTATTTACTTCGAAGACCCTGGTTAATTTAAAAGATTAAATCAAACAGTAAAATAAATCAAATCTGTATAAATACGAATAAATCAACAAAATACAAACATCGCAGGTTGTTCCGGATCCTTACTTTTAATTTTACATAATAATATGTACATAGTGTAAATAATTTTAGCTTATAAATATTAAATCTATAAGCTTATGTAAATTTCTAAATATTGTATACAAGAACCTTAACTTAAATAAATACCTGTGAAATAGTAAAATACCAATCGGAATAAGCAAGGGCTAGTTGACCCGCACCAACGCCAAGAAACAAAATGTCCTACTATTGAATCTAACACAGAATATTGTATATGTTGCCGGCAGCTTTCGAATTCCAACAATCTGCGAAATGCCTAGCCACTTTACAAGCCGACCATTTCGCCAGGCATTATGCAGTTTGACGAGATCTTCAGATAATTCAAAAATGCCTGCTAAAATCGTCAATCTGCTGAATTGTAATCTGAATATCACAGCGATGCTTAACTTCGTTGGCCGAGCCAGTTTCCGTGCAGTTACCGAAGTTTCAATGATTGTAAAAAAAGATATGGTGTAAATAATTGTAAAAATATTTAGTCTGAAAAATAAGTAATTAAGTAAATCGTTAGTTTCACTTTATTGCTAGTAAATAAATATAAACTTAACAAAATATGCTCTGACAGTAGAGCCGCCCTAATGGTTAATGATTGCAAAAATATGTTGTTGGACATAGCAGAAAGAAACAACCTGCACATGGTCTAGCTACCTGGCCACACAAAAATACAGGAAAATGAGACTGTCCATAAACTAACGTCACAAGGACCCCTTGTAAGTCTTACGGGACCCTAACCTATTTCGGGGATCCCGTATAGAACAACTCATCAGAAATTGGAGCGAGACTCCTGGTACGACACAATATTAGTATTTTATAGGATAATCAACCACGGAGTACGCAAGAATTCTCCTTCACATGTCACCTAAAGATATCATTCACATCAAAGTAAGAAACAACCCAGAAGGAAGATGGTGCTTAGAAGAGGAAGAATTGTCGCTTCACCTAATTACGACCCAGAATATGTAAAAGGGATCCAACTCAAAAGGCTATTAGCTATTCCGAAAAATATTGGCCTTCCATAGATCTTGAAACAGTGCAGGTGTACAACAGGTCTAACAGAGGTCTAAGTGATTAACGTAGGTATTTGCACCACCTGTTACATAGAATAGAAAATTTAGAGAATCCATCTGAGGCCACCAAGAGTCAACACCAGCTCTCGGTTTAACCGGTTCTTTCACGTTGGCGGGAATGCATGGCGTCATAGTTCAACGTGTTCTATATCTTGTGATTGTGATATATTATTTATGTATTGTATTCATCTTAAATATATGTATTTATATATGAACATATGTAACCAGGTGAAATGCAAAATATTAGTACTTGTATTTAATAAAAGTCTTTAAAAGTAATAATAATGGTATAGCTGGTTTTCCCTCAAAATGGTCCATACTGTTTTAGTGCTGACATGAACGTCGCCTGTAATTTTTCTTATATAGTATTGGGAGCGTCTTCTGCTACATGAAGCATGTGCTCCTCTAGTTTGGGGGTTCTTACCGAAATGTACCAGTCTCTTGTAAAGGCGATAGAGTTGTGTGAATGTGTCCGAACATGGCAAGTATCTTTCTGGATAACGCTCGGCATACAGGCGTCTTGTTTGCGATGAATTGCCATTTGCTAGTCCGTAACAAAAATGCATTTGAATCGTAATAATTTTCAAAGCTTACTAAGTCTTTTTTGTTGATTATACGTTATCTTATTATTATTTTTAATACGTTTTTAATACAATAGCATTTTTCTCCTAAACTAAGCTGCAACTGGAAAAATTCTAGGAGACATCTTATGTCAGGTATTGAATAAAGATTTCAAAAAATTCTTACAAATTTAAAAATATCAGTAGCGTGCCAATTTAAAAAGAAATATATATGTCATTGCCTATACCAACGCACCTGGTGAAGCGATTAAATTTTTGTTTACACTAAAACATTTCCTTTGATAAGCCGTGTAATCGCTTAAAGTTTGATAAAAAGGAAACATTCCGTTTTTAAGATAATTTAAAAAAAAAACGAAAAAAAAAATTCAACACCCTATATTTCGAAAAATAGACATTTTTGGACATTATGTTAATATAAAGTTTTCTTTATAAAAAGACCAGAGAAATAGCAAATTGAAATATTTTCGATTACTTAGGAATCATCCTGAATATTCAAATATTTTGGTACTTATTTTAAATTAAATTTTACATTTTGTTTTGACCTGCTTTCTCCTAATTTTATAACTTTTTTTACTTAGCTTAAACACAAGCTGGCAAGCTTCCTCCTGTTTTAAAAAAAAATGTATCGCAAATCCATCTAAGTACCCCAACTTATGCATAAACTTCCTTATCCTCGCCTTAGAATATTCTGAAGTTGAACTTTATCGAGAACTTCTGGAAGAAAAATTAAAAAAGTTTTCACAATATCGATTGAATTCTCTTTAAAAATTTCGTTTTAGTTTTAGATAGAGATAATATTTTATAATTTTATTTCGAGACTGAAAACATTTTGTCAGGTTGTATTTATGAATTATTATTGCTCCTAAAAAACATTTCAAATGATTCAACTTCATAAAATTAAAAGCACTAATGTTACGTACCAATTTATTACTGCGGTTAATGGTCACCTTAATTTTGTTCGTTTTTATGAAAATGTTTTTTCTTTTTCGTGCACCTATTCTACCCCCCTCCCTTTACCTTTTCTCCCCTTTTAAAATTTGTAATGGCCATGTTATATTAGATTTTCTGTTATAGTTAACATTTTTGAAACAGTTCTAACCCGCGCCTCCTCCCCCCCCCCCCCCCTCAGTTAATTGTTATAACGTCAATTACACAAAATTGGCTGTTCTAACCTCAATAACCCCGAAAATGTCACATTAGTTAACATGGTTGGAGAAATTGCAAACACCACACCGAACATGGTGATTTCCGATGATTCCACACCAAATGCTGATTTTAAACTCATGTTGGAAGTGACGTTCAACAACGAAATGCGAGTTTTCATTTTCTACAATGACATATGTCTATTTCGATAGATACCCCATCGAGTAAACGTGGCTTCGTCTGTGAATTATTAATTGTATAGGAAATTTTAAATTACTCCTAGTGGCTGCAATAAAGTACACCTTTTTGACGTAAACGAAGTAGGATAAACGATTTTTTCAATTTGAATACCTCGTCGCAAAAAACCTCCATATCCCCAATGTGGCGCCGCTATGTTGAGAAATTATTGAAAAAGGTCGAAAACAAAATTAAAATTTTGACACCCTGTATCTTGGTTATTATCAACTTAGAATTATACACTCTCGCAATAAGGACTAACTAGTCAAGGGAATGACGTAGCAATCTCTCGTGTCGAATTAGGAGTTAGGCAAGTTTGAATAAATCGCATTATTTCGACATAAGGAATCTGCTGTTGCTCTATGTACCATTACTTTTGGACCACCCTGTATAATTTATGCAGAGAATAGAAAAAAATATTTGAAGTTTATGTTTATTAAATACATATGTATACGTATACGTATAAATATGGCAGATATTCTTCCTGGATCTTAAATAAAAGTTGAAAAATATATTTTCGTTAAAATAATCTAAATTACCTCTTACTTCGTTTTTCGCAAATTTATTTTCGATATTCCTTATTTTTTCCCCCGCACAAACGTGCCTTAGTTGCTTATAAAGTCCGGGTCAAAGAAAGCTCTCCAACCATGAAACACTTGCATGAAAAATTGAAAAAGTTTTTCGGTTCGCATTTCTCCACCTATTTATTATTCCAACTTCTTCCTTATTTATTGCGGGTTTTCGTAAAGTAGACTGAGGACCTTAAGTTGCTTTGAAATATAACAACTTGGTGAAAAAGTTCCATTCGTCTCCCTTTTGTCACGCGCGCAACAGTTTTCCTTTATTTGCGTCAATCATTAAGTTGTCACCCCCGCGTTGAAAATATTAATATTAATTTGTCGTTTAAATTATGCTGTTGTCCCACGTCACAATAATCAAAAAAACAAACAAAATAACTTTACCCTTACGTTCAGATTCACTGAGAGGGTTTAAGAATTAGTACTGGTTTAAATTAAGATCTTCTAGTTGATCAGTTGATCAGTTAAATTCCTGTCCTGCCATTAATAAGTCGACATTAAAAACATATGAATTATTCTGATATTTCAGCGATTTGCTCGGTTTCCAAATGATTTTCATCTTGGAACGGATTGCTAGAATGAATTTAGTTCTATTATTGTCGACAGTACGTACTGAAATAATTGCCACTTGCTTTATAAATTTCCGAAAAAACTTAGAAAAAAATTCATAGTATAAAACTTAGTTGTCTTATTCTTACACTTGTCAGTTTGAAACTCCTGGTTATCAAATTAGACCCAACTAGCGTTGGAGAATCTGCACGATGTGCTTAAAGCAGTAACAGGTATAGCCGAAATGACACCAAACTTAACACACCCGTTGGATTCCTTCAACACGCGGACATATGTTGCTTCACTTTTATTTCTTAACAATACATAATATACCAATGGGATACAATACTTTTCTATTAGTCCGTGTATAATAAATAGTTGAAATACATTTCAGATGAAACTTTAAAAGTGTCATCAACAAACCAAGGATGATGCTGTTCCAATATTCTCAAATTTTCTTCAATGCCGAAAACAGTATTGGATCAGGATCGTTTTCTCCAGAATCCCACAAAATAAAATTTTCGTTCCTTGTGGTACTTTGAAGATCAACTGGAAGTGCAATATCGGCAACACTTATAGGATTTGGATATGGAAGAGCCGTTTTCTTTTTCGTATACGTTCTATTGTTCTCTGGGAGGCAATATAATTTGGAAGCTGAAGGGATGCTTCCAAAGATATTTCACTTGTGCAGGCTTGATATGTTTGATTAGGCTTCTCCACAGCGCCCTGTGCTCTACGTTTCATTTCAGAAACGCATTTCAGTGCCTGATTTTTAGGTGGCGCATGGCTGTGTTCCGTCATGACCTAGAAGTGAGCACCCAATGTTCTTAGACGCCCCTTACAGGTCGGTACAACTCACCTTGAAGATGTACTTGCGATATCGATGACCATCTATCAGTAGCAGATCTTTTCCTTTCTGCGATGCGATTTTCTCCATTTTACTTGCAAATATTTGCCCTTCCCCTCCCAATCTTCAATCCATTAAATCCCGAGTCACCAGAGTATATTTCCCATCTCTTCAGATGCCCACGGTATTTTGGGTTGAAGTCTACGTGGGCTGTCTCAGATAAAAGAAAAAAGATCATTACAGTACCAACCAATAAATTGACGGAAACGCTACTTTAATCTCGATCATTTTGCACAGCTTTAATTAAGTATAAAAAATTTAAAATATAAATTTCATCATTCTTACATGCTCTGTTTTTATCTATTAGTGAAAAACACACTGACAGAGTGGTAGCTAAGTATAACCATTAATGTGCCAAAAACCAGCTTGCTTTCAAAAGTGAAATGATCCCGTCGTCCCACTTTCGTCATCAACTTAGCCATATGCAATTTAGGGGGGTGTTAACGTAAGGACTTCCTGTCTCCCTTCCCAATTCTGTACACGAAAGCACAAATAAAAAACGCCATAAAAAGTGGGACCGCTCTCATCAATTTTATGACTGCAGCTCACTTCGCACCTTCTGTGAATTGACATCAGAATGTTCGCCGATAAAATTCGAAATTGTTTTTCTATTTTTAACGATGTAGAGAAATTGATTTGATAAAAGCGTTATAATATTATTTATTTATTTTATTATCGTTAGTGTGAGACTTGGAGAGTATAAATAACAAAGAATTAAATGCAAAGAATGAAAATATTAGTGGCACAGCGGACCTAGTAAGACGTTCAAAATATGATAGAGATCTGTAAGGCACTAATATTCAGTTCCAGTGCCGAGAATGTTGCTCTGCGCATGTCTGGTTTTTTGGCTGCCAGGGTATTGTCTGCCCAAGATATCTGCAATCGGCAAAATAATTGAAAGGATGCAAAGGGACGGCTTAAACAACGTTGCAAATTTGTTTGTAACCAGATCAGATGTGGTAAGAAAAGTTCAAATCTTATGAACAAAAAATGAAACAGTTTTTCAAAACTGATTTACAAACAACTGGTAACGTTGTTTGTGTCTTCCATTGCATTCTTTAAATTTTTTTGCCGGTTGCAGATATCTTGGGCGGACTATATCATTAGCAGCTTTATGTCTGTTAGTGTGAATCGTTCTTATATTACACTAACTCTCATAGATGGCGGCATTGTATATTCTCTACCATTTCCGTCAGAGAAATTGTGATAAATATGCAAGATTGCTATTGAGGAGGTTTCCTAAAGGGTTGCGGCAGTCTGATGATTCCCAACAAGACTCCTTTGCACTAGACGCACATTTCGCTAACATGAGCTAACATCATCAAGAGCGGGGATTAAAATTGAAACTCACACTAGTGTTCCATGTTTTAAATTTCGAATTATTAAATATGCCTTCCTTCTAATTTCATTTTCTTTATTTTCACAGCCTATGGAAATTTGGGTAGCATTTTAAATGCCAAGGGGCGCGTGGAAGACGCAGAAACTCTGTTTAGGATGGCTCTGGAACATCGACCAAATATGGCTGATGTGCATTATAACCTGTAAGTTATTTATAGTAGGTTATAGTAATAACAAGCCGACATAGTAAAGTCTTTTTCAGGATATTTGGCTATGACTTATTAACTGCAATAAAACTACCTGGTCGGCACCTTTTTGTAGACAAGGGCGTAAGCACTACTGCAAATTACTGCGGTTATTTATTATATTATTAATATTTAAATGGACAGAGTTAAAAACGTTTTAGTTTAAAAATGGTTTAAAAGAGGATGTTAAATATGGGCAATAATATTTTTATATAAATTTATTCAAATTCAAGAATTATAATTTAAATAAATTTGCCGTGACTATATTATGATAATTTCTGGCAGGTTTCGGAATAGTTAATAATCTATTATTTATACATATATCCAGTTTAATTTTTACCTCGTTATTCTAGGCTTCAAGCGAGGGTGTGTTGACAATATTTTCATATCTTTTATTAATAATAATAAAATGATTATAGGTAGGTTTTAAAAATATAATTTATTCAAATTAAAAAATTATAATGTCAATATATGAATGCTAACCAAATATACATTTCTATCTTGAAATACTACTTCACATCCAGCTATGTTTCGCTGTCGCTATCCTCGCCTAACTTAATTACAAATGGTTGAAATATATTGTCTACAGTAATATAAGAATTTTCTAATTTAATTACATATTGTACTGAATTTTTCTTCTCACTATAGCCAGAGGAATCTTAGTTAAACTATATGTTTCAACCACAGCAGCACTAACAATATATCCCCTATTAACCAAAGAACTGTATACGTTCTTGACAATTTCCCTAGCATCGACGGATAAATGCTTTTTCTTCAGCGAATCACTAGCAGAAGCACTATCAACGTTTTCTCATGGACGCCACATAATGCTGATATCACGTAAATATGTTATAATCCAAGTGAAGGTTTCACGTGCGAAATAAAGACTGACTTATTTGCCTCAATTTTCGAAAACATGAAATATATACTTACCGGTAACAGGTATAAAAGGTCGGTCAAAAAGTAAAGTAACTTTTATTATGTCTACATACCACGAGGAAGTTTTAGATATTTTTATTTTTAAAATAGAAATTATTACAATGCGGCCCTGTCGACTGATACTGAAAATTCCAGGGTGTATACAATGGAGCCGATCAGCTAGTTTTATTGTAGTTAATAAGTTATAGTCAAATATCCTGAAAAATACTTTATCCATTTGTTACTTGTACTAAATTTAGCTTAAGATTTAGCTTATTTACCTAAATTTGTATCAGTGTATAGTTGTATCAACTATTCCTATCAATGGCTTCTTGTCCTACTTATTGGACTTTACTATAACATTTAAGGGCAGCAATACATGTTATAAAACATTATTAAAAAATTTATTTACTCAACATTCTTCGTAGATCTTTATAAAATACGTATCCTATTCTTTTATAGTCAGACATTTTATATTATAGTTTACAATATTTCATTAAATATGTACTTTACTGGAAAGCCACCGACGATACCAAACCGTATCTACACTAAAGGAAATTGCTCATTTTATTGCCATGTTTAAAGAGATAATGTTCTGACATTTTTCTTTATCCTTTTTCTTTCGTTTTATTTAATCTGTATAAGATATCGTAAATCAGTAGTTTTTGTAACCCATTGAAATTTATTAGACTTTTTCTTTTTCTTTTTATCTTAGTAATAAAAGGCACAGTTAACATGGAACCAGGAAATAAAAGAAAATTAGCTTTTTGTCTCGATAATCAAATTAAACTTCTCCGGGACCCTTCGGATTAAGAAAAAGTACGGGGAATACTTTCTAATAAGTTTTCGCTGTCCGATATTAGTGTTAATCGCAAAAAAACGAAATCTACTTCGGATCAATTGCTGAGCTTTTGCGCCGAACAATTTTTGTTCTTTGGAATTAATTACTTAATTATGAAGTTTGGACATGCACGTACCTGGAAAAGGCGTTTCATCTTTAGAACCACACGTGGTTGGAGAATTATTTTGTAGGTTAAAAGCGTCTAACATACAGGGTGGGGACTTTACCTGGAACAAATTCGCTAGAAATTTAGGAAAAAATATTTGTGAAGAATGCAAAAACACGTCGATTGAGATGTTTTGTGGGCTTCACACTCATAACAAAAATTTGTTTCTTCAAACCCTTTAAAGGGGTAAAACACAACTCAGCTTACGTTTTTTAAATGGGAAGATACCACTTGTGGTACCTTGTTGGAAATCTCTTTAAAGAGAAAATTGCATGTGCTGCGCATGGAGGGAGAGGGGAAGGAGAGAAATGAGAGCTGGCCATTTGGTTTCAACCAGAGCCATTAATCTAAAAACAAACAAACAAACAACGATTTAAAGGGTAAGTTTCAATTAGTGTTGGAGTCCTTAAATTAGAAAAAAAATCGGCAGACCTTCAGATTTGTCCTAAATTGTAGCTTTAAAAACAAAATAGCACATATGTAGCACATTCAATTTTCTCTTTCAAAGAGCTTTCCAATAAAGTACAACACGTGGTATCTTCCCAAAAATAATTAAGTTGGGTTATGTTTCACCCCTTTAAGGGGTTTGAAAAAACAAATATTTGTTATGAGTATGAAGCCCACAAAACATCTCAATCACGTGTTTTTGCATTTTTCACAAATATTTTTTCCTAAACTTCTAGCGAATTTGTTCCAGTTAAAGTCCCTACCCTTTATAAATTGTTCCATTATATTAGGGACATAAAAAACTAGAATTCAACGGAAAGTTTTCAGGAAACAATTTTTTTTAATTTAATTTCAAAATAAAAATTTTGTAAAGTATAGTTTTTCGAAAGTTGCGTGTTGAACTCATATTTTAGAAAACGTAAATAAAAAAGTCAGAAATAGAGACTCAGCAAACCTGAGCAAACTTACGCATATTCGCCCTTACTGAGTTTTGTCAGTTCTGCTTAGGTTTTAAATGAAACTTCTCTGGATCCATTCGGATTTTGGAAAAGTACGGGGAATATTTTCTAACAAGTTTTCGGTGAGGTTTCCGGATCGGATGTTGACCAAAAGGTGCCAGCGCGTCCACGTAGTGCTATATCCAATAAAAATATCTCTAGAGTACGTGAACATGTTGCCGAACATCCCAGAACCTCAGTTCGTAGTCGATCTCAACAGTTGAACATAAATCTTCATCAAATTTTGACCAAAGATCTGGCATTGCACGCGAATAAAATTCAACTTACTCAAGGGTTAAAATCCCCAGACCACGAGCATCGCTATGCATTGGCGTAGAGGAAGATGGGGAATTTCACGCCAAGTGCACTCTGCCTTCTGCAAATGCGCCAGAGCAGGGAGCACACGTAGCTGTTTCATAGTTGATTCCAGAAACAGGATCTGCTTTTTTTAGCTGTTTTGTAGCTGTTTATAAGTTGTTTCCAGAAACAGGGTCTGCTTTTAGCTGTTTTGTAACTGTTTAGGAGTTGTTTCCAATATTTTGTTTTTAGTTGTTTTGTAGCTGTTTCTTAGTTGTTTCTGCAGCTGTTTAGAAGTTTACAGAAACATGGTCTGTTTCTGGCTGTTTTGCAGCTGTTAAGGAGTTGTTTGCAGAAACAGGGTGTGTTTTTTGCTGTTTTGTAGCTATTTGGGAGTAGTTTTCAGAAACAGGCTTTGTTTTAGCTGCTTTGGAGCTATTTAATAGTTATTTCTTGAAACGGAGTCTGTTTCTGGAAAAGAATCCTAAATAGTTACAAAAGAGCCAGAACAGACCCTGTTTCTAGAAACAACCTAAACAGCTACAGAAAAAAACTATGAAACAGCTACAGAAACAACTATAAAACAGCTACAAAACTGCTAAAAACCAAGTCTGTTTCTGGAAACAACTCCTAAACAGCTACAAAACAGCGAAAAACAGACCCTGTTTCTGAAAACAACTCCTAAGCAGCTACAAAACAGTTAAAAAAGCAGACCCTGTTCCTAGAAGCAACTATGAAATATTTGCGTGTGCGCGCTGCTCTAGCACATGCGCAGAAGGCAGAGTACACTTGGCATGAAATTCCCCATCTTGCTTTACTCATTAGCTAATTTTGTCTTAGAAAAAGCTAGAAATAATGCAGAATTTTACAATAAAATTTACTTTTCCAATGAAGCTCATTTCCATCTCGGAGGTTGTGTGAACAAGCAAAATTGTAGGATTAGGGGAAGTGCAAATCCTTGAGCGATTGAAGGGAAACCTTCACATCCTGTTCGAGTAACCGTGTGGTGTGCATTGTGGGGCCGCAGGTGTTCTAGGGCTATTTTTTCGTGAAAATGACGACAGTGAAACGGTTGAATTTTAATTCTGGTGAGATGTTAAAAATACGACAAATAATTATTGAATGACTGATTTAATAATATTTCCTATTTAATTTCTTAAATATATTCCCATTTTTCTCACAATTTTAAAAATCTGTTATGCACGAATTCTAGACGATTGCTCCTTTGGTTACAAAGACCATCTAAAAATACGTCCACTTCAGTTAGATTGATCAATTCATTCCATAAAATTACTCCACTAGTTCAAACACAGTTCCATATTAAGTTTCTCTCCTCTGTAATCCACTGTATCGTATCACCGCATCCCTTTGTTAATTGCAAGGAAGTTCACGACATGCTCTTGAGGATTAAATCACAGCTGATCAGGGTTTGTCGTTTTGTCGGCTAGAATTGAAGCGGTAACATCTTCCTAATTAAAAAAAATCTGTTTACCTAATTTTTGGAATTTAGTCCAGTTCTTATATTGCTTGATGCCAAAAATTGGTGTCTACCACTTTCCAATAAACGCTGTGAATTTGATGTACCATAGTAGGTAATATTGTACAGAAAAATCATCAATAAGAAATAGGCATGTATTTTTTCATTGGATAATACATTATCACAACATAAACATCAAAAACAATTTTAAATCTTTGAAAATATTTTCATATTAAAGTGTCCTCGTGCGTGCATAAATCATATCAAATGGTTGACGGCTAACAAGCTTTGAATAAGCATTATTTTTAGTTACATTCGAAAATGTAATAGTAATAAATATTCCCTGTTGTAAATGTTAAAATATATGCAATTTACACATATGAAAATATGTACAATCCTTTGGTGTTCTCATATCATCTATAACTATTTCAATAGATATTTTTAAATTCTATGATTTGTAACGTCAAATATGTTTTCGTTTGATTTTTGGTACGGTCGTTAAAATAAAAGCGGATTTAGCAACAAAATTTCCCGTTTAAAAATTTATTTGAAGTAGTAAATAAATTGATTTAATCTAATTCCTGTTTTTTCAATTTAAATAGTTTATGGAATATGAATTTTCATAGCTGTACTATTTTGTTTGTTTTGTAGTAGTGTATTGAATTGAAAAATATTTGACGGAAAAACAAATATTAAAGCTGATAATATTTTAATTGTATAGTTATTTAGAGGATATATTTTATTACTTTTTGGTTTTTGGTGTATTCGAGCCAGGGCGCGTAGGCTTGAAGCCTGAGTACTAACGTACCGTTGACATCTAAAGTGAAGGGAAATGTAATCTCTTGGGACGGTGTCTAGAGGACTGAAAATCACGGGGGCGGGAAAATTTCTGTTCCATAGTCTGGGGATCAAACCCTAGATATGACTTAGCCGGAGACGTGGGATTCTCGGGGTTGCAAGTTGCGAAAATCAAAAAGAGTGTGCGAGGCTAGGACTGACATTTTGTCACTCTTGACACAATATTACATAAATGACAATTAGTTGGCCGACTTTACTTAAAAAAGATATTCGAAGTACAGCATTGTCAGTCTCTAGAAAGGATTCTTGTGATTTTGACGAGATACCATGCTCACTCTTAAGAAACGTAATTGATCATATAACTTATCCATTGACGTACTTTTTAAATTTTTCCTTTTCTGAAGGTTCTTTTCTTAATATTTTAAAGGATACTGTTACTCAACCTATCTTTAAGGGCGACAAACATGAAATTTCTATCTATAGAGGCATAGCCCTCTTTTCAATTTTTTCAAAAAATATTTGAAAAAGCTTTTTACAACAGGCTTCTTAAGTTCTTAGAGAGCAAAATCCACTCACCACGCCATAGTTTCATTGCGTAATAGGGTTATGGCGGACATTGACAACTCTAGTCTATCTGCATGCCTCCTTTTCGATTTAAACGGAGCTTTTGAAATTATTAATATTGATTTGCTACTTTCTAATTTATTGGAAAGGAAAAAAGGTATGGAGTTCGTGGGAATTCCCACCACTGGCTTAGGGATTTCCTGTCAAATAGTTCCCAGAGGGTTATTTTTAAGCAAGATGGCACTAACTGTTTCTCAAGTCAAAAAGCAGTAGACAGTGGCGTCCCACAATGAAGCTTGATGGAGCCCCTGTTGTTTATTCTTTTTATAAATGATATTGTTGCTGACGAATTTGGATTTTCTTATATTTCACCGTTTGCGGATGATACTGCAGTGGTGTGCTCTGGTAATGGTGTGGACATGGTTAGTAGGAATTCTAGGGACGCTGCTGTTCAGGTACAAAACTATTTTCATACTAACGGTCTAGTATTACACCAGGAAAAAACAGAATTGATTATTCTCTCACTGAAAAATTTGAATAAAAGTCTTTTAGTAAAAATTAATAAAAAAACTATAGAGCAAAAATCAGTTGTGAAATTCCTTAGAGTCTTTATAGATTCTAACCTGTCCTGGTCAAATCAAATTGACCATATGTTAAAGAAATTATCTGTTCGTTTCTTTGTTATTTGGCAACTGCGATGGAAGGTTTTTAAAGTTTTATTGCTTTTCTTACGTTCAATCTTACTTAACATATTCAATTGTATCCTGGGAAAATTGTTCCAGGGCCAATGAAGTGTTTGTTAAACAAAAGAAAATTATAAAAACCATGCTATTTAAGCCATTCCGTCACTTTGTCGTCAATTATTTCCTAAACTCAGTATATCAACTTTTTCATCCCTTTTTATGTATAATTCTGTTAAATATGCTAGAGAGAATTACTCTAGCTTTGAATTGACTTGGGATGTCTGGATCTGGACCGCAAAACGTAGTTAAGAGCGATTGGGATGATTCAAGGTGGTATGCCCATTAGGGACGTAGCACAGGCTGTACATTCCACAAAAAGCACAATGAGCCGATTGTGGCAGCTATATCAGCAAACAGGAGACGTAAGGGCGAGATATAGAGGCGCAGCGAGAGCCACCCATGATGGATTCATCCCAATGCAGGCTTCTCGAAACCGAACTGCTACGGCCAACCAATTAAAATTAACGCTGCAAAATTTACACAACATTACAGTGAGCGACTAAACTATATCAAACAGATTACATGAGGTTGAGCTTCATTCCAGAAGACCGGTCCGTGTTCCTTTATTGAGCAGAGGAAATCGCGCTCGACATTTAAAATGGGCCCAAGAGCACCTACACTGGCAAGATCAAGACTGGGTCTGTGTCTTGTTCACGGACGAGTCCAGATTTGGGCTCAGGCCAGATTCCAGGAGAACTAGCGTGTGGAGAAGAGCAGGCAATGAATCCCGTTTGCAGACTGTTCATGAAGTCGACAAGTGTTAAGGTGGAAGTGTTATGGTGTGGGGTGGAATCAGTTTAGGTAATCGAACTGATCCCATTTCGGTTAAAGGGTTTCTAACAGCCAATGCAAACCGTGACGAGATTCTGGAGCCCCTTGTCCTTCCCTATGCCGCCCGAGTCAATGGTAAGTGCATTTTAATGCACGACAATGTGCGGCCTCATACTACGAGATCAGTACGAACTGTTTTACAAGAAATCAGTATTGAGGTGCTGCCATGGCCAGCGCAATTACCTGACTTGAATCCCGTTGAGCATGCATGGGTTATGCTCCAGAGACGTATACTAAGGCAAAATCAGGTATTCCAAACGAGGGAGGACTTACTAATGTGTCTCCAACAAGAGTGGCGTTTAATTCCCCAAGAAGATATCGACAATCTTATTAGAGGCATGAAAAACCGATGTAGGGCAGTTATCAATAATCGAGATGGACACACTCTTGACTAAGGTGTATAGGTTTTTTTATCTTTAACTGCTGTATTTGCACATTCGTTTGTTTCAGTAGTTGTAAATTTACATTTCAGTATCGAACACTCCCTGTATAATTGATTATCACAGTTATCACAGTTTGAAATACTAAAAATAAAGTGTACGGTATCCAGATTTATATTGGCAACTATTATTAAAAAACTTACTTTTTCTCTTGTCCCCTATTCAGATTTGATGTGTGTATATATTTTTTATATTTATTTTGTTTTAATGTAAATCAATTGATAAAAGTAAAATTGTACGAGAAAATCACTTCACTTGCTTTTGGACTATTACAAAAGTTGTCGATTCATATACCTTTGAACGTAGCACCACTAGGTTAGGCTGTACGTTAACGTGTAGCTTTACAATATTTATTTTTGCTTATTTCCTGACGTCATGTGGCACTGAGGGCAAATAAATGCTTTTTAAATTGTAATAATTATACCGAGAGGTAAAAAAGTTAAATTATCCTAGTAATTGTCTTCAAAATAATATTTTTGGGTTGGGTTTGAGGATTTACTTAAATAATTTATGCAATAAAAAAAAAATAAATGCATATACCTTATATCCAACTACATCAAAATAAGATCGAAGTTCTGAATTTCCTTTCTCAATTATAAAGCAGTCAAGAAAATAGTGTTTGGTTTAGTTAAACCTACTTTCCCTCGGCCAACAAAACAACTAACGCTAAACACTAATCAGCTTCGATTTAATCCTTAGGAGCAAGTCTCGAACTTTCTAGCAATTAACGAGAGGAGGCGGTAATTCCGATAGTGCGGATTACAGGATGGAAACTCGATAAGAAAGCCCCTCGGAATTAATAGAACAGAAGTGACTTAAGAACTAACAATAAAATTGTTGTTATTAAACTTAAATAGGATAATAATAATTATCCTCGCTATATCGGGCATATTTAAATGTTCTAACAAGTTGGAGAATCCTTTCTGGATAAGAAAGTGTCTTATACGGAGATAATGTGGGGTTTCATTCATAAAATCGTAAGGTAAATCGAGAGATAAAATGGCAATTCTATCCAACATTTAAACCAGCTACACCAATGGATTCGATACAAGTGAATATAACCTCACTTACTTGTGACAAGAAACTTCTGGGTTTAAACAGTCCAATTTTTTGCAAACTTGACACTGCGGCACCATAGTTAAGTGTCGCAAAATATTGTCAGCTTCTTCAAAGAAAACACTTAAACGCTTCTCGCAAACACAACAAACACAATTTCACTCTAGAATAAGGCCTCGATCATCAGTGGATAATATGAATGGCCGTTTGCGTCACTTCTCGATTCGTAGTAAAACTGGTAATAACTTAACAATTTCATCACAGTGAGAAGGCAATAAGACTTAATTCGGCTATGATGCATAAAGTAGAACAAAATGTATTACTTTTCTTTATTACTTAATACTTGTATGCTTATTTTATTAGATAATTATATAGTCCAATAATTGTCGTGTAATACCGTACTGCTTGGATGGTATCAATCAGGACATTTTGTACCTACACGTTTGCAACCGTCTGCGTCTGGTTGACTCGCCAATGTAATCGACCAGTTTTAGTGCAATTCGAATGATTGATTGCTTTGAATAGTAAATAGCTTTGTCTATAGTTTAGGAACCGTCCCATTTTGGTGTACTTTTTCCGTATTTCTAATACCAATTTCTCTAATGCTTCAAGCTTTTTTTTCTTGAATGCGATACAGGAATAACAATTTTGTGACAAAACTGAATTGGCAACTTTGAAGATCTAGTTGCTAGAGCAATATCAGTGACGTTTTCGCCCCTTTTTGGCCTGTCTGTATGAAGTGTTTTTAAACAAGGTTAAAAAAGCCCCTTTAACTGTAAATAATATATAATATAACAGAGAAAACGGTTGCCATTTGCTGATAAAGGTAAACTAGGGAATATGATAAAGAATTTTGAAATATATTTTTGATCTTCTTTGTTTAGAGCCTGCCTGGCCTGACGAAGGACATGGCCTAGTTGTTCCAGTAATAAAAATGCCCCTGGATAAAATCTGGACATTAGGCGAATTCATTTTTACCGGTTAAAAAGATATTCGACAACACAGAAAGATTAATATTACCGCTTCAATTCCACAACAACAAACTCTGATTAGCTTTGATTTAATCCTCAAGAGCAAATCGTGAACTTTCTTGCAATTAACAAAGGGATGCTGTAATCCTGCTAGAGTAGATTACAGAGAAGAGAAACTTGATATGGAATTGGGTCTGAACTAGTGGAGCAATTATGGAATAAGCCGACCAATCGAACTGAAGTATTCATTTTAAAATTACAAACAATTAGGGAGTATTTCAAAGTAATCAAATAGGAAATGCATTAAAACAATAGCAGTATTTTTAGAATTATAGTTTTGAAGCAACTGAGTAACCACACTGTAAAAAAAATCGGTCAAGTGCAGGCTATACTTGCACAACTAGTGTTCCGTGGCATCAGCTCCCCACTTAACCTGACCAAACTTCGGCCACCTATTTGCCCCGCTACCCGCCGACGGACGACGCGACGGCATCAACGCCTTATCACATCGCGTATGCGCGGAGCTGAGTGGGGGGAGCGTTTCGACTGAGTCAAGTTAAAATTTTTTAAAGACGTGTAAGAACAAAAGTTGTACTTGACATCTTAGTTGTCTATAACAATTGATCGCGCCAGAATTTTTAATCCTGATAATTTTGGCTCAATCTACATCTAATTCTCAATGCTCATGATTTTTTCAGATTTTTCTGAGTGGTCCTTTTGGTGATAAGGGTGGGGGATAGAGATGGAACATTCGCGAGAATTTATTTTTCGGAAATATTCTCCGAAAAAATTAGAAATTATCGGAAATTTTGGAGAATTTATTTTATGTGTTGGAGAATTATATGTTTTGACTGCATAAATTGAATGAATATATTTTTTGGCAAAAGTATTTTTACAGTAATTTTAAACAGGTTGTTTAAAAAACACAGAAAAGAAATAATGATAGACCAAATATGGAATAGGTGCTTAATATGGAATATTATTATTATTTATTTTAAAAACTATTTGCGCCATTTACTAACTGAAGACTGATACATCAACAAACGCTTATTTTTGCACTGCCGCGAAGTCTTCGTAGCCATGTTTGCATTAGTATGGATCATACCGCCGGTAAACACTTATGCTGGTATTGAAAGTTTATTTCCTGGCAAGTATTTTTCTGTTTTCTGGTAAGACGTCTCAGTTTAATTGAAGTCCTTTGATTGCATGCCTATCCTCGAATGTCATTGTTTTTTATTGTTGGCATTGTTAATCGTTAATTTTATGATTTTAGCAAAAAACAAGGTTCAATTTAATGTGAGATTAGTGCCAAATATGGAATACACCTGAGCAAACCTGAGAAATCTGGATCCAGTGTATATTGTGCAGTCACTGGGCACACGAAGAATTCTCAGGTGCGCTGAGCGAGCATTTTGTTTGTGACTTTCTCAAATAACTTATGTTTGTGCCTTGCACAATTAAAGTCTCTTTTTGTTTGCAAGAAAGTCGTTTTTCAGTTGCTTAAACATTTTTTTTCTAAAATTGCTTAGATGTTATATTTTCTTTGAAAGCAGATAGTTTTCTGGTTGATGTGTTTGAAGATACTATTAATTTTTAAGATTAAATAAACGTTTATTTAACATATTTATTTAATAAGGTATTCCATATTAGGCTGAAAAATTTAACACACAGAAATATGCAACTTTTTGTTTATTAGCTCATAATTTCTGTTATAAGAAACTTAATCCCTTATAACCCCAAAAATATTTTCAGATGATCCTTAATAAAAGGTTTTAGTAATATAACAAACCATTTTTGCACAAAAGAACAATTTTAAACATAAATAACAAAATGGTATTCCATATTTGGTCACTTTACTCTAAATATACTTCAAGCTCCATCGGAATACTGCAAGTGGAATTAAAATAAATTTCCGTAAATTCTTATAAATTCTCCCAGAATATTCTCCAGGAGAATTTTCCCTAGAACTTTCTCGTTCTCGGAAATATTCTCGCTAATATTCCAGTAATTTTTTTTTAAAATCATAAATTCTTGAGAATTTATGCTGGGAAATATTCTCGGTCATTTACCGTTCTCCAGAAATATTCGGCTGAGAACATTCTCATGGCACAACTCCAGTGGGGAACAGCAAGTTTTAAGCGTTTTTTCCGATAAATGTTAAAAAAATGCATAAAAAATACATCATATTATATTATATTGTTGAATTCGTGCTTCAATAAGCTTTCATTTGACACGATGCCCTTAAAAATTTGTTTTACATTTCTCATTTAACCCCCTGAAATTAACCCCCAGAATCAAAATTCAACTTTTTATATTTCACGTCTATAATTGGGCCACCACACTCTACCTATGTGCTAAATTTCAAATTTTTATATCGAGTAGTTTCAGCGAAAATTGCCTGATAGGCGGAATTTTGCCACGGAACCCTAAAAATTAGTGAAATTTCACTCAAATTTCACTCAGAAAAGTGTCAATGTATAATTTGTGACAATGCTGGCTCGTTTAACTCAAATCGCCGATAACAGTAAAAGTCATCACCAAAGTTTAATTGCACCAATTAATATTTTATTGCTGGGAACTTTGAGCAATGAAGTATCTTTAAGAGGATAAAACAAAATTGTTTTATGTTTCTAAACGAGATAAAAATCCCACAGAAGGGCATTAAAACTAAATTTTAAAGAATTGGCAATGTTAACTTTATGTTGGAAACACTCATTGGAAACGAATTAAATTTTAACTAGAATGGCGTTTGCACGTCTTCTCCACAAAAGCAAATGCATTAAATCATTTAAAGAAATGATATTTTCCTTTCGGCTACTTAGCTTGCAGTCTCCTTGTCTTTATTTATAATCCCTTTCGCAATATCTCCAATTAATCTTAGACTGAGGTGCCAAAAACATTGTTTAATTCAACGCCTCCAAAACCGAGTATTTCTCCCTGTCACGCAAGAAATCCTGCAACACTTACCCCATCCACATGAATGGCCAAGCCCTACAGAACAATAATACGTTGATCTTTTTGGCATCGCTTTCGAACATGATTTCAGCTGACACAAACACATTACTTTAGTAGCCACATCAGCAACTAAAAAGCTTGGTTTTCTCTTCTGAGTCAGAAAATTCTTCTCCTCTTCCAACTTGCATCCTCAATGTCTCCCAAATAAGACCTAACCTAGAATACTGTTCCCACATCAGAGGAGCAGCATCACCTTTGACACTAAACATGCCTAATTACAGTAAATTTTTTTTAACGCGGGCCATAGGATTTTACATGGTAAAACTTCGACCCCGTGTTAGGCCTTGTTTTATTAAAATAAATAAAATAAAATACATTTATTTCCTATTGATTTACAATATTATAAGTTTGGGATATTGTCAAATGTAAATGAGACCTTACAGTTAATAAAAAGTAAATATACAAATATACAATAAAAAGTAAATTAAGTTATTAACGATCTGAAGGTAAAATTTTAACCAAAGATAGTTTGTATTGATAAAACTGCAGCAAACCCAAGCAAAGTATTTAAAAAAATGGGTTTATTTTATAATAAAACAAAGTTTTGTCTATCCCTGTATATATCCATGTAATAAGGTATTATTGACACTTGCTGGTAAATGGTATTATAAAAAGGTTTGACAGGTTGTAAATTAAAAAGGAAATGACTCCGCTGCTGGCGCCGGCAGCCATCACGGATGCCGGCGCCGGCAGCCCTACAGTAGCCTTGCTGGGTGCCGGCAACATTAGAAAATTAACGTCAAAATAAGATCAGAATCAAAATATCTTAATTCAATCAAAAAATAATAATTTATTATAGTGTACACTTTATGGAAACCTAAATCTTGCTTTGCTACAAAAATATAGCAACTGACTGGTTGTACTTCCCCAGTTACTGTCATAATATTTTTTCACCGTATCTGGTACGTCTTGCACCATTTCGTTATAAATTTCGGTGTAGCTTTCTTCAAAAAATGCATACGCAAGTTTTTGCAGATATTCCTTGCTCTTATGAACCTCTTCCATGGATATGCTAATCATTTTATTTGATACTTCTCTATTAAATATTTGAAAAACGTGGAATAACCATATCACCAGTTTCGCGTTCGGGAAGCTTTTCGAAAAAACTTTTCTTTTGGATGTATTGTGATTTTGTTCAAGCTCCAGGATGCATAGAAATTGTTTACACTCACTTACTTTCAAGAAAACGCCTGGCAGCCTTGCTTACACGTGGAACACTTCCTTGTTGACGTTTCATTTTTTATCTTGAGTGGTCTTCCACTTTTAACACAGGCTAACCGCAGATAATAGTATTTCGGAGCCGGATTAATATCCAGAATAGTATTATAATTTCGTTGTATTTGATTGTCAATTGTTCTGGTATCACGCAACCAAAACTCATTGTTTGTGGCTTTCTTGTAATAGTCTACCAAATCACAATTAAAATTTTCATATAAGAAAATTTACCACCTACTTTTATCTTTTTATAGCTTTCACGCAAAAATTTAAACAACACAATGTTTACATATCATTTAAAAGATGTAACTATTATTATTATAGGTTAGAACTGCCGGAATTCCGTTGTGGCCGTATCTGGACTACGGCTCCGGCACCCGAGAAATTTTGTATTCGGGTGCCGGCGCCGGTATCCATGCATCAACATTTTGGGAACCGGCGGCGGCAGCGCAGTCACTTCCAAATAACAATGCCGATCCTTTTTCTTAATTTCATGAAACGTAAAGTGTTCTTAGGACTTTGGATTTGATCTATTTCAAGTTTGAACTTTATATATAGCTGTAATATAAATGGGGATAACATGGGGTCCGTTCTCTCGCTTATCGCCGCGCTGTTGGGGTTTGTCCCCTTTGTACCGATATTTCCAAGAGTCCTGCTGTGATGAACTAGCCGGTATAATTCCCCCCTGGACTGTTTTAACAGAACATGAGGCGCGTTATGTATGCATCCCTTTACGGTTCAGCTGCAAAAGCCTAAAACATCCCACTTCACTCGCTCGTTCATACCTAGGGTCTGCACGTTACGCAAAAAATTGCCTGCAGAGATTTTTCCTTCCCCACCCGACCTTCAGTCCAATAAATTCAGTGTCAATATCCTTAGATCCACCCTTAAGTTAGTATGTAAGTCTACATGGTCTGTCCCAGATGAAAAAAGGCAATATTCATTTAAATTTCCTAAGATTAACAACAAGTACTTACTCAGAGTCGAAATCCCTTAGTCAAGATGATCATATTTGACAAATCCAAATCCAATCTGAAACTTAGCTCTAACAGATTCCCCTAATCCATGGCAACTTCTCCATTAAGATCCCATCCAGAAATCCGGGGTATCGGAATTGTCGCTCCCTAAATTCCCGCGGCTAATTACTCGAAAGTTTGCGAGTGGCTCTTAAGGAATTAATCGGACTTGATCAGTGTTTAGTGTTTGTATTTGTTCCTTTGTGGGTGTAGAAGAATGAGAATCATCGGTGTATTTATCGGACAATAAGAGACAGCCTTTATCGGGAAGTGTTTGTTTTTTATGACGAATTTAGTGTTTTTGGGGTAATATTGCAGCGTCCGTTGTGAGCAATAAATTTAATGATTTGAGCAATTTTAAGTTGTGTGCATTTCAAAAAATATAAATTGGAAGCAATAAAATCACCTACTGTTTTCTGCATTATTATTTGAACGCTGAAGCACGTGAATTAATTGAACTGTTTACTCATTTTTACCAACGCCACCCTAACATTTTTTTTAAATGGCAACCTATGTCAAATGGGGGCTTGTTGAGAAGCTCGTTAATAAGTATTAGCTTTAAAATGTAATTTAATTTGTTTTGTAGATTTTTAACGGGTTTTTGAAAAATGCTGTAACAAATTATAAAGGGCAAATCTGGTGCTTTGTATCGGGAAACCGAGGAAACCAACAACAACGTGTAGAATTCTTTTGCATATTCTTTATCTAGTAATTAAAATAAGATTTTTATTTATTTTCATTTGTGCACTTTTTTGATTCTTAATCTCTTTGGCTATGTAGTCAAAATTCCAATAAATCTAGTACTTTACTCATTAAGTTTTAAAGCGGTTCTGTGTGTTTTTAATAAAAAGTGGTATTATCAGAGGGGCAGAGTATTGCAATTTCGATGTTGTGTTGCGGGGCCAGAATACGGGACCAAAATACGGTTTGCGTGATATATAATGCAAAGTTTTCCGAAAATCCAATAACGCAGTCAACTGTGAGTAGGATGATTCATAAACTAGAGGAACGCGGTTTTCTAAGGGACTTAACTACATAGAAGTGTTCGACCAACTGCCTTAAATGAAGACAAGAAACTTGATATACTCATATCTATTGATGAAAATCTTTATTCCTCAACCAACCAACAACCAAATTAACAGTTTTAAGATTTTTAAAAAGCCAAAATTGCCAGTTAATATATAACGTGTACCTTGTACACTGAAGAAGCTGACAGACTGACTGACATATCAACGCACAGCCCAGGGTCTAGAAACTTGAAATTTTGCACAAAGGTTTCTTGGGCATCCACTTAGAAAGGGGTTTCCAAATTCAACCCCCAATGGGGTAAAACGGGGGTTCAAACTTTGTAAGGAGAAAGATATTAGATGGTCTTATTAACCCGAAACTTAATAGAAGTTTCGGGATAATAAATGTTTAAACATGTGTTTCTTTTGCAGTTTTTAATAAATCAACCCCTAAGGGGGGGGGGGGGTTGTAATGGAGTAAAATTGTTATACCGCGGACGAGGTCGCTGGCAAAAGCAAGTATGATAAAAATATGTTAGAAAATAACATATTTTTACAAAACAATATTTTTTCTGATGAGGCTAAATTTTATTTAAATGGGGTGGTTAACAGACATAATTATCGATTCTGCCTTCAGCAAAACCCACACTGGATATGTAAAGCAACGTCCTAAGAAAGTAAATGTGTGCCTGCATATGTAATAATATAATTTAGGGACCACCTTTTTTGCCGAAAATCTTACTGAACGCTATTTAGATTTCCTCACATTTGAGTTGATACCCGTATTAGCAGATATTTTTCCTCATGAAGTTGATCCAGATATTCCACCTGAAAGAATTTGGTTTCAATAAGATGACGCACCACCCCATTTTGGTATTAATGTCCGGAGGTACTTAAATCAAATTTCTCTTGGCTGGATAGGTCGACGAGGTGCAGTTGAATGGCCATCGAGATCTCCGGACACTTTAGCTGGCCGCAGTGTTGCCATGATTTCAATGTTTCATAACTCATTTATTCAATTATAACTTTTTAATCTTCGTACAACCCCGAAGGCAGTAATCCTACGTACTAACGTACCATGGGTTGTATGTCGGAAAGCCGACAAGTCCTTTTAAGAGGGTGTGTGGTGTAATGCCTCCTGAGTAGAGGAATAATCATTCCATCAGTGAGCTATATTTTTGAACTCACATATTAAATCAAAAACTATGAAGTATAGTTTAAGACTTTTAAGTAACGACGACGCAATGAATACAAAACTAAAAAACAGAATTATTATTAATTAGAGTTTAAAAACTAAAAAACACGCTTTTATGCACTGAAAAAAGTCCAGGCAAAGATTTGCCTACAATTTTGTAGCACCCATTTTTCTCACAAATTGTCATACTATTATCTACAAGTGTAAGTATAATTTCATGTCGGGGTTTTACACATACTTTACAAATTTGTAACAAAGATTTGTAGGGGTGGGTCTTTACTTCAGGTTACAGAATATTCTACATTGTTGTAGAATATACTTTGCCAGTAACTTTGGACGTGGAATATACAAGTTGTAGAATGTAGTTAATTTTTTTTGCAAAGTATTTAACAGCAAAACATAGTTTTCTTTTCAACAATCCATCATGTAGAATCTTTTGCAAATTGTTTGATTTTGTCCTACAGCACTTTAGGATAAAAAAAAAGCCGTGTTGCCGCACATTACATTATTTTCTGGATATTGCCAAATAAGAAAATAACGTTAGCTATTTAAATGACATAAAATTATAAGGACTATTTAATTTTAGATAATAAATACATATTTATGCAATGCTTATTATTTTTCTCTATCGAACAAAACAAAAAGTATAAGAAATATACCCCTTTTCTCCTCTATTCCTACATCAATATAATCACTAAGATATTATCTGACAATGCTGCAACGAAAACCGTTCGTTACGCCCGACGCGTAAGGCGTAATTAGCCGAAACACCCGTGTGTTCTGGTTGGAATTACGCACAGCCCACAGTTCTACCGACTTCTGCTTCCGATCTTTTAAAGTGATGCAATACTTTTATTTTTCTGTTTTTATTTTTACTATGTAATAAATAATAATGTGTGAGACTAGTGTAGAATTATTGTTAGAATCCTGGGGCTTCCCCGAACTGGTAGAGATATTCAAAGGTAAGAAATTTAACTTAATATATCAAATAAAAGTAATGTAATCTAATAAATAATAATACAATCTTCTGGTGGTCGCGTCTTTGTACGTTTCTTAATTTGCAATATGGCGGAACATCTCTAAATGGAACTATACAGAGAAATAAAATTATAATAAGCAAACTCTAAGAAATGATGTGCAATTATATTATTATAGCATATATGTTCAGAAACTAAGCGTGAAAGTAAATTAAACTAAGAGAGAACCAACTTTAATTGTTCTTAATTTAATGTTAATTTTTAAGTTTTTGGGCCAAGTTTTCGGTCACATTTTGACGCATGACTGTTATTAAATAACCTGAAAACGTTTTTATAATGTGTTTCGCCAATGTCATTTTATTAATCTATTAAATTAAAAATTCGGTCAAGTGCAAGCTATACCTACTTACACAATTAGTGTTCCGTGCCATCAGCCCCTCACTTAACCTGAGTAAACATCAGCCGCCCGATCTCCGCCCATCTGCCGCGCTACCCGCCGCCGACAGACGGCAGCAACGCCGTATCACATCGCGTATGCGCGGATCTGAGTGGGCCAAATTAAAAATTTTGAAAAACGTGTAAGGACAAAAATTGTTTCTTGCATCGTGATTAATATTTTTTGTTAAAAGACTTTTTCTCTAAAACCAATGGTTCAGCAGTTATAGGGAAATAAACAATTAAATTGTTGATAACAATTGATTGCGCTAGAATTTTTCAATCCTGATAATTTTCGCTCAATCTACACCTAATTCTGAATGTTCACGTTTATTTTTCAGATTCTTCTGAGTGATCCGTCTGGTGGTAAGGGTGGGGGACAGCAATTTTTAAGCGTTTTTCCCGAAAAATGTTCAATTTAAGATATAAAGTGTGTATTTTGAATGACCATGTGTAAGTATTTTGGTTATTTTTGATTTTCATGTTTTGTATTTATATTTTATAAGTTGATTAATCTGATATAATGACTAGTGGAACATGTTACCTAATTACAGAAAAATAAAAACTAAAAATTAAATTTTTGTTTTAGTAACATTTCGTATGCCTTTATAGCTTTAAAAAAAGGTTTACACTTTCACAAGTTGGATGCCTCAGTTCCACCAATTAAGTCTTGTGTTTGAATGGCTCTGTAAGGGTTTGTAATTTACGAAAGTATAAAAAACTATTAAACAGGATTACATTTTGCCATTAAGACGGTACAAGTATTTTAATTTTTAAATAATTGCAAAAACTTAATGAAACCCAACGCAAATTATCCACTTGGTTGTATTTAAACTCATCTTCATCTTGTTTTTTAAAAGAAATAAAAACTCACAAATTCAAAAGTATTTCTGAAAGTTTTTGAATAGCCTTAAAATAAAACTGTTACGCATCATATGTCTGCAATATGACATTAATTTTTATATATTTTCGTCCAGCTTTACAACATTGCTGTAGCAGCTTTCGTAAACTGCAATACATAGTTCCACAAGATTGTAGTAATTATTACACCAGTTCTAGTTGTTCTTTATGGCGCATCCACTATTTTTTGTAAAGATTATAATATACTCGTATATATATATATATATATATATATATATATATATATATATATATATATATATATATATATATATGCGCCATAAAGAACAACTAGAACTGGTGTAATAAATAATTACTACAATCTTGTGGAACTATGTATTGCAATTTACGAAAGCTGATACAGCAATGTTGTAAAGCTAGGTTAAATAAAGTATGAGACCATTATATAATCTGTCACTGTACGGCCTATAAAATGTAGGACTAGTCCTAGCACAATTTTTAAGAAATGATATAAAAATTGTGGTTCTCATACCTGCATAATTTGTTCCTACAGATTCTCCAAAAAGTAAAACCAGGTCTTACAATTTTACAGGAGATTACCTCACAAATTCCAAAATAACCTTACAATTTATGGCTCCAGTGGTTTGATATTGTAGGAAGAGGCCTTACAATTACGTCAGGCTATTGCTTTAAATTTTAAATTTTATTTTTACAAGCAATGAATGTCATTATTACAAAAAATGATAACTTGTTATTTTTATTGTAAAAACTTTTACTTCTTAAACATAACACTTACAACAGCAGTTTCTCAAATGATATCCTACAATTTGCTAATACTTATCTAACAATCAAACAAGTCATGCAGTAACAATTTTGTGCTATCTAGTTACATTCCTTGTTACCGTCCCTATATGTCCCTTTTTTTGTAGAGTCTAATCTTACAATTTTAGTACTTAACCGTACAAATTTTTTTGCGTGTGCGTAGCGCACTAAAAAGTTAAAACTAATTATTTTCCTTTTATAGCTTATATAGCGGTCTAGGCATAATAAACAAAATGTAATGTAGGTAGGTAACTACATCACATTTTGTTTATTCACAGTCACCTAGTTAGGTGCATGTACGGTAGTTATAAATATATAATAAAAACATAATATAAATATATAATAAAAACATCTACCCCTATGTATCTGCGGTATGGGTTGGTTTTTCGTGGTGATGTTCACCGGGTCCCAATTCGTTTGAATACTCTTACTATGCCCCAATATAAAAAATCAGTTTTTCAGCGTGGCTTTGTTTATAACGCTGTAATACAGTATAATGAGTATATAACTTATTTTGCTTGCACCTCCCTTGCACTGTTTCGTAGGGGGGTCAGGACTGATTTGTTTAGTAAGCATCGAAGCGTTGCTGTAGATTGAGTGCCTTTATTGTATCTTTTCTTTTTATTCCATTTTTTTGTATTGTGTTAAAAGGGTTAATGGTGAGTAGCCGGCATCTGTCGGCTAGACTTCGCCCTTTGAGAGTTATGATTTTGTCTTTGTAATTTATGTCTCTTTATTTTTGTAATTTCATTTCTCTCAATAAAGACTATTTATTATTATTATTAATGTAAGCGACATAAATAGTAATATGGCGATGGTAAGCACATCAGTACGCCCAACCCTTTTAATTACCTATTTAAAGACAAAATATTTTGTAGCTGTACAAATTAACAGAAAACCTGGGTATGCATGTGTGTGAAGTAAAGGGAGGCGCAGTTTGTAAGTAGCTTTACTTTTCGCACTGTAAAAATCAGTTGTTTACTGCTAAAATGGCTAGATACTAAACTGGATATGTTTGCTTAGGGCTGCCATAGTTTCGTGCGAGCTAGAATAAAATATAGGCTACAATTTATCCAGATAACTGTAGTATTATAAATTCCCACTCTTAAACGATTCTTTTGGCTGAAATTTTGTTTAGGTGTTCCTATTTTGACTTAAAAACATGATGGCCTAACTTTTGTTATGATAAATATTTCCACAAGTATGATTCCGGGAAGCAGCTAAACAAAACTAGGTCTACTTTTTAAAACGGTAGCAAATTTCTAAAGAATCATATCGAAAAAAATGTTCAAAAATTAATAAGTAGCAAATATCCCGTCCCTAAACATATTAAATATTGAAAAAATATTAAATATTGAAAAATGTTAAGAAATCTAGTGATGAGCATAGATTACATAGTTGCATTTTAACTTGTTTGGTAGTTTTGGTATGTTTTTGGAAGTGCACTTAAAAGATACCGTGAAAAAATTTGCTTAAAATTACAACGTCTGGCAATCGACTTAAAAGGAGCCTCGAACTTGCAAAAATTTCTTTGGAAAAAAAATTGTGTGACAGACCGAAAATTGTTTTCAACCCTTAATTTTCTTCATTAAAGCCGAAAGGTCAAAAGAATTTAGCGACGATCTTAATTAAAATTACCTAAAACTTTTGTTCTTAAATAATGTTTTCGTTTACTTCGCTTCTTTGTTAGTTTTTGGGCGATTAGTTAAGCTGTAGAGTTCGAAATTGAATTTCAGGGAAAAGTTATTCGTGTTTTATTCTTGGATATGGCTGCCTTACGTATTTCTAAAGTTAACTAATGGCATTGATTTTTTGGTAGTGAATTAAAACGTTGAATAAAGGGCCTCGGTGGACTCTTTGGCTCATTTTTCGTGTTCCATTTGTTTGATAATCTGGAGACCATAGGCATGAATGCGCGAAAGAAGTGGAATGTTCTAGGCTTTTCTAGCTGGACAGTAAAGGGATGTAACGTAACGCGCCTATTGATATTCTGTTAGAAACAGTCAAGGGGGGAATTATAGCGGCTAATTCTTCAGAGCAAAATGGATAAATCCCCAACAACGCGACGATGAGCGAGAGAAAGGAGTTTCTTATCTTTATGCCTAAGAGACCCATCTCTATCTTTGGCGATTCTGTGCTAAATCTTTTACTTTCCTATATCTAACTGCACCTCTCTTCTTACTATTTGATCTAAGTAACTTAGTCGAGACCTAGCTCTACCTTGCGTACCTTCTGTCGTTCCCTCCATAGTCAATTGTGTTAGACCGCCATGTCTAAGAATGTCTACGATCATCTAGCCTCTTCTTTTCTGTAACATTTGACAAATGGCCCTTCCCTCCTTAACTTAATTCAGTACTTCCTTTTTTGTGACCGGGTCTGTCTAACTTATATAACTTCTTTATTTTTTATAGCTTTACACCCGTGTAATGCAGTGCGCCACATGTATGCTTATATTTCTATCTCTAAGTTGTTGGTTAACGACTGCCTCTTCTCTGCGAAAACTTATTTATTTGCACTATTCTGCTTTGTAAATCACGCTTGCTGCGATTGCCTTTTGCTGTGGTTCTGTCTAGGCAGCGAAATTTCTAACAGCCTCTAGTCCTTTTCTTCCAAGGCTGACGTTTATTGTTCTTGCATTGCCAGTGGGTTCTCCTACGTCATTACATTAATTGAGTTAGGGTGTCCTGCAACGCGACCCGTGAGTTTTTTTACAGGTGGGTCAAAATTTTGTGGACAACTAGTGATATCAACGCAACAAGCAAAATAAACTTTTTTAATTAAGGAAGGTTTTTTAATAATGTGTCTAGTTTTTCCAGGAAATTATTTACATATAAATGAACACCGCAAAAATCATAAAATAGGTACTGTTGTGGATTGAACATTGCTACTCTAGATGTTTATGACTTTTTTCTATGTGTTTTAGTACCGTAGATTATTAGCGGCTTCCCGTTTTGATACCTTTAGCGTCTCCTTAATAGATGTCGCGCCTTGTACTAAAAGTCCAGAATAAATGGATGGTGTTATTTTCTGAGCTAAAAGTATGATTATTCGTAAAATAAAATTAGGAACGCCGCCGAAACTCCGTTTTCTTTAATAAATACAATACTGGCGACTAGACATAGTAATACGATCTTCATCTACGCACATGCAGGCTGCCAGCTGTAGTAGCTATGAGATTGCCAATAATTTGGCAGAACAAGTGCTAACTTGTTACCAATACACCTTTTAAAGCCGATCGAATTTTGTAAATAACAAAAATTTTAAAAAAATGTCTACATTAACACAGCCTCGAACCCACGACCTCTTGGGCAACTCGCTGAGATTCTACCTCTGGACTACGCTGGTAATGTAAGAAAACCGGTCCGATGCCGCTATATTTGATTACGCTGACGTGGCTGAGATCGTATTCATAAATTTTTATTTTTAACCGCTAATTAATAATACATTAATACAATGCAAATACAATGCGCATATTAGCTGCCTAATTAGTTTTTCTTTTTCCGAACCAAATGTTTTGAAAGGGTATATTTTACGGGGCGGTTTGAGTCTATTTCCATAGTGGGAGTGGCCCGATATTATTGGTGGGCCGTCGACACATTGTGTCTCTTTTTAACTTCCTAAAGCGCGTATGTTCTGTTTCTCTCTTAGTTTTAATGAATTTATATCGTCCATTTAAACCTTTGAGGCCAATTTAAAATACGACCCATCCCGGAGCAATTTTGGATATATTTCGACGATGGCTTCGCTTCATTCTTTCTTATGGAGTTTTCGCATGGAACTTGCACTATTTTGAAAGAAAAGTTTGGTTTTAAAAAATAAATTATTAGGTGGATCATTGAAAATAAATTTCATTGACCGCCTGGCCTTCAAGTAAAACAACTGCGTCGTCTGCGAACCGAAGCTGGGATATTTCATCACCTTTTAATAAACGCCTGCGTTAGGGTTCTTAACGTCACTTGGCACAAAAGGCAAATGGCTGCTTTTTAAATTATTGTAATAAATTATACCAAGAAATATTTTTTTTTAGTTAATTTATCCTAGTAATTTTGTTCCAAATAATATTTTTGGATTTGTAATGACTTCCTTAAACGATTTATGCGATAAAAAAATACATGCATATGCATTAATCGTGTTTTATAATAGTCAAACTGCCATATAAATTCGAAACGCGTCATAATTTTTAAAACTCAATGAACTACTAAATTTATTATCCAAATAAGGGCCACTACTTCCATTCTTAATCGACCTATTTAGTCATAATTAACTTTAATTACAGTTCAGATAGTTTTACATGCCACGACGTTGAATTACTGTTGACACATTCCATAAATCCGAATAAAATGACTGATTAAAATGGCGATAACCCTTAAAAGTACCGACCTTTATTTTTTGTTACTTCCTAAAAGAGGTTGCGCTTACGGCCTATAAAATATTACGGCTATGAATATGGGGCTGAATCGTTTGTGCGACGTTGTTCGTAGAGATCTGCTAGACACTGTAGGCCAAACTAAAGTAGCCCCTATTTTTAAAACTTAAAAGCTTTATTTAAATTCGACCCACAGAGTATTTTGGAAATATATTTATTATTAAACTTGGTGAAAAAGTATAAGTTTTACGAGCGTCCAGGTAACATTGTAGAATAGTAAAAATGCTGAAACTGCTTATTATTACATTTCACATAATATAAAATGATTTGGTATGAAATTGCATTATTTAGAAGCCCTTCATATTGGTTTTGGTCAAGCGCAAGGAAATTGGAAGGGATTTATAAAGGATGATCATTGATGAAGGTACAGATAATTTTTAGAAGTTTTAAAAAGGTCCAAACCTAGAACGGATTTATTTTTGTGATAAGTACACTTAGTAAGTTCACTAGTTTCTCTATATGGCATAAAGAAGTGAGTTAAGCTATTATTGAAGTGAACGTTATTCGCAAACCATGAAACATTTTCTTGTATAGTGTAATACATATTGTGAATAGTTAATTTATAATGTCATTACTATCGTTAAGTACATGGATTTATTAGGACCGGATACGGGATGATTTAACATTATTTGAAGCCAAAACAAACCATTCTAAACGACACTGTAAACACAATTTGTAAACATTGGCCACATCTTATTTTACTAATTTTACCTATTTTTGTACAAAAAATACGTTAGAAGCATCACAAGATTGACTAAAAGTAATAAAAGCCTTAATGTATTTTATTTTCTGCTTATGATAAATGATCTATACAGGTCTAAATTAAGATCTTCTATTTGATCAGTTGGTTTTAAACAGGTTTTTGTGCTGTCATTGTTAACAAGTTGTCATTAAAACTGATGAGTTATTCTAATATTTCCACACTTCGCTGGGTTTCCAAAAGATTTACATCTTAGACTGTATTGCTGCAATGAATTTAGTTCTATTATTGTAGAAAATACATAATAAAATTGAGCTTCCCTTTATAGATTTGTAAACAAAGTCAGAAACAACTTCGTAGTATAAAAGTTACTTATCTTATTCTTACAGTGTCAGCTTAAAACTTTCGGTCGTCAAATTATATTGGCAAAATTGCAATTACTTTACTTTTGTTTCGATTCTTGTGTGGTGTATTTTTGTATACAGTTAAAGTGCTTTCTTCCAACAATAAGCCAGTCACTTGTCCAAGTAGGTATTTTTGCGAATCCTGATTTTATGGAAATTTGAGGTCAAGAACAATATAATTTCAGCAAACCTAAGAAAGTTGAACTTTGTCAAACTGTCTTTTACGTAAACGCTAATGATCATGTTTAATAACGTACATAAATACTACTTACCTAAAATAATATATTTCCGGGATTTTACCACTGGACTTATACGACAATACCATTCAGGCTTTTTTTATAGAAATACTGTAAATATGCTTGTAACTAATGTCTAAACAAGATTTTGCTTTTTAATAGTTCACAAAATACACACTAATGTTTAAAGTTTTTCAAAAAGCCACAAACACATACTGCCACAAACAAAGCTGAAACACACGATAGGCCCCTAGGAAAAGCCAACAGCGTAAACACAAATGAAACCTAATTCTTCTCTCCCTATGTTTCGGAGTTCAAGATTACAAACCCAGTTTCGAGGTTCCAGATTAAGAACCGTAAATAATCTACGGCACCGCTCACCCAGGCACAATTCGTAGTCAAGAATAAACAAACTAACCGATCCGTCTCTGATGTGCTCGTGGACATTGACCCCGTGAAATAGGCTAAGGTTTCTTGATGTTCCATTACGCATACTCCCAGAGCCCTATTCACTTGGCAAAAATTGGGTTCTATCCGGATCACTTTTTGAGACTTTGGTGTCATTATATCTCTTTCTACTACCCATCTTGCAGTAATTACGCATTTCGCTTAAAAGTTATGATTCGGATCGATCTAATTGTTTTCAATCGAATATGCACCCTAAAATTGACGTAAATGACGTTTAACTTGCTCCATGCTTGGTCATTTTTCCGTCGTTTAGCCGGCTTTATAGCTCTATTCCGCTTACCCCTTCCAACTTCCTAGGTCAAGCGCCGGCGCGGCGGTATTGTGAAAGTTTGTGAATAAGAAGTAATATTTGAAAATACAAAACATTAGCCAGGTTCTTTTTAATTGGCTTCCGCTTTCTTGGGTTTCTGTCCCAAATACAAACCTAAGTGAATAATCTGCAGTAAACAAAGCTTGCCTTACACCAGTGTAGCGACTAACATATTTGTTGAGTAATATTATAAAGTCACAAAAACTATTCTGAAATCGAATTGCTTCTGTAATATTATGGAGTTTTTCTGTTCTCTTGTGTTTAAGACTGTTTGACTGTCACGACGCTGTAAAAGAATTCGGTAGTTCGTCAGTGAACATAGAAATAATTTCAATAACATACAGAAAGAAAAATTTTGATCTTTTTTTCGCTTATCCTCTTCTAGCGTCTTTTGTCATAAATATGACCAGTAGGGTTTATCTCTATTCCATAAGGGTAAATTAATTTTGACACATAAGGAGACTTACATAGGGGAAAAATGAGTGATTTTGTAACGTTCTTAAAAGTCTATATTAATTTAAAACTATGTCGTTCCTCACCTTAAAACAAAAAACATCCCAACTGATAGCATTTGTCATTTACATATGTCGTCTGGACGCTGGTAGATAAATAGCATGACACGCTTTTGACAGTAAGAAGTCCCTTGATCTATTCAAACACTTCTAAAACACCGGAGCGATAAAAATGAGTCTAAAGATGGGGCAGACATACTATACTACTATACTACAAGTGGATTTCACACGGCGCGTCGATGCCATGTTCTACAGGCAAAAGCGACGAGCTGCGCCGTCCTCAATGAATTTCAGAATACTTTATACCCCTTTTAATTTGTTATAGGTATCCAATATCATAAAAATTAAATCTTGTTGGCACCTTACCGAAAACGTTAGTTGTGAACATGTGAAAACGTATTTGCAACAGACGGCCTTGATTTTGATTCACAACCCTTTGTCCTACACAATTTTCCCTTATAGCGGATCCCAAATTGCTGCCCTGGACATATCCAAGCCTCTGACAAGATATGTCACTTAGCACTCCCTAACAAACTACATTCTTGCGTGCCCCCAAAGCTATTTTATAAATTTTTTGTTCCTTAAGGTTCAGGTATTTGATGCGACGATGATTTTCGACATTTTTAAGAAAAAATAATAAGACCATGAAAAAATTTGTTGGTGTTTAAAAAATATACCTTGTTGAATAGCAAAGTACCATTTATTTTTTAAATATTGGCGACTCAAATTAAGAACGTGGCGTCCTCTTCAAGAGATTTGCTAACTACTATAATGGAAATGTTTTCGTTTCGTCTTTGTCTTCACTATCGTGATATTTGATATCTTTCTTAATATTTTCGTCAAGTAAGCCCATTTTCCCCGTTATAAGTCAGCTGATTTCCTTAATTTGAGTCGCCAATACTCCATACAACCGTTTGCCAAAAGTATTTAGGAAAATATGTAAGTTAATAAAAAATACCTTTTGCTTTGACTTTTTGGTACCGAAAGAATGTACAGCTGGTTAATCAGAATAAATAGAATTTCGTTATTACCCACACTACCTACTAAAAGCTTGGTTTTCTCTTCCGAGACAGAAAAATATCCTTATTCCCTTCCAGCATATATACACTCTCTATGTTTGCCAAGTCTCTAACCTAGAATGCTGTTGACACATTTGACATTCTCAATTCTATCCAAAAAAGAGTCATTTGACTCATCAGGGGCCTAGTCATCACAAGAAAACTTCCTTCTCTCGCTCATCGCCGCGCTGCTGGGGATCTGTCTCCCTTCTAAAGATATATCCACGGATATTTCTCAGAAAAACTAACCGCAGTCATCCCCCCCTGACTGTTTCTGACAAAATAACAAGAAGCTCGTCACATATGCAACCCATTACTGTCCAGCGTACTACTTCTTTTGCTCATTCATACCTAGGGTCTTCAGATTATGGAACAAATTGCCTGCAGATGTTTTCTCTTCTTCTCCCAACTTCCAATCCTTTAAATCCTGCATCAATAGATTACATTTCCCTACTCTTCAGATTCCCACGGTATGTTCGTACTTAGGTTTCAACTCTACTTGGGCCGGCCCAGATAAAAAAGGTGCAATCTTTAAAATAGCAGCAGATTTTAAAATAATATTATTGTTTATATTTACAAAAAAAGTGTGTAAAATTACAAAAAAAAAGTAAACAGACGAAATGGTTGCAATTTAATACTAATCCAACAAATCTTTATCATTTCCAGTTCACTTATTGACTTAAATTACCAAATTTGTTCTTAACATTTTTTATTGGGTAATTGGAAAAGTTTCAAACAAGGTAGTTTTGTGCGTCAGTTAAAAAGATAATTACTTTAAAGTTTTTCTCTAAATCTAATTTTAAACTTCATTATCCGACTAATTTTCGAAAAACTAACGAAGAAGCCGAGTAAACAAAAACAGTATCTCGGATGGAAGTTAGAAACTTTTAGGAAATTTTAATTAAGGTCGCCTCTAAATCAATTTAGTTTAATGACTAAAGGTAAGGGTTGAAAACGGTTTCATACCTGGTCTGGATAATTGAGTATCGCTCGGCTAAGAACGTGATACTACTTTGGCTGTTTCATAATTAAATAAACAGATTTAGGGTCAAGCTGCAAACTAAATGTCAACCTTTGCTGAGAACACTTTATTGGGCTCTCTCACTCAACCTAAATTTCAAATTTTTAATAATAACATCTTAAATCAGTTTATGTTATACAGGACGGCCCACCGAAAGCTTTCCACTCAGGAGTTCTCTTTTTTGTGTTCCGTGTTCTCTTTTTTGTGTTCCGTGCTAAAATTAGCAAAACGGAACATTTATGGAACCACTTAGGTGTCCGTCCGTCCGTCTGTCAGAGGCGATTTTCTCTGAAAATATTCGACTAAAAATTTGAAATTTAGCATAGAGATTGAGTGTGGTTTTTGGTTCCAGTATGTCACATGTTTCCCGTCACTTGTCAAATGCTAAAATCCAAATTTGATATATAGCAAGTGTTCAAGGTGATGTGATAACTCATTTAAAAAAATAATGGCGTCGATCGGCCCTTTGGTTCCAGAGATATAGTTTCTTGCGATTACTGCCCTAACGGTAGGTGAAATTTGGGTGTTTGGTAGAGGTCGAATAAACCTTTCGACTGGTGAAATTATGTTTCGTAAATTTTGACTTAAAAAAATTAAGATTCCAAAATTTTTACCTCACCTCGTATAAATAATTTTCTATTAATTATATAAATTATGAAATTATTTTACTTAATGACAACAAAATATATATTAGTACATGCGAACTTGCTATGACTCGTCTATCAGTTAAGGTCAATAAGGTTTTTATTTATTTTTAGCAACATCGTAGTCAATGGGTGACAAATAAAACTATCAAACCTGAGCAAAGATGATATCCTTTACCATTTAACATTTTAATGGTTAAAGTCACCCCCGCTTAAGGATTGAAATTTAGGAAATTCTTATATTAAAATAATATGTCCCCCTTAAAACTAAACTTGACGTGTCCGACTGTTTTTCTGCTTATTACATCAAAAAGGAGAAATGCTGGTTAAATATTTTCGGCTACCCTGTATCTGCTGTACGATTACAAAAAAAAAATCCTGAGGTGTTCCGTATTTTTAATCCAGAAATGATAACTAATTAAAATTCAAATATACTGAAAAAGTCTTAAGAATGACATAGACGTAGAGAACAAGGGACGGCTGGCATCTGCTGTTTCGCGGAAGGCAGCCGACTGGCCAGCGAACTCGTGTACGGTGTACGGTCGGAATTATCCGAACGCGTGCAGTTTCATTGTTCTCTTAGATTATTATTTTTACTTTTATGTGTATTTTATGCAAAAATGTGCATTTTTAAACACATAAACGACAAGAAATAGGACAAATACGTTCTAACTCTTATGTCCTGCACTCGTCAATTAAAAATTTCATCCAGTTACGCTGACATTCATTTTTCGAGACAAGTCTCGAATCAAGAGCTGGATAATAGACGCAGATATGAGCACCCATCCCTTTCCCAAGCTCTTCAATTAATCTTAAGGTGCGTTCACATGTGAATCACGGACGTAAATTATGCTTTCCTGAGCCACATGAGTCTCATGTAAACGTACAAGGTCCTGAACTACGAACCGCACATTTTCGTCACGAATCGTCATAATTCGGTTCGTGGCGATATCAAACCTGTTTGATTTTTTAGTTTCGTGTAGTGGATCGTAAGCTGAGCACAAAGCAAGTTGTAAGTAAAATAGCTGCTAAAATTTTAAAAATGAGTGACGGAGTTTGATTTTGGAACCTTAAATAAAAATTCTAAACTTTTAAAAGAGTCTCCAGTAGCTAAATATCGAAGAGTTATTTCTAATTTGATTTTTGATGCAAACAGCTTCCCTCATGTAAGTGTAATTTTTTTGAAAGATTGGGCTAACGCTTTCTAATTAATATGGGAAGTATTGTTTCGACATTCCAAGTACATTTTTAAAATATTCTGGATCCTAGGTAAGTTCCTTAGCTAAACTAGTACAATGTCTTTGAGCAATCCATTCCCTTGTCTACCATCTTCTATTTTTCCTTTTCTTGACAATTTTTTTCGATAAAATACTCCGTTCTTTCAACTCACCCATAATTTGAATTGCTTCACTTACCATCGACTGAATGTTCACGACTACAACTGCATACTTATGTAAACTTCCGCAAAGAAAGAAGAAAGTTTAAATTCGTAAAATTTAAAATGTGCAAATCTACGACTGTGACTGACGATCGTAAGTTTACAACCCGTGTCAACGCACCTTTAGACTGGGGTGTTAAAAACCTTGTTTAGTTTAACGCCTCCAAAATCTAGTCTTGCTCCTTGTCACGGCAACACTTACCCCACTAATATAAATGGCCAAGCCTTATAGAAACGTTTCGAACATAATCTCAGTTGACACAAACACATTACTTCAAGCCACATCTGCAGCTAAAAAGCTTGGTTTCCTCTTTCGAGTCAGAAAATACTTCTCCCCATTTAACTTACACACTCTCTATATTTTCCAAATAAGATCTAACCTAGAGTTCTACATCTGGGGAGTGGCACCACCTTCGACATGATTTAACATCCCTGCTTTTGTCCCAAAAAAAAAACGTTCGACTCATTCACCCAGTCCTCGCAAGAAAACTCCTTTCTCCCTTTTCTCTCTTAAGAGCTAGACGCTATAATTCCCCTCCTGACTGTTCCTAACAAAACAACAAAAGGCGCGTTACGTATGCATCCGTTCCTTTTACTGCCCAGCTATAAAATCCTAGAACATCCGACTTCTCTGGCTCATTCATACCTAGGGTCTCCAGGTTATGGAACAAATTTCCTGCACATGTTTTCCCTTCCCTCCCAACCGTGTCAATAGATTACATTTTCCTTCTCTTTAGATGCCCACGTAGTACTTAGGCTTGACGAATACGTGGGCTGTCTCAGATAAAAAAAAATCTAGCAGCAGATAGGAAAATATCGATAAATTTATATACAAAAACATTTTATATAAAAACATAGGAGCAGGGGCATTTCGGTCTAGTAACTGACCAAATTGAATAATTTTGCAGCGTAAAAAACTTTCTGTAAAATTTTGACCCATTTACAGTGACACTAAACACCCGAGTTATAATTTATAATTTTAGTTCTCTACGTGCATCCCATTCTCCCTTTTTTACTTTAATTACAATAATTTACGTTAAACTCGCACACATTTATATATTCCTTTGTTGGAGTGTATGTTTTAGAGCATTTCTGTCATTTCTACAAAAGTTGTTTTATTTAACGTCAAAACAAGGACATTTTACAAAGAGTTCGGCTTTTGTGCCTTTTTTCCCTGTAATATAACCTCTTGTCTCCTAAAAATATTACTCTGCAGAGCAACATTGTTAGAGTTGCGCTAAGAAGATGGAGTATCGATCGTGTTGGTAAACAGTAGCGTCTCTTTCCGTAAGCATTTTAAATTTGTTTACTTAAAAATTGTATATTTGTGTACATGGATACAAGTTGCTCGCTTTGAGACTTTTATACCGTGCATTTTCAAATGGAAAATATTGCGAATTTCAATCATACAAAAAATGTTTTTTAATTAGGACTTAATAAGGAATAATATGCATGGATTTTTTTATTGCATAAAGGAAGTCATTACACACCCAAGAATATTATTTTGAAAAGAATAATATAACTAAAAATAATGTAACTAAAAAAAACTATTACTGCTCGGTATAATTTATTAGATTAGCGGCGGGTATTATGGAATAGTATTTTGTTTTTGCATCCTAAAATGGGACCTAATACAAAATATTAAATATAATATACGATTAAGGTTTACTGAAGGTTTTGTTTCTAATATTCTTTGAGGTCGTATTGATACATTCGATATTTTTTTAAAAAATGCATTGTTTTCAAAAAAGTTTTTTTTTTAGGGTAATATGGAATAGTCGGGTAATATGGAATTTAAATATTTTAGACGTTTTTAAAACTATTTAAGGGTTTTAAAAAAATTTCACGAATACATTTCTTAAGTTTTATATATAATTTTTAACAGAACTGAACATAGTAGATACACATTAAAAATAAAAATGGCATCAAAATAGTTTATTTACAAAACTCACAATCATCTGTAGCACCCTCAACACCAGAACACTCGACATGGGCCCACATTTCACACATCATACACTGTACCCACTCCTCTCCTTTGCGACTTTGCGAAAAAGTTTCTTTGTTTTGGCATTCTGTAAATAAGAAGAAATGAGAAGAAATTTTATGATGACAATCGCGGGTAATATGGAATAGTCGGTCAACATGGAATACTACTATTCCATATTACCCGACATCGCCATTTTAATTTTAGTTGCAAAAATATGGCCAAAAAAAGACGCTAGGAACGGCTTATGTTTATCCAATTAAAGGTTGAAGGGAGTTTTGTCGATCACACCTCAGAAACAAATAAAAAGGATCATTCTATATTAGAAATTTATTAGTATTTCTTACCTTATATGAAGTTTTTACACACCAAAATTCAAGTAAAGTAACATACTTTCGCATTGAATGCCTTTAGCATACTGATTTGCCGTGGCTGCTTGGTTACTGCCTACCGGATGGTAAGGACAGTGTTGCCGCTGCGTAATATTACTTTACTTAATAAATATAAAGGTATTCCGAATTACCCGAATATTCCATAATACCCGCCGCTCCTCTACAATTTAAAAACTTGCCCCCAGTGCCAAGGGATGTCAAGAGATAAGGAAAAATAAGTGTGAATCTACCTACATGTTAGCGTAAAGCTTGACTGAAAGTTGAACAGGTTTATTATGCAACACAAAAAACACCCACATTTCCAAGTGTCACATACTCGATCCGATTTATTTTTTCCTCTTCGCAACACATCAACCAATCAGACAACAATTTAACCTCGGAAACGAAGGTGTGCGTATAGACGAGTAGCATGTGGAGAGCCGCCTTATTGGGGCAGACCGTAATTGAAGACACCGGTGCAAAAAGGAGGTAGCTCCATTTTTATAAAATTTTCAGGAGACAGAAAAAACTTATTTTCTTAAAAAGACAAATTCTAACGTACTTTTTGTAAACGCTATTTTACAGTTTGATGGAAGATGCGTAATGTCTTAAAGTTTTACGTTTTCTAAATATTTTGGTTTAAGCATAATTTAAAAAAATACATCAAGGAGCTACCTCCTTTTTGCACCGGACAGCGATATAAAATCTGTCAGCCCCTAAAACTAACTACATACAACCAGCGGATACGTATTTAGTGCCCGTTTACATGAAGATATGTATTTGTGGCGCTTTAGTGCTAAAGGACCGGGAGTAAAGATGTAAATCAGGATTCGGTAAAGTCAGATTCATTCTAGGTTGTTGAATAATAAATTCATCTTTAAAAATGGCACTGGAGCTACTGTATGCAACTTTTTGTATGTGTATTCCATTACACGGTAAGAAGAGACAGCAAACTTTCGTTTTTTTTGGATGAAAATAGTTTTCTTAAAAAGTCCACTAAAATGGTCACTTAAAAGTTTATCTTGAATAACCGGAACTCCTTCAAAGTTGCGACACGTATTTTTTTCCAGGGGTACCCATTCTTCTGGTAACACTATTCTTTCTCGCTTTTTTTTCTTCTTTCCAGTTTTTCTTTCTTCTTTCACACAGTTATTCTCGATTTTAACCACAACATAAGAATTTCCTTCAGGTTCCGTTTTTTTCGCCACATTTTTTTTCCACGACCTTTCATCTCTAACTCATTTTTTGCTAACTTTTTTACTTTTATTCTTTCATCACTGTCAGTCATTCTCGGATAGGGTAGAAATCTCAGCACTTTTGTCTTCTGACAGCCCACGAAGACTGAAGCCTAAGTACCATCTACCGGGGTGTACTGGGGAAGCCCAACTCACGAATTAAACAGAGAAAATCGCCCACCACTAGGTCGGGACAAAAATCAGGATCGTTGTCCGAATCATCAAACTGTTCACATGACCTACTGCGAGACATTTTACTGATTTATAAAAAGAAAGAGGAAAATGATTGGAATTTACTTTTGCTCAACTGATGGTAAACAACGGTCCACAACTGATAGTAAAGAATGCTCAAAATATGCCAACAGCCTAACACAATAATGACGGCACTACTTCTTTATTGTTTGCAAATCCAACATGTGTTAATACTACAAGTGCCGCATCGAAGCAGCAGAAATATGATCTAACTCGGTGCAAAAATGAGGTAGCTCCGGAGCTGCCTCCTTTTTGCACCGAATTAAAGTAGGAGGTATAGGAATATTCCATATAACCCTGGTACAAATGAAAGAATCTACCTCGTTGTTGCACCAAACGATGGAGCATCCTTTTGTTACTGTGTTACGCTGTAAAACTAAAAATCATAAAAAAATGGAGCTACCTCGTTTTTGCACCGGTGTCTTCAATTGTTGTTTGCGTTACGATTGTTTTTATCACAGTGTAATTTAAGTGTATTTTTTATTATTAAACAACGAAATACTTTTAAAAACTACCCTATATTGTGTTGTTCCAATGTGCAAAAAGACTACTGCAAGTGCCCTGAAAACCTCATTTTACACATGGTCAGACCAGCCGATGTTAGAAGAAAGTACAGGGATTTCCAAATAATAGTGAACAGGTCTTATAACTTTTTCATTTTTAAAGGTGAGAAAAAATATTAACTATGAACGTTTTGGGGATCTTTATGGACCATTTATATATCAGCAAAACCATTGAGCATCGAACAAAAAAAATTGTATAAAACATCTATTTTCTCGCCTATTTTAAATTGGATGGTATTAGAGAATTAAACTAAATAGATACTTGTAACGTGACAGAACTCATGTTAACGTCATTGCCACAGATGACTCTAAACGTCAATAAAACTTTAACTTGATTAAAAGTTTTGAGCAACAAACTGTAGGAAATGCACATAAAAATTACTATCGGCAACTAAACCAATGATAAGGAAATAGTCTTATCTGATGAAAGAAATTTTTCAATTTCCAGTACACCATTTTTCTTCATCCTTCATTTTGCGGGATAAAATGCCGATGCTTGTTTCTATATCGGTCTAAACGCCACATTCGCGAACCATAAACACAAAATTGCCGGATATTTCCTAGATTGTACAGGGATATCGCAACGATATCTCCTCTTATATGGCAGATATACTGCTAAACGGTGTGCCGCGAGTAAACAGTGTCTTTCTTCGTATCGACTTCTTTGCATTTTTAAAATATTATATCGCGTGTTTCCAGCGTTTTAAATTTAATAAAACGTTTTCCTTATTTAATTTAAGAGGTCGTGCAATGCCTTTCATATAATATATCTTGAGGCGAATTGAACCACCGCATTTAAAAATAAAATTATTTAATAGCAGATAGAGGTTAAAAGTTACTTTAAAACAGGTTTTATCTACGACTTGTATACTAAATTTATATTTTTTTATGATACAGTGAGGACATAAAGTATGGAATAAATTCATTATATAAAAAATGACGAATCTTATGGAAAATCGCTCAGACATTTCAATTTTATTTTTTACATATTTTAAAAATATTTGTCACTGTATAAGGTGGCTCAAAAAAGTACGAAGTACGTGGACTTTTTTTAATGGAATACCCTGTAGTTTTTACATTTTCGGATTCTACGTAAAATTCTAAACATTTTTCATATAGCATGTGATACCTATATCGGATAGTTTTGGAATTATACAGCTTTAAATTTAATTACTAAAGCCCAATAAAGGAAATAAATATCCAATCCAAACCAATCCTTCAAATCTTCCAAAATTATCGAAACCTGGCAAGTTTGTTTTAATTTTACCACCCTTTAAAACTGTTTTGTTCTATACAAAGACGCTTAAAAAAGTTGGATATGAGTCAATTGAATTTTTTTAATATTTCTTTTCTTATTGGCGGTGTTTGCTTTATTGCATTACATATATCGGCTAGTTCCTCAGACCAAAATCCCTGGAAGTATCGGTTGAAAAGGGATAAATCCCCAAAAGCCTGGCGATGGGCGAGAGAAGGAACTTTCCTTGTGAGAAATGGGTTATTGAAGAGTCGACTGGCTCTCTTTTGGATGGAATCAAGGATGTTGTGTCAAAAGTGATGCTGCTCTCCAGATGTGGGAACAGTACAGGATGTCGAGTTTTCGACACTTTCGCAGTATCTCGTTTATCTTTAAAGATAGAGAGCTGCAGTTTCCGCAATACTGCGCTACTTTTTCGTGAAACTTATTATTCTATAATAATATATATAATTTTCATAGCTCCCTTCGGTTCGTAGATATATAGCGCTTTTTAAAATGTGTCATTTCCAAGCACCCCTCGTATCTCAGTTCCCTTTTAACTTATCGATAAGACAAAAACTGATTATTATATAGTTTTTTGCATAGAATCCAGTGGCGTAGTCAATGTTTTTCTAGAAGGAACTAATTTGATGATAAAAACCACAGTTGCATTTTTTTAACGGGACACCCTGTATATTTTGTTTCTATTCGATTGTCTTTTTCATAAGCGTTTAAAAAATATATAATTGTTGGTATATAATATCTTTTGGAATAACTGCGGAATTTTAGAATTGAAAAAAAAAGAGTATAATATTTCATTGGGGGCCGTGATATTATAATGATTTAAAACAAATGAATATAATAATAGTATCGTTTCATGGCTGCTAGTCAGACTGCTTGTCAAAATTTGTAAGAGATCATTTCAAAAATTATTGTTCTCAAAACCTCTACTCGATATTTATTAGTGTGTTTTCCGTTGAAAAAAATGGCTGATATGAGAGTTTATCAGAAGTTTGAAAAGTATGATGTGTTAGTTAGCTATATTGAATCGAATGAAAATTCACATGATGCCGCCGAACTATATGTTAACAGGTAGTACGATTTTATATACATTATAAATTTATCTTTTGCTTTTTTCTATATTTATTCTAGATATCCATACAAAAGATAATCTTTTCCCGATATATTTTGTAGAATTAAAATAGTATATTTCATTACCAGTCCGGAAAAAAGGATTTTTCTGTGCGCGCTTGACAAATTCTCGTGTGAGGCGCAGCCGAACACGGGAAGTCAAGCAAGCACGGAAAATCCATTTCTGGACGTGTAATGAACGATATTTTTTATTATACTTCTTTGAAAACGATAACATAAAACAAAATATAACATAAAAAAATACATACATACAAAATAAACTTGGAATATTTTTATTTTCACAACTGTTATCGGAATTTAAAAAAAAAACTACTAGAGTAATTAAAAATTAACTATTAATAATGAAAGATGCCACTTTTTCAGGTTGAGAGAACAGTTTATTAGAATGAATTTAATTGACAGAAAATTAACAACGCTGACAATATGGTCTTTGGCAGGTATGATGCGTTTTCATGGTAACTTTCAAATCATTTAAAAGGTGATTTAAATTTGTCTATGTCAGATAAGATTGACAAAACGTCAAAAAATATTTCAGAAATTCATCTAAATATTCAAATATTTACGAAATAAAATACAAAATAGGTACATATTAAATATCAGATAGCATATAGACTTTCTTGAGTTTAGTTTATTTTCCTATACCTATATTTCTATTTTAAAGCCAAAAAATAGTCGGTATCTTCATTCAGCACACTGAAAGAACTGGAGACCAGGAAAATTTTTTCCGTGCGCTCTTTCCGTGCGCTAGCCCGAAAAAGCCCATCTTACATTATTACTAAAACAGATGAAAATAAGGTGTTTTCAAAGAAGTATAATAAAAAAGACATTAGTTAATTATGGTGCGTTTATGCATCCAAGACCAAAATCCTATAACAAGGAAAATCGACGAGGTTAACGTTTTAGGCCATGTAGATGCAATTCCTTCTACTTCGTGTAGGGCTATTGGGAAATAAGTTGGAATGAATAAGGCTCGAGCACAAACTATATTACACAAATATAAATTGTACCATATAAAATCAAAATCGTTCAGCATTTACATCCTGGGATGCTCACGCGTCTCGTTTTTTGCAATTGGTTTTTGCAGTAAACTCAAACCAGTGTGAATTTTGGAAGATCTGTGATATGGTCCGATGAGGCGTATTTCACAAGTTCTGGTTTTTTCAATCGACCAAATACCAATATTGGTATTAGGAAAACCATCACCTGTACTTTGAGCGGGAGTAGCAGGGAAGAATCGGTTTCAGCGTTGCCTGTTTTATTTTGGGAAGTCAACTAACTTATATAATTTATGAGGGAAGCCTTGCAGCGAATCGGTACCTGGGTATGTTGTACCTGTATTTCTAGATGGTGTTCCGTTGGCTTACTTATATTTCCAATGCCGGACACCCTTTTTTAGAAAATGATTTTTCTGAAAAATGGATAGAAACCAACGGACCTGTAAGATGGCCACCACGATCACCCGATCTTTATGTCCCCGACTTTTTTTTGTGGAGTCACTTACAAAATAAAGTTTACAAGTCTCGACATCGCGCTATAGAAGAACTGCGTAAAGTCAATACACTCGAATTTGAAAATTTGCAAGGACGATCGATCATACTTTTGAATGCCACGCGACGCATAAGTAAAATGGGCGAGTTTTGTGTTCAAGAAAACGGCAACAATTTTGAGCAACTTTTGTGATTTATAAAATATAAACAAAGATTTTTTACATTTACATTTTAAATTTACTAAAAAATATCCGTTTCATGTTTTATCTAAAGTTTGGAACAGTGAATTTTTTGATTCAAAGTTTGATTCAGTTATGATATTGGGATTTAAAATTTTAAAAATAAACCTTAATGTTAGTTAAATATCTCTATTCATTTGTTTCAAATCATTATATCACGGCCTACTATGAAATATTATAGTTCCCTTTTCTTTCTTTCGGAAGTTATTCCAAAACATAAGTATACCAACAATTATTATATAGTTATAAAAATCTTATGAAAAGCAACCAAATAAAAACAAAGTATATAGGGTGTCCCATTTAAAGAAATGTAACTTTGGATTTTATTTTCAAATTCGTTCCTTCTGGAAAAAAATTGACTACGCCACTGGATTCTACGCAAAACACTATGTAACAATTAGTTTTATAAGTTAAACTGTGATACCAGCGGTGCTTGAAAATGACACACTTGCAAAATCGCTCTGTATCTCAGAAATGGAGGGGGCTATGGAAATTCTGTTTGTAGCATCATACGTTTCATGGGAAAGTAGCGGAAACCGCGGCTCTCTATCTTTAAAGATAACATAGATACCCTTTAAGAGTTTCGAAAATTGGACACCTTGTCCCACTATAGGCTAGGCCTTATTTGGTTTGCTTGTGTGGTAATAGAGGGTATGTAAGTTGGAAGGGGATAAGTATTTTCAGGCTCGAAAGTGAAATCCAAGCTTTTTTTCTGATGTGGCTATTGAAGTGGTGTTTATGCCAGCTGGGATCACGTTCGAAAGCGATGCCAACAAGATCGAAGTTTTATTGTTCAGTAGGGCTTGGCCATTCATGTGGATGTGGAGTTTATGCGCAACTATTAATTATTGAAGATCTTGGAAAAGGCAAAGGTGTATATAGATCTGCGTCTATTATACAACTCTTGATTCGAGACTTGTCTGCAAAAATGAATGTTTGAGTGCACAGTACTATCGTCACCGTAACTGTGGTTGGGATTGGTAGTTGAAGAGGGCAGGTCATTAATGTGAGGAAGAGATAGGGTTGGTGCCAGGACTGAACCTTGGGGTACGCCGGAATTGATAGGATGAAAGTTAGATGAGTGACCGTCCACCACGAGAGATGCTTGTAAACGATGACGTAAGACTTGTTGCGGTCGCCGCTAGATTATAATTTTTAAAATATTTTAGGACATCACCGCTAAAAAATTTAAAATAAATTGCTGGTACTTTATTTTAATCACAGTAATTCTAAAACAGTACCTTTATAGAAATAGAAACTTTATTTAATGCGAACGTTTAAATATTGATTTAGGCCCCGAGCTGATGTGCTTGTCGAACGTTGTGAAAATCAGAGTGAAGCAAGGTCTGGGAAGTGATGTGAATAAGAATTAATGACTAACGGGTAAAAAGCGAACGTTAATGAGAAGCAAAATACTTTTATAAGGCATTTTTCTCGAGTGGAGCGACATTATTACATTAAATTTACACAACATTGGCTACGGCAATTAATGAAAACCTCTTTTTATGTAAGTCAAACGGCGATATTTTCGTTGCTCCAACAACAGAGATTTCTTTATTGACTAAGAACATAAAAAGTCTTTTTTTCTGCGAGCGTGCAGAAAGTAACTACTTTTCGCACTAATATGCTTGCTAAAAGTTCCACTTTTCCTCACTAGTGCTGAATGGTTTTTCAGCACTGACGTTGGAAACAATACGTCAACTCACGAGACTTATCTGAAAAAATGAATGTTGAAGCGAAGAATAGTATCGTCAGCGTAACTGTGGATGGGATTGGTAGTTGAACAGAGCAGGTCATTAATGTGAAGAAGAAATAGGGTTGGTGCCGGACTGAAGCTTGGGGTACGCCAGAATTGACAGGGTAGAAGTCAGGTGATTGACACTCCACCACGACGGATACGCGTCGATCAGAGAGAAAGTTACCGATCCAGGTACATAGTTTGAGAGGAAAACCGTAAGAAGCTAGTTTGTTAAGGAGTGCGGCATGCCATACTGGGTTAAAGGTCTTGGAAATATCAAGAGCAACACTTTGGGATTCGCCATGAAATTGTTCCAGTTATATGTGACAAATGTGAGGAAAACGGCTGTGGATCAGATGAAATCCGCACTGCCAGAAAAGAGAGATAAGTCTATAGTCGAATAAAAGGGACTTGAAACTTTTTTCAGGACCGGCTTTACCCGAGCAGCAGGCGCGGCCCGTGAAATTTTATACTTTTATATCTCTGTTGCTACTTACGTGACCCAAGCCAAGTTCAGGTTTTTTAATAGTGAGTCTACTGGCATATTTTGGTAATGAAAAAAAAATTGTATAATTTGCAAAAAAAAATTTGAATTTTTGAATTAACCCACCTGGAAAAATTTAACACGCTTAGGCATTTTATTTATTATTTTTTCTAAACAAATTTTACATCATTCTGTCGACAATTCTTAACTTTTAAGAGAAAAACATGTGTTAGTAAAAAGTTGTAGTCAGTTGAATTTTTTTAAACCTAAAATTTAATTAAAAAAAAATTCAAATGACTATAACTTTCTACTAACAAAAACTTTTCTCTTAAAATGTAAGAATTGTCGACAAAATGATGTAAAATTTGTTTGGAAAAAATAATAAATAAAATACCTAAGCGTGATAAGTTTTTCCAGGTGGGTAAATTCAAAAATTTAACTTTCTTTCGCAAATTTCAAAATATTTGCTTTCTTTACCAAAACATTCCTAGTAGACTCACTATTAAAAAACCTGAACTTGGCATGGGTCCCATAAGTAGCAACAGAGATATACAACTTTAAAATTTCACGGGCCGCGCCTGCCGAGCAGTCTTCCAGCTATCTGGGAAGATACCCTTGTCATTCACGTAAACACTGAATATTCGAGGTTCAAAAAACGTCTCACCAACATCGGTCTCATACGTCACAGTTATGTGTATACCTAACGTTGTAATACTAATTGTTAGCTTTCTTATTTATATGACAAACGTTATAAGAAACTGTACAGATATAAACAATAATACAAAAATAAAAAAAAAATCTTCAAAAAGTAAAGCGTCGAAGAATTAATGAGTACACGGTTAAAAGGCGATACTAATTAGAAGCAAACTATTTTTATAGGACATACAAAAAGGCGTAACAAATATTTCTTTGTCACTAAACACCTATTTTTAGTAAAACTCACGCAACATTGGCTTCAATAATAATTAGATAAAATTAGATTTTACGTAGATAACGGCATTTCGTTCCTGTAACATTTTTTCTGCTTTATTGGCAACGAGATTACTAATGAGAAGTTAAGTACTTTTAATCATCATATGGGTTGCTTTTGATAAAAAAAAATATTATATTACGGAATTTGGATTTGAGTGGTGTTGTGACGGATTGTTAAATTATTAAGCTCAACTACAGGATAGAAATGAAGAAGGTTGACTATTTTAAATGTATATACATATTTAAGTTGAAACAGATTAACAAACTATTTATATTAATTTTGGAGCACTAGCGGAGGCCGTAAAAAAGTTACAAAGGACTGCGATATCGTTAGAGGAATCATTGCATATCATAGATGGCGTACAAACAGCATTACAGCCTTTAACTGACGAGAAAAGTATTCGTGCTAAAGACAAGGTTAACAGCGTGTTGATGAAAAATCTCGATTTCGCCAGGTTACGACAGATTTATGGTCATAGTGTTCCTACCGATCCATTACGTCAGAGACTATTTTAACTACGCCGCTATTACGCCATTAGATGTGGCGCAGTCATTTTCGTTGTAGAAACATATTTTTCCCCCTACATACATCGCTTTCTGAAAATACCGTGGAGATATTTTCAATGCTGCAGATGTTTAGCACAACCGAATTTCTAAAACTTACCGGGTAAGTATTTCACAAATTTATATCCTTTATCAGTTATATAACGTATACACACTTACTTATTTCCGCAATCACTGCCTCTGGTTATTTATTCAAGGGTTAGCCTTACCATAGTTATTGAGAATTTGGTGTTCGTGCGAAATTCACAATATTATGTCTAGTACGGAACCCTCTATGCGTGAGTCGAACTCGTTTTTTTTCACACAATCACGGCAACGCCAATAAATTCGATTATTTTTGTCAAATACCGTATACGAACGAAGTTATTTTCGGCATCGACGCCTCTGGTAACAGACCAACCGTGCCAGCCTTATTAAGGGGTTATATACAGTTAGGAGGCCTAAAAAAAGCGATTTTTCAAGAATTTTTCCTGAGAAGACTTTTAAATTTAGTAATGTGAAAATTTGTACACATATTATGGCAACTTTTAACTGTATTTTAAGATTTTTGTATTTGTAAAAATAATAATTTTGAAAGCTGCTATAGCTGATCTCCAGGAGGTCCTCTCAAAAGGGCATCTTGCGGTGACAACGATATCTCTGGACTGGATCATCGAAAATGAAAAAACCAAACGGATTTCGTTAAAGTAATGTACAATCTTCTAATTAATCGAAGGAATAAGCAAAATAATTTTTTTTGACAAAATGGCGGCTTCTCAAAAAAAACCGATTTTTGACCAAAATTTTGGCCGTAAATTGTTTATATTATATATATATATATATATATATATATATATATATATATATATTTATATATATATATATATATATATATATATATATATATATATATATATATATATATATATATATATATATATATAAATATTTGTCGGTGAGAAAAAACCTTCGATTAATTAGTAAAAAATATAGGTACTTAAGAAGCTTGTGTTAAAATTTGAGATTGATCGGTTCAGCCGTTTCCGAGGAATCTCCGTCACCGACTTTCAAAACACAGTTTTGAGAAAAACGCGTTTAAAGTTTCAAAAATACTTTACATAGCGTACAATGGCTCTGACACGTCTTTACAAATATGCGTGTAACTTCGAAAATAATCGCCGGATTGCCTTGAAATTTTCTGTATGTGTACTGGAATATATGTACATTACGAAAACGAAATTAAAAAAAAATCGATTTTTTGAAAATTCTAACTGTATGTAACCGCTTATTGACCTAAAGCAAAACATTCGTCAAGTTATTGATGATATTGAACCACAACTATGCCAAAATATCATTGACACATTTACGAATGATCATCTGTAGAAAGAACCGAGAAGGAGATTTGGAGAATATTATTTTTGAAACATACCTGTCATGTCTCTACTTTTGGATAAAATAAATCAGCATATTTATTTTTCTTTAGTTGTTGGTTTTCTTTAAAACGTAAATTCCGAATCACCCATTAAGGCACCGTCTACAATACTTCATTTCTTTATAGACTTGCCCAATAACTCACATATAACTTTATTTTACAAAACTTAGTTGTCTCATTCTCACACCTGTCAATTTAAATCCTTTTTGTCAAATTAGTCCGGTCTTCACAATAATGAATTTAACCGTAAAAGTGTAAATCAAATCAGCACCAACCAATATTATGCTATAACTATCGAAAACACATTTTGAAAAAGCAAGAAGTTACTTCACACGAAATAACAAATCTTTATCCTGTCATCAATCACTTTACCATTAGAGCAAACTTAATTAATAAAGCGGAAAATCAGCTGCTAAAACAACAAAAGTATTAGAGCTCGATGAACAAAAACGTTGATTACAGAAGCCAGTCAAGTAGGGCAAGTTTAAATTAGTAAAGCATCGATTAGTTACCTATGAATAGTTGCCGGTATTATAGTAGCCCTGTGTTTACTCGCAAAAGGGTCTAGAATTAAAAAAAAAAGTTGTAAATAGATTTTGTTGCGTGACTTTACTGTGAATACCATCAATGAGTACTGTTACGTTGTACAAACGACTCAAAAATTTGTAAATAGACATAAAAACATATCTTGTGTACACAGCTCACTCACCCAAATTTAAGCGACAACTGAATCGCGCTTCCATCATAAAAATTACATAAGCTCCCATGCCTACAAATATTTACGAGACCATGGACTACTCATTTTGCCTCATCCTGAAGCAATAGAAGGCATCTGTAATAAATTTCTCACAGATCCTCATATTGATGAATGGAAATCTTTTCTTACCAATGCTCGTAATATTTTTCAAATCTTAACCGATAAAGACAAATTTGTAATTTTACTTTTTGATAAAATACATATCGAATCCTATTTAGACTATAAAGCAGGCCATACTGTAGGAACAGCCGTGAATGAAAATAGTTTAGCTTCGTGTGCATACGCGTTTGTAATAACTAGTGTATGCTCCAAAATCTTAAAGAAGTAATTCATAGATCCCCTTATCAAAAATTAACTCCGAACAGTTATACAAGTTTCTTAAGACTCTAATAGAGAATTTAGAAGAAATAGGATTTTCATAGATTTTTGGCACTACTAGTGATACTAATGCAATTAATGCTAAAGCAATGGTCCATTTTTAACCTACTGGAGAACTTAGTAGTGTCTATCCACATCCTATTGACCCAGTAAGGCCAGTGTTTTATATTTTTGATCCAGTACATTAATTAAAATGTATTTTTACCAATTGGTTAACTCTAAACTGACAGATATTTTGTTATCCTGATTTTGAGACTGGTGAAGCAAAAATTGCTTGGTTCTCGGAATTAAAAAAATGTATGAACTTGAACAGGACAAATTCTTAAAACATGGTTACTCATTAAGTTTAAAAGCTTTGTTTCCTTCTCGTTTAGAGGCAGAATGTCAAGCTAGCTCTAAAAATTTACAACCCTTTTGTAATAGAAGCTCTAAGAGTTTTCGGAAATAACTTCCCCATTCACAGGACTGCAAATTTTATTGATATTATATGAACATGGTGGAGAATAGTCAATGTAGAAAGAATATTGAAATGAAGTTTTGTGAGATTAAATATGAGGAAAAAAATAATTTTCTTGACTAAAAAATTTTAAATCATCTTTCGAAATGGCGACCTGCCGCCATCTTGTATAACTTTTTTAAATGGCGATAGATGTTATGTGACACACCATTTGAAATGTCTTTGAAAGCTCTATTCAACCTCCGCATTTGAGAAAATAATTTTGACTTATGTCAAAATGGCGGCCATTTAAATTTTAAAAATTAAAATATTCTCGGTCTGGAAAATAAATAATAAATTAAAATAATCATAAAATAAATAAATTATAAATAATACTAATAATAATAATAAAGGACATTTATTTATTATAATAAAATAATAATAATAAATAAATGTCGTCTCAAACTCCGAATAGAAAAGAAGTTTTAAAGACTTCAAGTAATGCAGAAATAATGCAATCCTTTCTAAGTAACATTTTTCAAAATAGCTACTGCCGCAATTTTAAATATTTTCTTTTAATGGCAAGAGGGACGAGTGACACATCGTTTTAAAGGCATTTGAAAGCTCTACTCGCCCCTCTTGCCGTTAAATTCAAAATATTTAAAATGGCGGCAGTCGCCCTTTTGAAAAATAGTATTATTTCTGCATTAGTTGAAGTCTTTAAAACTTCTTTTCTATTCGGAGTTTGAAACGAATATTTCATTTATTTTCCAGAGAACATTTCAATTTTTAAAATTTAAATGGCCGCCATTTTGACAAGTTAAAATTATTTTCTCGAATTCGGAGGTTGAATAGAACTTTCAAAGACCTTTCAAACGATGTGTCACATTACACCTATCGCCATTTAAAAAAATTATACAAGATGGCGACTGGTCACCATTTTGAAAGATAATTTAAAATTTTTTTGTCAAGAAAATTATTTTTTTCCTCAAATTTAATCTCACAATATTTCATTTCAATACTCATTTCATATAAAAAGTTAGAATGGTGGGAGGAACTTTAGGACTGCACTGTATAACATACAATGCTCATAAGAGATCAAAAAAATAAAAAACCTCCTGTGATCAATTGCATACAGGTACTTATATAAAATATATTTTTTTATTTATAAGTTACTGCTATCTAAGGAGACCAAAAAATATTTCCCAACCCTACCTGTTAGCCGGCGAGTCGCCACAAATAGCAAGTATAGATTAGATTACCTATTTTTAAATTTTTTATACATATAAATTTAAAGAAAAATGCTTTTTAAGCATTTTACTACATAATATTACCACCTATATCTCATAATTATTCTATTAACCTATATTAAATACCCGGCCTAGATGTGATGACGTCACTCGAGAGCGCGAGCTTTGTATTTCAGGGGGTATTGGTTCTACGCTATATCATAGTGTAACAGGGTTAATAGAGAGAGACAATAGAAGTAGACAATACTTATTTCGCCTTAATTCTAAATAATCGTTAATAATTAACGATTACAAATCTTTGCTCTCTCATCAATCATGTCACCTTTAGGGCAAGCGTAATTAATAAAGCAGAAGAATCCGTTGTTAAAGCTATAAAAATAACGACGTTTGACTGATGTACATAAAAGCTGATTTTCTTAATTACTGTAGGCAGCGTTGTGTGAATTTAAGTTAATTAACATCGCAACAGTAGAGGAAAAGCCTACAATGCTTTGTAAAATTATTTTGCTTCGTATTTATTTTGTCCTTGACCTGTCGTTTAATCTTGTCAGGTTTATTTATATATTTATTTTTATCTGAGATTGCCCACGTAGACTTATTTGCCGTATAGCAACCGAAATTGTTGTTTTTAGTCGGCTACGTAACGGTTAAAAATTACGATCAGTGCTCTAACGACTCACCTCAAAAGCCTTGTCCCATAACTGTCACAAAAACCTCATAGAACTTCATCATACAAAGAAAGGGATTAACCACTAAGATAACCCCAAACATTCAAGCAATTCTAACCCTATTCTAACCGAGCATTACAAAAAGCTTCCATCTCTAGAAACTATTCCTATAAACCGAATAAATCCCTTTTAACAGGGGCAAAATAGCGCCGGATTCGTTGACCCTTTTATCTGTGAAAACCAGAGGAGCTTAATGGACGCCCGGCTGCCAGACTGGACCGTGATAGTAAACTGCGAATTGCGATTCTCGAGTTTTAAGTTTTAAACGCGGTTTTCTTTCTTTTGTTGTATTTTCTCTATAGGTGAAGTTATCGAGAACGGATACAAAATAGAGAAACGGCTCGAGGACCGGTTTAAAATATTAAAGAAGACTCGTTTGCTTTTATCTCTGCTTTCCAGATTTATAACATTATTTAAAGATATTTTTTCTTTCAGTATATTTTTGCTTTTATGGTATTTTCCGTCCGAAAAAAATATTTTGCTATTATTTTATTCTGGATTCACCTCCATTCTACAATTTTATTGCCTAAACGGCTTCATGTTATTTATTTGACTAAAATTTTCAGCTGATAAAAATGGTGCAGGTGAATATTTACCTATATACCATTCACTACCTCATACTACATACCTACTCCAGTCTGTTATGGATTCTCAGAATCCATAATAGATTGATCTATGATACTCACATGAGGATAAACTTAATTGAGTCGGATTTGAAGCAAATCGTTTATATTATTTGTATTTCTATATGTGAGTGTTTGTATGTATGTATACAGGTTGTCCGAAAAGACTTAGTATATGTAAATATTTTTGATATTAGTACGAACATAAACTTAATTAAGTTGGATTTCTAGAACATCGTAAATATATTGCTATTTCTTTGTATGTATGGGCAAATATCTTTGCTATTTATACGGAGCTAAAATTAATTGAAAGTTAATTAAACTTAACATCTAGCAATTACTGGGTAATTTTAATAAGTATATATTCTAATAAGAATTAATTTATTAAGGTTAGGAAATGTTTAACACGTGAAGCAAACTGGAGCAATACATTTTAGTATACTTCGTACTAGACAAGTTGGTCTATTTTGACTCCAGGAAGCTACTGACGATGAAATATGTTCTGTTCATTTCCGGACACCTTTTATAAAACGTTCAATGTGAAATTCAATCTTTTCCTATATTATTATTGCAAATTCAAATACACTAATTGGTCTGTTATAAACTTATACACATGCCATTATCAATCTGTAAAAAACTTTAAAACTTTAAAAACACGTATTCGCTTTCTTTACGTGCCTAAGTCTCAAGAAAACTATCTCTAATGCCTTTGATTACTTTAGCAGCTGCACTAAGCTAGAGCAGTGCAGTTTGGTAACTTTAATAAAATTGAAAAACTTCAGAACAAACGAAACCGGTTAATATGAACACGATCTGTACGTATATTGTTTTACAAAAATTCTCTATTTACTTTAACAACTTTACTGCAATTTGGATTACGTTTTTTGTTTTCGAATACCTAAATCCTTACAAATGCGAAAATCTGTTGGTTTTTTATTTGTTATTGTTATTATAGAACATACTTCATTGCAGCAACAAGTCTTAAGCTAAAAATCAATTAAAATCCAAGCAGATTGCAGAAATAATATGTAGAATAACTTATGTTTCCAATGACGACTTATTTATTATCAATAACAGAACAAAACACTGATTCACTAGAAGATAAAAAATTTATAATTTGTAATTAATATAAATGCAGAGTGGTTTTGAATTCCCGCGTAAAACTCATATTTCTTTAGTGCGTTATTATCAATCGTCTCCCTTGAACTCTCCCACCCCCAGCCACCTTAAGTACGGTAATAAAGACTCTCTGTATTACGAATTGTTGGGGGCTGTAAGTTATTGGTCTCAATTCGAATTATGTCTTTTGGGTCGTCAATGTTGTGTGGACTATTCTGGTACACTTGCTCTTTCAAATATCCCCAAAGAAAGTAGTCTCGCGGCGCAAGGTCCGGAGATCTTGGTGGCCATTCAACTGCACCTTGTCGACCTATCCAGGCAGCGGTTTGCAAAAATTTAATCTAAGTACCTCCGAACATTAATATAAAATGGGGTGGTACGCCATCTCGTTGAAACCATATTCTTTCGTGTGAAATATCTGGATCAACTTCGTTAGAAAAAACAACTGCTAATGCAGGTATTAACTCAAATGTGACTAAACCTAAATAGAGCTCAAAGATTTTCGTCAAAAAAATATCGTACAATTAGTATGTGCTTCATATATCCAGTGTGGGTTTTGCTGAGACCAGAATCGATAATTATCTGTTAACCACTCCATTTAAATAAAATGTAGCCTCATCAGGAAAAGTAATATTTTGTGGAAATACGTTATTTTCGTCACATCTTGATTTCTTCACAGAACTGTAGTCTTCTACACTCACCCTATAAAAGCTCTTGTACTAGGTACACCTTATATGGGTGGCACTTTTGGCTTTTTACACATCCTAAGACCGCTGATTTGGTAGCATCATTACTTAGGGCTAATGTCTTAGTTGAGGAATGAGGATTTTCATTAATAGATAAGAGTATATCGAGATTTTCCCTTCATTTAAGGCACTTCTAGGTAAATCTCTTACTGTACCGTGTTACTCAAATTTATGAATTATTCAACTCACAGTTGACTGCGTAATTGAATTTTTGGGATACTTTGCATTAAATTACACGCAAGCATAATTTTGTCTCTATATTCGGTCCCTATAACCCCACAATATCAAAATTTCAATACGTGGCCTCTCTGGCAACACCATTTTTATTAAAAACACACGTAACCGCTTTAAAACGCAATAAGCAAAGTACTTTACTTCAACTTTGTCTATCTAGCCAAAGAGATTAAGAATAAAAAAGGTGCATCAATAAAAATAAATAAGAATATTATTTTATTTACCCGGTAAACCATATGCAAAAGGAATTCTACACATTCTTGTTGGTTTCCCGATACAAAGCACCTTTTATACATTTTATAGCATTTTAAAAAAAATCGTTAAAAATCTACAAAAAAAATAAGTTACGACCCATCGACCTATTCGACCTTGGCATTTGAAGAAAAGTTGGAGTGGCTGGGAGTTAAAGGGTTGAAGCGAGACGGTTCAGAACATTACAGAAATATTAGTAAACAGTTCAACTAATTCACGGGTTTTAGCGTTTTACTCAAAAATAACGCATTAAAGAAATATGAATATTATAAGGGACTTCCGAACTACTGTATATATACATAACATAATTAATATTAACCAATATTTAAGTCGTAAATCTTTTGTCTGAATCCCGAGGTAAGAATTACCTTTGAAACACGAGCCAGTAACAAAGATTTCTGATATACTTACTTAATGTTAGGCAAAACGTTTTTTAAGTTAATTTCGTCTTGAATATAAAAAAAAACAACTATTTTATATACGCTTTCAGTCATAAAAGTAGAAACTGGGACAGAAATAAAAAGGATGGTTGTATCAGGGAAACATTTCAGTCCATTACATGCCAAAATAACACAGTTTACAAGCAATTCTTGACATTTTACAAGTAGTTTTGCACATTTTGTTTTAAGGTCTGTATAGTTAAGAGTCCATAAAACACGTCAACGGGAATACATTTAAAGGTTGAAACTGCTCTCGTTTGGCAAATATCTAGGATAAAATTCGAAGTCAAAATTACCCAAACTCTTCTACTTTTAAAATCAACATTGCTTTTTATTTGGATCGATATGCAGATCTTGGATAACTTTAATGCCAAAACTTTACACCGAACTTTATTTTGTATATCTATCATTTATATTTATTTATTTATTTTAGTTATAAAATGGTCGAATTATAATGGGTATAATTCGATTTATTATATAATTCTATACCGGTCTATTTTATTTTATGCGACGTAATTCGATTTCGATAATCATTATTGGAGTCCGTATATTATTTACAATTTAAATGTATACTGTTGCGAGAAGCGTCACAGGTGTGGAATACAAATATTTTTGTAATTTTTTACTTCTTGGTAGTTGTGTCGCGCTGCTACATAGCCACGACATGTTTTAGTCAATTTGTTATTTTGTGGTGGCAGAAGCGTCAACAAAACAACTTTCCTTTAAAATTTAAAAATGATATATTGCCCTCCCGAGTACAAACTTTTCTCGCAACAATTCCAATATGATGAAGTGCGACATAAATAAAAAAGTAATTCAATTTTTCTTTATCTATCAATTTCCACAAATATTCAATTTAAAAGTTTTCATTTAACACGAGCCATTTATTTTCATTTTAACTTATTTTGACAGTTAATCAATAACTTTTGTTGGTCTCTCACTTTGCTTCGGTTAACTTTAATTGGCTATCGAGATAACAAATGTATTACTTAAATATTTCATTGGAGAATTTATTTTTTACATTAAATAAAAATGAGATTCGATGAAGTTCAAAACCGGTCTATTTTGACAATAATTGTGGGTCTCAGTAAGAAATATGTACATATCTTATTATTGTTAGTTTTTTTTACTGCAGTTGTGAGACTTGTTTGAAAAAATGAATACTGGAAAGAAGAGTACTGTCGTCAGCATAATTTGAAAATGGAATTGGTTTGCAGAAGAAAACAGTCAAAATCCATTGGTGTGAAGAATGAATGAAGTTGGTGGCAGAACTAAAACTTGGGGTACTCCGGCATTAATTGAAGACCCTGCAGCAACAAGGAGGTCTCTGCAGTTTTTGGCCCAAATGAGTTATCTGCAGTAATCTAGCCAAGAAGTAGTCCTCGATTGTTTGGCGCAATAGCGAGATTTCTAACTGAAACAATTCTACTGGTGGGGGGACCTGAGCACATGCATCCTTTTTTATTGGGGGCAATATCAACGTATCTGTAACATATTTTATGATGATGATGCAAAATAACTTAATCGATGCTTATTTAGTGTTTACCAAAAAGTGTGTATGATTTTTGTATGATTTTTTGTAGAAATAAATTTTGAAACAAACATGTAGTGCGTTTTGTTGCTTTGTGGGTGTAAAAAAGGGGTAACTGCGTTTTTGTTTATTATCTACAGGTCTTATATTTACATGTTTAATAATTTTTTTTAACTAATGGACGATATTGATTTACTACAGCTCTTCAAAAGTTTCTCATTGTTTGATATGAATATTCATATTTTATATCTCCTGTAAACTTTTAAAAATACACATACCTCCTTGTTGCAGTAGGGTCTTCAATTATTCCATCGCTAGCTTTTTAAAACGCTCAGTTACAGCTATTTTAAACCACTGTATTTCTCATTGGACCCTGTATATACAACATGCAATGCTAAAAACACGAACATGACAACGCAAAATAAATCACGTCATATAATGTGAGCATATGAATGCCTAAAAACTTTTAAATGCATTAAATTCGAGTTAAATCTGCAAATGTAATAATAATAAATTATCGCTTTGGTATCTGTTGCAATAACTGCAAAAAGGATCCATAAATACATAAATGGGCCATTGTTGTGTTGTCAGATCATTGACAATTCCAATAAGTATTGGTTAATTTTGTGAATTAAACATGTTTGCCATTTTATATTCGTTGCGGTTAATCAAAGCAATACCATTTGCATCATTGGACTTTCATTTACGGAAATGTAATGTAATGGTAATGATATGAAATACATTATGCAAAATGTTTCGCAGATAATTTGGAATTATTGGCAAATTTACAACTTTACAACTATTCAATATTTACATTGATTATATTGGACAGAGTTAGACAGTACTTGCTCAACACATCATGTATTTTAGCAAAGTAAAATGCGAACTGAAGTTAGAATGTTTCGCCCAAACTCGGGCTTTGTTAGATTTTTTTAATAAAACTTTTTGTAATAGTAAGTATAATAGAAGGAAAAACAGACATTGGGTAGATGAGAAACCGTTGGTTCTCTGGATCTCTCCGTATCCAATTTTAAAATGAATAATCATTTTTCGAAAATTCAGTGAACCTATGAAAACAGACGGCAGCTGGCAACGATGCTTTTTTCATCTTATTCATTCATAATAGAGTACGTTTATCTCGTGCATTTGGAGCGGATGGAATCCATCCGATAAAACGTCGATCCACTTGAAAATGACGAGAAAAACGCTACCGCCTACAAGTTCTATCCGATGGACACGTTCAATTCAATTCTCTTCTCATAGCGATTTGAATCGAGTAATCCGGATCGGAGTATTCTTATTTTAGCGATAGAAACGGGATCAAACAAAGGTCGTGTCATCTGTCATTCCTAATGCTAACACTAACCTAACTTTTTTATTTTATTTTCTTATTTTTTTAAAGACAAATTCAGGGTAGTCGAACAGCATAGAATAGACAGCGAATTTTGAGGTTAACGCCTCATATCTCTCTTCTTTTACGATTTTTAACACCCAACTCCATTTCCCCTCACCCCTCTGCTTGTTTGATACCATAAGTTCATGGGAAAGAAGAATATTTGTTTCTTTATCCAACAGCATCTATCTCTTTTTATTTCCATAGGATCAAAAAGAGAGGATTCCTCCATCCGATTGTCGCTTTTACGAGAAAAACAGGGATATATATCGATCGGATCGCTACGATCGGATCGGTTTTTAGTGAGATAAACGTACTCACGTACCTCTTTAGAGTATTTCACTCACATCACAGAATCCATCCATTACTTACGCAAGCAATCTGCTAGTCATTGTTGCCACATTTCCTTTGTTTTTTGTTATTTTCTTTGTGCTTAACAACTGTCATAGACTGCGGGGACTCTTGCGGGCAGAAAGTAATCCATCTTTTTCATCCGATGGTTATAACAATATTTTCTTAACACCGTACAAAATATTTACAACAAAAAATGCAAAATTGGAACTTTCCAAATGAATAAAAAAATTCTAGTTTGACTTAACAAAGTTTTCGAAAAAATTACGAAAAAACTTCTTCGGTTTCATCAGTGCGGAAATCTCTATCACGTAATCCAGTTGGACGGAATTACTCCATCCTGAATTTTCGCCAGTAATTGCTAGAAAGTTTGCTACTTGGTCCCAAGGATTAGACCAGAACTGATTAATGTTTAGTGTTAGTTGTTAAAGTGATCCCGGAAGAGTGAAAATGTTCTTCCTATATCCTACGTTATCCCTTTATTTGCCCCGAATCGCTAAAAGTTTCTATTAATTGGGATAGGTATTAGATTTGAAGATATCGGATTAGTGGATTAGCAGAGAACATAAAAAACGAGTAGAAATAGGGTAGTATTTTGATAAAAAAATATTAAGGTATAATTTAGTGTCGATTACTACATTAACATTAACATTGCCTAGTTATCTATAAAGAGGGCGAGTTTTTTAAAGTGTAACCAGGCGATATCTCGAAAACGGTTTAAAATATTTTACTGAAATTTTGTTGAGTTACCTAATAGGAAGATAGGGGGAGACATTTTAACATATTTTTGACCCTTACTCCCTCTCTCTTCTGTGAGGGGTGAGGGGTAAATTTGGAATTTTAAATGGGATATTGTACTTTTGTCTATAAAATTCGAATGTAGGTAAAAAAACACGTATGTAAATAGTTTTTTTTTTAATTTGCTCTTTCGGTTACGGAATTATGCTTTATTAGGTAATAAAATAAAAAAAAATATTTACCTTTTAATTTTAACTTATTTATCGCCTGTTTTGCTTGAGAAGTTGTTTAACATCTCCCCCTTCAACTTTCAAACACTTTCTTACTCTTCTTTCTAAATGAATTTCGTACCCGCTGTAAAATTTCAGGTGTCACTAATAAGCAGGCAAAGCGGATTCGGTCTTATATATCATCTAAGGTTTTAGATGCAATAGCCATTACTTTGTCCTTTATAAAACCCTACAAGAAAAAGTCAAGGGGGTCAAATTCGGGGACCTAGACTGAGACTAGACTGAGAAATAATTTATTTATTTATTTATTTATTTATTAATATACGGGAAACCCCATTTTACATAGCTTTACTTAAATCTAAGAATTAATTCTAAGAATTAACAATTAACAATCAACAAAGATGACAAATCTAAACTAAAATCATTATATAAGCATCACTAGACAATTAATAGGAAAAAAAAAGCATCAATACATCAATCAAGAACAATCACCAATACCGCAAAAACACGACAGCAACCCCATCATAAAACATTACTAAATTGACCCTTAAATGCCCTGACGGAGCATTCAAAGGGATCAATGGAAGGATAGTCATTTAACAGGCGAACAGATCTTTCCAGTGGACCATGATATCCATAGTTAGTTCTATGAGGATGAACAAAAAACAATTCATTACGTCTAAGATGTCGATTGGGGATCTTGAAATAAATTTCACCTAGTAATGCTGGGCATTCAATAATTCCATTTAAAATTTTATAAATGAAACAGAGATCATTCAGTAGTCTTCTGTGAACCAGAGTCTGAAGGTCCAGGCCCTCGACCCTATACTTAAATTGACAGTATCTAAAGAATTTATTCTGAACCCTCTCTATTTTCTCCACATGAACGTTATAATAAGGTGACCAAACTGGTGTAGAATACTCGGTTATGGATCTCACTAGAGAGCAATAAAGAATCCTCAGTGATTGAAAGGACAAGTGACCAGCTGATCTTAAAACAAAACCCAACATCTGTAGCGCTCTAGATGTTACACTGGTGCATTGGTCCTTGAATGAAACTTTTCTGTCGAAAATAATGCCAAGATCCCTGACACTGTCCATCAATTGCAACTGGGCACCATTGATATGGTAGTTAGTATCTTGCCGAACAGTATTCCTATAAAAACTTATAAAGTTGCATTTCTTAACGTTTAAAGCCAGATGATTTATCTCAGACCAATGCACTAAGGACTCGAGGTTTTCCTGCAGCAGAGCAGCATCTACTTCATTTTTAATGGTTTTAAACAGCTTAAGATCATCAGCAAACAATAAATAATCACAGGACGATAGAAGCTGACCAATATCGTTAACAAACAAATTAAATAGCAATGGAGCAAGATGCCCTCCTTGAGGTACACCAGATGTTACTATAATATCTTTGGATATATACTGGCCAATTTTCACCCTCTGTCTCCTTCCCAAAAGAAAACTCTTCAACCAGCTCAATGACCTGTTATCAAAACCCGTTACTCGGAGTTTAGCCAAAAGTAGCCGATGATCTACTCTGTCGAACGCCTTGGAGAAGTCGGTATATATGGCATCAACCTGGTAACCTTCCTCCAAGGCGGCCAACAGAGCAGTCTCGTAAATTACCAAGTTGGTAGTGGTAGATCGCCCCTTAACGAAACCATGTTGTTCGTCCATTACAATTTTTCGACAAGGCCAGCATAACTGGTCATACACCAAACTGTCCAAGAGCTTTGGAATAGCTGACTGTCCAGCAACTCCTCTGTAGTTACTGATTTCCTCCCTATCACCAGTCTTGAAAATGGGCACAATGTAACTATCCTTCCATTCATCCGGAAGTGCACCCTCCGCCAGCGACCTATTAAATAAATTACACAACGGATAACTAATAGTGTACACTAAGTTCTTCAAAACATACTCCGGGATACCATCTGGACCACAGCTAGTTTTATTTGGACACTTCAGAATCTTATCAAACACCTCAGAAACCTCTATATTTCTAATACCAATATCACAAGTTCTCTCAAGGTCATATTCAGGTACTTCCATATTAATATCCGATTCACTATAATCGCCCTGAAAGAAGTCTGCGAAAGAGTCAGCAATATCCCGCCCGTTATCTACCATTCGGTCTTGAAAAAACATGCAATCAGGAAGATCAAAACTTTTATTTTTTTCATTGATGTATTTCCATAAACTTTTTGGATTCACAGCCACATCACGCTCAATTCCGTCTAAATAGATATCATAATCTCTTCTTACAGACAGTTTGCACTGAGCACGCAAATTTGAAAATCGGACATATTGGTCATAAGACCCAGATTCCCTGCAGGCCTTGTGTGCGCATTTTTTGTTTATAATAAGTTGTCTTGTTTCAGCACTAAAATATCTAGGAAAGTTAGAATTAGAGATAATCGTTAAAACATCAAAATTCTCAATTGATTTAAGTAAAAATGACGCATTTTCATGGAAACGAATAATAATTCTGAAATAAATAAACTGGATTTATTGGTAAAATCTATTTATTTTTCATCAAAATTTAGTTAACCACAATTCCATAACCGAAAAAGAAAATCAAAAAATAAATTAGTACACACAGGTAGTTTTTTACGCAGATTCGAATTTTATAACCAAAAGTATATCATCCCATTTAAAATTCCAAAGTTATCCCCCACCCCTCAAAATAGATAGTGGGGATAAACGTCAAAAATATCTTATTCTCACCAAAATTTAACGCAAATATTTTAAACCGTTTTCGAGATATCACCTTGTAACTTTTAAAAACTCACCCTCGATCTCTATACAGGGTGTTACAAAATGATGTTAGGACATTTTAAGGATAAATTCTACATCCAACAATATTAAAATAAATTTATATAAACATGGATCTTTAAACGCTTCTTATTCGAGATACAGGGTCTTCAATATTTTCTTTTTTAAATGTTTCTTTTTAATTTCTCGAAAATGCGTTAAGATATTGACATCAATTTTGGTACACGCCAGTTTGTAATCAGAGGGTACCTTTACGTGTAAAAATTTATTTTCTAAAGTACTTGCATCAGTGGCACGCGTGCTGTTAAGTCTTTATTTGTAGCGCCATGGAACGCCACTGATTTTTTGCAAAATTGATATCGTTCTCCGAAAGCCCAATTAACTCGCACCGTTTTCGACATCCCTAGGAATGTTTCTGGCTCTGGATGTGTGAGTCGGATTTCCCAGTACACCCACGGTACATAGTACTTAAACTTGGGTCTTCGTGGGCTGTCAGAAGATTAAAAAAAAAGACTGTGGAACGTATCTTAAACGCCATGCTGGATGAAAGTCCAAATAAATATTCAGTACAATATTTATTAATAAAAGGTCTTAGAAAAAATAGTATTTGCAACTCCCATGTAATCGCCGTTAATACCCTCGCATTCGTAGCGGTACCCGCCAACGCTCGTGTATTAATAGCCATCATTACATAATCGTTGCATAATATTCTATTATTATATAGAGAAATTTAATAATTTTGTTCCTACGGAAGTCGTATAATGAAGAAACTGTAAATCTAATCAGTCGCTTAATCCTTTTAGGAGTCGGTTCCAAATTTTTACTAATTTGCGGCGAATTTCGGGAGAAGCGATAATACCGATACTCTAGATTACGAGATGAAAACCTGATGCGAAAGCCACTTTTAAATTTAACTAAATCCCTGGTTGTCAAAGAGTAGCATTTGATCATTTTAAAACATTGTACCTGCTTTAACCTAAGTATGATAGTAATTAACCCCTGGCACTCACTAGAAAGATTTAAAATATACCGGGAGATCAACCGAACTGCTGTCGTGGATTTTAATAAAATTTAATATGCAGATAGAACATCAAAAAATAAGGTACAAGTATTATTAAGGGGGTAGATATTGAAATTCGACAAAAAATAACTTTTTTGGCTATATCTCAAAAACTAAAGCTAATATCGAAATGAATCAAGATGGAAAATGATTCCTAAAATTAGTATTACCTTATCACCGAAGAGGGGTATTACGTAATGAAGTATGGAGGAGAGCGGAAGTAAAAAAAAAATTCACCCTCGGCCATAGTGTTTAAAAATTCGAATTTAGTTCAGCGGTCCACAAATTACATGAGACACTAGGAAAACATCTTTTTTCTATTTGCTTTGCTGTGACATAATACACCATACCATATACCATATTATTATGTCACAGCAGACATAATACAAAAGGGAGATTTTTAAAAAATCCCTTACAAAATATATTTAATATAATTTCGCCTTGATGTTAATTTGTAAATGTACTCCGTGACACTAACAGTGTACTTGTATAACAATATTTGAAATAGTATGCTTGGGTTTGCTTTGCTATTTGAAATAGTATGCAATCCACTATCACCACTGCCCCCCTTCCCTCTGCCTTAGAGACCGACAATACTGGTCATCACGGACTTTAATGAAATTTGGTGCATTAGACAAATCATTGAAAAGTAAGATTCCAGACAAGTCTCGAATCAAGAACTGGATAATATCCCTTTCTCAAGATCTTCAACTAATCCTAGACTGGGGTGCCAAGAACATTGTTTAGTTCAACCCCTCCAAAACTCAGTATTGCTCCCTGTCACGTAAAAAAAAATCCGGAAATATTTACCCCATCAACATGAATGGCCTAGCCCTACAGAACAACGAAACGTTCGATTTTGTTGGATTGCTTTCGAACGTGATCTCAGCTAGCACAAACACATTACTTCAATGGCCACATCTGCAGCTAAAAAGCTTGGTTTTCTCTTTCGAGCCTGAAAATACTTCTCCCCTTCCAACTTACACACTCTCCATGTTTCCCAAATAAGACCTAACCTAGAGTACTGTCCCCATTTATTCCCAGAGTCTCCAGATTATGGAACAAATTGCCTGCAGATAATTTCACTTCCCCTCCAAGCCTCCAATCCTTTCAATTTCGTGTCAATAGATTACATTACCCTTCTCTTCAGACGCATACGGTAAGTCAGTACTTAGGCTTGAAGTCTACGTGGAATATCTCAGGGGATAGAAAACGAGATTCAGAAATTTGGCAAAAATTCACATTTGCTATGGTTAAAAATTGGGGATGATATCAGAATAAATCAAAAAGGAAGATATTTCTTGAACCTAATATTATTTTATAATCGGATTCTGAGAGGGATACAACATAATTTGGCCCGAGATGCTAAAAAATAACCCCCTTCCAAAAAAAATTTTTTTTTTATTCAATTTAATATCATTGGTGTTTTTTAAATTCATTCCAAAAATATGTTTTTTTATCAAATTGTTAAGCCGATTTCTATCCCCTTCATATGAAACGCTACTTCATTGGACCAACTTCAAAGTTTATAACTTTAGGGTGCATTTACAAGTTAAACACAACTAAGCTCACCACTAAGCTCGGTAAAAAATATGTAAATAGTATATTTCATTACCAGTCCGGAAAAAAGGATTTTTCTGTGCGCGCTTGACAAATTCTCGTGTGAGGCGCAGCCGAACACGGGAAGTCCTAAGCAAACCTAAGCAAACCTAAGCAAACCTAAGCACGGAAAATCCATTTCTGGACGTGTAATGAACGATATTTTTTATTATACTTCTTTGAAAACGATAACATAAAACAAAATATAACATAAAAAAATACATACATACAAAATAAACTTGGAATATTTTTATTTTCACAACTGTTATCGGAATTTAAAAAAAAAACTACTAGAGTAATTAAAAATTAACTATTAATAATGAAAGATGCCACTTTTTCAGGTTGAGAGAACATTTTATTAGAATGAATTTAATTGACAGAAAATTAACAACGCTGACAATATGGTCTTTGGCAGGTATGATGCGTTTTCATGGTAACTTTCAAATCATTTAAAAGGTGATTTAAATTTGTCTATGTCAGATAAGATTGACAAAACGTCAAAAAATATTTCAGAAATTCATCTAAATATTCAAATATTTACGAAATAAAATACAAAATAGATACATATAGCATATAGACTTTCTTGAGTTTAGTTTATTTTCCTATACCTATATTTCTATTTTAAAGCCAAAAAATAGTCGGTATCTTCATTCAGCACACTGAAAGAACTGGAGACCAGGAAAATTTTTTCCGTGCGCTCTTTCCGTGCGCTAGCCCGAAAAAGCCCATCTTACATTATTACTAAAACAGATGAAAATAAGGTGTTTTCAAAGAAGTATAATAAAAAATATTTTTTCGTATTTTTCAGTGGTATCGGTTCATTTTTAATTGTTGAAGTTCAAGTGCATATCTTGTTCGCCTTTATAGCGAGAATATCACAAGAAAAAAAATTAAGTACCCAATCCTCCTGTTCGATGAATTTGTTGTTCAAAGTAGTTATTTTTATTTATTTTATCCTAATTGAAACGTCTACAATAATGGTAAATTTTATTAAACAACACTGTGGCAAAAAACAGCTTAATATAAAAAGAGCCAGGCGTCTAGACGATTAGAAATTGCCAATTATGAACGACCTTCAAACCGTTTCCCCAAATGCTAACACCGGGATTCACAAAATAGTTTTAACATTTAATACTGGTTTAAATTAAGATCTTAAGTTGATCAGTTAGGTTTTAACCTATCAGTGTTAATAATAATATTTCAGATACATTTTTCGTTTCAAGATGACTCTTACCTTGGATGTGTTTGAATATGTTGCTAAAATGAATTTTGTAGTATTATTGTGGGAAATAGAGTCTTAAATTGTTATTTTCTTTATAAATTTGCAAAAAGATTCAGAAATATATTTATAGTAGAAAGCTTAATGGTCAAAAAGTTGAATTTTGATTCTGGAGGTTAATTTTGAGGAATGAATTGGGCAATGGAAAAAAATTGTTCAAGGGCATCGTGTGTGGCGGTGTCAAAAGAAAGCTTATTGGAGCACTAAATCAATGAAATATATCATGTATTTTTTATTGCATTTTCTTAAACATTTTTCGGGAAAACGCTTAAAAATTGTTGTCGCCTACCCTCATCATCAGAAGGATTGCTCAGAATGCTTTGGAAAAAATTGTGAACATTGAGAATTAGGTGTAGATTAAGCGAAAATTATCACGATTGAAAAATTCTAGCGCGGTCAATTGTTTTAAAAATTGTAACTGTTTATTTGCCTATAACTGCTGAACCATTGGTTGTAGAGAAAAGGTTTTTTGACAATAAATATTTCCCACGACGTAAGGAACAACTTTTGTATTTATCTTTTTCCAAAAATTTTTAATTTAGCCCACTCAGCTCCGCGCATACGCGATGTGATACGGCGTTAGTGCCGTCGGCGGCGGCTAGCGCAGCAGTTTGACCTAGATCGGGCGGCCGAGGTTTGCTCAGGTTAAGTGGGAGATTGATGGCACGGAACACTAATTAAGCACTTGACCGATTTTTTTAATTTAATTATTATCAAGCAAAAGTAAAAAATCCTCTAGAGGCTTTTTTAGTCAATTTTTTTGCAGTCTGGTTTTTCTTCGTTTAAACTTTCAATCGGAACGTCTGAAAACATCTTATAAGGAGAGTCTAAAGTATAAGATTGCGTTTTTTAAAGGCAAGTAAGGCGTCTAGACGATTAGAAATTGCCTATTATGAACGACCTTCAAACCGTTTCCCTAAACACTAAAAAAAGTAGTTGTGAGAAATAAAAAGTTACCCTTGAGAGCCATTCCATAGGATTTATATTGCTTGGGCGTTTTAATGACCTAATAAAATGTTTCACAAAAAAAAAATTCTTAAGAATATGGCGTAAATATAAAACACTGCTTTAGTAGAAAATAAATGGAATTTATGTGTTGGGTATGTGTTTGTTATGGATTTTTATGTAGTAAGTATCAATAAATTTATTTGGTATATTAAAAAGGGATGTATATTTTTGATGAAAGATACGTTTTATTGCAGTTTCTATAACAGTTACACTATAAAGTTTTATCTTCCTGCGGTAGTAATGTGCTGAGTTATTAACAGTTGAAAATAATAAAAACTAAGTTGAAAATAGATTTACAAAAACGACACGGCTTTACAAAAATAAAAACACTGAAAAGTTTGAAATAATATTTTTACGTATTTATTATTTATTATATTAAAGCATAATAAGAACTCTTAATGATAATACATTAATAAATTATGAATAGGGAATAATATTTTTAATTATTTACTTCTGAGCCTAATGGTAAACCCAACTGTCTCACACGTAAATTTGATGATTACAAAGACTGGTTCTCTGTTCCAATACTTGGCCTTCTGCCCTTTTTTGCTTAGTATCTATAATGACAATCATATGGGTAAAATTCTTGAGAAAGAGCTTTTAACTAATCTCCCTAAAATAATCTGAAGCAAACATGTGGCCCTCGTAAATTAAAATGTAATCTAGACCCAAAATGATTATAAAGTAAATCTTTTACCCTTAATTTTATTGCTTTTCTTAAAATATATGTTAGTCTCGAAAGTTATCCCTAATATTTTAATATTATGTACTCGTTTTGTCACAACAGTACACTGTAGTCTACGTGGGCCGTCCCAAATAAAAAAAATCACGCCCTAACAGAGTAACTCATCCCGATCAAATTTTGCATAGAAGGAACTTACAACACAGAGAAACACATTATGCTACTTTTTATTCCAAAGGAAGTTATTCTGGGATTTATAATTCTAATATGGAAATAGTAAAATCCATCTGTACCCGGCACATTTATAAAAAAAATAGATATTATATTACAAAATGGGGCATTGGAGTATTATTCAGATATTTGACAATCAATAAACCGAATTAAAAAAAAATTGTGTTTAAGTATAGGATAAAACCTATAAGCAAACGAGGCCGAGGGTAAAGCTAATATGAACTATAAGTGTCAGCGCGGTCAAGGTAATATTTTTCTAATTATAATTGTAGATTATGTATCGCAAGAAGAGGCTGACAAAATTTTTAAACAGAAATGACAAAAATATTTCCTTATTCCTTACACACCCTTCACCGGCAGGTAACTTTTTACAAGTTTGTTAAATCCCATCCGCCAAGTTAATCAAAGTTATAACAATATTCCTTCAACAAAGGTGTTGAACACCTTTACCCTAAACATCGTTAAACAAGTAGTGCCCCAAAGATATTACATTTAATTATGGGCTGTCTTTGACAGCTGAACCTCTCTACTTCATTGTTCGGGGGATGGGGATATGTCAAGGTCTCTGTAGACCTTGTTATAAACTTTGGATTCGTCTTTTTATCTTGAAAAAGAAGGGCACATTCGGTGATATAGCTAAATTATAAAAAGGGAGAAAGCCGACTGAGAAAAACAACGCTGAACCAAAAAAATCCACAAGATCTTTTGAATTGTAAGAACCAGGGAGCTAAATACAGGGCGGTGCAACCAAGATGGGGTGGACGATTGTGAGTAAACGGTGAGGAATTTCGAAAATTTTTTTTTTGGATATCATAGATAGTCAAACCCGCTATATTTTAAAATTATAGCCACAATACAGGGTGGTCCGAAAAACTCGTGGCGAACCAAACTTGTGTTTTTTAAATGGGACACCCTGTATATAATTGTTCCAATTGATTCTCCTGTTCCTTACGATCATTTTGATATAGGGTCATGGCCTCCTAATATTACATATTTAATAATAAACAACGTAAATTCAGTATAATCGTATTAGAATGAAGAAACCTTGGATTCACGGCTAGTTTACTAAAAAACTGTTGGTCAGAATGACATCATGTATGGTATTTTTTGAAAGCTAGCAATGTTAAGTATCTTTAAGATGAAAATAAAATATACAGGGTGTAGCATTTAAAAAACATGAATCCAGGGCAAGTATTTGCATAACTTGACCACCCTGTATAACAGTGAATAATTTTAAACAAATTTTGCAAGCGATTAATATATTCAAGGATATGTAACGTTTTATGGAATATTTGGTTGTTCCATACCTGCTTCAATTTTTTTTTAAAAATGGCCGAACTGCGAGCATTTTTTCAAATTTAACCGCGTCCCATTCCCTTACTATAAGTTTTAGACCCAATGACCCCTATATCAAAATGATCGTAACGAACAGGAGAATCAGTTGGAACAATTATATACAGGGTGTCCCATTTAAAAAAACACAAATTTGTTTCGCCACGAGTTTTTCGGACCACCCTGTATTATGGCTATAATTTTAAAACATAGCGGGTTTGACTATCTATAATATCCAAAAAAATTTTTTTCGAAATTCCTCACCGTTAACTCACAATCGTCCACCCCATCTTGGTTGCACCACCCTGTATGTATATGCATATAAATTTAATCAAAATATGCACAAAAATATGCATCCTTTTTTAAAAAAAATATGCAACAATTTGCCCTAAATATGCAAAATGCATAGAAATTAGAAAATTTAAAAAAACACTTTTCGATAAAATATAAAAAGAGTTTATAATTAAATGCTTTTCAAAATTTTCTACTAAATAGTTTAGCCTTCTGTCAGTAAGAATATGTTAAGCCACCGAAAAACTTCTTTCAACATCTACTGACTTTCTTGACTTTGCACCCCACACTATGAGTTTCTTCTATATTATCAAGAATTAATTCCTTGATTATTTCAAAATGGTCTGCGTAGCATATCGCCGCTTTAATCCATATTCCCCAGCAGATGCATGATTACGGGTTCCGGAGGTAAGTTAACTCCTGGCAATTTTTCCTTATATGTTGATTGATGTAGGCTGGGGGGCCGCAGCCCCCCAACAATCCTAGACACACAAAACCTAAAAAAAGTGCACTACTAATTGAAGAAATCCGCCGAATTGCATTATTCATTTCCCCCCCCCTCCCAAGACAAAATCCTGGGTGCGCCCATGTGCATGACATTGGATACTCCTTAAAGGTAATGTAATGATAAAAAGAGCCAGGCGTCTAGACGATTAGAAATTGCCAATTATGAACGACCTTCAAACCGTTTCCCCAAATGCTAACACCGGGATTCACAAAATAGTTTTAACATTTAATACTGGTTTAAATTAAGATCTTAAGTTGATCAGTTAGGTTTTAACCTATCAGTGTTAATAATAATATTTCAGATACATTTTTCGTTTCAAGATGACTCTTACCTTGGATGTGTTTGAATATGTTGCTAAAATGAATTTTGTAGTATTATTGTGGGAAATAGAGTCTTAAATTGTTATTTTCTTTATAAATTTGCAAAAAGATTCAGAAATATATTTATAGTAGAAAGCTTAATGGTCAAAAAGTTGAATTTTGATTCTGGAGGTTAATTTTGAGGAATGAATTGGGCAATGGAAAAAAATTGTTCAAGGGCATCGTGTGTGGCGGTGTCAAAAGAAAGCTTATTGGAGCACTAAATCAATGAAATATATCATGTATTTTTTATTGCATTTTCTTAAACATTTTTCGGGAAAACGCTTAAAAATTGTTGTCGCCTACCCTCATCATCAGAAGGATTGCTCAGAATGCTTTGGAAAAAATTGTGAACATTGAGAATTAGGTGTAGATTAAGCGAAAATTATCACGATTGAAAAATTCTAGCGCGGTCAATTGTTTTAAAAATTGTAACTGTTTATTTGCCTATAACTGCTGAACCATTGGTTGTAGAGAAAAGGTTTTTTGACAATAAATATTTCCCACGACGTAAGGAACAACTTTTGTATTTATCTTTTTCCAAAAATTTTTAATTTAGCCCACTCAGCTCCGCGCATACGCGATGTGATACGGCGTTAGTGCCGTCGGCGGCGGCTAGCGCAGCAGTTTGACCTAGATCGGGCGGCCGAGGTTTGCTCAGGTTAAGTGGGAGATTGATGGCACGGAACACTAATTAAGCACTTGACCGATTTTTTAATTTAATTATTATCAAGCAAAAGTAAAAAATCCTCTAGAGGCTTTTTTAGTCAATTTTTTTTGCAGTCTGGTTTTTCTTCGTTTAAACTTTCAATCGGAACGTCTGAAAACATCTTATAAGGAGAGTCTAAAGTATAAGATTGCGTTTTTTAAAGGCAAGTAAGGCGTCTAGACGATTAGAAATTGCCTATTATGAACGACCTTCAAACCGTTTCCCTAAACACTAAAAAAAGTAGTTGTGAGAAATAAAAAGTTACCCTTGAGAGCCATTCCATAGGATTTATATTGCTTGGGCGTTTTAATGACCTAATAAAATGTTTCACAAAAAAAAAATTCTTAAGAATATGGCGTAAATATAAAACACTGCTTTAGTAGAAAATAAATGGAATTTATGTGTTGGGTATGTGTTTGTTATGGATTTTTATGTAGTAAGTATCAATAAATTTATTTGGTATATTAAAAAGGGATGTATATTTTTGATGAAAGATACGTTTTATTGCAGTTTCTATAACAGTTACACTATAAAGTTTTATCTTCCTGCGGTAGTAATGTGCTGAGTTATTAACAGTTGAAAATAATAAAAACTAAGTTGAAAATAGATTTACAAAAACGACACGGCTTTACAAAAATAAAAACACTGAAAAGTTTGAAATAATATTTTTACGTATTTATTATTTATTATATTAAAGCATAATAAGAACTCTTAATGATAATACATTAATAAATTATGAATAGGGAATAATATTTTTAATTATTTACTTCTGAGCCTAATGGTAAACCCAACTGTCTCACACGTAAATTTGATGATTACAAAGACTGGTTCTCTGTTCCAATACTTGGCCTTCTGCCCTTTTTTGCTTAGTATCTATAATGACAATCATATGGGTAAAATTCTTGAGAAAGAGCTTTTAACTAATCTCCCTAAAATAATCTGAAGCAAACATGTGGCCCTCGTAAATTAAAATGTAATCTAGACCCAAAATGATTATAAAGTAAATCTTTTACCCTTAATTTTATTGCTTTTCTTAAAATATATGTTAGTCTCGAAAGTTATCCCTAATATTTTAATATTATGTACTCGTTTTGTCACAACAGTACACTGTAGTCTACGTGGGCCGTCCCAAATAAAAAAATCACGCCCTAACAGAGTAACTCATCCCGATCAAATTTTGCATAGAAGGAACTTACAACACAGAGAAACACATTATGCTACTTTTTATTCCAAAGGAAGTTATTCTGGGATTTATAATTCTAATATGGAAATAGTAAAATCCATCTGTACCCGGCACATTTATAAAAAAAATAGATATTATATTACAAAATGGGGCATTGGAGTATTATTCAGATATTTGACAATCAATAAACCGAATTAAAAAAAAATTGTGTTTAAGTATAGGATAAAACCTATAAGCAAACGAGGCCGAGGGTAAAGCTAATATGAACTATAAGTGTCAGCGCGGTCAAGGTAATATTTTTCTAATTATAATTGTAGATTATGTATCGCAAGAAGAGGCTGACAAAATTTTTAAACAGAAATGACAAAAATATTTCCTTATTCCTTACACACCCTTCACCGGCAGGTAACTTTTTACAAGTTTGTTAAATCCCATCCGCCAAGTTAATCAAAGTTATAACAATATTCCTTCAACAAAGGTGTTGAACACCTTTACCCTAAACATCGTTAAACAAGTAGTGCCCCAAAGATATTACATTTAATTATGGGCTGTCTTTGACAGCTGAACCTCTCTACTTCATTGTTCGGGGGATGGGGATATGTCAAGGTCTCTGTAGACCTTGTTATAAACTTTGGATTCGTCTTTTTATCTTGAAAAAGAAGGGCACATTCGGTGATATAGCTAAATTATAAAAAGGGAGAAAGCCGACTGAGAAAAACAACGCTGAACCAAAAAAATCCACAAGATCTTTTGAATTGTAAGAACCAGGGAGCTAAATACAGGGCGGTGCAACCAAGATGGGGTGGACGATTGTGAGTAAACGGTGAGGAATTTCGAAAATTTTTTTTTTGGATATCATAGATAGTCAAACCCGCTATATTTTAAAATTATAGCCACAATACAGGGTGGTCCGAAAAACTCGTGGCGAACCAAACTTGTGTTTTTTAAATGGGACACCCTGTATATAATTGTTCCAATTGATTCTCCTGTTCCTTACGATCATTTTGATATAGGGTCATGGCCTCCTAATATTACATATTTAATAATAAACAACGTAAATTCAGTATAATCGTATTAGAATGAAGAAACCTTGGATTCACGGCTAGTTTACTAAAAAACTGTTGGTCAGAATGACATCATGTATGGTATTTTTTGAAAGCTAGCAATGTTAAGTATCTTTAAGATGAAAATAAAATATACAGGGTGTAGCATTTAAAAAACATGAATCCAGGGCAAGTATTTGCATAACTTGACCACCCTGTATAACAGTGAATAATTTTAAACAAATTTTGCAAGCGATTAATATATTCAAGGATATGTAACGTTTTATGGAATATTTGGTTGTTCCATACCTGCTTCAATTTTTTTTTAAAAATGGCCGAACTGCGAGCATTTTTTCAAATTTAACCGCGTCCCATTCCCTTACTATAAGTTTTAGACCCAATGACCCCTATATCAAAATGATCGTAACGAACAGGAGAATCAGTTGGAACAATTATATACAGGGTGTCCCATTTAAAAAAACACAAATTTGTTTCGCCACGAGTTTTTCGGACCACCCTGTATTATGGCTATAATTTTAAAACATAGCGGGTTTGACTATCTATAATATCCAAAAAAATTTTTTTCGAAATTCCTCACCGTTAACTCACAATCGTCCACCCCATCTTGGTTGCACCACCCTGTATGTATATGCATATAAATTTAATCAAAATATGCACAAAAATATGCATCCTTTTTTAAAAAAAATATGCAACAATTTGCCCTAAATATGCAAAATGCATAGAAATTAGAAAATTTAAAAAAACACTTTTCGATAAAATATAAAAAGAGTTTATAATTAAATGCTTTTCAAAATTTTCTACTAAATAGTTTAGCCTTCTGTCAGTAAGAATATGTTAAGCCACCGAAAAACTTCTTTCAACATCTACTGACTTTCTTGACTTTGCACCCCACACTATGAGTTTCTTCTATATTATCAAGAATTAATTCCTTGATTATTTCAAAATGGTCTGCGTAGCATATCGCCGCTTTAATCCATATTCCCCAGCAGATGCATGATTACGGGTTCCGGAGGTAAGTTAACTCCTGGCAATTTTTCCTTATATGTTGATTGATGTAGGCTGGGGGGCCGCAGCCCCCCAACAATCCTAGACACACAAAACCTAAAAAAAGTGCACTACTAATTGAAGAAATCCGCCGAATTGCATTATTCATTTCCCCCCCCCTCCCAAGACAAAATCCTGGGTGCGCCCATGTGCATGACATTGGATACTCCTTAAAGGTAATGTAATGATAAAAAGAGCCAGGCGTCTAGACGATTAGAAATTGCCAATTATGAACGACCTTCAAACCGTTTCCCCAAATGCTAACACCGGGATTCACAAAATAGTTTTAACATTTAATACTGGTTTAAATTAAGATCTTAAGTTGATCAGTTAGGTTTTAACCTATCAGTGTTAATAATAATATTTCAGATACATTTTTCGTTTCAAGATGACTCTTACCTTGGATGTGTTTGAATATGTTGCTAAAATGAATTTTGTAGTATTATTGTGGGAAATAGAGTCTTAAATTGTTATTTTCTTTATAAATTTGCAAAAAGATTCAGAAATATATTTATAGTAGAAAGCTTAATGGTCAAAAAGTTGAATTTTGATTCTGGAGGTTAATTTTGAGGAATGAATTGGGCAATGGAAAAAAATTGTTCAAGGGCATCGTGTGTGGCGGTGTCAAAAGAAAGCTTATTGGAGCACTAAATCAATGAAATATATCATGTATTTTTTATTGCATTTTCTTAAACATTTTTCGGGAAAACGCTTAAAAATTGTTGTCGCCTACCCTCATCATCAGAAGGATTGCTCAGAATGCTTTGGAAAAAATTGTGAACATTGAGAATTAGGTGTAGATTAAGCGAAAATTATCACGATTGAAAAATTCTAGCGCGGTCAATTGTTTTAAAAATTGTAACTGTTTATTTGCCTATAACTGCTGAACCATTGGTTGTAGAGAAAAGGTTTTTTGACAATAAATATTTCCCACGACGTAAGGAACAACTTTTGTATTTATCTTTTTCCAAAAATTTTTAATTTAGCCCACTCAGCTCCGCGCATACGCGATGTGATACGGCGTTAGTGCCGTCGGCGGCGGCTAGCGCAGCAGTTTGACCTAGATCGGGCGGCCGAGGTTTGCTCAGGTTAAGTGGGAGATTGATGGCACGGAACACTAATTAAGCACTTGACCGATTTTTTTAATTTAATTATTATCAAGCAAAAGTAAAAAATCCTCTAGAGGCTTTTTTAGTCAATTTTTTTGCAGTCTGGTTTTTCTTCGTTTAAACTTTCAATCGGAACGTCTGAAAACATCTTATAAGGAGAGTCTAAAGTATAAGATTGCGTTTTTTAAAGGCAAGTAAGGCGTCTAGACGATTAGAAATTGCCTATTATGAACGACCTTCAAACCGTTTCCCTAAACACTAAAAAAAGTAGTTGTGAGAAATAAAAAGTTACCCTTGAGAGCCATTCCATAGGATTTATATTGCTTGGGCGTTTTAATGACCTAATAAAATGTTTCACAAAAAAAAAATTCTTAAGAATATGGCGTAAATATAAAACACTGCTTTAGTAGAAAATAAATGGAATTTATGTGTTGGGTATGTGTTTGTTATGGATTTTTATGTAGTAAGTATCAATAAATTTATTTGGTATATTAAAAAGGGATGTATATTTTTGATGAAAGATACGTTTTATTGCAGTTTCTATAACAGTTACACTATAAAGTTTTATCTTCCTGCGGTAGTAATGTGCTGAGTTATTAACAGTTGAAAATAATAAAAACTAAGTTGAAAATAGATTTACAAAAACGACACGGCTTTACAAAAATAAAAACACTGAAAAGTTTGAAATAATATTTTTACGTATTTATTATTTATTATATTAAAGCATAATAAGAACTCTTAATGATAATACATTAATAAATTATGAATAGGGAATAATATTTTTAATTATTTACTTCTGAGCCTAATGGTAAACCCAACTGTCTCACACGTAAATTTGATGATTACAAAGACTGGTTCTCTGTTCCAATACTTGGCCTTCTGCCCTTTTTTGCTTAGTATCTATAATGACAATCATATGGGTAAAATTCTTGAGAAAGAGCTTTTAACTAATCTCCCTAAAATAATCTGAAGCAAACATGTGGCCCTCGTAAATTAAAATGTAATCTAGACCCAAAATGATTATAAAGTAAATCTTTTACCCTTAATTTTATTGCTTTTCTTAAAATATATGTTAGTCTCGAAAGTTATCCCTAATATTTTAATATTATGTACTCGTTTTGTCACAACAGTACACTGTAGTCTACGTGGGCCGTCCCAAATAAAAAAAATCACGCCCTAACAGAGTAACTCATCCCGATCAAATTTTGCATAGAAGGAACTTACAACACAGAGAAACACATTATGCTACTTTTTATTCCAAAGGAAGTTATTCTGGGATTTATAATTCTAATATGGAAATAGTAAAATCCATCTGTACCCGGCACATTTATAAAAAAAATAGATATTATATTACAAAATGGGGCATTGGAGTATTATTCAGATATTTGACAATCAATAAACCGAATTAAAAAAAAATTGTGTTTAAGTATAGGATAAAACCTATAAGCAAACGAGGCCGAGGGTAAAGCTAATATGAACTATAAGTGTCAGCGCGGTCAAGGTAATATTTTTCTAATTATAATTGTAGATTATGTATCGCAAGAAGAGGCTGACAAAATTTTTAAACAGAAATGACAAAAATATTTCCTTATTCCTTACACACCCTTCACCGGCAGGTAACTTTTTACAAGTTTGTTAAATCCCATCCGCCAAGTTAATCAAAGTTATAACAATATTCCTTCAACAAAGGTGTTGAACACCTTTACCCTAAACATCGTTAAACAAGTAGTGCCCCAAAGATATTACATTTAATTATGGGCTGTCTTTGACAGCTGAACCTCTCTACTTCATTGTTCGGGGGATGGGGATATGTCAAGGTCTCTGTAGACCTTGTTATAAACTTTGGATTCGTCTTTTTATCTTGAAAAAGAAGGGCACATTCGGTGATATAGCTAAATTATAAAAAGGGAGAAAGCCGACTGAGAAAAACAACGCTGAACCAAAAAAATCCACAAGATCTTTTGAATTGTAAGAACCAGGGAGCTAAATACAGGGCGGTGCAACCAAGATGGGGTGGACGATTGTGAGTAAACGGTGAGGAATTTCGAAAATTTTTTTTTTGGATATCATAGATAGTCAAACCCGCTATATTTTAAAATTATAGCCACAATACAGGGTGGTCCGAAAAACTCGTGGCGAACCAAACTTGTGTTTTTTAAATGGGACACCCTGTATATAATTGTTCCAATTGATTCTCCTGTTCCTTACGATCATTTTGATATAGGGTCATGGCCTCCTAATATTACATATTTAATAATAAACAACGTAAATTCAGTATAATCGTATTAGAATGAAGAAACCTTGGATTCACGGCTAGTTTACTAAAAAACTGTTGGTCAGAATGACATCATGTATGGTATTTTTTGAAAGCTAGCAATGTTAAGTATCTTTAAGATGAAAATAAAATATACAGGGTGTAGCATTTAAAAAACATGAATCCAGGGCAAGTATTTGCATAACTTGACCACCCTGTATAACAGTGAATAATTTTAAACAAATTTTGCAAGCGATTAATATATTCAAGGATATGTAACGTTTTATGGAATATTTGGTTGTTCCATACCTGCTTCAATTTTTTTTTAAAAATGGCCGAACTGCGAGCATTTTTTCAAATTTAACCGCGTCCCATTCCCTTACTATAAGTTTTAGACCCAATGACCCCTATATCAAAATGATCGTAACGAACAGGAGAATCAGTTGGAACAATTATATACAGGGTGTCCCATTTAAAAAAACACAAATTTGTTTCGCCACGAGTTTTTCGGACCACCCTGTATTATGGCTATAATTTTAAAACATAGCGGGTTTGACTATCTATAATATCCAAAAAAATTTTTTTCGAAATTCCTCACCGTTAACTCACAATCGTCCACCCCATCTTGGTTGCACCACCCTGTATGTATATGCATATAAATTTAATCAAAATATGCACAAAAATATGCATCCTTTTTTAAAAAAAATATGCAACAATTTGCCCTAAATATGCAAAATGCATAGAAATTAGAAAATTTAAAAAAACACTTTTCGATAAAATATAAAAAGAGTTTATAATTAAATGCTTTTCAAAATTTTCTACTAAATAGTTTAGCCTTCTGTCAGTAAGAATATGTTAAGCCACCGAAAAACTTCTTTCAACATCTACTGACTTTCTTGACTTTGCACCCCACACTATGAGTTTCTTCTATATTATCAAGAATTAATTCCTTGATTATTTCAAAATGGTCTGCGTAGCATATCGCCGCTTTAATCCATATTCCCCAGCAGATGCATGATTACGGGTTCCGGAGGTAAGTTAACTCCTGGCAATTTTTCCTTATATGTTGATTGATGTAGGCTGGGGGGCCGCAGCCCCCCAACAATCCTAGACACACAAAACCTAAAAAAAGTGCACTACTAATTGAAGAAATCCGCCGAATTGCATTATTCATCCCCCCCCCCTCCCAAGACAAAATCCTGGGTGCGCCCATGTGCATGACATTGGATACTCTTTAAAGGTAATGTAATGATATTATTTAATTAGATGTTCAAAATGTTCACCATTTGGTACTTAGCAATAACCAAGTCTATTTACAAACTATATTTGATTATTATGCACTACATTAGGAGGCATTAGTGGAATTTCATTTCGAATGCGAATTTTTCGGACACAAAGATCTATTGGTTTTGTTTTGAGTATTTCACTCTTTAAATAACCCTATAAAAAAGTCCAGAGGTGCTAGATCTGGCGATCTCGCTGGCTACTAAATAAACCCCCTCCTTCCAATCCACCTATTTGGAAAAACTTCATCTAAAATAAACGTGCTTTAGTAAGTAACATGTCCGAAAAAATTAAATCCGAATCCGAAAATGTAAAAATTAGTAGTACAAGAAGAGGGACTGACCATCCGCCGCCCGCCGGCGGGATCTTATCTTGTGATCTATGACGTCATATCTCGGCCACCTTTGCGCATGTGCAAATTTCAAGTACGTCATCGAAGTCTACGTCACTGGATCTTACGTCAGCAAACCCAACCTGCGCGCGCAGCTGTCAGATGTCACCTGTCAACTGTCACCTGTCACTTGTCAAATGTCAAAATTAAAATTTGACATACGTCACGTATGAAGGATGACGTCATAAGACATGTGGAGAAGCATGTCAGCTGTCACCTGTCATTTAAGATCTGTCAACTGTCACCTGTCACTTACGAAACGCCAAAATAAAAATTTAACATACATCACGTGTTCAAAATGACGTCATAAGACATGTGTAAAAGTATGTCAGCTGTCACCTGTCATTTAAGATCTGTCAACTGTCACCTGTCACTTATGAAACGCCAAAATTAAAATTTAACGTAGGTCACGGGTTCAAAATGGCGTCAGAAGACATGCGTAAAAGTATGGCAGCTGTCACCTGTCATTTAAGATATGTCAACTGTCACCAGTCACGTGTTAAACGTCAGAACAAAAATTTAGCATATGTCACGTGTTCAGGGCGGTGTCCGAAAGCGTTTAAAAAAAGAATGGCGTCGATCAGTCTTAGGGTTCCGGAGATATAGTTTTTTGCGATTAGTGACCTAACGGCTGATGGTGAAGAGATGAAATTCACATGTAGGATAGTGGATGAGTAGATCTTACGATTTATAAAATTATTTTTCAAAAATCTAGACTTTGAGGAAAAAATTAGATTTCAAAATTTTTACATCACTCTGTATAGTAAATTTTCGATGAAATATATAATTTAGGAAATATTATTTAAGTGAATAACAACTAAACGTTAAAATCGCCAATGTTTAAACTGAGTTGTTGAAACACCCCTGTTTAAACAGCTCTGTTTAAACAGCCCGGTTTCAACTACCCTGTTTAAAAACACCTCTGTTTAAACAGGGCTGTATAAACAGGGGTGTTAGAAATTATTAACTTTATTTTATTGTTAAAATATTATCTGCCGGATGATTATATCAAGTTAAAAGAGCCTAAAACAATAGTACATAAGAGAAAGATTGCATCATTAGTGGAAAATTCCCAACTCAAGCGAGCTAAAATGACTCAGCACGAGGTAAGGTTAATTTAGACGTGTTTTTCGAGGTACGAATATGTAAGAAAACTAGCAATTAGAAAAATTGGTGATTTAACCACAAGACATCGAGATTGAGTAAATTTATATACAAAAATTAGCGAATAATAGGAAACAAGTTAGGACTAGGAATACAAGTAAACTAGAAATACGATTCAGAGTTTCGGATAAAGATGGGGTTAGGGTAGAATGAGTACGAGGAAAAGATGTTGCGACGGACGGAAAAACTTTACGAAATTCTCGACGAAGATCATCGATGCAGGTCTTAAATGCTAAATACTTCTTTCTTATTGTTCGTGCAGCTTGGATAATCCTACGTTTAACGTCTTTATCGAGCTGGCTCATGGGGGTAGACATACTAAAAAAACAGACCCCGTTCTGGAAAAACAGCTAAAAAACAGGCCCTATTCTGGAAAAAACAGCTAAGAAACAGACCCTGTTCTGGAAAAACAGCTCAAAAACAGATCCTGTTCTGGAAAAAACAGCGAAAAAACAGACCCTGTTCTAGAAAAACAGCTAGAAAACAGACCCTGTTCTGGAAAAACAGCTAAAAACAGACCCTGTTCGGGAAAAAACAGCTAAAAAACAGACCCTGTTCTGGAAAAAACAGCTAAAAACAGACTCTGTTTCTAGAAAAACAGCTAAAAAAAACAGACCCTGTTCGGGAAGAACAGCAAAAAAAAAACAGACCCTGTTTCAGGAACCCACTGAAACGTCGAACTACCCAACCACTCAACAGCGAAACAACATACTCTGTTTCGAAAAACAACTCCGGAGCAGCTATGAAACAACTAAGAAAAATGCCTTTGCTTCGGGAAACAGTAATTCGTATTCATACTTGCTCATATATAAACAACATACAGACGATTTTCTTCAAAAATAGAAGGGTACTAATGCTGCTACGAATAATCAAACAGTTATCTGTTAAAAAAAAAAAAGCATCCAGTCCATCCTCCTTTTCGAACGGAATTTAAAATAAAAATTTCGTTCAAAGATCTTTAAGAACTGCATACGTAGATACAGGCTATTTTCTTTTAACAGAAAGCAGTCAATAGAACTAGAAAGACTTAGGTACACAGCAAGTTTGATACTCAGATCATACCCTAAATCAATATCCGAAAATTGTTCTAGAAGACATATCGAAATATTGGAGAGACAGCTGATAGTGATCTCACACAGGGTCTTAAGCACGATATCGAAACTGATACATGGAAACGGAGAGAGCTACGGGTTGATTGTTTTTGAAAAATAGCGATATCCAAGTGGGTGATATTGAATACCGAAGAACTGATGGGCTCTACGATCGTCTGTTTTTTTCTAAACCTATTTATCAGAGAAAAGAAGATGAGGAACAATACAAAGATAGGGAGTGATGGATACGAAATTTGTAATCTAAGTGGAATAGCTGATAAGAAATGGTTAGTATACCGCTAACCGGCAGACAATTAACATGGCGGAAATATTAAAAACTATTCTTGCCAACATTGAAGAAGTATTCAGTCGGAACCAGTATTATGGGTCCTGTTTACCGGCAACTTTAATGGTTTGGGAACTTGCTAAAAAATATAATGTACATGTAGAGCCAAAATGTGGAAAGATTTTCTATGAGGAAATAGAAGGTAACATTCATTTTTGGAACGTATTTGAAGGAGAAATTTACGATCCTACCGTGAAAGTTATTAAACATATGATGCCATCTGCAGACCTTACGAAGTTTGTGTACAAAGAAGATCCTAGTATAAACACAGATATGGAGGCAGCACTAATGCTAGATATTTTTAATCAGTTCCAGAGAACAAACACAACACACCAATACTTTTCCAACGCTCCAGATAAACTTAAAACTCTGAGAGAAATTATCCATAGAAATGTAGCTAGATGTATTAAATAAAAGAATTAAACCAAGTCCTTAGATGTTTTACTACCTGAAACAATCAAACCTAACCTCAACAAATATTCTAGTGCAGGTGGTACAAAATTCTTCGAAACTTAAACGATTCTCAGCCTCAAGCTATTTAATAGAACAGGTTCTGTTTCCAAGGGATTCAAGCTTTTCTCAGGGCGTTTGTCTTTGCATTGTGTGTGACGCCCCGTTAACGCCCTGTGAATCACCCTATTGTTGTCCGGTTACTGCCCGGTTGTTGTCCTATTAACGTCCGGTTGCTGTCCGGATAACGTCAGAACGTTGTCCTGTATGTGTTATAACGAGGTTTTGATGGATAAAAGGACATGTTCAGATTAAGGGCTTTAGTTGAGAACTGGATGTTATAGTAATAAGATGTATACCAACAAAATAAAGTATCAGCTTCTTGAAACACCAGCTGTTAAATATGGTGTAAGGACAGAGGGGTCTAAGTTCTTTTAAACACCCTGTAAAACCGTAGATATATTAAAAAGAAATTATGCCTGAAAATTATGTAACCGGTTAAGGGCCTTATATCTAAATATAGCCACCGTTAATACAAAAGGTTCTATTCTAAACCTTGTAAAACTAAAACAAAATCCCATTCAAAACTCCTTAAAATAATAACGCTTATTTTCTTATGCTAGGTCTTATATTTTCGAAAAACTGGGTAGTCGGAAGAGAGTCCTTTTTTTTTCTTATTCTAAGTCTTAGATTTTCGAAAAACTGCATGGTTGAGATTCTTTCCGGCATCACCATGTTGGTGGTATTTGTAAAACGTGTTTTTCAAAAATACCGCAAAGAAAAGTGCAAACCCAAGCAAACGCTCTCCTTATTGGTAGAGAAATCTACATATTTCGAAAAAATTTACTACTAATTTGTATTTAAGTCGACATTATTTGATTCGACAGTATAAAAAGAATAAAAAGGGTCCCCAAAAGACGCAGGAAGATATGCTTCACAGCTCAAATTGCCCCTTTTGTAGGGAGGTCTTACAAATCAGGCTCCACTATCTTGGTCCTCAGTGAGGATGTCTAAAGGGCCATAATAGATTCTTAGTATACAGATATGACAATAAATCACTAAATGGTTCACAGAAAAATTTCTCGCACCATTTGAGGATATTATTGCATAATATGAAAGACATATTTTAAACAGTACAACCACTAGCAACGTTAGTTGAGATTTTCGAAAAATTTTTGTCAGTCGAAAGGTCTTTTTGACCTTACCCAATACCCGCCAAAGATTCTCCGTCCCTTTCTTACTGTTGGGGGCACGAATAGGAAAGATATAATATGTTAAACAGTCTAGTCTCTAGTAACGTAATTAGTCAAAATTAGCTCCTTTATAGAGTCAAAACAAGCGAACATATAACAGAGCAAACGCAAAGCGTTATTTGAAGTTGAAACATGGCCGATGGATGGTTCTTTAATAGCCAACAGGCGACAATTAACCCTAATCATGTCCATAAGACATATGGAAAACACTGTATATACCAAACTCCTTTAAGGTGCCAACCCCCTTTGTACAGAGGAATTACCGAACACCGGAGTCAGTACGTCTCCCCTCGGAAGGGTACCTGGCGTGTTTCCATGCGGAAAAAAGTCGACCATCCCTTTATACCCCTTAAGGAGCCAGCTCATTAGCAAGAATAGGGAACATACCGAAATCACTTTGAATATATTTTTTCTAATTTTCAAACCAGTATACGCTGGAAGTTGTACATGAACATGCAAACATTTTCTGTAAAAATAAAAGATTTTAACTGACGAAATTCTTCAGACTATACGACACACATTTTTTGATTCATTTTTCTCCCCCAAAAGTTACAGTTTTTAGCGCAATTGAAAAGCAAAACTACAGTTAGTTTTATCTAGGACATCTCACGTAGACTTCAAGCCTAAGTACTAACGAACCGAGGGCGTCTGAAGAGAAGGGATCTAATCTATTGCCACGAGATTTAAAGGATTGGACGTGGGAACAGACAGGGAAAACATCTGCAGGCAATTTTTTCAGAATTCAGGTACTAATATGAGTTCAAAGAACTAACTATTTCTATGTTGTTACTGAAACAGAAATTTAAAATGATACTCGTAAATTTCCGCTTTAAAGATTTTTTTATATAAGTCATCCCACGTAGACGTCAAGTCTAAGTACTAACGAACCGTGGGCGTCTGAAGAGAAGGGAAATGTAAGCTATTGACATGAGAGTTAAAGGAGTGGGTGTTGGGACAGACAGGGAAAACATCTGCAGGCAATTTTTCCCATAATTCTGGTATGAAGGAGAGAAGTTCGAGGTTTTTATCCCCAGATCCAAGTGCTAATATTAGTTCAAAGAACTAACTATTTCTATGTTGTTACTTAAACATAAATTTAAAATGATACTCGTAAATTTCGGCTTTAAAGATTTTTTTATATAAGTCATCCCACGTAAACGTCAAGCCTAAGTACTAACGAACCGTGGACGTCTGAAGAGAAGGGAAATTTAATCTATTAACATAACATTTAAATGAGTGGGTGTTGGGACAGACAGGGAAAACATCTGCAGGCAATTTTTCCATAATTCTGGTATGAAGGAGAGAAGTTCGAGGTTTTTATCCCTAGATCCCAGTGCTAATATTAGTACAAAGAACTAAATATTTCTATGTTGTTACATAAACGTAAATTTAAAATAATATCCATAAATTTCGGTTTTAAAGATCTTTTATCTAAGACATCTCATGTGGACTTCGAGCCTAAGTACTAACAAACCGTGGGCGTCTGAAGAGAAGGGAAATGTAAGCTATCGACATGAGATTTAAAGGAGTGGGTGTGGGTTGGGACAGACAGGGAAAACCTCTGCAGGCAATTTTTTCATAATTCCAGTACTAATATTAGTGTAAATAACTAAAGATTTATATGTTGATACTTAAACACAAATTGAAAATAACGTTCCATAAATTTCGGCTTTAAAGATTTTTTTTTTGAGTCATCCCACGTAGACATCAAGCCTAAGTATTAACGAACCGTGGGCGTCTGAAGAGAAGGGAAATATAAGCTATTGACATGAGATTTAAAGGAGTGGGTGTTGGGACAGATAGGGAAAACATCTGCAGGCAATTTTTTCCATAATTCTGGTATGAATGAGCGAGAGAAGTTCGAGTTTTTTATTCCTAGATCCCAGTGCTAATATTAGTTCAAAGAACTAACTATTTCTATGTTGTTACTTAAACATAAATTTAAAATGATACTCGTAAATTTCGGCTTTAAAAATTTTTTTATATAAGTCATCCCACGTAAACGTCAAGCCTAAGTACTAACGAACCGTGGGCGTCTGAAGAGAAGGGAAATGTAAGCTATTGACATGAGATTTAAAGGAGAAGGTGTTAGGGACAGACAGGGAAAACATCTGCAGGTAATTTTTTTCATAATTCAGGTACTAATATTAGCGCAAATAACTAAAGATTTATATGTTGTTACTTACCCGCAAATTTAAAATACAACCCTCTAAATTTCAGCTTTCGAGATTTTTTTTTAATCTAAGACACCCCAGCCTAAGCCATCAAGCCTAAGTATTAACGACCCGTGGGCGTCTGAAGAGAAGGGAAATGTAATATATTGGCATGGGATTTAAAGGAGTGAATATTGGGAGCACACAGGGAAAACATCTGCAGGCAAGTTTTTCTAGTGTAAATAACTAAAGATTTCTATGCTGGTACTTAAACGCAAATTTAAAAAATATTGTCCCTAAATTTCGACTTTTCAGTTTTTATCTAAGACACTCCACGTAGACTTCAAGCCTAAGTACTAACGAACCGTGGGCGTCTGAAGAGAAGGGAAATGTAATCTATTGACATGAGATTTAAAGGAGGGGGTGTTAGGGACAGACAGGGAAAACATCTGCAGGTAATTTTTTTCATAATTCAGGTAGAAATGAGCGAAAGAAGTTCGAGGCTTTTTTTATCCCCAGGTTCCCATACTAATATTAGCGCAAATAACTAAATATTTCCATGTTGCTACTTAAACGCAAATTTAAAATACTACCCATAAATTTCGACTTTCTAGTCCCCACACAAACTCTTAAATATACCAACTATTAATTTTTAAACCTCAAATAACAGTAGTAATAATATTAACACGATTAAATAAAACACTAGGGTACTTACGTTTTATAATACTTAGGGCACAACACACAAACTAATTCACAGTAAAAAATCTAAATGACTACCAGTTCAGCCTGCTAACAAAAAAACTCGAACCCGTATTTTGCCCTGATTGAACCAACCGATCACGCGTAAAGATTTGTTACTACCTAAGCTCGTACTGGCGAATCTCTTGTATGTAGTTACTAATTAAGATTCTAAGATATCCAGACCGGATGTGTCAAAACCACAAATCTCCCTGTTACCAATAAATGTACACTTATATTATCAGAAAAAGGCTCGCAAATATGTTTAGAACTGTATTTGATTTCTTTATAAAATTATTTAAAATAAAACATCAAATTTCTATAATTGCTAATGCCTTTCCATCTCTGAATTAAGAAACTATACTAGTATCATGAATTTACTTAAATTTTTCTCTTTCATTTGATACCCAGCACGCCGTTTATCATATTAGAGCCCTTTTTCGACGCCATATCTTCGGGGAGGGGGGAGAGGGTTTAAATTTCTACAACTATATACGATGGACATGATTTTTAGCAAAAAATGCGTAGCAGGGTTGCGTCATCTTTATGAGAAGTAGTTAAAAGGATATTTGTAAAACAAAATACAACCTCCCGTTACATACTCGTGATAGCAACTTGTAAACGTTAACTAATCTGTTTTTGAGAGCAATTTTTCATACCGTACCAAACACCCAAATCCCCACCCTCTGTTTTAGGCCGTTAGGGTACTAACTGTAAAAAACTCGGACCCTGAACCCCGCTGGACGGTTTTTCTTTTTTCAACATCTTCTGACATCATCCTCATCATGTGACCTACGTTAAATTTCTATGTTATCGTTTGACAAGTGACTGGTAACACATCGAAGATGATAAGTGGCCACTGATGTACTTTTACATATGTCTCACGATATCATCCATAACACGTGACACATGTAAAATTTTTATTTTTGAAGTTTCACAAGTGACAGGTGACAGTTGACACACCGAAGATAACAAGAGACATCCTTAACACGTGACCTAAGTTAAATTTTTATTTCTACGTTTGACAAGTGACTGTTTGGCTGAGTTTGCTCAGGTTTGTCTCGTTGGGTTTGCTGAGGTTTGTTCAGGTCTGCTCAGGTTTGTTTCAGTGGGTTTGCTCCGGTTTCTTCAGGTTTATTTGGCTTTGCTTTGGTTGGTGCGCGTTTAAGGTTAGCTCAGGTCGCGCGCGCGCGACCTGAGCTAACCTTAAACGCGCAAACCAAAGCAAAGCCAAATAAACCTGAAGAAACCGGAGCAAACCCACTGAAACAAACCTGAGCAGACCTGAACAAACCTCAGCAAACCCAACGAGACAAACCTGAGCAAACTCAGCCAAACAGTCACTTGTCAAACGTAGAAATAAAAATTTAACTTAGGTCACGTGTTAAGGATGTCTCTTGTTATCTTCGGTGTGTCAACTGTCACCTGTCACTTGTGAAACTTCAAAAATAAAAATTTTACATGTGTCACGTGTTATGGATGATATCGTGAGACATATGTAAAAGTACATCAGTGGCCACTTATCATCTTCGATGTGTTACCAGTCACTTGTCAAACGATAACATAGAAATTTAACGTAGGTCACATGATGAGGATGATGTCAGAAGATGTTGAAAAAAGAAAAACCGTCCAGCGGGGTTCAGGGTCCGAGTTTTTTACAGTTAGTACCCTAACGGCCTAAAACAGAGGGTGGGGATTTGGGTGTTTGGTACGGTATGAAAAATTGCTCTCAAAAACAGATTAGTTAACGTTTACAAGTTGCTATCACGAGTATGTAACGGGAGGTTGTATTTTGTTTTACAAATATCCTTTTAACTACTTCTCATAAAGATGACGCAACCCTGCTACGCATTTTTTGCTAAAAATCATGTCCATCGTATATAGTTGTAGAAATTTAAACCCTCTCCCCCCTCCCCGAAGATATGGCGTCGAAAAAGGGCTCTAATATGATAAACGGCGTGCTGGGTATCAAATGAAAGAGAAAAATTTAAGTAAATTCATGATACTAGTATAGTTTCTTAATTCAGAGATGGAAAGGCATTAGCAATTATAGAAATTTCATGTTTTATTTTAAATAATTTTATAAAGAAATCAAATACAGTTCTAAACATATTTGCGAGCCTTTTTCTGATAATATAAGTGTACATTTATTGGTAACAGGGAGATTTGTGGTTTTGACACATCCGGTCTGGATATCTTAGAATCTTAATTAGTAACTACATACAAGAGATTCGCCAGTACGAGTTTAGGTAGTAACAAATCTTTACGCGTGATCGGTTGGTTCAATCAGGGCAAAATACGGGTTCGAGTTTTTTTGTTAGCAGGCTGAACTGGTAGTCATTTAGATTTTTTACTGTGAATTAGTTTGTGTGTTGTGCCCTAAGTATTATAAAACGTAAGCACTCTAGTGTTTTATTTAATCGTGTTAATATTATTACTATTGTTATTTGAGGTTTAAAAATTAATAGTTGGTATATTTAAGAGTTTGTGTGGGGACTAGAAAGTCGAAATTTATGGGTAGTATTTTAAATTTGCGTTTAAGTAGCAACATGGAAATATTTAGTTATTTGCGCTAATATTAGTATGGGAATCTAGGGATAAAAAAAAGCCTCGAACTTCTTTCGCTCATTTCTACCTGAATTATGAAAAAAATTACCTGCAGATGTTTTCCCTGTCTGTCCCTAACACCCCCCTCCTTTAAATCTCATGTCAATAGATTACATTTCCCTTCTCTTCAGACGCCCACGGTTCGTTAGTACTTAGGCTTGAAGTCTACGTGGAGTGTCTTAGATAAAAACTGAAAAGTCGAAATTTAGGGACAATATTTTTTAAATTTGCGTTTAAGTACCAGCATAGAAATCTTTAGTTATTTACACTAGAAAAACTTGCCTGCAGATGTTTTCCCTGTGTGCTCCCAATATTCACTCCTTTAAATCCCATGCCAATATATTACATTTCCCTTCTCTTCAGACGCCCACGGGTCGTTAATACTTAGGCTTGATGGCTTAGGCTGGGGTGTCTTAGATTAAAAAAAAATCTCGAAAGCTGAAATTTAGAGGGTTGTATTTTAAATTTGCGGGTAAGTAACAACATATAAATCTTTAGTTATTTGCGCTAATATTAGTACCTGAATTATGAAAAAAATTACCTGCAGATGTTTTCCCTGTCTGTCCCTAACACCTTCTCCTTTAAATCTCATGTCAATAGCTTACATTTCCCTTCTCTTCAGACGCCCACGGTTCGTTAGTACTTAGGCTTGACGTTTACGTGGGATGACTTATATAAAAAAATTTTTAAAGCCGAAATTTACGAGTATCATTTTAAATTTATGTTTAAGTAACAACATAGAAATAGTTAGTTCTTTGAACTAATATTAGCACTGGGATCTAGGAATAAAAAACTCGAACTTCTCTCGCTCATTCATACCAGAATTATGGAAAAAATTGCCTGCAGATGTTTTCCCTATCTGTCCCAACACCCACTCCTTTAAATCTCATGTCAATAGCTTATATTTCCCTTCTCTTCAGACGCCCACGGTTCGTTAATACTTAGGCTTGATGTCTACGTGGGATGACTCAAAAAAAAAATCTTTAAAGCCGAAATTTATGGAACGTTATTTTCAATTTGTGTTTAAGTATCAACATATAAATCTTTAGTTATTTACACTAATATTAGTACTGGAATTATGAAAAAATTGCCTGCAGAGGTTTTCCCTGTCTGTCCCAACCCACACCCACTCCTTTAAATCTCATGTCGATAGCTTACATTTCCCTTCTCTTCAGACGCCCACGGTTTGTTAGTACTTAGGCTCGAAGTCCACATGAGATGTCTTAGATAAAAGATCTTTAAAACCGAAATTTATGGATATTATTTTAAATTTACGTTTATGTAACAACATAGAAATATTTAGTTCTTTGTACTAATATTAGCACTGGGATCTAGGGATAAAAACCTCGAACTTCTCTCCTTCATACCAGAATTATGGAAAAATTGCCTGCAGATGTTTTCCCTGTCTGTCCCAACACCCACTCATTTAAATGTTATGTTAATAGATTAAATTTCCCTTCTCTTCAGACGTCCACGGTTCGTTAGTACTTAGGCTTGACGTTTACGTGGGATGACTTATATAAAAAAATCTTTAAAGCCGAAATTTACGAGTATCATTTTAAATTTATGTTTAAGTAACAACATAGAAATAGTTAGTTCTTTGAACTAATATTAGCACTTGGATCTGGGGATAAAAACCTCGAACTTCTCTCCTTCATACCAGAATTATGGGAAAAATTGCCTGCAGATGTTTTCCCTGTCTGTCCCAACACCCACTCCTTTAACTCTCATGTCAATAGCTTACATTTCCCTTCTCTTCAGACGCCCACGGTTCGTTAGTACTTAGGCTTGACGTCTACGTGGGATGACTTATATAAAAAAATCTTTAAAGCGGAAATTTACGAGTATCATTTTAAATTTCTGTTTCAGTAACAACATAGAAATAGTTAGTTCTTTGAACTCATATTAGTACCTGAATTCTGAAAAAATTGCCTGCAGATGTTTTCCCTGTCTGTTCCCACGTCCAATCCTTTAAATCTCGTGGCAATAGATTAGATCCCTTCTCTTCAGACGCCCTCGGTTCGTTAGTACTTAGGCTTGAAGTCTACGTGAGATGTCCTAGATAAAACTAACTGTAGTTTTGCTTTTCAATTGCGCTAAAAACTGTAACTTTTGGGGGAGAAAAATGAATCAAAAAATGTGTGTCGTATAGTCTGAAGAATTTCGTCAGTTAAAATCTTTTATTTTTACAGAAAATGTTTGCATGTTCATGTACAACTTCCAGCGTATACTGGTTTGAAAATTAGAAAAAATATATTCAAAGTGATTTCGGTATGTTCCCTATTCTTGCTAATGAGCTGGCTCCTTAAGGGGTATAAAGGGATGGTCGACTTTTTTCCGCATGGAAACACGCCAGGTACCCTTCCGAGGGGAGACGTACTGACTCCGGTGTTCGGTAATTCCTCTGTACAAAGGGGGTTGGCACCTTAAAGGAGTTTGGTATATACAGTGTTTTCCATATGTCTTATGGACATGATTAGGGTTAATTGTCGCCTGTTGGCTATTAAAGAACCATCCATCGGCCATGTTTCAACTTCAAATAACGCTTTGCGTTTGCTCTGTTATATGTTCGCTTGTTTTGACTCTATAAAGGAGCTAATTTTGACTAATTACGTTACTAGAGACTAGACTGTTTAACATATTATATCTTTCCTATTCGTGCCCCCAACAGTAAGAAAGGGACGGAGAATCTTTGGCGGGTATTGGGTAAGGTCAAAAAGACCTTTCGACTGACAAAAATTTTTCGAAAATCTCAACTAACGTTGCTAGTGGTTGTACTGTTTAAAATATGTCTTTCATATTATGCAATAATATCCTCAAATGGTGCGAGAAATTTTTCTGTGAACCATTTAGTGATTTATTGTCATATCTGTATACTAAGAATCTATTATGGCCCTTTAGACATCCTCACTGAGGACCAAGATAGTGGAGCCTGATTTGTAAGACCTCCCTACAAAAGGGGCAATTTGAGCTGTGAAGCATATCTTCCTGCGTCTTTTGGGGACCCTTTTTATTCTTTTTATACTGTCGAATCAAATAATGTCGACTTAAATACAAATTAGTAGTAAATTTTTTCGAAATATGTAGATTTCTCTACCAATAAGGAGAGCGTTTGCTTGGGTTTGCACTTTTCTTTGCGGTATTTTTGAAAAACACGTTTTACAAATACCACCAACATGGTGATGCCGGAAAGAATCTCAACCATGCAGTTTTTCGAAAATCTAAGACTTAGAATAAGAAAAAAAAAGGACTCTCTTCCGACTACCCAGTTTTTCGAAAATATAAGACCTAGCATAAGAAAATAAGCGTTATTATTTTAAGGAGTTTTGAATGGGATTTTGTTTTAGTTTTACAAGGTTTAGAATAGAACCTTTTGTATTAACGGTGGCTATATTTAGATATAAGGCCCTTAACCGGTTACATAATTTTCAGGCATAATTTCTTTTTAATATATCTACGGTTTTACAGGGTGTTTAAAAGAACTTAGACCCCTCTGTCCTTACACCATATTTAACAGCTGGTGTTTCAAGAAGCTGATACTTTATTTTGTTGGTATACATCTTATTACTATAACATCCAGTTCTCAACTAAAGCCCTTAATCTGAACATGTCCTTTTATCCATCAAAACCTCGTTATAACACATACAGGACAACGTTCTGACGTTATCCGGACAGCAACCGGACGTTAATAGGACAACAACCGGGCAGTAACCGGACAACAATAGGGTGATTCACAGGGCGTTAACGGGGCGTCACACACAATGCAAAGACAAACGCCCTGAGAAAAGCTTGAATCCCTTGGAAACAGAACCTGTTCTATTAAATAGCTTGAGGCTGAGAATCGTTTAAGTTTCGAAGAATTTTGTACCACCTGCACTAGAATATTTGTTGAGGTTAGGTTTGATTGTTTCAGGTAGTAAAACATCTAAGGACTTGGTTTAATTCTTTTATTTAATACATCTAGCTACATTTCTATGGATAATTTCTCTCAGAGTTTTAAGTTTATCTGGAGCGTTGGAAAAGTATTGGTGTGTTGTGTTTGTTCTCTGGAACTGATTAAAAATATCTAGCATTAGTGCTGCCTCCATATCTGTGTTTATACTAGGATCTTCTTTGTACACAAACTTCGTAAGGTCTGCAGATGGCATCATATGTTTAATAACTTTCACGGTAGGATCGTAAATTTCTCCTTCAAATACGTTCCAAAAATGAATGTTACCTTCTATTTCCTCATAGAAAATCTTTCCACATTTTGGCTCTACATGTACATTATATTTTTTAGCAAGTTCCCAAACCATTAAAGTTGCCGGTAAACAGGACCCATAATACTGGTTCCGACTGAATACTTCTTCAATGTTGGCAAGAATAGTTTTTAATATTTCCGCCATGTTAATTGTCTGCCGGTTAGCGGTATACTAACCATTTCTTATCAGCTATTCCACTTAGATTACAAATTTCGTATCCATCACTCCCTATCTTTGTATTGTTCCTCATCTTCTTTTCTCTGATAAATAGGTTTAGAAAAAAACAGACGATCGTAGAGCCCATCAGTTCTTCGGTATTCAATATCACCCACTTGGATATCGCTATTTTTCAAAAACAATCAACCCGTAGCTCTCTCCGTTTCCATGTATCAGTTTCGATATCGTGCTTAAGACCCTGTGTGAGATCACTATCAGCTGTCTCTCCAATATTTCGATATGTCTTCTAGAACAATTTTCGGATATTGATTTAGGGTATGATCTGAGTATCAAACTTGCTGTGTACCTAAGTCTTTCTAGTTCTATTGACTGCTTTCTGTTAAAAGAAAATAGCCTGTATCTACGTATGCAGTTCTTAAAGATCTTTGAACGAAATTTTTATTTTAAATTCCGTTCGAAAAGGAGGATGGACTGGATGCTTTTTTTTTTTTAACAGATAACTGTTTGATTATTCGTAGCAGCATTAGTACCCTTCTATTTTTGAAGAAAATCGTCTGTATGTTGTTTATATATGAGCAAGTATGAATACGAATTACTGTTTCCCGAAGCAAAGGCATTTTTCTTAGTTGTTTCATAGCTGCTCCGGAGTTGTTTTTCGAAACAGAGTATGTTGTTTCGCTGTTGAGTGGTTGGGTAGTTCGACGTTTCAGTGGGTTCCTGAAACAGGGTCTGTTTTTTTTTTGCTGTTCTTCCCGAACAGGGTCTGTTTTTTTTAGCTGTTTTTCTAGAAACAGAGTCTGTTTTTAGCTGTTTTTTCCAGAACAGGGTCTGTTTTTTAGCTGTTTTTTCCCGAACAGGGTCTGTTTTTAGCTGTTTTTCCAGAACAGGGTCTGTTTTCTAGCTGTTTTTCTAGAACAGGGTCTGTTTTTTCGCTGTTTTTTCCAGAACAGGATCTGTTTTTGAGCTGTTTTTCCAGAACAGGGTCTGTTTCTTAGCTGTTTTTTCCAGAATAGGGCCTGTTTTTTAGCTGTTTTTCCAGAACGGGGTCTGTTTTTTTAGTATGTCTACCCCCATGAGCCAGCTCGATAAAGACGTTAAACGTAGGATTATCCAAGCTGCACGAACAATAAGAAAGAAGTATTTAGCATTTAAGACCTGCATCGATGATCTTCGTCGAGAATTTCGTAAAGTTTTTCCGTCCGTCGCAACATCTTTTCCTCGTACTCATTCTACCCTAACCCCATCTTTATCCGAAACTCTGAATCGTATTTCTAGTTTACTTGTATTCCTAGTCCTAACTTGTTTCCTATTATTCGCTAATTTTTGTATATAAATTTACTCAATCTCGATGTCTTGTGGTTAAATCACCAATTTTTCTAATTGCTAGTTTTCTTACATATTCGTACCTCGAAAAACACGTCTAAATTAACCTTACCTCGTGCTGAGTCATTTTAGCTCGCTTGAGTTGGGAATTTTCCACTAATGATGCAATCTTTCTCTTATGTACTATTGTTTTAGGCTCTTTTAACTTGATATAATCATCCGGCAGATAATATTTTAACAATAAAATAAAGTTAATAATTTCTAACACCCCTGTTTATACAGCCCTGTTTAAACAGAGGTGTTTTTAAACAGGGTAGTTGAAACCGGGCTGTTTAAACAGAGCTGTTTAAACAGGGGTGTTTCAACAACTCAGTTTAAACATTGGCGATTTTAACGTTTAGTTGTTATTCACTTAAATAATATTTCCTAAATTATATATTTCATCGAAAATTTACTATACAGAGTGATGTAAAAATTTTGAAATCTAATTTTTTCCTCAAAGTCTAGATTTTTGAAAAATAATTTTATAAATCGTAAGATCTACTCATCCACTATCCTACATGTGAATTTCATCTCTTCACCATCAGCCGTTAGGTCACTAATCGCAAAAAACTATATCTCCGGAACCCTAAGACTGATCGACGCCATTCTTTTTTTAAACGCTTTCGGACACCGCCCTGAACACGTGACATATGCTAAATTTTTGTTCTGACGTTTAACACGTGACTGGTGACAGTTGACATATCTTAAATGACAGGTGACAGCTGCCATACTTTTACGCATGTCTTCTGACGCCATTTTGAACCCGTGACCTACGTTAAATTTTAATTTTGGCGTTTCATAAGTGACAGGTGACAGTTGACAGATCTTAAATGACAGGTGACAGCTGACATACTTTTACACATGTCTTATGACGTCATTTTGAACACGTGATGTATGTTAAATTTTTATTTTGGCGTTTCGTAAGTGACAGGTGACAGTTGACAGATCTTAAATGACAGGTGACAGCTGACATGCTTCTCCACATGTCTTATGACGTCATCCTTCATACGTGACGTATGTCAAATTTTAATTTTGACATTTGACAAGTGACAGGTGACAGTTGACAGGTGACATCTGACAGCTGCGCGCGCAGGTTGGGTTTGCTGACGTAAGATCCAGTGACGTAGACTTCGATGACGTACTTGAAATTTGCACATGCGCAAAGGTGGCCGAGATATGACGTCATAGATCACAAGATAAGATCCCGCCGGCGGGCGGCGGATGGTCAGTCCCTCTTCTTGTACTACTAAAATTTATAGGGTTTTGTATTTAAAAAATAAATGTGACCTACTTTTTGAGTCATCCTGTATGATGACAAATATGTTTAAAATATTTAAAAAATAAAAATAAAGTTGACGTGTCCTAGCGATTTTCCATAAAATATGCCTTTTTTTATAATGAATTGATTCCATACTATATATCCTCACTGAATATGCAAATAGCATATATTCCGCTCTCTAGTGAGAACGTAGTGTGATTGAAACTTTACTTAGCTAATATATCAAAATACTTTAGCGTTGAATGAGTGTAATGAGAGGTCAATTAACTAAGATAAGATTGTGTTAACTATTCTTGTTACTAAGCCTATTGAAAGCATAAAACATTAATATGCATTAACGTGTGGTGAAGCGAAAAAACAATCATAATAATATGTACACAACGAAGGCAGGCGACAACGTATCGATGTTGCCACGTTGAAACAGGTGGAACCCAAGCACCAGCCGTACCAACTTGAAGGGCGCCATCTGCTGCCACTACGGTATATGTAGGAAGGGACATATTCCAACGAGAAAATCCGGCAAGTAGTCTATTTCACTTCAACTCAGGATTAACTCTATAATTGTTCTCTTCCTTAGATGAGAATGATGTTCCTGCTGACAAGCGTGTATATGCCTCAAAAAACTCCTAAATATGTTGTTTTATTTAAAACAACCCAAGTAAACTTCAAGCCTAAGTACTAACGTACCATAGGTGTCTGAAGAGAAGGGAAATGTAATATATTGACACGGGATTTAAAGGATTAGAGGTTGGAAGGCGAAGGAAAAACATCTGCAGGCAATTTCTTCCATAACCTGGATACCTTAGGTATGAATGAGCGAAAAAAGTGGATTTTTGTGGCTGAACAGTAAAGGATGCATACGTAACACGCCTATTGTTTTTCTATTAGGGCCAGTCCAGGGGACTAGTTCTTCAGAGAAAAATCCGTGGAAATATCGGTGAAAAACGGATAATTCCTCAACAGCGCAGCAATGAACGAGACAAGGCAATTTTCCTGTGAGGACTGGGTCACTGATGAGTCGAGTGCCTATCTTTTGGATAAAATCAAGTATGTTAAGAGTCGAAGGTGGTGCCACTCCCCAAATGGGGCACAGTATTCTAGGTTAGGTCTTATTTAAGACACATAGAGATTGCATAAGTTAGAAGGGAAGAGGTATTTTTTTCTGGCTGGGAAGAACCAAGCTTTTTAGCTGCTGCTGTGGCTATTAAAGTAATGGGTATGTGCCAGCTAAAATCATGTTTAAAACTGATGCCAATAAGATTGAACGTTTTATTATTCTGTAGGGCTTGGCCATTCATGTGAATGGAGTAAGTGTTGACGGATTTTTTGCGTGACAGGGAGCAAGCTAGGTTTTGGAGGCGTTGAACTGACCAAGGATTTTGGCACCCAGTCTGAAATTAATTGAAGATCTAGGGAAAGAGATGGGTGCATGGATCTGCGTCTATTATTTAGCTTTCAATTCGAGACGTGTCTGAAAAAATTATTGTTGGAGTGAAGAGTACTATCGTCAGAGTAATTGTGGATGGAATTGATCGTTGAAGAGAGCAGGTCATTCATGTGAAGAAGAAATAGGGTTGATGCTAGGACTGAGCCTTGGCATTGGCAGCATTGATAGGATTAAAATTAGATGAGTCCGCCACGACAGAAATGCGCCGATTTGCCACCGATCCAGGGACATAATTTGGGAGGAAAATCGGAAGAAGGTAGTTTGTTGAGGAGTGCGGCACGCCATACTTGGTCAAAGGCCTTGAAAATATCAAGAGCAACAAACTGGGATTCGCCGTGAAATTCGTGAGACTGGTTCCAGTTATGTGTGTCGAAGGATATCAGCTGTGGATCTTTGGTGACGAAATTCGTACTGTCTATCATGAATAATTTTCTGTTTTTCCGAATATTATAGAATTTGTAAGTTGATGACTTTCTCCATAATTGTGCTTTTATGCACCAAACACGATTAGTGAAAAAGAAAATATTAGCCCACTAAAATACAATTTATCACTCGAAAGGACTTTAGGTCACCCTCGTGTTTCGATCTAGATCAAAAGATTAATTAAAACCGTCGACACGTTGATTTGCGTTTTACGCCTGATTACGGAAGTAAAAGTAAAGCAAAGAAAGCCCTGACAAGTAATGTAAATAAGAATTAATGACCAAAGAGTAAATGCCGACACTAATGAGAAACAAAGTGCTACCAAGGTAGTATAGGCATGTTCGTTTGGTTGAGCAAACTCAATTTAGGAAGCCTTTAGATATTAGAGGCTTTTGTAATTAATGTAATAATGTTTAGTATACTTCGTCTGCTGCTAGCTTTGTGTAGGTATCTTTATTTGTATTAAGTTCAACGCCGAAGTAGGTTGCGAACGCAAATATTTAAATACAATGAAAATATTTTTAAGTACCATCTTTATGGGTTTAAATAGTTGCAACTTTCTCTTCAGACGCCCACGGTACGTTAGTACTTTGGCTTGAGGTCTACGTGGAATGTCTTAGATAACATAAATCTAAATAAGTTTGTGATTTTCTCTCTCCCAAACAAAGGAATAAAACTAGAAATTAACAAACATGACAACGGGTAGCTTCCTGACAAAATAGCGGAATTTAGTTTTATACAAAACTCAACAACAAAATTTTACGGGTGACTGTTTAGCCAAAAACAAGAATTAAAATAACTGTGATGATTCCACAACCAATCAAAAATAATTATTTAATCCCAAATATCTTATTAATTCTAAATGATGGGTGTATGAAAATACTGCAAGTCGTAGTTCTCAATTTGAAAAAAAAAATTCTTTATAATTTTTTTTAAATTTTTAACGGTTTTCAAGTTATTTTTGGCGGACCGATTTTCACCATGTTCCCCTATTCGAAAAAGGCGAAACTTTTAGTATGTTAAAAGACATTACCAGTACTTGCAAAAAAAAAGAGGTCGCAGCTTTATACTCATTTTTTCCCAATTCACCATAGAAAATTTCATAATTAACCTGGTATCCAAGAAAAGTATTTTTGCTTAGCTTTACCAGTAAGTATTTTTCGTCAGGTGCAGTTGTTAAAAATTTCTTAAAATAATCTTCGCTAAGAAATCTAGACTTTTTCGGTACGTGGTTTTCAGATTATCGTCTCAAAAACGCTTGCACTTTTTATACTACCCCAAACCAATGTTATTCTTAATTTTTATTGTACTTTTTATCATAGAAAACGTGGACCTTGCCGTGGAAGATTTGCATTTTTCAGATAATTCCTCAGAGTACACTAAAATAACTTTTCCGGAAAACGTCTGGATGTTTTTTGATTTCATCTACTTCATGAATTGTTTAAAGGCAAGTTCATACCTCTCTTTGGACTTGAAATTTGGACCGCTTTTTCTGAAATTTCGGCGGAACCAACTATTTTTAATAAACTTAAAGAAACTCTAAAAATGTGGTTTGAAGACTTCAAACATGGTGTTTATTTGACAAACAAGTCGGTTGCTCTGAAACTGAATAGGCTAAACTACGTTAAAAATACAAATAACAGGTGCTAGGTTTGATTGGGTTTGATTGTACACATATCGTGTAAAAAAGATAGTTTCGAGTCATGGTTATTGTGTGTTATTTATTGTGTGTGAAGACAGTCGTAGAAAAAATAATATACAGAACGACTTGGAAACAGCGCTCGTCGATTTTGTAAACGACTAGGTACAACGCGATTATCGTTTTGCAATCCAAATATATTGACAGCCTACAGATTTTTTCAAATCAAAAAGTCAAAGGTCCAACCGTTTAAGCAACTGAAAAATGGTTTTGATTTTAAATAAGAATCAGTTTTGCAGAAAAATAAAATGCTAAATTTATGTCAAATCAAGAAAAAGGCAAACATTTATCATGTGGTAGTCGTTTCAAAACGCTGAGCGCTTAATAAAACTTTAATTACGGCTCGCCGATAATACCTAAACAAGACGCACATGCTAAATGAAAAATTCCATCCTTTGTACTAAGCGTCAGTTACAGAATTCGACTCTGACAGTGCACATGGATTAAATAAATTTGAACAAACCTAAGCAAATCTAAGTTTGTCCAACTTTACTTCATCACATTACAAAGAAATTCGGTCAAGTGCAAGCTATACTTGGACAATCAGTCCCATGCCATTACCTGAGTAAACCTCTGCCGCCCGATCTCCCCAAAAACCGTGTAAGGACAAAAGTTGTTCCTTACATCGTGAGAAATATTTTTTGTCTGTAAAACCAATGCTTCAGCAGTTATATAAGGAAATAAACAATTAAATTGTTTATAACCATTGATGGAGCTAGAATTTTCCAATCATGAGAATTTTGGCTCAATCTAAATATGTTTAAAAATGCATAAAAAATACATCATATACATAGTTTCGTTGTTGAATTCGTGCTTCAATAAACTTTCATTTGACACCCTACACGATGCCCTTAAATTTTTGTTTTCCATTTCCCAATTTACCCACTGAAATTAACCCCCAGAATTAAAATTCAACCTTTTATATTTCACTTCTATAATTGGGACATCACACTCTATCTCTATGCTAAATCTCAAATTTTTACGTCAAATAGTTTCATAGACAATCGCCTGTGACAGACGGACGGACGGACCACCGAAATGATTCCATCAGTGTTTCGTCTTGCCAATTTTAGCACACACAACACTAAAAAGGTGTTGTTCAGGCCAGATTATCGACCAATCAATAGGTTTTAACATTCTAAAAAATTCGTTGGTGCGTTTTAAGCAATGTTTCTTTTCAAGAAGCCTCAAAAGCGATATTAACGAAGATAAATAATCACGGTGTACAAGCTGACACTAATGCGAAGCAAATTACTTTTACAAGGTGCTATAGGACTACTTTTCAGTTGAGGTCAATATTATTTAGTTAATATTACTCAATGCAGGCTATTGTAATTACTTAGGCAAATGCTTGATAAGCATCAACCGCAGCTATCTTTCATATTTTAGTAGTATTCAATACGACAGCTACATGATTAATGAGGTTAAGAAATCTGTACAATCAGGAGGAGCCCTATTGCTTTACTTACTGCCTTTCTTATATGATTCTTATTATTGATGTAAATAATAATATACATATATTTTTTTATTACATAAATCAAATCAATAAGTGTCAATTTGCATGTTAACGTACAGCTTAACCTAAGGGTGCTTTATACAAAAATATATGAATCGACAACTTCTGTGATAGTCCGAAACAAATAAGCATTTTCTCGTATGATTGTACCGACATACAGTCAGTCCAAAAAGTCTCCATACACTACAAGCTTCTTATACATATTTTTTATTAGTTTTAACCAGCATAATTTAACCATAACCATAACCAACATAATTTATATTAATATTTCAGGCCCAGCCAATAAAAAATAACATAAAAATAACTGCGAAATATGTTATTGAAATGTTACATCATAATTTAACAATATTAACAAAAAATAAGTCAAAAAAGTCTGCGTACACTTAGGAATATTCAATATTAATTTAACAGAAAATTGCAATATCTATTAACCTAATATTTAGTTGGAACTCCATTAGTCTTGATATCCTCTTGTAATCTTTTTGACATGCTTGCAACCAGCTTTCTAGTAATTTCTGGGGGAATGGTCTCCCATTCGTCTGTTATTTTGTTTTTTAACTGTTCCTTATTTGAAAAATTGGTCTTGCGAATGCGCCGTTTTAGTTCGTCCCACAAGTGTTCGATGGGGTTAATATATGGTGATCGTGGAGGGGTATGAAGCTGCTGTCGCACATTATAGATCATCCATTCGCGTACCATCTTTGTGGTATGTTTATTATCATTGTCCTGCTGGAAAAGGTACCTGCCTTTGAGTCCCAATTTCTGAACACTTTCTCTCAAAATATTCAGATAACATGCTGATCCATGGTACGGTCAATAAAGTTTAAATTTCCCACCCCCTGAGGACATGTATCCCCAAAGCAGAACACTACCACCACCCTGTCTCGCCGTAGAAGAAATATTTTCAATTTTCAATGCTGTATTCTTCTTTCCCAGAACTCCGGTGGCTTTGAAACGTATTCCCTAGCAAACTCTAGCCTTTTTCTGTGATTAGTTTCCGAAATAAATGGCTTCTTTCTGACTACCCGTCCATTATAACCTGCCCTGTGTAAACAATTTCTCATGGTTTGTGGCCAAACGTTTTTCGAAAATTCCTCTCTAATTTCTTCGGCAATTTTTAGTGCACTTTTCTTTGAACCATTAATTATTTCTCTAACAATACTGGCCTCTTCACGTGGAGTTAATTTCTTAGATCGACCGGAGCGGGGTCGAATCTCATACGAACCAGTTGATTTGTATGTGTATACTGAACCGTAGCGTGTTTTTTTCCAATAGTTTTTCCTATATTTCTAAATGATTTTCCATCTTTCCATAAATCAATTACAATCTTTCAACTGCATTCGGAATTTCACAATTTCTTTCACTCATTTTTATGACAATTAAATAAATTCACTGCATCCCAAAGTATCTCTTGGGACACCCTCTATAATTGCGTACTTTAGAGTTTGTGGGTAGTTGGTAGTTGTGGGTATAAAATGTACTTTAAATCCTAATTAGTTCAATCGCAGTGTAAGAAAATTTTCATCCATTAGATTCAATTCAATTTAAGTCCCTTTCCGAAGAGGACTGAGTTGAAATATTGCATTTGCTCGGAACTTCAACCGAGACCATCTATATCAACGATTTTCAAATGGATCGGGTTGCATCCGATAGGTTGCATCCACTCAAAACTCACCATATACACATACAGATTAGGTTAGGTTAGCTTAGGTTAGCTCCGGATCCATAAAAATAATTTTACCAGATATCACGCAACATATTATGTAAATACAAATCATGAGAACGAACATACCTCGATTCCAAGGATTTATTTATATTTTAATGTAAAAAAAAATCGTCTAAAGCCATTCGGAGAAATATTTATAGCAACGTTGGTTTGTCAAAAATACAATTTTTTCTGCATATTCTTCTCTCTTATAATAAAAAATTGTATTACCTACAACTCTATGAAAACATATTTCAAAAGAAAAAGTGATTTTATTTTTATCCTGAAAATGTTTGAGTTTTTTAAGTATCAGTGGACGCTTCGAAGTTTTTTTAAATATTTTTTTAATAAATAATTTTGCATTGTCGCATAAAGCCTAATTATTAAGTTTTTATTTTTTGTTGAGATAAGAAAGAAATTCATACAAATAATATTTTCCAAAAGCTGGATGGTATTGTAGTTAGGTGATATGTTTGTCCGTTTGTACCTACTCTTGTAAGTCCACACATTCTAAATAATCCAGAAAAACACAAAATCACCATGATAGACAGTACGGATTTCGTTCTGTTGACAGCTGATATTCTTACCTCTGTCATTCATAACTGGAACAAGTCTCTTGAATTTCATGGCGAATCTCAGACTGTTGCTTTTAACATTTCCAAAGCCTTTGATCCAGAAGGGCATGCGGTAAGGCGCGTATAGACTTCTGAGCTGAGCAGCTCATAAGTGGCTTGTGGAAAAAATGAATACCCGAGCCTCGCATGTCCACTACATAAGCCGTTATTGACCGCGAGCAAATCCACAGCGCAATTAATTCAGTTTCAGTGGGGTTTTTTACGTGAACAGAATATTATTCCACAATTAGAAATCCAGACCCAAGAAATATCTGGTTTCAAGAGGAAGGCGCCCCTGCTCATTTTGGTTTAGAAGTGCGTCAATTTCTACACCAAATGTTTCCAAATCAGTGGATAGGAAGGAGAGGCGAAATTGTATGGCGTTTAAGAGGGGTTTGTTTCCATTTAGATGTCTGAGCAAGAAACAAACAGAATTATTGAACACAGACATAGTATTAGAAACACAAATCAAACACACACCGCTCTATTAAAACATGCAATAGATTATCTACACAGCTTTAATTTCAGCAACGTTCAAATCTTAGACTTTGAGACAAACTATAAAAAAGGAAATATCAACGAAATGATCCACATTAAAAAAACTAAAGACACCCTTTACTTCAGAATTGATACAGATAATCTACGTACTATGTATAATACCCTAATAACCCGTATAACCTAATAATACACAAATTTTTACATCCCGTCCTCCAAAACCGTAATATTATTACCTGGTTTTTCCCAAAGTAGGTAACCAAGATCTTAAATGTAAACATATTAAATTCAAAAGTTTAGTTTAGCAATAAGCACCAATAGAATAAGATCGTTGAATTACCACATAAGAAAGAACATTAGTGTAGTGTCTACTTATGAATAAGGTATGATTTTACTATCTCCAGTCCTTACAAGGAAACTCCTTTCTCTCGCTCATTGCCGCGCTGTTGGGGATTTATCACTTTTCTACCGATACTTCAACGGATTTTGCTCCGAGGAACTAGCTGATATAATTCCCCCCTTGACTGTTTCTAACAGAACAACAAGAGGCTTGTTACGTTAGCATCCCTTTACTGTCCAGCTCCAAAGGCCCACTTCTCTCGCTCAGTTATACCTAGAGTCTCCAGATTGTGAAACAAATTGCCTGCAGATGAGTTCCCTTCCCCTCCCAAGCTTCAATCCTTTCAATTCCTTATCATTAGATTACATTTCCCTTCTTTTCAGACTCCCACTGGACGTTAATATTTAGGCTTGAGATTTACGTGGGCTGCCTCAGATATAAAAAAAAAATATTCTTGGTCAAAATAAAATAAAAAATCCAAAGTCGTATCAAAGAAAACTACGTTGGAAATAGTGTTTTAAAAATGAAACATTGGATTAAATAAAGCTTAGTACTACGTCTGGTGTGTGAAATATATCTTTTCTCATTAATAGGTATGAGAGACATTTTGTGCTATATAAAAATTTCTAATATATCTATGAATATAAATCCCATGTACAGACATGCGACTTGTTTCTATTTATTTATTTACCTATTGTAGGAAATAAGGAATGCATATTTTTTAAACTTTACTATCACAGTTAAATCTTTCAGTAATTAAAGATAGGTACCTGGTCTCCATTCAAAATATTTTTAGCGTTCATTAGCGAAAAGTTTTAACTACCCTTTAGCCATTAATTCCTTTTATGTCACTTATTAAACCTGTTTTTGGTGTACTAAAATTTCTTGAATAAAATTTAGTTGGGGAATTTGAGTTTCTGAGAAGTTTTTATCGATATTTTATTACTCATTTCAGTACCAAGATGATTTAAGTTATTCCAGATTTACACGTATATGTAGAAGCAATTTAACTTGATATTTGTATTAGCTACTTTTTGTAGATGTAGGTAATGGAAAACAAACATGCCTATATAAAAATATCATCGTGATACGAAATACAGTGTGGTAAGAGCTTATTTATTCTAGCATTTGGTAATGATCTATGTTTTATTACATGTTGGTTAATTATCATTCTCCTTCTGTGATACGTCACTAAAATCTCTCTCACTCCCCCACAATTAACAACATATCATCTTGCACATTAAAATTCGCTTCCATGTTTAATTGAGCAATAAACTGAGAAATAATCGTTAGAACGTCGAAATTCTCAACTGACTTAAGTAAAAATAATGCATGTCCATTAGGGTGGATCGAAAAAATCTTTTTTTGGATTTTCAGTTGACCTTACCTGGCGAAAGTTGTCACTAGATAATATGATTATTTTAGCCAAATCTCAGAATTTTCAAACAGCATCTTTAGGTTCCCCTCGAGCGTCAAAGTTTAGGGAAAATGTCAATTTTTTACCTTTACAAAAAAAATGACCGAATTTTTTTTTATTATTATTTAACTTAGCCCGATACGCCAAATCATTGTTGTTTATAATATTGATTAGTAAAAAAAAAATCGGAATTTTTGATAAACATCTAGAGGTTCCCCTGCTGTATACAAATTGAGAAAAAAATTAAAATAATAAACTTTTTTAAAAAATATATTTAGTGTAATTTAGTAAGTAAGCAAATGATATATTTTTTTACTTGATAGACGAAACAAAATCACTTTTGGTATTAAAATATGGAAGCTTGTTCCTAGAGTCTATTTTGGCCCTAATGAATCCGTCTCTAGCTTCTTGGCCTGAAACAGCTATAGAAGCCTCTGTTACAAGCTTAATACTCCTCTCCACAGCTTGGGTGTGGCAAGGAAATGTAGGCAGAGAGATATTTTGAAATTTATCAATATCATCAATCAACTCCTTTAGTTCTTCGGAAGATACGGAAATCATTAAAGGAGGCTCACATAACTGGCACGTTTGCCAGTCTATAAGGTCTTCATATTGCTGTGCACTAAAATTTAAAGCCGGTACAATAAACTGTCTGATTACTCCAGGAATGGCATTTTCACGACCTTTCAAAATTCTTTTTAATGCCAACTTCTGAATATGTTTTCTGTCGTCCTGAAGCATAGAAAGAAGTATATTCTCCGGGTGTGCAAAAAATGAATTTCTTTGAATAACTGGATCGATTATTCTTAAAATATGGGCTGAAAGGTATCGGGAACGTTGTATCATTTTCAAAAGGTGTTGTGGTCCATCAAAGCATGAAGATTTGATTTTTATATCGAACCAAGTAGGTGCATACACTTTCATGATAAACTCACTCAGAATATAAAGATTGTCAGAAGGTTGTTCTGTTGCGATATATAAACGCAAAATCCTGTTTGCACACGTTAACCATCTAGAGTGATTTAAGTTGCCTGGATTCCTTTCAGCAAATTCGACGGGGCAGTTTACCTGAAGAAATAATGTTACAGATATCGAAGAGATATTTTTGATCGGTACTCAACTCGTTTCGATTTAGCTCTGGTAATACTAGTTCAATTGGTTGAAACTTCTTAATTGAAAGTTGTTTACAGGATTCTAACAGTTTTCCTATAGGGCCAGAAAATCCACGTGGACCTGTAGTTGCACCATCCAGCGACTGAAGTAAATGACGGAGTGGGAGCTCATTTGCGTGTAATAGGCAAATGAACCACTGTAATGGTCTACCAATTTCTGTTTCTAGCAAACGGATAACCCCATTTTTTGCCCCCGTATTCACTACTGTTCCGTCACAACTAATGGCAACTATTTTAGAATTGTCAAATCGATTTCGTAAGAATTCCAAAATACTTTTTTTGATGTTTGCTCCAGATCCAGATTGTGGCGTTACATGGCCAAGATATTTTGACCCTGGTTCGGAGAGTAAAACGATGTGTTCTTCAGTTATGGTGCTCTTGTAGTATGTATCTCCTTTTTTCTCGAACGTAAGTGTTTTGTCTTTGCGACCGTCAAAGTAAATACCTGTAAAGAGAACTATATGAAATGTGTTTTACGATTTATAGATTTAAGTACATACCTTGAAGATCAACAATGAAATTCTGGGACTGCTGCAATTCTTGCCGATTCTTTTTACGAATGCGCCGTATCTTGTTTCGATCGACAACTTTAGCAGAATCTTCTTTAGTAACAAGACCTACATCTTGCAGAAGGGCACTAGCCAGTAGAGCAGCTGTCCTATCTGAAATACCAGTCCGGTCACATGCTTCAGCTAGTTTAGGCAAATGAAGTCTCATTTGAGAAGTAAAAGGTACAGTTCTATCTTCGGCTGCAAGTTGGGATGTCGAAGGCATATTTTTAAATATTGTTTTGGGAATCTGTTTGTCTAAAACTTGAACCTGATTTGATAAATTGGCTGTATCATATTCTACTGTGAAAATGTTTGCATTCGGTTCGTTGGTCTTGAGATTCCGCTTTAATTTCTTATATATTTGTTTTGAGGTAATACAATCCACAGACCCAATCATCATATTGCGATTAGTGCGCTGATCTAGAAGAAATGAACGCTCCTTTACTGGTACCTTAATTTTGCAGCGACACAAATTAATATCAAAACATTTGCACACGGATATGTCAAATAAAGTTATTTTAGCATCAGCCACAAATACCCTGCATTTTTCCGACAGCGGGGTTTTCAAATGCTTTTTCAATTTTTGGTATTTTTCATGGTAGACCCTTAGTTGGTCTGACAAAATAGGAATCGACGCTTTGTACCACACATTTCTCAAATCAGTAAGCACTACGTTTAATATTTCACGAACACTGGGGTCTTTCGCACTTTTTTGAAGAAGGTTATATTTAACTAATAGGTAGTATTTCATTATGTCATAATAGGTGGGTAAAACTGTTGTCGGTAGTTCCTTAGAATGCCCGAATAACGGACAAGTCGCGCCATGTCTTGTTTTAGGCATCTTTAAAAACACAAAGCGCCTGCTTCCGTAGCCGCACTACAATTCGCAAGCCGCCTTTGTCAAGCTCATGATGCGTACTAAGAAACAATTATTAGAGCAACAGAATATAAATTTGCATAGGTGTGTCTGTGGAGGGGGAGAAAATGTTTACGCGCGATAGACTTTATTTGAAATGTCTATTACGTATACGTATTGCCTGTTACTACTTCCGTATTGCATATTATTTTATTATTATTAGTGTAATTTTAAATTTTTTTTCCAATTTTTTTTACAGCAGGGGAACCTCTAGATGTTTATCAAAAATTCCGATTTTTTTTTTACTAATCAATATTATAAACAACAATGATTTGGCGTATCAGGCTAAGTAAAATAATAATAAAAAAAAATTCGGTAATTTTTTTTGTAAAGGTAAAAAATTGACATTTTCCCTAAACTTTGACGCTCGAGGGGAACCTGAAGATGATGTTTGAAAATTCTGAGATTTGGCTAAAATAATCATATTATCTAGTGACAACTTTCGCCAGGTAAGGTCAACTGAAAATCCAAAAAAAGATTTTTTCGATCCACCCTAATGTCCATGGAAACGAATAATAATTCTGAAATAAGTGAACTTAAATTATTGGTAGAATTTATTTATTTTTCAAGTTCAATAAAAATGTAGTTAACCATGATTCCGTAATCGAAAAATAAAATCAAACAATTTTTTTTACCCATGCGTAGTTTTTTACGTAAATTCGAATTTTATAAACAAGAGTACATTATCCCATTTAACCCCCACCCCTCCAAATACACTACTCACCAATATTTCATGAAAATAGTTTAAACCGTTTTCGAAATATCGCCTCGTAACACTTTACAAAATCACCCTGTAAAGTACATCGGCAATTATTCTGCTTTTAACAGATTAAGTAGTATTAGGTGTGAAATTAAACTTGGTATCTTACAAGAAAACAAGTAGAAAGTGGTGTCAGGTGTGGGGTGTAAATTAAAGATAGAGGTATTTTGACAATTAAGGTGTAAAAATAGGGCAACTAAGTAGTACTATGTATTTATCTCTAAGTTTCCGTCAGTTTGTAAAAAAGAGCAATTTACGGTTATTTTCTTCAATAATAGAACTCAATTCATTTTAGCGGCGAGTTCCAAGATAAAATTCATTTGGAAACCAAGCGAATTCACGAAGTAATAGAACTAGGGTGCAGACCTCTCAATCGGCCCCCTAGGGGCCTCTAAGGTCGGCGCTGTCATCATTTTAATGCATTTCTAAACCCGGTAGTAAGAAAGATATCACGCTTTCTCGAACTGATGATCGAGAGCAGACCGCCTTTGGTGTTTACATCCCTAAGTACAAACACACCAACATACATACCAACATCCATAGATACATACAAATAGCGAAACAAACATATACATACAACAAATATACATACGTACAGGGTTTTCCCTTATAATGTGCCACCTCTTTTAAAAGTGTATTTCTTTAGATAGAAAAAACAAGATAAATACAAAAGCTGCGGGATATTTCCTGAAAATTTATAATGTTTAACCAGAAAAACAAAAGACCATCGCAAAATTAAAAAAAGTTCAATTTATATTTTTTTGGAATGGAACACACTATATATTGTCACATTTTCGAATTCAACTTAATTTCCGGTATACACAAATATGTCTATGTGTGGACCAGGCATTTTTGAGTTACTTCACTTTAATAATTTCGTCTAGTTAGTCGTGCCTGGCGATTGAAAATAAAAATGTGACGTTTTGTCGCACTGGCCATGGATCACTATGGAAAACAAAACAACTAAATTATATGGCAGTTAGTGATCCATGACCAGTGCGAAAATACGTCATATTTTTATTTCGAATCGCCAGGCACAGCCAACTAGACGGAATTATTTAAAGTGAAATAACTCAAAAACGGCTTGGCCAAATATAGACATATATTTTTGGAATATGGAAATTAAGTTGATTTCAAAAATGTGACAATCGGTGTTCCATTAAAAAAAACATAAGTTAATTTTTTTTTTAATTTTGCGATCGCCTTTTGTTTTTCTGGTTAACATATGATTTTTTTTCTGTTGTTTCAAGAAATCAACTTTATAAAGGGGTGTAAAATTATAAGGAAAAACCCTGTATACACAATTTGCTTGAAATCCTCAATACTCAATAAAGTTTGTCTTCCTGAAGAGATAATAATTTTTCGCGGCACTGATCTTTTAAACAAAAACAAAATGTAAATACATACAAAAATATACACAGACATGCAAACGCGAGCCCAAAATCCATACACCCATATATGCATACACCCATAAATACATGCCAATATACAATGCAAAGTTAAAAAACCTTAATTTAACCAACGATTTGCTCCCTTTCTATAAAAGACGAAGAATTTAAAAAATATGGATATCCCGTATTTCGATGGGCTCTTTCCGATAATGTATGCGGAATATTGATTTAGATTCATTTAGAACCCAAAAAAAAAACGTGAAAAATTGAAAAAATCTAAATTTACAGTTTTTCCCAAATTCTTCCATTTTCCACTGGTTTTAGGTATAGGTAAATGTATTACAGAAAGAAAGTATTTAAGATTTTAAAGCTTCACGTATCAAACCGTTTTCCGATCGGACGTTTCGTTTTCGAGTAATTAAGTACCAAAGATGGGTCTGTAAATGGCATTTTTTCGACCTAAAAAAATTCAAAAGAGTTACTTCCCGCTTTTCGATCCCCACCAAAAACAACAGGGTTCTGTAGCCCCGGGTCCTTTATAGGTTTCGAAAATTTAAATCGGGTTAATCCACTTATGCGACCTGTACCCGATCCCAACGGAAATCGCAGACATTTCGACTTTGACATTTAATAGCTCCGAAACGAAACACCCTGTGTAACTGAATTTTTACCGAAGCTAGTCCCACTATCTTTCTATTAACTCAGAGAATTTGAACTTTTCTCCTCTAACCGTTTCCGAAAAAAAAAATCGAGAAAGTGAAAATCTCGAAAATAACTGCGACAGTATCCGAACATTTACCTGGATCTTAAACCATCAAATCGTAATTTAAATTGTCATGATATTAAAGAAGAAATAATTATATCTCCCTCGTATTTAATGCAGACTGAAAGACATTTTTCAACACCTTAAGCAAAATTTGCCGCGAAAGATGAAAGAACAAGAAGAAAATATCTGACTAGTGATGTGAATGAAAATTAATGACTGTAGGCTAAAATCTGACATTAATGAGAGGCAAAGTACTATAGTAAAAGGTTCGAGGCAGTTTTTTCTCTTTTTTTTTGTGCTGGCGAAGCGATAACTTGGTAAGTTTCACACTACATTAGCTTATTTTAATTGAAGAAGTTGGTAATTTACATAGAGTATGGTGGCTCTCAGGTTTAAAACGGATGGCAAAGAAATTAAAATTACTTTTTAGATGAAAAGAGTGTTGACTGAGCCTTTATACCAAAATTAATATATTTCTGTATTACCAGAAGTTCAAAAAATTTAATAAATTACATATATACCCGCTTTCCGTAAAGCAAGAGCACCCTATTAAATTTATACTCTAAAGAATGGCTTAATATTATAGATCTTCACAAGTATGTGCGTAATAAGTAAGCGTGACGAAAAGGCTTAACTTGACGAGGGGGGGCAACGCGGACAAGTAACATTGTAAATATTTTTTTGTTTTAAATAAATGAACCGACTTCACAAAAGGAAAAGCACTGAAAAGTATGAAATAATATTTTTACATATTTATTACTAAGGTTAATGGTAAGCTTAATTTTGCTTAAATTTAGGTATCTTGTAAACCAAAATTCTAAACTTAAACGGTTTCGCTCCTAACCTGAAGCCAAAAACATCACAGCCGATAGCATTTGTCATTTAAGTCATTTAAACGCTCGCAGACGAATAGTAGGACAGGCTTATGACAGTAAGAAGTCACGTGACGTATTAAAACTGCTTCAAAGCATCTTAGTGCAAATAGGTCTAAATGTATGTTTAACCAGCTCTGCTAAGCAATTACATGTGGATTTCACACAGCGCGCCAATCCAAGCAAAATTACAAAAGCAAGCATTTGTCGGATTTTACAATATTTTATCACGCTTACTGATATAATTAATATATTAAGGCTATTTTATTTGAATTAGCACGCTAAATTTATTATATTATTTGTGCTTACTAACACCCATCTTAACTCGTCTTTCCCAGCTCTTCTATCACAAGGATATCTTTCCCGATAGCTAGCAGACTGCTTCAAGTCCCTTCCAACCAATTATAGACCTATTTCTCTTCTCTCTGTTGTCAGCGACGTTATGGAGAAAGTCATCAACTTGCAAATTCCAATATATCTAGAAAAACACAAAATCATCCATGACAAACAGTACGGACTTGGTCACCAAAGATCCACAGCTGATCTACTTACCTTTGTCACACATCTAGAACAAATCTTTCGAATTTTATGACGAATCCCAGATTGCTGCTCTTGATATTTTCAAGGCCGTTGACCAAGTATGGCATGCTGCACTACTCAACAAACTACCTTCTTACGATCGGCAGCTTTCTCAGTATGCATCCATTTACTGTCCAGCTACGAAAGTCTAGACTAGAACATCCCACTTCTCTCGTTCTTTCATACCTAGGGTCTCCAGATTACGGAGCAAATTACCTGCAGATCTTCCTTCTCTCAACCTCCAGTTCTTTAAATCCCATGTCAATAGATTACATTTCCCTTCTCTTTGGATGCCCACGGTATGTTTATACTTAAGCTTGACGTCTATCTGGGATGTCTCTAATAAAAAAACATATTTTTTTTCGAATAAATTTAAACAAAACATTTGGATCCAAATATTCCTCTATATCTCTTTTACAAAGTACAAACATTTTCAGAAAACAAATTTAATAAAGAAAACTTTTATTGGTAAATCCTCTACATGCCAACTATATAAATAACCGTCCCAACTTTCCTGAATTAATCTACGCCCGATTTGTTTTCAATGAGAAAATATTTGAATTAAAATCCGTTCTATATGCCTTTTCGAGAATATTCTCGCTCACAACAGCTGGCTACTATATTTGATATCGTTTCCAAGCATTTGAGTTCGCTATTAGTGACTTTTCGTCAGAATATAAAATTCCGGAAACCTTATTTCATATAAGGGCCAAGAATAATTACGTAAATAGGGGAGCGGGTGGGAATGACACTCAGTGGGGAATCGCGCTCACCCCAATTCTATGACCCCAGTCGAGTTTATGATGTACCACTAAACTTCGTTCCGTCTCGCTAGTGCGCCGGCGTAATCCTAGTTAGTCAGGAAACAAAATTTGATCGCGGAGTGTGTTTAAGAAACAATAACATATTTTGCTGCAATTTAATCTAATTTTAGTGTCTTATATATGTAAAGGTAAGTTCTAATTATGTTATTTTACCTTAGACTATATCTTATAAGGACACGTTACATCTTAAGCGTATTGTAGTGCAAAGCCCGCATATTTATCTTAACTTTAAAAAAAACCTGTGACCATTTTTGTTGAATATTTCAGGTCGGGGCAATTCCGCTCAAATTGAGCGTGTTATCTCATCGCTGACCGGCATTGCCCTAATCAGTATCTCAGTGTTATTTTATTTTGTCACCTATAATAATTTATTTATACGCCTTCTTGTTCCAGATGGTTCGTAATAGAAAAAGAACAACAACTAAAGCACAATGGTCTTCAGCATCTATGATGGCTGCGATAGAAGCTGTTAGATCCGGGAGAAAAATTAAGGAAGTAACACGTGCCTTTAATGTGTCATATTGTTCTCTTCGAGATAGACTAAAAATTAATTATTATGAACCTCGTCTAGGAAGAAAACGTACATTTTCTAGAGAAGAGGAAGAAACAGTTAAAACGCATATTTTAAACTTCTCCAATCAATTTTACGGACTGTCAGCTATTGAAGTCAGAATAATTGCATTTGAGTAGGCAAAAAGAAATGATATAAAGACTACGTTTTAGTCAGGCAACTCGTTTGGCGGGACGAGATTGGCTAACCAGATTTTTAGAAAGAAATCCACAAGTAACCTGAGAAAATCAGAGACAACTAGCCTTAACAGAGTTAGGGCATTTTTTTTTGTGCCCTTTGTGGTGAATTTGGTCGAGACAGAGAGCTATGGTTCCGGTGTGTGAACTGCGCAGATTGGGTGCACGCAGAATATAGTGGTGTCGACAGTGCTGTGGGCTATGTGTGCGACAACTGTAACTAAAGTGTTTTTTAAAATCTTTTTACAGATTATTTAATAGTTTACCTACTAGGTTTGTTCGTTCGTTTGCTTGATTTCTACTTAATTTTTTCATTTTTTAAATAAAACTTTAAGTAGGTACAGCTGTTAATCTTATTTTTTTATTCCTATCAATTAAAAATTTATTGATCGCAATTACCCCTTTCTATTGGGCAATTGCGCTCAAGGTCAGTATATCAATTTTTGGTCTTAAACAGAAAAATTAATTAAATTTTGTAATGCTTGTTTAGGTAAATACTACAACAGTAACTGCTTTTTCCGCAAAATGACTTTGCAGGTATCTCTGCCTTAAGTAGGTCGCAAAAAAAATTGTTTTCTTTAGGTGAGCCCCATTCCCACCCACTCCCCTACATTAAAACCCTATTCTTCCTATAGTGACCTAATAAGTCTTTTTCGCAGCTTTTGTGACCAAAATTACGAATAAAAATGTCTACAAATGTTCGGCGTGAACAAGTAAAGGACCTGCCGCAAAGTCGCAACACGTAAGTTCCCAAACTATACAAGTACGATCACTGAAAACTGAAATCATTTACCCTACCACTTAAGAAAATAAAGGACCTATACAGCAAGACAGGCAGATGCACACCAGCCACCTGGCGGACGTCGGTTCGAGTCCACTCCTAAATTCCTGTGCGTTATTGACTACATTAGTGAGAAAAATTCCCATTGGCCAACGTTAGAAACATCTGTCACTATAACATCTCAATTCGTAATAGCTTTTGAAGTGGCATGAATGTAATCTTTTAAGCCAAATTTTGATTCTCTCGATCATCGTTTAAAATTGTACAGGGATATCCAAATAAAAGTGAACAGGCCTTATAACATTCTTATTTTTAAACATGGCAAAATTGTTAAATACGAAAGTTTTGGGAATTTTTATGGATCATTCATATATCTTATCAGCAAAACAATTGAGCATCGAATAAAAAAAATATTTTTTAAAACATAGACTTTCTCGCTTATTTTAAATTGGATTGTATGATTTTTATCATATTTTTGGATTCTAGAAAATGTTCTAGACATATTTTGTATAACATACCCTATGCGGTTTTTCAATCGTTTTTGAAATATTTCAAATTAAAAATTACTTCGCATAAAATAATATACTTTACATTTAACTATCCGGGTTGCGAACGAAATACCTGCTACCTTTTTAAATTTTCTTCGTAGATAAATCGAAGTTAATGTCACGGTTGACAATAATACTTCAGTCACAGTGAGCTTATAATTTTATTTGTATGCTAAATGAGTTATTCTATTAAACAATAAATGTTGATTTTTTTAGTTATTAATATTTGAAAGCAATAACCAGTGATTATAAACAATAACAAATGAAATATAACATATAACAAATATAAATGGAAATTGGCGAATAAATAATATCAGAAGAAATTTTTAACATGTCCGCCATTTAATTTTTCGCACTTTTCATGCATTCTTCTCTGCCTCTGCTGAAGTGTGTTTATAATACTTTCCGCATCATTTTCGTTCAGATTTCTTACTTCATTTCTCACCTTCCTTTGAGTTTATTCAATATTTTTATTATGATTGCTGTATACGACATTTTTCAAATGACCCCAATGAAATGTATCTAAAAGTGTGAGGTCTTGTCTATTTGCAGGCCAATGTAACGTTCCATATCTACCGATCCACTCGTTGTACTGATGGTTTAAACAATTGCGAACCTCAGTTATATAATGGGGAGGCGCTCTATCCTATTGCCAAATAATACGTCGATGTTCTTCAAGTGGCAATTCATCAAGAATATCTTCGATTTAATTTTCTAAAAAATTAAAAAGGCACGGGCCAGTCAAGGATCCCCGAAAAAGACATGGTCCCAGAATTTTATTTTGTATTGTCATATAGGTATTTTTTAAATATAGTTTTAACATTTTGTATCTCTCATTAATAGAGTAACTTATTTTGCATAAAAATGAAATTATAAATCCACGGTGACAAAAGTATTATTGTCAACCTTGATATTAACTTTGACTTACCTCTCAAGAAAATTTAAAATGGTAGCAGGTATTTCGTTCGCAACCCGGATAGTTTCGTTTAAAGTATATTTATGTGAAATAATTTTTAATCTGAAATATTTCAAAAACGATTAGAAAACCGCATAGAATATGTTATACAAAATATGTCTAGAACTTCTCTTAGAATCCAAAAATATGATAAAAATCATACCATCCAATTTAAAATAAGGGACAAAATCAATATTTTCTACTATATTTTTTTTATTCCATGCTTAATTATGTTGCTAATAAAATATTGAATGATACATAAAAATCCCCAAAACTTTCATATTTAACATTTTTCCCCAACTTTAGAAATAAAAAAGTTATAAGGCCTGTTCACTTTTATTTGGAAATCCCAGTACCAGAAGTAAATTATTTAAACTAAATTACTGTTGAGCCAATTCTATTTTAGAGGGTAAAATTCATTCATAATTACATTGAATATATAATCAGTAAGAGAAAATTGTAAATACGCAGACCAAATGCAGTTTCGTATATCGTATATAAATTTTTTGACTTCATTAGTTGGGCTACATCGCAGTATATTGATTCCAGGAATTTACTGTTGTTCCATGTCTCACTACTTTTGGACCAGTCTGTCTAATACCCTACTACGAAATATTAAAAAGTGAGAAAAAAATTATTTTTTTAAACACGATTTATTATAATAGTAATAGATCACGAAGAATTTAAATTTCCTAATAGTCATTATGAAAGCGTCTAGTATTATTGGCACAATTCTTTTAAAATTCATTTCCCTTCAATTTTTCTTAGTTTAAAGCTGCATAATCCCGGAGAAAATGACGACGTCGAGATAAAATCAATCTTACCAAGTATAGAAAGTAAGTAGGATTAGCAGTACGGTTAGAAGTAATTTTTAATTGAAAGAAATTTTAGCTATCTTTTTTAAATTACTTGTTTAATTAAACAAACTAAGCAAAAGAGAGAACCGAGACAGAAAATCTTAAAACAAATCTTTTTGTATGCTGATCCTAAAAATGCTAATTAATACAAAGCCGATTAGGCCAACTTTATCCCAAAATACAGGCTGATTCAGAAGGGACTGCCAATATTTTAGGTACATATTCAGGGACTAAATATTGGTCCTATTTTTAAGCGTTACAGAGAAAAACAGAAAATTATTTTTATAAAACAGACTATATGTTATAATTTTCAAAAATACGACCGTCTACTTAAAAACACATGCCAGCTCGACTATGAGTAGCTCGTATTGCTCGATGGATTGACTCGGGCATGTCTCTTATAATAACTGCTGCGTTCATTCTGCGATCGAGTAATGACTACCTAAGTAGTGTCCACTTTAATTGCATATACTAAAGATTAGTACCAACCCCAAAGACACTAATCGAGAGGATTAAGATCTGGCGATCTTGGTGGCCAATCCACCGATTTGGAAAGCTGGTATTTAAAAAAATGTCTTACTGGTAAACTGTAATGAGCAGGAGCATGTTGCAAGTACATGTTGTGTCATACATCAAAAGGAACATCATCTAAAAAGGTTTGCAAATAATTTTGTAGAAAATCTAAGTACCTTTGTCCTGTAGGATAACTGTCAAGTATGAATGGACCGATTAGTTTACTGTCTAACATACCGCACCATACGTTGATGCTAAATTGATGTTGAAGATTAGTTTCGACCACGGCATGAGGATTTTCATAAGACCATCGATGTTGTGTTTTGAAGGTTATTTATGCCATTACGAGTCAACTGAGTTTTATCAGTGATCTAAGTATATTTATATCCTCCTTGATTATCATTTATCCAGTTGCACCTTCTCGCAAATGTTGATTTTTTTGTAAATCAAATGGATGCAATAAATTACTATTTAAAGTCCTCCAACTTGTTTATTCTGGTATTTGAAAATTTTCTGCAATCCGCCTTGTACTTGTGCTTGGTTCGACTATGTCTAGAATAGCTTCTTGTTCAATATTAAGTCCTGTCTGCCGTTCTGAAACAACCCTCGCACTTGTAAACATACGAGTTTCTGCGGCTCTACTTCGATTTAGCACTTTACGATTAGGATAGCGACGCTGGTATTTACGAACTGCAAAATTTGCACTTCCATGGCAAAAACCAAAAGCAAATAAATATTTACTTAACTAAATTTGACATTGACAAAAGTGAGTTTTACTTTTTTACTTATATCTGACTTGTTAAATTCACCGGTACCTAGTGATAACATTAAAATTAAAACTTTTTATGCCTGACCTTCTAAAATAATGTTACTGCAGGTGGCCATCTTATTTGCAGATATTTCAATTTTTTGCTTGTCATAGTAAGCTTATTAATCAAACATGTTTTGGTTGCTAAGACTAACAATACAATACAAACAAAACAAACTTTGGCGTCATTTTTTGCCGTCAATTTTAAAATTATCAAAAATGGAGCGTTTCGGAACGTATTCATTGGAAAATATAAGAAAAAATGTCGAAAAAAGCGTTTCGGTAAATACCAAGAAGTTAAAGGAATATGTGTGGAGATAGTTCATAGCATTTTGTTCTGAACGATAGTATGAATTTAACGCCACCACTTCAAAAGATTTCTCAAGAATTTTGAAAGATTGAGGTTACAACATTCGGGAAATGAATGGAGAGGACTACAAGGAGATAACGGTAAAAAAATTGTGGAATACTATTTCTGAAACACTAATGGATAAATGTTTTAACGAATATGGTAGAAAAATTAATCCCTTCGACGATATCGTCTTTAAAACGGCCAAAGAGTCAAAAAATGCCAAGGGAAAGAAGCTACAAGCAATTCCAGCCAAAATAAAACAAAATTCTGCGGCTCCACCTTATAATGATTTTCTAAATCTGATTAATTCATGCGAAAAGTGAACGCCAGAGGGTTTGGAAAAAATATTTTTTATATATTTTCGTGCAACCTAACCTGGAGAGCAGATGGGGGAGGGCATTGTTACTTATTCTCAAAGGGAGTATAATAATTAACTGGCAGAATCGAATACAATCCAATATTCGCAGAAACCGCTTAAGGCGAAAACAAAAAATTCCCGATTCCAAGTGACTAGTTTCAAACAAAAAACTCTCTGTCCAGTTCGACTTTTTAAGAAATATGTGGAAAAACGAAATCATAATTATGGATTGTGACAGGTTTTTCCTTACTCCGAATTTCAATTGGCCTATAAGAAAAAACTGGTACAAAAACACCCCCATTAGAAAAAATACTTTTGGAAAATGGACCAAAAACACTGCCAAAATGGTCGGTCTGGACATTGAAAATAAAGATATTACTAACCATTCCCTACGTGCTTCAGCGGTCTTCGAGCTAGCAAAATGTGGAGTACAAGAAAAAGAATAATAAAAATTACGGGGCACTCTTAACAAGCTCCATTAGACCCTGCTTACAACTTGACGCAGAACATCGCAAAAAATTCATCAAGAAAATAAGAGGTGAACATGTAAATGCTTAAGAAAATTCAAATTTAATAAAAGGAGAAAAAATTTGTTATGGAGACAACGCCATCTACGAGCTAGACTATAATTACATATATTAATTGAAACACGTTAAGTTGTCCTAGATAAATATGTATTTTTAAAATATGTTTTTCTTTTTTTGTATGTCAAAAAATTATATATTTTTTGCACTTTTGTTATTTCGGGAAATAGTCCATCAAATATATTTCGGGCATATGAACTATGTAGAACATTTTGCCTGAAGGATTGTTGCCTTAAAGAAACAGCTTTAATTTATTTTTTGTTGATATTTGACTAAAAAAGTAACCTGAATTTCATTTCGGGCACTTTTTGTCGAATAACAATAAAAATGAATTTAAGCTGTTTCTAAAGCAACAAACCTTCAGGCAAAAAGTTCGTTTATATCCCTTAACATTACTACAGACTATAATTTTGCAATAGGGCTTGGCAAGAGCTCGGCGTGAAGAAACAAAGGACTTTCTCTAACGTCGCAACACTTAAGTTTTCAACTCAGTCAGTAAAGTACGATCACTAAAAATTGAAATCATTTATCCTGCCATTTTCGAGTGAGAAAACGCCAATAAATCTGCAGACAAAGATCCATACAGCGAGACAGACAAATGCACACCTGCCACCGGGCCGAAGACTGACGCATTACGTTTCGAGTCAATATGGAGTCGTAAGTTCCTGAATGCCATTGGCTACATTAGTCAGCAAAAGTTTTATTGGCTAGCGTGAGAACCACAGTAATCTGTTACCATAACATCTTAATTATTAGCAATTTGCTCCGTTTTACAATAATGTTATTGCTGGGTTGTTACTTTCTTTAAATATCATTATGTCTTTATAAGAATCGTTGACAAATAATGTTATTGTTTAAAATATATGACATTTTTATTAGTGCAAATATCCAATCAGTTTTGTCCACCATCATTTACAAATCACGAAAATAAATTAAATAAAAGTAAATGTTTTGTTTTAGTATAAAATTCACTTAAATATTTGATGTCCTATTTGTATTGTATGTTATATTGATGTTTATATTTCATATAAAACATCGTTTCTGTATAATTAGAGTAAATTATGCATTTGTTATAATTTTATCTAGCCCATTTCAAACATTTAAACAATAATATTTTATAATTGCATTGTTTTAATAGCAATTATTATGCTATTCGCTTTGTTTTTAGCTTTGTGAGGTTGGATTTTAAAATTATAATATGTAATAAGTATGGCACTTTTAAAAAGAACGCTTTCTAACGGTTAGATTCAGTAAAAGGGTTTAAGATTTAGTACTGGCTTATTTTAAGATCCTTTAGTTGATCACTTAGGGTTTGAAAGGTTTTTCTTCTGTCACTGTTAATAAGTCATCGTTTAAAACTTAGGAGTTATTCTAATAGTTTAGCGATTTGCTTGGTTTCCAAAGGATTTTCATCTTAGAATATCCTGCTAGGATATATTTAGTTCTATTATTGTGGAAAGTCCGTATTAAATTTAAAATTTTCTTTATTAATTTGCAAAAAAACTCAGAAACAAGTTCATAGTAAAAAACCTTTTTGCATTTATACGTAAATGTTTTAGATAATGCCATGGTATTAAAAATACATTAAAATTTAACTAAATCCCCCTATGACCCGATTCTCGAACTGGTATTTTACTACTTTAGAAAAACGGAGTTTTTCGAAAATGTATCAAAATAAGGTAGCACAATAGGTTTCACGAAATTACCAAAAAAAAGAGAGAATTTCTTGCTTAAACGAAGAAGTATCCAATTACTAAACTCTTTAAATTTTATTAACATCGTATAAAGCGGCCCTCATACGGTCAATAATACTGTCAATATTTGCGGTATTGATGATGATATTATCACGCCCTATTTTAAGGGTGTAGCTAGGGGCGTAAAGGTAACGGAACCTTAACTAGATTGAAATAAAACGTGATGTAAAACAAACTTAAATCGGTTATTTACAAAAAATAGGAACATTCAATGACATAAACACAAGACATATTTATGTTATTACTCTCGAAAGACAACTTAATTTTCTATTACTTACATTAAAGATTTGAAGATCATTTCTTCTACAATCACAAACGTATCGACCGAGGATGGTGCACTAGTGTCCTTTGCGACTCTTGTCTTCGCGATCGCCCTATCACCCAGTCAGAAGTTTCCCCTCTTTTTGAGGAGCGTTGACTTTAGGTTAGAAACCTCAGTTCTGCTGACTTGATAATTAAGCGTCGTTTAAATAAATTATTTCAAGTAATTGTTTGATTATATAAAGGAACTGTAATATTTCATCGTTGTAATTTTAATGCATATTCAATAAATAAGCTACCTCCTGCCAATGTAGAGGACAATAACATGATTAAGTAAAATAGGATTATAGTTTACTTATTGAACTTCCAAATATTGATCAATAAAATATTATTGATTTTTCCACTTGTGACAATATTGACAATATTATGGACCGTTCAAAGGCTTAAATTTAAATATTGTCAATGATGTATTTTCAAGATCCTGAAAATACGTTGGGCGGATTTGGATCTGGACGGATATTGACAATATATTAATATTTCGTGCGCGATATTAACAATATTTGCCGCACCTCTCAGTATTCCAGTGACCATGGACGAATTAGCTTTTTATAGCAAATAGCTGAGTTAAGTCAATGTTGAAAAACCAAATTAGTAGTGATGAGCGCTGAATACTGATCTTACTATTTTTTAGGTGCAAGTATTTACTGACGAAAAACACTTTTAATAGTCTAATCGATTGTAGTCAATTACATAAAAATTTCATGCATATATCTACTGAGCAAAATAAAGCTGTGAATTCTCCTTTGTACAATCATTGTTAAATGTAATTAACATGGGGTTGTTTAATTGTTTTTACACTTTACACCTCCTACTAAATTGGTGACATGCTGTTAATTGCAGCACAAACGAACTGATAACGGCAATTTCGCGCTTTGCTAGTCAGCTGGAAAAACGGAATGGATTTTTCTATTATATTTGCACGGCGTATGCTCACAAGAACTTTCTACGACAGAGAAAATTTGCACCACTCAATTGCAAAAAAAAAATAGAATAATTTCTATAAAGTTTGTTATTAACTTTTTCATCTTTTGTCAAATGGTAATGAAATCAAGACTAGGCTTTCCGATTGGAAAATAAAAATTATTAATAAACTTGAATCTCCAGATATGTGACTATTTATGATGACCCAAGATCTATATAAAGTAGAAAAATCATAAATAATGTCTGTATGATTGTGGCGGATTCATATGTAAAAGATCTCTCGCAATATTCCGCGACCAATCGGCAAAATTCCGTCACATGTGATTTTCAATGTGAATTTTTAGGGGGCCAGTCCGTCTGACATGGTTCCGAGAATAGCATTTTCCGGAAACCCGCTTTTCATCGCCTTGACTTTTGCAGCATCGAATTCTACATAAAATATTACTTCGATTTATTTTTTTTTTCAAATTTTACAACGTGCAATAATTAATTTGTTTAATTCACAAATTAAAGAATCGGGGAATCCCCGAGAAATTCTAAATACCTAACCTATACCGTTCAGCACCGCAGTGCCACAGGCCACAGCCATCTTTAACTTAAAGATGGCTGTGGCAGTGCCCTACTCCTACCCTACATGACTTGCCTGCAGTGGGGCTCCGCGAGGCCGTACAATTCTAATTGTATATACGAAGCGATATTTTTTTCTCTCTGTTCTACGATCGCTGTCAAATGATCGGCAGACAGAAACAATACGATCGCTTTGCGTCGATTATAGAAAACTATAACTACCCGGAGTTGCACCTCAGGCTTGCCATTGTCCGAAGTGTCCGCCTCCGCTAACCAAGAAGGACAGCTTAAACTATTATTTCAGTTTAATATTGGTGAATAATGGGCCTACTTCTAATACAAATTAAAGATGAAATAACTAATAAATAACTAATGAAAGCTATAAATAGACGTTTTACTAATACGCATTTAAAAAAATTAGAATCCGCTACTTTTTGCTACGCCGCTCTCGGGGGTAATTCCGCTACGCGTAGCGGAATTTTGCATCCGTTGGCCTGGCGGTCTGTTGGTTTCATATTTCCAACTGAATCACTTTTCTCAAGTTGCATAATTTTCTACAGATTTATAAAAGGTTTTCACAATAACAACATGACGACTGTCAAATTTTCAGTAGCCTACTATAACCGAAACGAAAATGCCGCGAATTTTAAAATATACATTCATTTTGGGACCCTCCCCTTACATACTGAAGATATTATTATTGTAAATTAACAATTAATATTGCACCAACACTTGGTAAATGTGTTATATGTTGTGCCCACATAAATAAACATGAGGCGTTTAGCGATATTTATATTCCCCGTTTACAACCAAAGGGTGTGCCACCAATTACGATGCAGGTGCAACGTGTTAAAACAATTAAAACACCTCGCACTAATTAGATTTAACAATCAACGCAAAACATGTATCCGGTGCTTAATTTTACGCAGAGGGCACACATGTAAATTCACACACACGTCTGACCGAAATAAATCGAAATATTTAGAATATTTACCTACTGTGCAAGAATTTACTGCACATACACGTACTGCTGGAATTTTGTAGGTATTTTTCCATTATAATTTTTAATTGTGTCGGTAAATGGTTTGCATAATAGTAGGGGAGACTGTTGTACCTTGAGTATATTGTACCTTGGAACAAATCTAATATTATTTGAAACGTGGGTAATAACCCTAAAAAATTCATTACATTTTGGCAACGCCGTGCCAAATATGCATTTGACGGAGGAACGCGCCATTAGCAGTCTCTCCAGTGTTCCTTTGTACACGACGAAAATTTCCATCATAAAAAGTAAATAATTTAAGGTTTAGATTGTGGCTTACAATTTCGACTAGTAGGACTGAGGTGAAATATTTTTTATATGCACTTTAACATTATATTCTGGTAAGTATTTCTATCTATAGTTTTTTTATTTATCTTAAAACGTCGTGAATAAAATAACCGTTGTTTACCAAAATGTATCATAGTGTACCTTGAAACAACTTTGTATCTTGTACCATGAAACATGTTTCAAGGTACAAGAGGAGTTAAAATGCGAACATTATTTTATTTTTCCAATACAAGAAACTGGAAATTACTATTTTTTGCAGAATTATAATGCCTAGAAGTAAAGTTGGAAAGAAGAGACCTGCTGTTGATGCTGCTTCACTTGAACGAGCCGTTGAAGCTGTTACTTCCGATAATGGTATTTCATTAAGGGAAGCAAGTAGAATTTATAAAGTTTCGCTGGCAACATTATCCAGACATTTAAAACAGTTTAAAGAGTCAGGCAAACAAAAATTTACATATTCCGTAAAGAGTGACGTAAAGAAGGTATTTACTGAAGCAGAAGAAACCAGTTTGGTAAACTATATAAAAAATATTGCTAGAATGCAATATGGCCTCAGTAAAAAATGTGTTCGTGAGCTAGCCTACAAGTTCGCGAAGGCAAATAATAAAAGTAATATTCCTCCTAACTGGGACAAAAACATGATTGCGGGAGAGGAATGGATGCGATGGTTTATGCAACGGTACAATAATATCCTTTCGGTGAGGAAACCCGAAGCGACTAGTCTTTCAAGATCCACCAGTTTCAATAAGAACAACGTCAACAAATTTTTCAATAACCTTGAAGATGTCCATAATCGTTTTGGGCCAATTCCACCAGAAAGAATTTGGAATACAGACGAAACCGCTTTAACGACGGTACAAAAACCAACTAAAATTTTAGCTCCTAAAGGGGAAAAGCAAGTTGGGAGTGTAACTTCAGCCGAGCGTGGTCAATTGGTTACTCTTATTGCAGCAGTAAATGCTATCGGAAACCATATTCCCCCCATGCTAATTTTTCCAAGGGTTAATTTCAAAGACTTTATGCTCATGGGTGCCCCCCCTGGCACTATTGGAGGTGCAAACCCATCAGGATGGAGCAATGAAAATCTTTTTTTTGTGTTTTTGAAACATTTTGCCTCTCATGTAAAACCATCAAGAAACGAGCGTGTTTTACTGCTTATGGACAATCACGAAACTCATTTGTCTGTTAAAGCTCTCGAATATGCCTCCAAAGAGGGTATTGTTATATTAACATTCCCCCCACATACTTCTCATAGGTTTCAACCCCTGGACCTTTCTGTTTATGGACCCTTGCAAACATTCTATGGCCAGTCTATTGATGGATGGTTGAGAAACAATCCGGGCAAAACATTTACAATTTATTCCATTGCTGAAGCTTTAGGACAAGCCTACCCTAGAGCATTTACTACTAGTAATATTGTTAGTGGATTTAAAAAGCCCGGAATTTATCCCTTCGACCGCGGGGTTTTTTCGGAACAAGACTTCTTGGTATCTTATGTAACTGATCGGCCTAACGAACCTTCGTTCACTCCTAATGTTTCCCTAAATATCAATCGTCCATCGTCAGATGAAATACCGGGACCTTCCACTGTAGAAAGGACACATTGTCCCATCCCAAATAATTCTAGTTTTGTTTCACCGGAACTAGTTTGTCCATATCCGAAGGCTGCGCCCAGAAAAAATTTAAGGAAAGGTAGGAAACCAGGAGACACCCGCATCGTTACTGACACGCCACAAATGGAAGAAATAAAACAACGAAAACAAAAGCAGTCTACCAGCTCAAAAGAAAAAACTAAACAAAAAGCTAAAGTCAAGAAAGTGAAAAGGCAAGTTTTTGAAAGTGACTCCGATGACGAATCAGAGGAACTTTTGTTAAACGATGGGAGTGATTCCGATATATTGACAGAAGACATTACCAACTTGGAAGAAGAAAATCTATTCACTTCGAGCTCTTACGATATCGGTGACTATGTTCTGGTTCAGTTTCCAAAAAAAAGGGGTTTGGCCGATTATTACATTGGAAAAATTATCTCAAAAGATGTAAACGACAGCGAGTTTCAAATTGAATTTTACAAACGGCTTAGCAGCAGCAATAAGTTTGTTAAAGAATCCGAACAAATATATGATGTTAATGACAATGACTTAGTTATGAAGCTGCCTCAACCGGTGCTAATGACAGGATCTGACAGATTAGCTGGACAGTTATGGTTTCAGATTGACTTTAATGATTACAATATAAAGTGAAAATAATTCTGTATTTGTACTTTTGTAATAAACGTTAACAAATATGTAAAATGTCTTGATTATATAGTCTAGAATTTAGTGTGTCAAGGTACAAGACCATGTGCACCGAGGTACAATACCCTTTTGTACCTTGGAACATTGCACTTCATGATATAAATTTATTAATTTAACAGTGAAGTTTTTCAATTATATCACTTTTAAAGGTATACTATGATATATAATGTTATCACACTTCTATAAAAAATATTTCCTTTCAAAAACTTTTTTATGAGGGTTAGAAATCGGAAGTAATTAGAAAAATGTTCCAAGGTACAACAGTCTCCCCTACTATACAAGGTATTTTAAAAGAATTTTCGAAATTAGATTGGAATTGGATTCATAGACAAGATTTTACTTGGGTAAGATCTTCTAGTTGATTGGGTTTTGTTTTGACAAGTTTTTGCCCTCTCATGTCAAATGGTCATTAAAAACTTATTAATTATACTAATATTTCTGCGATATGGTTGGTTTCCAAATAATTTTTGTCTTTGAACTTGCTCAAATGAATTTAGTTCTAAAGGATGTCCCAATAGGTAGGATTTGCTCCTTAAATAAAACGATCAATTTTAGATCAATAACATGTTTATTTTTTTTTATCTAAGACATCCCACGTAGACTTCAAGCCTAAGTACTAACGTACCGTGGGTGTCTGAAGACATGTATTCTATTGACATAGGATTTGAAGAATTGGAGGTTGGGACGGGAAGGGAAAACATCTGCAGGCAATTTGTTCCATAATCTGGAGACCCTAGGTATGAATGAGCGTGGGAAGTGGTCTGTTCTAGGCTTCTGTATAGCTGGACAGTAAAGGGATGCATACGTAACACGCCTCTTGTTGTTCTGTTAGGGACATTCAAGGAGGGAATAATACCGGCTAGTTCTTCAGAGCAAAATCCGTGGAAGTAGCGGTAGAAAAGGGATAAATCCCCAACAGCGCGGCGATGAGCGAGAGAAGGGTGTTTTCTCGGGAGGGCTAGGTCACTGATAAGTCGAATGATTCTCTTTTGGATAGAATCAAGGATCTTAAGTATCGAAGGCGATGCCGCTCCCCAGATGCGGGAGCAGTACTCTAGGTTAGGTCTTATATTGGAAACATAGAGAGTGTATAAGTTGGAAGGTGAGAAGTATTTTCTGGTTCGAAAGAGAAAACCAAGCTTTTTAGCTGCCGATGTGGCTACTTAAGTAATGTGTTTGTGCCAGCTGAGATGATGTTCGAAAGCGACGCCAACGAGATCGAATGTTTCGTTGTTTTGTAGGGCTTGACCATTCATGTGGATGGGGCAAGCGTTGCCAGATTTTTTGCGTGACAGGGAGCAAGACTGGGTTTTGGAGGCGCTGAACTAAACAAGGTTCGTGGCACCCCAATCTAAGATTAATTGAAGATCTTGGGAAAGGGATAGGTACATTGATCTGCGTCTATTATCCAACTCCTGATTCGAAACTTGTCTGAAAAAATGAATATTGGAGTGAAAAGTACTATCGTCAGCATAACTGTGGATGGGATTGGTGGTTGAAGAGAGTAGGTTAATGTGAAGAAGAAATACGGTTGGTGCCAGGACTGAACCTTGGGGGACACCAGCATTGATAGGATGGAAGTTAGATGAGTGAGCGTCAAGCACAACAGATATGCGCCGATTAGAGAGGAAGCTGCCGATCCAGATACATCCCTTGGTAGGAAGACCATAAGAAGGTAGTTTGTTGAGGAGTTATTTTATCAAAAAGTGGAGACATGCCAGCTATGTTTTAAAAATAATGTTCTCCAAAGGTCTCCCTCGGCTGTTTCAACCTTTGCGTACAATTGTCAATAACAATACAATAGTGGTTCAATTTTCCTAATAACTTGACGAATGTTTTGCATTTGATCATTAATCGTCTGCGGATTGTAGGAATAGTCTTTATCCTTGTGGAATCCTCAAAAGAAAAATCAAGTGGGGTTAGATTGCACGATCTTGCAGGCCACTGGATATCACCATTTCGAGAAATGACGCAGCCAGGAAAACGTGTCCGGAGCAAATCTAAAATTTCTCTCGTCGTGTGGCACGTGGCGCCATCTTGTTGAAAGAGCATATTGTTAAGGTGCATATGAGGAGCAGACTTTCAAATCGCATTTTGTCCATTTTTTATCATTTCCAGCAAAAGAAGGAGTTGTGTTTCTTATTATAATGGAAATCAACCTACGTATTTAGCGATGACCAAAAATAATTATTTCCATTGGTATTTTAACTTTAAAAATGCCCTAGATGAACAAAAAGCATTTTGTCCAGAGACAACCAAATTGTATTATTGTGGACAAAACACTGTTTGTCCCTCAATGCTCTTCTGCCATTTAAATTGTTGTCGGTTATTTTGATGCGGTGTGAAAAATAGTGGAAAAAAACAACAGATGTTTGTGGTTTTTGCGTAAAGACTTACGGTAAACTCTACTCTGAATGCTCGAAACTGCTAATGGATGGCGCTGCCTGTGTCTCACTGCTTATGCAGTACGACAGTTGTAGCTTTAAGGGATTACTTTTTCGGAAGGTTGGTATGTTCGTCTATCCTGTACTGATGAGAACCAACGAGTTCGAAACCGGTCTGCAGGTGACGACATTCTAACTAAAGAAAAAGCTTCCTTCTTTCTGGTAGTTTCTTGCATTCGAAACATTAGTATTTTCTTATCTAACTGTGTTTGAAGAAAATACGGCAAATTTTGGTATGTAATTCAGCGCTCGGAGGGGCATATAGCCCGGAGAATAGCTGTTTTACCATTATTTGTTGAAATCCATATTGTATAATAATGTATAAGGAATTTTCAGGTGGTTAGAGAATTTATTCTCAATTTTTGCATATGCATATGCATATGTAAAGACATACATAGAAATAGCTAATACGAAAGAAGAAAAACCAGAAAACAGGTCTCTTTGTCAGGTTTTTTGGTTACATTGTCAGGACCTGAGTGGGCTACAAAAATCCGGAACTAGCTTGGTTAGATCCAATTCTCAAAAAAAAAACAATATCAAAGGGGTAACGAAAATGGCGGGAGGCGATAACCTATGACCAATGTGAAGATGATGAACAATGTTGTTGCCTCGTAGAGGACGTTGTGAATGTGATATAATTTTTTATAAGGTTTTTTAATATTTTTTGCAATGTGCAATGTTTTTTAGTTTATATTTAAACTTTAGCATCAACAGACAAACAAATAGCTGTTTGTCCAAAATTAATAATTACTTACAATAAATTATACTTAGCTATTTTGAGTTTTAATTCGAACCTAAATAATGTGTTTTTTAGATTTCCAAACGATGCCTTGCTTTACTTACATAATGTTCTTACCCGTTTTGCCCCAAAATCTCAAATTGTTATTAAAAATGATGTCTACCCTCTTTGGTTTACATTATTGTGAAGACTATCCACCGCTGAAACTACAAGTAATTTTTTCACTTCCTGCTGTTTAAAACTGGCATTATCGGTACATTAGCTATGTCATCATCGTAAATAGGATAATAATTAACTTTTAATCCACTTTACACAAACAAAAATACATTTTTCTTTACTTTTGAAAGGTAAAAAGACGAAAAGGAAACCGACAAGCTCACATTTTAAACTGCTGTCAGAACTGACAGTGACAGTTCCGTCAAAAGTGCTGGTACATCACGTGGTACAACACCAAACATCTTTGCTTCAAATTTTAACAAGGGGTAGATTGGATGCTAACAATATGGTAGTAATACGTATACGGAAAAATGGCACTAAATTGAAATCCCGTGGTACCGAATTGGGGCACCCTTATTATTGCCGAAAATGTACACTTAAATTGCCCTTCATAAATTTGCAAAAAATCTGGAAAATCAACTTCAGAGTCTAAAACTTATTGGTCTCATTACACTACTTGTCAAGTCAAATTCTTGATTGTCAAATTAGACGGGTATTTGTAATATTGGACTTGGTCGTGAAATAATAGGTAAATAAATACTTTCATTAATTATTATTTTTTATTTTTCAGGTAAGTTTAATGTTACTTCAAGCTCTGCCACAGGCGGGTAAGTGACAATCTACTTTATGCAATGTTTAAATCTTGATGAAGTAGATATAGAACTTTTTTACACGAGGAGACACAGTATGCTTTAGAGCCATCATTGGGACTCATTAAGCTGCTGCAACACATAAGAATACGTGCATTTAAAGACACGTAGTTTTAACATTCGTCAAGCTACAGATATTGTAAGAAATTTGAATACAAAATAAAAAAATATATTGAATGCACATACAACTAAATACCTTGTCCACATTTATAAACACAAACTCATTTAAATCATAAAATGCATTATTATTTAAAAATGTTTTAATTTTACTTTTAAAACTATTCAGAGGAAGGTCGGCAATTCTGTCGGCTAATTTATTATAGAAAAGAGGACCATAGTGGTTATTCTAGTTCCTTCCCTTGGGCTCCGTCCGAGACCGGAAGCACTGCGGCCACTCGAGGCCTATTGTGCCTACCCAATCACTTTATCGCACCCACTCTGGTATCCCAGTTCCCTCCACGAGCTTGCACAGGTTTACAAGGGGGTGGGTTATCACTTCCTCTGGTTCTAGCTTTGGTTGCCCGAATAATTGGTGGCGCTTGCGATCTAGAGATTCGCCATTACAGATGATGTGCTGAACTGTTTTCCTTACCCTTCCGCATAGTCTGCAGCTGAGGTCTTCCTAGTACAGTTTCATTTTGTTAAGGAGGTCCTTTACAGCCATGTGTCCTGTTAGAGCTCCTACAATTGTCCTCAACTGGATCCTGCTAAGGGTTAGCAGTTGCCCAGTGAGTTTATGACTACGGTTTCCTATGACAGCTTTGCTGTACTTTGCTTCAGTGGACTTTTACGTTGATGGTTGATCCATCTTTTTACCGCATCTCGCCCCATCCCGAGAGACGGACTGGGGCAATATATGGTGTAGCCGATCCTTCTCTTGCAAGTTCCATGGCTTTTTCGTTGCTAATGATGCCCTTGTGTCCCGGCACCCACAAGAGCTTGACTGAGTTTCTGGCAGTTATTATAGTTACGGCTAGCACTAATTATTCCAGAAAAATCTGTCCTGTTGAGCGTTGGCTTACTTTCTAATATCAGGATCAAGTAATAAAAAAACATATTTGTAGTTTAAAAATATATTTCAAATACTACGACGCACTAACCTCATAAAGAGAGTAATTTCCGTTATTGTCAAGCACGCCTTGACAACATACGGGCATGCTTTCCACAGCTCCTCAGCATATTCTTTAGGCAAGGAACTCCATATCTGACGAATGTGGTGACAAATGCGTGTTGATACACGTTTTCCACTAAGCTTTCGCTTTATAGTAGCCCAAGAACCCAATCCCAAAATCAAAATCGCGATCAATATTGTCTCGTGCCCAACTCAGTAATGGTTTTTTAGTATGCTTTTGTAAGCGACCTTGCTTTCACTTACATACCGTTTTATTGTCATTAAAATTTTTTGTGCCTGATACAGTTGTAATGTCGTATTTTTTTTTCAGATAATTTACAAATGATCGAGCCTTGTTTTTTAGTAACCACTCGAGTTTTATTCCTATCCTAAAAGTCATCAACGTTTTTCTCTTGTTTGTAACGCATGACCCACTTTCGTATGAACTCTGATTTTTTCATTCAAAGAAGTGCTGCTGCAAAACTTAATTTTGGCCCCTTGAGTTGAATACACTGAAAGACAGCTCCAAAACATTTACAGTACACACTAGGTACTCATATTGCAAAACTAACGATTATCACCACGACTGTAACTAGACTGCCTCTTTACCGTTACTGCGTATAAGCTTTTTATTATTTTGAGAAGGGGTTAGTCTAATCCCTCTCGAACCATCCAAGAACTCGAGCAAACGTTATTGTGTTAATGACTTATGTGGCAATGGAAATTCTCCTTTGATATTAAGCATTCCTAGATAAATATGTATATAAGACAAACGCAAGTTTCTTAAAATTTTCTCTCATATCATACCTATAGCGGGTTCCAGTAATGACATGAAGAGCCAAAGGCAAAGGCAACTTTTCAATGGTAATCAGGCATTTGCTACTGTAGCAATATTAACATATTTTTAAGTCAAGAATATTTCCAGTATCTTCGTCAATCAATTAATTTGTTTACCAAAGCTTAGCTAGCTACTGGGTTTAAAAATTTGTATCTTACAAATTTCCCTAAAGTTTAGTAAACCTATATCTTCAACCGAAACTCACTTCATGCGCGACTTTGTCAGAAAAGTGACATGACTGGGATCGTTATTTTAAATGGAAACCGTTTTGGCTGTTACTTAAAAACGTTACGTATTACTTGAAATAAAGATAGTTTGATTACAAATAGAACCATGACATGACTGTATTATTATTTAAAATGCGTACCGGCCAAGTTACATGGAGTGAGGCTTGGCTGAAGGTATATGTTTAAAGAAACTAAAAGCTACGCTGATCCGCTTTGAAAGCCAAAATATCTGCGACAGCCCATCTCTTTCAGTCCGCGACGAAAATACCTTTACCTTATTCGATTGAGCTTAAGAGGTCTGGAACTTCATAAATAAAATCTATAAAAGAAGATTAAGCATCCATAAAGTTTAAAGGCATTTAGGTTTGATATCTTACTGAAGCGGATGCTGCTAAATCCGACAAAGCCCATTTACTTGGAACTCCACTAAATCATTATCGTTTACTAGCAGGAACGAAAGCAGGAGTTATTAGAGCGTCGCGCTATAACCGTTAAACTCTATCGACTTTCCTGGTTATTAGGATTGTAATTTTTGCGCTAAGGAAAGTTATGTACCCTATTTTAGATGCTGGGGAATGCTGCAGAATAGTAAATAAAGTTTTCGAATGGAATTACAAAGTTACGAAAAAGGAGCGACTTTGGTTAGGGAAATGTGTTTGGCGATTAATGATTTGTTTTTTCTTAGGCTATCCGGGTGTTTGGTAATGAATAACATGCTTTTCTACTTCAAAATAGTATTCGCCTTTGAAATTTCTGCAATTCAATATTGTGAAAAATTAATATAAAAAAATTGTTTCAATTTTTTTTATAAAGTGCTTTTGAAATGATGCATTTATGTGATTATAATGCCTCATAAGTAATATTTAGTAAAATTGTCATTTTTTAATGACAAAAGGCTGTCAAATACGGTTCGAATTCTTAAACCGAAATCAATAGCCTTCATATTATATTCTTTTCAAATTTACAACATGGTTCCCTAAAAGTATTCAAGAAGGTTCCCGCAGGAGAAGTTAAAGATTCTTAAAAAAGCATTTTGGCTGTATAGAAGTGCTACTTACTTTATAAGAGATATTCTCTGAGCAAGCTCACTTATAAAGCGAGTATAAACTAACCAAACAGTAAAGAAGTAAAGGCACCACAAAATGCTGTGACCTCTAGCGGATCCTTCCAGCAGCCTAAATTGAGTTTACTTACTTAACAAATTAACTATCAACATTATAAACATAAGCACATAATATTATGTGATTTTGTTCACAATCGTATTGTATACCTAAACGATTTTAGAGGTTAGGAATCTCTGCTCTGTGTACGTTTAATCTTAAAATAAGTTGTATAAAATAAGGGAATGCTATTAAGGTAGAAAGTTCCAGCTACATAGCTCCAAAATAGAATTTCAGTTGTATACATGCTTTATAATACACGCCTGTTTTACAAGCATAAAGCCTTAATAATATGTAATAATGTTTGGACTTTCATAAATAAATGGAATTTGGCTATATTGCTGTAAAACGTTGCTTTAAAAGTATCTAAAACTCAACGTTACATAGCCACTATAAAGAAATAGCGAAGCTATAAAACAGTTGTATGAATGTTAGATAAAGATTTATACGACTTTTATAAAAGTGCATAATTTGTATCTGCATAAAGGTTCTTACTTAACTTTTACGAAGTAATAAAAGGATATATTAGATGCTTGAATAAAGCAGCATCATATTTAAGTGCTGAGAGTGTTTTATGAGAAATTTTATTTCACCGAATCACTTTATACGCAATTTAGTATCGAACAAAGCTTTAATATAGCCAGTTAGCTTTATAAGTTGCCAGAATATATAGTTTATAAAGCTTTATGCGCAATAATAATGTGTTACTTGGGAAGAAAGATGTTAAAGGTTTTGAAAGATACTAAATAAATTTAATAAAATTGGTAGGAAGAGATTTTTTCAGATGGGAAAAGCAAATTCGTTCTCAAATTTGCTGTATTTTGTAGGGGAGTGCCACATACGGCATTAAATGCCATCTTAAAACGTCCCAACTTTATTGTACAGGGTCTTCCAACGAGGACTGAACAGGGGCTCATTTTTGAGCTTCCGTGTATTTAAAGAAAAATCTAAAATAGCCAATCGATGTACTTTTTCCTGCAGAATTCAAAAATGAAATCAAAAATTTATTTGAACCAGAAACAAAAGAGTTACGCTATGGATAAGGTGTTTTTTAAATGGAACATAGCTTTTTTTATACGATTTTCGGAACGAGTTATTTTTTTTTCATGTCCGTTCTGATTAAAATATTTAATATTGTGACAGCTATTTTTATTAAATTTTAATGTTTTATCCAGTATAATTTAACTTTAACCTGTTTGAAACATACACTAGGTAATAAAGGTAAAATCACCTTGAAATCCTTCAACGTCAAAAAATTTGACAAATTTACTATAATATTGCCGAAATGAAATATTCATTAGATGAGATATTGCAGATTGTTATCTTGTGCTACAAATGCCAAGAAAATGCAAGAGAAGCAAGGAGAAGATTTATTGCAAATTTTCACAGAAATATATCCGTCAATACTATTCTAAGGATAAAGAACCTATTTGAGGAAAATAGCTTCTCTTGCATTTTCTTGGCATTTGTAGAACAAGATAACAATCTGCAATCTCTCATCTAATGAATATTTCATTTCGGCAATATTATAGTAAATTTGTCAAATTTTTTGGCTTTGAAGGATTTCAAGGTGATTTTACCTTTATTACCTAGTGTATGTTTCAAACAGGTTAAAGTTAAATTATACTGGATAAAACATTAAAATTTAATAAAAATAGCTGTCACAATATTAAATATTTTAATCAGAACGGACATAAAAAAAATCACTCGTTCCGAAAATCGTATAAAAAAAGCTATGTTCCATTTAAAAAACACCTTATCCATAGCGTAACTCTTTTGTTTCTGGTTCAAATAAATTTTTGGTTTCATTTTTGAATTCTGCAGGAAAAAGTACATCGATTGGCTATTTTAGATTTTCTTTAAATACAAGGAAGCTCAAAAATGAGCCCCTGCTCAGTCCTCGTTGGAAGACCCTGTACTTCAGTGTACACAATTTCCGAATATAAATTCTTATTCCGCTACCATTTTTACTTAAAAAAGGTATGCCTTATTAATGTCGCTGGAAACAACTGTTTTTGAGAAAAATGCAGTAGAATTCCGCGTTGCACAGAAGAAATAAAAATAATAAGTCAACAAATTTAAACTTCTTTTAAGTAACATTGATGAAAATAGCTGTATGTAAAGAATTTGTGGACATTAATTCGAAAATTATATGCAAAATTCTGTAACTCATACAGTTTTTTTGTTACAGTGCTTGGGGGTTGTATGTACTGTACAACCTCCAACTGTAATGTACCTATATATTGAATAAAACATACATTTATATCGGAAACATGTTAAATCTAAGCAAGGCCATTTAATTAGGGACTATATGCAATAACCAATATTAAATGTTGCTTGAAGGTACTGCATGCAGTGATAAATCAAAATATTTCACTCTTTTCTCTTGTGTTCAGTAAAATCTCTTTTTAAAAACCAGCAGTAGTCGCCCATCGTAGATGGGTCCCAGCGTCCCTGGTATCGTGTTTTCATTGTCCTGATGTCCTGGTGGAATCTCTCTTCTTATTTGTCAATTACTGCACCTAAATTTTCCGGAAAAAAATCCAATTGCGAGTGCAAAAAATTAATTTTTAAGGACAATGCGACATCCTAGTAATTCATAGGCTTTTAAGAGTTCATCTACGAGGGTTGTATCGTTCTAATCTTTCTTGCTACCCGAAAATCCCTTCACTACACTCACAAAACCATTACAAGCTGCCAATTCTTTATCATGTAATTTTTCTTTAAAAAGGGGATCACTTAAAAAGTTCCCTTATTTGAGGTCCAATAAAGATGCTTTCTTTTAGTTTGGCATCACTTAACTGGGGAAATATTTCTTTTAAGACCTTCATTACCTTATTTGTCCACAGCACTAACAAAGTTGTTTATTAGTCCAAGCTTAACATGGAGATGCGAAAGAAGCACCTGGTTAGGATTTACAAAAGGAGCATACTTTATGTTTGAAGCTCCTGATTCAAAAGTTCTATGGGGCCTATCTTTCTTAATTAAATGATCTTGTCTTACCCGACTGTCCCATAGGCATAAAAAACAATACTTTGTAAAACCCCCTTGAAGCCCTAGCAATATACCTGTCGCTTTTAAATATCCACAAATATATTACTGATACTGTTCGTATTTAACTTCATTTAGTATAGCAGCCAAGTTATCATAGTTTTCTTTCATTGTCACTGGATGAACTAAAGGAAGAGATGGCTTTGTGTTTCCATAATGAAGCAAGACTGCTTTTAGGCTGTATTTAGATGAATTTATGAAAATATGCCACTCGAAAGGACTATATTCCATATTTTCATTCATTAAACCATCAATATCATAACAGACGCATAGCGATCCCTCCATTTTATAAAAACTTGAAAATATTGTATTCTGTTTTTGATAAAGTGAAACCCTTGTGTTTTTATCTAACAGGTGCCGCTGTTGAAGTCTGGAACCACGAAATTTAGCTTTTTGTTTTGACACGAACCACGAACCAAATCATTTAATGCGTTTTGAGTTATTAAATGGTGGTTAAAATGTAGGGGTCACTGCTAGTGGTGTCAGGACGTTGTGGATCAAATCCTGATAAGACAGAATCATCGGGAAATATAACCGTGTCCAAGTCTAAATACGCAATCGGCACTGGTAATTCCTGACTGTGAGGCCTTGGTGGCCTTAGTGCAGAAGGCAAATTTGGATACTCAATTTTCTTCTTTTGCTTTTTTGAATAACCTTCTATTTTAGTAGTACACTTACATGGTCAGCAGGTTCTCTCCACACCATGGAAACAGCAAATGGCATAGAATTTCTCTTGCCAAGATTTATTTGAAAATTTGACACTTCAAATAGAAAAATAGGCTTTTTCACTTCCTGAGATAGAAATCTAGATTGAGGCTTTAAAATAAATCTTTCACACATAAAAATGTTTACAACATCGACGACTAGAACCTGCCATTTTATATAAAATCTCACCAAAAAAACATACATGTAAAAGAACAGGCCAAGTTCTCGTTAGGACTGTGTGTTTTGTTATCTGAAAAAAATAACTGAAATGTAAAAATTAAGCCAAGTTCTTTGCCTACACGTTATTACCAGTATTTCGATAACCACAGAAAAATATTGTGTGAATTGATAAATTTACAGACCGAAATTGTCAAGCTTTCAAGGGTCTCAATATTGCTCAGTTCTTTAATGAAAACTTGCCAGGTTGGGTTGGCAAGCACAGTGCGCGCGCATCGGTTTTGCGACAACTTGACCGGCGCACTCTGTGCGCTTTGATAAAACAAAACCACTAAAAGATACTTGATTGTTCGAAAGACAGAATCAAACTAAACTTTAAAGAAACAGCAAAGTGTATTTAAAGGCTCGCAAAATGTATTGGAAATACCTCCGGTACTCCACGGTACCTCTCGTGGAAATTAATCCTAGATTGAGTAATGCCAGGTATAAGTATAACCAAGTCCAAGTACTTCATAAATCCCACGATATAAGGGACAAACGGGTACTCCAATATGGGACGTGGTAGGTCATTTCTGTGAATAGATAATTTAATAACTAGTAAAATTAAACACACAAAGAGCGTTTTCTGTAATGATACAAAAATAATGTCGACCAGTCAATTTGTGTTATCATTGTCACTGTCATATCATCATCAAGGCAATTCTATTTTTCTCAGTCATACAATATTAGGAAAAGACATAGTCAAACAAGATAAGGAAGATCAAAATTGATTAAGTAATAAAATTAATCTAAATTTAAAATCTTATCTCAACACCGTGGATCTGTTTTAATATCATTTTTGGGACTACAGTAAAATTAGACGAGTCACAGTATTTGAAGGAATACCGTTCCTTTTGGACCAGCCTTAATAGCTATATTAATTATGTTGCTTTAGCCCTTCCATTAATTAAAATGAAGGAAACTTTTAAGATATTTATGAAACTTATATAGGGAAACGCAATTTCTAAGCGTGAGCGAAAGTTCCCATTGTATCGATTTGTTTGAACTACTGGGAAACAAGGTTATATAAATCAAATGTGTGTTCGTTTAAAAACACGCCAATGGTTCAAGAAATTTACTTTTTAAAAAGTGGGTTAATGGGAGTTTATTTAAAAAGAGCTTTTTTAGAATAATAATAATAATAATAATAATAATAATAATAAAGATGTTTATTTATGCCTATAAGACAATTAAAAATATAACTATAAAATTGATAAAAGTAAAAAGAAAACCAGAAAAAAAAATGACAGTAGTATTTATACTAGTTGGCATACATAGGTAGGATTTTGATTCTATTTTATTAACTACAATAAATTTATACAATGTCTCATACAGTTTTACATCGTTTCATGAAATAAGGTGACTTCGATTAAATGGTTGATTGACTGTTTCTCTTAGACCGTCAAATAATACACGTAAATTATTCTGTAGTTTATTACATTGTAATATGGAGTGTTCCAAGGCACCTATTTCACCACAGTCACAGTACTCTGCCCTGTGCCCATTCTCTTCTTATGCTTTGGATACAATGCGTGAGAAGTTCGGACTCTGGAGACTATTCTAACAAAACTACGATTTGATTGTGTGTTGGGCCAACGTAATTTAGGGATTTGGGGAAATATTGTTTTATATATTTAATCTTTGTTTAGTTTGCCAATCGCTAAACATCCTTTCTTTGGCATTTCTTATAATATCAAAAAACGGAATTTTAAAATTACTGTTGCATTTTAATGGCTTCTTTAGCTAATTTGTCAACTATTTCATTTGCTAAAATTCCTACATGGGCTTTTACCCATACTAAACAGACTTTTTTGTTGTTGAACACTAAGATATGATATATTTTTAATATTTCCATTATTATGTGGTTGGCACGTGCAATATTTTTACAGCTTGATATTCCTTCCAAAGCACTTCTGCTGTCTGAAAAGATTACAAATGAATTATTTCGTCTAAAATTCTGGCAATATTTGAGTGCTTCCAATGTTGTAAGTTATTTTATTTTATTTCACAACTGCTGGTAATATAAGTATGAATATTTTAAATTATTTTTATCAACTTTTTGACGTGTTCAATCTATTCATTGTAACGAGCCGATGGACAAATGAATGAACTGCGCTCTCTTTTGTATAGAATCAAAGATCTTAAGTGTCGCAGGTTATGCTGCTCCCCAGATGTAAGAACTGTAGGTTACGTCTTATTTGGGAACCATAGAGAGAGTAAGTTGGAGGGGAAGAAGTATTTTCTAACTCGAAAAGGAGAACCAAGCTTTTTATCTGCTGATGTGGTTATTGAAGTAATGTGTTTGTGCCAGCTGAGATCATGTTGAAAAGTCCTGCCAACAAGATCCAAAGTTTCATTGTTCTGTAGGGCTTGGCCAAATGGATGCAGGATTGTTTGCGTGACAGGGCAAGACTGGGATTTGGAGGCGTTAAACCGAACAAGGTTTGTGTCACCCCAGTCTGAGATTAATTGGAGATCTTGGGAAAGGGATAGGTGCATAGATCTGCGTCTATTATTCAGGTTTTGAATCGAGTCTTTTCTGGAAAAATGAATGTTGAAGTGAAGATTACTATCGTCCTCTTGCCCTAGAAACACCAAAATGCGATCGAAGCCGCTTGTATCTGCTAGTTCTAAATAAATAACAAATTTTCCCCAGTCAGTAATATTATGATTTCATTCTGCAATAACCAAAAAAAAATCAGAAAACTATTATATTAACACTCAGTCACCAACTCTTGTCGCTTTATCAAAGCGAGTTATTGATTTAAGATTGTTGCCGATGGCAATTTCGGAGAAATCACATTCTAGGTTATTATTTTCAAGGCGGATGTATCTGTGTCGAGCTCAGAAAATAAAGATTAAAATATTACGGTAAAGTGGCATCTGAAAAAATATTTACTTTAGGAATTGTTTGTAAAGGGGTATCGATGATGGGATAATCTCGTTGAAACCGATTTTATTTTATGAGATATCCTAAGATTTTCTGTATTGTACCTAGAATATTTATTGGGCAGCTAGAAATATTTTTATATCGAAGTTCTAAACTTTCAAGTGGATGCAACTCCCTATTAATTACTTATGCATAGCATAATCATGATAAATTCCTAATATTTGCACAGGGCTATTGATTATATTTGAACCTGTAGACAACTTTTTTATTTGAAATGTGTAAATTGGAAACATTTTAGATTTGTATAAGAACCATCAGGAAACGTAACTGGAAAAACAATTGAACATGAAGTAAGCGAGTTTTGAACTAACCTTAAATTTTTCAGAGAACATCGCCATATCAATTTTTTGTTTTTTTATATTCTACTTGCTACGAGCTCTATTTTATGTTAAATTACCTACATCGATATTCGACTGTTTCCCTATAGTTTTAAAAAACAAAACGATAATTAAATAATTTTTCATAGCCTTCGTATATGAGTGAATGCAAGTTGTATAGGGTTTTTATGGAAACATCGACAATCCTTAGTTAAGGTGCTCCAGGAGCTATGACCAGTTGCTATAACCAGGAGCTTCAGTCGATCAAAGAAAGGCAGTTTATTATTAGTTTATTTATTATGGGCTACATTTTTATATCTCTTTAGATCTATCTATCTATCTATCTATCTATCTATCTATCTATCTATCTATCTATCTATCTATCTATCTATCTATCTATCTATCTATCTATCTATCTATCTCTCTATCTGTCTATCTATCTATCTATGTACCTATCACTTTCCCAAGATCTTCAATTAATCTTAGACTGGGGTGCCAAGAACCTTGTCCAGTTCAACGCTTCCAGAACCCAGTTTTGCTCCCTGTGACGCAAAAAAGCTGACAACGCTTACCCCATCCACATGAATGGCCAAGCCCTACAAAACAATTAAACTTTCAATCGTGTTGGCGTCACTTTCGAACATGATCTCAACTGGCACAAACACATTACTTCAGTAGCCGTATCGGCAGCTAAGCAGTTTTCTCTTGCGAGCCGGAAAATAATTCTCCGCTTTCAACTTATACATTCTCTATGTTTCCCAAATAAGACCTAACCTAGAGTACTGCTCCCACATCAGGGGAACGGCATCACCTTCGACAATTAACACCCTTGATTCTATCCAAAAGACAGCCATTCGACTTATCAATGACCCAGCCCTCACGAGAAAACTCCCTTCTCTCGCTCATCGCCGCGCTGTAGGGGATTTATCCCTTTTCTATCGCTACTTCCACGGATTTTGATCTGAAGAACTAGCCGCATTATTCCCCCCTTGAGTGTTTCTAACAGAAGAACAAGAGGTGCGTTACGTATGTATCCCTTTACTGTCCAGCTACAAAAGCCTAGAACAGACCACTTCACTGGCTCAATCATACCTAGGGCTACAGATTATGGAACAAATTGCATGCATATGCTTTCCCTTCCCGTCGTAACCTCCAGTCCTTCAAATTCCGTGTCAATAGACTACATTTCCCTTCTCTCCAGACGCGCACGGTACGTTAGTACTTAGGCTTGAAGTCTACGTGGGATATGTTAGATAAAAAAGAAGTTCAAATCAAATATAATCAATAACCATGTACTTTAAGAGAGCGCCGACAAAACAAAATTACACATTCAACTTTTTTTTTCTTTGTGACAAGTTACCACGCAAAAGCGTTCCACATCAATTTTCTGACGACCCGTCTAACGAACAATTTCCAAAGCAAATTCAATATTTGTTTTAATGCCCATCCGCCCTTATCGTTGAATCATCATGTATCATGTGTTTTTCATCAGAAATACACACATTATATTCCACTCGAAAATTGCGATCGCGAATTTGATTTATCTGCACTTGCCGTTGCGGCGAGAATCCTAAATCAATATCTTGCTCTAATAAAACCTCGTCTATTGACTTCGGCGATTGGGTGTTAATATCATTCCTTCCTGAGTTCTGTCTGTCTGGAATAGAAATTTAACTCTAGAAACATATTGTAAAGTTATTAGATCGGCCCTGTGTTAGTATTGCATACTCGTTTTTTAGATTATGCAGTTCATTAATAGGAAATATGCATATAATCCAAAAAAAAACTGAAATATTTTGTTTTGTATTCTGTGCATAAATTTCTGGTTGTATTTATCCATTTATTTTGGTTTTTATCAACAAAAAATTCGGTTAAGTACAAGCTATACTTGCACTATTTTTTATGTGCTGTTCTATTAGTGTTCCTGTGGTTCCGCGCCATCAGCTCCCCACTTAAGCAAACCTCGGTCGCCCGATCTCCGTCTATCTGCCGCGCTACCCGCCGCCGACGGCACTATGCCGTATCAAATCGCGTATGCGCAGAGCTCAGTGGGCTGCGTTTCGACTAAGTCAAATTAAAAATTGTGAAAAACCTATAAGAACAAATGTTGTTGCTTAGATAGTGAAAAATATTTTTTGTTGAAAATTTTTTTTTCTAAAACCAGTGGTTTAGCAGTTATAAGGAAATAAACAATTAAATTGTTTATAACAATTGATCGCGCTAAAATTTTTCAATCCTGATAATTTTGGCTCAATCTACAACTAATTTTCAGTGTTCATGATTTTTTCAGATTTTTCTGAGCGATCCTTTTAATAATGAGGGTGGGGGACAGCAATTTTTAAGCGTTTTTCCGAAACATGTTTAAAAAAATACATAAAAAAACATTATATGTATTGTTAAATATGTGTTTAGATGCCCGATGCCCTTGCATTTTTTTGCCATGTCTCAATTTAGCCCCTGAAATTAATCCCCAGAATCAAAATTCAACTTTTTATATTTCACGTCTACAATTGGGCCACCACAGTCTATCTCTGTGTTAAATTTAAAATTTTTTCTCTTCGTTTCACGCGACAAACTTTCAAGACAATACATTTACCATTATATATTATATATATTTCAGTTATAACTTTGATTCTACTTTTATTAGCTTGTTTTTAAAAAGCATTTTTTACATAAGATTTTATTTTCACATTTTTAGTTACGTCTTAACCAATGAATTTCTAATAATGTATCATTATTACAATGCATTTTACCTGTTATCGTATTCCACTCGTCAAGTCCTTTCATTTGATACCAGTATCAAGAGGACTGCCACGAAAAAGTTAATCCGCCATCTTGTGGCGTATGACATATTGGGTTTAAAATGACGTCACATAGCTTATCGTATTCTACTCGTCAAACCCTGTCATTTGATACCCATATCAAGGGGATTGTGAAGAAATAGGTAGTCCGCCATCTTGCGACATCCGCCATATTGGCTATAGAATGACATCACAAATCTTATCGTATTCTACTAGTCAAACCCTTTCATTTGAGATCCATATCAAGGGGATTGTGAAGAAAAAGGTAATCCGCCATTTTGTGGCGTCCACCATATTGAATATAGAATAATATTAAATATACTATATTCCATTGTCACCGGACTAATATTCTTGTGCAAAATTTCAAAGCTCTAGCTTAATTAGAACTAGTCGAAATTTTGATTGTAATATTTGGCCTAAACATACATTCATACATACATACATACATACAAGCAAACTAACAGGTGAAGTTAAATAAAAGCTTTTAAAAATAGGCCAATTTATGCTTTGTCACAAGAATTAGAAATCTAAATCTTGAACTACTTTGTTAATTACTGAGAATTGTTGTTATACAAATAATGATCTTTTCTTCAAATTACCTAAAATTAGATCTAGAGCTCTAATGGAACTGTTATTTGTATAACGCAATGTCCACGTTATATACCCATTCTAAACTTAAAACATGGCTATATAATGTAGTTAAGCTTGACATGTGCTGTAGAATATGGTGCCGTATTTCACTTTACCACATCACATCATATTCACTACTATATCGGATCGTAGCTGATCATGTCACAGATTTTTTCTTTCAATTTAAGAACGTTTCCCTATCCCTGTAGCTCGCTTGCACTGTCCCAACAGGACAATTTCCTTTACTGACGTTAATTCAGGCGCAGCAAGTAAAATCAAATTCTAAACGATTATCTTCGTAAAACGAATGTTCTTGTCAAACCCGGACTGTTTGCATTTCCGTTGAAGCAGATACTTACCCTTTAGAAAAAAAGAGACAGAAAGATCTGTTTGGTTTAGGAAACCGAGACTTGGCTTTGCTTCGTCCTGTCAGTATTTTAAAAGCCGGTGGATATATTAAGTTCAGGCTTTGGTTCAAATACATATTAAAGGAAATATACGAACATGGCATAAATGGCATAAAAATAGGATATTTAGCTAGAATGTACGTGCGTTTATTTTGACTAAGATTATATTTTCTAAATTATGTCACAGTTTAAAGAATATATATTCTGTAAACTTTGATTAGGTATTGCTCTTTATTTTTTCAGATCGAATTATTGTAAAAACTACTTTGGGTAAAAAATATGTTCTTCCAATTTATGCAGTCAAACAAAACAAAAATTCTCCAAAATTTCCGACAAATTCTCATTGTTCTTGGAGAATATTTCCCAATAATAAATTCTCGAGAATGTTCCATCCCTACATCTCTTTATTTTTTCAGATAAAATTATTGTACAAACTACTTTTGGGTGAAAGAATATGTTCTATCAGTTTATGCAGTCAAAACATAAAATTTTCCAACATATAAAATAAATTCTCCAAAATTTCCGATAAATTCTCATTGTTCTCGGAGAATATTTCCCAAAAATTAATTCTCGAGAATGTTCCATCTCTAGTCATAACTTCCCCGTGACTGTTCCTAATAGAACAAAAAGAGGCGCGTTACGTACGCATACCTTTACTTTACTGCCGTTACAGGTCTAAAACAGCCCACGTCTCTCGCTTATTCATACCTAGTGTATGGTGTTTGAATATATTTTGTACATAATATTATAGATATGCCTTTACTTTTGTGATAAATAAATAGATTTAAAAGTAAAGTAGTCATTCTCCGTCCGATCATTGAGGTTAAACGACGCCCCGCATGATTCGGATATGGATGGGTGGCCACTCGGGAGCGACGTATCTCGTTGCTTTAAACAAGGAAACTGGTTGCGGAGTTCTTTCTCGGACGAGGAGGTATTAACCTACACGTCCACTTAAAGGGCCTGTGAAATCCCTACGAATGTTTCCACCTCCGAATGTGTGAGTCGGACTTCCCCAGTACACACACGGTACATAGTACTTAGGTTTCGGTCTTCGTGGGCTGTCAGAAGATAAAAAAAATCATATTGAGTAGCGTATTTCAATTATTATAACCGGTATTACCTCCTTACTTATTCATATCGATGTGTTTATTATAGTCATTTAAATTTCTTCTGCTGCGAGGAGCGAGCCGCGTTATTGCCAACTCTTATAGTTGTGACTTATTGCCGGCCGGTGAAATCCCTACGGACATTTCCACCTCTGAATTTGTGATTCGCAGTTTTCCAGATATACCCACGGTACATGGTCTATACTTAGGCTTCGACCTTCGTTGAAAAAAGTGTTTTTGAAAACTTTTGCGCTGCCTTCATGTGTCCTATTTTATGTTTGTTACATCTGAAAAGTAAGTAGAAGTTTATTAAACATACTTTACAAAATTGAATTAAAAAAAATATTTATCTTCGACATGTTATACCATCCAATTGTAAAGAAAATAAATTTTGTGAAAGACCAGATGTCTGGATCCATTAAAGTAAAATTCCTTTTGGCAAAAAATAACATAGGATTCCATTTGATGTAAGAAATCGAACCCAGCGAATACTACGCCATATCAATATTCTAGGACTCTGCGAAAACATTGAACACAAACTTTTGATCTAACTACACCATGTATACCTTTAGCGAAATAACTGTTTTCTTTAGTTCCTCAAAGAATCCGTTTCCATTTAAATTTTAAATTGGTTTCTTCTAAATGCCTTACAATATTCTTAGATATTTTTAAACAGTTCCTACGTTTTCTAGGTATTCATATTTATATTGAATGTAAACTTTATACTCAATGACAAATTTAAAATAATTTCTTTATTCCTATAGAGTTTAATAGGCCCGGGGCCAATACACTAGCTTGTAGTGCCAACGTAATAAAAAATATCTTTAATTTTTTTTAGAGTTTGATATTTTTTAAACACACAGTCCATTTTTATGTTTCTTGTCAATGATTTTCTGATGTTCCCAACACTACCCGTCCTCCAAATGTTGTTTAATTTCATTTCTTCATTAGCGGTGGACAGAATCGTATTATTTTAAAAATCGGAGTGTTAGGTATAGAATCTATACCGAGCTGCTATTTATAATTATTCATATTAGGTATATGTATTTCGATTACGACAACTGATGGTTTCTCGTATCCTGTTATTCGTATTGACATGTTATTCTTAATTTAAATCTCCACTGCTGCGAAGAGAGAATATCGCCTACATAAGTTATTGATTTTTATAAGTTTTCAGACAGAAAATAGAAATGAGTTTATAGTAAAACTCGTCTCAAGTTCTTTTGTTGCCTTTTGACAAAATGGTACGTACCTCAATAAATGTAAAAATATAAACATTTCAAAATTCTTAGAAGCTGCCAGAGTTGGAGTGTTTTAAATTCGCAATAATTTTGGAAAACAATAAAATGTTAAATTATTAAAACATTTTTTTATTGATTTATGTCAATCAATTGACTCAACCCAAGCCAAACCATTTAACCTTTCTTGTGCAATCGAATTTGTCAAATAAGTTTTATGCGTTTTAAAGCTGAAAAATTTCTTTCAACTGAAACCGAAGCTGCAGGTAGTGTTGCTATTAAACATATCAATTTGTACATTTCTGGTAAAATCTCGTTTGAACATTTTTGTACATTTTGTCTCTGTGATCTCTGGCAAAGATAAGCCCACCAGCCCCCCCCCCCCCCCCCCCTGGGTGCCCCACTGGTCCGTACCCTTATATAATAGTAACTTATAAAGTAGGTCTCCCATTAACAGTTTTGTAGAAGTTTAATTATACTTCATATAATTAATTAATAGTTTAATTTTTTTCACGTTGAGAACGCAGCAATAAAACAACATCATAACGCAGCTCCATTCTCAAGTAAAATATGTGGTAAATTAGGAGGCTAGGCGCTTTACAGGCCTCTCTTCACTCTAAATTCTCGCGTGGATGCAACGAATGCCAATTGCGTGGAACTCGTGGAAGTGAGTAATATAAACAGATTAAATAAAGACAGAACCATTCGTATACGTGCAGAGACTAGCCGCGACGAGAGTCTATCGCTAACCGGGCCTCTGGTGGATAGGCCGTTCTCTCAGAGAATAACTTTTTAACATACAAGCGCGTACTGCCAATATCGCGTGCGGTTCTTTTTTAGTCGAATATATTGTCGCAAATATTAACGCTTCCCATGTAAATAAAAGTGGCTTTATAGACGTTTGCTAAACCTTTCGACCTTTATAATTGCCAAATTTATGTAATACATTTTAGATTTGAAGTAATGTGATGAAGAACAGCGAAATAAAACATGTTTATCAATCAATTGTACAAAAATTTTAATTTTTACATTTTAAATTAATTGTAGTGAGGCCGGGCCTCACCTGCCTCATGCCACCGATCGCCACTGATTATTTTATTAGGACCGGCCCTGTTTACAGTTCTTGAAAATTTACTGGGTTTTATGTCAGCTGATGTTGATAATAGTTTATTGCTGGCAACAGATCAACGAAAGAGCTTGAAACGGGCTTTACAACACTTATCTTATTCTTACATTTGATAATTTAAGCAGTTGATTGTCAAATTAGAAAAGTCTTAAAGGTTGTCAGAGATATACTATATTATGTCATGGGTTTTGGACCACCATGTAGAAATCAAGTTGAAAGTTGTGTCTCTGTATTTTTGCTCTTAAAGCCCTTTTGACAAGCGAATTCGGCAAGATATTATACTTTGTAGAGTTAGAAGACTTTTCCTACAAAAACTCCCTCAAATAACACGAAAAACGATAATGACCAGAGAGGTTTAGAAAATTAATAGAGTTATTTTTGTAATAAATGGGTTTCTGGTAATGGCTGGAAAGCAAACACATTACCATTAACCTTAATACAGGGCTACATTGTCTCCATTCTGTTTGATTGGCCATAACTATTATAATAAAGTGCTTTTCTTGGTAACTGTTTGTCACTTTTAATTGCTCCTGGTGTTTTCCAAGTTTTGTTATTAATTACGTTTGGACGTAATGTTGTTTATCAACTTCGTTAGCGTTTAGTTCAGAAAAAAAAATTGATGAGAATGACAAAAAGTGGGAAGAACCGATATATGGTATTTAATTAATAATATAGGCTTCTGCATCGAAATGTTTTGCTTTAGAATCACTGTAAGATTCTGTTAGTGTATTATTTTTAAAATCGGATTGTTGGGTTATGCCTATTGTTCATAATCAAATTAGGTATAACTCGAACAATAATAACTACATCGGGCAGCCATTTATAATTTATATTAGGTGAAGTGTTGCCGTTACTATAACCGACGCACAGTGGGCCCAAATTGGATTTTGTCGATCGAAATTCTGAAACTTCTTATATTTGCTTATGGTATTAAAATACTCACGAAAAAATGTCATAAAAAATTGGCACCCCCTAGGGGTGCGGTTAGGGGGTGGAAAATATTCACAGCTTGATTTTTGGTATTGAGCTTTTATGGCATTAAAGTAATAAAGGGGGAAAATTATGAACAAATATTGACACCCCTTGGGGCTCGACTAATGAAATAAAATGTGGGACAACGCAATTTATCGTTTACTTGCCACCCCAACCGGCGCCGCCGCGCGGGCTGATATTGTACAAGTGTGCACGTGTCTGCAGCATTTCTTGGTATAATTGTCTTCCTTAGACACTAAACGAGATGACCATAAGCAATTGATAAAATCCTGGTGGATCCTTTGTATTGCAAGGCCGGATGTTCTTCTACATTTATTGTAATCTGTAGGATTTTCTACGAGGACGTATTTTATAACTGTATATACAAAAAGGAACAAAAAGTAAATATGCATTTTGTAGCCCAAAGAATGCTTTATAAGGTAATTTATAAACCAACAGCGAGTTTATGAATATAAAATTAAAGAAAAGAAAAATATACTTGCTTTAATATGAGTATTATTTCAAGTTCTTAATTTGCTCGCACTTCGCGCGTAAAGCATGAAGTTGGAATGCATATGCTGATGTTAAATACTAGTAAAATAAGTAATTTAGAGGTATTACTAGATATTCATGCAATTCTAACTAAATTGGTTAAGATAAAAAAATGATTTTCGATCGCGTTTTCTTAAATCGGGCCCACTGTGCGACGTTTCCTGGTCGCTATTACTTGTATCGGTATATGTTATTCTTAATTTAAATGCTTGTTGCTGCAAAGAACTCAGTTTTTAGTTTTTATTGTGACTTCAGTAAGTGTATCGATTTTAAATACGTTTATCGCAAGAGAAACATTACTGTAAAACAGAGCTTAGTTCCCGTGACTGTTCCTAACTAATACATTAATTAATATTACAATTTTCTCACACGTTTAATTAACTTTTATCTTCAACCAAAACTTATGATGGTTAGTTTAGGTTTATCCGGAATTATAATAGTTTGTCGTAATGAGTGGCACCACCTTTGATTCACGTGAGCAAGGGCACTGATCATCTTCCATTGGAAGTTAGTGGTTTCTGTGGTTCATAAACCGCAAAGCCGGTTGAGTTGACGTGATTGCTAAGAGAATGCGCGTGACTGTTTTGCCAACGGGTTCCTGTGAAATTGTGCGTTACTAATTCGGGATGAGCAATTAAAACATTAATTAAAACAGCCCACTGAGCTGTATTTGTTTTTCGTCCCCTAATCCTAGAAATAGTAGCACGTTTTTCCATAGGAAATTATTTTTACATCACTAATAACAATAAACTTCAAATAGTTTTAGGTTATGTTTATATTTTTTGCATATATTTATTACTAACTATATAGCGAACGACGAAAAAATGTTGAAGCAAAGACGTAGCCTTTGGAAACCATATCTAAAAAGTCACGTGATGTCCTGAACATCCCTCATAAATCACCACGTGATTTGCCAAACAAGTGAACTGAATACTACGTACCGTCCGCTAATCAAAACACCAAAGATGACAACATGGCCGCTCACGCCTGTCAAATTTAAAAGTCCAAATTGGAATCTGACAAGCCTTCGATTTCGCCGTAGCGATATTTTGTGAATATATATTTTAATTTATAATAAAATATCAGAAAAACCAGTAAGTATAAATTATTATATACTTTAAAGTACAATATCGAAACAGAGTTAATAATATTTTAGATAGAAAATGAGATCTTATTTCGCATGTCCACGGTCACTTGAGAAAGACAAAGTGATTTTGCATAGGTAGGTAATTAATTATTTAAGAAGATTTTGATTCTAATTATAATGTATTATATAAAAATTAATGATTACAATGAATTATACTTACGTATTTTGAGTTTTAATTCGAGATTAAGAATGTGTTTTTTTTTAGATTTCCAAACGATGCCTCGCTTTATTTACATAATGTTCTTACCCGTTTTGCCCCAAAATCTCAAATTAAGAATTAAAAATTATGTATTCACTCTTCAGTATACATTCTTGTGAAGAATATCCGCTGCCAAAAACTACAAGTAATTTCTTCACTTCTTGCTGCTTAACACTGGCATTATCGGTACATTAGCTATGTCAATATCGTAAATAGGATAATAATTAACTTTTAGTCCACTTTTCACAAATAAAAACACATTAATCTTTACTTTTGAAAGGTAAAAAGACGAAAAGGAAACGGACAAGCTCACATTTTAAACTGCTGTCAGAACTGACAGTGACAGTTCCGTCAAAACTTCAAATTGCTAAGACATCACATGGTACAAAACAAAAGATTTATCTTTGCTTCAAATTTTAACAAAGGGTAGATTGGATGCTAACAATATAGTAGTAATAAATATATGATATTTTGCACAAGAGAGACAAAACGTCTTTTTAACTAAAGGTACAAAGAGACAAAATTACATCGCTTTCAACACGACACCTCTCGAGCTATCACTTTCGTTAGGTAAGTTCGTGCTATATGGACCCACGTCGAAACATACCGAATAGTGATACAGAGTAGGAATTTTCAAAGAGAGCCCGATCGCAATCTCTGTTTTTCATACAGAGTGCCACTCCTGGTGCATAGCTTGGGAGGAAGACCGTAAGAAGGTAGGTTGTTGAGGAGTACTGCATGCCATACTTAGTCACAGGCCTTAAAAATATGAGGAGCAACAATTTCGGATGCGTCATGAAATTCTAGAGACTTGTTTTTCTTTAAATGAAATAACTTTTGTTTATAATTATTTTTGGGAATCTTCTACAGAGTACAGTTGCAGAATGGAATCAAACTATATAAAGAATAATAGCAAAAAGAAGTTAAAATTAGTTAAAGCTACGCATAGAAGATTTTATAGAACCACATATGAGTAAAACCAAATAAACGAAATAAAAGCGATCGTTTTTTATGACCTAATAAGAAATATTTAAAAAGTTTCGTCAGAAAATGCGAAAAGGTATAAAAATGATTCTTCTCAGCTCATTTTCAAACTAAATATTCAACAGATAAATTCAGGGAGCAGCAGCATATAAAAGCCCAAAGAAAAACCGGGTAAATACGAAAGTGTGATAGATGTCTATCGAGTTGTTGACCCTTCTCATCCAGCTAAATAATGATTTAGTGGCTTTTGCAAGCGCCACAGACACATCTAAGACCTCCTATTGATTATATATGAGGTTCGCACGTCTCGAGGGAGTGGTAAATTCATACATCTTCGCCTGGAAGGCAAGCCTGGTCTGATAAATGTGAACGGAGAGTGCGAAAAGATGATACTAATGCCCGACCGTCGACGCTTTTATTAGAACAAGATATTGATTTAGGTTTTCGCCGAAGGCAATTGCAAATAGATTAAATCTGGTTGTATTATTTCAACTGGTATTTATTTTCGGAAATGACGTTTACTTTTGTATTACCGGGTATATTACAGAAATAATTGAAGACAATGGGCTCCTTTATTAATTTTTGATTTTAATGCCACTGTATAGACTAAATTAGCATTATCGACGTTCTTTCGTTCGGATAATATTAGGTATTCAAGCCTAAGTACTAACGTACCGTGGGCATCTGAAAAGAAAGAAAAGGCAATATATTGACACGGAATTTAAAGGATTGGAAATTAGGAGGGAAAAGGAAAACATAAGGCAATTTGAGCAAACCTGGAGATCCTAGGTATTAATGAACCTTGTGAATCTCCTTGATGGAATCTGGCAAGAACTTATAAATGAAGGAAGTATAAAAGCTAGAAGAATCCTCAAATGCAGAAGAGGAGTGAAGCGGCACATGCAGCAGACCAGGATTTCTTCTCGAGCGATCCGACACCTCTATACTTAGAACAATCTTTCCTCTCAAATACAATGAATTTCCGTATTGAAGGATTTTATGTATAAGGCAGGCATAATGAATTTTCATTCTTACCTCCATTTTAAGCCATCCAAATTGCAGGAAGAAAGGAATAATATGATCTTTCGCCGGTACACAGGCAGAGTATCTCATGCATATATGCAGGTCATGTTTATTAAGGCAGGGCTGATAAACAACGTCACAATAATCAAAGAGCGACAATATTCAAGATTCAGTTAATTTATAATATTATTTTATTATAATTATTATTTATTTTATTAATTATTATAATTATAATAAGTTTTTACCAATGTACTTAATATATATTAAACCTGTATATAAGTTTTAACCTAATAATTGCACATTTTTTGCGGCTATCTACATGTTCAGTAAATAAAAGGTTTTGTCCAAAGTCAAACCAAGATTTTTGCACTTTCTTTAAACTGTATAAAAGTACCACCCAAAAAAAGTTTGTTACGAACCACCACCTTACCTCTTTGATGCTCTGTACCGACCATTAAAGCTGTTGTTTTGTTTGGATTAAGAATCAGACCATTCTTACCTGACCATTCTTTCGCCCTATCCAAATCAGTGAAGCAACAGTAATATTTTGATATTCAGGTGGGAAAGCTAACAGTCATCCGCGTACATACATAACATTAGAAATATTTGAGGCTAGATCTTCCGTATAAAGAACAAACAAAAGAGGCCCCAATTTCATCCCCTGAGGTACACCACCGCTAATCACCCTTTCGTACGACAAGTGCCCCTTACCCTCCACACTAAGCCGTACCGGCTGAACTCTGTCAAATAAGTATGCTCTAAAGCACTCCAAAGCTAGGTCTAATACCATAAAACTTGACTATAAGTAGCTCTTGATCAAGGCAATCGAATGCCTTGGAGTAGTCGAGCATAACCAAAACAGTTGTCATAGATTTGTCGATGGTTCAAAGCATATCATCAGTGAAGCTCAGCAGAGTTGTAGTCGTGCTATAACCCGACCTGAAACCTGACTGAACTGATTGTAGTAAAGAGAATTCTTTTATATAATCGTGCATCTGCGTATATACATATATAAATTTTTAATTATTTTCAAAGTAACCGTCAAAATACTAGTGGGTCGCAAACCATTTAAACGTGATACCTTATCGGTTTTCGGTAGCGGTGTAATCAGAGCAATCCAATGACTTGGAAGTGCTTTATCCAGCAGTAAAGTATTTACTATATGTGTAAGAGCTCCCCTACAGTAAGGCACACAAAGTTTGAGCATTTCCGAAGAAATATTGTCAATTACTTTTGCATTCGTACGAACATTTTGAGCTATCCTAATTATATCCTGTTCAGAAGTCAAACTAAATTATAATTTATACCTGACAGAAGTGTGGGTGTTAGTACTGTAATAATTTATCGTTCCCAAATCAGAATGGCATGCTCTCTTCAATTACCAATCCCATTCACCCCATTCACTGATGATAGTACTCTTGACTCCAACATTCATTCACAGGTCTCGAATAGAGAGCTGGATAATAAACGCACCTACCTGTTTCGCAGAATCTCCAAATAATCTTAGACTGGGGTGCCAAAAATTTTGTTAAGTTCAACGTTTCCAAAACCCAGTATTGCTTCCTGTCACGCAGAAAATCTAGAAAAACTTATTCCATCCACCATGAATGACCTAGCCCGACAGAAGATGCATGGCTTTCGAACACGACCTCAGTTTGCACAAACACATTACTTCAATGGCCACATCAGTAGCTAAAAAGCTTCTCTTTCGAGCCATAAAATACTTCTTTCCTTCCAACTTATTCTCTATGTCATCTCAATATGGAATAACCTAGAATACTCTTCCCATGTATGAGAAGCATCATCACCTTCGATATTTAACACTCTTGACTTTATCCAAAAGAGATCCATTCGACTCATCAATGACCCAGTTCTCACAGGAAAATTCCTTTCTCTCGCACAACGCCTCGTTGTTGGGCATCCGTCCCTTTTCTACTGATATTTTCACGGATTTTTTCCAGAACAACAAATAGCTACCGTTCTCTCCTTGACTGTGGAAAGTCTTTAAAATCACGAAATTTTAGAAACGTTTTGTCTCAAAACTACTTTTGTTTAGTTGGGCAAGTATTGCATTAAATTAAAACTAAACTACCTATTTTAAGCATAATTTCTCACCTTACACCCATTTCAAGATCAAAGTAACGAATTAACAAACTGAAAACATAATTTAAACTTATATGATTCGCCGTTTATAATTCAGAGTCGTCGTAATTCAATAATTAAAAGCTACCGAGACTTTGAAACTTTTCTAAAGCTTGTCGCTTTATTTGGTTATGCTGATACTGAAATTAATTGGCGGCCCTTTGGGAAATTTAGCGAAAGCCTGCCACGTGTAATTTTTTTATTATATTTTATTTAAATATCATGCTCGTATGTTTATCTTGCAAAAACAAGTTTTTTTTGTTAATTGAAAGCAAAAAAGACTCCTTTAAAAAACGGGCCAATATCGCTTGGCTGTAAACAGCAGTAAATATATAAAATACAGCAATTCAACTTCATAATAAAATAAACATCATTACAAACCAAAAATTATAATTTATTTATTTACTTCTCACAACAAATTAAACTTGTGGCGACGACATTAAACTAAATATTTGTCTCCTCTATTTGGTGTGACTAAGCTTTAAGGAAAACTCGTACTGCATACTAGTGATATTTTCAATCATGGTAACAACTTGTCATGGAGCAGGAAAATAATCGACAATGTTACAATTTTAATTTATTATTTGTTATATACTTATTATATACTTGTTATATACTTATTATACACTTGTTATATACTTGTTATATACTTATTATACACTTGTTATACACTTTTATATGCTTGTTATATACTTCTTACATACTTTTTATATACTTAGTTCGTTTTCATGTGGATTTAGGATCGATTTGAATCACTTACTCTTTTATTGACCTAAGTATTTTCATGTACATGTTCAATCCACGTTTGTAAAGTTTTATATTTGACAGCTGTCACGATCAACGGCACTTTTACAAAACAAATATAAAAAGACGTAAAAAAATCAGCTGTTGCAAATTTATAGCATATTGTGTATCTAGTAGGAAAAGCCTTATATTCCCGGCGGTTGACGCTTGTTGACGAAACACTTACTGTAACGCTTTAATTTTCAACTAGGCGTTTACGACAACTAACTATACTGTCAGACTATTCAGTACCACAAATTCCCTTATAACTATATAAATTACTGCTTGAAATAAGTATTACAGTTAGCCCAATTTACTCCTGCACGTGCTTTGCGGTAAAGTTATTAAAAAAAAGAGACGATTTAAACAATCTACATTTACTAAGAGAGTTACTGACTTACTTAAAATCAAATAAAATCTGGCTCGTAAGCTGGTATAAAGAGGTATTAAACATAACTTATAGATTGTACGAGCTTTACAGCCAACCATCAAGACTCAAAAAGATATTCGCAAATTAGGTAAAGTGATATTAATATTTAAGAAATTGAAGGCTTGACTACTATAACTCAAAATATGGTGTAGCAATAAGAACCACCCGAGAAAACTAGAGTCTTACTTGGAACATAGTACCGTAAAGCAGAACGATAATTACGGTTCGTTAAAATTTTAATTATAATTTTATGGGCTTAAATTGGCGATTAATAAGTATTAACAAAAAATCGTGGGACTAAAAAAAAGACTTCAAGGACTTACCTCTTCAAAGATAAAGAGGGATCGAAATTCCAAATTCTACAGGCAGCAAAAGGGCACCACACAGCAAAGGTTACCACAGGGTTTGGACCTCCAAACTGTTGCCGATGTTCGTGGCTTGATAGAAATAAAGAAAGAAATCCTTAGTACTTGAAAAATTTCAGCATGCACATGGCATCAAGATGGAGCCCCGCAAAAACTATGTATAAAAAAAACTAGCTCACCTGATTACATCGAACGAAATTGTCATCAAAACCCTGCTATAGCAGGCACCAATCCAGCAAAAAGGATTTAAACAGCGGTACCTGGATTTGAATCCAAAAATTCTTGAGTTTCAAAACTGAAACCTTAAAACAGGTACCATAGAACAAATTCGTCGAAATGCAGCATGGAAGTGACCGGCTTATGCCTCATGTGCCGAAAGAATATGACACTTCATCCCACCACTGACACATAACAAAATGGTGTCCTTCAATTTCCGTCCTGCACTGGCAAACCTAAAGGAAATCTTCCGTCACAGCCTGTGGCTCTAACGACAAAGCGCCAAATAATCGGCCTACCCACGCGAAAATGCCTCCGCAGCAGCTGTGTTCCTAAATCGACGGCTCCCGAAAGCGTTTTGGGACTGTTCGTGTATGCGAACAGGTTAGTTGGTTTTTACCCCCGATGCACCATCTCTACAAGAATCGACCTCGCGGACCGAACTGGAAACAGTCCCGTCTTATAGTTCCGTGAACGAAAGCATACCACCTACAGCTACTCCAAACTTCAAAACAAATCACTTAATTAAATAAGAATAAAGTAAGTTAAATTCTAAAATATGGTCCGAGAACATGAAGGCCGAATGTTAAAGAGCACAATGCAGGTGGGAAGACACTAGGATTAAATCCCATCCAATGACGAGTCAAAATGCTAACAGCTGGAAAACGTCTGAAAATATGTAGGTATCCCCTTATAATTTATTCTAAAAAGCATGTTAACACCAATAGACTAAGAGGGACTGTCTGTACACAGGGTGGACTTTAAGCAAGGCAAAAATTCAGGGCCCAAACACGAGAGAAAGATGTTAACACAAACTACAAGCTTCGAACGAAGGACAGCTGATGTCAAGCTGAATTGGACGAGATAAAAGACAAACAACACTCCCAGGGGATAGCCTGGAAAGCAAGGGAAGGGGCCACATAGTGGAAGAACGAAAATAGAACTTCTCAATCAAGGTAAATAATTAAGTAAAAACAGGCGTTCGTGAACAAAACTAACCCTTAGAACAAACTCTGATACTGGGGCCGAAATTAAATTGTCACAACCAGCAGTACAAGAGTTCAAGAATATGGCTTTTCCTATGAGGTGCCCAATGCCCATACTAAAGGGTTTTCCATTAGGACGTTTCATTTTTTCACGGCATTTTTTGATTGTCAAACATAGTGCTGTGATTTCTTAACAGCTGTCAACTAAAAACTCTACGATTTAAAAATGGAACGATATACACTCCAACAGCGTATACAAGTGGTGAAAATTCACTATAAATATGGTGAACAGTTTGCGGAAACAGTTCGCAGAGTTCGTGGAGTTTTTGGTCGCAATCAAGATATTGTAAATCTAATCATTAAAGCAGCGTTCGGCAATACAATCCTTTTCATCGTTTTGCTTGGAATTTTTAACAGGCACGTGATCAATCGTACTGGTTACAACAATAAGTCATGCGCCTATCAAAAAATCCGAGCAAAATGATGATTGAATTACCGAACGCCGCTTAAATTCCAACAAATTGTCCAAGTTACTGACATAGACACCAGTCCGTCGACGTAGAGTCTGATAAGCTGAAAATATTGCCGCTGTAGCTAAAAGTGTAACAGAGAACCCAGATTTATCCATTCCTAGACGTTCACAGCAATTGAACATCTCAAAAACCAGCCTACATCGCATTTTGCATAAAGATCTTGGCCTACACGCTTACGAAGTGCAGCTGATGCAAGAATTGAGACTAGCAGACCATGTACAACGACGTACGTTCGTTGATTGTGTCGGTAAGGCATGAAGACGATCCAGATTTTTTCAAAAAAATTATCCTGGGTGATAAGGCTCATTTCTATCTTATTGGATTTATTAATAAACGAAATTGTCGCATATGGGGCCCTAAAAACCCTAAAGTTATTGTCGAGAAACCTCTCTATTCACAATGTGGGACAATTTGGTGCGATTTTTGGGCCGGCGCGGCGGTTTAATCAGATCCTATTTTCTTTTGAAAACGATGGTGCTACGGTTACCGTCCATACAGAGCGCTACTGTACGATGCTAACTGCTCTTTTGTGGCGTACATTGGATCATGTGAACATGGACGATCCTTATTTCCGGCAAGATGGCGCTACGACCCACACAAGCCGTCAAATAATAACATTATTGAAACAAATTCCTAGACTTGGTATTTCGCGAAACCGAGACGTAAATTGGCTACCTAGATCGCGCGATCTGACGCGGCTGGACTTTTTCCTTTGGGGCTATTTGAAAGATAAAGTTTATGCGAATAGTCCACAAACAATCAAAGCCCTCACAAACAATATTCGAGTTGGTATTCAGGAAATAGAGCCTCAAATATGCGAAAATGTAATGCAAAACTTCCTCAAAAGTATGGACATTTGTCACAGAAGCCGAGGCGGCCATTAACCAGATATCGTGTTCCACATAATATAATCGGAAGTTGTGTACTTTAAATTAAAATAGAAATATTTGCACTTAAAAAAAAATGTTTTTGCGTTACATTAAACCGACACCTCCTAGTGGAAAATCCTTTATTTGTCCATCGATGGTTCAAATATTTCAAGAAAATATAACTATATAATATACTATTTTTAGTTTTTAAAAAAGATTGACTAATCTTATGCACAAATAATTGAGGCCTTTAAATCCCTAATAAGAATTGGTTGTGTAACTATGGAGACGTATCAATTTTGAATGGGTCAAAATTGACGCATGTAAGTTTAATTTGTTGATTTTCAAAAATTCGAGCTATTAGGTATATTTTGTATCTACTGAAAAAGTGCAAAATAATAGGACGATAAATCTGCCATTCCTAGAACTCCTCCAGAACTGGCGGAAGAAGTAAATCTGGCTACATTAGATTTGCTTCCAAAAAAATCTAGACAAAAATATGAACATTCATACAATCGTTTTATGGACAACACTTACGGCGGATTGCACAAAACTTTTAATCGAGTAGTAAATTTAATTGAGATTCAGAGTCATCTTTGGCAGTGACATTAACATGAGTGCTGTCACATTACAAGTGTCCAATTAGCTTAATTCGTTGTTGAATTGTTTGTGCAACCGGAGGTAGTTTTTTTTATTTTACGGTATATTTGGTAACTAAACGTAACAAGAAATAAGTACGGAGCAGAGGTAAACCTAAGCTATCATTAAATCGTCAACTTAATTTATATTTACTGAATAAGCTTAACCGGGCTAACTTTTCATTAAAACCCATAAGCGGAAAACTTCGATGTTAAAGTTTCTTCCACTCAATGAATAAATTATAAGCAAAGAAAGAACATAAAAGTAAATTTACCTTTTTAAAGTTTTTTTTACTTAGGTTCTGCTTAAAATAAAAAGAGTTTTTTATTTTAATATTTAATCAAGTAATCGATTTATCTTCATGTAGAGAAGAACATATTAAGGGCGTGGTCTTGTAAAAAGAGACAGACGATTTTTTATTATTGAACAGAATGTAACAATTACTGTTTCTGTTGATTTAAACTTTCGCTTATCCTAAAGGTTAATATACGAAGAATAATATGATGCAATATAATCCTGAAGAGCGTGGTAATAATTGTTAACTCTAGATACGAAAACATTTAGGCTATCGCATTATTGTTATTATAGCTTAACAAACAGGAAATTTGTTTGATTATATTGTTTTATAACCCCTAGAATCAACAAAAGTTTCTATCTTTACATTTTGTTCAATAATTAAATAGCTATGTCTCTTTTTATGAGCCACCTTCGTTAACGTAATATGAAGTATGGTTGTCTTTCTTCTTGACACTGACAGAACTGCGCAGATGACCAATATGTTTTAAGATCGTGTGTAGAACGAGATCCAGAAATTTCGATTTTGTGAGCAAAAACTAAAAATTAAGTTTTAAATTTTAAATTTAAGTATTTCTCAAGTAGATTAACTGAAACATGAGTTAGGTTAGGTTAGGTTAGTTACATCTAGGGTCGGACACAGGTAACTGATAGAAGAGGTAGGTAAATGAAATAAAATTAATATGTATTAGATTTTATCAGGTTGTATTTATGAATTATTGCCCCTAACAATATTTCTTTTTTTACAAAAAAAATGAACCAACATGAATAGCCAAGCCCTAAAGAATAATGAAACATTCGATCTTGTTGGGATCGCTTTCGAACATGATCTCAACTGGCACAAACACATTACTTCAATAGTTACACCGGCAGTCAAAAAGCTTGATTTTTCTTTTGAGCCAAAAAATACTTCTTTCCTTAAAACTTACACACCCTTTACATTTTCCGAATAAGACCTAACCTAGAGTACTGTTTCTACATCTGGGGAGCGATACCACCTTTGACTTTAATAACCTTTATTGTATCCAAAACAACGCCATTCGACTCATCAATAATCAGTCCTCAGAAGAAAACTCCCTTCCCTCGCTTATCGCGTGCTGTTGGGATTTTTCCCTATTCTACCGATATTTCCACGGATTTTGCTCTGCAGAAAGCAGTCGCTGCAATTCCCTCCTTGACTGTTCCTAACAGAACAACAAGAGGGGCATTACGTGTGTATCCCTTTACTGTCTAGCTACAAAAGCCTAGAATATCTTACTTCTCTGGCTCATTTGTACCTAGTGTCTCCAGATTACAGAAAAAATTGCCTGCAGCTGTATTCCCTTCCCCTCCCAATTTTCCTCTTCTTTAGACCCCCACGATACGTTAGTACTTAGGCTTGAAGTCTACGTCGACTGTCTCAGATAAAAAAAAATAGTTGTACAAATCCAGACTTGCACCTGTCTAATTAATTTGCCCCACCATTCTACCGTTTTATAAATAATAATAATAAACTTCGAATTAAAACGCACCAAAGCGAAATAGGCTCAGTTGACTTTAAAACGAAAGTAATAAGTTTAGGGATTTAAAAGTTATTTCCCCTATACCGAAGCCGAGGAAGCCGAGAAGGTGAAAACTTTGAAAAGCTAATTTTACCTTATTTAATCTTCCTTTTATAATTCTGCTCATTATATATTCAATAAGTGAAAGCAACGGCGAATTTAAACTTCCATAAAGTTTACAGCGCTCCCCAATGAAAAGGAGGCCCCGCGTAATGCTGATACGGAGCGCTTAAATTAATTGACAGCTGTAGCGGCAGATTTTAGAAAAAAAAAATACGCAAAGTTATCCTTATTATCCACCGCGGGTTTCAAAAGTTTTCTCGTTTGTTTTCTTGTTTTTTAATTCTCTTACTAAGCCTTTTTCTAATTTTAAACATAAAAACACCTAGTGCCGTATCAAAGAGACAGCCATTAGATCAAAGGTAACTTATTTTTGGCACAATCATGATTTTTTTGTAACTAACCGTCATTATTGACAAACACAGTAAGTTGGTTTTACTAAGCGACTATTATTTTTCCTAACAACTAAAGTACCCAGGGCCGTATCTAGGCCGGTAAGTGCAACTTATCGCACTGGTGCAGTAGGTGAAGTTCTGCACATATTTGCAGCTAAAAATTGACTTAAACCCGAGAACACAGTGTAACGTGCATTTACAGTTATATTTTCAAGTAATTCAAATGCTGATTAAGTTTTGGCTATTTTCGAACATGTGCTAATGAATCGCACGTATTCGCGAGAGCATAAATTTCCAAAAAGTAGAAGTGTTAATCAGTCCAGATTGACGTTTTGACATTCTGAAAGGCTGGAGTGAACAAAGAGTCCCTTTTCAAGGGGAAATTAAAATCTACTTTCATCCCTCCTGTTTTTACAAATGAATCTGTAAAAAAACTTACGGGCGCGGCCCGTAAGTTTTTTTACAGGTACATGTAAAATACACTTTTTTAAGTAATGAAGGTTTTTTAATAATATGCTTAGTTCTGCCAATTATTTACCTACAAATAACACCGCGAGAGACATAAAAGTTCAGATTCACTAAGAAAGTTTAAGATTTTGTACTGGTTTAAATTAAGATCTCATAGTTGATCAGTTATGTTTTGACAGGTTTTTGTCCTGTCATTGTTAATAAGTCGTCATTAAAAACTTATGAATTATTGTGATATTTCAGCGATGTACTTGGTTTCCATATGATTTTTATCTTATCCTTTTCTTGATAAATTTGCGAGAAAGCTCAGAAATAAGTTCATACTATAAAACTTAGTTGTCCTATTCTTACACTTGTCAGTTTAAAACTTTTGGTTGTCAAATTAGACCGGAGAATCTGGCTGAAAATATTTAAATTGCATTTTTGCTGTGACTTTTTAAATTACTTGTGAATTTTGTAAAAATTTGTTTTATAATTTACTCAGCCTTTATGTAGTTAAACGTGTTTGTATATCAAATTGATCATTTTATCCTTCTGTTGGGAGAATATTTAATCACTAACTCAGTAAAATTATAAATACTTCTAATAAAGGTTCTTCAATGCTTAACATAGCTAAAGCGCTTAACCTTGACTCCCCCATTGTATTTCTTAAGAAAGTCTTAATCCTTTTTAGTGTCGAAAAGCACCTCTCACTTTCCACTGTCAGTGAAATAGTACGTGAAATCTCTAATAATTTTACGCATTCGGAAAACGTTTCACTGAGGTTCATTTCTACCAGAAGCTGTAAAATGGCAACAGCACCCGCACTATTATAAAAATCTTCGCGACTAAATAAAACTTGCATTCTGATTTAAGCTGAGAAACGTTTATCATCTCATAATTTATATTTAATTGTTTTATGTCAGTAACGCTAGTTTAGTTTATAAAAAATCATGGGTACATAACAAAACACACGGAAAACAAAACAAATTTTTACGTTGCACCCGCAAATACAGTCAGAAATATTGTAAATACTTGGCTTAAAATACCTGTTAATGTCTTTCCCTCTGTCTTTCATGGTCTGTTTTAGATCCAGAAAGGTGTGGGGCGTCTCTTTTCTTTAATTTTTAAACGCTTTTCAAATGTTAATGCACTCCTTATTTTACACTGCAGTATTTCTTGCACTGTTAAATCCACTGTTAACATAAGTACTCAAGTACTAGTACTACACAAAGGACATTACACAGATATCAAATAATATCCAAACAAAACATCATATCACATCTTAATAATGCCCAGCAAATAAATTGCAAGTCTTTGTTTTCACGCCAATCTTCGAAAATTCGTAAATTTTTATATTTTGCATATGCCCGATGCAAATAAACCTATTTATTTATAACTTTAACGAGAAACTTAACAATTTAAATAAGTGGGAGGTATTCTTAGATAATCAACGGATAAAGTAAACCCAAAAAGAATCACTAAATAAGGTAAATAATGTGGAATAATGTCGATTAAAAATAGGATTTGTCGAAAAGAATCAAGAACAGTCGGTTTTTACCCCTTAAATACGCTTCTGGATGACCCATTTGGTATTCATTTTAAAGAGTGATTATCCCTTTATACGATAGTGTTAAAAAATTAGGACAAAATTAGATAGGAAAAAATACAGAGTGATTTAAATGTACCGAAGTCGAGGGCAAAAAAAATCAAAAAGTTGAAATTTAATCGGCGAGTGCTACCTTCCTATAAATAATAAAGAAATTAAAAAATATGTAGATGATGTTTTTCGACAAGCTCTTTCCGATGACGTGTATGGGATGTTGATTTGAACCATTTTGACCTCACAAAAAATTAAAAGCCGTAAAATATTTGGGTAAAAATTCGAATTTTCCAGTTTTTCCCAAATATATCCATTTTTCAGTGATTTTAGGTTTAGGTAAATATGTTGCAAAAAGAAAGTATTTAAGATTTTAAAGTGCCACTTATGCAAATGGCATTTTTCGAACAAAAACAATTCAAGAGAACTACTTGTCATTTTCCAATCCTCACCAGTTTCAATAAAGGTCTGGAGCTCCGTGTTCTCTACAACCTCCGAAAATTTACGTCGATTTCATTCACTTTTGCGACCTGTACTCGATTTCAACGAAAATTGCGGAAATTTCTACTTTGACGTTTAATAACTCCGAAATAAAACAACCTGTATAACTGATTTTTTTTACCGAAGCTAGTTGCACTATTCCTCTATCAACCCAAAAAATTAAATTTCTCTTCCTCTGACTGTTTCCGAGAACAACAAACCTGTTCGACTTTGGGTTAAGCTTTACGACAACATGTAGATTGGCACTTATTTTTGCTGATCTCTTGATGCCATTATTCACTGGGGACAAATGGCTACTTTTTAAATTGTGATAAATTATACCGAAAAGTAAAAAAAAATTATAGCTAAATAATTATCCAAATAATTTTCTTCAAAATATTTTTTTTGGGTTTGTAATGACTTCCTTAAACGATATATGCAATAAAGAAAATGTGCATATTCCTTATTGTAGCGACTACTTCTTCAGAGCAAGATCCGTGGAAATATCGTTAAAAAAGGGACAAATCCCAACGTGGCGATGAGTGAGAGAAGAAAGTTTTCTTGTGAGGACTGGTTAGTGATGACTCGAATGGCTCTCTTTTAAACAAAATCACGGAAGTTAAGTGTCGAAGGTGATGCCGCTCGCCAGATGTGGGAGCAGTACTCTACGTTAAATAATAAACTGCAGTTCCCGCCTAGACTATACCTCTCCACGATAGCTTTTTTGGCTTGCTTGCTCGCTATTATGCTCTTTACATCACGCTTCCCTATTGTATAACAATGATTTTATACTTATTCCGTCCCTGGGGCTTCTCGATATTACCAACTCGTAATTAGGAAGGTTTATATTTTTGCACACCCTAAGAAGTCGTTAACTCTTTAACGCATCGTTTAATTAGGACTGAAGCCAGTGCCATTATCAGCCATTTTAAGCTTGCCTTCCCTCTTTTCAGGGCAATTTTTTGGAGAATGGAAGGGTTGCGTCTTTGGAAAATAAACTGAATAAGGCTTCGTGAAATTTCTAAAGATATTTTGTTTACAGACAGTGAAATATTTCATAAACTGGACTGACTTGCAATAAAAAAATTTAAATTTATTTCAGTAGCCTAGTAAAACATAAGTTAAGAAAAACTAAAACCGGGTACGCAACTTTGAAGTGAATCCCGTGCTTAATATTGGACACACAATAAAGTGTTCTAGAAAATATACTAAGTAAAATTCTTAGTCGCTCCTAGTGTCACTAGAGTACCACCGAATTATAATACAAATTGTATATTTTCAAGGCTTTTGACCATGGATTTATTATATAAAAGGATTCGATATCCGTATGCTGTGAGCGTATCGAACGTGAAGCCTTATATTTTGTTGTTTGATATTCTCTTGGGGGAGCTGTTTACGAACTACGAACATAGACAAGACTACGAATCACTACGTAATTGAATCAAGAATGGTAGTAGAAAGAGATAAAATAGCATTGGCGTGTTGGAGCTCTGAAGTGTTGCTGTATGTGATGGTTGTTTAGGAAAACGGCTGAACCGCGGTCTGAACGCTCGGTTACACGTACGTCTTTGTCTAATGAACTAGAAAAGAAAAAGTGCGACTTATAGATTTATAAATGACTCGGAGCGACTGTACATAAACACCTTTAGAAATAACATAACCTATAAATAATAAAAACTTTTTAACTTAAATTTATTATTATTTAGCAGGAAATGAAGTAATTTAGGGCTTTTATTACTTTTAGCAAGTCTTGTAATGCTTCTAACGTATTTTTTGTACACAAATACAAGGTAAAATAAGATGTGGCCAATGTTTACAAATTGTGTTTACAGTGTCGCTTAGATTGGTTTGTTTTGGCTTCAAAGAATGTTACATCATCCCGTATCCTTTTATATAATAAATCCATGCTTTTGACCAAGTATAGCATGTCGCACTCCCCAACAAGCTACCTTCTTCCGGTCTTCCTCCCATACTATGTAAAGTATGTTTCAGGATATTTTGCTATAACATATTAACTGCAATAAAACTACCTGGTCGGCTCCATTGTGCATACCCTGGAATTTTTAATATCAGTCGACGGGGCCACATTTTAATAATTTGTATTTTAAAAATAACAATATCTAAAACTTCCTCTCTGGCAGGTAGACATAAATAAAATTTACTTTACTTGTTGACCGACTTTTTGTTATTGGTAATTATCTATTTTATGTTATGAAAATTGAGGCAAATAAACCAGTCTGTATCGAATTTTAACTCATTTGAAAGGTTAATTACTAATATAAAAATAAGCCATTATTTTTTATTTAAAAATGAACTGTTCAACATTTCCGAAAACGAATTTTATCGAAGACCTAATAAGAGTAAGTTATAAAGAAAACTTTCGGGCAACTGAGTTAAAATTTAAGAAAGTAGTTAAGTAAAGGATATTTAGTATTCTGTAAAATGAAGGTAAAGATTTCGAGGACCTACGAGAGGTGCGGCCGAAAATAATTTATTGTAAATTACAATTTCGGCAAGCTCGTTACTGCCGAGCGTTCGGCGATAAACAGATCCGTAACTAAAAATATATAAATTGGCATTATATATCAAGTATGGTATGGGTACACTGTGTGTACAAAGTTCATGATCAGCTGATTATTTTAAGATTTAGGAATAAATGTTTCAGATAAAAGTTCTAAGGCTTTCGAAAATATACAGGGTGGCCCATCGAAAACTTCCCCCCACGATTTGTAGCTTTTGTTTTGACACAATAAACAAAAAAACACTCGGACACATCAATTTTAGTTTTAAGGGGGACATATTATTTTAATTATTTCCTACATTCCATTCTTAATCGGGAGTGAATTTTACTCTCAAAATATTAAGTGATAAGGGATGCCATTTCAAACGTCTTTTAAAGGGCATTCAATTATCTTTCGAATGCCACCTAGTTGAGAACTTAATCTTTATAAAAAAAATTATTGTTGAATCAAACAACACCGATAAGGAATGCTATTGCAAACAAGGAAGAAATGCGACTTGGACAATAATACCTAGGTAAAATTTGGCAATGATTTGGCTGATTTATTCAGTTCTGTAAACATTATCGTTCGTTTCTAAGTTAGTAAAAAATACTTTTTAAAAACAAGCTTTTGTTGTCTAGATGTACCTACTAAAACGAAAAAAATAAATATAGTTTTTTCATTATTGCGGCAATGATGAATGCTGTGGACGTAGTTCGCGTGGGTGGATCCTATTAAAAGTAGTGTCAAAAGTATCACTGAAACATATAAAATATTATGGCAAATTCATTGTTTTAAAAGCTCATCGCGCCAAAAGTTCATAAAGACATTAATTTTGTTTGGCAGAAATTGTAAGTAGATATCTAAGTATGTAAGTTTTTCTTTTTTATTAACGCGACAAGCTTTTAAGACAATAAATTTAACATAATATATTATATGTGTTTCAGTGATACCTTTGACACTACTTTTAATAGGATTTACCCACGCGAACTACGTCCACAATGATGAAAAAAAACTATACTTATTTTTTCCGTTTTAGTAGGTACATCTAAATAATAAAAGCTTCTTTTTAAAAAGTATTTTTTACAAGATTTTGACTTTAAATTTTTAGTTATGTCTTAACCTATGCACATTAAGTTAGCGTTATAAAAATTAACTGGGGGCGGGGGGTAATTTCTTCAAAAATATTAACTAATATGTCATTTTTCGGGTTATTAAGGTCAGAAAATCTAATATAACATGGCTATTACAAATTTAAAGAGGAGGAGATAAGATAAAGGCAGGGGGGCAGAATAAGTGCGCTAAAAAGAAAAAAATGTTTCAGAAAAATGAACAAAATTTAGTTGACCATTAACCGCAGTAATAAATACGTGACAATATTATTTCATACTTTTCATTAGTGAAGTTCAGAAGAATCAAACTAAACAAATCTAATATTAATTTCATTTCATTTACCTACTTTTGCTATCTGAGTCCGACCCCGATTTTTGCGTCATGTACCTAATATTGAAATCCCTCTAGATATAACTAAGCTAACTTATGTTTCATGTATTCATAATCATGGCATCAAAACTACACTATTATCACTCATACCACGCACGCGGACGAAGTCGAGGGAGAAAGCTAGTCTATTCATAAAATGCCGCCAGCTTGGATCATGCCGCATTCTATAAATCGAGGGTGCGGTTTCAGATTTTCACTGTTAAATAATTTCTAGGGCTTTTAACTCTTGTTGGAACATAGGGCCTCTGTTTCTGACTAGAACATCAAAATAAAAGATGCCGCAGTTTCATAACTTACGGAACCTAAAACGTTCTAAAAATGATTCCAAAGTAAGCAGCAAACAATTTTAATCTCGTTTTAGTTTTTAGTTGTCAATTTTTATTCACACATTATGTTGTCTTTTTGATTTAAATGAACATAATTTCAGCCGGCTTGTTCTTGTTTTTTCTCTTCCCTCCCTCCAGACTCGATAACCGCAGCAAGCACGAGCACATTATTTATTAAAATTTAATCCAAGCAGGCGGCTGGTGCCAGTATTTTATTACTTTGATACGTGTCTTTATGCATATTACTATTTTTATTGTTATTAATTTTCCGCATCACGTTGTTGAAAATTGACGTTGGTTTTTTTTTCACGCCGTGCTTCAAAAATGGATTTGTTATGTTCAGTCGAATCTTATCTACACATATCGGAAACCGAAGTAGACGTCTCGCAATTTACAAGAGTCAAATCAGATTTTCGCGAAAACTATTTCATGCATTTACCAATGTTACAATCAGGACAGTATAATTTCTCAAATCACAGAAAATTTCTAGTACGTTTAAATGTTACAAAAAGTCGGTCTACCAGTAATTAAACCCACTTCTCACATTTTCGAGAGTGACAGGCGGTACTTCTTGGCAGAGTTCCATTATCGACTTTATTACTACCAAGAAGTTCATGGTGGTCACTTTGAACAACTTTTAAGTAATAAGAGAAAGAAAGGACCTCGGGTTTGCGGTAGAATGTTTTTTTAAGACCTTTAAAATGAGGTACCATACGGCATAGGGTTGCGTTTAAAATTTTTGACCTCAAATTAGTAGAGTCACCACTCAAGGAAGTTGAAAAAGTTAAATTGCATAAAAAAGTAGATATATGTATTACCCAATAAGATTGACCTAAAATTTGGTCTCTCTATCTTTTCTAATAGCAAAGATATTTGCCCATACTAGGATTTTTCGGACACCTTGTATATACGTGCAACAACGCATGTTCTTGGAACATCTTCTTTCTTATAAATAGCTATAACAGACATTTTGTAGTGAATAAAAATTTGCAATTCAACTATGAATATAAATCGCATCTACAGTAACTTGTTTCAGTTGTATGTATTATCTCGACACGAAGACTCAGCGCTTTAGAGAGTTTCTTGTGTCAAAGAGCAAAATAAAAATTATAAAATTTCAATAATTTTGTGTTCGTTAAAATAACATTAAATTTTCCTTCACGGAACATACTCTTTAACAAGGACTAAACTCTTTTCTTAGACGTGACTGACAATGCGAAAAGGTGAGAAAATAAAGAAGAATTAGATTAATGGCTTTTTGACAAACAGCTTGTCTACCGTTTTTGTTTTAATATAATTTAGTTAGGCGAAAAAGGGCTGAAAAACAAACAGTCAGTAAGACGGGGGTGATGATATTTAAAGTGGATTTTGAGTTTAAGCTTTTACGAATATTTAAGAAAGGAAAGAATCTTATTAATGACATATAATTATGAGAAAAGTAAAACATTATTGAACATAGTTTTAATGTTTTTGTCGTTATCAATTTTATTACATTATTTATTACCTAGATCGGTAACTTTCTCTCTAGTCGGTGCGTATCGTCGTGGTGGACGGTCACTCATCTAACTTTCAGCCCATCAATGCTGGTGTGCCCCAAGGGTCAGTCCTACCAGCAAACCTATTTCTTCGTTACATCAATGACCTGCTCTCAACCACTAATCCCATTCACAGTGACAATAATACTCCTAACTCCAATATTTTTATTGTTCCAGACCAGTCTCGAATCAAGAGCAGAATAATAGACGCGGATCTATGCACCTATCCCTTTCCCAAAATCTTCAGTTAATCTCAGACTGGGATGATAAGAACCTTGTCCAGTTCAACGCCTCCAAAACCAGTTTTCCTCCCTGTCACGCAAAAAATCCGGCAAAACTTACCCTATGCACATGAATTGCCAAGCCTTATAGAACAGTGAAACGTTCAATCTTATTGGCATCACTTTTGAACATGATGCTAGACTAAAGTATTATTGTCAACCTTGACATTAACTTTGACTTACGCAGAAAATTTAAGAAGGTAGCAGGTATTTCGGTCGCAACCTGCATAGTTACATTTAAAGCATATTTATGCGAAATAATTTTTAATTTGAAATATTCCAACGATTGAAAAATCGCATAGGGTATGTTATACAAAATATATCTAGATCTTCTCCTAAAATCCAAAAATATGATAAAAATCATACCATCTAATTTAAAATAAGCGAGAAAATCGATGTTTTATATTATTTTTTTTCGATGTTTTATAACATTTTTTCCCATATCTAAAAATAAAAAAAATATAAGGCCGGTTCACTTTTATTTGGATTGAAATAAAAAATGGAAGAATATATATTATTGGAAATGAATCTATTTATTCAACATGTTTAAAAATTTACAATTGTTGGAAAAACAGTTTTTAATCTGCAATTACAATTTCGTCGAGATTTTACCAACATTTTGTTTTCACGCTCTGTTAAGTCCTCTCCATTTGAGGTTTTAAATTTACTGCCGCCGCACTAAAACATTTACATATTCCGTTAGGTAAACCCATGGTTGCTGTCGTCGAATATTTTAAGCGATAATTGGCTCTTAAGTACAATCCAGAGCCGGGCCTTCAAATTATAATAAATTTAATAAGGGGTCCTCTTTTCTTAAGCCAACGGGCCTAATCGCCACCACTTAAAAATGGAAATTTCGTCATTAACTCAAGTACACCTCCATTAAAATTAAGCCCTATTTTTTATTCTCGCGGTCTGGGTTTAATATCTCTTTCTTGAAATAAATGATGAGATTATTTAGATTTAAGTGAAGCAGTGACGCACTGGGAAAAATGGCGGGATTTTTGGTCATAAAACAGAAATCGAAATAATTAGAATAAATTGCAGGGCGGAAAAATGCGAGAAATTTTCGAAGAAACGTAATCAGTCGAGCTGATTTCAAGAAAAATTTAATTTCAGGATTCCATGTCTTAAAGACACAAAATTAAGGGAATAGTACTCTACACAAATGTTATAGAATTATTACAGAAAATGGTTTAATATCCCATTTTCTGGGGCATCTGCAAATTAAACAAATTTTTCTAATGGGCCCCTCTATTTTTTATTTTCGCAGTCTGGTTTTATTATTTCTGTCTTTAAAAAAGTAGAAAACCGAGACTTGCTTGCTCTAAATATTAAAAAAGATGGGGATGCAAAATAAAAGAATAGGTAGATCATATTCTAATGTATTGTGACGTGATTAGTGGTCATAGTAAAATTATTTTCTTCGTCTCAGTATGTAATAGGTACTTACGTAACAAGTGGGATATTAATATTATTATAGCATGCATTTAAAAAGTTACCGACGGAGCCGTTACGTGGGGTCGTGTAATCATCTTACATCTTAGTGCAATAATATTGCAGTATTCCGCGTGTTACATGCAAAACTTTATCTATAGTCATTAAAAATTCACAAAAAACATCATATTTCTTGTTAAGAAAAAGTAGAATCAGTTTGGATATTAATTCTACATGGTGGCAACCAGGTTGCTAGGGACGCGTTTGTTGTCACCAAGATTATTTATTAAAAGAATGTTTAAAATAATAATCATATCTGAGATACACCGTCTGATATAGAGGAGTCCGCTACAAAAATTATTTCATCTCTTCTCCATGAAAAATCGATAGTTACATATGAATTAACATAAATATGGCCAGTATTAGAAATGGTGTGCAGAAAAAAAAGGTAAATGCTACCGAGAAGGCTTTCTTAGCCTATTCTGAGCATTTATCAAAAATTTAGAAACCTTCCTCCTTTGGGGCATATTATTCGATCTTGCGGAGTGTTATATCGATAGAAAGAAATGTGGATGGCTCCTTTTTACTGTAATGTTTTGTTTGGATTTAGATTTAAGTGAAACAGTGATGCACTGCGAAAAAGATACTTATAAACGGTGAACGTTTTGGTAATAAGACAAAAATCGAAATAATGAGGATGTAAGTGCAAAGAAAACTAACGCAATCGTTACAACTATTTTCAAGAAAAATCCTTCAGAGCTTCATACCTTTAGGACAGCTAGCAGCTAGCAGTCTAGCGTTTTTATTTTAAAATTAAGAAAATGCTGTCTAAACAAATGATATAGAAAACGGTAAATACATTTTAAACAGTTTTTCGTCATTAGCTGAAGTACAACACTATTAAAATTAGGTCTGGGTTTACTGTTTCTTTCTTGAAATAAATTATCAGATTATTTAGATTTAGTGAACAGGACGCGCTGTTAAATGGCAAGACTTTTAGGAATAAGAAGGAATTTGAAAGAATGGTGGGAGACGTGAGAAATTTTAACGCAGTCACTAGAGCTAATTTTCTAGAAAATTTAATTTTTGTTTACTCTACGAACGCACTGTTTTAACCGATTGCCAAACATCAACGGGGTGTGGTTTTTAATAGTCTAGATGTATACGCATGTGTAGTCAAAATCAGTCTTATCATGCGAGTCCAAAGGTCACCGATCATATGATTAAAGATAATCTATCTACAAATCAAAAAAATATTTGCCTCGCTATCTGCATCTGTTTAAAATATATAGGTAATAGGTTGAAAATTCGAAAAAAAAATTATGGAATCAGAATGTTGTGATATATCTCAATTTTTATAAGTTATAGTTAAAACTATTCATCGTTTTCAAAAAGTTGACACAATTTCAACCAAAGATAGGATCGTGGGAAACTATAGGTATGTCCGCGCCGACGCGACGGTGTTGACAGTGCCAACCGCCTAGAGCGCTGACGAAATGCAGTGTATTATGAGGTTTTTTTCGAGTTTTACTTATTTGCATTATACTTGCATGCATTATCCTTAAAATGGTACTAAAAAGTGAGGAAAAACTCATTGTTTCATCTTTTGTCAGGACTATCAACGCAATTTAAAAATATTAAATAATTTCACTAAGAATATATTGTTTTCAGGACTTAAATGTATAGAAGGCCGATTTGCGACTCAACAGCAACGTCTGTTGACTCAAATTAAAACCACATTATTTTCTTGTTATGTTGTTGCCTTTAAAAAGATACCTTCACTTTTGCAATAGCTGTTAAAATAAAAAAGTTATTATAAAAATAAATTTTGAGTTTTAGATAAAGTGGCCTCTAGCGGCAAAGCAGCGAAGCACTCCTACCTGAGAATTATAGAGTCTACTAAACTAGTTTGTATGTAGAATTTCAATTAAATACGTGAACAATTACATTCAGTACGACGAAGAAAGGATATAAAAAATTTAAATTTGCACAGCTATGAATTGGAAAATATTGAGATTTGCAAATTTATATTTATTATGGAACTACACAATTATTTTTCTTTGTAGAATCACGCTGTATACAGGGCTATTAGATAAGCATTTGATTAACGACGGCGTGCGATAACACCGGTTCTGTGGAATTTCCTCTATTTTGTATTATATAAAAATTTGTAAAACAACTATAAATATAAATCCCATACTTTTTAGTTGTCACTTTGCATAGTCGGGTTTGTCGGTTTTTTAACTTATTGTTTTATCCACCAAGTATCCTTCGTTAAATAGCATACTGTGCAAAATTTTCAGGATAAGTTCACACCTCTCAATGATTCGTTCTCAACCATCACGTTTTTGCTTTAATGACAATTTTATTGCCCGCAGTAAATTTTTAAGAGCCTGTCAACCGAACGTTATAGATGGGCTCTAAAATAACATTCGATGACTGATTTATAGGTTATCCTAAGTAACTTCTTGTGCGAAATTGCACGCCATACACGCGAGCTATGAAGAATTACTTAAGGCCCGGAGTCTTGTGAAAAGAGATAGGCGTTTTAAACAAAATTTAAAAAATACAGTTTCTACATTATATACGGGATGTTACGAAAATCACTTCATTTACTGAAACCGGTAAATTATGGTATGAATTCAGATGGGGAAAATAGTCATAAATGGCGCTTAGCGATAATAGATAGATATCGCCCCTCAAAAAAAATTGTTTAACCACTGCGCAAAACTTGTAATAGACACATAGCCATCTAAAAATGGTGAGCTAGGTTTTTGTGTTGCTAAGTCTCTCAGCAATATAATTCTATGTAACAAGATTGAAGAAATAATATTTTTGTTGCCTTTAAAGAAAGAAATCCTACTATCTCATCCAAAATTCTCAATTCAGGGTCTGCCACAATACCCAGAAAAGACCATGTATGCTACACAGAAGCAAAAAAGTTTTATTTTGTCAAGGTTTGTTCACTCTAGGAAAGTAGTAACAGTTCACACTATTAATTTGTATGTCATATTCAGGGTGTGTTACGGCTATATGCTGTACTATGCTTAGTTTTTCGTAATAAAATGCAGGGTATGCTACAAATGTCAGTATTCAATCCTCATAAAGGAAATATAACTTATACGCGTTCACAGCCGCGGGTAAAAGCTTGTTATTAACAAGTTGTCATCAAAAATGTATAAGTTATTCAAATATGTACGCGATTTGCTGGGTTTCCAAACGATTTTCATCTTGAAACGTGTTGCTAGAATGATTTTAGTTCTATCATTGTGGAAATTACATACTAAAAGTGTCATTTTCTTGAAAAATTTGCGAATAACCTCAGCAACCAATTCATAGTATAAAACTTAGTTGTCTTATTCTCACAGTTTAGAACTTTTGGTTGTCAAATTAGACCGGCCTAGAGTTGGAGAATCTGGCCGTAATTTTTACAAGAAAACAAAAATACTCTGTTATAGGATATTTAAATAAATATATTTTTAAATAAAGTAACTGCACTACATTCTAAATAGACATTGCCCTTAATATTAGCATATTATGCCTTTAGCTAAGTGAATTCCATTCATACACGAACACTAGTCAGCTTGCCAGAAATACCAAATCAATATAGAAGGAATTTTATTGAAAATATAAACGCTTTTTGATGTATTTGTAAAGCGATTTGATACGTCAAATTTAATTTCGCCCTTATCAGTCAACAAAAACCTGGATAAATTGAAAGATAAGGTGTATTTGAAATAAAAGCTTCGATATAGAAAAAAAGTAGATTAAAAATGGATGATACCGTTGCCCTTTGTGAAGTAGATTAATACTTGGAAAAACTTCTAAAATAATTTAATTATTAAACAATAACCAAACAAAACTACCGCTTAAAAGGTTAAAAGGTAAACCAATAAAATAAAAACAAGATTTTATAAATTGTGAAAATATAATATGATCGAAAATTTATTTAGTTGCCATTATTCCAGCTAATTTCAGCAATTTTGCGTATGCATCCCTTTATTGTCTAGCTACTCAAACTATGATCGCGAGATTATAGGTAGAATTCCTGCAGATCTTTTCACATCCCCTCTCAACTTCCAATCCTTTATATTCCGTGTAAATAGATTAAATTTCCCTTCTCCTCAGACGCCCATGGTACGTTAGTACTAAGGCTCAAAGTCTACTTGGGCTGTCAGATAAAAAAACCTTTAGGTCTTTGCCAAGATTTTTAATATACAGGGTGTTGAATGAAATGAAATTCACTGCATATATTTTAATGGGTGACTCCTGGTGTAAGCTACGACATACCCAATACTTTTTCCCTCAAATCGCACACTGTTGTTTTTAAAAATGCCCAAATACCTGCCCTTGTTCGACGCTTCTACAGAGCCTGACGATAGGCTCTAATATTATATAGAAAAAACAAATGATCCAGCCAGGGGTATTGCCAAACTTAAATCTTATCGTGACATCTCATTTTCTTATCAGTTTTTGTGAAAACCGAAAATAATCCATTTTTAATTCCACAGACGCATTTTACCAAAAATGTGTCTTTTCATTTAATAGCAATTTCTTGTCTTAATATACGAACATATGGACCACTCGTGAAATTAGATTGACATCGTAAGCAGAATGAAACTGGCAATGTTATACGGTGAGACAAACAATTATGACTTACATGTTACGTTAATAATGACATGAGCATTGTTGCTACTAGCTTAAACTTTTTGCCTTTAAAAAATGGTTAGAAATTAAAACCGCCGAACTTCTCATAATTTACTAACACACACAGACGGTAGGCGCCACTAGGGGTTCACATAATTTACTATCACACTAATTGAGCGCAACTGCACCGTATTATAAAATTATAATACAAACTCTTTAGTTACAGTAGGGAATTTCGTCAAAAAAAGAACATTATTCTGTTTAAATACATAATATGCATTTCATTCCGCTACTGTATCTCATGCCCCTACCTGATTGGTCCGCCACCGTGCCACTGACCTCCCCGATTGGTCCGCTGAAGACGTGCGTCGTACGTCAGCGGCAAGTCGGCAAGAAAAGTGATGTGTATACCAAATATGGATGCATATTGACGAATTTAATAATGCCGTGTAAATTTTTGCTTTCTGTTCCCTACTTTGTGAAAGAAAAAGTTTCAAGGCCTTTAAATATTATCAAAATATCGTACGCGCTTAGTGATGTGCATTATAAATTAGTAAAACACTAATTCCTGTTTAGTTGAATTTGAGGTATTTATTTGTTTGTTTTAAACAGCTGTTCTCTTGATGGTTTTATTTGTGTTATAGATAGTATTTTAACTTTGTGAAATTGAGAATTTTGGAAGAGTTAGTAGAATTTCTTTCTATAAAGGAAATGTAATAAAAATATTATTTCTTCAAACTTGTTACATAGAAATATTGTTAAGAGACCTGGCAACACAACAGCCTAGCTCACTGTTCTTTTGTTCTTTATATGGCCATGTGTTTTATTATCAGTGGTGTCCAGTGATTAATTTTTTTAAGGGCGATACCTAGCTTATTATCGCGAAGCGCCATTTATGACTGCTTCCCCGCAGTGTGAATTAATATACAGATTTACCGGTTTCAATATATGCAGTGAATTTCACAACACCCGGTATTTAATGTAGTCTAAGTCATTCGCAAAACTCAAGTGACCATTTTCGTTTTTTATTCGATAGACCTTGAAAATTTAGAAAATTTCGATCACATACAATATGGCGTCTAGCGTCCGCCATTTTGTATATGTTAAATTTGATACATATATATATATATATATATATATATATATATATATATATATATATATATATATATATTATATATTGTCACTCGCAGGACTAAGGCTAATCTTTTGATAACTTTTTTCTTATCTTCTGATAGCCCACGAAGGCCAAACCCTAAGAACTATGTATCGTGGGTGTACTGGGAAAGTCCGACTCACACATCCAGAGCTGAAAACATTCGTAGGGATTCCACCAGCCCTTTAAGAGGATGTGTGGGGTGGTACCACCTCGGCCAACGAGGAATTCCTCTACCACCTTCCTTGTTTAGAGCGGTGAGACACGGCGTTCCAAAGCGGTCACCCATCCAAGAACTAACCATGCCGGGCATCGCTTAACCACAATGATTGGGCGAAGAATAGTCTTTTGAAACATATTTATTACTTAATAGTAAGATATATAACGTCACCTGACAGCTTAATTAATGCGTGCGTATCTAATACGCACACATTTACAGAAATCGACACTACGACCCCTATTCAGGGAAGTCCAGTGCGACAACACAGCCAGGGTGCGGCCGAGGTTGGTGTGAACCCTTGGTTGCCCAACGACGTGCAAATGAGGAGGGCGACTCTTTCCGCGGGAGCTTGCAGAGTCAGTAAGAGCTTTTTTGCTGTGAAGCTTGAAGAGCGTTGTTGAAAATTTTCTCGTATTCAAGCTTAAAATTAGTGATCGCTGGAAAAAGGCAGTTGAAAAAACCAGCTTAAGATCGAAGAATAGCCAGACCAGTGAACCCAAGCAAACCCAACCAGTGAAGGAAGTTAAACGTCGGCGTCGCTAAGATGGATCTTTAAAAATTTTAATATTTCAAATTGGAAAATATGGCTTCCTGCGTCCGCCATCAACGAATTTTTTGAAACGTTGTTCGTTAAAATTTGTTAAACCGTTCGGGCTGTAAACGAGCACAAACATACCCTTACTTGGCATTCCGCAGTGGGATAACCAGTGTATTTTGACATCGCAAAGCTTAAATTTAAAATCAACTTAGTTCCTTCTATATTTGACATTATTTAAAAAAAAATTGTAATTTACCCAAAACTAAAAACTTGCCCCCAATTTTGTGTCCCTTTTGTATTTGAAAAAGGCATCCAATTATTAAAACGAACCGAGTAGGGCCCATTAATTTTTATATCCCAGAGCATAGCGCAGGAATTTTAACATTTCCAGCATAACTGGAACGGTTATTTGTTTTACATGGAAATGTCGCTTTCGTACTGAATAACTCGCACAAAGGATTCCTTGATGTTTATTAGCAATTAGAGGCAGAAAGCGCTTTTGCTGATGCATGTGCGAATCCTAAACAAAATTTATTTCTGTATGTACGTCTTACGAATATAATAAGTATAGGTTATGTCCTATTACCAGAGTAAACGGAATATACCTTGGGATCAATCAGTTTTTTCTTTATCTAGAACAGCTTACCTAAGATTCAAAATCGGAAAATAAGAAATCACTAAATTGTGTAAAATTCCACTTTATTTAAACACTTGAACTTTTTTCTAATAAAAATCCGACATGTTTCGCTACACGGTAGCTTTCTCAAGAATGAGTGAATCTTAAACTAGAAGTTCTAGTTGAAGATTCACTCATTCTTGACAAAGCTACCGTGTAGCGAAACATGTCGGATTTTTATTAGAAAAAAGTTCAAGTGTTTAAATAAAGTGGAATTTTACACAATTTAGTGTTTTCATTTTGACAAGTTTGTTAAGATGGAGTTCCACCAAGTAAAGGCAGAATCAATCCAATCGGAAAATAAATTATGTGAGAGCATCACAAGTTCTTCTGCAGGCAAACCGATATACCTAGCTCTAGTTTAAACACTTGAGGCGCTCACATGTACATAATTGTCACTCTACATTCTAACGAAAAGCTTGACCCAAAATTAAACAGGTTTCTTATGCAACACAAAAAACATCCACATTTCCTAGCGTCACGTACTCTATCCGATTTATTTTTTTCTCTTCGCCACACGTCAGCCAATCAGACGAAGAATTTAACTTCGAAAACAAAGTGTGCGTTTAGACGAGTAGTATATGAAGAGCCGTCTTATTTGCAGGTTCATCGAGAGGAGGGGGCGGCAGGGCATTGCTTTGGGGGGGGGGGGGGGGTGTAGACTCAAAATTATTAAGTATTATTGCCAAAACTCATCTTTTGGGGGCCAGAAAAATTTTACTGCCCCGGGCCTGTCCCGGTTCTCGGCGGCCCTGCTTATTTGCTCAGACAGTAATTGATTGTGTTACGGTTGTTTTTTTTATTATAGTGTAATTTGGGTTTACTTCTTTTTATTAAACAATGAGATCTATTTAAAAAGCTATCCTATAAATATTGTAAATGTGCATAAATACTACTGCAAATGCCCTAAAAACGACATTTTTCACGTGCTCAGAACGGTCGATGTTGGAAGAAAGAATATATCTAGTGCAAAGTTAATCAAACATTTTCCATAAATAGGTATCATTAAAGGTCAGTATCGTCAAATTTAAGTATGCATAAATAATAAAGAAAATAAATTAACACTGAAATTCACCACATACTAGCCATTATAACCCTTTTATTTAAATGACATATGACATTGTAACGGGTTAATTTCCCGGTTACATGGAGTTTTAAAGAATTTAGTGAATTCCGCCTTTTAGCACTCCCAGTATCTTATAGAACGAGGAACGAGCTTGCTTTCGAACGCGCCTGAATTGGACCAATATTTGCAGCAAAGTCTGTCTTTTACGCTTTGCGCGTTCTATTACCGAATGATTATGAACTACTTAGAGTAGGGTACCCTAGAATAGATTCTGTAAATTTGGTTTAGTATTGCGGCGATGTTTTATATGTTTTTTTAATATGTATATTATGGTCTTACGTGTTTGGACTTAAGGGAAACTCTTTAGACTTTGCGTTATATTTTTGTATTGTAGCAAAATAGTAGTTCAGAGTAAGTACCTAGATGCAGAGTAAGAACTGTATACACTCCCGTGACTGTGTACGTTTTGCGGAACTGGAGATACACCAGAAAGTGGAAATAATCGATAAATAAATATAGATATGTTCGGTTTGCAAAATTTGTAAAGTAAATTTCTGTAGTGTCTGGAGTGGTTGTCGTTTCCCTTAAGGACAAATTAGCAGACAAAGAAGGCAGGAGTGCTCTCTTGCAGCTGGGCCTTTGAGTGAGAAAGGTCGTTGTAGGTGGTGGACAGTTGCCACACCCTGATATCTTGGAAATATGGAGAATTCCAGAAAATTATAGATAAATTTGTAAAGCTGGTAATTAATTAGTTTCATAAGTAAGATTTTCAAGTTAATATCAAAGTGACTAGTATAATCTGTGAGGCAGTCTTGTAGTATTTATAGGCTCCGTGAGAGTCTAGAAAGTTTTTGGTGACTAATCAATTTATTTTAGAGTGTCCGCACAAGGTGTATTATGGAATGTGTAAGTTTTCATTGACGATAGAATTCTTTTTTCTGCGTGCTCATCGGAAAATCATTGATTTTTAATAGAAAACAACAAAATACTAGGGATTACTCCTCAGTCATTTTCGATTTACCCAATGTTTAGTACAGGGTTTTGATATCGAGCTCTGAGCACGAATTTTATCATTTTGTAGCCATAACGATTATTTGTTTTACTAGGAACGTCGCTTTCATACGGAATTACCGACAGAAAGGATTCAGCCATGTTTATTGGCAATTAGAGCGGAAAGAGCGCGTTTTGTCACGTATGCAAAACCTGGATAAATTCAACACTAAACTGCAAACGTGACGCTACGCCGTTTAAGCGTTCCAAAGACAAAAAAGATAAAATGAGTTTGTTTTTAGCGGTAATATAACAGAATTTACATTACGCTATAATCATGATAAAAAAATAAAAATTGTCGAGTCAGCTGTTTCGTATAAAATTTAAAGGAAAATACAGTGGTTAAAAGTGTTAAATTTGTTGAGTGCGATCTCAAAGTCAAAGAAAATCTTTCGTTACTCTATAAGTAACTTCACTTATGCCTTTTACCAGTTGACCTTAATAATTTAGACTAGGCATACCTATCTACCCTCTCTCATTTTATCCACAACTGACTGTGTTAGACCGTCAGGTCTCAGAATGTGCCCGATCATCTTGTCTCTGCTTTTCTGTAACGTTCTTTAATAACCCTGTATTCCCTGACTCGGTTCAGCAATTCCCTATTTACGATTCTGTCTACCCGACATTTATTTTCATCATTCTTCTATGTACTGGTTGTCTGCTATCCCTAGTGTGGAAGCTTTACACCAGTTTAAGGTAACGCTCAATATGTCATATTTTAGTAAAAACTTCCTAATGCGAGCAAGAAGTTCTTTCACACAACTGAGATTGCTTAGGTTTGTTTTTGATATTATTACCTGCATAGCAAAACTCTTCAACATCCTTTAGTCTGCTTCCCCGAGACTGACGATTATTTTTCTTTAATTGCCGGTTTTCTCACATTTCATGTCCTTTGTTCTCTTGTTATTAAATTTTCATTTTATACTGCATTTTTTCCAGATGTCCTGCAACTTTTCCTCGCTTTCAGCTTAAACCGCTGCGTTGTCTGCCAATCGAAGCAGGGCTGTCTTACAAATCACCTTGTATCTTATGTGTGCGTTGATTACTCCTTTACTTGACTCATTGCCTCTTCTATATACAGCGATGAACATCGCCCAGCACTATTAGAGATACTCGTTCTTTTATGAATCCTCAAAGGAAAGAATCAAAAGAAGCAAGGTCCGGAGAACGACGTGGCCATTTAATAAAACCACGTCGCCCAATCCAGCGCTCCGGGAATTCATTATTTAGAAATTTCCTGACTGGTATATAAATATGAGGAGAAATGAATCATTATCTTCATTTTCCTCTTCAATGAGTTTTACAATTGCAGGTAAAATAGTCTCTTCCAGAAGATTTAAATAAAGAGGCCCGTTAATAGAAAAGGACCATTTATTTAACATCCTAGGATTCCCGCCCATACATTTAATTTCTGAGTAAGTTGAGTGTCGGTTTCTGCAAACCAATGAGGATTACTGTCAGACCAATATCTGCAGTTGTATCCATTTACAGTACCATTCAGAAAAAAATCTTGATTCGTCACTAAAACATATCCGACAAAGCAAGTTCGGTACTGTTGCCATAAGATATAGCATCTACTCACCAAACTGCAACCCACGGTTTGGATCATCCTCGTTTAGTGGTTGCACAAGATGTACCTTGTATGGATGAAACTTGTGTTTTTTTTAAATTTCATGGACGGTAGATTTACTCACACCTGCATCGATATCAATTTTTGAACTGACTCCCCGGTTTTAACAGATGGACGACCGCTTCCTGACGCATCTATCACGGTAAAGTTGGTAGCAGATTTAGACCCAGTTACATAACTAGGAGAAACCGGCTTATCTAAAAAAGACTCATTAAAAGGTCTAGCTGCTTCGTTAACATTACGATGCGACTGTCCAAAGAAAACAAAATTTTAACTCTGGCCTCGTTGTTACGAACCAGTTTTTAATTAAAAGTAGCTGAAAAACAATCGAACGCCTAAAGAACGCGAATGTAAACTGTATAAATAGTGCAAAACCTAAGCACATATATAGTTTGATCCTCGTACAGGTTCTAAGTTACTCGCCAATTTTTATATTTTGTACTATTTGTACTGTGTCAGTATGCTGAACATTTTGTCATTGTCGAATGCCTTTTCCGATTCCACAGACGCGATGCATGTTGATTTTCCCACTCTAAATATTTTCCTATTGTTCGCAGAGCGAGCATCGCTTCCTCTGTTTCTTCTAAATGAAAAACAGGTCATCCGCAAACCTTTCTTCTACCTTAATTTGTACCCTTTTCTAAAATTTGTGTTAAAATTTCAGAAGCATGTGGTAACAACCTAGTCGTCCAATAATTTTCACAAATATTGACCCTCGCCTTTTTTGATATTATTACCATACTCTACTGAAGGTACCTTGGAAGCTTTTTTCTGTATAAATACGGCATGCTAACCTATACAACTTGTCTTTTGCCTTGTCTTGCGCGTGCTGTATGCGTTCTAAAGAAGAAAAAACTTATGGTCCAACTATTTTTTTAATTTACATATATATATATATATATATATATATATATATATATATATATATATATATATATATATATATATATATATATATATATATATATATATATGTACATAATGACGAATGCATACCCTAGCACTCCCAATATTAGTCCTAAGGTGTTAATGTTTTTTTAAATTTAACATTAACAAATATATTTCTTTTTCCCCCAGCTGGACTGAATTTCCCGAAACGTAATTTAATTAGCGTTTTGTAATTTGCTTTGTCATTTTAGTCCCACTTAAACCCCAAAAGGAAGTGTATTAAAACGGGACGGCTTGGTCTCAGTGAAAATAGTAATTTACAAACGGGACTCGGCCGATATTGCGAAGATAATGAGCTTAATTTGTTAAATATAAGGGGGCACGTTTGTTTTGTACCGAGAAGCATTAAAATGTTGCTTTTTTTTTAATTTCCTTTTTTTTTTCAACTACGTTTTCGGGATTTTAATGACGATTTATTAACAGTGACAGGACAACGACTTGTCGAAACCTAATCAATCGACTAAAAAATCTAAATTTAAATCAGTACATAGAAAAAACACTATCGTATATTGAATTGGATCCCTATTCACTCAATGACACACTCTATTCCTTATTGCACAATACAGATTTGGTTTATTTCAATGATTAGTTTATCATTGTTAACTAATAGGTTATAAGATTGCTTGAAATATAAGGTTTCATTGGTTTTTAACGGATCGTTCAAATATAACAATTATTGGATGCCAGTAATACCCTGTTCTAAATTCAATGCAAAGCATCATTGGTTTCACTAGAAGTTTATTTGAAAGAATATGCACCTCATTTGATGCAAAATAGCTATTATTGTTTCAATTACAACAGTAATTAATTTAATGTAACTTCCAAGCGAAAGAAAACATATTTGTTTAAATTCAATTATATTCGTGTTTCGAAGAACAATTAGGTACTCTTATTTAATATAATGAATAATTTCTATTACATCAATTAAACCTATATTTCAAACAAATACGCTTATAATTTTAAAATAATTTTTATTTAGTATTATTAAACATACATTGTTTAGACATTCTGTAACCATTTAAATTTAAAAAAAAAACACATTTTATTAACACCACACTGACGCGAACACCGTAAACTTTTTATGTTTTATTTCACTCCACGGTTTTCAAAACTGTCTGCTTTTGGCTTTGTGGTACAGGATGCAAGATAGAACGAATTTGACGCATAACACTGCATTCGAATCTCCTAAATTTACAGCTAGGTTTGGTGGAAACCATGTCTAACAAATACAAATTCATCAATAAACTTGCGATCATATTTAGTGTTAATATTTTTTTAACAATACGTATCGGCTGAGTAAAAAGTCTTAGACTAGCCAAGAGAGATTTACAAATAAAAAGCAAACTTATTCTTGGAAATCGTTTAGATTTGTTTTACTTACCATAAAACACTGAAATTTGTTGCCCAGTCCCAAAAATCTATTATTTTTGACGTATAGCGCAATAAACAAACAGGCTGCAAGCTTAAACGGCGATTGAACGAACAAATACCGACAGCACAATTCTAGCGCCTCTGCCTTCGTGAGCAATAGAACTAATATTTCAGCCAACAATAGAACCCATTGAATTAATATTTTTTATTATTTCTCTAATACCTTATATATTTGATAACAGTGTTTATTTTAATTGAAATGATATAAGGATAATTCACTTAATTTCTAGATTTTATTATTTAAACTGTAGTTCTTCTTCGTTGAACAAAATATATTCTAATTTGAATCACACCGCCCACAAATAGCTATTTTTTATCCAATCATATTTGAGCTTTTTCGTCGTCAAAAATGTTTTAGCTTAAACAATTCTATACTCTAAGGAATAATAGTAATTTATTGGCTTCCAATTGAATTTTTGTAATTGAAAAAATGGTAATATAGTTTTCAAAGAAGTATGGCCACTTTTGAACTCTAATAATAATAAGTCTATATTTAAAGCAATGTTTTTTTTTTGGTTATTTCAATGATGTTTTGTTGAAACAGTATTAACTTTAATATAACCAAAGTCAGAGTGGTCAAGAATAATACTATTATTGAAAATATCATAGCAGTTTTTTCTGTCTACTGTCTTAAATTTATTTAGTTAATTCCGGGACAGGGTTAAATTGTTAAAACCTAAAAAACAACTAAAAGATCTAAATTACAACCGGTACAAAGTCTAAAATCTTTTAAGCGACTTCCTAAGAAAATGCGCTTATCCAGCATTTTTTTATTTCATAATACAAAAAAGTACTCCTATAGCAATAATTATTGCTGCCATTAATTAGTTGTTGGTATATTAAAGGGCTAAACTATCTGACAACAAGCCATCGGTTAGCACAATGTTGCGTGGCAATATACCAGAGGGGAGGTACTTTTAAAGCTTAGCTCCTCGAATCCCGACCCTACTGTATGACGGATTATTCGCAAAAAAATCCGTTTTCATATCAATAATATCAACTTTGGGTAGGTTTGTTGGATCCCCACGAACAAAACCTTCTTCCATTTTCACAATATCATAATGCAAAAAAAAACGGGAAATGTAGACCTCACTCAATAAACATCACATGAGCATACTAAAATAATAGACCGAAATTCAATCGTGTAAAGTACAATGACGTTGGTGCCGGCGGAAAGATTGTTGCGTCGCCGTCTCTCTCGAGCCTCGTGTGACTTCATTAACAACCAGTGGTTAACTAAAAGTTTTCCCTACGCCGGCACCAACGTCATTGTACTTTACACGATTGAATTTCGGTCTACCTAAATATAAAGTAAACACGCGAAAGCAACAGCAGGCAGCTAGCCCGGCTACAGTGTTGTGTATTCTGACGTCACGAGTCGACACAGGCCGGGCGCGTAGTAATTAAAAATTTAACATAGAAGAAATTGAATTGATAATGAGTTCGTCAATTTTGACTAGTTACGTGAAAGACTATTAAATGATGTTGAAGTAACTCAATATTTCTTTAATAGGAACCTTCCATATTACGTCTCCGGTTTCTCGTCAGCCTTGCAGCGTTTTTCATTTGAACAATTCGTGCGGTGTAAGTGTATCTATCTGCATATTATGTTATTTTATATTGTTAACAAAGGATAGAAATACATTCAGTGTGCACTAATTTAACCAAACCAAAGTTTTCGATATATCAAGAATTAGTTATCGATAGTTTATCGATTTGTTATTGAAAATATATCGATAAATAAATATCAATATAATTTGCTAATATATCGATATATGGAAAATATCTATGTATCGTTGCCATCCCTACTCCTGAAACTACTGATACGGGAGATAAAACTTACACAATTTGTGTGTGTATATTAATTCAGCTCCAACTTAATCCAAGTTGATTCATAATATGTTCTACATGAACATAATCTATATTTCCTTCAAAAAATAACAGTAATAATGGGCTCCCAGGAGTCGCATTCTTATTATTTTCTTTTTGTAGTAAAAATGCAGTTTTATTAAAAAGTGAACATACCACCCTGTTAAAATCACAAACTTTACTTCGCGAAGGCAACAACCGTAGTTTATAAAACATGTCGCTGCATTTTGTATTTTAGTTAAATTAAAGAATAAAATCCAAGACGAAAACATTTTTAGGTCATGAAATTTCAATTTTCGCGAGACGAAATTACCAAGAATAACAATTTCATTTCGCGAAATAACTTAAACGAATTTAAATAATGGCAATTTTAATTGGTGCGGATTTAACTGTATTCTTTTCATTTATAGCACTAATTACCTAAGCGTGGGACTGGCCGTAGATTAGGAAAATTGAAATAAATTAGACTGGGACGACGCTTGTACTGTTTATGAAGAAATTCGCGAAAACAATTTTTTTCGGTTATACAGGGTGGCGCAAAAGTCCCTCATGATTTTAAATTAAAAAAAGTATATGCAAAGTGAACTAAATTTTTATTCTGAAACTCATAATACAAAGTGTGTTTCTTGAAGTTTTTTTTTCACCTATTTACGAAAAATGATGTCTAACAAATGATGTCCCCTTCGCGATGACAAATATGAGCTCTTTTTAGCACATCTTCCAGGACCTTTCTCTTAAGTTTCTTGGGATATCCCCAAAATCTCTCGCCTAATATTCGCTCTAAGTTGTTCCAAGCATTGCGGTTTGTTTATAAAAACCCTTTCTTTCAGATAACCCCAAAGAAAATAATCTGGAGCAGTGAGATCAGGAGATCTTGGGGGCTGTCTCAAGTCTCCATTTCTCGAAATTAATCGATTCCGGAAATGTGTCCTCAAAAGACCAATTGTGGCTCTGGCAGTATGGACAGTGGCACCATCTTGTTGAAACTAATCATGTTGATCTTCTTCTTGTCGTGGTAAAAAAAGTTTTCCAGCATTTCCCTGTATCGATCTCCATTTACCGATGGTGTGTGACCAACTTCATCTTGAAAAAATTGGGCCCGATTATTCTGTGGGCTGAAATTGCGCACCATACTGTCACCTTTTCGCTATGTAGAGGCCTTTGGTGAATTAATTGTGGATACATCGAATTTTGTTTGTTTACAAAGCCACATAGGTGAAAATGTGCCTCGTCTGACATCCACAATTTGTTTACAAAACCTTCCTCTATGCCTGCAAGATTTAATATGACTGGGCGCGCATGAAAGTCTTGTGGACTCAGTTGTTGCATATGGATGCATGTGAAGATTTTGTTTCAAAATGCGCTGCAGTGATCGTCGTTTGATCCCTAGCTGCAAAGAACGTCTTCGTGTTGAAGTTGGTGGTGCTTCATGAGCACTTTCCTTCGCGATTTTCCTGCCCTCCTTGCGTCTCCTACTGATCCTGTCTCTTCACATTTGGCTACAAGGTGCAATATCGTATGATTAGAAGGAGCATATCTTACAAAAATAACGGCGAAATTTTCTCTGAGTAGAAATAATCCTTCTTCCGTTTTCCAAATAAAAAGTTACGATCTTTATCCTTTCTGCAGGCGTGTATCGTTCCATATCGAAACTCCCAAGTATTTATTTTAATCTAAAAAAAGAAACTCAATAAATATTAATTCCACAAAGAAATGGTGAAATTAAAAATCGTGAAGATACTTTGGCGCCACCCTGTATTAGGAATTGGTGTTTTTTTCATATAAAAAGATGGCATGCCAAAAAATAGGCCTTACTAACAAAAAAACAAATTTTCGGGCTAAATTAGAACCTTACAAAATGCTATTCTATTGGTTGTGACGTCACATGTCATGTAAATAAAAGTGGTAAAATGGCTAGTACATAGTGAATTCCAGAGTTAATTTATTTTCTTTATTATCTTCCAGAGGTTAGGAGATTTTGTGGATAAGAAACATTACATTTGAATAAAAGGGATGTTTAACAATGACCGAAATGAAATTTGTACCAGGATTATCGGATAGTTTGCTGACAGTTTTTTTTTATCTAAGACATCCCACGTAGACTTCAAGCCTAAGTACTAACGTACCGTGGGGATCTGAAGAGAATGGAAATGTAGTCTATTGATACGGGATTTGAAGGATTGGAGGTTGGGACGGGAAGGGGAAACATCTGCAGGGAATTTGTTCCATAACCTGGAGACCCTAGGTATGAATGAGCGAAAGAAGTGATCTGTTCTAGGCCTTTGTAGTTGATGCGTATTTGGCGGATGGCCGATGATTTGTCTTTAAAATTTCGTTACAAATACTTATTATTTATTGTAAAAATTGAATCAAGAAACTTAATAAAAACAATATAATCAGCCACCTCTTAAATTTTTTACTATGTATTGGTTTGCCAGATCCCCTTGTACAGTGTTGCAATAACTGATAGCTTTTATTTGCAATAATTATTAAATTTATATCAGACGTTAGCTGGTAATATATTTTTTTCTCTTTTATTTATATTTTATCGTTCTCTATATTTCACTCTCGGGCTCTTCATCCCTTACGCAAGTAATCTGACTCTCATAGTTGCGACATTTCTCTATTTTTAGGTTTTTCTTTGTATACGACCAAAAATCGTCCTGTACAAGTACTTTACCAGGGGGTTGAGACAAAGTAAGGAATGACAAAACAATTTTTTTGTGATATTAACCGAGTCTCATTAAATAAAAGCTTATCATTCCTATCCATACCGTATTTTTGTTGAAATAAATTATCACAAAAATCGACAAAGTTTAATAAAAAAAAGTTTCCATTTGTTGCCAACTTCATGGACATGATAAACTGTAAATAATAGAGAATATTTAGATTGTCATACTTTTTCGTGGAAAATTTCTTTTCTTTATATTTTAATATAATTTATAACACACGATAGCTGGTAATATAATTTTTGTATCTCTTTCATTTATATTTTATCTTTTTCTCTATTTCACTCTCACGCTCTTCATCCCTTACGCAGGTTTATAGTTGCAATATTTCTCTATTTTTAGGTTTTTCTTTGACACAAAATCGTCCTATACAAGTAATTTACCAAGGGGTTGGGACAAAGTAGGGAGTGGCAAACCAATTTTTTTATAGTATTAACAGAGTCTCATTAAATAAAAGTTATCATTGATATTTATACCGTATTTTTGTTGAAATAATCGACAAAGTTTAATAAAAAAAGTTTCCATTTGTTGCCAACAACATGATACACTGATTGTCACATTTTCTCGTGGAAAATTAGATTTCTTTATATTTTAATAGATAGGCATTGTAACATACCAAAATTTTATATTATTTACAGTCACAAAAGATTTTCATCAACTTTTCTAGCCTGTAAAAACTTTTTTTTGTTATTACAAAGGTTTGTTATGTCAGTTCATTGTTAAAGCACATGGATGAATAGCTTTTTAAAAGTCATCAATAACATATTGATGATTTATCTTTTATGTATACATACATTTGCCAATAAAGGAGCTGATACTCCATTATAATATTAATTATATCAACATACACAGAAAAAAATTCAATTAATATTTTTATAATTTTTCACAGTACCTATATGGTTGGTTCTAATTGGACTAAGAATTAACAATGTGGTTATAACTTCAAAAGTATTACTCGTATGCATTTTTTGGCAATTTAAATTTAAATCAAAAAGGAAATAAAGGAAAAATAAAAAATGACAAATTTTCTTAAAATATCTTATATCTGAAGAGGAAATTTAGTTTTCAATCACTTCTGAGGGTTTTTAGGCTGCAATATAAATATTTACAGGATGTGATTTAGACGGCAAAAATAACCGAATTTTTAACAGGCATTTGAAAGATCCCTATTGCATAATTCATAATACTTTCTCGATTCCCATTATCTCGCAAAAATGTAATTCAAATTTTCCTTTGAGCTATCTGCTATTGTTATTTATGGAATTGAAGAATCGTAACGGGAAGTTGTTGGCAATTTGTATTTTTAGTAGATAGTTATGTTGGAAAAGTCTGTGGTTTGCATAGAAGTGAGTACTAATAGCAACGGCGCGCCACTTTCGGTTCACTACCATTATCCTGCTATCGAAGTATCGGGTATCTAGGCAAATAAATCGAACACTTTACAGATACACAAACTCCAACTATATACTACGAAAATGTCTAATAAGCACAAAATAATCAAAATAATGGCAAAATGCTTTCTGAAAATACCGAAAAGAGACAACAATGTTTCTAAAAACAAACTTAGTTTTTCACACGTCATAAATTAAAATCGGACTGGACGGCTCTATAAATAGCGAAGAAACGTGTAATAGACAAGACCGGTTGAAGACTGCCGGGAAAAAAGCTGTGCCGGTGCAAAGGCGTAAGAAAAGCATGCCCATCTACACGGCATTCGATGTGAGGTGCTGCACATATTCCACCTGTTAACACATTTCCGGCTGCAAGGATTAGATGCGGAATATGTATCTTCGTCGCCTACATGTAAATATCTGGCCATTTATAAATCCATCTCTTATCAATTCAGCAATTGTCTGTGTCCACGAGTCGTTTTCTGAATTAGGAAATGTTTAAATTATAAGTTGGCAAATATTTTGACATGTGTCAATAGCCGCCATTAAAATCTTAGCTGATACTGAGTTTACCAGTGGTTAACATTTACACAATTTTTTGCAGAACAAAACTGTTTCTTCTTTGCACATATTCTTCCGTCTAAAAGCTTTTTCGGCTAATTTGTAATTTATAGCTTTAAATTACTTTTGTGATCGAATTATATTTTAAATTAGAGTAGGTACCTCCATCCCGCTGCCACCTTATAACTTAAGGTTTCGCTGCTGCGAAGAGCGAATCGCGTTGTTGCCGATTCTTACAGTTTTTATTTTTTTACTGTTATTGCATTTAGTTTTTTTTTAACCAAGGCAACCCTTTAAGCCTAACGTACCGTGAGCGTCTCGAGAGAAGGGGATTAATACATTGTAAACTCCTAGTTAATTTTTTTTATTAATTATTCGAAATTTGAGATTTTGATTACAATTTAAATTATGGTTTTCATAATCGAGTACTACCGACTATGATGTAAGAAATCGAATTGTTAATTATTTTTTTTGAATGAAGGAAATCGGAGACCTATGTACACCTGGGGTATTTTCCTTGTTAGTAATCGTAACCAAAGCAACCATTATTATTCAAACGAATTTGCCAAGCGCATAGCAAAGAATGATGTTTTAAAAAGATATTCATAGCAGTATAACACACAAAAGGCACGTTCAACTTTTCTTTACAACTGAAATAATATACTAATAATAACGGAGGAATTTCAACAAGCTTCGATACGGTAGCATTGCATAATTCATCATCCTTTCTTATACCCTATTATTTCGCAAAAATGTAATTTAAATATTCCTTTGTGCCATCATCTATTCATTGTTATTTACTGAATTTATTTACCGAATTGAATGCCAAACAGAACATAATTCTCTTTTCGTATTTTTAGCTAGTATAGGGGTATATTTGAATATGTTAAATTTTATACATTAAAGACTCTATACGTGCTTTTGCACAGATTTGGTAGATGTGAAAAGAGGATGCTTCATAAACAACATAACATAGGACCAAAAAAACTGCCCAAAATATGCCATGGAATCAATCGTGCATGTCTTGAATTATTACTCTTGAAAGGTAACATAGGTCAAAGGTATATGTGAATGAAAATTTTTAATTTGAATTAAGTGTGGTTTTTAAAAATGGTATTTTTAAAAGAGTAACAATTAAAGAAAGTTGCTCGCAATAATATACGCTGACACTTGTCAAATCGAACGACGCGTCGGTATCAAACAATACTATAATAATAAATCCATCGCAACGCTAGACCCACTCGAAACTCAACATTTTTAAATGAGAAAATTAAAAAAAGGTTATACCTTTATTTTTCTATATTTAAACGACGTTTGAAGAAAAAATAGTATGTTTTATTCATAGTAAAAGCAACTTCTTATGACTCTTCTGTAATTGCCGGACGAACGAAGTGAGCCAAGCAAACCTACGGACTCGTCATAAAACTATCGCTTTTACTTCTAATAAAACAAAACATATTTTTTCTGTAGCTTCAGCACCTTTATCATCAAATAATCTTCGTCATCAGTGTCGCTCATAAAACGTTTTATTTGCTCTTTTGTTAAAATTGGTGACTCGGGGCGATATCCAACTGATTTTTTTCTTCAAATATTGAATGTTCTTTAAATTCTCTTATATCTATATTCTCTTTAGCATTCAGTGTAGTTTTTAACATCAGTGTAGAAGACTTCGATTTTTTTATTTTCCTTCGAAATACGCCAGAAAAACATTTTCATTCATTTTACCAACGTTTTTTTAATCACCATTCTTAAGGGTACGGCCAAATCAGCGACTTTGTCGCTGCGACGAAAACGCTGCGACAAATTTTTATGTCGCAGGAATATTTAAGTCTGGCCAAATTAAACGACTTTCAGTTAGTTTTACAATGGACGCGGAAGAAGAGGCATTGTTAGCGATTGCAGTTTCTAAATATCTCAGGCGAAAGAAATTGAAAAACAAAAGATTTGCAGTTCATCCTATCAATATGAAGAGAAAGAAACACGGCCAGTTTCACACTTTATACAATTTGTTACTAAAGGACGATGCAAAATTTTTCGCTTATTTTCGGATGTATCCCAAAACATTCGAGGAGTTGTGTGAATATGTGGCAAACATCTTTGCTGCTTGAAATACAATCCATTACTGAATGTCTGAGCTGGTCGCAACGTGTAGCCCGACGCTAATCTGGCCACTTGCATTAAAAACAACGGAGAGCGTTTTGGTCGCCGCCGCAGAAAGTCGCTCTCGTTCGCGACAGTGCTGCTGTCGGTGCACATGAAACGCTAGATTTGGCCAGGCCTGTTTAGTTACATTTGTTGTCAAGCTGCGACTGAGTCGCAGCGTTTTCGTCGCAGCGACAAAGTCGCTGATTTGGCCGTACCCTAAAACTGCCTATATCCTGTTTCATACTGTTGCTTAAATTTTGGGGGTATTAGATTTAAAACTGCTATATTTGCTGGTTCTAATATTTCCAGGGGAGTAGCACTAAAATTTTCGTCACTACTAATTTCCATTATTTTGTAGGAAAAAGAACTTTTAGGACCTCAATATAGAAATGACAACTATAATTGTTTGTCAAAAAATATAATTATATCCATAGTAACTGAATCTACGCTCACTTGTATTTTTATGCTGATTAAAATAATTCAGTCGTTGTTATGGTTTTAAGAAAAGAGTTATAGAAAAAATATTGTGTCAAACTCGCGCACGAAGTACTTTTGGTGCTCCCAAATTGTCTTTCTTGAACACCAAAGTACTATTTCGTGCACTAGTAACACCAATATCTATTTATCTGTGTACTGACTTTTATTTGTTTTTTTTATCTTCAACTCACTTTAGTTAAAAACTCTTACAACAGGGAGAACTCGTCTACACATCCGTTAAGAAATTGTGCGTAAACAAACACCAAAAACGCAATACCGGACGAATTGAGAACATCCTTCTTTAAAGTCGGTTAAAAAGGTATTTAAATTTAAATCTATTACCGGTACCAAAATCCAGTGCTTAATCACACCAGAATAAACGGCAGATAATTTCATTTATTATAGATAGAAATTACCAATTTACCCCAGCTTCTGACCATGACGGGTGATGCTTTGTTAAAAATTAAAACAAAGCGAAGATAAAACAGAACACCAATAATTCCACCGCCATTTTCAGGGAGTCGATCGATAACGCATCGTTGCATAATTTATTTTACAGCGCGGACTCGCAAAAAAGTAATATGAATTTTCCTTTGAGCGTGTACAATGTATAATCATTTACTGAAATAAAACCAAAAAGAAAGTAATTTCCTTGCTATATACATACATATTTCAGCGAAGAAGCATATGTTGGCGTTGTTTGATGTTTTATACATAATAAATCAACTATTTTATAGCCATTTGTACAATAAATTATCAGTGGCGTTTTGAAAGCAATTTTCTTGAAGCTTTACCCTAACAAGGAGGTTATTTTTATTTATACCTAAAACCGATAATATGAAAATAACCTTTTGTACTTGTCACTACTAAGAAATACCTTACTTATTAATTTTATTATTAGTAATTATTTTAGAATTAAACATACCTCAATGAAACTGCGAGCGGTTCTTTTACTACTTATGTATCATAAACAAAAAAAATCAACACATAATGATAGACAATTTTAGCCAAATTTCCACTTTTATTTGATACTTATAACATGACGCGTTTCGCTATACTATGGCTTCATCGGATGTTTGTTACAGACTGAATCTTAAACTAAGAGTTCACAAAGGTGTCATAAAATACAACAATCTACGTAGATAAATAAAATTTTAATTTATGTTTTATTATTATACTAATTTACTATGGGGAATTAGCACTGGGCTTCATTTAAATTGTAATAAGTTATACCGAAAAGTAAACATTTTTTGTAGCTAAATTATCCTAGTAATTTTCTTCAAAATATTTTTTTTGGATTTGTAATGGCTTCCTTAAACGATTTATGTAATAAAATAAATATGTGTATATTCCTTATTGAGTCAACTTTTTGAAAATGATGAACAGTTTTAACCATAACTTATAATTTCGGGTCTCCGGTGGCCGAGTTGGTACGGCGCCAGCTTTGCGACCGAGAGGCGCGGGTTCGAATCCCGCTTCGACCATGGATATTTTGTGATTGTTGTTGGAAGGTGGTAGAGGAATTTTTCCTCGACTGAGGTGGTACCACCCCACACATCCTCTTAAAAGGCTGGTGAAATCCCAACGGATGTTTCCAGCTCTGGATGTGTGAGTCGATTCCCCAGTAGACCCACGGTACATATTACTTAGACTTCGGTCTTCGTGGGCTGTCAGAAGATAAAAAACAAAAAAAAATAATTATTGAGATATATCACAACATTCTGATTCCAATTTTTTTGCTCGAATTTTTCAACCTTCTCTTAGCTAAATCTTTTGAACAGATGTATGTAGATTGAGTTTCATTTTTTTTTTGATTTGCTGACAATTGCTTTATCTTTAAAATGAATTCCTAAACCATCGTATTCAAAGTACCGTTTAAGAGATAAGTACCAAAAACTGACGAAAAACTCATTTATCCATCTTTATTCAGGATTATCACAGCTATTTAAAAATATTAAACATTTCCACCAAGAAGATATCGATTAAAGGATTTAAAAGAAGATTATACGCCTTCAAAATTTTTATACTATTTTTCTCCATAAAATAAAGCCGCTTAACCTAAAAAAATTAGGAAAATCAAGGTTTCCTGTTAAACTATTGATTTAGGATTTTCATTTTGGGCTTAAATTACTTAGGTCACACCACTTTAACAAAACCTAAAAAAAATGGGAGTGGGAAGACCTTTGGGTTAAACTTAGTCGAGACACACCGTGATCTCAATTAGTAAGAGCTTTTGCAGTGGTGTGGATGCGTAATCTTTTCGGCTAAATTTAGATTCTATCTCGGTGGTCGTTTTGAGTTGGGTTTGAGTGAAAGAACTATGCTAAGAAATATACTATTTTACAACATAAAATCAACCGAAAATACAAATCGCGGCAAAAAAGATGATTTTGTAGCACTGGGAATACAAAAACCGACACTGAATTTTTTATACTAACTATATTATAAAATAGTCACATTTCTGTTGAATTGCACTATATTTTACAAGCGATGGGCAGAATCGGATTATTTTAAAATCGGATTATTAATCGGATTAATAATGTTAATTATTTTCATAATCGGATGATAATTCAAATTATATTACCACTCATTAGTCGTAATAGATATAAACTAAACTTCTGGTGCTGCTAGGACCAAATAGCATTGTTGCCAATTCTTACAGTTTTTAGTTATTATTTTTGTCACCAAGCCTGATACCCAATATTTAAAAAATCTGTTAGTATTATACTGTACTTACATATTTTTTACTTACTTTCTGTTTATTTTTGCTTGGGTTAAAGACCATATAAAGCCAATAAAAACCATATATTTCAGTTTACATTATTGTCCGAGCTATTTTTGGCCAAAAAAATAACATTGGGTTTTTAGTTGGGGTATTATAAATAAATAGAAAATAAAAGATGCTTGTTTACAAAAAAAGAAAAACACAAAACAATAAAGTCAATAATGTAAATAAGCTTGTATCGTTAAGTAAACAGAGAAATCATAAAAAGAAAACTTGTTCGGGGGTGCTGAATAAACAAAAATATGTGCTCCCAGCTGCTTGTTTATAACCATTTTTATTACGTTATGAATTTCAAGCCACAAACTGAAAAATATATTTACTACTAGCACAGACTTGAAAACAGTTATTACTGGGAGAAAAAACTTAATAGATACACGCTGGTGAACCATCAGACTAACAAGTTTTTATTTAATTATGGGATATGATAAGCATTGACTGAAAAATAAATAACTGAAACGGATACGCTTTTTTCTTGTTTACTAACACAAATATTGGTCCATATTAAAGAAAAATTCCACATTGTATGTAATTTCCATTTCTTGCGAAGTATATACACAAAAAATTTAGTATCAAATTAATGCTAGTAAGTAAAGTGTTCACTTAATATCCGGCATTGTCAAGCTACTTATGTTAATCCAGAATATGACATATAAATCTCAAATCCTTTAATTAGGTATAATACCGGAGAAAAATCAAGACAGAGAGAAGAATATCTCTTCTTGCCGCCAGCTCGACAACGCCATGGTCTTCAAACGGAACACCCCGAGATTGGCGCGTGGGATTCTCACAATCCACCCCGACATAGCCAGTGCGGTAGCAATATGGTAAGCAGAGAGAGTTTTCTATGGCGCGTCGCGTCTCAATACTCACTCTCACTGTGCTTTATACCATTCATACGGACGGGATATTCTATTTTTAACGCGTGGCTACATTTTCGGAGAATCTTTTAAACTTTTGATTGCTGTTTTTCATATGTGTTTTCTTATTTTGCAGCATTTTTTTATAATAACTCAAAATCTGCAACGCACGCCCGTGGCAGATTTATTTCAACGTCGGTACTCGAGTGCGTCGTCGGGCCGCTTTGGAGGTCATAGAAAGCAAATCGTATTTATGAATGAAAGTACGAGATATTCTTCTCTCTGTCTTGGTTTTTCTCTGATAATACCATAAGTGATATAATTTTACCAGAACATTTTTGATTATCAACCAAAGTTTGTTGCTTAGCAATTTCATGAATGACATTGTTAACAAAATCACGAACTGCACGGAGGTAAGCGATTTTGGATCAATTTTATCAGAGAAATTGCTTAAATCAAATAAACTCAAGTTTAATATTCAAACATTTTCCCAGGGAAAATTCTATCATAAATGCTATTGGTCATGAATATTTCACCAATAAATAATTAAGCCGAAAAACAAACAAATTTTTATTTAAACCGGAAATAAAAATTAACAATCAATTTAATTTTTATTGTAATTATTGTATAAAATATTGAAAACACAGTTTTAATAAATTAGGGGGTTTCTGTTGTCAACCTAACTGTGATGAGCAATAACATTAGCGAGATTTGAGCAATGTGTTTTAGAAATTGTAGTTCCTGTTTCATTGATATCCCTCATGGGATTCACTATTATCGTATGATGATGTGAATCCATTTGGAGGTAGACAGGGGTTACATTTTTTTATCGAAGACATCCCATGTAGACTTCAAGCCCAACCATTTACCATTTGCACAACTTTTTAAGCCTCCTTGTGCAGTTTTAGGAAATATTCTTCCTGTAAAGTTTCTCTGTATGTCCATTTCATCTTTAAAATAATTGGTCTTAAAGCAAGCGGCTTCATTATACAGACACATATATGAAACAGCTTCCTCTGCAGCTCGTCTATACAATCTTCATCCCAGAGTAAGGCCCATAGCATAAATATGTTTCATATCTAAGGCTGTGGCACTCTCCTTTCGTTTATCTGACTTTTCCTGTAGCATTTTTCTTTTAGCCTTTCGCACATCTCGACCTTTCATAAAACGTTAGTCAGTAAATGGACCAAAAGAAATATTAAACTCACAAAAATACTTTTCCAGCAACATTTTTGCGGTAGAATTCCAAATATATTTCACACAGCTCTCCTTGTAACTTCTCAATTCAGCAATATTTTGGTTCATGTTAAATGTCCGATCTTGAATTATTTTCGCAAGTGCCGATGTTAATTTCTTTCGTCATGAAAGGCCATGAATTGATGCCATTACGGTATTAATAGGAACCGTTTTTTGTACGGCTTCTTCAATTTTTTTCAAAGAATCCCAGACCAAAACACGAGATTTTAAACGCCGGCTAATTGACAATAACGTGACATCCACTAGCTTCTGTATTAATTATTTTTTGACAATAGATAGTTAAAACCACGGAACCCAAATTTATTCGACTATAGGTGTCCTTTGAGAGTTTAAAAAGCTTTCGTTGGCTTAGCAATTTTATCCGTGAAAAACAGGTAAAAGTCAATTATAGTTATTTTCCTAATAAGTGCGCAAAGTAAATATTTTTCCGAACGCGACTGCCGTTGCACGAACGACGCGAATGGAGAATATTATTAGAGTTAAACGCAACGCATATAATGATATTTGCGATTTTATACGCTGTGGGGGCGAGCATGTAAAAAAATTTTAAACAATTAATTTGTTATTAACGTCCATTAAATTATGCTATACAAGTTTTTTCTTTGTAGCATACAATTAGAAAGCTAATACAACAATAAATACAATGGTGAGAAAACAGTATCAATCCAATGACTAGAACCGGAGATATTGGATTTGCAATGTGACAAATACAAGCAACCTATTAAAATTCATAAAAACATAACTCCAAAGAAATATTTTTAAAAAAATTCACAATACACGTGTTAGCTAATTTATGTATATTATTTTTAAAAAAAATTCAAATCAATTGAAACTCATGAAGACTTTTAGGGGTACGATTTGTAAAGGAATGACTCATATTCAAGATTTTTTCAATACTGCTGATAAAATGGTATAAAAATTTATTGCAACTTTAACGTAGAGACCTACCTTAAGAGCAAATTTCTAAAAAGCTAATATCCGGTCCTTAAATTCTTTGTGCCACTGGAAGTTTGACTTGTCGTCAAGTATATGAAGGAATGAATTTGAAATAAAATTGCACCTAACATGTTTCCTGTTATCTACCACAGCAATGCTTAGTTACCCTGATTAATATTATCATGCTATTATGTTAAGTTATCAATAATACGTGTTACGTCCACACCGGATAATCCGATTCCCCTTACGTAATTGTTGTAGTATCGAGACATGTAAATGTTCGTTGTTGTTTATACCCAAATATCGCACCATCTCCTCCATCAATGGCCTTTACAATTCGAACAATTGATTATAATAGTCTATTGTTTTAGGGCCATCCTCTTGCAAGGCAAGCAGAAGCTGGACGAGGCGATCCAGAGCTATCAAAGAGCTATCCATTTTAGGCCGTCACTAGCACGTAAGTAGACTTAAGATTTAATATCGATAATACGAACAACAATGATATTATACAGAGTAAAAATACTTATATGCGTGTCCAGAGACGATCTTAACAGATGGGAAACTTTTTTATTTTTGACTTTACGGAAAAAGTTATTCTTCATAAAAAGTTCTGCTTGTTGAAGAAGATAATAAAAAAATTTGGTAAAATTTACTGGAACTTTTTGTACACGGAATTATTTGAACTTCTCATCGACTACCACTGGATATAAGAAACACACTGTGGTTCCAACATGACGGTGCTCCATGTCACAGCTCTGCAAGAGTGAGTAGGCCACCAAGGTCCCCAGATATATCCCCCCTAGATTTTTTCTTATGGGGATTCTTAAAAGAAAAAGTATATGCCCACAGACCTTTCGAAAACATAGACCATTTAGAGAGAATTATCAGAAAATGTGTCCAAGTAATGCCCACTTAGATGCTTAGAAAAGCAGTGGCGGAATATTCACGACGTACAATAGTTTGTATGGAAAGAAACGGTGCTCGTGTTGAAGCTTAGTGTAGTATTTCATAAAATAGTATTGTTGTTTATTTTGGTAATATATTATGTAAAAAACATTTACCTATTTCAAAACACTTTTTTAAAAAAATTATAGGTACCTGCATATGAATGACCATAAAGTTATTTTGTCAAATTTCATATTCAACCACTTTTCAGTTCTGGACAACACTTTCTTACGTTATTGTACTGTCCAATTAAAATTTAAGATAGTTTTCTTTCTACGCCATTTATCGTCTATGCTGGGTCAAAATTTTTGATCTGAGTGTTATTTTCTCAACAAGCAGAACTTTTTATGAAGAATAGCTTTTTTCCGTAAAGAATAATTTATTCCTTCATTGGAATTTAAGACTGTAGTAAATTTTTCTTAACAGTATTTTATACACAGGGAGTTCCACCATAAAGACTATTAGCCATAAATGAATGCGGTAAGGCGTAAAAAAATATTTTGTTAAAGTTTGTTCATTGTATGAAAGTTGTAACGGTTTTCATTATATTTGTTAATTATTCATACACAGGCTGTGCCATATTATACGATATATATTAAAAATCATCAATTTTCATTACAGAAAAATATCTGCAAGTTCAGGAATACTTACCGGCTAATTTTCCCTGATAAGTCGTATACTGTCGTATATGTCGTATATGCCGCACTCCTAGACAAACTACCTTATTATGTCTCCCTAATCCCTTCCTCCCAAACTATGTACCCGAATGGGTAGCTTTCTCTCTAATCGGCCCATATCTGTCGCGGTGGACGGTCACACATCTAACTTCCATCCTATCAATTCTGGCGTACCCCAAGGTTCAGTGCTGGCACCAACTCTAGTTCTTCACATTAATGACCTGGTCTCTTCAACTACCAATCTTATCCAAAGTTGCGCTGCACTCCAACAATCATTTTTCCAGACAAGTCCCGAATCAAGAGCCAAGAGACTGGGATGCCATAAACCTTATTCAGTTCAACCCCTCCAAAACCCAGTATTGCTACCTGTCACGCAAAAAAATCCGGAAACTCTTATCCTATCGACATGACTGGCTGAGCCGTACAGAACAATGAAACGTTCGATCCTGTTCGCATCGCTTTTCCACATGGGGAGCGGCATCGCCTTCGACACTTACCATCCTTGATTCTGTCCAAAAGAGAGCCATTCGACTCATCATTGATCCAGTCTTCCCAACAACTCTCTTCTCTCGCTTATCGCTGTGCTGTTGGGGAACATGCAGATACTTAGAAAGTATAGCAAATCGTTTGTTGGGGATGTATCCCTTTTCTACCGATACTTCCATGGAATTTGCTGTGAAGAACAGGTCGCTATAATTCCCCCCTTGACTGTTCCTAACAGAACAGCACGGGGTGCATTACGTATGCATCCCTTTACTGTCCACTTGCAGAAGCCTAGAACATCCCACATCTCTCGCTCATACATACCTAGGGTTTCTAGATTATGGAACAAATTGCCTGCAGATGTTTTCCCTTCCCCTCCCAACCTCCAATCCTTTAAATCTACATTTCATTTCTCTTCAGACGCCCACGGTATGTTAGTACTTAGGCGAAGTATACGTGGGCTGTCTCAGATAAAAGAAATCCCGGGGTACGACACAAATTAAATGTTCATATTAATAATATATAAATAGTATACGGAGGGACGAAAATATTTATACTAAAATTTAAATTAGACTGCCGAAAATAAATATAGTGTTAAATCGAAAATATATTTTTTTATGTATCAAATAAAGAGATATTGTCAACATAACTATCGAATCGAGTTTCGTACTCTAATTTTTTTATAACCGATTCCACGTAACAGCTTTTATAATACAATTTTTTCATTTCCCTTTTTTATATTCGACATTCAGTCCAACTTCAATACATTCGAGTATCATAATTCCACAATTTTCAATTACCAGTATAGTGGTAATATTGTCCATTATGCATCTGATGGCAATATTACGTTTCAAATACGCATAAATGAAGCAAAAATAGTACGTATTACTGCGGATGGAGCTTTCAATGCGGAATTTAGGTGGTCGTTAGTGTTCTAATAAACCTAATATGGAACAACTAATTGGAAATATGTAGTTCCTTTTGTTCAGTTAAATTCGTATCACATTTTGATATACCCGGGATTTACTAACAAAGGTATAAGATACTGTACTATAAGTACTGATTTAAATTTACTACCTAGATATAATAGTTGATCACTTAGGTTTTGACAATTTTTTGCACTGTCATTGTGGGTCAATAGTCATTAAGAGCATATTTTGCTATTTTTGCGAGTTGCTTGCTTTACAAATAATTTTTATTCTGTTTTATTATTATTTATTATTAGAAAGCGGAATACATGCAACTTTTACATATTTGGATCAATTTAATAAAATAATGCCTTAAAAATGTATTATTATGCATATTATAGGAATTTTAAATAAAATAAATTTTAAAATTGCATGTTCTATCCACTTTTATGACCACATCGTAAATTTAGTACTGGTTTAGGAATTACAAGATGCATTGTCAGGTATCAACACCAGCCGACGAATTACATACGCAAATAATAAAAAAAAACATCTTGTTTGCTAGTTCAGTTATTAAAATAGATCGTATTGTGAAAGTGTTGTGTACATTCTAATATTACTGATTGTGTTTATAAATATTAAAAATGCCGAAAACTTCTTTACGGGTAAAAAATTTCCCAGAGTTGGCGAAAAAGTGTTTTGCAAAGCTTGTGCTAAAATTCTTCCGTGAAAAAATTTCCGGGGTAGATCAACACGTAAAAACATCAGCATTGCATAAAGCAATGCTTAAAGACATGAAATCAGGACCAGTGCAGCAGTCTGTTAAAACATCATATATAACAACAGTGGTGACAAAATGAAAAGTGAAATGGAGGGATTTAATCATGACTTGTGTAGAGCTTTGGCCTCAGCCAATATTGCTTTAAAAAACCTACAAATCAACAACTAAAAGAATTTTTGTAAAACTACTGTAACCAAAATATCCCGGATGAGTCTGCATTAAGCAAGAAAAATGGGCAAATAGTGTTTGAAACCGTAATCCAAGAAATCGAAGTCGTGCTAAACGAAAATAATTTTTACATCATTGTTGACGAAAGCACAGATACCTGTGGTCGCTATATCGTGCATCTTATGATTGGAACCCTAAAAGACGATGAACTAGGAAAGCCATACTTAATTGCATCAAAAGATTTACATAAAACTAAAAACGTGACTGTAACTCGTTTCATTCAACAATCAATATCGGAATTTTTCTTGCCCAATCAAGTCCCAGTTGAAAAGTTTAGTGTTTTTGTATTGGATTGAGTAGTCCGTTACTTTATAATATTGCATTTTTATATAGAAATGTAGACTTTGTTTAATATCACTTTACAAATCAAAACTGAACTGAGTTCAGTTTGATAATGTAGTAGTACTACGAAACTGCAGTCACTCTTCTGTAAATATAAAATAAAGTGATATTAAACAAAGTAAATTGTCTACATTTCTATATATTTAGTGTTTTTGTCCGATGCAGGACCATATTATGGTGAAAGTGGGACAAAATCTAAAAATATTTTATCCCAATATGGTTCATGTTACTTGCCTGCTACATGGATTAAACCGGGTCGCTGAATCAGCCAGAAGTGAGTACCTCTTATTAAATAAATTAATTTCAAATCTAAAAAAGAATTTTTAAAATCATCTTTAATAGTACAACTATACAGTGTAAGTTTTTGAAAAACTGACGTAGACAAATTTTTTTATTTGAAAAGATAGACTGGTACTTCCAAGAGTAAATTTGTATAAATTAAACTAACCAAGAAAAATCAACAATAACAAAAATTTCCAGCGTTGCCAGATTGCGCTGTTGCCAATTAAACAATATTTTTTAAATGGCAACACCGCATTTTCTTATCATTATTTAAGAGATCTCAAAATTGGGAATAAAAATGTGTAGTAAAATTTTTTATTCGAGTAGCCGTTTTTGAGCAATCTGTCAAAAAAATTAAAATAATCCGCAGTCTATTAGTAACAAAATATTTATTTGAGAGCACAAATTCTTCAATAAATGCTCAAATTGATGCCCTCCTTGTAACCTACATCAGAAAACCCGTTTTACAATATTACTGTAAACGTTTTCCAATATAGGTATCGGGTGTAATGCTATTATTTGAATTTTTTTCGACGGATTGCTCAAAAACGGCTACTCGAATTAAAAATGTTACTGCCCATTTTTTACTCATAACTTCGAGATCTCTTCAATAATGATAAAAAAATGCGGTGTTCCTGTTTAAAAAAGTATTATTTATGTAGCTATTGTGAAATCTGGCAAGGCTGGAGAAATATGTTTTGTTGATTTTTCTTAGTTAGGTTAATTCATACAACTTTGTTTTTGGAAGTACTCGTCTATCTTTTTAAATAAAAAAGTTAGCCTATATCAGATTTTAAAAAACTTACACTTTATAAGCAAAAATTGCCAGGAGCTAACTTTCCTCCGGAATCCGTAATCACCCGCTGGGGAACATGGATTAAAGCAGCGATATTCTACGCAGACCATTTTGAAATAAGCAAGGAATTAATTCTGGATAATACAGGATAAATCACAGTGTGCCGAAAGAAATGTCTAAGAAATAAGGCAGTTGCTAAGCAACTTAAGTTTATAAAGGTTAATTTTAGTTTTACACCAGATATAGTTTCCTTAAAAAATAAAAATTTAGGTATAAGAACATCCATTGATCTGAATAAAACATTTTCTGATAAATGTAAAAATATTCCCAGTGATATAGGTGTTAAAATAAAACAAAAATTACATGTTACTTTAGAAAAAAATGAGGGATTTAAATATTTAATGGAAATGGTAAATATCTTAGATGGTAAATTAACTGAAGAAGTACGTTACATGTAACTTGGCTATGTGCATTAATACCAAAATTATAGTTAACATCAGTAGATGTTGAAAGAAGGTTTGGCTTTAAAAATCAATTGTATGCGTTTTTTTAAAATTTTTTAATTTCTATGCATTTTGCATATTTAGGGTAAATTGTAGCATATTTTTGTTAAAAAGGATGCATATTTATGTGCATATTTTGTTTAAATTTAAATGCATATATTCCGCTCTCTATATTACGTTTGTTGTAAAATTTAAATATCCTAATGACATCATTAGGATATTGAGTTAGGTACTTTAAAATTTAGAAAGTTTTATGACATTAGGAAGCAAAAACGATTTGCTGCACTCAATAGGTCAACGTTATACTTTTGAAACGAACAATGCTAACAGTTAAGACTTATGACACCAACTAAAAATTCTTATTTTAACAAACAACCGGTTTGTGTGATTTACAAAGTTATACGCATATTTTAGGTGCAGGTAACAAACAATTCCTGTCAATAGTTCGTGATTAATCATCGGCCATTACTAAGCGCTTTTATCGCCGTCGCGCTTTAGATACCTATTAAAAATACTGCGAAGTTGACCTATAAAACACACAAATAACCTTTGTAAAGGCAATCGGAAGCTTTTTGATAAAACCCCCCGATTTTTTCGATAACCGGAAGGATTTTAACAGCGCTTTCGCTACCCATTTCCTTTGTGGCGAAAGGTTTAGTGCTCCCCGTGGTTAGAATAGCGTTACAATAGAACTGAATTCAAGATGGTAACACAACGTGCCCCACAAGAAGTGCTTAGACGAAAATGGTAAGAGACGAGATTTCATCGACAAAAAACTTATATATCGGGGTCGGAACGGTTTAGTTTTCTTGCTAACTTATTGGCATTTTTGCCTAGAGAAAAATTTGTTTGTTCAAAATTGGGTTATCTCTATATATTTATAAAAGAGGAAACTGACTGACTGACTGAGGTATCAATGCACAACCCACACCGCTGGGTCTAGAAACTTGAAATTTTGCGCAGAGGTTTCTTATATATCGTGGGCGTGCACTAAGAAAGGGTTTTTCAAAATTCAACCCCTAAGGGGGTGAAATAGGGGTTCACTGCACTGGCGCGGCTTGAAATGAATCTGTTGGCTATTGATTTTTCGGGAAAGCTCGAAGTCAGGTTCGAACGTGTCTATACTTCTTGCGTTAAACCTTCATTTTTAACCTACATACATTGTAATTTAAGGTTACCATATTTTAAGAGTTACAAAAAGATGACAATCAACAATTTTTTCAAGAAAATTATATTTTTGCATTATACTTGAGAGGTTGTTACTTTGGACTACTTGTCCCTTGTGCATTTTTTAGTAAAGTATTATAACATGGGTGTGTCAGTATCTATTACGACGTAAAAAACAAGATAAGCATCAGCGACGAAAATGCGATTCGACGACAAGGCAAATACGCACCTTAAACGTCACAGCAGGAAAGGAGAACAGTGGCGGGCGGCATTCGAATAAAAAATATTATTTTATTGATTTTTATAGTTTTTACGGTATTTGAAGAAAAAAAGATATTGCGGTAGGGTTCGCCATTAACATTAACCTTTCCGTGAAAAAATGGCCCTATAACACCTCCAGCCCACAAAGCACACTGCACGGTTACTCGAAGAAGATGTAAAGGTTTTTCTTCAATCACTAGAGGATTTTTACTTCCCTAAATCCTACAAATTTGCTTGTTCACATAACCTGCGGGGTAAGAATGACCTTCGTCGGAATAGATAATTTTATTGCAAAATTCCGTATTATTTCTAATTTCTTCTGAGATAAAATTAGCTACCGCATTGCGATGCCGGTGGTTCATAATTAAATTGCCGCGTCTCTGGATGACATATGCAAAATATAAAATTTCTAGGTTAAGTTGTTGAAAAATGGCGCCAAATCTAATCTCGAAGTAACTATTTACCCTTTACAATATTATTCAAGATTCGTCAATTTTTTTTCTCATATCGATTCCAGTTTTTTTGTGCACGTCTACATCGAAATCCATTAAATTAAAACGAACACACTTTACAACAAAATCATGCCGGCGAAGCAATCTCGGGGAGGCTGTTATTCTGCGTACTAAATTCAAAGTAATAAAAATATGCATACAAAGATGATATTACTGTTGTAAAGCCCCAGACTGGGATAAACCGGGATATAAGGGAGGGTAAAATAATGCGTAAAATATCCCTCGCAAAACCATCAATAAAACCCGGTCTGAACTCATGAGAGAGCTGTTGGAATCGAGACATTCGGATTTCTTAATAACGCCAATTCATATCTACGGACTGCTCGAATCCCGTCGTCTCTCGGCTGCTGCTCTGACATATTTTTATGCAAAACTCGTTCCGGTGCTGCCGGAATTTTATTGCCGACACAGCAAAATGAAGACGCGAACTGGCGGGTTTTCGGCTTGCAGTAGCGGAACCATATACATCACACAAATTGTGAAATATATTTTACAGCACAACAAAAGAATATTTTCGTCTTGGTGGCGGAAGGACAAGATCTAATTTTTGGTATTTTTGTTGTATTGAATCCAAAAATACCTCCCTTGAAAATAATAATGTCTTTAGAGACCAACAATGCATTTTTTATATGAACTTAAAATTTATATTCGATTTGCGGTACTGGGTTTTCCCGATCAAACCCGATGACCGTAAAACCCATCCTTTCTACCTATGGCAGGTTTCCTACCTGTGGTAGGAAGGATGGCATGGGTTTTACAGTTGGTATTGAATTTTAGTGGGTGAATGTGTGCTACAATTTTCTATAAAATAATAATAAGATTGAATAAAAACCATGCAGATCAAACACTATCGTATATTTAATTGAATACCAATTCACACACTCCATTGCATATTGAACAATACAAATTCAGTTCCTTTCAATTATTAGTTTATCATTGTTAACCTATAGGTTTATAAGATTGCTTGAAATATATGGGTTCATTCGTTTTTAGTAGATCGTCTAAATATGGCAGTATTTGATGTCCGTAGTAACCTATTCTAAATTCAATACAAAATATATCATGCTTTTGATCGTCCGCTCTTGGGTAGGTTTACGAAATGTTTTTTTTATCTGAGACAGTCTACGTAGACTAAGTACTAACGTACCGTAGGCGTCTGAAGGGAAGGGAAATGTAATCTATTGACACGGGATTTACAGGACTTGAGGTTGGGAGCGGAAGGGATAACATCTGCAGGCAGTTCGTTCCTTAATCTGGAGACCCCAGGTATGAATGAGCGAAAAAAGTGGGATGTTCTAAGCTTCTGCACCTGGACAGTAAAGGGATGCATACGTTGTTCTGTTAGAAGCAGTCAAGGGCGGAACTATAGCAGCTAGTTCTTCAGAGAAAAATCCGTGGAAGTATCGGTAGAAAAGGGTTAAATCCCCAACAGTGACCGTGGTTTCAGTAAAAGTTTATTTGTAAAAATATGCACCTCATTTTATGTTCAGTTATAACACTAATTAATTTAGTGTACCTAATTTGGGTATTTTTTTCTTTGTTTTAATAGGCATTGTGATAAAAAAGTAAATTTTAGGTGTCAATATAACAGAAAGGGTTTTTGTGAATTATGATATTCCATAATTACAGGAAAAAAATTAAAGAACCCATTTTCTTTCCCCTAACACGATTCAAATGAGATTTTGATTGCATAAAAATTTGTGGTGTCGCAAAAGCTTTTGTAATGCTTTTCTGGATATTAATGACACCTGAAAACTCGACATAAATGAGGGTTTTCCCTAGCTTTTTATGTTTGTTGTTCGTTATCCTTCATTCATGCAATGTACAAGTGTATAGAGTGCTGTAGAAATGATTATTATTCAGTATTATTTAATCATATTACTAAAATCCTTATACTTACTTATCGTTTTTAGAAATTAAGTTATATCATCAGTCAATCAATGATCCAACAGCTCTAAACCATTCATTTGCTACAGCACGAGAACTGTTGAATCTGTTCCTGAAAGCTAACATTTTTATGTAGCGGTCCCAAAAGCCAATACAACTGTCTATATTTGAGCCCTAATTCAGCCCGTTTAATTCTGATATGTTGCTTCCATCTTAGTTTCGCATCAAAGATCATCACCAGGTATTTAGCAGTGTTTTCAACTATGATACTACTCGTATTTATGTTGACTGGTTGATGATTGCGTATTCTTCTGTTGGTAAAGTTGATATCAATAGATTTTTGCTCATTAATCTAAATCTCCCAATATGTGGTCCAATTGTAAATTTGGTCGCTAGCTTGTTGGAGTTGGCTGGTTGCGACATCTAAACCTATTCCTATCGCTAACAAAACAGTGTCATCTGCGAATGTAGTCACAGTTACATTTTCTGTTTGTGGGAGATCGCAAGTGTCCAGTAAATAAAAGATGGGACAAAAGACGCTTCCTTGAGGCACTGCTTGCTTTAACTTCTTTCAGTTTAGAGTACCCATCCTCCTGTTTAATTCTGAACACTCTATCTATACAGTGCGTTTTTGTTAACTCGGGACATGGGATTTGCGTGGTAAATTTTTCACCCCATGTTAACTCTTATTCTCGCCATATCGCATCGCGTATGCGCGGAGCTGAGTAGGCCAAATTAAGAATTTTAAAAAACACGTAAGGACAAAAGTTGTTCCTTGTATCGTGAGAATTATTTTTTGTGGAAAAACTTTTTCTCTAAACCCAATGGTTCAGCACTCAGCAGTTATAAGAAAATAAACAATTAAATTGTTTATAACAATTGACCGCGCTAGAATTTTTCAATCCTGATCATTTCTGCTCAATCTACACCTAATTCTCAATGTTCATGATTTTTTTCAGATTTTTCTGAGCAATCCCTCTGGTGACAAGGGTGAGGAACAGCAATTTTAAGCGTTTTTCCCGAAAAATGCTTAAAAAATAAATCATATATATCGTTAAATTCGTGCTGCAATAAGCTTTCATTTGATACTCTACACGATGCCCTTGAAATTTGTTTTTCAGTTCCCAATTTACCCCCCGAAATTAATCCCCAGAATCAAAATTTAACTTTTTATACTTCACGTCTATAATTGGGCCACCACACTCTATTTCTGGTGTGCTTAGGTTTGCACACTCTATGTCTGCGCTAAATTTCAAATTTTTATGTAGTATAGTTTCAGAGAAAGTCGCCGGTGACAGACGGACGGACGGACGGACACCGAAGTGATTCCATAAAAATCAAGAAAAAATATACAGACTGCCTTTAAATTGTCATCAATTGTACTACTGCTAGACATAATGTACCAAGGTTGGGTAAGATTGATGCATTATTTCTAGGTGTTGTAATTTTTATGTGAAGTAGTATATTTTCGACACAACAAAGGCGCTCCATGCTATCGTTAAATTTATATTGGAAAAAATATGTCTAGAAATTTAATTATTAATTATTTAAAAAAATATTTTTGCAAAATTAGGTTTTGAGCATATTTTCCAACAATTTTCATAGATGACATTATTACATACTGGGAAAACTGCGTCAGTAATGAATATATTGTTAGTTTGTGGTTTTAAATAAACACGATATATGACATGTGATTTAATTTATGGACACGCCACTGTTCGCGGTTATAAGAAACAAATATAGAAAGCGAGTAATATGGAGAGACCTTATATTATACGAGTAGTCTTGTCTTGTTCTTTCAAAAGGAACGAAAAGATTTCAAAGGAGATTCTGATTGCAGGATAATTTGACATGTTAGGATGAGCTTCATTATTATTCTTTACAAACGGGTATTGGAATGAAGGTTGCATACAAAATTTTTCCGAGAAATTTCAGGTTTTCTGATGTAAACTTGAAATATATGGGATAGTTCGCATATTACCGGGTAATATTTGTATTATGGGACGTCTTGGATAACACGTCACGTCAGAATACGACACATTTTCCACAGATTTGCTAATCACATGACTATGTTGCGTTATACTGACATGTTCAATGAATTTTATGCATACTGAGAGAGAAGCCCGAACAGAAATTCTGCAGTCACCGAGCATTGGAGCAAGGTTTGTGTCTTGGTCATCGTAAAGAAATTTGATGGAGAACCTACTTGAAGAGATGGGTCAACTAGATACTTATCGAACTTTCATTAAATATTAATTTGTAACAATAAAAACGTAGTGTAAAAATGGCGACATACTTAAAGTGAACGACCACTTGCACGCGTATCCTCAGGAAAAGAAAACCGCGTACTAAATTGTAAACAATTAACCGCCGTGTTTTGGTATTTTGCGTTTTGTTTTACTTGCCGCATATATAGGTTATCCTGCTGGAACAAGAGCTAATGGAGTGGAGATACGTGCAACTGTTTTCTATGTTAAACTGGAAAATCTAGGATTCAGTTGTAACCAAATGCGAAACACTACCTTGATTAATGCGTTGCCAGCCATAACACGCTTCCTTCGCGGAATTCAAGTTAGATTCGAGTGTCTCTTCTTATTTGAATTATAATAATTATTATAACTTTTTAGAATGGAAAACATTTCCATACAAATTAAAAAGAAAGCATTATACATAGTTTTATCACGTTTTTCCTGCGTAAAAAACTGATTTTGCGACATTTCGACTATAGGAACGAGTAGGATTTCAATTAAAAGGGATATTGAAACTACTGATACTTATCTATTAAGCCTCGCAACCCGTTTTTGGTGTCATTTCGTCTATACCTATCGATGTTTCAAGCACACATTAAAGTTACCAGGACGATAATTTCAGCGGAGGAAAACTTATGGAAAAGATGGTCAATTTTTGCAGAGAGAAAGTCAAAGAACTTATGAAAACTAAGATCATGGTTCTAAGTTAACAAAACCTTTAAAAAACTCTTAAAAATCAAAATTCTCTAAAAGCTTTGACATTAATGCACGAGTGTAGAGTAAGTTTTAAAAACGAAATCACAATATTAATTAAATTTTCATATTTTCATATTTCAGTTTTAGTCTTTCACCTTTTTTAAACAATTTATCGTTTAGGTTATGTTAATGTTAATTACGCAAATTTTACCAGATTTCAAATCTTTCAAGATTAAAAAGGGTCTTCTTACAAAGAACAGAAAATGAAAAATTCTTCAAAAAGCGAATGGTTCCGCCGCTAGTATTAAACTCTGACGCAAACCCTGCATTTTGCTCCAGATTTTCCTTTAATATTGCTCTGGTATCTTTTAAATCATCAGTATTTAACGTTTTAAACCCTCAAATGTCTTTCCTTTTGCCGTTAAGCTTGCATTACTGTCACAGATTTCTAACGGATGGAGTTACGGATAAAAAAAAGGAAATAACACAAATTTTTTAACTTGAAATTTCGTATTTGGCTCATCAGAATTAATATTATAACTAAAGGAAAACATATGTTTATGTTTAACAAACATATGCAAAAAAGTTTGTAATTTTGTCACAGGGCGCTGCAAGAGCTTGATGCTGCCCGTTTGGTTCTAGTCCAGATCTACCAACCGAAGACTTTCAGAGCCTACACACAAAAGTGCTTATAAATATTAATAAAGTTAATAACTTGGTCTCTGACTCAGTAAATACATATTTAAGGTCGACAATGTGCTCTATAATACCAGTATGATATTGCAGTAGCCAACCACTGCAATTGGAGAATCAGCAGAGGAAGATTACTAGGTTCTATGACAAGTATTCTTTATAGTAACTGGTTCAGAATATAAAAATTATGTCAAAATCAAGTGGATCTAAGTCAGAACTACGGGAAGGCCATGGATGTTCACTGCCTTGCCCAATCCAGTAGTGAGGAAAGACCGTATTATTTCTTATTTATTCTGTACAACACTGAATGCCAAAGGCATTTTTCTCAAAAGCAGTTGCTTCGAGTAAAGTATACCTTCTTTAAGTAAAGAAGATAGCGGAATAAAAATTTCTTTAAATTGTCATTTAATGCCGTATCTCTCTTAGCTTTTGTACTATAATAAGTTAGATCAAATTGGCCTAAATTTGTTAAGATAGTTTCTGGACGCGCTACGTTGTATACTACTCCTATTTGGCATTGGCGATATTGATCGAGTATTATGAATAATGACTTCTTAGTCGCTTAATCCATAACCTATATGTACAAATGTATATATGCGAGACATCGCTTTGCAGTAACATTCGAAGAGAAAGAAGTTTACACACCCCCTACCTTCATTACATAAAATCCACAGTACAGTACTATGATTTTTAGTGTTCCGTGAAACGGAATACTTCTTATGGGCTCACTTCAGTGTCCGTCCGTGTGTCTGCCACAGGCTTTTTTTCTGAAAGTATTCTATGAAAAAATTTGAAACAGCACAGAAATCGAGGGTGGTGACCCAATTACAGACGTGAGGTCTAAAAAGTTGAATTTTGATTCTGGAGGTTAATTTGTGGGGGTAAATTGGAATATGGAAAAAAAATTAAATAGGGTGTCAAATGAAAGCTTATGGAAGCATGAACTCAACGATATATACGATGTATTGTTTTATTGCATTTTTTTAAACATTGTTCGGGAAAAACCCTTAAACATTGCTGTCCCCAACCCTAATCACCAAAAGGATCGCTCAGAAAAATCTGAGAAAAATCATGAACATTGAGAATTAGGTGTAGATTGCGGGAAAATTATCAAAGAGTTGAGTTTTGATTCTAGGGGTTAATTTGGGGGGGGGGGGTATATTGAACAATGTAAAAAAATTCAAGGGCATCGTGTATAGTGTCAAATGATAGCTTATTGAATTACGAATTCAACGATATATACGATGTATTATTTTATTGCATTTTTTAAACATTTTTAAAACGCTTAAAAATTGCTGTCCCCCACCTGTATCACCAGAAGGATCGCTCAGAAAAATCTGAAAAAATCATGAACATTGAGAATTAGGTATAGATTGAGCAAAATTATCAATATTGAAAAATTGCAGCGCTGTCAATTGTTATAAACAATTTAATTGTTTATTTCCTGATAACTGCTGAATCATTGATCTTAGAGAAAAAGTTTTTCGACAAAAAATATTTCTCACGATGGAAGGAACAGCTTTTGTCCCTACACTAATTGTGCAAGAATAGCTTGCACTTGACTAATTTTTCTATTTAATAGAACAAAATCTTGTTTATATTTGATTTACCTAATATTACTTGTTATATGTATAGTATTAAATCTTCGCAATTAAATAGAATCCGCATGTCTATAATATGGTTTTATAACGGCATTTAAAAAAGTCGTTATTGCCATTTGGCTGGTTTTCCCCATGTCGCCATTTCCCAAATTTAAAGAGAATTTTCAGACCCTTATGCATATTTAACATGGCAACCAGACATAGGAATATTTTTGTGGGCAGTTTGTCTTAATTTAGATTTACAAAACGTGTCGCTTAGATTTCAAGAGCTATTTTTTGTTTTAGTTTCGTTAATGTTTTGATGGGTAGAGTATTTACAATTTTTTGTGACAAAACTATCCTAATTTATTTACTCATTTATCAAAAGAGAAACTCTAAATTGGACTGTTGTTTAACAAAAAGAATAATGAAGGGCGTCGCAATAGGTACTTTTGGATTTAAATTAGGCGCCACTTTTTAAAAACGACTTAGCTAGTTAGCGACGAGCTTACTGCAGCTGGTTTAGAAACAAATTTGCAACGTTGTTTAGGCCTTCCCTTGCTTTCTTTAGTTTCTTTTCCCGGTTGCAAATATCTTGGGCAGACAATAGCATGGCTTCGACTGATATTAAACTCTGAACACCAGCTATGTAAGCCATGTTTTCGCTGTATATTTTAGTTTAATATTGCTACAAAGCTCTATTTATCACGGAAATTTAAGTCCCTAGACGCGGTTTCCTTATTACTTACAGAGCCGAGTGTTAAAAAGGAAGCGCTGTGCGCTGTTGCGTTATTGGATATACTATTTTTTGTAAAGTCTATTACAATAAGGATTTTCTGTTACTTTTATAATAAGCTGGATTTTACATGCAGCTTCGTTTGCGTCTAAGTTATGTTCTTTATAAAGGGTGTCCCGGGACTTTGGGATTTACATTTGGCGCTATTTTTCAACAACTTAACCTAAAAATTTCATATTTTGCATGTGTCATCTAGAAACCCGGCAATTTAATTGTTAGACCACGGTAATCGCCTTGCGCTAACTAGTTTTGTCTTAGAAGAAGTTAGAAATAATGCAGAATTTTGTAATAAAATTATCTTTACCGATGACGCCTATTTCCACCTCTGAGCTTATGTGAACTAGATGCGTTGTCATGCCCTGAAAATTTCGTGTTCCTAGAGCCCGTATTAAGAGAGATATCATACTCCTTCAGACTAATGATCAAGAATAGACCGCCTTTCGTATCCGAATCGCTACATACATACAAACATCTACACACAGAAACATTTTTCCAAGGTCGTCCGCTCCCCAGGCACGTATTTTCCCTAAGGTCATCCTCTCCCCAGACGCGTAATTTTTTCAGGATCTTCCGCTCGCCAGATGGGTATTTGCCCATACGAAGACTTTTTGGACACCCTGTATACATACATACAAATAACCACACATATAAATACAAATATAGACAATTTTCTTAAAATCCTACTTATTTAAGTTTATTTTAGTACCAATAGAAATATTTGCCCATACTATGACTTTTCGGACACCCTGTATACATACATACATACAGACACCCACACAAAATAATAAGAACATATACGATTTTCTTGAAATCCGACTCAATTAATTTTATATCCGTAAAAATAGCTGGCTGTTTGAAACCAGTACCAGTGGATGACTAACACTGTTCTAAATAAAATAACCTATGAAAATACAAAATAACACTTACTACTACGCATACTGCATTATTTCCGATTGAGTAGAAAATCAGGTTAAAAGGACCTAAAGTTAAAACAATTAACTACGCCTCTGCAGTAGAGCTGACAACGGTGATAAATGAGATTCGTTACGGGCCCACGCGCCGTAATCGGCGGACAGGTCGAGCGCCAGGCAGCGGGAGCAGCAGCGGCGAATCCCCACTGACGCTGCTGGCACCGAATGTGGTTATTCATTTGCGAGTGCGGCAAATTAGCGGTTCAAATTTCGTAGATAGACTCCACGAGAACACTCCCTGATTAATGTTCCAGAAATTTCAAAAGGTAGATTTCCCTTGACGATAATAGCGTAATGGCTCCTTACAGTCTTCACCTTATTTGTCAAGGAAGCTTTTTCTTGCCCTTTTTTGGGGTTTTGTTAAGTTTGGAAATATAACCGAGATGTAGGAAGTATTTTGGACGGAAATGCTTTAGTTGGGTATTATTACGTCACTCGTCTGCTGTTAAGGAAAAAATTATTGCATTAGGAATACAATAAAAGCCGAAGCGACAATAGGGAATATGTATATAACTCAAATAAACCTGAACGTTCAGATTCACTAAGGTTTATGATTTAGTACTGGTTTAAATTAAGATCTTCTAGATGACAAGTTATGTTTTGACAAGTTTTTGTCCTGTCATCTTTAATAAGTCGTCACTAAAAACTTATGAATTCTTCTGATATTATAGTCTATGATCAATCTTCTGTTGTATAGGAGAATCTAAGAGAAAAATACGTAATATTTATATTTTTGTGTTTTATTTTTAACACGCTTTTATTAGCTTGACTAACATTCTAATGGAATCTTACAACTCACTCTTCACCCACTTCTAATTGTCGTATCGATTTGAAACTTTGCAAACTTATGCAATTCCGGTGACAATACAATAATATGTTGTTTTTTTAAATATACAGCATGTCTTCGAAATGGAACAATTTTTGTTATTGATTTTACGAAAAAAATAGGCTACTTTAAAAAGTTCTGCATCGTGAGAAGATAGCACTGCCATTCAAAAATTTGATCTAGTACATACAGGGTGGCTCAAAAATGTGAAAGTACTAATCCACATGAGCTAAAAAGACATCAAATCGTTATTTAAAGGTAAACTGCCACTACAAATTTACCTAAAATTAATTTCCAGACCGGAGAACTACATTAAAAAGCTATTAGTTCCTTAAGCAAAAAACGAAGCACCAATAAAAAAATAGGAATAATGGGCTTTAAATACTGCCCAGGTTTGCTTCATCAGATTATCATTATAGAATTACGAGAAATAATCGTTGAGTAAAGTAAAGCTACTAAATTATTCTGTTTATATTTTACACTTTGGATATTAAGGAATATAAAGCACGTCATAAGGAATACGAAATTTCTTCTGAATTACTACGAAACAGACGTAACCTTGCTCCACAAAGGCTAAACCAATGAATACGTAATCTACCAAGGAAGCCAAGTTCTTCTAATTGCCACTTTTTATATGAAAATCCCTTTAAATGGGAAAAGTGCTTGAGGCGTAAAATGGGAATTTTTAGAATAATAGTAATTTACATTCGGAATTTTATATTGTTCAAGGCTCTTGGCGTTATTATTTGTACAGCGAAGATTGTAATAAAAATTGCATGGTTGGAAAATGGGGACTTTTCATCCACCTAATGATACATGAAAATACCTGCATAGAAGAGACACCTTACCAACCGTGTGGCGATGAGCGAGATAAGGATATTTTCCTGCAAGAACTAAGTTATTGATCAATGACGAGTGTTTAATCAAGAATGCAAGATATCTGCCAATATTCTAGGTTAAATCTTGGTCCGCAGTCTTAAATTTTTTAATGTTATAACAGTTTCAAGTCATGCCCTAAATAAATCCTAAATAAGCACAATAATACAATTACCAAGAATGAGTTTAAACTAAAAATAATGAGATAAGCTGATTTAGTAAATAAATTAAATTAAATTGTCCAAAAACTTTGCTAAAGATTTAAAAATTTACTTTCAAATATTTCGTCAGGAATTTTGCTCAGCAGAAATTTGTCATGGAATCTACTTCCACTATAAATTTTCGTCTAAAGTACACTTAATAAAAAGTGCTTGAATATTTACAGGCTGTGAAGAATGTTAATAAATAAATAATTACTCAAGCAATGATAAAAAATGTTTATTCGTTATTAGGGTAAGTCGAGGCAGATTCGCATATTTTTTGAAATCAATATTCAAAAATGTGGTAGTAAGAGAAACTGAAAACAAATCCAGACTTAAAATCTAGTGGATGAAGTTACGTTATATTACTTAAAGTAAGATATCATTCTTAGCTTCGGTAAAAACTAACGTTTTTGTAATCACTGCATCTTTTATCAGCTTATGTTTTTTTTTTTATTTTATCTTCGACAGACCACGAAGATCGAAGTCTAAGTACTATGTACCGTGGGTATACTGGGGAAGTCCAACTCACACATCCAGAGCTGGAAATATCCGTAGGGGTTTTACCAGCCCTTTAAGAGGATGTGTGGGGTGGTGCCACCTCGGTCGAGGAAGAATTCCTCTACCACCGTCCAATAATTAACAATCACAAAATATCCATGGTCGAAGTGGAATTCGAACCCGCGGCCTCTCGGTTGCAAAGCTGGCGCCGTACCAACTCGGCCGCTGGAGACCTCTATGTATACACCTATGTATACAGGGTGACCCAACGAAAACTGTCCACCCAGGTTTATTTTCTTTTAAATAAATAAATAAAAAAAACTCGAACCCATACACTTTATTAGTTTTCAGGGAGACATATTTTGTTGGTATTTTAACCCCCCATGCTTGAGCTCCTAGCCCCGTTCCAACCCTTCTTATCAAAATATTGATTGCCAATATTTTTACTAATACCGTTATCGTTTGTGGCCTTATAAGTGGGATTAGTACGTCGGCCAATCTGCATACTACCCCTATTCAGTTTTTTGAACACGAACTACAATCTTTGGATTTTACATCAGGTTTTCCACATTTAAAACAAAACACTTCTCTTTTGGCTCTACAGTCATGATCATGATAGGTATATATGGTTGGCCAAACCACAATTCCAACGATTAATTGATGTTTCAACTTGTATCTTTTTCTCTACATGTTTTGAATCTATATTACCTGGACTTATATGTGAAAAATTTAAGTTTTTATTTTTTAACTTATTATTAAGTCTAGAATAATTTTTAAATTTTTGACCTTGACTGTTATTATAAGAAGTGGATGGACGAGGTTGTTCTTTAAGTTCTGATACTTCATGTGACCTGTTTTTATTTTTGAAATAGTTAGCTTCGTCTAACTTTCTACAGTAAGTCATTAAATCAGTCTGGCAAAATATCTGATAAAGCAAGTTGTGAGATATAATCTGGCAATCTACAAAACAAAGTTTGAACGTGAGCAACAAAAATTTACGTTGTTCAATTTGTTTCCAGATTTGATCTTCAGCATCGGAATGTAAAAAATCTCTTTTCAATAAAGCAACTAATTCTTCCCAATCAGTTACACTTATTTCAACGAAACCACGCGAATGCATCGCCTATAAAAAGTTCTACTGCCGAATTAAAAAGATCAGACGTACCGTGGGTATACTGGGGACGTCCGACTCACACATCCAGAGCTGGAAATATCCGTAGGGGTTTTACCAGCCCTTTAAGAGGATGTGTGGGGTGGTGCCACCTCGGTCGAGGAAGAATTCCTCTACCACCGTCCAATAATTAACAATCACAAAATATCCATGGTCGAAGTGGAATTCGAACCCGCGGCCTCATGATCATCACTTTACGCGCCTGTGCCAAATCAGTTACACGTTCCAAAAAAGAATACAAATGTTTAGAGTCCCCATTAAATTTAACACCCCATTCCGAGATTGGTATCGAACCACCTGAACACGAGACAATAGGTGCAGCTACATTTATAACAGGAGTAGGATTAATCACTGGCGTAGTAGGGTTCGAAATTTTTATACTATCGTATAGATCAGCTTCTAATTTTAAGCAAGTAGCATGCGATTCTTGAAAATAATTAATAACTTGATCTTTTAGATTATCTTCAACAACATCTGGAATAGTTATTACTTTTTCTAAATTTTTAACTCTTAACGTAGCATGAATAATTCTAGATTTTATTCGAGAAAAAATACTATATTTTTCTTCTCCACTGTCAGAAAAATCTGTTATGGCCTCAATAATTTCATAAATTTTTTTCTCACGTTCTTTCAAATAAGGTATCACTGGAAACCCCTAAACATTGAAGGATAAGGTTTCGAACGTTTTTTGATTAATTAATTTAAACGAAAATAAACCTGAGTGGAAAGTTTTTGGTGGGCCACCCTGTATAGGTGATATAACGCAGTGTATTCATTGTCATGTAGGTCGATAATCTGCCCTAATAAATTCTTAGAATAGTTATCTTGTTATACACTAACTACAAATTTTAAGGGTGTATGTAGACTTTTGTGAGTGACTGTATGTATATTTTGTATATAACAGACCGAGAGGCCGACATTTTTTCTTTTTGCAAGAAATGTACTGATTTAAAAGTAATGGAACATTAATTTATAAAAAATGAAATAAAACCCCACTTACAATGCCGGTGGTTTAAATGTGTTTTGAATTTAATTTGCGCGTAGTCATCAGCACAATGTGTGCCATTTGTGATTCCTTTTGTATTTAAATCAGTCGATAAAATAAATACAAACAACCCCACGCCGTCATTTGCCGCTCATCTCATGCATAATTTTAAATCGAAGCTGACCACACACAAAAGTCCCTCTGAATCAAATAGCCATTTATACAACAAAAAGTCCTAAAATATGCAAAATCAACAAATTTAAATGCAACCCGCACAGGCCTTACTCACTTTAGGCTAAACCGAATTCAGTATGGACCGGAATTTTTGTTGAGTACACACGTTGCACACAATCAGCAATGGCGTAGTTTAAATTTAATAGGTAAAAAGTTATTTCAAAACCGTTATATATTAAGAAATTATATCATTACTAAATGCTGTTTTTCGATAGTGTCAGATTTTATTGAAATATGATTTTATTCCTTTTTTTTTCTTGTACAGAGATCCCTCCTAAAGAAGTCCTTCTGTGTATCGATAGCTCTTACCCCTTGCCCGTTTTCTGCGACCTGAGAAAACCTGTAAGGTATGCCCCTTTAGGGGGGCGCAACACAACTCAAAAGGGGACGCGAAGACGAGGTCATAAGGGGAGAAAATAATACAAATACTAATTGAAACATAAATAATAAGGAGAACATGATACGAGTACAACCTAATAATAAAAAAATCGCTCAAGTGCAAGCTGTAGTTACACAATTAGTGTTCCGTGTCATCAGCCCCCCACTTAACCTGCCGCCGATGACACCAGAGTCGTATCACATCGCGTATGCGCCGGACTGAGTGGAGGGTGGTACGACTGAGCAAAAATAAAAATTTTGAATAACGAGTAAGAACTAAAGTTGTTCCTTACAGCGTTTTTTGTTGAAAAACTTTTTCTCTAAAACCAATGGTTCCACAGTCATAAGGAAATAAACAATTAAGTTGTTTATAACAATTGATCGTGCTAGAATTTCTCAATCCTTATAATTTTGGCTCAATCCCCAACTATATATTTTATCAATAGATGATTTTTCTAACATATTTTATAGGGTATTATAGTTATACCTGGCGTTTAACCAAGTTCGACGGATTCGAAATATATTAGTGGTGATTTTAATGCTTAATTTCTTTTTGTATGTATTAGATTTTACGTATTGACGATAGGAAAAAGTCTTAGGCAAAGGTTTCTTTAGAGGGGGGGTGGGCGATAATGAAAATAATTAAAAATTTTCGTAGAATGGGCTTATCCAGCAATGTTTTTTATTTCATAGTACAAGTACTCCTTTTGGACCACCCTGTATGATAAGACAACCCTGTTTTATACTCTAACTTATTTCAACATTTTTTTTATTTAGTAAAATAACGTTGACGGTCACTCATCTAACTTCCATCCTATCAATGCTGGTGTCCCCCAAGGTTCAGTCCTGGCACCAACCCTATTTCTTCTTCACATTAATGACCTACTCTCTTCAACTACCAATCCCATCCACAGTTATGCTGACGATAGCACTCTTCACTCCAATATTCATTTTTCCAGACAAGTTTCGAGTCGGGTTGGATAACAGACGCAAATCTATGTACCTATCCCTTTCCCAAGATCTTCAGTTAATCTTAGACTGGGGTGCCAAGAACCTTGTTCAGTTCAACGCCTCCAAAACCCAGTCATGCTCCCTCTCACGCAAAAAATCTGACAACGCTTACCCCATCCACATGAATGGCCAAGCCCTACAAAACAACGAAACCTTCAATCTCGTTGGCGTCGCTTTCGAACATGATCTCAGATGGCACAAACGCATTACTTCAGTAGCCACATCGGCAGCTAAAAAGCTTGGTTTTCTCTTTCGAGCCAGAAAATACTTCTCCCCTTCCAACTTATACATACTCTATGTTTCCCAAATAAGACCTAACCTAGAGTACTGCTCCCACATCTGGGGAGCGGCATCACCTTCGACACTTAGGATCCTTGATTCTATCCAAACAAGAGCCATTCGACTTATCAATGACCCAGCCCTCACGAGAAAACTCCCTTCTCTCGCGCTGTAGGGGATTTATCCCTTTTCTACCGCTACTTCCACGAATTCTGCTCTGAAGAGCTAGCCGGTATTATTCTCCCCTTGAATGTCCCTAACAGAACAACAAGAGGCGCGTTACTTATGCATCTCTTTACTGTCCAGCTACAAAAGCCTAGAACGGACCGCTTCTCTCGCTCATTCTGACCTAGGGTCTCCAGATTATGGAACAAATTACTTGCCTGCAGATGTTTTCCCTTCCCGTCCCAACCTCCAATCCTTCAAATGCCGTGTCAATAGACTACATTTCCCTTCTCTTCAGACACCGTACGTTAGTACTTAGGCTTGAAGTCTACGTGGGATGTCTTAGATAAAAAAATAATATAATTTTTTACAATAATAAAAATACTAAAACAAACCTGAATCAATCTGTCAAATTAGACCCTTCTCACCAACTGTGAATCATATATGATTTATTTCGCTTCTAATGAGTCATAATGTTTACATTGTTAAGGGGAGTGACCGGTTGATTTAACAATTTGAGTAATGAAGGTACATATTTGGATAACGACATCAATAATTAAAAGTATGTTGATCTCTACCCCACATCTGACACCAATTGTACGATAATACGACAATTTAACGCTTAGAGGTCGGGTATTTGGTATTTCACACTGATCATGTTTTTCGACTTTTTTCCAATGAAAGTAATAAAATCGTTTAAGAATTTGTTACCGCTTGAAAGAACAATGGCAAAGTTATATTTAGTTTTTAATTACGGGCCCTATGTGCAAATGGTGTTTAGAAAATTGCGTGATTTAGTTAAAAACGTTTTTATTTTTGTTTTTCCTGTAGCAGAACGGTACGTAGCGGACTATTCAGAAATATATAGGATTTTGCCACTAAACCAGCTCTACACTTTAAAATGGCAACACATTTTTACGTAATATTATTGTTTTTACTTAAGAAATCTCGAGGAATTAAAAAAAACACCCAGTCTTTAACGGTAAAAATGTTATTTTATCTGAGACAGCAGACAGCCCTTGTAGAGTAAATACCAACGTAGCGTGAATGGAGGGAAGGGAGATTCAATCTATTTACACGGGAATTAAAGGATTGGAGGTTGGCACGGGAAGGGAAAACATCTGCATGCAATTTGTTGCATAGTCCAGACTCTGGGTATGAATGACCGAGAGTAGTGGAATATTCTAGGCTTTTGTGCCTTTACAGTCAGGGGATTCTCATATAACGCGCTTCTTGTTGTTCATCATTCCATATTCATTTTATTTTAGAAGAGGGTTTATGCTTGAAGGAGCTCTCCGAATCGCCTACAATGATGACCTGGACAAGGAGGCGATATATATAGAACCTCCAGAAGTTAATGTGCATACAGACGGTGAAACTGGAGATGAAGATTTTGAAGGGGACTTGAACCATCTTCCCCCTTGTCAATTAGGAGCTCAGGCAGCAATAAAACTACAAAACTACAAAACAACGTAAGATCCGAAGCCTGACTCATTGACGAGGATACTTTTACCTTGGAGAACAATGAATAATTTACTTCTACAGCTGATAAGTTGAACCCAGGCTCTTCTGCTGTTATAGGGTTACGAGTAAGAAATAACGAAAAGCTCAAATATGACTGACTAAAGGGTCCTCTAGAAAACAAGCAAAGCGTTTTTGAAAACCGTGATTACTCTGAATATGTGGATTATACGCCGGTACAAATGTTTGAATTATTTTGGGATGATAACCTTCATCAGTACCTAGTGCAAGAGATCCAAAAATATGCTGCGTTCAAGAATATCCTGTCCCATGTATAAGCTGTGAAGAACTGAAATGCGCTATATCAATTTTAATTCTTAGCAGCTAGAATGAGAAACCGGGAACGTGTTTTTACTGGGATTCATTGCCAGATATTGGAAATCCACTAGTGAAAAATTCTATTAGTAGAAATCGTTTTTTGCAAATCATGCAATTCTTACACTTTGCAAATAATAACCATATTGATGGAAAAGCTTGGAAAACTCGACAAATCATGGATAAATTAAAAGAAAATTTTTTATGTTCTTTTGTGCCCGAAGAAGACATGAACATGAGTCAATAGTTAAATGCTACGGCAGAAATAGCTGTAAGCAATTTATTAGAGGGAAATCATACGTTTTGGTTTCAAGATGTGGTGCCTCAATAACAAAGTTGGTTTTCTAATAAATTTCGACTAGTATCAGGGAAAGAATTCGAGGTATACCGAGAATGAAGAATCTTTGTATGTACAGCTCCACTACTCATTATGTTACGAGAATTCCCAGAAAATAAAAAATATTTGGCCTATGAACTCTATGTAGATAATTTATTTACACGTGTTTATCTACTAAACGATATTAGAGATGCCGGCTACTGGGGCACCGGAACAATAATTGCCAAAGCACATCCCTATTCCGACAAGGAAAAGCTTGCAAAAAAATCAAACCGGGGAGACAATCATTCAGTGATTGACACGGAACAAGGAATAATATTCGTGCAATGGATAGATAACAATGTTGATACAGTTGCATCTACTGGCTACGGCGTGAAACCTCTCTCTCAAGTTAAAAGATACTCACAAAAAGAAAAAAAAGTCATGTCTCTCGACTCCATTTGATTGGAAAATATAACAGTTCAATGGGAGGGACAGATTTAATGGACGAAAATAAAGGAAGGCACAGAATCGCCATAATATGCTCCAAGAAGTGGTGGTTGTCCTTATTTACATGGATGCTAGAAGTTTCTATACAGGATGCCTGGATTTTGTATAAAAGATCTGGAAAATCTGTCACTCAGCTAGAATTTAGAAGGGATATTGTCAACACGTATTCACAAAAATATGGAACAGCATATAAGGGGGTTGGTAGGCTTCTCTCGGCCTCCTTGCCAGGTACTCAGGGAAGTCGAATAGATGATGCAATTCGATACAATAGAACTGATCATCTGATCATATCCATCCCGGACAAGAAGAGGAGGAGATGTGCACTATGTGCTAGTGTTCTAAATATCCGTATTCTTTAGATATCCGAATCATACGGAATCGGAATCAGCTAATATCCGTATCCATTATCCGAATACGTATCCATTTCTTGACCCGCGCGAAAGCGGTTACAGATTATGTATACGTATGCATGCAACACTAAAACATTTTCTATCCGGATACACGGCTAGGTAGGTCGATGCGGTATCATATCATTCGAAGTCGAAGGTTAGGGATAAGAAGGCACCGTCGTCGTTTGAATTCGGCTCGGGTGAGGCGGGCCTAGTATAACCAATGGGTCTCATCGCATATGATACCCGTTACCCCGATAACTATGCTATCTTTTTTTAGGAAAGGTCATTAGAAAGAGAAAGCATAAGACCAGATATGCCAAATCGCAGACCGTGTTGTTCGCTTACAGTCGATTCCGATTCCGTTTTCTCTTTGCACTTTGCATTAGTAACCAGGCGATGCGAATTTATTTTGATTCCGAATCAAGTTCTCGGCCGGTTACAGATAATCCGGATTCTTTTAATATTCGGATCCAACGGCTTTTTGGATACGTATCCTTACATCACTACTATGTGCAGTGGAAGGTTGCAGTACTAGCGCGAGAACAATGTGGCGAAAATATGATGTTGGTCTCTGTTTAGACTGCAATGTTAGTTTTCCTTGTAAATAGTTTTTGTTAGATTTTTGGCTTTTTATTGTCTTTAGTAGTTGAACTGAATAAAAAAATCAATAGAAATACAAAAAAAGACAATTCAGGCGCTCAAGGGTTTTAATGCGAAAAAGAAATAGGGTAGGTGCTAAGACTGAACCTTGGGATAGGCCGACATTGACAGAATGGAAGTTAGATGAGTGACCGTCCATCATGACAGATATGCGTCGATTAAACAGAAAGCTACCGATCGGGTACATAGTTTTGGAGGAAGGCCATAAGAAGGTAGTTTGTTGAAGAGTACAGCATACTATACTTTGTCAAAGGCTACAATCGGGGATACGCCATGAAATTCGAAAGACTTGTTCCAGCTGGGTGTGATAAAGGTAAGGAAATCAGCTGTGGATCGTAGGCGCCGAAATCCAGACTATTTATCATGGATGAGTTTGAGTTTTTAAGATGTTTTAAAATTTGCAAGTTGATGACTTTCTCCATGACTTTGCTGACAACAGAAAGAAGGTAGGTTGGTCTATAATTGGATGAAAAAAACTTGGAATCTACCTAAGGGACAGGCTGCACGCTAACAGTTTTCCAGCTCTCTGGGGGGATACCCTTGTCAGAGAAGGAAAGCGAGTATTAAGTACAAAATACAGATAGGACGTGTTTTAAAATATGTACCATACGCCACTGGTTCATCGAAATTTTTGTATGCAAAGTTATTTTAACCCAGCTGGCTACACAGGCTTTAAAATATTAGGGTCCGGGCAGTTTTTCGGAATATTTTAGCATAGGCGTTTGGACAATGCCACCTACTTCATGGAGAAAAATGGCCCCTTGAATGCTTTTAACGTAAATGAGTTTACATGAGTTAAAGTCCAGAATATTTTATTATATTATTTTAAAGATATTGTTTCGAATAAATTAACTAAAATTTAAGGTATCCCATTAAATTGTAACATTTTTCTTCAAGCTGTTTAATGCCTAACATTAATCCCGGAATTCGCTATCGGTAAGACCGGTTTAATTTGACAGTCAAGGTTTTAAACTGGCAAGAGTAAGAAAAGGACAACTAACTTTTGTGCCATGAATTTCTTCCTGTCTTTTTGGAAACTTACAACGTACAGAACAATTTGACGAGTGTATTTTCCACAATAATAGACCAAATCAAGAAAAAAAATTCACCACTTTAAGCAGGGTTGTATTGTTTTAAACATTTTGTATAAAACAATTGTTTTATGTATGTTTTAAACAATCGGTTAGGTCTAAAACGATATTTGTTTCAAATGATTTAAAACATGTTTAAAAGAGGTAAATTAAATATTCTTTTTTTAAGGAAAGTGATTTAACAGGAGTATACTTATGCAAGAACTTGTTGTCAAAAATATTTATTGTTTACTACTAACACCTGCTAACACAAATATTTTCTCCTCAGATAAAAAAACAATAAACATTAAAGAATACATGCACAGAACTTAGGCATAGTCTGTTCGGTATATTAAAAACAACTCATAAGGAAAAAAAGAGAATTTTTAATAAAGAATAAATAAAAGACTGTACACTAAAATCACACATAAAAAAGAATAAGGATGTTTAATAGAACTATTAACTCTTTTCATAAATTTAAAAAAAAATAATTGAAAAGCCATCTCTTAGAAAATTTCTTTTTACTGACAAGTGTAGGAATAAGACAACTAATTATTATACTATGAATTTGTTTCTGAGGTTTTTCGAAAATTTATAAATAAAAGGGCAATTCTGGTACTCACTTTCAGCCGAGCTTTCAACAATAATAAAACTAAATTTATTCTAGCAACTCGTTCCAAGATAAAAATCATTTGGAAACCGAGCAAATCGCTAATATATCAGATAATTTAAGTTTTAAGTTTTTAATGACAATTTGTTAACAATGACAGGACCAAAACCTGTCAAAACCTAACTTATCAACTCGAATACTAGATCTTAATTTAAGCCCGTACTAAATCTTAAACCTCCTTAGTGAATCTGAACGTAAATGCCTCAAAACTGCGTGGATAGCAAACATTCTGGGACTGGGAGTGGAGTTTGAGGTTGACGTTGCGGATCTTTTAAATTCTAATACGTTAGATATTTTCTCTAATCTATTATAATTTCTATTAGATGGATTTTGATAATAAAAGCCCACCATACAGCTAGTCCAATCTACGAAAACTAGTAGAAAATCCAGCATAATAAAATTTAGAAGAGAAGAATAACATGTTTAAAACAAAAAAAAAACTTTGTAAACAAAAAAAAAACACTTGTTTTGATCAAAATTAAAAAATACATGTTTCTTTCAACCCTGACTCTAAGTACTTCAGTTCAAAAGGCGATGTAGTTCTACAACTTTAAATCAGTTAAATGGCAGAAATTTTAACTTTGGAAATAATTGCCAAACTCGCATTTAAGTTAAAGTGCTTATATAAGAGAATAATTAAACTTTGTTCAAGTTTTCCCGAATTTCTAAGAACACATATTTGCTCAAAACATGTTTTAAAATTAAATCCTACTAATTTGATATTAAAAGGTAAATGGGATCAATTATGGGAGACTTTTTTAGCACGAAGGGTGGAATAAGCCTTTCCTTCTCATTAAAGTCTCTAATGACAACCGGTTTCGAGCAGTTTTGCAACTATTTATATTTAGATCAATAGATTTTCTTGATATTTCCTAGTAAGGCATAGAATACACAACACAACAAATTACGGTTACTCACTTACACCTGTTGCCTACTAGTCAGGTTTTTGTCAACCGCCCATCCCTAATCTGCTTATAACAATACGCGAGAACACTTCCTGCGTCTTTGTTGTATTTGCTTGGGTTTGTGTTTCTAAAAAATTATTTTTTCTACTCGCATGCTGTTACTGATTCATTCGACATTTACTACCTGTGCTCTAATGAGCTTCATTAAGATACAGATTTTTCATTAAGATCTAAGTTTATAACTAATAGAAATGCAACATCACAGCAATCGGTCAATACCAAAGATTACCCTGACCATGACGAATTTACTAATAATCAGTTGATAGTGCATAGTTATTGTTTACTTAGTAAATTGGTAATATGTGTGCTTTTCCAGATAAACTGGGTGTAAATCTGCAATAGTGGGAGTGAAATTAAGAATTTAACTCCACCAGAAATTGTGGAACAGGCCACAAGAGCCGCAAACAAATTTATTTACCCGTAAAATCAGCAAAAACATACGAAAAAATAAATTTTGAAATTTGAAATTTTTGTTTTTCATTATTGTTACTGGTCGTAGAGAAAAAAAGTGTATGCAATTCACAATTAATGGCTATTAAATTAGTCGTATCCATTACGACATTCGCCTTCGGCTTGGGTCGTAATTCTCATACCCACGTCTTAATAGCTATCAATAAATGTTAATTGCATAATATTATACTGTTATAGAACAAGTATTCTGTTCTGCCTTTTTACCATAATTTTAATTTAGCAACATAACCATTTGAGGGCGACTCATCGTCTTTTTCTGTCGGCGACTAGTCGGCCATTGGCCGACTACCAAAAAGGCCGAATAGTCGGCGTCTAGTCATTACTTCTGTATTAATTTATTAATACGGAATATGCAACTAATCCAAATAAACCTGAAATTTGTTTTTTCTACGAATGTCAATAAAAACCTTTATTGTATGTTCAATAGTAATTTTGGAACATGGTGCATTGTGTTTTACACATTTTCATTGTGCTTCAATCACCATGGTGATTGAACTACAAAGTTCCCATTGTGCACGGGTATTTTTTACAAAGGTGGCGTTGACATCCAAAATCTTTATAATTTTTATTTGTGGAATGTCAGATTGACATTTTTTGACATCTTTAAAGGAAAAATATTACTAATCCCATTTTATGTAACAGTAACATTCGTAGAAAAAGTATAGTGTAAAACTCGCATGGAATGACCATTTCCTACTCGTATGATTTGCAGCATTCGCCTGCGGCTCATCATGTCATTCCATGCTCGTTGTACAACATACTATTTCCTACGATCGTGCGGAAAGTACTTGCCGCATTTATATTTTACATTTTGTAGGTCTATATCCAGAGGGGGTGGTGTGACTATATTTTCCTCTTTTTTTCTTAACGCAAAACCAATTAATGTTAATATGAACAGTATAGAAAATATCTTCGAATTCTGTGGGTGTCAATTTAAAGTGGCCTATTATAAGGCCGTTTTTTTTTATCCGTATACCGCCGTCCAAACAACTCCAGGGCAAACTTTGACGTTTTCCTCACAAACCTGTACAGGGCTGCTTCAAGCAGGGTCACAGAAATTTAATATAATTTTTTTGGGTGGAGATTTTAATATTAATCTAAATCAAGATACCTCAGAAAAGTATCGGTTTTAGACGTTGTTACTTGTTATAATCTAAAAATAACAAATCTTCAGTCAACTCGCCTTGAATCTCAATCCGTATTGGATTATATATTCAGTAATTGTAACTCTATCTCATCAACCTCCCTACACGTGTGCGAGTTCTCAGGTCACCTAGCCCTTTTACTCGACATAAACTCTAAGGAAGGAAAGTAATAATAGTCAAGATACAAAATTTAGCTACAAAATTCTCAAATATTGGAATTTTGTCGCTTGGTTCTTTTTTTGCATAACTACGTATAATTGTAATAAATTTTATCAAGAAGTTAAAAAATTTTTTACTTAAATTATTATACTAGTAATTTTCTTCAAAATAATATTTTTGGGTTCGTAATGACTTCTCTACATAATTTATGCAATAATAAAATATTATGTAAAAAATATTTTTTAAAAACAATCTTCTATTATTTAGATGTAATAAAACAAAATAAATAAGTAGTTTTTCCATTGGGGCAATGCTGAGTGTTCTTTATAAGTGGACGTAGTTCGCGTGGATGGATCCTTATAAAAGTAGTATCAAAGTTATCACTGAAATAGATATAGTATATTATGTTAAATTTATTGTCTTAAAAGCTTGTCGCGCGCGAAAATTTTATACAGGCATTAATTTTGTTTGGCAGAAATTGTAAGTATCTACGTATGAATTTTTTTCTTTTCTATTCATGCGACAAGCTTTTAAGACAATAAATTTTACATAATATATTATATCTGTTTCAGTGAAAACATTGATACTACTTTTATTAGGATCCATCCACCCGAACTACGTCCACTTATAAAGAACACTCAGCATGGCCCTAATGAAAAACTACTTATTTATTTCGTTTTAGAACATCTAAATAATAAAAGCTTGTTTTTAGGTATTTTTTACATAAGATTTTATTTTAAAATTTTTACCTACGGTTTAACCTTTCCATTTCTGATAATGCATCATTAATACAAGGCCGTTTACCTTTTATCGTATTTTACTCGTCAAACCGTTTCATTTGATGCCTATATCAAGGGGATTGTGGTGAAAAAGGTTATCCGCCATCTTGTGGCGTCCGCCATATTGGGTGTAGAATGACGTCACCTAGCTTATCGTATTTTATTCGTCAAACCCTTTCACTTGATTCCCATGTCAAGGGGATTGTGAAGAAAAAGGTACCCAATCCGCCATCTTGTGGCGTCCGCCATATTGGGTTAAGAATTATGTCACATAGCTCATCGTATTTTACTTATCAAACCCTTTAATTCGCTTCCCATGTCAAGGGGGTTGCGAAAAAAAAGGCAATCCGCCATCTTGTAGCGTCCTCCATATTGGGTTTGGAATGACGTCACATAGCTTATCGTATTTGACTTCTCAAACCCTTTCATTTGATACCCATATCAAGAGGATTGTGAAGAAAAAGGTAATCCGCCATCTTGGGGCGTCCGCCATATTGAATTTAGAACAATATTAGATATACTATAATGCATTGTCACCGGACTTATACTCGTGTGCAAAATTTCAAAGCTCTAGCTTAATTACAATTAGTCGAAATTTTGATTGCAATATTTGACCTAAACAAACCGACCAACTAACAGGTGAAGTTAAATAAAAGCTTGTAAAAAAAACAGGCATATTCCTTATTAGAGTGTGCAATTTTATCCGCATTTATTGATTTTTCTTTAAAAAAATATACTCGATATGTATTTTACTGTAGAATAATTTAAAGGCTACAAAAAGCACAGATAATTAATTGAAACATTTTTGTTGCAGTGGCGTACGTAAACCTCGGCACAGCCCTCATAGCCGTAGGCAGATGCGAGGAAGCAGCTACGATATTACGACAAGCCTCAAAACTCGACGGCACTGGTCTAAAGGATAGAAGAGAGCACGAAAATGCGAAAGTGTCAGCTTTGCTACAATTGGGAGCTCTCTACAGTGATCAGGGGCGGCTACAAAGTGCACTAGCTGTATATAGAGAGGCAGCAGAGAATTTACCTGAATACTACCCACCTCAGGTAGGTAATGAATGATATTATACAATACTTCTTTGGCCCCCTCCTGTTTTTCATTATTTTTTTTGTAACTTCATACTATTAATAATAAAAAATAAGAAAAAAACTCTTACATGTTATTATGCTAAAATTTACATGAAAAGGAAACGAAAGAGGAATCTCGTATAACAATTATATCAGTTGGGATCCGATGTCAAGCCAAAAATATCTGACAATATGGCTAAACATTTTTACCTAATTTTTCATTTTCACCCAAATTTAATTTTCATATTATAAATAAACTAATAAAAAAAAACACTTTTTAGTCGGTCAAGAATGACCCAAATTTCGATCCGATCGAGAATTTTTCGCTGTCCAATAGGAAACTCTCTACACATGAGAATTTTTATTATGATCTTAGAACCGTAATAGTTAAATAAGCTAGTTGGGATTCAGATTTCAGAGAAAACAAATTCAGGTAAACTAAAAGGAAAGAATTTTACACTGAAGTTCTTAACTTTGAAGTCAGCGTAATTTTACAGCATAAAGATCCGCAATGATAAGTCATAAACAGTTAATAATGTCATAATCTGCCTTTACCAATAACCACATTGACATACAAAAAAATCAATTATTTACGAGAGCATAAGATAGTTATTTATTTACCTAATAACATAAAGGATCTGCCCTTACTGATGAAAATGTTTCGAAAATCTATTAAAAAACTGGTGGTGAAAAAGCCACATTACGATATAACGGAATATTATTCTGATTTACTGCAGACTGTGCTCCTATTTTTTTTCTTTAGATTTAGGAATTATGCTTTTACAGCTTTATCAACAAGAACTTGTTCTTTGGATAAAAAGGATATTTTGACTTTGACTTGATTTTAACTAAGGAGTTGCGCTTGCTTTAAAGTTCAGAACTTTTGTGTACAAATAACTTAAATTTGAACGCAATTAGGCTGACCATTAGGCTCAGTAATAAATATCTGAAAACATTACTCTTTATTAACAAATTATTATTGTATTATCAGTAAGAATTCCTATTGTACTTTAAAATTGCCCCGACTTCAAAGTTTACTTTACGGTACGGTATTACCTAACTTTGAACAACATTACGTTTACCAGAACCACAGTTATAAATACGTAAAAATATTATTACATACTTTTAATGCTTTTTATTCTGTGAAGTTGGTTAATTTTTTTCAACAAAAACAATAGTATATTGTACAACGAGCATGGAATGACATGCATTTCCTACGAGTATGACGTTTGCAGCATGAGCCGCAGGCGAATGCTGCAAATCATACGAGTAGGAAATGGTCATTCCATGCGAGTTTTACACTATACTTTTTCTACGAATGTTACTGTTACATAAAATGGGATTAGTAATATTTTTCCTTTTAAGATGTCAAAATTAATGTCAATCTGACATTCCACAAATAAAAATTATAAAGATTTTGGATGTCAACGCCACCTTTGTAAAAATACCCGTGCACAATGGGAACTTTGTAGTTCAATCACCATGGTGATTGAAGCACAATGAAAATGTGTAAAACACAATGCACCATGTTCCGAAATTACTATTGAACATACAATAAAGGTTTTTATTGACATTCGTAGAAAAAATATATAGAGACACTATTAAAGGTGCCTGAAGGAATTTTTCTTCTCACAAAATAAAATGTCACTATTAACACATATCATATATAACAGAAATACTGTGTCTCGAAACGTCAGAAGTTCATTGTCTATATGACAAAAGATGGCGCCTCAGATTGCGTCGTATCACGTCACTGGAGCAAAGCTTAGAAAAATGTCAAATTTATACTTTGACGAAGTACAACTTAGTTGTTTCTAAAGATATTTTAAAAATTATTTTACTGGTCGTTTCGGAATTTTTAACAGAGTATACTTAAAGAGTTTGGAAACTTACTAGTTGTCGATTAATAGGTCTTTTTTCTACGTTTAGTTTCCAATTAAAGAAAAGTTCCGATTTACTTTAGCATAAATTCGTTTCGTACAAGCTAGTTTTAGGATAAATACGATATTGTGCTTGCAAAGTTGCCGAAGTTTCATAATAACAGCGCCGCCACGCCGTGATTGTGTAACACTAACAGTGTGTCCCTTCTGTTAGCGGCCTGAAACTTTACTAATTAGTTCCCTGGAGTATTCCTTTTCTCGCCGGCCCGTTGAACAGAGCAGGGAACCTCCAACTAACAATGTCCCATTTTATTTAAAGTACATAATTATAGTGATAATTAATATACGGGTCTGATGCTTTTGTTCAGACCAGCTATTGTTTACCGTGTACAATTTATTACAATTTGGTCGTTATGATTTTGAATAAGTGCAACCGATTAACGAAATTTTTACCGTCGTGTGACTTGGCTATTACGAATTTTAAGTAGTAGTCACACCCATATCACGTTTGTGCAATGCGTTGTGACTAAGTCACATGAAGTCAGTTTTAGTCGAAGATATAGGTTGATTGAACTGTAGAGGAAATTGTAAAATACAGGGTCCGGCAAAATGATCTCCCACATTTTAAGCTTTAATTAAAGGGTCATAGTAAATGCTATTTAGAATTTGATTTTTTTAAATGTAAGTGTATATTATTCCATTTTTTTTTCATTTAGTTTTGAAAATTATAGAGTCGAAGTGACGACCATTTGTTTCGATACACATTTGTAGCTGATTTCTGATGGTTTGTATCACTCGAGCAGGCCATCCAACGTCTCCACGTAACGAGATTAAGTGTCCTGAAAACATAACCCTTAAAACGCCCATTCACCTTCTCGCCCTATGATCCGTAGCTCCATCCTGTTGGAACCACACATCCGAATGTTCAAGTTCTCTAAGTTTTGGTTCCAGAAAATTTCGTAGCATGTCGGTGCGTGTTCACCCGATCGTGCTCCATGCGACTTTTTCCTTGTGGGCTACCTAACAGCTAAGGTCTTTGAACACCATCTCCGAACCATTGACGAATTGAAAGCAGAAATACGCCAAGAAATTGCAGCAGTATCACCTCATATGACTATTCCTGTGATACAAATCTTCAAAAATCAGCTACAAAAGTGTATCGAAAAAAATGGTCGCCACTTGGACTGTAATTTTCACAACTACTTCACTACTACTTCTTCTTCTTTAGGTGCCGTGTCCTCCAAGAACATTGGCGATCAGTAGCATGGTTCTCGTCTTATCTACAGCCGTTCGAAACAGCGATGTTGTGCTTAACCCGTACCATTGACGGAGATTTTTTAGCCATGATATTTTTCGACGACCTGCGCTTCTCTCTCCCTCGATTTTGCCTTGATTTGATTTGACGAACCTTGATTGCTCAATTCTGGATCTGATCTCTTGAGTTAGATCCCAACTCTCATTGGCACAACAGCCTAGATATTTATACTGTGCAACCCTCTCCACCACATCATTTCCAACTCGTAGTTCGTTTTGTCCGTCAATTCCGTGCTTGCTGACCACTAACCACTTTGTTTTCCACTTTGTTAGTATACACTTGCATTTAAAAAAATTGAATTCTACATAGCATTTACTATGGCCATTTAATTAAAGCTTAAAATGTGGGAGATCATTTTGCCGGACTCCGGACTGTATATAGTTTTGGACCCGGTAAGTAACAGTGACGTTAAAATTGATTCAGTTGTCAAGTCAGGTCTATCCAACTTAAGTTGAGAATGATTATAGAAAAAAGCATTTGAACAAGAATTCACCCTATTGGTCAGTTCCACGGAGAGTTTACACCACAGCTTATTTTAGCAATCGCAATATTCTTCTGTTTTTTTTTTCCTGACAATACGGAGGAATCAGATTTCTCTCTATCCGTGTTGGCAAAAGTGCATTAGAAAAAGACAGAAAAAAAAGGATATGTTTAACTTTTTATCATACACTATTCGTTTGTGGACGTATTGCTGGTTATCTACTGTGAAAGACCATCGCGATATTCTTTTCTTTCCTGATTAAATTTCCAACGGAATCCAATCTCTTTCTATCCTTGTTTGTAAAAGGTGCGTTGATAAGAGACAAATAAAAACGATGTTGTTGAGAATAAAAAAGAATATTATGTTCACCGCTGTCTTTGTTTGTGCAAGTATTTCTGTCCAGTTTGAGAGATTTATCGAAATCACGTAAAAAAATTGTATTCTGGCAAAATACTTAAATCTCCTAAAAAATCTTTTGATTTTGGTGAGTTTTATAATTTAATAGCAAAATATCTTTTACCGAACATAAACAGCAAACATTAAGTGTGTCAGCATAACCACATCAACCTTCTTATTTTATAGTACTAAAAATGGTTTTCTGCGCCTCTAAGAAACAGTACTCAACACTTGCTATCCATCTAACGAATAATTCGCAATAATAGGATTGGACAAAAAGTTTTTAGATAAAAAAAGAAAAGTTACCTAAAATAAGTATATATTTTTATTAAGTTAAGCAATACCAGTAATTTGATTAAAACAGCACCCTCAAAAGTTAAGTTAATGGTTTTTACCCTCATAACTCTGAAAATATAGGGGATTGAGGTTTACTATCTATTTTATTGAGCATTTCTAGTCATAGTCATGTGAAAAAATTGTCCTAATAAGCTGCTGGGCCAAATTGAGGCATCGGATTCTAAAACCGGACTTGCGCTCGAAATGCCATAGAAGTTGACCGGGCAAAGGTGAAAGGCATGAAAATTTTTTTTTTCAGAATTTTAATTTTTAAAATATGCTAGCTTATAGAGCCATAAATTGCGCATGTTTTTTGTAAATAAAATTTTTTTGTAAAGTGAATATTTTTTCCAAAAAAAATTAAAAACCACTTTTTATATCTCGGAATTTGTTCGCCGCGGCGCAAATATACATTGCGATATGTCGGAAGATTTTTAAAGAAATGGTTTGAAATTCAGCATACATACTTGAAAAACACTCCCGGAGACGATGGGATGATTAACAATCGTTAATTTTGAATTGATTAAATACTAATTAATAAATACTAATTGCGCGTTCGAAATCGTGTTTTTCGAACTTTGAAAGAAAAAAGTCAGCGGCGAAGTTTCAGTCTCAGAAAACTTTCAGCGAGAAAGTTGTTCTGTATGGTCGAAAGAAGTTTTCTGGAAAATTTAAGATTTGTTGGTATTATACTTTTCGGGATAGAGCAAGGTGAACACGCTGCGCGACCCCGTAATGTGTATCTACGCGCTGACATAGGCCAGCGCTACAAAAGTATTTAACAAAAGACAATTGCGTACATTCCCGTTATTAAACATTTTATTCATAATGTTAGTCATCATATTTTGAACTCATTTACACATCACAAGAGACATTGAATGATAATTTATACAATACGTTAACTAATATAAATGTAATTCACAAAACAAAATATTATACTTTGCTTTTTAAAACGAGTTAACAATTCATTGCACAATGTTGCACTTTTGGCATGACTTTTTCATAAAATTAAAAATCATGGCATTGTTATTTATTCAAAAAAAAACTACTGCACAGAACACAAAAACAAAAAATCTACACAACCTTCCGAAGACATTTTTAATAAATAGACTTGTTTATTACATTTAAATACTTGTTAAAAATAAAGATTTAGAAGCACAGAAGTGACGTACGGCAGAAATAGACATGTATGATTTTCTAACATGATCGAACCGCCGATTGCTATCGTGTTTTGTTTCTGCTAATTTCAATGGTATGTCGTGTGAATAACGTTTTACAGTCGAAGAATTGTTGCACATTATAGTAAACTGCAACTTTTTTTCGAATACAATTTAAAAATTGCTGTAAACATCATACATATACGCAATTTTCTTTTGTTACATAGTTGCATCGCGCTGGCCTATGTCAGCGCGTAGATCCAAAAAAAACATTACTACTATAGTCGAGGCAATGAAGCACTCAACCTCGGATTTTTTTGCACTAAGACGGATCGGACTGCGGTTTTTTGCATTCGCTTCCAAAAATTATTTGTAAAAATGTATCTACTTTGTATCTTATACAAACCGGAAATTGCATTGCTGCTGTCAAAAATGCATTCACAAAAATTCATTTTGTGAAGTCGCTTTAAGAAAATTAAATAACTTTGTTAATAAGACTCAGAATTGGCTCAAACCGGGTTCTCGGGGGTTTTCGGGCTCGCTGATCACGATTATGATGTTCAAATTGACCCACAGCCGACCTGGAGCTCAGGATCGCTGATGAACGTCCTCTCCGTGGGACTCCCCCAAAATTCACGCGGGGAAGGAGAGAAACTCGGCGCCCGGAGGTTTTTTGGGTTGCTGAATTCAAATATGGTATCGGCGAACACCCCCCGGACACCTGGTGCGCCGGAACCTGGACGTGGACGTCATCCCCGAGAATTTTCCTGACAAGATCGCAAAAAACAAACCGAAAATGGTTGTGTGGGCGTTTTTTGGGGCACTGAATCCAAATTTCACTTCGAAAACGACCCCCCCCCCAACACCTGGTGCACCGGAACCTGGACGCGGACGTCATCTCCTAGGGTTTCCAGACACGATCGCTAAAGACAAACCGAAAATCGTTATGGGGCGTTTTAATACCTCACATTTCAGTAGTATTTGTGTTGGGATTAATATTACAATTATTAAACATTAAATAATAAATATAGAGTATCGGTTTAGAAATTTTACTACCTAATTTTCAAAATTTTCAAATACATATGTTATTGATTTTTTTCTAAAAGCAGAATTTAAAAATAAATTAATTTATTTTAAATTCCTATCTACTGATAAAACCAATGTAATCCTAATGAATTTAGCAAAATAATAAAAGGCACTAAAACGGTTTGCGTGAAACTTTAAAGCGGTAATTGCAATAAAACCTCAAACAGTATAAATTCAAAGTAAATTTTTCGAACCGACCGACAGACATAGATTCGAGTAGAGGCGAATGGAGAAGCAATTGAATTGAAAATAAGTGCAAATTGGAATTTGGAAAAATGAGGCGGTTTTATTGGATTAAATAAACACTTTTATTTTCCTTTTTTTATTTATTTTACATTAAATGTGCTTGTAACAGGAATATTCAATGTGTATATAAAACTAGTAGCCTGTCCGCGTCTTTACTCGCGTTACGTTTCTTTTTTTTTAGGACTAAGACAGTTTTTAATTATAGACGAATGAAACATTCATATGCTGAATTTGATACCTCGCATTTCAGTACCTATTAATCCTATTATAATAGTTCCTATATTTTACAACAAATTTTGAAAATGACTATTTTTACACGAGTGAGATGTTTGTGGGCCTCAGGCGAAGGCGAATGCCACAAGTCGAACAAGTGTGACAAGGTATAAATAAAACCAACAATTTTAGAAAAATAACATGCTTGTTTATCTTATCCAAAAATACCGATGGCAGTTATATTTTTAAAATAATATTCTCCAAATGTCCCTCTCGACTGTTTCTACAGATGACCAATCTTTGCGTACGTTGTCAATAACATTTTGACAAAAACGAAGTCTCAACGCTCAATTCCTTCAAATAACGGAGATACCCCTTTCTGGACTCTGGACCACCTCGACTAATGGTTATGAAAAGAAATCTCTTCATGAGACGCCTATCTTTAAGGCAAGCTGAATTATTTGGTTCTAGATTGCAAAAGGGGAAGTTGTTGACACCTGGTACGAAAATAGCTGTGCAACGAAAACGAAACAGAGAAATGGCTTAATTTTACTCAGAGTCTAAAATCTTAAGTTTCTGTAACAATATAGCAAGTTTAATGGAAGAGTTGGAAATTCCTTACGATTCAATGGCGTCTCTTTATTGATGGTTCCAAAGAAGTTTGAAGGCAGTTTTACTCCATAACGGCAATCAATATCCGTCAATACCGCTTGCTTATTCTGTTGTGTTAAAAGAAACATCTAAAACTATGCAATCCATACTAAATGTTATAAAATACAAAGATTTTCAGTGGAAAGCGTGTGCTGACCTGAAGGTAGTAGCCATGTTACTTGGACTGTAGGGTGGATTCACTAAGTACTGCTCTTTTCTGTGTATGCGAGGCCAGATAGTCGAGCTTACAAAGAGATGGGATACAGAATGTGGCTCAAGATCAATTTTCTTGATTCGCATTTTAATATTTCCCCTCCAACCTTGGAGCCGTGAGCAATGAACAGGGCGAGCAGATCCACCAGGATGTGAAGAGGCTTGAGAAGCGGTTTCAAGATCGTTGGAATGCAGCTATGTTAGACGAGTACTGTTGGCGTCTAAAGAGCGAGGATTCTTCCTCCCATAAGAGAAAAAGTTATAAAATTGCCAACTTCTTGTCTAAGTTCAGTGTTTCTGTTTTATTTAAATTTTAAATAATGTTGTTAACTGTAGTGTAATTATTTGTTTTTGAAAATTGGAAAAAATTATTATCGATACATTTAAATCAGTTTTATCATTTTGGGCTTCTGCTGTACCTAACCAATCAGACGTGATAGAAGAGAGAAAGCAATTTCATAAAATAAACACAATAATTTGAAGAGGGTACTCGATTGTTCTTCCAATGTGTAACGCAGTGCACTGGATTGCAAAATTTCGCATTATTTCTAACTTCTTCTAAGAAATAATTAGCTAGCGCTTCAGCTCTTGAGCTGGTTGAATTTTATATGCGTGCGAGGCCAGATCTTTGATCAAAATTCAATGCAGAGAACTTTTCGTTATGTTAAACTGTTGAGATCGACGATGAACTAAGGCTCTGGGATTTTAGGCACCATATTCACGAACTTTAACGATATTTTCATTTGATCGAGCACTGCGTGAACGCATTGGACCTTTAATTCAACAACCGATCCGCAAACCTCAAATTTTCGAATAATGTGAATTGCGTTTGTCGCTTGGCACATGATTTCGACCAACGAAGTTTACAAATTATTTTGACACAAGAACGAAAATTTTCGTAGTATGTTTGAACAGTTCTAACACGTTCTTCCGTCGTAAAACGATCCACCACGACACATGCAAAAAATATAAAATTTCCAAGTTAAATTATAGATAAATGACACCAAGTTTAAATCCCGAAGGACCTATTGGAACACCCTTCAGTATAACAAAAAGCGCCTTTTTTAGTCCACCTATACCCTCGTACTCATATTTTTAAAAAATATCCTGAAATCTCTAAAAATACCAACGACTTTTCCGTGGCGTTTACAGACCCTTAAAGTTTAAAATTTATCGGCCATTTTTGGGCTGACACCGGCACTTTAAATCCACTTTGACCCCATTATATGCCTAATGCTCACCCTTACTTTCATTAGCGCATCCTATTTTCACACCCTATTCTCAAGTTTAAAAGGGTTCACGCTATGCTCTCATAGGTAACATGATATATACTGGGATTTTTAATACGCTTTTTATGAAGTTACCAAATGAGGACCTTTTAACCAGATTTTATGTGTGTAGTACGACGAGGGTTCAAAGTAATATTGTGATTTAAAAGCGTATTTAAAATGTTAAAGAATAGGTGTCGTAAAATTCTTAAAAGAGGGCTTATGTTTTAGTACAGGTTAATGTTTGGAAGCTTTTAAAATTAAAATTTTGTTAGTCACTCCGGAGAAGAAATAAGGGGACTTAGCCCGGTTCTATTTTAAGCTACCGAAGCCATTGCTATTCGTTGTGATACACAGAAAAAACATTATTCTATTACCTACAAGTTCTTTAATTGAATATGTGTTCATTCTTTGAATAACAGATAAGATTTAAACAATAAGTTAAGTTTAAAGCCATAAAAGCCAAATATTTTGATCAATTGCACGTACAGGATTATTGATTATATTTGGAGAAAAAGATAACTTTTCTATCTGAAGAGATACAAAAGTGTATAAATTTAAAAAAATTGTAGATTTGTACAAGAACCATCACGAAAAGTAACTGAGAAAACAATTGAACATCAAATAGGTGAGTTTTGAACTAACCGTCAGTTTTTTCAGAGTGCTCGAATATTTTTTATTGTTTTTTGAATTCTACTCGCTAAGAGCTCTATTTTATGTTACCTACACTGATGTTTTAGTGTGTTTAAAAAATAAAACGAGACTCAAGCGACCCTCAATACTTCTCATATACAATTTATTACCCGTATGAAAGTACCCGTACAAAGCCAGAATAATCAACCAGAATAATGGACCTTTAAAATCGACAACTTTTTTCATATTTCGTAAAACAAGCCCAAACACTCTAGACGCAGTCCTGCTTCACACTTACTACAAGTTATACTGGACCGTTTTTCTTTTTATTTTTTTGGTACAATATGCACACCGGCGTGATGTTCCTTTTACATTTAGGTGATCTATAATTGTTGTCCCTTTCTTTGTTTCCATGGAAACTATTCTCCCACCAGTTTTTTTAATCTTTCGATCCACTGCTAGATCAACTATTATTGCGTATTGTTGCGCTTTTTTTCTGAGCCGGAAATTATCTTCCTGCATTCCTGTGCAAGCAACAACTCTATAATATATTAACGTACATTATCTAAACTGAGTTTAGATATGCGGAAGTAAAATTATAAATCAGGTTTTTAGTTATCCCTAACATGCACAAAAACCTTAAATCTTAAGAAAAATAGTAAAAAAAAACGCATGCTATGTTATATGAAAATTTAAAGTTATGGGGAGAAAATTCAAAAATAAGTAATAAATTCAATCTACTTTCCAAAGATTTTTAGTAATTACAGGGTGCGATAATTTTTGAATGCATTTTCTACAACTCTCTTATCTCGTTTTTACTTTATCACCTCCCAACAATTAAAATAAGCACTTAGAACTTCCACAGCACTTACTTAAACCTAATCAAAGTCACCAAAGGCGCAGTGGTTGAAGAAATCAACCACTTATTAGACCAATCGCGAGTCGCGCATCAAGGTGGTTAAATATCATGCTAGAAGTGCTTGAGCATCTCCCAACATATCGAAGCGGTCATTTTCGAGTCTCTGCGCCACTTCCAAAGTACAAAACAAAAAGTGTTTTTTTTATCGACCAGTACGCCTTAAAGGGATAACTAACCAAAAATATTACTTTCTATTCATAATTTATTAATCTAGCGATTCCAATTATGCCTTGAAATTGCACGGACTTCAAAGTTTAGAATTTTGGTGTATAAGTTACTTAAATTTGTACAAAATTAAGCTTACCATTAACCTCAGTAACACATAAGAAAATCACAGAAATCAATTATTGAATTACAGAAGGTTACAGAATGTAGGACGATTAATTCCATGCCATAGTAAAACCGGACAACCGGTATTAAGCGACAATTCCCAATACGAATGTTTAACAGGACGCAAACTATTAAATTGCCTGACTTGGTTAATCCTAAAATATTACCCTTTTGCCCCGTTCGTCCGCTTTGGGACAAATGTCGCTCAATCAGTAATGTCACGGAACGCGACCTTATTTGTCATATACACAATTGAAATTTGTCATGGATAGTCTTGACGATAATTCACTGAGCAAATTGGTAGTGATAAATTGCCTGCGTAACATATCATTCTGATGTCTTATGAGGACAGTAACCAAATATGGAATAGTATACCCAATACGGAATTCCGTCATCTCTAAACAACAAGCCTGAACAATAAAAAATCGAATCGAACAGCCAACAATTGGCGACTCAAATTAAGGAAGCCAGCGGCAATCAGCTGATTTTTAACGGGGAAGAAGGGCTTACTTGACGACAAAATTGACAAAGATGCCAAACAACATAATAATGAGGGCAAAGATGAAACGAAAACATTTCCTGTTATACTGGTTAGAAAATCAGCTGAAGAGGGCGCTACGTTCCTAATTTGAGTCGGTTACATTCCATAGACGTCGATTTTCTAAACAGCCAACTGGGTTGTAAGAATACTTTTAATTAGAACTTTTAATTTACATGATTGTATGAAATACTTACCCAGTTAACTACACTTTTTTATTGTTCATTTAAGCAATAATGTTGTTTTTAGGTCTTTTGCGAACAAATGGTAAATAACTTCGCAGCGTTGTTTCGCTTGGGAATTTCCATTGCGCAGCATTTGTTTCCAAAACGGTTGTCTCTGATCTGTTTTAAATGATCTATTTCAGGCACTTGTCATAAATATAAGTCGAAAAGAGATGCGGCATAAGTCTTTGGTCACTGTTTTATATTTAAGAGCTGTTTATATGGCGAATGCACATTTGCCTATTCGAACAGAGAAGTTTATTATTACATACTAAACATATCACGTGTGAGCCATTGTGTAGCCATTTGGGGATGAAATCCGTTCTGTCTGTCATGAATGATTTTGTGTTTTTCTAGATATTTTAGAATTGAGTTGACTTTCTCCATAACTTTTCTGACAACAGAGAGAAGATCCCTATAGACCTATGTCTATAATTGGATGGAAGGGAGCAACCGTTGTTCTAAAGGATTACAATATTGTCTTAAGGGATTATTTGCAATTTTTACATAACTTTATACGCAATACATTTTAAGCACGTATACTCGTACAACATACATACACTAATCCACACTAATCCATTACAGAAATAATCCTGCTCTCGATTAATGAGATCTCTCTCAATCAGTAGAAATACTGACCTCATATATCAACTACTCAACGTCGACGACTGCTCCATTGTTTTATTCTGGAAACAAAGGGGTTAAATTTCGATCGAATACGTTCGGATTTAACTGACAGTCATCGGTTTCGACTGGACCACATTTGAAGCTCAAGCCTGCAAAATAATTCGAAATAATTATTTAAATTATTATTGACTACAAGTATATGTATTTGCCTAGGTTTCCTTAGACATTGCAGGAAGTTAAGTGTTAAGCAGTAATAAAGGAGAAAATAAACAGCGTTGTTGATTATTCCTGCACAATAGAAGTTTTTTTTACCTGTAACACACCTAAGCAAGTACTAACGTACCGCGGGTATCTGAAGAGAAGGTACATATTAATATAGAATTTAAAGGATTGGAGATGTGTAGGGGCAGGGAAAACATCTCCAGGCAATTTTAAACCATTACTGCCCTCATGCTGAGTACTAGTAATGCATCTGCCTTGAATATTTTCCATATTTTTAGACATGACACCTGGTACACAAGCCCGTACTTGTTCACTACAGTGGTCCTGGCTACAGCAATGCCTTGGTGGTTGACTATAACAGTTTCTTTCTTGTCCACATTGAATACTCTTTTGCCTAGGACATTCACCCTCCTTCTGTTGGCAAACTAAAGCAGAAACCTGTCTTTGCAACAACAAAAGTTGTTCACTTTGTTGTGAGATCTGCTGACTCTGCTGTGCAATGATCTTAAGAAGGTCTCCAACAGAGAATTCATCGCATCTCATTTTTACAGCATTATTTTCAAAATTGTCCAAATCATTTGTGGTCTGAGTACAACTTTCACGTTTTTTCTGAGAATCTGTAGGATGACTACTGGGTTTATATAAATTAGGACTTTCTGGCACTGAAGGAAAACTGTTTGAGGTCCATTGTCAACTTGTATTTTTGGCAAAAGTAATTTATCCCTCCTATCAACCTCAAATCTAGTATTTTCCTTATAGCGCTGATTCTGAACATCTTCAAAGTTACTTTTCATGTTTGGACAGTAAAGGGATGCACACGTAACGCTCCTCTTGTTGTTCTGTTAGAAACAGTCAAGAGGGGACTTATAGCGGCTAGTAATTTAGAGCAAAATCCGTGGAAGTATCGGTAAATCCCCAACAGAGCTGCGATGAGCGAGAAAAGGGTGTTTCGTTGGGAGAACTGGCTCATGGATGAGTCCAGTATTGCCGCAACCAATTTTGCTTGTGTACCAAAGTTCCAAGCGAAAATGTACCAAACAGTGGCTGCGCTCAGCCGATGATCAGCGGTCTCAGCAGTTGATCGAATTTGACAGATGGCATATGACATGTCTTCAAATTTGATATAAGTAATCACGTGGTCGCTGCCAAATCCAACCAGCTGCTAAGACCTCTGATCATCAGCTGAACACAGCCATAAGCAATGTTATCATGACGTCAATTTTAGTGTAAGTTCACACCTAGAAAAACAACAGAACGGAACAGAAAATGCAGCGTTTTGATTTGCTAATAAAAAAATACGACGGAATTCTAGGTCGCTCCGTCCGGAAAACACCACAAATTTAACTTTTTCCGTTGTGGTGTGTGGACTTGGGCTTTGATAGTACTTCGTCTAACAGTTCTAACTAGAAGGTGATGGTGACGACTTTATCATCACTTGCACAAGTGGGCATAAATCTAAATTCTGAGGCGATATTAAAATATTAATTAATGTTAAAAAAACAATTTTTATTTATAGTTTATTTATTTTTATTGTTCATTTAAATTTATTTTTTAAAACTGCGAAAACGGGCCAAATACCCATTTGATTACAAAATGTATTTTTGCACCACAACAGCCGAAATGTATCAAATTTGGTAAAATAAAATTGTGCCCAAACGGCAACGCTGGATGAGTCAAATGGCTCTCTTTGAATAGAATCAAGGATGTTAAGTATCCAAGGTGATGCTGCTCCCCATAGTATGGGAACTGTACTCTAGGTTAGGTCTTATTTAGATAACATTGAGAGTGTAAGCTGGAAGGGGAGAAACATTTTCTGGCTCTAAAGAGAAAACCAAGCTTTTTAGCTGCTCATGTGGCTACTCACGTAATGTGTTTGTGCCAGCTGAGATCATGTTCGAAAATCAGGCCAGCAAGATCGACCGTTTCTTTGTTAGTGTTTGCTGTTCGGGTTGGCCATTGATGCGGATGGCATAGATGTTGGCAAATTTTTTTTGACAGGGAGCAATACTGGGTTTTGGAGGCGTTGAACCAAACAAGGTCAGTGGCTCCCCGTATAAGATTAATTGATGATCTTGGGAAAGGGATGGGTGCTTAGATCCGCGTTAATTATACAGCTCTTTATTTGAGACTTGTTTAGAAAAATAAATGTTGACGTTATGAGTACTATCTTCAGAATAACTGTGGATGTTATTAGTATTTAGAGGAAATCAGGTATGGATCTTTGGTGACGAAATCCGTACTGTCTGCCGTGGATGAGTTTGTGTTTATCTAGATATTCTAGAATTTGCACATTGATGACGTTCTCCACAACTCTGTTGACAACAGAGAGAGCAGAGATAGGTCTATAACTGGATGGAGGCTTTCAACCTTTCTTCAGATCAGGCTGCACACGAGCAGTCTTTCAGCTGTCTGGGAAGATACCCTTATCATAACAAATCTGGAAAATATGAGTTAAAATTGGCGCAAGCTACTGATTTACTGACGTCTCATGACTTTGTTTAAAATGTCATTCTTGAAACTGCCAGGCAACAATCTTTGATAACAATCGAAACATTTTTTCGATAAAATTTTCTCTCTTATATCTACTATCTACTATCTACTATCTGAAAATATAAAAATTTGATTAGCAGTACCAACACTATAAATATCGTGCAATTTAAGCAAACCGATAATTCTTTAACGAAGAACTAATTATTTTTTACAAATCCAATTTGTACTTAACGCATCAATTGGGTTTCCGTCGAATCTGATGACTCTCGGCAAAATCGAATTTCGTTCGGTGAAAATTCACACCCTTTGTTCCCAGATTAAAACGGCACGACGGACAAACATGCAGGCTGATGTGTATGACAAATTGGGTCTGTGTTTGTGCTGATTGAGAGAGATCGTGTTGGTCAAAAAAGGGAATGTTATTGATGTTAGATAATTAATGTATATTGCGTCAGTCGATAAGGAGGATTATACTGTTTATTGGCGGTTACTAATTAGGTTAATACTTTTTGTTGCTGCTACATTTTTCATTATTAGAAAAGTTTTTTATTCCCGCACTAAGCGGGTAGAGTGGTATTGTGTTCAACGCTAATACTCATTTCTAGGAATGCTACTAATAACCCGAGCGGCGACTACGAGTAAAGTCTATGTCTTCGGGCACAAGAAAAGAAACTAAATGATAACTGCAATGGTCACGTCAGCTGCTAAAAACCTTGATTTTTTCTTGCGAGCCAGAAGATATTTCTTCCCTTCTAACTCATGCACTCTCTATGTTTCTCAAATTGGGCCTAACCTAGAATACTGTTCCCATATGGAGAGCAGCATCGCCTTCTTTCCTTAAAATCCTTGATTCACTACAAAAGAGACCCATTCGACTTTTTAATAACCCACTTATCACAAGAACATTCCCTTCTTCCCTCATCTCCGCGCTGATATGGATATCTCTCTTCTCTTCATTATTCACGGCTATGAAACGGCTCTTAGGCTTTAGGTCTACGTGGGCTGTCTCAGATAGCAATAATTCAATATAATCATATTTTAAAAATTTTAAAATTTTAATTGTAAAAAACCAACCATTATTAAACGACCAATGGGACCTTAATAATTTACCTTTATTACGATTGTTTACCTTTGGTACACAATAAGGGCTCGTTGGGAACTCTATAGATTAGGATTTATATTATAGCTAAACTACAATAGCATATTTACAACTCTATAGCAATTTTAAAGGCAGTTCGGTTTCTATCAAACATCGACAAAGGTACAATATAGCGAAGCGCGTCATGTTTCAAAAGGATTTCGAATAAGTTGGAAATTTGACGAAATTTGTCTATCATTAAGAGTATAATGGATTTCCATGAACTAAAGTCCTCTACAATTCATAATTCTTTTTTGTTGTTTTTTTCTGTCCTGAATGAGATGAAATGGAATTTATTAATCCAGCAGATCACATACCCGATATAGGACAAGTCAATAGTTCCCTATAATGCAATAGAGGCCTCCTAATACAAAAATAAAACAAAGAAAGGAAGAAAGAACACAGCCGAAGGAAACAAGCACAGAAAACTTATGCTGCGTCAATTTGGTAATTCAAAAATTCTTTAATTGAATACAAAGCTAATACAATTTTTAATCTATTTGTTGAAACAAACAGAATGAAATGAAAATCTTTAAAGTTGGTTGAAAGGTTGAAACAAAGTAGCCCCATTTAATAGGAGAGAAAGTTAATGCACGAATTCAGTGCATAGAAATATAAATACTATAGTGTATGGAAAGCAAGAAAACTCCGTATGCCCAGGTATTCTTGCAAACCCCATTTAAAATAATCAATCAAAGATTGACTTTGTTTCCTTTTTATTTAGGCCAATACTTGTGCCCGGCGCCTCCACCATGTGTCATGCCCTTGTTTTAAGGAGCTTAACTAGCGGCGTAGAGGTACCGGAACTTTAACTAGATTAAAATTAAACGCAAGTTAAAACAAACTGAAATTATTTATTTACAATAAATAGGAAGAGTATAAAATGATTTAATATTGACATGAAATAAAGGGTATATATATATATATATATATATATATATATATATATATATATATATATATATATAATATATATATATATATATATATATATATATATATATATATATATATATATATATATATATATATATATATATATATATATATATATATATATATATATATATATGTGTGTGTGTAATTACCCTTGAAAGACAACCTTCGCAATTTAATTTTCTATCACTTACATTAACATAAATTTGAAGACCATTTCTTTCACAGTTTATCACAGTGTAAAATCAGTGTTCGAAACGCACGGGGATCGTGCACTAGTGTCTTTTCCAACACTCATCTTTCCCACCGCCCTATCACCCAGTCAGCAGTTTTCCCCTCTTTTTGGAAAGCATTGACGTTCGGTCAGAGACCGAAATTCTGCTGGCTTGATGATTCAGCGTCGTTTAAATAAATTGTTTATAGTAATTGTTTAATTTTATAAACCATAGTATTTCATAGTGGCAATTTTAATGCATATTCAATGCTACATCCTGCCAATGTATAGGGCAATAAATTATGGATACGTAAAATAAGATTATAGTTTATCAATTGAACTTCAGAATATTGATCTATGAAATATTGGTTTTTCCACTTGTCACAATATTTCTCTCAAAAATGAAATTTCGGCAATTTTGGAAATTAATATCCTATTTATGTAAGAATTTTTTTTAATGTATAATGCGTTTTTGGCAATTATAAATTATTAATAGGATTGTTGGACAATTCTAACATAATTTATTTATTACTTTAGTAGAACAAATTTAAAACAATATTTCCCGCAAAAATAAAATGTTGGCATCGTCACAGCAGCGGGCGCGCGTATGATCTGGTTTTCGGGTGTTAGAGAACATTTTAGAGTTTTGTTCGATTAAACCAAAAAAAAAGCATTGAGTGTGTCTCTAGACCACTCCAGGAGTCACCCGTTCCAATATATGCAGTGATTTTTATAACATCCTGTATTTACTGAACAAATCTTTTTAAACGTTTTTTTCGAGACTAAGACTTTAAAATTGGCAACTTCGACAATATTTTATCCGGCTTTGGAGTTTTTTATTTGTATATAAAAGCTGAGACAAAAGGCGTTTTACTTTTAAAAATATAAATGCGTGCTGTTCCAATTTAGATTCTTCAATGTAATCGAAAAGTTTTGACGGCTGGATTACCGAACTCCCGTCAGGAAACCGCACAGATCCTAAAATACTTCCCTTTAACCGATGTCTCTCAATCAATATAAAACACGTGATTGGCCGGGGCCTTAATTTGTCATACACATCGACCGATGTGGTCGCTTTGCAGTTTTAAAATGACAAACAAAGGTTCCGAGTTTCCACCGAACGAATTTGCATTTAACGGAAGAGGCTGTTTTTTGATTAAAAAGAAATGTAGCAACAAAATAGAAATACATTAATAAGATACTTCATAGTATAATAATAATATAACAGTTCTTATTAAATAAGTCACTATTAATAATAATTAGGGAGCAGAATTTGTTTTTTTTACTAGCAAAGAAAGTTACATAAACTGAATGATCCCATGTGGTGGTAAAATTAGTTGTTACATTGTATAAAAAGTATTTTGCTGTTATTTGCATACATAGAGCAGTTCCATCCCCTACATGCCCTCGGGGCATACCAACTACGTTTGGTGTGGAGGTCTTTGTACTGAAATAAAAGTTTTTCTTCTCAACTTTAATTTTTTTTTTGGTTTTACAAAATATCGGTACAACTTAATTTTTATAGTCTAAGAACATGATATAACCACCTTAATAGGTGTACATAAATTTCCAATATTTTTTATGTTGACAGAATATATAAAAATGTGTCCTCAGTCCTCTCCAAAAATTTCTTTGATTTGAATGATGATTTGACTGAATGAGGTTATCCTCGATCGGCTAGAATTTTTGCAATTAGATTAAATAATTTTCCAAATATACCTATCATTAACTAGGTATAAGTAAAGGAATACCAATATGGTATTTTAAATTAAAATATAATTAACACAGCACAACCACAATGCAAATTAGGTCACTATACCTGTTATTAGTCTCTTAATTATGTAGTACCTACTTGTGGGATCAAAAGGCTGATTCTATTCTATAGCTAAGGGAAAAAGAGGAATGTTTTACACAGGTAAAAGGTTGCTTACAAATTTTAGCATGAGGATCAATAAATAATAAATGCCTAGTTGACATTCCCATATAATTATTCGTTGTTACTCTCAAGAGGAAATTTTATTATTTATTGCTTTTTTATTATTTTATTGCTTATAAATTTAATTATTTTTTGAGATATAAAATAGAGATATCAAACTAGTTTTCAGTTTACAAAAGTTAGTGGTGTGCTGAAATTATTAATTTCATTCATATTATCTAAGACTCTTGACAATAGCCGCAATGAGTACAGGAGTACAAGCAAAAAACATAAGTTGGAGTGACTACTTCCATATTCCACTCTCTTATTTGAGGGGGAACACGGTATTTGGTGTGCAGGGTGTAACTTGGAATTTATTTGTACAAAATTATATAATATCGAGCGACATGTCAAAGGTCCAAAGCATTTAGAGAAGACGCATTCTCATCCGGGGTCATGCGCATCTAGAGAGCATGGTGTATCACACGCAGAGTTTTGCATGGATTTGTGTGAAGCCTTTGTTGCAGCTGACATTCCCGTCTATAAAATAAATAATTCATCTATGAAGAATTTTTTTTATAAAAATACTGCCACCGTAGAGTACCAGGCGAATCTTCCTTTGGTTAAAGTTATGTGGATAAGGTATACTCAAAAACTATTGACAAAATACGACACAATGTTGAAAAAAAAGTTGTGGTTTAGCATTGTTCAGCATCGATGACACCACCGACATACGTTGCTAATATTATAGTTGGACTTTTAAATCCTATAGAAGCGGACAACTCGTATTATGTAATCAATTGTAAATTTCGTTTTAAAACCAATAGTGAGACAATAACTTAAGCTGCAGTAGAAAGTATCAGGTCGCTCTTTCCAGATACGAATATTACTGAAGTCGTTGTTCTACTGCTTTCGGATAGCGCGGCATATATGTTAAAAGCAGGAAGACAGTTGAAAGAACATTTTCCAAATTTGATTCACTTTACATGTCTAGCTCATGCATTGCATATGTGAAATAATACGTGATTTCTATCCAGATATATTGATTGGGTATCAGCCATTATATATTACCATACGAATCACGACTTAGTTAAAAATGTTATTGAGAGTCTAAAAGAAGATGCTTTGAGTGTAAAAAAGGTAAAGAAGTTATAAGTTCACTGAATCTTAAAAAAATGATTTAAAGTTTATTTCTGAAAATTTTGGAGATCTTCCAGATGTAATTGAACAGTTAGAGACACAAAACCTCCCCTTTTTGACTTATTTTTATTTATCTTAGACAACTATAGACAAGACAGAATTGAGTACCCTTGCGTACCGGGTCTCCGGTGGCCGAGTTGGTATGGCGCCAGCTTTGCAACCGAGAGGTGCGGGTTCGGATTCCGCTTCGACCATGGATATTTTGTGATTGTTGTTGGAAGGTGGTAGAGGAATTCTTCCTCGACCGAGGTGGTTCCACCCCACACATCCTCTTAAAGTGCTGGTGAAATCCCTACGGATGTTTCCAGCTCTGGATGTATGAGTCGACTCCCCAGTACACCCACGGTACATACTACTTAGACTTCGGTCTTAGTGGGATGTCAGAAGATAAAAAAAGCTCTAAGCATGTCCTACCGAAATTGGTGAAAAATTAAAAGTCTATGTACCAGAAATCTTGGAAAGAAATCCAGGAATTTCAGAAGTAACAAATATTTGTGAAACATTGAAAACTAAAAATATTCACTTGTATAATTATTTTCGTTTCGCTCCTGTTACAAGCTGTGATGTTAAAAGGAGCTTTTCGAGACTTAGAGATATTCGTAATTATAAACGAACTCATTTTACTGAAACAAACGTTGAAGAAATGTTAATTATGTCATGTAATGCCAACAAATTGTAATATAGTCTACATTTGTTTCCGTTTTTCATTTACTAAAAAAAATATTCTATAATATAATAACATTCAAAATAAATTATAAACCAAATGAGATAGAGGGTTGCTATCTCTCCCAATCTGTAAAATAAAAGCCTTGTATCGTGTAAGTACATTAAACAACAAATTCAAAAAGTACCACATTCTCACCTCCACCTCTGTATTGTTTTATTAATCTCTATTATGTAAAATTGAATTCCTTGACCCAAATTACCCTGAAAACAATATACTTACTACACAGTATTATTAAAAAGGAATCAGTTGATCCCCTCTCATCCCCACCATTAACATTTCTTAACATCTGTTGACAAAATTAGATTCTTTGACCTCAATCACTTTAAAAATGACATATTAGTCAACATTTCTGGAAGAAACTTCCAGCTGCCCCTCTCACTTCCTCTACTTTATATTTTTTTAAATATTTACAGGACAGCCGCGCCATCATCCTAACCACAAGGAATAAAAAATTGTTGAAATCGGCGCTACCATTCCGAAGAACAAACAAGAAGATTTCTATGTTCGTGACTTTTTTTAGTTTTATATAATGTTTTTAAACTTCCGGTCACTTTAGCTAAAATTCCTACAATGGGACCTTTCGGAAGAACTTGATCACGAAACAAAAAATATAATTCATGAAAATCGGTGAATCTGTTAAAGACTTAAGCGCGAACATCCATATCGATCGAATTAAGAAACACCTCTCCTAAAGTCGGTTTAAAAACGAATTGACAACCGCCTTTTATTGAAACCAGTTAAAAATAGCTTTTATTGTCATTACCTTTAATTTCTTACTTCAAACAGTAAGAATTATTTATTAATCTAAGTGCATCATTGTGGGTTTATCTGCAAATCACCAATCGGAAAGAATTATCAACAATATTTTCATTTCAAAATCCAGACTCATTAGAAAAATTAAGTTCTGTTGAATAAATCTGAACAATAAAAACAAATCCTCCTTTCAAACTGATGCAGTGTTCCTTAATCAGCACAAACACGAACAAATAAACATCAGACGCTCTTGTCCATTCTATGTCATTGTAGTAGGAACAAAGCACGTGAATTTTCACAAAATAAATTTTCAATTTGACTAAATGGGTGTTTGACATTGATTTCTTTGTCTGTGAAATCACAAAAGCTATTACGAACAGACAGTGATGTCATTAGGCACATTGAAGTTAGAACAGTTTAGCTGCATGATTCAAATCAGTTCAACGTTTGATATTTTTTTAAATTACCTCCACGAATTTTTCTATAATTTGTTAAATCTCTTTTAAATAGAATGAATCAGGGATAATAAGTGAGCAAATGTGAGAACAGTACTCTAGGTGAGGTCTTATTTGGGAAACATAGATAGTGTGTAAGCTGAAAGTGAAGAAGTATTTTCTGGCCAAGCTTTTCAGCTGCTGAAGTGGCTATTGAAGTAATGTGTTGGTGCCAGCTGAGATCATGTTCGAAAGCCATGCCAGGAAAATCGAACGTGTCTTTGATTTGTAGGGATAAGTTTTTTGCGTGACAGGAAGCAATACTGGGTTTTGGAGACGTTGAATTGAACCAGGTTTTTAGCGCCACAGTCTGAGATTAAGTGAAGATTTGGGTAAGGGATAGGTGCATAGATCTGCTTCTATTTTCCAGCTGTTGGTTCGAGACTTGTCTGGAAAAATAAGTGTTGGAGTGAAGAGTACTATCGTCAGCACAAATGTAAATGGGATTGGTAGTTGAAGAGAGCAGGTCATTAGTATGAAGAAGAATTAATAGAATTGGTGCCAGGACTGAACCTTGGGGTACGCCAGCATTGATAGGATGAAAGTTAGATGAGGGACCGTCCACCACGACAGATATGCGCCGATTACAGAGGAAGCTACTGATCCAGGTACACTGGGAAGAAATCTCGTTAATGAGTCGAATGGCTAAACTAAGGCTGCTGTGTCGAAAGTGATGCTGTTATCCATATTTGTGAACAATAGACTAAGTTAAATGCTATTTGGGGAACCATATATTGGTTTGATGTTGCTCAACTGCTTTATCTGATTCGGGGTATCGTGTGAATTATTTTTATTCGCTTCTATTATAGCTACACATTTGGCAAATTTAACCATTGCTTTTTTTTCGATTTGCATCAGAACCCTTGCTTCCGATTTTTTTTTACCTTGTTTTTTTGCCTTTTCTACAAAAATTTGGTTTTTTAACTCCGATATTATCCAAAATGGGTACATAATTTTAAACTTTTTTCCACAGCAAGATTAAAAATACATAGTTTTTAAACTACAAATGATTTGGGTTTCGTAAACAACATCATCTTTTAAGGGCATTTTTTCCTAGTTCGTCCATTTGTAATTATGCTTTTAGTAGATAATTGAGAATAGCAGAAGCAAACATTAAATTAAATAAAAAAATTTTAACTCAATAATCAGTGCTTCATTTAAATTTGCCAGAATGGGGAATATGCTTATAATCCAAATAAACCTGACATTTTTTTATTCTCTATATAAATTAAATATTTATAGTGGTTGTTTTTATTCATTTACTTTGGTAATTATTAACAAGGAAAAAAATTTTCTACTAAAAATTTTTATACAAAATTCGAAACTTGCAAAACGTGGTACTATTCATTGTGACGTCACATATCATGTAAATAAAAGTATTATAATGGCACGAAAAGAAAGCGGTCAAGTGTATGACCAGACAAGTTCACACAAATTGGGTGTGAAGTAGTGAGTAAGGGAAAAAGTCCTATCCCATTCTCTGGGTCGTCAGAACCCATGTCTCCAGGCAGAGCTATGCTCTTGGGTCACAGAATCTCTATTTCTCCAGGCAACGCCCTACTTTCTTTCGAGCCAGCAGCGCTCATATTATTTGGGCCAAGAGCCAATATAAATAAAGTAAGAATTATTGTAATTATAGGAAAGTGGTAGAGGATTTCTTCCTCGACCGAGGTGGTACCACCCCACACATCCTCTTAAAGGGCTGGTAAAGTCCGTACGGATGTTTCCAGTTCTTGATGTGTGAGTCTGATTTCCCCAGTACACCTACGGTACATAGTACTTAGACTTCGGTCTTCGTCAGAACATAAAAAAAAGTGTCGCAATCGCAGTGTTACAAAAAATATCCTTTCTTACAACTGTCAGATTCAAGAGTTGTGTTATGTAAATATATAAATAACTGTCAATATACATAGTGTTTAGTGAAATTGAGGTCTTTTACTGTCTAGAAATTGCAGCTGCCAGAGATTGCGCATTCAGATGAAAATGAACCAGCAACCTATAGAAATAGTTTACAGTAAGGTGGAGGTAAGGTTTTGGGTAAGCGCCCCTTATCCATCCACTCCCAATAGATTCATTATATTATTATTTCACCCACTTACGAACCGAACTTTGTAAGAAGCCATTGCCGAGTGTCAATGTCGTTTATACTGAAAATAACGAACAACCTAAAATAAAAGTTTCAAAATCTCTTTATTAAACAATATTGATGTTTTCTTTATTTAATATGTTTCTTGTTTCTGCACGTTTCTGCCGAACACATGAACGGAAAAGTAAAAGCAATAAAGGCCTCCTATAATTCCGCTGTCAGTATTACTTAATCTTTATCTACCAAATTATTGGTGTATAAATCCAGACAAATGCTGACCCAGTCACTGCTCAAACATTAAAATCCGTCAAAACAGATTTCGAGTTTAACCAAACTCCATTTAGTTTGATTATTTCGGATTTCGGTATATATTCGGTATCATGAAATAACATCGGAACGTTATTATGCTGACACTAAATAAATTTTGCAATGACAACTATTTTAGCTTTGAGTTTTTTTATTTGTAAGTCGTTTAATGCCAGTTAAAGCTGTTATAATTTCCTTAGTTAAGCCAAGCTTGTCTAATTTTGCTTAATAATCTTTAAAACTTATTAGAAAATGCCTTAGCTAGAAGGTGTTCCTATTTTCTACAACGCTGTGCTGATCTAAAATATTTAAATTCACAGAGTCCTTACTTAACTAGCGATGAGATATTTTTTTTATGTATTTGAGACAGACCATATAGGACAGAAGATATGCTAGATATGCGTCGATAAAAAAAAATCTTCCGATTCAGGTACATAGTTTGGGAGGAAGACCGTATGAAGGTAGTTTGTTGAGGAGTGCCGTACTTGGTCAAAGGCCTTGGAGATATTAAAGGAACTTTCTGGGATTCGCCATGATGTTCGAGAGACTTTCAGTTATGTGTGAAAAAGGAGATCAGCTATGGATCTTTGGTGACGAAACTCGTACAGTCTGTCATGGATGATATTGTGTTTTTCTAGATATTTCAGAATTTTCAAGTTCATGACTTTCATGGAATTTTCGAACGTCGCGTAGAGCATCCGGAGCTTCAGAACTCTACTGAAACTGGCGAGGATCAGAAAATGGCAAGTAATTCTTTTGATTTTTTTAGGTTGAAAAATGCCATTTGGTACCTAATAACTCGAAAACAAAACGTCGGATCGAAAAAGAAATCATAAGAGAAACTTTAACATCTCGTTTTGCAATACATTTAGCTAAACCTAAAATCATTGTGGGGTCAAAATGGTTTAAATTAAAATTCCATATACGCCATCGGTTATCCAAATTTTTAGTTTCTTCATTCTCTATAGGAAGGGAGCAATCGCCGATTAAATTTAGAATATTTTTACGTTTTTTGTCCTCGACATCGGTACATTTGAATCATTCTGTATTTTTTCCCAATTTTTCAATACTATCTTATAAAGGGATAGTCACACTTTAAAATGAATAGCAAATGGGTCATCCAGGAGCGCACTTAAGGGGTAAAAACCGGATTTCCTTGATTTTTTCCAATAAATCCTATATTTAACCGACAATATTCCACACTATTTTCCTTATTTAGTGATTCTTTTTGGGTTTATTTTATCCCTTAATTATCTAAGATTACCTCCCACTAATCTAAATCGCTTATTTTTTCGTTAAAGTTATAAATAAATAGGTGTGTTTGCATCGGCGACATGCAAAATTTGAAAATTTTCGAATTTTCGAAGATTGCCATGAAGGCAAAGAATCGCAGAAATGCTAGTTTTTGTTGCAAAATTGAAAGGTTACTGGACCGATTTCTGCTTGAAGTATACATGAGTAAGATTTTAGGAACCTTCCACTTTAAGTGCAGGGATATTTCATTGGTGAGTTACGCCACCGTATACAGACAAAAGACAAGTAGAATCACTCTCGCTCAAGGTCTAATCCGACCTGCCGTCGTTCGGCCCGCATCCCGCCTTGCTTCCAGCAGGTTGTTGGCTGGTTTTGTATCTCGTATTTCGATGCACTTCCCCGACCAGCCGGTGCGTCGGCACATCGCTTTAGATCTCGAATCATCAAACGCCCGACGTCGAGTGCTTCGTCTGTATATGGTGGTTACGGCTTTGATGCCATTTTTATTGATTTTTCGAAGACCCTACAACACTGAAATTCGCCATGAACTCTTGACGACGCAACCAATTGAATCACATTTTACAAGTTTCGAAATTCGCGCGAAAATAAATGGATAACAGCAACCGCCATAAACATTTAATTTATGTAGAGAATTTAAAAAAATATATATTTCAGAATTATCTGGGTTAAATGCATATTCCCTTTTGCCACCTGAAAATAAAAGAAGAGTTTAGAAAATAACCAGAAATAATAGTACAGAAAAAAAAAACAATAACATCTTTCTTTTCATCTTTCAGCATCTTTTGAAACATGTTTATCAATAAAATCATAGAATATTACATTTTTTTAAGAGATATTTTATGGACTTACTGGGTACCAAATTGCGACGCTGTCACTATACAATATAATCACAATGACACAACTGACAAATACGAGTAGCTACTTTTAAAATTGAAGCGTTTATAAATACGAAGGTGTCTTATTACCAAAATTGCCCTAGTGGATAAAGGCATAAATTCTAGAGCAATTTCAATAATAAAACGTATTTCGCCAAAAATGTTAGATACCAGGTCCTGCGTTCTGGCCCTCGAATTAATGTAGTTGCAAGATGCTGCAATATTTTTAATTTCTTCAAAGCTAGAAGTAACTACCGCACGGCGAAGCCCATGGTCTAGTAACTAAATTGCTGGGTCTGTAGATGACACATGCAAGATATACAATTTCTTGGTTACGTTATTGAAAAAGGGGGCCCCAAATTTAAATCCCCAAGTTACAATAATGATAAACTGTTATTGTTTTACGAAATACGTCAAGGTACCTATTTCTTATAAGGAAATCCTTTATTTTGCCGGGCACGTATTAAAATATCAAAATAATGAACTAGGCCCAAACCTATATTTTTTCTCGAAAATAGACCCATAAACCATAAGTTGATTAGTCCCAGATAAAAGTTTATTTGGCGAAAAGAATCGCTATCGCGAAAGCAACATAAACAAAATATGCTTTTCCGACATGTTGAACGCTGCTAGAAAACAAAAGAGGGCGAAGTGCGATAAATCATACCGTTACTGACGTACAAAATAGAATGCTACTGTTTTCCCCTCACAATGAAGTCGGCAACAGCGGAGATTTTTATTGTTCGGCTTAAATGTATGCACTGCGGATGTTATTTTGGGTAAAAAATAACAGTCCTAAATTGTGTATTCTCAAAAGGAAACGCTCTATAGCGATAAAAATGCCTGTATATTTTTGTTTGGAAGGATTTTGTCCCGTGGTGTTTAAGTATCGTTTATATTTGATTTAGACAAATAGGCAATATGCATACAATCGAAATATATCTGAAATATTTCTTATGTATTCTCTACATAAATTAAATTAATGGTGTCCCAAAATGAATGCATATTTTAATTTGTAAATAATCCGCATTTATTTTGTGAAAAGTGCTGATATTCTCCTTTTATAACAAAGTACATATATCACGATTAAGTGTAATATACAATATCGGACAAATGCTCAGTGCAGCTTTGCTGACACGCTCTTGCTCATTTGACGAAATTTTCGATAACATTTTGGCATAGTTGCGGCTGAATTTCGTCAACGAAGCGTCGAATTTCACTTTTCATTTTTCTGATTTTTTTTTCAGCGAACCAACCGAAAATATAGCATTTTTAACAATTTTCGACAATTTTATATAAACAGTTTTAGCTCACCTTCAGATTTTGCTGAAAATTCATTTATAGGGTATTTTGGACATGAAAAACACAACACAACAAATCTATTGTTTTGCGATATTTTCGCAACCGCAAACCTTTGCTTACAAGCTCGAATTTAACAAACCACGGTTTTCACCTTTCGATGAAGAAATAATCGTACCATACCATATACAAATCTCAAAGGACAATTTTGCCGACAAAATTTTTCACGAATGCCAATTTAATCAATCTATATCAAGTAAGGTATACGATTTTTACGCTTTTTCGACATGCATCGGAAAAACAACAACACACATGACTGTTTATAATGACCCCAGATTCACATACACACGATTTCCAAATTTTGGTTATCGGAGTTTTCAGGACGACTATTTTAAGAGAAAGCCGTGCGTTTCACCACTCATTAAGGTTATGAAGAAATCGATATGATTACACGATAAATAAACATATCAGAAATAAGCACAATATATCATTACATGATACGCAAATCCCAGTAAACTACACAATATATCGTTATAAGATAAGCAGATTTTAGAATGATGCACAATATAACATTGCATGATAAGCAGATTTTAAAATATACACAATATCACAATAAATGATATACAGATTTCTGAGCTATATATAATATGAGATGATACACAGAATATACAAGCACTACTTTTCATATACTAAATGCATGGATTTTTAAGCAACCAAATTATTTCTCCACCCAGTTTAATAAAACTGTTTATCTATAATGTTTTCAAAAAGTATTTTTTTAACAATACCACCCTTCGCACTAAAAAAATCATTAATCATTAGTAACAATCAGAAAAACCGCTTTCGGAAATCCCATGGCAACCCTCAATCAATCCGAACACAGCTCCAATTGGATATATACATATATCGCACGATTTTGCTCAGAATAACGATTTAATCGGGACACAATAGGAATTAATTTTCATTTAACGAGTATCAGACATTAGTGTCATTCGATTCTATGAAGTTTATAATAATTGGCAAGTGAATTTTAGTTGTATCAATAGTGGAGACCAAATTTCCATTAGTATATTTCACTTCACTACAAAAACTGAAATTTTTTTAAATTTCATACTAGGTATGGCCACCTCTATTATAAAAACACCTCTGCATCTGTTGGGCATACTTTTTGTTAAATTATCGATGCCATTTGTAAGCTCCTCTCTTGCTTGGAATATTATCGCATGGTGTATGACACGTCGCTGCAGCATATCCGACACGTGATCTGTCGTGTTTATGTCGGGGGACTGCGCAGCCCAAAAAATCTCTAACTCTTCTGGCAACATGTGGATATTGTCCCGCGTAAGTAAAAAAATTTCTCCCAGTTAAGCGCGCTGCTGTTTGCTGTCAATTCATTTATTGGTGGTCTTTATAATTGTTTGTTCATAATTATTTTAATACTACCCAAGTAAACCCAAACAAAATTTTGAAAAACCCCGTAAAAGAAATTTTTGATTGTCTCCCTAGATCATTTTGATGTGCGTAGTTTCTACTAGTAATGGATACAATCGTATTATTTTAAATATCGGCTTATCAGGTTTATTATAATTCGATTTTTTAATAATTAGAATGAATTATTACAATCAAAGCTTTCGATGTCCAACAATTCGTAAAAAGACATAAAAACTTTAACTGCAAATTGGGCAAATTCAAACAAGGATAGCTTCACTGAATTTAACTATTGAACTGCCGTGCTGCGAATAAATAAATCTCTGTCGCATATAGGGGTACGTATTTGTCGGATCTAGCCGGCCAAATTTATTTATGGAATGAAAGTGCTTTATTATGAGTTTTTAAATTATACGTCTATAATCGTGTAATAAGTAATAACAAAGACATTTTGGGAAAAAAATTATTTTACATTGAAATTTAATAAGTAGATATACTCATAAAAAATGTCAATCTGAAGGTGATGCCACGGCTCTTTATCGAATGAAATTTTAGCAGTATCTGAATTCCACTTCATCCAAAGACTGCTCAGCTTCAGCTGATATACTGATATTAAAGGGTTCCGCTGAAAGTAGCTATGCTTTCCTGTAAAAGAGGCTTAGACTTTTTTTCTGGGTTGGCCTCATACCAGATACAAGAGGATCGGAGCTGAGCAGTATCTTGAGAACTTTCTGGCAAAGTTTTGGCGATAATTTCGAAAATATTTGTTCCGTGCCTCGGCAGCTTCTTCTGAAAGCTGATCAGTGACTCATAATTGTGGCACCTGATGGCCCTATAATAAAAACAAATCACAAATATCAACAAATATATAGGGTTTTGGCATGTAAATGTAAATCCCTATAAGGCATTGCTAAAAACGCCCTCTATAGTTCGGAATTAGTGATATATAGGTGTACGTAAATGTGTGAAAAAGGGGTAAAGGGGTAAAAATTAGGCGTATTGCAGAATTGTTGCTACACAACCGAAATATAGACTCCATAAACCTATTTATATTTTTACCTTTATTTCTGATTTTACATAAGAAAGTTTATGTTTCAAGTCATTTAACTCGCCTGCAGAATAATCAATTGAATATAACAAAAACCTTTCAGCGTGGTCTAGCTTTTCGTTAATATCCTGTTGCTGATGACGTTTCGCAATGTCAAAGAACTGCCTTCTGGTAATGATTTTGACTCCCGAGGGTCCTAAAACGATATTAAAGATGGTTAATTTTTTTATCGCTAATATGGTTTTGATGAAAAGGGTAGCTACCGGGCCATCCGGACGAATCCGGGCCTGATATTTCAGGAATATTAAGAAAAACTCTTCATTTATAATATCTCAGAAGATTCATAACCGGGACGCATATTTACAGATGCTAGCATGTGTTGACACCAGGGTGTTGAAATCAGCGAGGGTTTGGAAAAACAGTACATTTACAAATGCTACCAGATTTGGACACCTTACTATTTAATTATTTTTTGTGAAATTTTGGCATTAAAGCTGTTCTTAGAAATAACATAATTTCTTCTTGTGGCCATAGAGTTGTAAAATACGTTCTCGGACAGGTTTGTTCAGTTTTAGGTTTCATCAGTATATTTTTTAAATTTTTTATCTTTGCCGAGTTTTTTTACTGCGACTGCGCGATTCGTATTGGTATAAAATTTTGGCAGCACCGCATACACCTGATATTTTATTAAAAAAGATACTGATGAAACCTAAAACTGAGCAAACCTGTCCGAGAGCGTATTTCACGACTATTATGCAATTTTAATTTCTGTACCTTGTAGGGCCGATCTGGGTTAGCTTTTATTTCTTATTCATCTTAACATCTCACAAAACCAGCCTAATGCTGAAGGGCATGGATCTGCTCATTAACCTAATATTTTATTTTTATTTTGTTCGTTTGCTTTAATAAATATTTTTTTTCAATATTCCAACAACGTTTTATTGTTATTTTCCGTACAGGCACAATCATGGAAAAAGGTTATCTACTGCTCAGGTTATCTAAAACTGGTTTCAACACTCTGATCGCCTCTGGTGTCCAAATCTGCTAGCATTTGTAAATGTTCTGTTTTTCCAAACCCTCGCTGATTTCAACACATGCTAGCATCTGTAAATATGCAACCGGGACAAACCCTGAAGTGTATTAAAACCCATAGAAAACATGACATTTTTAATCAATTCAATAATTTATATTTTTTATGATGCTATCTTGTTAATAAAACTCAATTTCCTACAATGAAATAATACCCAATATAATGTACATACCTGCCGTAGAACAATCCATACTGCAATATTTTACTATTTCTGAAAAATATTTTAAAACATTACGACAAAGAAAACGTCAGGACCAGATAAACGTGTACTGTAAATAAAGCCCCAATTCTGACTGTGCGTACGGTACCTGCGAACGCCAAGGGCCACATATAAAGTTAGTCCTTTGTTCCTTGTCTATTTAGGTACCTGACGCATAATAATATTTTGCGTTACGATGGATTCTACGAAACAGACTTATGACCGGGTATTTTGTGCAAATATCCCTACGTGTGTCGTTTGAGCTACTGCCACTTGCTCGATGCATGGTATGAAAAACGAGGTAATTTTTTGGTTCTGCAAATACTAAAAAAGCTGTCCTTAGTATTCTCAATTATACTAAGTTTAAAATTTGATAACTACGTGATCAATAATATTTTCTCAATACATAAATTACTCTTGTCTCAAACAGCACCAAAGATATTTTGTAAAAAAACAGTGTGCAGGGCGCACAATTGTCTGCTGCTAAACTAACATGCCTAGAAACTAGCTATTTTATTGTTTGTTGGTAGTTATTCTTTTCGTCAAATAAAATTTTATCCGGGCCCAATCAGTCTTTTGTTTATGTGCCTATTTTCGAGAAAAAAATATGGGACAGGGCGGAGTTTATTGTTTTGATATTTTTATACGTGCTCGACATAATAAAGAGTTTTTTTCTTTATAAATGAGTTAGTATTTTAGCGAAAAATGGTCCTTGCAAGAAAAACAGCTTTTTTCGAAATAAACTTTTAAATGGAAAAAATAAAACTTAGGTAATATTCTTTTGGAGTTAAAGTTTCTGGAGATTACCAGAAATAAAAACTTCAGTAAATATATTTTTATGTTTAGAAATAAACTTAAAACATGAGGTTGATATTGGTGCCTTGTAATTTTTTTGCTTGAGGCGGTAGCTTCTCTTTCATTGGTACAATTATTTAATGATTTAGCATGCATTTAAGAAGAGCCAGTTTGGTGTTTTTTAACATTGTTGTTGTTACAATGAGGTTTTAGTGTAAACACATAAAAATTACATGTAAATTATTAAATAAATCAAAATTTACGCTTAGATTTCCTAAAAAGGTTTAAGGTTAGTGCTGGTTTAAACTAAGATCTTCTAGTTGAACAGTTTTTAGAGGCTTTTATCCTGTCATTGTTAATAAGACGTCATTAAAAACGTATAGGTTATTGTAATATTTAAGCGATTTGCTTGATTTTCAAATGATTTTTATATTAGAGGGTGTTGTTAAAATGAATTTAGATTTATAATGATGGAAAATACATATGAAAAGTGCCCTATTTTTAATAAGTTTGCAAAAAATCTCGGCGAACTATTCGAATTGATGGAAACACTGAATTTTTTGATGAAATTTTGCATTGACCCTAATTCTGTGCCGTAGAACACGAACCTAAAATTAGTTTTAGGTTTGATATTTCTATGGATTTCGTTCAATTTCGACAGTTTTACTTCAACACATCTAAAGAAGTCATACATAACACAATAATTATTCTGAAACATATTTAAGCAAATTTATGTAAAAACATAGAAAACATTAAAAAACTAAATAAACACGCAACCCGTTTTACACATAGTTCATGTCAAGTAGCACCGATGTAGCCAAATGTGGATGATTTTGCCCATGCTTGATATTTTCGGTTGTACATATGAGACTATTAATTATATATAAAAACTAGCCACCCCAACTCCTGCTAAACCGCGCGAATGCGCCTTTTATTGCTGGCCCTGCTGGGGGCCCGGGGCGGCCTCCGAAGGAGTTTCCATTAATCCAAATAATTACCAAACTCAGAAACAAATTCATAGTTTAAAACTTATCGTTCAGATTCACTAAGAAGGTTTAAGATTTAGTACTGGTTTAAATTAGGATCCTCTAGTTGACCAGTTATGTTTTGACAGGTTTTTGTCCTGTCATTGCTATCAAGTCGTCAAAATCTTAGGAATCATTCTGATACTTCAGCGATTTGCATAATTTTCATCTTGGGACGGGAATTTAGTTCTATTGCTGTCTAAAGTACGTACTAAATACCATGTTCTTTATAAATTTGGGAAAAACCTTAGTACAAATTCATAGTATAAAACTCAGTTGTCTTATTCTCACACTTGTCAGTTTAAAACTTTTTGTTGTCAAATTAGACCGGTCTAGCGTTGCAGAATCTGGCCATTAAGCTTCAACTTTTTCTTTTAAACTGTGCCTTTTAAACTGTTACAGCGAAACTGATTACTATTTGTAAGACTTTGCCGTACTACAATAATTATTTTGTTACAGAAAGTGTACAACGTACTTGGTGAAACCTTGGCAAAAATGCAACAAGACGAAGAAGCTGAGAAATGGTACAGGGCAGCGTTAGAAGCTGAACCAGATCATGTGCCAGCTCATATTACATATGGAAAACTGTTGGCGAAAAACGTAAGTACTATTTTCAATAAATATATGAGTAAATGAATAAGGGTTGACTTTTTGAAACACTGGCCTTACTGAAGGAAGGTAGACAAATATTGAATAGCATAATATGAAATACTGTCATTTCTAAGAATCAAGAATTTAAATACCACTCAAGTAACTATGGCTCGTCGTGATAGAAATAGGCTAAAATGTATCATCATATTTTATTATTGATCAGCTAGAATTTAAATTACGATTGGCGTACAACAAAATCCACTCAAGAGTTATTGTTACTCAGTAAAATTTCACTTTTACTTACCGCTTTAACGTCACCTGTTTAATTTGATGTGGTGACTTCCATTTTTAATAAAACGGAATATAATGCATGTAATAATATTTATAAAACCCGATCACCATCATTAGTTTTCTAAATACAGTGCGGCTCCTTAATGCCCCCTCTTAATTTTTGTACCGTTATATTTAGAAAATTAAAAGTTGGCATACGGAAACTAGTAAAAAAAACTATGTTTTGGTGCACAAGTGGTTCTCGGAAAAACCAAGATGGCTGCTGGTCGCCGTCTTGAAAAAAAATTTAAATGGAGAAAGGGGTCTTGTAATACATTATTTAAAGGTCTTTAAAATCCTAGAATATTACGTTATTAAACGTATCCAGAGCAAAATAACGACGTCTTAAAGTTTATTTAAATAAAGTTAGTCATTTAAAGGTACCTCACCTTTTCGCTGCAAAAGATGCTGAAAATAACCACCTGTACTTCCTGGCAGTAAAATAATTTGTTAGATAACTCATCTCGTACACTGGAAAATAGTAATGTCAGTATTCTGGCACATATTTGTAATCCTAAATGGATTCTGGTTATGTTTCATAAATATTTGGTTTTAAAGAACCCCACAATAAAAGTCTAAAAATGAAAGGTCAGGGGATTGGACGATCCACTCCATAGAGCCCCGACGCCTAATCCAACGGCCAGGGAAGCTAATGTTCAAATAATGTCTAACTTCTCTAGCATAGTGTGGAGGAGCACCATCTTGCTGACATATTATTATCTCCATATTAAATTCGTGAGGGTTAAATATTTAAACAATACGTGGCTTAATAACAGTTTCCAGAATACGTAGATGCAACTCTCCAGTCAGGTTTTGCGCAATAAATATAGTTTCTACAATGTGGTTTCCCAAAATTCAAGCCCAAACGTGGGCTAACATCAATCCAGTACCGACAGTTTTGTCTACGATAATTTCCATTAAGAAAAAATGTACACTCGTCGCTGAAACAGATATTATGGAGATAGGTAGGATTCCTAATTGTTTTAGCTATAATTTCACAAAATTCCATTTTTCTGTCAGGATCATCTTCAGTTAACTGCTGAAGCATTTTAAACTTGTAGGGATGAAATTATTATCCTTTTAGAACCTTCTTTACTGTCGAGGGAAAACTTCACAAATTTTTGCAACATGCGACGTAGATTGCCGAGGAGTTACTACCACTTCACTAACCATTTGGATTTGTTTTTCATCGGAGATAAATGGATGGCCATGATTCTTAGTCTTTCGTAGACTGCCGGTGGCGGTAAAGTTGTTCACGAGTTCCCTTAGGTTCCCACAGTTTGGACGATCTAGAAAATGATCATTAAAAACCCTTTCCGCTTCGTGTAAATTACGCGCTATAAATAAATATTGCTTCGATTTTTTTTTGTTAACGGGCGAGAATTAACCATTTTGGATAAACACGAATACACTCACTACAATGTGAATATTAGACTAAAATAACTTTGACACCATGTATTTCTTTAAAAAACTTTTTTTCCAAGCCGACAAGAATACCACCAAAAAGTTGGTATTTCCTCAATATCATTTCAATAATTTCAGATCTAATTCTTAACAAAATTTAAAAGTTATTTTAATTAGTGGTGGTGGGGGAGGGCTTAATATAATTTTTTAAACTCTTGTTATCATCAGAAGCTTATTTTCAAACAGCCAGTTAAAAATCTTCAGCAATATTCATTACGTTTGATTATTAAAAATATTTGTTTCAACAAGCCCCGATTTTGTTCTTAGGGCGAATAAAAACGAAATATTCTAGGATTATAAAGTACCCAATGAGACCTTGCCATGCATCGCAAGACCCTCCCATTTAATTTTTTTTAAGATGGCGTCCAGCAGCCATCGTGATTTTTCCGATAGTCACTTGTGGACCAAAACATACTATTTTTGTACTAATTACCGTATGTGAACTTACAAACTTTCTAAATGTAACGGTTCAAGAATTAAGAGGACGGGGACATTAAAGAGACGCACTGTATACTACTTCTCATAAAAATTGCAACTCTTATAAATAATTGAGGTAGCTTAAAGAAACTTTGAAACGTTATGCATAATGCTGATGATGCTTTAGAAGTCAAACTATACAAGGGAACTTCTTGAGATCCTACAAATAGGTATAACGACCTTGGGACTCTCAGCAATGCATTAGGGCATGATCGATGTCCTCTTGGGGCAGTGTATCCAAGGAAGGTAGGTTAGGTAATCTGCTCAACCTTGACCCAATCATATCCCATAAGTCTTATGTCGCGTAAATAGTGAAAAAAACTCTAAAAGTGTTCTGCTTTTATAGCTTCGTGTTAATTAAACCAGATACCTATAAGCAAAGTCAAATTTAAATATTTTTTAGTAATAACATTTTTCAATTCATATTATCCATTGACCTTTTTTTTATCAAAGAAAAATGACATGATATATTATGCTAGATTTTTCTTGGTCATTTTATTTTTCTCTTTGTTCGAATCCTTGTCTCCCTGGATATATTATCTAAATCTGAATGCATCAATCAGGACTAATGTATATAAAAATAGGGCGTGATTAATGGATACCGAATGGCCCAGATATCTTATTATGTAATTTTGAAGGGAGGAAAATAAATAAAAATATAATTTATCTTAAGTTAAAGTCGATTATACAGAGCGTTTCTGATAAGGTCTTGATTTGCACGTATGTATATTTAGAGATCAAGAAAAAATTTTGGAAAAAAAAAGTTACTTTTTTAGAAAAATAGTTTTGAACGTATTGATTAAATTTGGACCAACAGATATCTTTATTATTTGAAGAGTTAAAAAAAATGTTTGAATTAGAAAAATTGTATGTTTGTACAAGAACCATCAGAAACGTAAGTGAAAAAACAATTGAAGATCGAAGAAGCGAATTCTGAACTAACCTTAAGTTTTTCCATAGGGCTCGCCATATTATTTCTTTGTTTTTCAATTTTACTCGCTAAGAGCTCTATTTCATGTTAAGTCACCTCTACCGGTGGTCGACTGTTCTATAATTTTAAAAAACAAATCAAATCTCAAGCAACCCCCATACCCCTCGTATATTAGTTAATGCTAGTCGTATAGGGTTTCTGTAGACACATCGACAATCTTTAATTAAGTGACAAGTGTTCTAATCCGGTGCTTCAGTTATTCAAAAAAGACAGTTTGCCACGCTCTTTTCCGCAATAAAGAAGAATTTAATAAACTTCAACTTACACTTCAGAACTAAAATTCAAAATTCTGAAAAATCAAAATTCAAAATCCTAAAATTTCAAAATACCGTCGAGCCGCATGCGAGTCTCAGCGCGTGCGTGCCAAAGAATGCCCCAGCTTACATGCCCGTGAGTGGGGGGGGGGGGTTAAAAGGGCGCCACTGTTTTATTAGCTGGATTAAAAACAGAAACCCTCCTAGACAATATTGGGATCTGGCTTTCAACTCCACTCAGTAACTAAAGTCAACCTAAAAACTAACTCTAAACTGCGCTGCTTGATGAGTCAAATAAAACACCGATACTTAAAAAAAATTACAATTTATTTCCTACCGTTGGAGGCCCCAGAAGTGGTTTTAAAAAAATTAAAAACAATGTGTCGAGTTGACGACTAAGTGCAAAGTTCCTTGGAACTATTTTCCTTTTAAATTTAACAATAAAGGGAAAAAAGAAAATATTACTTTAAAAATAAGGCGAAAAGTTACTCAATCATGTGTCATGCAGATAGATACATCTCTAACTATTCCTGACATCTAATAACGCTAAGCGCTACATAACCAACGCAAGGTTGCAAAGATAAACGTGACAAAAATACATGAAAGGGAATGATTATGAAAATTTAAAAATATTAAAAGTTGTCTGCAGGAGTTCCAAGGGTGTCCGATGAAGTTGTCCAGGTCCAAGGCTATGACGGCCTGGGCGTGCCAGTATCCACCGTAAAGGACTCTTAAGTTCAGATACATATCATCTCACTGAATGGAGAATAGGTAAAGCTGAGAAGAACAGAAGATTCCCTCGTAGAAAACATGTGATTGCAGAAAAAGGTAAAGTTGAGATGTAGGGAAAAAGAGGATTGTCTCGGTGGAAAAGAATACCCTAGCTAGAGGTTAAAAGTCGGGTCTAAAAGAACATCTCAGCCATTGCAGTTTCAAATCCAAAAAAACATTGCTTTTCTTCCGTAAGTAATCAAAAACAGCCACGACTTGGCCAAAAGGTAAAACACAACGTAAGCTAGTCAACAAGACGGAAGAAAATTTATATCGTTGCACTTAAGATCCATTATGCGTCTCTAAATGGCTTAGGAATGCCAACGCTAAACGGCCTGGCTTAGCATTAGAAAAGAGCTGGCAGTACCACACTTATCCACCTAAAACCCGAGTATTGACTTTCAAAGCGATGACGTAGCCGTAGTAACAGAAAAGCTCACTATTTATGCAGTTTCGGTAACAATGAAATCAATACTTCTAACGAAAGGTTCTAGAGATAACTGCTCATGTAAACTAAAGGTGGCGCCACCGCAAAAAATTATTAAATGCTGAAAAGAGAGTGTTATCTTTCGGGCAATTTACACACGAATTAGGAAGTACTTAATTAAATAATCCTGGCCTCAAAACTGCACAGGTTGGTGGTCTCAAAGTGAGAGGCAAACGAAATACAATCGGAACCCCCGAACTCCAATATCACGTCGGACCTCTAGCGTACAACTAATGAATTCGTGAAGGTACAGGAAACGGAACCGACACAGACATCTCGTAGTATAGGTGTTAACAAGTATAATAAAATTTTATAAAATCCTTCTGCTGTGTACTAAAACTTTCCTATTAGTTATTACTTTGATATCGCTTTCTCCATTGCCTGTGATAAAAATTAGAACTGCGATACCACGTTCCTTTACCTAGTCATCATTACCTGCTGCCAATGAGCAGTTCTAACAGTATTAACCTCCTACTAAAATACAGACCTAATTACAAAAGCCAAAGAAACTTTAACGCAGACAAATAACAAAAATCCCCTTTTACAACTTAGTTCATGCAGCATCATACCGCCTTGGCTATTCATGAATATTCAAAAAGCAAAATGAGAAAAGGGTATATATACAGCACAAAGCTTTTTGCGCATTTAGCGTATTTTTATGATCCTAATTTTCTTAATTGAAGGATACATTTATCAGGATCTAAAATGCACATTTGCATTTTAATATTGAACGAAGCAGAGTACAATAAAACAAGGTAACAACTATTAAATTTTTATTGGTAGTTTTCCTTCGCAGAAAATTCTATAATAAAATTTTTCTTGTAAGTAAAAGAGTCAGTTGCAAATAATTAGAAGTTCTAAAATTATTATAGCTGATTTTTCTCCATTGAAAATACATATTTGAACCAACTCTAGTATACTGTATTAGATAGAGATATTTTTTAAAATAATTTTAGAAACAACACAAAAGATTAATTAAGGGTGAAGTAGGGTGTACCGAAAATCTTTTAAACCCTAATATCTTTAATTTGATATTTCTGCACATACTGCCCTTTATCTTTTTGCGGCAGCATTACTTCAATGGCGATATCAGCAGCAGGTTTTCTCTTCCGAGCCAAAAAATTATTTTCCCTTCCAACCTATATACTGTCTATGGTTTCCAAGTAAGACCTAACCTAGAATATGTTTCTAGATTACGACAAAACTCACCTATAGGTTCCTCCTTGCCTTTTCAACCTCTAATCTTTTGAATCCCATATAAATAGATTATATTTCAATTTTAACGATTTATGACTTTTCAAGTTGTCAACTACTTTAAAAATGTGGTAAAAACAATCAAATCACCGTTAGTTTCATGCAAATGTCTATACCACCATTGGATTGATATAATGCTTGAGCAAAATAATCGTGCAAGCAAAAAAAGTTTGTCGAAATGTGTTCCTAATCGTATGGCTTTATTATTTTGCAGGTAAGCAGATCAGCGGAAGCCGAGCAATGGTTTAGGAAAGCACAGCGACTGGCTCCCAACGATGCCAGCGTTTATCATCATTATGGTGAGTATTTTTTTTTAAATTTGAAGTTGTGTGTATGTCTGACTTAATATTGCAAAAGCACTTCCATGCAAAATATTTTCCCCCAAGAAATGCTATTATTGCATACCGTTAGCCTCGCTATTGTTTTGAGCAGGGTGTGCAGCTTATATAAAATTTTGTTGACAAAATCATATAAACATCAGGTCAGCGGGATGCAACAGGATCCGTACTCAATTATCGGTAGTCGTACATCCGCATTCGTACAGTTTGGGGCTCTTTAATGTCCCCCCTCTTAATTTTTGTACTGTCACATTTAGAAAAGTGCAAGTTGGCATACGGTAACTAGTACAAAAATACTATGCTTTGGTGCATAAGTGACTCTCGGAAAAATTAAGATGGATGCTGGACGCCATCTTGGAAAAAAATTTAAATGGAAATTTAAAGGTCTCATTGAGCAGTTTATGACCATAGAATATTACGTCATTATTTGCCCTGAGAACGAAATGGCGGCTTGTTGAAATAAATATTTTTAAAATAAAATGAAATGAATATTGCTGAAATTTTTTAATTGGCGCGGACGGTTTGAAAATACGCTTCCGATGATAGCAAGATATTAAAAAAATAGTATTTCCATTCCAACTAATAAGGAATATGTACACATTTTCTTATTGCATCAATCGGAAGTCATTACAAACCCAAAAAAATATTTTGAAGAAAATTACTAGGATAATTTAGCTACAAAAAACTGTTTACTTTACGGTATAATTTATTACAATTTTAAAAGCAGCCATTTGTCCTTAATGAAAAATGACGTCAGGAGATCAGAAAAAAATAAGTGTCAATCTACATGTTAACGTAAAGCTTAACCTAAAGTTGAACAGGGTTGTTTTTCTCGGAAACTGTCAGAGGGAGAGAAATCGAATGTTTTGGGTTTGGGAATAGTTCAACTAGCTTCGGTAGAAAATTCAGTTATACAGGACATTTCGTTTCGGAGCTATTAAACGTCAAAGTCGAAATTTCCGCGATTTCCGTTGAAATCGGGTACAGGTCGCAAAACTGAATTAAATCGATGTAAATCTTCGCAAGTTGTAGGGGACCCGACGCTTCAGAACTCTACTGAAACTGGTGAGGATCATAAAATGGCAAGTAATTCTTTTGAATTTTTTTAGGTCGAACAATGCCATTTGCAGACCCCTCTTTGATACCTAATAACTCGAAAACGAAACGTCAGATCGAAAAACGGATTCATATGTGAAACTTTAAAATCTCAAGTACTTTTTTTTGCAATACACTTACCTAAACCTAAAATTACTGGAAAATGGAAATATTTGGAAAAAACTGGAAATTTAGATTTTTGACCCAAATATTTCACGGTTTTTAATTTTTGTGTGGTCGAAATGGTTCAAATTAAAATCCGGTATACGTCATCGGAAAGACCTCGTCGAACTAAATGATATTCATATTTTTTAGTTTCTTCATTCTCTATAGGAAAAATTTCGAATTTTTAATTTTTTTGCCCTCGACATCGGTACATTTGAATCACTCTGAATTTTTCCTATCTAATTTTTTCCCAATTTTTCAACACTATCTTATAAAGGGATAATCACACTTTAAAATGAATACCGAATGGGCCATCCAGGAGCGTATTTAAGGGGTAAAAATCTAATTTTCTTGATCTGTTTCTCCTATTTCGCACATATAAATACATAAGTATACCACTTGGAGTTGGAGACATTTTTATTTGTTGTGTCGCCTACATGCCGTGTTGACGTCGTGTGGCTCGGTGGGGATAGGGCCAAAAATAGACTACTTATCAAAAAAATTACAACACCTAGGAATATTGTATCAATTTCAACTAACCTTGGTATACATGTTCATGTCTAGCAGTAGTATAATAAAATTGATAAAAATTTAACCACTTTAACAGTGTGGAGGAAATGAAATAATTTCAATTGTATCCATTGTTAAAGCCTGTTTACATTACTTGCAATTTATAGCATGCAAGTTATAGCAAGACAATTAATTGCATTGCATGACCGTTTACACTTGAAGCAATTTTTTATGCAAGTATTCAGACAAGAAATGTCACCAACTTTAAAAATATATCTAACTCAGCTGATGAAAAAATAGGTTTTTATTGTACATACTTATCAGTGGCGGCTCGTCAGGGGACGCAGGTGAAGCAGCGCTTCACCTACAATTTCCAAAAATAAATAAAAGGAAAATATATTTTTAACTTGACTTAATTTATGAACTACATTGTTACGTTAATAATGTAGTATGTTTTATATAAAAACACATTTTTGATCCAATTTTATTATAAATGATTAAATTAATAATTTTTCATAAGAGAATAACATAAACGCAGCCCGTAGCGCGCTGAACACATTACTCATAGCGTCGCGGACATCGCTGTCGGGGGTGGTGAAGCGCAATCGGCAGGATGACTAGTACGCCACAAGTAAGGAGATTTGTTTACGGCGGTCGCTATGGCAACGGGCGGTAGAGACGCGTAGCTAATTTTAGAACGGTACGACCGGCAGTTGTCGCTGCAGAAGCTTATGCATGGGACTAGGAGTATTGGAGCGTTCGGAAGTAGAATTCAATTGTATCGCGCTACGCGAATTTTTCAAGATGTTTCCGTTATACGATCCAATCTGTATCTTGTTAGAAACACCATTTTCAAGGTGGAAAAACGAGGATAAAAAAGACTTTTTAAATATGGAGGGCCCTAAGCCTTTCCTTGAAATAGAAACACAAGGAAAATCAAATGACAGAACTTTTGTTCGTAGGTTTCGAAATCAGTGGTATTCCGATTATAAATGGTTGTATGGAAGTGTTTATTTAAAAAAAACTATTTTGTATACCCTGTTTAAGTGTAGGTGTAAAATCGAGAGTATGGAATAAAGAAGGATTTAATAATTTTGGGAATGTGACCAGAGGTTGCAGTAGACCGACTGTTGGAAATGTACGAAAATAGAGATATTTTTAAGGAAGCTTCAAGACTTTTTTCCCTAATTGTGACAATTCCCTCTACTAGCGTATCAGTTGAACGTAGTTTTTCATGCTTAAAAAGGATCAAAACATATCTACGTAGCTCAATGTCAGAAAACAGACTTACTAAATTAGCAAAAATTTCAATTGAAAAAGGACTCCTAAATGAACTTATGAGTGTAGAACCGTTTTATGACGATATTATTGATAAATTTGCAGCTTTAAAAGATCGAAAGATATACCTTATATTTAAAAAGTAGATCTCATAGATAAATGCAACCACAAGTGTACGCAACATTTTGAATGTATATATCAGAAGGAAATAATCTCATTTGCTATGCTGATGCAGACTGGGCTGGCGATAACAATGACAGAAAGTCTACAAGTGGATTTATAATTAAATATTTAAATAGCCCAATTTCATGGAGCAGCAAAAAGCAATCAATGGTATCTCTGAGTTCTACAGAAGCTGAATATATTTCTTTGACAGAGGCATGTCAAGAAATTCAGTGGATACGACAACTATTAAAAGACATGCAAGAAGATCCTCCCACGATAACGGTGTATGAAGATAACCAAAGCACTTTGAAAATGTTAGATAATGAAGGAATTAGAACAAGAACTAAACATATCGCAGTAAAATATCATTTTGTAAGAAATTTAAAAAATAACCAAGAAGTCAATTTTGAGTACTGTCCTACCAATGAAATGCAAGCCGACATATTAACCAAACCTCTAGGGAAAGTGAAATATAAATTTATGAGAATGTTATTGGGAATCCAAGAGGAGGGGTGTTGGTTTATGCGACTAAATATATAATACCTAATGGTTTAGGTATTACCTGTTGACCTAATATTGTTACTTTAATAGTGATTGATACTGTCAGTTATATAAACAGTTTTGTAGTTTTAAAATGTCATAATTCTATCAAGATATATATGATATAAATACTGTGTATGCTCTATAATTCTAACATGTATCGCCTTTATTTTTTATAAAGATAAAAAATAAAAAATATATTAAATTCACAAAATAAACCACTCAAACGCCATTCAAGACAAAATCGATATTTTTGAGGTTATATTTACTTTCTATATGGTTGGTGCTTCGAAATATTACTAGAAATGTTGCTAAAAATGCATGCTACTTGCAATTAAATTAGAACAAGTCGTAATTTCATGCAATGCAATTAAAATTGCATCAGCTGATCGAAAAGGCAGCAACGCGCATGTTTGGAGGAAATTTTTTCTTGCATAGCACCAACTTGCACGTAATATAAACAGGCTATTTGTGTGTTGCAATTTTTTATGATAAGTAGTACATACCTATTACCCAAAGTTCATCAAAGTTTTTTTTTGGAATAATTTCCGGTTAGATTTTTTTGTGTTAATTAAATAAATTGATCATTGAAAAATATAAAGCTCTCGAGCACGAAAAAAAGTTCACAAAATTTTCGTTTGTATAAGCCATTACAAAAAAATGAAAGGGAAGATTATTCCTCCCATTAGCGAACAAAAAAAACGTGCTAACAAAATATTTTACTACGTAATTCTTATTTTTCCAACGAGTAATAGCCATATTTTTGCATATTCTGATGTACCTTTCATGAAATATGGAAGCATATTGTTCGTTCCCTTTGATAAATAATAACCCTGCTTTACAGGCAAAATATTTAGCAAACTCATCTCCATACAATAGATTTTTAAATTGGGCTTTAGTCTGCCCCCAAAATTCCATTATCTTGCTAAGTTGGTTTCGGAGGTAGGTATGGTGCTTTATTTTTCCGAAACTATATAAGGCAGATTCTGATTCTTTACCAAAAAAATACAGGTAAAATATGTTTTCTATTGAAAAATGTTGGGAGAATTTTATAGGCAACTCGAGCTCCAGTATATTTATTCAAAGTTCAAAAGCACTTAGGCTTACGAACGATGAATATCCGAAAGAAATTATTATGTACAACTAAATTAAACAAAATACAATACAAACCTGAGGAAGCCCGATGCGTTTTACTTTGACACGCGATATTTTGTTGATGTTGATCGGCTGCCTTAGATACAGGGTGGCCCACCGAAAACTTTCAACCCTGGTTTATTTTCTTTTGAATAAATAAATCAAAAAACACTCGGACCTGTACATTTTAGTTTTCTGGGGGACATATTTTTTGGTATTTTCACCTCCCATGCTTGAACCCCTTAGCCATGGTAGCTTTCACCCCTAAAATCTCAAAGGGGAAGAGGCGTCGAGTACCTTATTTTAAAGGTAATTGAGTTACCTTTCCAACGTTGAAATCGGATGAGTAGTTTTCGAGAAATTAAATGCTAAAGAAATTTGGATTCAAATGTAAACAAAATGCTGAATACGCATTAACATGGCAATACTGTAACAATAGGCCCCTGGAGTTCCACTTGTTCTGTCGAAAAAAGTGCTATCATTAGTTTGTTGTTGATATCTGTTAAATTCGTGGCAAAACTAATAATTTTGGTATAAATTTTATTTCATTCAATAAGGAATATGCCCATATTTCATAAATCGTTTTAGGAAGTCATTATCAACACAAAAACTTATTTTGAAGAACAGTACTAGGATAATTTAGCTACAAAAAATGTTTACTTTTCGGTATAACTTATTACAATTTAAAAAGCAGTCATTCGTCCTTAATGAATAATGACGTCAGGAGATCACCAAAAATAAGTGTCAATCTACATGCTAACGTAAAGCTTAACCGAAAGTCGAACAGGTTTGTTTTTCTCGGAAACAGTCAGAGGGGGAACAATCGAATTGTTTTTGTTGAGAGAGGAATAGTTCAACTAGCTTCGGTAAAAAATTCAGTTATAGAGCATGCTTCGTTTTGGAGCTATTAGATGTCAAAGTCGAAATTTCCGCGATTTCCGCACAGGCCGCAAAAATGAATTAAATCTATGTAAATTTTCGAAGATTGTAGAGGACCCCGAGCTTCGGAACTCTATTAAAACTGGTGAGGATCGGAAAATCGCTAGTAATTCTTTTGAATTATTTTAGGTCGAAATAATATGTCATTTGCATTGCATGCCCCATACTGGTACCTAATAACTCAAAAACAAAACGTCGTATCAAGAAACGGATTCATAAGTGAACCTTTAAAATCTCAAATACTTTTATTTTTCAATACATTTGCCTAAACCTAAAATCGCTGGAAAATATTTGGGAAAAACTGGAAACTTCGATTTTTGAACCAAATATTTCACGGTCTTTAATTTTTTGTAGGGTCAAAATGGTTTAAATTAAAATCCCATATACGTACGTCATCGGAAGGAGCTTATCGAAATACATAATATCCATATTTCTTAGTTTTTTCATTCCTTATAGGAAGGAAGAAATCGCCGATTAACTTTCTCGATTTCTTGACTTTTTTTGCCCTCGGCATCGGTACATAATTTGGATCTCTGTATTTTTCCTATCTAATTTTTTCCCAATTTTTAACCCTATCTTATAAAGAGTCACATTTTAAAATGAATACCGAATGGGTCATCCAGAAGCGTATTTAATAGGTAAAAACTGAATTTTCTGGATGTTTTCCAACAGATCCTATTTTAAACCGACATTGGTCTACACTATTTTTCCTATTTAGCGATTCTTTTTGGATTTATTTTAGGAACTGACTCCGCTGCCGGCGATGGGTTCCCACAATGTTGATGCATGGATACCTGCGCCGGCACCCGAGTACAAAATTTCTCGGGCGCCGGCGCCGCGCCGTAGTTCAGATAGGGCCAAAAGGGAATGCCGCCAGTCTAACCTAAAATAACAATAGTTACGCCTTTTAAATGATATGTAAACATCGTGTTGTTTAAATTTTGCGTAGAAACTATAAAATATGAGTGTGAGTGATAAATTTTCTTCATATGAAAATTTTAATTGGGTTTTGGTGGAATACAAGAAAGCCACAAACAATGAGTTTTGGTTGCGTGATAGCAGAATAATTGATAATCAAAGAAAACGAAATCCTAATACTGTGGTGGATATTAGTCTGACTCTGAAATACTGCGGTTAGCCTGTGTTAAAGGTGGAAGACCATTCAAGAAAAAAAATGAAAAAGTGAAGTGTCCCACGTATAAGCAAGGCTGCCAGGCTACCATTTTCTTGGGTTTGTTTGTGTTAATGACATGTAAAATTTTAAATTAATTTTACGTTATTTTTTCTGATTTCGGCTGCTCTTGGCACATGGAAAAAGACTTACAAATAGAAAGCCGTACAGGTATTTCTCAGCAATCCACTGAAGACATTTGAAACTCTAAGAACAGTAGGTATGTTCACAATAATTAAAATAAAAATTGTCCGGAATTTATTTGCACCACGAATATACCATCCCACTGTACCCCACATAAAATTTAAAAGCATACAACGGACTAACATGCGCTTAAAAGATGAAACCGGAGCTAAAATGCCCGAATGGCTAAACAAACCAATTTATTTTAAATATTCTGATTCTGATAAATCCAAAGTGATTTACCCCATACAAAGTAAATTTTAATTAAACGATCAACTTCCTCCTTGCCGCTACACCTAAAATTTATTACATTACAAAGAGGTTACATTATCTACCACCTAGCGGTTTTGAAAAATAAATAACTGCAGGGGATTGGATTAAAGCAGGATTAACGTTCCGAGACACAACATAAATATTTTTCCTGGCATCCCGGTGTTCAATCAGTGAACTGAGTGTGCATAAATTTGGTTAATTACTTTCGAAGTAATCTAGATTTTAAAAGCGTGGTACGTGGACACGAAAAATACTTGTTTAATAAATTTCCCTTTTTATCCAAGGTAAATATAATTCTTACCTTCATTATAATGCGAAAGTATATTATTGTTTATTATTATTACTCACTCACGTCTCAACGGAGCAACAAATAGAGATGAAACTTGGCATAAACTGGTCTAGTTTGACAACCAAAAGTTTTAAACTGGCCAAATGCAAGACAACTAAGTTTTATGCTAGGAATTTGTTTCTGATTTTTTTTTCGCAATATATATTATAAAGAAAACCCGGACATTTTTCAATATGTGGGTAATGATTTGGGTCTTTTTTTATCTTCTGACAGCCCACGAAGACCGAAGTCTAAGTACTATGTACCGTGGGTGTACTGGGGAATCGACTCACACATCCAGAGCTGGAAACATCCGTAGCCATTTCACCAGCCCTTTAAGAGGATGTGTGGGGTGGTACCACCTCGGTCGAGGAAGAATGCCTCTACCACCTTCCAAAAACAATCACAAAATATCCATGGTCGAAGCGGGTTTCGAACCCGTGCCTCTCGGTTGCAAAGCTGGCGCGTACCAACTCGGCCACCGGAGACCCGTCTCTCTGATCTAAAAGCAATTGTATTATCTACTGAGGAACGTAAAAGAAAATGACCAGTTTGTTACCAAAGGGGCATTTTCAGCAAGGAATTTTAATGGTAGTATCCACTGGTTAGCAGTAAATCCTCTTTATTCAGGAGAAATTTCATACTCTTTGAGGCAGAATAAATCTTGTAATTAATGAATGTGTTCCTTTTAAAATATATAGGCATAGATCTAAGCGCTGGATGACAGTAGGTATAAAGAATTCTTGCGAACATAAAAGATTACTTTTCAGATTTATAAAGCATAATCCTAATCTTATTCATACAAATCTTGTATAGAAAATATTGTAGAAAATAAAGGAGGTTGCAAAGCAAAGAGAGTGAGTGTGGAAGAAGAAATAGAAAACAGAGCAAACGTGGCAACGGTCCGGGAATAAAAGACATGTAAATAGGTGCCTGTAAAACATCTTCAGTGGGTTCTGATGAGATGCCTTTGATTTTTATTAAAAAACATATACATATATGTTCTGGTTAAGTGAGGAAGCTAAGCTTAAACTTTGCCCTTTGTAATATATTACAATAATGTAATTTATTATTATTATTATTATTATTTTAGCTCCTGTATTGACAAATTTAATAAACTCTTCAGGTACCGTACAGGTATTGTTTTCTGGATGAGCTGAAGATCTCTAAAGTTTTGCTTATTTTTAAAACGGTCGCACCCGATAATATATCTAACTGTCGCCCAACCTCAATAGCTAATGTAGTAACTAAAATAATCAAAAAGGCAGTGCATAGTCGTCTAGTTGCGTTCCTGGAGGCAAGTAACTTAATCAGCCCTAGTCAACATGGTTTTGGGTCGAAACTATTTATTTCTATGATATTTTTGAATACATGTATGATGAACGAAATAAGAGAAGACCGTGTGTGGCAATTATGTGCGATTTCTGCTCATCTGCACAAAGCTGGAAAGATATGGTATGAGGGGAAATACTGAGGTGGTTTGCTTCCTATTTGTCGGACAGACGTTAGTATGTATACATTGGTGAAGGCAATGAAGTTCAAAAGTCCGATTTAAGAGCAGTCGTTTCAGGGGTTCCTGATCATATAACATCTAAGGGTGCCGATGACACTACCTGTTTAATGAGTGACAGTGACTCATTTGAGTTGGAGGCAGCGACTCGGAAGTCGGTTACTCAATTGATATCTTGGCTTGACGCCAACAAGCTAAACGTTAATTTTGACAAAACAAATATCATGGTAGGTATTTAAAAAATTGAACTCAGGCCCTCTATCTGAGAATACCTCAATGTCGGCTATACTGATTGAAACTATAACTGAAACTAAAATACTTGGACTCACTATTGATACACCACTTAAATACGAAACCCACTCAATGGAGTTAAATTTTAAGTTAAACTCTATAATAATATGTTATTTAATTAGGGTCCATAGAGAAATATTCCCAGCAGGTGTGCTTAAGAGTGTATTGTGTACTTTCACTCGAGAATGATGCCTTGGAGTTCTGGGAAGCCGAATCTTCAAGTCTGGGTATTGTTCGTACCCAGAAAAGATTATAATATATTTAAATAATATAGATTCCAGAATGTCATGTAGGGAATATTAAAAAAACGGAATCGTGACGTCATGTTACATATACAAATGTCTACTTTCCATTCATAAACGAAGAACCTACCTCCCCTACCTCTACTAGTACTCCATACCTCCATCGAAACGACCTCCTGCCCCCTGCGTGTCGAATACTACCAAGAACCAAAATAGTTTTTTTTTTGTATCGGGGCATAATGTTGTATAACCTGTTGCCTATATCATTTAGGGAATATAGTATACGTGTGTTTAAAAGGACCATCAAAGAGATGTTACTGGGTGATATGTTCTACAGCGCCCAAGAGTTTGAAAATTATATAAATCAACTTTGATCTCTCGGTAATGCTGCGGTGTTGCTTATACTATAATATGTCTCTACTTGTTTGTTGCTGCTTTGGCCGAATTCAGTGATTCTCCGTACATATTTTGTACTGCAATCCAGTTTAATGTATTGGAAGTTTGATGTCTTAAGGTATATTTTTACTTGTGCGTCTGGCGGTAGCGTCCGGCGGTAACCGATAGCGGTAGCGTACTGCTTTACTATATTTTATATGGCGCTATTTTCATTTATGCGTCTGAGCCGCGCGGCCCGACGTCCGAACGCGCGCGTCCCTGTCTCGACTGCTCATAGTAGCAGTCTAGCCGCCGACGGTCGCGCGATCGGTACAGTTTAGGTAATGGTTTTAAGTCTGTAAACGCATTTTTCGGTGTTCACTGCTTTTTTTTACATCATGGCTCCACAATTTACTGCAAATGAAGACGAATTACTAATTAAAGAAGTTAGAAGGTATCCCGCCCTTTTTGATGCTCGTCTTGCTTTAAAAATGGGATCAACTTTTTGACGCTTTTTTCCCTGTAAAGCCAGTTCCTCTCCTTCTTCGTCATCTTTAATTACGAGTACAGCAGCGAGTTCTTTTTTATCCATCTACTGTACGAGATACTGCACTTAACTGTCGTTTCTAAACAAGCGCCAAAATGCCAACGCTTTTAGCAAAAACACACAGACGCGACCGCCAGTCGTTACCGCCGGAGGTTACCGTCGGACGCTGCCGCCAGACGCATTCAGCGAAACCATACCTTTAAGGTATATTTTTACTTGTGCGTCTGGCGGTAGCGTCCGGCGGTAACCGCTAGCGGTAGCGTACTGCTTTACTATATTTTATATGGCGCTATTTTCATTTATGCGTCTGAGCCGCGCGGCCCGACGTCCGAACGCGCGCGTCCCTGTCTCGACTGCTCATAGTAGCAGTCTAGCAGCCGACGGTCGCGCGATCGGTACAGTTTAGGTAATTGTTTTAAGTCTGTAAACGCATTTTTCGGTGTTCACTGCTTTTTTTTACATCATGGCTCCACAATTTACTGCAAATGAAGACGAATTACTAATTAAAGAAGTTAGAAGGTATCCCGCCCTTTTTGATGCTCGTCTTGCTTTAAAAATGGGATCAACTTTTTGACGCTTTTTTCTCTGTAAAGCCAGTTCCTCTTCTTCTTCGTCATCTTTAATTAAGAGTACAGCAGCGAGTTCTTTTTTATCCATCTACTGTACGAGATACTGCACTTAACTGTCGTTTCTAAACAAGCGCCAAAATGCCAACGCTTTTAGCAAAAACACACAGACGCGACCGCCAGTCGTTACCGCCGGAGGTTACCGTCGGACGCTGCCGCCAGACGCATTCAGCGAAACCATACCTTTAGATGATTGATGCTGTCTCGGGATGACCATTATTAAGTTGCTTTTTTATTTTCTTTTTAGCTGATTCATATGTGATTTAATTATTTTACTTATTTATTTATTGACTTCTGCCGATTACCATCAAACGATCTGTGATGTTACTATCATTCCACGTATACTTATGTGTGAGTATTATTGTATTGGATCTAATACAAATATGCGAATTCTTACCTATATACGATTTCTGATCATTAACTATGTTTCTTTTGTCTTGTCGCTTAGGTATTTTACTTGTAAGGCTGTCCAACGCCAAATTACGCAGAATGGACAAAAAGATTTTTGATTTGATTTTGAAAAAGAAAATAATTTTAGTACGTAGTTTCCACAATAATAGGAACCAACACGTTTCAAGATAAAAATCATTTCGAAATCCAGCAAATGTCTGAAATGTTATAATATTTCATACGTTACTAATGAAGACTTATTATTAACAATGACACAACAAAAACTTGTCGAAACCTGACTAACCAACTAGAAGATCTTAATTTAAACCCGTACTAAATCTTAAACGTTTTTAATAAATCTGAGCGTAAATTTTTTTCATTAGAGGGTTTTTCGAAAAGAGTGGTTTAACAATCTATATTACCAACTTTAATAAACCGATAACATTTTATTGGTTTACACTTTTGCTGTAATATTTACTACAATTTTATTTGGCAATCAATCATCCGGGTAAGGTTTTACTTAAAATAAAACGGCGTAACGCACGCACAACCACTTTATTACATGTTTTTGTCGAACTTTAGGTGGTAATATTTTTTATTGGCCGCATTTGCTTCTTATGTATAAAATGATTATGATTAAATTTTTGACATATTGGAAAAAGGTTGGGAATCACTAAACTAGAAGATCTTAATTTAAACCACTACTAAATCTTAAACAGTTTTAGTGAATATGGATGTTTAGTTTTTTGGGAGTAGACCGTGTCAAATTGGAATAACTTTCCTACATTTTCCCTTCGCTTACACGAAGCATCTTCACGAATCTTTAACCTGCGAGACAAATAAACCCAAAATTCAATGTTTATCGATAGTTTTTCATTCAAGTAATGCCATCACTGAAGCTGTTCTTTGCTAAAGTCAATCGCATGCCAGTTAGAAAAGAAATAAAAGTCAGAGTTTTTACTAATAATTTTACCCCACTTTTTTTGAAGAACTAAACATTTAGTCGAAGATAATTAGGCGAAGTCACAAGGTACACAAAACGTTTTAGTAATAATTAACTAACTGAGTAATTGCATGTCGTAATCAAACATTGCGGTGTACGGCGTAACACCCACCTTAATCAATTCTGCTTCTATTTATGACTTAATTACTTAATTCGTTTTGTAACAAATTCATTCGGTTTTATTAATAATATTGCTAATTTTCGTATTTTTTAACGTATTAGAGGATCTAGAAAGAAATAAAACATGAAGCAACCCAAGCAAAAGCTACCTAAGTATATTAAATGGTGTTATAAATCATAAATATATAATATCTACAGGGTTTCCGGGGATGGATTTCCCTTTTCAAACTCGCATAACTTGGCATCCGTGTAACGTAGCGTAGCGGAGTTTGATAGAGGATCGTTAGCGGCGTTCGATAGTGAATTGGTGCGGATTACTTAGTAAAAATGGAGCGTTGGTCAGGTGTGCGTCGTGCGATTATTATTGAGGCAAGGCTAACGATTCTCACACAGTTGCAAGACGAAGATTTTGGACTCATTGGAATATTAGGGGTATGGAGGACGCCCCAAGTAAAAATTTGGTGAAATCGTGGATGCGGAGGTTAGAGAAACATCGTCAGCTGTAAATGTGAAATTCAGTGGTCGCCCAAGGACTACAACTGCTCGTGAGAATGTTGAGGCTGTACGTGTAGCGATTATTTGAAATCCAAGTGGATCAATTCGTAAAACATCACCGTTCAGATTCACTAAGAAGGTTTAAAATTTAGTACTGGTTTAAATTAAGATCTTATATAGTTGATCAGTTATGTTTTGACAGGTTTTTGTCCTGACATTGTTAATAAGTCGTCATTAAAAACTTATGAATTTTTCTAATATTTCAGCGATTTGCTTGATTTCCAAATGATTTTCATCTTGGAACGAGTTGCTGTAATGAACTTAGTTCTATTATTGTCGAAAGTACGTACTAAAACTGCCCTTTTCTGTCTAAATTTGCGAAAAAGCTCGGAAATAAATTCACATTATAAAACTTAGTTGTCTTATTCTTACACTTGTCAGTTTAAAACATTTGGTTGTCAAATTAGACCGGACTAGCCTTGGAGAATCTGGCTGCACAAGTTTTACAAATGCACAAATTATTTCTTCACACGATGTACCAAATAATGCAAGAATTGAACCCAAGTGACTTTATAAACCATCGTTCTTTCGCTGAAACAATCACAGACCATTTTTTGCAAACGACCAAATTAACAATATTCTGTTTAGTGACGAGGCGCACTTTCACCTTTTAGGCGCAGTTAATGAACAAAATTATCGCTATTGGGCACCAGACAATCCAGAAACTCAAAAAGCCTCTACATAGTCCAAAGGTAACTAACTCCTGTTACAAAAGTTTTGAGAAAAAAAATTAAGGTGCTGTCCAAAAATAGGGATGCAGTACATCAAGTCATCCTTGGAATTTACTGTTGCTACGGGTTTTGCCATTTTGTTAGACATGTCAAATTGTTGACAGTTCTTTTCGCGATGGCATACAAGTTAGATATTCGCAGAAGTATTTATAGGCTTGTTGGGCAAATACCCAAAAAGGAAATAGTAAGACTTTTTCAAGGCGAAAATATTTCAAAAGCAACGATATATCGAACAATTCGGGAATGTGAAGAAGGAATCCCTTGTGTGAACCTCCCAAAAACTGGTCGACCACGCAAGTTATCTCAAGCACAGCAGAACAGGTTAGCTCGAATAATGAAAAATTCCATTGGAAAATCTACAAGAAAGGTTGCTCCTCGTTTCCGAATTTCCAACGCCACCGTTTGTCGTTATAATGCTAGGAGCGGTATAAAATACCGAAAGAGAAAAAAGGCGCCCAAATATACCGATGCCCAGATAGCAAGGATACCCAGATGCTGCCGCAATTTAAGACGAATTCACTTCGCGAACAACAGATGCGTTGTCATGGATGATGAAAAATATTTCACCCTTAGCCATGCAGAACTACCTGGAAATTCTGGATTTTATACCGACAACATAGAGGAGACCCCAAATGAAGTTAGATATAAAGCCAAAGCTAAATTTTCAGAAAAACTATTGGTTTGGTGTGCCATATCCGAAAGGGGAATATCCAGGCCTTTTGTTAGTCGTGTAAGAGGAGAGGCAGTGAATGCTGAAGTCTATATCAGAGACTGTCTCACAAAATTAGTTGATTTTATCAACCAGCATCACGCAGATGGAAATTATATGTTTTGGCCGGATCTAGCATCAGCACATTATGCTAGAGCTACACTTGACTGGTTGGAAGCAAGAAACATTCCGTATGTGCCCAGGATTGATAATCCCCCGAATCTTCCCCAAGCCAGACCAATTGAAACTTTTTGGGCTCGATTGGCTCAGAAAGTCTACAATGACGGTTGGGAGGCCAGAAACGAGCAGGAACTTCGGCAGCGAATCATCCGGAAAATAAGAGAAATGAATATACATGACGCCCAAAACCTCATGAGACCAGTTCGACATGAGAGTTGTTGAAGAACACGGACCCTTAGCGGCATTAAACTAGATGTTTTTTGTAGAGTAACAATTGATGTTATAAATATATTGTTGTACAATAAAAGTTTATTCAGTTTTAGAAAAGTAACTAAGGCCAAACTTTTTCTCAAAACTTTTGTAACAGGGGTTATGTGGTGTAAGATGTCGGCCTCAGGAATTATCGGTCCGTATATTTTCGAGAACCAACGCGGCGTAGCCCATACTGCAAATAATAGTGATCGATATTATGCGATGTTTCGGGATTTTTTTGCTACCTCAGCTACAATAATTTGATGGCTTAAATCAGAATACATGATTTCAGCAGGATGGGGCCACCGCATATATAACAGTAAATAAGGGTGTCCAGTAGTTCGGCTGCCCGGTATATCTTTTGCTGGATGAGAAGAAAAGGTAAAATCCATTTATTATCAGTTGCGGTTTACAAAAGTGTTATCAAATTCTTATTTTGAATAGACTACGAGATATTTGGTTGAAGATGATATGTTAAGATCTGAGCAAATGCTTTAGGCTGGAATATCCCAAGTCAGTGTTACAACTGCTCTAATGGGGAGCACTCAAAGCATCATCTTCCGTCCCTAGACTTTGCATCGTAAGACTGGTAGTGTACGGAAAAGACATTTTGGTCGGTGAAGGATGATAACCCCTCGAGTAGGCCGATTAGTTCAGTTAGAAGCACGAAGAAATATTTTGCAACAGAACTGAGTAATAATTTGCATAGGACCCATAACGTGCTTGTTTCGAGACACAGAAGATTAAGGTAGGCCAACTTATCAGACGGCCATGGAGCTGCCAGCTTTTAAACCAAGGCAATCGACTAGCGTGGACTTAAGAGCATCTGTTGTGTGATCGTAATCCCCCTCTTAAAAATAAATTAGCTGGCGTCCATGACTAAACCAATAAAAAATAATCCTCCTCTTACCGAAAATATTACTATTGAAGTAAATTATGTATTTCATGTGCCTTAAATAATATCAAATTTGCGTTGCGTGTAAAGCGTCATTCTAAAACTGTATCGTGTTCCATATTTAATTTTCCAAAACCCGGTTTCATGTTAAATTAAGGCAAATTGGACCCAGTCTAAGGTGTCTCCAAATAATTTAATAATAAAGGGTTTTCCGACCGCGCCGGGGTTCCGTTATTGATTTAAACCCAACCGGCGGTCCTTTTCAATTAAGAACATTGACTTGAATTCGGAACACGTATACACGAGCTATGAAATAGTTTTCAGTTTGAAATTTTTAATGTCTAATTTGTCTTATTATAGTCCAATATTGTCGTATTGAAGGTGGAAATTGGAATTTTCAAGAAAAAATCCGACATGATATTCTACCTACACTTTTAAAAATATTTCTTAGATGTTAAATCAAAATCAACACAATTCCGATTAAATCCGAGTCTACAATATCCCCAGATTTTGAACATTGATCTTAAAAAATTCAAAAAAATAAAATTATTGATGTCCTTACTTCCTTCCTATAAAATAAACTTCAGGATAAAGAAAAAAATTACACGTGAACAGCTAACAAAAGAAATTGTCTTAACGCTTCCGAACTAATAAAACTAATTGAAATTTATAATGTGTAAGTCACCTAATACAATTATTGTTTCGGTCTATACGTAGTATAAACTTTGAAGTTTTGTGGTTTTGAATGTATTTTATTAAACTTTTAACAAGTGACTATTTCTATTACATTTTTTTTATAAAAAATATTAAAGTGTCTTTTTTATTATTATTTTGACAGAAGTGTTGACATTTTTCGTTTCTATAGATTTTCCTATATTTAAATTGTTGTTCAAACTTGATGTTCAGGTCGTCTAAACATACTGCCCGCCTTGAAATCCATACGGTTTCAACGTTCTATGATTCATCATTAGGTAAGATGCACAGCTTTACAACAGGTCGCTTAAAGATGGAGGTTGCAGTTTTAATGGTAGCAGCCCTAACAACGCCATCAGAGCCAGGATGAACTTCGTTCACCACACCCAATTGCCATTTAAGAGGTAGTAGTCCATCTTCTTTTACCAGTACAACAGATCCCGGTTTTAGCAGATTGGGAAAGCTTTGTTTCCATTTAGTTCGCTGTTGCAATTCAGAAATGTATTCCTTGGACCAGCGTGCCCAAAAATGCTGAACCATCCTTTGCAGTCTCTTGAACCTTGAAAGTCGATTCTCAGGAATGTGAATGTAGTCTTCGTCGGGGATAGTGGTTAGTGGTTGCCCAATCAAGAAGTGTGCGGGGGTTAAAGGTTGAGGATCTGAAGGATCATGACTGAGAGGAGATATAGGTCTCGAATTTAAAATAGCTTCGATTTGTGAGAGGACTGTATAATATTCTTCAAAGGTAAGCGAATTTGTACCTATTACTCTTTTAAGGTGAAACTTTGTGGATTTTACTCCAGCTTCCCAGAGGCCTCCGAAGTGTGGAGCTCTAGGTGGAATCAGATGCCACTTGACACCGTCACAACTGAGTCGCGAATGAATTTCATCTTTATTTTTAACCAAAAGTCTTTCAATTTCATTTTTCGCCCCAACTAAATTAGTTCCGTGATCTGAATATATATCAGAACTTATTCCGCGTCTAGAAAAAAATCGCCTTAACGCAGCAAAAAAGGCATTGGTGGACAAGTCTCCAACAAGCTCCAGATGTATCGCTCTTGTTGATAAGCATACAAACAGACAGACCCATGCCTTTACTGTTTTATAATTCCTTGCTAGTCTATCCTTTATTAATACCGGGCCCATAAAATCGATACCAGTAAATAAAAAAGGTCTGCTTGGTGTTACGCGGTGTTTCGGTAAGTTACCCATAATATGTTGAATGCTATAAGCATCAAAACGAAAGCACTTTGTGCAAGATCTAACCACCTTTTTTACTAAGTTTCTGCCAGCTAGAGGCCAATAATGATTCCTTATAGAGGCCAGAAGATTTTGAGAACCAGCATGCAACAGTCTAATATGCTCATATTGCGCAATTAACAATGTTAACCTATGTTTTGCCGGCAAGATGGCAGGATGTTTTTTATGTTCTACAAATGCAGAATGTCTCAACCTACCTCCTACTCTCAAAATTCCCTGTCCATCCATAAATGGATTTAGCATTATTAATGAACTTTTGTTTGAAACTTTATTGGTTTTAGACAAACTGCGTATTTCTTCTTTAAATTCCTGATATTGCGCCATTTTTATCAGTTGCAATAAACCTTTCCTTAATTCATTGCAAGTGAGAAAACCACTTTGTCTCATGCTTTTAGATACTTTACAGTTATTTATAAACCTAAGGCAATATGCCAGAACCCTTTGCAATTTACTCAGAGAAGAAAACCTATTAAAAATATCATAATCATTTATGTTAGATATCAGCGCAATTGACTTTGTGCGCACTTCAGGCAATTCTGTATTGTCAAGATGGACCGCGGTTATTGGCCACAAGTCATCAGACATAGAAAGCCAAGGGGGGCCATGCCACCAAAGATAATTAGAAATAAGACTTCCTGGACTGAGGCCTCGAGATAAGTGATCAGCAGGATTTTCATTGGTCTTTATATAATTCCACTCATCAGGTTTAGTGAGGGATTGTATTTGTGCAATCCTGTTTGCAACAAATATTTTAAAATCTAGAGAATGAGATTTAATCCATGCTACTGCAATTGTAGAATCACACCAGTAATATGTTTTTTCAAATGGAATATTTAAAGAGTTTTTTACTTTATGAGCAAGCTCAACAAGAAGGAGCGCCCCACACAGTTCAAGCCGCGGTATAGTTACCACTTTTAGTGGAGCTACTCTTGTTTTAGCACAAAGTAAACTGACATGACAGTCTCCGGCACTGTCAATTGAGCGAATAAAAATACACGCCCCGTATGCTACCTCACTAGCATCGGAGAAACCATGAAGCTCAACAGAAATAGGATTTTTAATAAGAATAGTCCTAGGAACCTTTAAATCATTCAAGTCAACCAATTGGTTGTATAATGTTCTCCATTTGGTTAATACATCCAAAGGTACAGATTCGTCCCAAGACAACTTAAGCTGCCAGAGCCTTTGAATAATAATTTTTGCTGTAATCACCACTGGTGCAATAAGACCTAAGGGATCAAAAATTTGTGCTATGCATGACAAAATATTTCTTTTAGTGACTGGCCCTTCCATGGTCATTTGACGAATTGAATATTTGAAAGTATCATTCTTTGAGTCCCAATAAAGACCCAAAGTTTTATTCTCATCAGACTCACCAAAATGAACGGAAGTATTTTTTGACTGTGGCTCCGTTGACAAGACTGCAGGCTCATTTGAATGAAATTTACGAAGATCAAATCCTCCTGACAAAAGAACTTGAGTAATTTGAGTTTTAATATTTTTGACCTCATCGATAGTATTGCCTCCAGTACAAAGATCATCAACATAAAAATCTTTAGCAATTATTTGACTTATTAAGGGATTAGATTGCTTACATTGCACAGAAAGTTCCTTAAGACACCTTGCAGCCAAGTAAGCTGCTGGACCAGTGCCATAGGTAAGTGTGTTTAGTTGATAAGTTTTTATTTCACAGGATGGATCAGAGCGCCACAATATCAGCTGAAGGTTGCGCTGAGTTTTGTCTACATAAACTTGCCGATACATCTTAGCGACGTCGCCTGTGAGAAGAATATTATGTTTTCTTGCTCGCAAAACGATGGCAAATAGGTCCTCTTGTACTGTAGGCCCTACCAGAAGAATGTCATTTAATGAGTAGCCACTGGAAGATTTACTTGACCCGTCAAATACAACGCGTAGTTTTGTAGTTGTACTGGAATTATTTAACACACAATGATGTGGAAGATAAAAGGAATCCATATTTTTTAGTACATCTGTATTAATTTGAGACATATGCCCAAGCTCCTCATATTCATCAAGAAACCTACTATACTCAATTTTAAGCTGCTCATTTTTTTGAAGTTTTTTCTCTAGATTTAAGAACCGTTTTTTAGCTATTTCTCTAGACTCGCCTAACACTGAAATAGGTTGTTTTAAAGGTAGCGACACCACAAAGTGACCATCTAAATTTTGTTTAGTAGTAGTTTGAAAAAGGTTTTCACACACTTGCTCATCAATCGATAAAGATTTTTGAATATTTCTTTCCTCTAGTTCCCAAAATTTAGTCAAACTGTTTTCAAGATTTTGAGTTATGCTTAAATTACATGTAATTTGAGAATTAGGCTGATTAGAAGCTATGCTTCCAGAAATTATCCATCCTAGTTGGGTTTTTTGCATAACTGGTAAGTTATGACCTAGTTTAATTTGACCCGTGTTAAGCAAATGCCAAAATTTGTCACAACCGATCAAAATGTCGATAGGACCAGGTTCATTAAAACTGGGATCAGCTAATATAATATTAGTGGGAATTTTAAGATGAGAAATATCTATGACCATAAATGGTATTTTGTTAGTTATTTTTGGTAAAATTAAACATTTTAAGTTCATTTCATAAGAGCTTTGACGTGCTTGTATTGTGATATCAGTTTGCTTTAAGACCTTGGAGTTAGTTTGCCCTATACCTGTCACAGAAATATTAGTGCTACTAATATTTAAACCCAGCTTGGCACACATTCGTTCTGTGATAAAGCTAGATTCACTGCCACTGTCTAACATAACTCGACACGTATGACTCTCACCGTTTTTATCAAGAACATTGACTATGGCGGTTGATAATAATACCCTTGGCACACTATTTACAGAATGGTAAGCATTGACATTATCCTGAGCATTTAAAGTATTTTGTTTATGCTGGCTTGCATGCGGCATAGTAGGCTCAGGATTTTGCAAGTTGCCATTGAGAGCTTGATGATTTTGACTATTATTAGCCTCAGATTGAGTATTAGGTGTAAAATTAGTGTGCAATAAAGTATTATGCCTTTTTGAGCACTTTCTGCAAGGTTGAGAACGGCACTGCTCAGTAGGGTGGTTATTTCTTAAACAGTTTAAGCACCATTTTCGTTTTTTAGCTTCAGTCATTCTTTTATTAACATTGAAATTGAGAAAAGTCTTACAATTATAAACAGTGTGATCCTTGCTACACAGAGAACAAATAGGTGCATATGTTACCGATAAACTATGCCTTCGATTACCTTTCTGATTATTATTTATTTGCAAACTTTCTAACACTCTACATTTATCATGTAAAAAATTTGTAAATATCTCAAGCGTAACTGCATCATGCTTGGAATATTCATTTTCCCACTCTCTCCGAGTAGAATTATCTAACTTTAAAGATATCATATGTATAATAAGTGCATCCCAGGAATCTACTGGTTGTTTTAGTACGTGCAGAGCCCTAAGATGACGATTAAGGCCATCCAAGAGGTTACGTAAACTTGTATGACACTCGACTTTTACATAATCGAGATCAAAAAGTGCTTTAATATGATTTCTGATTAAAATTTGTGTGTTTTCATATCTTTTAACCAGTAAATTCCAGGCTATAGAGTAATTAGCAGCAGAGCTTTCCAAAGATTTTAATAAGTCAGCAGCAGCACCTTTTAAACATAACCGTAGGTAATGAAATTTTTGAACCTCAGGTATTGAGTCATTATCATGTATAAGAGAATGAAAAGTGTCTTTAAAAAATAACCATTGGTCATAGGCACCATCAAAATTAGGTAAAGGTATGGGAGGAAGCTTCACATTAGGTCCCGATTGTAGATTTTGGCTTCTATTAGAGCTTGATGCCACGGTTCGATTATCAAAATCATCCCCCTGACTTTGCCCCCCACCTGGAGACGTTGGAGCATTGTCCTCCAGAGCAGTTTTTGCCTTAGAAATATATTTAAAATATGTATCTTCGAACTCTTTAGTTTCAATGTCAAACACGTCATCAGTTATGTCGGTGCTAAGATTTTGAATATTAGTTTGAACCTCATAAAATGTATCTAAGCAAGGCTCTATAGCTCTAATACGCAATTCAAGATCTTTAAGTTGTAGATCCTTTCCATCTGAGTTACCCTCTATGACTTTTTTAAAGCGCGTTAATCTAGCTTTAATATTCTTTTTTTCATTTTTAAGAGTATTTAGATTTGCAATTTCCTGATTATCAGTCATTGTTTTGGTTTATTTTTTATATAAAAATAAATGTTTTAGTTTAGATTAATCCTATTTAAACAACACAATACGAAGCAAGTTTAAATTAGGTAAAAAATTAAGAAGAAACAAAGGTTTAGGGAAGTGATTGGAACGCACTGACCTTGATTCCAATTTTCAATTGCTTCTCTTTCCACTTGTATGATCCACTATCGCCGCTTTGTCTCTACGGGAATTTTCAAATTGCCTTCGTAGAAAACTGGACAAAATGGACGTTTTTTAATTGGCTTTTTCTTGCGTTATCCAGCTCGACTGGACCATATGTTTCGGTCTATACGTAGTATAAACTTTGAAGTTTTGTGGTTTTGAATGTATTTTATTAAACTTTTAACAAGTGACTATTTCTATTACATTTTTTTTATAAAAAATATTAAAGTGTCTTTTTTATTATTATTTTGACAGAAGTGTTGACATTTTTCGTTTCTATAGATTTTCCTATATTTAAATTGTTGTTCAAACTTGATGTTCAGGTCGTCTAAACAATTATCAACAACAATTATTTTGTACTCATTCTCTTTACTTATGTTACAGTGCTCCTTTTCTTTAGACACGCGATTTTGACACGCACAGAACTCGAAAACTGGAGACATAGTTACGAGGGCGTATTTATATTTAGTTAACCCGCCAAATTTATAATTCTGTATCTCAGAAACGAATATTGTGAAAAAGGCAATTTTCTATGTCTAACAGTTACTGGGATATCCCGTAGTAATAATTAATTTGGAACACCCTGTACTTTACCTACATATGTATTATATTACCTTTCAACCTCTTGCGGAAATCTATAAAATTTATTCGCAGCATCAAACAGCTCGCTTTTGATACCTCTTGACGTGAAAGTCGCTACTGCACTGGCAGTTTTTCGGGCTAGAATTTCGGGTTAGATGCGCTCGAAAGCCAAGAGCAGGCGGTGATCACGGGATCGGAGATATCCTTCTGGTTAGTATATTTCTTTTGTGGTATTAGAGTTCGAGTTAGTTTTTGTCGGAGATTAGCGGGGCTTAAAGTAGAAAATATTGCCCCAGGAAAAGGGTTAGGGTTTCGTACTGGTTTAAAAGTAGATCTTTTAGTTCATTATTTAGCATTTGACCTCTCATTTGTCATTAAAAACTTATGAGTTACGATTTGCTCGGTTTTTAAATGATTTTTATCTTGCAACTTGTTGCTAAAGGAAACCTAGTTATAGGACTCTAGAAAATATAGGCTTGCCCATATTTTTATACGTTAGGAAAAAACCTATGACATAAGTTTATAGCACAATAACAATCAATTTAAACTCTTTATTGTCAAATTAGTAATAGTGAATCTGAAATTCTCGCTCGTGACGACAACGTTCCCCGCTTATTTTGTTATTTTCTTTTTTATTTGTGGCACAGTAAGCTGCTTAAACATTATGCAAACCAAGCTTAAATTGCGTAATACCACTTTGACAATTTGGAAACGTAATTACAAAGTTAATTGGTAACCAAACAAAATTGTTACAAAATAATAAAGCATCGACTAAGGGCGTGAATAAATAACGTTAATTGTTGGCATTTAAAATTCATGATTACGTGCGCACCAAATTCGAAAATAGCGTGTTGTAGGAAGAGTGTATGTATATATAATTTGTTCGATATTGTAAATAACGTATGTAACAAAAGTTTTGGGACAAATTTCTTAACTAACTTTCACTATGTACAACGAGTTCAATCTAGCTACCATTGCCATTAGCTTATTGAAGTAGACCTTGTCGATATAAATTTTGACTGTTTTTCTAACGAATCTTTTGTGTAATGGCGTACAAACTTGAGATCCGAAAGACTATCTATAATTTAGTTGGTCAAGTGCCAGAAGTGGTTACTGTAGACATGTTTCAAGGACGTAATCTCCTGTGCAACAGTTGATCGAACAATAAGAAAATGTGAGGAAGGAATACATTGCCTAAACTTACCCAAGAGCGACCTAAGCAAACCCAACCCAACCTAAGCAAACCTAAACTTACCCAAGAGCGGAAGACCTCGTGTGTTGTCCAATGTTAGGGCACGTAGACTAAGGGAAAGTGGAAAAACATGTTCTATGGGATTCATGCACTGAAAAAAGTCCAGGCAAAGATTTGCCTACAATTTTGTAGCACCCATTTTTCTCACAAATTGTCATACTATTATCTACAATTGTAAGTATAATTTCATGTCGGGGTTTTACTCATACTTTACAAATTTGTGACAAAGATTTGTAGGGGTGGGTCTTTACTTCAGGTTACAGAATATTCTACATTGTTGTAGAATATACTTTGCCAGTAACTTTGGACGTGGAATATACAAGTTGTAGAATGTAGTTAATTTTTTTGCAAAGTATTTAACAGCAAAACATAGCTTTCTTTTCAACATTCCATCATGTAGAATCCCTTGCAAATTGTTTGATTTTGTCCTACAGCACTTTAGGATGAAAAAGAGCCGTGTTGCCGCACATTACATTATTTTCTGGATATTGCCAAATAAGAAAATAACGTTAGCTATTTAAATGACATAAAATTATAAGGAATATTTAATTTTAGATAATAAATACATATTTATGCAATGCTTATTATTTTTCTCTATCGAACAAAACAAAAAGTATAAGAAACATACCCCTTTTCTCCTCTATTCCTACATCAATATAATCGCTAAGATATGATCTGACAATGCTGCAACGAAAACCGTTCGTTGCGCCCGACGCGTTAGGCGTAATTAGCAGAAACACCCGTGTGTTCTGGTTGGAATTACGCACTTGCCTTTTCATCTTCCGATCTTTTATGGTGATGCAATACTTTTGTTTTTCTGTTTTTATTTTTACTATGTAATAATGTGTGAGACTAGTGCAGAATTGTTAGAATCCTGGGGCTTCCCCAAACTGGTAGAGATATTCTAAGGTAAGAAATTTAACTTAATACATCTAATAAAAGTAATGTAATGTAATAAATAATAATACAATCTTCTGGTGGTCGCATCTTTGTACGTTTCTTAATTTGCAATATGGCGGAACATCTCTAAATGGAACTATACAGAGAAATAAAATTATAATAAGCAAACTCTAAGAAATGAAGTGCAATTATATTATTATAGCATATATGTTCAGAAACTAAGCGTGAAAGTAAATTAAACTAAGAGAGATCCAACTTTAATTGTTCTTAATTTAATGTTAATTTTTAAGTTTTTGGGCCAAGTTTTCGGTCACATTTTGACGCATGACTGTTATTAAATAACCTGGAAACGTTTTTATAATGTGTTTCGCCAATGTCATATTATTAATTTATTAAATTAAAAATTCTATCAAGTTCAAGCTATACCTATTTACACAATTAGTGTTCCGTGCCATCAGCCCCTCACTTAACCTGAGTAAACATCAGCCGCCCGATCTCCGCCCATCTGCCGCGCTACCCGCCGCCGACAGACGGCAGCAACGCCGTATCACATCGCGTATGCGCGGATCTGAATGGGCCAAATTAAAAATTTTGAAAAACGTGTAAGGGCAAAAATTGTTTCTTACATCGTGATTAATATTTTTTGTTAAAAGACTTTTTCTCTAAAACCAATGGTTCAGCAGTTATAGGGAAATAAACAATTAAATTGTTTATAACAATAATTGATTGCGCTAGAATTTTTCAATCCTGATAATTTTCGCTCAATCTACACCTAATTCTCAATGTTCACGTTTTTTTTTCAGATTCTTCTAAGTGATCCGTCTGGTGGTAAGGGTGGGGGACATAAATTTTTAAGCGTTATTCCCGAAAAATGTTCAATTTAAGATATAAAGTATGTATTTTGAATGACCATGTGTAAGTATTTTGGTTATTTTTGATTTTCATGTTTTGTATTTATATTTTATAAGTTGATTAATGTGATATAATGACTAGTGGAACATGTTATCTAATTACAGAAAAATAAAAACTAAAAATTAAATTTTTGTTTTAGTAACATTTCGTATGCCTTTATAGCTTTACAAAAAGGTTTACACTTTCACAAGTTGGATGTCTCAGTTCCACCAATTAAGTCTTGTGTTTGAATGGCTCTGTACTGCTTGTAATTTACGAAAGTATAAAAAACTATTAAACAGGATTACATTTTGCCATTAAGACGGTACAAGTATTTTAATTTTTAAATAATTGCAAAAACTTAATGAAAACCAACGCAAATTATCCACTTGGTTGTATTTAAACTCATCTTCATCTTGTTTTTTAAAAGAAATAAAAAATCACAAATTCAAAAGTATTTCTGAAAGTTTTTGAATAGCCTTAAAATAAAACTGTTACGCATCATATGTCTGCAATATGATATTAATTTTTATATATTTTCGTCCAGCTTTACAACATTGCTGTATCAGCTTTCGTAAATTGCAATACATAGTTCCACAAGATTGTAGTAATTATTACACCAGTTCTAGTTGTTCTTTATGGCGCATCCACTATTTTTTGTAAAGATTATATATATATATATATATATATATATATATATATATATATATATATATATATATATATATATATATATATATATATATATATATATATATATATATATATATATCTTCAGTGTGATGATGATGATGATGATGATGATGATGATATATATATAAGTAATCTTTACAAAAAATTGTGGATGCGCCATAAAGAACAACTAGAACTGGTGTAATAATTACTACAATCTTGTGGAACTATGTATTGCAATTTACGAAAGCTGATACAGCAATGTTGTAAAGCTAGGTTAAATAAAGTATGCGAGCATCATAATCTGTCACTGTACGGCCTATAAAATGTAGGACTAGTCCTAGCATAATTTTTAAAAAATGATATAAAAATTGTGATTCTCATACCTGCATAATTTGTTCCTACAGATCCTCCAAAAAGTAAAACCAGGTCTTACAATTTTACAGGAGATTACCTCACAAATTGCAAAATAACCTTACAATTTATCGCTCCAGTGGTTGGATATTGTAGTAAGAGGCCTTAGAATTACGTCAGGCTATTGCTTTAAATTTTAAATTTTATTTTTACAAGCAATGAATGTCATTATTACAAAAAATGATAGCTTGTTATTTTTATTGTAAAAACTTTTACTTCTTAAACATAACACTTACAACAGCAGTTTCTCAAATGATATCCTACAATTTGCTAATACTTATCTAACAATCAAACAAGTCATGCAGTAACAATTTTGTGCTATCTAGTTACATTCCTTGTTACCGTCCCTATATGTCCCTTTTTTTGTAGAGTCTAATCTTACAATTTTAGTATTTAACCGTACAAATTTTTTTGCGTGTGTCGGGCGAATTCGACGGCCAGTTTAGTGTAGTGATGTTTTGGTTTTCCTGGGCTTCTTTATTAGCTTAAGTGCCTTGCATTGTGATACAAGATGGACTGGTCACCTAACTCATTACTTCGCAGTACAATTATAGAATAAGTGCTGTGTTGACCCCGGTATATGAATAAGTGGAGTTTTTGTATTTACCATTTATACGCCCCCAAAACATTTCCATCTCATCGCGGTAAGGAGCAAGTATAGAATTTTCAAGTCTCTTTATGCATCCTGGTTTCCTCCAAACTCTTACTCGGTAATCATCACTCACTAGGCCAAAATTCGGCACGTCTGTAAAAAGCATGTTTCTCCATTCAGGTAAAAGTCAGTTTTTATGTCTTCTTGCCCACTGTAAACGACCCTTGAAGGTCTTCTGGATCGCAATTCTGATGTTAAAACCCTTCTACGGATTGTGGCACTCGAGATAACAGTTGGAACTTTTTGTTTGGCTTTTAGGTAAAAACTACTAGATATGTAAAAATTAGAAATGACAGGAAAATTCTACGTTGTCAGTATTGGAAGACCTGTATCTGTTCCTTCATAATACTTAATAAAGTATTGTGTAGGAACAGATATAGTTCTTCCAATACTGACAATTAATATTTCTTTGTCTTTTCTAATTTTTATATATGTAGTAAAAGCCAAACAAAATGTTCTAACTGAGATTATTCGCAAAAAATAAAATTTAGACTTACAAAAATTAGAGATAACGTAGTGATACGTCCTTTGGAAGGTTGATCTGAGTGCTGCTAGGGTTACTGACAGAATTCTACGGGCTCACTGAACAATATATTGATCTCGTATCGTGGTAACACGAGCACGACCACTACGCGACGTCTGCTTTGCACTTCACCAGTCCCTTCATAGCGACTAATTGTCCTGCTAATAGTAATTGAGCCTACTGGCTATGACGAGATAGTCCTTCTTGCCACAGAGCAATAATTCTAGCCCTGTTAAACTGGAATAACTCGTTTCTTGGTATTACATGACTGCAGCACTTATTCGTAATAAATACCAAGGAATACTGAACAGCATGAAGGTGGAATTTTTACAAAATCGAAATTTAACGTCCCAAACATTTCTTGTGTTGGAATTCAATCATGGTAGTAAGTTGTAAATAAGTTTCTCTTCTTATCAATAAATATATTTTGGTACATGCTAATTTCATATTGTTAATACAGGGACGGGGCTAACTTTCAAAAGTCTTGGACCGCCCTGGTGCAACAATTTTAAAAGTTAGTGTATTATTTAATTAAAAGTAAATGTTAACAACTTAGTTTGGCGTGGCCATAAAACCTTTAATTTTAACTAGTATTTTACAGTTTGTTTTATATTAGTGCCTTTTACAGCTAATTACAACAATATTCTAAATAAAGAGAGAATTTCATCCTTTAATAAAACCTCCTAACGAACTTTTAAATTGAGTTCTGCGGTGTTACGTTCCTCATATAAAATGGAGCTTTATCAGCTCTCGTACATTTTTAATGAAACATTTTAAAAATTTCTCCAGGCTAACCTTTGTCGGTGTAATTTATTTATGGCTTTTTTTATTTAACATCTTATTTAGTTGCCTTTTGAGATATTAGCGCTATAAAACAACCATAGATCGCGGTTTTTTAACGCTAAGCAAATTAACAGAGTAATAAAGCATAAAAAGTTTTGAAAATTAATTATGAATAAAGAATACGTAATAATATGTATTTTTTTATTGTATATATCGCCCAGGGAAGTCATTATATCCCAAAAATATCACTTTGAAGAAAATTATTAAAATAATTTAACTTTTTTTTTACTGTTCGGTATATCCAATTTACAATTTAACAAGCAACCATTTACCCTCAGTACCAACTGACGTCAGGAGATAAGCAAAAATAAGTGTCAATCTAAATGTTATCGTAAAGCTTAACAAACGGTGCTACATACTATCACGCCCTAGTTTTAAGGGTGTGGCTAGGGGCGTAGAGGTAACGGAACCTTAACTAGATCGAAATGAAACATAGTTAAAAACAAACTTAAATCATTTATTTACAATAAATAGGACCATTCAATCTTGACATAAACAGAAAACACATATATATGTAATATACTCTCGGAGGACAACTTAATTTTCTATTACTTACATTACAGATTTAAAGATCATTTCTTCTACAGTTTATCACAATCACAAACGCATCGGACCGGGGACCGTGCACTAGTGTCTTTTTTAACTCTCGTCTTTCTGATCGCCCTATCACCCAGTCAGCAGTTTTCCCCTCTTTTTGGGGAGCGTTGACTTTAGGTCAGAAACCGCAATTCAGCTGACTTGATAATTCAGCGTCGTTTAAATAAATTCTTTAAAATAAGTGTTTGACTTTATAACGGAAGTATAATATTTCGTTGTTGCAATTTTAATGCATATTCAACAAATAAGCTACATCCTGCCAATGTAGAGGGCAATCACTTATGGATCAGTAAAATAGGGATATAGTTTATTTATTGAACTTCCGAATATTGATCTATGAAATATTATTGGTTTTTCCACTTGTGACATCCCCCGGCCCTGTAAAAGCTGGACCACTGCTTAAATAAGCCTATAGTTCAAATAGTTTAATTAAAAAATGTGTAAAAAAATGTATTTAAATCAAATATGTAATTGACAAGAAAAATAAAAAAGATAATTTCAGCAGAAAAAAAGTTGAAAAATTTAACAATAGTGCGAGCCCTACCAGAAGGGTCCTGGTGAAAAGAAACGTTCTACCTCTAGCGATGCCATGTTTGCGTACCTTTAATACTCAAACACTAAGACGTGGTTGCGAAAGCGGAACTTTCGTCCCTTAAACACTATTTAATAAAACGTAATTGCTAGAGTTGAGAGATATATCAATCACCGTGATCCAGTCACCGTAAAAGACAAATCACTATCGCTGCCGGCGATCGACTTCTCGCTTAACAAGTTATTCAGTGATTAATAAATCTGCATGCGCCACGGACTGATCACCGAACCAAAATAGATCAAGGTAACCACTTAATTGAAATAAATATTTCTTGGAATATTAAGGAACAAAATCGTTGCTTCAACTGTCATTGTTGCTTCTTGCGTTTTAAAAGATCTATTATTTGTGACGTACATATAACGTAATAAACAAACAGACTGCAAGCTTAAACAACGATTCAACGAACAAATACCAACAGCACAATCTTCATCCCTCCAAAGGGTGTCCGCGAGCACATGAAGTACTATTTCAGCCAACAATAGAACCCATTGAATTAATATTTTTGATTATTTCTCTAATACCTTATATGTTTTATAGGAGTGTTTATTTTAATTAAAATGATATAAGGATTATTCAGTTAATTTTAGATTTTCTAATGTCGTTCTTGTTCATTTAATAAAATTTATTGTAATTTGAACCACACCGCTTACAAATAGCTGCTTTTCGCCCAATCATATTTAAGCATTCTCATCAAATAGTTTAATTTTTTAGCTGTAACAATTCTACACTCTAAGGAAAAATAGAAATTTATTGGTTTCCAATAGTATTTTGGTCATTGAGGGAATGGCAATATAGTTTTCAAAGAAGTAGGAATACTTTTGAACTCTAATACCTATTAAGTTTATATTTAAAGATTTTTTTTTTTGATTATTTCAATAATGTTTCGTTGAGACAATACCAACTTTAATATAACTAAAGTGATAGTGGTTAAAAATAATACTCTTATTGAATTCTTCAGATTAACATTTTCGGCTTTGTAATGCTTTGCAATAAAAAAAATGCATGCATATTCCTTGTTGCGTCGTATCACCTAGTGCGTCAACTCTCCTAACTTCACCTCACGTTAGATAACACTAAACCCAAAATATTATTTCCTGTTTATCAAAAATGATGTAACCTTATAATATGTTAATAAGAACGATATTGAAATAAATTATTACCCCCAACTTTCAAGTCATATGCGTGCCAGCATCGCGTGCTTAGATGAACAAAATATTTTAATATTAACAACAACAGAGTTGATTACACGATGATTGAAGTTCATTATTATGGTAGCTACTTCCGCTGTGTAACATTATTCCAAAGTAAAGGTTCTATTAATCTTAATTAGTTCTGTCGTCTCCGTTGTAAAGCGGGAAAAATGACTTTCTATAGCGGTTATGATTTTGAGGAAACCGTCTTCGTCATAGTAATGCTGTACATAATTACTTCACTAAAATATGATTAAAATTATGTACGAAGCTTATTATCTCATTCAAGATACTGGTAAGAATACGTAAGTATATAAGAAGTTTGCATATATATTCTTAGCAGTGAGTATCTGAGAAGAAAAGTAGAATCTAGTGATATGAAACTTAAAATTTTCAATAATTAGAATCCTGTTGGACAAACATTTCAGTCCAAAGGCAAGCAAAAATATTTGTAAACTTGTAGCTTCAAGAAGTCAAAGACTCTTAAACAGAAACAATTTAATATAATATATTATGTATAATAATCTAGAGTTCCCTAACTACTTGAAGATGCCTTATATTTTTTAAAGAAAACCAACAATTTAAGTAAAATAACATGCTTGTTTATTTAATTTTTTTTATCTTTTATACAACCCACGAAGGCAGCAAGCCTACGTTTCGTACTTGGAGGGGGATATAGCTCAGAGAATAGTTGTTTTAATATTATATCATAGATTCTATAAAGCTTAAGACTGGTTCCTGAGTTTCTTCTTTAAAATTAAAAAAAGACAGACCAGGAAGTGACAGATGCCGGCACGACGGTGATGCTGCGGAAACACCAAAACGCCTACTCTGCTAATGCATGGCCTAATATGCCTAGGATGGGTCACCTTATCACCCCAAGGAGTGGGGAGCAATGCCTCCAGGTATTCTCCGTGAAAAGTTTAGGAAGTCTAGTCAACTTTTCCATTATCAAAACCAAGACCAAGACCTCGGGCTTTTGATATTTGAAATTTACAAATCTGAGGTACTGAATGTTAGGATATATGTATACGCGCCCTAAGAATGAAATTCTTCTACCCAACCTGAGCAAACTTGGTTTAACGTCTTGGATTTGTGTAGAGCAACCATTTTTAATTCACCGTAAAAGTTAAGAAGATTGTTCCAGTTGTAAATTATTACAAAATGCGAAAAGATCTACTGTGGACTTTCGATGACGAAATCCGAATTTCTTATGGCCGATAGTTTTATGTTTTTCTAAATAGTTAAGGGTTGGTTAAGAATTTTTCCTTAACCTTGCAGGCGACTGAAAGTTGTATGAGAAATAAAGAAAAGTTGACTAAAATAGGTAAAAACATGATAAGTAGGTAGTTAATACCCAGTTGATTGTTTTGTGTATATAGAAAGGAGCAAGAGAACATACTAAATAACCCAAAAGAGTAGTCACAGTACAAGAAAAGCTTGAGCGATACTAATGATTAGAATTATTAACGATTAGAATTTCAGATGGTATATCTTAGCAAGAAATGAAAATGTACAAGACACTTTTAATAAAATGGAAAAAATGGTGTCCAAATACAATGGTTTCGATAATTTTACTAAGACGCTCGCTCTGTATTCAGATATTTAGTAAGTATTTCCGATTCCACGCTAGAATTAGCCTAATTCATATTAAAATATTGTCCTTCTCTTCGATAATAATTGAACCTTGACAGGGATTCAATCGTCCAAGGTCATTTATATTAGGTTGTTGACTAGACGAAATTTTGAAAAACAATTTTTTTAAATGGCAATACTTTAGCGGCTGAAGTAAAAAGTAATTTATATATTTACAGCTTATGTTGTTCTTATAAAACGGATTTTCTTGAAAAAGTTGGGCGGAATTTAATTTACGAAATAAAAAGCGTGGGCAGCAGCGCTTAATTGGACTTAGACATATAATTATTCACTTGATTGATTACCAACAAACAATTTATAACACAGTTATTAAGCGTCAGTTCAAAACTAAAATAAACAATTATTATGTTATCTTCATGTCAACAAGCTTCACTAAAGTATTTAGTAGGGGTTTGTCTATTTTTTTAAATAATTGTAGTGTCATATTTATTTTAAGAGCAATATCCCAATACTGCTGTTTTGGTTTTTTTACCACTGTTAAGCTATTTTAATACCAATTATAAGAACAAAAATGATTCTCCGGTGTGCATAAAAAAGGACGATACAAATCTGCCATTGCCTTCGGAGCCGAGGTTGTACCATCACCCTCCTACTTTGGAGGCCTTGGAAATATCAAGAGCAACAATCTGAGATTCGCCATGAAATTCGAAAGACTTGTTCCAGTTAGTTTTTACAACAATAATTGCTTTTATGCCATCTAGACCGGAGGACTTTTAGGTGTTAAGGGATAGAAGAATTTTTTGAACTTGTTTGACTTTAAGTATTATGGTTAGAGGTGCAGAAAATTTCGTTGTCAGCGGTCAGAGGAGGAAAAGTGCTTCTACAGAAGTTTTGACTAATGTTTTTGGCAAGTGACTAGAAAGATTTGCTGCCGTAGGGACAGGAATGCTCTTTATCTTTTATTCGGTTGTCAAAAGCATTTTTGGACTCTAAGATAGTTTGGTTGTATTAATTTCTTGCTTCCGTGAAAATTTGACGATTTTCGGGTGAAGGATTTTCAAGATCATTTTGTGAGCTTATTCAATCCTGTCTAATACTAATACTGGTGATTTTTTTAATTTACGAAGCTGCCAATACTGTTCTTCATTTCTTTTCTAAGGGAAATGGCTCATAAATGCCAGTAAATCTGGAAAAATATCCTCGTATGCACAATTAAAATTATACGAGGAAATATGTAACATACCGAGGCACCTAATCCAATAACCTACTACAAACGCCATGTAATCGACTCGCTTGCTTATATTAATACAAAGCCAATAATGAATGACGAGAAAACAAGTTATTATAATCGGAATTCGCCGCCAAATATGAATTATAAGTAGCAATGCAAGGTAATAGGTAATACAATTCGATTCTCATTCGGTTAAGGACATTATTCTTAACCCAATATTCGGATTTTTAAAATAATACGATCACCTTCACTACTAGTACCGGTATTTTTTTGGTTTGCGAAACTGTTAGCGCTGTTTTTCATTTCTTTTCTGAAGGAAATGGCTCATAAATGCCAGTTAATTTGGAAAAACATCCTCGTATGTACACCTAATTAAAATTGATAGAACTTTTACGAGGAAATATGTAACACGACCGAGGCACCTAATCCAATAACCGACTAGAATCGTTATGTAATCAACTCGCTTGTTCATGTTAAAACATTCTTCTATTTGAACACGCGATGCAGGCACGCATACAACTTGAAACCTATAAATATGTTAATAGAACTACATTGTGATTAAGTTGAAATTTTTAAAAGAAATTAAGACAATTTAACAGAAATTACTTTACAGTCAGTTGCATAAAGCAATTTAATCATGAATAGCAATTACATTGTCAAAATAAATTAAAATATTTTTGGCAGTTGGTTTTATCCATTAATTTTAGGTTTTATTAGGAAATAAAAAGATTTTCTTTTACAAATTTTTATACAAAATTCAAAACTTGCACAATTGGTTGTGATGTCACATATGTAAATAAAAGTGTTATTGTGATTTGGTAAATTTGCATGCGCTCGGCTTATGGGCGGGTCTCCCTGCATAAGTCTGTAAGTTACTGACCTCGCCTCTGCCTGTATAAATATGTGTAATGGTGGTAAGTTTAGTAGGACCTCCATTGCAGCTGTTGGCAGGGTTTTTATGGCTCCTGTGACACTGAGACACGCTCGTCTTTGTATACAACTCAATAGCCTTATCGCACCGTGCTGCTGGGTTTTTGGCCACCAAACTACCGACCCATAGGGTATCATGTGTCTTGTGATCCTTGTGTATAGAATCATTTTTGTATTGAGTCCCCAGTTTTTTCCACACATCTTGCTGCATCTGCCTAGGGCAACTGACGCATTTTTTTGTGGTTTTTACGATGTGGGTGTTCCATGTGAGTTCTTGATCGAAAATTACACCTAGGTATTTTATTTCTTTGACCAAAGGTATTTCCTTGTCCACAAGCACAGGTGGTTTTATGCCTTGAAGGGTCCTTTTTTTGTGAAAACGACAACTTCAGTTTTTTGGGCATTAACTGACACTCGCTCCTGTTTGGACCAGTTGTCTACCACGTTTAGGGCTGTTCGTGTCCGTTCTGCGATTACTTCAGCGAATCGGCCTTTGATGACTAGAAATAGGTCATCCGCATATCTTAAGCAATTAAAACCTTTTTCTGCCAATTTTTGTAAAAGGTCATCTACCAACGTTGCTCATTATAAGATTGATAAGACCGCTCCCTGGGGACATCCTCCGCCTGCCCCCGCCTCGATGGTGTCCCTCCTGAAGAGAATATAATAATCCTTTCCTTCAGACTGGATTTCATCCACCTGCAGATGTTTGGCGGGACACCCCCTCTTATCTATGCTCCTATTAGGGATTATATTGTGATATTGTTAAACACCTCTTCTACTTATAAGAACGTGGCCATAGCTATCTCTTTGTCCTCAAGTGACTTTGATATTAGCCTATTTAGATCATCCCGAGCCGAGTAAGTTGACTTTCCCGGTTGGTATGCATATTGGCGGCAGCTGAGGGGCTGTTTTTCATGGATAAGAAACATTATATTTTTTGATTAAAAAGACTATTTAACAATGACAATAGCAACCGGATAATTTGCCGACGATATTGTATTTTCTTTGTTGCCGACATTTGATGCATTTATGATGAATGCTTTTTTGTACAAATCATGACTTTACCTGCATCTACAGAAATTAAAGGAATTGAAGCTTGAAGGTATTTTTATGGATTTAGCAAAAGCTTTCGATTCTGTTAGCCATAACTTACTTATTAAAAAATTAGAAAATATTGGATTTAGAGGAATATCATTAGAGGTGTTAAAAAACTATCTAAACGATAGGCCAAATCATGTTATGATAGATAAAGAAGAAAATTATTCAAAAGTATTTAAATACGGTGTTCCCCAAGGAAAAATTTTAGGACCTTTATTTTTTAATATTTACATTAATGATTTATTTAGTATAAATTGTGATGGGAAAATTCATAGTTTCGCATATCATTTGAATTGCGGAATTTTAGGTTGGGGAGAAATAAGTAGAATTTTAGTGAAAAGAATAGAAGTATTACAAAAAAGGTTTCTAAAAATTATTCTTAATAAAGTCTATTTTTATCCTTCAAAGGAATTATATTCAGAAACAAAAAAATGGACGTTAGGAAAATATATTTTATAATATTTTAATATATGTTTTTAAAAATAAAAATATAATATAATGACACGCGTCAGAAAAATGAAATTTACATTAAACCAAAAATACATATTATTTTATAGTTTATATCACAAAAGAATTATAAATATTTATGTTTTTATTTAAACGATTATTTACCAGTAAATATTAAAATAATTGTATCATTTAAAAAATTTAAAATTTCAATAAAAGCTTGGATATTAACAACAAACGATTTACAGAAATTTTTGCAATTACTTTGATATTATTTTGTATAATATAAAAATTACTTTTTTTTTTCTAGGGATCTCTCTTGTCCTCAAAAAAATTTTCTATGTATGTATTTGAATATATTTTTTTTCATTTGAATAATTTATATAATTAAATAGTAATTAAATATAAGATTTCCCTCCAACAAGTACGTCTTCGGGAGTTTTGTCAAGTTTATTTATAATATGCATATATATATATATATATATATATATATATATATATATATATATATATATATATATATATATATACATATATATATATAAATGTAAATGCGAAGATTTACTTCTTCGCTAGTGCAGCGAAAAGGCCGTGAATGAAAAATAAAAATAATGAGGACTATCTTTGATTCTGGTCTGGGTGACCTCCTGCTATCGATTTCTGGGCCCTTACCCATCAGCGGGCACGCTTACACCCAGGGTGGCTGAAGAACAGACCACGATTTGACCAGAATCAAACAACAGGAGCAACACTGGGTGAACTAGTTGGCGCGAGCCTCTACATCTTACCCATCCTTTCCGAACATTTTGGATATAAGGACTCTCTTTGACTCTGGTCAAATCGTGGTCTGTTCTTCAGCCACCCTGGGTGTAAGCCTGCCCGCTGATGGGTAAGGGCCCAGAAATCGATAGCAGGAGGTCACCCAGACCAGAATCAAAGATAGTCCGCATTATTTTTATTTTTCATTCACGGCCTTTTCGCTGCACTAGCGAAGAAGTAAATCTTCGCATTTACATTTATTATATTACCTATAGGCCAAGAAATCTTCCATTTTTCTACTATATATATATATATATATATATATATATATATATATATATATATATATATATATATATATATATATATATATATATATAATTATACTTAAATGGTAATTGATTTAAATACTTTATTATTATTATTTGTTAAAGATATAAACTGTTTTGTGCTATTAAGCTAAAATAAGTTTGCATCTAGTTCCTGTACATATTAATTTCTAAAAACCTAAAATACTTTCAGACAGCCCTATACTGCATGTTCCTTTTTCATCTCTGAAAAAAAAATTGCGACACTGGACACGAAATGCCGTATTATTTACCGATTTTTAAGTATGAAGTATGTTTTAAATTAAACTAAAAATGTTGTTGATCCATTTGCAATATAAAGCAGATCACTCCATTTAAAATACATTAGTTCGAAAACTTCATTTTATGTAAGCCACGATCGTAAACTCGTTTAAAAATTTGTTGGAAGACTTTATTAAAAGACGATTTTCCGCCTTTTTTGTTGTTCATTTTATATTAAAAATTCAAAAATACCTACGTAAAAAGCAATAATAATTAGGTCAAGCTGGGAATTAAATAATTCATTTTGGAGAGTGGAACAATAATGGTGTTGTTTTATAGCTATAGAATTCCTTTTATTTTGTGAACGTAAAGTCTGCGACAAAAATAATTTTTATTTTGTTTAGTTATACGATTTTTATAACTAATTTTTGGGGCCACATGAAATAGTTAGTGTACAACGGACGTGTAATTATGGACGAAAATGAACTCAGAAAAAGCATTTTTGCCGCGTCGAAAAAAATAAGACAAAATCCAAACCTTCTCTTTATGGCGATACTTTGAACATTTAATTTAGCTGCACTTTTTATGTTGCATGAGTGTTTACGCCTAAGCTGGTAACTACTTTATTATTTTATCATGTTTTATTTTTTTAATAACTTTAAACTTCTAAAACCAGTTTTATCGAAGAAAACCCATTTTTACTTACCGTGAAAAATAAGCGCAAAACCGCAATAAACGTAGAACATGAACACTTGAGTGACTGACAGAGCAGCGTTGCCCCATTGTGAAACGGCAATATCTTGAAAACAATTGAGTTTTGACCCACGGTATAGTAAACTTTTTTTGTTAAAAAAAAATCGGTAAATTCACGTATTAAAATATTTAGAGTCAAACCCCTAACACCCTGTATTCTATTCGGTTGCCAAACTACTGAAAGTGTATATAAAGGACTCGAAGTTGGAACGGAAAGGAAAAACATCTGCTGCTAATTTGTTCCATTATTTGGAGACCCCAGGCAGTGGCGCAGCCACGGGGGGGGGGGGGGGGGGGTTAAAAGCCCCCCCCCCCCCCAAAGGCCTAAAAATTACCCTACCCATTTCCCAAATTAACGAAAATAAAGCAATATTTGTCAAAGTTTTTGTCAAAAGTCCAAATTTGAATCTGACAAGCCTTCGATTTCGCCGTAGCGATATTTTGTGAATATTTATTTTAATTTATAATAAAATATCAGAAAAACCAGTAAGTATAAATTATTATATACTTTAAAGTACAATATCGAAACAGAGTTAATAATATTTTAGATAGAAAACGAGATCTTGTTTCGCATGTCGACGCGACGGTCAGTCGAGAAAGACAAAGTGATTTTGCGTAAGTAATTAATTATTTAAGCAGATTTTGATTCTAATTATAATGTAGTATAAATTAATGATTACAATAAATATATAGTATTTTGAGTTTTAATTCGAACTTAAATAATGTGTTTTTTTTTTAGATTTCCAAACGATGCCTCTCTTTATTGACATAATGTTCTTGCCCGTTTTGCCCCAAAATCTCAAATTAAAAATGATGTATTCACTCTTCAGCTTACATTCTTGTGAAGAATCAAAGAAAATAAATGGGTATGATGAAGAATATCCGCCGCTAAAACTACAAGTAATTTCTTCACTTCGCTGCTTAAAACTGGCATTATCGGTACATTAGCTACGACATTATCGTAAATAGGATAATCTTTTAATCTTTAATAAACTTTTAATCCACTTTTCACAAATAAAAATACATTAATCTTTACTTTTTAAAGGTAAAAAACCGACAAGTTTATATTTTAAACTGATGTCAGAACTGACAGTGACAGTTCCGTCAAAACTTCAAAAGTGCTGAGACATCACGTGGTACAAAACAAAAGATTTATCTTTGCTTCAAATTTTAACAAGGGGTAGATTAGGTGCTAACAATATAGTAGTAATCCGTATATGGGTTCTACGTCTTCCTATCTATGTGGTTTCGCCGCATAGTGGTTAGATCAATGTTTCTTTATGTTTTAATAAAACATAATAATTTGGCAACCTCGTTCAAGATGTTACTATCAAAAGCTTCGTTCACCTTTGCCGAGAATATGAGTTGCTAGCCTAGAGAGGGGTTATGTGGGGTTGGAGATTCCTCGCTTCTCTCGAGGGAATAGTCCCATATCTCAATCCAAAATAAGATCCTTAAGTTTGGTCCTATTTGGGACACTATAGAGAGTGTATAAGTTAGAAGGGGAGAAGTATTTTCTGACTTAAAAAAAAGAATAGTTTAAAGGGCACATTTGATCAATTGCACAAAGTAATACGGGGGGGCTTTTCCAAACGAACAAATCTACCCTTTTTTTCAAAAAAAAATCCACAGTTCAGCTAAAACTTCTTTTTAAGACTTTCTCTTATTGGACTAAAGGTTGCAAGAAAACTTAAAATTCCATTAAGAAAATGAGAGTATAAATTACAGATATTTACGATCACTAGATATCTAAAAAATGCCGTTTTAAAAGTACCTAAGACTTTTAAAATACAGAAAACGTAACAAAAAAATTAGAATAACCAGGGAAATTAAAAAATTCGTAAAATCCGTTACTTAAAGTCGTAAAAGAAATTTTCACTTAATTAAACACCTCAATAAAATTTTACGTTCTGCTTTTTAATCGTCATAAATCTCCACCAGCTTGTACCGTTTTTAATGAAATATTTTTCGGACGCTCAAGGACATACTTTGTCAGTTCATTATATTATCCGTTTTCCCTTTCAGGTTATGTCTCGCGTAAACGTGCTTTCAAGAACGGTCCACTACAGTGTCACAAGCTTTTTATACCAGTTGTCTTTTATTTTTAAATTGTTGCATGACACTTTTTTTATTTAGTACTAGCTTTTATGAAAAAATGGCCCTATAACATCTCCAGTCCACAATGCATACCATACGGTTACTTGGAGAGGATATAAAGATTTTTCTGCCATCACTCGAGGATTTCCACTTCCAAAAATCCTACTATTTTGCTCGTTCACCTAGCCTCTGAGGTGGAAATTAGCTTTGTCGGATAAGACAATTTTATTGCAAAATTATGCATTATTTCTCATTTCTTTTAAGATAAAATTAGCTAATACACGGCGATGCCTGTGGTCTGGGATCTGGAGAGTCTGGGGGCTTTTGTTCTTGAATTAGTTGAATTTTATACACGTGCTAGACCAGATCTTTGATCAAAAGTTGATGCAATTAGCTTTTCGATATATTCAACTGTTGAGATCAACGACGAACTGAGGTTATGGGCTTTTTGGCAACATGTTCATATACTCTAGCGATATTTTCATTGGATAAAGCACTACGTGGGCGTAGGCGCGGCCCTTTGGAAATTTTAAACTTTTATATCTCTGTTGCTACTTATGGGACCCATGCCAATGTCAGGGGTTTTAATAGTGAGCCTACTAGGAATGTTTTCGTAAAGAAAAAAATATATTTTGTAATTTGCGGAAAAAAGTTGACCCACCTGGGAAAAAAATTAACACGCTTAGGTATTTCATTTATTATGTTTTCTAAACAAATATCACATCATTTTGTCGACAATTCTTAAATTTTAATAGAAAAAAATGTGTTAGTAGAAAGTTATAGTCATTTGATTTTTTTAAAAATTATATTGTAGGTTTGAAAAAATTCAAATATAACTATAACTATAACTTTCTACTAACACATTTTTTTTTCTTAAAATTTAAGAATTGTTGACAAAATGATGTAAAATGTGTTTATAGAAAATAATAAATGAAATACCAAAGCGTGTTAATTTTTTTCCCCGGTGAGTCAATTCAAAAATTCAAATTTTTTTAGCAAATTACAAAATTCTGTTTTCCTTTACCAAAACATTCCTAGCACGCTCACTATTAAAAAACCTGGACTTGGCATGGGTCTCATAAGTAGCAACAGAGATGTGGAAAGGCTCCCTATAGATAGTCCAAGCTTTCTATCTGTGTATCGTTTTAAAGGTGACATTACACGGCGTGTGGAGCGACGCGCCTGGCGTGTGAAGTGCCGCGCTGAACTGATGCGCTTCTGGAACTATCGCAATCTCACGGCCTGTAGATTGACAAGTTTCGCGCCGTGTAACTGCTTACTCGAGTCGCTCCGTATAGGCTCGCGGCGCGTTTCCTTTGAAGTGTTCAACGGGAACAGACACGCGGCGTGAAGTTTGTCGCGCCAGACCGTTCTCATGGCGTGTGGCGCGTCAAGTCACACGTCAGGTGCGTCGCTCCACACACCATGTAATGCGGGCTTTAGCCGGGCACATAAACAAAAAGACCTTCAAATAAAAGTTTTATAAAAAAATATATTATTTTCTTTCATTTTTTGCCTATACGTTTAAAAGTCTAAATCTACCTAATTCCGATATATTTTTTATAAAAAATATCATCCTTACCTGGTTCTTCCATAATTGTATCACTAGATTTTGAATATGCTTTGAAAACAACCACTATTCACAACAAATTACCGGGAACAGAATCATGTGATTCACACGACCACTAAGTTCAAGCCGATCGTGTGAAACGACGAGCGGTGGGAAGAGCGGTACATAGCGGCTACCTGGTGGATCGGTTAATCAGCTGTTCAAAACCACTTAACAATAGAGGCTAGAAGGGACTTTGTTAACTGGGCTTTTGTCCGATATTCTTGCTCAAATACTCCTATGAGCGATGTAAGGAACAACTTTTGTTCTTACACGTTTTTCAAAATTTTTAATTTAGCTCAGTCGATCGGCCCTCCACTCAGCTCCGCGCATAGGCGATGTGATACGGCATTGGTGCCGTCGGCGGCGGGTAGCGCAGCAGATGGACGGAGATCGGACGGCCGAGGATTGCTGAAGTTAAGTGGGGGGCTGATGACACGGAACACCAATTTATTGTGCAAGTATAGCTAGCACTTGACCGAATTTTTTAGTTAAAAGATGTCTCTTGAAAATCGTATAAATAAAATTTTTGATCTTTAAACAAGCTTAGTATTACGCCACCCCCAAGAAAAAACATTAAAAGTCCATAAAAATTGTTATTTTAGGTACATTTACTAATTCTTTGATCCGAAATTTTACCTAATTGCTTTTTTTATGTCAGTCCCCTCGAAGCCTTATTAAAAAACGGCCCAAAAAAGGCAGAAAATAATCTTTTAATAAGGCTTTCTAACGAACTTTTTAAACGAGTTTTGTGGTGTTACGTTGCTTACATAAAACGAAGTTTCACAAGCTCGTCCATTTTTAATGAAACCTTTTTTTAATTAAAGGTTAATTTTAATTATATACATTTATTAACTTAATACTTCTCCCCCAAAAATATACTACTTATCATGAGAATGTCAACATATACGAGGGCTGTTCCGAAAAATTTTAGTTACAAAAAGCTACAAAGCAATTATTAAAGAAAACGCCATTAGGATGTCAAATGAAAGCTTATTGAAGCACGAATTCAACAATATATAATATGATGTATTTTTTATGTACTTTTTAAACATTTTTCGGAAAAAACGCCTAAAAATTGCTATCCACCACCCTTATCATCAAAAGGATCGCTCAGAAAAATTTGAAAGAAATTACTAACATTAACATTAACATTGTAGATTGAGCCAAAATTATCAGGATTGAAAAATGCTAGCGCGATAAATTTTTTTTTTTTTTTTCAATATATTCAATATACATTTTATAATAAACAAACAAGCTTAACATACTAAGTAAATACATTAAAAGTCAGCTGACATGTATTATAAAGGTACCTAAGTAAAAATATACTTGTATGTACCAATAGCTAGATCTAGGTATTTTATACTAAATTTGGCTTACGCCACAACACTTAAAAAAAAAACACCTCCAAAAACAGAAGGAACACATATTTCTCTGTATACACTGAAACAATAGTAGTCTGGTAGTCAACCAATACTCTCAAAAAAAGTAAAAAAAAAAGAATAAAGATGACAGATGAGAATGAGTTGGTAATAAAGTCACTCAAACAAATGTTCAAATCTCTTAGATTCCAAAGCTAAATATTTTCTACTTTCAGTTTTAAATTTCTTAATGCTTCCAATACATTTAATAAAATTGGGAATCATGTTATATATCTTTGGTCCCAAATATACAATACATTTTAAGTTAATATTATTGTAACTTACTGGAATATCTAGGTTTGTGGAAATTCTAGCTCGTGTGTGGTAATGATGCTGTATAGCATCATCAGGTGTTTTGTTTTTATGAATAAATATAGCCACGGTAGTCATATACAGAGTTCTTACATTATACAGGGTGTCTGGAAAAGGTCTGTACAAAATGCTACCACGTATTCGTGAGACTAAAATAAGACGATTTAACCCAACTTACCTATATCCAAAAGTGTTTCGTTAGGGAGATACAGAGCCCCAAAGGGGTACTTAACGATTTACTTTTTTGGCTCTAACTTTTGAACCGACTTGTATAATTTAATGAAATTGTAGTATTTTATGTTGGTCATAAAGACTCATAAAACTATACTACAGTAGATGTTTGACATCGTCAGGGAAGTCAGGAACGGACTTGCCACCGCACTCGTTGGGCCAAATTTTTGACAGGTATCATTTTACAGAGCTCAAAACTGATTGTTTAAATACTTTGGTCATTCCTCTTTAAAAAAGGTACTCTACATTTGTTTCGATAAAATTAGCCGTTTTCGAAAAAATTAAGGTTTTGTATAACACGTTATTGAAATAATACTACAATACTACAATAAATCACCAGTCGTATTAATTTCTTTAACTATGTGTTATTGACAGGTAAAAGTTAAATCGTAAAAAGTACTTAAAACTGAATCTTTTTGATATTTCAGAAATCGCATAAACAGAAAAATGTTAAAAATGTGAAAGCTCTCCTTCTTCTTGTTTACTTGAGCAGATTTTCGAAGTGGGCGCCCTGTACCTCTATACATTTTCTTATCCGACGGATGTTTTGTTATTGTATTTGAAACAACATTCCAGGATTGTCTCAAATTTCGTTGCAATGGTGTGTTATTCTTTCTATCAGGTTTTCCCTGGTGTAAACTGGCGTTGAATATACAAGCCTTTTTAAATTTCCCCACAAGAAGAAATCTAAAGGAGTCATGTCGGGCGACCTCGGTGGCCATACAATAGGCCCACCTCGACCTATCCATCTAAGGGCACATTTTCTAATAAACCGTTTAAGTGTTGTTGCAAGAATTGCAAATAGACGGCACCATTTAATCTGTCTTCAATAAAGAACGGTCCAATGAGATGATTCCCAATAATCCCCGCCCACACGTTAACCATAAATCTTTGCTGATGCTTTGCTTTGTCTGTTCTATTGCATGGGGATTTTCTTCATGCCAAATATGCAAATTATGGCAATTTATTACACCGTCTCGGGTGAAATCGGCTTCGTCCGTGAACAAAACAATAGTAGTAAAATTTGGATTTTGCCTTAATCGTTGAAAAAACCAATTTGCGTAATTGACTCCTTGCAGGATAATCAGCGGGAGACATGGCATGTACCTTTCGGACGTGATACGGATGTAGCAGTTGTTCTCGAAGGGTCTCATGAACAACCCACTTTGTCGCATGAACTTGAACCGACAACTTTCTTACATTATTAGAGGGATTTTCATCAATCTCATCCAGAATTTCCCCCTCTAACTGAGAGTGTCTTGCTCTTCTTGGAGGCCCTTCTCCACCACGGCGCGGCAAAAAACTTCCTAAAATGGATTAGCAAAAGATTCGCTATTTTTAGCATTTTTTTTTCACTTGACTTTTTACCTGTTTCTCTTAAGCTACGATCCACCCTCTCAAAAGTTCTTCGGTGCGGTAAACCTAGATTTGGAAATGTACCAGAATAAATTCTACTTGCCTCCACACAATTGCCAAGTGCTTGTCCATAAATTAGATGCATGTCAGCATATTCGCTATAGGAATAATGCTCCATTACTTAATTCTTGTATAATCAGTCAGACAATTTTGAAAAGTGTTGTCAATAACACATTGTTAACGAAATAAAAACGACTGGTGTTTTATTGTAGTATTCCGATAAAATTATTTCAATAACGTGTTATACAAAAACTTAATTTTTTCGAAAACGGCTAATTTTATCGAAATAAATGTAGAGTACCTTTTTCACAGAGGAATGACCAAAGTATTTAAAAAATCAGTTTTCAGCTCTGTAAAATGATACCTGTCAAAAATTTGGCCCAGAGTGTGGTGGCAAGTCCGTTCCTGACTTCCCTGACGATTTCAAACATCTACTGTAGTATGGTTTTATGAGTCTTTATGGCCAACATAAAATATTAAAATTTCATTAAATTATACAAGTCGGTTCAAAAGTTAGAGCCAAAAAAGTAAATCGTTAAGTACCCCTTTGGGGCTTTGTATCTCCCTATCGAAACACTTTTGGATATAGGTAAGTTGGATTAAATCGTCTTATTTTAGTCTCACGAATACGTGGTAGCATTTTGTACAGACCTTTTCCAGACACCCTGTATACATATCTCTCGAAAATAAAAGCTCTGATGGATAAGCCCTATTCTTCCTATACATCACTTTTAAAATATATTTCTGAATAATATTTAATCGATAAAGAGCATTATTATACAGCCCCCCCCCCCCCAGACCAAGATACCATATCTTACCAAACACTCTACAAGGTTTTTGTAAACAATAGTGAGAGTTTTTGTATCAAGAAACTCTCTAATAATATAAAACTTATGTATAAGATTTCTAACTTTACCTGAAAGATACTCAATATGTGGTTGCCATTTCAGAAATTTGTCTATTATTATTCCAAGATATTTAATTTGGGAGACTTCATTAATTTGATGATCATTCATCACAATATCAGTAAATTCTGGTCTATTGGCATTTGTTAAGGAAAAGGCAATATAGTTTGTCTTAGTCAAGTTTAAAGACAGTTGAAAGCTGTCTAGCCAGTTCTTAGTAATTCCTAAACCATTCATCATTTTTTCCTTTACCTCCATCCAAGTGATACCACTGAATATCAGTACGGTATCATCAGCATATGATACCACAGAACCGTGTATTTCAAGCGACAATAAGCTGTTTATGTAAATCAAAAACAGGATAGGGCCGAGAACCGTACCCTGCGGAACCCCAATATTTACAATTTGTTTACCACTTAGTGTTGTTAACCTTGACAGACTGACATCGCCCAACAAGATAGTTACGAAACATATTCAACACAGTCCCCCTAACACCATAATGGCATAAGACATCAAGTAGTTTGTCATGAGGGGCCGTGTCGAACGCCTTAGCCAAATCCAAAAACATAGCAGCACACTTTTTCCCAGTATTCAGATTATTTACAATCTCCGATGTCAATCTGTACATGGCATCTTCAGTACTGCGACCCTTAATAAAGCCATACTGGTTCTGTGATAAAATGCCATTGCTCTCAAAAAAAGCAAACAATCTTTGCTTTACACACCTTTCAAACAACTTTGCAAAGTTACTCACAAGACTAATGGGTCTATAGTTCTGAATCAATGTCTTTGAACCACTCTTGTGGATAGGTGTAACAACTGTTGTTTTGAAATGTGATGGCACAACTCCCGTCACGAAGATTTGGTTGAAGATATGCAACAAAGGCTGCAGAACTACAGTGTGGGTCTCTTTTATTAATTTAGATGTAATACCATCCAGCCCCGGAGCACCTGACGTCTTTAAAGAGGAAATATGGTTAATTAACTCATTTGCAGTTACAGGGGACAATTGTTATAAACAATTTAATTGTTTATTCCTTATAAGTGCTGAACCATTGGTTTTAGATGTGATAAATAAGTTTTGTAACAAAAAATACTTTCCGCGATATTAGAAAAAAACTTTTGTTACACGTTTTTCAAAATTTTTAAATTGGCTTAGTCGAAACGCTCCCCACTTGGCTCCGCGGAAACGCGATGTGATACGGCGTTGGTGCCGTCGGCGTCGGCGGCTCACTGCAATGTATTCCGAAACTGAAATGGACAAAAGCAAATATCTGTTGATCGGAAAAATATTTCGGGATGAACCAATCGGCGTTCTGTAATTTAAGTGATTATTTATGGGAAAAATATACACAAAGTGCCCCTCCTATTGGAAATGCCCTAAAAAACACGTAAAATTCGGCATTTTTTGCTTTTTTCATTATTTTGGTTGCTGCTTTTTACCGCCTGTAGGGATATGATGAATATGATTTTTTTCATTTGCTTTTTAAGAAATTTTTAGATCAATTTTTTATGGATTTAGGAGTTTTTGAAAGTTACAAGGTTGTTTATTAATTTTTAGCATATTCCCACAGCAATAATGTCCCTGTATTCATAACCTGTATTTAAATAAATTCTGTTTGTCGAAAACATTAGTTACCCATATAAAAATTTTAGATCATAATAATATGTACTGTAGATGTATGTTAATAAATTTAGAAAATATGAAAGTGCTTTAAGAGGGAAGTACTGTAATTTATTAATTTGGAAAAACTGTTTATAAAACAAAGTTGTTTGTAAAATTTGAAATCTAAATTCTATTTTTTAAATTTAGAATTTATTATAAATACAGGTTCTGAATACAGGTATAATTACTGCTGTGGAAATATGCTAAAAATTAATAAAACACCTTGTAACTTTTAATAACTCGTAACTTCATGAAAAATGAGTCTTAAAAATTTGTAGAAAAAGCAAATGGAAGTTTTTTTAGTTTAGTTTAAAAAAAAATCATGTTAATCAAATTCCTGCAGGCAGTAAAAAGCAGCGACCAAAATAAAAAAAAATTAGAGTTTTAAGTTCTTTGTAGGGCATTTCCAAAAGGAGGGCCACTTTGTGTATATTGTTTCCAGATAGATGATCACTTAAACTACAAAACGCCGTTTTCGATCAAGAGATATTTGATTTTGTCCATTTTAGTTTCGAAATTACTACTGTGCGGCGAATAGCGCGGCTAATGGGCAGAGGTCGAGGGGCCGGGGTTTGCTCAAGTTAAATAGGGGGCTAATGGCACGGAACACTAATTGTGCAAGTATAGCTTGTACTTCACCGAATTTTTTGTATTATGAAATAAAAAAAAATTGCAGGATAAGCCCATTAGGTAAACTGGTTGAACCCGCACATCGTAACAAGAAACTGTATTGTACATTTTAAAATACCTGACCAAAGTTCCTGTAAAAAGAGTTAATTTGAGTAAATAGACCACGCCATTTCCTTCTGTGTTAGCTGCAAACAAAATGAATTAAGATAAAAGTCCGATTTCCACGAAATCTAATTATATTATTCGTAAATAAATGCCTTTAATGAAAATTACTTACACAACAGCTAATAATATTAATTTTATGATGGAAGACGTCTGTGTCCGTTAATTGGATTACCATGGACATTAAATGGAACAAAGAACTAATTTTGTTAAGTATATTTTTGTGAAAAATATTTAAAGACCGAATAATTTTAGTGCGGAGTCAACGAAGGTGGAGTCTTGTTTATTTACCACTTCATCGAATCAATAAGTTTTGACCGGTGAGAAAATTTGTCATAATTTGAAGTCATATTGCGGCGTAGATTCCCTAATATTTTTCGTCAAAAAGTGCAAGTTTCATGAGAAAATAAAGAATCGAGCCTAGCTTGCTCCGGGCTCAGCCGTATTTTAAATTGACCTCATAGGTTTATATTGAAATGGAAAACTATATAAATGCATTAAAACTGAAAGAGAAACAAACATACGCACTTTAGGAAGTTCAAAAGAGACAAATATATAACGAAATTGTCGACGGCCCACCAATAATATCGCTTTCGGCGCGCGCGTGTCCGTCGATGCCCCGCCGTCCGGTTCTCGGATTGTCCCGGGTCACTATCGAAATACACTCGAACCGCTCCGTGAAATATACTATTGCAAAATATTTGGGTTAGACAAAGAAAAACTAATTACCTAATCTGCGCATTGTATTTGGATAAACTTTTGTTTACATTTTTTTAGGTTTGCCGGCATTTATTATTATTATTATTAGTTTAAGAGGTGTTTCGGCTTTCGTAATTTTGTTGTGTAATATGCTTTTAAATAATATTTGATATTTGTGTTGTGTCTTTTATGTAGTAGTGTCGTACTAGTACTTGTGTTAACAATGGCTTTAACAGTGCAAGGAACTGATTGCATGTAATTTAAGAAAAAGTCACAGCATAAATGCAATTTTAGTATTTTATGTTTTTGGCGGAATTTATTTGTAGGTTAATAATTTCTTGGCAGAACTAGGCACATTATTAAAAAACCTTCAATAATTAAAAAGTGTATTTTGCTTGTTACGTTGATATCACTAGTTTCTCACAAAATTTGCACTACCTGTAAAATAATTCACGAGTCGCGCTTGTACTGTTTTCTTTTGAGGGAATAGAGATTGTATTCATGCATAAATGTAGAGCATTACATTAAGTTTGGTACAGGAATTGTCCATAACCTGGATCAACACACACAAAGTTGCCTAATGTCAATTTTCGTTAATATCTTCCCAGACAGCTGGGAGACTGTCCGCGTGTAGCCTATCTCAAAGAAAGGTTCCAAGTCCCTTCCATCCAGTTACAGATCTATCTCTCTTGTCTCTGTTGTCAGCAAAGTTATGGAGAAAGTCATCAACTTGCAAGTTCTAAAATATCCAGAAAATCACAAAATAATTCATAACAGGCAGTACGAATTGTGTCACCAAAGATCCACAGCTGATCTCCTTACCTTTGTCACACATAACTGTAATAAGTCTCTCGAATTTCATAACGAATCCCAGATTGTTGCTCTTCATATTTCCAAGGACGTTGACCAAGTATGGCATGCCGCTTTCCTCAACAACTCCTCTTGCGCTCTTACTTTTCTTTTGCGCTCTCGTCTTCTCTCTAATTGGCACATATCTGCTGTGATGGACGGTCACTCTTCTAACTTTTATCCTATTAATGCTGGCGTTCCTCAAAGTTCAGCAATAGCGCCAACCCTATTTCGTCTTTACATTAATGACCTGCTCTTTTTAACTACCAGTCTCATCCACAGTTGCGCTAGAGCTAGACAATAGACGCAGATCTATGCACCTATCCCTTTCCAAATATCTTTAATTAATCTTAGACTGGGGTGCCAAAAACCTTGTTTAGTTTAACGCCTCCAAAACCCAGTCTTGCTCCTTGTCGCGCAAAACTCCGGCAACAATTATACCATCCACATGAATGGTCAGGTCCTACAGAACAAAGAAATATTCGATCTTGTTGGCGTCGCTTTCGAACTTCTCCCCTTACAACTTACAAACTCTCTGTGTTTCCCAAATAAGTCCTTACCTAGAGTATTGTTCCCACATTTGGGAAGCGGCATTACCTTTGACACTTAACACCCTTGATTTTATCCAAACGAGAAGAAAACTCCCTTCTCTCGCTCATCGTCGCGCTATTGGATATTCGTCCCATTTCTACCGATATTTTCACGGACCCTGCTCTAAAGAACTAGCCGCTATAATTCCCCCCTTGAATGTTTCTAACAGACTAACAAGAGGCGCGTTAAGTATTCATTCATTTACTCTCCAGCTAGAAAAGCCTAGAACTTCTTTCGCGCATTCATACCTAGGGTCTCCATATTATGGAACAAATTGCCTGCAGACGTTTTTCCTCCCTCCCAACCTCCAGTCCTTTAAATTCCGTGTCAATAGATTTCATTTTCCCACGATATGTTAGTAACTTAGGCTTCAAGTCTCCGTGGATTTCCTCAAATAAAAAAGTGGCTGGTCTTTCTCTTCCCATAAATCAGTAAATTTTACGCGGGACTTCTGAACCACCCTGTATATATTTAAAATTCGATTTGAGCGCGTTATAATATCAAATAATCTCCTCTGTAGGATGAGTGATCGACTTTTTTGTTTTCAAAAATGTTGAAACAAAATATTATTGAAATTCAACGAAAATATACCAACAGTCATTAAATCTGCTCTTAAAGTAAACGATAGCTTTTGTCTTTACGGTGATCTACACAATGGTAGGTAGTTCAACAGCAGGACACGATTTTGACAGTAAAAAGTTACCGGATCTAATAAAACCGTGCCAAAATGTTCGAACGCCGAAGAGCAAGTTCGCTACACCGCTTTTTCGACCGATGCCGCTGTTTAATTCAAACTAAAAACCAACAAGAAAAGGCCACATCAACCCAGCTGCACGTCTCGTCGTCTCTAAGGCCTGGTCCCGAATAATTTACATAACTTAAGCCTCGACATGAAAGGCTTTTGGTATTTGCAAAGGAGTGTGTAAAGGTTGTCTCTCCGGGAATTTCTCCAGTTTGTTACAGCGACAACCGCAGCATCCCTCCGAGCTGCAGCTACTTAGGGATGGTAACGTAAGCCATTCGAGATTTGTTTTACAGCGGTTTCGGTAAAAGACGGCAAACGGATATCTGGCGGACTTTTAGGTTTGTTTGTGCCGCTTTGAAGAGAATTACTCGTATTTAAGAGACTTTGTAAGTTTAGTTCGGTTTTTTACAAAGTTTCTTTTGTATATTTCCTTTATCTGTGGTATTAACACAAAGGGAGCGTGCAAACTCTGAACCACATAAAATTTAAATGAATTGCTTAAATATATGTTCTCTCCCTTTCTCTCTCCCTCGCTATCATTCTCGACTATTCTTAACAGAACAACAAGAAGCGAGTTACGTTTGCATCCCTTTACTGTCCAGCTACAAAAACCTAGAACATCCCACTTATCTCGCCTATTCATATACCTAGCGTCTTCAGATTATAGAGCAAGTTTCCTGCAGAGGGATTTCCTTCCCCTCTCAACCTCCAATTCTTTAAATCTCGTATCAATAGATTACATTTCCCTTCTCTTCAGCACAGTTGAGAAAACGCGTAAACGCGAATCAGTTTGTCAACTCCTGCGAATTTCATTCATAAACGTGAAGCACAAAATTGTTTTTATAGCTGTCTGCCTATCTCGAGTGTGCGCAGTAAGAGCCACGTGAGAGCCGAAATATCGGCAAATGGTTCAATTTACAACGTATGTGCTACGATTAGGTAGAACCGGATTACTACAGTTAGAGCAAGAAAAATGTTTCACGTACGTCGTATCCGTATCATAAGCATTTCTTGCAGCGCTGCCAATTCTCGATAACCCTAAACCCGAAGAATTTTGTTAGTAATAGTGGAGAAATAACACAATCACTGTAAAAATTATATTTCTAGGTTTTTTAGACCATAAAATAATGTATTACTATTCTTGTTACAATAAAACTACCTTTTTACCCCCTAAATTAAACAAGCGGAAGGGTAACCCATCAATATATTAACGGAACCAGTTGGTTCAGTCAGAGTTAACAGATATGTCTTCTGTATTAAATTTCACTATACTCCTTTGATTAGAATTACATAATTATTTTTAGGAATATAGCATTTACATGTTTTCCTACACCTACTTGTTAAGCGTTCGTCGTGGCAACAATGTTTGCCGCCTAGAATAAATTCAAAACCGCGCAAGCGTCAACTAGGCAGGTCTGCTGCTATTGGTCCAAATTCTTGGCTTCAACGACCTTGCTGAGATACCAAACTGATTCGGGCCGAAAAGTCCGTTTTTTAAACTGTGTCTTCAGATGCTGTTGATAGAACAAGATCATTATTAACATATTAGAAGTACAGGGTTATCTGGGTTATTGATTACATTTAGACCAATGGGTACCTTTTTTATTTGAAGAAGGGGGTTACACCTGTATACTGTACAAAATGGATCTTTTTTTTCAAATAATACAATATTATACAATACTTACATTCCTAACGAATAAACCTACAACATACAAAAAAGGTTTTACAGTTGGATTAAAGAGTCAGAAGAAAATCGATACCAAAATTATGATAAATTCGTTGTGGTATGTTAATTAATTAGAGTAGTGTATTTACAAACATATAAAATGCAATAAAAATAAGAGAGAAGCAAGGACATTATATGCAAGACTGTATGAAAACCGGCAAGTTTCAAGTCTAAACACTTTTGTTAGGTTCTACAAAAAAAAATTCTCAAGATTTCAAAGGAAAAAGAAATTACAACTCATTCAGCTAGATGTTCTGCTTTATTTTAATACAAATCCGACTAATTCCATACCGGTAGCATGTGACATACACTACGTTTTATAGTATCGAAATTACTCTAAAAATGTTCAAATTTAAACCTTACGATTTCCTTAAAGTTCAACAGCTTTCTGAAGAAAATCAACGCAAAATGGCAAAAGACTGGAATTTTATATTCTATTCACAAGTAATTTAAAGATGTAGAGGTTGGGAGGAAAGGAAAAACATCTTGAGGCAATTTGTTCCATAATCTGGGGACCCTAGGTATGAATGAGCAAGAAAGGTTTCTGTGGGTGGACAGTAGAGGGATGCATACGTAACGCGTCACTTGTTGTTCTGTTAGAAACTGTCAAGGGGGGGAATTATAGCGGCCAGTTCTTCCCAGCAAACTCCGTGGAATTATCGGTAAAAAAGGGACTGATCCCCAGCAGTGCGGCGATGGCCGAGGGAAGGGAGTTCTCTTGTAAGGACTGAATCATTGATGAGTCGAATGACTGACTCTCTTTTGGCTAGAATCAAGGACGTTAAGTGTCGAATGTGATGCTGCTCCCCAGATGTGGGAACAGTATTCTAGGTTAGGTCTTATTTGGAAAATGTAGAGAGTGTGTAAGTTGGAAGGGCACAAGTATTTTCTTACTTGTCTTTTTAGTGTCCCGTACTAAAATTAGCAAAACGGAATACTTATAGAATCACTTCTGTCTCCGTCCGTCCGTCTGTCACAGGCGGTTGTTCTTGAAACTATTCGATGTAAAAATTTGAAGTTTGGCACAGAGATAGAGTGTCATTTTGTGGGTTATTTTCAGGGGATAAATTGGGAAATGAAATAAAAATTCAAAGGCATCGTCTAGGGTGTCAAATGTAAGCTTATTGAAGCACGAATTTAATAATATACATGATGCATTTTTATGCTTTTTTATCATTTTTTGGGTGAAACGCTTAGAAATTGCTGTACCCCACCCTCACCACCAAAGAGATCGCTCAGAAAAGTCTGAAAAAAATCATGAACATTGAGAATTACGTGTAGATTGAGCTAAAATTATCAGAATTAAAAAATTCTGGCGCGACAAATAATTGTCATAAACAATTTAATTGTGTATATCCTTATAACTGGCTGAGTCATTGGTTTTAGACGAAAAGTTTTTCGACAAAAAATATTTCTCACGATGTAATCAACACACGTTTTTCAAAATTTTTAATTTGGCTCAGTCGAAACGCTCCCCACTCAGCTCCGCGCATACGCGATGTGATACGGCGTTTGTGCCGCCGGCTGCGGGTAGGGCGGCAGATGGGCGGAGATCGGGCGGCCGAGGTTTGCTCAGGTTAAGTGGGGGGCTAACGGCACGGAACACTAATTGTGCCAGCACTTGACCGATTTTTTTTAAATATATAAAATGGAAACTAGTTTTCTTTTAGCAAATAATTGAGCAACGACAATGTTAAATAATTAAAATAGTAGTAATAAGAACTGCTTACTTTCCTTAAAAAAAACCTTATCAAGTATATTAAGATTGAAGCCATTTCCATCACAATTTGTGACGACTGGTCTATAATTTAATCAAAAATAATATCAATAAATATATTTTTCTTGGAAACACGATTTTCCTTTACGAGTTTTGTGCGTGATTTTCTCCGGCCATTTTCATTTGGTGAATTTCCGTCTCAATTTCTAGTGCAATAAAAAGGATTCGCATTACCGCCGCACGTCTTGGTCCACACATTTAGCGGAAAGATTTTTATATTAGGATTTGCTGAATGGAATCACAACTAACGTGCCTTTTGGCCGGGGGACGAGCGTCGGGATTTTCTCACTTTATTAGAACGGACGGTTACTGTCTATCACACCGTTTTTTCCATATACTATGTGATTCCATAAAAATGGAATGGCTAAAGGGGTATTTTTAGTTTTTTTTGGTTTAGTTTGTGCTCGTTCAATAAGAATGATGCATGTATTTTATTTATTGCATAAATCGTTTAAGGAAGTCATTATAAACTCAAAAATTTTATTTTGAAGAAAATTACAAAGATAATTTAACTAAATTTTTGTTTTACTTCTCGGTATAAATTATTACAATTTAAAAAGCAGTTATTTGCCCTCAGTGTCAAGTGTCGTCAGGAGATTAGCAAAAATATGTGTCAATCTACATATTACATGTTACATGCTACATGTAGATTGTTGTATTTTATGCCACCTTTGTGAACTTTTTGTTTAAGATTTAGCCTGTAACAAACATCCGATAAAGCTATAGTGTAGCGAAACGCGTCATGTTATAAAGCATTAAATATAAGTGGAAATTTGGCTATAATTGTCTATCATAACGTGTATAATGGATTTCCATCAAGTAAAGGCCGACACCATTCAAAACATTAACTAAATATTTCAAATGTGTTTCAAAATCTTTTGAAAACTCCTGGCGTTTGAATGGTGAATACATCGCTGAAGAACTTATATTAATTAAACGTCTGTGACTACCTAAATATAATAACTTATCTTTTCTATTTCGTGAAAACTTGGTTGAAACGTTCAGTAGCTTTCTTTGTTCTACGCTGAGTACTTAATTATTTGCTTTTCCTTCATATTACACTTCTCAATCAGGTATGCTTATAATAAGTATTGCAATTTTGGGTGGCGTTTTTAACTTCACAAAGTTCTTAGCAATATGCGGATAATGTATATTTCTGTTCTTTTCTATTCTGTATAATTTTATTCTTTAAAAACAACTTTAACAATAGAAATATTGAGCTTAAACTAGTTAAACTGTCAATGAAATAATGATAAATAGCTAATGACGTTTTGTTCCAAAGCCATCTCTGTTAAGCTATAATGTGCTAAAACTTAGCTATACCATGTGTATAAAACATGAAAATTTATTTAAAAAGCAATGTTCGACCTATTTTAATGAACAAAACTTATTTCACAACACACAAATAGAGTTGTCTTAAATAATATTCAGTAATTTTTTGAAACTAAAAAAGGTGGAATAGTTATTTTTGTATTAAGTGCGTGAAGTGAGTGTTTTTTTAATGGCATATGAGAGTGTCAATTTTTTGCCGAGACCGCAGGTCGAGGCGAAAAATTCTCTCGAATGTGCCATTAAAACACGAATTTCACAAACGAAATACAAACAACATTTTTTGTACAACTGAAAGTTTGAATTAATCGGTAAAATTGTATATTATAATAAAAATTTTACCATATAATTTCACATAATCAAGTTAACAGCCCTGTCGTTACTATAGAAATGGTTTGTTGGCACGTTGCTTGTTTTGTTGTCATACGTTGATAGCTGTTCATATTTATTGCAATTTTTTAAATAAATAGTATAAGTACTTAAAATGGATGTAGATTACGATAGTGATAGCGAGATTCCTTCAGATATAGCCGATATAGCAAATTCGGCTATAGCTAACATGTTACCGGCGAAATCAAAATTTATATACGAGAAAAATTATAACCAATTCCGTGAATGGTGCGGCAAGAAAAATATACAAAAAGTGTCTGAAAAGGTACTTATATGCTATTTTGAGGAGAAATCAAAAACTGTAAAACCTTCTACTTTATGGAGTGTCTACTCAATGTTGAAGAGTATGTTGAATGTTAAAGAAAATATTGATATAAAGAAGAGAACTTTTCAAGGAATATCTAGCGTTTCTGATCAGCAGCAAGGTGGACTAGCTTCGGGAATTAATATTGGAAGCAATTGTTCGAACTTCACCATCAATTATTATTGTAACAAATGAGATTTTTTGGTAGTTGGTAATTAATTAGTAAATTTGTACAAAAAAATTCAATACATTTTTTAAAAAGTAATTTTTTATCGTTTTTTTTGTAAATCATTTTTCCAGTTAAAAAAAGTCTTTTTTTCACCGTGAAAAAAAGTCTTTTTTTCACTGTTAAAAAAACAAAAGGTTTACGTATCGATAGCGATGAAAAAATGTCAACTTTTTTTGACAGTTGTACAAAAAGGATATTATTTATCTATTAAGGTACTCGCAGACTTGTACACTTTTGTGGCGCAAGTTTTTATTGCGCAATTATAAAATTGCTCGTTATGTTCACACAGCAGCAATAAAATGTCAAAAATTGCGACATAAATGAGTTGCGCAACTTAAAAATGTTAAAGACATTTTTAAAAGTTGACAGGCTGTTCACACGCTATGCGTCACTTATTATTGCGCAACTTATGCTGCAATTTTATACGTTTAAAAACGATATTCAGAATTAAAAACGATATTCAGAAGAAACTGACTGATTGACTGACGTACCCCACACCGCTGGGCTAGAAACTTGAAATTTTGCAAAGAGGTTTCTTATATAACGTAGGCTTGCACTAAGAAATAGTTTTTCAAAATTCAACCCCTAAGGGAGTGAAACAGGGTTCAAATTTTGTACGGAGAAAAAAAATTAGATGGTCCTATTAACTCGAAACTTCATAGAGGTACTCTAAAAATATTTAAACACGCGTTTTATTACAGTTTTTAATAAATCAGCCCCTAAGGGGTGAAATGGGGGTTCAAAGTTTGTAATGAAGTACAATTTTTATACTGCGGACGATGTTGCGGGCGAAAGGTAGTTGGCACTAGGGGTGTCAATTCCGGGATACCGAAATTCCTGAGTCCCGGGATTCCGGAGTATAAACCGGACTCGAAAACCCCAAGATCGATTAATATTTTCGGGAATAATCTCGAAATGTTCTTTAGCGACAGCGACAGCGATATAGAAGACACTGAAGGTACCTATGGATAAGGTGGAAGTTTTGGAAAAAAGTGTCATTTTGGAAGTAATCATTACAAATAAATCATGACCTCTGTGTATTGGTTTATAGAATTAGACTCATAGTTCGAACATTTAGAAATCCGCCAACTAAAAATGATATACTACAAAAGTATATCAAAAATGATCATGGGAAAAAGCTAAAAGTTCTATTATATTGCAAGACGTGATTGGGCAGCTTACTTTATATGCTCGAGCGTTTTACTTTAACGTAATCTTCAAAAACCCTTTTAATTCCTACTAACCATTCAGCATAGAACCCGAGAGATGTTTTTCTTCTGCAGGAGTTTTCTGCAACAAAATACATTCTAGCCTGAAAGACAAAACTTTGGACGCCCTAATAGTTTTGCGGTATTATTTTAAATAAGTATAAATTTATACTTATTAGTTCAAAAATCCCGGGATAAAGAAAATCAGTCGGGATTGACACTCCTAGTAAGTACATAAATGTCTGTCGTTCTACCATTCTCAGTTATTGTGTTAAATTAGTTAAATGAAAATGTATTCTGGTGAAGAACTACAAGCCGCTTCCTGTGTTGTAATTTACTGCGAAGACGACAAAATAGAAGACGCCAAAATCGTAAAAAAATAAGAATTTGGGTTAAAGAATGAATTAAGAAACGAAGCCGTTACCAAGTAGTAACTAATTTCTTAAAAGAACTAAGGGATAGCGATGAAGAATTCTATAAAAAAAAATTGCGTAGTAATAATAAAAAAAATTATTGTAAACTTAAAAACAACCTCCGTAAGCAGACAAAGTTACACTGAGGCAGAAGTTGCGCCACATTATATAACCGACATGTCGGTCCATATTTATATTGCGCAACTCCAGTATTTTTAACTGTTCACACGTTGCAATTTTTGAAGTGTACGCAATTCGAAAAGTGTGCCATTTAGTAACTTGCGCAACTTCTTATATTGCAGTGGTGTTCTCACCTTGCATTTCAAGGGTTGCGCCATTTTTTTAGGTTGCGCAACACAAAAGTGTACAAGTCTGCGAGTACCTTTATACTTATATTGCGATTCCGGTTCACCCAAACTGTTGTAACATTTCACAATATAAGAAAAACAGGATTCCACCCATTTTAGTGAAGTAAACATAATATAAAACATTACAGTAGATATACAGGGTGTCACAAAAAGATGTTGAGAAATTTTAAGGGCAGATTCTACATCTGAAAATTTGAAAATAAGCTTATATAAACATGGATCCTCAAACGCTTCTTTTTAGAGATACAGGTTGTTTAGTTTTTTCTTTTTTAAATGTTTCTTTTTTATTTCTCGAAAATGCGTTAAGATATTGACATTATTTTGGTACACGTCAGTATGTAATCAAGGGGTATCTTTAAAATTTATTTTCTAATGTACTTGCATTAGCAGCGTGCGTAAGTCTTTATTTGTAGCGGAAAAAATGGCACGCCACTGTTTTTTTGCAAAATTGATATCGTTCTCTTAAAGCCCAATTAATTCTGCCTGAAAAGTCTTCCTTGAGCTTTTTCGTTCTGGCGCACCGTTTTCGAGATAAAAATTAATTTATTTCTTACAATAAACATAAATATTGAAAATTAATTTTTTTACATATTTTTTACTCGGGAAACAGTGCTTTTTGATTTAAATTTATAATAGTAGATGCTGGAAATGGCTTCTCCGTGCTACAATACATGCTCTGTATCTTCTTCGCATATTTCTCCTAACACATTGGAATACTAGAGGTGTGAAAATATTAAACACCCTGTATCTCGAAAAAGAAGCGTTTGAGGATCCATATTCGTATAAACTTATTTTCATATTTTTAGATGTAGAATCTGCCCTTAAAATTTCTTAACATCTTTTTCTAACACCCTGAATATTAACCCCTTATGAGTAGTTTTTTGCAACTAAAATGGGTGGACAGATTTTTTTTAACATTGCATATATGTAGATATCCTGCAACTATATATAGGTATCTACAGTGACGTGTGCAATTTTCTTGCCGAATCCCCTGCGTGTTTGAATTAATTGCAAGAAATTTTTCTGCTACATGAATTCTTTTAGAAAATTACCCTCGTCGCTGCGCAACTCCGAATTTAAAAAAAATTTATGTACTCGAAAAATTTCCGGCAATAATTCAACACTTGGAAAATTATAAGTGAAAATTTTATACCAGTTGTGTTAAGCCAATCAGATGCCTTGTTTTTGACAGGTTGCTATGGCAACAACCCGAACTTTTCGGAAATTTTTTCGGTCACGTGACCTAGTTGAAAAATTAATAAGTGATAATTTCCCTGGCTTGACAGCTGTCACAAATAAAATTTTACTAGGCACGCCTTTGAAACGTCAAAGTGTCAAAAAAGTAAGTAAAGAGCCACCTTATATTAAAACACCAAACCTCAAAGCAAAATAAACGCTTGCCAAATTGTCAAAATTTGTATTTTTTTTTTTTTGAAATAATTTTTGGTATAAAATTTTCGTACCGCATCTCCCGCAAGCTTGAATTAATCTCCGAAAATTTTTTCTCTGTTGCGAATTTTTATGAGAAAATTTCCCTCGGCTGACGCCTCGGGAAATTTTCAAAAAATTCGCACCTCGAAAAAATTTTCGGAAATAATTCAAACACTTGGAAAATTATAAGTGGAAATCGCATGTCAACAGAATGACGTCGGACAGACACCGAAGTGATTCCATGTGTTCCGTTTTGCTTATTTCAGCACATGCATATTCCCTATTCCTGGTGTAACCGCCACGCTCATGATTATAAGATAGGGCTGATTCTTTTAGCAGATCAGATACTGTAATTTTTTTCGTACAAAATGTTTTTATATCATATCCTTTTAGAATATCGTCGCAGTCGTCTAAAAGTACCCTCTAACAAATTTATATTTTGTCGAGCGACAAATTTACTCACAAAAATATATCAGTATTTCACGTCGCATTCCATATGTAGATTTGATATCCCGATGATGCAAATGAAATTTTACGACGAAAATATTCACACCAGTTTCGTTACGGCTGGCGTCAGATTTTGCCAGTCGCAGTTTTCCCCGTTTTTCCGCGTCGTTTCGCATAATTCTTAATAACGATATCCCGACTGGAAAAATATATCTTCTATTAGCCTAATGAAAACAGATTTCGTACCGTCTTTTTACCATTTTGTACAGGTTCGTTATTTTTTCGTTGCCGGGCATCAGCTTTATTTTGGTTTTGTCTGAGGGGAATCTAAAATTAATTTAACATTTTTTATGTAATATGGAAAAATGGACTCAGCACTGACTAAAAACATCTAGTATGTATTATATATTTACTAAACTTCAAAGTTTAAAACTTAGTTGTACTCTCCCTAGAAGATTTTTCTTAAATTACCAGAACAGAAAATATTCTGTCCAATGTGTTGCAATTAACAAAATCGGCATGATGACCACGGACGTGGCTGGGATACCTAAAACTGCCAAATCCCGAGCTATACACTGAGTATTGTTTTAGGCGGTCTTCAGAGACTCTGGTAGTAGACTGTAGAGTAGACATCACGAATCTTAAGCGCCATGGTGGAAAGAAGTCCACAAAAATTGCTGAAGGATATGTGGACGAGTCTTTACAAAACAAAATGCACATCGGATCCTCAAAAACCAGGCTTCCACTTCCAATCGCAGCAACTAGCAGTAATTGACCTTCAGCTACCTCGTTTTGAATATCCACAAGACATAAATAATTCTGGAATGGCAAAAAATCTTTCGACACCAGTTTTGATTAGCTTCCGCCACAAATTTAACTAATGCAACTAACTGTTTTTTACCATTAATATTGTTAATAACAAATGAAAATAAAATAAGTATTCCCTATTACACTATCCAGGTAACCGGAAAAAAGTGCAAAAATATTGTTGTAATGTCAGGTAAGAACCATGCAAAAACCTTTATAGAAAATAAACGTATAATCTTATACTAGCTTAATGAAAACATATTTTGTATCGTCTTTTATCCGGTTTATGAAGGCACGTTATTCTTTCATAACTCGGCAATAAAACGTTCTTGGTTTTCTTGTAGGCTGCGGGAGTTTTAAAATTACTTCAGCATTTTTATTACATGTAAAGCATAAACGAAAAATCTGGTGTAAGTTATTAAAGTTTTGAGGATACTAAAAACAAGTAAGTGTTTTGGTTTTAATAAATGTTGTAAGTAGTAAAAGTCAAAAACATTTAATTATTTTGAGAATTATGGTTTTAAGCTGAAGAGTTTAACGATAAAACAAAGAAAACTGACTTTAAAAAAAAGTGCATAGAAAGAGATGTTACACAAATGAAAATGTTATGATGGATGGGGCTAACAAAGTTAGAAATAAGAGAGTTTGGAAAGGTTGTGGAAATATTTAAGAAGATACAGGAAAAAATAGTGTATGGCCATCTAATGGGAGAGGTAATATTTACTAAATTATTGCAAATGGGTTTTAAACAATTTTCAAGACGAAAATGTCGGTGGTTTTGCAAAAATCTTTTTCACTGATGAGGCTTATTTTCATTAATGATGTCAATTCGCAATATGTGAATATGAAATTTTAAAAATCCGCATGTTTTTCTAGAAAGACCGCTTCATTTGCAAAATGTTGGTGTATGGGACAATATGGGTAGCAATTAGTTCTAGAAGAATAATAGTCCCAAATTATTTTGATGGCATAATTATAGCTGAGAGGTATCGGACAGAAATTTTAACACCATTTATCCATGATCTCCATGGTGACGAATTGCGGGAAGGTCACTTCCAACAGGATGACATTACCCCTCATGTAACCAGAGAAAATTTCAACTTTGAAGTGAATTTGTTGAAAACAGAATTACAAGTTGAAACACACACCAAATATGACCACCTCATTCCTGTGATTTAATACCCTGCGATTTCTGTTGTGGCTTTTTATAAAAAATTCCATTTATCGGACTCCAATTGAGGATATATATGATCTCAAATGAATAATTTCTGAAAAAATTTCCGAAATGACACCAGTTGCTCATCCATTGTAACATGGCGTCCAGGATTGTAGGACTTTTTAAAATTTTCTGTAAATAGATCGAATATTTCTCCAATTGTTGCTGACTTATGGGTTGCTTTCTTAGGCTCCCTTGAATTTAAATCATCGAACGCGGTGTTGCGAAATGATGCAGAATTTGTTTAGAAAAAATAAGAAATAAAATATCTAAACGGGTTAATTTTTTCCCAGGTGGGCCAATTCAAAAATTCAACTTTTTTTCGCAAACTGCAAAATATTATTTTTCTTTGCCAAAACATTCCTAGTAGGCTCACTATTAAAAAACCTGAACTTGGCATGGGTCCCATAAGTAGCAACAGAGATATACAACTTTAAAATTTCAAGGGCCGCGCCTGGTCGCGAGTAACCTTTTTTAGAACACCCCAGCATTATTGTGGGTTGCTTCGAAGCTTGCAAGGCAACCAAAATTATACGAAGACCAATATAAGCTTTAATTTCTACAGCATCTGTTGGTTTTTATGTACGTGCTTTTTTTCAATTATTATTCTGATTCCAAATTGTGAATATCTACAACAATGAATGGAAAAATACATATGAATATAAAACAGATAGAGCAAAACAATATTTGTTACTTGTTCTGCTTTATTGTTAGTGTATTAAGCAATAATGTCTAGTATTTCATCAGTGAAAAACAGTTCAAATGCATTCAGCTTTGAGAAAATATTGCAGCTATACTAGTCCTGTTTTTTTTTCTTATAATATTTTCATTTCTACTACGAGTGGCTCTAAATTGTACTTTATTCAAATTTATATTAATCTTAGTCTGATAATATAAATCACGCCCTCTCAAACTTGCAGCAGTTATGTCCTCAGTTTGAGAAGCACTACTGTCTGGTCCGATATTTTTCATCGTGACAATGTCGTTTTCATATTCTATTATCTCTGACTAACAATCCCTGTCTTCACTATCTAAGTCGACGTCAACATGATCCAGATAAGAGTCAAAAACTGCTCATCGGTCAGTTCTTTATATTTACTGACATACCACATTAGTACCATAAAAGGAGAAACAAATTGAGGATAACTTAAATGAACGAAGCAGATTATTTTAATTTTACAAAAATATCCTAAAACTTGTAACTCTGGGGTCCGTTTGTACCCCCCTCGGTACGACAAAGGTTAAGGAAATCCAGACAAAATATCAAAATATTCATTGATTTTTTTTCTGTGTATGTCCAGTTACTGTTTATACCAAGGATTTGATGTAGCAAATACGAGTAGGTATTTTAAAATTATCCATTTTGTAAACAGAGGGCTCTAGTTTAAACCCCACTTACACTTACTGTAGTATATTTCCATAGTTTAGCTGGTTCGCTGTCATCTTGCGCAGTGTCATGCAGCTGCGGCTTGTGAACAATAAAAAACGTTGACTTTCACTAAACAAATTGCACATTTATTACTTCCAAATGGTAATTTTATACACTGTTGGTGTTGCCAGGCAATCAATACATGTTTTATACAATGTAGGCGTTGACAAGCAATTTATGCGTATTACTCATATTCTGGTGTTACGAGATATTACTGATTTATAGTCATTGTGACTTTATAAAATAATGGACTAAGCCTGAGAAAAACGGGACTTTTCCCGAACTAAACATGACACTTAATTTGTGTACATTTATAACATACAGGACGATGCCTAAGAAAAACTGGCACTTCTCCCGAACTAAACACGACACTTAATTTGTGTACATTTATAACATACAGGACGATGCCTAAGAAAAACTGGGACTTTTCCCGAACTAAACTTCTGACCCGCTAGACTCTTGGTCTACGAGACCTTCGCTTTTCTGCCGCGTTAAGGAACTCGACAGTGTTTTCTATGTGTACTGTAGTTGTCTACTGCTGGTCTTCCCTCGGGAACTGAGATAAAACCAAACTAGAGCCTCCTTTCGGAGTTGGGTGTAGCTGTACTTGACCAATCAACGCCGCCCTCGCTACCACGTGAATCCCTTTTTGACCACTAAACACGGGGAGGAGGCCGCGCTATCTACGCAGTACGGCCAAGAAAACGTTAAGGGGTTGTGCTTGTTGCTATGGTTTCACGCCATTTCTATATTTCCTAGAAACCGTACCGGTAGAAAGTTATCGTAATAAAACTAAGAGATAAAAAATCTCGGATAAAACTAACCTTTGAAGTTGTGCCGACAACTGCCGGTGTTTCAAAAGAACTAAATTAAAAGAGGGATTTTATTTCGTTATTTTAGCTGGAATAGCCTTTGTGTTTTGCCGATAACTGCGTACCTTCGTGCACGTCGAATTTACAAAGAGACAAGTTTTGAGATTATTTATTTTAAAAGGGATTTTATGACTGTCTGGTTATTAATATGTGTTTTAATTAAAATTAAAGTTATAGAGATTAGATAAACTGTTGGGTTTCCCCAACACATTTCTTGCCTCGTCTGTTAAAATATCACTATACCGTATACTTACCTTAAAATTTCCCTTCGTACTTTATATGTAAATTTAATATTCCAATGAGGCAAATGACATTTTAGTACGAAAATATTCGCAACGCTTTCGTCACGACTGGCGTCACATTTTCTCGGTCGGTCCCTATTTCCCCCGGTATTCCCGCGTCTTTTCCATAACTCTTCATAATGGCAGCCCCGACTCGGAAAAGTAGATCTTCTATTACGGTAATGAAAACATATTTTGTAGCTTCTGCTGTAATTTTATACAGGTAAATTTTTGTTTTATAGCCCGGTAGTAAACATGGAGATTTTTGTGGGTTTTGTTACCCGGAGGATTTTTATATTTTTCAGCTTGTTTTTTTATGGGTTAATATAAAAACGCGGGCTTTGTTATACGTCTAAGTGAGAAGATTTGAAACAAAAAAAAGTTACAAAGATTTTTAGCTGTAATATTTGTGGAAATTTTGTTTAAATTTATAAAGCACTTATTCTGTTTGACGTATTAACAATTTCTGACTTTTATGGGACAATATAAGAACGCAGGCTTTGTTACATCTATTTATTTTATTATCTAGAAATAGTCGCTTTTTCAGCTTAATTATGTTGCTAAAAAATGTATACATTAGAACACTAACCCTGCGTAAAATTTACGAACCCAAATAATTTTTGTTAAGAAACGACAACAATATATAAATCGTAGATGTGTCGCCGTTCCAGTTATGATACACATAAAAGAAGATATGACACCGCGCAAGTAGGCGTGGCCATGTACGTCACGCTGTGAGTGATTCCGCCATATTTTGTAAACGAGACACGTCTTTGTTAAGATCGCGTTGTGTTTTAAAGTTATTTTTTGGTGTTTTTATATGACTTTTAAGAGTTTAAAAGTGAGAATGGGGTGTTTTGTATATGGTTGTGATGTGGACAATCAATGCATGGCCTTTATGCCCGATATTAAAGTTTTTAGCTTCTACAAAAACAGAAACATAAAGTGTTTGGAAGCGTCTGTGCAAATGGGAAGATAAGTTTGATGTAAAAAATTCTAGAATCTGTTCTAGACATTTTAACGAAAGCGATTATGAAGGTAATTTAAAGCATGCCATGTCATGAATGTCAAATATGTTTAATGTTTTTACACAAACTCGCTTCAATACAAAAGTTTACTGTGACAAAAAATTGCTAAAAATCCCCACGGTAACGAATCACAAGACTTTAATCGAGAAAATACGACATACAGAGAGACCGAGAAAAGGCTATTTTCTTAAAAAATAATTTCTTGTTTTACCTAATTTCATAAATTTAGATATTTTTGTCTTATTTAGAATAATTTTTGGCATTTTAAGATTTCTTTAAATTTGAAAAATCAAAGAATATAGAAATACAATAGTTTTTAATAATTTACTATTTAAAGTGTAAAAAACCAAAAAAAAAATCCTAAAATACTTGTTTCCGTCGCAAACATATAGGTGTTATTCACCTCAAAAAATATTTGACAAATTATAGGAACAAACAAAATTCTTATTTATAACATATTTTCGGAAGACTCTGTAGCTATATATTTTAATAAGAATAATAAAAATTATTATCTTAATTATCACGCATAATTTTATTTTATAAAATTATTTACCTTTTCTTTTCACGTAAATAAATACATAGAACGCAATTCGCAATATAGCAATACCTATTATTTTAAATTAATGTATCCCTTTATTTACATGATTATTTTAAATCACACACTTTAAAATTTGTATTATAAGCAGGAGGCAAAGTGTATTGCCAATAGAATTTATATAAAATCGCCTATAACTGACGTAAACTCTATATTGCGCGTTATGAATTTCAAAAATAACTCACAGCATGACGTCACACGCGAACCCTGACGAATTTGACACGGTTTGATATCATATCTTCTTTTTACTGTATTATGCGTTCCAGTAGCTTCGTTGGTCAGTCTACCGAGCAGTTTGCGAGTGTTGTGGTCGTTGTCAGTACAGTCTATAGTCTATATGCTTGAAGAGATCGCTAATAAAGAAAGAGAGGGTTGATACATTTGGCCACATGTGCGGCCACTGAAGTTGTTCTAGGAAAACTCGAAGATGGTCGCTTTGTTTGTTCTATGGAATAATCAAAATGGCCTGTATAAATTCCTGGATTATATATAAGTACAACTTAAATAGAATGGGACAGAAACCACTCGCTAGAAAGAGTTTTATGAATAGTAACCATGAACAACTAACACGAGCACTAAATAACTTTTATTTAGTATTATCAAACATACATTGTTTAGACATTCTGTAAACATTTAAATATAAGAAACACATGTTATGTGCACCTCATTGACGCGAACACCGTAAACTTTTTATATTTATTTCACTCCAAATAGGATCTGCTTCTTTGCAAAACTGTCTGCTTTTGGCTTGGGTACAGAATGCAAGATGGAACAAATTTGACGCATAAAACTGCATTCGAATCTCCTACAGCTAGATTTGTTGGAAACCATGTCTAAAAAATACAAATTCAACAATAAACTTGCGATCATATTTAATGTTAATAGTTTTTAACAATACCTATCGGCTGAGTAAAAAGTCTTATAACACACTAGCCATGAGATATTTACAAATAAAAATCAAACTTATTCTTGCAAATCGTAAAACACTGAAATGAGTTGCCCAGTCCCAAAAATCTATAACGTATATAACGTATAACGCAATAAACAAGCAGGCTGCAAGCTTAAACGCCGATTAAACGAACAAATACCAACAGCACAATTTTAACCCCTTCCTCCGCGAGCAATATAACTAATATTTCAGCCAACAATAAAATCCATTGAATTAATTTTTTTATTATTTGTCTAATACCTTATATATTTTATAACAGTGTTTATTTTAATTGAAATGGTATAAGAATAGTTCACTTAATTTTTAGGTTTTACTATTTAAACTGAGTTCTTGTTCGTTTAATAAAATATATTTTAATTTGAATCAAACCGTCCACAAATAGCTATTTTTTACCCAATTATATTTGAGCATTCTCGTCAAATAATTTAATGTTTTAGCTTAAACAATTCTATTCTCTAAGGAATAATAGTAATTTATAGGTTTCCAACAGTATTTTTGTAATTGAAAACATGGTAATATAGTTTTTAAAGAAGTATAGTATATATGTCTATATTTAAAGCAATGTTTTTTTTTGTTATTTCAATGATGTTTTGTTTAAACAGTATTAACTTTAATTTAACAAAAGTGAGAGTGGTCAAGAATAGTACTATTATTGAAAATAGCATAGCAGTTTTCTTCTGTCCACTTAAAAATTTCGACTTCCCCAAATCCCACATTTTTGCACCCAACCTTCAAGGTGGAAATGAGCTTCATCGGATAAGATAATTTTACTGCAAAATTCTGCATTATTTCTAACTTCTTCTTAGATAAAATTAGTTATCGCACGGCGATGCCCGCAGTCTTGAGTGCTTTAACTCTTGAATAAGTTGAATTTTATACGCGTGCAAGGTCAGACTTTTAGTCAAAATTCGATGCTGAGAGCCTTTCGTTATATTCAACTGTTGAGATCGATGACGAACTGAGTTTCTGGGATTTTCGGCAACATGTTCACGTATTTTAGCGATATTTGCTTTAGATCGAGCACTACGTAGACGCACTGGCACCTTTAAATCAACAACCGATCCGAAAATGAAAAATGAAACGAAGCTTACGAATTGTTTTCACACAAAAACGGGGAATTTTCGTAGTAGGTTTGAACAATTCTAACACGTTGTTCCGTCCTAAAATGTTCCATAATTAAGTTGCCGGGTCTCTAGATGACTCATGCAAAATATAAAATTTCTAGGTTTTGCTTATAAAAAATGGCGCCAATTTAAATCCCGAAATAATTATTGGGACACCCTTTATAATTATAGTTCTAGAAGTTATGGTCAATCATTGCATTGGCTGAATAAGTGTTTATTCGGTGAAAATTTGGAAACGTCATCTATAAACAATTTCTTATTTGTTACAGGTGCCTTCCTCGTGATTAACCGTCGCTACAATGAGGCAGCGTACATGTACGAGCGAGCAGCCGAATTATCACCCGACGACTTTGAACTGGCCGTCGCAGCAGCTACAGCTATGAGAAAAGCAGGAAGGCAGGAAGATGCTGAAAAGTGGTACAGACGGTCGGTCAAAATGAAACCCACGGTAAGGTTCAGGTTTAAACTTCAGTTATATTCCCCAAATTATCCATTACAGATTAATAATGTGTCTGTCTACACTCAGAAGACAAGATTAAGCCACAATCGTGTATGTGATTTAGTGAATATTTTCAGCTCTGTTACATTTGACTTTGTATTATAACAGTTATTGCTGCCATCAATTGATGGCTGTTATAGTAAAGGCCAATATGTATGACAACAAACCATCGACTAGCTCTAAAATAGCGGACAGTTTACTTACCAAAAGAAGGTGTACACTCCTTAACATCATTGGTATGAGCGAGAAAGCAGATCTTATTTATCGGCACTTACAATATTATAAATGTGTCAAATAGCCCACTACCAATAATTAAAATTCCTGAAAGTAAACTCAATAAGCGTACATCGTAATGAATCAAAGTTAAAAGTCCCTAATACTTTAACTAGCCCTAGGAAGTTGCAACACCGTTGCAACGCTAGAACACTATGTTAAATTAGTTTTCTTTTGAAATATGAATATTCAAAACATTTGGCTTTTCTTGGCGATTATAAAAGTAGGTACTTATTATGATGTCGTTTAAAATGTGGACCGTGAAACACCAAATTTCGATCCCAAGATCGACAATTATTCTTTGTGGGGGTTACCCTCTGATGGGTATTGGGCATTTCCAAACCCCCATTTTTTGCTTTGACTTGATTTGTGTGACGTGCGTCGCAACGCGACCATCCGCAGGTTAATAATCACTAGCATTAGTTGTAAATTAACACTTTATTAACTTGACAGGGTGATTTGAATATCCTTTTCTAAACTAAACTAGTTTTCTGACATGATAAGAATAAGAACGTGGTTTTACAACCCCGTGTTCCCCACTCTGCCGAAACAAAATGTATGAATAATGAAAAATGAATGTGTCTTGTTTGACAACTTATGGACGACTCTTATATAAAATAAAATGATGCACGATCTCCGCGAGAGGGATGATGGTAACTTCACTATCATTTTGGGTTGCCTACCAGTACGAAACTAAAAGGCAATAAGAATGTACAGCGAGTGCCAAAAATGACGACAGGGTCGCAACACCCTCCACTATAAAGGTTTGGACAGAAAAGCAGGCCCAGGACCTTTTCGAACCATCGAAACGTCAAAAAGCTGACACCATGACTCAATGAGATAATTTCATTGAGTAAATAAATCGAATAATTAACCAATTAAGCCATTAGGCTCTGTCCCCTCTAAAATAAAAGAACAGTAATGAAATTCTGACACATGAAATTATAGGTTAAAATTCCCGTACAAAATATATAATAAAAATTAGAAAAATTGACACTAACCCTTTTAGAGTCCGTAACAAGGATTCATCTGTAAAAACAAGAGGGATTAAACTAGATATCAATTTCATTTAACAAGGGGCTTTTTCCACAACCCAGTTTACAGTATGTCATGTTGAACAAATGACAGTTCAAAAGTCACAAACGTCAGACTGGACGGTATGACTGACACTTCTACTTTGAGTTCATGCCCTCGCGAATTCACGCGCTACATTCGTTTATGCTCGAAAACACCCAAAACCAGCAACTGAACTTTCTCAAGCTATTGTAGCAAGATTAAATCTCGTATAGCCTTGAAAGTTATTCGGAGCAGGCTAATTTCACAAACTATTAAAAATCACCAAAAGTCTACCAAGGGCTGAAACCAGCCCCGGCCATAACCTGGTCGGATGATCGGAAAGAGCATTGTACATTATGTATATATCTGTTTTCCGACAACCTGTAAATATATGTAGACATAATAAAACGTACATGTTGTGAAAATTAAATGATGTTCTAACTACTTGAAAATACAACAGTAAATGTTACAGAATGTTGTTTTCTTTATTTTTTTTCTAGAATGTTATGTTTCTTTGCAATTTGCCCTTTACGAAGCTTTTTAGTCAATATGTACCTATCCTTTACAATTTACATTAATATGAGCTCGTCCAGCATTTTTTTTATGTCATAATACAAAAGTACTTCATTCGAAAAGCTTATCCCCAAAAATATTTTTGTTTCAAAAAAATTAACCGACCTGACAAGAGGAAAAGCACTAAAGAGTATGAAATAATATTTTTACGTATTTTTAGCTATGGTCAATGGTAAACTTAATTTTGTTCAAAGTTAGATATCTTGTACACCGAAGTTTTAAACTTTGAAGTCGGCGCAATTTCACAGTATAAGGACTAGGCGCAGCCCGTGATATTTTAAAATTGTATATCTCTGTTGCTACTTATGAGACCCATACCAAGTCCAGGTTTTTTAATAGTGAGCCTACTAGGAATGATTTGGTAAAGAAGAAAATATTTTGTAATTTGCGAAAAAAAAAGTGAAATTTTAAATTGACCCACCTGGGAAATAATTATCACGCTTAGGTATTTTATTTATTATTTTTTCTAAACAAATTTTACATCATTTGGTAGACAGCTCTTAAATTTTAAGAGAAAAAAATGTGTTAGTAGAAAGTTATAGTCATTTGATTTTTTTTAAATTATATTTTAGGTTTAAAAAAATTTAAATGACTATAATTTTCTACTAGGGGGAGGCGGTGTTGTCGTATCCTTAATTTGATTTGCCACATTGCCCACTACGTTCAGTTGTTTTTCGTAGGATGACGTCAGAAGGGAAATTGAATTTTTGGAAGTTGGTCGAATTTTAAACCTTAATATTTTTTATATTATCCGTCCAACCGATGTTTTTTGTGTGTGTGCAGATTGTCACGGGATCTTATGAAAACACTGGCTTCATTATTAATTTCTGCAGCATTTATTATATTAAAAGAAATAGTTATATTTTATACAAGTACCCAAAAAGAATCATACCTTTGAACTCCTAAAATCACGTCGGGCAGGGCAGGAAAGTGGTACTGGTCATAGCTGTCTCGCTTGGCTCGAGGTATCAACTGACGTCTATCGCTGTTCCCCCCTTTCCAAGTCGACCCTTCTAGCCCTACTCTCCGCCTGATACATCGACGTGCGTCGAATTAAGAGCAGGAAGCAGTATTAAGGGCCGGAACGGGTGAACCGGGAATTAGCGAAAAGCAATTTGGTGACACTTCCCCCCCCCCCACGGAAAACAAAAATCCAAAGGATTTTTGTGTCTAAATTCCCTATTCTATTCTCTAATACAAAACAATCTCTTTTGGGTTTAATAAAAAAAATTGGTGACAATGAAATTTGGCGACAATATTTCCATTGACTCATTGTGTAATAATACTAACATACGTATGTGTTCATTGAAAATGCGAAATGAACAAGCCCATTTAAGTGCTTCATTTATTATATCTAATAATTATTTTTAAATTTCATTTCTGCCTTCAAAACTTTGTCCTTAAATTCTAAGCCTCTTATTTACCTGCTTTATCTTCTCGGAGAGAGAGAGAGAAAGATGCTCCAGAAATCGGATTAAAGAAACTTATCGAATTAAAACTAATTAATGAAGCGAGTAAGGTAAGGAACTTGGATTTTGGATGATTAAAGTTAAAAGTATTTCTACACAGAACTTGAAGAATGGGTCACTAATTGTTTAGGAATTTTAAAGATCAAAGTTAGAAAGCAAATTTAATGGGTTATTAATTAAGTTATTTTTAAGGGTTGCCGTTTGAAAGGAGTTGAGAAAGTTTTGTACTTTGTAAAGTTGTGATTGTTATACGCAGCTCGACATAAACTTTTTTAAACACCTTATTTGCAAATGTTTAGCTAAATTTATTATTTAAATCTTTTTAATTTTTTTAGGGTATCAGTTAAGCATTTCATTCGTTTTTATTTTGAGTAGACGGTGAAATGCCACGAAAGGTAATATTTTTAACCGTCCATGCATGTATGTGGGTATGTTTGTTCTCGTCTACAGTCCGAACGGCTAGACTAATGTTAACAAGTAAGCTGTCAAGAGTTTCGTCTTAGACTAAGTAACATGGGCTCTATAGAAATTTAAAAATAAATAGCATGGCGGGTGCATATTTTTATATTCGAAAAATTAAATTTTTTAAAGATCTATTAAATGAGGCAGGGCCGTAGCTAAAGGCTCTGGGGCCTCGGGGCAGTAAGTGATCGAGTGGCCCTTATCTCCTCACTTTGTTTAGTAAGTCTTCTTAACGTTAGAAACGTTTATAGGGAGACACTCTCTCTTTGAGCTCCTCTAGTACTGCTGAAAACTTCAAATTTTTGTAGGGTTGCTAGTTAGTGCTTTTTCTTGTTAAGTGGAATCAGATAAAACACACCTTGACTCTTCATACTAAGTTTAATATAAAATTTGCTTAGTTACAAACGAACTATTGTAAAATCAAATACAATATAATATTCAAATACAATTACGTATAAATCCATAATTTACATTAAAAATTGCAAGGTTTATCTTGAAAGTGCTGATTGCAAGAATAATAGAAGTCTTTAAGAGTTAAAAAAATATTTATTTTGAAGAGATAGGAGTACATTGTTTTAAAATGTATTAAAAAAAATTATTTCGTAAACTTCTGTTTCCTAACTAATTGTAAATACGACTAAATTTTTTCCCAGGCCGTATTTTATTCAAAATAAAAATAAAAATTACTTTGTACATGATATATTATGTACTAATTAATGTTATTTAATTTTTTTGGCAAATTAATTCAAGTTTTTTAAAATAAATGATCAATTAAATCAAAGGTGTATAAATTTGTAAACATTTATTCAACTCAGCCTCATCATAATTAATTAATTTAAAAAATGGCGGACGCCATTTTGTCTAAATCAAAAGATTAAAATTCTCAAAATTTATAGATTGAAGTGCCAAAAGATTCGTCTTAGCTTCGCAAGGGAGTCGTAGATTATATTAAATCTCAAATAAGACCTAACCTAGAGTACTGTTCCCACATCTGGGGACCGGCATCACCTTTAACATTTAACTTTCTTGATTCTATCCAAAAGAAAGCCATTCAACTCGTCAGTAATCCAGTCTTTTCTACCTGTACTTCTTGTTCTAAAGAACTAGCTGGTATAATTCCCCCCTTGAGTGTTACTTACAGAACAACAAGAGGCCCGTTACGTATATATCCCTTTACTGCCTAGTTACAAAAGCCTAGAATTTCCCACTTTTTCTCTTCTAACCTCCATTCTTTTAAATCTCGTGCCAATATATATTGGCAAATGTAATATCATTTTCCTTCGCGGGGGATGCACATGGAATGCTAGTGCTTAGGTTTAAAGTCTTCATGGGCTGTCCAATATAAAATGGTAGCTATTATTTGCATGACCGTCAATCCTTCAAATACCATATCAGTACGTTGCATTACCCATTCTCTTTGGTCTACTCAGGGTTGTAGCAAAAAAAAAATTACTAACAATTAAACCCATTGAAATAAATCGTTATAAAGAAGCAACTGAAACTAAGAAAATTCTAACTCAAGCAAAATAACAAACAGATAGTAATGCTCAGATTCACTAAAAAGAATTAAGGTTTAGTACTGGCTTAAATTAAGATCTTCTAGTTGATCAGTTAGGTTTTAAGACGTTTTTGTCCTGTCATTGTCACGGTCTCCTCCCAAACTGTTACTATACCGGTAGCTTTCTCTCTAATCGGCGCATATCTGTCGTGGTGAACGGTCACTCATATAACTTCCACCCTATCAATGAGGGTGTACCCCAAGGTTTAGTCCTGGCACCAACCCTATTTCTTCTTCACATTACTGACCTGCTCTTTTCAACTACCACACATATGCAAACGATAGTACTACAACTACCACAGTTATGCTGACGATAGTACTCTTCACTCAACATTATTTATCTTTTCAGACAAGTCTCGAATTAAGATTTGGATAATAGACGCAGATCTATGTACCTATCCTTTTCCCAAGATCTTCGATTACTCTTAGACTGGGACTCCAAAAACCTTGTTCAGTTCAACGCCTCGAAAACCCAGTCTTGCTACCTGTCACGCAAAATATCCAGCAACCCCATCCACATTAATGGCAAAGCCCTACGGAACAGTTCGATCTTTTCGGCATCGCTTTTGAAAACGATCTCAGCTGGTACAAACACATTACTTCAATAGCCACACCAGCAGCCAAAAATCTTGGTTTTCCCTTTCAAGCCAGAAACACTTATCCTCTTCCAACGGACACACTCTCTGTGTTTCCCCAATAAGACCTTACCTAGAGTACTGCTCCCACATAAGGGGAGCGGCATAATCTTCGGTACTTAACATCCTTGATTATATCCAAAAGCGCAGCTAAAATAGAAAAAGTCTCCAACCAAAAACCAAAACAGCCAACAACTCGTTCTCAAATTACCCCTACGATGAGTACACCGTAAATACACCAAACAGTAGGTGATAGACAGCAGGTTTCTACCATAAATCCCTCAGACGAAATCTGGTGAAATCCATCAAAAAATCCAGGTGTAAAAAAGAACGCGCCCAGGCAGACTTTGCTGCAAATATAGGTCTAATTCAGGCGCGTTCGAAAGCAAGTTCATTCTGTAAGCTAGTATATGGAGTGCTAAAAGGTGTAATTCACTAAATTCTTTAAAAATCTCTGTAACGGGGAAATTAACCCGTTACATCCTAACTGGTTACATAAATACCTATTCCATCGTACATATCTTTAAAATTGTTAAAATCTTGTTTCTTTTTAATCTAACTTACGGGTTTCGCAGTGGGATTTTTGATTTTTTAATAATCTGGTTATTGTTATATTTTATTTTTATTAGTAGTGAAGCATCTTTGCTTTTATTACTTATTATTTCCTTATTTTCAGGATCCGAGAGGACACACAAATTTAGGTGCAATGCTCCATCTGAACGGAAAATATAAAGAAGCAGAGCACAGCTATAAAAAAGCCCTTAGACTGCAGCCTGACGACGAAACTACGCTAACAAACCTTCAGAGGTTGTACGGAATTATGACTTGACCCTAGGAGATAAGAAAATACCGGGGATATGTGATAAATAAAGAAACCGGGGAGAGAATTAATGCTGAATATATTGTGTACAGTAGGAACGTTGTAGATAGTCGGATAAGTGCAAAGAAAGGAGATGAGTTTGAAATGAAAGACAGTTTGCCAGAGTTTGTATAATAAAGTGGTAATAATTTGTAACAAATAAATAAATTTACTAAGAAATAATTTGACAACTGAAAAAAACCACTACAAGATTAGAAATTATACATTATATATATTAAAACCTTCATGTCACGGGATGATGAGATATATTTGTATATGATATTTAAAATATTGATCTTTTCCAGAGAGTATCGTTTTTGTAACCAACACAAATTGGTTCTAAGCCAACCTTTTGATATATTTTAAGTGGGACATTTAGCTACCATTACTACTATTTTAGTTTTTTTAAAGATTTTTTATAGGAAATATCTGAGCAAGAACAATGTTAAATAAAAAATAAATTAGTAGTAATAAGCGCTGACTACTGCTCTTAATACCTCCAAATTTTGTGGAGTTTACGCCACATAATTACTATTCTTGCATAGTATTTTTTTAACAGTTGTTTTTTACTATACAGGATGTTACAAGTTCGATGTCCAGCATTGGGATCTCGTAAACGGTAAAAAGTATTGCAAAGGTAAAATGTGGTCAAAGTTGTAAAGTTTGGTGCCCACTAATATGTAAAGAAATTCGTAAAAAAAAGAATATTTGCATTGTGGTTTTTATTTGAAGTAATCATGTTAAAAAAATTATACATTTATTTGTATTGCCACTTTTTATCTTCTACAAGGTGGTTCTTTCCGGATGTAGCCACGATCAGGTAATAATTTTTAAATACAAACCTGTATTGTTTATTGTATCCTCGTATACTTCAAGGCTGATTACCTTCTGATACAATAATACTGTAATCAGATTTTAATGTTTCAAATCTATTAAAAATCTCTTCAATGATTTTAGTGAATTTTATCTTTAAAAATTGAACTTTGCCATTAATCTTTTTAACTTCTTAACTTTATTATTGCTTATAATAAGATGAGAATGGAGAAAATCTTAATAAAGAAACATACAATTTATTTTTTTTTACTCCCGTACGACTACGAAACCGCACAGAAGTACAGGTTCGTACCTAAAAGAAACCTCGTTATGGCCGTCCGAAGACGAAAGATCTGAGAACGCCATCTTAAGGAAGAAAAAAGTGGCAACTCAATGATAAAACTTATTTTAAATCATCTCATCTCTTCAAATATAGTTTTTTTTTACGAAAACCTTGCAAAGTCGCCTATATTTAACCTTTGCTGAGTATCTTACGTTTAGATATCCCAACGGTAGATATCGAATTTGTAACACTCTGTAAGTATAGATATTGATTGAAGCGAGAGCGATATGACATTTATGAAGTCGGTACCTAAACATGAAGAGAAAATTTTCTACTCAAAGATACAAATCAAAGCGATCCCTAATAATATGAAATACAAAAATCGCAGAATAACCCCAAAAAAGAGGTTATATCTTTTACCAATATTTTTTTATATAAAACATTGTAATATAAGACTGTTGTTTAAAATTTAAAATTAAAATAATTATATTTGCCAATTACCTTGTACATATGTAATCATGTTAGTAGCTTTAGATGTGTTTTCTTTTGTTTTCAAAACTTGTTTTAGTATTATTGTTTTACAACAATGTCAAATGCTTAACTGTTTTCAAAAATAAATTCATCAATAAATAAAGGTCTCAAAAATTGTAAAAGAAAAAATTTTAATAATTTAAATCTCTTATGTTCAAAATTTTCCAGATTAACTCGTTTAGTTGCTGTTTTAAATCTGAGGAAATGGTCTTTACAGGGTGTCCGGAAACGAATGGGATATTTTAATAGCATATAGCTTGCTGGAGTAAAAATAGACCGATCTAAACCAATAGCAAATACGCATATATTTTTTTATTGCATAAATGGTTCGAGCAACTCATTATTTCAAACCCAAAAACGTTATTTGGAAGAAAATTACTGGGATGATTTATTTTTTTTTTACTTTTTGGCATACAATTTATATGCGTACTTTACTATTTTCCTGTATACCAAAAAAAGTCAGAATTTTTACAATATAAGTGTAGATTTAAAGATATACTGTAATAATTAAAACATTAAAATAGGTTATCGGCACTTTTTTTTAAAACTTAACAAAATATATTCAAAGCTGTAATTACTTTTTCTTTCGCGTTTTTTGAGACCACGCAGTGGTAAGGATAAAATTTATTCATTTAAAATACAAGTTAATAAAAAGATATAGAACTGGCCTAAAATAAAAAATGCTTGAAATAAATTGCCAAATTTTTAAAAATCTTAAATATTTTGATTGCATCTGTATACAGGGTGTTCGAAAAGTCTTGGTATGGGCAAATATCTTTGCTATTAGTGAAGATAGAGACACCAAATATAAGGTGTATCTTATTGGTTAATAAGCCTACTTTTTTATGTAGTTTAACTCTTTCAACTAGTGATGTAAGGATACGTATCCAAAAATCCGTTGGATCCGAATATTAAAAGAATCCGGATTATCCGTAACCGGCCGAGAACTTGAATATGGATTCGGATACAAAATAAATTCTCATCGGGTGGTTACTAATGCAAAGTGCTGAGAGAAAACGGAATCGGAATCGAGTGTAAGCGAACAACACGTTCTGCGATTTGGCATATTTGATCTTATGCTTTCTCTTTCTAATGACATTTCCTAAAAAAAGATAGCACAGTTATCGGGGTAACGGGTATCATATGGGATGAGACCCATTGGTTAAACTTGGCCCGCAACACCCGAACCGAATTCAAACGAGAACGAACGACGGTGCCTTCTTATCCCTAACCTTCGACTTCGAATGATATGATACCGCATCGACCTACCTAGCCGTATCCGGATAGAAAATGTTTTAGTGTTGCATACATATACATGATTTGTAACCGCTTCCGCGCGGGTCAAGAAATGGATACGTATTCAGATAATGGATACGGATATTAGCTGATTCCGATTCCGTATTATTCGGATATCTAAAGAATACGGATATTTACAACACTACTTTCAACCCCCTTGAGGGTAACGCTAGGGAGTTGAGGTCCAAGTTGACGTAACCAAATTTTAGGTGTATTTTAGGTATTGGTTAATAAATTTACTTTTTTTTTTATGTAATTAAACTTTTTTAACCCCCTTGAGGGGTCACGCTAGAGAGTTGAAGTCAAAAATTTTAAATACAACTCCTTGCCGTGTGGTATCTCATTTTAAAGGACTTCAAAAAATAAACAATTTATCGCAAACACGAGGCCGTATCTTAATTCTTTTTAAAAGGCAAGCCTATAGAAATCAAGCCAAGAAAAAAAAATTACCTTTACTACTCTTATTACTTTAAAAGTTGTTCAAAATGACCATTCAAAATGAAACTTCTTGGCAGTAATAGTCGATTTTAGAACTCTGCCAAGAAGTAACACCTACCATTCTGTAAAATGTAAAAAATGAGTTCCAAAATCGGCTTTATTACTGCCAAGAAGTTCATGATGGCCATTTTGAATAACCTTAAAGTAACAAAAGTAATAACAGAAATAAAGGTATTAGAATTTTTTTATACGATTTATAATTTTTAAAAGCTTGCCATTTAAAAACGAATTAAGATACGGACCTCGGATTTGCGGTAAAATGTTTCATTTTTGAAGACCTCTAAAATGAGATACCACGCAGCATAGGGCTGCATTTCAGATTTTTGACCTCAACTCCCTAGCGTTACCTCTCAGGAAGACAGAGCTAAACTACATAAAAAAATAGGTTTATTAACCAATAAGGTACACCGTATATTGTCTGAATCTTTACTAATACCAAAGATGTTTGCTCATATGTACTAAGACTTTTCGGACACCCTGTATATACGATTAGAACTTTGATGTTAAAAATTACCAACCGTGGTTGTTAATGGCGGTGGACACGATTCACTAAAAACATTATAAAAACAGATTAGATAAAATCGAATTCATTACTTTTGACAGCAGATGATGATTAATTATTTCACTTTTAACCTATTTAAATTGACTGAGTTTTACCATTGTTTTCTAGCAAGGCTGTAATGGATTATCAAACATAAATTTACAAATTAATTGTCAGACAAAATCAATGGAATAATAACTGAATAAATATAGAACACGCTCACTAATCCATCACCATAATATTTTCGCATGTGTCGTATTATTGGAATCACCGGATCACTGTACTTCATATAAAAAAGGCAGCACCGGATTGCAGAACATAATCACAATTAAAGGTCGATTCGCATTTTACGGAACGTCAGCGTCACGTCACCGTCCGGCAACGTCAGGTCAAAATATTCTATAGTGTATTTTGATGGAGATGTTCACATATGCAGGCACCGTCACGGAACGTCAACATCCCGGACCGTTAAAGTTTCTTCTAAAGAATAGTTTGACGAGACGGTCTGCGCCGTTGCCTGTCCGTTCCGGTATATTTCTAGTAGTGCGAATGTAGGAAAGCACAATACCGTCTAGTCATGCAGGTTGTTAACGTCAATTTAGAAAAGTACATTTATTTCAGTTCGTTTGTTTGCAACACAAACATCTAATATGGATGACGAAAAACTAATTGAGTGTGTGAGGTCTCAATTTTAGATAATAGTACGGAAAACTGATCCTGAGACATTCTAAAGTATTTATAAAAACAAATTTCATCATCTTCCAGTTCCTTCAATAATGTGTGATATTCCCCTACGTATTTTCTATTAACAAATATCTTTCGTACCCACAACTTTTTCTTAGTTCTGTTGCTAGTCTGCTCATCTTCGTCCAAAATTAATGCAGTCATTGCTAATTTTTCTTTGCTAAACTTGCACGCTAAACTTGCTTTGTTCACTTTCGAAATTAATTTATCAAAACAAAATATAGGCACTAGTGGGCGTAGCACTGTTGCAATTGCAAATGGCTAGAGGTTTGACGTAACGGAGTCACTCGGTGAACGCTATCTGACCGTATAGTGTGAATGAGTGACAGTTTTGACGTGACGTTGCCGGACGGTGACGTGACGCTGACGTTCCGCAAAATGCGAATCGACCTTAATACGTCAAATGAATTGTCCGAATACGGAACATATATTTCTTAGATAATATAAAAATGACTGATTATTAAACTATTGGCTAGGTTTCTTGACCTATATAGTGTGTTACAAAAATATGGAAACTTCAAAATATCTTGCAAACCGTTCATCCGATTTTTATAAACTTTTGTACACTTAGGTACGAAATTACGCCCGATCCAATGGTGCATTCCGCATTGCTGCCAAGTTTACCGTTTTCCTGATATCGACAGGAACTTTTTTTTTAAATGGAACACGCGATATTTTATTCGATTTTCGAAATCAGCCGAAAATTCTGAATACTTCTTATTGAGCATATTTTATCCTAAAGTTAAGAGTTTTTAAGAAAATGGTGATCAAAAATAGTTATTTTTTGTATTTTACGTTAAAATACCTGTTCAAAAAAGTTTATCTGAAATGTCTGACATTGTCAGTTTCGTTGATTTACAAAAAATGGATCAGTTAACAGAAACCCAAAGAATTGAAATTCTAATAATACGGTTGTAAGTTTGTAATATTTTTAATGACACATATCCTGACAGAAATCCATTACCTAAACTACTGTAAGTAAAATTTTAAAAAAAATTCGTCAAACTGGAAACGTAAAAACCGCTATACTATTTGGATATTTAGTACAAGAACAAAGAATACAGGAGGATAGAATTTAAAAGGTGATGAAGAAAACTAAATAAAATGTTTAAAATGTTGTCCTTTTACTTCTTGGCAGTAAGCCAAATACTGCGGAACAACATGCAAAATGTTTAGTAGAATGTCAGTTTCCTCGATTCTTCTACATTCTGTTTCTATCCTTAACTTTAAATCATCGAGGTTGTTTGGCTTACTTTAGAAAACAACATTTTTGAGGTGGTCCCATAAGAAGTAATCGAGGGGCGTCAAGTCCGGACACCGAGCTGGCCATTCAATTGTACCCTTACTTCCAATCCATCTTCTAAAAAAAACACCATCGAGATATTGCCGAACATTATGGGCAGTGCGGTGGGGCACTATCCTGCTGAAACCATATTTATTTCATGATTTGGTGCTTGATTATTGCCTAAAACTCATATTCAAATAATCAATACACCAGGTAAAATAAAGTAACAACACTTACTTACGATTATTTGTAAATGGTTGTGCAAGAGCCTTGTCAATTTCATTTCATAGAAGATCCAAATATCTTTCTCCATTTAATGTCTCTTGCATCAAGATGGGGCCAGTTATTCTCCGACCTTTTATACCAACCCAAACATTTACCTTTTGGGGGAACTGGATGAAAGATTTTCGCATATCCAGAGAGGATTTTCCCTGGCCCAATATCGACAATTATGCCTATTAACTTTTCCATTTAAAAAACGTGTTGATTCGTCAGTGAAAATTATTCGATGGACAAAATCTGGATTGGCGTTGCAACGTTCCACCATGGTTTCGCAAAATTCCAAGCGCCTGTCGTAATCATCTTCTGAGAGCTATTGCACAATTCTTATTTTGTACTGATCAAACTTTTCGGTTTTCAGAAAGCGGCCTACGGATATGTGTGAAACGTTGTTTTCTTTTCCCAGTGTTCTGGTAGAAAGATGGGTATTTTCCTCTAAACTGAGTAAAACATTCAAAGCCTTATCACCGTCTGTTGCACTTTTAGGTCGGCCAGAGCGTGTGGCGTTTTTTACGTTTCCAGTTTGACGAATTTTTTTTTAAAACTTTACTTAAGGTGGATTTAGTTAATGGATTTCTGTCACGACATTTGTCATCAAAAATATTAAAAACTTCTTATTGTGTTCGCACTGTGCCTCCATAACCCAGCATTATTAAAATTTTAATTAAATGGGGTTTCTGCTAAAAAATGATCCATTTTTTGTAAATATCCGAAACTGACAAAGTCAGACGTTTCAGGTAAACTTTCGTGTGCAGGTATTTTAAGGTAAAATATAATAAAATAACGATTTTTGACTACTATTTCCTCAAAAACTTTAGGATAAAATGTTTCCTAAAAGAAGTATTCAGAATTTTAAACTGAATTCGAAAATCGAATAAAATATAGAGCGTCCCATTAAAAAAAAAGTTCCTGTCGATTTCAGGAAAACGGTAAACGTGACAACAATGCGGAACTCACCATTGGATCGGGCGTAATTTCGTACCTAAGTCTACAAAATTTCATAAAAATTGGATAAACAGTTTGCAAGATATTTCGAGGTTTTCATATTTTTGCTACACACTGTAGAAAACAGCGGATTACTGGGCATGTCGGATTATTAAGCAGCGGATTATCAGGCGTGTTCTATAATCGGACCGTCGGGTTATTTATTTCAAGTAAGTATTTTTTTTTACCAAAATCATTGCTTTCGTTATAGTGTGTAAAGAATACTAAACTTTGTTTTTAAGGGACCACCATTGTAGCAGTGGTCGGTAAAAAGAATTATTAAGACAATATTAACGAAGATTGACAGTGATAATTATTTTAGTTTAAAACTATCTTAAGGCCCAAAATTAAAATAATAAAATATGAAAGAAATCTAAATGGAGAAAATCCTGAAAATTATTTGAAAATGTTTTAAATTTAAAATTTTATATTGTTTCCAAATATAACTCGCCAAAAGTAGTTAATATGAATTTTGTTTAGACGTGAACATTATACTGCAACGTTTATATATATATTTTTTTCAAAATTTGTAGCGTAATTTCTTTTTTACACAATCATGTCAATGGCTGTATTCACTATAAGTACATCTGCATCTCCTTTAGCTTAGAGAGTCGTGATACCAGAGCTTTCCAGTTTTTTTATGAGAATTTTAATAATAAAAAAATAGTTTTGGTGTTACATAGAAATTTATCTTGATTGCTATTTATTTCAATACCAGACATGTTTGCTAATCTATGGGGTGGTTCGTGAGATTTAATTGATTCCTCAAAGTCATAACCATCAAAAACTATTATTGAATTTAGTCCATAATAAAATATCAAAATATGTAAGAAGAACAGATTTATTTGTTTTGCCTAACATTCCGTTCATCCGTTGTCCATAAGAAACAGAGGAAAAGGAGCAAGCTCGTATTGAAAACATTCCTTTAAAGTTTCTTCTGTTTTGTAAGCACAAAGGATTCTGTTGAAAAGTTGTGTCAATACACTCAGATAATATATTATCTCCGATTTCCCTTGCCATATCACATTTTATAGAATCTGGGGCAACTGTACCAGATGATATTAACATTAATGTAGTTATTTTGGGATCAAAAGGATTATGAACTTCTAGCCTATCAAGTATTTTATTTACATCTCTGGTGTCTGGGTTGCCTCTTAAGTCACGCAATTCAACATGTCATTGTCCGGAATATCCTGTCCTGGACTTTGAAAAGTTTTCAAGCGAGTTAGATTCTGAGATTGAAAATACCCATTCTGATAATACCGCGTCTGTTAAACCTCTACCTCGGTTTAGTCCTTCTGATTTGGTGGATCGTATTAATGCCTGATTAATCGGCATATCAGTTCACAAACCTGACAAAAACTTATCGGAAGTGCGTCTGACTGTGAAGGAATGAATAAATTTCTCATATTCCTCTTCGTTCATTGTATTTTATAAGTCGTTAGTAACACAACAAAAATACCAGTCAGGCAATTTATCGAGAATTATAATCAAATCATTGAAAAACTTGTTCTTTATGTCGTATAGTCATTTTTTCCTTTAATATTTCAGAAAAATTGGCATTTTTATAAAAAAATTTGACATTTTCCTTTAAACTACCTATAATATTTATAAAAAAAACCGTGAAACCTTAAATTTTCTTATATAGTTTATTCAATGTTTCTTTTTGTGTTCTTTGATTTTTCTCTTTTTAAATTTTTCGCTATCTATCATATTCGAAGATACAGGGTGATTTATAAAAAAAAGTATCGATTTTCAAGATGGCGGACCGAATTTGAAGCCTTTTGGTCACGTGCATTTTATGGGATTTTTAGTATAATAAAAAGGACCTATAAGAATACCTTTTCCCACTAAGTCCAGCTTTATACTAATTTTTTTTTGAACGACTTAGTTGTACTTGACTGACACTTTCCTTGAACATTAACATTCCTTTGCATTTGAAAATGTTCTGATACTACGAAACTTCAGTCACACCACATGAGCAAATAAATCATTGACCAGAGAAGAAAGGTATGTGTGAATTTGTGAACTTAGGTATGTGTTTTATTTTATTTCTATTTTTGGAGGATTTTCTATGCGATTTTTTGTATATCTATTTTGTTAGAACCCCTAATTATGTTATAAATACCGGACAAAAGTTGGCAGTTATAATATACAACTAATTAAAATATTATTTTGCTTTCTAATAATGAATTTAATTTTAAATTTAATTATACATGTATTATATTAGTTGTTTTACATTTGCAGTAAATGAAAACCGGTTTTACATAATTAATTCCAAATTAATATAGAAATATTCCAAACTAATGTCAGTCCATAGCCACAAAAAAATATTAATATAACACATAAAATTTATTGTTTGAGGTTTCAGAGAAGCTCGACTTCGTGTTAAATAAAGTAAACAAAAATCTTTATATAAAATTAATTTTACTGACAGCACGAATTTATATTCGTAAAATAATGTTTAGATTTTAAACAGGATTATGGAAATCCTATCAATATAGTTAAAATTTGAACTCAGTTCATCACGATCACAGAAAGAATAGCACTGAAAAGTATGAAATACTATTTTTACGTATTTATAACCAAGGTTAATGGAATGCTTACTCTTGTTTAAATTTAGCAAACTAGTACACCAAAGTTCTGAACATTGAAGTAAGCGCAACTCTTTATTAACTGCTTATGAACTATCATTACACATCCTTATATTGCAGAATTACGCCGACTTCAAAGTTTAGAACTTTGGTGTACAAGTTCACTTCATTTAAACAAAATTAAGCTTACCATTAACCTCAGTAATACTTAATACGTAAAAATATTATTTCATACTTTTCAGTGTTTTTATTTTTGTGACATGTGTTTTTTGAAAAAAAAACTCTCTATTTTTAATTCACCTATTCTTCCGTCCCCTTCCTCGTATCTCCCCCTCTTGTTATTTGTACGATGTATTAATTACTGACTTCTTTCACCTCAATATCACTAAAAATTAATGTATTAGAATATCTGTAGAAGAGAGATAGGTCACCCACAGCGCGAAGATGAGCCAGAGAAGGAAGTTTTTTTTTGTGAGAAGTTAAGGCACAAGTACCGAAACAATTCCTGAATTCCTCCTTAAATGTGTCGTGTCACGATGCTTCACTTCCCACATATAAAAGACACATAAAAGTTACAGTTTCGACACATGTATTTATGGTTAAGCACATAGATCCAAAACAATTACCTATTTATTCCTTAAATGAGACCAAAGTTTGCTCACTGGGTATGATATTCCTTGATTATACTGAACGTCAATTTTTAAAGAAGTTGACTGTGACGACTAATAAGTGATGAGATAATCTGCTAAGGGTAAATATGTCTGTATTTGCAGATGTTATTCATTCAGTCTCTCACTACTCTTCTCCCAAGACACCCTCAGCCATCAGTGCTTAGATTTTAAATAAAAAAAATCTAAAAATAAAATATGTACTGCTTAGCTTTCTGTGCCCGACTCCGATGAGTTGTAATCCGACAAAACGCATCTGATTAAACGAAATCCTCATAACTTCTACCGAAATACATTTGCTTAATTTTGCCACTCTCTACTAGTCAGGAAAAAATATTTCAATGCTGAATAAAAATGTTTTTTTATTTATACACCAACTTTTTTTACGAATAGAATTTCCAGTTAAATTTGAAATACAGAGTTCCATTTGTTGAAACACAGCAGGCATTAGAATTTTTTAGCATACAGTAGTTATTTTAATTTTGGGCAGATATAAAATGTAGAAATAGAATATGGATTTTAAATTGGTGATATTGTACATAGTATATAATACTTGTTTGATTGGATTAGATAATATTAAAATTTAAAACTGTCACATATCCTTTGATAATTGTAAAATAATAAGCTGTTGTAATGGTTATATGTGTCGGAATTTAAAGTTGGTGTTAAAATATTTATGAATAGATGATTTTTTTTGTTACAGACTCAAGTGCTTCTATTTTTAAAAGTAAAGGTAAACGAGGTGTGTGTCTAAAATGTCTTAGGATTTGTTCCTAAATTTGCCGAAAGATTTTGTGACGCGACTCGCACTGTCAGTTCTATCAAGTCAGAACTCCCCTTTATTTTTAAAGTTAAATACCAATGAAACTACCAAGCGGTCATGTTAAACACAAGGCAGAAAAAATTATTGAAATCGGTGTATCCTTTCGAGAATTATGCGCGAACATACATAAAAAAATCGCTCATACGGTTCGAATTTGATAACCTGCTCTTGTGAAGTCGGTTAAAATAGGCAAACCATCTAAAAGACGATCCGTAGATGATTTCTGTTATATTTCCAACTTTTTCCTTTGATTTGTTATCAACATGTTTAAGCAAAAAACGCGATTTGTTGGTTTTTTGCTTATAACATGGAACGTAATGAAGCAATCCTAATGGTGTAAATGGACGATTTGTAGAGAATAGAAATACAAACAAAATGATAGGTCGAACGTCTCGATCGGATAAGTAGAAACGGAGAAAATCCGGAAAAAACGGAAAATTAAGAGTTTATTTTTAAATTCATAAATCGGCCATTTTTAAACGCAGAGGGTTCAAACTTTGGAAAAAAGTAGTAATTTATGGCTCCTTTATGTGTGCAAAACTTCGACGCTGTCCGACGATTAGTTTAGCCACAATCGCCATTTTAATTTTTCAATACACTATTTTGCAACAGGTCTGGATGATCTATGGATCGTCCGATTTTAATTATTGAAACGGATTTAAAAAGTACAAGTTTAGTTGAACAAAACGTATATTTTAGTTTTTCCATAAACTGCTACGGAACCGGTTGAAAATGCACGTAAAAATGCGTGAAAATGGCCGAGCGCGCGAAACGGTTCTCCTTCGCTCCTCTGCTCTACCCACTAGCCGACCGCTTTCGCGCGCTCGGGCATTTTCACGCATTTTTACGTGCATTTCCAACCGGTTCCGTAGCATTTTATGGAAAAATTAAACTATACATTTTGTTCAATTAAACTTGTGCTTTTCAAATCCGTTTCAATAATTAAAATCGGACGATCCATAGAGCATCCAGACCTGTTGCAAAATAGTGTATTGAAAAATTAAAATGACGATTGTGGCAAAACTAATCGTCGGACAGCGTCGGGGTTTTGCACACATAAAGTAGCTATAAATTACTTTTTCCCACAGTTTGAGCCCTCTCGTTTAAAAACGGCCGATTTGTGATTTGAAAAAAAAATCTTAATTTTCCGGTTTTTCCAAATTTTCTCCGTTGCTGCTTATCCGATCGGGACGTTCGGCCTCCCATTTTGTTCGTATTTTTATTCTCTATAAATCGTCCATTTTTGCCACTAAGATTGCTTCATTACTTTCCATTTTATAAGCAACAAACTAAAAAAAATCGCTAATATTATGCTTTCTTGCTTGGCCTAAAAAGTAAGCGATCAAATAAATCAAATAACCTAGCATCAACTGAGCATTGCTAAAAATACTAGGTATATGAGCGAATGCCCCTCTTAATTTCTTTCGAGCATCAGTAGTATGACTGCAATGATGTTAAACTTCAGGACACCCAGTGTCATTACTTTTTTAACACACCTGGTAACTTTAGGCAAACAGTTGTATTGTGTGCAGGCCTATCTCATCAAAATTGTTTTCTCTACGCTTAAATATTTTTAAACGGTTTATATAGATCACGTGACTTCTACTGCCAACAATATATGTACTATTGTATAGGATAGGATTGTATAGGATATATATGTGACATTAATGACGCCAATAGTAGCAATTAGCCGAAATATTTTGACTTATTTTTCTGCGTGTTTTTTTCACGCATCTTTACAGGATTTCGATTATTCGTCAATACACATATGATTGACTTTGATGACTACGAGAAAGAAAGAAACTCTTGGTTATGACAAGTGACCTTTCCACTTTATTCAGTCGAGTTTTGAAATTTTCGTACAAGCAGTTTTAAAGCGCGAAATGTTTGTCATTAAATGTTGTCTAGATGTAGAAGGACGAATAGCAGGACATGCATTTAACAGTAGAATGTCGCGTGATCTAATAAAACAGCAAAAACTTGAGCACAGAAAAACAAGTTCGATCTCACGTTAAAAAAAAACGATTTCGGAATGGGATCGTAAATTGAAATATTACTCGTTATCATCTAAAATTTTTGCTCAATATCATCCATATTATTAATGAAACAAAATTTTTGTATTAAGTGCAAATTTAATAAATTTGCAAATTTAATAAATTATTGCTAATTTATTAAATTTGCACTTACTACAAAAATTTTGTTTCATTCATACTTTAAAAGTGCACAGAGCCTTCACACTTTCTTTATCCATATTATTCACTGACAAATGACTAAACACTTCTGGACTTACATGATCTATTAAAATAGCTTTAGAACACTCTGAACGAAATGAGACAATTAACTTGGAAAACCATAAAGTTTTGAAAACTCTGTTCTATGTTCGTGTATAATTTTTAAAACTAACTTTAACTTCCATTTTTCCCAAATGCTTTTCATGATAGATCTTGTGGGCTTGAACTTTTCTAAAAATTGTATGCTCCTGTCAATAAATAATATTGTGTATAATAAAAAAAAACATTTTTAGACAGGTTCAAAAGGGCCCTAATCCGCTTTTAAATTTGTAATTTACTCAATAATACCATTAGCTTTCTATGGAAAATATGCTAATATAAGTCATTATGTGTATGAATTTCAATTAATTGTAAAATAAAGCTTATCTTATTTTGTGTAAATTTGTGTTTCATTTAAAGAGTGGCGAAAAGTCAATAGAATTCGAAATCTAATCTATTTGCAGGAGTAGCAATAGTCACCAAATTATTATATTTATTATGGACAACGTTATATACATAACGCCCGGTCAATATAAATAATGCTAAATTCAAAAAATGGGTTCAATAAATTAAATGTCCGGATATTATGTATATTACCCGTTAATATTAATATTAGTTTTTCCATAACACAGATATATACATTTAGTAGTCGCCATGCTTTTACATTAGAGATATAGTTTCCCAATTTCATCTTATGCTCGTACTATCCCGTTTTCCTGCCCTTTCCTTGTTTATATTTAAAATGAAAAATTCCTGCAGGACCATAAAGCTTCAATATTTTTTGTATTTTACGACTTAACCTAGATCCAGGGTCTCAATTTTAGCAGATCAGGTAAAACAATTTTGCACGGAAATTCCCCGGAGTAAAAGGGCTGTCAAATATTGAATCAAAGTCAATTTTCTGCTAGAAACGAAAAGATTTTTATTACATAGCGGATGTTTTATGAAGGTACATTTCAGTGGCGTAGAGAAATTCACAATTTGATTATGATTATAGAATAACAATAAGAGATCGACGACAATAAACTGTGTCTAACTTAACACTATTGTGTTGGCATTCCCAATAACCCTAAATTCTAGTGATTTTTGATTGTCTAATTAAGTCGGCACATTCAGAAATCAGGACCGTAATGGACTCTGTCAAATTTAAATTTTATCAAGAAAAAAACATTTTTGGTAGGTTTAGTTGTATTATATTTGGTTCTCGCCATATTATTTGTTTTTTGTACACTATAACAATCTTTAGAAAGCTTGGTGTCCTAACCTGAATTTTACATAATTTTCTCCTCTGTTCGCTGCTGGTTCTTATTGCAGTTAGGCCTCAAAAAACAAATGTAAATATTCTATTTCTGCTGCACTGTAAACCGTGTTGCTTTTTTTTAAACCAATCTCTAGGGCAGTTAGTATAATAGACGTTTTTCTTTCGAAAATTTTTTCAAATTGAGGTCAAACAATTTTAAACAACTTGTTTCCTAAGGTGGACCCAGTAGATAAATAAAACAAAACATTGATTTTTGATTACTAACTTTTAGATTTAAAATATTACAAAAATAGGATGATACATTTTTACATAAATTATCCAGAAAATACGTTTGGTAATAGGTCCATTAGTGATTGGACCTCACGGATTTTATGTCTCGGATATACCTAGACGATCCATGGCGGAGTTTGGATGGACATCCATTTTGTTAACTCTTGCTTTAATCGGTTGAACCGCACTTTATTGTTGTCATTTCATTACTACTTTGGGGGGGGGGGGCATAGATCCGTCGGCCCGTGAAGTCTAAATCGGGGTGGCCGAACGTTACTACGCACTCGTGGGAATCTTGAAATGTACTAAAAAAAAAATATATTCGATTTGGCGTAATTTGGAAATATTTGCATAGCACATATCTTTAATGTAATCGAGATCTCGCAAATAGCAGGACATGCGTATGACAGCAAGAAGTCCCGTGATTAATCAAGCCAGCGGAAAAAATAAGTCCTAATACATGACTAACAAACTTGGCCAAGTAACTACATGTGGACTTCACACGACGCGCCTATCCATTCGAGGATACGAAAGTGTTACGGAATACTTTACGACATCAAAATTAAATTGGACTACTATAACGTGAACCACTGACCACAGTGCCACGGGCACGAATGCGCGGTTGAAGTTTTAAAGCATTTTGTAGTATTGAACAGGACCGGCCTTAATATTTCTGAATGGTGTTATATCAGTCTATATAGGATACATGTTTATGGAAGTGAATTTTTAATTTAATACGCCAATTTCCATATAGCAATACTTATTTTAATCGTTTGAAAACTTAAAAGCTAATAGCTATTCATGTGAGCAGTTAGGAAATGCTTTACTTTGGTTAACGGGTGTAATGCTACGAGTTAAACAAAATTACATTTCCCAATGTGTTTTATAAAAGAATTTTTTTCTAATTTTGACAAAAATATATAAATATAATTAATTATGACTTTTAATTATTGTATCAAAACATCTAAGTAGGCATCAGACGAAGAAATTTTTATATCATCTAGTAGGTACCTAATAGACAGTTGTCTGGGTTGTCATGATGTCGTTTTGAAGTTCTATTTGTAAAGAAGTTTGTGTCGCGTCACAAATTAAATTTTTTATTTTAAAAATATTGACAATGTCCGATTCCTCAACTGATATTGAAGAGGCAGCTCAAAACGCGTTATATTTTGTTGTAATATAATGCCACATAGTGGCACGCCTGACTCTCTAGAGTGGCACGCAAACATTTGTCACAAAGGCATTTTGCACAAAAAAATTTTTGCTTGCGGCGGCGTTAATACTAAAACATAAAATTTTCCCTTCCGAAAAATGAGTGGCACACCCACAATTTTTATTTTCAAAAGTGGCACATCTTACAAAATGGTTGGCCACCCCTGGTTTAACGTAACATGTCAACTGGTCAAATAGATTTCACCCATAGTGGAGTTAAAATGTTGTGCGCAACCTGTGTATTTATGAATGTAACTTTATATGCCAGTAGTCCATTTTAATTTTGACGTCATTGTTTTTATCAATCTTTTTAATAAAGGTAGTTTTCAGTGGCGTGGGAAAAGTCAACATTTGATTAGAATTGGGTGAATTATGTCTCGTTATATGGTATGATTGACACACGTATATACGTTCAGAGTTAATGCGCGTCCCTATACTTAAAATACCTCGAAGTAAATCTTAGAACCCGTAAAGTAAAGCCCGGGTATAAAACCCGGCAGTAATATAAAAATTCTTTAAAAGCCCTATCGCGGCTACAAATCTCTATTGAATTGGTTTTTTGAATTTATTTGTGTGATTTAGCCGGTATATTCAAGTTAAATTGACAATTTAAACTTAAAGTGATGGTCGGTTTTAAGGAAACGTAGGTACTTACCGCCCTATTTAAGATAAAATATAAAACTACTTCGGAATTGTTCGAAGGATGGTTTAAGATATCCAACGATTATTTCTATGTAATAGAAATATTCTTTAGAGAGTTCAGTTTTGTTTACCTTCTTTCATATTTTATTCAAAACGGAACGATTTTTTCATTTTGCAATATTAGGGTTGTGAAGCGTTTAATGCAGCTCTCGCACTGAAACAACAGGCAACCAGTAATTGGCAACTAGAAACGCGCAATATGTATAACATAAAAAAAAATCGGTCAAGTTTGAGCTATACTTGCAAAATTAGTGTTCCGTGCCATCAGCCCCCCACTTAAATTATTACTAATAATAATAAGTAGTTGTTAAGGACAAAAGTTGTTCCCTACATCGTGAGAGATATTTTTTGTTCAAGCTTTTTCTCTAAAATCAATGGTTTAGCAGCTACAATGAAATAAACAATTCAATTGGTAATAGATCAAGGAAAAATAAAATGTTAAACATTTTTACTTTTTTATTGTAGTTAAAATTTTTGAATTAATAAAGAAATTTAAAAAAGTGCTGTTCATTTGATTCTGCTCTTTCTGCTCGGAAAATTACAAGAAGCAGCTACAAGCAGCACGGAAACGTCATCAAGCAGATTGGACAAGAAATAAAGTACTTCATTTCAAACCCAACCCAACTTGCACAGACCACAAACTGACGATGACAGAACAAATTGAACACAGAAAATTTTTGTCGAAATATAATTATTATCTAGGTACTGAGAATCTAATATAGATTTTCTCCTGACCAAAGATTAGTTAATCACTATAACTTTTTCTTGGAGTCTTCAAGTCTGAGGTACGCTTGGACGCAACTATCATTCTTTGGCGATTCTTCATTTCCCTATAGCTAACCTTACCAGTCTTTGACTATTTGATCTAAGTAACTTAGTCTGTGGCAGGGGTAATGCCATTTTACTTACAATGAATTGTGTTAGACCGCAAAATCCCTGACTCCCTTCAGCACTTCCTCATTTGTGACCCTATCTACTCAACTTAATCATTTTTCATAGCCCCACATATCGACTGTGTCGATTTTCTTCATTACCTAGCCTACAAGCTTTACACCTATATAAGGGAACGTTCCACACGTAAGCTTTAACGAAACGCTTCTGAATATTATGTTGTAGCTTTTTTTGCTTGGAATATTCTGCTCTTTATATCATGTTATGATGCTTTCCCGATAACGAAATTCTTTAACTTCCTCTAGTCTGTTCTCTTTCTTTCTCTCCCTCTTTCTCTCTCTCTTCCTAGCCTGTCCATTGCCGAATTTTCTTGACCTTGGTCTTCTTACCATTATACTAATTTTGTATTCAAGAAGTATTTCCTACATATAGGTTAGGGTTTCTGACACCTATGACTAGCTAGAACAGATATGTCGTCTGCAAACTGAATCTGCTATCTTCTCACCTTATATTTTGACGCCAGCGTTAGGATTCTCCTGGTTCATTGCTCTTTATGTTTAGATTAAAAATTATGGATGACATGCTGCATCCCGGTCTAAATCCCTTACCTATTTTTTCTTCTTCCTGATAATCCACTGTAAATACGATTGTTGGATTCTTGTACAGGTTGTAGATTACTCGCATATCTTTAAACTTTATACACATTCACATTTCACATTGTCGAATGCCTTTTCAAAATCTACAAACACGACACACGTTGATTTTCCAACTCTAAATCTCTCTAACCAACCTATATTCAACTTCTTTTTCTAACATTCAGATTCACTAACAAGGTTTAAATGAAAATCTTCTAGTTATATTTTGACAAGTTTTTGTCTGTCGTTGTTAATAAGTCGTCATTAAAAACTTATGAATTATTCTGATATTTCAGCGACTTGCTTGGTTTCAAAATGATTTTCATCTTGGAACGGGTTGCTAGAATGAATTTAGTTCTATTATTGTCGATAGTACGTACTAAAATTGCCACTTTCTTTGTAAATTTGCCAAAAACCACCGAAACAAATTCATAGTATAGTTAGTTGTCTTATTCTTACACTTGTTACTTTAAAACTATTATAGTTGTCAAATTTGACCGGACTAGCGTCGGATAATCTATCCGTTATGTTTTAAAAAATAACACCCTGATTTAAACGGTTAGTATTAAAAATACAAAATTCATATTTAGTGACAGAGCTCCTTGACGACCTTAGGATATTCACAAGAAATAGGCACTCCAGGACCAAAATAAAATAATCCCACCGATATCTGTTACCTAAAAAAAACTTATTGCCTTAACCTACATTTTCTCACTTTCTTCCCACATCGCATTACTCGTTGGAAATCCCACGGCGACTGTGTGTGTGGTGTGGGTTGATATACGGCATGTCGTATATTGGGAACGGTATAACCATAATTATAAATGGGTACGTTTCCCTCAGGACAGAAACAGGAGTGCGACTGCGGAATTAGCGAATGAAGGTCGTTGCGGAAGTCAGGTAATATTATTTTAAATTACGAAGCCCAACGAAGTGGATTAAAATAGATTGAATGCATTTGGCTGTGCGCTTTACCCGTTATATTACTTATAATAATTGAGGTCATAATGGACGAGAAACATTAGGTTCAGTAATTTAATTTTCACCTGCATTGTTTTAATATGTAATAAAAGAGAATCTCGAAAGGCTTTTGCACGGAACTTTTTTCGCGAAATGAAGTTAGAAAAGATATTATATGAAGATATTTGAAAGCGAACAGCCAGAAATATTTGAAAAATATTTTCCAACAAAGAATATTGTATTTGGTCGCCCTTATATTGTAGAACGAATAATATTTGTTTTAGGCGGTCTAATTTGACAATCAAGGTTTAATTTGGACAAACGTAATAAAACCACTATTTTTTGTAGTATGCATTTATACATACAGCTGTATTCATAAAAAAGTCGCACCATCGCTACGAAAAGTCACAAATTATTTTTTTTATTTAACCAAAATTCCCATTCTCGTTGTACCCTTTTTTGCTGTGCGAGAAAAAGTGGACCCAAAAAGGTGAAAAGGAAACAAAAAATCAGACACCACCAGATACTACTACAGAGTGCGTGGCTCATGCTAAACTTTCGACCTGCTATACTTATGCGTTTATGCATGCAGATAAACCCCGGGGTTACTATGAACTATAATGAACTACCCCTACTCTGCCGTGCTAAGAAAAAACAACATAACTTAAAAAAAAATCAAAAATGGGTTTTTGTCGATTTCAGAATATACATTTAGGGTTTTCTCACGTGTCAAATTTTTTTCTGAACATTTCGACTTTTTTATGTGCAAAAATTAGATTTGAAAATACACACTATTGTAAATCCATGCGTGATTAAAGTATAAAGCATAATATAAACAACGTATCTCACTAATCCATAGCAAAAACAACGTATTTTTCTTTCATACTTTTATGTTACATAGCATAAACATCGTATCTTTTAGGATACGTTGTTTATTTTAAGTAAATTCTCATTAAAAGTTGGTCATATTACAATAAGACTATTCTACGCGACGCACTGCGTTGTTTATGTTATGAAATATGAATCGAAGACCTCCCTCTATTGCACTGACTGACCGTAAATGAATCACGTTCTTTTTTATCTTCTGATGGCCCACGAACACCGAAGTCTTAAGTATTATGTACCGTGGGTGTAGGTACTGGGGAATCGACTAACACATTCAGGGCTGGAAACATCCGTAAGGATTTCACCAGCCCTTTAAGAGGATGTGTGGGGTGGTACCACCTCAGTTGAGGAAGAATTCCCTACCACCTTCCAATTCCTCTACCGCCTTCCGTTCCCGCGAATAAAAAATTTAACGGTCATTCTACAGCCAAGGGCGTGTGGGCGTTATAAATTGTAGTCTGTTTTAAGTGTTTTGTTTTGTGGTAAATTTGTTAATTATTTAGGTAAGTTCAACAAATTCTGATTTCACACCATCCTGAAAATCTCTACCGATCGACTTTTTAAGTCCTTTTATTTATGTAGGTTGCTGAGGTTGTTGGTTTGCATTACATAATATAAACAACTTAGGGCTGGATACGTTGTTTATGCCTTGTATGTTGATAACCTACAGATAATATTTTACAATATGTATTTAGTTTCTTTGCTGTAGATTTTTGAAAATCAAAAATTTTAATTTTTTTTTGTATAGAATTGTACAGAAAGGCATTTTCTTTGCATTTAGCAAAGTCGTGGTACGCTTTATTGCTATATGTAAAAATACAAAGACTCTAAAGTTACCAAAACTTTAAATTCGATTTTCTCAAAACTTCTAAAATTGTAGTTACGTTGTTTTTAATTAGGACGGCAGTACTACTATGAACTATAATGCTTGATGTACCCCGAGCGTAGAACTACTTTTACTGATTTTGGTAAGTACCAAGACATTTGCTAAGTTTTCGCCAATAATTTTTACGTTGCTATTTTTGCATAATGGAACAAGAGCCAGAATGGGCATTTTGACATAGTTTAGACGCAAAAACAATTTTCACACCAGCGTTCCAGTCTACTTTAAAATCTGAGCTGCGTGTTTTTTCAAAAATACAAAGCCCAGAAATCGTTTCGGACCATTTTATTTTCTAAAATGTTCATATAATTTTCGGCTTCAAGCTTCCTTAACCATATCTAGCCCCATATTTACAGAAACACATCCAGATCTAAATGCAAGGGAACTTGTGTATCGTTCTTCAAACCTGGTATTGTCAGGGCGATAAACACGAATTTGGCCATTGTAAGTAGACTGGATTGCCTTTTCGTCGGTAAAAATAACCCTGCTCCAAAATTCGGGGTGGCGGTGTGCTGCCGTTCTGCAGTGAGAAACATTTTTACGCAGCCGGATGGTTTTTTAGTTTCGATTCCTTGACCCCTCTACTAGTTGTATAGGTTGTGAGCCAGTAAATCCCGCATTAATCACAGCATCCCCCGCCGCGGCCGTTGCGAATGGATTCTCTCTTAGGTCCCCCAAAAAAGCAGCATCCTGTTCAGGCTTGGAAAGTTTGGTACGACCTGAGCCAGCTTTTTTTGTTGAATCCTCTTGCTCCCACCACTGCTTACATTATCATTTTCTTCTCCTTATTATAGATCTGTGCTACATCGCGAATTTTCCATCCTTTTTCGATTTTGGATCTATTTGAGCTGTTTCATTTTCAGATAACTGAAGAGGCATTTTTATTTTTTACAATGTTTGTCAAGCATCACCTAGCACTTTCAAAATGTATTACCAGGACGCCGATGAATTGCATTTTTGACAACCTGTGGCATCTGATAATCTGCAATAAACAATCATTGACACCAGTCGGGTTTACGAAAATATGACGAAGGTTGCTCTCATTCTAATTCTTTTCCTAGTTTTTTATGAATACAACTTTACTGTACATACGGCTTGTTTGAAATTATATAGGTTTTGATGGAAAAATTAAAAAAAAATATTGCATGTCTCAAAGTAGATACTTTAAAAAGTGTTGGCGAAAACACTGATAATACAGACCCAAAACCTCCGTTGCTATCGCCAGTTCTAATCTATATAGACAGCCGGGCACAATAAATTTATATACATCCAATATAAATTATTAATAAATTCATTTACCCACAGATTGTACTTAGAGGAATTTCGGGACCAATGAAATTAAAAGCATTAAATCGCTCGGGAAAAGAGAAGTTCAAAAGTTGTTTACCAGAAACAGAGTTCGGTCGCTTTGAATTAGAATTATTAAATTTCAGAGACTAAAAGTTAGATGACTAGAATTTGTTTTCATACCGCAAACTTGTTAGAAATATTATATGGCAACATCGAGATTTTAGGCAAAATAAGAGGTATTAAATGTCTGATATATACAGGGTTTAATATTTTGAAATGGGTGACTTCTGGGGTACTCTAGACACACACAATACTTTTTTCAATTTATTCGAACAACTGTAAAATTTTCCGAAACCAGAACATACTCGCGCCCGCAGGTCTCACATCCTACCATTGCCAAAATTTTATTTTTGAGGGGAATATTGTTTTAAATTTGTTCTACTAAAAAAGTAATAAATTACGCTAGAGTTGTCCAACAATTACCTATTAATAGTTTATAATTGCCAAAAACGCATTTTACTTTAAAAAATTACTTATGTGAAATACGATATTACTTTTCTACGTATTTAGCAATGCACCTAATTAAGTAAAGCTTATTCCAAGCTCTTTCGTTGATCTATTGCCTGCAATAAACAACTATTATCGACACAAGCTGTAATAAAACTAAATTTGCAAGAACTGTAAATAGGGCCGGCCCTAATAAAATAACCGGTAAAAAAAATAATATATTCAATAAAGGGTATGAATAAAGTACTGTTTTATCTAATTTCATAATTTCGAAATACTTTACTTTAGTTACTATCCGGCGACGCCCGTGAGTTTTTTTACAGGTGGGTCAAAATTTTGTGGCAACTAGTGATATCAACGCTACAAGCACAATACACTTTTTAATTAAGGAGGGTTTTTTAATAATGTGCCTAGTTTTGCCAAGAAATTATTTACCTACAAATAAACACGGCACACGTCATAAAAATAGGTACTGTAGTATATCGAACATTTCTACTCTAGATGTTTATGACTTTTAGTATTACTGTTCTATGTGTGCTATTGCCCACTATGATAGCAAATTGGCCGATACGGACGCAAGGTTTTTAATTTGAGTCTCCAATAAAAAAATATGCTGTCTCTTTCTTGCTCCCCTGTCCCTATACACGGTGTCCAAGATAACGAGGGCCAGTATAGGGATCTCGTTAATAGTTAGAAATATAAAATTGGTTAAATCGGTAAAAAGTTGCGAAATTAAAGAACTAATGAAATGATGTTCGGAAATTTTTCATTTTCGTGTTAGGTATTTTGAAAAAAAAACTAAATTTTCGAATTTTTAACTTAATTTTTTTCTGGCAATAATATGGAAGGTAGGGCAAAACTAATAAAACTTCTTTGTAGCAACTTTTAATGAACTTAAAGATTACGTTATCAACTCTTTTATTCGACGTTTTGTCTTTGGGCAGCGATTATCAACTGCATTTTTTTAAATACTGTCCTGATTTTTTGATGTCAAATTTTAGAAGTCCTTTTTATTCTGAATTCGACAGTGTACCACACATTATGGTGACATTACGTTTTGAGTCTTTTTTTTTTGACCATTATTAAGAAATTTTTGCGATACGGGCCTGTCTCCTAGAACATTTCACACATTATTCCAGCTTTTGTAATTTATTGAAGCATACTCAATCTTTTCAATTTCTTATTTTAATTATGGCTTATAAATAAAAAAAATAATCAATTAGTTACTATTGAAAAATATTTCAAGACCAGTGTTCCACATATTATGGTTTAAAATTAGGTTTTGAGCATTTTTTGACCATTATTAACAAATTTTAGGTTTATACAGCAAGCAGTGAGTTGAACATTTTTTAATTCCATTAAAGTATTGAAATGCATTTTATAATTAGAGAGAAACATGACACATTAGTTTAATAACCAACCAATTACTATTAACAATACACAACAAATAAATGAAGGACATTAATGGATGGTAGGTACTCATCACTAGTATTACTTAACACATTCGTAGAATTCCTGTGGGTGTGTTTTAAAAATATTTTTGAGGGTAAAGACAACTCTAGAAATGTTTCTAATCCTTACAAAACAAAATGTTTTTCAACAGTAATTAATTGATTATTTCTCTTATTTACAAACCATAATGAAAATAAAAAATTAAAAAGATTGAGTATGCTTCATTACCTTCTTCATTAAATTACAAAAGCTGGAATAATGTTCTAGCAGACAGGTCCGTATCGCAAAAAATTCTTAATAATGGTCTAGAAAAGATGCAAAACATAATGTAGCCATAATGTGTGGTACACTGTTGAATTCAGAAGAAAATTAAATCAAAAATTGGAAAATTTAGTTTTTTCAAAATAACTCGAAAATGAAAAATCATGTGACAAATTTCGGAATATCATTTTATTAGTTCTTAACTTACGCAACTTTTTTCCCATTTACCCAATTTTGTATTTCTAACTAAACTGCTGGCCACTCGAACTTACACATAGAGATTTTTAGGCAAAATTTAAAGTTCAATATTTTCAACAGGAATGCAAATTTTTGAACGCGTCTTGCAGATTTTAAGAGCTAGTTTTTTTCGGATTAAGCAGCATAACGTATATTTATAGTAGGACCATAGGTTTATTATATACAGGGTGATCAATGAAGTCATGCAAAAAATCAAAAAAAATGAGTGAAATTTCCGCAAAAATTTTTTTTGCTCGTTGCAATGTGGTTCGTTACTAAGGTAACATCAATATCTCTAGACGATTTTGTCACTTTTTGGATTAAGGCCATTAGGTCTTGTACACACTACTAAACATAAAATTTGGGTAGCAAAATTTTTAAAATGCTATAACTTGACATTGGATTGACGGCTCTTGATGATTTTTACGGATTTGGAATCCTTATTTCACGTAGATTTTCTGAAATCTAAGCATTTTATTTGGGGGTTGAAATGTACAGGTTGAAATTTACACATTATACCGGGTCGATAATAGACAGAAACGTAGCGACAAGAACAAGTTTATTACATTATATTCTACAATATACACGATTGGTTAACAACGGCCAAAAGTCAATTCATACAAAATTTCTAATTCTAAACCTAATTTAAAGGTTCCTGCAATCCCTAAAAAAAACCCGGCAAATATCAATGGAAAATTGCCAAGAGTCCTATCTTTAAATAGCTAATCTTTGGTAATAATTTATAGACAAAGAACTCTATAAAACTGAATGACTCTTTGAGACAATAAACTGGGGTGAAAGTTTTGGACAGAACAGTGAGAAGGACATTAAACAAAAACAACTTGAGGTGAGAATTTATTTTTACAAGAACTTAAATAATGCCAAACCGTAGAGCGCGTAATACCCTCCGTTTTTGTCTATAATCGACCCGGTATAATGTGTAAATTTCAACCAGTATATTTTAACCCCCAAATAAAATGCTTAAATTATAGAAAATCTACGTGAAATAAGGATTCCAAATCCGTAAAAATCATCAAGAACCGTCAATCCAATGTTAAGTTATAGCATTTTAAAAATTTTGCTACCCAAATTTTATGTTTAGTAGTGTGTACAAGACCTAAGGGCCCTAATCCAAAAAGTGACAAAACCGTCTAGAGATGTTGATGTTACCTTAGTAACGAACCACGTTGCAGCGACCAAAAAAATTTTTTGCGGAAATTTCACTCATACAAACTTTTTGATTTTTTGCATAACTTCATTGATCACCCCGTATATAATAAACCTATGGTCCTACGATAAAATATACGTCATGCCGCTTAATCCGAAAAAAATTAGCTCTTAAAATCTGCAAGACGCTTTCAAAAATTTGCATTCCTGTTGAACATATTCAACTTTAAATTTTGCCTAAAAATTTCTATGTAAGTTCGAGTGGCCAGCAGTTTATTAACGAGATCCCCGTACTGGCCCTCCTTATCTTGGACACTGTGTATACTACTATCTTGACACAAATAACTCCTTTTCCCCTAACGCAAGTGAGGAGTATTGCCACCACGAGGTCGTAATTATAATTTTTGAAAATCAAGTTAGCTAATTACGCCACTAGTGATGTAATAGTGCTCTTTACAAGAAAGCGACCAATGAATGATAATAAATAATATTTACTAAGGAATTTCTATAAAATTATTTATTATTTGCCTAAATTAAAGTTTCCAAATGACTGTAGACACAAAGCAAAAGTTAAAATTTAGTGGTGCGCCATTTTCCCAGGAACAGACTTCTGCCGCTTTGAATTACAGTTATCGAGTTTGAAACTAAAATTTAGAGGACTGGAGTTTTGCCCAGAGACCGCCAACTTATTCTTGCTGTACTTACTTAGACTGAACAAATACATTTTGAAATTAATCCGATAAAGATTTGTGACCATGGTAAAGCCTTTGCGTTGAGACTGAATTATTTTTCCGGAAAAGCTGGGTTTTGTGTTGGACTTTATTCGATACTGCCGAGAGATTTACAATGCAGTTGTGCGTCGTCAAAAGGAGATTTGTGGATGTTGTTTTATTTAGCTTAGATTAAATTTCTAACAAAATTCAGAAATAATTCTGATTTACTGGAGTATTACTGTCCTTTTGGTAACTAACTTATGTTTCAGATTACGAAATCTTAGAATATTTTAATTGAATGTTATAGAAGCAGCTTTTGTTTACAAATTGCCGGTACCATTTGTTAAAATTAGTTTGATATTTTTAATTTTCACAATCTGATGATTATTTTGGAAATCTATTTGGCGTCCTAACCGCTGAACACTCTGTGGATGTTACCATCCACTAAAAGTAATTAGGATTATTGTACTTTATATTCAAACTTCCATATAAAGTACTCTAAATCCTTACTCCATAATATTAAATTGCGTTGAAAGGTGATTGTAGCAATATAATATTTAATTGTGAACCATGAAAGAACTGTCTATCTAGTCAGGATAAAAACTTGCCTATTTTCTTTTCTGTGACGTCAGCTTATTCTACATCAAGTTTCATGGCGATCCGCTGTTCCGTTGAGGCGTGATTGAACAAACAAACAAACAAGCAGGTTTTCGACTTTACCCTTACAAGTAAGGATAACTGAACAATGAGAATGTTAAAAAAAAACAAAATAGTGGCTGTGGGACCACAACACTCTTCTTAACCCTTAACCTTGGAGGTGCCGTCTGAGTGCACGTAAACGTAATATCCTAATTTTGTAAAAACGACAACGCCCACAACGCTGTGGCCTAATGTACTCCAAATTACCCATAAACCATTCTGAAAATTGTATTCGCTGCGGCTTGTCTTTTGGCAACAACTGTTGGACTGAGCTTAGACGATAAGCGTGAATATGCAGGTCATATTTCCCGGACTGTATTTCAGGTTCCGTAGGATACATTTACTTGCTGTCTTAAACGCCGAATAGGAGTTTGTGGGTGTTCATTAACAATTTGCCTCAATTCTTCTACTTTTTGTGCAGTGCGAACTTTGGGTCTCCCACTGCCTTCCTTTTTATTCCCACATCCCGTTTCTCTAAACAAAGCCACATATCCAGTCCTAACTTGGCGAAACTGGTCGAGTTCCGTGACTCTGTCACAGATTACTCCTACCAGATGCGAATCTCTTAATAACTTTCCTATATCAGGATTCCGCGGTCTTGGCGCTACGGACAGAGCGGCCCGGTCGCTTCGAGCGTCGAAGCCGTGAATGGAATTTTCCACGCGTTTGGTAGGTTTTAATTCAGAGAAATTGTGGATTATATTTTAAAATATTAAAACATGATATTGTGTGGCATTTTGTATAAAATTATATCATTAACAAATACAAAAACGTATCTCGTTTATTAAAATTACACTACAACCTAGTACAACAACAATTTAAACCATAAAATCAACGCAACAAAACTGATGTAATAACATTAGCCTGCTCTCTATTCCACCGAGACGCTCGCACACGCTAACAGCGAGGAATTCGCCGTTCGGCGACAGACTAAATAATAAGGAGCATCGCCGCCTTATAATTTCTCTAAATTGAGCCACCGTCGAAAGCGTAAGATTCGCATCTAGTAGGAGTAATCTGTGACTATGTGTGGAAATTCTGTTCGAAAATCCTGAATGGCGTCCCGTGTTGAATAAATCCACTGGACATCAACCCTTCAACTATTTCTAAAGTAACTTTTGATCATAAAAGCTTTTTTTGCCGTGATTACAAAATTTAATTTTCTTAAAATAAAAACTTCAGAACTAGACAGTTTTATTTTTCATTCACCTACCTTTTACCTATGTTACCTTTCAAAAGTAATAATTCAAAACATGCGTGATTGACTCCACGGTATAGTTTGAGGGCGTTCTTTTATCTTACGGTACTACTTCTTCCCTTCCAACTTGCACATTCTATTTTTCCTAAATAGGACCTAACCTATAGTACTGTTCCCATATCCGGGGGCATCACCTTCGACACTTAACTTTCTTGATTCTCTCCAAAAGAAAACCGTTCGACCCAGCAGTGACCCAATCCTCACAAGAAAACTCCCTTTTCTCGCTCATCGTCGCACTGTTGGGGATTTTTCCCTTTTTTACCAAGATTTCCACGGATTTTGCTGTAAAGAACTGGCCGCTATAATTCTCCCCTTGACTGTTCAGAACAACAGAACGACAAGAGGCGCGTTACGTATACATCCCTTTACTGTCCGGCTACAAAAGCCTAGAACATCACACTGCTCTTGCTCCTTCATACCTAGGGTCTCCAGATTATGAAACAAATTGCCTGCAGATGCTTTCCCTTCCCGTCCCAACCTCCAATCCTTTAAATCCCGTGTCAATAGATTACATTTCACTTGTTTTCAAACGCCCACGGTACGCTAGTACTTAGGCTTGAAGTCGATGAACCTAATGTAAAAAGGCTTATCAGAACAAGACCTCCTTTTGTAATAAATAAGTCCTGGTAATCTATTATGGTATCTATCAAAATTATTGTTGCTGCATTTAATCGATATAATTTAACTCTCGTTGTTAATTTTAGATTTGTTAGAAACTTAATGGATATGCTGTGTTACAAAATTTTTATGACTTCTATCTCTTTTTATAATTAAACGATAAACAACTGATCAACTGCCGAGCCATAATATTGTGATAATTAATTGATTGGATAGACAAAATTATTATTACAGTATTTTCAAGATTGTATAATAATATGTATATTAATTTGAAGAAAATTTAAAATTCTGCTCTCTAGGACACTTAGTGTATAAGTACCTAAGTAAGTACTTAATTTTACTCAGAAAGGGTTTACGTTCCCTTGTGTCTACTATGTTACTCTGTAGTAAATTACATACATTCAAAAAAGTGTGTTTTTTTTAATATGAATATTCTTTAATTTTTTTCGAAAAAATGTTTGGTTTTTGAAAAAAAAAAAATTCAAAACATCGCTAGTCTTCGAATAACTGTATTATCGAAAAAGTTCTGTTTTCGAGAAAATATATTTTCGAAAAACGAGCTTTCAAAAATTATGTTTTCGAAAAATTTGCACTCCAAATATGCAGAAGGCATAAGTAAAAAAAAATGCTACAACATTGGTAAGTTAAGATGACAAACCTTCCTGTTTTCACATGATCAGGTTTAGTTATTTCGTCCATTATGAAATAGTGTGCTTCTAATTCAAATTTTTTGATAGTGCTATTATACAGCTTTTACGTTTCGTCAGGGTGGCTGAGCCCCCACTATATTTCCTTTGAGGGGGGGGGGGGGCTCTGGCCCCCCAGCCCCCTACAGTCGGCGCCTATGCACGAGGCCAAACGCTGTGAGCGTCATAACCATAACTTATTCGTTAAAATGAAATATCTACAAGTCATTGTCATTGTTTTAAAGCCAGCAGCTTAAAAACGTCTGGATCGTTGAAAATTGACTAATGTACAAGGAAGCCTAACAATAAAAATTCATTGATTGCCACCGGCATCACCGGGTCGAGGCAACAGGCAAAATTTATTTAGAACTTGTATACGTACACGCGCTCGATCTCGGCGGTAATAATGAGAACCCAAACAAACTTATTGCGTACTATATTTTTGTATATTTTAGTGCAATATAGTGAGTGTTATAATATTTTAGTGATCTTCGGTCATCCGGGAAAAAGTCACTATGATGTTTTTAAACCGTTGTTTCAAGAACTTGGGGAGCGAGGACATAACATAACCATCCTTAGCCACGTGAAAACTGAAGGTGAGAGAATTATTGTTTTAAAAGGTCATGGTTTCATCGATCATTATTCATTATGTAATTTAGTAACGATGTTGAACTGTTAGAGTTTATGAATTGGACGCGTCGCGTCGCGGTGCTGCTATGCTTTATATTTATTTAAGTAATTTTATAAAAGATCGCTTTAAATAATTTAATAAAATATTCGTGAAATTAAGATTTTAGTCTAAGCGACGACTGAAATTTGTTCTACGTCATTGCTGCCTTGTTAACGACAAATACCTCAACTAACGTAATATAATTGCAGATAAGGTATTTCTGGGACCTTCAAATGTTCCCTTAACACACCTTATCTACACGTGAGGTGTTTTTGCGTCAAATTGAATCTTACTAAGTACCAGTTTGGGTTTTTATAATATGTAATTTTAAAATATTTATTATATAATATGTATATATTTCGGATTTAACTTATGTTACTGAAGTTTGCCTCGATGCAGCATCAAACGGAGCGGGAGCCGTCGACGTACTAACTTCTAGATAGCGACAATAATGAATTATATTTGTATACTTTAATTTATGTATTATAACTTAACGTTAAGGCCTTTAATGTATTAAGAAGTTATAACAACAACTGTAAAGAATATTTCCTAAACCTTAAATATGTTATAACGTTTCGAAGCGGGTCCGGGAAGGTGCGAGTGCAGTATTATAGAAAACCCGAAGATCACATTTTCCCACTTTTCTCAAAAATAAGGAAAAAGCACCTCTTTTTTATTTTTTAAAATCCAAGGTAATCCTAAAAGACACAAGAGAAAAAATTTTGAGCCATTTAAAAGTTATGGAACACTTCGATGCAGGACCGGGAAGGCGCGAATGCAATATTATAGAAAACACGTAATAGATCACATTTTCCCACTTTTCTCAAAAATAAGGAAAAAGTACCTCTTTTTTATTTTTTAAAATTAAAGGTAATCCTAAAAGACACAAGAGAAAAAATTTTGAGCCATTTAAAAGTTATGGAACACTTCGATGCAGGACCGGGAATGCGCGAATGTAATATTATGAAAACACGTAAGAGATCACATTTTCCCACTTTCCTCAAAAATAAGGAAAAAGTACCTCTTCTTTATTTTTTAAAATCAAAGGTAATCCTAAAAGACAAAAGAGAAAAAATTTTGAGCCATTTAAAAGTTATGGAACACTTCGATGCAGGACCGGGAAGGCGCGAATGCAATATTATAGAAAACACGTAAAATATCACATTTTCCCACTTTTCTCAAAAATAAGGAAAAAGTACCTCTTTTTTATTTTTTAAAATCAAAGGTAATCCTAAAAGACACAAGAGAAAAAAATTTGAGCCATTTAAAAGTTATGGAACACTTCGATGCAGGACCGGGAAGGCGCGAATGCAATATTATAGAAAACACGTAAGAGATCACATTTTCCCACTTTTCTCAAAAATAAGGAAAAAGTACCTGTTTTTTATTTTTTAAAATCAAAGGTAATCCTAAAAGACACAAGAGAAAAAATTTTGAGCCATTTCAAAGTTATGGAACACTTCGATGCAGGACCGGGAATGCGCGAATGCAATATTATGAAAACACGTAAGAGATCACATTTTCCCACTTTCCTCAAAAAACGAAAAAAGTACCTCTTTTTTATTTCTGAAAATCAAAGGTTATCCTAAAAGGCACAAGAGAAAAAATTTTTAGCCATTTAAAAGTTATGGAACACTTCGAAGCTGGACCGGGAAGGCGCTAGTGCAGTATTATAGAAAACAAGTAAGAGATCACATTTCCACACTTTTCTCAAAAATACGAAAAAAGTACCCCTTTTTTATTTCTTAAAATCAAAGGTTATCCTAAAAGACACAAGAGAAAAAATTTTGAGCCATTTAAAAGTTATGGAACACTTCGAAGCAGGACCGGGAAGGCGCGAATGTAAAATTATAGAAAACACGTAACAGATCATATTTTCCCACTTTTTTCAAAAATACGAAAAAAGTACCTCTTTTTTATTTCTGAAAATCAAAGGTTATCCCAAAAGGCACAAGAGAAAAAATTTTGAGCCATTTAAAAGTTATGGAACACTTCGAAGCAGGACCACTTTTCTCAAAAATAGAGAAAAGTGGGAAAATATGATCTCTTACGTGTTTTCTATAATACAGCACTCGCGCCTTCCCGGTCCTGCTTCGAAGTGTTCCATAACTTTTAAATGTCTCAAAATGTTTTCTCTTGCGCCTTTTAGGATAACCTTTGATTTTCAGAAATAAAAAAGAGGTACTTTTTTCGTATTTTTGAAAAAAGTGGGAAAATATGATCTGTTACGTGTTTTCTATAATATTACATTCGCGCCTTCCCGGTCCTGCTTCGAAGTGTTCCATAACTTTTAAATGGCTCAAATTTTTTTCTCTTGTGCCTTTTAGGATTACTTTGATTTTCAGAAATAAAAAAGAGGCACTTTTTTCGTATTTTTGAAAAAAGTGGGAAAATATGATCTGTTACATGTTTTCTATAATTTTACATTCGCGCCTTCCCGGTCCTGCTTCGAAGTGTTCCATAACTTTTAAATGGCTCAAAATGTTTTCTCTTGTGCCTTTTAGGATAACCTTTGATTTTCAGAAATAAAAAGAGGTACTTTTTTCGTATTTTTGAAAAAAGTGGGAAAATATGATCTGTTACGTGTTTTCTATAATTTTACATTCGCGCCTTCCCGGTCCTGCTTCGAAGTGTTCCATAACTTTTAAATGGCTCAAAATTTTTTCTCTTGTGTCTTTTAGGATTACCTTTGATTTTAAGAAATAAAAAAGAGGTACTTTTTTCGTATTTTTGAGAAAAGTGTGGAAATGTGATCTCTTATTTGTTTTCTATAATACTGCACTCGCGCCTTCCCGGTCCTGCTTCGAAGTGTCCCATAACTTTTAAATGGCTCAAAATTTTTTCCCTTGTGCCTTTTAGGATTACCTTTGATTTTCAGAAATAAAAAAGAGGTACTTTTTTCGTATTTTTGAAAAAAGTGGGAAAATATGATCTGTTACGTGTTTTCTATAATACTGCAGTCGCGCCTTCCCGGTCCTGCTTCGAAGTGTTCCATAACTTTTAAATGGCTCAAAATTTTTTCTCTTGTGCCTTTTAGGATTACCTTTGATTTTGAGAAATAAAAAAGAGGTACATTTTTCGTATTTTTGAAAAAAGTGGGAAAATGTGATCTCTTACGTGTTTTCTATAATACTGCACTAGCGCCTTCCCGGTCCTGCTTCGAAGTGTTCCATAACTTTTAAATGGCTCAAAATTTTTTCTCTTGTGTCTTTTAGGATTACCTTTTATTTTCAGAAATAAAAAAGAAGTACTTTTTTCGTATTTTTGAGAAAAGTGGGAAAATATGATCTGTTACGTGTTTTCTATAATACTGCAGTCGCACCTTCCCGGACCTGCTTCGAAACGTTATAATATATTTAACGTTTAGGAAATATTGTTTACAGTTTGTTTTATAACTTCTTAATACATTAAAGGCCTTAGCGTGAAGTCATAATACATAAATTTAAGTATACAAATATAATTCATTATTGTCGTTATCTAGAAGTTAGTACGTCGACGGTTCCCGCTCCGTTCGTTGCTGCTTCGACGCAAACTTCAGTAACATTTTAACTTATGCAATAAATGGAGAACCAAACTTTGACAGAATTTTATTACAAAAAATTACATAGGTAAAAGTTTTAAAAAATGGGAAAAATAATAATCTCGTACTTTATAAAAAAAAACATAGATAATTAGATTTAACAATCAATATCTTGAGATATTTATCTGTTGCATCTACCGCTCCATGGGCGCCGAGTCCGTGGGGACTCTGGGTGCGTTAGCACCCAGAGCGAAGTTGTTATGGGTGAGGAGCACCCATAACGACTTACCCGTTCTTCTACATATTGGGATGCTATTATTTCGATCTTTACTGCAACTTGGACGTAATTTGATTATGCGGGATGGAAAAAAAAGTCATCCCCTGCCTGAATACTACTACTATTTTAAAACGACAAAAATTAATTTGTGTTTGATTTGCGATACGCTCCTATTTAGCCATGCTATCTAGTTTTGCCGTTGCGGCGATACCTTTCCAATACCAGGAAACGGGAAGTCCGTTGTTTGACTCATTTTGGTTGGAGTTCGGGGATTCACAGATGTTATTTATTCTGTTGAAGTATTATTTTGTGCTTTGGTGCTTTCTTGTCATAGGTATAATTTTAATTTATTTTTAAAATACTATAAAAAATAGTTATCAGTGCCCGGTGATTGTTAAGGCGGCGATTTCGACGTGGTTTTCATGTGGCCAACTTAGTTTAGTACAGTTTCTTGCTTTATTTTTCTTTTGTTTGAGTATTGTGGCAATATTAACCATAGATTCATATTCTATAATTATTTTTTATCGTTTTAGTAAAATTAAGATAATAAATACACATAATACAGAAAATAGCAAACACTCAAAAAGGCAGCCGTTTCGTTTCCATTTAGCCACCCTGTATAGTACGAATACACCTTATATTACTTTACCCTTTAGTATCTGATTAACGATGACGCACGATAATACTCGTTTTGTGAAACATGTTCTTTCTCATGAAGCAGTCCCATCTACAGACATGTAACTTGTTTCTAACTTTTAAAATGTCTACTTTTATATTGACTCGACCACATAGGTACTAATATTTTAGGTTATATAAAAAATTCAAGAGATGTGCTGTTATCAGATCAACCGTTTACCAATACTTTGGATCTTAGTTGGTTTCCAGGCAACCGTCTACAATACTATCTCGAGGCCAACTTGATAGCGTACTTTGCTGAAATAACTTGCGAAAAATCGCTGAAAAGCGAGGAGCTACAAACATTTCTAAAGGAAGATAACCATTTCGATGTTATATTGGTGGAGTTTTTTAATTCGAATTGTCTTTATGGAATAATTAATAAGTTTAAAGCACCATTTATTGGTAAGTACATTTTATCACACAATTTCGAATTTTATTCTGAACGAACGCCTGGTTGCTCGGTACCTAATTGACAAGTACAAATAGGTAACACGGTCCTTTACAAAATAACGAGTATGCACTAAAAATATCTTAGGTCGAAAAGAAAGGGGCTAGGAAAGCCGAACAATACAGTAAAATACAATCATTCTGGCATGCCGGCATTGGCACCGTTCGGCTACGTTTTGCTGCAAAATTCAAAGTTCTTACATTTACAGGCACTAATGTCAAATAGTTTCTTAATTTCAACTTTAAATTTTTGAACTTTTGAATTAAAGGTTCCAATTTTTTTAGCACTTTGATACCTCACAAGCTTTAAATATTTTCCATGACGCGCCTTGATCAACTGTAAAACATGTTTTCGAGTCACAATTCCTGATTTTTTCCCTAAATCCAAAATTGATCTGCTAGTATGTTCGATATTTCTAAACTAAATCTAATCCACAAATAACATTTATAAAAGTCCTCTTTACTTTAAATCACATTGTCTTTAAAATCAGCAAGAGAACCTACCAAAGGGCATTCAAGGTCGCGCCTTGTATAAAATGTCTTTGAAAAACTCATGTCTCCATTTTTTCCACTGAGAAAAAAACTAAAAGCACAACAAACCACGACTTTAATGAAGCAATTGCGACGAGAGCCTAGGTAATACTAAGCAAAAAATATATAATAGGTTTGAATTGTTAACTCCTAAGTAAAACCTGAAAACAATAAAATAGTACGCATCCTACCACCAGATGTCGCTCTAGCTCGTTTTCTCGTGGCAGGTAGTTTAAAGGTGATATTATGTTTAATATATTAATTTATTTTTAAGCTAGTATGTGATTGTTGTAATATGACGCAATAAAATATTATGCATTCAGTAAAACCAGCTATAAATTAATGATTTTACTGATTAAATTATATTTTAGAGGAAGTTACATATAAATAATCTAAAAAACAATAGTACTTAGTCATTAACAATGAAATACAGATATTTATAAACCCTAGACAGTATAATATGTAAAATATAAATTATATAATAAAACTACAAAGTATGTACATATCTACTTTATTTACCAAACAGTTGTTGTCATGTCATGTTCCTTTTATATATGAGTAGTTTTCCATGTACCTAAATGTGTAAATTTTCATGAAGTTGAGACTATATTTACTAAATACCGTTAACTCCTGAGCTTGGAAGATAATAATCCCTATTTGTGTACGAATTCATGTCAGCATGCTGAAATTCATGAAGGAATGGATATCTACACAAATATAACGCCGGCATTTAAAACATCGTCTACCAGGATTTATAAAAAAATGAAGGAGTGCATGGAGTAAAAATTAAAAAAATTAACAGACAACATTGAGTTGGGGCTATATAATTTCTCTGGCAGCAACAAAAATTATTAGCTATATAAAACAAAAATAAAAATAAATACTTTTTGTAAAAAAAACTAACAAAAATAAAAAAAAAGCGAGCTCGCACCGAGTTTACTTTACTACTTACCTTCGTCATATAATATTAACGCAGTCTTTAAATTTTTTTTTTTTCATTTAAAAAGCTCGACAGAGGGAATTATTTTACAGAAATGATATTTCAATTCGCTGAATACTTTTAGGTTTAAGTTCGTGTTCGATCATGACTTGGCATCCAAAATGGTTTGGTGCTCCGGATAATCCTTCTTATATTCCATCCCTATATGCGGCTCATGTTGCTCCAATGACATTTTTTGAAAGGGTAGAAAATACCTTGGTACATCTAGGTAAGTATCTAATTTGTCTTTGTATTTTATTTTTAAATTCAATTTATGACAGGGCATGCCAAATCCATCAACTGACAAATAAAATTGACTGTTAATTGATAGAAAATTTGAATGCTTCCCCTCTGACAGTTTCCGAAAAAAAAATCGAGAAGATGGTGAAAATGTCGAAACTGACAGCGATAACATACGAACATTTACCTCGATCACGGAGAACTAAACTTTTACAGCCAGATTCTCCAACGCTAGTCCGGTCTAATTTGATAACCAAAAGATTTAAACTGACAACTGTAAGAATAAGACAACTAAATTTTATACTACGAATTTATTTCGGAGCTTTTTCGCAAATTTATCAAGAAAAGGACAATTTTAGTACTTACTTTCAACAATAATAGAACTAAATTCATTACAGCAACTCGTTCCAAGATGAAAAGATGAAAATCATTTGGAAACCAAGTAAATCGCTAAAATATCACAATAATTCATAAGTTTTTAATGACGACTTATTAACAATGACAGGACAAAAACCTGTCAAAACATAACTGATCAGCTATAATATCTTAATTTAAACCAGTACTAAATCTTAAACTTTCTTAGCGAATCTGAACGTTAAAGTTTTTTTTTGTATTTGTTCCTTATGGCGCACCTGGGCCTCTTGGCGCCATGGAGCATTGCATCACTTGCCCCCCTGCAAGTGCCGGGTCGTATATTCTCGAAGCTTCATTAGGTCAAGAAGCTTTCTGTACATGTTGATGTTCATTTTTCAGGTCATCAATTAATATACAAAATTTACATGGAAAGACCAGGCACTGAACTCTCCAGACAATACTTAGGGCACGAACCAGCAGATCCATATAACGCGAGTCTTTACCTTCTAAATACACACCATTCTCTTCACGATGTAAGACCGTTAACACCTGCTATTGTTGAAGTTGGTGGCATACATGTAGTCAACAGGAAACCGAAGAAATTACCCACAGTAAGTGCAAGTGTTTTTCAGCATTTTCTCACCAAAAATATTAAGATCATATTAATACCTGTTATTTATTTCAAGAGCGGATTTTACTAAATAGTAAAGTTCCATATATTTCGACATTAAAAATCATAATTTTACCATTTCGTATAAAAATGATAAATTAAAAAGAAACAGGATTAAAAAAATTATACTTAAAATATTACGCATTATAATATGATGTATGTTCGCATAAACTCTTATATCTAGAGCTAGTTCTAAGGTAACTTTATTTAACTGTTTTGATATGAAAGTACACATCATGCATCTATTATTTATTTAATAGTATAAAATACGCAAGTTAAGAATACGTGCATTTCTTATAAAAAAATTTCTATTATTTTATCAAAAATGCTCTATATATTTTTTTAAACTTATTGTTGTATACGGCTGTTCAAAAAAGTCTTTTCTAGACAATCAATGAACGAAAAAGTCATTAAAACTTCTAAACCTTCCCAAACAGATCCGATTTTGATGATTTTTTTAAATGTTTCTTAAATTAAATTATTCAAAATCAGAAACATAGTGATGGGGCAGATAATTTTTTAAACTCCAAATTTAAAATTAAAAAAAAATTGAGAAATATAAGTTTTTATATATTAAGTCCGATTTTCGAAAAAACGAAAATTTCTTAAGGGTTTTCGGAGCCGGTGAATACGAATACATTGTCAAAAAAAGGATTTTTCTTGAAATTGGGGGCAACAAAATAAACTTTTTTAATCAAAATTTTTTTTTAATAATGTGCCTAGTTTTGCAAAGAAATTATTTACCTATGTACAAATAAACACCGCAAAAAACAAAATTGGTACTCTAGTTACTGCAGCACCTATGAAACAGTATCATGAAACCTTAGATTAGCAAAACTTACAAAGCCTTTACTACATTCTCTACATGAATAATAATTAGGTACCAGAACCAAATGGAGTTCTAGTTATTGGTGCAATTATATCCAGTTTATCTCAAGCAAAAATTATTTACGATAGAACCACTAGTTACTGCATAATAGAAATGTAGGTATTTCCTTTTAACGTGAGCTCTCAAGTTAGAAGGTTTAAAGAAATTCAATTTGCATTCCCCACAATGTGCCATTTTAGATTCTCATCCTCAACACTTCTTGTGGATTAACGACTCTCTAAAAGAATAGTACTACCCCATACACAAATGAAAGTGTTTACAAATAACACAAAACACCAAAGCAAAACTAAACAGTATTTTTGGTACTTCTTTACTAAAGTTTTTGAACAATTTAAAATAAAAATTCTGTCACGTAGGCGATTCATTTTGACACATCGACATGGACAAGGAAAAAGGGTATTTTTTCGCAAGATCCCGTTGATTAACCGTGACCAGCCGGGAACTAGCAGTCACGTGATATCTCCATTGATATATTAAGTGACATACACGTGACACGCTATTCAAGGTAGATCAACGGGATCTCGCGAAAATCAAACCCAACCCAACCCAAAGGAAAACACAACCTAAATCGCATGCCCGCAGTTTTAAATCGATAGACGGGTTGGATGTTGCAGCAGCGTTGCCAGCTTGTTGTCAAAATCGTAATAAGTATGTTTCAATGTTTGATAGGCACAGTTACAATTATTATTAATATTATTATTATTAGTAATTACCTAAATACCTTAAAATAAAATTAGGTAAGCATGTATTTAATGTTTTGATAGGTAAGCTTGTAACAAAACCCGTTACCTCCGCCTATGTTAATATACATATAATATACTCGTTTTACTACGAGTCGCCGCCACTGTGCAGTTTTTTTGCAGAGTTTCGTTGCTCTGTCGTTTGACCAGGTAAAAAGGTTTAGCAGATCATTTTTACCATCGCTTGTGTCGTAGCCAGTCAGTTTTCTTAATTTCTTTCTCCCGAAATCTACAAACTGAAAGCGAACCTTTTGGTGACTACCAGAGCTGTAAAGTATTACTTTAGAGTCACTGCGTGCCTGGTCGTAAAAGGTAAAACAATTGCTATGATATTCTTACATAAAATATGTCAAGCTTATATTTATAATATGTATTCTTTTAAAATACCCTTTAGCTGGTAAATTTTTAACATTTCCTTTTTTCGTAAAAGATTGTAGATTAACAGAAGAATTAAACAACCTGTCGAGAAACCGAAACATTGCTTTTCATTACCAGCATTCGAACCAAAATCCCTGAGAAACCCACAAAGAGTTACGTTGCAACTTGACACCCAACGAGTCGCTGGTTTAGCAGAAATGGTTCCGACAAATACACCATTGGGAAATCAAGGACGAGGTCGCCGCAGCCTGAACCATAGTCACCAGGAATCTCCGCCTTTTTTCGGGTTCAGTAGCGGAGAACAGTCGCAACCAACAATACAAGGTACAAATTTTCCTTTTGCGCCCAGTCAATTTCAGCAGACAAATGGGGGAGCCCAAAACTTTCAGACAAGCAGTACAGGACCGCAAGGCATACCGGTGCAGCCGGTCAGCGTACCCCCATATCCACCAGAAGATTTTGTTAGGCTGGTTAATTCAATTGTAACATCACTTAATCATTTAAATTTAAATAATCATAATAATACAAATAGTTCGTCATGTAATGTAACAGGCACGAGTAACTCTAATGTAGTCGATGCTATAAAAATTTTACCAACTTTTGGAGATGACGGAACGTTGCATCCTATTGAATTTTTACACCATATAGAAAACGTGGTGGATGTACAAATATTACCTTACACAAAAATTGCTTTTGTTTTGAATAATTTGTTTAAAAAATCGGTTAAAACCTGGTGGGATGCATTTTACGATCAATTTCATAGTTACAGGGAATTTAAACAGGCTTTTATTAAAAATTACTGGGATGCAGATAGGCAAATAAAAATTAAACTACAATTGGAGGCAGGGCGATACGAGGAAGGTCAAGGGCTGCTAACCGAACATTTTAACAAATACGTTAGTTTAGCGAAGTATTTAGAACCACCATACTCTACAGTCGAACTAATTTGCATAATAGCCCGACATTTCCCTCCTAACGTCTCGTCTGTCCTTATAGGGGTGCAAACCCTAACCGATGCGCTGGATAGGCTACGACAGGCTGACAGTTATTTTAACAACACCGGTAGTAAAAACAAACAAAACTTTTTACCGGTCGAACAAAAAAATAATGGGTTAAAATTTAATAGTTTTAACCCCAAACCCCAATTCTCTAGGACCACGAAGCAAAATATTGCTACATTAGAACTGGACCTAGACAGTTCGGGAAACGGGGAAATCCTTCAAAAGTAACCCCCAATTTGAAGGACTTGTTTCTAAACGAGGGGGAGAGGGTGTCTCAAATATCAAACCACCCTAAAGAAGACCTACTAGAAGAATGTGATTTTGATCATCGGATTCTTGACAATACTTCCCCAAAAATAATCGTAGGAATTTTTGATTTTTGGTTTACTGCTCTAGTGGATAGTGGTAGCCAGGTTTCTGTTATTTCCGAGGAAATCTGGGTGCAGCTAACCCATTTTCATAAAGACATACCACATATTAAATGTGTAGGTATACGCGTGGTTGGGGCTTTTAAAAGTAAATTTAAAAAAGTTAGTTTGCAGGCCGAAATTCCTATATTTATAGAGGGTAGAAGATTTTTGCACGAATTTCTTGTAATACCAAATCTTTCGTGTCCAGTTATTTTAGGTTGTGATTTTTTACGACTTTATAATGTTTCGATAAATTTACCTGAAAAACATTTAAGTATAAAATGCAACAAACAATTTTTTATCGTGCCCGAAAAAAAATATCAGCACGGTGAAGAATCCTTATCAATAAACATTTGTAGTATTGTTAACAAAAACGATAAATTCCTTAACGACTGGTTCTCTTGTAAACTTAGCGTGAATATCGAAGCAAATAATATTTTAGAACATGAAAATAAAATTAATCTTTTGGAAAGCTTAACGAAAAATAATCCAAATACGAGTTTTTGTTCTAAACAGATAAATTCTCCCGAAATCGTAGAATCGATATCACATAATATTGAAAACGTTACTAACGAACAGCAACAACATTTTAAAAATCTAATAAACAATTTTAGTAGTATATTTTCAAATATACCGGGTCGCACAAAACTTTACGTACATGGAATAAAGCTATTAGACGATACGCCGTTTTTTATTAAGCCGTATCCGATACCGGTAGCACATCGGGATGCCGTGCAAAAGACTCTAACCCAGATATTAGAATGGGGTGTTATAGAGCGGACTCCTTCGCAGTATATATCGCCGATTATGACCACTATTAAAAAAGATGGTAGCGTGCGAGTATGCCTAGACGCGCGTCACGTAAACTCGGTGATGTCACCAGATTTTGAGCTACCTAAACCTATCGAGGAAGTGGTACGGTTAATGTCGGGTAAAAAATTTCTCTCTAGCATTGACCTTACACACGGATATTGGCAGATTCCACTGCACGAAGAAGACAGACAGTATACGGGTTTTATGGTCGGTACCCAAACTTATAGATTTTGTGTCCTCCCCTTTGGTATTAAAACGGCGGTGAGTGCATTTAGTCGCGCTATGGATGTCATTTTTGGATCGGCTTTTCAGGGTTTCTTGTTAAACTACTTGGACGATCTACTGGTCATGAGCGATACATTTGAAAACCATTTAAACCACCTTAACCGGGTTTTTAGCCGCCTAGCCTCGGCGGGATTGACGGTGAAACTGGAGAAATGTTCTTTTTTCCAAACCGAGTTACGTTATTTGGGTTACATTGTCAATGGGCAGAAAATAAGGCCAGACCCGAACAGAATCCAGGCTCTACAAGATTATCAACGTCCTGCCAATGTCAAACAGTTGCAGGCGTTTCTGGGGTTGTGTCAGTATGATAGGATTTTTTCGCCAAAGTTCGCAGAACTTTCGGCTCCGCTAACCTTACTGTTAAAGAAAAAAACAGCGTGGACGTGGAGTGACAGGCAGGAAACCGCATTCCAAGGCCTTAAGTCTCTTTTACAACGGGAGACACTACTGTATCATCCGATTTGTAATGAACCGTTCTGCGTCCAAACTGATGCCAGTGACGTTGGCCTCGCGGCAATTTTGTTCCAGACGATCGGGGGAGAGCGTAGAGTGGTAGCATATGCCTCGCGTCTCTTGTTGGACCGGGAAAAGAGATATTTTTCTACGGAAAAAGAAGTCCTGGCAGTCCTTTTTGCGTTGTCAAAATGGCGCATATATTTGTTAGGCAAGAAATTTTATTTGTATACTGATAATAGAGCGGCTACTTACATGAACCGGTGCCGATTAGTGTCGGAGCGAATTTCTCGGTGGGCGTTGATTATGCAGGAATACGATTTCGAAATAAAGCATATTCCTGGTCGCGAAAACATACCAGCGGACGCTCTTAGTCGTTATGCGGGGGCTAGGTATCCTACGCCAAAGGATAAATGTTTTAAGATTTTAAGTTTTTTCAAGCTACCTGATGAGTTCCAAAAACTAATTACAGAAATTTCGAAATTTCAAAGAGAAGATGAAAAGCTTCGGGTCATTAGGGATAATATAGATAAAGACCAGTCCTTACAGTCACGGTTTGTATTTCGTAACGATATTTTATACAAGATTGGTAAGGCGGAAGGTCACTACTTAATGTGTGTCCCTCGTATACTCACGGACAAATTTATTGATGTCTATCATTCAACTTTTGGGCATTTCGGGGTTTACAAAACGTGGCTACTTCTTAGAAATGAAGTTTGGTGGAACAATATGCATCGCGAAATTAAAAAACGCCTAAGGTTTTGCGAGATTTGTCAAAAAGCTAAAATTACTATCTTACCTAAACCACCTCAAATGCAAATAATACCTTCAGGTAAAGACGATATCGTAGCCACCGATATTTTGGGGCCGCTTATACGTAGTCGGGGAGGGGCCATGTACCTCTTTGTGCTAGTAAATTTATTTACGAAACATGTTCGGCTTTATCCCTTAAAAAAGGCCACTTCGCGGGCTATGTTGAATCGCCTTTTAAAAGATTATTTTTCTAAGAATACCGTGCCGTCGCGAATGCTCAGTGATAACGGTACGCAATATACGTCGAAACTTTGGCGTGAAACTTTGCAGGCGCAGAATGTGAAATTGGTCTATTCTTCGGTACGACACCCATGCGCAAATCCTTGCGAGCGCGTTATGCGGGAACTGGGTCGACTTTTAAGAACGTATTGTTCGGAACAACATTCGCGTTGGGCTTGGGAAGTGTCTCGCTTTGAAATGTTCCTAAATACCGTCGTGCATGAATCTACGGGTTTTTCTGCTAATGAACTTCAATTTGGGGAACCCCCTGTCTCCTTTTTGCCTTCGGAGTATCGGGGAAATACTACCGGCACCCTGTCACCAGCGGAAAAACTCATTTTGGCCGATGCCACATTACGGGGCCGTGCTGCCCGTCGAGCGGCGCAGTTTCCTGGCCGTCCTTTTACCGAATTTGAACCGGGTAATCTGGTTTTGCTGAGAGCAAACACCGTATCATCCGCCATTCGAGCTGAAACGAAAAAAATGTTATTGTTGTTCGAAGGCCCTTACCGGATAAAAAGAAAGGTTAGTGATGCTACTTATGTACTAATTCACCTTAATAATAATGTTGAAAGGGGTGTGTTTCATGCCTCGCATCTTAAAAAGTTTTTTGGTTCCTCTACGGCCTCTTCACCGAATTGGGAAAATTAAACGTTTCGAGGCCTAGCTGGAGGGGGGCGAAGATGTAACAAAACCCGTTACCTCCGCCTATGTTAATATACATATAATATACTCGTTTTACTACGAGTCGCCGCCACTGTGCAGTTTTTTTGCAGAGTTTCGTTGCTCTGTCGTTTGACCAGGTAAAAAGGTTTAGCAGATCATTTTTACCATCGCTTGTGTCGTAGCCAGTCAGTTTTCTTAATTTCTTTCTCCCGAAATCTACAAACTGAAAGCGAACCTTTTGGTGACTACCAGAGCTGTAAAGTATTACTTTAGAGTCACTGCGTGCCTGGTCGTAAAAGGTAAAACAATTGCTATGATATTCTTACATAAAATATGTCAAGCTTATATTTATGATATGTATTCTTTTAAAATACCCTTTAGCTGGTAAATTTTTAACATTTCCTTTTTTCGTAAAAGATTGTAGATTAACAGAAGAATTAAACAACCTGTCGAGAAACCGAAACATTGCTTTTCATTACCAGCATTCGAACCAAAATCCCTGAGAAACCCACAAAGAGTTACGTTGCAAGCTTATATTAATTGTTTTAATAACAAATTGGTCAGATTTAAATTAGTGAGCCAGAATTTGCGACAACCTGACACCCGGCGCGGCGGCGTTGACAACCACGCGTGCCACGAAAGCGATATTATTGGTGGGCCGTCGACAACTTGTGTCTCTTTTTACCTTCCTCACGCGCGTATGTTTGTTTCTCTCTTAGCTTTAATGCATTTTATGTAGTCCATATACACCTATGAGGTCAATTTAAAATACGGCGGGTCCGGAGCAAGCTTGGCCTGATCACCGTTATATACGGTGGCTCAATTCTTTCGTGGGGAGTTTATAACTTTTTTGAAAGAAAAGATTATTTTTCGGTTTTAAAAAATAAAAAAATAAATTACTAGGTAGATCATAGAAAATTTTAGGTGGGTCATTGACCAAATGACCTTATGGACGGGCCGCGCCTGCTCGTATGTTCGTAGTAAAAAAAATGTTTCTTCTCTTAGGTCATTGAACGGTGGACAAACGAATCAACGGCCGGGCTAATATACTTCAGCTTGGGATCCTTAGTTAAAGGACATACTTTTCCAGAGGAGCAGCTTAAAGTTTTCACAAAAGTATTTGCCAAATTACCTCAAAGGATATTATGGAAATGGGAAAATGAAACGATGAAAGGAAAACCTGATAACTTAATACTGACTAACTGGGCTCCCCAGTTTGACATTTTATGTAAGTGTATTTAACAACTTGATGTACGAAAACCCAGCTAATTGTTTTGGTGGCATTCGATTAAGCAAGAACAGCTAGAATTTTTCGCGTTCTTTCGTTTTGATTATTTTCATATACAGGGTGTCCGTAAAGTCTTAGTATGGGCAAATATCTTTGTTATTAGTAAAGAGAAAGACACCAAATTTTAGGGGTGTCCTACTGGTTAATAAATTTACTTTTCATGTAATTTAACCTTTTTAACCCCCTTGAGGGATGACGCTAGGGAATTCAGGTGAACAATTTGTAAGACAAGCCTATATCGTGTGGTATTTCATTTTAAAGTTTTCAAAAAAAAACATTTTACCGTAAACCCGAGGTTGGGTGTATCTTAATTCGTTTATGACCTACAAATTTTTACAGATAAAAATTGTTTTATTCACTAATTAGTTCATTATTTTATTGAGGCATTAAAATCGTTTAACAAAGGAGTTCCAAAGGAGTTCTTTTTTATACTATAATGTTAAAAAAAATATGCAAATAACTGATACAATGAGGTATTCAAAACTGTTTTTTTTTTCAATTGTATAAATAAATTTCATCCTTCCTTAGAGTTTGCCCTGTTTATGCTTAGTTTGGATTTTGCGTTCTTTAGGCGTTCGATTTGTTTTCAGTTCATTTTTAATTAAAAAATGATTCGTAACGACGAAGACAGTTCAAATATTTTTTTTCTATGGACAGTCGCATCGTAATTTTAACGAAGCAGCTAGACTTTTAATGAATCTTTTCCAGATAAGCCGGTTTCTCCTAGTAATGTAAGAAGTGTTGCGTCTAAGTTTATTACCGACTTTACCGTGAAAGATGTGCCACAAAGCGGTCGTGCATCAGTTAAGACCGATGAATTTTAGGTTCAAGTTCTTGGAACAACTATGGTTGAACTAAAAATTTCATTCATACACGGTATCTTGTGCAAGAACTAAACGATGATGATCTTGCGGCAATAATAGTACCGAACTTGCTTTACCGGTTATGTTTTAGTGACGAATCAAGTTTTTTTTTCTGAATGGTACAGTCAATAGACACAACTGCAGATATTGATCCGAGAGTAATCCTCATTGGTTTGAAGAAACTCACACTGAACATCCTCAGAAACTAAATATATGGACTGGAATCCTAGGACGTAAAATAATTGGTCTTTCGTTTATTGACGGGTCTCTTAACGTGCCTTTTTTATTTAAATCTTCTGGGAGAGGCTATTTTACCTGCGCGTGTAACATCCATTGCAGAGGAAAATGAAAATTATGATCCATTTTACCAACAAACTCCTTAGTTTTATTTACCTGTCCAGGAATTTCTAATGAATTCCCGGAGCGCTGGATTGAGCCTCGTGGATTTACTGAATGGTCATTTCGTTCTCCGGACCTTGCCCCTCTTGATTTTTTCCTTTGGGGATACTTAAATCAAGTATAACTAACAAAGTCCGAAATTTGGATGAGTTATGCCAAAGAATTGTCAACGTCTGCCAAGAAGTAACGCCTGCCATTCTCGAAAATGTTAGAAGTGAGTTCCAAAATGGAGTTTATTACTGCCAAGAAGTTCATGATGGTCATTTTAAACAACTTTTAAAGTAATACGAGAAATGAAGGTATTTAAATTTTTACTTGTTTTCATTTTTAATTTTTGAAGACTCGTCGTTTAAAACCGAATAAAGATACGGATATAGGCGCCCATAGGGAGGGGTAAGGGGCGCAGTTACCCCCTCCCTTGGGGTCGGGTTCTACAATGGTTTTCAACAACTCGCAACTTCGTGATTTTGTAACATACGGTTTTTTGACTGGTTGCCCCCCGCCCCCCCTGAAATTTACTCTATGGGTTTGATTCTAAGCGTCGCCCCTCATGGGGGTTGAAAAAGTTAAATTACATAAAAAAGTAGATTTATTAACAAGTAAGACACACATAAGATTTGGTGTCTCTATCTTTACTAATAGCAAAGATATTGGCCCACACTAAGACTTTTCGGACTTTTTTATATATTATTATTTTTTTCTCAGGTCATCCAAACACAAAACTTTTTATTTCGCATGGAGGTCTTTTGGGTACCACAGAAGCAGTACATTGTGGGGTACCTATTCTAGTCATGCCTCTATTTGGTGATCAGCTGCTGAATGCCAGATCTTTGGAGCGAAATGGAGCTGGGGTTATACTGACACTCCGAGAAGCTACTGAGGAAAAGCTCAGCGAAGCTCTGGAAAAAGCTTTAAGTCTAGAGTAAGTACGAGTATTATACTTCGAACAACAAAAAGTATTTACCATTACACTGGTGACTGTTTTGACTTTAATTATTATTTTAAAATATGCATAGATATCGACTCACTTCACACTTTTTCTTCTTTGAATGCATTTGTTTTATAAAACAAGACGTCAGTTTAATTAAGGCCATCTGATTTGAATTAGGTTAGGAAAATAGTCCTTCAAAAAATATAGTTTCTTTGTTTAAACTAACAACTGGTTTAAAAAAATGCATTCGATTTCAAAAGTGTGAGGTGGATCAATTTATATGCACGTTAGTGTATTATTACTTGACTGCGGAAGGCCAAGGAGGGTAATTTTTAACAGTCTATGTATGTTTCTACCCGGCGCGGCTCGTGAATTTTTTTACAGGTGGGTCAAAACTTTGTGGGCAACTAATGATATCAACGCAATAAGCAAAATACACTTTTTTCATTAAGGAAGGTTTTTTAATAATGTGCCAAGAAATTATTTACCTACAAATAAACACCGCAAAAATCATGTAATAGGTCCTGCAGTGCGTTGAACATTGCTACTCTAGATGTTTATGGCTTTTTTCTATGTGTTTTAGTGCTCTAGATTAGTAGATTTTTAGCGGCTTCCCCTTTTAGTACGTTTAGCGTCTCCTCAATAGAGGTCGCGCCTTGTACTAAAAGCCCAGAATAAATAGATGATGACGTTTATTATGAGCTAAAAGCATGATTATTCGTAAAATAAAATTAGAAACGCTGCCAAAACTCAGTGTTCTTTAGTAAATACAAAACTGGCGACTAGACATAGTAATACGATCTTTGTCTACGCACGTGCAGGCTGCCATTTTAAAAATATTTTATCGAGGAACAAGTGCTAGCTTGTTGCCAATACACTTTTTAGAGCCAATCTAATTTTTTAAATAACAAAAAGTTTACCCCAACACTCGCTGAGACTCTACCTCTGGACTACGCTGGTAGGTAGGAAAACCGGTCCGACGCGATATTTGATGACTAGCGCTGGCATGGCTGTGACCGTATTTATAAATTTTTATGTTTAACCGCTAATTAATAATGCATTAATACAATGCAAATACAATGCGCATATTAGCTACCTAATTAGTTTTTCTTTTTCCAAACCAAACGTTTCGAAAGAGTATATTTTACGGGCGGTTGGAGAGTATTTCCATAGTGACAGTGGCCCGATATTATTGGTGGGCCGTCGACCAATTGTGTCTCTTTTTAACTTCCTAAAGCGCGTATGTCTCTCTCTTAGTTTTAATGAATGTATATCGTCCATATGAGGTCAATTTAAAATACGACCCGGAGCAAGTTTGCATAATCATTCGACGATGGCTTATTAAAAAATAACTTGGGAGTTGAAAATGTCTAGCCTATTAAAGGAAACTACTGCGAAAAACAAAAGTTACTTACTAAAAGTTAAATCGTTTTAATCATACTACGTTTTCACAATTTAGAGAATCTTATTTATTTCTTTTTATTTGAACTTTGTTTTATGCATTCAATTTTTTTTAATAATTTACTTATTTGTACTAATATACATTTTTTATTTTGTAGAACAAGGCAAAAAGCAAAATACTTATCACAGCGTTTTAGGGATCGTTTAGTTTCTCCAATTGAAACCTCGATATACTGGGTGGAACATATTGCCAGACATCGGGGTGGCCAACATATGAGATCTGCTGCCGTCGATATGCCTTTGTATCAGTATTTATTGTTAGACGTAGTCGCATTTTTATTATTTCTTAGTTTTGTTATAGGGTTTGTGATTTATAAAAGTCTAAAGTTAATATTGCGGCTATGTTTTAAATCGAAAGAAAAAGTTAAAAAGTCCTAATATTGCCACAAACATTGTTATTAAGTAGTTTCTATTTATTCTTTTGTAAAATTTAACTAAATAAATAAATTTTGTTTATATTATAGTATTTCTTGTTATATTTTTCTACGACCGGGTCCGTTTTCAATTAGTTTAACGGAAATCTGTAGGTCTTCTCTCAAATTGCAAATCCAAACCCCGTAAAAAGATTCAATGAAAAAACCATTGAGGGCTTGAGGGTTGCAATTTTCAACCCCTTTCGAGGGTAGCAAATGAAACCTTTGAAAACGTAAAATTACATCCCAAATTTCATTCCTCTATGTTTCTTCAAATTTAAGAAATACAAGAAAAACTGAACTTTAACTCTTACCTCTTCAAAGGGATGTAACTCCGATAGAAGACTCTTTTGAAAATAAGTTTATATGGAAGACCCCTGGAGAAATAAGGGGCGTTTTACCTTCCTTACCTCCATTTACTGTGAACTATTTCCCCGGGGTTGCTGGTTCATTGGGCTTTTCTGTAATCTCTTTCAGCTGCTTCTTGTAGGTATTGAAAGACATCAATTTCCGTTAAACACTATATTGACTGTTATTTACATCCCTTGGGATTTCACCAGCCCTTTAAGAGGATGTGTGGGGTGGTACCACCTCGGTCGAGGAAGAATTCCTCTACCACCTTCCAATGACAATCACAAAATATCCATGGTCGAAGCGGGATTCGAACCCGCGCCTCACAATTGCAAAGCTGGCGCCGTACTATCTCGGCCACTGGAGACCCATTCGGCCACCGGAGACCCAAACTTGCTTGCATTCCAATGTTTTTACTTTTGTTGTAAATAAAATAATATTATTTTTAATTTTGTTAGGTTGAAAATAATTCAGAAAATAACTACCTCTATGGTTATATTATTTTTAAACCCACAAAAGGGTTTGCTATTTAAACCAAGAGAGAAGTGTTAAACTGTGTGATTGAAGAAAAGTAAGCAAAAGGAAATTTAGAAAAATATATATATTTTTATAGAAGACTATAGTAGGAATACGGTTTTAATTATAATGCTATAAAGCAGGGTTTCCCAACCTTTTTTGCGTCGAGCCACCCAGGATTATAAATAATGTTTACATGCCCCCCTTTAATAATTTTTTTCGTGACAAAAACCAAACGCACCATATTTTAACAACATTTACTTGTCAATTATAACTTTTAATTTATACAAAGTAAACTTTAATCTAGTTTAACGAAACGAAGAATAAACTTTTTTTATTACTATATAGTATTGTCAAACAAATGATTTATTTTATTAGTATTAGTGTTACTAGTGAGATACTTGAGCTTGCATGTTCTGTATCAGCCGGTCGATTCCAGGTTCAGTTTTTGCCAGAGCTATTTTCAGGTCGGTATCGACGGCAAGAATACTTCGCTGCTTAGTTTTGATTAAAACCAGAGCTGAAAAACTTGTCTCACACAAATATGTCGAGGAAAACGGAACAAGTGTTCGCAAAGCAAGAGAGGCAACTTTTGGATTAACATTAGCATGACTGACTGATGGATGTTACGTAAATAATTAGGCGAGACCGAGCGGGAATCGCGGGACGAGCGCCCCGCATGTTGAATTATGATTATTAGGTACTTGTCGAAACTTGTAAAGTAGCGACGACCGACGGCTTCGCGTTGTGGAACAGAGACCGACTGAATCAGTGAATGTGATATTATATTAATCTATACGTTTAATTGACTTTTTTTCGAAAATGCAAAACATTCCGCGCCCCCCTCGCCATCTCTCTACGCCCCCCTAGGGAGGCGCGCCCCACTGGTTGGGAAATCCTGCTATAAAGAATAGTTTATTACCAACAAGAATTCCAGCAATAGAATATTATGTTTGTAGAAGTCTAACAACAAAATAATGTTATAAAGAGTAATTTTGTTATGGTATTGAAGATGAAAGGTATATTTTTTGGTAAAAGCCACATTATTAATGATGGACTTTATTTTTCCTACATTTTTTATAAGTGTTTGTAAAGGTAGGTATCTGCTTAGTAAGCATTATGATAAATACGATGCCCATCTGCAATAAAAGTGTATATAGTTTTATTTCAAAATAGTTTTTGGTGTTTTTTTGAATTTTTAAATTTCAAAATTCCTTAATATTTGATTTCAACAAGAGCCACTAATCCAAAAACAACCTTAATATTCATTCTCTATCTCATCAGTACTTAAGTCAGTTATTAAAATTCTTGACAACCCTAACAAATTTATTCTTTCAAGTTTCTTATGTTTTTTTGGCGTTTCTAAACTCTTGATACTTTAATATTAATTTATTTCTCCCCGTTACATAATCCAACCCCACCACCCTATCTACTTCTTCCTTTCGTTACTTACTTCCCCCTTAAATACATACTACCAACATTACACATTTATACGAGTGATTTAAGCTCCTAGCATTTCTTTAATGTTCAGGTATTTTGAATTAGTTTTATTTCTTTCTTATTTCCGGACTCCCCAGACTTTTCCCTTTAATTTAATATTTAAATATAACATAACTTATCCCCAACATTTTTCAAAGAAGTAAAATTTACAAATCATTAGTCTTTGATATCAAAATCTGAATTTGGCGCATTTATAACCAAACTTCACTCCAGGTCTATTTTGAAATGGTTTTATAAAATAATTGTTTGATCTTGATTGTGATGTAAAAATATTTTAATACGTTCTGCTGTTGTTCATTCCAATGAATTTCTGACTGGCATCCTGACAAGTGAGTAATAATACCCTATAAAATAAATTAAAAAAAAAATCAACTTTGAATTTCAAAATTAAGTTGACTCTAAGTTAAACTCTTAATCTTCATCTAAACTTGTTTATTCCTTACTTTCAGGGAGCACTGATGATGACCTATAGGGTCGAAAGCACTCTGCTAATAAATTAATAAAAAAATTTGCACTTAATACAAAGCTTTGTATCATTCATACTTAAAAAACGCACACAGCGCCTTCACACATTCCTTACATATAAGCCATTAACACGAAGTAAGTGGGTGACTATATATTTCGCCGGGTTATAAATAATTTTGGAATCCCTGATTGCTCTAAGATGTAAATAGTGGTACCTCGTACTGCTTTCTAAATCAATATATTTTATTAATCGCACTACAAACCAATAAATACAACGGCAACGCCACTGGTAGATGTCGTATCTCGCACAGATCTAGTTATACCAGTATTACTGTTGTTTAAAATAAATATTAGCAATGAAATGATGAGACTAAAAATAAAATTAAAAATAGCTTAAACCGCTGTAGGTGAACGACGCGTCCCGACGCGGGTATGGTTTGCTTTACCTCTCCGTTACACAATATGGCTTTCCTTAGCAAGGCTAAATTCTCATTATTTTTAATTTTTCCATCAAGCAAATTTTCTTCATAAATTGTATTCCTAGCTGTCTTCCTAGCTCACTTCAGTAAACGAGTTTTTATAATTGTGTAAAAAATAAATGGCGACTATGATTGTATGAATGAAAGTCTACTTGTCAGGGGTACATATAAATATGCAAAAATTGAGAATAAATTCTCTAACCACCTGAAAATTCCTTATACAATAAGGATTTCAACAAATAATGGCAAAACAGCTATTCTCCGGGCTATATGCCCCTCCGAGCGCTGAATTACATGCCAAAATTTGCCGTATTTTCTTCTAACACAGTTAGATAAGAAAATACTAATGTTTCGAATGCAAGAAACTACCAGGAAGAAGGAAGCTTTTTCTTTAGTTAGAATGTCGTCACCTGCAGACCGGTTTCGAACTCATTGGTTCTCATCAGTACAGGATAGACGAACATACCAACCTTCCGAAAAAGTAATCCCTTAAAGCTACAACTGTCGTACTGCATAAGCAGTGAGACACAGGCAGCGCCATCCATAAGCAGTTTCAAGCATTCAGAGTAGAGTTTACCGTAAGGTAAAATTTTCAAACGTATGAATGAAAGTCTACTTGTCAGGGGTACATATAAATATGCAAAAATTGAGAATAAATTCTCTAACCACCTGAAAATTCCTTATACAATAAGGATTTCAACAAATAATGGCAAAACAACTATTCTCCGGGCTATATGCCCCTCCGAGCGCTGAATTACATGCCAAAATTTGCCGTATTTTCTTCTAACACAGTTAGATAAGAAAATACTAATGTTTCGAATGCAAGAAACTACCAGGAAGAAGGAAGCTTTTTCTTTAGTTAGAATGTCGTCACCTGCAGACCGGTTTCGAACTCATTGGTTCTCATCAGTACAGGATAGACGAACATACCAACCTTCCGAAAAAGTAATCCCTTAAAGCTACAACTGTCGTACTGCATAAGCAGTGAGACACAGGCAGCGCCATCCATTAGTATTTTCTTATCTAACTGTGTTAGAAGAAAATACGGCAAATTTTGGCATGTAATTCAGCGCTCGGAGGGGCATATAGCCCGGAGAATAGCTGTTTTGCCATTATTTGTTGAAATCCTTATTGTATAAGGAATTTTCAGGTGGTTAGAGAATTTATTCTCAATTTTTGCATATTTATATGTACCCCTGACAAGTAGACTTTCATTCATACGTTTGAAAATTTTACCTTACGGTAAACTCTACTCTGAATGCTTGAAACTGCTTATGGATGGCGCTGCCTGTGTCTCACTGCTTATGCAGTACGACAGTTGTAGCTTTAAGGGATTACTTTTTCGGAAGGTTGGTATGTTCGTCTATCCTGTACTGATGAGAACCAATGAGTTCGAAACCGGTCTGCAGGTGACGACATTCTAACTAAAGAAAAAGCTTCCTTCTTCCTGGTAGTTTCTTGCATTCGAAACATTAGTATTTTCTTATCTAACTGTGTTAGAAGAAAATACGGCAAATTTTGGCATGTAATTCAGCGCTCGGAGGGGCATGTAGCCCGGAGAATAGCTGTTTTGCCATTATTTGTTGAAATCCTTATTGTATAAGGAATTTTCAGGTGGTTAGAGAATTTATTCTCAATTTTTGCATATTTATATGTACCCCTGACAAGTAGACTTTCATTCATACGTTTGAAAATTTTACCTTACGGTAAACTCTACTCTGAATGCTTGAAACTGCTTATGGATGGCGCTGCCTGTGTCTCACTGCTTATGCAGTACGACAGTTGTAGCTTTAAGGGATTACTTTTTCGGAAGGTTGGTATGTTCGTCTATCCTGTACTGATGAGAACCAATGAGTTCGAAACCGGTCTGCAGGTGACGACATTCTAACTAAAGAAAAAGCTTCCTTCTTCCTGGTAGTTTCTTGCATTGGAAACATTAGTATTTTCTTATCTAACTGTGTTAGAAGAAAATACGGCAAATTTTGGCATGTAATTCAGCGCTCGGAGGGGCATATAGCCCGGAGAATAGCTGTTTTGCCATTATTTGTTGAAATCCTTATTGTATAAGGAATTTTCAGGTGGTTAGAGAATTTATTCTCAATTTTTGCAGACTATGATTGTAACGAATTCATACGGAAAACTTCTTTTAATAGGCAATATGCATATACCTAGTGCAAACAAATCTGAATTTTGTTTGTATACTCTACATAAATTAGATATTTATATCAGTTATTTACATCAATTTATTTTCGATGTTATTAAGAAATACAAAGATTTTAAAATTTAACAATTTTCGTAACAAAATCAATTCTTGTAAAACGTGATCTCATTGGTTGTGACGTCACATGTTATAAAAATAAATTGGTTATTATTGCTGGTGTATTGTAAAGTCTAGTGTTAATGAATTGTCTTGATTGTGAGTAAAGACTTGCAGGTATTTGTTTAAGAAATATTAATTGTAATGTGATAATAAGCTCCAGATAAGTTTTTTTTATTTATCTTTTATTGTTCGATCTTTTTGTTTCAAAAATACTTATTTTATTAAACATACGTTTTTTATAAAATCATTTTGTCGAGTATATAGATTTTTGAAAGACGCTTTTTTAATATTCCAGTTCTTAAAAAACAAAATAAACCGACTGCGAAAGACAAGAGTTGAACTAAAAAGAGATAAAGAAAATTTTCCAAATGGTGAATGAGAATAATAGAGCGATTATATATAAAACGATTTCCCGGGCAGTGAGTGTAAATGACTTAAAAACATGCTGGAACGCACGATCTGGCACTTCAATTCTACCGACTGGGATGGTCTTCGCAACTTCTTCTCTGCATTCCCTTGGATCCCGTCATTTCTTTCACTTCCCATCCCTTCGAAATTTGCTCTCATGTTACAGATATCATTCAAGTAGATACTGAAAGTTTCATTCCACATCCGCCAGAAGCTTAAACTTCGCCATCAAAAGCCTTGGTTCTCCAAGGTCTGTGATAAAGCCAGACTCAAAAAACTCCAAGCTCGCAAAAGGTTTCTTCAAAATCCTACACCTAAAAATCGCCAGATTTTTACCGAGGAAGAAATCAGTACAATCAAACTATCTCGGAGTCCAAAAATGATTTTGACAACCGCATCAACGATAAAGTGCTTTACTGCTCCAATGACAGCAAATCTTTCTGGTCACTTGCCAAAAACATTAGTCAAAACTTCTGTAGAAGCTCTGTTCGTTCTGTAACATCCGACAACGAAATTATCTCCTCCTCTACCTCTAACGGGAAACAGAAACTATTTGCCAAACAGTTTGCTGCCAATTCCACCCTTATTCCTCCTGCCAAATTCGGTCTTCCATCCGTCACGCTAGTATCCCACAAAATGACCGACATAATACTTAAGGTTGTTGTGAAACTGGCTTTTCACAATGCTCTTTCACCGGTAATAGACGTAGGAGGAACAAGTTGGGAAAACTGCCATAAGGACATTTCATCTCTAAGAAACAGTAGGGTCCGTGAGTGAAGGCGCCTGATTTTCTTTATTGATATCATCCATATATTGATTTGAATTTCAGACTTGATTTTGTTTGAGCCGCTTGGTCCGGTGATGTAAAATATCTGGGAATCCTTCATGATCCCTAGTGGGCTATCGATCATCTAGGGTACCGGTCAAGTGCGCAGCTAGCCTCGACTCTGTAAATGTCGAGTGAAACAGAAAACAAGGCTGTTTGCGTCTTGAAGAACAAATTGCAAACAAAAGGGCGTACGCATCTAAGGAGCGTATCAATTTAAACCCTGGGAGGGGATTTAGGATCCTTGGTGAAAGAACCCAACCAATGGGGACAATATTGAATCTTTTCTGGAAAACGAATCGGGGGAAATCGGTGATGTGCAGGACGGCTTTCCCCGATATTCTTCGCCAACTGTGAAAGTAGTCACTTCATAGTAGAAGCCGGGAGCCGGGAGGGACTGTTTTTCGCCCCAACCACGTTTAGGGAATTCTCTGCAGAGGTTCTCTGGGAATGAAATTATTTACCGAATTAAAGTGAGGGTCGAAATTGTGCGACAAGGTCAAACAAGTTCAAAAGATTATCCTGTCCCTTGATACCAAAAAGTCCTCTAGATAGCATACCAGCAATAATTGTTCTTAAAAAATGCAGTCAGGAACTTGAACCCATGTTAACTCGTCTTTTCCAGACCTCCTATGACAAGGGTATCTACCCAGACAGCTGGAAGACTACTCGTATGCAGCCTGTCCCAAAACAAGTTTCTAAGTCCCTTCCATATCCAGAGACATAGACATCTATAGATATGGATCTCTCTGTTCTCTGTTGTCAGAAAAGTTATGGAGAAAGTCATCAACGTACAAATTCTAAAATATCTAGAAAAAGACAAACTCATCCACGACAGACAGTACGGATTTCGTCATCAAAGATCCACATCTGATCTCCTTACCTCTGTCACATACAACTGGAACAAGTCTCTCGAATTTCGCGGCGAATGCCAGATTGCTGCGCTTGGTATTTCCAAACAAACTACCTTTTTGTGGTCTTCCACTCAAACTATATACCTGGATCGGTAGCTTTTTCTCTAATCGGCGCATATCTGTCGTGGTGGACGGTCACTCATCTAACTTTCAGCCTATCAATGCTGGCGTACCCCAACCTTATTTATTTTTCACATTAATGGCATGCTCTCTTCAACTACCAATCTCGTCCACAGTTTCAATGACGAAAAATCAAAAAAAAACATTAGATCCGTTTTAATACAAAGTATTATAAATAAGATTAACAAATCAGTAAGTGCATAAAACAAGATATGTTTGTATGTTCTACATACAGACAAATCTACGTAAAAGAAGCATGCTTAAAACAACAAACATTTTGTCTCTTTCTACCACATTTGTCATCCACAACAAGGATTGATTGTCTTATCTAATATGTAAGAGCTGTGAGAGTTCGCAGGCTTCATTAAGTGACCTCAACATAAATCTGGCTCTATTCCTCATGAAATATTTTAGATCCAATCTACCGGAGAACATCGCAGCTTATAAACAAGGTAACTTGGGAACATGTTACGTTATCTCTAGTTGGATTAAATTCAAGATAAATTGGGGTTCGAGTTAATAGTTATTGTTGAATATTGGTCAAGCGCAAGTCGGGTTTCTTTTTTTAAGATCTCGTATTGGTTTACTGGTACATAGTCGACAAGTTATACAAGAATTTTTCTGAAAACAATTTTGCAATTGTTTTTCGAAAGGCATATTTTAAAAATACAGGGTATTATGAAATTCACTGTGTATATTGGAAAGGGTGTTTCCTGGGGTAGTACACAGATATTTCCAATACTTTTCTTCCCTCAAATCGTACATGTTTTTTTGTTGTATGTTTCGAAAACATAATGGTATGACAATGGGTTGTAGATCAACGTAAGAATTATGGTGTACACACAGAAAACAATAATAATTAGTTTATTAAACAGATTTTTATTCATAGAATAAGAGTTACGATTTCAACAATAAAGTAGGCTTAAAAAATTAAACATAATATTAAAATTTAAACATAAAAGTATGAAATACTCGTACCTAAACAGAATTAGAACCACTTTTTTAAAACTGTTTCGTATTATATTTTTAACATATTATATAACGTGACAGCTCTACTTTCGTACCGAAGAATAAAGCTGGAAATCAACTTATTCCGCAATGTCACGTAGTGCTTCTGGAAACAAACTGCACACACCCCTCAATATCGGAGAGTCTGTCGAGTTTAATTCCCTAAAGACGCTAAAACCCATTTGGTCTTCATTTACTTCAATCAGAATCGTAAAACTTTTATGCCCTCGAGGCATTAGTTTGACATGCGCTGGTAGAGTGAAAAATGATGTCGACCGTATTTGGAAAAGTTTAATGCTTTAAAACTATTTTTTAAAACTTTAGAAATGCGAGATATTTACGTGAAACTAAACTTTCGAAGTAAATGGAACTTTGGTGGAAAATAGAAGAAAAATAATGGTTTTTATTAAACGTGGGGTGATGGTAGACATGAAATAGGTATTTTAATTGGGAAGCATATTGCTTAAGTCAATTATACAGGTTGGCCCACGGAAAACTTTCCACCGAGGGTTATTTTCCTATAAATAAATAAATCAAAAAACGCTCGGACTAGTTCACTTTAGTTTTCAGGGGAACATATTTGTTTGGTATTTTCACCATCCCCGCTTGAACCATTAAGACAGATTGGCTATCATCCTTAAAATCTTAAATGGGGAGGGGGTCGAGTGGTTGACTTGCCTTTCCTATGTCGTTGAAATCGGATGAGTAGTTTTCGGGAAATTAAATGCTGATGAAATTTGGGTTGAAATATAAACAAAATGCTCAATACGCATAAACATGGCAATACTGTAACAATAGGTCTTTGGAATTGAACTTGTTCTGTCGAAACAAGGGCTATTATTACTTTGTTGTGGATATCGGTTAAATTCCTAGTAAAACTAATAATTTTTCTATAAATTTGGTTTCCTTCAATTACGCATTAAGATGATGTATACTCTTGGAAATAGAGTGGAAATTATTTCACTTCTCTTTAGAAATAACGATTGTGCTAGAACTTATAATAAATTACACCCAAATCGGCACCTGTCTCAAATTTACGTGCGAGAATTAGTGGCGAAATTTCGTGAAACAGGTCAGTGCTAAACAAGAAATATTGAAAATCCTGTAAGAAATAAAGCTGTAGAAGTTGCAGTTTTGGATCATATTGCAATTAATTGATCCCACACTTAGTACGAAGAAAATATCAGAAATGTTGGGTATTTCGCATGCAACCATCTAGAGAATTTTTTTAAAATCATACATTCCATCCCTGCAAAATGAAACTGGTTCATATACTTAATGAAGATGATACCGATCGCCGTTTGGAATTTCTTGAGTTAGTGAGTGAAACAATCATTCATGATCCACAAATTGTTTTTAACATTATTGGTTACTCAGATGAATGCCCTTTTTTCCCTCATGGTACTGTCAACCGACATAATTGCAGGTATTGGGCGGATTTCAACCCTAGAATCTTTAGAGAAGTACATACTTACCATCCACAAAAATTAAATGTGTGGGCTGGAATTTTTCAGGGCCGTATTTTCTTCCTGGCAATGTAACTGGTGAAGTGTACCTAGACTACCTAGAGTTGTTGGAAACCACTATTGACCCTGCTATAATGAATGCTATTGTAGAGAATGCCATCCGCCAGAAAATCTAAATGTACAGTGAGATGGAGCACCCCACACTATGCATTTCCTGTAAGGATGACAATTTTCTAAGAAGATGAATTGGGAGAACAGGTCCTGCAAGATCTCCTGATCTACCGTATTACGGTTTGCTTTATTGTACGAAATTAAAGTCTTATTATAATAGGAGTTACAACGAATAGTTTAGTTTTATGGTATCGTCCTACTTTTTTGGTCATATTCCCTTATTTCTCGAACGTTTTATTTTGAGTTGCTTTTCTATCCAGTTCATTCGGTCACAATTTTTCTTAACCTCGAATTTAATTTTTATAATTTTTCCGTCACAGTCGATCCTGGATTCAGTCTTGTTTTTGCCAGTCCGTGTTGTTAATCCCTAGGGAACTTACGTCTGGATTGTTGGGTGTGAAGACGTCTTGAGCCATGTAACGATGGAACCTGCTGTCTCTTTGAGACTCGGATTCTTGACCTTTACAAAATTGGCGCAGTATTGGTTCCTACCTGTAATCACAGGTGTGCATTTCGTGGAGTATGAAATGTTGGATTCCGTTTTCTTGTGGCTTCATGAGTTGGACGCTAGTGCTCGGACTTGGTATTGGGTTTTTGCATTCCAACAGTATTAGCTTGCCCCGTGGTTTGAACTTAGTAATTCGGACAGGTCTTGAAGCTACTATTATTTAAGGGAGTACTTCCTAATTTGTAGTTAAGTTGGATAAGGGATAACAACCTTTTTTTAATATTTAGTTTTGTTTTGAGCCGAGGTCACCTATGGTGCATAAGTATTAACCTAAAGGTTTCTAGTGTTTTTTCTTGGTTCGTAATTTTCGTATCTTTAGGTTTGTGTAAAAGCGTACCAAATTGGGTGCACTCATACTAACTAATAATGAATGTCGGTTTATTGACATGGAAAAATGTATTTAGTTATTGGTATTTTGCCGTTGTTCATTGGTTAAGTTAATTTTACTTGCAGAACAGTGAGCCAATGGGTTAAAGGGAGTACCACCGAACCAAAGCTTTCGAAAATGTACCAAATTTGGTACCAAAGCGTGCTCAGAAACACCGCTGCTTGCTTTTAACTACGGTTGCGTCGTTGCTTTGGGAAAAATCGATACCCGAATTTTGAGATGATGGGTGTGGCACCACGAGCTTTATTCCTTTTTCACCAACATTTCGCCGTATTGTAAGCACCAGCGTACCATCGTCTTAGAAATACACCAAAAATTGGATTTTGGAATTCGGTGCCATTAGTTTTCTTCCGCTTTATTGTGTTACTTGCCTTTTTGGCGTTACGCTGTTTGGTCAAGTGAGGCAGTTTGAGTTTTTATGCGGAAGAGTGACAACGTTTATTCGTTGGATTCAAGATACGACAATGGCGGACATCTTAATTTAGACCCGACATAACACCTCCAAGGTCTTTTCACTGGGACACATTTGCCCACCTGTAGATATATCTTCCCACTATCTTTTCACTGCGAGGCAGACTTCTTTTCGCTAGAAGACACCGCCCACTATCTTTTTGCTGGGAGACACAAATGTCTTTTACCGCGAGACAGCTGTTTCATCAGGAGATGGATCTTTTTCACCAGAATATAACCAAGATTATCTCTTTGTCACTGGTAGATCTTTTCTCGCACTAAAAGACACCTGTTTCTCTAGAAGACAGATTTTCTACCGTCTTTTTCACCGGGAGAATCTCACTTTGAGAGCCATCTACTGCCTAGGCCGTCATAGTCTTGGCCGGGACACCTGCATCGGAGAACAAGGACTTTCAGGCAACTTTTAATTTTTTTTATTATTAATAATTTTCATAATCTTTTGAACTTTTATTCAAATATTTTGTTCGTAATAATTCTATGCTGATTATTTTTCGTTTAATGGTTTAGGCGTTGTGAGGTTATGTATACCCACTTTAGTTTAAGAGGCTCTATTTAAAAGCGAATCGATTCGTAATTTAATACTTTTTGGGGTTTTTCCCCCTTCAGGGTTTGAATGCAAAATTATATTGAAACTGGTCTCGCGACCGGCCAAACTTTGCAGTTTTCCTGTAAAATCATGTTTATTTTTATCGTATAAATACTAAAAGAGCGTGGCAATCACCACTGGATTATTTCTTGTGGGGACATTTAAAAACAAAAATTTGTGCAATTCACCTGAGTTCTTTAGAAGACTTGCGACAACGAATAGTGTACGAGTGCCGACAAATAACTCCCGAGATGCTTCATAATGTTCGCGAACATTTCTTACAGTACCTTTATAATTGCATAGAAGTTTGGGGTGGACATTTTCAGCATTTACTTGGTTGAAACAACTAGTAAGAAATTTCGTTACTTTTAAATTTTAATTTGTTTAAGGTCTCATTTCTCAGAAACTACTAACCCGATTCCAGCGAGCAGGGTCCCATTAGAAAGGCAATTCAATTGGCTTTAAAATAAGGTCTCGACCCCCTTTCCCATTAAAGATTTTGAGGGTAAAAGCAAACGAACAAAACAAAAATAAACTTTGGTGTAAAGTTTTCGATGGGCCACCCTGTATTGAAACATAATGTGAGAAGTTCTTTAAAGCTTTAAAAAACATTTTCATGATCTTCTGTCCACATAGTTATTATATCTTTTTTTATCAGATATTCGTACCACTTTGGTATTCTTTCCTATATATTCTTAAATATCTTCACAAACTTGGCTATTTCCCTTATTCTTTCCTAAACTCTTATTGGTCTTTTACAACTGTACAATGCGCTACTTGTTAAATTGCATCCAGAGTAAAAATCGAAAGAATCATGGTCGTCACTTTGAAAAACGCGCATTAACGCTCCTACAAACGAATTCAAGATGTCCTTTTAATTAAAAACCTTGCAAAACTGTTAAAAGCCCTATAAACTTCCACTCCCTAAAAGAACCCGTCACTGTACAAAATAAATAATATATGCTTTGGGATCGCTCTTTCATTCCAATTAATAAACACAGAGCAAGCAAGACCTTATTTCTAAGCTACCCCCATATATAAACAAAAGCCGACCGCACAACAACACTTTAATACAGCAGGAGCAGCAGCGGACGTCCTACGTAAATAAGAAAAACTTTCATCATTAGGAAAATTTCCCCTGTGGCCAGTAGCCTGCGGCATGGCGTTGTTTTTGCTTTATATTTGGCTGCTGCGGAAATACTGTTTCATTATATTAATCTTTTACTCACTAACTTTTCGTGGCATACGCCCTCTAATTTTAAACATATCGACTAACTTTTTTAATAAAAGCGTATGTTTGGGTCTCGTCACCTGCAGCAAAATGACTAGAAAGCAGAACTGATATTATTATGTTAAGGCGGCATTCTCTGACCAACCCAATTTCATTTTGACATAATTTTTCGGCTTTAAAATTTTCAACAATAACATTATAAGTATGTTAAGTATAGATTCATATCCTGCAAGCAATTTTTAGTTAATCAATTAAAGTTTAAACGTATATAATGATTTCATTCAGACGATTAATGTTTTAAAACATATAGAGGTGACATTTTTCCTGTCACTAGAACCTCAACATTGTTCCTATGAGTGATGTTATATATTCATCCGAAAACATCAGCTTGCAGCTCTCCGCCCATTTCGCAAAATTATTTTTGCTGAAATGACCCAGAACTCACTACGTGGAAGTGTCTGCAATTCGAGTTCCATCCACGCCCTTCCCAACCATCCAACCATTCAGGACATGGTGAATTATGTTGGCGCACCACTATCTGTTGAGGGCGTTACCTTGAAATCGGATTTGTGGGCCAATTTTGGCATTGAAGATCTTGAGTCAAAAGTTGCTCTAATATAGCAATCTCTATTATCTTGTCCGCATACTTTTTCAGCGAACTTCGTCACAAGCTTTACGCATCTTTCAACTGCTTGGGAGTTTTATTTTGCAGAAATGATGGAATAATCTTTGTCGTCAAGCTCTCCATCATAGGAGCTTAAATTTCGTCCACTCAATCAGCTCACTGTAGACCGTGATTTCAAAATTTATTGAGGGAGGCATAAAAGCTTTAACATATTTATCTTTCGGCTGTTGATTTCTAGCTTTCAGTATCCTCCTGTAACCCAACTCTCGTATATGTGCTGTCTCTCATCTACTATCATAGCCAGCAACATGTTTTCTGGATGGTAGAAGAACGCGTTTGTCTGAATCACTGGATCGATACTTTTTTTAATGTTGTCCGGAAGCATTTTACTATCCTTTACAGACCTACGGTAGTGAGAACAAATTATCTTTTCCTATTGGCTGCTTCGAGGTCGATCGCTAGAAAACCCTTCTGAATTTATGTAGGTAGTAATTACGAGCGACATTTAAAACTGAATAAAATGTAAGATTTAATACCAGAATAGAGTTCTTATTAAATAAAAAGTAATTATTCGGATTAATGGAAACACCTAATTTTTTGTTGAAATTTTGCACAGACCCTAATTTTGGGCCGTAGAACATGAATCTGAAATCAGTTTTTGGCAGTCTCATATGGTTTTTCCTAAATTTGTTTTTTTTTAACTTTTAGGTTAGGCGCAGTGCAGCCACCTCCTCGTAGTAAGTTCTGTGTTATTTCAGCAAAAATAAATCACTCATAGGAACAAATTTGTCAATTTGTAAAAATGGCCTTGTATATATTTTTAATACAACAGTGCGTCTGTTTGTAAAACTGTAAAAACATCAATTTTTCATCAAAATTCGCAAAATCCGAATGCGCGAATTCAAAATCAAAAAATTCAAAAATGAAGAATGTTGACGCTATTAGAAGTCAAAAAGCTTAATCCGTAAAATTTGAGCGTTAACGTAATAATTAGTGTTTTTGTCATTTTTTTCAAACTTTAGGCCCTTTGCGCAAACCGAAGATTAAACAAAGGAATTTTTTAAATATTCTCCCTTTATTGGCATGCGAATACGCAACTTTTCGGCATTATTAGAATTCGATACTCGAAAATTAACTTTTTTCGACCCACCCTAATATCCAAATAAAAGCTAACAGGCCTTATAACTTTTTATCTTTAAAGATGGGAAACAATGTTAAATATGAAAGTTTTGGGGATTTTTATGGACCATTCTTTATCTTATCAGCAAAACAATAATTGAGCATCGAATAAAAAAAGTATAGTAGGTATAAAACATCGATTTTCTCGCTTATTTTAAAATGGATGGTATGATTTTTATTATATTTTTGGATTCTAGAAGAAGTTCTGGATATATTTTGTATAACATATCCTATGCGGTTTTTCAGTCGGTTTTTGAATATTTCAAATTAAAAATTATTTCGCATAAATATACTTTAAAAGTAACTATCCAGGTTGCAAATGAAATACCTGCTACCTTTTTAAATTTCCTTCGTAGGTAGTTTAGTCACCGTGAATTTGTAATTTTATTTTTATGCAAAATGAGTTATTCTATTAATGAGAGATAATGATAAAATTATATTTAAAAAATAACAATAACTTTAAAGCGGCTCAAAGATAATATGAAAAAAGTATTGAAGTGGGACAAAGGACTCCATCATTAAACACCATAATAAAAACAAATAGAAGACTAGAAGTAAGAGAAATTCTGGGCAATGAAAACAGAAGAAGAGAAAGAAATGAAGAAAGGAACCTAGCGATTTTATTATATTTTCAAGACAAGAGAATCCAAAAAAAAATCAATTCCCGATTGTGTGCGGTATTTCAAATATAGAAGAAGAGATAAAATGTTCACTTATGGAACAGTTCAAAGAAAGTATTTTAAGTATATACCATATAAAATTATGCCAGTTCAAATGCTTAGTGCCGATCAAAAAGAAAGACTTGCCATATCTCTACTTTTGATAAAAAAAAAACAGGCATGCTATATTTCTGAAATAGTTGGTTTTATTTAAAAAGTAAATTCTGAAGTACCTATTGGGACAACCTTGAGAATCTTTAGGTACTATTGTAATAATCAAGCACAGTTGTAGCGAAAATAGAGAGATCTTATTTTTTAAATTCCCACCTTGTGCGAAAATTTAAAGGTTCATTTACCACGCAACTGCTTAGCCTATTGTTTTATTTATGCCAATATTTGACGGTATTTTTATATTTTTCCACATTGTATTGTTTAAAAAATTTAACATACAAATTCTTTTTTCACACTTATGTTGTTAAACTAAAACAAACATAAAAATCCTATTTAAATTCGCACACCCTGTATGAAGGCGCCTAATTTTAAAAAGTTATACTCGTAATAATAAATACCACCTACTTATTCAACTAGTAAATTTGTGCCTTAAATAAATAGTACTTCAATGGGAGCATATTCGGAATTTTTTTTCTTTTAAATTTTCCACCCAGTATCTGAGGGGTTAAGGCTGTTTTTAGGTATATCATCAATTAAAGCCTTAGATATATACAGCATATATATTTTTTTAAAAATTCGTTTTTGAGTCAACGCTACAAATATTACAAACAATTTTTTTATGTACTCACCCTGTAAATATTTTAATAGATGTTACTTTTTGATAATTTGTCATGTTTATTAGGTATGTCTCTTTATTGTTGTTGAACATTTTCACTCTTAATAGTTATATTCTTAATTTTTTTTTATTTTTTATTGCAACATAAATTGTATTTTGTAACTCAAGCTTTGTAAATGAGAACCAATGTTCTTTTTATAATAAAGCATGTTTTGACTTTGACTTTGACTTTGTGTATGCAAAATTTACGATTTTTTGGTCAAGTAGCTGTTAAGTTTTTGCATCAACAAACCGACTGGTCAACACACAGACAGATGGAAATTATGTTTCTCTTGATCTAGGGATCCCAAAACATGAGTATGTGAAAGAAGTCTCGAGAGGATATTTTTTTACAAACATAAGACATTTTTTAGCAAGGCAAGTAAGGGACAAAGCCTGAACTGAACAAAGGAGTGAAAACTAACATAGATTATACCATTAAAAATACTAAAATTGTAATCTCTTCATGTTCTTAATTTGATAAAGTTTACCTAAAATAGATAAATAAAACCAAGAAGCTGGTATCGTTCTTCAAATTGTTGGCAGCAAAGATGAAGAATTTTTACCCGTATTTTTTGGTTATCCAAATAATAAAAAAAAAATTCGTAAATTCAGTTGGTAAATCTTGTGATAGCAATATCAAAGAAAAGTCTCCAAACACACAGAAAATAGCACATTAACAAAACGAATAACTATGAAAGCTTATAGGGAATCCGACCGAGTATAAAATGCGTATATGGATCTCACGCTGCCGCCACAGGGGAAATTCTCGCTAATGCAATAGTTCCATGTTTTATACTGCTTTTTAACAGCGGCGGCGGCGTCGAAAGAGCTTTTTTTTACCCAAGCTGTAAATTGAAAGAGTCGTTGTAATACCAGTCTTCGAGGACTAAACCTGGAAGTTTTTTTAATAATCGAACGTGACAAAAACTGACGTAGTTTGTGTTTCTCATTAACCACTTAGGTAGTATTTGCACAGCTTTTTAAACCACATTGTGTAGTTTTGGAAAATACGGGGTTATAATAATTCTTCCTGCAAAGTTTTCCTGTCCATTACCTCTAGAGGGAGGCCATAGCATAAATATATTTTATGCCTAAAGCTGTGGCACTCTCCTTTCGTTTACCTAACTATTAAATGGTACAAAAGAAAAAGTAAATATAAAGAAATAGAAAAACTGAAACCCAAACCGCAACTAGACACACACGTTCCAACTTACTTGTACTCGCACGAAAATTTCAAGCAATTCCTGATTTCGTTGAAGCCAAACTTTTGTTTGAACGATGTAATAAAGTCTGCCGATTTGACGACACTAAAAGGCCGCTAATTACGCTCAAGCAAGTCGTACAACTTGGCTTGTGCATGACAAGTTGTGCCACTTGCACAAGTCGGAGCTTGCGTTGAATCGAACGTCGGCTTGAAAGAATTCGGCGGAAACCCATTGCGTACAGTCTTTTTTAAGGACGTCTGAGCGTATGTATGGAAATCGGTACAATTTAAAAAAAAATCAAAATGTCGGATTTCCATAGCTTTCCTCGGAAGTCTTTAAGAGAGTTTATTGAAATTTAGAAATCCATGTCTATGGCAAATTAAAAATAAAGGATATAGTAATAAACAGAAAAAAGCTGCAAGTGCATGAGATTCTGCGAAAGAAATTAAGCGAGGTTGTGGCAAATCCAACCAAAGATAACGCTATTAAGAAAATTAATTCTTTAAGAACGTGCTCTCGGAAGGAGTATCGAAAAACTATTGCATCAGAAAAATCGGGACTAGGTGTTGATAAATATATAATATGTCCCTACAATTTGGTACTATCAACTAGTCCTCATCCTAATTGACCAAGAAGAACCAATGACGTCAATTAGTAATATCCCTGGTGAGGATGAAACTGAAGACATCCAAGAACTGCAGATAAGTAAGACTACATAAGAATTTTTCTATTAACAATAAAAAAAAATAATGAACTGAAACATTACAATTAAAAATCTGTATATTTCAATAATATATGTTTATGTAATTTGAGCCACCATACAATCTTGCCATTCTACTGCACCTTCTCCATTAAAATAGTCCATTAATTTTGCACTTACCTGTTTTGCATCCACTGGTATAGTCACTGAATTTATCGGTAAATTATCTAAGCAACCCTCAGACAAGCCAGGAGTTATGTTTCCATAATTTATTGTGTCTTCTTTATCCGTATCTTCCGACGATATATAGTAATTTTTGCGTTAAGAGCTTAAAAGATATGCAAAACACAACAGCAGGAAACAACTAGTTTAGTTGTTTCTATTTTAGGTTAATTTCGGTGTAAAAAATTCTGAATCGTGGTACTAATATTCCAAAGACGTTTTCTATAAGTCTTCTGGCCCTGCTTAGTATATAATTAAATATTCTTTTTTGATAATTCAATTATTTTTGATTGAAAGGTTTCAGCAGGTCTGGTCGCAGAGAAAATACCTCATCTGTCACAAATACATACGGTAAAGATCTGTCATCTACCTTTGGAATATTTAGACTATTTGCCAGCAGTTGTTTATAAATAAGATTTAGTATTTTATATAACTCCACCATCAGAAACTCTTCCATTGGTACCCACATCGCACATAATAAATTCATATGTGGCATTCGCTATAGCCATTAGAACGATACTATTTCGCTTTTTATAATTACAATAATATGAACAACTTCCTTTTGGCGCAACAATATTGACATGTTTTCCATCTATGGCGCCAAATGTTAAAAAATTCTTTTCCGATTTGTCTCCAGTCTTTCTCGCTGTTTGGAAACTGAAACAAAAAACTATTCTTATTCTTTCAATATTTACTTCTTGCAAGAAGAAAATGTAGATTTGAGTACCGAAGATATCCAAAGTAGCACGCTAGATTATGATCCTGTCGTTTCTCCAACTACATCATCCACATCAGGTACCAAAACTCCAAGTGTTAAAGTTTTAAAAAGATTTAAAAAAGCTGATATTGTACTTAATTTAGTTGTCAAGACACCACACGAACCAAAACTAACAACACCACTTAAAGAATTTGATAATATTGGGAATCATGTTGCTGAACAAATGGAAAGCGTATCAGAACAACAAGCAATATATCTTACAAAAATAATAAATGATGCCATTTTTGAGGCACAATGCGGAAATTTAATCAAAAATTCTCGCATTATAACATCACAGTCTTTCCAATATGTAGGCAGCAATCAGCAATGCTTTCCTGCAGAACAGCAACCGATTAATAACCAGTTATGTACTAGTTATGGACAATTACATTTCAGATGTATTTCCATGATTTTTTAAATTATTATCTTGTAATGAAGAGTTAAAATTAGTAATTGTAAAAGTTTATTGAATAATGAAGGGTTAAAATTTCTTTTATAAAGGTTTTTCAAAAATATGTTAAAACATAAGTTCAGTAATTTTAAATTTTTCTTACCTTTAAATATTAATTCATCTTGCAAGACACATATAGTTATTGCTCGACAAGTTTCTGGTATTACTTGAGAAAGAGCTTGAGGTGATATTATAACAGAAAATTTCATATCTTCTAAACTTCGGTCTGTTGCCAAAAATCGAAGAGTTGCTGTTAGCTGTTCATTTGGTGTAATTGATTTCCTCATAACCGTATACTTCTTTTTAATTAGTGAATCGACTTTAATAATACATCCTCATATGTAGCAGCATCCATTCTAAGATAATTTAACAATTCTCGCGGTTCAAATTATAATTATTCTCCTAATAAATTTATATGTGAACATTTTTCCCGTTGTTCTAACCACTCTTTCATCTACCGTATACGCTTTTTACATTTACTTTTAACATAAAGTGCAACTGCAGCAGCTTTTAAGATCTCTTCAGACACCATATTGAACTTTTACTAAATCGTAAAATAAGTCGGTACGTGTGGATGCACGCGAAAGATTCAGACTTTTCTTTCAACTTGGTTTGATATAATAAGTCGCTTAATGCAGCGACTTATCTTACAACTTATGTTTGCGCAAGTAAATTGATACAAAAGACGGAGCTATATTTGCTATATTATTATTTTGATAGGGTGTAACAAATATGAGTGTAATAGTGTCAGAAAAAACATTTTCGGATAATATATGTAACGATAAATATGGTACTATAATTCCCTTTTTGAAGGCTAATTAAAACGTTTATTGAAGTTTTATCAAGGCAAAGATACATAGAATATTTGCGGATTTTATATTTTTAAAATTATTTTGTCGAGGTGCCTTCCATTTCCGTCAACACACTCTTGCAATGCCGTCTACATCTGGTCAGAAGCTGCTAAACACATCTCAGGTGGTATTTCATTAATTTCTTTCCGTGTTTTTGTTTTAACTCTTGCAAAGTGATAGATCTATCAATATAAACTTTACTTTTGAGGTATCCCCACAAAGAAAAGTCCAGTGAGATGAGGTCGGGAGACCTAGCTGGCCAGTTTAAATCTCCAAAGCGGGAAATGACCTTTTCCAGGAATAAATCTCTAACGACTTCCATAGATGCTCAATGTATGTGCGGGGACTCCATCCTGCTAAAACCATGTATTCTGATCATTATTCACAGTATGGGCTACGCTGCGTCGGTTCTCAAAAAGTACGATGACGCACTTTGTTAAAGAAAAAGTGTTTAGTTATAAACAGTCAAAGACTATAACGAGTATCATTGACCTAGTACTTACCGCTTAAAACTTGAAAGAAAAGATCATTAAAGTAATTCAGGAAGGTACACTAGAGAAAAACAGAAACAGCAGCGTGTCCTGATCGAAGCAAGTTGTAGTAGAGCGCGTGCAAATTATTCCTTAGCTCAGTTAGCCGGATAGGTTCAATGGGACCATAGACTAAATAATACAGAGACGAACACTGGCGTGTAACAAAAATGGACCAAAAAGTGGGCATCCATTGAGACATTTTGAGGGCTTACTGGTTTATGGCTTAGAAATTTGTTTGTACATAATTATATATTCTTGCGTTTATATGTACTATATAGATATAAAATGGTGAACAAACAAATTCCTAAACCATAAACCAGTAAATTCACATAAATGTTTCAAAGGATGCCCGCTTTCGGTCCCATTTCGGTGTATTCGAGGATTTGTCTATATTATTTATAGTCTCTGATTGGACGCCACCAGTTTTCCTACACCGACACAAACTGAAAGTCGCCTAGGTGGTCTAGGAACCTGCTTCACACGCAACAAGTCTGTTAGTCATAACTCAAAATCAAGACGTAAGGCGTAGTGAGTTAAATGAAATAACATCAATACATTTAACCCTATATCCATATTTTTCTACACAAATAAAAAATTTACAAGTGTTTACATCGTTAACAAAACAGGGAAAAAAATGTTGGGCAATTTTTGCCCCCGCAAAATATAAAATCCTGTACTTGAGGAGTCGTCTCCACCGGGAAAAAAGGTTTTTTGGGGAGTTCGTCTCTTCCAAAAATAAAAGGATAGCCTCGTTAACGCCCACCGGAAGCAAATAGGGATGCTCCTTAGCATCCACAGGAAAAAAAACCCTTCCTAGGAAGTGCTCGAGATGCTAAATCCAATGCGACAAATCCCAGCAAAAAGGAGATGACTTTCAGGGCCAATCAACAAAACGGGGCTTCAAAATTCCACACTAAGCGGAAGAATTTCATCGTAGAAATGAAAAAACAATCAGTCAGGCCTTTAAATCCGGCTCAACCGTGTCATAAAAACACAAAAGATCTGAACCGAAGCCCCGGTGTCGCTTCTAGATGGAAAATGCGTGATTCACGTTGAAAGACGAGGAAAGGTCCCCCCGACAAGATAACAAGATGGGGAACCGAGTATTTCCGTCATGCGCCGACAACCTCAATGGAAGTCGTGAAGACAGCTACAAACTGGTGGCTTAAATCAGTTAACAACACCAAACCACACCATACCACATGAAAATGCCTAAAGGCTACCAGCAAAAATTTTGAACCTCCAGATTGGCAACACTGGAAAACACTGACAGCTGTCAGTACAAAAACTAACATGTCAATATAAGAATTTTATTAATTATAGAATTTAAAAACAAAATCTGGAATCGAATGCCGTTTAAACAATACAGAATGTTAAAAAGCACGGGCGGAATCCAGGACAGTGAAGGCAATGTGATCAAAAACCATTTAATTTAAGGGTGCTCCAACGTCGCAAGAAAATGTAAACAAAATATTTTCAGGAAAGAAAAATGTAAGTAAAACCAATAAATTAGCATAATCAGATTAAGAGCGACCGTCTATACATAGGGAGGACTTTAAGTCAGGCGAAAAAAACGAAATTCAGTTCCACAACAGAAGAACGTTAAATCAAACCACAAGCTGCGCGCCAATGAACAAGCTGACTTGGACAACACTTCTAGGAAACAACCTGAAAACAAGACAAGACAAACTTACACGGCGTAACTGTTGCATAAAAATACAGCAGCTTAACTTAAGGTAGGAATTAAACAATTTTAAAAAATAGTAGTTAGTAAAACTCACAGCAACAAAATTAAACTGTGATATCCTGAGGCCGATATCGCACACCACACAGTTACCTTTATCCTATGTAGGGGATTTTCGTGTTTTTGCCTTGGATTGTCTGGTACCAATATCGAAAATTTTGCTTACTAACTGTGCCTGAAAGGTAAAAGTGTGCCTCGTCACTGAACAGAATATTGTTTGTTATTGTTATCATTGTTTCAGTGGAAGAACGACGGTTTAAAAAGTTATTCATTCTTGCACTATTTGGATCTTGCATGGATGAAAACAGATGATCTGTGCTTTGCAAAGCTTGTGATGCTTTACAAATTGATCTACTTGCATTTTGAATAATCGTGGCACGCACAGCCTCAACATTCTCAGAAGCAGTTGGAGTCCTTGGACGACAACGAGATTTCATATTTACAGCTGACGATGTTTCTCTAAACCTCCGCATCCACGATTTCCCCAAATTTTTACTAGGGTTAGAAATTAGAATCCTGAGCAAACCTGAACAAGGAACTTGAGTAATAGATATATTTTTTTAATTTGTAATTTTTGGTGTTACAAGAAGTGTTTGTTTGGCCTGCTTCTGTCGCTTAACTTTGGTTAAAGTAAAGACTCGAAGTTGGTTTGGTTAAAGAAAATGATCGTTTGTATTGGTGTTCCATAAGAATTTTGGTAGTAGTCATAAGAACATGATCGATATTCGACCAAGCAAGAAAATCATTTTTTTCTTGTAAGCAACATAGCCCAGTGTCCCTGTTACTGGCTTTCTCTGTGAATCTATATTTATCGCCACCGCTCCTCTGCATGCGACTGAAACGCGTATAAGGAGCAGTGGCGGTTGGTGAAATTTTAAAGTTGTATATCTCTGTTCCCTTACAGGACCCAAGAACAAAATTTCCATATTGCAACTGTACGATGCACACCTGACCAATGCTCTATCTTTGCTAAATAATCCGCATCGATTCACTATCGAACGCCGCTGTGTATTTCCATTCTATACATGGCCAGAACGCGGCCGTGCGCTAATCGTACAGGTAAATTGGGGCCAAGCGAATCGGAGGACACCCTAAGGTCGGAACAGGGTTAGCACCTGGTTAGGGGCCCTGACCAGTCTCTTTCCTCGCACGCGAAGAGGCTTGTCAGGGCCCCTAACCAACGGAAAAATGCGGTCGGAACAGGGTTAGCACCTGGTTACCTGTACGATTAGCGCGCGGCCGCGTTCTGGCCGTGTATAGAATGGAAATACGCAACGCCGCTATCCCGACCTCGCTACGTTACACGGTTGCCAAGGTATTCGAGTTTGAAAAGAGATCCATTCCTGGATACCCTGTATATTTTTTCTAAAGGTGGCCGTCGGTGTGTTTTTCTCCGTTCTGTATGTTTTAATGATTGGGACTATATTTTTTGCAGTAAGTAATTACTGATTACATCTTAAGAGTCCAAATTTACACGGCGTCTCTCCCAAACATCTTATTTTGTGAAAATGCTGCGCCAATGTATTAAAAACCTGTTTTGAGGCAATAGCTGTGAAGCGTACCAAATGGACACGTCGTTTCCCAACGGAGCCATTGCTCCTTTCTTTTATTTCAATTAAATGGCAGCCCGAGGCCCATGTCACGGACGTGACTCAAAACACAAATTGAAACAGTATTGTTTTTGCGACAATAATTTGAACAAAACTTCTCGGTTATTTTGAGCTACGGGACGGCGAAGTTTCAGTATACAATACGTTTTGTTTAAAATTAAACAGCCGTTTTAATGTTCAAAATGTTTAAAATTCTATTTTGCTTTAGGTAAAATTTAACGATTATAAAGCAGAACGTTTTTGATATTATTTATCGAAAGAACACATTGTACCTGGTGAGTCAACGACTGCGCGGAGTACTTTTATGCCTTGACGATAAGATTTGTCGATAATAGGCTTTTGTGTTAAGGGTTGCTTGGATATTCTGCACATTTTAAAAATATTTTGAAATATACAGGGTGCGTCCAAAAAGTAGGGAGTCAGAAAGTTAGATTTTTTAAATGGGACCCCTAGTATTTGAATGGAGTTTTGAATTCTACGTGTCATTTGATAACTTTTTCACTCGTTTAATATACAAAAACTAACAGTTTTCAAGATAATTCGACTTGTAGTGAAAATTTAGCATTTGCAAGCATCTCTTTGATGTTAAAATTCTACTTAAATTTTGACTCTAGCGATTTGTATCCTGAGTAAATTAAGTCAAAAAAACATATCTACTATTAAATATTTGATAACAAGGAATATTAAATTTTTAACATTTATCCATTTAAGTTTATTTAACATGTAACTTATTTTGGTATATTTATTTATTTATCCAAATTTAAAATTATTCGAATTGCCTTACTTTGTAGTATTTCAAGTCTGTTAAATAATCCTCCATTACTAGTATAAAGAACAGTTGAATAGTAGAATATGTGGCAAAATTATAGTAGAGTGTGTAGACCGTTTTTCTTGAAAATAAATTTCAATTTGGACTTATTATTTTAAAATAATTTACTTTTTTGCAATTTCTGATATAACAGTTTCAAAATCTGAAAAAAGCATGATCATTAAGAATTAGATGTAGATTGAACGAAAATTATCATCATTGAAAAATTCTAGCGCGATCAATTGTTATAAACAATTTAATTGTTTATTTTCTTATAAAGCTATACCATTGGTTTTAGAGTAAAAGTTTTTTAACAAAAAATATTTCTCACGATGTAAGGAACAACCTTTGTTCATACATATTTTTCAAAATTTTTAATTTCGCTCCGCTCATCCGCGATGTGATACAGCGTTGGTGCCGTCGGCGGCGGGTAGCGCGGCAGATGGGCGGAGATCTGGCGGCCGATGTTTTCTCAGGTTAAGTGGAGGGCTGATGGCACGGAACACTAATTGTGCAATCATAGCTTGCACTTAACCGAATTTGTTTTTAACTAAGGAAGGTTTTTTATTGATGTGCTTCATTCTTTATCAAACCCAACCTGGGTCTCCGGTGACCGAGTTGGTACGACGCCAGCTTTGCTACCGAGAGGCGCGGGTTCGAATCCCGCTTCGACCATGGATATTTTGTGATTGTTGTTGGAAGGTGGTAGAGAAATTCTTCCTCGACCGAGGTGGTACCACCCCACACATCCTCTTAAAGGGCTGGTGAAATCCCAAGGGATGTTTCCAGCTCTGGATGAGTGAGTCGATTCCCCAGTACACCCACAGTATATAGTATATAGTACTTAGACTTCGGTCTTGGTGGGCTGTCAGAAGATAAAAAAAATAAAAAATTCTGCCAAGAAATTATTTACCTACAAATAAACATCGCAAAAAATATAAATTACTTAAATTGCATATTTGATATGACTTTTTAAATTACATACAAACAGTTTTTTGAATTGTTTAAGGCATTGCTAACACACGTTCTCAAGTACTAGTACTACACTACACTACTACACAAAGGACACAAATATCAAATAATATAAAAAACAGATTACACATCACAACCAAATTAGGTAAGCTGGAGCACCTCTTAAGCTAATAATAAGTGCCGGCGCGACATAAGGAAATGTAAACAAAGTTCCTGCAAATACAATGCGCATATTATACTTCAGTAGTATACTTCACGGAGCCGTTCGAGTGTATTTTCATAGTGGCCCGGGACAACCCGACTACCGGCGCGGCTGCGTCGAAGGTTACGAGCGCGCCGAAAGCGATATTATCGGTGGGCCGTCGACAATTTGGTCACATATTTGTTTCCTTTTATCTTCCTAAAGCGCGCATGTTTGTTTCTCTCTTAGTTTAAATGCATTTATACAGTTTTCTATTACCACATAAACCTATGAAGTCAATTTATAATACGGCCGAGTCCAGAGCAAGCTTGGTGCGATTCTTTATTAGGGAGTTTCCGCATAGAACTTGGACTTTTTTGAAAGAAAAGATAACTATTTTTGATTTTAGGAAATAAATTATTAGGTGGATCATTGACTAAATGGCCTTATGAACAAGCCGCAATTGCTGGAAATTCGAAAGAATCTGGCCATTAGTTTCAATACCGTTAATTTTATAACAAAAGTTGTGACTGCTCTGGAGATCTGCATAGGCAATATCACTCTGTTGATATTTTTCTTGTTTCACATTCGAAAACATTTCTTTCGAGATGTTTATTAAAAACATTTAAAGTTATTTACTACCTATTTCCGTTTTCCAGTTTCGCAGAAACATTATATATCTTAAGAACGACTTTGTGCCGTTTCTACTGAAACAACGATAAATCAAACAATTTGCTACAAATTCAACTTCGCATGTCTGTTTCAATGGGGCACGTATTCGGTGACAACGGCGATAGATCATTTTCTGTTGCCAAACACTGCGTTTAGTTTCTTTTTCGGCTAAATGACAGAATAGAGATTCAGACGTGATACTCTGAACATGCAGGGTTTTAAGTACAATCAATAAACTTAGTAATAAAGGAATGAAAGCTTACTTATTAAGTCGTGGTTTATAAACCTGTGGTCAGACTTGCAATGATGTATAGAGCGAAACAATAGTCAATATTTGAAAAAGGTTATATAGGACAGTGATGATATGGTAACCAGCAGAGACAAGGTTAGGGGTCAAATAATAAGGGAAACAGTCAAGGTTGTCGAAACATCTAAGACGATACAGGAAAGAATATTACATTATTATGAATATCTGATGAGAAATGATAATGATTGTATCAGCATAAAGGAACAGGGTGGAAAATTGGCCAATAAAGGTACCACGCTCCTTTCTGCAATAAAGAATAAAATCGTTAAGCGCAACATTGCTGACGACAACATAATAATATCAATCTGAATTTACATAACTTTGATGTGTAATTAAAAAAAGGGGGCTCTCCTGTCGTTAGCTGATCACATCTGAATACATGTAGCTTTTGATAAATGTCAGCTCCCTAAAACGGAAAATTGAAAGGCTGGAAAAAGGTAACTGAATAAAATATGATGGGATCAGCCAACTAGTGAGAGGAAAATATTCAAATCATCAAATTGTAACGAACATAATTAAAGTTGATTTCAGGTAAAGTTAGTGTTAAACAAAATACATAATATTAAAGAAAGAAGTTGCCTGAAGTAGTTTTTCTTATGTAAAGGTGTCCAAGCTCAAGGCTAGGCGTGGCGATCACGACCGTTGAGACCTTTCTAGTGAGCTGCCGGCTCCTGGCAAAAGCCTAGATTTCCGCGGATGCGACTTCCTTGGAGAAAAAGGTAAAGAGGAGATTCATTTGGTGGAAAATATACAGGTGAGGTCTAAGATAAAGATAAGACGTAGAATTGAGAAGACTCCCTCTAAGTGAGATATGGATGAGACCCTAAAGGTTATTAGGCGGGTCTGAAGTGTGCGTGTCAGCCATTACACCTTGCACGACCGCTGAGACCTTTCTAGTGAGCTGCCGGCTCCTGGCAAAAGCCTAGATTTCCGCGGATGCGACTTCCTTGGAGAAAAAGGTAAAGAGGAGATTCATTTGGTGGAAAATATACAGGTGAGGTCTAAGATAAAGATAAGACGTAGAATTGAGAAGACTCCCTCTAAGTGAGATATGGATGAGACCCTAAAGGTTATTAGGCGGGTCTGAAGTGTGCGTGTCAGCCATTACACCTTGAAATCTATTTAACAATGTCATCCTTCCAGGCGTAAGGGCATCGAACAGCCAAATAAATTCAAAGAAACGTAAGGTACACAAAAAAGCCCAGACAGAAATATTTCAGGTGGCCCCCCAGATCTACAAAAGGCCCTCATAGGGCTTAAGGAATATCCACCCCGTCACTGTCTTTAGCTACACGCCAAATGGACCATCGTGGCTTAACACATCCATGACGAACCCGATATTCATTTTTGTTCCTTATAGCGATGTGCAGGATAGTATATTTGAGACTCTGCACTGGATAATTTCAAGTATCAAACCCAAGCAAACCAAAGCACCGGGTACCCACCCTTAAGAGCATTCGGGTATCAAAACTAGAAGCAAAATAAAACATATTTTGCCTTGTTTCGCTTATAAGTTTATACCATGTTGACTGTTATGTAAAAATGATACATCCAAATTTTAACGTAAAAGTATCGATACCAACAGGTACCGCTATATGCGGGTTGTGTATCAAGGTCCGGTTACCAGAACCATCATGCTATCTCTCTAACTCAACCGGCTATTCAGTTTTTAAACTACAGAGAACACTACTTCCAACGATAAATGCACTTGGTTATGAGAACCAAAGGTGACACCACTTATTCTACGCCAGTAATAAAAACATAATCCCGAATGACCAAAACTAACCGTAATAAAGAAAGTGCATCAGCAAATGTTACAAAAATGAAAATATAAAAATATAGATGGAGTAATGATATAGATGGGATCAGGTTAGAAATTTTTCTTTATCTAGCGTACTGTGGGCGTCTAAAGAGAAGCGAACTGTAATCTATTGACAGGGGATTTAAAGAATTGGAGATTGGGACGGGAAGGGAAAACATCTGCAGGTAATTTGTTCCATAACGTGGAGACCCTAGGTATGAATGAGCGAGAAAAGTGAGATTTTCTAGGTTTTTGTAGCTGGACAGTAAAGGGATGCATACGTAACCTGCCTCTCGTTGTTCTGTTTGGAACAGTCAAAGGGAGAATGATAGCTGCTAGTTCTTCCGAGCCATATCCCTGGAAATGTTTTTTTTAGAATAGAATCAAGGCTATTAAGTGTCGAATGTGATGCCGCTCCCCAGATGGGTGAACAGTACTCTAGGTTAGGTCTTATTTGGGAAACATAGAGAATGTATAAGTTGGAAGGGGAGGAGTATTTTCTGGCTCGAAAGAGAAAACTAAGCTTTTTAGCTGCTGATGTGGCTATTGAAGTAATGTGTTTGTGCCAGCTGAGATCATGTTGGAAAGCCATGCCAACAAGATCAAACGACTGTTTGTTCTGTAGGGCTTGGCTATTCATGTGAATGAAATTAGTGTTCCTGATTTTATGCGTTAGAGGGAACCAGACTGGGTGTCGGAGGCGTTGACTGAACAAGGTTTTTGGCACCCCAGTCTAAGATTAATTGAATATCTTGGGAAATGCATAGAATAATAGATCTGTCAACCTATTAGCCCCGGAGTAACCCCTAAGATTTCTAATCTAGTTAAGTCTAGGGAGGTAACTACACATAAAATGTAACTCTGCATTCATGCGTTGCCTAGTAGGAAGGAGTACCTTGAGAACACCCCTGATAAAGTGTACTTTGACAACAAACTAAATAAAATAAATAATATTTTTCTCAAATCGGACTCGATATACATCATTTCTAAACTACATACCTACATACGTATCACCCTTATTTATCAATATTTATACGAACACTATCGCAGGCAGTCACGGAAACACCTGATGCCGCGATACAAAACACCGTTACAATAAAAGTCTCACGTATTTTGCTCTAACGTTATGCCTCGCCTCAACATGTGTTCTCTGGAAAATGTCGTATTTGTTTCAAAAATGTATGTGGCAGAGAACAGCTCCGGAATTTTCTTTGCCCTTTTTGGATAAAATATGCAGTGTAAGATGTAGTAAGAGAGAAAGGATAAGCAGCATTAAAGTTTATGTATTTCAGTAGCGTCTCAACGGGATACAATAAGGAATATGCATGCATTCTTTTATTGCATAAATCGTTTACGGAAGTCATTATAAACTTAAAACTATTATTTTTAAGAAAATTAGTAGGATAATTTAACTAAAGAAATTTTTTTACTTCTCGGTATAATTTATTACAATTTAAAAATCAGCCATTTGCCCTGAGTGCCAGGTGACGTCAGGAGATAAGAAACATAAGGGTCAATTTACGTAACGTAGAGCTTAATCTAGGGTGCTACATACAAACGTATATGAATCGACAACTTTTGTGATAGTTCCAAAGCAAGTGAGCAATTTCTCGTTCGATTGTATCTACATCAATTGATTTACCAAACTGATTATTTTATAATATTATGTAATATTGTATACTTAAGAATGGAAAATGTCGGTCTACACGACCCAAAGTTGAACATGTTTGTTATGCAACACAAAAAAAAAGCATCCACATTTCCTAGCTTCACATACTCTATCCGGTTAATTTTTTTCCCTCCGCAATACGACATTAACAAATCAAAGGAGGAATTTAACTTCGGAAACAAAGGTGTGCGTTTCGATGGGTAGCATGTGGAGAGTCGCCTTATTTGCCAAGACAGTAATTGTTGTTTGTGTTACGGTTGTTTTTTTATTACAGTGAAATTTGTGTATAATTCTTTTCATTAAACAATGAAATATATTTGAACACTACCCTATAAATATTGTATTCTGCCAGTGTGCAAGAATACAACTGAAAATGCCCTGAAAATTTCATTTCTCACGTACCCAGAACAGTCGATGTTGGAAGAAAGTACATACCTATATTCTATCCAATTTAATTTGAGAATGATAACAGAAAAACCAATTAAACAAGAATTCTCCCTACTGGTCAGTTCCCTGGATAGTTTAAACCAGAACATATTTTAGCAATCACAATACTCATGTTTTCTTTCTTGATAATCACGAAGGAATCAGATTTATTTCTATCCGTGTTGGCGAAAGTGAATTAGAAAAGACGAATAAAAAAGAATATGTTTAAATTTTCATTGTACCTTCTTCGCTTGTGGAAGTATTATTGGTTACATACTTTGCAATATTAGTCATCGCAAAATTCTTTTCTTTCCTGATAAAATTCCCAACGGAATCTGATTTCTTTCTATCCTTGTTAGCAAAAGGGACATTAGTAAAAGACAAATCAAAACGATGTTGTCGCCAATAAAAATGAATAATCAAACGTGTTATTACAGCCGCCGTAGTTTGTGCAAGTATTCTGGCTGTCTACTTTGAAAGCTTGATCGGAATGTTCATAAAAAATAAATTCCCAATCGGGCAAAATACTGATGTAAGATTTATGACTTTATAGCAAAAGATCTCCGTTTTTAATGAGCACAAACAGCATTTGCAAAAATCTCGTTTTTATTAAGCAAAAACAATGTTCAGCGTAGCTACATTAACATTGATATTTTATACTACCTAAAATTGTTTCCTACCCCTCTAAGAAACAATGCTTCCTCTAACCAATAACTTGCAATAAAACAAATGGAGAAAAAGTTTTTAAATAAATAAAGAAAAAAGCAAAAATGAGTAAATATGTTTATTAACCAAAATAAATTTTTATTAAGATAAACAATTAATGATAAGGTTAAAAAAATATTAACTATTCTCCGATATATTAATATAATGAAATTGGATACAGCCTACCTACGAACACTGACGTTTGTGTGAGTTAAAGACGCGATAAAAATTGTTAAATCGAATATATCAAGTAGTTCCACAATTTTGAACTATAAATGTTCAATGTCTTAGTTCCGAAAGGATAGATACACTTTGTAATGACACTGTGACTTCAGCTTTAAACTGAAACCAAACATTTCTAGCGCGCAATTGTCACTCCTTTCCCAATAACTACAGAAATATTCTGTGATGCCCTCTGTTCTCAACTTTATATCGGATCAGCGTTCCCGTTACTCATTCTAATAAAGTCCAGTCCAAGTAATGTAAAGAAAAAGAAATATGTACCTTGCGCAATATTTCAGTAGTTGTTAGTCAGTCGCAGATTCATAGACCACAGGAATTTAAGTTGCTAATACTTTATATAAACTTCTTAGGTGTATTTTTACACTGCAAAAACAACTTGGGACAGGCTTCAAATAGTATGGCATGTTTATGTTTCTCATAACCTAACTTTCTACCAGTTGTGGAAATTTTACGAGTATGAGAGAGAAAGAAGACGAGAAAGAAAGAACATGAGAGAGAGGGAGAGAGAGATAATTGATCTCTCCGTTGTAAAATTTCTGTCATCATCCAACTTAAATTGGATACGGTATAGTATAAAGTTAACCAAAAATTTTCCATAAATAGGTATTAGGTCAGTATCGTCAAATTTAAGTAAGCATAGTTGTCTGTATGTTTATTTTTGTTACAATAAGTAATACGTATTTATCACGAAATTTTAAAGACAAATAGGCGGCCAGCCTTCATACAAGTGACAACTTTAAGCATTTTATCCGATTGTTCTTGCACAAATTCCATTCCAGTAATTTTTAAACGTTCCTTTTATTGAAATGTAATGCTTCCTATCCACGAAATCTCCTAACCCATAGGAAATAATCAAGAAAATAAATTAACAGTGCAATTCACCATGTATGAGCTATTACAACACTTTTATTTACATGACTTGTCACATCACAATCAACAGTATCACGTTTTGCAAGTTTCGAATTTTGTATGAAAGTTTGTAGCAAAAAATATTTTTTCTCATTACTTTAAAAGTTGTTCAAAATGACCACCATGAACTTCTTGGCAGTAATAAAGTCGATTTTGGAACTCTGGCAAGAAGTAACACCTTCCATTCTCGAAAATGTAAAAACTGAGTTTCAAAATCGGCTTTATTACTGCCAAGAAATTCATGGTGGTCATTTTGAACAACTTTTAAAGTAATAAGAGAAATAAAGGTATTAATTTTTTTTCACGATTTTGAATTTTTAAAGGCTTGCTATTTAAAAACGAATTCAAATACGGACCTCGGGTTTGAAGCAAAATGTTTCTTTTTTAAATACCTTTAAAATGACGTACCACGCGGCATAGGGTTGCATTTAAAATTTTTACCTCAACTCTCTAGCGTCACCCCTCAAGGGGGTTGAAAAAATTAAATTAAATAAAAAAAGTAGATTTAATAACTAATAACACCTAAAATTTGGTATCTCTATCTTTACTAATAGCAAAGATATTTGTCCATACTAAGACTTTTCGGACACCCTGTATAATAATCATTAAGGGAGCCGGAGATCGCAAAAGTTTGATAACCACTGTGCTAAGGGCATTTGTGATTGGCTAAAAATGAATTTGGTGGTATTTGAAACTCGGTACTAGTGGATATGGTGCGATTTGTCTCTCAGTCAATTTTGGAGATTGAATTTTTAGATAAGTTTCTTTTGCGCCCTGTTGTTAGAACCAATCTAAAGAGAATGAATTCCTAGGTTTGTCTTTGATTTAGTGGGTTTTGAGAACAGAGGACTCACCTGGACTGATGGATGCGATCTATAAAGAATACTAAAATCTAGCTGTTACTTTCTTATATATGAAAATGTGAATATTAAAGAGCAGCTATATCAAAGTAGCTTCATTTATCAGAAGCTCAACTCAAATTGCAAAAACGAAAAGTGCTATTTTTACAATATGGCCGTTTTCCTTTGGGAACGATTGTTCTTCGAGGCTTTCTTTCGCTGATGATAAAGTGAACGGCAGGCATAACGCATGGGGCAATATCAAAAATGTATTCGGCACTAAAAGAATGGAATATTGAATGAGAGCCACGGCTGGATCAAATGTTCCGGAATTTTTCTGGAAAATTTTACAATTTATGCTTATACTTTGGGAAGATCGAACCGAATTTTACTGCTATAATATAAGATAACCAAATAAGAGAATACGAGGTTACTTTGTAAGCTGAATGCCGTATGAAACAAAAATGTAAAAAATCAGGTTAATCTTCATATTAACATAGACTAAATAATACATAGACGAACACTGACGTGTAACAAAAATGCACCAAAACGCGGGTCCCCTTTGATTTATTGGTTTATGGCTTAGGAATTTGTTTGTCCACCATTATATATACACTGTTTTTTTTTTAACTCTGGTCATAGGACTTTACGTGTTAAATTTTAAATTCCATGTTAAAGCATGTTCTACTGAAGTAACAGATCTGAAATTTGAAACAGATAAAGTTTAGGGTCTTAGGTTTATTAAAACTTTATCATTACGCTAAAAAACTTTGGGAAATATTTTTAAAATCCATTCTTTCCATACAAAAATTTTACTTTTTGTGCACCTTGCAACCTTTGTCTCTCAGCTTTAGAGCAGGCGTAGGTAACGCAGTGTCATTGTCAAAAAATAATTTTTAAATTTGTGCATCGAAATTATCGAAAATCTCTTCAAAATGTCGATTTACACTACAGAGGAACGTATTCAGATAGTCTCAAATTACATCAGAGGAATGTCTGCACAAGAAGTGGTCGATAACTTTGCCGCTTCTTATCCTGGCCGTCCAGCCCCGTCCAGAACAACAGTACAACGGTTCCATGAAAAATTTGTAACTGCTGTATATATCGTAAGTTCTCACGTGAGGAAAGAAAGAAACGCAGCTGCTGTAACCGAAGAATTCAAAATGAAGAGAATCCAACAACTAGTCTTATTCAGGTTGCTGGTTTCCAGAAAATCCAGGAGTAGTTGCTACAAAGCAATTAAAAAAGAGAAATACAAGTCTTTTAAACTCAGGAATTTTCAAGAACTTTTGCAAAATGATTATTTTCTTAGAATGCAGTTTTGTGTGAAGTGGATAAAACGAATTAACCATGACCAAACCATCACAAATAAAACATTATTATCGGATGAAAGTACTGTCTGCACAAATGGTACAGTCGACAAACAAAATACAAGAATATGGGCGCGAAAACATCCTTACATAATTCAGACAAGTGCTTTCCACTAAAAAAATTTAACAAAAAGAGTCAAATAAAGTAGACACTGAGCCCATAATTGGTCCTGTGCCTCCTCTCAAAAAATAATCGGGAGTATCTCATTTGGATTGACGGAACTAAAATCAAAACACCTGCCAGTAGATCACTGCAGTCTGTTAACACGTGGATCAGCTTGTGAAGAAATACTAGCTGCGCGTCTCTTCTTCGCTGCTCCAAGGATTTTAAACCACAGTGGAGTCGCCTGGTGTCGTAAAGCAGGTCCTGGTGTGGGAGGTGCAGTTTGAATAAGTTATATTTGGTGAATTTATTCTGAACTCGTTCGCTTCGCGCCTTGTGAAGAGCGTACTATGGTGACCACATAGCCGAGTAGTATTCTAGTATCCTTCTCACAAGATTGTTGTAGCGAATTGTGATGGATCTGGCGTCGTTGATGGACTTAATTTGAGATCAGAGTAGAGTAAATAGTGGGACGATCTGAAGCATGTTGATATGTCGTTGATAAATAGGATAAACAAAACAAGGCCGACAATTTATATACTACGTATATACTATATTATACTGTATTTACATAGTATTTTATCACACTAGTTGAGCACAACTACATAATATTATAAAAGTATATCCAAAATTCTTTGATTGCAGTAAGAAATTAAAAAAAAAACATTATTCTGTTCAATACAAAATGAGTTAAGAGGTAGTTAACCTTTTAATCCATCAACGTACTTCCGGCCTCCACCTGATTGGTCCGCTAAACACTTACTGTCAGCTGTTCAGGTGGCAGAGGTGGTTAGTATCATGAATGAGTATTGATGAGATGAATATGCCGTTTAAATTTTTGTTTTCTGTTTATTAATTAATGAAAGAAAATAGGTTTCAGCCATTTAATATTGCTATTAGTACTAACAAGAAATCCTACGCGCTTAATGGTGCGTATTATAAGTTAGTAAAACACAACATTTCTGGGTAATTAGTTAAGCGTTAGTATTTTAGTCTGGATTGTTTTGTTTGTATTATGTTATTTTAATTTTTTGAACTTGAAAATTTTGGAAGAGATAGCAGAGTTAGCAGAGAACAAAAATAGTACAGATGAGTGCTGATTGCTCCTCTTAATTGAACAATAAAATTGGAAGCGTGTCACATATGTGCTTCCAATTTACTGCTGTCCTGCTATAGAAGCTCAGCGCCTTCCAATTTTTTCGTTTTTTATTAATAAGGTGACCTTACCTGAAGAAGTGGTCTCTCGCTCTTTCTCTTTCTCTTCTAGCGTACAATGCTTCAAATTCCATACCCTACTTCTTCTCAAGCAGCCACGGTATATAAGTATCAGGAAAAATCCACATATATGAACTTTCCGTGGCCTATTCCAGATAATTTCTTTTCTGTGTAATCCACCTTAATATTAAACCCACACGTTCAGCACAAAAATATATCTAAGCAATTTCATACGTTCCTTTTGAAATCATACAACGCAAAACTGACAGCAGGAAAAAAACCCAATCTTAGAAAACCACCGGCTACTTGACATGGATATGGCAGTGTCTTTATGGCTTCCTGACCCGACGTGATTTCATGTTCGTGACTCGACTTCTGTATCCTGCAATGAATTGAGATAAAATTGTACAGCAAATTACAAAATATTTTTATACGTGATTTTAATAATTTAAGTTGTTATGTTAGGAAGCGAATGTTAAACATATTTTGCGCTGTTAGATTCAAATTACACCGGAAATTTACTCAAAAGATATAAGATTTTTTTCATGAAAAAATGGCCTTATACCATCTCCAGCCCACAATGCAGAACACACGGTTACTCGAAGGGGATGTAAATATTTTTCTTCATTCACTCGAATAAAGCAATTTTATTCCTATACTCAGTGGCCTATTTGCGTGGGCTGTAGACTTTACAACATAAAAATGTCCTAACCTGTGCTACTGCCCCCCCCCCCCCTTCCGCACGGTCATGAGACTTTTAACATAGCAGCATGTATTATAGTCATAATCCAAACATAATAAAAAAGATAAAACTGTTTGTATCTACAATTGTATATAAAGAAGAATAGATACTGTACAAAAAAAAATGCTTAACGTCAAACATTTTTCATATTTTACTTCTTTGGTATGCAAAAGATAATATTAAATTAGAGCCTCTAATTTAGTCTCTCTCCCCTAAAAACATTTTGACGTAATGTTCGTATTTGCAGGCATACCTGTTCCCATCGTCAGTAATTCGAGTGTCATTTCAAAATCTCATAATCCGGGTACGCATTAAGTAACACGTGTGCTGAATAGACGTTTGTTAAGCGCCAGATTTACCTGAATTCATTTGCGAGATTTTCTCTAAATCTGAAATTTCTGGACATTTTAGCTCTAATAGGTTTTATTATTTTGCGAAGCTTACTCAAACCCTAAAGGATTAACTTATTAATCAGCCAATTAAAGTCGTTGCAGCGGCGACGCAACCTTTTTGTATAGAGGTGGCCGAAGGTGGGGCAGAATTTTAGAAAGATGAAAGATGACAAATGACAAAATCACAGTTTATCTTGCAGTCCACGTACAGTGTTATTAATTATATTTGGACCAATAGATAACTTTTTTACGGGAAGAGATAGAAATATGAATAAATTAAAGAATTGTGGATTTGTATAAGAACCATCAGGACACGTAACTGAAAAATCAATTGAACATCAGGTAAGCGATGCAGTACCTTTATATACCAGGAAACTATATTGTTCTACGGACACCAAATTAAAAACTATACACTGTCTTATGGACGCTTTAAATTGAACTAACATAACAGTACAGCGATATGACATGCACTAAAATAAACACTAAAATTGTCAAATGGACACTCCAAATATAAACTGACCTGCAGGCACTAAAAACTTTCTAGACTCCTAATGTGTCTACTATAAAACCGTACCACAGATTATTCACATTACTTCGGAACTCTGTTGCAACAGATTTATTCCCATCTTTAGCATATTGAACTTGGGTAACCTTTAGAGTAACAAACTTGGGAAATCTTTAGCGTAACAACCTTGGGTAGCAAGGAGAGCTTGAAATGTTTTTAGAGCTTCTAGCTTAACAAATTTTACTACTATTCACTAGAATTCTACCAGCATTTTTCTAGGAAGCTACCCTTCCAAAGGTCTCAAAAGAAAGAACTCCGCACCCTGCGGATTCAAACTTATATATTCTTTTTTATTTACACTGATCAGACTGCCAGCCAATAAGGACTCAAGTCTGCTGCAATATAAACCAAATCAACACTAATTTTTTTCTTCAAAGAAATCTTCAAAAAATCTTTATACAGTATAGGACGATTGAACTTGGAATAGGATGATTTTGGTATTCTGTCGGATGTTAGCCACGATCTCTCTGCTGGACATTCCTCGTATGTAGTTCCAAACCATTAAAAAAAACGCTCATTTGAAGTATAAAACGACATTTTTATGAAAGATAATATAATCGATGGCATTAATTATAATTATTTTTAATTTTTTAAATAGTAAAGACAAAAACACCATAAACCAAAAATATACTTTAAAACATTTATTACCGAATTGGTTTTCTTACAAATAAAGTAATATTTTATCTTTATTCTCTTGTAACTTTTGCCACTGGAAATGTCACTCCCGAAAAACTTTTTTAATTACAAGTTGGCAACAAAGTGGAAAAATAAGCGGTTACTGATGGACGACTGATGGTGTTTCTTTCAAGGAAAACAAAACGTCTCCTGTCGCTGCTGTTAGAAAACTTCTTAAATAAAAAAAATACTCTAAGTTTTTATAAACTTTCCGTTTTAATTTGACAATAAATTTGTTTTATTTTAGGGAAATAAATTTATAAAGTTCAGACGTGGCATATTAAAATGTTTATAAAAAATTTCAAATGTTTTTTTTACCATTTATATCTTATACTTACAGCTCCTCCGTTTGATATTTTTTTTTGAATGTAAATACTGTGTTTCAAAAAACCTGCCCGCTTGAATGCCACACCAGTGACGGTGTCGTATAAGCTACTAGGGATATATAAGTGATAAATAGTGAAAATTTTTTGATGTAACAACAATCGAATTAATTTCGTCTATTTGTAATCACGTGTGCAAAAGCAACCAATGACAATAACATTACAATAATAACAGCCCATGGGTAGTTATCACTCATGTCATCATACGTTACCATAGAAATTTTTTTGACATTTCTGTAATTTTAATTAATTTTGCTTCAATTTAAAATGGCATCACTTTCGTCAAGACTTGGTGAACAAACCAGTGCTTCAATTGACAAAATTATTGAAGAAAATACGCCAAAAAATACTGTTAACAGTAAAAAGAATACTTGGAAAATATTTATGGAGTTTTGCAGCCCGCGGAAATATACATTAGATGGCAATCGTACAGCGGAAGAACTGGCATTGATACCTAAGGATTGGGCGGTTAAAATGAGAAAAAGAGATGGTACAGAGTTTAAGGAGGCTACAGTTAATACTATGTGGAATATAACAAGTAAATTATTACAAGAAAAGTACTACAATGAATACAAAATCACAATAGATCAGTTCAAGAGTGCCATTTTTAAACAAGCGCGTAATGCCAGCGACGCAAACACGGAGAATTCTACAAAAGGACCCTTCTAAACGTAAAATGAGCTCTGTGGCGTTAAGTTCATTGGAACTAAATAAAATAATCAATTTCTGTAATGAAAATGCCCCTAAAGGACTTCAGAAAAAGTTTTACCATATGGTCGCAGTTGAATTAGCTTGGAGAGGTGACGAGGCCGCTGCTTGTTTGGTTGAATTTTTTGATATCGAGAGAAATAATGATGGTTCTCCAACAAATCGCATAGAATATATCCCAGTCTTTGGTAAAACATGAAGGGTCACTCACAGTGGGCAGCCTTAGCTATTAGTGTCTCGCACGACTTTTGGACAATTTTATTTTTATCACAGCTCTAAAAAGTATGCCATGACGCTGGACTTAGCTGGCGCCTTTTGCACCTTTTAAATTGGTAAACAGGGGGATCAAATTAAATGACACCCGTATCTCAAGAACCACTTATTTCGGAAGTATAGATATCAGTATATTGATTCATCATTACAAATAAATAAACACATGTTTCAGCATTGTTTAAAATTCTACCCCTAAAGGGGTGAAAATGGAACTTAGTTTTCTAAATGACACCTATATCACGAGAGCCGCTGAACACATACAGACCTGCTTTTATTTATATTTGGGTAAAAGTATTTCTAGAAATAACATAGGCCCATAACATAGAACCTCAATAACCGATATTTTCCACAAGGTTAAAGAAACCGCCACAGACAGAAGCCCGTAGATATTAGGTCAGGTTAGGTTCGCACCGATTTAAACTACGCCCTTGTTCATACATTTTCCTATAAACTGACATTTAATCTTCCTAAAAGTTGTTCTCTCAACCCAACTCAACTGTTAAAAATATCACTGTCTACAAACTTTTTTAATTAAGACTTTATTGCAAAGTGCCTGACCAAAGACAAATGAGGTTTTTTTTTATCAAAATATAAGATTGTGGCTTTGTCTCTAATGCCAAAGAAACTTGGGGTAATAAAGAACACTTGTGTATTTATCTTTTTCTTCCTGGGACAGCAGCTCACGTCGGCTATTAAACCATAGAATAGTATTACTTTATAGCGTGGGAATAATTCGAATAAAAAATAATCGATGATCCTATTTTCTAAAAAAAACCGTGATTTAAATTGTAACTAAAAAATCCCTTTTCCGGTCCGACCAATATCAAATGAAGTTAGTTTCACTGGATTGGACTACCGCATAGTAAATAAACAAACCTTGTTTGTAATCCGTCATTCAAGGTGTTGCCGCTTTGCTTACTCGATGCTCTGAAAAACGATCCAGAATATTTCATTTTTCTCGTGTCCGTAACAAATCCAAAGTTTCCCTCGCCGCGCCGTGTAACACGTGGCGCCATCTTGTTGAAAGAACATATTGTTAAGGTGCATATTATCTAATTGGGGCCATTTAAAACTCGATGCAGGGAGCTTTTCGTTATGTTTAACTGTTGAGATCGACGACGATCTGAGGTTCTGGGTTTTTCGGCAAAATGTTTACCACATGGGTGAAACTTGAATTGAATAAGTGGAAGCACGACCGTTACACCACTAGTAGTCCACCTACCACTACGTGGCACTGTAGGATAATTTTTATGCAAGTAGGCTACCATCATTTTACTCGTTATTTGAACTTTTAGACAGTTGACGAAAATTTTTGTCAAACAGACAAAGTGTGTCGCTATTTGTGATAGGCCGATGCAATAATTATTTAATATTTTTAAACAATAATTATTTCATTCTCTATTTGTTAAGTTATTCATTTTTTCAGACAAGTCTTGAATCAAGAACTGGATAATAGACGCAGATCTATGCACCTATCCCGTTCCCAAGATCTTCAACTAATCTTAGATTGGAGTGCCAAGAACCTTGTTCAGTTCAACGCCTCCAAAACTCAGTCTTGCGCCCTGTCACGCAAAAAATCCGGAAACGCTTACACCATCCACATGAATAATTAAAGCCTACAGAACAATGAAACATTCGATCTTGTTGGCATCGCTTTCGAATGTGATCTCAGCTTGCATAAGCATGTTACTTCAATAGCCGCATCAGCAGTTAAAAAGCCTGGATTTCTCTTTCGAGCCAAAAAATACTTTTCCCCTTCCAATTTACATACTCTCTATGTTTCCCAAATAAGACATAACCATATCTGGGGAGTACCATCGCCTTCGATACTTCGCATCATTGATTCTATTCAAAACAGAGCCATTCGCCTCATCAATGACTCAGTCCTCACAAGAAAACTCCCTTCTCTGGCTCATCGCCGCACTGTTGGGGATTTATCCCTTTTCTACCGATACTTCCACGGATTATGCTACAAAGCATTAGCTGCTATAATTGCTCCATTGACTGTTCCTAACAGAACAACAAGAGCATCCCTTTACTGTCCTGCTACAAAAGCCTAGAACATTCCACTTCTTTTGCTCATTCAAATCTAGGGTCTCCAGATTATGGAACTGACTGCCTGCCGATGTTTTTCCTTCCCCTCCCAACCTCCAATCCTTTAAATCCCGTATCAATAAATTATGTTTCCCTTCTCTTAAGACGCCCACAGTACGTTAGTACTTGGACATGAAGGCTACGTGAACTGTCTCAGATAAAAAAAAAACTGTAACAAATTCTAAGATGGTTTTAGGATTTCATTACACAGGTAAAGTCCGTGGCACGAGTCTAGAGCTGGCGGAAAAATGCGGACACACCTATGCCTCCAGAGCTGAAACGCCACGTTTTACGTCTTTTACCTCCCTGTCACCTCAGGCGTTGTAGCTCTAGACTCGTGCCACGGACTTTATGTACGTTACGTATGTTTTTTCTAAATATCCGATGATTATACCTAATAGATTTTCTTTGCCTGAAAGGTTTACATGAACAAAGTTATAAATTTTTTAAAATAACATTTTCTGTATTATTGGTTTTAATGTGCATAATGATAATAGGTAGGGTGAGTACGATTTTCTGTAGTCGAGAGAACAGCATGTGTGCTTTTTAACATATTTTGTTTTATGACCTTTCAAAGACGGGGGTTTTCTATTGTTAATATCCTTTTTTATTTCCCTTTTTCGTTTGCTTTTTAGGATAATGCTTCTAAAAACCTTTTCTGACGGCCTATCCATGAATACGTATACTCGAAGAAAAAGTTGAAAGCTATTTTAATGCCGTAAGTCTTTGTTTTTGTCACTTATCTCCCCTGGAACAAATATTGCCCAACGTGACCATAGGATTCCAGAATGTCACCAGTAATACCATAATGTGACCTGTAATACCCTAGTGACCTGTGATACCCTAACATGATCTATGATACATGAACTCTGAGGAAATAGAATAGTTAATATTCCACTTATATTATCTATTATATCTTACTGTATATAGCCACTTTTTACTTGATATTTCATTCATAAATGAAACATAACACAAATTTTACAAATCAATTAAGTGAACAAAAATGTTATTAAAATTGCACTTTCGTACAAACTGTTAAGTTGCAGAATAGAGAGTTTAGTTTTTCAAATATTTATGTCAGCTGTATTTATATAAAACCAATCGGAAATTTCACCTTTCTTTACTTCCTGTTTAATCTATTAACTTTTCTTGTATTTTTTTAAATGTATTTTCATTTTGGGCGATTCTTTTAATTACATTGTGAAAATAATTAATAACTGTTTGGTAAATAAAGCCGAAATGTACATGTACATACTTTATAGTTTTACTATATTATATGAGTTATATTTTATATATTATTCTATGAAGGGTTTACATGTATCAGTAGTTGATGTTTAAAGACTATTATTGTTTTTTAATTTGTTTATTGGTACTTTCCTCTAAAACATAATTTAATCAGTAAAATCATCAATTTATAGCTTCTTCTAACAGCCCACGAAGACCGAGGTCATGTACCGTGGGTGTACTGGGTAATCGACTCACACATCCAGAGCTGGAAACATCCGTTGGGATTTCACCAGCCCTTTAAGAGGACGTGTGGGGTGGTACTACCTCAGTCGAGGAAGAATTCCTCTACCACCTTCCACTTTTTGTGACAAGCCTACTAAATATCTGGCCACACTTTTTTTATTAAGCGCGCGGCCGGGCCAGGATTCGAACCTGGTCTAGTGCCGGAGGCGCGTCACAAACCCAGCGCGTTGGACCACTGGGCTATTAACTGAATACATAATATTCTATTGTGACATACGAAAGAAAAAACAATAAATCGTGTTTAAAACAACCTAATACTAGCTTGCAAGTAAATTAATATATTAAACATATCAGTTTTAAACTACCCGCCATGAGAACTGGATACTTTTATGTTCGGTGTTCGTTAATTTCAGATTGACAGTTGGGCGAGCAGAATTTTAGTTGGGCGCGCGCCCAACCCTGACCACCCTTAGCGCCGCCACTGAACTTTGCACATGATTACGCGCAAAAATTATTCGAAGTGTACGACTTGTTGTCACACAAGAACGGGAATTTTCGTAGCAAGTTTAACATGTTCTTTTGTCGTAAAACAATCCATAATTTAATTGCCGGCCCTCTAGATGACACATGCAAAATATAAAATTTCTAGGTTAAGTTGTTGAAAAATGGAGCCCAATTTAATTCCCGAAGTACGCATTGGGACACTCTTACATTATTGCATTCAGTGACAAATACAATTCTGTATGTATTATTACAATCTGTAGTTATCAATTTTAAGATCCCATTTTCAAACCTTCTTCAACATACAAGAAGTCAAATTTATCGATCTTCTCATTCCTCACCGACACGACATAAAAGCCACAGTTTCCTGTTTTGCCGTCTATCAGCCCGATTCTTGCTCGCTATAAACGTTTTGAAAGTTAGAATATATGTTAGCCGGAAATATTTTCTAAATGAAAAAGCACCTTATTTATAGCAAAGTGCTTTCTTTTATGTTTCCAACCTGACGTGCTTTTATATATATTTTTTACTTATTGATGTCGTTTGGAATGTAAGGTGAAGTTGGGAAATAGATCCGCTGAAAAATTATTATAGAAATTGATGAAATTTGAGTTAAGGTAAATGCTGCAAAGGCTTCGTATGTACATCGCAAGTCAATGGGCTCGTTTAGTCATCTCGTGTTTTACCAAATACGAGGGAGCATTGATTAGTACTTAGCCTACGATATAAAGCGCCACAATGTTTCAAAACAAAATTTTATTTATTTACCATAATCTTCTTTAAGACTTCCATGTTTATAAAGTAATTCTAAACCCTTTAAAAGAAATTATTTGTCTTGGTCTGCAAACTACTCCTATGGTTTCATAATTTGGTAAAAATCTTTTACCTGTCAAATGATTTTTGGAGTTTTAGGAACACAAAATAGTCCGAAGGTGGTAAATCCAGAGAATAGGTCAACCAATGCAAAACCTATTTCATCAATTATTTGCAGGACAATCAACGACTTGTGAGCAGGAACGCTGTCTCACAAAAAGAAACACGCCTTTGGCATGTTTTCCGCGGCATTTTTCCACAATATTCTCACGTAATAGGAACTATGCATATCCCAAATAAATCTGAAATATATTTTTTTACATTCTCAATATAAATAAAACGTTTATGACAGTTGCTGTTATACATTTATTTTGGTCTTTAATAACAAAAAAAAAAGAATTTTCTACTGCAAATTGCGGAAATTTCGAAACTTGTAAAACGTGATCCCACTGGCTGTGTCGTCAAAAGTGTTTTATGATTCATAATGAGTACATGGCGAATTCCAGTATTGTAGGGTCATCGAAAAACAAGAATGCTTCCACTCTTTGGATTACTATTTAGTCTCCGGGTCATAGTGATGAACCCACATTTCGTTCATGGCAACAAGCCGATCCAGAAAGTTCGAGGAATCTTCTTCAAAACGGCAACAGATTTCCTTCGACGTTGTCAATCGAATGCGTTTCTGATCAGCAAGCCTCTCGGAATTCATTTGGCCGAAACCTTTCTCATACCCAAATGGTGATGAATGTTGTGAAACACACGTTCCTAGGAAATGCGTACTGCGACAAATGAGAAAATTAAGTGTAGATTTTGCAAATACCGATCAAATCCGGTTTTTATCAAAGTTCTACTTTAATTTTATCCAAACTATGCATCCTACAAAGAAAGTTTTTGTTTCAAAAATATTCGTTTTAAATATATTTGGCTTAGACGAACCACATTCTTTTTATTTGTTGACATTTTGTATATTTTCAACTGTGATAGAGTTGAAAACGTTTTTTATGCGTGCAAGAACTTTTCTCAAGAATACTCAAAATTTTCTTAAAAATAGGAAGTTAATTTTTTTCCATATGACGCGAACTTTATGGATGCTGCGATACAAAAACTAATAAACAATAAACCCACACCATCATTAAATCATTAGAGCACGCGTGATGTCTTCATGCCTATGACGTTCCTTGCTTGATTCTTACTTTATTCCATATTTCCATTTAACCTTCCTCGTACTTTGTCTCCACCCTTCGGCGTGTCCAATTAGTTCGTCTTATACGTCGACGATCCTCGCGGCCTTGTTATCATTCATTCCCTTAACTATTCCATTTTTTCCTCTCCGCTTGTTTATTGAAAAACTGCTGACGAAAAAACACAACATAATCACTCAACGAGCTTAAAACAATATAAGGAACAAACTGTACGTGTCAAGGAAGAGAACAAAACGATCGCGATGCCTTAAAATGATGCATGATGCCCTGAAGCTTGCTTAGAATTAAAACCATTCGTCACTGGAAATGTCGGCACTCGCACACTTTGAATTACGGCGTTGATATTGTGATGTAAAGCCCGGAAAAATGTACAAATAACAACTGAATCGAAATAAATGTTTCTCTCTAAATTGCGGAGGTATTTTCGTGTTTGAAAAAGATTTAAGGTGATTTAACGCTGTTTCTTTTCAAATTTTCCCTCTTGGCTTTATGGGTATAATATATTGTATGCGCAAAAATTTATTGCTTTGGATTTTCAGTATTTAATATTAAGATATAAATTGTTTAACATAGGGTGACAAGATGTACTCTTTTTAACAGTGTTATACTATTTTACGAGTCAGAAAACTCTTTGTTTTCCCATTACTTTTGTCTCTAATAATGCAGGCGTTGAAAAAACACAATTTATTTGTCAAGCGAAGCGTCACAACTGGTTGTTGTATCCTTATTTGTTAACAAGTTATCTCTAAATATAAAAAAGAAACTAACGGACTGACTGATTAACTAACTGACTGACATATCAACGCCCAGTCCACACCGCTGGGTCTACAAACTTGAAATTTTGCACAAACGTTTCTTAGATAACGTAGGTATCTAGTAAGGAAGGGTTTTTCAAAATTCATCCCACGAGGGGGTGAAACAGGGGTTCAAACTTTATATGGAGAGAGAGTTTTAGATGGTCCTATTAATTCGAAATTTCATAACAGTAACTGTTAAAATGTTTAAACACGTGTTTTACAGTTTTTAATAAATCAACCCCTAAGGGGGTGAAATTGAGTGCTCAAAGTTTGTAATGGAGTAAAATTGTTATACCGCGGACGAAGTCGCGCGCAATTGTTCCGCGGTTATAAAGAAATAAACAATTAAATTGTTCATAACAATAGAATATTTTAATCCTGACAATTCCACTCATGTATAAATAATCCTATTAGAAAACACAAAAATCGTAGTTTGCTATCGGCTAAAAAGGAAGGAACAGAAATGCAACTGGATAAAGAAATCGGATAAATTTCAACTAGGTACATCACCATGGTAACAATTGCAACTTATTTTTTAAAGCGTCCGGTACGTCAGATTGAAAGATTACGTTGTCAGAAGTAGTTTTTATCATGTCCCGATTCGGAAATACCTGCGACGCAGAGATAGAAAGAGAAATATAAAATTGTATTCCTAAAAATACAAAGAAAAGTCAATCATCAATTTGGAACCAATTATTCATGGAATTGTCTTACCAAATACCATTCGAGCTCAGATTTTGAGCCTGATATTTTTTTTGCTTGTTTTCTCATACTTAGTTTCAGGCCATTTAACTCGATCTGTTCGCCAAAATCACTCGAGCTTCGCTCTCATGATTTTGTCGAAGCAGCTCTCGTTAAATTTCCAGAAAGTGAGTATTCTAAAACAACCATAAAAAATATGCGGCTAAATCTGAGCTCTTATGGTATTACCCCCGATAATTTCGGCTCAAGCCACACCTAATTCTCAATATTCATGATTTTTTTCAGATTTTTCTGAGCGATTATTTTGGTAATGTGGGTGGGGATAGCAATTTTTAAGCGTTTTTCCAGAAAAATATTTAAAAAAATGCATAAAAAATACATCAAATTCAAGGTGTTATGATATTCACAGCATATATTTAAATGGGTGGCTCCTCGGGTAGTCTACCGATATACCCAATACTTTTTTTCCGTCAAATTGCACACTTTTTTATTTTAAAAAATGCCCCAATACCGGTCCTTATACGACGCTTGTAGTGAGCTTGACGTCATAGGCTCTAATATTATAAAGAAAAAACAAATGATTCAGTCGATGCATTGCCAAACTTAAATATTATCGTGACATCTCACTTTTGTATCAGTTTTAAGGAAAATCGAAAATAATCCAAAGTATTTTTAATTATACCGTTAACACACAGAATCATCACTTACCTATTACGTTATTAATCAATATTCCTACCAGCTTAAACTTTCTGCCTTTAAAAACAAGTTTAAAAATCAAAACGCAAATATCCATCTCGGTGGTCGCCGAGCCTCTAATTTACTAACATATCCAGTAACATGGTCGCACCAAAGTCATATAATTTACTATCACACTAATTAAGCACAACTACACAGCATTATAAAATTATAACCAATACTCTTTTATTACAGCAGGAAATTTTGTCAAAAAAAACCATTATTCTATTTAAATACATAATATGCGGAGCTTAAGGGTTGTTGACCTTTTTATTCCGCTACTGTATCTCAGGCCCCTACCTGAACGGATTTTAAGTGACAGGCGTCGAAAACTCACTGCTGAACATCTTAAACGGTTACTAATAATTTACTTTAAGTCCAATTACAGTGCCTCCCGAATCGAAAAGTTTTTGTTTTCGATATAGTGCGGTAATGTATTTCGGTAACTATAAACCAACAATATCATTTTAGATATCGAACACAACACCTTATTTACTTTTACAAGGTCAGATGCTATATTAGTATAAATAAAAATACTTGTATCATAATCCTGATTCCGAACCTGACTTTTGCGTCATAGCCGAACGCCGCCCGATGTCTAATAATTAATGATGCAATAATGATGCAATGTAAATAAATTCAATTATTTTTCAGAAAATCTTCGAAATGCCCACCGGTTGCCTCGATACGGTTGGTATCCAGTGTTGCCATTTGGGGCGACAAGTCGCCAAAATGACGACTTTTTGTCTCTATGAGAGTGTGGCGGCGATTTTCAATAAAAAGCTTATTTTTGGCGACTTTTTACAGGTGAAAAAATTGAATATACACGTTGTATACGATACGTAGGAAGAAACAACGTCACAATAATAATCATTTAGCGCGTTCGGCAATGCAATCTTTTCCATCGTTTTGCTCGGAATTATTGACAGGCACGTGATCGGTCGTACTGTTTACAATAATAGGTCATGTGACCGTCAAAAATTCCGAGCAAAACGATGGAAAAGATTGCATTGCCGAACGCGCCAATTATTTCATCGAGGGATTTCTCAAAGAGAATATCTGAACGCGCCACGAATTGTACGTCAAATTTTGGGAATTCCACCTAGCTTGTTCCACAAAAACATTTTTTTTTATTTAAGTGTATTGACAGTTTTCTAACCCAAATATCTCAAAAAAGTTGTGGCGACAAAGTGGCGACTTTTCATACTGATCGATGGCGACTTTTTGCTTTGTTACTCTGGCAACCCTGTTGGTATCTGCTATTAGAGAATCAAAGATACTAACCAATTTTTTTATTATTAAATATTTTATAACCGTAAAAACTGAGCAAGGAACAAAAAATACAAATTATTTGGCTTACAGGCAATTTATTTTACGATGAAGAATTTTTAATGATAAATTATCAAAAAAGAGACAAACAAATCCCTCATTTACTGTAGAGTCGGAGAGATGGGTTTGAAATAAAAGTCCCTCCTTTATTGAAAAATAATGAGCAGATATTGAATTAAAGAACAGATCCATCATTATTTTTACATTTTCTTTTCAGGGTGACTTTGCTTGCTTATAATGAGAATAAAAATAAGATAATAGCTCAAAATTGTACTTATATTCTGCCTTATCGGTCCGTTACGTGAAGAAAGACAAGTTATAAATTTATATACATGGTGGTATTATTTCTATCACATGATTTACAAAAAACCTAAAATTTAAAATAATTTTCAAAGTCTTTCTCAAATTTGGTGAGCTTATAAATTCATTATTATGACATGAGGCTCTGATTAAGATACCTCTCTAAATTTTATGGGTTATGGGTTAGCGTGTCTGCAGTTTCCTTTTGCAAAATTTTCTCAATAGCTTTCCTCCTTGTGCTAGGAAGCTTTGAGAGGCACATGACTTATTGCCTCAAACAATGCGACTGATCACGTACCTGTCAGATAATCCCAGCAAAACGACAAGAAAAAAGAGACGGGGGGACAGGGACAGGCAAACAAGAGCGAGATAACCTGTATTTTTTACCTGTTCTTCAAAGACGTTTGGCAAACGTCAGTAATTTTTCATAGTACCTAATAAAACCTAACACACAATTTTTAGGTGAATGGCCAACAAAAGTAATAATACCAAAAGCAAAAACATAAAAAATAAATGAGTACCGGGTGCTTTTACTGTGTTTATGGGATGCAGTCAAATTTTAAAGCGTCGAAGTTTGTGTTTTGAACTAGGTTTTGGATTTAGTTTTCTCAAAAATTTTAAAATGTGCAGGATAATAAAAAAGGGACTCATACAGAAAGTAAGTTTTGTGCAAAAAAATATCCTGACCTAATACATTTTTAAATACGTAGGAAAGTAATATCGTATTTCATGTAAGAATTTTTTTTAATACAATTTATTTCTGGCAATTATAAATAGGTAATTGTTGGTCAATCCTAGCGTATTTATTTATAACTTTAGTAGAACAAATTTAAAAAAGTATTGAATGTTTGTCTAGACTACCCAAGCTGGTGTGGATACCGGGACACGCAGGCCTCGAGGGCAATGAAACAGCCGACTTGCTCGCTAAGGGAGGTGCAGCGTCGAAGTTCCCGAGTCCCGAGTCGGTGTTAGGCATCTCCTACACGACGGCTAAATGTGCGCTTTTGGCCTAGGCCGAAGAGGAATGGACAAGATACTGGTCGAGAGTACCGGGTCTAAGGCACTCGAAGGCCTTTATAAAAAATCCTTTGACACATCGAACTGCGAATAAACTACTGGAACTAACCAGGTTGCAGCTTAAAGTCCTAGTAGGCTTACTTACCGGCCATTGCAGGCTAAGACATCACAAGCGCAGGATCGGACTAGAACAAGACGCCGTCTGCCGACTCTGCCCAACCTGAACAAACGGCAGAACACATAGCGTGCACATGCCCTGCGGCAGGTAGAACAAGATTTTCGCTTTTTGGCGAGGGGGTGCTTTTTTGTAGTAAAGCTCAGAAAGAAAATCCTCTTAATCATGTTAATATTTTGTACGAAGAAGCAGAAACTGCTTATCCATAGATCAAACGCAATCTTTTGATAAGTTCCATATTATTCTACAGGCTCTCTTGTGGGAATCCAATCAATATTAAAAAATTTCAAGCATATACTGAAGAAACTGCGAAAATGTATGTTTATTTGTTTGAATGGTATCCAATGAGTACCACTATACAAACAACTTTAATGCATAGTGCATAAAACCTTGTATTCTACCAAACGGAATGCTGTCTGAAGAGGCTCAAGAGGCCCGAAAACATCCGAAACTATAGGGAGAATTTCGCGAGGAAATCTTCGAAAACACGCAACATGGAGGATGTCAAGGCTAATACTAAGCTCAGATCCCAACCTGAACAAAAAATTACTCCAAAGAATGAATTAATCTACTTTCGGACCCGCAATAGATTATAATAGGTTTTGTTTATTTCTGTTTTATTTTAATAATTGTCATTAGTAGTAATAAATAATGTAAAAATCTACCAATCCACCATTTTATTTCTGCTTACAAGCCTTAACTTCACTAACTTAACATTAGAATAATAATACAAGACTAATTTAACACGCAACTATTTTTGGCCAGGTTTTTCGCATTTTTTCCCATAGTGCGTCGCATAGATTTAGATACAAAAAAATGCAGCGCACATAAGACAATTAGCCGTCAAAAAAAATTGCATACATTGAAGACTAATATTTAAGTTAAATTTAATGGAATTTAGGCTAATCGCTTTTTTATATATTGATATTAGACTGGAAATTCAGTTTGCGCCCTATGTTACAGGCATTAATTTCCAAACTGTCATTGTTTGAGTTTGTGCTCGTTTGAAAATGATTTATGATCCGAGGGTCGATAAGAAAATTAAATTTGGAGTTTGTTTAAGCCGGTAAGAAAGATAACTGACACTTTATATCTTTTTTTTTTAATAAAATTCGGATATACCTTGATTTGGTTTTTCTCTGCTTTGATCATCGGCAGTCTAAAAATAAATATTGTTTTGTTACAATTATAAAACATTTATACAAATATTTTCTCTCTGATAAATGAGTCTATTTCAATTTTTTTTTCTAATTATCGCGCAGTCACAATTACGAGTATGTAAAACAATTTTTTAAATTTGTTTAACACTGGAAATGCCCTAAAAATTAATTTGAAATTCAAATTTCAACCCTAGTATCATTTTAGGCGTGTGATGCCTTCATTTTATCAGTTGTTATAACAAGACGATTGAGTTTCTTTTACATGCTCTCTCAAAGCAGTTTTAAAGACAATCGACGTAATTTTTAACCGACTTCACAAAGGTCTAGTTTTAAGGTTTTTTTTTGCTAAAATGAATGAAAACCTAAAAAACTGTAAAAAAACTCATGAAGATCGAAAATTTTTGCATATGTACTTCGGAATGACGGCACCGACTTCAATAATTTTTTGTCCTTTGCGTTAAGCATGAGGGCCTGTGGTTCTGTTGAAATTTGACTTTAAAAAATAATAAACACGTGGGGTGAGAGGGGAGAAAACCAGAGCGGCTGAGGATTTTACCGAAAATGTTTACATTTTCGGGGGTTTTGAAGTCAGGAAATCTAATTTTGTCTAACAAATGTTCAAAAATGATGAAGGGGTGGGGTGAAAGGGGATTAAATAATTTTCATAAAATAATATTGTTTTCGGGGTAGTGTGGGACAAGGAATCCCACACAGAGGCAACAGATGTTGATATATATAATAAAGATAAAGCAGGTGGGATCAGTGTGACAAAATATATTAAGAAAAAAATTATTTTTCTAAAACTGTGTAATAAACTATTTTTTAGTGATATTGCGGTTAAAAATGGGTGGTGCAAATAGAAGGAGGGGGATAAGAGAAAGGGGAAATAAGGGAAGGGGGAGGGAGAATGAGTGCACTATAAATAATGACTTTTTTTTCAAAACTAAATCAGCTTCACAAGTAGAAAGTCACTGAAGAGTTTGAAACAATATTTTTAAATATTTTTTACTGGGGTTAATGGTAGGTAGGCTTAAATTTGTTCAGGTAAATTGTACAAAATCGGCCCACTTCGAAACATACCGAACGGTGGGTGATGCAGTGTAGGAATTTGCAAAGAAAGCCCGATCGCTATCGCTATTTTTCCTACAGAGTGCCACTCCAGACCGTCTTGCGTTGTAGATTTTCAGTTTAGTCTGAGAAACGCATTTTCTTTATTCTGGCATTGATAGTGAAAAGAAGGTTATTGTCAGTGAATAAAGATTTGAAACCCATTGTTTAGTATTTCGGCCGTCCGGTACAATATTGTTGAAAACACGAGATGACTGACCAAATCAATTGACCTTTTACTGCTTATTATCCAAGTACACTTTGTAGATTAGTGGATATAATATGTCTGTGGATTAGTCATCACCACCTTTTTTCACTCTGTAGTATTAATTCGTTAAAAAAATGCGGGTATGCGAGTATGTTACAACCATGGTGTAGAATAAAGTTTACCTCAAAATACATACTTTCACAATTTAGCACCTGCCAATCTCACCTGGCTGCTCTAAGAAAACGTGCCATGCTTGCTGCAATAAAACTTTAATTATTATTTATCTCGGAGAGACGGTATCGTTCATTTATTTAAAACAAAGTACTCCGCCTGCCATCTCTTTGTCAACGGTTTTCGCGAGCTCTCGTCATAATGAGAAAAGCAATTACATTAGCAAGGAGCCATGTTATTATCTGTTTTGATATTAATACAGTGTTGCATTTGCACATTTTTTGTTGTGTATGTTAGTGTGTTTGTTGTAAGCGTGGTTCTTTTTACTATATATGATGTAACGTATACGGGAATAAATTCCTTCTTTGTAATTATAACAAACAAAGTAGGCAGTGACGTGCCGCCGGGGGCCAGAGGGGCACAAGCCCTCTTGCCCTCGTAGTAACGGCGCCCCGCGCCCCCTTCCATGGAGCCATGACTGTTTTGGTACACAGTAGCTTTGCTGGATGCTAAGTACTACTGATGTACTAAAATACTATTTGTTATGATTTTATAGCCTAATAACAATATCCTCTTAAATCATTGTTAGCATTGTCATAAATAGCTGAGAGTTTTAATCGGGAACCTCCGTCTCTAACACTTACTTCTGTCATTTCGTCGTCGCGTTTAGTAATGAGGAACACGATATCTCTCTTATCTTTCCATCTTGCAACTATCCCAACTTTTTCTTCTCCATAAACTTCACTTTTATTTCTTTTTTTGGAAGTAACGGCCTTTGAATTTTCTTTCCTATTGCTTCTTAGCGTACCAACAAGATGTGTTTTTTTATCTAGTAGCTGTCTAGCCAAGCCGAGTACCAATAATCATCGGTAAACAATGTTCTTCCTTAATGAAGGAAGCAGTTCGCCCATTAGCTCCAAAACTAATTTATTGGCTACAGGAATTCCCTCGACTTTATCCATTCCACAGTAGAATTTAATGTGGTAGGTATAACCACCGTTAATGCATAATTTAAAAAGTTTGAATTCAAATTTATGCCTTTACATACTGCCGGAATTATATTCTTCCACGAAAGGGTACCATACTTTCGTCTATGCACACGTTTGCAGCAGGGACCATACAGAGTTTGTTGTTTTGGTTTATAATATCGATCAAAGGTTGAATCTTATAAGGACCCTAAAAACTACTTTTGTTAAAAAAAATTGTTCTTTTAATTTATGCAGTCAAACAAAACATAAAATTCTCCAACATATAAAATAAATTCTCCAAAATTTCCGATAAATTCTCACTTTTCTTACTGAATATTTTCCAAAAATCAATTCTCGAGAATATTCCATCTTTACATCTCCTTATTTTTTCAGATAAAATTATTGTAAAAATTACTTTCGGAAAAAAATATGTTCTATCAATTTATGCAGTCAAAACATGAAATTCTCCAATATATAAAATAAGTTCTCCAAAATTTCCGATAAATTCTCATTTTTCTCGGAGAATATTTCCCAAAAATAAATTCTCGAGAATGTTCCATCTCTATGTGTAGGTACCTCATCTTTAGAAACGTGCAATATTACGTTTAAACTTAATAATTACAAAATAAACATCAAAAATTAAAACAAATTTATGATACTAAAAAGGTATATGAAAAATTAAAAGTTAAAATTTTTGACCAATTAAAGTTTTAAAAATAGAATCTCGATGACAAACCAAACAACAACTTTTTCCTATGACATTTTTCGAAATTTCAACAAATAATACCATTTTCAGGACATTTTCCTAAAAAAGGTGTATTTTGATGGCTATCTTGGATACGTTCACACAATCTTTATATATATTTAAGGTTTTTCGTCAAGCAAAAATTGATGCCAGAGTCAAATTTGACATAAATCAAGTTTTAAAAAAGTTTCCCATATGGTGCAGACTTTTTGACGGACACTGTATATTGTTGAATTCGTGCTTCAATAAGCTTTCACCTGCACGATGCCCTTGATTTTTTTTCTGTTTCCCAATTTACCCCCTGAAATTTACCCCCGGAATCAAAGTTCAACTTGTTACACTTCAATCTATAACACTATATTTCTGTGTTAAATTTCAAATTTTTAGGTGGAATACTTTCAGAGAAAATCGCCCGTGATGGACGGACGGACGGACGGACACCGTGATTCCATAAATGTCCCGTTTTGTTAATTTTAGCACGCAACACTAAAAATAACGAAAAATTCACAAAAGCTTTAAATGTCTACACTTTCAAGATCATGTTATATAAATTTTCGGTTTCTTAGTTATGAGCTGACAAACAATCCCCCGATAAAAGTTGTTTTGAACCTGCTTTTAGCGAAATTGCTTCTTTAAAAATTGAACATTACCCCATGTGAACAAAGTCATACTTATTTTAATAAAACATTCACCACGGATCGAGGTGAAAACCTTTCTTCTCTTTTATTTAAAATAAATTTACTTCACCAGCCATCTTTTTGTCACCAGTTTTCGCAAGTACTTTTCGTAATGAGAAAAGCAATTACATTAACAGGCAGCCATGTCATTCTTTAAGTTTCTTTATAATAAAAGAGCGTTAGGCTGCATTTCTACATTTTATAATTTTACTAAAAGATATTTTTAACATTTGCACAGTAAAAATATTTCTGAAGAAGCTAATAAAGAAATGCATAGTAACAGAGACGGAGCTAAGACCGGACAGTGGACTTACCCAGCAATCGAAAGCTTATCCCAAAAATTAAATTATATGTTTTTTTAAACTGACACTGAATTTTTTGAATTTGGTCTAATTTTAAACCTTAATATTTTTGTTATTATCGGTCCAATCAATGTAATTTTTTGTGTGTGTGTTTTGGATTGACTGATTGTGCCATAATTTTAATAATATTATTCAGGGTGTTTTCAAAGTTGAGGCAAAAAAAATTATGAAGCAAATAGACCGCGCGTTACAGGAATTGAAAAGGACGCGTGCATTGAATGATTGGGATAACTATAAATTATACTCGCTCTGAGGTGAGAAGGCAAATAGAAATTATTTAAATCCAATTTGTGCACAACTCTTAAAACTTGGAAGTTTTTAAGATCGTTTAATATATGCTCAAAAAAAAATATAAGCATTTCTGATAAATTATCTAACCCGAACGATCTTAACGACTTTTTTGGTGTGTTTTTGCAGAATATTTCGTACTGTGTTGCTAAAGCAAATTTTTATAATAATAGTAGTTTCAACAATATTAGTTTTTCTTTTAGATTGGCTGAGATCGGTGAAATTCACAAAATAATTCAATCCGTATAGACTAACGCATGTGGAATGGATGGCATATCGTCTAAAATGTTAACGTATTGTAGTCCTTATATAGATAAATACGTCACACACATAATTAATTGTTGCATAGAGTCAAACTATTTTCCCGACAAATGGAAAATTTCCATAGGTAAATCGTTACCTAAAATTAACAATCCTGCAACATTTAACGATATTAGGATTATTAGTATTGTGCAATTCTTTCAAAAATTTTTGAAAATGTTTTGTATAGTCAATTATATTTCAGTACTGCATTACCAACTCTATCACACCTGAGAGCCAGTGTGGTTTTAGGAAGGATTTCAGTACATCTGTAGACTTTGTCGAGGTTTTCAGGCATGCCGGAAGGCTCCATCGTTGGACTTCTTTTCTTTGTGATCTACACTTCTGATATTTTGAAGTCCTTAAGACACTGTAAAGTTCAAGCTTACGCAGATGATACGCTGATTTACTTTCATTTTAACCATCACGACTACTTGACTGCCTCAGATTTGATTAACGAAGACTTAAACAGACTTAAACAACTTTCGTTAGAACATAATTTAATGTTAAATCCTACAAAATCACTTTTAGTGCTTTTTGGTAACAAAAATACCGTGGCTTTCTTGAACGAAAATACAAATGTAACTATTGATGGAGTCAGACTACCGAGTGTTGGTTCGGCAAAAAAGTTTGGTTTAATTATTGACACTGGGTTGAGGTTTAGAGAGCATGTGTGGAGGTTGATACAAAAATTATACTTCACATTAAAAATATTGTATAATAGCCGTCAGTTCCTTAGTACTTGTTTGGGCATTATTGCTTAACCTCCCTATTTAATATTTATGTGTAAAGACTTATTGGCAACAGTGTAGCAGCAAAGAGCTGCTGGTTCCCAAAAACAAGAACGGTAGTCGTCGTCAAGAGACGAAGTCAAGAAGATGCTGTCTCGGCACTATTATTTTTAATACCTACAGTCCACTATTCGAAAATTTAATTACAATGTACAAGTAAAAGTTCAAATAAAAAGTCAAGAGATAATAATTGGAGTTTTCTAGCCCCAACAGTACCTACTTATTTACGCAGAATGCTCTGCGAGTCTCTAGTCCCCTCTGGCTTTAATTACTGCGATTTAATTTACGGTCCGTGTTTGGATGTTGTGGGTAGAGATAGAATACAAAGAGTACAAAATACATGTTCACGTCTGATTTTTGGTATTGGAAAATTCGATCATATTTCACCTACTTTTAAGAACCCTACAAGTCTTAAAATGAATAATGACCGATCTCTGCACTTGGTAAATGTTCTTCATAACATAACATAAGATTTTTAAATAAAATTACTAGGTATGCCTCATCACCAGAGCGCCATGTTTCAAAGAACATTTACTTATAACACTCTCAAATTATACAACAACCTACCGAGATACCTTTACTTAGTAATAAAAAAGTTAAAAAGCAGTACAAAAAATACTTACTTAGTCTCCAAAATACGTTTTTGGACTCTGTCCTCTTTAGTCATTTTCTCGGATCATTTTGAATATATCTGTCTTAGAAAGTTATTTATGTGTGTATTAATATTATGTATCATAAATTATAATTATTAATTTATAATTAATTGATGGTCTTCTTCCTTTTTTTCTCTTTTTAAGACATAATGAGCGGAACGGGGTTCAGTAGAGTGGCCGATATTCTGGCTAGACTGTGCCTTGCAGCTGCTTCATATCTATTTTTTTCTTTGTAAAATGATTTATTTATTTTAATAAAAGGCATTTATTATTAATCTTACTATTATTATTATTACTATAGGTTGTAAAACTTGTAAAAATTAACCCATTGACCAAAGATCGCCTATATAGGAGTTGGAACTTCCAAAACAATAAAAAATACAAATATTAGGATTTTCCAACACGCAATTCGGCACATGATCACAATCTGTAAAAACAATACCCCGACTTCCTTGAGCATACGTAGGCTGTCGAAGGGCCAATAATGCGCTTAGATTCCTCGCCTATCACATAATATTCATGCGGTGGTAATGTCTATACCGTGTCTACCTTTGAAGTAAATAGACTTTACCTAGAAAATCTTGCTTATTTCTTGTTAATTTAAATTTGGCCTTTCACGATTGGGTTTTTGTTTTTTAATTACATGTTTATTAAATTTTTGAGGTGCGCGGTTTTAAAGAAAAGGTACAAAATAAAATTTTGACCACTTAATGAATATAATATGTCCTCGTGCATGTACACGGGAAAGTCATGTCTTTTTTTATTGCAAGCAACAACAAAGTTAAAAAAACGGATACGACAGTAATGAACGTTGAATACTACTCCTAAAATTATGAATTCCATTTGAAAATTTCGACTCGGCGGCATTTAAAGTAGTCCATAATATACTTGCAATGTAACTGCTGAATCCTCAAGACGACCTTATAAATAAATCAGAACCCTTTCGGACGAATTAGCATATGATTTCAGGGCTTTCCAGGCTCTGAATATCAAAGCGATAAGATCCGATAACACCCTCAAGAAAGTCACGCCCATTTCCTTTATTGCGAAGAAGATTTACGTTTGTGTACATACCTTAAATCCAATATCTGCATGTTTCCTAAACAAATATTTCTAGGGAAATAGTGTGCGAAAGGAAGAATGATATATAGAATGGAATTTACTTACGAATTCGGAAGAATGTGAACACTAAGTCGCTACATTTCTTTGCTAATTTTAAATTCCGGTGTCTTTTCCTTAAAAAATTTAGTATTAACATTGTTTTTGTACAATTATTAGCTTGTTTACTTTTTACTTTCCTTGCCAAAAAGAGTATTACATTCGGAAAGAATCTTCACATTTTGGTGCCCCTAGATTACAATAAACGTGGTTTTTGATTTTCGTCGGTCGGTCTAGCGGACTGTCGGTACGTTGGCGTGAAAACTTAAAAAAGATTCAAAACGAAATCAGTTTTACATTTACTCTGGCTCGAAACCGGTTACACACAGAAAAAAAGTGCTATGCTATTTTCAATAATAGTATTATTTTTGACAACGGTCATATTAGTTATATTAAAGTTAATGTTTATATTATTGAAATAATAATAAAACATTTCTTTACTTATTGTTAGAGTTCAAAAGTATTCTTGCTTCTTTGAAAACTGTACTACCATTTCTTCAATGACCAAATTACTATTAGAAACCAATAATATTCTATTATTTCTGAGAGTATAGGATTGTTATAGATAAAAAAGTAAAATATTTGACGAGAATGCCTAAATATAATTGGGTAAACATTTTTTGGTGGCGGTGTGATTCAACAATATTTTATGAAACGAACAAGAAATACAGTTTAAATATAAAATCTAAGAATTGAGTAAATATTCCTTATATCATTTCAATTAACATATACACTCCAGTAAAATATAATGTAAGATATAATAATAAAGATATTAATTCAATGGGTTTTATTGTTGGGTGAATTATTACTTCAATTGCTCGCGGACTCCCTTTGGATGGCTTAAAATTGGGCTGTTGGTATTTGTTCGTTGAATCGACGTTTAAGCTTCCAGCCTGTTTGTTTATTGCGTTATCATTCTGAGCGTTGGTTTGTACAACTAATACCTCCAAAAATGATTGAGCAGGATTGGGGACTGGAGTAAATTATTCCAGTGTTTTATGTTGTGTAAACAAATCTAAAAAGCCTTGCAATAATAAGTGTGTTTTTATTTGTATATCTCTTCTGGTTAGTCTATTATAAATATTTACAAGACTGTTTACCTATCTGATACGTATTGTGAAAAAACTGTTATATGATCGCAAGTTTATTGTTATATCTGTATGTTTTCGACATGTTTTCCACCAAATCTAGCTGTAAATTTAGGAGATTTGAATGCAGTGGTAAGCGTCAAATTTGTTCTACATATTTTGTATCCTGTACTCGTACAAGCCAATAGTAGACAGTTTTGCAAAGAAACAGATCATATATTTTGAGTGAAATAAATATACAAAGTTTACCGCGACCGCATCAAAAACTGGTGTTAATAAAATGTCGCTTTTCTTTAATAATATTTAAATGTTTACCGAATGTCTAAACACTGTAGTATGTTTCGTAATACTAAATAAAAATTATATTAAAATAATAAAACGAGTTTTATTTGTTTTAAATATTAGTATAATTGTTGAAACAGAATTTATTTATTATAAGAGTGCCATCGTTCTTCACGTTAATATCATTGAATTTAAACAAAAATGTTTTTTTTTCTATCAGAAGTTAAATTTAATTAATCACAAAATTTTTTTTCGTCGTTTGACATTGGGCAAATAAACAAAGTATTCTTAAATTTAATACTAGTAAAACACACTGCTTTTTCCTAAAAATAAGCGATATGTCCAATGCTACAAAGACGAAAAACAAAGCATTTTCGTCATTAATTAAGTTTAGTTGACTCTTGCATAATATTCGAGACATATCTTTAATGAAACTTCTTTTGAATACTTTTAGCAGAAAAAATGTCTGACAAGTGTTGAAAAGCCACGGCAAAAACTTTTAAGTTCTCTTAATTCCAGTTTTACAGGCCCTTTATGTCACTCGCCCCAAGCTATGTTAAGCCTATTCAACAAAGTTTAAAGTGCCACTTTCATCTTACCTTTGGCAAATAGTTTAATGTTTTCTCTAAATTTTCTTTTAAGTAAAATTTAATACACCTGTAGAATAAAAAAATGCCTTATAGTTATTCTAATTATAATTATCAATTGGTACCAGAAAACAGCATAAACGAGATAAAGGTTGTAAATTTTTTCCTTTTTTAGGCCTTGATTTTGATATTTTACCGAATAATACTTTGTAAAACCTTTTACGGACAGTTTAATTGTTGGAACAATAAATTATTGTTTTTTTAACTGACATCACAAGAGGAGGTTATCAATTCGACTCCTAAGTGTGTTTTTTTATATATGTTCGCGCGTAATTCTTGAACGGATTTACCAGTTTCAACAACTTTTTGTTTGTTTTGTAGATGAGTTTTCCGAAATATCCCATTTTAAGTTTTTTTTGCTAAACTAAGTGAGGCGGCACACCTAACGTACAAATGTGGCGCCATAGATGTTTTACAACAAATATCGAACCACATTTGTTTTATTTGCAACAAATGTGGTACAAGCACACACACCAGCAGTTCTCCAACCGCATTATTTGTAACCATGACATCGTCGTCTTCTGACGAAGATGATTTTATGATGTGGAAATTATTACAGCAAACAGGAAAAAACGTCGCTACTGGGCTCATCCCTATAATGATGATAGGTCCACAATGGGAAATTTTGAAATAACAAAGCAGTTGGTGAACGATGAAGACAAATTCCAATTGTATTATAGAATGGTATGTACCTAGAACATATAAATTACTATTGGGGTTGGTTGGTGCGCGTTTAAAAAAAGAAAATGCAGAATTCAGAGAGTCAGTTTCTACTGAGGAACGTTTGTTAATTATGTTAAGGTAGCATGTAGCCTTTCACAGCGCGGCTAATAGCTGTATATCTCTGTTCCTACTTACAGAACTCTTACCAACTTTAGGGGTTTTAATAGTGAGACCACTGGGAATGTTTTGGTAAAGTAACGAAAACATTTTGTAATTTGCGAAAAACATTTTGCTGAGGTTGGGAAAAAAATAAACGCGTTTAGGTACTTTATTTAATATTTTTTTTAAACAAATTTTACATCATTTTGACGAGAATTTTTAAATTTTACGAGAAAAAATGTGTTAGTAGAAAGTTATAGTCATTTGAATTTTTTTTTAATTATGTGTAGATCAACTAGAATATCTACTTATAAACCAGCACCAAATCGTTTAAACCTTTTTAATGAATCCCGGCCTCTGTTTCCTCAAAGCAAAAATATAATATATTTATTTGTTTCTGGAAAAGATTCTTTTAAAGGATCTCTTTGTACTTTCGACAACTTAAAATCAAATTGATCATCTTAAATTTTCACTAGAAATTTGGGGCAATTTATGACTACCCTTCGAAAAGTCGATAGCGAGGGACAGTATAAATACAACTAAGCTAGCTATTTCTGAAAAGCGCCTTTTGTGAAGAGCAGGGTTTTCTTTTTGAAAGCAATCATGTTTAGTGCCTAGAAAGCCATCAATCACGGAGCAGCTACAGGTGACTGTGAAACGCAATCAGTATAATGGCGCCAGACCTGCGAGCACGGGAAAAGCCCAGATTACGCCTCTAGTTGCTAGAAAGTTTTGTCAAGAACTAAGTGGCAAAAATAATGTTGCAATCTTGTCATTGTTTAGGGAAAGTTAAAATAATACAAAATTTATTAAAACTTATTAAAAAAAAATCCAGAAATCGTTTTGCTAGGTTAGCTAAATAACATTTTAAATATAAAGGGTGTCCCAAAATGAACGCACATTTTAATTTGTAAATAAAATTTATTTTTTGAAAACTGCTGATACTCTACTATTATAACAAAGTACACATACCACGATTAGTGTGAAATACAATATCGGACAAATGCACACATCGGCTTTGATGGCACGCTCTTCCTCTTTTGGCGAAATTTTCGATAACATTTTCGCATAATTGCGGCCGAATTTCATCAATGACGCGTCGATTTCGTTTTTCAAGTCCGAAATTGTAGCAGGTTTGTTGGCTTGTAACCTACGTTTCCCTCTGGGCCTTCTCGTTATATCTTTTACCAGGTAATCTATATGTTCTGACCTGGGCACGGCACCTCCTATTAGTCGCTCTTAGGACAAGTGTAATCAGGGGGTCCCTTTTTGCATGTTAGACTTTGTTCATTACTCTACACACTGTCACTGTCCACTGTCAGTAGGATTGAAGGAAATCCAGGGACTTTGATGAATTAAAACATGTTAATTGGACGCCAGACTGTGACATATTTGATCAAGTGGATGAAAGGCCCTAGATTGGCCACAGTCAAGCTGTTTCCTTCTCACCCTCTCAAACCGGAAATCAAACTACCTGTTTATCCACATATATATATATATATATATATATATATATATATATATATATATATATATATATATATATATATATATATATATATATATATATATATATATATATATATATATATATATATGTATATATATATATATATATATATATATATATATATACATATATATATATATATATATATATATATATATATATATATATATATATATAAATATATATAGTATATGGTGCACGAAGTACCATACCCAACCTGAGCCAGTCTGCTAGGTTGCAGGTTGACCTTTTTTAGTGACCACGGGTCAATTTATATGTGGAGTGTCCCGATAGGACAAAATAGTTTTGTATTTGGTATCCGTAGGACAATATGGTTTTCTGGTACACGAAGTACCATACCCAACCTGAGCCAGTCTGCTAGGTTGCAGGTTGACCTTTTTTAGTGACCACGTGTCAATTTATATGTGGAGTGTCCCGATAGGACAAAATAGTTTTGTATTTGGTATCCGTAGGACAATATAGTTTTCTGGTACACGAAGTACCATACCCAACCTCAGCCAGTCTGCTAGATTGCAGGTTGGCTTTTTTTTAGTGACCACGGGTCAATTTATATTTCGAGTGTCCCGATTACTTTTAGTTTAGTGCAGGTTATATTGTACTGTGTATAATTAGTAAGTCAGTTCTGTGTTGAGTGTCCTTAGGACAGTATAGCTTTTTATGTGGTGTCTGTAGGACAATATAGTTACGTAGTACGCTGACAGTACACAAGACTTATAAGTGATCACTAAGATTGCTGTGTTTTATAATTTGTATGTGACACCTAAAATGAATAGACAAAAGACAGTGTGTCAACAGAAGATAGCTGATGGGTTCGGCCCCTGTGAGACGGTGAGCATTTGTAAATTTTGTATTGCTTTTTATTTACTATATATAGGTATATATATATATATATATATATATATATATATATATATATATATATATAACTAACTATCCGTACTATCTAGGTGAATTAACTATAGCTGAACTGACTCTGAATTAACTAGGGTAGCGTAGAGAGCTGGAAACAAAGAAAGCCCCAGTCAAGTCTGCCACTCCCTTATTTTTTGATTCTGATAATAGAATTCAATCTGACTACAAATTTAGAATACAGAGTGTATCATTTAAATACATAATATGTTGATATTTACCTGGAGATGTTTTTGAGCTCCCAGCTTACAAATTTATTTAATATTTGCAAGGACTTTTCCAGAATTTTCTAAAAAGTACGACGCAATCCCTCAGAGGTCTCAAGATAAAAGAGGACCTCGCACTCTACTTTACAAATTATATATTCTTTCACCACAAGAACGCCAGCCAATCAGAAGCAATGTCTGTTACGACGTACACCAAATTCACACTTGTTTTCTCCTAAAGGTAACCCCATGACATTATAAATATTCCAGGAAATTTACCTCACAAATTTTCTCAATCAAAACAAAACATCAACTCTTCAGATCAAATTTAACTACATATATTTATCTATCCATAATTTCAATCTTATCTTTAAAAGCGACTTTTACTTTTCTGGCGTATCTAAAGCTCCACCAACCGCACACATTTACGGAAGTGTCTCAGTACTTACCCCTATGGTTCTATTTACACCGAACTATGTACTTTCTAGTAACAATACAAGAACATAATACAAAAATATAAAGATTTTTCCTTAAGTCCAAACATGTATGATCATAATAGGTTAAAAACATATAAAGCATTACCTCAATAACAATTGGCTTATTAGAATTTATGGTCAAAATGAAGTGCAAGAATGTTTTACTGACATTTTATGGGAAACGGGAAATGCCCTAAAAATGGACCTAAACTTTGGCGAGTTTTGTCATATAGGCGAGTAATGTCATCATTTCCCTGCATTTTGATTTGTTAGACTTTTGCAATATTGCTGAATCATTCGTCGCTCGAGCTGGCATTCTAATCTAAAACTCTGCCTCAACATAAATTTGCTTATTACGAACAAACTATTCCTAGGAAATATTATAATAATTATAGAGAATAATGTAAGAAGCATAGCTTTTTTGTACTTACCGTTTTAACTTCACAGTCCGTATTTCAGCGCTAAAATATTCTGGATTTGAATGAATATGAATGAATATTCATATAAGTCTCATAACCTTGGGAAAATTGCTCGAATCAGCTTTTTTAAAGCTTTATCCATTTTCCACCTAATAAGCTATCGCTGAGAGTGAAAACACATACAAACGAATATACACACAATACGAATATATACAACTAACTAAAATATAAAACAAACAAAGAGTTCAAAAGGCTGTTAGGTTATATTGTTGCACGACTGTGACCTTACCTGGTTGGTTCCACGACTGACACCTTACCTGGCTTGTTCCACGATTACATTAATTGCGGACTTCTCAATTCAAAGCCGACAACAGTGTTAAGCTATCTTTTTCTAATGAGAAATATTGTAAGAGTCGGACATAAATCTTTGATTAACTCGGAAATTTGTGCTGATTATTGAGAGCTATGAAACACTTTATCTGATATCGACTTTGTATTATATGTCAGACATTATGACAACAGCGCAAATCAGTATATATTTTATTGGTGTGAAATATTGAGGGCAGTTTAATTCCTTTCAAATTTGTGCTTTCAATATATTGTCGCAGAGTTGTTTTAAGAAAAATCTGATTTCATGTTGATAAACTGCGTCCTACCAACTATTGTTTTACTTATACATAATATTTAAATATTAAGTGGAACAGACGCATTACATGCATAGCACAATTTTTTTTCTTATTCTTACCCTTAGTGGCAATATTTGTCATACAATCATTTCTCAGCTCTTTCATCATTACGAACACAAGTAGGGATTCCTTAAAAAAAAGTTTTATAATTTATTACACGGCTTCTCAGAATTTAAGTTTTTATACTCAAAAACACTATTCATCATAAACATCTTATTATTTATATAAAACGCCGCAACCGGCGGCGGCGGCGCAGCGTATCTAAGGAATCCCTAAATTGCCTCTTCTACCCCTATTACAAAAGTTTCGTAGTTAAGGGAAACTTTAGCAGAAAATTGGCAGTTAATATTTTATGCTTGCTTCAGGATTTATATTTAATATGGAAAGTACTTGCGGCCTCAGTAAAAATTTATAACCACTGTTCGACAGATAAGAACGGCTGTTTTAAAAACTGTAGGAATGAGTTTAGAAGGCGATATTTTCGGTGGTCGATAAGTTCAAGTGAGTATTTAAAAAATTATTTAACTTTTTAACAGTTAATTTGTTATTAAGACATTATTTGATAATTATTTCACAGTATGTAGTATCGAGGCCACTACTTGAAAAAGAGCGAATCAGACCACAACATTTTAATGACAAAATCATCAAGTCTAAACATCATTATATCACTTACTGGATGACACGTTGTATCTAGCGTTAGTTGGATTATTTTATATAACGGTGCTGCTGATACATGCGTACAACTAAAAATAGATTTTGATATTGATTTTTTCTAAATTATACCGAAAAGAATGAAATATTGTCATTCTAGGGGTCGTCGGGGTTGATAAATTAGGCTGCGGTTTACCAAAACACTTGTATGCTTTATTCAGGTACACAATTCACTTACGTTGCTAGGTTGGGTAGCGTAGGGGGCAGCTTCTATCGGAGTACTCAGTCAGCCTAAAGGGCTGGCGCTAATTGTACTGTTCGTGCGGCACCACAGTGGCGCCTCCCCGTCGGGACGCGACGCCCTCCTTTGCATCTCGCTGGTACGCTTTTTATATGAACCTCTCAAGAACAGTTTATACAAACAGTACAACTGGTCAGGGTTCATAAAATAAAGGCGAGGCCAGCGATATGCAATCGCAGCACGTAGAGTGGTTTCCGAAATGTTAAATAAAAAATATAATAAAAATGTATGGAAATTTGGAAAAATGACGAATATATGGGGAAATATGACAATATCTTTACTTTATATCTTATTGTGGTCAGCTTAATTTTTTTTTATCTTGGATAGCCCGCCTAGACTTTAAACCAAAGTGCTAACGTACTGTGGGTCGTCTAAAGGGAAGGGAAATGTAAACTATTGACACGGGATTTAAATGATTGGAGGTTGAGAGTAGAACAATAACAATTTAGAAAATCTAATTTTGTGTAATAAATGTAAAACAAAATTAAAGTGGGGGGGGGGGTGGATATAAAAAAAACGACTAGAAATTTTTCCAAGATGTTAACTAGTATGTGATTTTCGGGGATATTGAGCTCAGAAAGTCTAATTTTGTCTAACAGTTCTAAAAATATATAACGGGGGGGGGGGGGGGGCATTAAAAGGCGCGGCTGGAAATTGGTCCAAATATGTTAGATGTATCATTTTTGGGGTTATTAAGGTCCAAAAATCTAATTAATGGTATATTAGTCAATATTTTTAAAAATCCCATATACTCCGTGTTATCTCTTCTTATTTCCCTCCTTTTTGCTAAGGTCAAATGCTGATAGAACGCCATCATTCTAACCACTACAGAGAAAAAATTATTGAAACCAGTGCTGCCAATCCGAAGTACCAATGAAAAATCGTCTGTCTTCATGATTTTTTTAGTTTTAAATAAACTTTTACTCACTTTAGCAAAAAAAAAAAACTCGTTACGGTACCAACAAAACAACAAAAGATTATCAACATCAGTGAATCCGTTTAAGAAGTATGCGCGAACATACATAAAAAAAAATTAAATAATATATACGGGATGAATTGAGAACCTCTTCTTTCAAAGCCGCTTAAAAAGTAAACAATTTACAAGTATCTAAAATCCTAGTATCAATTTAAAAAAAAAATCGACATAGTTGCCCATTACTATTAATTTAAACCCATGTTTACCCTTGCAGTGCTGCGACTCTTCAAATTTTAATTGACTTTTGAGACACTTAAGGGAGAGCATTAAAAGTTTTATCTGAAACTTTCCTACAGTTTCCTCAAAACGGTAAATTTTTAAAGTTTTGGTTTAGGAGATCACGCATTATATTAAAAATGTATTAGACATCACACAAGTTTTGTAGATTAAAGTTCTCAACATCTTTTATTAAGATAGCATTATTACTTGAAGAAGTTTAACATGAGTTTGCATAATATAGTATAAACGACTTTAAGGTTAAATTGTGTCAGACAAATTCGTTTATTTTTGTTTTATTTGAAAGTTATTGCTATATTTTGCATTATACGGTAAATCAGCGGATGGGGTTTAGACAGGACAATTAGCCAAATTTTGCGATAGGTAAAAATGTCACACCTAATAAAAGTTTTTGCTTGTAAAAGAAATAGATTTACATTATGAAATTTTTTTTTATGCAGGGAGCATAAATAATATGTATTTTGCGTGGGAGTAAACATACCTTGTTTATCATTTTCTACCAAAAGGACAAAAATGAAACATGTTTCAAATTAAACCCTAAGCAGAAGTACAAGGTTTTATTCAAAGATTTAAATATTAAAAGTAACGAATTTTATCACATTATTTTTTTAAAGTCCAACTATTCTCCCTCACACCTTGAATTATAGTACTAGTTTCTACAAGTTAAACTGCCACATTTGTTTGTCAATGTCTTTATTAAATGAATCAATTATTTAATCCAAATTCAAACTACTTCTTATTCAAGTGCAATTTTGAAATAAAACGAACATTTAATTAAACTCAAAAGAATATGATATAAACTACGCAATACATTACAATAAAGGAACCGACATTCTTCTAAACGTTTTGCATGTTTTTCCGCAGTATTTTTTGGCTTAGTGCCAAAAAGTACATGGATAATATTTTGAACATTTGATTTAGTTTTCTTCATCAAATACAATAAAATACCGATTTTTGACAACCATTTAGCCAAAAACTGTTAACTTTAGGATACAGTGTTCCGAATAAGAAGTAATTAGAATTTTAAGGTGAATTCGAAAATCGAATAAAATATAGAACGTTCCATTAGAAAACAAAAGTTCATGTCGATTTCAGAAAAAAAGTTAAGGTGACAAAAATGCGGAATTCGCCATTGGATCGGGCGTAATTTCGTACCTGAGTGTACAAAATTTTATAAAAATCGGATAAACGGATTGCAAGATATTTCGAGGTTTCCATATTTTTGTTACACACTGTATCATGTACATAGTAACCTTGGGAAAATTGCCCAGATCAGCTTTTCCAAAGTAATAACTGAATAAGCTATGACTAATAGTGAAAACACTATACAAACGAATAAATTTTCTTTCAAAACCAACGAAACAAAACAATAAATCAAACACAGAGCTCAAAAGGTTTGTTGGGTTATATTTTCTCACAACTCTCACCTTACCTGACAGAAATGGTTTGTTCCACGATTACATTCATCATTGCGGACTTCTGGATTCAAAGCCCATAAAGATGTTAAGCTATCCTCTTTTCTAATGAGTAATATTGAAGGAGTCGGACATATGTAAACCTTTACTTACCTTGAAATTTATGTTTATTATTGAGAGCTATGAAACAGTTTTATATCAAATCCATTGTACCTGCTATCATAGATATCGACTTTGTATTATTATATGCCAGACATTATGATAACAGCCCACGAGTTTGTATTATTATATGCCAGACATTATGACAACAGCACAAATCGATCTATTATTTTATTGGGGTGAAATTTGGCGGGTTTTTTAATTCCTTTCGAATTTTCACGTTCAATATATTACCGTAGACTTGTTTTAAGTAAAATCTGATTTTATTTTAATAAAATGCACCATATCCACTATTGTTTTACTTATAAATAATATTTAAATTCGATTAAGAGAGGTTTAGGTACAACCTTTTAGGCTTGGCAGCTACACAACCGCCTTTGATTGCCGAAAGCAGGCCTTATCCAGCTTTAGTTTAGTTTTGGTTAAATTGACAAAAATTTGACACTGTATTAAAATTGAACGCGGTGTTAGCCAATCTCGAATTTCATTTTCTTTTTGCAACCCTCTGTTAGCATTTTAAAATTGCAAAACACGGGCCCTAATTAACAGCAATGTTTAAAAGACCAAAGTAGTAGTGAGCCGTAGTGAGCACGGCTCTTATGTAAGTAGTTTTTGGAACATTGGGGGTATTAACTTATTCCCAAAAGTTAGCTGCCGCGTTGAAATGATGCAAGTAACCAGGGATGCCTCGAAAGGCACTTTACTGAACCATTCATTTTATGACACCCGACGCGTGAAATATTACTCGCCTTTTGTGCTACTAATGTGATACCTTGGCGTGTACACTGAGTTCCAGCATAATGGCATGCTATTTTTCTTTTAAGAATACGACGTCTAAGGAATGGCATTAATTATCGACAACAAAAACTAAATTCCCAAAGAAATAACCTTAAAAAATTAAAAACAAAAATCCAGTTAGGAAGTTTTCGATCAGATTCACGTTTAAGAGTAAGCTAACTAAAAGCTTTTTCGCATTTTAGCAATAAGTACTTCTCTCCTTCCAACCTATACACTTTCTGCGTTTCTCAAATAAGACCTAACCTAGAATACTGTGCTCACATCTGGGGAGCAGATCACCTTCGACACTTCTTCTCAATATCAGGTAAGATTTTAATGGCCATTGACACATGTCATTCTAATAACACACTGTTTACACAACTTGAACTTTGGTTAGAAATGGACTTCACACACAATCATTTGGAGTAAAAATGGTAGACAAATATAAACGAATACTCCCAATTTGGTTTTGGTTAATGCTCTGCAGAATTATCTTGGAGATGATCTTCATCTGACGAACCGTCGTCACCGTCTGAAACATGAACAACTCTGGGCTCTCAAAGCCAACCTGAGAGACTATAATTTATTTTTGTTTCTCCCAAGTCTCCTTAATACCCTTATCGGTTTGTTGCACGTAATTAGACCATTGGTCGGACCCCACATCATTTAATGCCATCCTCCAGCACTCTATAACGTCCTTGGTCGACTTGATGTGGGCATCATAAAAGCGTTTGACTTAACTCCATACCATTTTAATGGCACTGAACTGACAATGGTACGGAGGCAGAAGTATCACTCCATGTCCAGCATTCCTAACCAACTCGTCAACAACGTACGACTTGTCGGGTTTCGGGATCTGACTTATTACCTCCCATAACTTACTTGAATAGGACCTAATTCCTGATGTTCGTGGGCAAAGTACTTATAAACGTTGCTGACAAATTCTTGAGCTAGCTTATTTCCATGCAGAAAGCCTTTATATATCTAAATTTTTTAAACACCCCTAAATTATTATACCCTTTCCCCAGGTAGCATTTTAACAACTTCAATCCCCTTACCCAGAAGAAATGCTATTTACACCCTTGCTAAGTATCTAAAGCTCTTTGAATCTCCAGTTTTAAACATTTTAAATCAGAAAGATCTCCATTTCCAATGTAAAAGTTTTTTGATTTTTTTTAAGGAGTTACTAATCTCTTTTTAATGAGCCAACATTTATCCAAAATGATTTTGTAATGAGAAATCAATGATTCAGATGTTTGAATCTTTCTGCCAGTCACTGAATTACATACACATATGAAAGTAAGTTATCATGTCAACATAAAATATTCCATAAAAACAAATTTAAAGTTACCAAATCTCTCCTTGGCCTGGATGTACTAGGAATGCAATAATCGTGATAAATAAATTAATAATATCTAAAAATGTTAATAGAAAGTAAACACACCACTCCACAAATAAATATTTTTTTTTTGGAATTATGTAATTTGAGGCGTATACAAAGCTGAATGTGCTAAATACAGTCAAAAATAATAGAACAAGACGCGTCATTTTTGAGCGTGCCTGAGGTGCTTTACATGGGCGAGATTGTCTTATTGTCTACGATTATATTCTCTTCGTGATTAACATAACCTCTAAAAAATATGGTATTTTAATAATAAAATAATTTTGTTAGTAGAAGTTAGTGCAGTTTCGTGTAACACACAAGAACACGCCTGTTATTCACTTATTTCAATTTAAGCTTAATAATAATAATTTTTTTAATTCGTTAATATTTTTCACTAAAAATTTACATCATTTAGATATATTCACCTTTTCTACCATTTGTATATAATTATACTAAGCTTAAGAAGTGTTTTAAAGAAAAGGTTGCAAAACTACACTAAAAACCTCTCGTACTTGAAATCTTTTCGGATTCTTTGTCTTTGCGTGCAGGGCTCTTAAGTCTCTTAAGTGTCAGGCTCCTTAGCTCTAAGTGTTTTGTGTTCTAAAAATGTTAAAGAGCTCCTTGAAAATGTAAGAAATATTACGTCATTATATCTAGCTTTCTGTATGTTACTTTCTTCATATTTTTTTATGAAAAATCCTTACTTCTGTTCTACATGAAATCGTTTCAGTATAAGGTGTTTTAAATGTGGATTTAAGAGACAAAACATATTTAAAAGAAGAACATTTCGAAATGTTGACAATTAATAACAATATGCTTTGCTGCATGTGCCGAAAGCTAATAATTATATAGGGTGTCCAGTAGGGTGAGTCGATTTTTAAAAGTTTTAGAATTTCGATTTGGAACACTTACAAAAATTTATTTTTATAATAATAAAAAAAGTATATATATAGCTATTTATGCCATCAGTTACGAAATGCCTAATTTTTTGTAACGCGTGAGATTTTTGCGGAACGAACGAAGGGAGTTCCGCAAAAACTCACAAGTTACACAAAATTTCATTTCGTAACGTATTGCATACAAGATTTTTTCTAATTTTGAAGAAAGTAATAAAAAAATAAAGTTTAATATAATTGATAAAAATTTTAAAACATAAATCTAGTTTGTTGCTGTTACTTCATGTTAGTTGTCAGTTTGACATTTTGTAAAAAAGTCTAAACGGAAGGTTTTTAGCGAGATTGATATATTTTTAGTTTTATTTTTAAAAAATGAGTGATTCAGGATCTGAAGAGCTACCAAGCGATATTGAAGAGGCAGCAGGTAATGCTTTAGTATCAGTAATTCCCAAAAAGTCAAAGGCAGTTTATGATTTGGCATACGAAAAATTTGTTACGTGGTGTGATGAGAAGAAAATTAAACATGTTAATGAGAAAGTTTTACTTGCATATTTTGAGGGTAAGAAAGATCTAAAAGTTTCCACATTATGGACACTTTACTCAATGTTAAGGTCTGAACTAAATCTGAAAAGGAATATTGATATTAAAAAATATACAAATTTGGTAGCATATATTAAAAGGCGAGCGGACGGGTACAGTGCTAAAAAGTCAAAAGTTTTTAGTAAAGAAGATTTTGCCAAATTTTTAGTGGAAGCTGATGACAAAGAATACTTAATGGCTAAGGTTGCAATGATTATTGGAATGGCAGGAGCGTGCAGAAAAGCAGAATTAACATTTCTTCCAGTTGAAAATGTTATAGACGAAGGAAGCCATTTTCGTGTTGATATCCCACCTTCAAAAACAAAAGTTATACGGCAGTTTGCAATTACCACTGGAGACATTGAAAATACGAATCTTGTTGAAATATTAAGAAAATATATTAAGTTGCGTCCCCAGATTCTTAAACACAACAGATTTTTTGTAAAATATGCGAATGGAAAATGTACCAGAAATCCTGTGGGAATTAACACATTTAGCAGTCTGCCAAAAGTTATTGCACAATTTCTTGGTCTTTCAAATCCTGTTCTATATACTGGCCACTGCTTCAGAAGAAGCTCTGCCACTTTCCTAGCAGACAGTGGCGCTGATATTTTAAAATTAAAGAGGCACGGAGGTTGGAAATCTAGCTCTGTTGCGGAGGGATATGTTGAAAATTCCATGAATAATAAAAAACTTATAGCGCAAGAAATATTTGGTAAAACATCTAATGCAACGTGCGTCGTCTCCCAAATAACAGCAAGTTCGAGCAATGAAAAAAGTATGTCGTCGGGAATTAATTTAAATAATTGCAATAATTGTGTTATCAATATTTATAATAATTAATTAATTTATAATTTATGTTGTTATCGTGTATTAATAATAATTAATTAATTTATAATTTATGTTGTTATCGTGTATTATAACAGTTTAATAAATAGAATAATTCTTTTTGTCACTAATTTTGAAATACATTTTTCGTCACCAATTGCATAAAATTTTACTTTATGTAACTAGTTACAAAAAGTAAGACGTTTCATAACGTCAATCAGTTTTACAAAGTGTCACTTTAAATGTCAAAATTAGAAAAAATAATTTTAATTATGTTACATCTTCCACCCTCTACGTGTGGCTAAAGTTGGTTGTCGGTCATTTTTACATTTTCTTGGAAATTTTGATTCAAAATATCGATAAATAGATTTCTCTTCTAGTCATATACAAAAACTTCTAATTACATTCAACAGAAAACTTATTTCCTCCACTCTCTACCAGCCTTTAAACATTAGAGTTATGTCACCCCTGGTATGCCTTGTTGGCATTTCATCGCAATTGCTTCGTTAAAGTCGTGAGTTGTTATGTTTTTAGTTTTATTTTCAGTGTAAATAATGAGACAAGACCTTGAATGGCCTTTGATAGATTCTCCTGCTGCTTAAAAACAGTATCCTTCCAAGTTCAGAGGACGTTTTAAGATGTTTCTTCTGGATTAGATTTAGTTTAAATCCTCCCGATTTTGGACAAGAGCCAAGAATTTTTCAAATAGCTAACATATTAGCAGATAAAATTTTGGATTTATGGAAAAATTCCCACAGTGACACAAAAACGGGTTCTACAGTTGACCAACGCGCATCGTGAAAACTTTGACATTAGTGCCTGTAAATTAAATGTAAGAACTTTGAACGATGTTCTTGTAGTAAACAACAAAAAGTTCCAATAAGATAAAACGTTCTATTCTTTACTACAAAAACATCGTTCAAAGTTCTTACATTTACAGGCACTAATGTCAAATCGTTTCTTAATTTCAACTTTAAATAGTAGGTACCTCTATACGTACAGGTGTACGTATAATAGATAAATAATATCCTCTCCACCCTTTTTAGTTTCAAAAAACTACTGAAAATTGTTTGACAACTCTATTTGTGTGTTATGAAATAAGTTTTGTTCGCTAAAATAGGTGGAGAGTTGTTTTTTTAATATATTTTCATGATTTATACACATGGTATAGCTAAGTTTCAGCACATTATAGCTTAACAGAGATGGCTTTGATACAAAACGTTATTAGTTATTTATCATTATTTCATTGACAGTTTAACCAGTTTAAGCTCAATATTTCTATTGTTGAAATTATTTTAAAGAATAAGATTATAGAGAATGGAAAAGGAACAGAAATATATATTATGCGCATATTGCAAAGAACTTTGTGAAGTTAAAAAAAGCCTCCCAAAATTGAATTACTTATGATACCTGATCGAGAAGTGTAATATGGAGGAAAACCCAAGGTGGAAGGTTTTCAGCGTAGAACAAAGAAAGCTACTGGAAGTTTCAACCAAATTTTCACGAAATAGAAAAGACAAGTTAAATAAAATTGTCTCAAAATATTATATTTATGTAGTCAAGTATATATGTTTCATCGTCATACTTAAGTTTGCCTAGGTAAACCGCACATTGCCGGGGCGTTTTCGGCAAAGTCCGAAATTGTTCTCTATTTCGGAGTTTGCCTAGAATGTAACCCGGCAAACTTAGGTGTGCCAAACACGTTTTAGGTAAAGTCCGAAATAATAAATTTGTGACCGTTACGTCGCTGGTCATTTTCTAGTCGTAACTAGTTATAGTCTGTTTGTAATACGTCGCAGGTACACACGCACTGCGTTGATTGTTTAAGATGGCATTTTCCGGTCGCGTCCATGGTGGCCAACTTAATTTCATTTTGTCATTAATATCCTGCAAGCAATTTTTAGTTAATTATTTAAAGTTTCAACGTGTATAATGATTTCATTCAAAAGATTAATATTTTAAAAGATCTATGGTGACTTTTTTTTGTGACACTAGGACCTCAATATTCTTTTTAAATATTATTTTCCTAAAATAAATCATAAAATATCTTGAGACCTTTAATAATACGTTAAAAAATACCTATAGAATATGAATCTACGGTTAATATTGTGACAATATTCATTCAAAAGAAAAATAAAGCAAAACATTGTACTAAAATAAAATTAAGTTGGCAATAAATGGATGTGGTCGGTAAATGCAGCCTTAAGCAGGGTGTGCATTGAATCGACTCGGCTGGGCTCGGCACGGCACGGCACAGTCAAAAGGTTTGGTATACATGCAATTATATGAAGAGGGGCGCATTGAATCGGTTTCGCCCGATCGTAACGACCAAATCGGAATCAGAGCAAAAATTGCCGAACCGAAATGTCGGACTGCCTGCGACTACTTCTCGTATTGAGACGCAAGCGGAACAGATAGGTGTGCAATGGCGGACGAAGTTTTGACAGTAAACGTTCGTTTTTATGGTTTTTTGTACGACCCGAAGAATCACGAAAATATGCGGAAGGAGGCTTAGGAGGAAATAGCGAAAAAACGTCTGAAACGATACTACGTCTATACATCACAATAGTTGCAGCTAATTTAAAGAACCGATAGCCGAATCAATGCGCTTTGACTATCGCCATTCCGAACGAAACTTGCCGAGCCGAGCCAATTCAATGCACGCCCTGCTTTGAGTGTTTGTCTATTCGTCTAACTGGACCGGGTTTGCTCAGGCTTGTTATTATCATTTAATAAAAAAAGTTTAATAAGTATATTATGAAGGTATATTTAACTTAATGAAATACGATGAAATCATGTTATTTACAGGCTTAGCATCACTAGTATACCAATTATCATGATACAACACAAAAGTAAGAAAATATTTCGGACTTTTCCTAAAACGTGTTTGGCAAACCTAAGTTTGGCGGGTTACAGTCTAGGCAAACTCCGAAATAGATAACAATTTCGGACTTTGCCGAAAACGTCCCGGCAATGTGCGGTTTACCTAGGCAAACTTAGGTATGACGATGAAACGGACTTTGCCGGTAACATATACATATAATTACTATAAATTCTTCACCGATGTATACACCTTTGAAACGCGAGGACTTTGAAACGCGATGAGTTTTCAAAAGATTTTGAAACGCATTTGAAATATTTAGTTAATGATTATAATTAAACATAAAATAAAATGTTGTTTCACAAGCCCTATGATTTTTTTATAGTTATCTCGTTTAGTATGAAAAATAAAATTCCATTTTTATATAAACGCCAAATGTCAAATGTGATCATATGTCAGAAAAATTTCCACTTATTAATTTCGCCCAGAGTACCCTAGAGGATGAAAATTTCCGGGAATTTTTTTGGTTGCCATGGTAACGGAACCAAAAACAAACTTCTGATTGGCTAAATAAGTGACGTGTGAAATTTTCTTTAAAATAATATTTTTGGGTTAGTAATGACTTCCTTATACGGTTTATGCAATACAAATATATGTGCATATTCCTTATTGGCAAATCTATTTGCAAAATATTTAAATCAAAACGATTTTCTTTGACAAGAACGAAATTAGATTTTTTTAGTATTTACTGCATGCTTGACTAGATTTTCCTTTTACAATTTAAATTCATTTTGCATCAAGCTTATTTTTTTATCGATTACAAACAATGTTTCCTTCTAGCGAAAAAGTAATCATGCTATTAAAAGATCTCCATATAAGATGCGTCTCACATTCCTAACAATTTATCACCACTGCACGTCAAACTTTAGTTTTCTTTCAACAATGCGTAGCAAAATTGCAATCCATAATCTCAACCACAAACTTTACAGAGTGAAAGTTTGTTGGATAAAATTAAACCCTGGGTTGTGTAAAATGTTCCAATTCTGAAAGAGTTTTTAATATTTAAACCGATATTAATTTAGAATGTAACGCTCTGTGACCTGGTTGAGGTTTTTTGGTTGGGTTCTCATTATGTTGAAATTCCTTCAACAAATTAATATTTAAAAAGTTTATAAAGCGTTGGGAGAAAAATTATGTAATATATTATTGATGAAAAATATTAGCAAATTGTTATTGTTTATGCACTTTAAAACTTAGATATTTAGAATGGTCTATGCCAAGAAAATAGGTTTCTAATTTTAGCTTAGAGGTTTAGTAACTGGCCCCACGCAATCTCACTAAATATTTGTAGAAGTTAAAAAGCTTACACATTCCTTGTATTTACCAAATTAAAATTACCTGCTAGAAAGTGCGACCTTAAGACAAACGTTAAATCACGTAAAAGCTGTCACAATGGTCCAACGGTGGTATCTCACACAATAATAGGATTTTTGAAACTCTTTTAGTAATATTGTAACAAAAAATATATTAGAGAAGATTCTTTGGAATATATTTAACTAAACACAAATTGAAACCAACCTTTTAAAGCAAGAAATTTTTTTTTAAACGGAAAAAATTCTCAAAGATTTTCTTTTGCTTCTTCTGCAAAATTTGTCTATGTACTGTCTTCCAACATCGGCTGTTCTTGACAAAAGAAAAATGAGGTTTTCAGGGCACCTGCAGTGGAATTTTTGAACATTTGCACAATACAATATTTATAGGGTAGTTTTTTAATAGTTCATTGTTTAGTAAAAATAATTATACACAAATTACACTGTTCTAACACCGTAACATAAAGAATATTTACTGTCTGGGCAAAAAATAAGGCGGCTCTCCACGCTCTAAACGCACACCTTTGCTTTCGAAGTTAAATTCCTCGTCTGGTTGGCTGATGTGTTGCACAGAGAAAAAAATAAATCGGGTGTGCTGTTGGGAAATGTGAATGTTTTTTGTGTTGCATAACAAACCTGTTCAACTTCAGCTGAAGCTTTACGTTAACATGTAGACTGACACTTATTTTTGCTTATCTCCTGCCGTCACTTGGCACTGACGGCAAATGGCTGCTTTTTCAATTGTAATAAATTATATCGAGAAGTAAGAAAAATTGTCTTAGTTCAATTATACTAGTAATTTTGTTCAAAATAATATTTTGGGTTTGTAATGATTAGAGCTCCCGAAATTTCCTTCCGTTACTGAACGCAGCACGCAGGGTGGGCCAAACACACGGTATGTGGAAATATCAGCGTCGGAACGCGATCTAAAATATATTTATTTCCAAGGTAGACCGATGTAAATATTAACCGTACACGTCATAGTCAGACGATCTCGTCGAGCCTCTACCAGCTTCTTATTCGCATTGGCCGATCAGACATTAAATTGAAAGAGGCGTGCCAGACAGCTATCGGCGGTATCTCGCAGGATTGTAATTAGGCTGCAACTAGTGAAAAAGGCTTGCTATTATTCGAGTTTCGACTTATATTGTAGTTTTAATTTTTTGCGTTGATTTTTTAATCGCTGTTTTGTTTGTTCGGTTGTCAAGGCTGGAAATTATTTTAGTTTTTTTAGCTGAACACAGATTTGTTTATTTACAACTTCACAATTTTCTATAATATAACACTGTACATTCTCAATGTGGCTCTGTTCAATTTCACTGTTTGAACCGATCACTTGTAAGCAGCTTGCATCTGTTTATATTCGGTCTATCTTCGAAATAAATAGACTTTAGTCTGTAAATGTATGTAGTGATCCTGACCTTGCAGAACTACTGAGCATATTTTAACAAGATGGAGAACATGGCTTGAGGCAGCAGCGAATTATTATAAGACTGTTGTTTTAAAGTTTAATCCTAAAGATTCTTAAGCTATTACTGCGAGTTAGGTCCAGCTTAATAATATTCTGGCATACCCTGATTTTAGTATTATTAACAAAAATACCGCGGTCACGGCAGATCTACGCGTCTTTGCCACTACGGTAGGCAACTGCAGGATACTAATAAGAATGTCTTTACCTACTTGGCTAAGGTTCACCCGAGCACGGCTTCGAACCCACCACCTCTCGATCCATAAGCGGCTACTCTATCCCTGGTCCATGTTACTGAAGCAAGAAAACCAAGAGCAACGAGACAAAAAGGGTATCCTATTTGCGACAACCTGTGCTGTTTAGCCAGGGTGTTTTGCAATCGCAAGCGGCGTTTAGTACTCGACACTCGGCATGACCCGATTCGCGATCACGTGTGGCGTATAGAAAAATGCTACCCGGTCCGTGGTTGTCCATTAGACCTCGGACTCCCCGTACTTTAATACAAAAGCAAAACACGTTGCCTTTTTAATTGCTTGATTGGCGAAATATCAAGAAATGGCTTTCTCTGCGAGTACCTTAAATCTGTGGTCTACAGACCTCCGCCTGAGAATGTTTAAGAGCGGAGAATTTGGACGAATTAATGCTGAAATTGCTAAGATATTTTAGAATACTCGCAAAAGGTTCGAAAAACAGGCGCATTCTAATCAATAATAGTAAATCACACTCCGAACACATATTAAAGATCATTTTCTCAATATAAACACTACATATTATATACCTAGTTAATAAAACTAATTGAGATAATTTCATTTCAATTCTTTGTCTGCTGACCAATAAGAAGCAAAATTTTACGTGTTCACAGGTACGTCCTGCACAATTCCAGAGATCAGCGCTAACATTATTAAAAAGAAAATGTAACGAATTTCCAACGTATAAACTAAGTCACAAAGTTTGTGGAGCAGAAGTTTCCAACACAGGGAAAATTAAATTTAGGTATATAACGAAATGTTCCTATTCTGAAAGAGCTGTAAAAACTTAAAACCACTCTAACTTTACAAAACGTGACGCTAATGCCAGGTAAGGTTTTGTCTGGAAAATGCTATAAAAATTGTTGATATAGGATTTGGTTCATTTCATTTTTTGTTAAAAATAAATTAAATAATTCCTGTAGGGCGTAATCAGCAAGAAATTCACTTAATACCCAATTATAACTTTTTCTGTAAAAAATGAAACAACTTCACTACAACTCTAAGGAAATATAATTTCTCTATAGTACAGAAATGAATATTTCCTAACACGTATTTTTCGTTGCCTAGCATCGACTAGATGTATTGTAATATTGATTTTTTCTACATGAAATCCTGCCAGAAATGTCAAAACTCTCGAACAATTGACAGAAAACATAGAAATAAATATTTCTTAACAGTTATTTTTTGTTGCCTAGCAACGGCTAAATGTACTGTCATATTGACTTTTTACACAAGTCTTGTCAGAAATATCAATACTCTAACAATACTCTAACAAGTAGCACTGAAACTTAACTTTTCCTGCCAAAACAACAAACAACAACAATGTCCCGATATAAAACATTTGTGGCGACTAAACTACGACAGGAATAAGGTTGGTCTGGCTGCGGACTTGCCGGTTTTCCCGATAAGGTGTAAATGTATATTTCATTGTTCTACTTTTCCTGGTGTAAATTCGTAAATATTTAGTTTGCTGATTGGAAAACTGTACCTATCGAGTTTGACTTTTAAAAGGACACATATTAACATCCTGTAAATAGGTTTTATTTTAAATTTATGGAGAATTTGTTTTTACATAATAATATGTATGAATGAAAGTCTACTTGTCAGGGGTACATATAAATATGCAAAAATTGAGAATAAATTCTCTAACCACCTGAAAATTCCTTATACAATAAGGATTTCAACAAATAATGGTAAAACAGCTATTCTCCGGGCTATATGCCCCTCCGAGCGCTGAATTACATACCAAAATTTGCCATATTTTCTTCTAACACAGTTAGATAATAAAATACTTGTTTTGAATGCAAGAAACTACTAGGAAGAAGGAAGCTTTTTCTTTAGTTAGGATGTCGTCACCTGCAGACCGGTTTCGAACTCGTTGGTTCTCATCAGTACAAGATAGACGAACATACCAACCTTCCGAAAAAGTAATCCCTTAAAGCTACAACTGTCGTACTGCATAAGCAGTGAGACACAGGCAGCGCCATCCATTAGCAGTTTCGAGCATTCAGAGTAGGTTCACCGTAAGGTAAAATTTTCAAACGTATGAATGAAAGTCTACTTGTCAGGGGTACATATAAATATGCAAAAATTGAGAATAAATTCTCTAACCACCTGAAAATTCCTTATACAATAAGGATTTCAACAAATAATAGTAAAACAGCTATTCTCCGGGCTATATGCCCGAGAGAATTTATTCTCAATTTTTGCATATTTATATGTACCCCTGACAAGTAGACTTTCATTCATACGTTTGAAAATTTTACCTTACGGTGAACCTACTCTGAATGCTCGAAACTGCTAATGGATGGCGCTGCCTGTGTCTCACTGCTTATGCAGTACGACAGTTGTAGCTTTAAGGGATTACTTTTTCGGAAGGTTGGTATGTTCGTCTATCCTGTACTGATGAGAACCAACGAGTTCGAAACCGGTCTGCAGGTGACGACATCCTAACTAAAGAAAAAGCTTCCTTCTTCCTAGTAGTTTCTTGCATTCAAAACAAGTATTTTATTATCTAACTGTGTTACAAGAAAATATGGCAAATTTTGGTATGTAATTCAGCGCTCGGAGGGGCATATAGCCCGGAGAATAGCTGTTTTACCATTATTTGTTGAAATCCTTATTGTATAAGGAATTTTCAGGTGGTTAGAGACTTTATTCTCAATTTTTGCATATTTATATGTACCCCTGACAAGTAGACTTTCATTCATACGTTTGAAAATTTTACCTTACGGTGAACCTACTCTGAATGCTCGAAACTGCTAATGGATGGCGCTGCCTGTGTCTCACTGCTTATGCAGTACGACAGTTGTAGCTTTAAGGGATTACTTTTTCGGAAGGTTGGTATGTTCGTCTATCCTGTACTGATGAGAACCAACGAGTTCGAAACCGGTCTGCAGGTGACGACATCCTAACTAAAGAAAAAGCTTCCTTCTTCCTAGTAGTTTCTTGCATTCAAAACAAGTATTTTATTATCTAACTGTGTTAGAAGAAAATATGGCAAATTTTGGTATGTAATTCAGCGCTCGGAGGGGCATATAGCCCGGAGAATAGCTGTTTTACTATTATTTGTTGAAATCCTTATTGTATAAGGAATTTTCAGGTGGTTAGAGAATTTATTCTCAATTTTTGCATATTAATAATATGTGTTTAAAATATGCAATGTTTCTTTATGAAATTCATGCCTTTCGTGAATTAAAGAAAAGAGGAGGAATAATAAAATTTCATTACTTTTTAACAGTCTTTGGTATTGGCATGCGATTGCTAACGGCGTTTTGACGATTTTTGTACAAAGTTACAGGTCATGCATTCTAGCATGAGCTCTGAGATGCACAGATGACAGATCAAGAGAGCCAGTGTACGACAGAGACACTCAATACTTGATTTCATCAAAGTACACGTACACGCGTAGAAAATTAAAACGGACTTTTTACCGCATAATATTAATCATGTGAATTAACTGTTTTTGTGTTTGTTTAGTCTAATGTGTAAAAAATGAAAAGGTCAATGGAACTATAATTTTAATTTTCTTAATTCGTTACCTTTGTTTAATCAAAAAAGCATTTAAGTGTTGGATACTGACAATAAAATACGTATAATATGACAACAAATTGACTGACTAAAGTTGTTTTATAAATATCTGTAAGTATAATAATAAGGTTTTCTTATGTCTAGGTACTTAAAATAAACTTCACAAAGGGGAGTTGTTAAGATCTACCTGATCATTAATGAACAGGTTGATCCTAACAACTCGCATTTGTTAAATTGATTTTAAGTACCTAGCCATAAGAAAACCTGGTTATTATATTCAGAAATATTTATAAAACAGCTTTAGTCAATACGTTTTGCAATATGATAATATAAATAACTATAATACTTCTTTATTATACCTTTTAGGATTGTGGAACTAAAAATTATTAACACATATGTATACAAGACATAATATATTACATGTACATACATTACATATAATTAAGTAAGGTATATTTACATGTCATTTAAAATTTGTACTTGATAGTCAATTACAGTCTAAGTCGTAGAAGAACACGGATCACTATGTCAATTTTTATTTAACTCTTCTATTCCTGACCGAGAACTTTCGCTTGAATGAATTTATCAAAGGTTTCACCTGAACTGCTTTCATTTTCACTTAAATTTCGTCACTCATCCAACTTCCATCCTATCATTGCTGGCGTACTCCAAGGTTTATTTCTTGCACCAACCCTATTTCTTCTACATATTAATAACCTGCTCTCTTCAACTAACAATCTCATCCACAGTTATGCCGACGATAGTACTCTTCATTCCTAGATCCAATTTTTCAGACAAGCCTCGAATCAAGAGCTAGATAATAGACGCAGATCTATGCACATATCCATTTCCCAATATTTATTTTAGACTGGGGTACCAAAAACTTTGTTTAGATTAACGCCTCCAAAACCCAGTCTTACTCCCTGTCACGCAAAAAATCCCGCAACTTTTACCCCATCCACATGAATAACCAAGCCCTAGAGAACAATGAAATGTTCGATCTTATTGGCATCGCTCTCGAACATGATCTCAGCTGGCAGCAGCTAAAAGCTTACAGGTAACAAGGTGTATCTCATAAAATACGTTTAATCGATTATTTATTTTAAAAGCTGTAACACTTGGTGAACAACAATACCAAGCGACTATCAGCAAATATGTTTTCTAAAATAAAAGATTGATTTATATTTTATTAAATCCTTGTTGTCTTTAAAACATGACCCGCGAGCCGCATGCGTTGCATGAAACTTAAATATTCATAATTAAATCTAGTATATTAAAAACATATTCAGTGTATATTAAAGTATATTGATACTTTTTGTTTTAAACAAGATTTGCAATGTTATCAATTTATTACTTATTATAGTCCGTGTTAATTTGCACTAGCCTAAATCTAATATATCTGACAAAACCATTAGCAAGCCAAATTATAACTTGGGGTCATAAATCACACATCTGCAGCTAAAAAGCTTTGTTTTCTATTTCGAGCCAGACAATACTTTTCCCATTCCAACTTACATACCCCTTACATTTCCCAAATAAGACCTAACCTAGAGTACTGTTCCCACATCTGGGGAGCATCCTTGATTCTGTCCAAAGGAGGGCCATTCGACTCGTCAATGACCAAGTGCTCACAAGAATCTCTCAATTCTCTCGCTCATCGCCGCACTGTCGGGAATCTACCCCTTTTCTACCGGTACTTCCACGGATTTTGCTCTGAAGAACTAGCCGCTATAATTCCTCCCTTGATTGTTCCTAACAGAATAACAAGAGGTGCATTACGTATGCATACCTTTACTGTCCAGCTGCCATCTCTCGCTCATTCGTACCTAGGGTCTCCTGATTATGGAACAAATTGCCTGCAGATGTTTTCCCTTCCCCTCCCAACCTCCAATCCTTTACATTCCGTGTCAATAGATTACATTTCCTTTCTCTTCAGACCCCAAGGTACGTTAGGAAATAGGCTTGAAGTCTACGTGGGCTGCCTCAGATAAAAATGATGAACGATTCGGATTAGGTTAATTATAGAAAACTAAATATACACCATACGATTGATCACATTGAATTATGAACGTGGCACGCAGCAGCGACGCAGAGAATATCTGACGTCATTTGGCAGTGCTGAAATCGCTGCTTTTTAAATTGTAATAAATTAAAACGAAAAATAAAATTAGTTGAAAGTAATTTTTGTTTAAAATAGGTTTGTCATGACTTGCTTGAAGAATTTATTCAATAAAAATCGGCGTGCATATTCACTATTTCAGTTCATATACTTTATTCTTATTTTAAAGCTTATTGTAAAACTGCTTATTTTTGCTGTGTCTTATCTTAGATACCTATTTATAAAACAATATTTCTTCCCAAAGTGTTTTTAAAGTCATTAGTGTATTTCTGTGTTTCGTTAATTAGGGCTAATTACTTAAAAACTAAGAAGTTACTTCACTTTTAAAGAAAATGACTTTAGCCGTGCACTTTATTAATATTTTACTGTAGTCAACGGTAATTATATCTTAAAGCTATATTTTGTGCTAGTTTTCTGAGTTTATACTGCAACAACAAGCAAATTCGTTAGTGCCTTGTGCTTTCGTTTGCCGATTTATCCATAAAAAAATCCTTATTATTTTATTCTCAATAGTAATATAATAAGTGTAATGAAAATTATCAATAATTTTTGGGAAATTTTCCAGAATACATTTTAAGTTGAAAAAGAGCCTTTTTCAAGTTCAGTTTACGGGGGTAAAAAAATCAGTGGCGTATATGTTTTTATTGAAAAATATTTTACCAGCTTATATGCACGCCCCTGGAGGACCTGTTAAACTCTTTTCATGGTCAAAGCTATGCTTAATTTATCGAAATTGATGAAGCCATTTTGAAAATATTTTTTAAAAAATTTAACGCTATCTATCTTTGAAACAAAGCATCTGTGGACCCATGTTCATATAAATTTTTAGCCTTACTTTTGAAATACCCTGAATATAGTGATATGGCGGGGATGAAAAGTGTTACATCTGACCTAAATACAGGCTGAATTTCAAGTTTCTGGTCATATTGAAAAAAACCCCTAGAATTTTAATTACGTATCGTGTAATATAAACGTTTTCAACATTCGAAGAAACAAATTTGAAGTCAAATAAGTTTGTCAATGTTTAAAATCGGAAACGGTGCATTAAACTGTACATTAATTCAACTTCCTTTAACTTTAATTTGATTCCCAATAAACTTCATGTCACTTTAATGTATTAATCCCTAACTCGAACTTATCATTCGTACGGAACATAGAGAAATTTCAGTCAAAGTTTCGCAAGAACGCAGTACTTGCAGACAAAGGAGTCGTTTGCAGTAAAGTAATAACAATTACTTGCCTTGAAGAGAAAATTTAAGAATTACAAAGCTGAGTGCAGGCTGAATAAAAGGACAATTACAATTATAGGATAAGTTTTGGCCGCCATTTTGCTTATAGGCAACATTAGCGTTTGTGCAACTTCATCATCTGTCTTAAAAATCTAGCAGCTTGACGCGTATCTAAGTTAATGATTCAATGATTGTGTGGATGTATTATTTATTACTTTGGATGTACAGCGACATTCATGAAGTTCGCGTTATATGAAAAAAAAAATCATTTCCTATTTTTAAGAACATTTGGGATATTCTTGATAAAAGATCTTGCACGCATAAGAAACGTTTTTAACGTTATCACAGTTAAAATTAAATATCACAAAATGTCAAAAGATAAAGAGAATATGATTCGTCCAAATTAAATATATTTAAAACGAATATTTTTAAAACAAAAACTTTCTTTGTAGGATGCTTAGTTTGAATGAAATTAAAGTAGATCATTGAGAAACCCCGGATTTCATCGGTTTTTGCCAAATTTACACCTAATTTTGTTATAAACTATTCACACCATGCTCATTTCCTATAGCTTTTGATTTGGGTTGTTCCAGAAATTTCATTTTAAATGTTGTTATAATTAGCTTTGAATTTTGATAACCCAGAAACGCATTTTATTCATGCGGAAACTTTTATCAAAAATAGAATTTTCTGAGAAATCAGAAATAAAAAGAAAGGTTTACTATTATAGTGCCAACTTTATGTAAGGCACTGTATAAACTAAACTAGTTTATCATAATATTATATTACGTCAGGCCCTTGGCTAGAATTTTTGTTTGAAGGGAGGTTGCTTGACTCTTGATATTTTCTGTGGGGGGAGGGGGGGCTTGATATCAAGCTTCACGGTGGCGGATTATCAGGGTAACTACCTCTTTGCACATTTTGTATTTAACAAAATAATGTTGTTGTTTTTTTGACTAAATGTCCTACTGTAACCAAAGAATTTTGGTTATAATTTTATAATACTGTCTGGTTGTGCTCAGTTAGTTTGGTAAAATAGTATGCAAATTATGTGAAGCTCTAGTGCGACCACTGGAATGGATGTGTTAGTAAATTATGTAAGGTTCTAGTGCGACCACAGTGTTGCGTTTTGAATTTTAACCTTTTCTTAAAGGCAGAAAGTTAAAGCTAGAAGGAATAATGCTAATCTCCTTAATCCCGGAATAGGTAAGTCATAATTATTTGCGTTAACGGTAGGTATAACAGAGCCTGTTTCGTTCTGCTTGCAATTTCAACCAATTTCATAAGTGTATGATCTATATTTTCTCATATTAAGCAAGGAAATTGCTATTAAATTAACAGATACATTTTAGGTAAAATAAGTCTTTGGAATTAAAAATGCTTTGGATTATTTTCGGTTTTCACCAAAACTGCTGAAAAAATGAGATATCAAGGTAATATGTGTGTTTGGAAATGCCGCGGCTCGAAGAGTCGGATACGGGATGGTTTAGGGTATTTCGTAAAATAAAAAAATATTCGATTTGAGCGGAAAAGAATTGGGAATGTTTGTAGACTTCCCTAGGTGTCATCACCCAATCTAATATATTAAACCATTTTTATAACACACTATTTAAGAAATTAAAATGTCGCGTCGTTTCATTATTTAATTTGATTAAACTTTTTCTCAATTTCCCTTAAAATCATTCGATGTTTAGTAAATGTCTAAATATTAAGATGAATTATCCCTTTGTTCGTACAAAGCATAAAAAGATTCCATTGAAAATTACTTTCACAAGAATGCAGTTGCAGCAGACAAAAGCGTCATTTGCAGAAAGGTAGGACCGATTACTTTTCTTGAACTGGAGAATTTAACAATGTCAAGTTGAAGCTCGGATTAAAATAAATGGGTAATAAAATAAAACGAGAATCTACTGAGACACCGAAGGCAAAGTTCTTAATTTGTAATTTTTTAAATTAGGTTAGAATATTTAACATAATTGGAGATATTATTTTATTGAAGAAATTATTAGTTGTTGTTGTAGCGTCTATTTTGTTTCGGCCTTTCTCGATTTTAAATGAGCTAATTGTCGCCACAACGCCCACACACTTCTGTTGTCAATTACCCTTCTGTTTACATAACTATTGTTACATCTTCTCCTCAGTTGCCAGTGCCACTTTGGTCTTTTTTTCTATATATTTTAGTTATTTCGACATCCTCTGCTATTCTTCCTATTGTTTTGTTCCTAACCGCGTTACGCCTTATTACCTCACCCATTTGTTTTAACATTTTCATTTTAGTCGCATCTCATTGTCCGCCATAAGCAGTATTCATTGGTAATATTACCGGCACGTAAATTATTGCAGCTTTGACTCATGTTTTATTCTCCTCTTCCTCACACTATATCCTACAGTTTACACGGCACCACAGACTTTTTCCCATTATTACATCACGCTTGCACTGTTTGTTTAATCACTCCATCTTCTGTGATTTTTTTTATCTTCTGATAGCCCACGAAGACCGAAGTCTAAGTACTATGTATCGTGGGTGTACTGAGGAAATCCGACTCACACATCCAGAGCTGGAAACATCCATTGGGATTTCACCAGCTCTTTAAGAGGAAGTGTGAGGTGGTACCATCTCGGCCGAGGACGAAACCTCTACCACATTCCGGAATGTATTTAAAAAACTCTGTTCTTTATTTAATTTTCCTTCTTCCGTCCTCCCATCTGATCTTTCTTCTCTATTAGCCTTAATTTACTCATGTCTATCCTATATATTTTTAGGCCTCCATCTTCCGGAGTATCGTTAGCTTTTGTTTTAACATTCAAATTAGCGATCTTGATAGAAGAATTATTTGTTATTTTCAGTAAGATCAAAGCATAGATAAAGACTTAGTGAGACCCAATCATGTTTACGATTTTCTCAGGAATCAGGAAATTTGCAAAAGTTCGCAGAGAAATTTTCTTTGTCGGATTTCAGCAGCGCCATCTCCAACGCATCGGAAAATACTTCGCACAGGTTGGAAGCGCGATTTGCTTAACGTCTTGCCTGCTTCCACCCTCCAGGTGACCGTCTTGCACTGCAGCTTCGATATATCCACCCACTACCAGATAGCTACTACCTATCCACCTGCACTGCGACCCTAAACGAATAGATGGGAGTTGCTTTAGCTCTATTTTGGCCTCCTATCCTTTTCCTGGCCAATTTTTTTTGTACAAAGTTCTATTGTATCGCCCCAGTTCTCTAGCGCTCTGGAGCACTTGTCCTTGGGCGGCGCGAGACTATCTGAGGGCAATATGGTTCATAATCTGCGACCCTAGGTACGAATGGGTGAGAAAGGGTGGACTCGAATGGTCGTTTTTAGGTACCTAGATTCGAGAATGTGGAAACATTATTATAGGTTCTGTCCTATTTCAAAAATGTGGACGGTGTGTACATAGTACAGAAGTTGGGCCAGGGGAAATGTTTTGTGGCTCGGAAGAGCAGTTGATGTGTCTATTGAAGTAGTAGTTATTTAAAGTAGTAGCAAAATTTTTAGTAGTAATTTTAATGAATAGTTCGTAGTAACAGAGTCACAAAGTTTTTAACAGTCGAAACGTCATATACCCATAAAGACCCTACCGCCTGCCTTGTCAGTGCTTTCTTAAAATAGAACAAATTACTTAATTTTAAAAAATCATTTCTATCTCAATTTCTTTCGTTTATCTTAATTTTGTATCACAACTTTAAAAGTAAATTCGGCCATTTTTAATAAACCCATTTCAAAAAAGAAGGTATACTAACTACCTTAAATATTCCCTTTCTCTTGCTTAATATTTCCAGAGAAATGACATTACAGGGAAAATTCATGAATAAAATTATCTTTAAAATGATTAGAGTTAACGTAAGGCCAACTCGGAATTACAGTTTAATTTGTAAAGAACAGAAACTAACTCACAACTACCCCAAAACAACAATTAATTTACCAGAGTAAAACATTAATGGGAAAACATTGCCAAACTTTACGGAAAATAAGGTTAACAGTTTCTGTTTTAACTATTATTGCTACTGGGACAACACGGAAATGTTTTGTTTTTTAAAATAATTAACATTCTTTTAAAATGCGTTTTAATGAAACGGGGAATGGACTTTTTCGCGTATACAGGTCGTTGTGAAATTTACTGCATATATTGAAACCGGTAAATCCTGGCATGAATTCAGATGGGGAAAATTAGTCATAAAAGGGGCTTAGTGATAATACGCTAGATATCGCCCCTCAAAAAAAATTTCGGTTCGCCCGCCCCACCTGCTGCTCTCAGTGACGCCAGGAAATTTGCGGAGCTCTAGTCATGAGAGTTTCATACAGATAAACAAACTTTCAATACAATTTTAAAGCAGGGTACTAAAAACAGGGTGGTTCAGAAGTCCCGCATCAAATTTATATCTTTAATGCGTTCTTTTCGAGTAAAAAGCTAAAACACGTGAATTAATTAAACTGTTCACTCATTTCTCCGTAATATTTATAACCGTCTGGCTTTAACCCTCTAACCCCCAGAGCCACCCCAATATTTTTTTCAAATGGCAACCTATGTGTGTCAATGTCATGCTCGTTGAGAAGTTGAAAACTGAACGTTACGTTGTCATTAAAATGTAATTTCGTTTTTTTGTAGATTTTTTAATGAATTTTTTAAAAATACTATAAATAATATTACTTCATAAAGGTCAACTCTGGTGCTTTGATTTGGAAACCCAACAAAAATGTGTAGATTTTGTTTGCATTTTGTTTATCTAATAAACATTCAATTTTGTTTTATTTATGCACTTTCTTATTTTTAATATATTTCGCTAGATAGACAAATTTCCAGTAAATTTAGTACTTTGCTTATTAAGTTTTAAAGTGGTTCTGTATATTTTTTTTTTATAAAAATGGTATTGTCAGAGAGGCAACGGCAACGTATTGAATTTGTGACGTTGTTGGGTTGAGGGGACAGAATACAGAGAAAAAAATGAAATTTGCGTGCTATTTAGTTTAAAGCATCCTAAAAATCCAATCCAATTGTGATTAGAATAACTCGTAAATTTAAGAAATACGCACGGTAAGGGATTTACCTAAAAGTGGTCGACGACCTGACCTGCCTTGAATGAAGGTAAAAAAACGCTTTAAAATTGTTCTCCCCCACCGTTATCACCAAAAGGATCGCCTAGAAAAATATGGAAAAAATTATTATTATTATTATTGAGTACCTAAAGTAGGTGTATATTGAGCAAACGTTATCAGGGTTGAAAAATTCTAGCGCGATCAATTGTTACAAACAATTTAATTGTTTATTTCCTTATAACTGCTGAACCACTGGTTTTAGAGAAGATTTTCAACAGAAAATATTTTTCACGATGTGGGGAACAACTTTTGTTCTTACACGTTTTTCAAACTTTTTAATTTGGCTCAGTCGAAACCACGAATATGACATGTGATACGGCGCGGCGTTGGTGCCGTCGGCGTCGGTGGCGCGGCAAACGACGACTATTCAAAATGTCGGATGCCATTTTTGTCAAATCCGATAATATCGGACTATCGTGTGCAAGCTACCAATTTAAAATAATGTAATTTGGAAGTGTCCGAGTCCAACATCCGATAAATATCCGTGTGTCAAAAGACCTTAAAGGTAATTATTTTCCGTTTTTCGTGGGGTCATCCGTAAATTACGTCACATAAATTTCATCGATATCTGATCCCCGTCGTCCTTGTCACAACTAATCACATTCGTGTACCCCCCCCCCCCCCCCCATTGTGACGTCACTAATTTTGCAATTTAAAATTTAGAACTTGTTTGAAACAGCAGTTTCAATATTATTATTATTCTTTAATATTTTAAAATAAAGTAACAAACCCTAGTATTTTCATATAAAATCCTATGAAATTTCCCTAAATAAAACTAATATCCCTAAAATTCGTTGGACTTCACATTTCTGTAAATCCCTGGATCGTGTCTCCCATGAGCGCGTTCATACTTCGTTGTCACAGGCTGCAAGTGCGCTCGAGCATATGGCTCCAACCCGATAAAAATTAAAAAAAAGAAGAACCTGAGATTCTGAGCAACAGCCATAACACCTGCCATAAATGGATAATATCAGTGACGAAGAGAGATAATGACATATATATTTTTCAGATTAAAAATTACGGTAGACTCAAGTTCGAAAGCGGTAGGGTGGTAGGTCGAGGCCGAAAACGGTAGATCTACTATTTAAACGGTATAGACTAGAGATGTAACGACTCGACTTCGTAAACCGGTTCAAACCGAGTTAAGGTTGGACCGAGTTGAATCGATTTAGAGAGATGTAACGACTCGACTTCGCAAACCGATTTAAACCGAGTTGAATCGTTTTACGGAAATGTAACTACTCTACTTCGCAAATCGGTTCAAACCGAGTTGAATCGGTTTACGGAGATGTAACGACTCGACTTCGCGAACCGGTTCAAACCGTGCTAAGCTTGGACCGAATTGAATCGGTTTAGATCTACGTCAAACCGGATTGGAATGGCTCATTCGTTGCGGTCCATCCATACGTCGCTTTGCTTGCTATGCTACTAAACCAGTGCTGCCAGATCATCGACAGGAATATCGGTAGATTTGATTGAAAGTTTTCGATAGAGTCCGTAAAAAATCGGTAGATTTGAATTTCTTCGCGGGAAGTTTATGTTTTTTTTATGTCATAAAATCAATAAATACAAGGGTTTCCAATGTTGCCATTGCCGTAGCTTTCTTTTAAACTTTAAGACATGCATATAATAAGCCCCAAGTGTTAAAAAGCTTATATTTTTCTAACCTCAAATTTTCAATTACTTCAGTTTCAGAAAGAAAGGGAAACAAAAATGGTCCAGAACCAGAACCCTGCTGATTACTGAATAACGTCTATCTGTCTACAACACACAACGTTCACACCAAGTCACCGAAGTCACTAAACGCGCAAATAAAATAAAATAGTAATTTGCGGGTAATCACATCACGGAATCCCCTAAACCGGCAGGGCATAGTGTGTATCTAACGTGAAAACATCGACATTTGACAGGGAATAATTATTATGGTGGTTTGATAAATTGCATTTTTATCCTTTGTTGTTATATGCTTCTAGAAAAAGACAGTACCTAATATCGTTATTATTTATCGTTATTAGTTAGCAGACTATTCACTTAACTTAAATAGAAGCATTTTACAGGCACCAAGCACGCCCAAAAATTAATGTGTCTTACTCGTAAATATTTCGAAATACTTTAAAAATTAATATATTTTTTAAACTTTAAATTTTTATTGCAATACGTAATAATTTTTTATTCGGTTGAAATTCAACTAAAATTGATAGGTAGCTTCCGAAATCGGTAGATCTACCGAAAAATCGGTAGGTCTGGCAGCACTGTACTAAACTAACCCGTTCCGCATATGAATCAAACCGAATTCTTGGTCCTTGCGCACATCGAATCCACGCGCAATTAGCTCGTTGTTGTACAGCCAGCAGCTTCAACAAAGTTGTTTAGAATTATCTTAGTTGGTTAGGTAGTTATAAAATCTGTGTTTTTTTTTTTATAAAATTGTTGCGTGTAAAGTGTTTAATTTATAATGTGAGACCACAGAACAAATCTGTTGTTTGGGAGTTTTTCGAAAAACCAGTAGAGGAAAAGTTAAGGGCAAAAAATGTTATTTGTCTTACAAATATTCCGGGAATACAAGCAAAATGACTACTCACATAAAAAAGAAGCATCCAGCCAAGCAGAGTTTGTAGACATAGTGGATTCTGATGTTAAAAACATTTGGACATTTGAAAACTGGTTTGTAAACCGGTTTGCCAAACCGGTTTGGAAACCAGTTTACCAAACCGGTTTTCAACCCGGTTTCCAAACCGGTTTGGAAACCAGTTTGCCAAACCGATTTTCAACCCGGTTTCCAAACCGGTTTGGCAAACCGGTTTGTAACCGGTTTGCATTTATTATCAAGTCGACTAACTCGGTTTGACAAATTTTCGGTTTGGCCCATCTCTAGTATAGACCTGGTAACACTGCGAAACAAATAATAAAACAATAAATTCCGTTACTTTTTCACAAGGCGGTAGGCAAACAATGTTAAACTTCAAAATATTCTTATATAAAGTTCATTTCGCCCATGGCCCTATTCCCTATTTATTTAGTTGTTTTAATATTTTAGATTAGATGTGACGTCACGAAGCTTATGCCCCCCCTGTCACGTCTTGTCATACTTTGTGGATCCCCTCCCTCCCCCTTTGGTTGTGACGTTATTAATGGATGTGGATTTTTACCCGTTCTCAGAAAAAAACACCTAAATCTGATTGATTGTTTATTGTTATTGTAGTAATTTATTCCACTTCTATATAACGTTCAAGGGTGGGATTTTAAAGTTTGATCATAATACAACTTTTCACAATTCAATATAAGATGCGATTCAACACATACATTAAATAATATGTTTATACACAATATAATTGTATTTTTTTTGTAATAACTTAACTCGAGTTAATATAATAATTTATCCATTATTGCCAATATCTGATATAAATATGTAAACTACGCCGCTCGAAGTAAGGAAATCTGGGAAGCCCTACTCATGTAGCCATGACAAAGTGTTCTCAACAATATGATCATAAAAAATCTATACTTTAGCGCATACTTTAGTAGATATACAAGGAAAAAGAGATGACTCATGCAGTCATTGAGATAAGAAGGCAAACAATGGAAAACTTAAAGCAAATATAATCATAAATAGGCTGCATTCTGCATTGCAAGGTCAATTTACTTTATTTTGATAATTCCTTATAACTAGCTGTTTTTCAAGATAGTTTTATATATCGTTAAACAAAAATATACAATATACAGTATTATTGATTTTTCAAAAATGGGTGAGTTATAAGTATGAAAGTATGTAGGTAGTCCTAACATTGTCTAGTTTCTCTAATAAAAAAAAGGTTTACGTGAAATGTTTACTTTCTATTACAAAATAATATTTTAGGTGTCATAGATGTTTTAGAGTGCCTGATCGCAGTTTCAATCCCTTTGGGTGGCGCAGCGTTCGTTAATTTGAGACTGGTAAAACTAGATTGGAAATCAAGTTATCAATGGTCTAAGAATCTTAAAAAACCATCATGGGCACCACCCACTTGGCTATTTAGACCGATGTGGACCACTCTGTATATATTAATGGGCGTCTCGTCATTCATAGTGGTGAAACAGAGTGGAGGAATATTTGGTAAGTATTCAAAAGAAGAATTCAATTAGATTGGGTAGCGTTGTTTATTTCTGGTTCAATATTAGTTATGAATATTGAACGTACTCCGGTTTTCTTTTTTAAAGTTTTTTATAAAACCTGTACAAAAATTATTGTCCAAATGAGTATTTTGTTAAATTTTTACAAAATCGCACAAACTAATAATTATTGTTTTACTTTTTTTAGAAGCTGGCTTGCCCATTCTAGTATACGCAATAAATATCATTTTTAATTTTGCGTGGTCACCAATCTGTTTCGGTTTAAAAAAATTGCATCTGGTAAGTAAAGAAAGGGCATTTTTAGGAAAAAGTTCGGGAGGAGGAGGGGGGAGGGTGTAACGATGATCCCTAGGTAAGGTCTGATTTCTGCTTAAAAAATATAAATTTGGAAAAAAATATGTCGTTTCTGTCCACGTCCAAATTATCATAAGTGCCATTTATGCGCAAAGGATGTAAAAAACTGATTTTTTATTAATTTTCTACAAGTTACTGTAAGCTTTTTTTTGATTTATATTACGTAAAGTACTATAACCTGGTTCAATTATGTAATACCTTTTGTTAGCTAAAATAAATGGCGCTTGTCTATTAAGGTTCCGTTGGAGGTTACGATATTTTTGCTGTCGCTTAAGGTATTTAGAATTGTAAGATCTGCAATGGCTTAGATACGTAGCGACGTAAGCGACAGCCGCATACGGGGTTTTAACACAATACTTTGGCAGTTACGATAGCTAAAATTATAGAAGTGCATTCGCTGTTCAGGGTCGAGGCAAAATATATATTTTTTTTTAGACTTTTACTGTTAAATAATTTTTGAGGCTTAAGATGTTTTATTTAATCTATGTATCTCCCAGAGACAGCCCCAATGATACTAAGAACTTATTTTGATGAAAATGGCGGTTAAAACATATTGCTTGGACAATGGCGATATAATGACTTAAATTATCAAGGGTTCTTATGAATGACATTAATAGCTCTGACTTTGATAAAATGGCAGATGTAAAATAGATTCGTAATCTGATGATTCGGTGGAAGTTAATTATCTCCATTCCCCCCATTATCCAGTAAAAACTTCAAAGAAACAAATACATATTTTTCTCATAAAAATTTAATGCCATGATGTGATCAGACCTAGAAGATATTAAGTCGTCAAAATATTACCATTAACTTTAATTATTTTAGGCTTTTATAGATATTTTACTGACCTACAGCACAGCAATCCTTACAGCAATTTTATTTTACCAAGTCAGTACACTAGCAGGATTATTATTGGTCCCCCTTTGCGGATGGTTAACCATAGCCAGTTGCCTCAATTATAATTTAGTCACAATGAACCCACAGTATGCCTAAAATGTTAAATGTTCTTAAAGTTGATATTGTTTGGAAAAATAAAAATACTTAAAATAAAACAATTAAATGCTGTTCACTTTTATTTGGATGTCCCTGTACATGCTTGCACGTCTTGCGGCATGCATTTTATCTTCTGACAGCCCACGAAGACCGAAGTCTGAGTACTGTGTACCATGGGTGTACTGGGGAAATCCGACTCACGCATTCAGAACTGGAAACATCCATAGGGATTTCACCAGCCCTTTAAGAGGATGTGTAGTGTGGTACCACTTTTGTCGAGGAAGAATTCCTCTACCACCTTCCAACAATTAATAATCACAAAATATCCATAGTCGAAGTGGAATTCGAACCCGCGACCTTTTGGTTGCAAAGCTGGCGCCGTACCAACTCGGTCACCGGAAATCCCATTATAATATTATATGTTTTGTCAGTGTATTAACGGTAGAAATATATATTTCAATTTTTGATGGTTTTCTCTCAGTGTAATAAGTGACAAAATTGTCACTGAATATGGTCCCCTTGGGATCAAAGGAACCGACACACTCTTTCGATTGTGTGTGGTTTAGAAATTCTGTGTCTTGGTATAAACACTTGGAGAGAGGGACATCTATGGGATTCATGTCGGGCGAGTTCGGCGGCCTGTCTAGTTTAGTAATGTCTTGGTTTTCCAAGGTTTTTGATTAGCTGTGCGATGTGACCTGGCATTGTTGCCCATTAAGATGAACTGGTCGCCTAATTCATTTTAGAGATTTATTATAGGATTAATGATATATTGAAGGCAATATTGACCTATCATTGTCCCCCGTATATGGACAAGTGGAGGTCTTCTGTTTAACATTTCCTTCCCACTGCGGTAAGAAGCAACTTCGATGATATTTTGAAGTCTATTTATGCGTCCTGGCTCCCTTCAAAGTCTTACTCGGTAATCATCACTTAATAGGTCAAAAAGCGACTCGTCTGTAAAAAGCACGTTCTTCCATTCTGACAAAAGCCAGTTTTGATGTCTTCTTACTGCATACAAGCGGCTCGGCGACTAGGAGTTAACAAAAGAACTCTTAAAGGTCTTCTGGATCGCAATCCTGATGCTAAACCCCTTCTACGGACGGTAGCACTCGAGATATCACGGCGATACGTCCTTTGGAAGGTAGATCTTAGTGCCAGTATATTTACTGATCGATTTCTACGGGCTGACTGGACAATATATCGATCTTCTCGTATCGCAGTAACTTGAGGACGACCACAACGACATCTGCTTTGCACTTCACCGGTCTCTTCATAGCAACTAATTTTCCTGCTAATAGTACTTCTAACAAAATTGAGACTAATGGCTGAGTCTGATGACGAGATAGCCATATTTGCCCCAGAGCAATAATTCTAGCCGTGTTACAAGACTAATTTGCATTAAACACCAAGAAATACTGAACAGTATATACGTGTGCTTTTAACCAAATGGAAATTTAACATCACAATCATTTTTTGTGTTAGAATTTTATGATTGTATTTAATTGTAAACAATTTTCTCTTCTTATCAATAAATATATTTTCGTACATACTAATTTTATATTGTTAATACAGGGGAGTGCAAGACTTTTGACAGTGAGTCTAGTTTAATTAGACTGAGTGAAACAGACCCAACTGTATTTTAACATAACCTGTTTATGCGAGACATTTTTATGTACAAGATACCCAAAGTCAAACCAAGCGGCACATCAGAAAACATATTGTGGGATTTGGGCAATTCCCCAACATTCTCTGAAATTTGACGTCAACATAGGAAGCCAAATAAATTAGAGCAGGGAATAAGGAAGGCACGTAACACGTTGGCACAGTGAGGCCATATAATATTTTATTAAATAAAGTCGCCAAAGGTATTTATTTTATCAGAGAAGCTCCTCGAATCTCATAAAGGACGCTGCAGAGGTGGACTGTTGGGTTGCTTTTGTCGGAATAAATATTACATTTGTTTTAGACTAAACTGTTTAAATGTGGAAAGTAAATAAAATAACAGCTGTTAAATAAAACATGCTGTATGAAAGTAGCACATTTTGTTATTTAAAGATATATGTATTTTGAAAAGTTACTTTTGAACTCCAGTGGCCACAAATGTTGAATTTTTTTTTAATAGTCAACTCTACAAAAGAAAAAGCACTAAAAAGTATGAAATAATATTTTTACGTATTTATAACTGTGATTAGTAGTGATAAACTTAATTTTATTCAAAGTTAGGTAACTTGGACAACGAAGTTCTAAACTTTGAAGTCGGCGCAATTTTAAAGTATAATAGGAATGCAAAGCAAAACTGGGTGAAGGCCTTAAGCAATTATTTCTTCATATCATTACGACTGAAAGTAAAACGAAAATCAGTACCTCAAATTAATTTAAAGATATCAAAACAGAAAAACTACTAGCATTATCGAACTCAACTAATTTATAAAATAGTGAAAACAAACCTTAAATAAGAAAAGCTGTAATGCACTACTGTGTCAAAATATTTCTCAAAAATAATTATATCTGCGCATGTACAGAAATGTTTACATAATCAAATTATAGACATATAATAAACATAACCAAGGAATTTCGGTAATATCTTGGTTATACAAATATAAAGGCAGAGCCGCAAACATAGCTTTTAAATGTTCTATATAATCAAAGACATTCAGTAATTACAATGACTAAAGATCATCACAATATAAGAAACGTAACTTCAACTTCTAACTTCAAATACTAAATTTCGAATTAAAGCTAATTAGCTATACAAAAATCACTACACAAAAGCAATCCAGATCAATATGTGTTCGGTATTCAAAAACCTGAGTAATACAACAACACAGTGCGAAGCTATATAAAGACAAAGTAGTATCCTACCCCTAAAGCGGTAATAAAAAAAATAGTTAAAGATAAACATTGAAATATTAAAAATATTTAAAAGAACACTAGGTTCAAAAATATTTTCGGATTTACATAATGCATGAAAGTCACTTGCCACTTTTTAATAAAATCAGCTGGTATCACAAAATGCTAGAAATTTTGACAACAAGGCTATTGATTAATGATAAGACTGTAGTATTTTTATTTTACGCCAATTTTCCCATAAGGAAAAGTGCTACCACGGTTATTATTTTCATTAACTTATTCATATAAGTCCTTTATCACTTCTTCATTCTGTCTTTATAACAAATTAAATAATACTTTACCAGTAGCTAGTTTTGAGAGTTCGCTATTCCGTTATTTCGTCAATTCGCCATTCCGCTGACAATCTTTTTAGATGAATGAACTCTACCATTCATAAGTTTCGATTCTTAGTTATCCGTTTGATGATTCGATATCTACGAGTGAAATTGTCATAGGAAGATTTTTGACGTCTTGTGTGGTGAAAGAAGACTTAAATTTTAGATAAGAACATATCATAAATATTGCCAGGAACGACGTAAAAAGGGTCTTTTGTCGTCTCGAACCTGTGAAGAAACAGATAGACGAGACCTACTTCAGGGAGACTTTCTTTAGCACTGTTTTTGAAAGTTTGAGATTAGAAAGTATTTTATAATGTTTATTCTTTCCTGAAAGGAAAGTTTTGTATGGAAAAAGATACGTTGCTGTATGCTTTTGAACTTTTGATGATGGTTTCTTTTATTTGGTGTAAGCGTGTAAGCATTAAAGAAATACTAACCATAACTCACTGAACGACGGGGGCAAAGATTACTAAAACTGAGGTTATTCCACAATGATTTTTGGGTTTTGCTATTATTTCTGTTATAGTTTATCGGTATATTTAAATACACTTAAGCAGTCCAAAAACATTTTCAAAATAAATTTAAATTCGAAAATTAAAAAATGCTACAAAAGTTAGGCAAAATAGAACCATTCCCTGTTAGTACTAAAACGACGCCTGGCAGTGTTACCGTATACTAAATGTGATTCGACATAGTGCCTACGTTCAGTTTTTTTTTTCGTAGGATGGCTTCAGCCGGGAAACTGAATTTTCTGAATTTGGTCGAGTTTTAAATTTTAATATTTTTCTCAATATTCGTCTAAGTGACGTAATTTTTGTGTGCGTGTTTCTATTAAATAATGGTGCAATAGCATTAATATGTATTTACCGAAAATGCCAAAGACTGAACAATCTCATTGTCGCTGCCTTCCTTCTGACAGGTTTGATTGGGTTCCGTTTTAATTATAATAGTAGAGAACTTCTGTAAACATCAATTCAAATATGCATCGCTCTGTTCTTAGATTTTTGTGATTGACACAACAAAATTATCTTAAGTTTTAGCATTGGATTTTAGAATTAAAACGTAAGAGGAATCCCACAGCTAGACAAAATTCGCCCTTTTTGGGGTTAGTTAGGTTTGCTTATGGCCCATATTCTTTTGCCTTTTTTATCAATATTTTTTAAATTTGGCCATTGCAGCGGTCAGCCATTGTTTTCCTTTAGATTTTGTAAAGATTTTATTTTCAAGCGAACTAAATGATCAAGAACTACGAGTATGTACGCTGCTGCTGCAACGTCCATGGTGACTATTTTTATTAAATGGGCGGAACACATATTATAAGTTCGCGATGATGGTACCGAAGACCACACGCGTCGAAGTTCGCACCGGCAGGAAAATGTTCGCGACGCCCCGGTATCATCACGGTTTTTTTTTTTTCTGTTAGGAACAGTCAAGGCGGGAATTACAGCGAATAGTTCTTCAGAGCAAAATCCGTGGAAATATCGGTGGAAAATTGATAAGTCGCCAACAGCTCGGCGATGAGCGAGAGGAGGGAGTTTTCTTCTGAAGACTGGGTCAGTGATGAGGTTAATGGCTCCCTTTTGGATAGAATTAAGGATTTTAAGTGTCGAAGGTGAAGCTGCTCCCTAGATGTAGGAACAGTACTATAGGTTAAGTCTTATTTGGGAAGCATAGAGAGTGTGTAAGTTAGAAGGGGAGAAGTATTTTCTGACTCGAAAGAAAAAAACAAACTTTTTAGCTATTTAAGTAATGTGTTTGTGCCAGCTGAGATCATATTTGAAAGCGATTCAAGCAAGACCGAAAGTTTCATTATTCTGTAGGGCTTGGCCATTCATATGAGTGGGGTAAGTGTTTCCGGATTTTTGCGTGACAGGGAGCAAGACCGAGTTTTGAAGGCGTTGAACTGAACAAGGTTTTCTATACCTCAGTCTAAGATTAATTGAAGATCTTGGAAAAGTTATAGGTGCATGGATGGATCTGTGTCTATTATTCAGGTTTTGACTCGGGACTTGTCTGGAAAAATAAATGTTGGAGTGAAGAGTACTATCGTCAGCCTAACTGTGGATGGGACTGGTAGTTGGAGAGAGCAGGTCATTAATGAGAAGAAGAAATAGGGTTGGTGCTAGAACTGAACCTTGGGGTACGCCAGCATTGATAAGATGGAAGTTAAATGGGTGACCGTTCATCACATGCGCCGAATGGAGAGGAAACTACCGATCTAGGTACATAGTTTGGGAGGAAGATTGTAAGAGGATAGTTTGTTGAGGAGTGCGGCATATCACAATTGGTGAAAGGCCTTGGAAATATCAATTCACCATGAAACTCGATCGTTATTTTATTATGCTGTAATATTCTGTACGTTATTTTGTTTTGTAGTTAAATTTTCAAAAAAGCTTTTTGGGAAAAAAATTGTCGAAAATTTGAAGAATAATTATACTAAGATAATTTCTTTTCTTGTAGTTGACACGCGTAAAATGGCCCTTATTTACCCACCTCCCTTATATTGAAAGAAAAAAGTTTAAAACAATTTATTTTTCAAGTAAGAAGGCACGTTCTAAACACATCTTAAATAAAATACGAAAGTAAATTGAAAAACCTGCAAAAAGCATCTGCAAAAAGTATCTACAAAATGAACATTCTTGCAAGAGAGAATTTGGGAGCTTTATTTAATATTGTATATCTTTGCTATGTCAATGTGCTACGTGCTTTCCTTATTTCCTTTTTTGCTCTAATTTATTTTACTTCGTATGTTGACGTCAAATTTCAGAGAGTGTTGGGGAATTGTCCAAATCCCACCGTATGTTTTCGAATGTGCCGCTTGGTTTGACTGTTCGGTATCCAATGCATAAAATGACATAAAAAATACATTTGCTTATTACTTTATTACCAGTTTCTAATAAAAAAAGGTTTATATTTTGTTTCTATGAAACCATGAACAGCAGGACAAAGTAACAGAAATATAACTGTTTTACATCTACAGCGTATCCCACGGAATCCTTGCCATATGGATTTTTTTTTACTGAAAGTTGAAGAAAACTTTACTTTGGTGTAGAAAATTTCTGCTTATTAATAAACTAAGAATTGCAATGGAAAAAGTCTAAAAAGACTCATAGTATACAGGGTAGCGACAAAAACATAAAATATACCCAAGAATACAGTATCCTTATTTACCAAGATACAAAGAAAAGTTATTTTAAAGTATTATTTGGAATATTTTTTTCTCTTCAAGTGCAAAATGACAGCCACATACGAAAGAAAAATGTTTTTACATTACGAGACCAATGTTAATATAAGTTAATAAAAAGTAATTATTTTTCACACTGGTAAATATGCTAAGAACATTCTTGAATTTTCTTGGGTTTATCGGTCAATTGGTTTGGAATTAAAAAACTATTCTTTTGACGTTTCGGTTTATTTAACTTTTAAACCATCTTCAGAACTGTATTTATTTTTAAACATATAGTTAAGTCAATTTAATAGGAATAGAGTAAAAACATACCTTGTTTATGAGTAGGCACTACACAAATGTTCTTTCTTATGTGCTAATTCAACGATCTTATTCTATTGCTGCTTACTTCTAAACTAATAAGGCATATTTTTACTATTTTCCTATTAAATTGACTTAACTATATGTATAAAAATAATTACAGTTCTAAAGATGGTTTAAAAGTTAAATAAATCGAAACGTCAACAGAATAGTCTTGAAATTCTAAACCAATTGACCGATAAACCCAAGAAAACAAACACGGACAGGAAAAAATAAGTAAATTTAAGCTAAGAATGACTTTGACATAGACATTGACATTCTGTGCAGTATGGTTCTATTAATCAGTTTATCAATTTATCATTTTCCTTAATTTATGTCCCCAAAACTAACCACGGAACAAAATACTGATATTGTTTTAATAATGGCGATGGGAACAACTTCAAAAGTTATAGGGAAGCCGCTGAGATTTTCCATGAAAGGCATAACGAAATATCTGTATCCCATCAAACTGTTCGATGCATAATAGTAAAATTTAAAAGTAGTGGAAGCCGGAAAATCGCTTGAATAAAAAAAATCAAATAGGTACAGGCCGAAGATGATGAGGATATTCACGTACAAATTATCCAGGCCCTTGTTGATAATATCAAGACATGTCTCTGTCGTCTCTAGCCCCACCGATGAGCCGTGATACGGCGAAACGCGTCTGGGGATGAGGCGCCAGAGAGAAATCAAAACTAATGTATATTCCATAATATCGAACTGTGCTCGATATTTGGAATTTTATATTATATTTATATCAAGACATCGTTGAGAAATTTGGAAAAAGTACTTCCTGGAAACGATAGACGCTCTGTTTGTAAATACACTGCTGGAAGAGTTCTTAAAGCAAATTATTTTCAATCATACAAACCTTCGTTTGTCCACACGTTGAAACTCGGAGACTTTAATTTTCGGCTTGGTCTTTTTGCGAAAAATCATATTTTCTGATGAAACATGTTTTACATCAAATGGAGTAGTTAGCTCCTAAAATTATTGTTGGTGGAGTTCAGCTAAGCCGGGCTTTGTCATCCAGTGTCGAGATCAGTATTATTTTAAGACAAAAATGTGTGGTGCGGTATTTTAAATAACCAACTGATAGGCCCAGTTTCCTTCCGAGGCAATATAACGTCGTATCTTTACCTTCAATTTTTCAGAAATCAGCTGTTTGGCTTTGTTAATAGCCTTCCACTTAACATTAGAAATAATTTATGGTTTCAGCATGATGGTGTTTAAACGACACAATATAGCGCAACAAAACCATCAGAACTGAAACTAAGACGAGGACCTATAAAGCAACGGTCAGACCTATTATGGCATACTGCGCGGAAACACGACCTGAAACTGCTGGAACGAAACGACAGCTGGAGACGACGGAAATGAAGATACTTCGAAGGATAGCCGGAAAGACACTTTTGGACAGAGAGAGAGAAGCGAAAACATAAGAAGAATTTGTCAGATAGAGAATGTCAATGATTGGGTATTGGAAAGAAAGAAGGAATGGAATGCACACATCAACAGAATGAATGGTGAAGGAATAGTGAGAATAGGGCGCGACAAATCCCCACTAGGACGAAGACACCAGGGTCGGCCTCGAAAAAGATGGAGCGATATCCTGAGCGTATAATGGGCAAGAAGACGAAGAATGAACAGGCGACTGCAACCTAATATAGAGTTGGAAGAAGAAGAAGAAGAAGAAGAAGCATGATGGTGCGTCATGCCATAGTTCCCGAACCGTTAATTAGTTTCTTTAGGAAATGTTCCAGGAGCGTTGGAGAGGAAGATTTTCAGAAAATCATTGACCGGCGAGGTCACCGGATCTGAACCCACTCGATTACTTTCTTTGGGGATATTTAAAGGAAAAAGTGTATTCATACCGACCGCGGCCTTTCTAAAATATCGAGAGCTTGGAAAGAGTATTAACCCGATGTGCTCTAGAAATTCCTGAAGTTGTTTTAAGAAAAGCTGTTGCAAAATTCTCTAAGCTAACAATAAAATGCATCGAAAAGGAAGGAGGCTATATTGAAGTTTGAATTTTGTAAATTATTCTTTCCTAATAAGTAGTACATTTGCTTTATAATACTCTTAATTTTTTTCGTAGATGGCTATGATTTCGTATCTAGAGAGAACAAATGATTCCAAATAATTCTTTAAAATAGCTTTTCTATGTATCTTGATAAATAGCAGTATTTTATTCTCGGGTATAAGTTACATTTTTGTCGCTATAGGATTCTAATTTTATTAATATGCAGAACTTTTCTACACAAAAGTGATTTTTTTGAACTTTCAGTAAAAAAAAATTCCCATATGGCAAGAACTGCGTGAGACACGCTGTATACAGGGTGTTTGGTAACGAATGGGACATACCTTAGCAGTGGCTACAAAGAAGTTGGGTGGTTTTAAAATTGCATTTAATGCCGTATGTTGTCCGTACAAAATATATCAAATTTAAGAACGGATTTATTTTTCCCATCCCAAAAATCCCCACCTTTCCAAATTTTGCCAAACATTCTAAGCAAAAATATAAAAAAGATTGAATTTAAGAACTTAGCACAAAACAACGACATGAGGGTTAGAGAGACCTTACGTCACTTCACAGGGCGCGAAAATAGTGTCTTTTTAAATGGAAATAAAATAGACTGAGAAATTTTTAAAGACATTTTAGTTAAATTGCCTTATAATTATTTTTAGAATAATATTTTTAGGTTTGTAATCAATTTAGAGTTTAACAAATGGGGGTAATTCCAGAGACGGCTTCTAACCTAGTTGGAAATAAAATTAGGATTCGATTTGAAAATAAAATACAAATATTTATTTACCCACATTGTGTTATTTGAAAGTGCGAGATACGAAAATATCATACAGGGTGTCTGAAAAGTCTTAGCATGGGCAAATATCTTTACTATTAATAAAGATAGCAACACCAAATTTTAGTTGTACCTTATTGGTTAGTAAATCTACTTTTTTCCGTAATTTGACTCTTTCAACCCCCTTGGGGGGTTACGCTAGCGAGTTGAGGTCCAAAATTTTGGATGCAAACCTATGCCGTGTGGCCTCTTCGTTTAAAAGTCTTCAAAAAAGAAACATTGTTTTAGTATTTTATTATTTATTTATTATTGTAATTCATTTTTAAATGGCAAGCCTATAAAAATTATAACTCGTAAATCGTATAATCGGGCGGGTCACAAGTCGACCATTAGTCGGCCACTTGTGCCAAACAGTACAAGTCGGCGCTGCTATTTTTTGTTTTGTAGGGCACTTTTTTCTAACTTTTTTCCAACTTTACTTCTTCATTTGTCGTTTTTATATGTCTTGTTTTTTGACATCTGCGCAGTAGACCAAAATGCGTACCACGCGCAAACCGAGCGTGCTAGACATGCGCACGGAATTTCAGGAGTTTGACTTTGGTGTCTACATTTGAACCCATTCATTTTTCAGAATATATCTCCAGTAGTTAAGGTACCACTACGTATTTAACTTTATAGCTTTGTTGCCAAGTTTTTTCGACTTTATTTTTCATTTTTTGCCATGTGCGCAGTAGACCAAAATGCGTACCACGCGCAAACCGAGCGTGCTAGACATGCGCACGGAATTTCAGGAGATGGACTTTGGTGTCTACATTTGAACCCATTCACTTTTAAGAATATATCTCCAGTAGTTAAGGTACCACTGCGAATTTAGACAACAAAGTACATCCCCTGAAATTTCGTGCGAATGTCTAGCCCTCTTGGTTTGCGCGTGGTACGCATTTTGATCAATGGTAAAACTTTGTCCCCAAGTTTTTTTCGACTGTATTTTTCGTTATTTGCCACCGCGCAGATAGCAAAAAAAGAAAAATAAAATCGAAAAAACTTGGTACCTTAACTACTGGAGATAGATTCTTAAAAGTGAATGGGTTCAAATGTAGACACCAAAGTCCATCTCCTGAAATTCCGTGCGCATGTCTAGCACGCTCGGTTTGCGCGTGGTACGCATTTTGGTCTACTGCGCAGATGTCAAAAAACAAAACATATAACAACGACAAATGAAGAAGTAAAGTTGGAGAAAAGTTAGAAAAAAGTGCCCCACAAAACAAAAAATAGCAGCGCCGACTTGTGCTGTATGGCACAAGAGGTCGACTAATGGTCGACTTTTGCCCCGACCGATTATACGATTTACGAGTTATAATTTTTATAGGCTTGCCATTTAAAAATGAATTACAATAATAAATAAATACTAAAATACTAAAACAATGTTTCTTTTTTGAAGATTTTTAAACGAAGAGGCCACACGGCATAGGTTTGCATTCAAAATTTTCGACCTCAACTCCCTAGCGTAACCCCCCAAGGGGGTCGAAAAAGTCAAATTACATAAAAACGTAGATTTATCAACCAATAAGGTACAACTAAAATTTGGTGTCGCTATCTTTATTAATAGTAAAGATATTTGCCCATGCTAAGACTTTTCAGACACCCTGTATGATATTTTCGTATCTCGCACTTTCAAATAACACAATGTGGGTAAATAAATATTTGTATTTTATTTTCAAATCGAATCCTAATTTTATTTCCAACTAGGTTAGAAGCCGTCTCTGGAATTACCCCCATTTGTCAAACTTTAAGTAATCATGACTTTCAAGGACTTATGCAATAAAAAATACATAAATATTCCATATTGAATGAAATGTTTTAAATATTTTCTCCAAATCAAGTGTTTGCGCGAGTCTTTTATTGGGCCAAATTGCTTCAATAAAATTTTTACGCCTTATCTCGAAAAAATAAAATGTCCGACGTCTGATTGTATGTATAAATAATTGAGTTGTAAAAATCCAGGCTACAGAGAGAGGATCATAAAAATACAATATACTTCGATTGCAAGAACATTTAGGTGCAGGAATATTTTTATTGACTATTATTTTTTACGGCAAAAGAACAAGCACTGCAGGAATATTTGATGCAGTGTTTTGTGTGCCATTTACGTCACGTTTGAAGCAGTAGTATACGCAATCAAAAGCGTCTTTAGGATCATAAACTAGCACTGCAGCTATCTTTCTTTTGGCAGTTCTGCGGACCTAAGTCACTTATGGTATCATCATTTGGTTTCAAACATCCACACGAGTATGTGTAAGATCATAAAACAGTACCAACAGCTACTACTCTATCCTATTCCATGAATCTCACTGAAAATAGGAACTATTTAGATCTGCTAGGAGATGGGTATGCCTGCTTAACATGGTAGCGATTTTCGGTTGTTTAGAAAATTCTCTTTCGAATTAAAGTTACAACATTTACTTATCTTTTAGTTTGATAACGTAACCTCAAAGACCAACCGGCAAAAATTTTGCAGTGGTGCCAACTCTCAATTTATTTCTTAAATTTGAGCGATGAGCGATGTTTGAGCGCTATTTTGAGGGTGAATTTGATTAGAAAAAATTGAATTTTTTTGTGGATAAGCTTTTCGAATGGAGTACTTACGAAATAAAAAAAATGCTGAATAAGCCCATTATTTTTGTCTTTCTAAGCCATACATGAGTCTGTCGATATTGTCTCATTTGTTTATTTTTCACTTGTTCCCTTAGGGATGAAAAGTGGCACTACCGTCTTTAATAATAAAGATTAAAGGAGCATTTTTAAAAGACAAAGTGCAAGACGAGGTATTAAAAATATAGTTTGTCTTGATGTTTATGACATAAAATGTCCATAGGATGCATTTCTATTAATTAAAATGTTTTTAATGATGACGGAGTTGTGCTATTCATTTGAAAATTAATCTTTACTAACAACCCCCTGACAACGAAAATGTAACTTTTGAAATAGTATTCTAAAGCTGACTTAAGAGATTATCTTTCAGAAATTCACGCTGAAATGAACAGTAATACGCAAAATGCAGAATTTAAGCAACTGTCGATCTACGAACTCTAGATTATACAACTTTTTACAATTACGAACTTTAAACGTAACATTTATATTGTTAAAATTTAACAGGCCTGATAAAAGTTGTACAGAATATTTATTTATAGCAGCAGAAATATTTTTAGAGAAATAATACGTTATATTTATTATCAAACCAGACTTTGAAGATTTCTTGGTGGGTCGGCCCCTAATAGCTCTTATCAGCTCATAATCGGATTCCGCTGGGAATTTTGTTAGGAATGAAAAGGATATTGCGATGGCTAATCTATGAAAGTAGGTAAACAGCAAGTAGGGATGCACAAAATTCAAAATACATCGATACATCGAAAATTGATGAATCATATTTCGATCCATCGATATAGCAGAAACATCGATCTTATTTCATCGATGTTCAAAAAACATCGACTGAAAAGCATCGATGTATCGAATTTATTGATGTATTTTTTTGTTATCAATGTCATTCTCAATTCAAATTGAATACACCACAAAGTATTACAGATATGAGCCAAAACAAATTTGTAGTCGAAGGCAATAAATATCCAGCATCGTTCTTAAACTGTTAACAGCCAATAAACATAATTTACTAGTAAGCAGTTTACCTGCAGAATAAATCTCTGAAGTGGAGCCAAGTTCGGAAATAAATAAGACGTGCACTTCGCTAACGATCAAACTTTTGCCAGTATCAATCGTATACGGGTCATAAAACACGCCGGCTATTTGACGGCACTGCCACCGCTTTAAACCTCCGCCGCCACGCCGCGCCGGTATCGGTGTATTTTGTCTAGTTAATGTGTTGTTGGTTGCGCGATATTAAGGAAATTTGCATGCATTGTGAACGGGAGCTAGAAAGTTGATAAAAATTGATTTATAGTCAGTTTATAGTTTGTACTTCAGGTTTATTTTATTTATACATAGTATATAGTCTCGAGAAAGGGTTCATCTGTCTGTGTGTCAGCCGTTTCATTGACCACTGGACGGATTTTACTGAGATTTTTACTATTCGATAAGTCATCTTTCGAAGACGTTTTGGATGCACAGAATAATATCACATATTTTTCCTTCGAGTAGTAATATCATAGGGCTCCCTTACCTAAATGTATTTTAGCACTATTAGTAACTCCCAGTTGGTTCGCATTTCCTAGAAAATTTCTAAAAGAGATATTTTATTACCAAAGTACCAAGCCCCCCCCCTCAAGTAGCATATTTAGACACGAATTTGACACAAATTCTTTGCTGTGAAACGTTTCGAAACATTTTCGATTCAAATTATAAAATTGTGTCGAGGCACATTTTCGAATTTAGTTATTACAAACACTTAAGAACTGTTTATTTCGAAATATTTTACAAACCACAGTGTGGATACATTTTCGACATGCGGGAATGAATATTTTTCGAAACATTTTTAGATAAAATTATGTAGTTGCGCTCCCAAATTGTAGCGACTCATTTTCGAATTAAGTTAATCAAAACAAGTTGATATTTTTCTGTTTCGAAATATTTACCAAACAATGGTACGGAACTTGTGAAGAAAATTATTTTTGAAACTTCCATAAACATACACACTACGAGTACGACCTCTTCGAAACTTTTTGTGCGTCCATCATCTCCTGTTTCCAGGCTATGCACTTCTGTCATCTTTTCGTTTTCATGGTGGGGTATACGCCTACGTTCGCAGCCGTCTTTTTTGCATCAGACTCCCGGACCTGGAATCTGGCAAGCCCAATGTTCTCTGGCTAAAACTTACCTTTAAATATTCCACTAAATTTATCTGTTGCATCTACCGCTCCCCAGAAAACAACGCCTACAATGAGTCATTTGAGTTTCTCTCGGCAAAAATTGACCATCTTATGCACTAACTTGTTTAGTGGATACCTAAAATTTTTGTAAAGTTTGTAGTACTAACGCTTTGATTGTGCAACGAGGGCAAATGCAGTTTCAAATAAACCTTAATTTTGTTTCACTCTGTATTATTTAAAAACTACTTATATGCTTAAAGGCAAGATAATCGTCGTCAGCATATTAAAAATTTATTAAAATCGGTTGTAAAACAAGAAGTATTAAGCTTAAAAAGGGGATAGTTTAATTTGGCATACAGTGTATATTTACTTAAAATACACTGTAGTTCCTTGGTATATACCTATAGTATAAGAACCTAGTATACTTTTTATGGTCTACTTGTTGCCCACAGTGTATTATATTTCATAAGTATTAAGTTCTAAAAAGCAAAAGCACCAGTTTAAGGAGCAGACTAAACGAAATTCAATTTTCCAGTCAGTTTCTCCAAAGTATTCCGCGGCGTATAAATAAAAATATTATGCCGTATCGTAGTTTGCAGAATGAAATAAGGAAATAGAATGGTATTGTTCATGCCAGAGATAGCTAGTCTTTTCGTGAACGAATGAGGTCTGTATTTTGTGATTTAAATTACATGATAAGTCGCTTAAGTTTTTCGATTAACATCCTGTGAATTAAGATGCTCTACTAGTGTTAAAAGTCCTTAAAACTAAGCAAGTCGAGCAAACCCAAGCGACATTTAACTTCGCTGGTCGGATCATCCTCGGCCTTGAAGCTGGTTTTTTTCAGTGGATTTTTCCAGCAATCATAAATCCAGTTATGTAAATAGTAATTTATATATATTATATATACATATATATATATATATATATATATATATATATATATATATATATATATATATATATATATATATTGTTAAACTTTCAATCCTCGTGTCATAACAGGTACCAAGGGCTAACACCTGCCCCGGCCGCTCTGGCCTCGTTGGATTTTCCTAGAATGGGAGTGGTAACCGGGTCACTCTATATATTTTTTATACCTATGCTGACACTGTATACATATGTGAGTAATAAGTATGTTTGAAATGACCATCCTCCGCCCGATCATTAAGGCAACGGCGCCCGGCACGTGTAGTACTTGGATGGGTGACCGCTTGGGAACGTCATATCTCACCGCTTTAAACAAGGAAGGTGGTAAAGGAATTCTTCCTCAGCCGAGGTGGTACCACCCCACACATCCTCTTAAAAGGCTGGTGAAATCCCTACGGATGTTCCCAGCTCTGGATGTGTGAGTCGGCCTTCCCCTGTACACCTACAGTACATGTTACTTAGGCTTCAGACAGTGGACTCTCACAAGATTATAATAATATATGGGACGATCCACGTCAGACGGATCACCGGCGCTCCCAAAATTTGGTTTGACCGATTAAGATGAGCGAGGGCTCAAATTGTTCGTCTACTCAAGTACTTTCAAAAGCAATGTGGACCTTGTGTGCCGCCATCAGGGGGCGCCTAATATACCAAACACAAATGGTACACGAATAATATATATGTTATTAAAGTATGATAAACGTTAAAGTACATGACAAAACACCGTAAGTATTTCGATCCATCTCATATGAATTCGGGATTGGGAATGCTGGAAAGGGCTATTGCTTTCATTTACCCTTCAAAAACTGCTCAGAGATTCCTGGAAACGGTGGAAAACGAGCATGCTGGGCCGGAATTTGTTATGATACTCGCATATCATAGGTTATCAAGTAAGGCCTCTGAGTGCAATCCAGTCATCCCAGAACATCACCTAAAACCTCAAAATAGTACATAAAACCCAGAAACTCCGATAAATGAGCGTCCTGGGTAGGCATTCGTTTGAGAATTATTCTAAATCGGTTATGATACTCGCATATTGTCAACTGAGGCCTCTGAGTACAATTTAGTCATCCCAGTATTTTGAGGTTAGGTGAGTCCTACGATATTCTGTGATGACTAAATTGTACTCATAGGCCTCACTTGACCATATGCGGGAACAGCTGTTCTCTGGATTTTTTGTGTTGCATTATTTAAAATTTTTGAAATTGAGTGTTTTGAAAGCGTTAGTAGAATTTCTTTCTTTAAAGATAACAAAAATATTATTTTTTCAAACTTATATATATATATATATATATATATATATATATATATATATATATATATATATATATATATATATATATGTATATATATAACTGTATAGTAGTAAGCGTGATGTCGTCTCGATTTGACCGGCGCGCCGTGTAAAGTTCATGTCATGTGTAGTTGTTTGGCCCAGCTTGTTTACCACATATTCTAAATTATTTTTCCGAAACTACTTTAACAGAGCATATCACTTCTTGCTGTTGCCAGCATATCGTGCAATTGGTCTGCGAGCATCTAGATAACATTAATGACAATACAATAAGGGTTTTTGATTTAAGGTTAGGAATGAAACAGTTTTTTTTACGTTTTTAAACTAATTTTGACTTTTAAAAAAAGTGAAAAGGGATCACATTTTAATGTCATTACCTTTGGGCAATTTTTACGCTTATTTTTTGAGTAGGTATAAGCCTATTTAGTCAGATTTGGGGTTTTTACAAAGGGATAATCTCCACTTGTCAAAAGTTTAATATAAAGCGATAGGTTCAGTCCTGGCACCAACCCTATCTCTTCTTCACCCCCCCCCCCCCCCCGTCAACCTAAGAATACGCTCCTTAATCAAAAATACTTAGTGCCGTAAGTGACGCCTCTCCCTAAATGTAAGAACAATATTCCAGATTAGGTCTTGGGCAACAAATGGAGATTGGAAAAGAAAAGTATTGACCATCCCAGCTGAGATAAGGTTCAGAAGCGATACCAGAAAAATAATATCTACGCCTCTGGCTTTAAAATTACGTTATTTCTCTAAGATTGAAAAACGATAAAACTGCGAAAAGTAGCGACTTCCGTGAAACCAAGTAGAAAATTGGATCCAGCTCGACTTTTTGTTCAACACTAAAAACTACAATTTCTTATATTGCAATATGTTCACAGAGCTGTAAAAATTGTATTTCGCTTTTGGGAGATACGTGATATGACGAAGGGAAGTTATATTGGGGTTTGATATTAAATAAACCATTCCGAGGGTTATATTCAATGTCAATTCAACTAGAACTGTACAAGACGGTCCATTTCACAATAAAATTTTATATTAAAGTTTTTTTGAACTTCCAAACAGAATCGAAGAAATATAACTTTTTTTATAAGGACCCCGCCTTGTTTTATTATGTTTTTTTTTTATTTAAAAGGAAATTGCTTGGCGACAAAAGGGCACATTCTAATCTGTCAATATATTTTATGGCGAACATGTTTGACGATATACTAGTTCAAAAGGGTGTTGGTTTTCGATACTAGTTTTGTCGATACGAGTAGTAAAATGTTCCCCCTAGATTCAGTAAACAGGCTTAAGACATAGTATTTATTCTTAGATCTTTTAGTTAATAGGGAATATGCACTTAATCAAAATAAATCAGAAATATTTTTTTGTATTCTCTACATAAGTTAAATATTTATGGTAGCTATTTTCATTCATTAATTTTGATCTTCATTAACAAGAAAAAAAGATTATCTACCACAAATGTTCATACAAAATTCGACACTATTGATTGTGACGTCACACGCCATGTAAATAAATCTATTATAATGGCTAGTACATGGTGAATTCCAGTGTTAATTTATATTATTGATTATTTCCCAGAGGTTAAGAGATTTTATGGATAAGAAACATTTCATTTGAATAAGAAGAATGACCGGAACAAAATCTGTGCGACGACAATCGTATAGTTTGCTGAAAGTTGATGCTTGTATGATTGATGGCCGCTTATTTGTCTTTAAAATTTCCTAATAATTACTCATTATTTATTCTAACAAAAATAAACGTACAGGCAAACATGTTTACTTAAATTTGACGATACTGACCTTTAATAATTCCTAATATCTAAACTGTATTGTTTTCATCGGGAAAATACCAAACAGAAAAGGGGATTATTTTTGCCGATCACATGTAGTTTATCAATCTTTAGCAGAGATTCTCTTTAAGAATACCGAATATCACCGGTCTAATTTTTTTACATGTTGTAGTGGAAAGTCTTTTGTTTCTTTCTAAGTATAATTTATTTTGCACTTCTTTGCATTTACGGAAATTTTATCTTTTTTCAGACAAGACTTTTGAAATCTCAAAACGAGAATTATTCGAAGAGTGGATTAAACATGAAAAAACAGACCGAAACGTGAAATTGTTCGAGTATTTGTTAACTAAGTAAATCCAATTTATGAAGTTTTTCCGAAGAGTCTAATAAAGAACTAAAACACTGGACTTCGTTAATGTCTCTAAAAATTTACGAAAAATAGAATCCTCGTGGTAGAATCAAAGAGGGTTTTCTATCAAGAAATAGGCAGTGATTAGACAACGGAAATTTTGTTTTTATGACAAGAACGCATCCAGAAGGACAGTCTGAACAACTATCAAGTTCAGGAATGCAAGGAAGACCCGAAGTGAAGTTCGAAGATGCGTCTTTGAAGACCAAAAGAGGGCTTATTACAAGCACGGAATAAACATGAGTTGACTTTAGCTGCAGAGCTTTCTATGCATGCTTCTGGACAGAGAGATGCAGCAGCACTAATTAGGGAAATTTCAACGTCATCTCCAGAGAGAGCCAGTAAGATAAAAGCAAACACGGCATACTGAGCGTTTTAGAAGGCCACTTACTAGTGATAAAGCTTCAACTTCTTATGTAGACTCAAAATCGACTTCTTATTCCTCTAAAACTACTCGCAGGTGGACAATGCAAGCTGGACATAAAGTATTTCCTTCGTATTATGCCCTTAAAAACTTAAAAATGGCCACTGTGTCAACAGAAGCATTTATAACTGTAACGGACACTGGGGTTGAAATGGAACTTCAAGTTATTTTAAACTTAACTTCTGAACGCTTTATTAACGTCCAAAAAATATCGTAGAAGGCTTACCTAGCAAGGAATACACTTTAGTAAGTAAGTGAGGTTGTGATGGTAGCAGTAGATACAAACAAAAATTTGCTTGGGTTTGCTTTGCTTTGGAAATAATTTCTGGGGATGGTGTATTATTCCAGGCCAAATCATGTGACCATAAAGATTGAATAAGTAATTTAATCACCCAATTTGAAGGAGTTAAACAGCCTAGAGGATCAAATTTAATATTCTTGCTAAACTTGACTACAACTTTCAGTACAACTTTCTTGCAAACATTCAACTGAGTAAAAGAAATTGTCTGAGTGTGGATTCCAATATAAACCCAGTATTTTTAATGTATCATTACTCTCTAAATGCAAAGAATGTGACTTATTTTGCACATATGATTCAGGCAAATCAGAAAGCAGATTCGGACAATTACCAGCCACTTTCGAGCTTCAAAACTGGCTCTGCTTAAAAGTTCAATGATTTGGTTTTTCTTTTCAAAAGCTTCCTCAAAGGTGTTACTCCCTGTAACGACACCATCTACAAAAACTGAATTCTGAGTTATTTGACACGCTAAAGGTGATGTTCACCGGCTAAATGTAAGAGCGTCCTTATGGCAAGAAAGGGGAGCACGAAACTCCAAATGTAACAGTATTCAACTGAAAATCCCTAATTGTTTCATCTGTAGAAAATCGCCATAATATTCGCTGAAATTTGCTTTGTCCAGGATTCACCAAAATCATTCTATACATTCCTTGGATATCGCAAGTAAACACTATATTGTAAAGGCGAAAGTTAAGTATAATTTCAATTATATCATTTGCAATTTAGGGTCTGAACGTAATGCACGGCTTGACGTATCAAAAACCACCCTTAGAGGAGTACTAGATGAATACCTTTTAAAAACCGTATGGTGCGCAATGTAAAAATTGTCATTGATAGTAGCTGGTGAGGGTGTGGAAGCTGGTTCCATGTGATTAGACTCTAAATATTCTTGCATCACATACGAGTAAGTTTTATGAAACTGTAATTTTGAATGGTAAAAATACAATATATCGACCAGTTTCGGTTTTTGAGATGGTTTTCAAAAAATATTTTTCACAATATTCATCTTCAGGAGGTGAAAATTTATATCGGGCACTTCCTCTATTTTCCAAAAATGATGCAAAGTGTCCTTTAAATCCGTTAACTTGGAAGTGTCAAAAAATTATTTATTTTTTTCTGCTGCGCAAGGGCGTACCGGTATGTTACCCATCAGGGTCCAACCAAAAATAGTGTTTACACAAACAGAATTCTCTGGACCATTACACAACCGGCCATCCTGTAAAATGTAGGGATATACGTCGTTATCAAATAATAAATCTTATCACTTTCATTAAATAAGTTGGTGATCCCTTTTACAGGTTTTGCACCTTTTTTCAGAAGTACATTGGGAAGAAGTATGACTTGTAACTAAGCAGTTAACGCAAGCCATTTGTTTTTTAACAAGATCAAAATGTTTTTGAGGTGATTTATCTAAAAATGTAGGACATCTGTAGATAATATTTCTTCCTTTACATCAAAAGCAACTATTTTAATTATTTTGCATAAAAAATGTTGTTCTGCCCTATGACTTATATGACTAAGAACTTCCGTGACGTGACGATTGTGAATAATTTCTCACTTTAGGAATGTCGCTTGTTGGAATCGCATCTAAAGCCGTGTATTGTTTTATTACAAAATTTTTGACATGGTCAAATCTTTTTCAAATTTCATTGGCGACATAAACTTGTTCATAAGATCTACGAGTATTTAAATATATCTAGCAATATGTAGGCCAAAATAAAATCCCAGTAATCAATCTCAAACCCAAAAGCCTTCAATGCGTTAAGATTTTTAGAAAAGGTATGAACCAAATTACGCAACGATTTTGCATTTCCTTGTGTAAGATGTAAAGTGTGTTTAATCATTTTCCAATAAGTGTTAGCTTGTAAACGTTTATTAGTATACCGATTTGTCAAAGTATTGTAAGCAGTTAAGTAATTTTCATTTAAAATAGGAATATCTGAAACTCAACCTTAATCAGGGCCGCCAAGTGACGTCACGAGATAATTGAATTTTCAATATTAGATAATGACTTATTTTTACGAAAAAAAAAAAAAAAATTTCTCCTGAAGAAATAGGTAGAGTAATTTTTGGCAAAATACGAGGTCATTATAAGCATTAAATGTGCTATAAAAAGGTGCGACTGTACGGTCCAAAACACGTCTCGTCCAGCAAAGGTAAGTCACACAACTCATACTAAATGGTCTCAATTTCATGACATCGTTTTGCGAAATCAGAGCCAATTTTATTTTGCTACTTTTAATTGATCTTCCTCGTCGGCAAGCAAGACTAAAACAGAATTGAGATGCTTCTAAAAATCATCAATAATCTTTTCTAGACTTCGAAACCTAACTTTAAAATCGGTATATTTAAGACTACCATTAACGGAATTTGCGGCCTTGATAACTAAAACCAACTGATTGATAACACCTTGTCTTAACGTTTTTGCACGAACTACCTTTTGATCAGCCATCATATAAAAAAAATGTTAAAATTTTTTAAGAAATATAATTTTCTGCGTAGTAAAATAGTAAACCTAACAAAATTGTTTGTTAAAATAAAGCAGCAAAATTAATAAACTCAAATATTCAGCGACAAGGTAGACAACAAAAAACTTCTACCTGTTTTCTGGTGGTGCACACAAAAATCGTACCGTACTTCCAGCACGACCAAATGGAATGACCTTGGTGTATATTCAAATAATTGAAATTAATTAAATCGAGAAAAAAAGGGGTGCTATAGTTACAAATATTGATTTAGTAGCTTCATACAAATAGATCTTCTTGTAATTAGTTTTAAGTAATCACTAATTAGTAATCACATTTAATGCATATTATTTAGTATACAGGGTGGGGACTTTAACTGGAACAAATTCGCTAGAAGTTTAGGAAAAAATATTTGTGAAAAATGCAAAAACACGTCGATTGAGATGTTTTGGCTTCATACTCATAACAAAAATTTGTTTTTTCAAACTCCTTAAAGGGGTGAAACATAACCCAACTTAATTTTTTTTAAATGGGAGATACCACTTGACTTGTGGTACCTTGGTGGAAATAAAAAACAATAGCACATTAAATTTTCTCTTTAAAAGAGCTTTACAATATTATTCTTTGTACAGTAGCAATTAGAATCCACGAAAAAAGTTGTTCAATAACAGAAAAACCCTGCCTCTTTTTACAAGACCATGATGGTAATCGTAAAAATATGCCACTCTTGGTATAATAGTAAACTTCATTATTAACTATTTATATTTATTTTTTTATACAACGTATTTTAATAAGAACTTATTCTAATTCCTTTTGCTTTCCCAACGTACATTTATTTTTATATTAAACATAGATTTTCCGGGTTATGTTGTTTTAATGCAATTTATCTCGACCTCGGCATCACGGCTCTGTACCAATTTTCCAACTCCGCTCTGAGCTATTATTTTTAATTTAGTCTTTATTTTCTTTTATAGCGCACAGGAAAGAACTCGTCGTAGATATCACAAAGGACAGTTACTGGAAGGATATTATTTAATTAGAAGTTTATGATACGTAGAATCTGCACGGTTCAAAAGATAACTATTTTATTACTTAAAAAAAAGTCGATGCCCTAAAAGTGAATCAACCTGTTTCCTTACTTAGAAGACACAGAATTTTTGTTAACGTCTGCAAAATTAAATTCTCTGATCTTCGTTACACAACACACAATATTTTTAATAACAATTTCCCTTCGCACCATTTTATTGACTCTCGCCTCCACCTCTTTTTTACTAGCGTCTTTTATACTGAATTTCGTAGCATAAATTACCATTTTTTAATTCATTTGATCAGGCTAACATTATTTGTTAGACAAAATCAGGTTCTCTGACCACAATAACCCCAAAAATGTCTTATTAGTCAACATTTTTGGATAAAAAGGCCCCAAAGTCCCGTTGTATCCTTCTTTAACCCCCCCCCGTATTTATTTTTTATAGTCAAATACCAACAGGACTTTCGTGACATTATACTAAAACATAGGAAAAAAGATGACTGAAACCCGTGCTGCCATTCTGGGGTACATGTCTTTTTTCCATTTACATAATTTTTTTAAGCTTCCATTCACTTTAGCTAAAAACTCGTACAACGGAACTATCCACAAGAACTAGTCAATAAAATAAACAAATATTCATCGAAATCGGTAAATTCGTTTAAGTTTTATGACCGAATGATGAGATACGAACTTTCTTTTATCTGAGACAGCCTACGTAGACTTCAGGCCTAAGTATTAACATTCCATGGGCGTCTGAGAAGACAAATGCAGTCTATTGACACGGGATTCAAAAGAATTGGCGGTTGGGAGGTGAAGGGAAAACGTCTGCAGGCAATTTGTTCCATAATCTGGAGACCCTAGGTATGAATGAGCGAGAAAAGTGGGATGTTCTTGGCTTTTGTAGCTGGACAATAAAGGGATGCATACGTAACACGCCTCTTGTTGTTCTGTCAGTAAAGGGGGATTATAGCGGCTAGTTCATAAAATTGAAAGGTTTAACACAGATGCATATATAAATATATTAGAAAACGTTGTCCTGCCATCCGTAGTTGCCGAAAATCCGAATCACGGCTAGAAGAGTAAAAGAATGGATGACAAAAAGAAATATCTAGGTATTACCATGGCCCTTGCGCAGCCCGGATATTAACCCAATGGAAAACGTCTGGAGCTCTATGGTCAAAAAAATTAACGGAGCAAATGATTTTCGTCCATTAAACACAGACTATTTACGGACGAAATTTCAAGAAGTTTGAAATATATCACCGCCAAACTATACTGTAGCCTTAGTGGACTCAATACCTAGAAAACTAAACTCTGTAATTGACAGAAATGGAGGAACAACAAAATGTTAGTTGGACCAGTTAATTTTTTTAGTAAATACCAATTAATAAAAACTTGTTCCTTTTAGTTCATCTATTATTTAACAATAAGATTAGATTTTAGTATTAAATACTATGGCTTATCTACTTACCATAATTAAGTCAGTATTATTAAGTCACATACATATTATTCGTTATTATCTCAAAAAAGGTGTAAAGCAAAAATAAAAGAAATAGAATATAATTACAATTTAAACACCTGAAATATAAATCATTTTAAGGCCCAATAAGTTTATATGAACCTTTCTAAAATCAGTTCAGGAATCATACTCTGAAACATGAAAACCAGGGGTTCAGGAACTCCCTGCTTACCTAAATATTGTTATTTTTGTTATGCCAAAGTAATATAAGGTAATAGCTTTTCTCTTTTTTTATGCTACGCCTCTGGCAAATTGTATCAACAGAACAAAGTTATGTATATTATGGGCATTATAAAAAAACAAAGGCTACTTACACAAACGAGTTTTGCTCGCAGGAAAACTCGCGGAATTTCATTAAATAAAAAGCATTTTAAATGTTTTTATTTTTCGCAAGTGTGTCTGTGTTGATATTTTACACCAAAAGAAACTTCTGTTTAGCCTTCCATTTCGCTGTTTCATTTTAATTATTTCTGTTAGGTATTCTTCTTATGTAGTTTTACAAGCGACTACAGTGTATGCAAAAAAGTATTAAATTTATATTGTGATGTACCTACATAACGTGAGATCAAGAAGAACGTCCTCAAAGTATGCCGTGGAATCAATCAGGTAACATAGGTAAAGGTGAATGGTGAATGAAAATAAACCGGCAAGATCTCAAATTTTTATTTTTAAGACAATTTCACAAGTCACTTCTTTAGCCAATCAGATGTTTGTTTTTGGTTTCGTTACCATGGCAACCCAAAAAAATTTCGAAAATTTTCATCCTCTATGGTACCCTGGGCGTAATTAATAAGTGGAAATGTTTCTGTCAAATTGACATATCGCACCTCGAATGCAAAACCAACATAACTCAAAATTCGGTGATTTTGAGATTTATATACCAAATCACTGCTCTTTTCGTTATCTTTAATAATACAACACTAACATAAATCTTAATTATAAAGAATGCCCTATAATACATGAAAGTACACAATACTACTACAATAATAAAACCTAAGCAAAAACTTAATATTTTCCAAAGCCATTTTCTGGGTTCAGGTTTTTTTGAGTTAAGGTGGTTTTGCATTCAGGGTGCGATATGATTATATTGTCGCAACGGGGGTTGTTGCGACTGAGACTAAGTAATAGTCTCTGGGATCGTGTGGAGGGAATGAAGTTAAAACAGGTTATAAAAAATATAACATTTAATAATTAATCAACAATAATAGCAATAAAATAAAGTTTGGCATTAAATAAATGAAATGAGGCACTTACTTATACACTTCCCTTACATCTTATCTATAAGGCCGGCTCTTCTCCCGGCCAACGGGCACATGTCTTATCTCGACATCTTAAGAACGACTGCCTATCACTCCATTATACAGTTATCGACGATCGGTGCATTGCTCAGTCAGCATACCTTGCCTTCCTCAATAAAATTAAACAAAACCAAGCTGACCTTCAATGTCGTCACCAAGTTCACCGAATAACAGAGTGTCTATTCATCGTTATTGTCAAAATAATCTTTATATAAATACAGTGTGATTTTAAAAGTAATTAATAAAATAATCCATGATAACATAACTATGACAATATTTGACATTTTGCTTTTATATAAAAATGGAATTTATTTTTTTATTTTAAACGACATAATTATAAAAAAATCATTGAGCGTGTGAAACAACATTTTATTTTATGTTTAATTAAAATCATTAAATAAATGTTTCAAATGTGTTTCAACATTTTTTGAAAACTCCTCGCGTTTCAATGGTGAATACATCGGTGAAGAATTTATATTAATGTCTATGCTTGACTACGTAAATATAATATTTTAAAACAATTTTATTTAACTTATCTTTTCTATTTCGTCAAAACTTGGTTGAAACTTGCAGTAGCTTTCTTATTTTGGTTTTCCTCCATATTATATAATAATAATAATAATAAATAATAAATTCCTTTATTAGTTCTGTTTTTTATAAAATATATAGAACATGTCACAGCTTAAAAAGAGAGAAAAAACAAATTTAGAGAAGCAAATCAAAATACAGAGAAACAAATTAAAATACAGATAGACAAATCAAAATTACAGACAGTCGCAAAACATTAAAAATTAAAGTATACAATGAACAGGTCATATCAGCCCCATTTATATAAAATCATCATTGAAATACTCCTCTAGTGTGTAGTAGGCCTTGGATATCAGACGGTTTTTGAGCAAATGTTTGAACCTTTTTAAATTATTGTTTTTGATAGATATGGGCAATTTATTGTAAATTTTGATAATGAGAAACTAAGCGTTTTTTTGTAAGTATGAATAGTTGAACTTTGGAGCAAGAGGGTCACTTCTGTGTCTCGTATTATGTTGATGGTCTCGATCAGATACAAATAAATTTTCATTTAATTTGAAAAACACCATGGATTCATATATGTATACACCAATGACTGTAAGGATACCCCACCTTTGAAATACAGGGCGGCAGGTTTCAATCTGTCTCATGTTAAATATTCTGCGTAGACACAGTTTTTGCAGAATCAAGATCCTGGTTATGTCACCACACCCACCCCAGAACACGATCCCGTACCTAATTCTGGACTGTATGTATGCATGATACGCTGTTAGTGCAGCATTTTTACCAACATTTTTTGTTATCACACTGAGTGCCAAGGAGAACTGTGATATTTTCCCAGCCAGACCTTCAATGTGTTTTTTCCAGTCTAACCTGGAGTCAATTTCAATCCCCAGAAATTTTGCAGAGCTCACTGTTTGGATGGGTCCATCGTGCAGGGTAAAGATTTCATGCTCGTCAGGGGTATCGTATGAGAATTTGACAATTTGTGTTTTATTTATGTTTAAAATGAGATTATTTGAAGTGAACCACGTCTTCAGCAGTCTGAGTGCATTATCAATCTCGACCTCCCCTGTGACGGTTTTGTCTAGATTGAAAATAAGTGTAGTGTCATCAGCGTATTGAACTGTGTGGTGGCCGGCTATGCCAGGAAGTTCATTTGTGTACAATATGTAAAGCAGTGGACCCAAGATTGATCCTTGTCGGACCCCTCTTTTTCCCAACTGCATGTTAGACCTTTTCAAGTCCCCACACCCGTTAACACTCACAACACACTGCCAACGGTTTTGCAGATAAGATTTAATAAGCTGTGAGGTGATTCCTCTCAGTCCATAATTTTCCAGTTTAGCTAGTAAAATGTCATACTTGACACAGTCGAATGCTTTAGATAGATCCAGGCAGACTGCTAAAGTGGTATTATTATTATTTAAAGAATCGAAAACTTTTACAAGGGCTTGATAGATTGCTCGTGCCGTTGATTTTCCCGGTCTGAAGCCGTTCTGGTATTCTGAGATGAGTTGGTTCTCTTCAAGAAAGGACATAAGCCGTTTATATAATATTTTTTCAAATACTTTACTAATATTATTAAGAAGAGCTATGGGCCTATAATTGGAGATGCTTGTTTTATCTCCTTTTTTAAAAATGGGACTTATTTTGGCTTTTTTTAGTTCGTCTGGAAATATTCCAGTAGAAAAGGATAAATTAATTAAGAAAGCTATAGGTCTTGAAATTTCATCAGAACAGGATTTAAGCAATGTCATGGGTATTTCGTCCACTCCTACAGATTTTGTGTTTTTTAAGGCCTGTATTACAGTTCTGACTTCAGCAGGATCAGTTGGGAGGAGGTATAGAGAATTCAATGACTGTGACTGTAAATCTGTCAATTCACCGCCCAAATCTGGGCACACATTAAGGTGCGTATAGATTATATTACAATATTACTGGGGTAATATTATAAGCCCTTGCTAGAATTCGACGAGTTAGAGTTTCCGTAGGTTCGGCCATGACTGCTTTGCTTGTTGAGTCTTGGATATCATGTGATGTTTTTATTTTGAGCGCCACTGACTTTTTTGATAATGTTGACTCAGGTGAAATCAGAAACCGCTTGTAAAAGTTACCACTAATGCACCTGTGAATTCTATGTTTTCTTTTTATAGAGTACTGTAGTTTTTCCTGATTTCTTTTGCTAAAACAAGCAGTCACTGTCTGTAGCCATAAGGGACGAAATAAAGCAGTTGGCGCCCCATATTTTTCTTTGAGATATTACTCACCCCAATCACCGGCAAACGAGCTAGTCCTACAGTAGACAGTGACTTTGTTTCTCTAGGCAGATTTCATCAGGGTTTGTCTAGTTTCCTGGAAGTTAAGCCACCTCGTCCCGATTAACATCTTTTTTTTCCTTCCGGTGTTATTAAAACATCAATAACTACTTTTTAAGGTATGTAACAAACCGGGTTTAACTGTTACAAATTATAAAAATTATACAAGAAGTTGAAGGTCCCAAAAGGTTTCTAAAACAGAGGGTTCGTGAGAGTAACCTGAGAAATTTAGCAGCGTTCATGGAACAGAAGGGTATTAAAAAAAGGTAAACAATTCTATAAAAAAAACGAACCGTTATAACATGCATATTCGTTATGACTCTAAGTTAATATCTGCAATCATAAATACCACAGGCTAAAGCATATGATTATAAGAAGTACCACTGTCATAAATTTTTAGTTATTTATTTCCATTGCGTGATGATGAAATTTAGTGTGAGAGTGGCAACATCGCTTTCTTATCAGAACACGCGCCTTCCTCTTATTCATTTATATTTCATGCGTAACTCGTAATCCTTTAACGTATGTGGATGTTATACGATCTACATTTGATAAGAGGTGATGTATTTAAAATTGTTAAAATTGTTGTTTTAATAATAAAACCCTAAAATACATTATAACCCAATTTACATTGCTTGACGAGAACTTTTCCTTAAGAAAACACAAACTGAAATTTATGGTTCAATTTAAAATTAGTGCTTTAATTTAGACCTTTTGTTTCGGCTGAAGAATTTATGGGCCCAAGAACTCCACATGAAACAAAACGGGGCTTTCCACTAAAATTTACGAAAAATCTCCACAACCGGTTGTTTTAATATCGGTTGATTTATGGCCGTACAGCAACGAAACCACTAAATCAAGATTTAAGAACATAATTACCAGTGAGCCGCAAGTCGTGGAAATAACCGGAAGGGAAACTATATACCGGGGCGTTACAAAAAATTACTACTATCGATCGCTGGAAATTTGATAATTTTAGAATTTGCTCGGAAAGAATTTTAGATCGACAATTTTTTTTAATATATGACAGCTTCAAGTCTAAATACTAACGTATCTACCTAAAAGTTAAAAATAAGGCCGTAAACTATTCACAGAAAACCCTTATTTTATTACCAAATAATAATTCTTTTATTTTTCATTCTTTCAATGCCTCTGCATCGCCTACTCATTTTTTTTGGTAAAAAGGACAACGCCTAGCTTTAGTATATATTATGACATTCACCAGGAACTATAGGCAATCCAAATAACACTTCATATTTGCAAAAATATAGGGAAATAATAAGGGTAATAGTTGTTAAACATTTAAACGCTACAAGTATGATGCGTTTCTGGCAATTATAAATTATTAATAGGTTATTGTTGGACAGTTCTAGCGCAATTTATTTATTTTTTAGTAGAATACATTTAAAACATAAAATTCCCCTTAAAAATAAAATTTTGGTAACCTCGCAGCACTGGGCGCGCGTATGGTCTGGTTTTTGGGTGTTAGAGAAAATTTAACACTTTTTCGATTAAAGCAAAAAAAAGTATTGACTTTGTCTCTAGACCACCCCAGGAGTCATCCATGTACGTTGAATTTCATAACCCCCTCCACCCTGTATATGGTGGACATTACTTGGAGCTAGTTGGCGCTTGCGAACTCTTAAAGAAATTACAAGAGATTACCATCGTCTTCGTCAAAATATGTAAAATTTCTTCCTGCTGTGAAGCCAGACTAAGCCTATAAATTATCTGTAATAATTTTCAAAGTTAACCTGGTATAAGGAAAGTTTCCGTCGATAAGGCTCAATTTATTTGGCATCAATTCCGAGTGAAGAATATAAACATGGGCTGCCAAAGCAGCTATTTTACCGTTATCTTTAAAGCTTTTCGCCGAAGTCAATAAATAATAAGAAACGTTTTCCTCTCACGTAACTAATCTATGAAGGCGGGAAGTCCCATATTTGTTGGCCCATCATTTTCACGAGATATGAGCAAACTAATAGGTTTACGATGTGTGTGTGATCTTGAAACTTTTAACGGCCATACCCGACCTAAGAAAAATTTATTTGATTTTTTATTATTTTTCCTATAGTGACGGGTACGATATTGACACAGCATATAAAGTTTTTTCATAAATAATTGTGATTATATATTTGCAATAAGAACTGGTTGACGATAAACACTTTTAGCTGCCTTCGTATTAGCTACTGGAAATACTGAAACCCATTTTCCAAATACATTTTTGGTCATGAATATCAATAACTAAAGCGACATCCAGGTTATTTTTTCGCGTTTTTAAGCTTCTAATTCCAAATTGTCGAAATTAAGGCTTATACGGTGTTCCCCATAATAAACCACCCATTTTGACATTTAAATAAATTATATGTAAACTGAATAAATTGTTTTCTACAGGAATATTTCTATGTCTTTTGGGATTTAAGTCAACTTTTATTAAACGAGTAGGCGCCTGTCACAAACCACGTTTAAATTAGTATCTTGTGGAACGTCATTTTTCTACAAAATTTTGTTGATTGTCATCAAAAAATATGAATGTTCAGATTTAATAAGAAGGTTTAAGATTTATTACTGGTTTAAATTAAGACCTTATAGTTGAGCAGTTATGTCCTGAGAGGTTTTTGTTCTGTCATTGTTAATAAGTCTTCATTGAAACAGGAATTATTCTGATATTTCGGCGATGTGCTTGGTTTCCAAATGATTTCCAGCTTAGAACGAGTTGCTGTAATGAATTAAGTTCTATTATTAACGAAAGTATGTACTAAAATTGCCCTTTTCTTTACGAATTTGCGAAAAAGCTGAGAAGTAAATTCATAGTATAAAACGTAGTTCTCTTATTCTTACACTTGTCAGTTTAAAACACTTGATTGTCAAATTAGACCGGACTAGCGTTGGAGAATCTGACTGTAAAATTTTAGGCCTTAAGATGTTTATTAGAATTTTCACGAATTATTCAGTTCAACAACGTGTTTTTTTGTGTCGAAACTTACATAAGAAGCAATTCGATTGAACAAGTTAGACGTACACTTGGGCGTCAGTTTAATAACATTAATAGGGGCCATGCTCAAAATCGTAAAACTGTTATGGTATGAGTTCGTCATTCGCGTGAAAATGATTCTTTACAAAATTTAAAGGCGCCTGGACGTCAAAAAGCAGTTCGTACGGCTGAAAATATTGAACGAGTCAGAATTGCGTTCACGAAAATTCCTAAAAGATCTGCTAATCGGCAATATCTCATTGGGAATGGCATCGAACCGGTATCGCCATTTACTTTGCATTTTTCATGCGGCTCCATGACTCCCCGTCAGTACCAAGGTATAATTCCGCGCGGGCTGGTTGATGAGTTGTTGGTCGGTATCTCGGCAAAATGCAGTGCACGAGTTTGCCGTATTCGCACAAAGTATTAAAATTTATTGCTAGGTTTCCCGAATTAAAATATACTGGCTCAAAGATATATTCTAACACATATCAACGGGATTTGTAAGGATGGATGAAAATAAACTGTAAATGTCACATTCAAAGTGCACGGCATAAAATAAATAGAGAACTAGAATTTTCTTACCGAATATTTCTTTATGATTTAATATTTATATTTGGAGCGTGTGGAATTCCACAATATGTACTGGACAAAGAACTCTTTCTAAAATGTTTTGGCAAAAATATATTGCCCAGTGGCCACTGCCAAGCAGAAACCCAGTGAGAAAAAAATTTCCCAATATCAAAAATCTACTAGAGGAGATCAGAGAGCAGGTACGTGATAAATCGATATGGGTGACTGTTGATGAAAGAACCGATAAAAGAAATAATCTAGTGGGAAATGTTTTAGTGCGCGTTTTAAATTTTGCGAAACCAACTAAGTACTATTTCATTGCTAGCAAGAGCCTGCAAAATACAACAGCTGCAGGCATAGAACAACTCGTAACGGATGTTATACAGAACTTTCGGATGCAGGGGCAGAAGGTACTAATGTTGGTAACAGACGGAGCAGCCAATATGGTTAAATTAGCCGTATCCGTAAAAAACAAATATCCCAAGTTACTTCATATCACTTGTCTGCTACATGCCTTGCATCTCGTGGCTACAACACTCCGTAAAAGCTATCCAGATGTAGATAATTTAATAGCAACTAAAAAAAAGTTTGTCTAAAATCAGGAAAACTCCTGAAAGCATTTCGTACAGCATGCCCGAAAATTCCTGAACCACCTCAACCGGTTATAACCCGATGGAGAACCTGGCTCAAAGCTGCTTTTTATTACGCCAACTATTATGAAAAAGTCAAAAATGTCGTAGAGAACTTTGATCCCAAAGATGCCACTTCCATTAAAAATTGTTAGGCTCTCTTTAATAACGAACAAGTAAAAAAAGAATTGCTAACTATACGTGACAATTATACTATTTTATTAAACGCCATCGAAAATTTTCAAAATCCTGCCCTACGGATAGGGGAATATTTTGCTATTGTGGACAATTTAAATTTACATTTACAGACATTAACTGATACCCCAGGCATATGTGCTACACAAAAGTTAAATGACCTTTTATGGAAAACCCCGGTTTATACACAGTTATGTACGTGCCGTTAGGGAGTGTTTGCGTGACGGACGAGCAAGTGCTTATGAGCAACAGTACGCATATGCCATATATAATATCCTTAGATGCAGAACTTTCGTTTTTAAAATTGTTTATTGCAAAAAGACGAAGGTTATCACTAACAAACAAACTGCACCACAATAGGTAAGTACCTATACCTATTTTTGTATTTATTTTTTTCCATGTGCTGCAGCCCTTCACTAAGACTTTTTATTTGGCGCTTAATTTTTTTTACATAAAAGTACAGTACATGTGCATTTTTGGTCCGTCCATCCCACATAATATATACACATTATTGTACATACACCCTTATATATATATATATATATATATATATATATATATATATATATATATATATATATATATATATATATATATATATATATATATATATATATATATCGCGCGTATATATGTATTACAGAGTTATGCCCGAAAAACCGTCTACCTTTACTTGCGCGCAGGTAGGTAAAAATACAATAAAGATTAGGTAAATATTTTCTTTGTACTTCATTTTGTCCATGTGATGCGGCAGACGTCAGTAACGCCACTGGGTGGCCAAAAAGAAACCAACTCTATATTAATAAATTTAGATGACGACAGTGACTGCGACACTGAACTAGGTCTGGTTTAATGTTAAGCTGTAATAATGGATTATTTTTATATTATATCGTTTCTTTTATTTTTATACAATATAAATTATTTTTATACAATAAAAAAAAGATTTTAATAAATACTACAGCCCCTATATTTTAAAACAAATTGTTTTAACGCCTATTAAAAGTCTCCCTGCCAGACTGACAGATAAGATCGGCACAGGCAAAGTATTTAGAAAGCGTAGTTATATAGGTAAAAACTTTATACTTTTCCCTGAAAATACAGGTTTGGCAACAGAGCAGTTTGGAAATAATTGCAGTCAATTTGTCAAACCGTATATCTTTGAACATACTGTTACAGATATCTTAGTCCTTTGATATATGAAAGACATACCATTTGCATTAAATTTTCATATTATGTTATTTCCCTGTGTACAAAAACTACTCCTCTTCCAAAGTGAACCTAATTTAATGACGCCGGGAGCAAAAGCACTTAACAACGACTTACATTTCGAAACGTGCCTTCTGTCCGAGAGAGATCTTAGTTATCCATTCCATCCCAAAGTTGGCTCTAATTCGATTTCCAGCAGGCTGTGCCAGATGGATTGGAAAGACAACGGAGAATCGCAAACACGCCCGGCCACCTTTGATCCCATACGCTGTTTCCAGATGCACGATTGTACTTTCCTCCTTGCTTACACATTGCTGTTTTGCCAAATGTGATTACTTTTATAAAGTCAGAGGTGTAGGTAAGAAAAAATTTAATCATATATAAAATATTAACTACAATTTGTGTTATTAGAGATCAGTTCAGTTGCTAATGTTACGTAAGAGAAAGAAATACTTAATTAAGTGGATTTTAAGCGCTATTGGCGTCTATTTGGGTTGTCGAGCTAGATAGAAACCTGGACTGTAATTCAATAAAATAATTATAAAACCAAAAATCCTAAACAACCAGGGGAGCTGCAGTCCGATGGCCAACCTATCAGCAGCTGACCACAGAGAGTCGATGTGATTTATAACCATATCAACGAGAGACAGAATGCATTTCGTCATCAAGGGGTCACATCTGAACTTCTGAGCTTTATCGCACACCAACTGGAATACGTACCCTCAAATTTTATGGCGAATCCCAAATAATTGCCTTTGCTAGGTGTATCGGTGTATCCAAGGCATTTGACCAAATACGGCATACTGAACTTTACAACAAAACTTCTTTTTAAGGTATTTTGCTTAGGTTTGCTTAATTTTGCTCAGGCTTGCTTAGGGTGCACTTGGATGGGTAGCTTTCTTACCATCTACGTATATTAGTCGTGGTGGACGGTCACTTATAGGTTCTTTAGATTATGCTGAATTCAGAGTCTAAATTTAGGCTAGTGGCGAGGGTCTAAGTTGGGCTATAGTAGCGCGCTCTTTACACTATGCTAACTAGTTGCTCAAACTCAGTGTGAACGAGAACGCCGAAACACGTGTATGGGGACTAATGGTACCCTCAAAATATCAGACAGTAGGCCTTGCCGCGACCATGATGTTGTCGAACTCAATTTTAATTATGAAAAAGATACGTAGAAAATGCTGGGTAAAAAATATTTCCTGTTGAGGAAAATGTTATCAAATATGAACATTTGAACACTGATTAGTCTTACTTTTTGGGTTAAAAAATCAACAAATCTTTCATTACATCTCCGTTGTGCGTTAAGTTATTGGAGGTTGATAGGGAAGTATTGGGAAAAGTAGCGTCGTAAACATCGTTTGAATCCGCGTTGTGCAACAGTTCAGTTTCGGCAGGAGGTGTCTAATGATTTACTTGTGTATGTGTGTGTGGTTGTTCGGTTATGACAGGATTGTTGTAGATGAGGCGACTGTATGTATTGTGTGACTGGCTCTGAATGATGGGGCTGCATTTGTTATGGGAATGGCGATGGATGAGGTAACTCCACATATTGTGGAGATGGCGATGGATGGAGGTGACTGCACATATTGTGAGGTTAGCGGTGGATGAGGAAACCCTTTAGAACAATACTGTTAATGTGCTGGTTAAAAGTTAAATCCTCGTCACAAATTACACCAAGGTCATTAAACAATGATACGCTTTCGACAACAAAGTCATTAATTTTGTATACTGTTCTGATCGGGTTTTGACCTTTATAAAAACTAATAGTCTTACATTTAGAGACATTTACAGTCAAAAAATTAACATTACACCACATAACAAAATTGTCCTGGTCAGACAGCAACCCACCGGACCAGCAGAAACGGTGTTAAAAAATTTCAAGTCGTCCGCGTACAAGAGGCAGCGTGACGATTCAAAACAAAGAATGGCGTCATTAATAAACAAAGAAAACGGAATGGGACCAAGATGTGAGCCCTGGGGAACGTCCGATATAACACAAATTTCATGCCAGAGATAACCACGCGTTGACGACGCTGAGATAAATACGACTCCATCCACCTCAGGTAGTATCCAGAGATCTCAGATAGTTTTTTTTTAACAACAAAGGATGACATACGCTGTCAAACGCTTTGGAGAGTTCGGTATATATGTAGTTCACCTGACTTCCTGCCTCAACCAACGACAGAAGATAGTCCTGATATAAAGCTAGGTTTGTTGCGGTAGATCGACCTGAAAAACAAAATTATGTACACTAAAGCACATAAAAGTTGGAAAGTTTTAAAATGTCACTTAATGCCGTATGTAGGACCACCTACAAAATGCAGCACATTTGAGAACCGACTTTCTTTTCCCATCCCAAAAAACACCGCTTTCTAAATTTTGAGAATTTATTTAGTATTTTTAAAATATATCGATAAAAATCTTAGACTGGGGTGCCAAGAACCTTGTTCAGTTCAACGCCTCCAAAATCCAGTCTTGCTCCCTGTCACGCAAGAAATCTGGCAACGCTTAACCCATCCACATGAATGGCCAAGCCCTACAAAACAATGGAACATTCAATCTTCAGTAGCCACATCGGCAGCTAAAAGCTTGGTTTCTCTTTCGAGCCAGAAAATACTTCTCCCCTTCCAACTTATACACTCTCTACACTGTAAAAAAAAATGATTAAATTTTAAATCAAATTCAACCCAATTTTGACTAAATCCAGGTCCACGCCAGATTGATTGAAAAAATTAACACTGCATATTGATTAAATCGAAGGATCTGTGATTAAATTTTCTTATTCAAAATTGATTAACCTAACAATTAATTCTGATTACATCTAAATCAATTTTTATTAAAATTTTCGCCCATAATGATTAAATTTCCATAATACTCTAATCATTTTTTATTAAATCTTAAATCCAATGTGATTGATATGCAATCATCAGTAGCACCGCCCTTCCCCTCTCCGCCCTATAAAGTACCTGATTAGGGCGTCGATTTTATTTATTAAATGACAATACTATAATACATAAGAAAAGGGAACACATTAAAGAACAAACAGATGAAATTATATAAAAGATAGGTAATGCAAATTCCCAAAGCATGGGAATTGTTTGTCCCATATCATAAACAAAAATCCGGGGAGGTGAGGCGTGGACCTGGATTTAGTCAAAATTGGGTTGAATTTGATTTAAAATTTAATAATTTTTTTTTACAGTGTAAAAGTAGAAAATAATTATATGAAGTAGAAACACGAAAATTATTTACTCATCTGTAAATAAATACATAAAACACTAATGAAGACCTGGCATGACAAATCTTTTCTTTGAAAATACATGGAAAATAACTTACATTGTTGCATGAGTTCCTCCAAGGGATTGGATTCAAGATCTGAGATTTTTGCGTATTTCTTTTGTTTTTGAAACATAATTTCACCAACATGATGTAACAACAAAGTTTTTAAAAGAATATTCGTAAAATTTTAGAACAGGTTGACCACTTCATTCGTTATAACCTCACATTGCACATTGCACTACCACAGAAACCGCCATACCTACTGCCGATTAAATGGAATTTTTGCAGATTGCAGCGGGGTGGATGGATATCGGTACTCCCTTGTGATTAAAAGGTTGCGTACTGCGCATGTGTTGGCGGCTTGGTTTAGAAGTTTGAGTATTTTTTAGTCAGTAGGTGATTGATACTGATTGTTGTGATTATTTTAACAAGGAAATATGATTTAAAATGTTTGTCTTTTTTATGCATTTGATCAGTATCGATTTAAAGTAATCGAGAATGAGTAATTTGTTTGAATCATAACGAAGATTATGAAACTGATTTAGAAAACAATTACAAATTAAATCAAAAAATTTAATCCGGCCAATAAAATCAGACATCTCTTGTGGTTAACCAACTGGATTTTTTACTGTGTATGTTTCCCAAATAAGACCTAACCTAGAGTGCTGCTCCCACATCTGGGGAGCGGCATCACCTTCGACCCTTAACATCCTTGATTCTATCCAAAAGAGAGCCATTCGACGAGATAACCCAGCCCTCCCTTCTCTCGCGCATCGCCGCGCTGTTGGGGATTTATCCCTTTTCTACCGCTACTTCCACGGATTTTGCTCTACAGAACTAGCCGGTATTATTCCCCCTTGACTGTTCCTCACAGAACAACAAGAGGCGGGTTACGTATGCATCCCTTTACTGTACAGCTACAAAAGCCTAGAAGAGACCACTTCTCTCGCTCGTTCATACCTAGGGTCTCCAGATTATGGAACAAATTGCCTGAAGACTGAAGATGCTTTCCCTTCCCGTCCCAACCTCCAATCCTTCAAATCTCGTGTCAAAAGACTACATTTGCTTTCTCTCCAGACGCCCACGGTACGTTAGTACTTAGGCTTGAAGTCTACGTGGGATGTCTTAGATAAAAAAAAGATAAAAATGTAAAATTTTACATTTAACACCTTGTATCTCTCATTATCAACTTTTATACTAAGATAAGTCAGGTTAAATCGACCTAAATTGAGCAAGAAAGGTGATTCGTTACCACACTGTATAATTTATACTTAGAGGGCCGATTTAATGACTCTCAAGCTAGAATCACAATCATTGATTTCGAATGCTTGCTTCCTGAAAAAAATCCAGAACCGATGCTCTAAATTGTATGTTATTGTGTAAGGACTTAACTTTTACGAAACGACAACTACTGAAAGAGAGTATTTCGACTTTTCAACCACGTTTTACACGTTTTCGAAACTACAGATTTCTAGTTTCAGGAAGTTGTTAAGTGCTTTCGCCCGAAGCATCATTAGATTTAGTTTTATTTAGAACTGCTGTCGATATTTGCGGTCCGAAGTTAATGGAGTTTAGAACGAACAAAGTACTTTTCTTTGTTTTCTGACGGATGCCGGAAAGTCCAAATTAATTATCTCTTATTCTTTGGAAAAGCTGATTGGACTAACTTTGTACGTTTCAATGGTAACTGCGTGATTAATAAATAGCCAGTTTGCGTCTTTATTATTGTATGGATGCTAGTATAGAAATGACTAATGTAATTTAATTTCTGTCATTATATGTATATCGCCACTTTACAGTCTATTGAATCCATTGACTGCAGCTCAATTCGCTTGAAAATAGCGATAAGACTCTCGAATTTCATGGCGAATCTCAGATTGTAGCCCTTGACAATTCCAATTCTTTTAACAAAGTACAGCATGGTGCACTCCTCAATAAGCTACCTTTTTATGGTCTTTCTCCCAAAATATGTACCATCGTGCCGAAAAAAAAACTGTTACAGCAAATTCTAGTTGTAGAATGGCTCTTGGAATTTTTTTTTGACAGCCCACGAAGGTCTACACCTAAGTACTATATCTACCGTGGGTGTATTAGGAGTGTCCGACTCACACATCCAAAGCTGGAAACATCCGTATGGATTTAAACAGCCCTTTAAGAAGATGTGTGGGGTGGTACCTCCTCGGACGAGGACGAAATCCTCTATCACCTTCCTATACTATATAGGCTATTGGGAGTATGCAAAATCTATTGAGCATAGGTTATCATTGCTGCCATGAAAGTGAAATGGTTATATTTGTTATACTACATTTCTTGTTCCTGAACTGCCCCTATAAATCATTCTGTCACAGCTATTAAATCTCCACATCTATTTCTGAACTGTTCAGGGCTGCTACGAATCGTCAATGCAGCGCTTGGGTTTGCTTGGGTCGTCAATGCAGCGCTTTTTGTGTCCATTCCTCTTCAAATGCGCACGGATTGAAAAAGGAGTTTCGTTTGCTTCGGAGTTGGCCAGGTTCAAAGCTGAGTAGGCCTTATCAGCCTCGATAATGACAGTATGCAGATTATTGTTAGCATTTTTAAAATATGTCCTAAGCTTTCCAATCCTCTGTGCATGGGCAAATCCGATGTTTAGTAGCCCTCTTCCTCCTTTTGTGCTTGGTAGGTACAAGCGTGCAGTGGATGCATTAGGGTGGTGATGTCTAAATTTGGTAAGGGACGTTAATATCATTCGGTCCATTTTTTTGCTTGTCTGGTCACCAGATTATCCACCACAAGTCATTCCGCGCTACCTCTAGAGCCTTTTCTGCATCCATTTTTTTCCGAGGCAAGTAGCGAATTAGTAGTTAAATGTCGCCGAATTTTCTGCTCCAATATGGATGGGACAATTTTATAAATCACTGGTGTGGGCGTGTAATTTTTGGGCTCAATTGTATTGTTATTTCTAGGAAGCATATAAGTAACACCCTGTACAAAATCCCCAGATATTAAGACTGAATCCTGGAGTGCTTGGTTAAAGATCTGGACAATAAGGCTATAGAATTTTGTAAAATGCTTCCACCAATAGGCATGAATTCTGTCTATGCCAAGAGCTTTCCAGTTCCCCATATATTATTATTATTATTAGTATTATTATTATTATTATTATTAAAAAAATATAGTCGTTATAGCCAATGTGGGCTACCATCACTAAATCCATTATTTATTAAAGATGTATTTTCTCTATCAATAAATAGTTTTAAAATTCTTAATAATGTAAATAAAATCTAATAATCCCTACAACCAAACGTGATTCGATAGATTTTTAATTGCAATTATTTTGATAAGTATTGAACCAATACTAAATATTATTTTCGTTACAAAATTAATTAAATGTGACATTTCAATGTAATTATGCTTTAATTACACATGTACGAACAAATAGTACATTAACTAAATAATTTAGTACAATATTTAATTTCTGTACCCACGTCATTCAAAAGTAAATTAAATTTCAAATGAGATTGACCGAATAATGGTCATATTAAATTTTCTTAGTTTCTTTTTATCTATGTTCTACAAACAAGGCATTTTCAGATATAGCTTTTGATTAAGGACATGTATTGTGTCCTTTTGTTAAAATACAGAGCCAGTTAACTAAGATTAACACTGGTCACAATTTTTTTTTGACTTTTTGACCTCTCGAGCATAGCCCATTTATTTATGTATTTTGTTCTACAGTCAATGACCAATTACGGAACAATAATATGACATATAAATCATAAAAAAATAAAGTCACCACGATTGTCTTGATAGTTTCTAGATCTTGCCCCAAGGTGGAAAATTATTGAATAAAGTAGTTCGAATTTTTAAAGGAAATGTTAATATTAAAAACAGGAGTATTTCAATAGTCAAAAGGTGTAAGGAACATAATATGGTGGGCGACTCAAAATGAACGTACATTTTAAATTTCGCGGCATTTTCGTTTCGATCATAGTAGGCTTCTGAAAATTTGACAGCTGTCATGTAGATATATTGCGATTATTAGCTATGGAACGCTACACGATAAAACAACGCGTTGTTATTGTGAAAAATTATTAAAAATCTAGAGAAAGATATGCGAAAACAATTCGTAGAGTACGTGGCATTTTAGGCTGAAATAACGCACCAACACATTCGACAGTGCAAAGATTGATTATGAAATTTAACAGTGATTCAGTCGGAAACGTGGAACCATATACGTATTAAATAAATATACCGCGGGTTCCCCATTTACCCAATGTGCGGATTTTGATGACAACAATGTGAAATGGAGATATATAATCTCGCATAAGTCTGTCCTTTAGTCCGATATTTCGTAAACTGCGATTGCGCTAAATTTTGTGTTGCTATTGACAATCTAGCGGCGCCACGCTTCATACTTTTCTTGACAGGGCTGGTTTTTTGGTATAATTGAACTAGTTTATTACTTTTTGACATCAGGGCATAAGTTAGTACACTTCGAAATAAACCACAAGAACACCGAATACAAAATACAACACGACACAAAGAAAAGAAGGCGAATGGCGATCCAGCTGTAAACTAGAAAAACCAGAAAGCTGAAAGAAGCCGAAATATAAGCACAACAGCCGATGATTAGTACAATTCACCATCTAATTCAGTAAAATGTCTGACCAATGAAAAAATTCGTATTAACGCATGCGCATATACAGAAATATCAGAGTAAAAGACTTATGCGAAATTTTATATCTCCATTTCACATTGTTGGCATCAAGAATTGCAGACAACCCGTGGTATATTTATTTTATACGTATATGCGTGAAACCAACCGGATAGCGCCCGGTCTGTTGAAAACATTGCTGCAGTGTCGGAAGTGTCGCATTGTGTAGAGCCCAGGTGTTCACGATTGCTGGCGATATCGCTTTTTAATCACGTGATTATTGAATACAGAAACAATCAACTGGGCGCGTACAAAATGTGATTAGAGTCAAGAATGTCACAAACGAACTTGAACGTAGTAGCACTCCAGGCACATCGATTCACCATCGGTCGCAGTAAGTGAACATTACCAGAAGCAGTATGCAGGGAATTCTTACAAAAGATCTGCATTTGGATGCCTATAAAATTAAGTTGACCCAAGAACTGAAGCCAGCAGATCATGGGCTGCGAAATGAATTTGTCAACTGGGTTCTGCAAAACGAAGCAGTGGAAGGTGATATTTCCAAAAAAATTATGTGTAGCGAAGCAGCAAATTTTCAATTAGATAGATACGTAAATAAACAGAATATTTTTGGGGTTGTGAAGGTCTAATTTTGCGTAACAGATGTTAAGAAAATTAACGTGGGGGGGGGGGATGAAAGAAGCGACTGGCAATTTCATCAAAAACGTTAACTGATGAGTCATTATCGGGCTTATTAAGGTCAGAAAATACAATTTTGTCTCACAGATTTAAAAAGTTATCGGGGAGGAGGGATAAAAGGGAACGGCTACATATTTCTACACAAGGGTTGTTCTTACGAAAAGTGCTTTTCTGCTGTTCACATCTCTTAATTCATAAAAAAAATTAAATAATATTTAAAAATTGTTCGCATTTGATTTTAAAAAAGGGTAGTTTTCTTCAATGCAATAAATGAGATTCTAAAGTGCAACACATGTTTTCAAAAAATTGACAAAGGTGAAAATTCTCACCTCCGTGACTGTTCCCCGTTCTATGTGCTCTTCCTTTTGTTCTTAGTATTAGCTAAATTCAAAAAATTTTACTTAAACTCTGTTGTATAATAAAAAAGAACTCTCTGCTAAAGAAATTCAAGTAAATTACAGAATAAAAATACTCTAATTTCCCAAGTTTACCTGCATTTAAAGAGTTGTTCCCAAAAACCAGCTTCAGTTCCGTGAAGCATAGCGAAGGTTTAGTTTCTAGGTAAAAAATGGCTCTGAATACCCACTCCGGTTGGGGAAACCCCAGCCCTTAATAAGGAAAATGCAGGTAAACTCTAGAACTCAGTTATTGACTTGCTTTGAGGGAAGCAGGTTGGCGCGTATTAAAGTTGTTCCTTATAGTGTGGTAATTTCAAAATATCAGCTCCGTGAAATTTAGTCCTAAGGTAAGTAACTATTTGTTTATTCTTGTTTTTTGTTCAGGTGAGTATTTTAAAAAGTTTTAGTTACTGGTCTGGTGTAGAAAGATCTCGTGATATTTTATTTACAAAGGATATATTTACCAAAAACATATAAAATTATAATCTCCGTGAACCTCAATTCCGTGAACCCAGCTATTCACGGAGCTGAGGCTGATTTTTGGAGTTGAGGTTATTTTACGAAGTTGGGGTAGTTTCTTTTTTTTTTCAATATAAAGGAAATAAGTAAATATTTTTTAGATATGGCAGGCACGCCCACCACGAGCCAAAAGAAAAAGGAAACGTGAGCATGAAATCAAAAGCAAAAACAACGAGAAGCTATGAGAAAACTGCGTGAAGCAAGGAGAAAAAATAATCCTCAAATATACGAGTCACAACAGATAAACCTTTAGGACTCCATTGTGTGAACTTTAGTATATAAGGATTTTAGTTTTTAAGAATTTAGAGAAAAATTAATGGTTGGTCTTGCAGACCAGTTTTAATAATAGTAAAGGCCGCAGGCTTTATCAGTAAAAACAAATACGAGGAAGAAAAAAGAAAGGAAAGGGAAAGATATCATGCTCGAAAGAGAGCGGGAAAAATAAAAACAATTGCTCAGATGACCGAAAGGGAACAAAGAACAAAAAGAAAGACATGGAGAAATAGCAGCAAAACTTATTACGATCGTAAAAAAGGAGCTTCAGCTTTAGAGGGAAGGTTAAGGGAAAATACACCAACCCCCCCCCCCCCCCCCGCCCGACAACTCCAGCCCTTGAAGATTTCCAGGATGAAAGCCAGCACCATCAAAATGACAAGTGGCATGGAAGAATAAGGCAAGGAAAAGCACGCACAACAAGACATACCAGGGCTCTTAAGGAAAAAATTCGAAAGCTAGAATACTACCTTCACAAAGAGAAAAACATGAAACAGAAATACAAAATGCGTCTTAAACGGTTGAAGGCAAAACTTTATAAGAGCAAAAGTGACAATTATGCAAACGACAAAGTAGAACGACTTATTGAAGGGCTAAATGTCTCTCAGGAAATAAAGGAAAAATTGATATTTTCCGAAGTAATGATAAAACAGTTGGCTGAAAATTATAAAAAAGTAAGAAAATCCGGTGATAAAAGAAAATTTTGGAAATTTGTGTCAGGAAAAGTAGTAAAAGATTATAAAAAGAAATCATACTTACACAAGGTTACATCAGCATTTTTAAAAGATAGACTTAAAAATAGAAAGAAAAGAAAAATTGCTTGAAATATGTTAAAAAATCAGATAACACAATTTTTGGAAAGGGATGAATGCAGCAGGCTCTGCCTCGGAAAAAAAGATTTTGTAAAAAGGGTGATATCAAAAAAACAAAAATGATTTCTAAACGATACTCTCCAGCATTTGCACTTAAAATTTATAACCTCTGAAAATGTTTTAATTAGCTACGCAACTTTTTGTAAGTTGAAACCGTTTTGGGTAGTTCACCCCAAAATAAATGAAAGGGATACATGCCTGTGTCAAATGCACACTAATATGAATGTAGTAGCTGTACTTCCCACTCCCACCATAAATAATAGGGAACAATTCATATCTTCGTTTACCTTTTATATCATTTTTCAACTTTGAATAAAATGTTTAAAAAGTTACTACTCCGGTTTTCATTTAAAAATATATCATTTATGTAAGTATCCGCTAACAACTAATTTAAATAGATGCAAATTATAGAAATTCATCGTCCCTGAAAAATATATTCTCATATCCGAGCACGCCCGCTCATCTCCGTTATACATTCAATTCTAAAATGTCAAGTTTTTTCAAAAATGCTTAATGAAGTGAGTGACCAGTCAGATGACTGAATAACTAAGGTCAGTCTTCTACTAAAACCACAAACAGAAACGCAATATCTCATAAAAATTTTTGACATAAAACCTAGCCTGGTTTAAGCGCATTTCGTAAGAATTACCCACAAATGATAACGAATATGTCAGTTTTGGGTTTATTGAGGTCAGAAAACCTGAATTTATCTAACACATATTAAACAAATTAACGGGGGTGGGGGAATAAAAAGGAGAAGCTTCAAATTTTTCCAAAAAAGTTAAATATGTCATTTTCGGGATTATTGAGATCAGAAAATCTAATTTTAGCTAACAGATTAACATATGGTAAAAAAATAAAATAACGGGGTTGGGGAGGATGAGCGATTGGCAGTTTTTTAAAAAATATCATATTCGGGGTGATTAAGGTCAAAAAACATAATATTGTGTAATAGAATAGATGTTAAGTAAATTAACCGGGGGGGGGGGGGGCGATTGGCAGTTTCTCAAACAATGTTAACCAATGACACATTTACGGAGTTATTGAGGTCATAAAAGCTAATTTTGTGTAACGGATATTATGAAAATTGACGGCGGGGGTGGGGGGTAAAGGGACGGGTGGGAATATCTTCAAAAATGATAACTAATATGTCATTTTTGAGGTTAGTGATATCATAAAATCTAATATAACATGTCCATTACAAATTTAAAGAAGAGAGATAAGATGAAGGAGCGGGGGGTGGGTAGAATAAGTGCACTAAAGAGAAAAAAAAAACTTTCTCATATAAATGAACAAAATTAAGTTGACTATTAACCGCAGTAATAAATACGTAACAATATTAATTCATTCTTTTCATTCCTTTTGTGAGGTTGGTTCATTTTTTTGAAAAAAAAGGAATAGGTAATCTTAGGACCAATAATTGATAAACACAACCCGACAAAATCTAATATTAATTTCATTTCATATACCTTTTCTATCAATTACCTGGGTCCGACCCCGATTTTTGCGTCATGTAATATTGAAATCCGGTCTCTAGATATAACTAACCTAACCTACCATAACTCATGTTACTTTAAAGTTTAGAACTTTGTTGTAAAAATTACAAAATCGAACACAATTAAACTTACCATTACGCTTAGTAATACATATCTAAAAATATTACTCTCTATTAACAATTTATTAATTTAATATCATTAATTGCACCGACTTTAAAGTTTACGAGTAGAACTTCGGTGTACAAGTTACCTAACTTTAAACAAAATTAAGAATACGTAAAAATCTTATTTCATACTTTTCAGTGCATTTCCTTTTGTGAAGGTAGTTCATTTTTTTCAAGAAAAAAATATTACTTTGCGACCTTATACTCACACATGCCCAAACCGAAAATTTTAACTAACATTAATTTAATAAGCGATTATGCTGGTACAAAAATATTTACATTTCTCGGCGGATTAAATTAATTATTTTAATAAGCTTGAAAGCAAAGCAAAATTAAATTTCATAAATATTTGGATTTGTTAAAAGCGGTAATTTAAAAGTGGCAGTTTTAATTACTGCGCTCCAACTTTGCTTCCGTGAAAATTTATATCATTTTGAATGAATAAAATTAATTTGTAATAATGGGTAATTAAAAATGAAATTAAATAACTTCCAGTGTATGGTGTTCCCGCATCTGTAGTACACTCTTTCTCAGTATGTAAAAGATATAATAATAAACCATTGAGTTACAAATTATAGCCTTTCGCATATATGCAAATTTAATTATAAACTAGCATATTAATTTAAAATACCTAATTTTAAAGTCCTATCTGGGTACTACCTAGTTATCTGGCGTATTCGGCAAAAGTGCTAAAAATCAGTACTTCATAATATAGATCCATGCAAAATCAATAATCAAAAATCAATAAAACGGAGTATGTGTATTTCTTCTTTGGCAGAAATTTCGTTGTTCTCTATAATTTGCATATTAACATAATATACACGGTGTCCCATATAAGAATGCACACTACAGGGATCTCGTAAACCAGAAGAGATACAAAGATGATTAAAGTCGCGATTCGAAATCTAAAAAAATCCGATTACTTCCGAAGATATTTGGGAAAAACCGAATTTTCCCGATTTGGTTTTTATTTTTTTCTGACTCTATTTAAAAAGATATGACAAAATAAATTTCACATTCTCATTGCCACTTTTTCTGCTCTACAAGCCGGCGTTCTTAGATTTTCAATACGACGTTTCGTTTCTTCGCAACCATCATCATCTTCATTTTTTTAAATAGTCGAAAAATTTTGTTTTATTCCTAAAAAATTCTAATTTTAATTATAAATCCCACGAGATATCGCTTCTTACATTTATCCGACGTTTCGGACGAAAAAATCATCATCAATATTATGTGATGATTATTACGAAGGAACGGAAGCGTCGGATCAAAAATCTAATTACGTTGTCAAGTAGAGGAGAAAAAACTACATGGGAATGTGGATTTTATTTTGACCTGTCTTCTTTTATGAAATCAGAAAAAAATTAATTGCCAAAATTTATGTTTAAAATTTCAACAATTTGTAGATTTTTTTTTATTCTACTGTAAGAGATAGATTAAAATAAATTTTACATTTGTATTTTCGTTTTTCTCCTCTACAACATGACGTCATTCAATTTTTGATTCTACGTTTTGGCTTTTCTCGACCATTATCAACTTTTTTTTAACTGTTTTAAAATAAAATTTTCCGATTATTTAAAAAAAAGTTGATAATGGTCGAGAAAAGCCAAAACGTAGAATCAAAAATTGAATGACGTCATGTTGTAGACGAGAAAAACGACAATAAAAATGTAAAATTTATTTTAATCTATCTCTTACAGTAGAATCAGAAAAAATCTACGAATTCTTGAAATTTTAAACATAAATTTTGGCAATTAATTTTTTTCTGATTTCACAAAAGAAGACAGGTCAAAATAAAATCCACATTCCCATGTAATTTTTTCTCCTCTACATGATAACGTAATTCGATTTTTGATCCGACGTTTCGTTCCTTCGTAATAATCATCAAATAATATTGATGATGATTTTTTCGTCCGAAACGTCGGATAAATGTAAGAAGCGGTATGTCGTGGGATTTAGAATTAAAATTAGAATTTTTTAGGAATAAAACAAAATTTTTCGACTATTTAAAAAAATTAAGTTGATGATGGTTGCCAAGAAACGAAACGTCGCATTGAAAATCTAAGAACGCCGGCTGGTAGAGCAGAAAAAATGGCAATGAGAATGTGAAATTTATTTTGTAATATCTTTTTAAATAGAGTCAGAAAAAAATAAAAACGAAATCGGGAAAATTCGGTTTTTCCCAAATATCTTCGGAAGAAATCGGATTTTTTTAGATTTCGAATCGTGACTTTGAAGGGTTCAGCAAAGCGCAACTTTTCTCTAATTTAATCATCTTTGTATCTATTCTGGTTTACGAGATCCCTGTAGTGTGCATTCTTATATGGGACACCGTGTATGTAGTTTTTGAATTCTATATTTTTCCAACTTGGAATAAATCAGTATTGAAGGTACCAAATCCGAGTACCCTGAACTAGATCTTCTAAAAGGCTTTTTTCTGTTGCTGGGCGGATGGAGACGCTTCCTGCCAGCCCGTGTGTCAAGTGCGGCATTTTACACACGAGAACCATCCACCCTCTATAATCGGCTTTTGTATTTTCAGTTTATCTTTATAAAATCGTCGAAATGGGTTTTTGGCATTATTAGAAAGAGAAAAAACTATTCTATTAGTAAGCAATATGACTTTCTCCTTTTAAATTATAAATAAATTTATATTTTGTGTTAATAGTTCATGCTGTCTTCGCGCAATTTAAATTTAACCGACGAAATGCTGCTATCTTCGGTATATTTCCGTTGCGTTTATGTCTATACCATAGACTTTAAAAAATCTAAAGACAAAGTTATTTACTATTCAAAGTGATCAGTCATTGAATTTGCACTAAAACTGGTGGATTGTTTTGACTGGTCAACTGCAGACGGTTGCCGAAGTGTAGGTACAAAATGTCCTGATTGATACAGCATTAAATACGCGACATTTACTTGACTATATTTTCATCTAATAAAATTAGCATAAATAAGTATTAAGTAATAAAAAACGTAATACTCATATTTTGTTCCATTTTATGCACATAGCCCAATAAACTTTTATTCCCTTCTCACTGTGATAAATTATTAAGTTATTAGGTAAAAGTGACAACGCTATTTGACGGTTTACCACCAGTTCTACTATGAATTGAATAGTGACACAAGCGACCGCATATAAAATTCGTTGACATTTGCTACATTGTTCGAAGGCATAATTGTTTTATTTTGTGTTTGCGAGAATCGTTTAAGTGATTTTCTTTAAAGGAACTGACATTACCTTGCGAAAAAACATTTAAATATGGTGCGGCAGTGTCAAGTTTGCAAAAAATTGAACTATTTACACCGATAAGTTCCTTTTCACGAGTAAGTGAGGTTGTATTCACTTGCATCGAATCCACTGGTGTAGTTTTACATATATCACATAGGTAAGATACAATCAACAGTGTATAATATGCCATTGCTGTTTTATTATTATTCCAGAGTTCTTTTGTTGGGGTACATACTGGTGCACAATATTCGAATACGTTTTTCTTCCTACCTACTTTTGTTTCCTGCCTGAATAATACGTGTTGCATAACTAATTCCTGAACAATGTAAGATACAAACATTTATGGATCTTTTCCAGCCAAAGAAGTATTCTGATAGTAAAGGCCAATATATTCTATGTATTTTAATAAATTAACATTAATCAAATATGGTCTGCCATCCTTTAGATGGTTATTTTTTAATGAATATTATTACCTACTTTAAAATGATATTTATTTCATAAACGCACTACTTCGCAGTGTAAAACTTTTCTGATTAGATAGTGTTATATTTTTTCCTACGACCACCTATGAAAGTGAGTAAAAAAGCACGGTTAACTTGACGTGAAAGTACCTTACATCACACGCGTGTTGAAAAGTACTTGTCAACATGACATTTAAATAGATGGTGCCAATTTCATTTGTTTTATTTTCAGCACACTTGATGAAAATGTCAGTGTTGAAAGTGAGGGTTTTAAAAGACAGAAATTGAGGGTTTTTTGTAAATATTTTTGTGGTCGTATGACAAATATTGTACAGTACTCTTGTGAAAGTAATTTTCGCACAATCGTGGGATTATCGCACATCCCACTCGTGTGAAAAATGTCACTTTCAACACTTGTTATATAATATACTATTGTGCGTGTTAATTTGAATGATTAATAATAATCAACCATTCGAATGTGTAATTAAGCTGGGTGGGGGTGTTTGAAATTGAGATTATGCAATCTGCAATCAGAATCATTAATTTCTTTATTGAGTGTTAATAAATTTAATTATTATTAATTTTTTTTGCGCGGTGCGCCAATAAACTTATTAAATTTATTTAAAGATATAATTTGCTTTTATTTAACATCTTCTTTTCTATGAGTTCATCTCCCAGTCTGGGGTTCTTCCTCACTTAAAACAAGTTATGCAGAGTGGGTGGCGTCCTGTTAGAAAAGTGAACCACCCTTACTTACTCATCATAACTCAGTGCTAACCGATGAACCGCTGCTATCGCTGGAATGTTCAGAAAATAATATTATATATTAATATACAGGGTGTTACAAAAAGATAGAACGAAATTTTAAGGGCAGATTCTACATCTAAAAATATGAAGATAAGTTTATATAAACATGGATCCGCAAGCGCTTCTGCTTGGAGATACAGGGTGTTTAATATTTTTACACCTCATAATGTTCGTAATGTTCCTCTTAACACAACATAAGCAAGCTGTATTGACGGATATTGATTACCGTTCTGAAGTAAAACTGCCTTAAAACTTGTTTTGGAACCATCAATAAAGAGACGCGAATCCATTGATTCGTAAGTAATTTCCAACTCTTCCATCAAATTTGCTATTTTGTTACAGAAACTTTAGTTTTTAGACTCTCTTACGGGGCTCGCCATTGCTCACTGACAACTCTCCGACTTTCGCGACGATCTCCCTTATATATTATCGGCAGGCCTTCTCGACACTTCCAGAATTATTCCAAAAGCTTCTTGACGTTTATACATATTCTTCACACTTCCGCTCCACTTTTAAAGAGTCTTGCAAAGTCGTCGCGTGATCGCGGTACCATAGGATTCTCAGGAGCGGAGTACAATAGGCGATTTCTTTTCATGACCATTGGTGGAGGGGGTCCAGGTGGGGGTAACTCCGTTATTTGAAGGAATTAAGGGTTGAGACTTCGTATTGGGGGGGGGGGGGGGGCATTCCCGGCAACACCCAGTGCGATGTGGCCAAATCTTCTTAAAATTCCTAAACGTAGAGAAATTCTCTAGATAGATGGAGAGATAACGTCAGCTACGACACTTTTAAAACTGTGCGTGAAGATAGGTTACAAATTTTATCGACGTGTACCTCACAAACGTGACGTGACAGACACATTTGGTGTTCATCTTCTACCTTCTATTAGTATTAGAAAACTGTTAAAGCTACCAGTTCTTTGGGTACAAAAATCGAGTAAGGCAGTGCTGGGTACTTACTACTACTAAGGCAGTCTGGGTCCTTCCTAAAAAGGAACAATAATACAAAATATATAATAAAAATTAACACTACTCACCCTTTCAGAGTCCCTAACAAAGGTTCGTCTGTAAAAACAAGAGGGATGAAACTAGATTTCAATTTCCTCTAAAAGGTTGGGCCTTTTGTCTACTTCAGCCATCAGAATGACATCCAACTCAAAAGTAAACGTCCACCACGACGGTATGTCCGATACTTCTACCTTGAGTTAATGTTCGCGCGAATTAACGCGTTTCATTCGCAAAAGCTCGAAAATAGCCAAAACTCAGACAGCATTGAAACTACTTGGAAATATAACAGTAACGAACGTTACAGCTCAAACAAACTTATTTTTTAGTATCGGCCATTATTTTCAAAAACTAGATACTCCATAAATCAATTGAGAAGTTCATTTTTATGTTTGAAAGTTAGTAACAAAAGCAAATTCTCGACCACCCAGATAAACCAGGTAATAATTTAGACAGATAACAATCCAATTACGGGAATAATGCAACTCTGCAAGCAAATTTCTAGATTAAAGCTGTAATTAAATTATTGGAAACAAATATTAATTAAGGAAATTGCTATCAATTTCATTATCTAGAATCGATTTCGTTATTATGCCCCGGTAAACAATATTATTTGTCGCTTTTGTTAACGGGAAATTTAATTTTCTTATAGTTGCAAATTGAAATGGACTGTTTTAGAGACAAACGGGTAACGTCTTTTTTATAATTAGAGAAGGGAAAACGGCTGTATATTAAAAAATGAAAAATGGAAAATGAAAAATTTACGAGGGTAAACCTTTAAACGGATTTTTTTAAACAGTAGTCTGAGTTGGGTTAGTTATCGTAAAATCCCGGTTTGATGGAACTGAACGGATTCAATTTTATATTAGTCAGACCTGGTGGTTATCGAAAAGCATTGGAAACGATTCAGTAATCCGTTTGTCAGTTCCACAGAATCAATGATAAACAGCATGATTAAGATACCGTTTTTATCATGATGCAAAATCACACTATTGTCACGTAAGGCCTAAATACCCGACACCTCCACCAAATGTCACGTATGCGCCCATATTTCTTTATTTTTGACCCTGATTTAGATTCACTTTTCAATGTCTCATATTATTCCCTTGTTTTTGAATTCTCTTTATTCAACACAGTGTACATATTACAATTTAACAAAACAGCCTTGGTTAATGATAGTTTTGATATTAAATATGAATCGTTTACTTTGACAAGTTGCATTTACTTTAGCTTAAATTTTATTTTTTGTGAATAATCTCAGTTAGAACATATTTTTGGCTTTTACGCAAATCTACTAAATGTATAACAGTTAGAAAAGACAAAGAAAAATTTCGATGTCGTTAGTATTGGAAGGAATATATATGTTCCTACACAATACTTTAGACATTAATTGCTAATTAAAGAAAAAATCTTTATGAACATCTAAGGATATCTAAATTTACATACCAAAAATTGAAGTTAATTAAGTAGCAAGAAAAATGAAATCTTTTAAAATGCAGAATTGTAAAAAATATAAATTATCATAAAATGATTTAAAAAATTTACTTGCACCTCAATCCTGTTGACAATATATTATTTCGGCCTTTTTGGGCCGCCCAGGAGTATGAGGCCCATAATCTAATCTTTATCTATTTTTATTATAAGAGAGAAACACATTTATAAAAAATTTTTTATGCCAAAATGAATTATAAAGACAGTAAGTCTTATTGTAATGTTTGTTGGTAAAATACTTTAAAATATTAAACAATTCTGGCCATACAGGTATGCTTTGCTTAAGGAAATTTGTGAAAAAAACATCAGATAATTTGCTGAAAGTGCATGTTTGTTTGATGTATTTCCATTTATTTGTCGTTAAAACTTCGTTACACATACTTATTATTTATTGTCATAAACGTACAGCCAAATATGCTTACTTCAATTTGACGATACTCACCTTTAATGATACCTATTTATGCAAAAATTTTGATTAACTTTGCACTGGGTATGTATGGCCAGCGTGAAATATGAGGTATTCAGGGCACTTTGCAGCGACATTTTTGCACATTGGCACAATACAATATTTGTAGGCTAGTTACTTAAATGACGTTCATTGTTTAATATCACAAATTAGACACAAAATATCTTGTAATAATAAAAACAACCGTAATACAAACAACAACTACTGTCTACGAAAATAAGGCGGCTCTCCCCATGCTACTCCTCTAAACCTTTGTTCAGGTTTGCTTAGGTTCTATGTCTTGTTAGTAAGTTAAATTTCTTGCCTGATTGGTTGATGCAGTGTTGCGAAAAGGAAAAATAAATCAGATAGAGAATGTGACGCTAGGAAATGTGGATTGATTTGTTTTGCATAACATATTTTAGCTCTTGTAGACGGACATTTCGCCACTCTTAAGCATACAGTATTACAAATAATAACAATCAGTTCGGTAAATCCATTGATATAGGTACAATCGTACGAGAAAATGCTCTCTTGCTTTCGGACTATCACAGACGTTGTCGCTTCATATACGTTTGTATGTAGGTTAAGCTTTACGTTAACATAATAGATTACCACCTATTTTTGCTTATCTCCTGACGTCATTTAGCACTAAGGGCAAATGGCTGCTTTTTAATTGTAATAAGTTATAACTATGACATACATAAGTATTTTTTTAGTTAAATTATCCTAGTAATTTTCTTCAAAATAATATTTTTGGGTTTGTAATGACTTCCTTAAACGATTTATGGAAAAAGGACATGCGTATTCCTTATTGTAGCTCGTAGAATGGTTTCCAAATTTAAAATAAATCATAAATACGAGTATAATAGAATGCATGAAAATAGCAAACCAGCAGCACATATAATTAAAAATAAATTCGATAAAAAGTGTTGGAAATAGTCGCTATATCCACGCTAAAAACGCTTTGGTCTACCTACTCGTAGGTTTAATGCAATCTGGCAAAATAAAAATATTCCATGTTTTATTCTAATCAATTTATTACTATATAGTTTGTTGTATTACATAGTTACATAGATCAATAATTTGATGCTTTAAACTTCTACTCCCTCCAAAGGGTTGATACAATTCTTTGGGAGTAAATAAGTAAATACTTTGATAAACTGATACTTCTTAATAAGTTTTAAAAGGCCTTTGGGCAAATTCATCAAATATCTTTTCCCATCCAATAAAAAAGTCTCCCTTAGGATTGGTCTCTAAACTTAATGTAACATTAATATTTAAGAAGTTGAACTTTTCCTTTGAAACTTTTTCCCATGTTATGTTTTGCAGAAGATCGTCTTTGGATGGCGTGGGATTTCTAAAGACAAAAAAGAGCTCAAATATTTAAATTTGGTTACGAAGACATTAAGTCAATAGAAACAAAGTTTCATCGTTTGTTTGAAGAGCTCAAAAAAAGGAAACGAATAAATAATATATACAGGTTAAATAATCATGTTTCTCTGCATAAAAAAAATTAAAATATTTAAATTATAAGCAAAAGCTTTAAAGTGTTAGTTTGCGTACTGAGTGAGATGTAGTGTACTTTTTTTTATTATGCCCGACTAAGACAAAAAATGTCAGTTTCGTGGCCGTTAGTTTCTCCACAAATTGACGTCACAAAGCTAACAATCTATACATTGATAGTTGGTCTACTTTCACGTAGTTTCAAGGTAATAGGACGGCATAACAATTGATTTATTAAAAACTATAAACCACATGCTTAAACATTTATTTTTTAGAGTACTTATATGAAGTTTCGACTCAATAGGACCATATAATACTTTTTCTCTATACAAAGTTTGAACCCCTATTTCACCTTCTTCTTCGCTGAATTTTGAAAAAACCTTCCTTAGTAGACGCCTACGTTATTTAGAAACATCTGTGCAAAATTTCAAGTTTCTAGACCCAGCGCCAGCGGTGTGGGCTGTGCGTTAATATGTCACTCAGTCAGTCAGTAAGTTAGTTACTTCTTTAATACAGGGTGTTATGAAATTCACTGTATATAGTGGAATCGGTGACCTCTGGAGTAGTCTACAGACATACCCAATACGTTACGTAATACGTAAATATTATTAGTGTTAAATTTAATTTAGTTTTCAACCCTATTAGGCTAATTTAAGAAACACTATAACCAAAGCACAAACTAGATAAAACGGAGCAAAATATTAGTTAACAAGGGATCGACGAAGACCATTTTCCATGTAGCAAAAAGAAACTACATTATTATTTAGAATAGAACTAACCTCCAAAGAAAAATATTGATAACATTCGTAATGCACGCGTATTTGTATTGTTGCCCATGAAATAGTGTACGTTGAAATAAAAACCAGACTGGCAAAATTATTTCAAACATTTGGATACTTCAACGCTAGTCGCAGGAAGCTGGTTTTTGTTTCATACAAATGCGAATTGCAACATTGCCGAAAAAATGATAAAAAGATTGAATTTCTGAACGCTGGTACTATTTCCATAAAACTTTTTCCCTTTCTCTTATGCAATAATATCCATTGGTGCTTTTTTGGGTTGCCTATTTTTTGTTACACCAGGGTGAAAGTATTTCGAACAATTAGATAATATATCAAATCAAATATCTTATTTTGACGGACCGCAAGAGTTGTGTTGTTTAAGAAATAAATAACTTTTTAACTACTAGTTCTTCAGTGCTGATAATAAAAAAAATTCCTTGTATTCTTGGCTATATAGTTTGCCCAGCGAGAAGTGACACTCGAAAGGAATGAAAAATAAATCTCTATGATGCCGTGGGAAACCAACAACAACATTAATTTTCGTTTTTAATAGTGCGGATAGTGACAAAAAAGCGTGGAATCTGTGTGTTTTTTTGCTAATTTTAATTATTTATCGAGTGCTCTTTTTCGTGAAATGGAATCACTTCGGTGGCCATTCATGTGTCTGTCACAGGCGATTTTCTCTGACACTATTTGACGTAAAAATTTGAATTTTGGCACAGAGATAGAGTGTGGTAGCCCCATTATAGACGTGAAGTATAAAAAGTTGATATTGATATTGGGGGTAATTTCAGGGGGTAAATTGGGAAATGAAAGGAATAATCGAAGGGCATCGTTTAAGGTGACAAATGAAAGCTTATTGAAGCGCGAATTCAACAATATCTATGATGTATTTTTATGCATTTTTTTAAACATTTTTGGAAAAACGCTTAAAAATTGCTGTCTCTCATCCTTATCACCAAAAGAATCGCTCAGAAAAATCTGAAAAATATCATGAACATTGAGAATTAGGTCTAGATTGAGCCAAAATTATCAAAATTCAAAAACTTTAGTACAATCAATTTTTATAAACAATTTAATAGTTTATTTTCAAATAACTGCTGAACCTTTGGTTTAAGAGAAAAAAGTTTTCGTCCAAAAATATAGTTGTAGTGTATTTTTGCTTACAAGTATTTCACAAAATTCGTCCACAATCGCATCATTCTGTAATGAGTTAAGCGATCACTATCATTCAGCTCGTCTAATGGCTTGGTGCTCCAGTTGTACTTCAGTTCTTCAGCATGAGCTACACTATCAGCATCTAAAAAATAGAATGTAACTGACAGTGTAAGTGGGATCAGACCAGTTAAAGAGAACTTCAGACCAATTACAGAAAACACTTACTTTTTCGATGCCGATGTATCGATTTATTGAAAATCGTCCTCAGGGCCTAAACGGGGTTTTCGTATTTTAAACATACAGGGTGTTATGAAATTTACTGTATATATTGGAATTGGTGAATCCTGGGGTAGTCTACAAACACATCCAATAGTTTTTTTTCTCAAATCGCACATTTTTCATTTTAAAAATGTCCAAATCCGACGCTTCTGAAGAGCCTGACGTCATAGGCTCTAGGCATAAAGGGAAACTAAACGATCCAGTCTCGGCATTGCCAAACTTAAATACTGTCGTGACATCTCATTTTTTTATAAGCTTTAGTAAAAACCGAAAAGCTTCAACTTTATGCTAAAAAAAAAGTTAAAAATCAAAACGAAGAACACTAATTATTGAGCACAGATACCCAGTATTTTAAAATTATAACCATTTTTTATTAGTTTTAGCGAAAACCGAAAGGCTTAAACTTTCTGCTAAAAAATGGTTAAAAATCAAAACAAAAAATACTAATTGAGCACAACTAATTAAAATTTTGACCAAAATTCTTTCATTACAGCAGGAAATTTTGTCAAAAAAAAAACATTATTCTGTTTCACGCAGCACGTTCGTAAAGTTATTGTTAGTGCTTTTGTCACGAAAATTATCGTAACTTACCGATATTTTTGAAAAGATTCCCTAAATGAGATGTTCTACAGACGAGATGACAATGTATCCAAATCGCTTTCTTGGACCCGCAAACATTATATAATTCGTAAATATTATTAGAGTTAAAATTAGTTTAATTTTTGGACCCTATTAAGGATAATTTAAGAAACACTATAATCAAAGCCCAGACTAGATAAAACTGAGCAAAATGAAAATATTAATTGACAATGGATCCAAGAAGACCATTCTAGGCTAGGTAGCGAAAAGAAACTACATTATTACACGCATGTTTGTATTGCTACCTATGCAGTAGAGCACTTCAATGGCTATTATTTGACGCAACTTTTTTCCTATCTGTTATGCAACAATAACTATTGATAGTTTTTTTTGGGTTGTCGATCCTTAGTCACTTCATCAGGGATAAAAGTATTTCAAACAATTAGAAATGTGAAATATCTTATTTAGACGGACTGCAAGAGTTGTGTTGTTTAATAAATAAATAACTTTTTAGTTTTTCAGTTTTGATAGTAAAAAAATACTGTGGGTTCGTTTAAGCATTGTGTTTTAATTATTTAGTTAGTAGACCGTTTTCTACATTAATTGCTATACCTACTGTTTTGTTCGTATTGTTTAACGTAAAACCTAAACCTTTTTTATTTTCTTTGGTAAAATCTACAGGAGGTGTATTTTACAGAGATTTGACTCTAAAAGGAACAAAAACACTTGTTTTCGTTTTTAATAGTGTGGATAGTGACAGAAAAGCGTGGAATCTTTGTGTTTAACTTTTGTTAATTTTAGTTATTAGTCGAGTGCTGTTTCTTTGCATCAATAGCTGTACTGTGTTGTGAGTGTGTATTTGTTAACCTAAAATATTTTCAAAAGGAGTGTATTTTAAAGGGATTTGACTTTAAAAGTAACAAAAACATTATACAACTTGTAGCATAGCAAAAACTATTGATAGAATTGGCAACTTGTTCGTACTATGTGTTTCTTGCCAGTGGCGGGTACGCGGTTAGAGAAAGTTTAAGGGGCGATAACTAGCTTATTTATTGGGAAGCGCCACTTATGAATATTTTTCTCCAATCTGATTTCATACCAGGATTTACCGGTTTCAATATAATATGCGGTAAATATTATAACACCCTGTATATTAAAATTTAAAAAGGGGCACATTAGATACACGTAACAAAATGACTCACGTCGAAATGTCGGCATTGAAACATAAAGGTTGTTTTTTAATTAACTGGCCTGATCTCACTACATCTACACACTACCAACTACATCTTAGAAATGACCACTGACTTTTTTTAATTAAAAAATAAAGTCAATTTTGTTTAAATGTGCTTTAGTTTTTTTTATGTTCTGACAGCCCACGAAGACCGAAGTCTAAGTAGTACTATGTACCGTGGGTGTGCTGCGGAAATGGAGAAATCCGACTCACACATCCAGAGCTGGAAACATCCCTTGGAACTTCACCAGCCCTTTAAGAGGATGTGTGGGGTGGTACCACCTCGGTCGAGGAAGTAATCCTCTACCACCTTCCAGTTTTTTTCGATTGGTATCAGTGTTGTGCTAATATTCACTTGCACTTTCATTAATTAACATATTAGCGGATCTCTAAAAATAAAACTTTTTTTAATATATTATGTCAAATAAGGATGGATATCAAATATGTCTTTGGCATAAAAACAACATAAATAAAATTTAAATACTAAATTATTTGCTAATTTATGTTGTATGGTCTTTCCCTTTCATTTCTAATAATCCTCAGTAAGGACAAAATAGTAAAAAATGTTCTATTAGTGTTTTCTAACCTGGATACGTTGCGTTTACACCTCCTGCTTCTCCATCATAAGAAAATATGTAGAAGTAGACGTCATTATATTGAGCCATTAGTTTTCCTTGTTTTATAACGCTCCTCGTATATTGGTTATCACTACTCACCTTAAATATAATTACATACTTAATTATTTTCAGTTAAGGTCATATTTTACAAGATTTTATTTTTATTGTTGTTGTTTTGCTTAGCTTTTGTGAACTTATTTTTTATACTTTAAGGCAGGATAGTCGTCGTCAGCATATTATGATAAAGGAAGTGACTCCGCTGTCGGCGTCGGCAGCCGAGCTGGGTGCCGGGCAAGTGCCTCCGCTGCCGGCGCCGGCAGCCATCATGGATGCCGGCGCCGGCAGCCGAGCTGGGTGCCGGCAACATTAGAAAATTAATATCAAAATACCTTAATTCAATCCAAAAACAATAATTTATCATAGTGTAAACTTTAACGAAACTTAAATCTTGCTTCAAAAATATAACAGTTATTATTCTGCGATTCTGCGAATAATATAATATCCTTCGTCCTCGTTCGCCAACAAGCAAATAGCTACAATCTCACTCAGGCCGCTCCCATCTTCTACCATTATTATGTAAGTCGCAAACCTTAGATTTACCAGGCAATAGGTACCATCAGAGACCATAAAGGATAGTTCCATCAACAAAAAAAAAAAAACATTCCATTTATTTTTTTATTCCGTCATCTTAGAAAAATAAACCCTTGAAAAGCCCAGTGTAATCAACTAAAATCTCAATATCAATACAATGGTATGAATTTCTAAAAATAGGCATGCATTCTTCAAAAGTCTTTGCCTCAGTTTTGCTACGATTTCCAAGATTAGTGAGGTCCTTCAATGTCATTTTATAACCTGTTTCTGTAATTAAGTTATCTAGAATGATTTTTTTATTTGCCTCAGCCTTCAAGACTTCTGGAGTAGTAAAGTTTGACATTTTCTGGCAAATTTAGTCTTTGTTTTGCTAGGAAATTGAAATAAGCTTTGGATGAAGTATGATCGTGATTTTGTTCAAGCTCCATGATGCATAGAAATAGTTTATGTTCACTTACTTACAAGAAAATTCTAGCCTGGCAGCCATGCTTATACGTGGAACACTTCCTTGTTGACTTTTCATTTTTTGTCTTGAATGGTCTTCCACCTTTAACACAGGCTAACCGCAGATAATAGTATTTCAGAGCCGGATTAATATCCACCAAAGTGTTAGGATTTTATTGTCTTTGATTGTCAATTGTTCTGCTATTACGTAACCAAAATTAATTGTTTGTGGCTTTCTTGTAGTCCATCAAAACGCAATTAAAATGTTCATATGAAGAAAAGTGATCACTTAAGTTCATGTTTTATAGTTTTTACGCAAAATTAAAATAACACAATGTTTATATATCATTTAAAAGGCGTAACTATTTTTATTTTAAGTTAGAACTGCCGGCACCCGAGAAATTTTGTACTCGGGTGCCGGCGCCGGTATCCATGCATCAATATTTTGGGAACCGGCGCGCCGGTAGCCGAGTCACTTCCTATGAGGAAATCTTATTAAAATTGGTTTTAAAATGAAAAAGTTATTAAGCTTTAAAAAAGGACCTGCTTTAATTTGGGCCACAGTGTATTTTTGATTATACTTACCCGTATGTACTTTCCTAAATTATTTACGAACGTATCGTTACCAATATAAATCTCCCTTATTTTGCGACCGACTTCAAGGGCAGTAATGTTGGGTTTGTAGTTAAAATTGCCTGGTACAAGCTGCTCCAAATGGTGGTCAGCTAACAACGCGTATTTGTTAAGAGTTTTATTATCTAAAAAGATAATTTAATAAAAAAAAACTTTTACAATCAAACTTTATAAGAGTACTTTAAAGACACAAAGTCTTTTGTTCGTAAATTCCTTATATCTCATAAATAACAAATACATATTTATAAAAGAGAAAACTTTTTCTTGTAGCTTATTTCCTTTTTTCTTGATGCCTAAGTTCAAAAAAATATACTCACTTTCAAAAATATTTTAAAAGTTTAAAACCCCAGTATTTCATATTATATAAAAGGTTACACAAAAATGAGAAAAACAAATTTTATTTAAATCAATTATCAAAATGAAAAATAAAAATTGGGACGAAAAATTAAAAAAATTTAAATATTACATTCCAAACAGAAACTAAAATAACCGGCACTACAACAAATTAATATTCAGTATTTGACCCTCCCTAGTAATGCATTAACTCGCCTATACATCGCAACAATCAAATAACTGATTGTTTCCTAGGGAATATTCCTGCATACTTCAGTAGCTGTAAAAATAAGTTATTGGGCATAGCATTTCAGTTGAAAATAGATCTGAATACATAATCCCACATATGCTCTATGGGATTCATATCGAGCGAGTTCGACGGCCAGTCTGGTCTAGTGATGTTTTGGTTTTCCAGGGGTTCTTGATTAGATGTGCGATGTGGCTTGGCATTGTCCTGCATAAAGATGAACAGGTCGCCTAATTGATTACTTAAGGGTTCTAGGGATACAATTATTACAGAATCAATGGTGTGTTGAAGGTTATATTGACCTGTCATTGTGCCCGGCAAATGGGTAGGTGGAGTTTTTCTGTTTAACATTATACCCCCCCCCCCCCAAACATTATCGTCCCACCGCGATAAAAAGCAACTTCGATGGCATTTTCGAGTCTACTTATCCTGGTCCCCTCCAATCCCTTACCCGGTAATCATCACTCACTAGGCCAAAACGCGACTCGTCTGTAAAAAACCCACCCGTTCGTTTAATTTCTATATTTCTATTTATATTTCCAAATAAATAGTAATAACCAAGCAGGTATAAAATCCCCTTCAAATAACAAAACTCCAGCTAGTATCTTTTGTTAATTTAACTTGCAGTAAAATAAGCAGTTATCGGTTAAACACAAAACCCATTTCGGAGAAAATATCTAAAGAAAATCTTTTTCTCAACTTATTTCTTCTAAACCGGCACCTTTCTCGGTAAAGCTTCGAAGGCCTAGTTTCCTTAGCTAATATCTTATCTTTTAGTTTTGTTGCTTTAGCGTTCTAAAAATATACTTCTCTTAAATGTATAAAAAGCCAGAAAACATGGCTACAAATATCAACCACCCTGTCTCTTCACCTCGTCGTACCGAAGTATCGGGAGCCAACCCTTTTAATTTCAAACCAATATAATAATATCTGCTTAAAGATGATTAGCAAGCATCATTGCAAAATAGCATTTAATTGGTCATCACCTAATTGGCGGGTTTCGCGAGAGGTAGTAACCTTTCACAATCTTCAAGTTGCTAACGGGGCAACACTTCAGTTACTCAAGAACTCACGGAGAAGTTAGACGTGGTTGCGTTGCGTCAAGCGCGACGTGACGAAAGTCGGTTAAGTGTCCGACCAGACACACGTTCAGAAATAAGTCGGTGAAAAAAAGTAGTGACTGCGGGAAAAAGTCCTCTCTCTATCGGGTCGTCAGAACTCCGCCATTTCCAACCAGGCATAGTCCTACTCGATATCGCGTCGTCATCCCCCGTTTTCGCCAGGCATGGTCCTGTTCTCGGTTCCTCTGTCGAGCCTTAGTGTCCAAAGAACCTTCTGCCAAATGTGCCATTTGGGTCACAGAACCCACATTAAGGCAAAGTAAAGCGCTTAGTCTCTTTCGAGTCCACATATCTCAGTACTTCTTTTGGCCGTCAGTGCCAGAAGTAAGTTACATCCTTTCGGGTCGTAGTACCCTCTTATCTCAATGCTTCAACGGGCTATCAGATCCAGATTATCCATTTTGATCCTTACAACTGGATTATTCACCAAGTTAAGTAATTCACCTATTTTGGTTTTTTCTTCATTATAAAATTACATCATCACAGGTACTAACAAACTACTTACGTTATAACAACTTACAATGAAGTATCATGCAAGAACAGAGTATGCAAAAATAAACTTTCTTCTTACAACTGTCAAAACCAAGATTTGTGTATATATGCAAGTAAATGAATATAGGTACATGGTGTTTAGTGAAATTGATGTCTTTTACTGTCCACAAGTCGCAGTTGCCAGAGATTACGCACCCAGATGAAAACGAACCAGCAATAGTTTACAATAAGGTGGAGTTTAGGTTTTGGTAGGAGTTCCTTATCCATCCAAGCAAGTTTCTCCATTCTGGCAAATGGCAGTTTTTATATCTTGTCGGTGACGAGGAGTTAACAAAGAACTCTTAAAGGTTTTCTAGATCACAGTCCCGATGCTCAAACTCTTCTACAGACTGTAACACTCGGCATAACACGTTGATTCGTCCTTTGGAAGGTTGATCTTAGTGCTGGAACGGATACTGATCGATTTCTACAGGTTGTCTGGACAATATATCGATCTTCCCGTATCGTGGTAACACGAGGACGACCACTACGACGACAGCTTAGCACTTTCCCAGTCTCTTCATAGCGACTAAATGTCCTGCTAACAGTACTTCTAACAAAATTGAGTCTGTTGACTATCTGATGACGAGATAGCTTTTCTTGCCGCAGAGCAATAATCCTGAAAGTGGGTGTGGAAAGTAAAATAAACAACCCAGAAAAAAAATTTACATAATTATAAATAGCTTAGTGTGGTGAGATTTTAAATTTTTTTTCTGTTTACCATTTGCTAAGGTAATTTTCTCCTCTGAATTAACTCCTATTATTGTTGGTACTCTGGTGTAATTTCCAGAGTAAAACGATTCAAACATTTCTTCTGTTATGAGGGCACCTGGAGATAAGGGCTCGATCACTGGCAAAGGTTGCTTCTAAAAAAATGCACATTTTTTAAAATAAAATACGCATTTTACTTTGATTTATATTCATAACACTTAAAATCTAAATGTAACTTATATGAAATAAGTCCTCAAAAGAAAACTGTCTTATCTCGCTCATTGCCGCGCTGGTTGGGGATACCTTTTCTACCGATACTTCCATGGATTTTGCTTTGAAAAACTAGTCGCTATAATTCCCTCCTTAACTGTTCCTAACAGAACAACAAGAGGTGCGTAAGAACTTTTCCGTCAACCAGATATACACAACTGTAGTTTGGAGCGCTTGTGTCGGAATTACCTACCAAATATGAGGTCAGATGGCTCTGCATGCAGCAGTAATACATTGATAAGTAGGGTTGTCCTTTTTCTATCTGGCACAGCCCAGACCGTGAGCGTCTGAAGAGAAGAATCTATTGATATGGGGTTTAAGAGAAGGTTAGGAAATTGTTTCATAACCTGGAGACCCTAGGTATGAATAAGCAAGAAAGTAGGATGGTATAGGTTTTTGTAGCTGCACAGTAAGGGAACGCATACGTAACGCACCTCTCGTTGTTCTGTTATGAACGGTCAAGGGGGGAATTACAGCGGCTAGTTTTTCAAAGTAAAATCCATGGAAGTATCGGTAGAAAAGGGATAAATCCCCAACAGGGCGGCGATAAGCGAGATAAGACCGTTTTCTTTTGAGGACTGGGTTATTGATGAGGCAAATGGCTCTCTTGTGGACAGAATCAAGGATGTAAAGAGTCGGAGGTGGTTGTTTACAATTAGTTACAAAATTAAGTCTTTAAAAAAAAATTTAACTTACTACTGGTGTTGTAGTTGATGCTACATCAATCGTCTTAGAATCTACGCTTTGTAAGAAGTCCAAAATTTCATTGGTGCTTAAATTTGCAGACAAAGAACTATTAACTGTTTGAGCTAAATTGATGGTGTAGTCCAAAGGGTTACTTCTGAACGCCCATGTATTCATTGGAGACCCACTTTCAACTATAGCCGCCCTATACATACCTAAAAGTACCAGTATAGTTACGAAAATGGGATGAAAAGTTTCCAGTCTGGCCCAGAGAGGGCGCGATTTACCGTAGAATTGTCAGGTGTTAAAGCGCAGCCGCAGTTTTCGTTACTATACCTTTTTCTCCGTTTTCTACTTCTGTACTCTAATATCCAAATTAAATATCTTCGATATAGTTTATAATAATGTTCATTATGATACAAATTTTCATTATGAAACCGCGTTATGAGGCAATTTGAAATCGATACTTTTTTAATCAAGTGACCTCTTTTTAATACAAATGATCTAATTTTGACTACTACCAGAGACTATAAAGAATATAGACAGACACTCGAATACACCGAAAAGCCGGTCTCCCTTGAGACATTCGGTGGGTTTACTGGTTTATGGTTTAAAAGTCTGTTTGTCCACCATATAGATTCATAGTATACATATTATTATTATAATGGTAGACAAACAAACTTTTAAGCCATAGTGTAATAGAATCGAGTGGAATAATTCTACAATTTAATCTAAATAATGTATGCAACTCTCATGCAATGGCCGTTAATACACTCGCATTCGTAACGACACTCGCCAAGGCTGGTATCGTTACTTTATGCTTGTGTATTACTAGCCATGACATAAACATTTCATACTTAAGGAAAATCCAATTGACTTAATACCGATTTGTTACTGTCGATATGAAATGGATCCACCACTACACACCAGAGACCACCTAACAATGAAAACAGTGGACATCGAAGGATGAACCGCTTCCGAAGAAGGCAAATGCAATTCCATCTTTGTTAGATTGTAAACTTTCATCTCATTCTCATAATATGTTAATAAGCTATAAAATAACTTTTTCTAACATAAGTAGCCACTAATAAAAACATTGTCTAATCAGTGGAAAGTAAATAATAATGAAAAAGAATTATCTTTAGAATACAGATAAGGCTGTTACCTTTTGACTGTGGAGTTAAAAGTTGCCATCCAACTGAAGAGCCACCGGCACTTTGGCCTGCAATAGTAATACGTTCTCTGTCACCGCCAAATAAGTGAACGTTTTCATAGGCCCATTTTAGTGCTAAGTTCTGATCTTTCAAACCTGCATTTCCAGGAACTACCAGATCACCTGTTGCTACATATTTAATGCAATATTAGTTAAATTATGCTAGTAATTTTACTCTAAATAATAAAGGGCATCCCAATGGGTACGGGATTTAGTTTTAAACACAACCAACAATTTTTTAAATAAAATAATATGCTTGTTTATTTTATGAAAAAGTGTATTGGTATGGTAGTTATGTTTTAAAAATTATATTCTCCAAAATAAATGCCCCCCTTGGCTATTTCTACACATTCTTTGCATAAAATGTCAATAACATTTTGGCACAATGGGCTTATCCAGCAAATTTTCTTTTATACCATAATACAAAAGTGCTCCATTCGAAGCTTATCCCCAAAAGATTAGAATTTTTTTTTTGGTCGAATTCACTCTCAAAATAGCGGTCAAACATCGCTCATTATGAAACGGAACGATGGCGTCTGGTGGCGTAGTCCCACGATAAGCGATAAGCGTTGGCATCGCTGCAAAGATTTTGCAATGAACTTTGTCAAAATGACACTTGTCAAAAATCTTTTCCCCCTTAGGGGATCATGGCGGTGTTGATTGCTCGTTACTTTCAGTTGTTTTTCGTGAATTTTCGAAGATTGCCATGAAAACGAAGAATTGCAATTTATTTACTCGAAATTATTAAGATATAATGTGTCAAACTTTCGCACAAATGCCAGTTCTTGTTACAAAATTGAAAGGTTCTTGGGCCGATTTCGGCTTGAAATGTAAATGAATAAGATTTTAGGAACCTTCTACTTTAAGTGCAGGAATATTTCACTGGATGAGTTAGGCATTAAACTCCATTTTTATTGATTTTTCGATGACCCCACAACACTGGAATTTGCGGTATACTCATTATGAGTCATAAACACATTTGACGACAGAGACAATGTCAGTGGGATCACGTTTTACAAGTTTCGAAATTCGCGCGAAATTTTCCAGTTGAAAATCCTTTTATGTTAATAAAGACCAAAATAAATGGATAACAGCAACCGCCATAAACATTTAATTTATGTAGAGAATATAAAAAAAAATTTAGATTTATTTGGGTTATATGCATATTCCCTATTGAATGGATACGTAAATAAGTAGAATTATCGAATTGTGGGAAAGAGAATCCTCGGGTAATTCATGAAAGATTAATGCATCCTCCACGAACCACTGTTTGGTGCGCTTTCTGGTCTAGCGGTATAATTGGACCCTTCTTCTTTAAGGACGAGGCTGGAACTGCACTAACAGTAAACAGCCAACGTTATCGTGCAATGTTAATGGAGTTTTTGTATCCCGAATTAGACCGTATCAGTGTGGAAAACATACGGTTTCAGCAGAACGGCGCGAATTTTTACACTGCGCATTAAACTATGGACCAGTTACATCTTAAATTTCCTGGTTCTTGAAAGCATACGTACGACTTACCCAAAAATCCAAATGGCCCAACTCTATAATTTGGTATTACGACAACTATGTCTTCGTCCATCCAGTATTGAGGCCACCAATTGGCACATCCATTTATAAAGCCACCTCCATAAATCCAGAATATTACTGGGAGCTTGGTTAAATTTTTTGCCTAAAATAAACCCAAGAATATTCGAAAAGAAATAAAAATAAATATCAAACATAGTTTTTGTTTTATAATGTATATTTAACAAAAGATTTCTTCAGAGCTGAAATAATATAGTTGTTATTTTTAACAGAAAAACAGATATGATATACCCATATTAGGCAGAAAGAACAAAATTTTCACCCAGTAGTACAATTACAGAGGCGTACTATAAAATATTAAAAAACAAAATAATGTTTTTGTGATGACGTCAAAATTGTGGCTCATAAGCACTAGCTGCATCCGTAACAGTATGCACAATTTGAACTGGTCTTTATTCAGGCTTTAAGTTTTTTAGCTTTATTTGTATTTGCTTACCACATTGAGCATCGGAGTAAACACATTCAAATGAAGACAGTCTTCATTTTCTTCCTCAAAATCATAAACTACTGAGTAACAGCAGTGTTTCAGTTCAGTTGTTTCTAAAATACCATCCCAGTTATCTGGAAGCTCCGGTGCCTTAAAAAAGTAAAGAAAAGTATTAATTTTTGTTTATCTTCTTTAGACATGTGTCTTTTTATGGTCACTCAGTTGACTCCTCAACAGACTAGATAATTTAAGAAATCCTCAGCATCAAACCGGAGTAAGGTCGAATTTGTCAGGGTTTACATTGACAATTGTATGAATAAGGAAACTAAGTTTTGTACTAGGAATTTTATTCTTAATTTTCTTTTGGAAATTTATAAATAAAAAGACAACTGAAGTAAGTATTTTCCACAATAATTGAATTAAATTCATTTAAGCAACAAATGCCAAGACAAATCATTTAGAAACCAAGTAAAAATAATAGAGTAACTCATAAGCTTTTAATAACCCGACAAAGGATTTTCTAAAATTAACTGATCCGCTAGAACATCTAAATCTAAAACCGCCTTAGTGAATCTCGGGATTAGTGCATATTTTAAAATTTCATATATTTTTTTATCTCAGACTAGCCATGTAGACTTCAAGCCTAAGTACTGACGTACTGTGGGCATCTGAAAAGAATGGAAAACTAATCTATTGACACGGGATTTAAAGGACTGCAGGTTGGGAGGGGAAGGGAAAACAACTGCGGGCAATTTGTTCCACAATCTGGAGACCCTAGGTATGAATGGGCGAGAGAAGTAGGATGTTCTCGGCTTTTGCACCTGAACAGTAAAGGGATGCAAACGTGTTGTTCTCTTAGGAACGGTCAAGAGGCGAAGTATAGCAGCTAATTCTTCAGAGCAAAATCCGTGGAAGTATCGGTAGAAAAAGGGCTAATCCCCAACAGCGCGGCGATGAGTGAGAGAAGGGAGTTTTATTGTGAGGACTGAGTCATTAATGAGTCGAATGGCTCTCTTTTGGAGGGAATCAAGAATGTTCAGTGTCGAAGATGATGCCGCTTCCCAAATGTGGGAACAGTACCCTAGGTTGGGTCTTATTTGGGAAGCATAGAGAGCGTGTAAGTTGGAGGGGAGAAGTATTTTCTAGCTGGAAAAAGAAAACCAAGCTTTTTAGCTGCTGATGTGGCTATTGAATGTGTTTATGTCAGCTGAGATCATGTGCGAAAGCGATGCCAACAAGATCGAACGTTTCATGGTTCATGTGGATGGTGTATGTACTGTCGGATTTTTTGCGTGACAGGGAGCAAAACCGGATTTTGGAGGCGTTGAACTGAACAAGGTTTTCGGCAGCCCAGTCTAAGATTAATTTAAAATCTTGAGAAAGAGATAGAGATCTGCGTCTATTATCCAGCTCTTGATTCGAGACTTGTGTGGAAAATGAATGTTGGAGTGAAGAGTACTATCGTCAGCGTAATTGGGGATGGGATTGGTAATTGAAGAGGGCAGGTCATTAATGTGAAGAAGAAATAGGGTTGGTGCTAGGGCTTGGGGTACGCCAGTTGTCAACCACAACAGATATGCGCCGATTAGAAAGGAAACTACCGATCCAGGTACCTACATAGTTTAGTAGGAAGACCATAAGAAGGTAGCTTGTTGATAAAAGAATAACGGAAAATACTTAGTTCATAACTTCAAGCTACATGTTTGTTTAGATTTTTGGTAAAAATATTTTATACCTTATTATTAATAATTTATGTTTACACTTTATTAAATCAAAATTAGAAGTATATAGATAACCCCAATCTTACATATATTATTTTCATACCTGGAATCTTAATTTCCCAATGGGTGGTTTCGCAAAGGGAATACCTTCAAATGCCAGATAACTTTTGTTTGTAAAGCTTTGGGCCTCCTTGCCCTGAATTTGTCCATTCGGCAGAGTAACTAAAATTTGAGCTGCCTAAAAACATATTTTAAAGGCGCCACCGCATAGATAAATTTCTTATACACAACCTCGAAATTGAATGACTTTATTTATGTATAGTCCTGGTCAGAATAAAGTTTCACTTCAATTGCTTTTTCCTTATGGTTAATGAAACTGTTTATTGGTCACGACTGTACCTGATATCTACTAGCAATTCATTCGCAGCTTTATCCGCGTATTGTCTGTTTCTAAGCGGAAAGAATTTTGGGGTGACTGCTGAATTTAATACCTCCTATTTTAATGGCTTGTGAGATATAGGCATTTAAAAAAATATACTCCCATTTTGCCCCCTTAGAAGTTGAATTTTGGAGAACGGCCACGCATGTGTTTGCTATTTCCAATACTTCTATATGCTGAATATCACATAGTCACCCTCAGTGATTGATGATATATCTTCATATATCTTTAGCGGCTTGTGAGATAAAGGCTTTCCTTTTAAAACTCCTTTTTTACCCCTTTAGAGGCCGATTTAAAAAAAAGAACTGACGGATATGTGTTTATTTTTTTTTTGTGAGGAGTATACGTTAAATTTAATATCTCCGCGTTTTACCGATAGTGAAATATCACGTTTTCTTAAAAAAAAAATTCACCCCCCTTCTCAGCCTCTTAGGGGTTGAATTTAAAAAATCCTTTTTTCCCTTTCCTGCATCATTAACGAAGTATATTGTCCAAATTTAGCGGCTTGCGATAGGCATGGATACTTGTCTATCTGACCCAATTATTTCTTATATACAGGGTGTCCGAGAAGTTCTAGTATCTATTCTTATTTCTTTTTTGAATATCTTTAAAGTGAGGTACCACACGGCATGTGATTGCTCAGCACAAGGCATTTTTGACCGCAACTCCCTAGCGTCACCTTCAAGGCGGTTGAAAAAGTTAAATTACATAAAAAAATAGATTTATTAAGCAATAAGGTACGCCTAAAATTTGGAGTTTCTATCTTTACTAATAGCAAACACATTTGCCCATACTAAGACTTTTCGGACAGCCTATATAGATACAGACTTCTTTTTATGAAAACTTAGCTACTAAAATCAGTCACTAATGTAAAAATACCGGCTGTTTTACAATACTTACCGCACCGATACTAAATAAAAGCACAAAAAATAACTTCATTTTGTATCACTGTCGAATTGAATGGCACTCATTGGCTTAGTTATTATTCATTAATTTAAAAAATTGAAGTACCTAAATGACGCAAGTATAAATCACTTAGTCTGCTTCAATATCTGTAAAGCATCCTTTAAAGATACTTAAGTGGATAATATAATCGCAATATCAAAACTAGAAATTATTTTAGTAACAAAGCGTGTAACTAAACTATTTTACAAGGATAATCAGTTTCATTTCAAATTTCTCAAACGTTTCAATTTGCCAAAAGATTTTTGTTACAAACTAAATTATTTTATGTATCTGTGTACCTACTGCTTAAGATAACAAAAATAAAAAGTCGAGTAGACGGTAAATAATATAATAAATAAAACTACAGCATATAATTTATCATTTCTTTATTTTTATTCAAACATTTTTTTAAACCAACGACATCGTAACAAAAATGTCTGTGTTGTCAAATTATGCTCTATCTCAAGACCGAGCACAAAAAAATAGCAAACCCTAGTTGAACACATTAATTTGGACCCTTATGACAATTTCTGTTTAATTTCTATTTTTTGTTGTACGACTAACCTTAAAAGTGTACTTAACATCTTGGAGATAATATAACACACGGTAAAAATAACTAATGTCACAAAGGCAATTACATCAAGTAGGAAATATTGGTAAAAAGGCATGTTAATAGCTGGTGACCTCATATGATCTCCTCCCTTGTGCCTGGCAATATGTTCCACCCAGTATATTGCAGTATCTAAGGGAGAAAGCGGTCTATCTCGGAAACGTGAGGACAAGGCTTTTGCATTTTTCTGAAACCTAAAAATGAATATCATAGCTGAACGTAACTGAAAATTAGTAAGGAAAGATAATATAGATATAGAGAATGGTACGATACATAGTCAGTTACGTTCAAGTTCACTAAAAAGGTTTACGATTTGGTACTGGTTTAGATCAAGATCTTCTAGTAACTAGTTGATCAGTTATGTTTTGACAAGTTTTTTCCTGTCATCTCTATATATAAAAGAATAAGCTGACTGACGTATCAACGCAAAGCCCACACCGCTGGTTCTGGAAACTTGAAATTTTGCACAGAGGCTTATTACATAACGTCGGCATGCACTAGGGAAGGGTTTTTCAACATTCAACCCCTAAGGGGGTTAAACAGGTTTCAAAATTTGTACGGAGAAAAAATATTAGACGGTCCTATTAACTTAAAATCGCATAGAAGTACTCTAAAAAATACCTAAATGTTTAAACACGTGTTTTTCAGTTTTTAATAACTTTAACAACTTTAAGTAGAGAATTAAGGTCGTTAATAGAACACCTATACTTACTGGGGATTGAGCACTGTGCGTAAAGACTCTAGTATCGTCGCCTCTGTTGCGTCATGAAGATACAAAATAACTCCAGCACCGCTGTTTTCCACTGCATGAGCATTATGCCTTTGGTCTCCGAATTGAGGCATTACAATAATAGGAACTCCGCAGTGAACAGCCTCTGTAGTTCCCAGAAGACCACCATGAGCTATATAAACTTTTACATTTGGATGACCTAAAAATAAATGTATTTTTTAATATAACAAAATTACCATATTAAATTCATATTTTTAAAAGATTTCTTGATTTCAGTTTTGCTAGAGTTAAGACTATGGAAAGCATGAAAAGTTACATCTGCCGGAGTTTTCCCGATAGACTGGTAGGAGAGAAAAATTACCTTAGGTTTCATGTTGTAAATGTATTATGGATCAATTTTTTTCTGTAAAATGACAAAAACTACAAAGGTTTCTTTGATTTTCATAATTTGAGTGTCTGCAAACGTTAATTCGTAATCGCTACAAAAGAGCGAGAAAAGTTATTTTGGGAAGGAAATATAGCCAAACTATCTGTGTTTATCCTGCCCAAAGTATCCTGAGAACGCATTCTCATGAAAATCCGATAGGTGATTATAATGATATTTTCACATATGAGGACTGCCTTTCCAAAGCGTTGTATGTGCCATTTCATGATTGTACAGGATTGTAGAGGAGAGTCAAAAAACTAAATTTGGAATTCCAAAACTCTGTAAGTGCCAGTCACCTTTGCACATAACGTTTTATGTCCACTAATCTGGCTTTATGGCATCCAGCTTTGGGGCTGCACCAAGAAAAGAAATATTAAAATTATGCAGACTTTTCAAAACAAGGTGCTGCATAGCATGGTAAATGCGCCTTGGTACTTCCGCAACACGGATATGCATCGGGATCTTGGCATTCCCTATGTCAAAGAAGAAATAAAGAGGTTCGCTGGCAAGCATGAAGCCAGATTACATCAGCATGTTAACGTGGAGGCCATCTATCTACCGGACAACCAGAACTTGCTACGAAGGCTGAAGAGAACCAAGCCCTATGAACTAGTACGTGCTTGTGTAATAAAAGTAGAGTAAAAGTGCGATTAGTGATTTACCCGTTGGAAGTAACCTTAGGACATCATTGGATGAATTTAGCATGAAAAGTACTCAATGTTAAGATGTATCACAGAAAAATTAATGATTGATCAAGCTTGATCAGTTTTAATCTAATTTAAACAAAAAAAATATTTAAACAAAAATAAACCTGAGTGGAAAGTTTTCGATGGGCCACCCTGTATAATTGCGATATTGGCCATGACAAGTTTATTTTAACCTAACATACAGGGTAGACATTTTATTTTTAAAATATTAGATACGAGTCAGATAATTTAAAAAAATAATCCTAATTTCGGACTTTCCACATTAGAATCTTTTATTTTTATTACCTACTTCATTTCAGAAAAGAAGTTTCATTGCATTTTTGTTTCACACACTGTAAAAAAAAATGATTAAATTTTAAATCAAATTCAACCCAATTTTGACTAAATCCAGGTCCACGCCAGATTGATTGAAAAAATTAACACTGCATATTGATTAAATCGAAGGATCTGTGATTAAATTTTCTTATTCAAAATTGATTAACCTAACAATTAATTCTGATTACATCTAAATCAATTTTTATTAAAATTTTCTTCCTTAATGATTAAATTTCCATAATACTCTAATCATTTTTTATTAAATCTTAAATCCAATGTGATTGATATGCAATCATCAGTAGCACCGCCCTTCCCCTCTCCGCCCTATAAAGTACCTGATTAGGGCGTCGATTTTATTTATTAAATGACAATACTATAATACATAAGAAAAGGGAACACATTAGAGAACAAACAGATGAAATTATATAAAAGATAGGTAATGCATATGGGACAAACAATTCCCAAAGCATGGGAATTGTTTGTCCCATATCATAAACAAAAATCCGGGGAGGTGAGGCGTGGACCTGGATTTAGTCAAAATTGGGTTGAATTTGATTTAAAATTTAATAATTTTTTTTTACAGTGTAAAAGTTGAAAATAATTATATGAAGTAAAAACACGAAAATTATTTACTCATCTGTACATAAATACATAAAACACTAATGAAGACCTGGCATGACAAATCTTTTCTTTGAAAATACATGGAAAATAACTTACATTGGTGCATGAGTTCCTCCAAGGGATTGGATTCAAGATCTGAGATTTTTGCGTATTTCTTTTGTTTTTGAAACATAATTTCACCAACATGATGTAACAACAAAGTTTTTAAAAGAATATTCGTAAAATTTTAGAACAGGTTAACCACTTCATTCGTTATAACCTCACATTGCACATTGCACTACCACAGAAACCGCCATACCTACTGCCGATTAAATGGAATTTTTGCAGATTGCAGCGGGGTGGATGGATATCGGTACTCCCTGGTGATTAAAAGGTTGCGTACTGCGCATGTGTTGGCGGCTTGGTTTAGAAGTTTGAGTATTTTTTAGTCAGTAGGTGATTGATACTGATTATTGTGATTGTTTTAACAAGGAAATATGATTTAAAATGTTTGTCTTTTTTATGCATTTGATCAGTATCGATTTAAAGTAATCGAGAATGAGTAATTTGTTTGAATCATAACGAAGATTATGAAACTGATTTAGAAAATAATTACAAATTAAATCAAAAAATTTAATCCGGCCAATAAAATCAGACATCTCTTGTGGTTAATCAACTGGATTTTTTACTGTGCACGACAGAGCATATGAGTATATTAAGTAATATAGCTTGCAAAAAGGGAATATAATCAACTATGCAAAACGTACACAAAATATCAAACTGCGGCATCCACTTGCCGATCATGACGTTGTCCGGCTTGTCTTGCATGGTGTCATTTTCCCATTTCCACAGCACCCTTTGAGGAAGTCTGGCGAACGCCCTAGTAAACGCCCTTCGCTGCTCCTCTGGAAACGTGTCACCTTTGATCATGGATCCAAGACTGAAGTAGATTACTCCGGAATCTGAATTATTTATCCAGGTTTCTATGGCCTGAAATAGAGAGAGACAATATGGTCGAATTTTTACATGTATCGATACAACAATGTAGCAAGACCCTAGGTTCAACAGCCATCATTATAGTGCAGTTTTCAGGTTAAAGTAACTGGTCGCTGTTCGCTCCTCAACTATTAATTTGGTTTAGTTTTAATTTTAGTTTAATTTTAATTTAAAAGACCCTTAATATCTAATTTAATTCTTCGCGGGTGAATTTAAAGAATTCACGGAAGTCCATAGTTGAGATCCCACGGGATTTGGTGACAGTGTCCGAAGTACGGCTGGAACAGAATACGACGAATATCGGTACAATACTTTTGTGCGTGCACCATTATCCTTTTTCTCGCTTTTCGCTATTGCCTCACTTAGGGCACCATTTTTCCCCTCCACTCTGCCTTCATAGAAGACCCCCACAAGGCCAACAAGGGTAAGTGGTTTTTCAACTATCGCAAAGTCCGCCTTCCTAATTTTTATTCTATTTTGTAATTATATTTTCTTATAATTAAACAGTAACTATATTGAAATGTTACAAAAATTGCACAATTAAGACAAAACTATATCTAAAATATTTTTATCTGCTGACTCTCAGAAAAACAACCACAATTTGGGAACCACTGCTCCAATCTGCTCCATATAATGTCATAAAAACAAAAAAATTAGCTAGGAGGCCCATTAAAATATTAATTTAATTTATTACCTTTGGCAGTTTCTGTGGCCGTCTTTTGCTAACATGTAATCCTCCCACTTCGACAATGGCAGGTGTTAAAGGTCTAACTCCATGTAACGTGTGGTGAGCGTTTACAAGAATAAGACTAGCATTATGAGGATCTGCAGCTTCGTGTCCTGTGTACTTTCTGGACCATTCATGTCCAGGTTTCTCCATAAAATACTTGTAACTACAATACAGGACAATACGCTAATTTTTTGTTTTAATAAAATGGGTTTTGCTCTATATTCATAATAATCAGAAATTAGTAAATTGATAAAAAATTATTTTTTCTTTAAGATACAAATTGTATTACACTTATCTCATCTCTCTCCTTCTGGATTGTACTTACAGAAAATTGTCAAGAACTTGAAGAAGTGTGTTTTCTACTCTGGCAAAAAATGACATGGGGCTTTTATATCCCATAAAAATAACTTGATTATAGGCTGGATTCTGTGGAGCCCCAAACCATTTCAGGTGCCATGGAAATACAGGGCCAGAAGTCAGACCTAGAAAAATCATTATTAGGAATAACTAAGTCTGATTAGAAAATCTTAATGTTATTGTAAGTGTAACAAAATTTGAGTTAGATCCTGTTTGATAAAATGTACATTATGCAAATTTTGTTAAAAATTTTAAAAAAATTCAAAATATTCCTTAACACCCTGTATTTATACAATTTGTTTAGCTATTATGATTAGTTACCTACCAATAAAAGGTGCCTTATATCTGGTAATAATACCATAATAACAGTTGGTATTAAAAAATTCCGTCAATATAACATCAAACTGGTGCTCCTCCTTTATAAAATTTTGTACATTCGGATGTTGCAAATCTTTTGGGCAGCTCATTTCAGCAAAGTCGGAAATCAGTTTCGGCTGCAAGTAGAATCCTATTCGAGATATCTTGTGATCGAGAGTCATTACATGGGTCATTGGAACTCCGTCGCTCATTGGAATATGCTAAAATTTAATAAAAATTAGACCAGATTACCTAATTCCTTAACCTCTAAGTTTTTAATTCCTATTTTTTCGTTATTTTTTTTATTATAATATGCAGCAGCAATATACACGATCGACACGTTATAAATATCACTAAGGTATGTACAGGGTGTCCAATTTTCGACACTTTTAATGGGTATCTCGGTTATCTTTCAAGATAGGGAGCTGCGGTTTTCGCAATGCTGTGCTACTTCTTCGTGAAACGTGATGCTACAAACAGAATTTTCATAGCCCCCTTCGTTTCTCTCAAGCATCCCTCGTATCTCAGTTGCCTTTTAACTTATCGGTAAGGTAAAAACTGAATATTATATAGTGTTTTGCGTAGAATCCAGTAGCATAGCCAATTTTTTCTAGAAAACAACGAATTTGAAGATAAAACCAAAGTTGCGTTTCTTGGGATACCCTGTATATTTTGTCTTCATTCGATTCCTTTTTTCATAAGCTTTTTAAAAATATATAATTGTTTGTATATATCTATTGGAAAAACTTCCGAATTTTACAATTTAAAAAAAAAGATATAATATTTCATAGTAGGTCATGATATAATGATTTGAAACATATAAATAGAGACTTAACTAACATTGAGGATTATTTTCAAAATTTTAAATTCCAATAGCACAACTGAATCAAACTTTGAATAAAAAAATTTACTGTTCCAAACAAATGTAGATAAATCAGAAAACAGATGTTTTTTAGTAAATTTAAAATGTAAATGTAAAAGTTTTTTGTTTGTTTTTTGTTATAAACTACAAAAGTTGCTCATAATTGTTATCGTTTTCTCTAACATAAAACTCGCACATTTTACTTATTAAGCGTGTGGTATAGTAAAAAAGTGGGTAGTAAAATTTTTTAGTTAAATTATCCTAGTAATTGTACTCAAAATACTATTTTTGGCTTTGTAGTTATGCAGTAAAAAATATATATATGCATATTTCTTATTCTGTATGTTATGAACTTTTTATTAGAAATAAGCAAATACGAGTTGAAACGTTTGATAAAACCAACCAAGCCTTAAAAGACTGGAATGGGGATGCATTTTTTTAAATGCCTGTATATTTAAAATTTCCGAAGTGTGAGATGTTAAAACACTTGACCGTTTCTTCGAAGTCAACCTCTCAGGGGGTGAAAGAGGGGTGAATTTTTTGAAAAAAAGCCTTTGGTCCACAGATCATTAAAATATAAGGGTGAAGCGCCAGTGTAAAATAATACAGGTGATTCGTACTTACCCTGACGTTTTTATGCGGCTTAATGGGCACATGACTTAAAATCGTTATATTGTGTCCTCTAGTACCAAGCTCCAGAAAAAATTCTCCAAAAGCATCGTAATGACTTTTTCCCGGATGTCCAAAAATCACCAAAATATTGTAAGATTCACCGAGTTTAAAATTTGTGTTCACAGTCAATAGAAACAATAAAAAATATTTAAAAGTCATATCGGTAGCGTATCAGTTTGACTTCTGGTTAGCAATGTCAGTTTATTGGATTACAATTGAATTTTACTTTATATACTCGTATACATGAAATTATCTTAAAGTAATCATTACATAATGGATAATTTTGGATTCGAATATGCCTAATAATGTAGGTTATTAATTTAAATTTATATCTTTTTTTTCTGATGTGGATATTTCTACAGCTTTTAGTCGACACGAATTTACTATCTGGTTAAATGATCATACTTATGATCAAACTAGTTACTAATATATATATATATATATATATATATATATATATATATATATATATATATATATATATATATATATATATATATACAGTGTGTCTACATAAGTTGGCGGCATATGGGAAACTTTTTTATTATTAATTTTACGAAAAAAAGTTATTCTTTATAAAAAGTTCTGCATGCTCCAAAACCTAAAATGCAACCATCAGATATCAAATTTTATCAGTCGTATACGAGGTTTGTCAAAAAATGTGATTTTTACTCAAGAGTAAAGTACCTTTATTTTCGACAATATCGAAAATTATTATAAAGAAAAGATGTTTAGAATTAAAAATAACTTTAAAATATTCAACATTGTTTATTTACATTAAAAAACAATTTTTTTCGACATTTTCTCTGCGATAACGTTGACAATTGAAGTGTGCACATTAATGCATTACATTTACTAAATTAACAATCTCAATTGTCTCTTCCAGGCTTAATGTTTTTGGCATTTCTACCTTTCCGTAAACAAATACGTCTGTCAAACATAAAACTGTACAATACGGATCTCTAAAAACTATGAAAAACACTGTTAGACTGCCTAAAAAAAGTGTTTATACCGTGCTACTTTTTAAAATACGATTGTTGACTTTTTTTCGAATTTTCGATGTTTTGACAGTTCTCAAATCCTACTTCAAATACCACTTTTGCCAGTGCCAGTGCATGCCAGTGCATCCTAGATTAATTATGCGTTAATGTGCAAACTTAAATTTTCAACGTTATCGCAGAGAAAATGTCGAAAAAAATAGTTTTTTAACGTAAATAAACAATGTTGAATATTTCAAAGTTATTTTTAATTCTAAACGTCTTTTCTTTATAATAACTTTCGATATTGTCGAAAATAAATGTACTTTACTCTTGAGCAAAAAACACATTTTTTGACAAACCTCGTATACGACTGATAAAATTTGATATCTGATGGTTGCATTTTAGGTTTTGGACCATGCAGAACTTTTTATAAAGAATAACTTTTTTCGTAAAATTGACAATAAAAAAGTTTCCCATATGCCGCCAACTTACGTAGACACACTGTATATATATATATATATATATATATATATATATATATATATATATATATATATATATATATATATATATATATATATATATATATATATATGCACTTTTTGTATATCTCAACCATTTTTTAGCGTTTTGCATATTTCTGAAAAACAAAGTATTATCGTGCATACTAAGGACTTTTAAAAATATATCAAAGATTATGAATGTCCACTTTTATTAGCACATCTAATATTTTGGGGGTTTTGGGATTTCCCAGGTGCCAATAAAGTACCGATAGTGCAATAAAATTATAAAGAAGGTCATAAAAAGGTCTAAGTGAGATTCCCAAATAATTTGTTAGAAGTTAGGTACCTGAACTACGATAATAATTCGTAAATATTTTATTTGTAACATTTAGTGTGTAAAGAAATGTTCAAAATATACCGTTGGCTTTTACTGCCATAAATCAACTACCTGATTGAACCCCATTGTGTTGATCCCAAGATCTTTAAACTGCAATGAATGGGCGCAGGGGTGGATTTTGTTTTTAGGTATATGCATACATATTCTCTTATTTCAAAATTATTTATTCATGTTAATATACCTACACAGCACTTACATACGTCAAAAATCCAATAAAACAAATACAATCATAATAAGTCTAAAATACATCTAAAATACACAAGAAAATACATTATCAAACAATACTACATTCAATAAATTATTTATAAAGAGACAAATTATTGGAAAAGCCTAATTTTTAATGATTTTAATGTGGGTACAGATTGTTCTTCATACATAGCATAAATTTTTCTTCTTAATAGGTCCTTATCACTCTCGTCTATACTTCTTAATTGGCCAACGTCGTTTCGTTGTTTTCTTGCATTAATAGGTTCCATTGTTATGTCCTTTATTTAGCTAAAGCACTAGTTTCTGCTAAAGCAGCATTTTTATTCAAACCCCTTCTTAGTAAAGATGAATATACATTTTTGACTATTTCTTTCGCATCGGGTGATAAATGCTTTCTTTTTAAAGATACACTACTAGCTGCACCATCAGCATGAGTCCATGGACGCCACATTATACTTAAAAAATAGTTTAACTAAGCAAACTAAATAGTTAAAATGAAAAGACAAAATTAGGGCACACAACTCGCACCTCACACAGGAAAGCTAAAAAGGTGACTGAAGGTGCCTTAATAAAATATCATTATATATTATTAATATTAAGTGCTTAAGTTACAGGTAATTAATTTAATTACCTGTAAAAATTTAATTTTAACCATTTTTTTCCTAAAATGAATTGGAAAATAATAATCTTAACAATTGGTATAATAAAAATGTCGCAGGTAAAATATTAAGGGCCAGCCCTGTCTGAAAGGGATGGACATTTATGAGCTTTTATAGCCTAAGACATCATTAAGGATTTATTGCAGTCAAAAAGCCAACGGTATATTTTGAACATTTCTACTATGGTTTAGTTTAGAAATAGAGCCGTGTTTGAAATTATCGCGAGTGAAGTCGCTAATATTCTTTTGTTGTTCAGAATATCCAAAATGAAAACTTCTTTGTGGAATAAAAATTCTCCTGAGTTGGAGCTTAACGGGGATAAAGTGTTTTTCAAAGCTTGCGCCAAAATTCTTTTCTGTGGAAAAAAGGTCCAGGTGGATCGACACAGTGAGACAGAAATGCATCAAGCAAAGTTGCAAAAAATGAAATTTGGGCTAGTTCAACAGTCTGTTAAAATCTCATTTCAAAATGCTGGGGATAAAACAGAAAGTGAAAAGAAAGTGTTTAACCAAGATTTGTGCAGAGCTTTTGTCGCAGCAAACATTCCTTTAAAAAATTACAAAATTCACAGCTAAGAGAATTTCTACAAAAATATTGTAACTATAATAATATCCCAGATGAATCCATATTAACAAAGACGAATGCGAATGCAGTATATGAAAGTGTACCAGAGCAAACTAAACTTTCACTAGGCGATAACAATTTCTATATCATTGTTGACGAAAGTACTGATGCTTGTGGTCGATATATCATACATTTTACAGTTGGAGCCCTAAAAGAGGGTGAACCAGGAAAACCGTACTTAATAGCTTCAAAAGAGTTAGACAAAACTAATTAATTTATTATAATTAGGATGTATTAATGGATTTTGTTTTTCCAGCGACAAAGTGTTCGTTTTCCCGAAACACTAAAAATGATTTTTTTACTAAAAGAAATATTTTTAAGATTTTTGTTACGAAGCTTAAGGTCGGAGTCTTGTAAAAAGTAACTGAATATTGTGATTATCAAACGACATTAAAATATACACTTTTTTTATTTGTTGATTTTAAAGAGTAATATACAAGAATAACACGAAGCCATGTAATCCCAAAAAAAAACGTATTAATTGTTCAGATACTACTAATTATAATAGATGTCCTAAATCTAGTGAACATAATTTAGTAACGCATTTGGGCCAATTATTAATTTTATCTCATTAATTTCCAGATTTTACCACCAGCATTTATCTTTTATCCTTGTCATATATGCAATGAAAGATCCAATACACAAATACAATACACACTCATCTAAAAAAAGGCGCGATAAAAAGATGCAGACTCACACTGTTTGTTTGCATATTTTCAACACTTGAACTTAAACTAAACTGACCGATGCAAAAACTGCTAATTTGTAAATCAGGGGGTCATGGCATGTGCTAGAGATGCATTGTCATTGTACACTATAATCTTTCCTTGGAAATGTACCACATATTTTTTTTGATTTATGGTTATAAAGGATCCACAGGATCCGTAATATGATTACATGTAATTATTTTACTATAATATACCTTAAACATTTTTAGTTTTTGTAAAGGGTTTCTCAAAATGAACGCTAATTTTAATTTGTAAATAAAACACATTTATTTTTTAAAAAGTGCTGATATTCTACAATTATCAACAGAGTACACATATCACTATTCAGTGTGAAATACAATATCGGACAAATGCCCATCGCGGCTTTGCTTGATAAAATTTTTTGATATTTTCGCATAATTGCAGCCGAATTTCATCAATGACGCGTCGAATTTCGTTTATCAGAAGTACAGAATTATTACAGGTTTGTTGGCATAGACACGACATTTCAGAAAACACCATAGAGAGAAGTCGCCATTGCGAGATATGACTCCACCAGGAAATTTAAGATCCAACAAGTCCATATACTCCAATCAAATGATCGGAAAAAAGGGGCTTATTAAACATTTTGGGTAGGCAGCAATCTTTTTTTGGATATATAGAGAAGTCATTGGTGAGTGCAAATCTCGGTTTCCAGGATTCCACTCCTCCCCATTTGGCCGCCATATTGAAAAGAAGGGTACTTTTTTGGCAATATCTCTGTAACCGTAAGCCGCACAAAAATCTTATATCGATATAACAAAATCGGTTTGGAATAGTTTGATAGAAATTTTGCAACATAACAAGGCGACAGAGAGGCATTTTTTCAAATATGATTGACATTTACTCTTTCCCTCCATATTTTGAAGGAAGGGTTGGAAAGTTTAAAATGTCAAATGGAAAGATATTTTTTTGGAAAATTTGATTTTTCATCAAAATCTGCGTGTGAAGGCAGAAAATTATTGCATTTTTGAATAAATAAATATAGTAAAATCTTACATAGCATACCATAAGATTAACGACGCGACGATCATGCTTTAAAAAGTGTTCGAAATGGCCTCCATCTGCATCAAAACCTTTTCAAATTCTTTTTTGACTAATGCATGTATGTATAGTTATTGACAATTATAACTTTCAGGTTTAAATAGAAACGCAATGCATATCTGCAGGTTTAGGTTGTCATTAGCTATACATGCGTGTTGAATACGGTGTTTTATGTTTTCTGGTGTGGTTAGTGCTATAGCCAGTTCTTTTATAAAAATAACAAATTCAAAAATATCAGAAAATATATTAAGAGCGCCTAAAATTACATTTTTTGTTCTGTGCAATCCAGGCAAAATCAAAATCATGTAAGAACTCTCAGTCGTTAATTATAATTTAATTTAATCTGCCTACAGCGCATAATACTACGTATAAATATATCTTATCACAACCAATCTCAAAATAAGTATCCTCGAGATCCGTCTGAAAAAATTGGAATTCACTTTTATCATTTGTAAAATTGCTGTCTGGTCGAATTTGTTTTATTTTAACCAATTAGAAACCGTAATGGTGATGGCACTTATTGTGCTTACTAATAATAAAACCTGATTAGTTCTTAATTATTTGTATTTTTTGAAAAATATTTTTCAAATTGAAAATTTTTCCTGCGACTTCTAATACTGTTAGAAACATTTCATATACTTTTTTTTATTTTACCTTATTATAATAATTGTCCTCTATACACTTATTGTTAAGTAAACGATATATGCTCAGATTACGCCAAACCTTTGATAAAATCTCACGTGATGTCTTTGTGCAACCACAATAGCAGGACTTTGAATTATGCCAAATGTAGTTAAGTTTATTATGCTCTGCTTATTTAACAAAGCCAAAGAGTAATACAATGTTATTTACTAGTGAGAAAGAAAAGGCCTCATGCTCAAAGGTACTCATGCAATTGAATAAAAATACACTTTTCTTTCATATAAAAACCTATAGGCAAATAACTGATCATTTAGCGACGTATAACTTCGCTGGTCGGAACATTCTCCGTCAGCTCACTCAGGCTAAACGACGTCTGGCACGGTTAGTACTTGGATGGAGAAGGGGCGTTCTACCGAGACCTTACTTCCATCTTACTGTAAACTATTTCGATGGGATGCTGGTTCATTTCATCTTTTTGCGCAATCTCTGTCAGTTGCTTCTTGTAGACATTAAAATACATCAATTTTCGTTAGAAACTATGTACATTTATTTGCTTACATAATTACACAACACAACTCCTGATTCTGACAGTTGTAATAAGAATATTAATTTTTACATGACAGTTACGAGATATTATTTCGTTACATGACTCTGGGGTGAGAGTTCTTTGAGCAATGGAGGCTCGAAAGCGGTTTGAAGTGTTACGTAAAATGGTTAATTCAGCTCGAAGGACCAAAAATGGTTAATCCGGCTCTGATGGCCTGCGGAAGTATTGAGATAAGGAGGTACTATGTCCCGCAAGGTCCATGCCTGGTTAGAAATGAGGGGTTCCGGGATACTGATGACTACACAGAAAAAAAAGAAAAGATTGGATCAATAGTTCCATGAATGTTAACGTCCACATGGTTGATTGAATTAAAAAACTGTTAGAAGAAAATTTATTTCGATATTAAGACGAAATTCAAAATTTGTTAAACTTTATTTGTTCATCTAACAGATATGCTCTTGATTAAATATCTCTTTTTGCTTAAACTAACCGCCTTGGAGTATAATACCATAAGGTAATACTTCATTGGACTGTTTTTGTCTGTCAAGTCAATTAACAAAAGTTAACATTTTCTGATGTTTTATTTAATTCCCAAAAACCATTGCTTGTATTTAATATTCACAAACTGTTAAATTAAAGTTTTTTTCTATGATTTCAACAGTTTATTTTCTTCGGTGTAGAAAGAGTTTAACAGGACTTTGCCTTGTTATTTCTTACTTCTAGCACTGACGGCCAGAAGTAGTATTGAGATGAGGTGGTGCTGTGACCCGAATGGCATTGGACCGAAAGTTCTTTGAGCTCTGAAGGCGCGAAAGAGAAATGGGGAAGTTCTGTGACCTGAGAACAAAACTTTGCCTGGAGAAATGGGTGCTGACGACCCAAGAGAGAGAGAGAAAGAGAGAGAGAGAGAGAGAAAGGACTTTTCCCGCAATTACTACTTTTTACACTGACTTTGACCGTGTCTGGTCAGACACTTGAGCGACTCTTCACCGCTGAGTAACTTTGATAATTAACTGTCGCTCCGAACGGCAGCTCGAAGTTCAAATGAAATATTGCCACCCCTCGCGGAATCCGCCTGAAATGGTTGACCAATTAAGAGTTAATTTGGCGATGACGCAAAATTTGAATGCCAATTATGTTTAAGCAGATATTATTTTATATGTTAGAAAGATGAAAGGGACGGAGCGTTGATACCTTGGTACGACGACGAAGACGAAAGGGCATGGATATCGGTAGCCATGGTTGGCTCTTTTTTTATGCATTTGAATAATTATATCTTTAGAACGCTAAAGCAATAAAAGTGAAAGATAAGAGGTTTCCTAACGGAACTAGGCTTTGCAATTTCGCCGACAAAGGTGCCGGTTTAGAATAGAAATAAATTAAGGGAAGATTTTATTTTGATTTCTGTTCCGAAATATGCTTTGTTTGTAGTCGACTACTGCGTATTTAAAATAAAAGTTAAATAGACAAGAAATGCAAGCTTGAATTTTATTATTTGCAAGGGGTTTTATGCTTTATTGTTTTTTAATATTTAATAGGAAATAAAGACTGAAAAATAGAAACTAAAGGCCCTGTTGGGTTTCTCCAACAGTCACTGTTTGAGAACGCCGTGTCTCACCGCCATAAACAAGGAATGTAGTAGAGGAATTCTTTCTTAGCCGACTTCCGCAGTACACCTACTTTAGATGGTACCTACTTAGGATTCGGTCACCATGAGCTCTCAGAAGGTGAAAAATAAGAGATTAAATTTAATATATTATATCAAGCAATTATATAACAGGCATGGAAATGGGCACCTAACGCACGAGTGCAAGCGCGGAAATCACACGAGGATGTCGAGTGACTTTCCCAGCTAGTTTTGTACAATATTTTTCCCACAATTTAAGACCCACAAAAAGATCACTTTTAATAAATTGCTTTTAACATAATGCATACCTCTGTTGAGCCTTCTGATGTAACAAATCCAAAAAAAAAAAAAAAACAAAAGAAGCTTTTCAAATGCTACTGATTTTCGATATGTTAAGTCAAAAGAATCAAACTGTGTGATATTTTTCTAACACATACGTGTGTTACGAAAATAACATACAGTAAATAAAGGACAAAATAAATAAAGTCACTCCTGTTCGATAAAGTATCTTTGTCGTCAATAGACATTATGACAGACATTTTATAGTATTTTATAATAGATTGCAATATCTATAACTATAAATGTAAATACCATTAAGCTTTTTAGCTTTTTTACTTTAAAATATGATGGACAAAAATAATTTGTTAAACTGAAGTATTTTTAGTTGCGAATTTACCTTAATTTTATTTTCTGCGTAGATCATCTATTCAATGAACACACTACTACGCAAGGTATTATATTTTGTTTACCACTTTCAGTTCCCTAATTTGAAAAACAATAAAAATAGCGTACTTTCGATATGGCCTTTATTAAATTCCGATAAAAAATAATTTGGGTGACAGGCTGCGCTTAATATGTGTCGCCATCAATAACCCGCAGCCCTCAGTTTCTCGATGAAAGCAAAATTGACGTTTGAGCGCTGCATAAAATATGACGGAGGTCTAACTTTGTCCCGATTGAAAGGTTGTCCGCCAGTTGGTTCTATAATAAATTACCATTTTTATTAAATTGTTCTATAAAGGCCCTAATACTTTCGGAAATATAGCAAACAAAGAAATGTAGAAAGAGCAGTGTTATCACTTTGCTTAGTGTTACATTAGAGAAAAATCAAACATTTCTGTATTAAAAAAAGGATTGAAAAACTTAAACCAGACTAGGCAAAATAACAACTGGAAAGTTAGAAATAAGTTGCGTGTCTGATGGGACGTATATTTATTGTTGTATTACAAATTTTTATATACATGCACCTATCCCTTCCCAAGATTTTCCATTAATGTTAGGGTATTACGGGTATTAAGTGAAAGGGTTTGATGAGTAAAATACGATAGGATACGTGACGTCATTCTTAATCTAATATGGATGACGCCACAAGATGGCCGATTCCCTATTTTTTCGCAACGCCCTTAACATTTGTATCAAATTAATGGGTTTGACGAGTAGAATACGATAAGCTATGTGACATCATTCCAAACCCAATATGGCCGATGCTACCAGATGGCGGATTACCTTTTATTGACAATCCCCTTGATGTGGGTATAAAATGAATGGATTTGACGAGTAGAATGCGATAACAGGTAAAATGTCTTGTAATAATGATGCATTATCAGAAATGCATAGGTTAAGACGTAACTAAAAATTTAAAAATAAAACTTGTGTAAAAATACTTTTTAAAAACAAGGTTTTATTATTTGTACTAAAATGAAAAAAAAATAAGTATAGTTTTTTCATTGTGGCAAAGCTGAATGCTATTTATGTATAAGTAGACGTAGTTCGCGTGGGTGGATTCTAATAAAAGTAGTATCAAAGTGATCACTGAAACAGATATAATATATTACGTTAAATTTATTGTCTTAGAAGCTTGTCACGTGCATAGAAAAGAAAAAAATGCATACTTAGGTACTTACAATTCCTGCCAAGCAAAATTAATGCCTGTATGAACTTTTCTCTCAAAACAAGCTTTTAAGACAATAAGCTTAAAATATGTGTTTCAGTGATAACTTTGATACTACTTTTATTAGGATGCGTCCCCGCAGAGGCGAATCCTAGATTTAGAAAGGGGGTGGGGGCTAGACTTAAAGTGTTTCTAAGACTTACACATTTACCCCCAAATTTACAAAGAAGTTTTAAGACTTATGGTTTAAAAAAAGGTCTTAGTAATTAATTATGATACAAAATATATATTTATTGACAGAACATTCTTAGCAAACACTAAAAATTATGATGTTATGTTGTTGTTGGCCGGTCACTGGGGGGGGGGGGGGGGACTTCAGCTCCTAAATACCCACCCGTAGATCCGCCACTGCGTCCACGCAAACTACATCCACTTATAAATAGCATCCAGCATTGCCCCAAGGAAAAATCTATACTTATTTTTTTCGTTTTAGTACATCTAAATAATAAATGCTTGTTTCTAAAAAGCATTTTTACACAAGGTTTTATTTTAAATTTGGAAGTCAAGATTGGAAAAAATCTCAGGTGTAGCCATTGCACATAATATAATATAACTCCTGTGATAATATTATGCTTGTTGGAAAAGATTTGAACATAGGGATTTCCTTTAAAGGTTGAAGAATTAGAAGAATGTAAAAACCTTTTCATCAAGTGAATGTACAAGATATTTTGGGTATTATGGGGTAAACTTCTACCCTAAGAAAGTTGACTCGGTTAGTTTTTTCCAGCGAGAAAATAGTTATAAATAATCTCAGACTGTTTTTTTTATTGAAAAGTGTATCGGAAGTGTAAAGATGCGCGGGGGCACTAACCCCCCCCCCCCCCCCCGTTAAATATACGGAGCAGCCTGGTGAATTATGTCTATATTTTGCAATTTTTAAAGATTAGTTTAGTATGTTACTCACTGGTCAGTTTACACGACACTGGTGTAGCTCACTTAAAATGATGAATCTTGCTTGACAAACGCAATTGGAGGCGGACGACTGATAGCGCAAACTGGACGCTACGAAACACTTTGTTAACACTAAAATATGGGGCAACAAGTCGTAAATAATACACTACGAAAAAATATATTTTATGAAATAACATATTAGATCGAGGAGTTGAGAAATTGTTGGCATTTTTCATGTTAAGAGGGAGATATAAAAGGGACGGTATAAAAAATCTAACTGCTGAATTCTTTTTATAAAGAGGTGGCTTTATTGTAGCTTTATGTTATGTGCCGATTAAAATAATACGAAATAACGGCGCGGGAGATGAAGCAGAATTTCATTCAACTTTAATATTAACATTTTAATGAGAGTGTGTTAAAAATACACTCTACAATAATAAAGTAAATAAGGAATCTGCATGTGCTTTTGCATAAATCGTTTGAGGAAGTCATTATAAACCCAAGAAAATTACTAGGATTATTTCACTCATGTGTTAAAAGTCCCGTAAGATGAGTAAAGTTTTTTTTTTAAATTACAGCGATAATTTTTTGACGTTACGTCAATTAAAAAAAATTACACCGAAAATTTTATACCAGTTGTTTTAAGCCAATCAGATGCCTTGTTTTTGACAGGTTGCTATGGCAACAACCCGAATTTTTCGGAAATTTTTTCGGTCACGTGACCTAGTTGAAAAATTAATAAGTGATAATTTCCCTGGCTTGACAGCTGTCACGTGCAGATGTCAGAATAACAACAGAAGCGTAGATTAAGTTTTACAAATAAATAGCCACCTTATATTAAAACACCAAACCTCAAAGCAAAATAAACGCTTGCCAAATTGTCAAAATTTGTATTTTTTTTTTGAAATAATTTTTGGTATAAAATTTTCGTACCGAATCTAACGCAAGCTTGAATTAATCTCCGAAAATTTTTTCTCTTTTGCGAATTTTTATAAAAAAATTTCCCTCGGCTGACGCCTCGGGAAATTTTCAAAAAATTCGCACTTCCAAAAAATTTTCGGAAATAATTCAAGCTCAAGGGAGAGTATAAGTGATAATTTTTTCCTATCATTTTCGCCATCAAAATGTTAGTCACAATTACCACGGCTGTAATTTCTACTATACAATAAATAATAAATAAATTTTAGTCTAATTTAAAAGTAAGGTTTATTGTTTAAATTGTTTAATAAATATTCAATTAATATTTGTTGTGTTTTCATTCGTGAAATAATCCCTAAATACCACTCGAGCAGTTTGTGTTTTCATTCGTGAAATAATCCCCTAAATACCACTCGAGCTTTAAAATTACTGATAATTTTTCACTCTTACGTGTTTTATTTGCAAATTTCACTCGTCCTGCGGACTCGTGAAATTATAGAAAACACGCAATCGTGAAAAATTATCGGTAATTTTTAAGCTCTCGTGGTATTATCCCCGATAATTTAACTAAAATGTTTCTTACTTTTCGATATAATTTATTACAATTTAAAAAGCAGTCATTTGCTCTCCGTGCCAAGGGACACCAGGACATAAGCAAAAATAAGAGTCAATCTACATGTTAACGTAAAGCTTAACCTAGGTAGGTATGCTACATACAAACATATATGAGCATTTTCTCGTATGCCTGTATATATCAATTGATTTACCAAACTGATCGTAATTATTTGTAATACTGAATGCTTAAGAGTGGCAAAATATCAGTCTACAAGACCTAGAGTTGAACAAGTTTGATATGCAACACAAGAAACATCCACATTTCCTTGCGTCACATATCCGTTTTATTTTTGCCTCTTCGCAACACATCAACCAATCAGACGAGGAATTTAACTTCGGAAACAGCGGTGTGCTTTAGACGAATAGCAGGTGGAGAGCCACCTCATTTGCCCTGATTGTTGTTGGTGTTACGGTTGTTTTTTATTATTAAAGTGTACTTTGTGTATAATTATTTTAATTAAACAATGAAATCTATTAAAAAACTACCTCATAAATAATGTATTGTGCCAATGTAAAAAAATACAACTGCAAGTGCCCTGAAAATCGCATATCGTGCGAATTTTGTTAAAACAATTTTTCTCTAACTATAATAGTTTTCGAGATATTTAGGAATTACATGACTAGTTTTGAAAAATCCCCTGTAAATAGGAAACTATAGAGGATTTGGCAACTCCGTAAACTGAATATTAATAAGGACTAATCTTTTACCGTTTCGGAGGTAGCAATAGTGGTATCACCTAATTTAGACACCCTGTATATATATTTCAGATTTATTTGGATTTATTTGGAGCATACTCCCTATTATGGCGTACTTTTAAGGGAAAACTTAGTTTTCCTCAGAAAGGTACCCACTTGCGTACGGCAGCTCTTCGTCAGTAGAACAGATGGTCATCGGCTAGGAACACTTACGCTTTTTAAAGGCGCCACTCAGTTTTTCCTTTAATGGATTCGTTTCAGACCTTCTGAACTGAGAAACCAAGCTCTTTTAGGATTAATAGTTAGTAATAAATAAATAAATAAATAGACTACCTGAGATTAGCTTCAATCAATTTAATTAGCGAATTGTGCCAAAGAGGAACAAAAAAATATGTTTATAAAGACCAAATAACATAGTTTAAAAATGCATTTGTTCTGACAAAAATAAATATAATGCATTGAAGCCAAAATTCCCGAGTTATAGTAATATATACATAACCCCTATCTTTGGCCACAGATTACCCCAATGTTATGTACATTTATGTACAAAAGTATACTTAACAGTCGCATGTGAATTTAATTTTAAAATAATCAGAAGGCTAGCTTACACAGGTTGGTAATAATGTAAAGAGTAAAGAATGAATTTACGAAACTATGAAGATATCAAGAAAGTTATAGTATAAAAAATATTAAAGTTATTGGATAAAAAAACGCAATTAAGGGAAAATGGAATAGACTGGCCTTAGGTCCTGGTGGGAGCTTCTAGTGTCCCATGCATCTTGTGAAACAGACACTTGTTGGTGGCTAAATGTTAGGCCGCCAATCCTGGTTACTACGGACAGCTACTTCACTGAAGTAAATGAGAAAGTGGAGAAAAACGTGCTGTGAAACGCAGACACCTCTCTAGCGCCTCTCTAACCCCCTATCTAACGCCTCTCTAAAACCCTGTAAATAATATTTACAATAACCAAAACGTTCGAAATCATTAAAGAAATTTAACGGCTTACCTCTAGGTTGAGGGAATCTGCCTTACTATGCACATGGCGAATAAAAAATTAAAACGGGACTTCTCCCAGGAAGAATAATCAGGAATCGGCAAAAAGACATAATAATATGTATGTAAGTAATCAGACACTACTTCACATTACAATAATTGGTGCATAAAATAGCACTATAAAGGCAAAAAATCTTCAGTCAGAAAAATCATGACTCCTCACACGATTAGCAAAATCGGAGTGTCTCGAAAAACGCTGGTACGTCTATCTACGAGTACCACGCATGGGTACTAGACGACATCTCGTCTGCTTGGATGCAACCGGTAAAGATATTTTGGGGTTGGCGAATGCGCTGGATGATGGAAGTTTACAAAAATATTAAGAACTAATAAGGGTAGTAGTGGTTAAAGATTTAACCGCTACACTATTTGGGGTGTTTCATAATTTTTGGTCGAGAAATACAATTCAAGAAAGGGTAAGTTGGGGTGAGTGCACCCATAAAAAAGTTGTTTTTGGTCTATCAAAAGTATTACATTTTAAATTTCTTTTCAATAACACTTGATATAGGAAATGGATATCGTCGGCTTATCACCTGCTAGATCCACTTTGCCTTATTTTACAGAAGAAAGTAAACACGTAATAATATTAGGTGAATATTATATGCTTCATTAATTCTTGAATACGATATTCTACTGGTTTTATATTTTCATATGTAATTTAATTAATGAAATGCACTCCCCTGAGAGTCACTAAATAACCGCTCTAGTTCGATGTAAGTGTAGTGTATATGCATCCTATTTTTCTATATTGTGAACAGGAGAAGGAAATCAGTAACGTCCCGTGACAATCTGGTGTGCTGCACTGATGGTCTTAAGAATCAGCAAATTTTTTCCCTTGTAGAGTTACTACCAGCAACCTTAAGATTTAGAACATGCAGAGGATGACCGCGCTTCTTCACAGTGAGCTGTTCCTGATAGCTAAGTTTGTCATATTAAGGTTAACCCAGGTTAAATTCCATATTAGTATAGTTTGATACCACTCAAGAGCGAGACTCGCAATGTAAATGAAATGGAACCAACCTACCTCCTCGCAGACCATGAAAATACTGCCGATAGTATCACCTGCTGCTGCTTCATGATACAAATAAAAGAAGAAATGACACCGCGCAAGTAGGCGTCGCCATGTACGTCACGCTGTGAGTAATTCCGCCATATTTTGTGAACGAGACACATCTTTGTTAAGATAGCGTTTTGTTTTAAAGTTTTTTCTTGGTGTTTTTATATCAACTTTAAGAGTTTAAAAGTGAAAATGAGGTGTGTTGTATATGGTTGTGATGTGGACAATCAATGGAAGGGCTTTATGTCCGATATTAAAGTTTTAGCTTCCCCAAAAACAAAGAAACAAAGTGTTTGGAAGCGTCTGTGCAAACGGGAAGATAAGTTTAATGTAAAAAATGCTAGAATCTGTGCTAAACATTTTAACGAAAGTGATTATGAAGGTAATTTAAAGCATGAGTTGCGTCATGTCTTGATTGTCAAATGTGTTTAAAGTTTTTACAAACTCGCTTCAATAAAAATGTTTACTTTGACAAACAATTGCTAAAAATCTCCACGGTAACGAATCACCAGACTTTAATCGAGAAAATACGACAAACAGACTAAAAAAACGACTATTTTCTTAAAAAATAATTTATTGTTTTACCTACTTTCATAAATTTAGATATTTTTGTCTTATTTAGAATAATTTTTGGCATTTTAAGATTTTTTTTTAAATTTGAAAAATGAAAGAACACAAAAATAAAGTTAAAGTGTAATAAACCCAAAAAAACTATCCTAAAAAACATGTTACCGTTGCAAACATACATGTTATTCACCGCAAAAAAAAAGATAAATTATAGGAACAAATAAAATTCTTGTTTATAACATATTTTCCGAAGAATGCGTAGGTATATATTTTAATAAGAATATGCCTCTAAATAAAAATTATTATCTTAAATATTAGGCATAGTTTTATTTTATAAAATTAGTTACCTTTTCTTTTCACGTAAATAAATACATGGGACGCAATTGGCAGATAATTTACCAATATCTTTTATTTTAAATTAATTTATCCCTTTATTTATATGATTACTTTAAATCATGTACTTTAAAATTTGTATTATAAGCAGGAGGTAAAGTATATTGCCAATAGAATTTATACAAAATCGCCTATAACTAACGTAAACCCTATATTGCGCGTTATAAATTTCAAAAATAACTCACAGCGTGACGTCATGCGCTAACCCGGACGAACTTCACACGGTTTGGTATCATACCTTCCTTTTATTGTGTCATGTTCGGGCTGTAGAGTAGCACTTCGGTGTATTGGAAAGCGGACCCAACCGAATTTCGGTTTAGTCCGCCATTCATGTATAAGCAGAGAATTTTAGCTGTCCATCTTTTAGCTGTGCCGAAAATTTTCGACAGCCTCGTGATGGCTGGCTATTTCAGTTGTTTTTGTTGCATTAGTTACAGGACTAAACGACTTTTATATGAGTTACACGGGCTAAAGTATATAAATTTACGTAGTTGTGTATTTTAATTTGGTTAATATTGTTAAATAATTTATTTAGTAATTATAGTTATAGTGGTTCTGAAGCTCAGCAGAACGTGAGGAGCAGCTACTGATGAAAATAAAGTGCGCACAATCTTGACCAATAGAAAACGCTATTATTATTTTGAAATCTTAATATGTTAAGTGCGTTTGTTACAACATAGGTTTTTTAATACAATTGTTAAACTACGTTCACATAAAGTTAATGGAATATTTTGTGTGAGTATACGAAATAAGAAAAGGCTAAGCCATTTTTCATATATACATACAGATATTGAGATGACGCGGCCATGGGAAAAAAGCAAAGTTAGTTAGAAGTTTAGACTCTGTTATTTATTTAAAATAAAATATCGTCACGTAATTTTTTAACGGTCAGAATTTATTTCCTATTGTTGTTAGTACCACAGTGTTTAATATTGATTTTAAAAAGTTGTGTGGCGTTTCTCCTCGATTAACTCTATTATAAATAAATTAAATAACACCCCGTATAACAATAAAGCCTTTTATATGTTCCATATTCTGTTTAATATTATCCACCACATTCTGCAATCATGGCCACTGAAAGAGACCGATAACGAGAATCCAATTTTTACCACACGAATGAGCATGTATGAGAATTGCCTTCTAATAATGCTCTAAATCTTTGCTCTTGAATACAAAATGGAATAAATAGGGTACAACTCTGTTATAGTACGAGGTTATGTTGTAATATTTATTGAGTCCCAACGCCAGATTGAGTTGGGTTTGAATCAAAATTCAACTTTTTATACTTCACGTCTATAGTTGGGCCACCACACTTTATATCTGTGCTAAATTTCAAATTTTTACGTCGAATAGTTTCAAAGCAAATCGCCTGTGACTGACGTCATTCCATAGGTGTTCCGTTTTGCTAATTTTAGCAGGGAGCACTAAAAACGAAACCCAATCACATCATTCTATTCTATTCATTTTATTGTTTATGTGACTTGGCGAACAAAAGCAAACGCAATAATGTCATATGCCTATACACCACGTAAAACGTAATTCAATCCCAACTTCTGTAACAGGCTAAAAAATTGGTTAAAACTTTAAGAAATAAAGTTAAACTTTTTTAAGGACAAATTTAAGTTGAATATTTTGGTAGCTTCGCAAAATAAGAAAATATACGGACTGGAAGTTCTGTGGAACTAAATATGTCAAATAAAGTTAGACGAAAAGTTTCACTTTGTTCCGAAGAAGCAGGAAAAAGGCTGCTTTAAGTGGCTCATTTTATATCCGAAAAATGTTTTAAAGTTTAACGTTGTGCAACGGTCTGTATTTCCGGCGCAGTTACTTTTGTGATAAGTGGAAAAATATTAAATAAAATTAAAGATATTAACTTTCAGTTAAATTCAAAAAGAGTTGATTATTATTAAGTGCAATGATTTGAAAAGCTAATAATAGTTTTTTGAGAACTACCCATTCCGTTGTCGCATATAAATGTATGTACATAGTAGAGCATAGTTGAGAATGTGACAAATAGATTAAGATTACCCTTTTTAATTCTCTTTGGTTCCAGACCATGCTATAAAGATAAGTATGTCCGTCCAGACAGAGTAGATAGTAGGTCTTTACATTTTTCTCTTAAGGTACAACTAAGCACTTTCATCAGCGAGATTCGCTATTGCGTAGCACTTTATTTTGGAATGTCTCGATTATCTTGATATTCTCGTCTCTTGTACATCCCCCTAGCTGGATACTCTACTGCCACACCGGTTTTTGAATTTGATTTTATATTAATGTTTCACTGTAAAGCGACAATTTGGACTTTGTTCTAAGCAGCAAGCTTCTGTTTTTTTTTGACGTGTTCTTTCCACTAAGCCTGGTGTCTAGGGTTATGCCTAGGTATTTTGATGTATTTGCTTTTGCAATAATTATTCCATTTATTTCTGGTAATGGTGGCCTGTAAAGCCTTTTATTGGTAAAATAAATGTATGTGGATTTAGAGTCATTCAGTTAAGTATGTATGGTTACTTCTAAACCACTAGCAGATGCTTCTATATTGTCGTTTACTGTAAGTAGGGCAGTATGGTCTGAGAATGCAGCTATGGAAACATTATGTAGTACTGAAATGTCGCTAGTGAACAGCAGATAAAGGGCAGGACCAAGACCAGCTACCCCTCGATGTGGTAACAGTATTCTAGGTCAGGTCTTACTTGACAAACATAAAAAGTGTATAAGTTGGAAGGGGAGAAGTATTTTCTGGCTCGGGTGAGAAAACCAAGCTTTTCAGCTGCTGATTTGGCAATTGAACTAATGTGTTCTGCTAGCTGAGATCGAACGTTTGTTTGTGTGTTCTGGAGGCCTTGGCCATTCAGGTGGATGGGCTAAGTGTTGCTGGATTTTTTGCGTGACATGGTTATTTTTACAGAAAATATCTGAGTAATATCAATAATTTGTATGTATGTATCTGAGTAACATCAATATTTAGCACGACTATCACAGTCAGTTTTAGTCATTCGGATTTATAATATTTTTATTGCCGGAATTATAATTTCGATATAAGTGGTGCCACCTTTGGTTCCTGTGACCAAGTGAGCTTATGTTCTCGGTGGTTTCAAAACTGAATAGCTGGTTTAGTTGACGTGATTGCTGAAAGAGATCGCGTGATGGTTCTGTCTAGCGATTAATAATAATCAACCCGCACTTTTAGCTACGACCTTAGACGCGTGTTGCGAGCGACTGTATTGTAGTGTGGTGCGGTTTGATCGAGCCTGATGGTATCAATACTAATTTGGATGTATTATTTTTACATAACAGACAACATGGTATGAATTTATAAGCTAAACAAGGCATGCTATGTTATTTGTTTCATCTACTTTTGACACCCGACCGTCAGACGCGTTAAGGGGTTGATATCCGTTGTTATCGATACTTAAAGGTATCGAGTGCAGAGTATCGAATATATACTATTCGACACAATACTATATCGGGGATAACAATCTGATGTTGATTATTTTGCACTTAAGGTGTTAGGCCTTGTGAGGTTATGTATACTCGCTTTAGTTTGCGATGATTTATTTAATGCGAATTGATTTGTATGGTAAAATTTCTTATATTCTTTTTTCCCCTCCTTCGGAGCTCGAATATAAAATCACAGTAATGCGACTGACCGAGCTCTACCAATTTATTTTTGTTTTGTGAAACCATTTTTAGAGCTGAAAATAATTGTTAATTTTCTTAAAAAAGAGTGTTTTATTTGACTCTCCAAGCGGCGCGGCGCAGTTTTAAGTTAGTTATTTTTTTATGTTGGCTTTAGTTACTGAGTGAGTTGGAAGCGAGGTATCAATGTTATTGAGGAGGGTTTATTAAATTCTTCTTCATTACGGAGAAGAGCGTGGCAAGACATAAATAATTGCAATTAGCAAAGTCGTAAGTAAATGTAAGTTTAATACATACAATTCTATGAGGAAATTTGTATGGCATAAATTCTGCTACAAATATATTCATAGCAAGCTTCAGAATGCTTCACATTAATTGACCGTGCAAAAACTTGGTCTACTCGACTGTCTCTTAAAGCATTCGAAAACGGGGCTCAATTATAAGTCGAGCTTTCTTGACATAGTTTCGCTAAATTGGGTTGTCAAGCACAGAGTCGCTCGGTTTTTCGATTAATTTAAATTAGCCCTTGCGAGTTGATTTCCTTTTGTTAAATAAGGTAGTTTTCTTAAGTTACTATACAGGAAAATAAGTTATGTTTCGTAATTATTTAAATAATGGTGGTGTGTGTGTTTCTTTTTTATCTGATACAGCCCACTTAGACTTCAAGTCTAAGTACTAAAGTACCGTGGGCATCTGCAGAGAAGGGAAATATAATATATTGACAAGGAATTCAAATGATATGGGAGGGAAATGAAGGGAAAACATCTTCATACAATTTGTTCCAAAATCTTGAGACTCTAAGTATGAATGAGCGAGATAAGTGGGATGCTCCAGGCTCTTGTGGCTGGACAGTAAAGGGACGCATACGTAAAAATCCTCTTGTTGTTCTGTTAGGAACAGTCAAGGGGGGAATTAGAGCGGCTAGTTCTTTAGAGCAATCCATGGAAACATCGGGTAAGAATAGGACACATCCCAACAGCGCGGCGATGAGCGAGAGGAGGGTGTTTTGTTGTAAGGACTGAGTCAACAATGAGTCGAATGGCAATCTTTTAGTGTCGGAGGTGATGCCGCTACCAATATGTGGAAATAGGTTAGGTCTTATTTGGAAAACATAGAGAGTGTGTAGGTTGGAAGAGGAGAATTACTTTCTGGCTCAAAAGAGCAAACCAAGCTTGCTCTAGCTGCAGATGTGAGTATTGAAGTAATAGGCGTAAAGAATGTCAAGAAGAACAGGGTTAGTGGTAGGACTGAACCGATTCATACGTCAGCATTCATGCTGGGTCCACCACGACAGATATGCGCCGATTAGAGAGAAAGTTACCGATCCAGGTACATAGTTTGAGAGGAAGCCCGTAAAAAGATAGTTTGTTGAGAAGTGCGGCATTCCATACTAGGTCAAAGGCCATGGAAATATAAAGGACGACAATTTGGGATTCGCAACAAAATTCGAGAGACTTATTCCAGTTATGTGTGACAAAGGCAAGGGGATTAGCTGTGGATCTTTGGTGACGAAATCCGTAGTATTTGTCATGCACGATGTGGTGTTTTAATAGTCACATTAGCAATTTTAAAAAGCTTGGTTTTCTCTTTCGAGCCAGAAAGCCCTTCTCTCCTTCCAACCATGTTTTCCAAATCAGATCTAACCTAGGGTACTGTTCCCACATCTGGGGAGCGGCGTCACCTTCGACACTTAAAATCCTTGATTCTATTCATGATTTTATCCAAAAAGGGACATTCGACTCATCAATGATACAGTCCTCACAAAAAAAACTCCCTTCTCTCGCTCATCGCAACGCTGTTGGGGATTTATCCCTTTTCTACCGATACTTCCACGGATTTTGTTCTAAGTAACTAGCCGCTATAACTCCCTCCTTAACAGTTGCTAACAGAACAAGAGGCGCGTTCCGTATGCATCAATTTGCTACCCAGCTGCAAAAGTCTAGAACATCACACTTATCTCGCTCATTCATACCTAGGGCTTCCAGATTATGGAACAAATTGCCTGCAGATGTTTTCCCTTCCCCTCCCAACCTACATCCCTTTAAAATCCGCGTCAATAGATTATATTTTCCTTCTCTTCGAACGCCCACGTTATGTTAGTACTTAGGCTTGTGGGCTATATCAGATAAAAAACTCTACCCTTATATTATATTTTCCTTCACATGTAACGCCCAAAGTTAGTAATGAAGGCTACATGACCCCTCCCAGATAAAATTGCCCTTTTGTAAAATAAAATCCATTGTAAGCCAATACCCCTAAGTAACGTAGTTCCATTTTCCAGAATCATTTTAGCCATATTATGGAGTTACGTACACTTTGCCAAAATGTCTTTCATATACCCTATCGGTTACAGCTTGCAACTTTAATTCATCCAGTCTCGACGGCATAAATAACCCAATAAATAACAATGAAAAGCAGCAAGGCGTCAACTGAGCTATTCAATAGTCTGGCTAAATTTTAACCAGCTTTTAGCGTCTTTTTGTTGATTTCGTCGCATTAATGCCTCCATAGAAATATATAATGCAAAAGGTAAAGAAAAATGTGTTATGTACAGGCTTACGAGCTGGTGGCAATAATAAATGCCATATATCATTGAAGCTTTTAAAAAGGCAATCCATTTTTATGGTTATGGTGTTCGAAGGTTAAAATGTTTTGATTTTAATGTTTTGCCTTCTCCGAATGGAACAAAAAAGCGTTCACATTTCACAAGTTAGAAACAGGGAAAAGGCGATTTACACAGTAAAAAATCCAGTTGATTACCTTCTAAATTTATTTCTTTAAATAAGTTTCTTGATTCAATTTTTAATGAATCTGGAAATCAGTTTTATAATTTTCGTTGTTATTTATATAAAATACACATTTTTGATTACTTTTAATCGATTAATTAAGAGAACAAAATATGCAGAATGCAGATATTTTAAATAATTTCTTACTAAGTCCGACCAAACAATCACACTTGAATAAATAAGGCTATGCGCGGTACGCAACCTTTTAATCAAAATCTAGAAGCCCTGGGGCAATATGGCCCTTGGTGTTAGTCTATCGCACGCATATTTTTTCATCATTTAAAATTTGTAGCACTGCTTGCACGTTATCCACTATTTGTAATGATTCGACCAACGATAACGAAGACTCTTGTAATGCTGTGATGACATTCTTCATTTCTTGACATTTATTAAAAACAGTTTGAAATCAATTTCAACTTAAGGGTCTTGAAATTTCAACTGACTTGCTTTTATGGAAGCAGCTTCTTCTTCATTCAATTGTAACACTAGGGACCGTACTTGCTGAAAATGCTCTTGATAATAAAAAGCTGCTTTTAACCACGTTCCCCATCGTGTCAGAACATGCTGTGGAGGTTCTGGAATGTTCCGACACTTTTCATGAAATTGACGAATCCGTTTGGGGGATTTGAGGAACACTGCTTTTGTATGTGCTATTAGCGCATCCACATCTGGATAACATTAGCGGATAGTTTCTGCTAATGTGGGATCACTCAAATTTGAAATCACTTGTTTTCCGCTTGTTGCCGCTTTCGAGTAAAAAAGACATAACAGTGCAGACCCGTGCAGTAAGACAAGAAATGGACACCTGCGACCAGTGAATTAAGTAAAACTATTTTAACGCTGTTGACGGCCTTTAAGATTTACATGCGTACACGAATTTAATTTTTTTATTATAAACCTATATTTTGTAGGAATTTATATATGTATGTGTAGTATAAGTTCGTACAAATTAAAAACCGTTGCACGTCATCAAACACGTGTTTAAGTTTTAGAGGACACTGTTGCCAGATTGTTATAAATTTATCGAATATTGAGAAATAATTTACCTAGCACATGGATGGATTTTTTGTGAATTATTTACTCATTTATTTTTTTGTTAAATGACTTATCTTTTAACATTAAAAAGATGTAGAATAATTTAAAAAGTTTATATCGTTGTAAAAGACATTGATTAGTGTGTAAATATGCAAGCACAAAAAAGAGTACGAAAAATGATATGTAAAACTGGTCACAGACGCAAGGACATGTAGGCGTGCACCAACGCACGTTCATCAATGCCCGTGTGTAAGTATGAAATGACAAACTTTTTTTATCGTGCGTGCCACATTCACACGATACACGGGCGTTGATGCAAGCGCTTTGATGCACTCATACATCTCTCTGTGTCTATGGCCAGCTTAAGTAAAGATATCTTTTAATGGGAGAAAAAAATGGTAGGAAAAAAGTACACTGAATTTTATTAATTTTTTAAAATATATTAAAGAATAAAAAACTTTTTCACAAGCACCATTCAGTTTTTTTATGTTCTGACAAGACCGAAGTCTAAGTACTATGCACCGTGGGTGTACTGGGGAAATCCCACTCTCACATCCAGAGGTGGAAACATCCGTACGGACTTCACCAGCCCTTTAAGAGGATGTGTGGGGTGGTACCACCTCGGTCCACGAAGAAATCCTCTACCACCTTCCTAACAGATGTACAAATATTGTAGTGCAGTTCTTTGTACTGTCGCACAATTGTCTTGTCAGGGATGCCTGGTACGCTAGGTACCGATTGGACAAAAGACAGACAGCGCGTCTGTCTTTGTCATGGGTGGACTCGCCACCTTGTTACCCCGCTAGCCAGAAATTGCTAGCGATCCACCAAGGAAGAGGTGACGATAATATTTAAAATTCAAAAAAGAATGTTTTTCCAGAAGGTGTCTCCAGGATGGGACAAAGCCCGGAGTGTCCCGGAGACCTTCTATGAAGTGAGAAAGGTGGCACGGGCATGACCAGCAATTTTTTTTAAATTTGGGTAGTCGTGAATACCCAAAACTGAGATTTTGCATGGTGGGCAAATTTTGCTTTCTTTGTCAGTTGTTGGAATTTACTTTTATCAAGGAAAGTCTTGTTTTTGTAACGTCATGTCTCCGATCCCCCTAAATCTAACTATGTACATGCATTGTATTAGGGCTAAAACTTTCTTAGTTCTATGGCCGTAACAAGAGCCGCTACATGATAAGGTACTTTCCTAAAGTAAATATTTCAACCTAAAAATGCAATGGTATGGGTAGAGACGTAAAACTCAGTGTCCATATTGTTCTGCTAAGTTATTTACTAAATATCTTCGTGCTGGTTTATTTCTAAAAAAATATCTAGTTAGCAAATATGTTAACATAATAAATTGTATGTGATACTTACTATGCTACAGTTCTTAAAAGCTCGCTTTTAAGCATCGGGGCTGCAAATTCTATGTTATTATTTGTTAACCAGTCTTGAATGGCAGCTTTGGTCCATGAGCCATTTGGTATTTTGGTTAATAACATGCTATGATAAGGGGCATTGTCAATAATAATTAAAGACGGTTCAGTCAATTTCTTTAATAAATTGATTTTCAAACCATTTCATGAAATTTTGTTGGTTCATTTCACCATGGCAATCCGCAAGTTGGGTTTTTGAGGAAAATATAAGCTCTACACCCTCGATAAATCCATCTTCATTGCCAGCATAAAGTACGAATGTATCTAAAATAATTCTGATTAAAAACATTTTCATACTACACTACATTTTCACTACTACTATACTACATTTTCATCTATGACTTGTGTGAACACTATTTTTGTGTATTGACATAAATAAAGATATTGAAATATTGAAAATATTGAAATACATTTGCGTAACTAACCTTTTACCATCAACTTTAGTAGTTTTTACACTTTCTTATTAATATCTTGCCATGAATGATCTATGGTACCATTGTGAAAAATCCAGGTTTCATCTAAGAAAACAAATTTGTACACAGCTTCTTCTTTTTCGTTGATATGAGATCAGTAGAAACATTCAAGTTTAGGGCTGCTGCTACACGCTAAAACAATATATTTGACGGTAATTTTTCCTAAATTTTTTATCATTATATAGGTATAATATTAAAATTACCTCTCTAACAGTTAAGGGTAGCAATGGGCCATTATTATCTCGTTCTTATTCAAAATAGCGTATCACAGATGCTACTAACTGTTGGCAACGGCTGTTTAACTGCTTCGGCATTTCGCAAACAGGACTCTGACAACTATAACACTATGATTGTTCTAAAAAGAACAGTTTTTAAACGCAAGATAAAAGTTTAAAGCTCCAAAAAGACACAAAACAAATAAAACCTTTGTGAAGCTGACATAAACTCAACCACAGCTGTCAACAAACTAGAAATGTCAAGAAATTAAACGCGACGACGCGGCATCGTCGCGTACGCTGCCAACTGCCTAACAACGAATATCAGGCGCGAAATTTAAAATTCAATAAAACACTCCATTACAGTTTTCGTATTAATAATTATGCGGTGGTATGACTGCGCTCATTTAATAGCGTCATCGGTGACGTGCATCGGTTTTTATTTTGTATGACCTATAGGTACATTTTACCTACTTAAGGAGGGCTTCGTAAATAAGAATTCTGTTCCTCGTACAACAAAGCATTGATTTTTTTATATTCTGATAGCCCACGCATTCTAAGTACTATGTACCGTGGGTGTGCTGGGGAAACCCGACTCACACAGCTGGAAACATCCGTAGGGATTTCACCAGCCCTTTAAGAGGATGTGTGGCCATCTCGGTCGAGGAAGAATTCCTCTACCACCTTTCAACAGTTAACAATCACAAAATACCCACGGCCGAAGCGGGATTCGAATCCGCGACATCTTGGTTGCAAAGCTGGCGCCTTACCAACTCGGCCACCGGAGACCCCGATGTGCGTTGATTTGATTTGATTTGACTATCACTAAAAAAAAACACCTTTAGAGAACACTACCCCACAAAAACTACTCCACAATCATTTTTCATAAATATCGTAAACGCAAGTAGATATGTAATAGGGATTGATACTGCATTTAGCCTGATATTGCATTTAGTCTGCTGGTTTACAATTTTTCTTCGGTTAAACTGGAGCGCGCTTACTACTAATATGTGGCATTCAATTTAATTATGAATGAATTTTACTTAAGCTTCAATTTTGTTTTTTGCGAATAATCTCAGTTAGAACAACACATCGTTTGGCTTTTATGCACAAATTACTAAATATATAACAGAAACGACAAAGAAAAATTCTTTGTCGTTAGTATTGGAAGACCTATATCTGTTCTTACGCAATACTTTAGACATTAATTGCATATTAAAGAAAAAATATTTATGAACATCTAAGAATATTTAAATTTACTAAATATATAACAGAAACGACAAAGAAAAATTCTTTGTCGTTAGTATTGGAAGACCTATATCTGTTCTTACGCAATACTTTAGACATTAATTGCATATTAAAGAAAAAATATTTATGAACATCTAAGAATATCTAAATTTACATAGCAAATATTGTAGTTAATAAAGAAGCAAGAAAAATAAAATCTTTTAAAATACAGCATTGTAAAAAAATAAAAATGATCATAAAATGATTTAAAAAAATTTCTTACACCTCAGTCCTGTTGACAATATATTATTGTTTCGGCCTTTTTTGGTCTCGTCAGCCTAGTAGTATGAGGCCCTTAATCTAAACTTTATCTATTTTTATTACAACAGAGAAACACATTTATGAAAAAAATATTATGTCAAAATGACTTACAAAGGCAGTAAGTCTTATTGTTATATTTGTTGGTAAAATACCTTAAAAAATGTCAAAGAATTCTGGCCATACAAGTTGGGTTTGCTTAAGCTTATATTTTGTTTTGTGCGAATAATCTCTGTCTTTTCTAACGCATGTTAAAAGAAAAGTTACGGGAGGAGGAAATAGTAAAAATAAAAGGAGCGACGAAGATGGACAAAAAGGGGCGATTGGCAATTTCTCCAAAATGTTAATTAGCATGTCATTTTCGGGGTTATTAAGATCAATAAATATAATTTTGTGTAACAGATGTTAAGAAAATTCAGGTAGGGGGATAAAAAGGAGCCACTGCCGATTTCTCAAAATATGTTAAGTAATGGAGTAATGGATCAATTTCGTGGTTATTGAAGTCAGAAAAACCTGTTCATGTAAAGTATGTAAAAAAATTACGGCGGGAAGGTGGAGAATGGACCGGGTGGAAAATTCCTTAAAACTATTTACTATGTCATTTCGAGGTCTGAAAATCCAATATTACATAGACACTACATATTTAATGAGGGGGCGATAAGATGAAGGGGAAGGAAGGATAGGTGAACTTAAACGAATCATGTTCCAAAGGTATCTTTTTATTTCCAATTACTCCTAAGTGGCTTTCTAATCTAATTCTCCTAATAAACTTCGTGGTAAAGTTAAGATCTTTCGCTTTAATGCCACTGTAAATTCGAACATTTTCTTTTTGCTTTATCTCGATCATAAAACTTTATTTAAAGAACAAATTTATTTAACTGCCCAAGTTGTTTGTACTATAGTGGTTAATTTGGTTTTTATTGGACATTTGAACGAAGGAAGAATGCTCTAATGTTTTTTAAGATTCTTGGAAACGTATTAAATATAGTGTATCTATGAGATATCTTGCTAAGTAGGGCAAAATAGTATATTTACAGCGAACGCGGAATGATACTCATTTCTCACGAGTATTAAAGTTTGCGGCACAATCCGTAGGAAAGTGCTAAAAATCATATGAGTGGAAAATGACTATTTCGTGCGAGTGGTACACTATACTATCAGTCTTTCAAAGCAGATATTAGATTTCTTGGTTTTTTATACTTTTGGATTGAAATTTGGAAATGTTTAAATTAAGACAAAATAAATTCTGTGTGCCTGCATTAGCGGATTTCCTGATTTTAGGTGGGTGGATTGAATAAATTCTTCCCAATCGCTTTTGTCCATATTTTCTTTTTTTAAAAGGCAAAATCTCACGATTGAAAACTCAAGAAAATGCCTCAAACCACTTTCTTCCTTTAAAAGTAAATGACGATTGAAAACTAGAAAAAACGCCCCAAAATACAGAATCCCGACTTATCATGTATTTCCGTTAGTACCTACCAAAATGCGTTCATTAAAGCTTTGCTTTTGTTCATTTCAGCATCGATAGGTCCCCTGATGTGGGAACCATATGCACGGTTAGGTCTCATTTGGAAATCATGCAAAGTATTAGCTGGAAAAGGAGAAATATGGAAGGTGGTAGAGGAATTCTTCCTCGACCGAGGTGGTCCCACCCCACACATCCTCTTAAAGGGCTGATGAAATCCCAACGGATGTTTCCAACTCTGGATGTGTGATTCGATTCCCCAGTACACCCACGGTACATAGTACTTAGACCTCGGTCTTCGTGGGCTGTCAGAAGATAAAAAACAATATCTTGCTCGAAAGAGGGAACGGAGCTCTTTAGCAGCGAATTGTATTTGTATCAGCTGAAATCATATTTGAAAGCAGTGACAATAAGATCAAATGCTGCTTCTTGATTCTATGAGCGACTCAAATTTAGAACGTGACATCCTCTTCAGTGGATCTACTAACTACCGTAACGGGAAATGTCTCGTTTCGCCTTTGTCTTCAGTAGTGTATTATTTGGTATCTGTCAATTTTGCCGTCTAGAGAGCCATTCTTAACCGTTAAAGATCAGATGATTGCAGCTGGCTTCCTTAGTTTGAGTCGCCAATCGAATTCATTCCTGTGGATTTTCCATTCATGTGGATGGAATATTGAACTGAAAAAGACTGCGTTTGGAAGGGTTAAACTGAGCAAGGTATGTGGCACTCTAGTCTACGAGATTTAAAAAAAGGGATATCATTGATCACCACGTCAGTTAGAAATTTGAGACTCGTTTGAGAAAACAGGCCCTGTAGTGAAGAGTAGTTATCAAACGTATGAATGAAAGTCTACTTGTCAGGGGCACCTATAAATATGCAAAAATTGAGAATAAATTCTCTAACCACCTGAAAATTCCTTATACAATAAGGATTTCAACAAATAATGGTAAAACAGCTATTCTCCGGGCTATATGCCCCTCCGAGCGCTGAATTACATACCAAAATTTGCCGTATTTTCTTCTAACACAGTTAGATAAGAAAATACTAATGTATCAAATGCAAGAAACTACCAGGAAGAAGGAAGCTTTTTCTTTAGTTAGAATGTCGTCACCTGCAGACCGGTTTCGAACTCGTTGGTTCTCATCAGTACAGGATAGACGAACATACCAACCTTCCGAAAAAGTAATCCCTTAAAGCTACAACTGTCGTACTGCAGAAGCAGTGAGACACAGGCAGCGCCATCCATTAGCAGTTTCAAGCATTCAGAGTAGAGTTTACCGTAAGGTAAAATTATCAAACGTATGAATGAAAGTCTACTTATCAGGGGCACATATAAATATGCAAAAATTGAGAATAAATTCTCTAACCACCTGAAAATTCCTTATACAATAAGGATTTCAACAAATAATGGTAAAACAGCTATTCTCCGGGCTCCGGTCTCACTGCTTATGCAGTACGACAGTTGTAGCTTTAAGGGATTACTTTTTCGGAAGTTTGGTATGTTCGTCTATCCTGTACTGATGAGAACCAACGAGTTCGAAACCGGTCTGCAGGTGACGACATTCTAACTAAAGAAAAAGCTTCCTTCTTCCTGGTAGTTTCTTGCATTTGATACATTAGTATTTTCTTATCTAACTGTGTTAGAAGAAAATACGGCAAATTTTGGTATGTAATTCAGCGCTCGGAGGGGCATATAGCCCGGAGAATAGCTGTTTTACCATTATTTGTTGAAATCCTTATTGTATAAGGAATTTTCAGGTGGTTAGAGAATTTATTCTCAATTTTTGCATAAGAGTAGTTATTATGGTTGGCAGAACTATGGATTGAATTACTAGTACAAGAGTCATTAATGTAAAGGAGAAATAGCAGTGGTGCAAGAATCGAACCTTGGGATACACCACCACACCGTTATAGGATAGAAGTTAGATGAGTGACTGTCCCCTAAGACAAATAGGCGTCAATTAGAAATAAAGCTACCAGATTACAGTTTTAAAGAAAAACTGAGGGAAAAAATTTATTGAAAGGTACAGCTCACCATACTTGATCAAAGGTTGTAAATATGTTAAGGATAACATGGTTTGAATATGTTAAGAATAACAGTGTATGTAGAATTAAAAAAAAGCTCTACTTTTTGTGATTGTTGCTTAATTTAAATGATTTTTTAGCCTATAATCTTAAAACAAAATAACGTTAACAAACAAATTTTGCGTCAATATACTTTTGAATCAACATTTCCTACAACGCCACTGAATTAGGCCAAGTTTTAATACTATTAGATAAATCTCCCTATCAAAAGTTTTATACTGCGACTAAACCGAAAAAGATAATCAAATTTTACGTTAATTTTAAACCGAAAGATCTAAAGTTTGGTGGAAAGTTTATTAAAGAGATTATATTAAGAATCCACTTTCAGATAATAGTGAGTATTAAAGCCGTAGGCTTAGAAGACAGTTACTTTTAATATTCAGCTTTTCTGTTCCTATAATCGCCGCTTTTCTTTGGTGTGCTAAAATAAACTCCTTAGATAATCTCATATTAAATATTCATATCTAAATACCTACTATTTATTTATAGAGAAACAAAAATAAATAACAAAAGAATATTAAGTAAAATCGGACTTAGCTGGAAGTTACAGTCAAGGCTTGACTACCTCAAGAGAGCATAAGCATGTTTGTGATGTAAGTTTTATGCCGTGGATGTTGTGACGTAAGTAAAATTTTGCGACGATTTTTTTTTTTACTTCTCCAATAAAAAACTATGAAGGGTTGGCCATTGTAAGAGAATCAAGCCCTATTTTTCATTATTATCGTTCCTTAGGGAAAAAATGCTAGTACACGTATACCTTGTGTCGAATCCGTTTTGCTTATAACTCCCTATATAGCTAGGGTGAACACTGGGGTGGAAATTTTAAATGGTACTATGGGTCAAGTGATCTATATTATCTATATTATATCTATTTTACAAACCGTTGCAAACAGAATAGTGGAAAATGAAGCAATGGAAGTTGCTGATTTGGGCGTGGATCACCTCGATCCTACTTTAAGTAGTACTCAGTTGCCAATAGTTTCTGGCATGTGCCGTACTAGCATTTAAAGAATTTTAAAAGCCTATAAACTCCACCCTTATAAAATACACCTTGTTCAAGAATTAAATGAAGATGATTTCGATCGACGTTCACCATTTTGCGAGGTTATTAGCGAACGATTAATTAATAGTCCAAATTTGCTATTTACCATTTGTTTTCCAGATGAGTGTTCATTTTCTGTGAATGGAACTGCTAATCGTCATAATTGTCGATATTGGACAGACCTAAATCCACACATATTCCATGCAGTTTACTCCCAAAATCCTGAAAAATTAAATATCTTGGCTGGAGTTTAGGGCGTTTGTGTTGCTTGTCCATTTTTACCAGGAAATTTAACAGGTGATATGTATTTACAATTGTTAGAAAATACTTTCGACCCAGCAGTGAGACAAATTATTGAACAAAGTGGCCGTTACAATGAAAATGAGTTGTCATTTCAACAAGATGGAGCGCCACCACACTATGCCTTAGCTGTTCGTCAATATCTGGATGAAACATATCCTGGTAGATGGATTGGCCGAAGAAAGTCAATAGAATGACCAGCAAGGTCACAAGATCTAAGACCATTAGACCTTTTTTGGTGGGGTCACCTAAAAAGTAAAATTTATAGAACCCAGCCCGAATCCCTGAATGATTTACGTCAACGAATCATCAACGAATGTCGACAAATTACCCCAGAAATGCTCCAAAACGTCAGGAACCAATTTGAATAAAATCTGTACTACTGCATGGAAGTAGAAAGTCGACATTTTGAACATTTAATAAAGTAACAAAGGTAAATTATCTCTAAATTTCTTATTTCATTTTGATAAAATTGGCTTGAATTTAAAGTAAAATTTTTAAAATAGAATTCAAATTGCTCCATTAAGGTTGTAAAAACCACCCTTAATGGAGTTAATATTGCTAACTGCTAATTTAAAAGGCATTTTTTCTTAGAAACAAGCAGCGTTGAAAAGAGAATTTAGTGACCTTTGAAATAAGCTATCACTTGACCACTATTCCCACTTAAAATTTTAGGGATGAAGCTCACCCCTGCTGGGGGGTTGAAGTTAGAGGGTTGAAAATATAAGCAAAAGGTTCATTTCAGATACACGTGTTAAAATATTTTATTCTTAAGGGGCGATAAGTATGAAAAATCGGGCTTGTTTCATTGGCCAACATATTAAAAAGAAAGGACATCGAAAATTCTATTTTATCTTGCTCTGTACAGTGCTGCTATAATCAATATTTCATGCTAGGGGTTATTTATGAAAATTATTTCGAAACTGTGTATAATACACAACAAATCAACAACTCCACAGAAACAATGTCCGAATTTGCATTAATTAATTTTATTTAACTAATTTTAATTAGTTCGTATTATTATAAGCTAAGCGGATTAAGACACATGCTATTTTAACTTCGTCAGGAAAAACAAAATTTCGCACCGTAGCCATTCTGAGTCCTTAACAAAACACTTTTAATTCTTAAATAAATATTCGGCGGTGGAGAAATTTTGTACCAGCCAGCCCTTCATTACAAAAATAATTGGTCATGAGACCTTAAACAGTCCTTTACATTAAAGGGTTATTTAATAATAACACTATAAGCGAGTTGCTTAAAACTTTTAGTCAAATAATAAATTTAATTGACGTTTAGAATTACCTTTGAAAATGACATTAACGTGAGGGCTGTCACGTTACGAGTGTCCAATTAACTCGTTCAGTCATTTCGCATTTTCCATAAATATGTTAATATTATTACATAATCAGTCAGTCAAAACAATCAAAACATGCACACAAAAAATTACGTTGATTGGAAGGATAGTAACAAAAATATGAAGGTTTAACATTTATTGTATCAGCATGATGTTACGCCATCCCATAGTTCCCGAGCTGTTAACGAGTTTCTTCAGTAAATGTTCCAGGGGAGTTCGATAGGAAGATATTCAGAAAATCATTGGTCGGCGAGGTCGCCGGATCTCAAACCACTCGATTACTTTCTTTGGGGATATTTAAAGGAAAAAGTGTATTCTCGAATGTAATATCAAAATTTAGTGTGATAGTCAATATCGGCTTAGAGTTTAATGGCGTCCATTGACACATGTGTCACACATGTCATTTCTAGTAAGATTCTGTTCACCTACTTAAACTATGATCAGGGCGGAACTTCACATTTTTTATCAAAATTTATGACTGTTTAAATAGTGGACAGAAATCTTGCAGAAATTAATTTACTGGCAACGTATGTGTAAAAATATAAAAAACCAATTTTACGAGAACTATGAATTTAAATGAACATTGGCGCTTTCTGGGGTTAAATTAATGAATTTAACTACCCGAAAGCCCTACAAGTGCGCAGCAGTTTTTCGCCAGAAGCATTTATGTAATTTTCCCTGATGTTCATGGACAAAGTATTCATAAACGCTTCGGACAAATTTTTGAGCCAGCTTATTTCCATGCAGAAAGCCTCTAGATATATATCTAAATTTTTCAAACGCCGTTAAACTATTTTACAGATTACGTCCTTCCACCAGGTAGCATTTTAACAACTGCAACCCCTTTCCCTAAAAAAAATGCTATTTACGCCCTTGGCTTGTATTTAAAGCTTTACTTTCTTTGGGGATATTTAAAGGAAAAAGTGTATTCTCGAATGTAATATCAAAATTTAGTGTGATAGTCAATATCGGCTTAGAGTTTAATGGCGTCCATTGACACATGTGTCACATATGTCATTTCTAGTAAGATTCTGTTCACCTACTTAAACTTTGATCAGGGCGGAACTTCACATTTTTTATCAAAATTTATGACTGTTTAAATAGTGGACAGAAATCTTGCAGAAATTAATTTACTGGCAACGTATGTGTAAAAATATAAAAAACCAATTTTACGAGAACTATGAATTTAAATGAACATTGGCGCTTTCTGGGGTTAAATTAATAAATTTAACTACCCGAAAGCCCTACAAGTGCGCAGCAGTTTTTCGCCAGAAGCATTTATGTAATTTTCCCTCCAGTTTTGAACATTTTAAATTAGAAAGATCTCCATTTCAAGTGTAAAAGTTTCTTGAAATTCTTTTTTAATTACTCTTTAATCTCTTTTTAATGCACACCAACATTTATCCCAAATGATTTTTTCTAGAGAAATCAATGACACAAAACTTTTTATCTTTCTGCCAGTCACTGTATTACATACATATATAAAAGTAACTAATATAAAGTAACTAATATAAAAGTAAGTTATCATGTTAATATCAAATATTCAATAAAAACAAATTTAGAGTTACCAAATAAATCCTCACTACTTGGCCTGAATGAACTAGGAATGCAGTAATCGTGATCCATAATCAATTAATAATATCTAGAAATGTTAAAAGAAAATAGACACTCCACAAATAATGTTTTTTTTTTGGAATTATGTAATTTGAGGCGTATATTACAAAGCTGAATGTGCTAAATACAGTCAAAAATAATAGAACAAGACGCGTCATTTTTGAGCGCGCCGGAGGTGCTTAAGATTGTCTACGATTATATATTCTCTTCGCGATTAACATAACCTCTCAAATTACTGTCATTTAAAAAGAAAATTTTAAAAACTTTGGATTGTTAACTAAACTACTTCGTAATTTACGCCGCATAACATATAATTCCTATAAAATTAATTAATTTTGGGGTAATGTTTGTATATATAATTGTTAAACAAATAAAATATATTTACCTACTTACTTTTCAGTCAAAGTCTGACTCTCTTAAGGATCGAGTAGCCAGACGAATGTTCCATGTGTATTTTGGCGACTCAAGTGTGTAATACTGAGAACAAACACAAGGTAACGTGCAAATTCGTTTGGTGGAAAATCCTTAAAGTCCCAGATACGTCCGGTGGTTGAAAGCCACCACATGAGAGTCGGGCAATGCTTAGCCAGCGGCTAAATTCTGGGTTACGAGGGCATTGTGGTAGTACTTTCGGGGAAACCATGAAGCGCTTCGTAAGGATCACCCCCTCCAAGAACTGGGGTAGGGACCCGGGTTAACTGAGTCTCCCACTGACGCGGGGTTCTACCGAGCCCCACGCGCCAACCGATAACCGGGCGGCTGGTGTCAATTCAGGTGCTGCCCCTAACACCGACAGCATAGACCCGAGGGAAACTCTCTTGTCCCCATCGCCTAGAACTCATACCGGCCAGGAAGCCCCCTCAGCTTCCGGGCCTAAGCCCATTAAGAACGCATGTGGGCGACGAGGAAAAACGGATGGTGGATTAACAAAGGCTATGCCTTCCATCGGCCCCGAGAATTTTAATCCCGGTACTCTACCCATCCCTCCTTTCAATTGTGACGTGCGCGGAGAGGCGTCCTCCAGTCAAGGTAAGCTCGCCGGGCAAACCCGACTGAGATCTTGCCGAGTTAGGGGACGATGTCTTTACTGCTCCAAGCCCTTTGAAACCTTCGTGGGTGTAAGAGGGCATAAGAGGGCGTAAAATGCACCCAACGGAGTACGTGGTAGATCACGAGCGTCAAGCACCTCGACCGAAGGCCAAGATCTACCGTCTAAGGGCGGAATTTGAGGCCTCTTACCGGGGGACAAGCGTTCGCGTGGACATGGCACGCAAGGTGGGGCTTAGTGTCGACCAAGGTCGGCACTGTAGTCCAACAATAGTCCAAGTCCAACAATATACTACCAAAATGTCTAATAAGCACAAAATAATGGCAAAATGCTTTCTGAAAACACGGAAAACACAGAAAACTATTCCTAAAAATAAACTTTGATTTCACACGTCATAAATCAAAATCGGACGGGCAGGGACGGCTCTGCAAATAGTGTAAATTGCGAACTAGCCATTGAATATAATCAAAGGAACTAACGCGGATAGACTGCGGGAAAGAGATACCGGTGCAAAGGTGTACAAAAGGGATGCCCATCTACACGGCATTTAATGTGATGTGCTGCACATATTCGACCTGTTGACGCTTTTAAGGCTGCAAGGATTAGATGCGGAATATGTGTCTTTGTCGCGTACGTACATGTAAATGTATGACCATTTCTCATCAATTCAGCGATTGTCTCTGTCCGCGGGGCGTTTTCTGATTTAGGTAACGTTTAAATCATAAAGTTGGCAAATATTTTGACATGTGTCAACGGCTGCCATTAAACTCTAAGCCGATGTTGACTATGAAGTTATTTACGAATTAGGTCGTGTCGTAATTTTCTGTCAACTTTTACGTCAATTCATTAGTGCCAACTTAAAATAAATGCAAAAAAGTAAGGTTATGGCATTTGATTTGTTTTTTATTACCATCGAGACGAATCTATGGTAATAATGGTCCCCATGGTTTATCGGATATTTGTGCACAATTTTTGTGCTAGTTTGTTTAGTACCTACGGTAATTTCGGTTCCGATTTTAGGAAAAATGTGTTCTGTTCAAAAAGCAAAGGTGTGTTTTGTAAACAAATGGAATTTATAACCTCAAAATTTCAAAATTATTTTTAGGTTGTCAAGGGTGACATCTGACAGTGAAACTGTCTAACAACTTCATAAGGTCTATGACAATAGTAAGACTAAAATGCGGCCGGTAAAGAATTAATTCATGAATTTATTCGCGAAGAACTTGTTCGTGTAATACCCGCTTAACAACTTTTTTTACCCCCTAGCAACCATGGCATAGCTTCAAAAATTTGCGAAATTGACGATTTGTCTAACTGATATTTTTGACAATCATCTCTGTGACATCGCAAATAAATATCATGGTTAACTCAATTTATTTCAATAGAAAAATCCAAAAAATTATAGATAAAATTAAAAAATTATGGTTGAAAATAAAACAGTACACAATCCTCGTTGAAAAATTTTATTCTCGTCTCGAGATTTAGTTGCAGTAGTAGTGATAGATGGAGAGTTCTGCATCCACCGTCCGTCTGTAGAACTTTAAGCTCTCTGCGTAGACGCCAGAGCTGCGCACGCATACATCACCCATTTTTAACTGTTTTGTGGCTGTTTTCAGAAACATGGTCTGTTTTGTATTCGTTTATTAGCTGTTTCCAGAAACAGGGTCTGCTTTTTAGCTGTTTTGTAGCTGATTAGGAGCTGTTTCCAGAAATAGGCTCTTTTTCTGGAAAACAGCTCCTAAACAGGTACAAAAGAGTTAAAAGACAGATTTTGTTTCTGAAAACAACCCTGTTTCTGGAAACAGCTCCTACACAGCTATAAAACAGACCCTGTTTCTGAAAACAGCTCCTAAGCAGCCACAAAACAGCTAAAAACAAGTGATATATGCGTGCGCAACTGGCGCCTACGCAGAGGGCTTGAAGTTTTACCGGCGGACGGTAGGTGCAGAACTCTCCATCTATCACTACTTATATTATCTCTTATATTATTAATGCGAATTATAAACTAACTAAATTTTTTTTACAGTTTTTATTTAATGTGCTGTGCATACTGCAATACAAAGATGTGTACATACTCAGTTAATTAAATGTCCATCCCCAATACAGAAGTGTATAATTTTAATTTCGGTTCTTGACTAAAGAGTTTTCCTTTAATTTTTTGTATTGGGATGCAAAATTTTGGCAAATTATCAACATTTTATCAGGCATAGATTTAATCCCAGGATATCATGAAATTAGTGTAATTCAGGATTGAGACCTAGACAGTTTCGTTAACACATATTCTATAAAACAATCTTATTCTTGTGGCGAATTCATATTTTTCAGGACTGTGTAGTAAGACATGGCCATACGAAGAACCTAAAAAGAGAACAAGTTTTTACAGGATGGTTCAGAAAGTTTTCCAATAATCTAAACTTATCTATAAATTTTACTGAAACTGAACATCTAGAGCGCAGAAAAACAACTTCAGATAATATTGGTCTTGAGAAAAGAGAAGGACTATTTTTTATTTTTGAACAAATTTTAAAATATATGTACACAGGTTTGATACATGACATACAGGGTGAGCCACCGAAAACAATCAGTTAAAGTTATACTTTTTCATATGAAAATTTCAAGAAATGATGTGACACGTCAATTTCTGAATTTTTTTTTTTTATATCTTCGTCGGTGTAACTTCAACCCTACTTGGTGATGTCCTCTACCCCAATAGTTTTAAATAACAAAGGGGTATTGTGACACATTATTTTAAAGCTTAATAAGATCCCTGTAAACCGGCACTGGTTGAATAGGAGACCCCGAGTGTTGCGCAAATACATTTTAAAGTGTATAAAAAACATTTGTTGCTACGTAAGTATTAACATATTAGCTGTTGAAAAAGCCCATCTTTCACTTTCAGACAATTTTAAGCTGGTTTTTTCCAGGAAAATAAATAAAGGATTTGTAGCCATAATTAATAAATAATTACTCTATTTCTCATACAGTGGCGCACCCAGAGGGAGGGGCTGGGGGCCGCAGCATTACCCCCCCCCCCAAACCAACATCCTAAACATGCAAAAATTAAAAAGTGCACTACTAATTGAAGAAATCCACCGAATTGTATTATTCAGCCCCCCCCCCCCCCCCCCCCAAGGCAACTCAGTCCCCCAAGACAATATCCTGGGTGTGCCCATGTTCTCATAAGATACCTAACATGTTTATGGCTTCAAAAGATCACCATTGGATGGAGTCCAAAGCATAATAAATGCGATTTACTCCTACCACAGGCCAACACCAACCCCAGCCATAGTCCGGCTGCGTCATTTTGGCAAATGCGCACATTTACTGTACATATTGTCAAACTACCTTGTAATTATTAATAATTAGTATGTAGGAATGTATTGTAGATGTAAAATAAGTAAACAGTAAAGCAGTTTTGAAATGAATTCCACACAATAATAATAGTATGTCGTGTGTTTAAAATTTTGTCGGACATTGCGAAGTACTTTGACAGCATTTATGTATGATTCAGTTTCACAAATTTTTCAAAGATTTTAAGGACGGGATTGTAATTTTTCTCTTGAAATATCCCCATAGAATAGATCCCCATTCATTAGAGATAACTAAATAGGGTAATTTTAAATAACTCCTTTTCGTCCAATGAATTCATCTTCCATGAGACGTTTCGTCCCGGTAATGCGTGATGAGGCGAAACGCCATCTTACTGAGACATCACATTTGTTTATTGTCATTTTCCATAATCCATGGGTATTACTGGGGACCTATTATATTCAATAAAAATCTAAATGAGGAGACGTATTTAAATTTATTGTAAGATGCTATTAACCTAACATCGATAGAAATTATGGAAAACGACGACCGTTACTAAGGAGAAAAGATGATATTCCAGCAAGCGATTGTTTTCATCTCGCATTACCTGTACGACAGTTCTTGGACTGAAAGGTGAATTAGGAGAAATGGATTTATCTAAGATCACCCGACTTATCCCCGTTGACATTTAAAGAAAAAAATTATAGGCGGTCTATATACCCCCCGCCCCCCGTGATCGAGGAAAATGTATATAAGTTGTCGTAGCTTTTAACATTTCCACCATTTAAATTTTTTTTCTCGAAAACGGTCAGAGGAGAAGCAATTGAATTTTCTGGGTTAATATATGAATTGTGCTTTGGTAAAAAATTCAGTTACACACTATGAAAGTAGTTACCAAATAACTCTAAAACGAAAAGTCGGATCGAAAAACGAATTCATATGTGAAACTTTAAAATCTTAAATGCTTTCTTTTTGCAATGTTTACCTATACCTAAAGTGGCTGGAAAATGAATTTATTTCAGAAAAACTGGAAATTTCGATTTCTGACTCAAATTTTTCAGGGTTTTTGAATTTTTCGGGGTCAAAATTGATCTAAGTCAAAATTCCATATATCTCGTCGGAAACAGCTAGTCGAAATACGCGATATCCATATTATTTAGTTTTTTCATTCTTTATAGGAAGGGAGCAATCGACGATTAAATTTCGATTTTTGACTTTTTTACCGTTGACATTAGAATTTTTGATGACGATTTTTAAGTCGGTCAATCATTAACAAACATTTTTGGATATTTCGAAATCACCAATCACTATCCAACTCGGTCACCGTACGAAGATAAACTTAATTGAGTCGAATTTCAAGCAAATCGTATATATTTGTATTTCTGTGTGTGGGTATTTGTATATGTAGAGTTACGGATACAAAGGCCAGTCTATTCTCGATCATCCGTCCAAAGGAGTATGATAGCTTTCTTAGTACAGGGTCTAGAAACACGAAATTTCAGTTCATGACAATCATGACAGCTCCGACATTATAGGGCCCTTAAAGGGGGGGGGGGGGGGGTTATTGGGCGGTCTACACCCTAGTGTACAAATCCAGCTCTAATTTTTTAAAGATTTCTGAAGCCGAATCACTTATGATTGCAGTCAAGATATTCCCGGCATTTCCTGCAACAACTTGGGAAACTGTTTTACTACTGCGTGGAGGTGAACCGATAATATTTGTAACCCTAAATAAGTGAGCACTTAAGGATCAACCAGTTTCGTTGATTCACTTTCAAACGCTTAACAACTAGTGAATAAAATTCAAAAAGTTAGTCGGGCGATCTTCGGTAGATCCTCTTCTTTCAATATTTTATCTTCCAGTTGTTCTTCCGGTTTAAAAAAAGAACTGTATTCCTTCAATGTTCTTCAATAATTGAAATAGCCTGTCTTTTTTCACAAGTCTTCGTCCTTAAACAAAAATACTTACCGAAACATACGTCGTTTTAGATATTTCAAAAACCCAAGTAGCTTTAAATAATAATGGTTTTTGAGTTCTACCTATAAAGAACATTACATCTTTGGTAAATGCACTGCTATTGCTATCTGCCCAATTGCAGCTATATGCTCCGATAGAAATAAGTTCGCTCTAAAATATAAAAGGGGTTAGGTTATTTAAGAAAAAGCAATATTCGTGTCCATATATACTTCTTTTTTTTATCTTCTGACAGCCCACGAAGACCGAAGTCTAAGTACTATGTACCGTGGGTGTACTGGGTAATCGACTCACACATCCAGAGCTGGAAACATCCGTTGGGATTTCACCAGCCCTTTTAAGAGGATGTGTGGGGTGGTACCACCTAAAATCCTAAAGATTGCAACGCCTATAAATAGTGCAATGCAATTGATTTTTTAGATTTAAATATAATGCTGTATATCCTAATTGATGTCCCTTTGAAGCCAATTGACACACGAGAAGTCGTAAAAATCCTAGCAACACCACCGTGGAAATATACACATTTAGTAATGAGTCTTAGCATGCTTCTGAGCAAATGATAGAGGCACTGTATCCCAAGCAACTTATATTTTATTTTCTGACTATTTTCTTTATCTAAAAGCCCGCTTAGACTTCAAGCCTAAGTACTAACGTACCGTGGGCATCTGAAGAGAAGAGAAATGTAATCTATTGACATGGGATTTAAAGGATTGGACGTTTGGAGGGAAGGGAAACATCTGCTGCCAATTTGTTCCGTAATCTGGAGACCCTGGGTATGAATGAGTGAGAGAAGTGGGATGTCCTAGGCTTTTGTAGCTGGACAGTAAAAGGATGCATACGTAACGCGCCCCTTGATATTGTACTAGAAACAGTCAAGCGGGAAATTATAACGGCTAGCTCCTCAAAGCAAAATCCGTGGAAGTATCGGTAGAAAAGGGATAAATCCCCAACGGCAATCAGCGAAATAAGGAGTTTTCTTGAGAGGACTGGGTCGTTGATGAGTCGAATGGCGAATAAAAGGGAATTGGAACCTTTCTTCCGGACAGGCTGCGCACGAGCAGTCTTCCAGCTGTCTGGGAAGAGATCCTTGTCATACAAGATCTGAAAAAGACGAGTTAAGATTGGTGCAAGCTCTGGATCGCATTTTTTTTAGAACAATTGACCGGAGGACTTTTTGGTGTCAATAAAAGAATTTTTAGAACTTGTTTGACCTTTATTACGTTGGAGATTTTGTGGGGTACAGACGTGGCGGTTGGAATAGAGGAATTGGCAGGAGGAATAATGGTGAAATTGGCCGCGAATTGTTTAGCAAATAGTTGAGCTTTCCCCTTAGAGGTGGAATTAATTTCGTTGTCAGAAGTTTGGGGAGAAAAAGTGCTTTTACAAAACTTTTGGCTTATTTTTTTTTATCTTCTGACAGCCCACGAAGGCCGAAGTCTAAGTACTATGTACCGTGGGTGTACTGGGGGTCGACTCACACATCCAGAGCTGGAAACGTTCGTAGGGATTTCACCAGCCCTTTAATGTTTGTGGCAAGTGACCAGAAAGATTCTGGTACAGTACGTGGTGAGTTAGACAAACTGCTGCGTCTTCTCCATGCCATGTCCCATGCGTGTTCTGTTTGGGAAAGATACGGAGAGCATGGGTGGCCACAAAAGCAATTTACCATTACGTTGTTCTAAATTATGCAGATAAATAAAGTACAAATGATCGAATTCTACTACAAATCGATGACAATATTAGGGGCCTTTCAATAGCTCTACTATCCATTCGTTTGCTACAGCACGAGAACTGTTAAATTGTTTTCTATAATAGTCTTAAGTAGCGGTCGTGGAGTGTACTAGTGTTTGTTTGTCGTCCAGAACCACGAACACGTTGTACTTTGTCTTCCTGAAACCACGACTTACAACATCGTAACATCGTAGACACATTTTTCCCAGCATGGTCAGCAATTTTTTTAAAATAAAAGGCCAGCTTCCCAAATTGTGTTAACTATCTGAATATGGCTCGTCTTCGTACTGGTACCTTGTTAACGTGAAAAACACAACACAGTACTGAAAGAAATCGTTTCTCAGTCCGTAGTACTATAACAGTATATTACTAATCTAATAAAATGATTCTAGTTCTCTCTCCAGATTGCCAAATGCGAGAGAAAAAAATAAGTGTAATTGTATATCTACGTTGCGATAATGCGCCAACTTTGATCACACCATGTGCCTTAAAGAATTGCTTAGTCCCATGAGAAAGGATGTACAGTATTGTACAGTGTACCCGTACCATTTATTTTAATTTAAATTACTTTTGTGCCAAAATGTCTTAGATTTTTTATTACCTCGGCGGTCATCTCTGATGCGAACGTACAAGGCACAAGTAGAATGCAACATACAGATAATGCACCCGCAAACAGTGTAAAGAATTCAAAACTTCCAGGTTTTGCCTAAAACATTAGGTATATTTCAAAAAAATAAAAACTTATCTACTTTCCGCATACATACATAAACATTGTTCCTTAAAGAATTTTTCCCAAAAAATAAATTTAAATTTACTGGTGATTTGTCTAAAAATCTCCATTCTATGTCTATAGTAACTGATTTCTATTTTTAAAGCTCTAAAAATTTGGTGCTTTTAAAAAAATTCACAAAAATTTTATTCAGTTCAATATTCAGTCTTAAACCTTTTTCGTGAATCCCACCATAAACTTTTAAACATGGAGGGATAAATAAGTCATAATGCTGGAATATTCGCTATATAGCTTTGAGACATAGTTTCTTTTATTAGGAGTGGAAAATTTTTGACAAATGGACACTTTTCTACACCAATTTGTAAAACAAGGCAACAAAAAATTTATCTTCTGATCCTGTTTTTTAGAGTATTGTTTACTTCAGTCTAATCTATAACTTGATTTACAGTAAAACCTATAAAAAAAGAGTGAGATCTTACCAAACTAAGTACAAATAAAATCATGCTTAAACTTGTGGTGGAAAATAACTGCCAAAAATAGATCTTTCCAAAAACCTTAGTGGTACCCTTGTAAAATCTAGAAATTTTAAGAAACAGTATTATATAATATAATATTAATATGTATCTATATGACAAAACTAAAAAATTCGCAATGGAACCACGTATTAAATGCTTAATAAAGGGTAGTGAAAATAAAGACAGCACAAAAAGACGACATTATCTTTATGTTATACTTCTACTAACCTTAAAATATCTTTATAATGTTGCAAGCATTGCCGAAATGACTTCCTGTATTCCGCATTCTCAAATCCAATTTTAGCCAGTCTCCTAGATAGCAATGTACACTGTAACCCAAGAAAGGTACAGTTAGCAGCCATGAAGATATCTGTATACATTGTAATACAGCCAGCAATGGACACACTTATTACTTGGCTAACATAAGCAATCTGAAAACCTGGTGACGAAGACACACTAAATGGGAAATATGCTGGAAGGACGAGTCCGTTTTCAGTTTCGTAAAAGAGCGGTGCAATGCACACCATAATCAACCATATCCACAATATAGTCGAATATATCCTTGATATACGCCTATATTTTTCCAACTTGCTATTTACAAGTTCAACTTCTTCCTCATCTTTTGCTTGAAAATATTTCTCATTAAACTGGGAAATGATATCTGCTAAATCTTTTTTGTATTTAAATAGTAGATATAGTTTTATTGGATTCATCATCGTGACTGTTTCTGCATATCCTGCGAAAGCTGCTTCTTTAAGATTTGTGCAAGTTATCCACTTTATAGTAAGACTCAAATTGTAAGAGAGTAACATTGATATCACCCAGTAAGAATAAGCTTTAAACCATTTTGGTTTTGTCTCACTACTGTCACTTAACCAAATGCCGGCCCCTCTTAGCAAAGCATAGCCATTTCTGAAAAAAACCTTGTAGTTTAACTGTGGCTTAGGCATTTTCTGGGTTAACTGTCGCTTATGCTGTAGGGAATATCTTTTAATAGAAACTATATTATAAATCTGTAGTTGCTCTCTGATGTAATTTACGCACGATTTTTCTACTGTTAATAAAAAACATGTAATTATTCGTCCAGCTAGTATTAAGCGTATAATTGAAAGCCTTCAAGAACGGCAAGCCTTTTGCATAATTAAACACGTTTAATAAAATAACGTTTTCAAAACGTATTCGGATGAATCTATTACGTGTCCATTTAAGGGTACAAGTACATTGTCTTTTAGTTTCCAAGATTAACAAATTCCAAAATAACTAATTTTGACATTAAGTGATCTAGTTTAAAAATTCTAAAGTATTTTCACGATCGTAGGATGACGAAATTTGCCATATTGATCCCAGTTTGTATACCTGAATCGGTACCTTTCTCTCTAGTCGGTGCAGATATTATCTGTCGTGGAGGACAAACTTCCATTCGATCAATGCTGGCGTACCCCAAGGTTTAGTTCTGGCACCAACCCTATTTCGTCGTCACGTTATTGTCCTGCTCTCTTTCACTACCAATCCTATTCACAGTTACGCTGACAATAGTACTTTTCACTACAACATTCATTTTTTCAGACAAGTCTTGAATCAAGGGCTGGATAATAGACACAGATCTATGCACCTATCCCTTTTCCAAAAGCTTTAATTAATATTAGATAGGGTGTCAAGAACCTTGTTCAACGCCTCCAAAACTCAGTCTTACTCCCTGATATGCAAAAAACTTCGGAAACCCCATCCACAGGAATACCCAAGCTCTACAGAAAAATGAAACCTTCGATCTTGTTGGCATCGCTTTCGAACGTGGTCTAAGCTGGCACAAACACATTACATTAATAGCCGCATCAGCAGCTAAAAAGCTTGGTTTCCTTTTTCGATCTAGAAAATGCTTCTCCTCTTCCAACTTACACACTCTCTATGTCTCCCAAATAAGACCTATTTGATTCTATCCAAAACGAGCCATTCGACTCATCCATGACACAGCCCTCACAAGAAAACGCCCTTCTCTCTTTTCTTCCAAGGATTATGCTCTGAAGAGCTAGCTGCTATAACTTCTCCCTTGACTGTTCCTAATAAAACATCAAGAGGCACGTTACGTATACATTCCTTTACTGTACACCTAAAAAAGCCTAGAACATCCGACTTCTCTCGCTCATTCATACCTAGGGTATCCAGATTATGGAACGGACTGCCTGCTGATATTTTTCCTTCCGCTTCCAACTTTAGATTAAATTTCCCTTCACTCTAGATGCCCACGTTACGTCAGAACTTAGACTTGAAGTCTACGTAGGCTGTCTCAGATAAAAAAAAGTTTTGCTAACAGGAGATTATCAACTCAAACAAAAAAGTAATGAAGTCCGTATCAGACATCACTGCGCAGCTTCTGCTATGATGAAAACAAAGCCGCGGAATATACCCTTTGCCAATGCAAAGCGTTAATTCGCCAATAGCTATATTCCTTTTAGGGTATATTCTTAATGCTCGCCAAATGGTATCCCAAAGTTTATTCTGCAAAGTACTTTACATATTTTGCGACTCCTTTTCGGAAAATATCAGACCTTTTTTGCGACTCCTTTTCCGAAAATATCAGACCTTATAAATAATGAAATAAAAAATTCATAATGTAAATAATTCGGCACGCCTGACCAAAACAACTGGTTATTATCAAAGCTGAAATTATGACCTTAAAGAACTTAGGTAAACAAAATCAATTTTAATTATATTATGTTCATCGTTGAACTGTTTCTATTACCCGTAAAATGATTGTATTTTAGATTGTTCTGTAATTTTTGCCTGTTGTCACTGAAAACCCTTGTTCTATTTAAATACTTCTTATTATCAAAAAATTTGTTTCTGTATTGTTAGATACCATAAAATAACTTTACCCTTATATTATTTTCGTTGGCTATTATTGACTTGAAAGGTAGCTTTGAAGCCCATACCCATAGACTGAAAAGATTATTTTTTTGAGCGTTTGATTTCGTTCGAAAACTCCTTGTTAATTTCTTTTTTTTTATCTGAGACAGCCTACTTAGACTTCAAGTCTAAGTACTAACGTACCGTGGGCGTCTGAAGGGAGGGAAACGTAATCTATTGACACGGGATTTAAAGGATTGGAGGTTGGTAGGGGAAGGGAAAACATCTGCAGGCAGTCCGTTCCATAATCTGGAATCCTTAGGTATGAATGAGCGAGAGAAGTGGGATGTTCTAGGATTTTGTAGCTGGACAGTAAAGGGATGCATACGTAATGCGCCTATTGTTGTTCTGTTAACAACAGTCAAGGGAGGAATTACAGCAGCTAGTTCTTTAGAGCAAAATCCGTGGAAGTATCGGTAGAAAAGGAATAAATTCCCAACAGCGCACACTAGTCCCGATAACGATCATAGCACGAAAAAGGTCACCGTCGAATTTTCCCGCCTAATTCTACCAAACTGGTCACAAGTAATTAGCAGCGAGAAAATGTAACGAAAATAACGTAGGTATTGTTTAACGTCGAATTTTTTTATTTTCTTCTTTTAATTGAGATTTTCCGAAAAATATTGGTGTCATTTAACAATATCGCACGCCTTCTTATCCACCGCGTCTTCACAACGGCGCCAGTGTCGCGGTCGCCACTTATTTTAAAATTGCAGGTAGGACACTCTTGCTGCTATACCGCCAAATCCGCTTCTGCCGCGCCGTCCGCGCCTGCAGCTTGATTCGGTTCATTTTTAAACCAAACGGTTATTTCAGATGCGTTAGAAATTATTTAAATTTAAGTAAAATAATATCCACAATCTGAGATAAGTATATTTTCGGCTATAACGTATCCGCAAAATTAAAGATGGATGTAATAGGTGCGAATTTAGTATAATTGTCATTTCGGAATTGCGAACGTATTGTAGTAATTACATTCTGGTAATAGTTTCGAGAACGGCGGAAATTGCCGAGATGACACGCAATGAAGCGTTAAATGACTGACTCAGATTTAATCGGGTGTGGCGTCGTCGGCGTCGTCGTCGTGAAAATTTAATTTCATTACAGCCATTATTATTTCCTAGCTCTATTCTATGCCATTATCATCAGGGATTCTAATACACCCAGTCTAAATTATTTGGCAGATGGCTGATAATATTATATTGTTATCGTGAATAACGAATTCATATTGCCTTTATATACGGTGTGGCATAAGGCTCTCTTTCACTCCATTTTAATTTTACTGCTATTGTATAGATCAAGGACAAATAGACGTTCTTGTTTTTTGATATCGTTAAGGATTATTCAACGACCCATTACGGCCCAGGTATTTGGGGTCGAACGCTGATGTCGTTTTTCAATATTTTTTTAATAAAAAGAAAATCATCATGTTAAACTTGCTACTTTAAAGAGCAGATATTGTTAAACCGCAATGTGCTCTTTATTTTTAAATTGCAGGCCTTAAATATGTCTGTTTGTCAAGGTTATTTGGAAAAATACGTGATTAAGTACAAAATATCTTTTATTTTGTCTTTTTCTAGTGGCAGAAGAGTACGGAGCTGGCTATTCAGAAATGAAGGGTACTTTTCTGCTACCCTTTCAGAAGTGGCGCAATGTTACGTGACACAGGAGGTGCCGACTAGTCTGACAGACCAATACCAAAAAACATATTTACCTTTTTTTACAAAATAATGACAGGGAGTTATCAATTATATATTTTATTACAAGAAAATGAACATACAAGTTATATACAGGGTGTTACAAAAAGATGTTAAGAAATTTTACGGGCAGATTCTACATCTAAAATAACTTTATATAAACATGGATCCTCAAACGCTTCTTTTTCGTGATATAGAGTGTTTAATATTTCCTTTTTTAAAGGATTTTTTTGTTAATTTCTCGAAAATGCGTTAAGATATCGTCCTAAATTTGGTACACGTCAGTATGTAATCAAAGGGTACATTTACGCGCAAAAATTTATTTTCTAAAGTTCTTGCATCAGTGGCGTGCGTGCTGGTAACTCTTCATTTTTAGCGAAAAAAATGGCACGCCACTGATTTTTTGCAAAATTGATATCGTTCTCTTAACCCCTATTAATTCTGTGTGAAAAGTGTATCTTGAACTTTGTCGCTCTGATGCGCCTTTTTTCGAGATAAAATTTAATGTATTTCTTACAATAAAAACAAATAATGAAAATGATTTGTTTTACAAATTTTTTCTTCGGGAAACAGTCCTCTTTTATTTAAGTTTATAGTAGATGCTGTAAAGGGATTTCTCTTGCTTCAATACATGCTCTAAATCTAAATAGAAATTAAATAGAAACATTTAAAAAAGAAAATATTTAACACCCTATATTCGAAAAAAAAAACGTTTGAGGATCCATGTTTATATCATGCTATTTTCATATTTTTAGATGTAGAATTTGCTCTTAAAATTTCTTAACATCTTTTTGTAACACCCTGTATAAACAACCAACATAAAAAAGAATTTTTAGAAAATAAAAGAAGACAAAAAGAAAACAATATAAAATTCACTGAAAAGAACTTAAAATGGGAACAATAATTGTGTTCTAAATAATTAGAATAATAATTATATGTATACTATATTATGAGGGTTTTGCAAAGAACTATTAGAAGGGCAGTACCAAGATTTAAGTTGAGAAAGACATACAAAATTGTTTCTCACTTTTGGCAACAAAATCTAGTTTTTCTCTTTCGATATCCTGGAATAATGTCTTGCTGATGTTGTATATTATTATTAGATGTACCAGCATAATCTTGCCTTCGTTTCCGTACTGCTCGTGGCACATTTAGCTCCAAAGAACGACGTTCTAAATGGGGCTTTGTCAGTTCTACTGCAAGATTCCTCACATATAGTCTTATAACTGAAAATTGCTTAGGGGAAAGTGGGGCAGGTTGAAACACGGGGCAGGTCGAAAAAATCCAAATTTCGCGAGTTCTTAAGCAAATGTTTATTGGCAACACTGAAACTGGATTGGCCGACCCTCAAACTAATTACTTTAAGTAACTTTCGATGTCAGTGCAGTTTTAGTTACTGCGTAGTGCGCATTACAGAAGGCAAGAAAAGTAAATTTTTTGTCTTTTAAAATCACATGCATAACTTTTCCATTCGTGCGCAATATGCTTCTTACAACACTTATTACGTCATAAACTATTGTCCTTTATCAACTGTGCGTTATTTTCTCAACACACGTGTGTGTTAGAAAAATATCACACAGCTTGATTCTTTTGGCTTAGTCGTGCGATGTGCAGATAGAAAATAAGTAGGCTATGAAATGAAAAATTCTGACAAATTGCTTGTGATTGGTTAACACCATTTCGATTAGTATTTATCCAAAACATTATTATATAACTTTCTCTTAACTTCACTTTTCTCTTTTTGATTTTGGAAGAAAATCATTTTTCGTTGTTTTCCTTTGCCGTTTAATATAATATTATTTTTTCTACAAGGATTTTACCATTATTCAATTTCTTCGGTATTTTTACCTCATTTATTTATCAGCGACCACTTTCGGTCGCATAATCCTGGTAGCTTTAGGCCGCACAACTAAAGAGAAGAAGATAAATGCCATTAAAAAGTAAATCTTTTAAAAACATTCCGGGAAGCATTTTTAAAGTGTTTAAATGTAAAAGAGCTATGGAAACTGATACCGGAGGTGTCGACAAATTTATGGAGTGTTTTCCACCGAGTGTAGGAGATGCACCTTAGAATAATATATCCTTCACCGCAAAAATCTAAACAGGGGTATGAAATATGTCACAAGAAATTTGTAAAAAGTAGAATTTGTTTTCCTTTTTTGGATCTTAAGTTGTGGAATAAATAATTATCGTACAATACTTGCTTGAAAGTCGTTGTAGACCAAATCTGGCAAATAAATTGCATGTGAAACCAGTTGAAATCATAATTAATGAGTTTTTGCCATGAGAGTTATTGGTTTGTGGTTGGTCGGGCTGGAAACCTTTGATCCCACGTTCGTATAATGTACAACTGTTAGTTGTTTATGAATTATCATTACGGATCCTTATACTGTGAAATTGCGCAGACTTCAAAGTTTAGAACTTTAGTGTACAAGTTTGTACTAACTTTGAACAAAATTAAGTTTACCGTTAAATAAATACGTAAAAATATTATGTCATACTTTTTAGGGCTTTTTTTGTAGTTCAGCCGGTTCAATTTTTTGAAAAAAAAAATTATTTTTGCGCATCATTCCTTTTATTCAAACGACATGTTTCTTATCCACGAAATATTCTAAGATTTGGAAAGTAATAACAATATTCATTCATGTGCATCGGGTAAGTGTTCAATTTTTTGCGTGACTGGGAGCAAGGCCGGGTTTTGGAGGCGTTGAACTGAAGAAGGCTTTTGGCAACCCCGTCTAAGATTAACTGAAGATCTTGAGAAACAGGCTTTTCTGCAAAAATGCATGTTGGAGTTAAGAGTACCATTGTCAACGCAACTGTGGATGGGATTGTTTATTGTAACAATAAATAAACGTAGATTCAGATATATATGCTTACTTAAATTTGTCGATCCTGACCTTTACTGATACCTATTTATGGAAAATTTTGATTAACTTTGTACCACGTATGTACTTTCTTCCAATATCGGCTGTTCGGGGCACGGAAAAATGATGTTTTTAGGGCACTGCCATGGCAGTGGTATGTTTGCACATTGGTACAATACAATATTTAGAGGGTTTTTTTAAGAGATTTCATTGTTTAATAAAAATAATTATACATAAATTACACTGTATTAAAAACAATTGTAACACAAACAACAAAATTACTGTCTAGGCAGATAGGGCGGCGTTTCACATGCTTAACGTCTAAACGCACGACGTTATTTTAAAAGTTACATTCCTCATCTGATTGGTTGATGTGTTGCGAAAAGGAAAAAATAAATCGGATAGAGTATGTGACGCTAGGAAATGTGGATGTTTTGCGTTGCGTAACAAATCTGTTCAACTTTAGATATTGTAGACTGACATTTTGCCACTCTTAAGCATACAAGATTACAAATACTAGCAATCAATTTGGCAAATCAATTGATATAGTTACAATCGTACGAGGAAATGCTCACTTGCTTTCGGAGTATCACAGAATTTGTTTATTCATATACGTCTCTATGTAGCACCCCTAGATTAAACTTTGCGTTAACATGTAGATTGACACTTATTTTTGCGTATCTCCTGACGTCACCTGGCAATAAGGGCAAATAGCTACTTTTTAAGGCCGCATTCTCCACGGGGCATCAACGTCGGCCAACCCAGTTTCATTTTTGCATGGTTGTTCGGCTTTAAAATTTTTAACAATAACATTATGAGTATATTAAGTATAGATTCATATTCTGCAGGCAATTTTCGGTCAGTTATTTAAAGTTTCAACGTGTATAATGATTTCATTCAGGAGATTAATGTGTTGAAAGATCTATGGTGACATTTTTTCTGTCACTAGGACCTACTGGCGGCTGGTGAAATTTCAAAGTTGTATATCTCTGTTCCTACTTACAGGACCAGTACCAAACTTAGAGGTTTTAATGGTGAGACCAGTGGGAATGTTTTAGTAAAGAAAAAGAACATTTTGTAATTTGCGAAAAAAATTTAATTTTTAGTGAGCCACCTCTGGGAAAAGAATGAAAGCGTTAAGATATTTTACTTATTATTTTTTCTAAACAATTTTAACATTATTTTGTCAAGAGTTTTTAAATTTTAAGAGAAAAACAATGTATTAGTAGAAAGTTATAGTCATTTGAATTTTTTTAAACCTAAACTATAATTTCAAAAATCAATTTTTTTCCTAAAATTTAAAAATTGTCGACAAAATGATGTAAAATTTGTTTAGAAAAAAATAATAAATAAAATACCTAAACGCGTCCATTTTTTCCCAGGGGTGGCTCACCAATTTTTTTTTTCGAAAATTACAAAATGTTCATTTTTCTTTACCAAAACATTCCCAGTGGGCTCACTATTTATACCCCTAAATTTGGTACGGGTCCTACAAGTACAACTTTGAAATTTCACCAGCCGCCACTGCTAGGACCTTAATATTCTTTTTTTTTTCTGAAATAAATCATAAAACATTTTGAAACTTTTATTAATACGCTAAAAATATCTATAGAATATGAATCTATGGTTAATATTGTCACAATGTTCATACAAAAGAAAAATAAAGCAAGAAATTATACTAACATGAAATTAAGTTGGCCAACGTGGAGAATGCCGCCTTAAATGTAAAAAATTATACCGAAAAGTAAATATTTTTTTTAGATCAATTTTTATTAAAATAATATTTTTGGGTTTGTAAGATATCCTTTGCGACGCACTTTGTTCAAAAAAAGTGTTTGATTAAAAACCGTCAAAGATACTATGATGAGTATCATTGACCAAGTACTTACCGCTTAACTTGAAAACATTACAATCACTCTTAAAGGTACTCTAGAGAAAAACACAGGAACAACAGGGTGTTCTGAGGGAAGCAGGTGTAGTAGAGCGCGTTGCAAATTAGCCCTCAGCTCAGTTAGGCTGGGTAGGTTCTATTGGACGCCACCAGTTTTTTACACCGACGCAAACTGGAAGTCGCCTAGTTGGTCTAGGGACCTGCTTCTCACACAACAAACCTGCTATTCATAATAGAAATTAAAAACATTTGGCGCAGTGAGCTGGATAAAAGAAAAACGGAATACATTTACCACTGTACATATATTTACAGATAAAAAAAAAGGGTTTACAGTTGGTGTTGACAAGAATTGTTACAAATGCTGTTTCCGAAGAAATAAGAAAATGGGGCGATTTTTGCCCCCGCAAAATAATTAAATCAAATTTACTCAAAACTTCGTGAGGAAGTTTGTCCTCAGATACAAAAATTCATAGGGTGGCTTCTTAGCACCCGCCAAACAGAAATAGGGATGGTTCGTATCCTCTACCAAAACAACTAAGAGGGACGCTTTGTAGCCCCTATGGAAGAAGTAGGGAGGTTCGTGGCCCCTACCAAAGACCCCCGTAAGCAAGGAGGGTTAGACACTCCAGACTCCCCATACAAAACACCAAAAACGGGGGCAGCTACCAGCGGTCTCCAGATCGTCAGGCCGATGTAATGGCTGATTATGATATTAACAAACGAAGATGCAGATAAAATCTTGCCCAGTAAGCAATAATTCAGCAGATGAATTTTTAATCGCAGTCCCGGAACTTAATCCATAAACTTGAGCCTTCAAAATGGCTGAAACCGACACCGCGATACTGCTATCTTCGTTGAAAACCAAAGTGGAAATGCCCGACAGTGGACCGCCCTTCCGAACAAAATGGTTCTTACATTAATATTTGCGCCAGCGCCAAAAAGGACCCACAGAACACGGAAGATGATCGGGGCGAAAGCAACTACACTGACCTGAATGACAGTAATTGATAGTCTAAAGATGGCGCCACGGCATACCGGCAAGAACTACGAAATCCAAACCAAAACCAAGCATGGACCAGAAGCTGCTCCCTCAAATGACCCCGAATGCAGAATGGCACAAGTCTCCGACCCCAAACGGAGAAACAAACGCAAAAAAAAACACCGAAACTTAGAACTCCAACCGTCGCCGCGCCACCAAACAAGGGTACTGAAATCATACAGAGGCCTCTTGCGTGAAACAATAAAGTTACGGAAATACTGACCGTTATAGGTACCTACGCCGGTACTGATCGAGACGCACTATTTCAGTACGATGCATCCAAATACTAACAGCTGAAACCCCGAATGTCGAAACTACAGAAAGGAAGACGATGATGTAGTGCTACAAAATTCCAACCTTCCCACACTCGAAAATGCTACTGCACCAGCCGTGTTCATAAATCGACGGCTTCCAAAAGCGCTTTGGGACTGTTCGTGTATGCGAACAGGTCAGTCGGTTCCCACCCCGATGCACCATCTCTACACGCCTTAAAGTTCCGTCCGACGAAAACCCACACACCCCATTCTTAATCTTCAACATACAACTCAATTAAATGTTTACAAAATTCAAAAAAAAAGATCTTGGAAAGAAAAAGAGAAGGAAATCTCGGACTTTAATTAATAGGGAACGCTAGATTCAGAAATCCAGGACAGTGAAGGCAGTGGAAAACACCGGGATTAAATCTCATTCAAAATGTAGGTAGTCTTTTAAAATTTATTCTCTAAAAATATGTTATCATAAATAGACTAAAGGCGACTGTCTGTACACACAGGAAGGCCTTAAGCAAGGCGCAGAAAAACGAATCTCAGGGTCTAAACAACAGAGAAAAATGTTAAATCTAGAAGCTTCAAACGAAGGACAGCTGACCTGAGGACAGCTAGCAGCAATCAGCCAGAACAGAAACCGTAGAAACTAGCCGGGGAACAGGGCAGGTCAACCGTGTACGTGTGGAGACACAACTATTTCATTAAGGTAAACTATAAAATACAACTAAACAGGCCTTCGTGAATAAATTAAGCATTAGAACAAAACTAATTCGGTGACAAAAATGACCTGTCACAACTCCCCCTCTCCTACGAAAGGAGGGAAATTTTCCAATGAAAATTAACCGACGATAAGGATCAGAGGCTCTCTGTATGATACAAGAGAATCGAAAAAGAAAATAAATTACCTGCGCTATGCTGGCGCCAATAAAAAAACATAAATGAAGATACGTGGGAACCCAAGGTAGTACCATATAACTAATACTAACTAACAAGACTGATAACTCAATCTTAAAATAACTAAATACTCAAAGAAATCTTTGGTCCCTTTGCCACTAGTCACCCAGCGACCTCCTCCAGGAAGATTCGGTGTGGAACGTAAACCCTAAGTTGGTAAGGGAGCTAGCATTGCGTTACACCCAAAAATATTGTGGGGAACCTCGTTTACTAGCCTCACACCGTAGAATCGTCCCGAATTAAATCACCAATTGACATGCGTCAAACCAACCAAAGGGTGGACAACTAAAAAGGAAAAGATAAATATAATACAACATAAGTAAAATGATAAGAAAAGAGGGATAGCCCAGATGATCCACCATACAAAAGGGAGTGGATTGTAGCACCCACCAAGCTAAAAGATGCACCAAACGGGAAGCACATCGGTCCCTGTATACAACAAAAAAAAATTAATCAGGGTGTTCTGAGCGGTGGCACTGCCACCGGCCTGTCGCAACCTAATAGGCCGACTTGAGCTCAGGCCGAAAAAAAGTAGCTTGGTCCTCCCCTGGCCCGCCGAACAAGTTCGATGGGCAAACTGTTACCCCAGGGGTCAGACTTCCGCCCCCCCTGAACAGCCCTTCCAGTCGGTCTGCTCTCCGAAGGATCCATGATCTAACAAAGAGCGTCGAAGCGACATCCGGTAGCACCCAACACCGTGCAGCCTGTAAAACGAGATAGGGACAAATGTCTAAATCGATATAAAGTCAAGATAAAGTAAAGTCGCAATCGGGATAGTTTTATTTCGTCTAAAAGGTGAATAGACGAAATATATCAATAAGGACCTAGGCGCAAAACCAGTAAAACTGAGATGGCCGGAGACTAACATATAGTCCTACCAAAACCTAGACCTACAAAACAAATCCAAATAAATAAAATACCAAAGGTATTAAAGTAAATTAAAGCCAATCAAAGGCCAATCACGATAAGGTAAGTAAATCAAAATAAAGGTAAGTAAATCAAAATACAAGGTAATCGAAATAAATCAACGCAAATGTAATCGAAATTACGCAACGGTAAGCAAATAAATGCAAAGATAAGTAAATTAACGAAAGGTAAGCAAATTATCGCAAAGGTAAGTAAATTATCGCAACGGTAAGCAAATTATCGCAAAGGAAAGCAAATTATCGCAAAGGTAAGTAAAATATCGCAAATATAAAAAAAAGGTAATCAACCAAAAGTAAATGAAACACGTAAATCAAACTAAGGGTTCGCAAATCGAGATAAAGAAAATTGGGTTACTTGCCAACAACTAGCAGTGACTCCCACCATAAGTGGTATTCTCAACTTCACAAAATCAGCAAGAGAGAAAGAAAATTGTGTTTCTACTCTAAATCCCCAAAGGAAAGACAAAGTCGTACTCGAGCAAAAACACATACTAGTGCAAGTAACCGAAATTTCCAGACACAAGTAGGGAATAACAATAAAATCACGTCAAGGTAGAGAAAATTAAGCCAAATCAAAGTAAATAGGTCACATCAAGGTAAATACGTCAAATCAAGGTAATAAAAAAAAAGGTCCAATCAAGATAATAAGTAAAGACTTTTGGCCCTAGTCTATAGAAAAAAAACCCTTAATAGTGAATGCAGATAAAAAAAAACGATAAAGAAAATTAGGTCCAAAATTAATTAATCACCGCCTTCTAACCAAGTAATCACTCTTAAATTACCATGTGACACACCGACCCCCATCTCGTCTCGCGCTGAGATGGGTATCTGCGTGAGACTGATAAACGCAAAAAGGTAAGCTACAGTAAATGACCATAAACGTTACTATACGTTACTATACAATAAACAAAGTGACGATAAGGTAAAGATAATCAGGTAATGACAACTAAAAAAAAACAAGGCATAAGGCGGCGATGGCAAGTGAAAGTAGTAAGGCAGCTGAGGGCTTACCCACTACAGACAATAGAAGCAAGGCAGCTGAAGGCTTACCTTGCCACGGCTTTCAGGGGACTCCTACCCCACCTAGTAAACCCAGTGCAGCGCTATTCTAAGTGACAGTGTCCAAATCCATCAAGTCTCGCGCCCAGATGGATCCAAACACAATCACGCCCACACTGCAGAGCATAGACGGCACTCAGAGGACTCCTACCTCAACTAGTTAACCCAGTGCAGTACTATTCTAAGCGATAGTGTCCAAATCCATCAAGCTTCGAGCCAACATGGATTCAGACACCATCACGCCCATACTGCAGGGCATAAACGGCACTCAGAGGACTCCTACCTCAACTAGTTAACCCAGTGCAGTACTATTCTAAGCGATAGTGTCCAAATCCATCAAGCTTCGAGCCAATATGGATTCAGACACCATCACGCCCATACTGCAGGGCATCAAAATTGCTCACGACTGAGCAAGGAAAGTAAAAAAAAAAACAAGAATTTAAACTGGGCCAAAAGTCAAAATTAACGCAACGATAAAAGAAAACTCACTAAAGCCATTATTACCGAAAGAAGGGAAAAAAATTAAATGTAATTAACCAAATTGAAGCTATGGACTCGAAAGTTCATAAATTCAGAAATCAATAGATTGATAAGTAAATTGAAGCAAAATGACACGTAAAACGTAATATTAAATTAATGACAGTAAAATCAACGGAATGTAATAAAGTAAATAATGACTTTGAGTTGCCTAACAATTTATTCACTCCTACGGACCACCAAATGCAGTTTCGGCATATACCGGTTTAAGGTCTTGTACATGCCAAATGCCCTTACTAACACCGTGTTCATCTTCAAGCTCATAAGTACACGTGCCGGTCTTTTCTACGATCTTGAACGGGCCTACAAATTCCGGAGCCAACTTTGCGCTATAATATTTCGCTGCATCGGATATACTTTTATTCTTACGCCAGACTTCTCGACCGGGGACAAAGCTTACGGGGCGTCGGCGCAAATTATAGTTATGTCGATTTTTAACACGAGAAGCTTCGATTTTAGTGTGGACTTTTCTAAATAATTGTTTGAAAGCTTCTATTCGTTCTCGAATGTAATTTTGACGCTCAGTTTCTACTTGAGGAACACCCTCAGCATAGTCCGAACCGAATAGCTTGTGTTCCCTGCCAAAATTAACGCAGTATGGGGTGAAGCCCGTAGTTTCGTGTCGCGAAGTGCGAATGGCGCAACCGATAGCAGTTAAATTATCTTCCCAAGTTCGATGGTTATTTTGTTGAACGTAAGAGCGCAACATCGTTTTGATAACTCTATTAACGCGTTCAGTATGATCTGCTCTAGGATAGTAATTAGCCGTGTAAAATATTCTAACTTTATATTTATCGCAAAGGGCTTGAAATTCTTTGGATTTCATTTGTGTTCCGTTGTCGCACGTTAAGAATTGAGGAGCTCCGTAAACTAAGAAAATGCCATCTTCGACACACTTAACCAACGATCTTGCTGTTGCCGATCGACACGGGAATAAGACGACGTATTTGCTAAAATAATCGGTGACCACTAAAATATGAGTGTTACCTTGCTTAGAACGAGGTAAAGGTCCTATGTAGTCTAGGCTGATGGCTTGCCAAGGTTCCTTTATGTCTGGGCGATTACCCATTAAACCAGCTGGACGTTTCTGCTCTACTTTATTCTGAGCACAAGTTCTACAAGCACGGACATAACTAGCAACGTCAGATCTCATTTTCGGCCAATAATATCTCTCGGCGACTTTCCAAAATGTCTTAAAAACACCCACGTGCCCTGCTGCTGGATTATCATGGCATCGAAGGAATATCTCTTTTCGTTTATCCTTTGGTACTACTATTTTCCAGTAAGTGGAATGATCTGGAAAACTTGGATTGTTTGTCTTGACATATTTAAAGAGATTGCCATTCTCGACTCGCCAGCAAGGATATTTATCAGGACGTTCTTCTAGTTTCTGCATCATGCCTTTGTACCATTTGTCGGAGGTGTCAGAAAATGATGACGGTGGTTCGTCAACAGCTGCGACAGAATCAGTAGTCACTGGCACTGACCTAGAAAGAAAATCTGGCACGACGTGATCTCGGCCTTTACGGTGGATCAATTCAAGGTCGTAAGGTTGTAAACGGAGAGCCCATCGAGCGAGGCGTCCTTGTGGATCTTTTAGGTTATGAAGCCATAACAAAGAATGGTGATCGGTTATAACTTTAAAGTGTACACCCTCCAGATAGTGACGAAGCTTTTCCACACTCCAAATTACGGCAAGGCACTCTTTTTCTGTGACGGTTAATTTCATCTCTTGTTTGGTGAGGGAACGTGAAAGATAGGAAATAACCTTTTCTCCGTCATCAAATTGCTGAGTCAGAACTGCTCCTAAGCCATAAAATGACGCATCAGTCTGCAAAGTAAATGTGCGGTTGAAATCTGGACATGTAAGCACGGGAGCTGTAATAAGAGCTTCTTTAATCAAGTTGAATGACTGATGGCACTCGGAAGTCCATTCCCATTTGACATTTTTCCTGGTAAGCCGAGTAATTGGGGCTATAATAGCTGAAAAGTTCGGCACAAAACGCCGGTACCAAGAAGCGGTGCCAATAAAACCTCGAATTTCGGTGATATTTCGTGGAGGTGCTATATTCACAATGGCCTGCACTTTCTCAGGATCAGGTCTTAAACCTTGGACGTCTACGATGTAGCCCAGGTATCGTAATTCAGGCTTACAAAAGTGACATTTCTCCTCGGAAACTATGAGTCCTGCACCTTTCAAACGGTCAAAAACTAGGCCCAGAATTCTGAGGTGTTCAGGAAAGGTTCTGGAGATGATAATTATATCATCAAGATACACCATCACGTGATTTTCCAAATCAACGCCCAATACACGGTCCACTATACGTTGCCAGGTGGCTGGCGCATTGGTCAAGCCGAAGGGCATGCGCAGAAAATGATAAAGATTCCTACCTGGAACAGTGAAAGCAGTTAATTCACGTGAGGACTCACTAAGAGGTACCTGCCAGAACGCTGATTTTATGTCGATGGAGCTAATGTAGCGGGCGTCTCTGAGGCGATCCAAAATGGCGGAGATATAAGGTATAGGGTATGCGTCTTTCTTAGTTTTTGTATTAAGCTTTCTAAAATCTATGCAAAACCTATAGCTGTCATCTTTCTTGCGTACCAAACACACTGGACTGGACCAAGGACTTTTAGAAGGTTCGATCACGCCAAGTTTCAACATCTCGTCGATTTCCTCGTCCATAATCCTTTGCTTGTATGGAGAAACTGGGTAGTAACGCTGTTTAATGGGCCTAGTGCCGGGTTCAAGCTCAATGACGTGTTCTGCTACCTTGCAGCAGCCAAGACCAGTACCCATTTCCGATATTTTCTCCTTAACCAGTGCATTTAAACACGCTCGGTCGGTTTCAGATAAAGAGTTGCCATCTATAACGCTACAAATTTCCGTAGGTCGATCATCAGTGGAAAAATGCCAGACGTCCTGCTTCAAGTCGGGGATCACTTCCATGGTTCTCCAAAAGTCAATGCCTAATATTAATTGGTGGGACAGTTCGGGAAGGACTAAAATATCTATCACCCGAGTTTTATTTAATAAAGTTACAGGAGCCTGAAAATAGCCCAAACTGGAGCAAGTTTGGCCATTCGCGACAGTACAATCAGTCTGTTGCCTAATAAGTTTTAATCCCAGACTTTCCAAAATTCGGAAACCGGGTTGACCTACAATAGTGCGTGATGCTCCAGAATCTAATAAGCCTAATATTTTGTAACCTAAAATCGAAATTTCTAAATAGGGGCGCTGGTCGCCATGCGCATGAGCTATGATAGGATCTAATAGTTTTTTATTTGGAAAAGGGTTATTAGCATGTGAATGATTTTTGCTGGAAAGAGAGTCATTGGTCGACGAAAGGTTTTCATCAGAAAGAAAGTTGTTGGTTGGCGAAAGATTTTTGGTGGGGGCAGAATTGTTAGGGGGTGAATGGTTTTTGTTAGAACGAAAGATGTTGCTCGGTAAAAGGTTTTCGTCGGGAACAGAGTTGTTGTTAATGGCAGCGTTTTTATCGGAAGGAAAGTTGTTGGTCGGTGAAGTGAGAATAAGGGGAGCAGTCTCGCGACGTATCGGCTCTTCTGCGAATCGTTTCTCTGGCGGCGAACACTTAGGGCAGTTTTTACTGGTCACATTTGGTGCACCACAGCGGTAACAATGAATTCTGCGCTGTTCAGTGCACTGGCTATTTCGATGACCTGGCTTATTACAGTTCCAGCACAAGATTGATCTAGAGATTTTTAGGGATGGTGGACGTGTCTCTCTGGGTAACTGTCTCACGTTTCGAGAAGTTGATGGTGCCGGAGATGATTCGGTCACCATGTCAACGATTGGTAACTCTTCATCATCTTTGAAGCCTGATGTTTCAGCAGCAATGAACGCAAAGTCTGGCTCTACAAAATTATAACTTTTTCTAGGAGGTGGTACATAGTTCTCGGCGCGATATTTCTTTAACTCCAACTTGAGACATTCTCCTTCTAATTCTTCTAACTTGCTGACTACCGGAAGTTGGGTAGTATAAAAAGGTGACAAGTTGCATATAATGATGTCAAGTTGAACGTCCTCTGAGATGGAGCCATGTCTTCTAAACAACGCACTCATATTAGAAAGGTAGTCGACGATATTCTCAGTCGAATCCTGAGTCCTATCTAGAATTTCCTTAAATAACCGATGACGATAGTCTGGCGGTTCGAAATGTTTACAGAGAAGGTCAGACAAACTAGACCAGTCCGAAAATCGATGACGATTAGCGCGAAACCACTTCAATGCTTTACCAGTAAATAAATCGATAGCAGATACAAATAGTTCACTTTCAGAAAAACCTCGAGCTTCGCGTAGTTCCGAAACTCGCTCCAAGAAATTATGCACGGACATCTGTCCAGCCTCGCCGGTAAATTTAATACCCCACTTTTCAACACGATGCGCTTTGCTACACGAATGATGGCAAACGGAAGCGGCAGCAGCTTTTACATTGGGACTAACCACGGTTGGAGTGACTTTGGGCGACGAGCGTGTGTGACGCGGTCGACTGTTGGACGCATTGCTATTTCTCAACGCATCCGAATCCGACGCATCCGAATCCGAACCGTCCGAATGAACTCGAGCGAGCAAGGTGCTTAAATTCGGATCTTGTTTTAAGAGACTGTCCAAACAGTTTAATTTGCCTAAAATTTTGAGCAACAAGTCAGAACGGGTTTGCGATTCCGCGGCACTAAGGTTCGCAACCGGAATACGATGAACGCGGGTAAATAAGTGAACAAGTTGAGATTGTAAACGTTCAAATTTTTCTTTAGCGGATTCACCGGTGACATTTTTAATCGCGCTATCGATATTATGCAAGGTTCTAGTTATATAGTTACATTCATCGACAAAAACACAAGTATAGGCCAGACGAGTAAAAACGTTACCCTTCCTTTCCATTTCTAAAATTGGACGTAACGCTACTATAAGTTCTTTTACCGTATTGGCATAACTAGCCGGTACTCCACGAATCGTAAGTTCATAAATTAGCATCTCTCTCCTAAGATGGTTAACCTGCATATTATAATCCATTTTGGAGTGAACAAAAACAATAGCAACTCAAAAGTCAACGTAAAAAGTCAAATCTAGGTACAATCGCGTAAATCGAATAAATTTAGCAAAACTACACCAATAGTGTAGTCAAATATAGCAAATAAAGGTAATTAAATCAGCGAAAATAGCAAGAAATAATAAAAAGGTAAATCACGTAAACCAGCAATCATAATTCAGTACGCAAAGATAATCAAAGTCACGTAAATGAATAAAATAAAATCGATAAGAAATCGCAATATCAAAAAAAAATCAAAGTTACGTAATAGGTAAAATAAAATCGGTAATAAACCACAAATTCAAAGACAATCAAAGTTACGTCATACGCAAAATAAAATCGGTAATATACCACAAATTCAAAGACAAAGTTACGTAAACAAGTAAATTAAAATCGGTAATAAATCGCCAAATCAAAGAAAATCAAAGTTACGTAATAAGCAAAATAAAATCGATAATAAATCGCCAAAATCAAATGCAGTAATACAGGGCTAGTACAGTTAGAGTTAAAATTGATGGAAATTTTCAAAGTTCCATCCAGCTCACTAGACGCACAAGAGTAAAATTAGAAAAAAAAAGCGGTAATTTTTTTAAATAGGCCCCACGTTGGGCGCCAAAAATTTGCGACGCACTTTGTTCAAAAAAAGTGTTTGATTAAAAACCGTCAAAGATACTATGATGAGTATCATTGACCAAGTACTTACCGCTTAACTTGAAAACATTACAATCACTCTTAAAGGTACTCTAGAGAAAAACACAGGAACAACAGGGTGTTCTGAGGGAAGCAGGTGTAGTAGAGCGCGTTGCAAATTAGCCCTCAGCTCAGTTAGGCTGGGTAGGTTCTATTGGACGCCACCAGTTTTTTACACCGACGCAAACTGGAAGTCGCCTAGTTGGTCTAGGGACCTGCTTCTCACACAACAAACCTGCTATTCATAATAGAAATTAAAAACATATGGCGCAGTGAGCTGGATAAAAGAAAAACGGAATACATTTACCACTGTACATATATTTACAGTTAAAAAAAAAGGGTTTACAGTTGGTGTTGACAAGAATTGTTACAAATGCTGTTTCCGAAGAAATAAGAAAATGGGGCGATTTTTGCCCCCGCAAAATAATTAAATCAAATTTACTCAAAACTTCGTGAGGAAGTTTGTCCTCACATACAAAAATTCATAGGGTGGCTTCTTAGCACCCGCCAAACAGAAATAGGGATGGTTCGTATCCTCTACCAAAACAACTAAGAGGGACGCTTTGTAGCCCCTATGGAAGAAGTAGGGAGGTTCGTGGCCCCTACCAAAGACCCCCGTAAGCAAGGAGGGTTAGACACTCCAGACTCCCCATACAAAACACCAAAAACGGGGGCAGCTACCAGCGGTCTCCAGATCGTCAGGCCGATGTAATGGCTGATTATGATATTAACAAACGAAGATGCAGATAAAATCTTGCCCAGTAAGCAATAATTCAGCAGATGAATTTTTAATCGCAGTCCCGGAACTTAATCCATAAACTTGAGCCTTCAAAATGGCTGAAACCGACACCGCGATACTGCTATCTTCGTTGAAAACCAAAGTGGAAATGCCCGACAGTGGACCGCCCTTCCGAACAAAATGGTTCTTACATTAATATTTGCGCCAGCGCCAAAAAGGACCCACAGAACACGGAAGATGATCGGGGCGAAAGCAGCTACACTGACCGGAATGACAGTAATTGATAGTCTAAAGATGGCGCCACGGCATACCGGCAAGAACTACGAAATCCAAACCAAAACCAAGCATGTACCAGAAGCTGCTCTCTCAAATGACCCCGAATGCAGAATGGCACAAGTCTCCGACCCCAAACGGAGAAACAAACGCAAAAAAAAACACCGAAACTTAGAACTCCAACCGTCGCCGCGCCACCAAACAAGGGTACTGAAATCATACAGAGGCCTCTTGCGTGAAACAATAAAGTTACGGAAATACTGACCGTTATAGGTACCTACGCCGGTACTGATCGAGACGCACTATTTCAGTACGATGCATCCAAATACTAACAGCTGAAACCCCGAATGTCGAAACTACAGAAAGGAAGACGATGATGTAGTGCTACAAAATTCCAACCTTCCCACACTCGAAAATGCTACTGCACCAGCCGTGTTCATAAATCGACGGCTTCCAAAAGCGCTTTGGGACTGTTCGTGTATGCGAACAGGTCAGTCGGTTCCCACCCCGATGCACCATCTCTACACGCCTTAAAGTTCCGTCCGACGAAAACCCACACACCCCATTCTTAATCTTCAACATACAACTCAATTAAATGTTTACAAAATTCAAAAAAAAAGATCTTGGAAAGAAAAAGAGAAGGAAATCTCGGACTTTAATTAATAGGGAACGCTAGATTCAGAAATCCAGGACAGTGAAGGCAGTGGAAAACACCGGGATTAAATCTCATTCAAAATGTAGGTAGTCTTTTAAAATTTATTCTCTAAAAATATGTTATCATAAATAGACTAAAGGCGACTGTCTGTACACACAGGAAGGCCTTAAGCAAGGCGCAGAAAAACGAATCTCAGGGTCTAAACAACAGAGAAAAATGTTAAATCTAGAAGCTTCAAACGAAGGACAGCTGCTGACCTGAGGACAGCTAGCAGCAATCAGCCAGAACAGAAACCGTAGAAACTAGCCGGGGAACAGGGCAGGTCAACCGTGTACGTGTGGAGACACAACTATTTCATTAAGGTAAACTATAAAATACAACTAAACAGGCCTTCGTGAATAAATTAAGCATTAGAACAAAACTAATTCGGTGACAAAAATGACCTGTCACACCTTAAACGATGTATGCAATACAAATTCCCCTTATTTTTAGTTTTAATTAATTTACAGTTTATTATAGATATTAATAAACCAAAATAGCTGCCATTTTGAATAAACTCGCGTCGTAATTGGCTTAAAGTGTAAATAGGTAGTAATCAAGTGAGCTGCGCCGCGTTAAAACTAAAATATCAAACAATATAAACCTGAAACTCGCTCGAAGTTACAACTTTGTCCCTTTTTGTGATGCACTTGCTAATTGGGAGCCGCCATGTTGTTTAATTAGATTAATTATTAGTTTGTGCCGTAATGTCGTATAGTTTCAACCAAGTCAATTAGAGATCTACTGCCTTTCAGTTCTGTTTAAGAAGTATAACAGTGAAGCATATAATGTGGGTTAACATTTTTTTTAGGATGTTACGGCCAGACCAGACAATAGGGAATATGCGTGTAATTTTAGTGTTCCGTAAAACGGAATACTGATGGAATCACTTCGGTGTCCGCCCGTGTGTCTGCCACAGGCGATTTTCTCTGAAACTATTCGACGTAAAAATTTGAAATTTACCACAGAGATAGAGTGTGTTGGCCCAATTATAGACGTGAAGTATAAAAATCTAAATTTTGATTTTGGGAGTGAATTTTAGGGGGTAAATTGCAACATTTCAAGGGCATCGTGTAGGGTGTCAAATGAAAGCTTATTGAAGCACAAATTCAACAATATATATGGTGCATTTTTTAGTCGATATTTTGTTAAGGAAAAACGCTTAAAATTGCTTTTCCCCACCCTAATCACCTAAAGGATCGCTCAGAAGAATCTGAAAAATCATGAACATTGAGAATTAGGTGTAGGTTGCGGGAAAATTATTAAATAGTTGAATTTTGATTCTCGAGAGGTAATTTTGGGGGGTACTTAAATTGGGAAATAAAAAAAATTTCAAGGGCATCGTCTATGGTGTCCAATGAAAGTTCATTGAAGCACGAATTCAACGATAGATATGATGAATTTCTTTATTACATTTTTTAAACGATTTAATTGTTTATTTTCTTATAACTGCTGAGCCATTGGTTTCAGAGAAAAAGTTTTTCCGCAAAAAATATTTCTCACGATATAAAGAACAACTGTTTTCCTAAACGTTTTTCAAAATGTTTAATTTGGCCCACTCAGCTCCGCGCATACACGATGTGATACGGCGTTAGTATCGTCGGCGGCGGGTAGCGAGGCAGATGGACAGAGTTCGGGTGGCCGAGGTTTGCTCTGGTTAAGAGGGAGGTTGATGGCACGGAGCACTAATTGTGCAAGTATAACTTGAACTTGACCGATTTTTTCTGTGTTTGAGAAAGTCGTGAAAAATTCCAAAAATGTTCTTTGAGGTAAATTAGTGGGGAATTTCTTTCACCAGTTAAAATCAAGATTTTGACAATAAAATACAGGTATTTTATTGTTTGGTTCCGTACCTACAATAATTCTACATTCATTCAGCATTGGCTTTTTGTGCATTGCAACAGATGTTAAATTTTTACTTCTAGGTATACAATATTCCTCTTGAAACGGAAGGAAGAAGATTTTGAGATACTTATGCGGCTTTTTCTGCTATCTCTGGAGGAGTAGATTCGAGATAATCTTCGTCGAGATTTCCGCAGATTATTTTTACAAAATTTCACTTGTATTCTAAGTGTATAGTTAAATCTCGTCGATTCTCTGGGTGGCAGTTGAATTAATTAACGCCGTCAATAATTAAACAAATGAAATTGGTTGCTAGGAGGCAGCTGCCGCAGGCACAACTGCCGCCTACTAGATTTTGAAACTTTTGTTCAAGGTTGAATGGAAGGCAGGTCTGGCGTATAGTTGATTGCAAAATAATTGTTCCTGTTTGTAATTATTGATTTTCAGAAAAACAAATTTTCGCTTTTGTAATAATCAAAATTATCATATCGGACAGGTTTTTAATGTACGCCTTGGAATAGCTTACGTATAAAAAAATATACACGCAAGCAGGAAAATCATAAATAAGGTAAATTAAATTTAACGTGTCTCCCGAAGCAAACTAAGAAAAAACAGTGTTGAGATTGGAAATTACGACACTGAGATTTATGTTATAATTCTCAAGTGCTATCCCTAAAGAAACAGTTGAACAAGTGGCGTATCTGCAAAAGAGTTATGAGGGCCTTATAAATAGTAAAGCGATATTTCAACCGAGTACAATAGTGTAAGAGACACTTAGCCGTGCCGTACGGTTTTGTAGGATTAGAGCTGACGGGGACAAGATTTAGTGATATTTTGTTACTTTTAAATAAGCCGGCCAACACTGGAAGTGTCGCAACTGTTTTGTTGTAATACGTCTCAAAGGGTGTTTTTCTTTTGCTTGAACTGAATTAATGAAAAAATGTTATTGCGGATACAATTTTTTTTATGTTAGTGTATTATGGGTGTTGTGGCACAAAGATGGCATCAAAATTATCATAATGGCGATCATTATGTTAAGTATTTTTCAGGATATTTGGCTATGACTTATTAACCGCAATAAAACTACCTATAGTAGTTGGCTCCATTCTGTAGACAAGTGCATAGGCACTACTGCAAACCTGCAGTACAGGGTAGGGCTGCCGTAGAATTGCAATTATTTATTATACAGGGTGTTACAAAAAGATGTTAAGATATTTTAAGAGCAGATTCTACATCTAAAAATATGAAAATAAATTTATATAAATATGGATCTTTAAACGATCGAAATTCGAGATACAGGGTGTTTAATATCGTCTTTCTAAAATGTTTCTCTTTAATTTCTCGAAAATGCGTTAAGATATTGACATGAATTTATATACACGCCAATGTGTAATCAAAGGGTACCTTTACGTGCAAAAATTTATTTTCCAGTATACTTGCATGAATGGTGTACGTGCGGGTGAGTCTATTTTTTTAGCGAAAAAAATGGCACTCCACTGATTTTTTTGCAAAATTAATTTCGCTTTTTGAAAACCCAATTATTAATTCTTAATAAAATGTGTCTCCAGGGCGTTTTCGTTCTGACGCACCGTTTTCGAGATAAAAATTAATTTAGTTCTTTTAGTAAAAAGAAATAATGAAATTAATGATTTTTTACATATTTTTGTGCAGGAAACTGTGCTTTTTGATTTGAGTTTATAGTAGATGCTGGAAATGGCTTCTCCGTGCTTAAATACATGCTTTAAATCGTTTTGGCAAATGTCTCCTAACTCTTCGGAATACTTGAGGTGTGAAAATATTAAACACACTATATCTCGAAAAAGAAACGTTTAAGGATCCATGCTTATATAAACTTATTTTCATATTTTTAGATGTAAAATCTGCCCTTAAAATTTCTTAAAATCTTTTTATAATACCCTGTATACAGGGTATACAGGATGTACCCAAGCCCGAAAAGCCATTTCCAGCATCTACTCTAAACTTAAATCAAAAAGCACTGTTTCCTGAAAAAAAAATTTTAAAATTAATCATTTTCAGTAGCCGCGTTCGGCAATTCAATTTTTTTCATCGTTTTGCTCGGAATTGTTGACAGGCAGATGACATATTGTTCTAAACCTTAGACAAGGAAAGAGAGGGGACTGGTAACACTCATTTAAGCTAACGCATGGCAAGTGTGACCAAAATTCGAGACGACGCCATTTTTTGGTGCCAAACATTGCCGGTGACATCAAAGATATTTTGTGGTGTTTCGAACAGAATTTTGATTAAAGACGACTACATTTTAGTAATTTATGATGGTGGGTTGTACTGCTTATGGCTGCAAAAGCCGAAACGAGAGAAATGAGCCTGGAATTACCTTTCACAGGTAAAAAGTTAAATGTTACATAGTTGCAAGACAAACAATTTTCGAAATATTTTTGTTATGAGATAATTTATCAACGCAATTCGAATATGATGATTTAGGCATTTTCAAAACAGACTATGTATGTTTATTTGAACAATGTGCTTGAATGTTTTCATTCATTATCAACTCATTAAAGATATAAATTATGATAATGGCAAGATTTTTTCCAGTGGCGGGTATGTTTTTATTCGGAAAAAATATTATAGTATTTCATTAACTTTGTGTGCGTAAATTAATCAGTACAGCAGGTTTTTTTTTTAATTATATAATTTATTTGTTTTGTTGTAGATTCCTCATGAACGATCCCAGAAGACTTGCTCTTTGGGTTAAAAAAATGCATGTTGCAGACTGGAGTCCTAGAAAAATGATAAAATTTCTTCAAAGCACTTTGACTGGAATTTATTTTATAGTATTGGTGAAAAAACTTGTCTATTAGATGATGCAGTACCTACAGTATTTGAGGAACTGCCTAAATATCTCCAGGAAATGTCACCAACAAAGCAAGTAAGTCAGACTTTACACAACATTTTGTAATATTATTTTGTAATATAGGTACCTAGTGTAGGTATCATATGCTAGAAATAAGCTAATTAAATGTATTGTTGTAGGCAAGAAATTGGAGGCGTTCCTGTTCTGTTTCTGTTGTGCCAGCCAGGGATAGTAAGACCGGTAATGTGGAACAAAACTTAGATGAAACACCATGAAAAAAACAGCTTAGAAGACGGTTTTTCCAAGCAGTACAACTACCTTCCAAGCAATATAAAGTCTTTGAATAGTTAGACATTTGCTGACCGACAGGGCTTCTTATTCTGTTGCTGAATTTTATGATGACTCATTTTAATTTTTTTACACCTATATGATTATATCGAGTTTTAAAATTATGTGTATTGTTTGTATACCTTGTTGAGTTTGTCTTTTATTAGTGTTGGTCTGCTTATATACTTTATTTAGATATTTTTTTATATATATTTATTTGTAATGAAATACTAGTATGTAGGATCATGTATCATATAGGAACTACCTTCTTGCTTTGTCTATAAGATGTAAGTCTTCTGGCAATAAAGCTTATTTCAATTTGAATTTGAAAAGCAGAATAACTTTACACAACTTTTGTATTATGTAAATATTTATTTTTGTATCAGTTTATTAGGCGTACTTAATATTTATTGTTTCTAAATTTGTTTGCCTATGTACCTATATAGTTAGTTTTAATAACTTTTCAGAATTGTTATTATTATTATATTACATATATTTTTTTAAATGTACTTGAGAGCAATTAAAATTGAAGGAGTACATTGGATCTATTGATTTTCTCCACATTTAACAAACCAAAAATAAATTATTACTATAAGTCGTTTTATTCGTTTTGGTAAAAGTCTACAATCGCCTCTCATGATACGCCGCCGTAGCCTGGTGCTGGATCACGATGCATTGAGTTCTACGCGATTTTGACACTAATGACAGTGGCCATGTGATGGATTGTTTGTTTTGTTTGAGTAGTTATGTGACTTTGACACGTAGAATAGAATTCTATGTGGCGTGATCCGGGGTCTGGTGTCAGATGGCTTCATATCCGTAGCATGTATTACCCGTCCTCTCTCTTTCCTCGTCTAAGCTAATAATAATATGTAAGTGTATTTCGGTTTTTTCTTTGGTACATCAGTATGGTTTTTGTTATGAAATTACAAAAATAAATGCATAATTTTAAAAAAATCCAGTATAACATTGTTTTAGTTTATAGCACTATTTTAAATATTCTATTTCATACAGTTTTTGCAGCAAGAAGGAAAAAAATTTAATTAATTTACAAAACCTCTAGTTACGCCATTGAGCGGATCGGTCTGGTGTCGGATGGTCACACTTCATGTCAAATAGTTACGCGTCCCCTCTCTTTCCTTGTCTAAGTTCTAAACAGTACGACTGATCACGTGTCTGTCAAAAATTACGAGCACAACGATGAAAAAGATTGAATTACCGAACGCCACTATTATTTGTTTTTATTGTGAGATATAAATTAACTTTTATCTCGAAACCGGTGCGTCAGAACAAAAATGCCCTAGAAACAGCTTTCATGCAGAATTAGTTAGGCTTGAATAAATCGATCAATTTTGCAAAACAAATCAGTGGCGTGCCTTTTTCCTCGCTAAAAATGAAGACTTACTAGCACGCACACCACCGATCCAAGTACTTTACAAAATAAATTTTTGCACGTAAAGGTACCCCTTGGTTACATACTGGCGTGTACCAAAACTCATGTCAGTATCTTAACGCATTTAACAAATGCGTTAAAATGAAAATATTTATCACGCTGTATCTAGAAATAGAAGCGTTGAGGATCCATGATTAAATAAGCAAATTTATATATTTTTTGATGTAGAATCTGCCCTTAAAATTGGAAAAACACTCTGTATTAATATTTTTAGTGTTTCGGGAAACGGAATACTATGGAATCACTTCGGTGTTCTTCCGTGTGTCTATCACTATTCGCCTAAAAATTATAAATTTAGCACAGAAATAGAATGTGGTGGCCCAATAATAGACGCGAAATATAAAAAGTTGTATTTTGATTTTGGGAGTTAATTTAAGGGGGTAAATTGGGAAATGGAAAAAAACATTTTCAAGGGCGTCGTGTTTGATCACGAATTCCGATGTATATCCATAAGATGTACTTTTTATTCTTTTTTTTAAGGAAAAACGCTTAAAAATTACTGCCCCCCACCCTTATCACCAAAAAGATCGCTCAGAAAAATCAGAAAAAATCATGAATATTGAGAATTAGGTGTAGATTGAGCGAAAATTATTGGAATTGAGAAATTCTAGCGTAACAACAATTTAAACATGTTTTCATTTTTATCCGTTTCAATAAATATTTATTAGATGTATGTTAGTATACACAAAATATCTTTGTTAATTTTTTGGAAAGTAGACAATACCTATATTACTCTCACTAGGTCATCCAATCTTCTCTTGTATATCAATTTCTGAAAAAAGAAAAGGAAGAAAATCAATAGTTGCATAAATTGTAAATAAAAAACATTTTCAAACAATAACACATGAATATAAGGCAATTTTGCCAAACGAGTAATTTTGCTAAGATTTCTAGGCATTTTAAACAACAAAAATGGAATATTCTGGGCAATAAATAGTAATTTTTCCTTGTGCCTGTGTGTACGGGGATATCCAAATAAAACTGAACATGCCTTATAACTTTTGAATTTTTGTAGATGGTAAAACTTTTAAATATGAAAGTTTTGGGAATTATTATGGCTCACATATCTTATCAGCAAAACAACTGAGCATCGAACAAAAAAATATAGTATGAAACATCGATTTTCTCGCTTATTTTAAACTGGATGGTATAATTTTTATCATATTTTTGGATTCTAGGAGACGTTCTCGACATATTTTGTACAAAATACCCTATGCGGTTTTTCAATCGTTTTTGAAATATTTTAAATTAAAGCTTATTTTACATAAATATACTTTAAACGTAACTATCCAGGCTGCGAACGAAATACCTGCTACCTTTTTTAAGTTTTCTTCGTAGGTAAGACAAAGTTAATGTTAAGGTTGACAATAATACTTTAGTCATACTCGTAAAATTTTTACAGCTGGTAGAAAGTTAGGTTGTGATAGAGATAAACACGACATATTATTTGAAGCCTGTCCCATAATATCAGTTATTTTTGCAATGTAACAATATACTTTAAAAGATCATATAAAGTATTAGCAGCTTAAATTCCTGTGTTCTATGAATCTGGGACTGACTAACAACTATTGAAATATTACGCAAGGTACATATTTGTTCTCCTTTACGTTAGTTTTACTGGGCGTTATGGGAATGAATAACAGGAACGCCGACCCGATATATAGTTGAGAAGAGTGGGCGTTACAAAAGATTTCTGTAGTTATTGAGAAAGTAGTGAAAATTGCACCCTAGAATCGTTTGGTTTTAGTTTAAAGCTGAAGTCACAGTGCCGTTACAAAGTGTATCTAACCTTCTAGAACTAAGACTCAACATTTACAGTTAAAAATTCTGAAATTACTTGGTGTCTTCGATTTAACAATTTTTATCGCATATTTAACTTACACAAACGTCACTGTTCACAGGTTGACTGTATTATAGATTCATTTTCATTATATATCGGAGAATAGGAAATATTTTTTAACCTTATTATAAATTGTTTATCTGAATAAAAATATTTATTCATTTTTGCTATTTTTTCTTTATTTATTTAAAAACTTTTACTCCGATCCTTTTATTGCAAATTATTGGTTAGAGGGAGTATTGATACTTGGGTTTGATTTTTGACAATTTTAAGTAGTATAAAATAAGAAGGTTAATGTGGCTATGCCGACACTGTTTTCGCTTAATAAAAACGAGATTTTTGCAAATGCTGTTTGTGTTCAGTAAAAACAAAGGTATTTTGCTATAAAATCATAAAACTTACGTAAGTATTTTATCAGGTTAGAAATTTATTTTTTGTGACAATTCCTATTAAACTTTCACAGTAGACAACCAGAAATACTTGCACAAACAAAGCCGACTGTGATAAAATGTTTAATTATTCTTTTTATTGGCAACGACATCGTTTTTGTTTGTCGTTTACTAATGCCCCTTTTGCTAACAAGGATAGAAAGAAATCGGATTCCGTTGGGAATTGTCTCAGGAAAAAAGGAATTTTGCGATGACTAATCTTTCGAAGTATATAACCAGCAACCCTTCCACAAGCAAAGAAGGTCCGATAAATATTTGAACAATTTTTTTTATTTGTTTTTTTCTAATGCACTTTCGCCAACAGGGATAGAAAGAAATCTGATTCCTCCGTGATTATCAGGAAAGAAAAGATGAATATTGTGGTCACTAAAAAATGGTCTGATGTAAACTGTCCACGGAACTGACCAATAGGGTGAATTCTTGTTCAATTGTTTTTCTGTCATCATTCTCACATAAAATTGGATAAAATATAGAAAGGACGTCTATGTTCCGGCTAAAGCAGGATCATAATACGGGTGGCTTTGTGCTCGTCTTGGCAATGCTAACTCACACATATTGGTAAATGATTGACATAAACTAGACCAACACGTAGAGGTGCCCTAAGGGTACATACGGGGTACTGCCAAGAAGTAAAATAAAACTGATTTTTTAGAAAAGAAAACACTAAGAACAACTTATTTAATATTAAATAAACATATTTTTGGTATTTTATAGAAATTAAAGTATTTTATAAAAATGTGTTTAATTGACCTAAATAAAATTATAACCACTGACTTACCTAACTTAACTGGTTCACATGTAGGACAACAATGGCCGCACTTAGTCACGAGAGTATAATTGATCGCACATAAGTACATGGGACATGCAACCTGGAGACACTGGACTTTAATTGGACAGTTATCATCAGCTGAAATATTAAAAAAGATTTTCTTTAATTAGAAAGTTCCCATTTTTTCATTTTCTCTTAATAAATATTCCTTAAAATGTAAAAAATGTCTGTATTTCTCTTTTTTAATTATCTGTAGAAATAAAAATGTTATCGTTTGAGATGCCACGCTCACGTTGACTGAGGCTCGATGACGTCACAACACACGACTCGATCAACAGCGGAATACGCGCCCGTTTAATGTTTAGTATTATTCTTACCGGACAGGACACTGCGCAACGTCGTTGTAGTTTTGTCTAGTTTAACATTTTAATCCTTTAAAAAACTAAAGTTATGCCTAAGATAACAGGTTCGTATCAGTACTGTATTGTTCCAAAATGCATCAATACCAGTGGAACTAGTCCCAGTAAACAGTTTGTGCTAGGATTGAATCTTGGGGTACGCCAGCATTGACAGGATGGAAGTCAGATGACTGACCTTCCACCACGATAAATATGCGCCGATTAGATAGAAAACTACCGATCCAGGTACATAGTTTGGTAGGAAGACCATATAAAGGTGGTAGTTTGTTGAGCATACTTGATCAATTTCATTGGAAATATCAAGATTACCAATCTAGAAGTCGCCATCAAATTTGAGAGACGTGTTCCAGCTATGTGTGTCGAAGGTAAGGAGATCAGCTGTGGATCTTTGGTGACGAAATTCGTACTGCCTGTCATGATTTTGTGTTTTTCTAGATATTCTACAATTTGCAAGTTGATGACTTTCTCCGAAACTTTGCTGACAGAAAGAAAAGAGGTATGTCTATAATTGGATGAAAGGGACTTGAGGTCATTCTTCTAGACAGACCGCACACGAGCAGTCTTCATCTGGGAAGATACCCGTGTCATAGATCTGGAAACGACGAGTTAAGATGGGTGCAAGCTCTGGAGCGCATTTTGTTAGAACAACTGCTGGTATGCCATCCAGAAGGAGGACTTTTTGGTGTCAAGGGAAGAATTTTTTGAACTTCTTTAACCTTCAGTATTACCTTGGATATTTGGGTACAGAAGTAGCGGTTGAAAGAGCCAAGTTGGTTGGAAGAATAAGGGTGGAATTAATTGGCAGCGAATTGCTTGGCAAATATAGTTGAGCTTTCCCTTTAGAGGTGGAGACAATTTCGTTGTCAGAGGTCAAGAGGGGACATGTGCTTCTACAGAGGATTTAATTAATGTTTTTGGCAAGTGACCAGAAAGATTTGCTGCCTTTGGAACAGGATAGCACTTTATCTTTTATGCAGTTGTTAAAAGTATTTTTTGTAATTCAGTTATGAAATGTCACCTTTTTTGACATTGATTTTCATTGTCAAATGTGGCTCATTTTGACACAAATTTTAAAATCACATTTCATTTTAACACAAGTGCTAAAATAATTTCATTTTAACACTCATGTTCAAATTGTTGTATTGTTATCAAAGCTATTTCCATAGAAACAAAAAATGCCTTTAACATTATTTTAGTCTAAATGGAATTTAAACAAATCAAATATTTTTTTAATAATTGTTCGTAATAATAACTGAATTACAAAAAATATTGTATGAAACACGATGCAAAATAGCTTCTTTTTGCACACGATGTGTTGAACCACTCGCTGCGCTCGTGGTTCAATCTCCATGTCTAGTTCAAAAAAGTCGCTCATTTTGCAACTTGTTTCATAAATAACTATTTGGACCGTAAGATAGTTTGCTTGTATTGATTTCTTGCACCGGTGAATTCTTTCTCACATGATATCAAACGTCATAATCAATAGTATCACGTTTTGCAAGTTTCGAATTTTGAATGAAAATTTGTAGAGAAATCTTTTATCGTTAATAAAGACCGAAATAAATGGTTAAAAACAACCCTCATAAATATTTAATTTATATGTATTACAGGAAACATCCGATTTTAGGATATACTAATTTGACCAAAGACATATTATTAAAACCTTCTGCCGTTGTTATGACGTTTGCGTTTTTTCTAGGACGTACTAGTATTGCGTGGAACTTTTTGGGATAAGCCAGCATTGCTCTAGGGTTTGCTCTGTATAAGCTGATCAGTTTTTGTTTTTAATTACAATGTCTTTTTTGTTATAGCATTAAAAACAAAAATTGATCGACTAATATTTAGCAAGCCCTAGTACGTCCTAGGATAAACGCAAACGTCCAAACAACGGCAGGAAGTTTTAATGTGTCCTAGGCCAAACCAGTATATCCTGAAAATGGATGTTTCCTGTAACATGTGCATTTCGTGATTTGCGTTTGTATGAAACAAGACAGACTATTAGCTTTTAGAAACCGATCTAAATATTCTCTTGCTGCAGATAATATGTGGTTTAAATTTAAAGCTGTTGTAAGATCTCGATTACTGTCACCGGTTTATCGTATTATTCGATCATTTGGACGGCATTCTCACCACCTTTACCTTGTACTGCCCTTCTTAGAAGGATAAAACAACAATTTCTTACAGTACTTACGTGGCTCAGGTCCACATCGAGGGCAACATTCTCCGCATTTGGGTGGAAGCATATTAGCGCACTTAATCAGGGGACATGGAACAGTACTGCAGTTGCGAGAAGTTGTACAATTTCCATTAGCTAAAATGAAAGCGCAAAATTAGTTATTAAATTTCAAAGTGCACAATCAAACGGAGTTTTTTGACTTTCTGAATCTCTTCAGAATAAAGTGTTAAAATAATATTTTTTTGAGAGCGATATCTGTATTCAAAAATTTTACGGAGAATTGTGGTCCTTTAGAGCAGTTATAAATTATAATTTATTCTATTTATTTTTAATGTCACATGAGCATAACAAAAAAATAGCATCTTACAAAACGACAAAGGAAAATGTTTCATTGATCCATCGCTCCTACACGAGGTTGGAGATATGGACGTTCTACGTTAGGAGAGACGTATTTTACACTGTTTTCGTTTTTAGTGTTCCGTGCTAAAACTGGCAAAACGGAACACTTATAGAATTACGTCGGCGTCCATCCGTCTGTCGCAGGCGATTTTCTGTGACACTATAAAAATTGACGTACAAATTTCAAATTTAGAACAGAGATAGAGTATTGTGTCCCAATTATAGACGTGAAGTATAAACAGTTGAGTTTTGATTCTGGGGGTGAATTTCAAGGGATAAATTGGAAAACGGAACAAACATTCAAGGGCAAGTAGGGTGTCAAATGAAAGCCTATTGAAGGACGAATTCAACAATATGTATGATGTATTTTTGTTTGCACTTTTTTAAACATTTTTCGGGAAAAACGCTTAAAAATTGCGGTCCCCCAGGCTTAACACCAATCGCTGAAATCTGAAAAAAAACTCATTGAGAATTAGGTGCAGATTGCGCCAAAATTATCAGGATTAAAGAATTCTAAAGCGATCAATTGTTATGAAGAATTTAATTGTTTATTTTTTTAAAACTGTTGAACCATACATACATTATATTTTTTGTCGCGTGGATAGAAAAGAAAAAATACATACTACGGTGTCTCCTTATCTATTTCAGTGATAATTTTGATATCTACTACTTTTATTAGGATCGACCCACGCGAAGTACGTCCACTTATAAATAGCATTTAGCATTGCCACAATGAAAAAACTATACTTATTTTTTTCGTTTTAGTACATTTAAATAATAAAAGCTTGTTTTTAAAATGTATTTTTTACAAGATTTTATTTTGAATTAAGATACCTATCGCCGTTTGGTATTGGTAAGTCCAAATGTTTTTGAAGAAAAAATATTTTAAAAAACAATTAAACCCAGATCTTTATACATTTAGTCCAAAAATCATACGTACCTACTCGAAAATATGTGTAAAGGATTCCTGGTTCCAGAAAATACTTTTGACAAAAGGTATTGTTGCAAATAACTTTATAAATATAAGGTTGAAAATTGATTATGCGAAAAATTAAATATTTACGGTCGTTGAATGCCGCACCTTTTACCTGTTTTGTGACGTTACGTTTTACCATTGGTGAGATAGATTTACTTATTATCTTATCCACAAAGGAGAATGACCCCATAGATGCAATGAACTTGTTAATGTCTTTGCAGATTTGAGGCTTGAGTATTTGTTATTTTTTAGGTTTTTCGACATTTTTTCAAATAGAAAATAGAATTAGACATATAAAATTTGGCAGACATTAGGCCAATAGAAGTTTCCGTGAATCCGAATGGAATCACTTCAGTGTCCGCCCGTGTGTCTGTCACAGGCGATTTTCTCTGAAACTATTCAACGTAAAAAATTTGAAATTTAGCACAGAGATAGGTGGCCCAATTGTCGAAGAACAGTATAAAATATTGAATTTTGATTCTAGGGGTTAATTTCAGGGGGTAAATTGGGAAATGGAAAAAAAATTCAAGGGCATCGTGAAGGGTGTCAAATAAAACCTTATTGAAGCACGAATTCAACAATTTTATGATGTGTTTTTTTTTGGAAAAATTCTCAAAAATTGCTGTCCCCCACCCTTATTACCAAAAGGATCGCTCAGAAAAATCTGAAAAGAATCACGAATATTGAAAATTATGTGTAGATTGAACGAAAATTATCAAAAATTTGAAAGCATTAATTTCGGGAGGTAAATTGGGAAAAGGAAAAACAATTTAATTGTTTATTTACTTATAAGTGCTGAACAATCGGTTTTAGGGGAAACGTTTTTCAACAAAAAGTATTTCTCACGATGTAAGGAACCACTTTTGTCCTTACACGTTTTTCAATGCTCCGCACATACGCGATGTGATACAGCGTTGGTGCCGTCGGCGGCGGGTAGCGCGGCATATGGACGGAGATGGGGCGGCCAGGGTTTTTCTCAGGTGGCGGACTGATGGCACGGCATACTAATTGTGCAAGTATTGCTTGCATTTGACCAGTATTTTTTTTGTTTTGTTGATGAGTTCCTCTGAATGGTCCCATTTTAAGAGTTTTTTGCTGAAATGAGCGAAAACCTAAAAAACTGCAAAAAACTAAAGAACACTTTAGAAATCGACAAATCTTGCGTGTGTACTTCGGAATGATAGCACCAACCTTATTAACTTTTTCTCCATTGTGTTTAGCATGGTGGTTCGGTGGACCTGTTAATATTTGACACTATAAAAAAATAATAAAAGGGGTGAGAGGGGTAAAAACCGGAGTTCTTTTTCACAAAAATTGAGCCTTCACAAAAGAAAAAACACTAAAAGTATGAAATAATATTTTTACGTATTTATAATTAATTGTCGTTAATGGTAAACTTAATTTTGTTTAAACTTCAGTAACTTGTACCCCGAAGTTCTCAACTTTGAAGTCGGCGCAACTTCACAGTATAAGGATCCGTAATGATAAAATTTATAAACAGTTAATAAGGAGTTGCGCTTACTTTAAAGTGCAGAACTTCTGTGTATAAGTTACTTAAGTCAAAAGCAATTAGGTGGACCATTAAGATCAGTAAGAAATGCCTAAAAATATTTCTCTATATTAACAATTTATTAATTCATTATCATTAAGGATTCACACACTAGTTCCTCGAAAACTGACATCAGCTTGAGCAGAAACTTTGTTTGACTCAATGAATTTCTTGGAACTTTAGCAAATAAATGGAATGGGAAATAGCATGAACAGAATTTTGGATTTTGTCTTTACGGAATCATTCCCAGCGATCTCAGCTTCATCCAGTTCTTTTCCTTTAATAAATATTGACGTTTATCATCCTGCACCTGAAGTAAACTATGACATCCGTTGTGTTGCATCTCTTAAGAATACAACCGAATTAAAAGTTTACCAGCTTTTCCAAGGCGATTACCAGCCTCAACCAATATTTTTATTAACTGAATATAAATCGTATGGTCAGCATATTTTATGAAAGATTGTTCGACGGTATAGACGGTATTCCAAACGAATTATTAAGGATCACTGATCCAAAATGGTTTGATGCGCCATTACGTAAATTAGTTGGTCAAAAGAATAAGCTGTATAGAAAGTTTAAAAGGTCTGGTCAAATCACAGATTATGATGCTTACTCCTGTGTACGCCGTGAAGTTAAATACAGAACCGATATGCGTTACATGCTGTACATAACACAAACTGAACGTCTCATCCCTGAGAATGTGAAGCATTTTTGAAGTTTTATAAACAATCTAAAGAAAGATTCTAATTTGCCGAGTGCCATGAAATACCAAAACCTCGAATTAACTCTAATCACTTTCAATCATGTTATTTTGTTTAAAACAACGTAAATATAAACGAACTATGTCAAATGGAGTTTGTCATCCTGTTGCCGACCTACAGTTTTACTGTGGAGGAAGTTCTTGGTAGATTGAAAAGTCTGGATATGTCCAAGAAGGGCGGTCCTGACGGAGTTCATCTCGTTTTGTTGAAAAGTTGCAGTCCATCTCTAGCTATGCCACTACATTTGTTATTTCAGAGATCGTTTCAGAGTGGCATTTTTCCGGACGTCTGGAAGCATGCCAATTTAATTCCAGTTTTTAAAACTGGAGACAAAAGTAACGTAGAAAATTATTGCGGTATTTCCCTGCTTTCTGTTGTACCTAAAATTTTTGAAGCTATTATAAGCGATGAAGTTTTTAACATATAGAAATTACATAATGGAAGAGTAGCATGGATTTTTGGGGGTCGATCGACGTCCACGAATCTGGTTGTATATCATAACTTTCTGGTCGCTTCAATAGCGGCAGAAAACCAAGTTGACGTCATTTACACCGATTTGTTAAAGGCATTTGACAGTATTTGTCACAAGCTGCTTCTAAAAAAGCTTTATAATGGGGGAGTTCGAGTTGACGCTTGGAACGCTCCGAGCACAGAAATTCGATATTGTATATTACTTCTTACTTTGTCATCTATATAGGACATGTTAAGAACGTATGTCTGAGATTTGCGCTCGGAGAACCCCGAGCGTTGAACTCGAACTCCCCCTGAATTGGCGTTTGTGGAACTTGCCTGAAAGGATTGACCAATCAGGGTTAATTTGGCGACGACGGGTACTAATTATATTTGAGCAGATATTATTTTATTTATTAGGAAGATGAAAGGGGTAGATCGCTGATACCTCGGTAGGACTACTTAAATACGGAATTTCCTAACCGATGGATGGGTCGTGGAAACCAAATGCCCTGCCCGAAGCCCTGATTTCAACTCCCTTGATTTTTGTGTATGGGGCTATATGAACTCACTTGTTTATGAAGAAACGATCAATGACCAATAATCGGAAACAACTACGCCAAATAATTCAGAATGCGGCGGAAACGTTTCAAAACGAACTTATTATTTACAATCAGGCGGTCGTTCAATAAGCGGGTAGCCAAATCCACTAAAGTTAACGACAATCACTTTGAACTATTATTGTCAAAAACAGATATTTTCTTTTATTGATGATTTTGGATTTATTTATGTTAAAACAAAATTTTTATTTAAGTTATAAATATTTTCATTAGTGGCCGTTTAATTTCTTAATAGTCGGGAATTTTCATTATTTTTAAAATATTAATAAATTAATAATACTAAAACATCTAGATTAATTTAGAACTACTGTTGTAATTTGAATTGTAACAATGTGATATTTAAGTATTTCAAAAAGCGCCTCTCTAAAGGATCTAGTAGTCAAGCGAATGTTCCATGTGTCTTAAGGCAACTCAAGTGGTTAAACTGAGGTCAAGCACAAAGTGACGTAAAAATTCGTTTGGTGGAAAATCCTTAAAGCACAGATACGTTCGGTGGTTAAAATCACTGCCCTCGTGAAGGAGACAGGCCGTCAGGTGCGCATCCATTTTCCGTGATCAGCTGATCGAACTGGGCTGTCAGTCGGTCGAACGAGACATTTTATAAACGTTTAGGTACCTGCGCGTCCTACAGTTTTTATTTAGTTTGGGGTTTTTTTGTATTAAATTTTGTGCTTACGCTAATATTTAATGACCTAAAAGTTACGTTGTGGCTATGATATTAATTTTTGTGTTAATATTTGTGACTGTTGTTTTAAAAAATGCCACAAAGTTGTTGTGCTCCGGGATGTAAATCAAACTATAATACCGGCGAATATGTTGCAAGTTTTTCTTTCCCAAAAGACAAACAGAGGTGTGAACTGTGGCTGAAAAAGATCCCTAGAGATAATTTACAAGTAACCAAAAATACATCTATATGCATTAAACATTTTGATGAGAAATATTTAATTCGAGAACTCCGGGCGACTAGAAATGACGGTAAGTAAATTAGTGTTTTGGGTTAGGTTTTGATAAATTTATTACCCTAAAAATCATGCAAATTCTTTAATATTTCTGGTAGAATGAGTATTTTTTGGCACTATATATAAATATAAGGGCATATTTTACGTCTTTTTACTTCCTGTATGTACCCACATAACCAAAAAGTTGAGGTTAAATTACAGTCCTAGTTGATTTGGCATGTTTTGGGGCTATGTTTCTACGTATGAACTCTGCAAGAGTCGCATATTATATGCATAGGCTAACTAAAAACTGGTAAAATGGTAATTCTTCTAAGCTTAAGCATGTGTAGGTCTCGGTGTAGGTAGAAGTTTAGGAACTTAACTTTCATTGTAGGCATGTTTTGGGTCTACGTATCACATGTACATAAGTCACATCACTAATAACTGGTAAAATGGGAATTGTTCTATTTAGCTTAAGTAGGTGTAGGTACCAACTTAGGAATGTAAGCTTATGCAAAGGCATGTTTTGGGTCTACGTATCACCTCTACAGTAAAATTAAAACTAGGGTTGAGTACCGTTGAATTATACTATTTACTTGGTGCACGTAGAAGTTTAAGAAGGTAACCTCTTTATGTATGTAGGCATGTTTTGGGTCTAGGTACCAACTTCACATAGCTGATAGATATCTAACTCGGTATCTAAGATCTTTACAGAAATTCAAATCGATAAGTACCATATTATGACTGATGGTATGACATAGTTACGTTAAACAGTTTAAACACTTTTGGCAGCGATTACCTATTAAATATTCTTCGAAGGAATTCAAGGGTAAATACGAATGATTAATATTATGAGGGGGCCAAGGGAGTATGAAGGTGGACTAAGCCAGTATATACCATAATGTCAATGTCGTATAATGTAGAATGATGTGTAGGTACTTCTTAATTTTAAGTATCCATGTCTATTGTTAGTTTAGATAGGTAATATTTATTTAAATAAATGTATACGGCTGTATACGCCTCGAGATACGCCCTTACCTTGGTAACCTAGGTATATTTTTATTATTAATTTGTTATGGTTGTTTGTTAGGCTTCCTAATCGGTGATTGCTGTTTGGTGCAAAATATAATTTAATTAAAATAAAGTTACATATTAATATTACATGTATTCCGGTAGTGGTATGTTTGCTTCTTGTAGAGCTTTATGTAGAGTTTAATCAAGTAATGTGCATTGTATTAATAACTATTTTTGATCATTTTATACGTTTAATCCATGTCATGTTGTGAAAATCATTTTTTAATATATTATAAGTAGTACTAACTTTGCATGAACTATCCAAGAACTTTAACTATAAATTTTGCGTTCTAACCATTACTTAACTATTATTTAATTTGTGCACTTCTCTAAAGGCATTACATTTTTTTAGAGTAATTTTATTGTTTTAGTTTATTTATAACGATTCTTTTTATGTTTCAGCGGATTTATAATGATTGCATTTCATTTTTATCATATAATATATACCGCCTATTCGTGTGACGTCACGATCCCTACATTACGGCCTGTCTCCTTCACGAGGGCAGTGTTAAAATCCACCTCGTGAGAGTCAGCCAGCGGCTTCATTCTGCATTACGAGCGTATCGTGGTAGTACTTTCGGAGAAACCATAAAGCGCTTCGTAAGGATCACCCCCTCCAAGAACGGGGTTAGGGACCCGGGTAAACTAAGTCTCCCACTGACACGGGGTTCTACCGAGCCCCACGCGCCAACCGATAAACGGACGGCTGGTGTCAATTCAGGTGCTACCCCTAACACAGGTATCCAAGACCTGAGGGAAACTCTTTTGTCCTCTAGAACGCATACATGTCCGGAAGCCCCCTCAGCTTCCGGGCCTAAGCCCATTAAGAACGCATGTGGTCGACGAGGAAAAACGAATGGTGAACTTACAAAGGCTATGCCTTCTATCGAGCCCGAGAATTTAAATCCCGGTGCTCTGCCCATCCAAACCTTCAAATGTGACGTGTGCACTTATAATGCAAAAATCTCGAAAACAGTTACTCGGAGCGGCGTTTACAAGGTTAACTGTTCTTAGGTAAAAATGATGAGAAAATTGATATTTTTAATAAAAACATTAATACACTAAGGTAAAAAAAAAGTTAAACTTGTTTTTATGTACCCAGAGTGCCACACAGAGCTCCCTTTATAATGTACATCAAAATTATTAACAAATTCAAATTCCTCGTCCCAAAAAACCCTAATCACAGAATTGTATGCTAAAATATTGGTTTCAAAATAAGTTAATTGGGAAAATTGAAAATGAAACATTCACTTTGGACACCCTGTATCTCGGTTATTATCAACTTTTTAACTAAGCTAAGTTTGGCTAGATCGCAATATTTTTACCCAACGAATCTGTAGTTTTACAGTGTACCATTAATTATGGGAGACCCTGTAAATAATAAACGATGTTTAATCGCTATTTTGGGGGTTAATGTGATCACAAAAAATTATGTTTTAAAGATAGGCATAGAATACTTATAAGTTATAAAATAAAAAAATTGCTGGATGGCATTTATTTAATTCTTGATTAAAGTGTTTTTGCAACTGGGCAAAAAAGTTAAAAATTACGGTGTACTTACATCCCGGAGTAGCTTCACAAGAACCACAACACTCTCCGCATTTGGGTGGTATCAAAGTGTAATTGACGGGACACATGATCATGTGACATATGACACCAGTACAGTTGGCTGGATTTGGGCAATCAGCTAGGTTGATAATAAAAACTTCATTAAAACATTTTATAGGAGAATACCACCTTTTTAGTTCATTTAAAACGTCACTTTGCAATTTTTATTTTAATAAGTTTTTTTATGAATATGAATTATATTATTAATATGTGTATATATATATATATATATATATATATATATATATATATATATATATATATATATATATATATATATATATATATATATATATATATAATATATATATATATATATATATATATATATATATATATATATATATATATATATATATATATATATATATATATATATATATATATATATATTATATATATATATATATATATATATATATATATATATATATTATAGAAAATGGATAAATCTTCAACAGCGAGCGAAAGAATGAAGTTTTTTTGTGAGGACTGGGTCATTGATGAGTCGAGTGGCTGTTTTTGGGTAAAATCAAGAATGTTAAGGTCAAAAGTGGTGGCGCTTCCCAAATGTGGTAGGTAAGATCTTATTTGGGTGTGTATAAGTTGGAAGGGGAGAAGAATTGTTTCACTCGAAAGAGAAAACCACGCTTTTTAGCTGCTTATGTGGCTATTGAAGTAATAATAGTAATAAAGCAGATAGTACAGGAAAACCAGCTTCGATGGATAGTACCCATTAATAAAATGAACGAAACAAGAATAGTAAGAAAAGTATATGAAGCAAGGGCAACAAGTAAGAGAGGAAGACCAAAGAGGATATGGCAGGATGAAATAAGAGAAGCAGCAGAACGAAGAGGAATAAAATTCAAAGACTTCGATAGACTGGAACAAGACAGAAAGAATTGGAGAGAAATATGGAAAAGAAGCCCATCGCAAATCGACTCAGTCTCCACCCCACGCCACATCTCGTACGGGTGATAGGCATAAGGGATAAGTAAAGTAAGTAAATGGCTTCTGTTTAAATTGTAATAAATTATACAGAAAAGCAAAAAGACAAATAAATATCCTAGTAATTTTCTTGAAAATAACGTTCTTGGGCTTGTAATGACTTGCTTAAACAATTTATGCTATAAAAAAACACATCCATATTCCCTATCCCCAATCACGGGACGTTGATACTTTCCTGAAAAAGTTTTAAGAAGACAGCAATAGGCGATGAATGAGACTTATAGTGTCCTATTAAACAAAAATAATTTTAAATACTTACGATCTCTTACAGGTTCACATCTGAGGCAACATTCTCCACGTCTAGGGGGTAATATCCTAGAATTTTTGGGACATTTTAACAAAGGACACTTCGTACTATTGCAGTGCTTTCTGTGTGAACAGCCGTGCTCTGTAGCTTTACAAAAATTTTGAATAAAAACTACCAATATGACAAAAATAACTGTTTTTAACAACAAATTCATCTTTATATCTGCTTCCCTTAATGATAGGTTTGTGGAATAACGGTTCAACGGGAATGCAGATTATTTATATGCATTTTATATTTGTAGCGGTAAAACAATGAAGGTTAAAGTAAATAATATAAAATACATGTAGGTCGTTGTTTTTTGAATCCTTATCAAATCTAAATATGTTTTCGCTGCTTTTTAATTGCTAGCAGCCGATAGAGAATTTTAAATAAGTTATGTTTCTTTAAAATATACTTTATTTTTGTTTGTGCTAAAATAATAGCTTCATGCAGAGGCTCTTGTACGGGCGTAGTGCCCTGGCAGTACGAACGTGGCGCGGGCAAATACGAGTATGGTACCACTATCAAATTTCTTTATTATCTTAATAATATGTTGCATGTCATGTGATCCCTGACATTACATGTGTATACAATACAACATGCAATATACAACTATGTACAATAAAGTTTTCGGGAGCTTGTTGCGTGAGCATCCCTACCAGTCCAGTAAAACTGGGAGCTGGTGTTGGCTCTAGGGGAGACCAGAATGACTGCAGGATGATTATGTAACCATTGTTCGGCAGTCCATTCAAGGTGTAAAAGAATTGCATCGCATAGCTTAAGATTAATTTGTTTTTTATTGTTTTACATTGGTATTTCTGTCTAGTTTTCAGTGAAAAAATGGGAAAACAACACTTAGATTTAAAAGTAGGGTAGCATATTCACCGGCCGGTGGCTCAGTGGGTAGCGCCGCAGAAATGCGAAGCGGACTCACTCGATCATGGCGCAGTACCTGTGCTCGTATTTTCGAGGGTGTGCGAAAGAAGATCGTGTACGAAAAATGACGATTATCGCACAAAAACTGGATACGCCTACTTATTTACATCAAAATGAAGTTCGTATGTCGTGGTTCGAATGCCTGGGTAATCATTCGAAGGGCGAAGTTCGCGTGCGGGTCGTGTGACAAAAAACGTCAAAAAAAATGGTCAAATGGCTGGTTGAAATAATAGAAGTTATCGAAATGTAATGTGATCGAGAGAATACGCGCAAAGATGTGCCCGATAGCCCACATAGGATCTAGTATCCGTTTATAGACACCCCCCTCCTATCTTCCCGCGAAATTCTCTCCGATATACAACGTCGTAAGAATCGGAGCAATGGGGACTTTTAGTATGTTGAAAGATGGTCCTAAAACGATGCAAATGATAATTTAAAATTTTACTGGCGTTGCAGAATGGACTTAACGGACTTAGCTGATAAACAATTTCTTTCTTTTGACCACTGGATTGACATTAAGGAAAAAATTCTTTCATAATTTCCATTGTGCGCAGGGATTGCGAACAGGTATTCACACATTTAACACCGCAAGTACCTAACTCCGATTTCTGATCTAAATGTTCTGTGCTTTTTAAGAAATTTAACCATCTTTCTTTAATCGAATTGTTTTTTCACTCTTCTAAAGTGTTTCTTTTTTCATAAAATTCTTAAGGTATAAACACTGATGAAAACAGTGATCTCCTACACTTGTCAAACGGTTTTATATGAGATATATATTTTTCCTTCAACTTTTCCCATTCTGGGATTTCAGACAGAGACATACAGTCGAAAATGTTGAATTTTAGAAATGACTTGGACCATTTATAGTAGTCGCTCACCGCTAGACGTCAAGGAAACTGGTTTACAAAGAATACCGACGCGACACTACACACAAATCCCCCAGATAGAGATCTACTGCACCACGCTGTTGTAGTGCGTTATACGGAAAAGCTTTCTTTTTAAAAATCCTTTCAAAATCACGTTTATTGGTGCTAATGCCTTTTAAATTTTAATTTAAAAATCTTGATAACTTCGATCGAGACTTTTTATACCTTTGTCGGTACGTCGGAACTTGAACTCCAATAACGATGACAGTCCAGACGGATGGCAACCCTATGTATGTAGGAACAGAGATATACAACTTTGAAATTTCACCAAACGCCACTGAATGTGCCAGATAAAAAGAAACCTGAAAAACACAACTCATTAAGCAACTTTTCTATTGGTATAGTTTCTAAAGAAAAGATATTATTTTCATTTTACAAGTTTTTACAATTTAAGAGTGCTAAATAAATGATCAATGCGCGAGTTTTATCGAAATCTTTTAAATAAATACTTTCAAGTCATTCTCATTATTTTTCATAGTATATTCTGTTATACATTATCATTTTAGAACGTGTGTATATTGTATATTGTTGATGTTTTTAGAATCACGGTGTACGGTGATATACACATATAATGAACAGACACTTCATTATTTATTTTATAAATAATAGTCATGGAATTTTTTTGTACTTGCCATGTCATATAGGGGCAGTATTAAGTTATTTACTCTACTACATACTTAGTTTATGCAATAATTAAAATGCTTATCATTAAATTATGACATCAAGATAGCAAAAGATAAAAAGTGCAGCAATACCACTAATATGCAGCGTGATTCAGTCCCGCATAAACTTCATATTTTAATGCGTTATTTTTGAGTAAAACGCATGAAATAATTGAATTGCTTCCTCACTTTTCATTAATATTTTCAACCGTCTCCCTTCAACCTCCTAACTCCCTGCCACCCAACATTTTTTTTTCAAATATTAACTTATGTCAAATGGGGGCTCGTTGAGAATCTCGTTAAAAATTGAATTTAACATTGTCTTTAAAATGTAATTTAATTTTTTTAGGTTTCTAACGATTTTTTTTTAAATGCCATAAAAATTTATAAAGGGTGGCGCTTTATATCGGGAAACCAACAACAAGGTATTGAACTTGTTTTTCATATTGGTTACCTGGCAAATAAAATGACATTCTTAATTGTTTTTATTTGTGCACTTTTCGGCCAGATAGGCAAAATTCTATCAGTAATAAATAGAGAGCGGAATATCCATACGTGTCTAAATTTAATCAAAACGTGCACACAAGAATGGTATCTTTATAACAAAAATATGCAACCATTGCATCCTAAATATGCAAAATGAATAAAGATTAGAAAATATAAAAAACACAATTTATTTTCAAAGCCAAACCATTATTTTTAAATTAAAAAATTGAATAGCAACAAATCTTTTTTAACAAAAGTATGTAGCAATTTTACCTAAACTTGAAAAATATATGGATTAGAAGATAAAAAAAAAACAATAATAATTGATTAGAGTATACAATTATAATACAGTTATAGCTAGTCTAACATTTTAATTTGATATATTAATCAGGTTGGGTTGGGTTATAATATTCATATCAAATTAAAATGTTAGCCTAGCTATAACTGTATTATAATAATTGTATTCTATAATCTGTAATTGTGTGTTTTTTTATCTTCCAACCCATATATTTTTTAAGTTTAGGTAAAATTGCTACATATTTTTGTTAAAAAAGATTTGTAGCTATTCAATTTTTTAATTTAAAAATAAAAGTTTTGCTTTGGCTTAGTTTATAATCATATGCTTTTTAAAAATTTTTATTAAAAAATTTTGCCTTCTGTCCGTAAAAATATGTTAAAAAAACTTGTTCCAACATCTAGTGATGTAATCGGACAATACATTAATTTTGGTATTGACGCACATGGCCAAGGTAGGTACAATTTGTTCGGTTAATTTACCATCAAAAATATGTACCACCTCCATTAAATAATTAAGTCCCTAATTTTTTTCTAGAGTAACATGTAATTTTTGTCGTATTTTAACACCTATATCACTTGAAACAATTTTACATTTATCAGAAAATGTTTTAATCAAATCAATGAAAGTTCGTAAACTGAAATTTTTATTTTCTAAGGAAATTGTAGGTACTTATACCTAATTATATACTAAATAATATATATACGAACACTGCCGTGCAACGAAAATCGGGTCTCCCTTGAGACATTTGTTGGGTTTACTGGTTTATGGTTTAAAAGCTTGTTTGCCTATCATTATATAAATATGTATATTATGTATCTACATGTATATATAATGGTGGACAAACAAATTTTTAAACCATAAACCAGTAAACCCAACAAATGTCTCAAGGGAGATCGGCTGTTCGGTGTATTCGAGTGTCTGTCTATATTCTTTATAGTCGCTGGTACAATGTCTGGTATAAAACTAAAATTAACCTTTATAAACATAAGTTGCCCAGGAACTGCCGGATTTTTTTACCATTTCTTGACTTGACTACTGGGATAAAACATTTTTAGATTTTGTCCCACTTTTACCCTATAAGGTGCTGCACAGAAACAACTGCTATACTATTTTCAATAATAGTATTGAGAACAAAACAAACATAACCGCAACCTGTAATCGAATAGCATAGTTACTTTAAATAAAGCCAAATTTTTGATTTTACCATTAATTTTAAGGAGACGTGTCACGAATTATCACACGATAAATAATGACATAACAATATTATAAGCTGCAAAACCAAATGAAAAATATAGATTTAAGTTTGAGAAATAAATATTTATTAAAAAAACATATATTATGTAGGTATATTATTTTCCCAAAAAGCAAACTCAAAAATACAGTTTTTGATAAAATGGTGAAAGCGAATTTTTCCGCCTTTTCCAATCTTTTTCTTCCCAATTCTAAAAAGGTGGCAACCCTAGTGTGGACTGGAGTGGATTTCAGTGTTTTATAGTATATAAGTAAAATAAATCTAAAAAGCTGTGCAACAATAATAAGTATTTCAACTAAATAAGTTGTATATTCTTACAAATAAACGTTTAGTGAAATCAATGATAGGTATATTTTGTATTGAATTTAGAATAGGGTATTACTCCATCAATTAATTGTTATATTTAAACGAAATATAAAAAACCAATGAAACCTTATATTTCAAGCAATCTTATAACCTATTGGTTAACAATGAAAAAATTATCATTGAAGAAACCGACTTTGTATCGTGCAATAGGGAATAGACTGTCATTGAGTGAATTGGTATCCAATTTAATATACGATAGTGATTTTTCTGTGTGCATCGGACAAAAATACTAAAAACTTTTTAACAGGGACTTGATTGGGCAAAAAAAATTCCGATATAGATTGTTGAATGAAAAGAGTTACCGTTACGTTTTTAGTTTTAGGTAGGTTACTCTTTCGATGCAATTAAGTATGGCTTTCCTAATTCACCTTCTTGTAGGGCTCCAATCATAAGATGCACGATATAGCGACCACAGGCATCTGTTTCGTCAACAATAATGTAAAAATTATTTTCGTTTAGCACGACTTTGATTTCTTGGATTACGGTTTCATACACTACTTGCACACTTTTTTTTCCTTAATATAGACTCATCATTGTAGTTACAGTATTTTTGCAAAAAATTCCTTTAGTTTATGATTTTGTAGGTTTTTTAAAGGAATATTGGCTGCGACTAAAGCTTTACACAATTCATGATTAAATCCCTACTTTTCACTTTTCGTTTTGTGCACTGTTTTAAAATAATATTTCAACAGAATGCTGCACTGGTCTTGATTCCATTTTTTAAAGCTTATCTTCATGCAATGCTATTTTTACATATTCCTAGAACTGTTTTATATTATAAGTATGCGTCTCTAAGTCGTCGGCTGGTGCTGGTACCTAACAATATATCCGAAAATTCCTAAACTCCTATTAAATTAACGATGTGGACAGAACAGGCCATTTTAAAATTCAGTTTATTTGAAAATCCTATAATATGCATAATAAAGTATTTTAAAAGTAAATAATATGCATAAATGGTCAAAATATGTAAAAATTGCTTATAATATGTGCAAATTGCATATATTCCGTCCCTAGTAATAAATTTGGTACATTGCTCATTGAATTTTAAAGCGGTTCTGTATGCTTTTAATAAAAATGGTGTTGTCAAAGTATTGAAACTGTGCAACACCAAATTCAAATGCATTTTTCTCAAAAACAGTTGCTTCTAGAGATATTAATAAAGTACGTCTTCATTAAGTAAAAAAGGTAGAAAAATAAGAATTTATACACACTGAAGCACAAAATACAGCAAATTTGAGAACGGATTTGCTTTTTCCATCCCAAAGAACCCGCGCCTACCAAATTTGATGAATTTATTTAGAATCTTTAAAAACATATCGATAAAAATGTAAAATAAAATGTTAACATGTATGTATCTCTCTTATTATCGGCTTCTGTACCAAGATAAATTAGATTAAATTGATCTAAATTGAGCCAGGGAGGTCACTGGTAAGATCTGGCCCATTCCTTACCAAACACCCTGTATGTTATATCAGATCTATTGTAACATCAGGTTTCTTATTTGTAAAACAAGATTAGCTATTGTTGTCCCAGCAAAATTGCAAATATGAACGCTCAGTGCGGATCGAGTTATTTAATATAATTAACTAAATATGAAAAGAAATCTGCTGTAATCGTACTACAAAAGAAAAGTTTCATTTATGCATTGGTACTAAAAATATTTCAAGCAGCAACAAACAAGAACGACAAGTCACAACGATTACAATGCCAAAGTAAATAAACGAATAAAATAAGCTTAAAGTCAACTGAGGGTTATCAGTTGTTTGGTTATTAAACATTGCGGTACTCTTATTTCGTCTAAAGTAGATTTATTTTAATTTTGACCTAACTTTAATAACTACTGTGATTTCGTGTAAGTTATAATTTATAGGCGAGTCCGATCCTGCACCCTTAATAATTTGTTTAATTATAAATTATAAGTAAGTATATAAGGAAAAATATCCTAAATTGCAATTAAGTATTATTTTTGCAAAGCATTTTGAAAGTATTTGGTTTAGGTTTAGTGGATGTAGATCACAGTACAGTGTTGTCTGGTAAGTTGAGACAGAACCTTAAAGTTAAATATGTATGACATAAGTACAATTTTTAAGTTTATGGTGTATGGGGTACTGAGAAGTTCTCTTAAGACATTAGAAATTACCTTAACATGTTCTAATCAAAGTAAGCCTGAGCTATCAACATGCGTTTGTTCCTTAACTTTGGTATCTTATTTAGATACTACTCATTTAATATGTCCAAAAGTTTGGAATATTTTGAATTCTTGTATTTATGCCTATACTTTTTGTTTTTAGAAATAGTATTTGCTGAGATGTTGGCCTTACGAAGTAAAACTATTTCCGAAAGAAAAGTGCTGTCAACAAAATTTATTTTCTAAAAATTTTTAAAATAACAATTTTTGACACAATTAAAAAAATTATGAAATAATTCAAATGGTGTCGTTTTCTTAAAATTAATAGTCCGTATTTCCTTCATACATGGGTATTAACACAAGTCTATAAACGCCTTGGCATGCTGTCGACTAAGTAATCGAGCTAAGCCTGTGGAGAGTAGAGTTATTGGGAGGTTTGCCTCTTTTTATACGCGCTCTTCGTATATCCCAAACATGCTCTATTACATTCATATCGGGAGAATTTGGGGGCCATCTTAATCGCATTATTCCCTCCTGTTTGCAAAAATTTTGTACAGCTGCTGTTTGATGAGGGGATGCATTATCATCTATAAATAGAAATTCTTGCCCAGCGGCTCCTCGAAAAAGACGTACAATAGGCTTTAGCACTTCATTAGTGTATATTATGGCCCCTGTTATGGTCCTCTTCAGAACTATTACCGGAGTTCGTGAAGCTTTCATTATGCCACCCCAAAACATGACACTCCCTTCTTGAAACTGAACACGGGGTTGCGCTGCAAGTCCATAGGCGTAGTTAGGTTTGTCTACCAGGGGGGGCTTAAGCCCCACCAAGTAATATGTAAAAAAAACTTTAATAGAAGTATTCTTTTGTTTGTATTTCTGGCTGATCGCGAAAAAATATATTCTAAAAGATATTTTTGCGCAATATTTTTTAAAACATTTCACATTATTTAGAGATCTTATTAGAACTGTATCATCTTAAAATCTTACTAATAAAAAAAAACTTGGTATTATACATTTTACTTATATTACATCAACGGCAAAACTGTAACAAAAAAAGAAGACGATACATGTTCACGAAATGTTACAAAAATGCAACATGTGCAAGTACCTACAAATATTTTTTATATATGCTAGCTGCTAGAGCAACAATAGTATATCATTTTTAAGAATATAGACAATAAAATAATGTGTGTTTAAATATGGAAGTCTAATTTACGAGTTTTGAGCTTAGCAAATTCTTTAAGAATATCTTCAAAATTTAAATCTTTTAACATTTGACTTTCAATGTTTATTATGGATAAATTAGAAAATCGGTCCTGCGTCATGCGACTTCTTAACCAATTTTTTATTCTGCGCATTGTCGAAAAAGATCGTTCACATGATGCAGAACTGATTGGTACTGTTAAAGCAATTTTCAATAGTTTATAAATATTCGGAAAAGTGTCTTGTTTTACTATTGTTTTCAGTTCAGTCAAACCCCACTCCGAATGTGTAGATGACACACAGTTTTTTACAACTGACATCTCGGCTTTTAAGGCTTCTTGGTCTATATTAAAAGCGTCGGAATAATGCTGAATAAAACACTCACTTCCTATAAAATTTAATTTTACAAAACTGTCCACACCCAATGCAAATTTTTGACTTTCTGGTGAAAAACGAATTTTCATATGGCTAATTATGCTATCTAGCACACGATAGTAAACATTTACTAACCAAAAATGACGCGTGGGGTCCAAACCAGATTCCGAGGCTTCTATATTTATGGATAACTGATCTTCTTCAGCACCAATAGTCGACAAAACGGCGAAATCTTCTAGAAGCTTAGATTCCCGTTTCTTTCTTTTCGATGATCGGCTTAAATCTAGGTTGATTTCATGTTTATTCGCAAGCACTTGAATATCATGCCACAACGACCCAAACGACTCTTCGTTGCGTTTTTCTTCTAGTGATGCGATGGTACCATTTATAATTCCAGTTGAATTCGCCAATGTGCAGTCCTTTCCTTGCAAATGTTTACTAAGGACGTTAACTATTAGAAGGATATCATTTAAAATAAAGAGGTTAATAAGGAACGTGCATTTTGTCATGTTAGATAAAAGACCAAGAGCCTCGACTGATTTTCGGTCAGAGTTTTCTTCGATTTCAAGTCTTAAAGCTTCAATTAAAACTGAAAAATTGTTTTTTACTGCTTGACAGTTGGCACTCCTACAGTTCCATCTTGTATCTGATAATCCTGTAATTTCATTATGTTTGATTCCCAATTTTCTTTGTATATCGGTAAAAGTTTTGTGGTTTGACGGCTGAGAAAAATGTACATAGAGGGCTTCCAAAGTATTAAAAAATTCTTTTGTACCCTGTATATTGCCACACGTGTCGGTTACAGCTAGATTAAGTCTATGTGCCATGCAATGAATATAAATAGCTGTAGGATGCCGTTCCCGGATTTTTGCCTGCAAACCGCCCTTTTTTCCCGACATCACACTGGCTCCATCATATGCCTGAGCAACAATAGGTACCTTATCTAGATCCATCTTTTCTAAATAGGTGAACAAAATTTCGCTTAAACTTGCCGCAGTGCGTTGTTGGGAACAGTCTATAAACTCAAGAAATCTATCTTTAATTTCAAGGCCCACCACGTACCTTACACATAACGACAACTGTTGTTCTTTAAAACACCTAGCTTCGTCTACTATAATTGCTAGCATTCCACATTCTTTTATTTCGTTTATAATAGTTTTTCTAACCATATTTGCACTTATATTAATGAGTTCATTTTGAATTTCGGGACTACTTAGATTATGATGTTTTTGGTACATTTCAGCAAAAACACTATTGTGTCGTGAAAAAAGCTCACATATTTCTTTAAAATTTCCTTTGTTTTTAGAATGGGTAGCTTCATCGTGGCCCCTTAAAGCAACACCTTGACGGGAAAGAGTTAAAAGAATATCTGAAATAGTTTTAAAATATTCTTGGTTTTTCATCACTTGATCTTTACATGCAGACGAAATTTGGCTGACAACAGTTCCTTGCGTTTTAGTACTTTGAAACTGGAGGTATTTTTGAAAATTACTCATATGAAACATTGATTGGGCGTGTTTCTGCAATTTTTCGAGTATTTTTTTCCAATTTCTGAACCCTTGGAGCGTAAAAATGTCTTCAGAGTTGTTACTTCCAAATATACGACAACAAAAACAAAATACTGCATCACTCTCTAAACTGTACTCGAGCCATTTGTAATCATTAAAATACTTGGCCGAAAAAGATCTATTTTGCAATCCAAATTTGGTAGCTGGATACTTATCCAACAACGGCTGGCTTGGTTTTGTATATAATGTACCTAAGTCTTTTGGAATACTTACAAAACTGGCTGTTTCGGAAGGTTCGGCATTACTACCAATCATTACATTCGACAGGGACGCTATTTTTTCTGTCTTGCTTTCGACAACCACAGTTTCAACAACGCCAGCACCGGTATCAATGACATTTTCATCTTCATTCTTACGCTTAGGCGTCGTATTTTCCTTCGGTTTAAAAAACGAACGAATATCGCCACTAAATTTTTTCATGTTTAATATTAATGTTTGTTTACAATATTTACACAAAAGAAAATCAAAATTTACACAAAACAAAAACAAACACAATGTATACACTTCGTGTAGTATTACAGTACCTACTATGCAAGACCCAACAACTGCCTGTGACTGTAAAGTAATAAAGTTAAAAGCTCTCTTCGCAAGTCCGTTGTCCGTATCCACAACAAATCACGAAATCGCACGTTCAAAAATTAAAAATTCCGAATTAATAAATGTCCTTTCCTTGTTTATAGAGCTTGAGAAAGATGCCGCAAAGAGAGATGCTACATGCGACATGCGACGTTAGGTGAGCAGAACGGAAAAGAAAATATAATATGTGATATGCACACCGTTGCCACTGTTACTGATTTTAAGGAGGTATTAAGAGACAAGAAATATTGTATAGAAATATCAATTTTTATTTTAAAAAATACTGTTTTACATGGGAACGGAAGAGCTGAAATTATTTTTGCCAATACATTTTTTAGGGGGGGCTAATTTTTCATCTGGGGGGGCTAAGCCCCCTCCAGTCCCCCCCTAACTACGCCAATGGCTGCAACCAATCTCGCGTCTGGAGCTCTCCAAACTAGCGTACACCGCGCAGTATATCGGATACTAGTACAATTTTAGTTTCATCGGAGAACATGACATTATCCCAGTTTGGACCTATGGCCATCATTTCTTGTGTCCATTGCAACTTGTGTTTTTCTGCATAAGTGTGGTACTATGTATAACACCCTATTACTGCAATAAATACACAAATTTTTTCATGCCTGCCTCCAAAACCCATAATATTATAACCTGGTTTTTCCCAAAGTAGGTAACCAAGACAAACGTAAACAAATTCAGTTCAAAAGTTTAGTTAAGAAACCACCAATAGAATAAGATCGTTGAATTAGCACACAAGAAAGTGAAGTGCCTACTGATAAATAAGGTATGTTTTTACTATTTTCTTATTAAATTGACTTAACTATAATATGTTTAAAAATAGTTCTGAAGATGGTTTAAAAGTTAAATAAACCGAAACGGAAACGTCAACAGAATAGTTTTTTAATTCTAAACCAATTGACCGATAAACCCTGAAAAATTCAAGAATATATATATATTTATATATATATATATATATATATATATATATATATATATATATATATATATATATATATATATATATATAAACATATATATATATATATATATATATATATATATATATATATATATATATATATATATATTTGAACGTAGACTTTCACGGATGGAGAAATGTGAAGAAATTTTAATCAAGTCGTAAACTGATCAGTTTACGACTTGACAGCAACGAGTAAGCATTGATAATGCCAAGTGAGACCTTGGCGAAACGTCTGCCAGATTCCAATAGGAATTTAACAAACGAACGGATGTACTCCCGGATCAATATTTCTTCATATATACATATATATATATATATATATATATATATATATATATATATATATATATATATATATATATATATATATATATATATATATATATATATATATAATATTTAAGAATTTTTGGACAAAAAATCCTTAGTTTTGTATGTCTAGAAACATTTCAAAATTTTGGGAAGTGTTTGCCAATACCCAGTGCCCAAGTGTATAGTTTCCTTTCTTGCAGATTTGTAATTTTAACGAATAATTTTCGATCCACAGCAATATGGCTCTATTTACAGCAGTGGTAGTGTTAGGAACGTTATCTCTTTTATTTATTTTGTTCTCCAAATGGCGTTACCAATACTGGACTAGAAAAGGAGTAACTCAACTAAACCCGGAGTTATTTTTTGGTGATTTAAAACTAGTCGCAAAAAGACAATTTTCCCTACAAGAAAAACTGTTAAACATTTACAAAGAATGTAAAGCTAAAGGGTTAAAACAGGTTGGAATCTATAACTTTGTAAGCCCAGAGTGGATGACTTTGGACTTAAAAGTAGTCAAAAGCATTATGTTAAAGGATTTTGAACATTTTCCTGGTCACGGATTTTACCATCATGGAAACGAGCCTCTTACTGAACATTTGTTTAATTTAGAAGGAGAAAGGTGGAGAAAGCTTAGAGTTAAACTTACACCCACGTTTACCACAGGTAAGTTTTGCTTAGATCCGATGCGATTTTAATCGTTGCGATATAAATGTTGGTGCAAGCCCCCCTCCCCCACTCGTAGGGCCTATCATGCAAATACACTGCTCAAGAAAATTCGGGGAACACTTCTGTGTTCCCCTGTAACTTTTAAAGTGATCTAATGATATACAGATGAATCATACATATTTAAGAATTTTTTCCTATTAAATCGGATAATGTAACATTCAAAAATTCATTTATTTCTAAGATGAAATTCACAATTTAAGAAAAGTACCCACTATCCCACTTTTCGACTAGGGCTTCTGTTAGTTGCTAAAGGGTCTGAAATGAATTAATTAATTGAATTGTAATTCATTACCAAAAATATTAAAAATATAAGAAACCTCAACTTATTTAAAAATCAATTAAAACAACACGGAGAGGGAGAATGATTCATGCTGTGTTTGAATTGGAATATGTAAATGTGCGTAACGTTTAATATAAGCCATAAAAGGTCAAATATACTATAGGCTAGTCAATTTTTGTAAGATAAGTATTTTTTTTTTATTTTATTAAATGTATAAGTCAATTCCTGTTTAATGACTACTGATCTGTCCATTTAAATTTAATATTTTGTGACTCCATACTTGTAGACTAGGTATTGTTTTTTTTGTCTCTTAATTGTAGTGTTTATTGTTGTGAGATTTTATTGTGGAATTTTATTGTTTGTGTATTGTATTAGCCAGATGCTAAATAATAAAGGAATTAATAGATCTGTTCCAACAAGCAGTCAAAACAGTTTTCGGGCTGTCCGAGACAATCAGTCATTTACATACACTAAACGCGTCTGTCGCTGTGCAACATGTAATATTGATCTGGGCAACTCTATTTCTGATCGAAAACCGTTCTCAGGCTGTGTTGGAACAAACCTCAGAGTAACAAGAATTAATAAAAGTCGATTATTTCAACTGTATGGGACTTGTAAGTTTTTACCTACACACAATTCTTTAGGTAAAATGAAAATGATGTTCGAAACTTTACTGGAGAAGGCAGATATCCTTAATAAGGTAGTAGCTGAACACGCTGTAGCTGGAAAGGAACTACATATTAAGGAAGCGTTAGCCAGATTCGGTACAGATGTCATAGCGAGTTGTGCTTTTGGAATTGAATGCAACTCTCAGGAGGAACCTAAAAACAAATTTAGGTAAGTAAGAGGTAACACACTAATAATAGATTTTTTTTAACTGGGACAGCAAACCCGAAAAACCTGACCATACTCGCGCCCGCACATGCGACGTTGACAAAATTTTATTTTTAGGGGGAATATTATGTTTTAAATTTGTTTTACTAAAAAAATAAATAAATTAGGCTATAATTTACCAACAATACACTATTAGTAATTTATAATCCCCAAAAATGCATTATATTTAAAAACATTACTTAGGTATGTGAAATAAGATATTATTTTCTTACGTATTTAAAAATGTATTTGGTCCAGGATGTATGTTTGCAAAATTCTAATGGGTTCCTTTTTGAACATCCTACTCTACTTAACATTTTTAAGAAAAATAAATTTCTAACCGAGATTGTGAAAGTTCTTTTAGCGACGCTTCAAACTGGACTGCACCATATGAAACAGTAAAAGCATCCATTTATTACTTATTGTTTGGTGGGTTGCTGGTGGTATTATTTGCATAAAAAACGGGTTTCGTTAATATCATAACACCAAAATTGTAAAAAATTACCGACATCAAAGAACTTCTTCCGCATACGGTTTTTGACAACTACAAAATACATCTTATCTAGCTCTTGCTTCCCTATCCCTGTTCAAGTTCAAATTAGCTGATCGACCGATTTCCTAACTACCATAGTGGGCGCTATTAGGGTGATTTTGCAATTGGTTGGATTTGGAAATTGCAGACACGCTAATCAATACACGATAATATTCAGAGTGATATTTTAATCAGAGTTTTTACCTTATTTGTTAAATTAATTAATAAGCCTACCAAAGATTTCTTTTTATTTTTAGGTTTTTTTATAAATCATGTGATAGAAACACCACTTTAAATTTTATCGTTTATAGGTTAGCGGTCTGCAACTTTCAATTGCAAAATCTCACTTTGAAGTGTTTTGGCTTGCCTATGCTCTCTCGCGAATGTCATGTTTATTAAAACTAGGCGTTGACCTTTTTAATAAATAAATATATTTTTAGTTTTCAGTTTTTCAATAGTGCTGATAGTAAAAAATACCACGGATTCTTTTAAGCGTTGTATTTAATTAGTTAGTGAAATGTTTTTTCTTAATGGCTATAACTACTCTTTTGTTAGTATTGCATAAGTGTGTCAAGTTTAATGTAAAAATCCTTCTAATAAGGGAAGTGAATTTTACTTTAACAATACCAGAAACATTAGTTTTCAGTTTTTGAGAGTGGCGAAATTCTGATGTGAAATATTTTAAGTATTGTGTTTAATTAGTTATTGGAACTCGTCAGGCAAGTAGACTTTAAGCGGGGTTTCCACATGCAAAGATTACTGATACCAGTTTACTAATCCTACAATTCGTGGCGCCACTAGTCGTTTCCGCATGTTTATCTAGTTTTATACTGGAGTAATTATGAAAAATGGCGTCAAATGGAATTCTTCGTGCCGGTATCAATGTTATGGTGGGGTGTTGGGTCCGTAATTGGATTTTACATAGAACTACCTTAGGTGCACCAAATATTCAATTCAAGATTTGGCTGATAAAGACCAAATCGCATATTTTAATCATTTAAGAATAACAGAAGATCAGGTCAGGTTGGGTTTATTGAATCGCATATCAAGAAATTTTTGACGTAGATACTTGTTTTTGTTTACAAATACGCAAACTGGCGCCAGAACGTACACAAATTTCTAACTTTAATGACGCATTGATTACCGGTACATTTAAACTGGCGCCAGTCGATTTAACACGTCTTCACATGCAAATAAGCTGGCGCCAGTCGAGTGGTGCCAGTAGTCTATGCATGTGGACACCCCGCTAAGGATTACTTGCTTAATAACTATAAGGGCAGGGTAACGTGAAGAGATTGCGCAACATATGGTACGAGAAGCATCCAAAGTGGCAACACTTTTAAAAAAGGTACTTCACATCTAAGCAGAATGTCTCTGAAAGAAGGGAGCAAATAATGTGGATCACTAAATTATATAAATCTGAGTTTAGAACGTGTATTTTGTATTATACATTTTATATAATCTTCAAAAGTCAAATACTGCATCAAAATTTGCTCCAAAATTTCTACAAGAATGTTTAGGATATTTTAATTATGCCAATTAAAAATAAATTTATTTTATTTTGGTTCAATTTTACCCCACTAGCCTTTATTATTCTTTATTCTTTTACTTGTCAATTTTATAGAACTTCCTAAATGTGTTAAAGGATATACACACATTCATAAAATGTTACAGTGGTATTGGCCAAATAGAAAGCAATTTTTTTTAAATCTGCATATCAAGTTAACTGTGTGCCTTTTTAGGGAAATTGGACAGCTAGCGTTTAAACCTAGTTTTCAAAAATTCATTTTCGAAGGTCTGTTACCACATTCTTTAATTGGTAAAATAGGATACCGTTCAAGACCCAGAATAGTTTCGTCCTACTTTACAGGTAAGCCGTTTCATTTTACTGAATGATGCCTTTTTGTAACTGAAAAGTCAAAACCATTTTTAGTTAATAATCGATTTTTAATCAATTTATTTACCATTTTTAGAGGTAGTATCAGAAACCATCAAATACAGAGAAAGCAATAATGTTCAAAGAAAAGATTTTATGCATCTGATGTTGGAGCTGAAGAAACAAAGTAAGTAGTGACAACTTGATAAGGTAAAGTACCCAATTACTGACCATGTGCCAATTAGTGACCGACTTTATCTTTAGATGACCCAAGTAAGAATATTACAATATTCTAAGGGCCGATAAAACTATATTTCGTTTGCAAGTACTCCATCTCAAAGTTTTGAAAACCGATATATTTGTATCGTATTAAAATTACGCACTAAAAAGATTTCAGTAGCCAGTAAGAGGGCCTCAGCATCTTCAGTCTGTTAAATGATATATGGACTGTTAAGACGTGCCCTCTGTGTTAGATAGCCAGAAGGTAAGCGGTGTTTCTTGTAGTTTTTATTAAAAACGTTTAATAAGGAATTACCTAGGACATAGTTTTAGCAGATATTTTCAGTTTTTTGAATGGTTTTTCAGGTCAGGAATTGGCTTACAAAAATATAAGCTGAACCAATTACTGAATGGACAAAAGTTTTATTTCAGTTTTTAGTATTTCTGTTAACGTTATAATGTAATTTAATTTAAAATGGGGAAAATAACACATCAAACTTTACTTGGACCAAATTATGACCAAAATGTTTCTCAAAGAAAAAAATGTAGGTATTTAATTTATAAAAGCTCGGTCAGTATGTGACCTACATGTTGATCATAATTTAGTTCTCTTTTGATCAAAAATTAATTTTTAAGATTTATCAAAAAAATTTATTTTTTCATATTAATATGTAATATTTCTACGACATTTTCATTTAGTCAAAGCTTTTAGCAAATCACTAGTTTTATCAGTAGGATTTAATGATGATCAATAAATAGTTAAATAGCCGGTGAGCGTAGTTTAGAAACAAATTCATCCCTTGCAAATATGTTCAGTAATAATTTACTAAAATTTTTTTTTTAAACTGGTCTGAATAAATTCAAAGTAACACTGCCGATGGGTAACCCACAGTGTCAAATTATTTTTTTTTATAAAACTGTTTTAAAATCATCTTTGACTCTCTTGTTATTATTAATTCTGCCTTAAAACCTACCCCAAAAATATTTTGTGGTCTCAACTTTAGTTACTATTTGGTAAAAGTAACCTTAGGTTGGTAGTATTTAAAAAAAATTAAGATTTTAGTTCATTTTATTGTTAGTTCCCGTTAAAGCATTCTTGTTTCTTATAAAATTACTTACTGCACCATTTTTGTTTACTTATTTGCTCTATAAATCGAAGCTAAAGTATACGGATTTGGTCACAATTTGGTGAATGCAACGGTCACTAATTAGCTCAAAAGTATATTTTGCTGGTTAGTAATTGGTACAAGCTGATTTTCTCAGGTTAATAATTTTTATTAAATTTAAACATAGTTTTAGTTCACTTCAATGATTTATTTATAAAATTATAAACAATTAGTTAGTCAAAAATATATTTTGTTCAAATAATAAGCGTTGTCAGCAAGCAGGCGCGACTAAGCTTTTCTTAGTTGGTCACTAATAGGGCACTTTACCTTAAGTGGTGTTTATTTTAAACTTTTCTATAAATAAAACTATTTTTTAGGATAGTTTTAGCTTCCAAAAGAAAATGACATTTTCGCAATATTCAAGATTTTATTATTTTAAAATAAGAATATCATGTTGTATACTACGAATTTTTTTTCGCAAATGATGATGATTGTTCATTTATTATATTTCTTCCAGATGAAAACTATCTTACGGATCAAGAAATAATAAATCAGGCCTTTGTGTTCTATCTTGCCGGATTTGAAACATCATCGACCGCGGCTACATTCGCTCTTCTAGAACTATCAAAACATCAAGATAGCCAAGACATATTACGACAAGAAATACATGCCGTTTTGAAGAAACATGATGGTAAAGTCAGTTATGACGCTCTCATGGAAATGGAATATTTAGATAAAGTTATGCACGGTAAAGATTTTTTTAAAATTAAGTGCGTATAATTTGGTACAAGATTTTGTTATTGTCATTATTTACATCTTATCTGATAATAATTTGTAAAAACAAGTTTAAGTAGCTACTTATAGCATCTAAGAACAGAGGCGGATCTAGGATGAAGTCAAGCATGGATGATAGGTAGAAAACTAAAAAGGTGACGAAAATTTTACATTTTTCAGGCTTAAATATAGCCTAAAATAAAGAATTAGAAATAACTTTGGTTCGAAGTTAAGTTGAAATAATTGATCTGTTGAAAATAAATAATAATATATAAATAAATAAAATAATAATAATTAATTTAAAAATACATTTTGTATTATTTCAGAAAATGTTTAAAAAGTAGTGTATCCAAATCAGGAGCATGCGGTCCATAGAAGTGGTGAAAGCACCGCTTCTCTAAACTCTTTGGAAATAAAAAAAAAATTGTGCATTAATAATACATAATTTTTGTATATTATACTATAATTTTATAAAAATATGGATTTAATTTATTTATCTGAAATTTTACGTATATGGTAAATAGAAAAAAAAATTTACATATATTAAAATTCGGCAAACCCTTCTGCTAATAAGCAGTGGTAAGAACAAAAATTAACATAATACAACACGAAGATGAGACAATAGTATATTACATAACAAGTGTTGAAAGTGAAATTTTTCACACGAGTGGGAATGTGATAATCCCACGAGTGTGCGAAAATTACTTTCACACGAGTAATGTACAATATTTTTCCTACGACCACCAAAATATTTACAAAAAAACCTCAATTTCTGTCTTTTAAAACCCTCACTTTCAACACTAACATTTTTATCAAGTGTGCTGAAAATAAAACAAATGAAATTGGCGCCATCTATTTCAATGTCATGTTGACAAGTACTTTACAACACGTGTGTTGTAAAGTACTTTTCAACACGCGTGTGATATAAGGCACTTTCTCGTCAAGTTAACCGTGCGTTTTTTCTCACTTTCATAAGTGGTCGTAGGAAAAGATATTTAATATTCTTCCTATACAGAAATACTTCAGCAAAATTAATATTTTTAACTTGTTTACAGAGGCTCTCAGGATGTATCCACCGGTAGCCTTTATTCCAAGACAGTGCGCCAAACGATACAAAGTCCCCGATAGTGATGTAGTTATAGACAAAGGTAGGAATTACGGCATTTTTTATGCTTTTCAATATTTGTTTAAAAAATATACACTTCGCCGCAAAATCAAGGCTTAAATTTTTATTTTCAAATATTTGTTTTACCAAGTAATTTTAATAGACGCCTATGGTTGATAAATATTCATTAATATAACCTTCGATATTTTTAAGCAATTTATTTGTCCGCCTTCCTGCAAAACCTGCAGAAGTTTACAATATTGGAATAAAAGAGATTTTGATAAAATTCCATTTACATTTTGCAGCTGTTCATTTTGATTCGTATGTTTTCACTGTGAGTTCGGCAATTTTATTTAGGAAAACCAATACAAAATGAACAACCAAGAACCTGGCGCAAGAAATCTTTCACTGGAAAAATGTGTTGCTGCTGTAATTCTTATCGAGGAAGGGTTATCCCATGATCAAGTGGCACAGCGCTTCGAGGTAACGCAATACTCAATTTCCAAGTATTAGCAAGAATCTGGAAAACAGGTAGCCACCAGAGAAAACCTGGACAGGGACGGTCAAGAGTCACAAGCGCCAAGATCGTGTTTCCGTCTCCAAGCTCTAAGAACAAGGCCTGTCAGAAGCACTTTTTACAGCAAGGATATCCTCGTCGCTACCCAACTTCAAATCCAACGAGGACTTAATTTGTTTCGATATGATGTGATAAAGATTGGCAGAACATAATGTGACGCCTCAGAGACCCGAAACTGATCCACTCCTCACCGTAGATCATTGAAGGCTTCAGTTCACCCGAGAATACGCAACTTGGAAAAAACATCCAATATATTGTTTACAGATAAGTCCCGAGTTCACCTATTTAGTATGAGAAGGTATCTACCTCCTGGAGCTGTGGCGGAGGGTCGGATATAGTATGGGGGGCATCAACTTAGAGGCTCGTATGGAGTTAGTGATAGTTAAGGCTGCCCACTGTGATTGACGCTTCAGTAGTATTACATCGCTAGGAACTAGGCTGCAGCAGCAAATCAGTTTAGCTGATTCTATTTTTCTATCGCGTCGCTGTGAATTTGGTAGTTCACAATATGCCGAAAATGTGCTGTTACACGCGACTGTTTGCGCACAGTGTTTCATAAACAGAATTTCATAGTGTCCTGAGATTCCAGAACATCCACAGCCGATTATTATTATTATGATTATTCTTAAAATTATCGTCAGGAAGTCAAAATTCAAACAATGGCTTGACTTCCAAGAAGCCCAGACTTAAACCCGATCGAGCACTTGGCGAACATCATGGGAGAACGAACTAGGGCTTTACAACTACCCCCAGCAAACTTAAATGAGCTGTCGTTGAGAAAGAAATATATGACCAAATTTAGCGAGACAAAATCAGAAACCTTATTTCATTAGTTACTACAGCAAGATGTTACAATACCCGTTATTAAAGACTGCATAATATTTGTGTACAACAACTTCAAGGTCAAAAAGAAAGGTACATTTATTCCTGATTCTTTTCTTTTAATATCCGTTGGTTTTTTCACGAAGGTGTACAAAAAACTTACAGAAGTTCGAAGACAACATGAATGAATATGTATCAACCATAGGTGCCCATTTAAATTACTTAGTAAAATAATCTTTTATAATGTTAAAAATGGTTAATCGTTTTTTCGCCACGACCTTTATAGCACACCAGCCAATGAAAGTTTAGTCCAGAGCCAAAAATATACGATTATCGCTTGGTCAACAACCTTGCCAAGTTCTAGAAAAGTGAAGTTTAAAAATACTATATCTACCTTAACATAACAGTGCGACATAGACGTGCTACACTGTAATGACATACCTGTTCAATAACTATTACCATAGGCTAAACAATACCTAGACGAACACTGCCGTGCAACGAAGAGCGGGTCTCCCTTGAGACATTTGGTGGGTTTACTGGTTTATGGTTTAAAAGTTTGTTTGTCTACCATTATATAAATATGTATACTATGTATCTACATGTATATATAATGGTGGACAAACAAACTTTTAAACCATAAACTAGGCAACCCACCAAATGTCTCAAGGGAGACCGGTTTTTCGGTGTATTCGAGTGTCTGTCCATATTCTTTATAGTATCTGCTCTTATTTATTTACCTGGTTTGCTAATTATAAATTACATATCAGTATGTGACTGAAGTAAAATTACCAACTCTTGTTTTAGGTACCAGAGTTTGGGTACCAGCATGGGGCATCCAAATGGATCCAGAATACTACCCAAATCCAGAAGAATTTAATCCGGAAAATTTCAGCACAGAAGCAAAAGCTAAACGACCCGACTTTACATGGATTCCATTTGGAGAAGGGCCCAGGTTGTGTATAGGTACAGTAAAAATTCTAATAATGAAAAAGAAACAAGCCTAATGTCATTTAAATTAATGCATCTAGAGCAGCGTCAACCTGTGGGGCGCGCTCGACACAACTAAAAGAAAAGAAGACGTAAACAAGAGTGGAAGCAATAACAGAAATAAAAATGTATTGAAATATAAATAATAAGAACGTAAAATACATTCTAATAACAAAAAGAAAATAAAAAATTAAACCTGTAGGTACATCTGGGACTAGGGTAAAATTTTAAAAATCATAAATTTAGCAATTAGTGACTCCCTTGCGTCTGTCTCACAGAACATAAGACGGTGATATATTGGAAATTGAATATTATATTGAATATATTGAATCTCGTTCTAGATTGAGTTGAGACCTCTATTTTGTCTTTAATGCAGCCACTGCAGAAAATCCGGTTTCGATGCTAATATCTAAGGAACGGTAAGAGTATACGAAAAAAGTTTTCCCATAAAAGCAGCATTGTTGACAATAGTAATTTCTTGATAAATCCACCGATACCAAACAATAATATAACCTATACACTCATGCAGACACATACAGTACGACTCTTTAATGCCCCCTTCCTATTAATTTTTGAACCGTTACATTTAGAAAATTGAAAGTTGGCATACGGCAATTAGTGCAAAAATACGATGTTTTGGCGCACAAGTGACTCTCGGAAAAATCAAGACGGCTGCTGAAAGAGGAGTCTTACGATACATTATTTTAAAGATCACATTGGATAATTTATAATCCTAGAATGAGAACAAAATGGCGGCTTGTTGAAACGAATATTTTAAAAATAAAATAGATATAATATTGTTTAAGTGGTGATTTGAATATACGTTTCTGATGATAGCATAATTTTTTTATTAAGCCATCCCCCACGCCCACTAATGGATATAATATTTAAATTGTGTTATCACTTAGATCTGAAATTACTGAAATGGCATTGAGAAAATACCAATTTTTTGGTGGTATTCTTATGGACTTGAAAAAAAAAGTTTTGTAAACAAATGCATGGTATTTTAGTCTAATGTTCACTTTGTACTGAGTGTATCCGTGTCTATCCAAAATGGTTAATTATTCTCGCCCGTTAGCAGAAAAAATCAAAGCAATATTCATTTATGGCACAATGCGTAAATTCAAAGAAGCGGAAAGGGACTTTAATGATCGTTTTCCAGATGGTCCAATCTGCAGGAAATACCTAAGGGAACTGGTGAACAAATTTACGGCCACAGGCAGTGTACAAAACCTTAAGAATCCTGGCCGTCCATTTATCTGCGATGAAAATCAAATCCAAATTGTAGGTGAAATGGTACTAACTCCCCAGCAATCCACGTCGCATGTTGCAGAATTTTGTTAAGTTTCTCCTTCGATAGTAAAGAGGTTTCTAAAAAGACATACATTTCATCCGTAGAAGTTTCAAATGATTCATCAGTTAACTGAATATGACCCTGACAGACGAATAGAATTTTGCGAAATTATGACCAACACAATTATTGTTAGGCATCCTATCTATCTCCATAACATCTGTTTCAGCGACGACTTGCACATTTTTTCTTATTGGAAATGTTCATAGACAAAATTTTCTTTACTGGAATGATGTTACTCCACATGTGTTCCGGGTAGGGTTGCCAGACGTCCGGGAATTCCGGGAAAATCCCGGAATTTGTTAGGTCGTCCCGGATCCCGGAATTTTACTGTACTATCCCGGAAATCTTTAATCGAACAAAAATAAACAACTTGCAGCTGAGCTGCAAATTCGAATTAATTCCAGTTAGACTTGCTCAGAATTTTTGTCCTTTCTAAAAGGGCCTGAGGACGGTAAATTGTTAAAACTTGCCAAGTCTAGCGATACATATAAGTAGTATTTGTAAACGATATTACCGTCGTTCTTTTGACCAAGCACATAGGTAAATGTTTTGACTACACCATAGAGCGTTTTTTTTTTTTTTGTTGACAGGACGTCCCGGAAATTAGTCTTTCGAATCTGGCAACCCTAGTTCCGGGGGACGCATACGCAGTGCCCTTAGAAAATAAACGTTTCGGCTGGACAACGAGAAATAATCCAAAATGTATTTTCAGCAGTTACATGTTAAATCTGAATTATTTACCCAAAAATTGATTATTTCAAATTTAGTTAAATATCACGTGGGCTGGAGCATATTACAGCACATAAGTACTCCCCACCCGTAATTGTTATGTTGCGTCTATCTTATTCATTAGCAATGTAAATATCCATTATATTTACAGGGTCCGGTCCAAAAATCTTAGTTTGGCAAATATATTTGCTATTAGCAAAGATAGAGTCGCCAAATTTTAGGTGTATCTTATTGGTTAAAAAATCTACTTTTTTATGTAATTTAACTTTTTTTAATCCCCTTGAGGGGTGACGCTAGGGAGTCGAGGTCAAAAATTTTAAATGCAACCCTATGCCGTGTGATACCTCATTTTAAAGGTCTTCAAAGAAGAAACATTTTACCGAAAATCCCAGGTCCGTATCTTAATTAGTTTTTAAATTTAAAACTAAAAATCGCTAAACAAAAGTAAAAATTTAAATACCCTTATTTCTCTTATTACTTTAAATGTTGTTCAAAATGACCATCATGAATTTCTTGGCAGTAACAAAGTCAGTTTTGGAACTCACAAGCAGTGACTTCTAAAATCGACTTTATTACTGCCAAGAAGTTCATGGTGGTCATTTTGAACAACTTTTAAAGTTATAGGAGAAATAAAGGCAGGTATTTAAATTTTTACTTTTTTTTCAGGATTTTGAATTTTTAAAGGCTTGCCATTTAAAAACGAATTAAGATACGGACGGATAAATTACATGAAAAAGTAAATATATATATACATATATATATATACATATATATATATATATATATATATATATATATATATATATATATATATATATATATATATATATATATATATATATATATATATATATATATATATATATATGTATATACAGGGTGTTTCATTAAGGGTGATGAGGTACCATATCTCAGGAATTGTTACTCCAGGAGCTTTGGAAAAAAAATCCTAAGAAGGAAAGCGGCCAAGAGAAATTGCTGGAAATAATTTTTAAGTTCCTAACTCTGCCGCTAGGGGGCGTAATTGCTGTGGTCATATAAGAAAAGACATTTTTCTGGAAATTATCCCTATAAAAGCTATCAAAAAAATGTTGCACTGATAATTCTACTAGAATTCTACATCTTTTTGGTTTAACACTTTTTGCTGTAAGATGTAAAATTAGGGCGGAAGGGGAGGGGGAAAGTCTACTGATAAAAGTGTCCATAACTTTGGTTTGACTCAACCGAATTTGATGAACTTGGTCTCGTTTAAGAAAGGAAGGCTTGCTAATTTAAACAAAATAATGGCTGTGTTACATTGATTTTCGCGGCACTCGCTAGAGGGCGTTACTTGAGAAACTCTTTGATTTTCCAATTTTTCTCCAAAATTTTAAATGGAATGACATAGTTATTATATCATAATCGAAAAGTAGAATAAATTTGCAAGAGAAAATGTAAAAAATTCGATTCGATATCTTCATTAGTTTCGGAGTTATAGCCAAAAGAATAATTAAAATCATGTTAATTGAAAAAAGCAATTGTTTTTATAGGTCCGTGGTCAAGCGTGCCATGGAAAATAAATAACAATTTTAAACTTTTTATTAAGTGTTTTTTTTTCACTTTTTACTCATTTACTATTGCCTTTAATTTACTAACCTGGCGTATTATTAAAAAATTACCTAGTAAGCCATGAAACAAAATCGGCAGGTTGTCAGGGAAACAAACAAATTGAAATGTCACTTTAATCAATCTTTAAGTATCTCTCAAGATTTTATCTTGGATTTTCTGTGAATTTTGAGTTAATCGTTATTCAACTTTTGTGCTGCATCTTTCAAAAATGGCATATACCAACGCCGAGGCTTAAGATATGCTTGCCGTATATTTTCAGTGTTTTGAAAATGCTCCTCTTGCGGAACGTGAATATGCTGTCAGGTATCCTGAGCGAAGACCCTATAGTAGAAATGTGTTTCGGCGGTTGGCAATACGTCTTAGAACAACGGGTAGTGTACGTCCCATTCCAGTGCCCATCAGGAGACGTTCAGTAAGGAATGAAGACAATATTATAAACGTTCTCGCGTACGTGCAACTGGATCCGCACTTGAGTATCAGAAACATTTCTTTAGACTTAGGTATAAGTTGCACTACAGTGTTCCGAATTTTAAAGGATTTTAAGCTGCATCCCTATCATGTAGTTTTACACCAGGCCCTTTTAGATACTGATTTTGACAGGCGGCGGGATTATTGTTATTGGTTAAGAGGTATGTGCAACGGAAATTGCCAGTTCCTCTCCTTGATTTTATGGACAGATGAAGCAACTTGTACTAGTTGTGGTAGAGTCAATTTGCACAATATGCACTACTGGTCAGAAACAAATCCTCATTGGATGCGGGAAGTTGATCACCAAAACAGGTGGAGTGTCAACGTGTGGTGCGGAATTTTAGGAAACAGAATTATCGGACCGTTTTTCTTTCATGGCCACCTAAATGGCGACTCATACTTAAACTTTTTACGAAATATCCTGCCTATCCTTTTAGAAGATGTGCCTCTTGATATAAGAAGATCCCTATGGTATCAACATGATGGATGCCCGGCCCACTTTTCTGGAAGAGTCCGTGACTTTTTAGATGCTAGTTACCCAAATCGTTGGATTGGAAGGGGTAGTTTGTTTCCGTGGCCACCAAGATCCCCCGATTTAACCGTGCTAGATTTCTACTTGTGGGGAAGACTAAAAGAGATTGTTTATTAAACACGACCAACCACACGGGAGAATATGATTGAGAGAATTCAAAATGCCATAACTACGATTTCACGAGCTGAAATTGAAACTGCCGTTTCCAGCACTAGAGAAAAATGTAACACTTGCATTTTGCAAAACGGTGGTCATTTTGAACATTTATAAAGTATTTGTTTGTTGTTTGTTTTTAACAAGATTTCTATGGCTTGATAAAGAACGTGAAGGTGGTTGTGGTTTTTATTGTTGTTTTGGCCCGTTGGCCTTCAAACACGGTTCAAATCTTGCGTTTCGCATGGTTTGGACCAGTGCTAAGCCTGAAGGAAGGTAAACAAAAACAAAGCAATAAATAAAAATCATGAGTGTGAAATAATAAAATCAGTTTAAAAATTAAATAAAAAGAGAAAAACATTCTTAATAAAAAGTTTAAAAATATTTTTTTATTTTCCATGGCACGCTTCACCTCGGACCTATAAAAACAATTGCTTTTTTCAATTAACATGATATTAATTATTCTTTTGGCTATAACTCCGAAACTAATGAAGATATCGAATCGAATGTTTTACATTTTCTCTTGCAAATTTATTCTACTTTTCGATTATGATATAATAACTATGTCATTCCATTTAAAATTTTGGAGAAAAATTGGAAAAACAAAGAGTTCCTCAAATAACGCCCTCTAGCGATTGCCGCGAAAATCAATGTAACACAGCCATTATTTTGTTTAAATTAGCAAGCCTTCCTTTCTTAAACGAGACCAAGTTCATCAAATTCGGTTGAGTCAAACCAAAGTTATGGACACTTTTATCAGTAGACTTTCCCCCTCCCCTTCCGCCCTAATTTTACATCTTACAGCAAAAAGTGTCAAACCACAAAGATGTAGAATTCTAGTAGAATTATCAGTGTAATATTTTATTGTTAGCTTTTATAGGGATAATTTCCAGAAAAATGTCTTTTCTTCCATGACCACAGCAATTACGCCTCCTAGCGGCAGAGTTAGGAACTTAAAAATTATTTCCAGCAATTTCTCTTGGCCGCTTTCCTTCTTAGGATTTTTTTTCCAAAGCTCCTGGAGTAACAATTCCTGAGATATGGTACCTCATCGCCCTTAATGAAACACCCTGTATATATATAATAATAATAAACAACATAAAACTTCCTTCATAGGTCTGAGATTTGGAATGATGCAGAGCAAAATAGCCCTCGTCACACTTTTGAAAGACTTTAAGGTTATGCTTCATGAAAAGACCACATGGCCCCCAAAAATGGACCAATTCACTACTGTGTTGTCAGTTGAAGGTGACGTCTGGCTGAAACTTAAGCGATTAAGATAAAAGAGTTAAAATTTAAAAATTGTTTATTGGCATATAACGTATTCCAGAGGCAGACTTTTAATTTGCGTTTTCTCTAAGAAAGTCAGCCTTTAAAGAAAGGTTCGCTTGATTTGAATATAAAATTGTCATAATAACGGCTATAATTTACTATAAAAACTAAAAATAAAAAAAAAATTAAACGCTTAATATTGTTTGATTATAAATTTAACTGTTAGCTAATAAAAAAAATCAATAAACGTTTGTTTTTTCTTAGGTTACCCCTACCTGTCAACAATAACCTCCTATTAGCATTTACAATAACTTAACTACAATAAAAAGTTTTATTTTAAATTTTACTCTTAACGTTTTTTAGGACGGAATATTGTAATAATATCTAATTTTTTTAAGTAGGTACATAATATGAGAAAACTGTTTAGAACAGAAGTTAACTTCCCCAAGCGCGTATGTTTGTTTCTCTCTTAGCTTTAATGAATTTTATGTAGTCCATATACACCTATGAGGTCAATTTAAAATACGGCGAGTCTGGACCAAGCTTGGCTTGGTCACCGTTGTATACGGTGGCTTGATTCTATTTTGGGGAATTTTCACATGGAATTTGCACTTTTTTGAAAGAATAGATTGTTTTTTGGTTTTAAAAAATAAAAAAATAAATTATTAGGTGGATCATTGAAAATTTTAAGTGGGTCATTGACCAAATGACCTTGTGGATGAGTCGCACCTGGTTGTACATGACATTAACCTAAAAAAATGGCCCCTTCAATGATCAGATAACGAAAGGTCAAAACACATGCACGATATTTCTAATGCCTAAAAATATCATCAAAAGACTTTCCATTGTAAAAAATATATTAACAAAAAATTGAAACACAGCTATCTTATCCATGCCAGTTTTGTCACTAAAAATGTTTACAATAATATTATTGTTATCGACTTTGGTAATTGATACAATATTTTAATTAAAATATTATGGGTAATTTTTTCGCAGTTGGCAGAGCCAACTCGCTTTTACCCAGCCATATGGTATACAGGGTGTTTCACTTAAAACTTCAGACGTCAATTGTTATTGTTAGAAATAAATAAAGACGGTGTTTTCTAAAAAGCAGTTGATTGGTGATTTTATCAAAAAATTAGCTTACTGATTTCCCATCCCATGATTTAAAATCCCATTTATTTAAAATTTATTTTAGGATAAAAAATTGGAATTCCCTTTTACTTTTTCCTAAAATTTATTTTTCTATTGGGTACTTTTTGTGGAATACACAAATTCAATGTTATACAAACACTTTACTCTGAAACTATTAGAATTGGGTACAGGGAGTATTACACAAACTTAGCCTATAATTTTAAGCAGAATCAGAAATTAAGGAAAAAATACGGTATTCCATTTAAGAAAATATAATTTTGATCCGTTACAACTTTTAAAGCAACCCTGTATATTACAACTAATTTTCAAATCATGAATTAAAAAGCCCTGGAACTTTTAACCCAAACATTTTTGATAACTTGACTGGTTTTTTAAAATAATTAGCCAGTCTGGGTTAATGAGGGGTTATCACCCCCTTACCCCCCTTCCGTAAAGACGCCCATAAGGTATACTGAAAGCATCCATAACGCCTCCAAAAATGAAACTGTTAATAAACGAAAAATATCAATGAATGAAAACTATTAATACAATAAAACCGTTAATAAATGAACAAGATATATAACATACGTTGGTGTTATCATCTTAGGTGGGACACACTGTATGAATATTTCAATTGTTTGAAAGAAGCATTTATAATGGGGGATCAAGAAAGGCAATAGCCCCATTGTCTACTGTGACTTAAATTCTAAAAATTAAATATATTTTGTCCATTTTGGTACACTAGCTCTATAATATTCGGATAACTTAGGTTTTTCAGTCATTTCACATACTGTAGGATCTTGTTTATCGGCAACACAAACGGAAAAACTAACGTCTTCATGACGTAAACCCATGTATACATATCTAAATAAGTTAGGATCAATGTTGTTCTTATACATCCAATTTAAGATATAATTCAAACACGAACAGGTAAAAGGATTATTGGTAACAATCACGTTCACGCTATTTTTCAATGTTTTTTCCAAAAACGATTCGGAAAAATAATTTCTATCATTGCTTTGCACATCTAAGATTTCTAATCTTCCTATGGATGGAAGATCAACTGAAGATATAGTTGTTATTTGATTATATTCAAGGTCTAATATCTTAAGACTCAAAAGACCTTCAAAAGCATTTGGATGAATGAAAGTAATTAGGTTAAAGCTAAGAAACAGGTTTTCGAGTTTTGACATATGTCTAAAAACGCCACTTGGAATAAAAGTAATAATGTTACGCTCTAACCCTAATTCGAGTACATTTGGGCTGTTGGTAAACCAGGTTCCGCTGATATAAGGCAGTTGGTTATCTTGAAGATTAACATATTTAAGGTTATAAAGGTTACCGAACGTGTCTGCTTCTATATATGAAATTCCTGATTTTATTACAACTTTTATCAGGGAAGGAATTACATTAAAAATATTTTTTCTTAATACCGTTGGACCAGTGACGTTTTTATTGGTTATCGTAAGAATTTTCAGTTTCAGTACATTTATAAATGCCCATGGTTCTATGGTAGTTACTTCACAACTTTGAAAAACAATGCTTTCCGTATTTTGTAAATTTCGTACATACTGCATACCCAATTTAGTTATTGTTTTTTTACCAATACTACAAACAAGTTCAACCGTTTCAAAATCTGAGAACTTGTCATCTTCCAAACAGCCACTTATAGTCTTTTCTAACTTCTTAGTAGAACGTCTGGTAACTTTTGTAAGTTGAACGGTTATATTATTGATACTTGCGCAAATAACACTTCTTGTGCCAAAATAGGCAAAAGTAAAGACCACAAATACTGATGTAGGAACCACATATTAGTCTTATTTTAAAATGAAACACAATGTTGTTAAATATCAAGCTAAACAGTTGCTGTTGGTTGCCCTCAGATATCAAGAGATTAATTTATCTCAAAAGAAAACAACATTATAAAGCGCAATTTGTTAAATAGTACGACACTTCGGAATGGTTAAAAAAATCATGTGAAAAACATGGTAGTCAAAATACCTAAAACTAACGTCTAGTTGCATAAACAATTTTTTCTACAAACACTATTAAAAGTAGGCCTTGTAACATGGCATTCTAATGCTAAAAGTGTCATTTTTGGGCTTTACTATTAGTTCTGTTGTAGTTTACCGTTATATTTAAATGCACTTAAGCACTCCGAAAAGAGCTTGAAAATAAAATTAATTTTACTTTTATTAAAGGAAATGTAAATAGTAATTTTTTTACTAGTACAATGATACCGAGAAATAACTCAAGAGAAAACCGCTATTATAATCCTACATGTGTTAGATACATAGAGAAAATATATAGTAGAGAAATAATGTCAATTACGAATGCGGCAAATTTACCGAGCTGAATCCGTAAACAAAGACGGTCCTCTGCGGGCTTGCGCATTGTCGAACGTTTGCCTTGTGATAGACAGGACCGTACTTCAAAATATATTTCACATGACGTGAAACCCAATCAAACCCAATCAAACCCAACCTAACCATTAGTGAGATTTTAACAAAAAGTGTATAGTTTGTTGGCTTAAATCTGAGTTTTCTTGCTATACAAAACTGTCGATAATTCCTCGGAAATAGCTCAGTTTATATATATATATATATATATATATATATATATATATATATATATATATATATATATATATATATATATATATATATATACAGTGCGTCTCTTTAATGCCCCCCCTCTTAATTTTTTAAACGTTACATTTACAAAATTGAAAGTTGAAATAAAATATAAACATAGTATTCTAAACAATAGAAATAAAATATGCAACTGTTTTAAGAAGTAAAATAGTAAATAAAATAATTACCAAAACTATGTGTATATTTTATTGGACTGGCATCCCATCCTGTATAATTATTGAACAAAGCAAGTTCTAGGGTAAGATGTAAATATTTTTACACCTATTTACAGTGTGCGCACTTGATACTTTGCTGAAAGCGCTACTACTTACGGCCCCATGTCAATCTAATCCACCGATATTTTAGCGATCCTTTGGCGAAAGCGCTTTTTTCTTTCGCCATCCCTTTTAAAATACTCCCCTCTACCCTAATCCACTAGTATTTTTAGTGCCCCTTTGACGAAAGCGCAAATATGGCTTTTGGACACACCCTTCTAATCCACTGATATCTTAGCGATCCTTTGGCGAAAGCGCACTTTTCTTTCGCCATCCGTTTTAAAATACTCCCCTCTACCCTAATCCACTAGTATTTTTAGTGCCCCTTTGACGAAAGCGCAAATATGCCTTTTGGACACTCACCCGTCTAATCCACTGATATCTTGGCGATCCTTTGGCGAAAGCGCTTTTTCCTTTCGCCATCCCTTTTAAAATACTCCCCTCTACCCCAATCCACTAGTATTTTTAGTACCCCTTTGGCGAAAGCGCAAATATGCCTTTTGGACACACCCTTCTAATCCACTGATATCTTAGCGATCCTTTGGCGAAAGCACTTTTTTCTTTCGCCATCCCTTTTAAAATACTCCCCTCTACCCTAATCCACTAGTATTTTTAGTGCCCCTTTGGCGAAAGCGCAAATATGCCTTTTGGTCACACTCACCCTTATGCAATATAGGGAAAGGAGGCATTGACACTATATATGACCTTCTTACACCATCTTACCCCTTATACAATGCCCCTAATACACACACACCCCATCAGTGCCTTTCTGACACCTTGACCACACTCAATATACGTCACTGACAAATATTTCTACTTCTCCGTGTGTGTATTCACTTCAACACCGGAGTGCATTTAAGATAAATTAAATTTTTTACCTCCTATTCTTTCACATATTGATATAATTTAAATTTGGAATTAAACTATTTCTATTTATGCACTACTTGTAAGAAATAGACTACGAAATAATTCCTTATATTTAAAAGTTGGATACATAATTGGCGAAACATATGAAATGTCTGTAACAGTTTGTAAAGACTATTTTTGTATCGAAATAACAAGCTTCAGAGGTTCGCTATATTCGCCACCCCAACCAAAAATACCATAACATACAAATGACTGAGATTTTTTCGGCCCGGTTCTGATCGCCGCGTTGCGTCATTGAGTTCAACAACCACTTTTACGACTTTTTCGCCCATACATTGGACGGATTCAGCTGGTGTCGCGAATACGTTGTGATGGTCTAAATATATCTTGTCTATGGTTAGATATAAGAAATACTTATTATGGAGAACGTAATAAGAACTATTAAGAATTGATGAAAATTCGAATTTGTAGAGCCTATAATAGAAAAATTTATTTTTTTCATGATCTCTCTTTTTATTCAGCTATGTTTTTATAGGGTGAGTAGCCGAAATCTTATATGAAGGTAGAGAGCGAAAGTAGTAATGACTCCTAGCTGAATGTTGGATGGCGAAAGGCCTTCTAAATAATATGGTTTCCAGTGGGCTTAAAACCAAATTAGCTAGAGGTAGCTACGATACAAAGTTTACATTGATGGGCATTTTACATAAATCACCACAGTATCCACCAGCAGTAGTGTATTAAGTCATAGTTGCACCCTGAGCCGCCAATTTTGCGCCCTAATAATTCGAGCATTTTTTAAGTAAGTAGGTAAATTTTTCTCTAAAAGTAAAAATTTACTCGGATTTCTCACATGCACATACAAGAATCGAGAAAGATACTTCATAGTCAAATCTTCTCAAACCAGATTTTCGTTGAACTTTTGCCAATGTGACCCCTTTTAAAAAAATTTTAACTACATGGAATTCTAGAACAAAAAATGAAAATTGACACTGAGAGAGGGAGCACTGAATATATGGACAGTGTTCTTTGAGACCCGAGAACCCTCAAAATTATGTACCAGGGTCATTTATTCACTGTGTCATTATCTCAATGATTCGAATAATTTTTGTAGGTCAGTCTGACTGTATAGAAAGAATGAGTGAATCAATAATTTGTCCATCACTGGCCCGTAGACAAGAATACAAATAATCTACGAGTGTCTACGAATGCATATTACTCTAAAAAGTGGATATAGTTGCACACTCACTTTGACAGTAAACAAGTTCTTATCTGTTAAGTATTAAAAGCTTTATTTATATGTTTTAAATGAATTATCTGCATACCACAGGTATAAATACTTAAAATTTATCTAGCAGTACGAATGTCATGATCACGCATTATTAAGATATTATTTTTTAGTACGAATAAAAACAAACAACGTGACATTGAATAAAGGGAATAATGTTAAAAATCTTGTACCATAATGTAATTTGTAAATATAATTTTAATAACATAATAATAATAATAATACGAGGTAATCAGATTTCATTTAATTCATTATGTCCCATCTTTCAAATGTTAATTTTCAATAGGTATTTGTTGATTTATAGCTGCTTTCTAAATCGTTAAGTTGTGTAAGAGAATTTCTTAATTTCTTATTCGTCTTTTCTAAAAATTATTATTTTCGCATGATAATTATGATCTTTAAAATTTTTCTGTTGTTTCAATTTGCTAGTTAATATAATTTAAGATGCGAGAAACATCGAAACAACTTAAAAAATTAGTTAGTTATTTTAAATTAGGATAAAAGTCGAGTAAGATTCAAAACGCCTTAGGGGCAACTGCAGAAGAAAACCTATTATAGAGATCTGCAGTTGCTAGGGGTGCCGAAAATTTAAAATCCAATTTTAAACAAATAAATCATATCAGCACGAGCAAATTAAAATTTCGTAAAAATTAACCATTTCATTCCAAAACTATTTAATTCTTACAAATATTATACATCGTCAACTGGTTACTAATATCGCCCAACCTTACTGACAGTGATTGCAATCCCGCAGTGTTTTAAATCCCGCAGGGCATTTGAGGGATTGGTTCTAATCCCGCGGGATCCCGCGGGATCCCGCATAGGTTTTTAAATTTAATAAAAGTCGATAAATTAATGTTTATTTAATTAATTATTGAACCAACTTTAATTTTTTATTATAAAAATCAACAAATAACCGTATTTCAGTTAAAAAAAATTATAATTGAAAGCCTAGCATCTCTTAACTATACTACTATGACTATAAATCAGTCAAATTTCTTATCAATTAAAGTAACAACTAAGTTTGGGCAAATGAACTTCAAATGTTTATACGCGGGATCCCGCATAGGTTTTGAAATTTTATAAAATTCGATAAATTAACGTTTATTTAATTATTAAACCAACTTTAATTTTTTATTATAAATATCAAAAATTAACACTATTTCAGTTAACAAAATTATGTAATTTAAAGCCCAGCCTCTCCTAACTATACTACTATGACTATACATCAGCCAAATTTCTTATCAATTGAATTAACAAGTAACTTTGGGCAAATGAACTTTAACGTTCAGATTCACCAAGAAGATTTAAGATCTAGTACTGGTTTAAATTAAGAACTTCTAGTTGATCAGTTTTTTTAACAAGTTTTTGTCCTGTCATTGTTAATAAATCGTCATTAAAACGTGTGAATTATTCTGATATTTCTGCGATTTGCTTGGTTTCCAAATGATTTTCATCTTGGAACGGGTTGCTAGAATGAATTTAGTTCTATTATTATCGAAAGAACGCACTGAAATTGCCATTTTGTTTATAAATCTGCGAAAAATCTCAGAAACAAATTCATAGCATAAAACTTAGTTGTCTTATTCTTACACCTGTCAGTTTAAACTTTTGGTTGTTAAATTAGACCGGACTAGTATTGAAGAATCTGGCCGTAAATGTTTATTATTGTTCTACCTGAGATAATAATTCTTACTAGTTTTTATAGTAAATCAGATTAGTTTGAATGTAAGGTAAGGAAGATACTTATAATACCTAAGCAGTCTCACTAATTTTCATATAATACCACGGATATTTGGAAGATACAAGATTTAGCGATATTTTTTAAGAGTTTACGGCTTTTTCATTGCTAGGCGGATCCGTATAGCTGGTGCCGGATCCCCCAGGCAGCCAAATGATGCGGGATCCCGGGGGATTGCAGGATCCCACTTTGCGGGATTGCAATCCCTACTGACATCCATGTTAAAACTGTTCCGAAAATAAACTGAACTTAAGGCGGCATTTCCAAGTGGCGCCCATGTTGAGCAAATTAATTTAATTTTAACATGGTTTTTCGGATTTAAAATTTTTTACAATACATTAAAATCATACTAGCTTTCGCCGGCGACTTCGTCCGCGTGGTATAGGTCATAATGGTGTAGTTTTGATGTCATGATTATAAATACGTGAAACATAAGTTAGGTTAGGTTGGTTATTTCTAGAGACCGGATTTCAATAATACGTGACGCAAAAATCGGGATCGGACACAGGTAACCGATAGAAAAGGTAGGTAAATGAAATAAATTTAATATTAGATTGTGTCAGGTTGTATTTATGAATTATTGCTCCTAAAAATATATATATTTTTTTTTTCAAAAAAATGAACAAACTTTACAAAAGGAAAAGCACTGAAAAGTATGAAAAAATATTGTTACGTAAATGTCAACTTTATTTTGTTCATTTTTATAACCATTTTTTTTTCTTTCTGGTGCACCTATTCTTCCCCCCCCCCCCTTCATCTTATCTCCCCTCTTTAAATTTGCAATAGCAATGTTATATTAGATTTTCTGACCTCAATAACCCCAAAACTTAACCCAATTAACTTTAAAAAATCATGCAATCTTTCACTCTTCCATCTTCCATTCCACTGTACAACTGATTCACACTATTCCACGATACGTGCACTATTCCATATTTTAATATATACAAATATTTACATCCAATCACACTCCTGAACAATAGTCACGCTAATGGGGGAGTGGCTTGTTAGAGGAGTCGAGTTTAATTCTGTGGAATTTTGGATTCAATTTTTCCTAAATTTTGTGGTTCAAGGAAAAAACCAATCTCGCTCCAGTTTACGGTCACGTGCCTGGGGGAGTGACTTGTTAGGAGAGGCGGATTATTTTGCTTTTCTACGAATGTGGTGTCCCTAGCTTTCAGTGCAGCTAGGGACAGATGTTAAGCAGATGTGATAACCACTACACTACGTACGTACGTAAACATAACTTTCTAAAGCAGAAGGCGCTACCTATTTTGTGTCAGAATCCGCCGTCATGTTGGATTTTCCGCCATGTTGGATTTTTATTGATTTTTGATTTTTCTCTTAATTATCACCTTCCTTCAACACTATTTATACTCCAAATCTCAAAGCTCTAGCTCGATGGGAAGTACCCTAGGTTCATGATGATCCATCAGTCAGTCAGTGAGTGCCCGAAATTGGGATTTCTGGACACTCGTATCTTGGAAACTATTCTACCTATACTTATGAAATTTGGCGTACTACCACTTTTTGGTAACCTTAACCCCCCTAGAAAAATTCAGTCCAGTAACGACACTAGCCTCGAAGATAGAGGGGGATCGAAAAGTGCTCGAAATGGTTCGTGTAAATATAGCACAGTCCGCGCGGTCGGTTTTGAGAGAACTTGGCCAGACGCACACTGTGCGCTTTGATGAATGATCTGGAAAATCCCCAAAACTTTCATATTTACCTTTTTTCCATCTTTAAAAATATAAAAGTTATAAGGCCTGTTCACTTTTATTTGGATATCCCTGTACATGTGTTTAGGAAGGTGGTAGAGGACTTTGTCCTCGTCCGAGGAGGCACCACCCCTACATCTCATTAAAGGGCTGGTGAAATCCAAACAGATGTTTCCAGCTTTGGATGTGTGAGTCGGACACTCCTAGTACACCCACGGTACATAATACTTAGGTTTAGACCTTCGTGGGCTGTCCAAAGATAAAAATTAAAAAGTGCAACTAATATAGCTGCCTGTCTATTGATACAACGTTTCTATCTTATCGTTTCTAATCTTATTTTTATTTTAAATAAAATGCAATATCTTTATTTTCTGTGTTATTCTCTGTTATATGCACATTATATTTTTAGATTCACTGTATACGATTGTAGCAATACTGTTCTTTTGTTTATGTTTTTAAATTCACTGTGTATGATGATACACAAATATCAATGTTAGCGCACGCAATTATTTAGAAAATCTCTCGAAAACAGTCCTTGAAATATTTTGCAGAGGTTGTATTAAGTTATTTACTCTTACACTTACTTAATAATCTGTTATTAAAATTAACAAACAGTAAATTATGTCATCGAAATAGGAAAAGGTAAATGAATAAGAAAGCGCTGGAATAACGCAGAAATATTAAACTTTATTTATCTGCTCTGCCCCAAGTACTAGTTGAGGCAGTGTACTGGATCTTCTCTTGTTCATGTCCCATTGGTATTTTATCAAAGAAAATACAGAAGAGCCTTAAAAAAGTCACTGCGGAAACATATTTTTAAAATGAATGGAATGAGAGTTTCGAGAGGAATGTCGTGCAAAGAATAGATATTCTAAATCCCAAGATTCAGGGATTGTCTGGCCGAGTGTAACATAGGGTTTCTCATGATCCGTAAAATGGTACCCCCATTGAGCGACTCTATTTGGAATTTCGCTAGAACAAAAATGTCTAGGCGTCTTTTACCAACAAAAACATACAATGGTGTCATAAATATCACTGTACCGTGATTAATATAATTGTCAAAACATAAAATAAAAGGTGTAAAACATTTTTCAGAAAAAAAGTTTAACTCGTGATTAGCTAGTAGTGTGTTAAATTTTTGCCAAGTAATCCAAGATTTAATTAAAGCCGGCCTGGGTTTACAAAAATCCCATACGTTTACGTTCGAAAGTGATCGTGTAGCTGCTAAACGTAAAAGTTTGTACCTAACCTGCCTTGTGCTTATTTTGAGGAAGGTATAACTTTTAGAAAACAATAATAATCATGGGGAAAAAACAAAGAGGACGACCATCCTGCCATAATACTGAAAAGGAAAAAGAGATATTGCTAAAAATTGCAGGAGTATAAGAAAATTTCATTTTTATTTAAATAAAGATTAAACTCTTTCAACTATTTTCTGTTCTTAAATTAATTTTTTTCCATATTTAACAGTATAATTAAAATTTGACACAAGTGTAGCAAAAATGGTTTTATTTATAAAATTTTGAAGAACATCAATGTAGAATATTATTCAAATAGTCCATATTTTATGCTAAAATGGACATTATAAATAGGGAATGTGCATATAATCCAAATAATTCTGAAATATATATTTTTTTATTCTCTACATGAACTAATTATTTACGGTGATTGTTTTTATCCATTTATTTTGGTCTTTATTAACAAAAAGAAAAGATCTTCTTTTACAAATTTTCATACAAAATTCGCAACTTGCAAAATGTGATACTATTGGCTGTGACGTCAGATGTCATGTAAATAAAAGTTTTATACTGGCTAGTACGTTCATGATGAATTCCAGTGTTTATCACTAATCACTAAGGCTAGGATTTTTGCGCGACCTCGCGCAACGGCGTTTTTTGCGGCTGGCTCGTCAGGCTTGAAATACTATAAGCGTGGGCCAGGGTATAATAATTTTAATGCATATGTACTTTTAGCATAGCAAAAAGTAAAAATATACACTATTAAGACCGTTGGTAGAAAGGATCAGGTCCGGGTGAAAGGAAAAGGAAGCACACAAACCTAACCTCGCGACATTGGCCAATCCGCGTTGCGGAAATTGCAATACCTCCACACCCAGCGGAGTGTCTTTGTCACGTAACCCAAAAACAAGTTTGAATGATTTCCTAACTCACCTGCGGTAAATTTCGCTGAGGTATTTATTGTGAAATGAAAAACATACATTTTAATCTACATTACAGTTTATTTGCATTACATGAAATAATCAACATTTTCTCAAAGGATATTTCAGTGGAAGGCGTTCTTTTAGAGTTAAGTATATCTCTAAGTCTCGAAAAGCTTCTATCTACGTCACAGCTTGTCACTAGGGCAAAACGAAAATGTGGATACATATTAGTACTATCTTTGAGGGTTTTAGAAATAGACTTTAGTTGAACGAATCAGGGAGTTCTTTCTAATATTCGTGATATATACAATTTTAGTTTCACACCAATTTCATTAGAACTCCTTTAAGCTTATCTAGGATCATTTTAAACAAGTGCAAAAATGTTAAAAGGAATTTTGTATCTCTAACTGATTAATAATATCTAGAAGATATCCGAAATTATCACAAATAAAGCATAAATCATTTTTGAGGTCAGGTACATTTATAATTTATTTGCATTTTTTTACAGTCTGCGCATCGGCCTTTAAGCTGGCAATAACACTTTGACTGTTCTGTAATATGTAACTGCGGTCAGCCATGTTCCCCATCGCGTTATCACAGGTTGCGTATTAGGGCACATATTTCTTTGAACGTTGCAATTCTGGCGGGTGGCCTAAGAAAGACTTTTTTAACGTCACTGACTGGACTATCGATTCGTGGGTAAAACTCCCGCACAAATTCACATATTCTATGCAGGGCGTGCCCAAAACATGTAAAATGGATTAAATTGGGAAAATGTTATTTCAATTGTCTTCCGGCTTCCAACATATGTGCTGCACTATCCGACAGAAGCAAAACAAGGTTTTCACTAATATTTTTATAGGAAAAACATGTACTGATACTTTCTACTGCAGCATGGGTTATTGTATCGCTGCTACTGGCTTTAGAAATAAATGGACTCGCAATCACATATGATTGTTCAGACTGAATTGGATTTAAAGGTCCAACTATGATATTGGCAACGTATCGTCCTTTGATGTCGGTAGTTTCGTCGACACTGAACAATAACTTTTTTTCTGTAAGATTTTCTTTTATTCTGTTCCTAGTTTTGCTGAACACTTTGTCAACATACGTGTTGCGAAGTGTTTATGCATCTGGTACTGTGTGGGTGCAGTATTTTTCTCAAAATTTATTTACTTTATAAAGTGGGATACTAGCTGCATAATATGAAGAAGAAATAGGGTTGGTACTAGGACTAAACCTTGGAGTAGGCCAGCATTGATAAGATGGAAGTTAGATGAGTGACCGTTCACCACGACAGAGTTATAGTCACAATGAGTACAGTACAATGCCAAAATGAGTTAATGAAATAGCTTGTAGACTACTGACGGTTATTTAACTGTTTAATTTTTAGAAATGGCGGTATGCTTTATTAGGTATGCTACTCCATATTTGCCTGCTTTCCACTAAAGTAAATTTAATTTAATTTTGACGAGACTTTAATAATTAACTATTATAATTTCGTGTAAGTTATTATTTTTGCGTGAATCCGATCCTGTACCTCTCAGGATTAATTATAAGTCGGTATATAAGGAAAATTATTTCAAAATATATAATTAGATAAATGTTAGTTCCATAAAGAATTTGAAAAGAATTTGTTTTAGTGCATTTGTGTAGATTATTTTAGAGTATTTTGAAATTTGTTTTGGCAAGTTAAAATACAGCTTTGGAGTTTAATTTCTAAATAGGTATATTTTTTAAGTATATTGTTTATTGTACTCTGAGATATTGAAAATTACCTTCAAAATTTCTAAACAAGTTAAAATAAATATGCAAAAATTGACAATAAATTCTCTAACCACCAGTTAAAATAAGCCTAAACGAATTGCTAGGAAACCACAAATTGCCGTAACTGTACGTCATGTCCGAAAACTTTGAGAAATGTAGTATACCCATCCAGTGCTCAATTCCAAGTGTATAGTGTCCTTTCTGGTAGCGTTGTAATTTTAAAAACTCATTTTAGGTCCCGGAAATATGGTTCTTTTTACCGCAGTGGCAGTGCTAGGAACACTAACTTTATTATTTGTTCTGTTTTCTAAATGGCGTTACCAATATTGGACCAGAAAAGGAGTACCACAAGTAAACCCTGAATTATTTTTTGGTGATATGAAACCAATTCTAAAACAACAAGTTTCCATGCAAGACCATTTCCTGAACATTTACAAAGAATGCAAAGCTAAAGGTTTGAAACAGGTTGGAATCTACACCTTTTTAAGTCCAGAATGGATGACTTTGGACTTAAAAGTAGTCAAAAGTATTTTATTAAAAGATTTTGACCATTTTCCTGGTCACGGATTGTACCATCATGAAAAAGAACCACTTACTGAAAATCTGTTTGGTTTAGAAGGAGAAAAATGGAAGAAACTTAGAGTTAAGCTCACACCCACGTTTACCACAGGTAAGCTTTGCTTAGATTTATTAATTGCTTATTACATTTGCGTAATTGTTCGTATATTTCTTCATGAAGTTCAAGGCGCAACATATGATTTTTCAATGATACACTTATACAGACCGCCTAGTAGGCGTGATCGAGGGATAATAATATTGTCGCCATCACTTTCGACATTTTCACTTTCTCGATTTTTTTTTTTTCGGGAATGAAAAAACGGTTTAATAGGAGTTTAAAGGAGTTAATAGTGGAACTAGCTTTGGAAAAAAACTTAGTTATACAGGGTGTTCCATTTCGGAGCTATTACAAGTCAAAGTCGAAATTTTCGCGATTTCTGTTGGGATCGGCTTCAGGTCGCAAAAGTAAGTAAAATCGATTTTACTTTTCGAAGGTTGTAGAGGACCCAGGGCAACAGAGTTCTAATAAATTTGGCGAAGATCGGAAAATGAGATGTAATGCTTTTGAATTTTAGGTCGAAAAATACCATTTTTGTTACTTAATAACTCGAAAGCGAAACGTCAGATCGGAAAACGTTTTTACACGTTAAACTTTAAAATCTCAAATACTTTGCTTTTGTTACACATTTCTCTATACTTAAAACTACTGGAAAATGACTAAATTTGAGAACAGTTTCGATTTTTGACCCAAATTTTTGATGGTTTTTAATTTTTTTGGGTTCAAAATGGATCCAAATTAAAATTCCGTATGCATCATCGGAAAGAGCTTATCTATATACGTGATATTCATATTTTTAAATTATTCGTTTGTTATAGGAAGAAAGCAATCCATAATTAACTTTAGATTTTGTGACTCTTTTTGCCCACGACATCGGTACATTTGAATCACTCTTTATTTTTTTAATTTAATTTGGATCATAATTAGTGGCGTGCCTGAAAAGCTTGCCGCCCATTATGATCCAGCTCGAAATGTATGTGTGTATGCATGTACCATTGTGCCGATAAAAAACTAGGACAGCAAAATCACAAACCTGCTGGGAAAGTAAATACATATCTCCTAGACTTTCAAAGGTGCTCTAGAGCTGGAAAGGTAAAAACACCTAACTTTTAAAAAGTAACCTAGGTTACATAATTTAACGTTTCGTATTTTGCCATACGAGGTGGCATCAAAATATATTTCTTGTTGTATAAATTTGAGGAACAGGTTTATATGGAGAAACTAAATTTATTGGGTATTTTTTTATTTAGAAAAATGTCACATATTTTATTTAAAGTATATTTAACATCGCCTGAAAATGAAAAATAAAACCAAATAATAAAATAAATTCAATAAAAGGTCAAAATAATACAAACACAAAATTTGGCAAAAGCAACACAAAATTTTTGATATTCGGTCATAGAACCATTTATGTTTATTACTTCTTGAAGCCTTGGCGGCATACTTAAAACTAGGTTTCTGCATAATTCGCCCGTTACTTCATCCCAGGCTTGATTTATGCTGTAGCGTAATTCATCCCTGTTTCTTGGTCGAAAATCATATTTATACATGGATTTGACCATTTTACCCAAAATGTTTTCGATCGGATTCAAATCGGGACCCTTCGAAGGCCAGAGAAGAACTGCTATATTATTTTCTTGGAGAAAATTTTGCAAAATGCATGCTGGGTGTATTGGAGCATTATCATGCTGAAATGTAAAATTTTGACCATAGCATTCATCGATGGTGTCATCACTTCAATTAGTATATTAACGTATACGGCTGCAGTTAGTCTTCCTTCCACGATTTGGCAAACTCCTGGCCCCCTAGCGCTAATCCAACCGCAACCATTTATAGAGAAATGCCCACTTTTGTTGGTTTTGTGGGTGTATATCTCATCATGCCGCATGCCGGAAGGCCTATAAACTAGAATTCTCCCATTATTACATGATTGAAAACTTTTTCTCGTCAGAAAATATGTCTTTCCCAGAAATTATCCTGATTTAAATATTTATATGCAAATTCTAACCTGCCCTGTTTATTTCTTTCCGTTAAACATATTTTTAGACTCTAAGATAGTTTCACTGTATTGATTTCTTGCATCGGTGAAAAATTTGATGGTTGTAGGATTTTGAAGAAACCTTTTGTGAGCTTAGACTCTTTTGATCCTGGCTTTATCACAAACCTTGGAGAATAAGGGCTTTTGATGGTAAAGTTTAGGTTTCTTACGGGTATCTGTAATGAAAATTTCAATATCCGCTCGAATGATATCTGAATAGCCAATAATAAAAATTAGTTGGTTATTCCGTCGAATTGTTTACTTACAGACAAAATTTTTAGGTAAAATGAAAATGATGTTTGACACTTTACTAGAAAAAGCCGATATTCTTAATAAAGTGATTACAGAGAATGCTGAAACTACAAAGCAAATAGATATTAAAGAGACATTGGCCAGATTCAGTACAGATGTCATAGCGAGCTGTGCTTTCGGAATTGAATGCAACTCTCTGGAGGAACCTAATAACAAATTAAGGTAAGTGAAGTAGTACTCTAATAATAATATTAAAACAACGTCAAATTTAAGTTTAAAAGTGTTAGAGTTTACCACATGACTTTTTCTGGATGACTAACAAACCAAAATGAAATACATTTCTGTAGTAATCACCACAGAACTCATTGTTTAAAAAATGACGTAAATAGAAACGAAATTAGTCGGGTAATATGGTAAATCGAAACGTCCCCAGTTTTACAATTCGCTTTATGTTTATTTTCAGATTTTGATGTTATCACTGTTGTCAGTTCCTTTTGCCAATGGTGTCGTATATTTAGTGTTTTATATCATCTTGGTATATTTTAATCTTAGACTTTGTTAGTTTTATTGTTTTGTTTATAAGTCAGAAAATATATGACATTTCTCCTAACTTCTAAAAGTCATTAGGGCCTAGTATAGGACTTTTTCATGAATGGTAATATAAAAGGTGCATCACTAACAAAATGGTTGGTAAGAACTAAAAACCACTTAAGTGAACTTAAAATTTGGTTTCATTGATCAAATTTAATACTTCTCGGACTGTTTTATTGGCTATATACAATAAGGAATATGTACCACATAAGTGGTTTAAGCAATCAATCTCCAACGTTAGACCGGTCTAATTCATGGCGTTGTGATAATATGCAAGAATTCCACAGCAAGTGTCCCGAAAAACACTTTTTTCAGGTGCCAAAAATATCCGAAATCAGAAGAAACTAGTGCAAAGTATATTAAAAATTTTATATAAATATTATTAAATGTAAGAATATTTTGCTGAACATTTGTTGTTATGGTATAATAAATCCTATTAAAATGTAGCATACAATTGTTGAGGTTATGATTTACTGCGATCAAAGTGAGCGTAAGATAGATAAAAAGAAAAACTAATTAGAGCTTATAAGCAAATAACAGTTATAACATCTTAAATAAATATCTTAAAGCTTCCTTAATTTCTGCAGAAATAGCTAAACTTAGGATTTATATAAAGATAAGCAGTCATCATAAATGCATCACCTATTACCAACAAAGAAAATATAATAGGTTTGTTAGGATTGTATGTCCTATCTAATCAAATGAGATGTTTCTGGCTCACGAAATTCCCTACTCGGGAAATAATCAAGAAAATAAATTAACACTCGATTTTCACTACACCAGCCATAATAACGCTTTTATTTACATATCGTGTGATATCACAACTACTAGGATCACCTTTTACTAGTTTTGAATTTCGTGTAAAAATTTGTTAGAGCAAATAAATATTTCTATTTCTCAATGAAATCCAAAAAATAAATGGTTAAAAGCTACCGCCATATATTTTTCAATTGTGTAGAGACTTTGACAAAAATATATATTTTTTTAAAATGAACCAAAATCACCAAAGCAAAAGCACTAAAAATTATGAAATAATATCTTTACGTATTTATTTGTGGTTAATAGTAAACTTAATTTTATTCAAAGTTAGGTAACTTCTATACCGAAGTCCTAAACTTTAAAGTCGGCGCAATTTTAAAGTATAATAGGAATTCTTAATGACAATACATTAATAAATTGTTAATAAAAAGTAATAATAATTTTAGTTATTCATTACTGAACCTAATGATCAGCCTAATTGCGTTCGACTTTAAGTAATTTGTACACAAAAGTTCTGAACTTTAAAGTAAGCTCAACTCCTTATTAATTGTTTATGAATTATCATTACGGATCCTTACATTGTTAAATTGTGTCTATTTCAAAGTTCAGAACTTCGGTGTACAAGTTACCTAACTTTGAACAAAATTAAATTTACCATAAGCCACAGTAACTTTTTAATTCACCTGTTCTTCCTCCCCCCTTCAACTTATCGCCCCCCCCCCCTTTAAATTTTTAATGACCATGTAATATTGGCTTTTCAGACCTCGGTAACCCCGAAAATGACATAATTAACATTTTTAAACAATTTTTCAACCGTTCCATTCGCCCCCCTTCCCCGTCGTATTTTTTTACATCCGTTACATGAACTTAGCTTTTCTGACCTCAATAACCCCGAGAGTGACTCATTAGTTAACATTTTTGGAAAAATTGGCAGTCGCTCCTCAAAACCAAAATTATCGAAATCGGTTAATCCGTTTTTTGTTTCTGTGTAAATAAAGCTAATTTTTTGTCGTTTTAGGGAAATTGGACAGCTAACATTTAAACCTAGTTTTATAAAATTTTTTATTGAGCAGATGCTACCACATAAATTGATTGGTAAAATAGGATACCGCACACTATCCAATGTAGTTTCGTCCTACTTTACAGGTAAAAGTCAAAAGTCAAACTCAAAAAAAGTCGATTTTTAACGATTTTATTTACGACTTTCAGAGGTAGTATCAGAAACCATCAAATACAGAGAAAGTACTAATGTGCCAAGAAAAGATTTTATGCAACTAATGCTCCAAATGAAGAAACAGAGTAAGTATTATTTTAGCTTTATCTTAGTTAAAATTTTCTATAAATCTTTTTTCCAAAAAAAAGATTTTTTTATATCTAACCACAGTTCTCTTTAAAAAAATACAATGCCCACTAGGTTTAAAAAATGGCGCACGTATGCGTGGACGGCTACATGGAGAATTTCGTTTTATTAGGTTTGTTACTAAGAAATTGTGTTGGCAGAAGCCAACTGCGTGGAAGTTGATGGGCTGTAATTTTAAAAACAAAAAGATACAATATGAATGTTAATATTTTATAATGGAAAATAACTGCAAATATTTGGCTATTTAAGGTTATTGTTTTAGAGCTATTTTGCAATCCAATTACTTAATATAAATCGAAAAAAATGTTGGGAAAAAAGCAGTGCACAAATCCGAATGCACTCACGAGATAACCTGAACCTGAACAAAGCTGCCAACATTTAAACTTGAATCCCCCAGAGAGCCGTCCTGTGCATATGTGCCCCTTTTTAGTGTTTCTGATCAATTATTTTTATAAACAATGTAATTGTGAAAGGCTTTCGCGGCCATCGTCCAATATTTGTGTGGTTTCTGGGTTGTTAGGGAGTCGTCGCTTGTCTCTTACTCTTGACGTTTTGAAGCTATTTTGATGAATAATTTTTAATGTTTCTTATCATTTTTTCTAGATGAAAATACGCTTACGGATCAAGAAATAATAACTGAAGCCTTCATATTCTATCTTGCCGGATTCGAGACATCATCAAGTGCGGCTACGTTTGCTCTCCTAGAACTTTCCAAACATCAAAATGTCCAGGATAAATTACGTCAAGAAATGCAAGACGTCCTGAAAAAACATGATGGTAAACTCAGTTATGACGCTCTCATGGAAATGGATTATTTAGATAAAGTTATGCATGGTAAGATATTTTTTAATATACGTAGAAATAAATTTGGTACAGGTTTTTGTTATTGTAGCTAATTTTCTGATACCTGTTAACAATCTACAAAACAAGTTTACGTAGGTACTTACTTAATTCGAACGTTATGTTTAAAAATTCACATTAAAAATCTATTTTTATTATATACCTACATACTACATATGAAGGTCGATTCAAAAGTCTGGCATTAAATTCATACTTCTTTAATGCGTTATTTTCGAGTAAAACGTTACAACACGTGAATTAACTGAAATGTTTACTCATTTTTCTGTAATATTTTCAACGGTCTCCCTTCAACCCTCTAATCCCCAGCAGCCTTAACTTTTTTTAAATGACAACCCTGTGTCAAATGTGGGTTTGTTAAGAAGTTCGTTAAAAAATTAATTTAATGGTATCAATAAACGATGTATTACGTTTTTAACTACTAAATTTTGTAGGACTAATAGCTGAAGAAATGTTATTGTTAAATTAATTAAATAATGACTTGTTTTATTTAAAATTATATTAGAAATAGTTAATTAGTTCTGACCTGATGTGACCTAACGTAACAAATGTTTCAAATTGTTAAGTTATAAAAAGGTTCTATATAAGTTGATAACGGCTTTATTTCAGTCTAGCTTTACAAATAATATGTCTCTGACAATTCTGGCCCTCTTGCCATCCCCCTGCCAAGTACCAGGTTCGACTGGTACAATGCACAGCCTACACAACATCTCTCTTTTCTTACAAAACACAACAGTTTTTTACAAACACAAAATCTTAACTAAATAATTCTAATTCAACACATCAACTTTAAATTACAAAATCTGACATCCATGCCGGTTTTTTCGATAGCCTTTTCGGTCTATCAGATAAAGTACTAGTTCTTTTTGTTCCAACATTGGGCTGTATATCAGATGGTGCAAATGTAGTTGTTGTCTGTGGTATGGCTTTATGAGGTTCAGCTTGGGGTACCTTAATTCCTTTATAGTATGGCGCTTCATTAAGCATCCATCTATTTCTGCGATACTCACCACGCGGAGTACGTATAATATAAGATCGTGGTTCCTCGGCTTGCTTAATTACAGTACCATAGGATTTAAGATCAGTAACCCACACTGAAGTTCCCACAGCCAGTTCCGTAAGTTTCTTAGTACGATGCCTAAAATTATAATTTTTGCTCTGTTTCTCTTTATTGTGTCTTTCTGTCACAGAAAAAGCTGATTTAGAATCTACTACCTCTTCAAGTTTACTGGGCAAAATAGGTAACAGAGTTTTTATTTTTCTATTAAACAAAAGCTCTGCGGGACTAAAGCCATTTTCAAGAGGTGTTGATCTGTACGCCATTAAAGCCAAGTTAATATCGTTATTCTTTCTAAGCAAATTTTTAGCAACCTTTACTGCAGCTTCTACAGCACCATTTGATAGTGCAAAGTAGGGGCTGCTAGAAGTATGTATAAAATTATATAAATTAGCAAAATTCCTAAATTGATTTTGAAACTGTGGACCGTTATCTGTCCTAACAATATCTGGTATTCCAAACCTAGAAAATATAATTTGCATTTCCTCAATAATGCTTTGTTCGGTCAACTTACTTAGGCTTACAATTTCAAAAAACCTAGAGTAGTAATCAGTATCTATAAGATACCATACATTATGCTTAAATAAATCAGCCCCTAAAATCTGCCAAGGTCTAGTGGGTAAAAAGTCATTTAAAAGTGGTTCTTTTATGTTTGTTCTTTCTTGAACACAGTTAGGACAAGTTCGAACTAAATTTTCAATTTCAGACGACAAACCGATCCACCATACTGACATCTTTGCTCGTTCCCGGCACTTGACTATTCCCTGATGACCTGAGTGTATAAAATTTAGAACCTCAAATTGCAAACTAACCGGAATAACAATACGAGTACCCTTTAGAAGTATGTCTTCTACAAAAGTAATATCATTATGATACTGATAATAAGGAATTAACTCTGGAGATAAGTTTTTTCTATCTGGCCATCCAGATAGAGCGTACAATTTTATCTTTTGACAAATTGAGTCTAAGTTTTGGGCTTTCTTAACTTTCTCTAAAAAATAGTCTTTTACAGGAAAAGACTTAACAACAAATCGCACATGAGCCTCGACTTCAGAAGACAGTTCATCACTTTCAGGCAGTCCTTCTAAAGGATGTCTAGAAAGACCATCTGCCAAATTTAAATCTTTTCCCGGTGTATATTTAACTTCATAGTCATACCTCATTAGACGCATTCGAAATCTCTGTAAACGAGGAGTAAGCTCATCAAGATGTTTAGTTTGAAGAATCTGAAGTAAAGGTTTATGATCAGTTTCAAGCACTATTTGAATTCCAACCAAGTATTCTTGAAAACGTTCACATGCCCACGTAAGTGCCAAAGTTTCTTTTTCAATTTGGGCATAACGGACTTCAGTTTGAGATAGTGTACTCGACCCATAAGCAATCAACTCCTTTTCATTGTTACAGTCTTCTTGCATAAGAACGCAGCCCAGTCCATATGAAGAAGAATCGGCACTAACTATTATTTTCTTTGAAGGATCAAAAAATGACAAACAAGGAGCTCTACTTAATAAGTCCTTTATTGTTTCAAACGAAGTTTCTTGAAGTTCTCCCCAAGTAAAAAGAACATCATTTTTTAAAAGACTACTAATTGGCTCCAAAATTTTAGATTTATTTGGGATATACCTAAACGCAAAATTAATCATTCCAAGAAGTTGTTGCACACCTTTCTTAGAAGTAGGAGCAGGAAATTTTTTAATTGCCTCTACCCTTGAAGGATCAATTTCAACTCCATTATCTGTTACAATGTGCCCCAAAAATTTAACTTTCTGGACACCTATAACACATTTTGACTTATTTAAAGTAAATCCCTCCTTTTGTAATCGACAAAGTACTTCCTTTAAAATTTCATCATGCTTTTCAATAGAATGAGCATGAACCAAAATATCATCGACGTGAAGAATAATACCCTCCATATCTGAAAAAAGTTTGGAAAATTTTGATGAAAAATACTCGGGAGCACAAGAAATTCCAAATGGCAACCTTTTGAAAAGAAATCTCCCAAAAGGACATATGAAAGTACTGAGGGGTTGAGATTCTTTAGACAATTTCATTTGATAAAAACCAGAATTTGCGTCAAGTTTCGAAAAATACTTTGAGCCACTTAGTTTGTTAAGTGACGTTTCCACTTTAGCAATAGGAAAATATGATCGTAGAACTGCTTTATTCAATTGGGTATAATCACAGCATAAACGAATTGAATCCCCTTTGGGTACTACTACTATTGGTGCTGTCCAGTCTGTGTAAAAGTCAACAGGTTCAATTATATCAAGTTTAATAAGTCTATCCAATTCGTTCTTTAACTTTGGTAAAAGAGGTAATGGTACTACTCTGGGAGAAGCTTGAACAAAAGGTACCACATTTGGCTTAATTTTAATTGAAATTTCATCTTTGAATTCGCCTAATTCTTTAAAAACAGCCGGATAATCACTATAAATATCGATCTTTGAAATTTGTGACATTAAAGAATTGACTGAAGCATTATTTTGGAAATCTAATACTCTTAGATTTACAATTTCAGGCCTACCTAATATAGGAATTTGAAGATCTTTTATTAAATATACGGACCTTACACATTTATTATGATTATATAATAATGACAATTTAATTTTACCAATAAGCTTCATTTTCTTGCCGTCTGGACCAAAGATATGATCCTTACAAGACATAATTGAACTTAAATTTGTTTTTGGCAAACAACTATAGGGAATACAAGTTATATCTGCCCCAGTATCGACAAGAAATGCAATATGAGTATTAAGATTTTCAACTTTTACATCAACAAACCACTGATTTTGCCCTGTACTCTTTATTTGTCCTAAAGTAATGACACCTAAAAAAGACTTTGGTTCAGAGTTACTTTCATCGTTAGCATCAATAACCTTTACAATCTTTTTTGACCGGCACACCTTATCCCAATGCCCTTTTTTTGAACATGAGCGACATATAGAGTTTCGAGCTGGACAGGTGTGATTGTTATACCTTTTAAGTCCATAATAACAACAATTGTCAGTTGGTATAGCGTCCCGTCTTTGCTGGCTCAACTGTTGCGGCTGATTTACTAGATTTACATCGTTTACCTGAACATATTGACGTAGGATGTTACTTTGATATGATTGCATTTCCGCTTGTCTGGCTGCGACTACTGCTTCTTCTAAAGTTAATTTTGACTGCAACTGGAGTTTTCACAGGTGCGAATATCGGCCATTCCTACCACTATTCTATCCCGTATAAGATCATTCTTTAGACTTCCAAAATCACATTTCTCTGCAAGAGTATGTAGAGCTGTTATAAAATTTTCAATTGGCTCTCCAGGACGTTGTATTCTTGAATTAAACTGATATCTTTCAAATATAATGTTCCTGCGAGGAATAAAATAATTCTCAAAAGCTTTTTTCATTTCCTCATAATTAGTTGGTTTTGTCGATAATTGAATTAAAACTTCTTCATTCTCTTCTCCAAGTAGATAAAGAAAAATGTTAATTTTTTCTTCATCTGTTTTCTTTGCGAGACCTGATACATGCATCGCTCAAAACGTTTTAACCACCGAGGAAATAGCCCTGGATTTGAAAAATTAAATTTATCTGGAGGAGTCACTGTTGTAATAGCTTCGGCCATTTTCTAACGCGTGAACTAAGCTTACCAATAATTTTCAACTTCGAAGACCAATGAATTCAGTCTAAGCTGCCACCATGTTAAGTTATAAAAAGGTTCTATATAAGTTGATAACGACTTTATTTCAGTCTAGCTTTACAAATATGTCTCTGACAATTCTGGCCCTCTTGACATCCCCCTGCCAAGTACCAGGTTCGACTGGTACAACGCACAGCCTACACAACACAAATGACCCCCACCTTCTACTTGACATGCACCAAGTCGGTGGTAAAAACTGTCTACTGAATTTCGAATAGTTCGGGGATCTAAGTTATTGATCTCAATAATTCTTTTTGGTCGTCAATGTTTTGTAGTCTATTTTGGTAAACTTGCTCTTTCAAATATCCCCAAAGAAAACAGTCTAACGGCGTAAGGTCCGGAGATCTTGGTGGCCATTCAACTGCACCTCGTCGACCTTTCCACCGGTTTAGAAAAAATTCTAAGGACCTCCGACCATCAATACTAAATAGGGTGGTGCGCCATTTTGTTGTTCCCAACCCAACCCAACCGTAGCTTTAGAACTCTACTGAATCTGGTGAGGATCAGAAAATGGCAAGTAATCCGTTTAATTTTTTTTAGGACCAAAATGTCATTTGCAGACCCTTCTTTGGTACCTAATAACTCGAAAACAAAAGGTCAGATCGAAAAACGGATTCATAAGTGATACTTTAAAATCTAAAATGCTTTTTTTGCAATACATTTACCTCAACCTAAAATCACTAGAATATGGAAAAAATTGGAAATTTAGATTTTTGACCCAAATATTTCACGGTTTTTAATTTTTTGTGCGGTCAAAATGGTTCAAATTAAAATCCCATATGCGTCATCCGAAAGAGCTCTCGAAGTATCTTTCATTAAATTTTTTTTAGTTTCTTCATTCTCTATAGGAAGGGAGCAATCGCCGATTAAATTTCGATTTTTTTACTTTTTCTTGCCCTCGACATCGTTACATTTGAATGACAGTATTTTTTCCTATCTAATTGTTCCCCAATTTATCAGCACTATCTTATAAAGGGATAGCAACACTTTAAAATGAATACCGAATGGTCATCCAAGAGCATATTTAAGGGGTAAAAATCGGGTTTTCTTGATATTTTCCGACAAATTCTGTTTTTAACCGACATTATTCCACACTATTTACCTAATTTAATTATTCTTTTTGGGTTTATTTTATCCGTTAATTAATAGAATTCCTCCCACTAATTTAAATCGCTTATTTTTTCGTTAAAGTTATATATAAATAGGCTTATTTGCATCGGGGGCATCTAAAATTTGAAAATTTTTGAATTTTCGACTATTGACACGGGAACAAAGAATTGCAGTTTATTTACTCGAAATTGTTAAGATCATAATATGTCAAAATTTCGAAGAAATGCCAATGGAAAGTTTCCTGGACCGATTTCGGCTTGAAGTACCTACACATGAATAGGATTTTAGAAACCTTCTACTTTAAGTGCAGGGATATTTCAACAGATGAGTTGCGCATTAAATGCCATTTTTATTGAGTTTTCGATGATTCTACAACACTGGAATTCGCCATGTACTCATGATGAGTCATAAGTTTACTTTTGACGACACAGCCAATGGGATCACGTTTTACAAGCTTCGAAATTCGCGCGAAGATTTGCAGTATAAAATCCCTTTTTTGTTAATAAAGACTAAAATAAATGGATACCAGCAATCGCCATAAACATTTAATTTTTGTAGAGAATATAAAAGAAAATTATTCAGATTTATTAGGGCTATATGCATATTCCCTATTGATATAGTAGCATCGTTATTTAGGGCTAATGAATTAGTTGAGGAATGAGGATGAGGCAGGTGGTCGATCACTTCTAGATAAATCCGATACTTTACCATGTTCCAAAAATCTATGAACTGTCCTACTCACTGTTGACTACGTAATTGGATTTCCGGAATACTTTGAATTACGTAACACACAAATTTCATTTTGGCTCCGCATTCTGTCCCCGCAACCAAACAGCATGAAAATTTCAATACATTCCCTTCTGGCGACACCATATTTATTAAAAATACACAGAACTGCTTTAAAACTCAATCAGAAAAGTACAATGTTTATTGGAATTTTGTCTATCTAGCCAAAGGGATTAAGAATAAAAAATGCACAAATAAAAATAAATAGGGATGTTATTTTACTTACCAGGTAAACAATATGCACACACAATTCTATACCTTCTTGTTGGATTTCCGATACAAAGCACCAGATTTGCCCTTCGTGAATTACAATACATTACCAAGACAAATATTCTATGAATGTGACCTTTAAATAAATACTTTCAAATAATTAACATTTGTAACTTGTTTTAGAGGCTCTTAGGAAGTATCCACCGGTAGCCTTTATTCCAAGAGAATGTGCCAAAGCATACAAAGTACCTGATAGTGATGTCGTTATAGAAAAAGGTAAGAATCTCTTTATTCTTTTATGCTGTCTTTCATTATTTGTTAAGCAAAATATGTAATCAATAAAATTCTATATCAAATTTTTTGCCCATGGCTTTTAATATACACCAGTCTAAAATTTTAAAACCAGAACATTTGACCTGATCGTGAGTCTTTCCAAGTACTTGAAAAAAATTAGACCATGTTACAGATCGCCTAACTGCCGGTTTTATAGGTACCTCCAATAATTAGTTAATTATTCTAATTTCCGTCTAGTAAACGACCAATTTTTGACGTAATTAAAATTACTTGCTCTCATTTTAGGTGTCAGAGTTTCCATACCAGCATGGGGTATCCACATGGATCCAGAGTACTACCCAAATCCAGAAGAATTTAATCCAGAAAACTTTAGTCAAGAAGCAAAATCTAAAAGGCCTGATTTCACGTGGATACCATTTGGAGAAGGACCCAGAATGTGTATAGGTACAATAAAAAAAAAACATTAGTTTAAAAAGACATATACGTATATCTCAAAATTACACTGGCAATATTATTTATACAGGGTGTTAAGGAAATGGTTTTAAATATTGGAATGGGTGAATCCTGGGGTAGTCTACAGGCATACCCAATACTTTTTTCCCCTCGAACTTTTTTTTAAATTTTATCTAAAAGGCATAAAGGTAAAATAAAGGCCTCGGCGCGTCGCCAAACTTAAATATTACCTTGACATCTCATTTTTTAGAATCTTTGGTAAAAACCGAAAATAATCCAAAGTATTTTTAATTGGAAAGACGTATTTTACAAAAAATATGTCTTTATCAGGCCGGTATTTATCGCCGGAATCTGATTTCACAACGTGTTAAATTTAACACGTTGTTAGTTTAATTCGTGATTAAATTCTCTTTCTGCAACCCGCTGTAAATGTAACAAAAATATTATTTCTTAAGACTTGTTACATAGAATTATTGTGGAGAGACTTGGCAACACAAAACAATCTAGCTCATTGTTTTTTATATGACCATATAATAATTACTAGTGGTGCGCAGTGGTTAAAACAATTTTTGGGGGTTGTTATCTGGCTTATTATGGCGAATCGCCATTTATGTCTAATTTTCCCCCATCTGAATTCATACCAGGATTTACCGGTTTCAATATACGCAGTAAATTTTATAACACCCTGTATACAAATAAGTTAACAATAATCAACTTTTTTTTACAGGTTTGAGATTTGGAATGATGCAGAGTAAAGTATCTCTCGTCACTGTCTTGAAAGACTTTAGAGTCACGCTACATGAAAAGGTCAAGTGGCCCTTAGAAATGGACAATTTCTCTATTGTGTTGTCAGTTAAAGGAGACGTCTTGCTTAAACTTCAGCGGTTGAACTAAAATAATTAGAATTAAAAATACAATATTGTTAATTATTATATTACTACGTAGCGGGTTCCAGAGAAAAAAATTACTTTTCGTTTTGCCAACAAAAGCTAACCTTCGTAAACAGTTACCCTTGATTGATAACAAAAATGATAAAACCTGATAAAATTGTCATAAAAACATTATAAATTTACTGTGCAGAATATAGTAAAATCAAAATTTAATTGTTTCAAATAGATTTCAATGTTAGCTAAAAAGAAAGTGAGAATGCTATTTTTTAGAATTAATTGCACTTTTCTGCACAAAAAAACTATCAATCAAAAAACGTAACCAAAATAAAATATTTTATTTCAATTTTTACTTTTATTTTTCTGTAATTTCCCCAGATTTTCTAGTTTAAGCTCGTTTTCCAAAATATCTGAGAAAATTATTACGACCCAAATAGTATATTGTACAAGTTTTCAAAATGACTCTTTTCACACAAGTCGAATGAGTGTGAAATAATTATTTATGCAACTAGTGCGTGAAACTGATCTTTAAAGAACGAGATCGCAGTTTATTGCTCGAGGCGGTAGCTGAAAAAGTAGTTTAAGTTTTAAATGTAAAATTAAATGTTTGTTTAGTGATTGATAAACGATTTATCTTGATTTGTATTGTGTTTGATTGATTCAAACCTATATTTTCCTTACAGATATATTTGTAAAGATTTTTGACCTCTAAATATTTATAGCCCTTATTATTTCGGTTAATGGTGCATAGTAATAGAACCTCCGATGTTTCATTGTATAATGAGGCTACTCTAATCGTCCTCATTTACAAAAATTCATCTTTATTAAATGGTCAAAAGCCCTTAAAGCATGATTAACCTTTTATATACGGCAACAGTGTACGTTTCTCAAACTTCTAATGTTCCATATACGCTCAATCACTTTTATCTGAGACAGCCCACGTAGACCTCAAGCCTAAGTATTAAACTAACGTACCGTGGGCGTCTGAAGAGAGGGTAAATTTAGTCTATTGACACAGGATTTAAAGGATCAGAAGTTGGAAGGAGAAGGGAAAACATCTGCTGGCAATTTATTGCATAATCTGGAGACCCTAGGTATGAATGAGCGAGAGAAGAGGGATGTTATAGGCTTTTGAAGATGGATAGTAAGGGGATGCATATGTAATGCGCCTCTTGTTGTTCTATTGGGAACACTCAAAGGGGGAATTATAGCGGCTAGTTCTTCAGAGCAAAATCCGTGGAAGTAGCGGTAGAAAAGGTATAAATCCCCAACAGTGCGGCGATGAGCGAAAGAAGGGAGTTTTCTTGTGAGTACTGGATCATTGATGAGTCGAATGGTTCTCTTTTGAATATAATTAAGGATGTTATGTGTGATACCGCTCTCCAGATATGGGGACAGTAATCTAGGTTCGGTCTTATTTGGGAAACAGAGATAGTGTGTAAGTTGGAAGGGGAGAAGTATTTTCTGTCTCGAAAGAGAAAATCAAGCTTTTTAGCTGCCGATATGGCTATTGAAGTAATACGTTTGTGGCGGATGAGATCTTGTTCGAAAGCGATGACAACAAGATCGAACGTTTCATTGTTCTGTAGGGCTTGGCCATTCACGTGGATGGGGAAAGTGGGGGCAAGACTGGGTTTTGGAGGCGTTGAACTGAACAAGGTTCTTGGCACCCCAGATGGCGGCAGGTTTGGCTTAGAAACAGCTCTTCTCCAAAACTAAATATTTTGTCGCAGTTCTTTCACATTCATGTGAGAGAGGGGAATGATCCGCGGTGTCTGACATATTTGTTATTTAATAAAAATTCCAGGGCGTCACATTGGCAAAAAATTGATCAAAATTATCAAAAAATACGCTATAATCAGGTCTTCTCCGAAACCAAAAATATTTTTGCAGTTTTCTCCAGTGATCGTAAAAGAAGGGAACCCTCAGCGGCACCAGGTATGTGTTTTATTTCTTAATTTTTTTAAGTCGGCCAAAAAGGCCAAAATCGACAAAAACACACTTTAATTAGTCTTCTGCAAAACCAAAAATTTTGTCGCAACTTTCTAGTCCAGTGCAGTTAGCCGTGAAAAATCTAAAATCTCGGAACCCGTCTCTAGTGAATGGATTTTCATGGGACTTGTTTCAATGAGTTTCTTATCGTAAGAACTTCAATCTTTTACTTTAAAAAATTATTACTAATAATGATTTAATTATTTAAATAAAAAATTCTTATTATCGAATAAATCTTCATGTTTTTCAAAATTAAATTGATTATTTTTATTTTTTTTTCTAATTAATATACAAACACGAAAAATAAATACTTTGCCAAAAAAAGGTCAAAATATTAAAATTCAAAATTACTTATACAAAATGGCGAATATAACGTCACAAAATATGTATATAATGCGATTAAAAAGTAGTCATTAAGGTTAAAGAAGTGTCCTAATGAAACAATATAAAATTTCTAGAATAGTATTAAAATATTTACTTTACAAAAATTATAAGTAGGCATCCCCTATGCCGTGCAGGGGCCCTCGCGGATTTGGTGTTGCCACCCAGAATTTTTCTTCCGGAGTTTGCGTATTTTTCGTTTGTTTGGCTGTTGACGTCGTTTTAGTTTGGCTTTGGATGCCATTTCCTTTCCTGGAAGAATCTCATTTTTATGGAGCTAAGCCGTAGATGTTAGCAGTCACACGTGTAGACCCGACATTACAGTTCAAGGATCTTTCTTTTCACTGAGAGACGCAGCTATCTTTTCTACAGCAAGACACCTCTGCAGGGGGCATCTTTCTCAACGTTACCTTTCGCCAGCCGACATCCTTCCCACTTGGAGTACCTCAACTTTAGTTCTCGATTCTACGTCTCAATCTGATCTCATCTGTACCTTACCTTTATCTCACTTAGTGGGAACTCTATGGTCTAGGCCGTCATAGCCTTGGGCCGGGACACGTTCATCAGGGATCGGCACCTCTTCAAGCAACGTTTACCTGTTCTTATTTTTTTACTTACTTCATTTTTAGCTTTAGTGATGTCAGGAACCATTTCTTTTAGTTTATGAGACAAACGTTTTCTCCAACTAGTTTTGTTTCTTTTTCTAACCCTTCAACTTCAGATATGTAAAGGTGTGATCAGCTAACTACACGAGAGTTGTTTTATTTCATTGCGCATAACATTATGTATCAAAAAGTTTTATTACTACGTTCTCTTTTGCTCAGGTTCGCATTGGGTATTTACCCTACTTAAGTGTAATAAATTGTATATTTGTTTTTAAATTGATGTTTTATTTGACTCACCGGATTGCGCAGTTTCAAGTTAATTTTTACTATGTTGACTTTAGTGAGTGCGTCGAAAGCGAGGTCCCAATACTATCTAGGAGAGTTTCTGTTTTTAACCCGTTTTCTAAAACAGTGGCGCCCTTTTTATAAACCCAACCCTATCTCTCTGGCATCATTCTTTGGCATGCATGCGCAAGCCTCTCGCATTCAGCTCGACTCGTTACGGGGTTTAAATTTTGAATTTGATTTGTTAATTTTGGAGGGTAAGTGGAAGTATATTAAATTCTTCTTCATTGCGGAAAAGAGCGTGGTAACCTGTCAGGATGTTCTCGTTACATCTTTACCAGGTATAGTATCATTTCTGTTGTAGTTCATCGTTATATTTAAATACACTAAGCACTCCGGAAAGAGTTTTAAAATGAAATTAATTTTACTTTTATTAGAGGTAATGTAATTAGTGATTTTTTTACTAGTGCAATGATACCGAGAAATAGCTCAAGAGAAAAACGCTATTTTAATCCTACATGCGTTAGATGTAAAAAATACTTATTATGGAGAACGTATTAAGAACTATTAATAATTGATGAAAATTCGAATTTGTAGAGATAATAAAAAAAATTCTTTGATTTTTTCATGACTTCTCTTTTTATTTAGCTATGTTTTTATAGGTTATATGAAGGCAGAGGGCGAAAGTAGTAATGACCCCTAGCTGGATGTAGTGATCGCATACTATCGATAGTCATTCCTATCGATAGTTTCCGATAGTTCTTACAGTCGATAGTGCTATCGGTAGTTAAGATTAAGTCTGTTTGTTTAAAAATAATTGAAATTAAACGCGACAACGCTGAAATAAAACGTTTATTTTAGATTTAACATGGAATAATATGGATGTTTAGATATTCAGTTGAACTGCATTTATATACGTATTCGATTGATAGAACAAGAGCAACACCGGTGTATCCATATCCTTTTTCTTCGATACTGATAAAGAGAGATGGAAATACATTGGTGGTGCACTAGATCTACCAATGGGAAACAGTTATAAATTAAAGCACACCCGGGCGCGGTAATGTTATATTGCCCAGAAACGTTTTCGTGATGCAGTCGAATTATTTATTATTGTCGAATAATGTTTTGGCCGATTGTGACTTCTTAAAATCATATTAAAAGACTAATATTATATACATATTCGATAGCATCGATAGTGCCTTTTTGGTATCGATATTTTTCGATAGTAGAATACTATCGATAGGATCGATAGTGGAATCGATAGTATCCGACCACTAGTTGGATGGCGAAAGGCCTTCTAAATAATATGGTTTCCAGTGGGCTTAAAACCAAATTAGCTAGAGATAGATACGATACAAAGTTTACATTGATGGGCATTTTACATAAGTAACCACAGTATCCACCCGCAGTAGTGTATTAAGTCATAGTTGCACCCTGAGCCTCCAATTTTGCGCCCTAATAATTCGAGCATTTTTTAAGTAAGTAGGTAAATTTTTCTCTAAAAGTAAAAATTTACTCGGATTTCTCACATGCACATACAAGAATCGAGAAAGATACTTCATAGTCAAATCTTCTCAAACCAGATTTTCGTTGAACTTTTGCCAATGTGACCCCTTTTAAAAAAATTTTAACTACATGGAATTCTAGAACAAAAAATGAAAATTGACACTGAGAGAGGGAGCACTGAATATATGGACAGTGTTCTTTGAGACCCGAGAACCCTCAAAATTATGTACCAGGGTCATTTATTCACTGTGTCATTATCTCAATGATTCGAATAATTTTTGTAGGTCAGTCTGACTGTATAGAAAGAATGAGTGAATCAATTTGTCCATCACTGGCCCGTAGACAAGAATACAAATAATCTACGAGTGTCTACGAATACATATTACTCTAAAAAGTGGATATAGTTGCACACTCACTTTGACAGTAAACAAGTTCTTATCTGTTAAGTATTAAAAGCTTTATTTATATGTTTTAAATGTATTATCTGCATACCACAGGTATAAATACTTAAAATTTATCTAACAGTACGAATGTCATGATCCCGCATTATTAAGATATTATTTTTTAGTATGAATAAAAACAAACAACATGACATTGAATAATGGGAATAATGTTAAAAATCATGTACCATAAGGTAATTTGTAAATGTAATTTTAATAACATAATAATAATAATAATAATACGAGGTAATCAGATTTTATTTAATTCATTATGTCCCATCTTTCAAATGTTAATTTTCAATAGGTATTTGTTGATTTATAGCTACTTTCTAAATCGTTAAGTTGTGTAAGAGAATTTCTTAATTTCTTATTCGTCTTTTCTAAAAATTATTATTTTCGCATGATAATTATGATCTTTAAAATTTTTCTGTTGTTTCAATTTGCTAGTTAATATAATTTAAGATGCGAAAAACATCGAAACAACTTAAAAAATTAGTTAGTTTTTATAAATTAGGATAAAAGTCGAGTAAGATTCAAAACGCCTTAGGGGCAACTGCAGAAGAAAACCTATTATAGAGATCTGCAGTTGCTAGGGGTGCCGAAAATTTAAAATCCAATTTTAAACAAATAAATCATATCAGCACGAGCAAATTAAAATTTCGTAAAAATTAACCATTTCATTCCAAAACTATTTAATTCTTACAAATATTATACATCGTCAACTGGTTACTAATATCGCCCAACCTTACTGACAGTGATTGCAATCCCGCAGTGTTTTAAATCCCGCAGGGCATTTGCGGGATTGGTTCTAATCCCGCAGGATCCCGCGACTTAAATAACTTCGACACCGAAATATCTTTTTAAAACAAATTTTATTTACGTTAAAATACAATTTTGGTAAATATGTCTGTTCAAGACGAGATTACAACAGAGAATGAATATGTAAAATGTAATAACTGTCTTTTTAGAATATTATGTTGACTTGACACTCTTCGGAGAATCGCAGGCCTGGGAAAGTGCTGAATTGGCTGGTTCCATGGTAGCCGGTACACATAATTCCTCCCTCCTTAAGCTGTCAAAATAGAGGAGCGATTTTGAGAGGTATCGATTTCTTCAACTTTTCTTAATTTGGCGGAATTTCTTCTAACATACATGATGAATATTTGCCTCTTCTTTATTAGTACCCAAAGTACTAAAACCAGTAGAAAAAAGGTTAAGGTGCTGCCAGATACTAAACTGTGGATTGGTTCGTTTTTTTCTTTTATCGGTGATAACTGATTGGCTAGGTCTTTGAGCCGGTACATTTCTTCAAAATTTATATTGGTGTAATTCGGTGTCTGATATAGTTGAATGGCTTTTATTTTGGCAATTTCGACAGTCGGTAATATTAGTGGTTTTCCTTCTTGCAGAGTTACGTCATGGACAAATTTCTTATTTCCTGCTTGGATGTTACAGGAATTCGGAATCTTGATTAACGTAGGAAGGTCGATTTCCAAATATTGGTCTGATTTACACTGAGAGAAAATTCTTTCTTTCGGTGAGGGTAGGACAAGTATTTCTTCCGGTGTAACTTGTTCGATTATGGACTGTTCGCTTCTTATTTCAAGGATGTGGCAATCACTGGTGGAGGCGCTTTCCATTATTTGGAGAGTGCAGCTGTCTGGTGGGTGGAACTTTTCCATACAGTAGTAGGTTTCTTCCAAAGATGGACAGGTAGTTTCTTCGAACTGGACTTCGTTGTGGTTTCGTGCCAAATAAGGGTATTTGGGGATAAAGACTTTTCCTTTTTGGATAACAGGATATAAATGGAAAAAGGTAAAGGTTTCGGGCTTAATTATAGGTACATGTATAGCGAATATTAATTTGGTTCTTGAAAAGCTTACTTGGGTACCAAAAATTTGATAATAGGACAAAATGTTGTTAAAATTCGGAACTTGATTTTCACTATATATTGTTTTCAAGTAATTAATCATTTGTTGTAATTCAGAGCTAGATATTATTGAATTATGCAAGGTGTTTAATTTAGCAAACATTATGGCGTCTTCTAAATTGTCAATAAAAGTTATTAAATTTTGACAATCGAGATTTATTTGAGATAAGATACCTTGGAAGCTTATATAGCTGTTTATATTGTTTACATAATTTTGTATTGTTAACTGAAAAATACTTAAGCTACGTTTCAGTTCTTTTTGATTTGAGTTAAGTGTTAATATTGTTTTATTATAATTTTCAATTAAATTTTTCGATAAGGATATTTGTAAATTAAGTTCATTATTTGTATTTTTCTGACTTTGACGTAAGTCAAAGATTGCTTTGTCATAACGTTCTCCATCGTCTGCATCTAGAGTTCCGAAAAGCCATTTATTTGCTTTTCCAACTAAATTTACCAATCCCCTTTTATTGCGTATGTGTGGGTGTAAGTTTTCAAGTTTTTCTTGAGTTGTTTGAATAAGAAACTCCGTGCGTAAAAGAATACTTTCTAACAATCCCTGGTATGATATTGGATTATTAGGTTTTTCCGATATGTTAAAATTATTTTTTATATTGGAAAAATATTTTTCGAGGTTTTCTAATTGAGTTATTATTGTGTCTAAATCTATATAATGTAAAAATGTGTGCTTAGTATAAATTATTTTTGTCATACCGAGTTGGATAGGTAGGATAGGATTTTTAATAGTTGTTATTTGTATGTCGTTTAGGTCACTGTTGACCGGAAGGATTTGAAGAACCGGAAGTAGTAGGAATATCAGCTTCATTTCTTACCTGTAAAGAGGACTTTTGTTTAACTCTTGGTTTTCTAGCTGAACTTTTATGATATGTTCCTTTTGGAGTTATTATTTTAATTTTACTTTGGCCCTTAATTTCTGATTTTTTAAATTTTGGAAGGTCTTTACTCCTAAATTTCGTTTCTACATACGCTACGTCTTCCTTATTAAAATCAGGGGGTTCTGAACGATTTTCGTTTATTTTGGAAATTATTTTTTCTTTTACTTCCGCATTTCTTTTTTGAATTTTGCTATAAAGTTCTTTAGCCGTTTCTTTGTGATTTTGTACGTAATTGGATACAATTATCTGATCATTAATGTCAAATGGGTCCGTGTTGTTAATATGTCCCTTAATTATTTCAAAAGGTGTATATTTTGTCACACTATGTATAGAATTGTTGTAGCCTAAAATTGCTCGTTTGATTAACTGATCAGGGGTAAAATTAGTTTTTTCGTCTTTTAAACACCGATAGTGTTCAATGATGGTAGAGTGAAACCTTTCTACGGGGGAGTTTGAATTACTATTTTTTGGTGTTGTATAGTGTAGCTCTATTTTGTAAATTTTGCAGAAATCTTCAATTTCTTTGTTTTTAAACTCTGTTCCCGAGTCTGCAGTAATTTTTTGGGGTAACCCATGATGTGATATAAAATTAAGAAGGTTTTCTATTACAGACGGTCCTGTTACACTTTTTAGGGAATACGCTTGCCCGTATCTAGAAAATGAATCGATTATCGTTAAGTAAGACTCACCCGATATTTTAAATGTGTCAATATGATTATGTTCAAAAGGCCTTGAGCTAGTGGGTGTTAAGTTAAATTTTATTACAGGGGGATTCCTATCATATTTATTTTTTAAGCATATTTCACAGTTATTAACGTGATTTTCTATATCTACTGACATTTTCGGCCAATAATATTTTGCACCAAGGGCCGTTTTCATTTCATTTATACCGCGATGGCAAGTTTTTGTGGTATGATATAATTCCAATTTTTCTTTTTGGTCATTTGAAGTTACAATATCTTGCAAAAATTTTGTACAATGAATAAATTTGTAAGAGGAGTTTTTAAAGAGATTTTGAAGGGTAACGACAAAATTTCGAGTTAAATTGGGGTTTCTAAAATAAATTGCGTAAGTTTTCCTTGGGTCGATAAATTCCTTTAAAATTTGAATAAAATGAGGTGTTGGATTCCGACTTGATACGGTTACTAATAAACGCGTATTTTCAAATATTTTGTCAGATGTGCATTGAATTTTATCCGTGTCGCCCTCTGTTAGTATTAATTGATTTTTAAAAGTATTGAGAAATTTTTCTGAAATCGGTATATCAAGAATCGGTTCTTCTAAGGAAGTATGTACTGTTTGCGAGTCATCTGTGACGTTTTTATTTTGGGAGGTACTTGGGGGTGCAACTTGAATATTCGAAATTATATTTATTCGGTTTCTTTCAGGTGGGACTTCTAGTACTTCTTCAATGATCGCGTCGTCGATGTCGGGGAGGTCGTCTGGATTGTTTAAATAATTTTCAATAGTAAGGTCAATGTCTCCGGGGTTATTGTGCGTTGATCGTGTTTCTACCGCATTTAAGTCAATATTTGTGGGGTACCTTGACAAAGCGTCAGCTGCTTGATTGTTTTTTCCTTTTTTATATTGAATGGTGTAATCGAATTCTTCGAGTTTGAGTCGCCATCTGACAAGCCGCGAATTTGGTTCTTTTAATGAAAAAAGCCACTGTAAGGGTTTATGGTCAGAAAAGATCGTGAATTTTCGACCGAATAAATAAGGTATAAAATACTTGCAACTCCACACGATGGCGAGTAATTCTTTCTCGATAGTTGAATAGTTAATTTCCGCAGGATTTAAAGTTCTAGACGCGTAGCATATCGGGTGACCATTTTGAGATAAAATTCCGCTAATTGCATACATCGAAGCGTCAGTGGTAACGTCAAATGGTTTTTCAAAATCGGGATATGCCAAAACGGGTTCAGAAATTAAAACGTTTTTGCATGTATTTATACAGTCTAGAAATTCTTTTGTATGTTCGACTTTTTCGTTCTTTTTTAAACACTGAGTTAATGGTTTGGTTAGTTTAGCAAAGTTTTTGATAAAACGTCGGTAATACCCTAATAATCCTAGAAAAGATTTTATGTCCCTTTGTGTTTTTGGGATCGGAAATTTTTTTATTGCTTCAATTTTTCGACTATTTGGTTTAATGCCTTCTGGCGTTATTACATGCCCTAAAAATTCTACTTCTTTTCGTAAAAACTCGCACTTATCCAATTGAATTTTGAGATTTGCCTCTTTTAATTTTGAAAATACCGCTTTTATATTTTGAATATGTTCTTGTAACCCGACACTAAAAATAATTATATCGTCCATAAATACCATACAAATTTTATTTTGGAGGTCCTTAAGGACTTCATCCATTACCCTTTGGAAGGTAGAGGGTGCGTTTTTTAACCCGAAGGGCATTCTTAGGTATTCATAGTGCCCATTGTCGACTGTAAAGGCGGTCTTTTCGATCGAATTTTCGTCCATTTCTATCTGGTGGAAACCGCTAGCTAGGTCTAGCGTAGTGAAATATTGGGCTCTACCCAATCGATCTAATATATCGCTAATATTGGGAATCGGGTAACGATCTGAAATAGTTTTATCGTTAATTTTTCTGAAATCGCAAACTACACGCCATTTTTGTTTTCCCGACGCGTCTGACTTTTTCGGGACAATCCAAATAGGTGCGGACCATGGACTACAAGATGGACGAATTATTTGCTTATCTAACATTTCGTTAATTTGTCTTTGCACTTCATCTTTTAAGGCATACGGGTATCGATAAGATTTGGTATGAATAGGAATTTCGTCAGTAGTCCGTATTGTGTGTTTTATTTTGGATGTGAAACTTAATTTGTCACCGGGTTTAAGGAAAATATCTGAAAATTCTTTACTAAGTTTAACTATGGCTCTTTTTTCTTCCGCGTTCATGTGTTCGGTGCGAATCAAGTTTTCTATTTCACAACTATTTTTATTTGACCAATTTCTGTTATTTTCGCTAAAATTTTCCATAGTATATACCTCATACAAATTTGATTCAAAAGGTTCTACAGGTATAGGTTCAGATAAAGTTACCGAAATAGTTTTTTCGCTATGATTTTGTACTTCTATTGGTGCAAAACCATTTTTTGATGCTGTCAAAATTTGAGATATAAATAGGTTATTAATTTTGCCTGGTTTTGTTAAGATTTCTCCCTCATAAATAGTAACAGGAATATTTTTTACAATTTTTTCATACGGGCCTACCGAAAATGAAAAATATACATCTGTCGGTTGTCTGTGTTTAAAAGGTATTTGCATGTTTTTCCCTATTAGTTTTTTGTTAATAAGATCAATATTTAAATTCATTTTTATTAAATCAGAAAGTCCTAGAACGCCGTCAAAATAATCGTGGAAATCAAATAAGATAAAATTTATTTCTTCTTTCGTACCAAATTCGGAGAATGCTGGTACTGATGCCTGAAATTGGGTAGTTTGACATCCCACAGCCGTTTTAATAATATTATCTGATTTATAAATACAATTTGGGTAAAATTTTTCGGCAATAGACGGATTTAGTATTGACCGCGAACTACCGGTATCAATAAGTAATTTAATTTTTGGGTTTTTTATTTCAACATACGGCAGAGCATTATTAGAAGAGATGTTAATTTCTGTTAGGGTTGCTGATTTTCGGGGCTCATGTCCTGAAAATTTTCGGATTCTTCCGGTTCAATTTCACACGAACTTTGATTTATATAAATTTCCGATTGATCGATATTATTTTCGAAATTTTCATTGCCATTGTAAAAAGGATGTTCATCATTATAATAAGTATCAGTAACAATATTTTGCTCTTCGTTTTGTTCGTACTCGTTTGAGTAAAGTTCCTCGAACACGAAATGCGGTCTCTGATTTTGTTGATTAGAAAAATTTTGGAAGTTCGTTCTTTGTAAATTTTGGTTCCAGTTTCGGTTTGTAGCAACAGTTGGATTTCTCGAGGTTGTTGACATCGGAGTTGGTTTTGGGAGTTGCTGGTTAGGGGTTTGGTTTGGTCTAAACACGTTTTGTGGATGTCCAAACACTTGTCTGTTGGTAGGGAATTTCCGGGTTTGTATTTGTCTTGGCTGTACATTTATTGGTCGATTAGTCCAGGCAGGTCTTTGACCAAATTGGGAATTTGTGTAATTTTGTGAATAATGTGGTTGTTGAACTTGTAAATTTTGCAAAAATTGATTCGAAGTAGAATTTGGTGGATTTTGAATGTTATTCGGCCTAAATATGTGTGTATTGTATTTTTGAGGTTGTTTATTTTCATGGTTATTGCCGTAAAGTTTTTCAAAATTTTCATATTCAGTTACATAAGCCATAGCGTCTTCTAATGAGGATGGTTTTTTAAGATACATATTGTTTCTGAGTGTACCACTACAACCCGCAATAAAAGTATTTAATGCCGTTTTTTCGTAGTGATTTATTTGACAAGTTTTTTGAATATCTGATAAAGTTAAATCATTGCTAATACGCTGGAAAACGTTACTTCTTAAAATTTGCACTCTACTTCCGAAATCAATTAAATTTTCATTTTTATTTGGTCTGGTTCGTGTGAGCTCTTGGACTAAACAATCTACATTACGTCTATCAGAAAAACATTGTAAAAGCGCAGCTTTTAATTTATCCCAATCATCTAATTCAACACGTCGGCCAACCATATATTCTGCTTTGTCGCATAATTTTTCTTGAATGCATTCAAAAACGTGCTGATTTAGATCACTGTCATTAAAAGTTTTATAATTGTTGACAAGGTCATCGCATCTTTTTATAAATCTATTTAAACTATTACTATCTCCGTTATAGGATTTAATATTTTCCATTTTAGATCTAAAAAGATCCCAATTTACTGCTTTAACAGTGGCAGTTGTTTCCCTAGTTGCCATTGTTATGTGCTAAATTAAATCAAGTAAATTTAACAGAATAATTTACAAGATATCTGTTTAAAACAATACTTTTTCTGTCACTAAGCAAAACACTTTTTTTTTCTGTCACTTTCTCTGCGAGAAATGAAATCTATTTTGTTTTGAATTGATTCTAACCTACTTGTCTTCAATAGACTGCGAAAAGAATTGTGTGCTATACACTGCCCTATAACTATCCCTACCAAAGTCCTAATCGAAGGGTTTGGAAAGGGGCGAAAAGGAAAAGGCACTTACTTTGAATGAAGTCTTCGTCTTTGGTATCTCCTTCCCTTCTCCGATCCTCTGTCAGTCCCTGTGTATTCGGTGCCGGTCGTTTGAGGTTCTTTCAGGATCAGCGCCAAAGGGGTTGAAGCCACCAAGTGATTAATTAAATGTCCCAAAGATTCGGACATTTAACCACCGCACTAATCCTACCGACTGCGCCACTTAAATAACTTCGACACCGAAATATCTTTTTAAAACAAATTTTATTTACGTTAAAATACAATTTTGGTAAATATGTCTGTTCAAGACGAGATTACAACAGAGAATGAATATGTAAAATGTAATAACTGTCTTTTTAGAATATTATGTTGACTTGACACTCTTCGGAGAATCGCAGGCCTGGGAAAGTGCTGAATTGGCAGGTTCCATGGTAGCCGGTACACATAATTCGCGGGATCCCGCATAGGTTTTTTAATTTAATAAAAGTCGATAAATTAATGTTTATTTAATTAATTATTGAACCAACTTTAATTTTTTATTATAAAAATCAACAAATAACCGTATTTCAGTTAAAAAAAATTATAATTGAAAGCCTAGCATCTCTTAACTATACTACTATGACTATAAATCAGTCAAATTTCTTATCAATTAAAGTAACAACTAACTTTGGGCAAATGAACTTCAAATGTTTATACGCGGGATCCCGCATAGGTTTTTAAATTTTATAAAATTCGATAAATTAACGTTTATTTAATTATTAAACCAACTTAAATTTTTTATTATAAATATCAAAAATTAACACTATTTCAGTTAACAAAATTATGTAATTTAAAGCCCAGCCTCTCTTAACTATACTACTATGACTATAAATCAGCCAAATTTCTTATCAATTGAATTAACAAGTAACTTTGGGCAAATGAACTTTAACGTTCAGATTCACCAAGAAGATTTAAGATCTAGTACTGGTTTAAATTAAGAACTTCTGGTTGATCAGTTTTTTTTAACAAGTTTTTGTCCTGTCATTGTTAATAAATCGTCATTAAAACGTGTGAATTATTCTGATATTTCTGCGATTTGCTTGGTTTCCAAATGATTTTCATCTTGGAACGGGTTGCTAGAATGAATTTAGTTCTATTATTATCGAAAGAACGCACTAAAATTGCCATTTTGTTTATAAATCTGCGAAAAATCTCAGAAAATCTCAGAAACAAATTCATAGCATAAAACTTAGTTGTCTTATTCTTACTTTCTTCTACACTTACACTATTCAGTTTAAACTTTTGGTTGTTAAATTAGACCGGACTAGCATTGAAGAATCTGACCATAAATGTTTATTATTGTTCTACCTGAGATAATAATTCTTACTAGTTTTTATAGTAAATCAGATTAGTTTGAATGTAAGGTAAGGAAGATACTTATAATACCTAAGCAGTCTCATTAATTTTCATATAATACCACGGATATTTGGAAGATACAAGATTTAGCGATATTTTTTAAGAGTTTACGGCTTTTTCATGGCTAGGCGGATCCGTATAGCTGGTGCGGGATCCCCCAGGCAGCCAAATGATGCGGGATCCCGCGGGATTGCAGGATCCCACTTTGCGGGATTGCAATCCCTACTGACATCCATGTTAAAACTGGTCCGAAAATAACCTGAACTTAAGGCCGCATTTTCCAAGTGGCGTCCATGTTGGGGAACTTAATTTCATTTTAACGTGGTTTTCCGGCTTTAAACTTTTTAACAATAACATTAAAAGTATACTAGCTTTCGCCGGCGACTTCGTCTGCGTGGTATAGGTAATAATGGTGTAGTTTTGATATCATGATTATGAATAAATGAAACATAAGTTAGCTTTGGTTGGTTATTACTAGAGACCGGATTTCAATATTACATGACGCAAAAATCGGGGTCCGACACAGGTAACTGATAGAAAAAGTAGGTAAATTAAATAAAATTAATATTAGATTTTGTCAGGTTGTATTTATGAATTATTGCTCCTAAAAATATAGTTTTTTTTTCAAAAAAATGAACTAACGTTACAAAAGGAAAAGCACTGAAAAATATTGAACAATATTGTTACGTAAAGGTCAACTTTATTTTGTTCATTTTTATAAACCATTTTTTTTTCTTTCTAATGCACCTATTCTTCCCCCCTCCCTTCATCTTATCTCCCCCTCTTTAAATTTGCAATAGCAATGTTATATTAGATTTTCTGACCTCAATAACCCCAATAATTAACCCAATTATCTTAAAAAGATGCCATTCACTCTCTCCCAATCATGCAATCTTTCACTCTTCCATCTTCCATTCCACTGTACAACTGATTCACACTATTCCATTTTTAATATAATATACAAATATTTACATCCAATCACACTCTTGAACACAAGTCACGGTACTGGGGGAGTGGCTTGTTAGAGGAGTCGAGTTTAATTCTGTGGAATTTTGGATTCAATTTTTCCTAAATTTTGTGGTTCAAGGAAAAAACCAATCTCACTCCAGTTTACGGTCACGTGCCTGGAGGAGTGACTTGTTAAGAGAGTCGGATTATTTTGCTTTTTTGCGAATGTGCTGTCCCTAGTTTTCAGTGAAGATAGGGACAGATGTTAAGCAGATGTGATAACCACTACACTACGTACATACGTAAACATAACTTTCTAAAGCAGAAGGCGCTGCCTATTTTGTGTCAGAATCCGCCGTCAAGTTGGATTTTCCGCCATGTTGGATTTTTATTGATTTTTCTCTTAATTATCACCTTCCTTCAACACTATTTATACTCCAAATTTCAAAGCTCTAGCTCGATGGGAAGTACCATTGATTTATGATGATCCATCAGTCAGTCAGTGAGTGCCCGAAATTGGGATTTGTGGCCACTCGTATCTTGAAAACTATTCTACCTATACTTATGAAATTTGGCATACTGCCTCCTTTTGGTAACCTTAACCCCCTTAAAAAATCAGTCCTGTAACGAAACTAGCCTCGATGATAGAGGGAGGTCGAAAAGTGCTCGAAATGGTTCGTGTAAATATAGCACAGTCCGCGCGGTCGGTTTTGCGAGAACTTGGCCTGACGCACTCTGTGCGCTTTGATGAATGATCTGTAAAAATTCCCAAAACTTTCACATTTAACTTTTTTCCATCTTTCAAAATATACAATTTATAAGGCCTGTTCACTTTTATTTGGATATCCCTGTACTTGTGTTTAGGAAGGTGGTAGAGGATTTCGTCCTCGTCCGAGGAGGCACCACCCCACACATCTCATTAAAGGGCTGATGAAATCGAAACAGATGTTTCCAGATTTGGATGTGTGAGTCGGACACTCCTAGTACACCCATGGTACATAATACTTAGGTTTAGACCTTCGTGGGCTGTCCAACGATAAAAATTAAAAGGTGCAACTATAGCTGCTTGTCTATTGATACAACGTTTCTATCTTATCGTTTCTAATCTTATTTTTATTTTAAATAAAATGCCACATCTTTATTTGTTGTTTTATTATCTATGTTATATGCACTTATATTTTCAGAATCACTGTATACGATTGTAGCAATATTGTTCTTTTGTTTATGTTTTTAAACTCACTGTGTATGATGATATACAAATATCAATGTTAGCGCACGCAATTATTTAGAAAACCTCTCCAAAACAGTCCTTGAAATATTTTGCAGAGGTGGTATTAAGCTATTTACTCTTATACTTACTTAATAACCAGTTATTAAAATTAACAAACAGTATATTATGGCATCAAAATAGGAAAAGGTAAATGAATAAAAAAGCGCTGGAATAACGCCGAAATATTAAATTTTATATATCTACTCTGCCACCCAAGTAATGGGTGAGGCAGTGTACTGGGTCTTCTCTGGTTCATGTCCCATTGGTATTTTATCAAAGAAAATACAGAAGAGCTTAAAAAAAGACACTGCTAAAACATATTTTTAAAACGAATGGAAAGTTTCTTATGTGTTTAGAGCCCCCTGATTAGGCACCTGATGCATTTATTTTTTATGAGAGTTTCGAGAGGAATGTCGTGCAAAGAATAGATATTCTAAATCCGAAGATTCAGGGATTGTCTGACCGAGTGTAACATAAGGTTTCTCATGATCCATAAAATGGTACCCCCATTGGGCGACTCTATTTGGAATTTCGCTAGAACAAAAATGTCTAGGCGTCTTTCACCAACAAAAACATACAATGGTGTCATAAATATCATTGTCTGTGTGCTTGATGTAATTGTCAAAAGATAAAATAAAAGGTGTAAAGCATTTTTAGAAGGAAAGTTTAATCGTGATTAGCTAGCGGTGTGTCAAGTAATTCAAGATTTAATTATAGCCGGCCTGGGTTTAAAAAATCCCGTAACGTCGGCGTTTACATTCGGAAGTGATCGTTTAGCTGCTAAACGTAAAATTTTGTAGCTAACCTGTCTTGTGTTTATTTTGAAGTAGATATAACGGTGTGTTTTTAGAAAACAAAAATAATTATTAAAAAGAAACAACAAGGCCGATCATCCTGCCACAATACTGAAAATGAAAAAGAGTTATTGCTAAAAATTGCAGGAGTGTAAGAAAATTTCATTTTTGTTGAAATAAAGATACTCTTCCAACTATTTTCTGTCCCCAAAATTAACTTTTTTCCATATTTAACCGTATAATTAAAATTTTACGCAAGAGTGGCAAAAATGGTTTTATTTTTAAAATTTTGAATAACAGCAATGTAGGTAGAATATATTATTCAAATTCAATTCAAATATTATTCAAATAGACCGTTGGTGGAAAGGATCAGGTCCGGGTGAAAGGAAAAGGAAGCACCCTGTCTTATGATTCGTAAACGTCGATGGCGACAAATTTAACCACGCGACATTGGCCAATCCGCGTTGCGGAAACTGCAATGTCTCCACACCCAGCGGAGTGTCTTTGTCACGTAACCCAAAAACAAATTTTAATGGTTTCCTAACTCACCAGCGGTAAATTTCGCTGAGGTATTTATTGTGAAATGAAAAACATACATTTTAATCTACATTACATTATGCATTACAGGAAATAATCAACATTTTCTCAAATGTTATTTCAGTGAAAGACGTTCTTTTAGAGTTAAGTATATCTCTAAGTCTCGAAAAGCTTCTTTCTACGTCACAGCTTGTCACTAGGGAAAATGTGGATACATATCAGTACTACCTTTGAGGGTTTTGGAAATAGTTGAACAAATCCGGGATTTCTTTCAAATATTCGTGATATATACAATTTTAGTTTCACACCAATTTCATTAGAAACTCCTTTAAGCTTATCTAGTGTCATTTTAGACAAGTCAAAAAATGTTAAAATTAATTTTGTGTCTCTAACCGATTAATAATATCTAGAAGATATCCGAAATTATCACAAATAAAGTATAAATCATTTTTGAGGTCTCATACATTTATAATTTATTTACATTTTTTTTCAGTCTGCGCATCGTCCTTTAAGCTGGTAATAACATTTTGACTGTTCTGTAATACGTAACTGCGGTCAGCCATGTTCCCCATCGCGTTAACACAGGTTGGGTATTAGGGCACATTTCTTTGAACGTTTCAATTCTGGCGGGTGACCTAAGAAAGACTTTTTTAACCTCACTGACTAAACTATCGATTGGCGGGTAAAACTCCCGCCCAAATTCACATATTCTATGCAGGGCGTGCGCAAAACATGTAAAATGGATTAAATTGGGAAAATGTTATTTTAAATGTCTTCCGGCTTTCAGCATATTATGCGCTTCACTATCCGACAGAAGCAAAACAACGTTTTCACTAATATTTGTACCGAAAACACGTGTACTGATACTTTCTATTGCAGCGTGGGTTATTGTATCGCTACTGGCTTTAGAAAGAAATATACTAGCAATCACATATAATTGTTCAGACTGAATTGGATTTAAAGGTCCAACAATGATATTGGCAACGTATCGTCCTTTGATGTCGGTAGTTTCGTCGACACTGAACAATAACTTTTTTTCTGTAAGATTTTCTTTTATTCTGTTCCTAGTTTTGCTGAACGTTTTGTCAACATACGTCTTGCGAAGTGTTGATGCATCTGGTACTGTGTGGGTGCAGTATTTTTCTCAAAATGTATTTACTTTATAAAGTGGGATATTAGCTGCATAATATGAAGAAGAAATAGGGTTGGTACTAGGTACTAGGACTGAACCTTGGGGTACGCCTGTATTGATAGAATGGAAGTTAGATGAGTGACCGTTCACCACGACGGAGTTACAGTCACAATGAGTACAGTATAATTCCAAAGTGAGTAAACCAAATAGCTTATAGACTACTGCCGGGTATTTAACTGTTTGATTTTTAGAAATGGCGGTAAGCTTTATTAGGTATGCTACTCCATATTTGAATGCCTTCCACTAAAGTAAATTTAATTTAATTTTAACCAGACTTTAATAATTAACCATTATAGTTTCGTGTAAGTTATTATTTTTGCGTGAATCCGATCCTGTACCTCTCAGGATTAATTATAAGTCGGTATATAAGGAAAATAATTTCCAAATATAATTAGACAAATGTTAGTTCCATAAAGTATTTGAAAAGTATTTGTTTTAGTGGATTTGTGAAGATTATTTTAGAGTATTTTGAAATTTGTTTTGGTAAGTTAAAAAAGAGCTTTGGAGTTTAATTTCTATATAGGTATATTTTTTTAAATATATTCTTTGTAGTACTCTGAGATATTGAAAATAACCTTCAAATTTCTAAACAAGTTAAAATAAGCCTAAACGAATTGCTAGGAAACCAAAAAGTGCCGTCCGGATTTTACTTGCCGCAACTGTACGTCATATGTCCGAAAATTTCGGGAAATGTAGTACCCATCCTATGCTCAATTCCAAGTGTACAGTGTCCTTTCTGATAGCTTTGTAATTTTAAAAACTCATTTTAGGTCCACGGCAATATGGTTCTTTTTACCGCAGTGGCAGTGCTAGGAACACTAACTTTATTATTTCTTCTGCTTTCTAAATGGCGTTACCAATATTGGACCAGAAAAGGAGTACCGCAAGTCAACCCAGAATTATTATTTGGTGATATGAAACCAGTTATAAAACAACAAGTTTCCATGCAAGACCATTTCTTGAACATTTACAAAGAATCCAAAGCTAAAGGTTTGAAACAGGTTGGAATCTACACCTTTTTAAGTCCAGAATGGATGACTTTGGACTTAAAAGTAGTCAAAAGTATTTTATTAAAAGATTTTGACCATTTTCCTGGTCACGGATTGTACCATCATGAAAAGGAACCACTTACTGAAAATCTGTTTGGTTTAGAAGGAGAAAAATGGAAGAAACTTAGAGTTAAGCTCACACCCACGTTTACCACAGGTAAGCTTTGCTTAGATTTATTTAATTGCAATGCGGATTTTACATTTTCGTAATTATTGTTCGTGTATTTCTTCATGAAGTTCAAGGTGCAACATATGATTTTTGAATTATACACTTATACAGTCCGTCTAGTAGGCGTGATCGAGGGATAATAATGTTGTCGCCATCACTTTCGACATTTTCACTTTCTCGATTTTATCCAAATTAAAATTCCGTATACATCATCGGAAAGAGCTCATCTATATACGTAATATTCATATTTTTTAAAGTATTCGTTTGTTATAGGAAGAAAGCAATCCATAATTAAGTTTCGATTTTGTGACTCTTTTTGCCCACAACATCGGTATATTTGAATCACTCTGTATTTTTTAAATTTAATTTGGATCATAATTAGTGGCGTGGCTGAAAAGCTTGCCGCCCATTATGATCCAGCTCGAAATGTATGTGTGTATGCATGTACCATTGTGCCGATAAAAAACTAGGACAGCAAAATCACAAAACTGGGAAAGAAAATACGTATCTCCTAAACTTTGAAAGGTGCTCTAGAGCTCTAAAGGTGAAAACACCAAACTTTTAAAAAGTAACCTAGGTTACATAATTTAACGTTTCGTATTTTGCGATACGAGGTGGCATCCAAATATATTTCTGGTATCAATTTAAGGGACAGTTTATAAGAGAAACTAAATTTATTGGGCATTTTTTATTTAGAAAAAAGTCACATATTTTATTTAAAGTACATTTAACATCGCCTGAAAATGATAAATAAAACCAAATAATAAAATAAATTCAATAAAAGGTGAAAAAAATACAAACACAAAATTTGTCAAAGCAACACAAAATTTTTGATATTTGGTCATAGAACCATTTATGTTTATTACTTCTTGAAGCCTTTTCAGCATACTTAAAACTAGGTTTCTGCATAATTCGCCCGTTACTTCATCGCAAGCTTGATTTATCTTGTAGCATAATTCATCCCTGTTTCTTGGTCGAAAATCATGTTATACATGGATTTGACCATTTCACCCCAAATGTTTTCCGATCGGATTCAAATGGGACTCTTCGAAGGCCAAGGAAGAACTGCTATATTATTTTTTGGAGAAAATTTTGCTCAATGCGTGCTGTGTGTATTCGAGCATTATCATGCTGAAATGTAAAATTTTGACCATAATATAGCGTTTATCGATGGCATCATCACTTCATTTAGTATATTAACGCACACGGCTGCAGTTAGTCTTCCTTCCACGATTTGGCAAATTCCTGGCCCTCTAGCGCTAATCCAACCGCAAGCATTTATAGAGAAATGCCCAGTTTTGTTGGTTTTGTGGGTGTATATCTCATTATACCGCATGCCGAAAGGCCTATAAACTCGAATTCTCCCATTATTGCATGATTGAAAAGTTTTCTCCTCAGAAAATATAACTGTTTCCCAGAAATTAATCTGATTTAAATATTTATGTGCAAATTCTAACCTGCCCTATTTATTTCTTTCCGTTAAAAATATTTTTAGACTCTAAGATAGTTTGACTGTATTGATTTCTGTCATCGGTGAAAAATTTGACGATTTTTGGTTGTAGGATTTTGAAGAAACCTTTTGTGAGCTTTATCACAAACCGTGGAGAATCAGGGCTTTTGATGGCAAAGTTTAGGTTTCTATACGGGTATCTGTAATGAAAATTTCAATATCCGCTTGAATGATATTTGAATAGCGCATAACAAAAATGTATGACCAATAATAAAAATTAGTTGGTTATTCCGCCGAATTGTTTACCTACAGATAAAATTTTTAGGTAAAATGAAAATGATGTTTGACACTTTACTAGAAAAAGCCGATATCCTTAATAAAGTGATTACAGAGAATGCTGAAACTACAAAGCAAGTAGATATTAAAGAGGCATTGGCCAGATTCGGTACAGATGTCATAGCCAGTTGTGCTTTCGGAATTGAATGCAACTCTCTGGAAGAACCCAATAACAAATTAAGGTAAGTGAAGTAATACTCTAATAATAATATTAAAACAACGCCAAATTTACGCTTAAAAGTGTTAGAGATTACCACATGAATTTTTCTGGATGATTAACAAACCAAAATGAAATACAATTCTGTAGTAGCCACCACAGAACTCATTGTTTAAAAAATGACGGAAATGCAAACGAAATTAGTCGGGTAATATGGTAAATCAAAACGTCTCCAGTTTTACAATTCGCTTATGTTAATTTTCTTGATGTAATCAGTTCATTTTACGTTCTTCTAAATTCTACATTCTATAAAATGGACAGGCTACATCCTAAAATCGCCACGAACCCCTTGTTAATGTATTGTCAAACATTTTACCTGCAGAGGGTATAGCCCAAAATCGCCACTACTCTTATCTTCTGAATAAATTAAATGAAATGTATTTTATGGTTTCAATCAAACCCAATCAAACCCAACCTAGCATTCTTTCAGATTGTTTCCATCAGTGAGGAAGGAATATCTTTGACTATACCTTCACACATGTGCAGTATCTCTCTCTCTCTCTCTCTCTATCTCTCTCTCTCTCACTGCTTTATTATTATGAACTATAAAGTTATTAAATATATATATACTATTATCTTATAAATAAAAGGCTCATGGCGATTTTGGGCTATAGGTGTCCGGGTAACTCTGTAAGCCGTGGCGATTTTGGGCTGCCAATTTAAGGGCAAGTAATTATAGTGGCGATTTCGGGTAACACCGAATGGACACTATACTAAAGGAACTATAATTAAGATTTTTAGCTTTATATACGGATGAACCCAGTAGGGTTGTTTCTTTCTTTTATTTCTCCTTTAGATATTAACAGTGTTGTGATAACAGCAACAATAACGTCGTCGAAAGAATCGTCGGAATTCATACTGTCAACTGAAACACATCTTAGTTTTGTTCCTTCAGTGTGTTTTGTGTATATCACACTAAAAAAGTGTTTCAAATTTCGTGTTTTATGTGTTCAGTTCCTTATTATTTTATGATTTATGTTTCTTGTTTCTCCGGTGTGTCGTGGCCTCCCTTAAAGATAATATTTCGCACTAGATTGTGACTCTAGTGTTCTTAATGACTAGAAAAGGTAAGACGTGGGGGACAATTGTACTAGACTGGCAGTGGCAACCCTGGTCACGACACGACATTCGACACCGCCCGGACTTTGACCCGAGCACCACCTTAAAGATGGCAATCTTGAACATGTGCACAAAAAATGAGTACAGGCGGGAGTGCAAGCTTTCTTCTCTTGTTAAAGAGTTACTCTTTGATTGTGCGTAATAATTATTTTTTATAAACAAAATTTCTTTAAAACTCCCCTATAAGTATTGTGTTGTGCTAATATGCAAGAATTCCCCTGCAAGGGTCCCGAAAAACACTTTTTTCAGGTGCCAAAAATATTCGAAATCAGAAGAAACTAGTGCAAAGTAAATTAAGAAATTTATATAAGTATTATTAAATGTAAGAATATTTTGCTGTACATTTGTTGTTATGGTATAATAAATCCCATTGAAATATAGCATACAATTGTGGGGGTTATGATTTACTGCTATCAAAGTAGAGCGTAGGATAGATAAAAAGAAAAAACATATTAGAGCTTATAAGCAATAAACAGTTATAACATCTTAAATAAATATATTATTCCTTTAATTTCTGCAAAAGTAAGTAAAGTTAGGATTTATATAAAGATAAGCAGTCATCATAAACGCATCAACTATGACCAACAAAGGAAATATAATAGGTTTGTTAGGATTGTATGTCCTATCTAATCAATTGTGATGTTTCTTACACACGAAATTCCAAAATGTTCGGGAAATAATGGAAATAATAGCCATAATATCACTTTTATTTACATATCATGTGATATCAGAACTACTAGGATCACGTTTTGCAACGTTCGAGTGTCGTGTAAAAATTTCTTATAGCAAATATTTCTATTTCTCAATGAAAACCAAAAAATAAATGGCTAAAAGCTACCGCCATAAATATTTCATTTATGTAGAGAATTTAACAACAATAATTTTTTTTAAATGAACAAACATCACAAAAGAAAAAGCACAAAAATTATAAAATAATTTCTTTACGTACCTATTTATAATTGTTGTTAATGGTAAACTTAATTTTGTTCAAAGTTAGGTAACTTGATGTACACCGAAGTTCTAAACTTTCAAGTCGGCGCAATTTTAAAGCATAGTAGGATTTCTTAATGATAATACATTAATAAATTGTTAATAAAGAGTACTAATATGTTTAGTTATTTATTACTGAACGTAATGTACCTAATTTGTACACAAAAGTTCTGAACTTTAAAGTCAGCGAAATTCCTTATTAATTGTTTATGAGTAGTTATACCGTTAAATTGTACCTACTTCAAAGTTTAGAACTTCGGTGCACAAGTTACCTAACTTTGAACAAAATTAAATTTACCATAAATTTCTGATATAAATACCTACGTAACAATAATATTTCATACTTTTTAGTAATTTTTCTTTTGCGAAGTTGATTCACTTTTTGAAAAAAAAATTCTTTCTAGTTTACCTGTTCAATTTATCTCTCTAGATTTGTAATGTCCATGGAATATTGGCTTTTCAGACCTCAGGAACCCAGAAAATGACATAATTAACATTTGTAAACAATTTTTCAGCTATTCCTTTCGCCCCCCTTCCCCGTCGAATTCTTTTACATCCGTTACATGAACTTAGCTTTTCTGACCTCAATAACTCCGAAAATGACCCATTGGTTAACATTTTTGGAGTCATTCCTTTTTACCCCCCACCCCCGCCGTCAATTTTTTCTTAATATCTGTTACACAAAATTAAATTTTTTGACCTTAGTAACCTCGAAAATTACTAACACTCACTTCAGCAAAAAAACCTTAAAACGGGACCATTCGAAAGAATTCATCTACAAAACCTCAAGAATTATGCGTGTACATAAAAACAATGACACATACGGATCGAATTGTGAAATCGGTTAAAAATATTTCAGATTTATGGGGTTTGTATGCATATTGCCAATTGTTTCCCGCGCTTTCAGCCTCGTGGAATAAGTATTTTTTTTTGTTTCTGTGTAAATAAAGCTAATTTTTTTTTGTCGTTTTAGGGAAGTTGGACAGCTAACATTTAAACCTAGTTTTATAAAATTCTTTATTGAGGAGATGCTACCACATAAAATGCTTGGTAAAATAGGATACCGCTCAATATCCAATGTAGTTTCGTCCTACTTTACAGGTAAAAACCAAAAGTCAAACTCAAAAATAGTCGATTTTTAACGATTTTATTTACGACTTTCAGAGGTAGTATCAGAAACCATCAAATACAGAGAAAGTACTAATGTGTCAAGAAAAGATTTGATGCAACTAATGCTCCAAATGAAGAAACAGAGTAAGTATTGTTTTAGCTTTATCTTAGTTAAAACATTCTATAAATCTTATTTGTAAAACAGTTTTGTTTCCAAAAAAAAGATTTCGGTGTACGTCCGTCCGTCCATCCGTCGATCACAGGCGAAACTATTCGACGTAAAAATTTACGTGAAGGATAAGAAGTTGAATTTTGATTCTGGAGGTAAATTGAGAAATGGAACAAAAATTTAAAGTCACTGTGTAGGGTGTCAAATAAAAGCTTATTGAAGCCCGAATTCAACAATATATGTGTCAACATTTTTCAAAAAAGCACTTAAAAAGTGCTGTCCCCCACCCTTATTACTAGAAGCATCGCTCAGAATAAAAATCATGAAAATTGAGAATCAGGCATCAGGAAGATGCGCTCAGTTTATCTGCTCGAGAAACTACTGGATCTCTGCATAGTCTCAGGTCATATTTATGGGTCGCTAGGATGAGCGGGGCCTCATGCGTGGCATCATGTGACGTTAGTCACCGTTTGCTGTATGGTACGGTTTTTGCATTCTTCAGTATCAGGATCCATGTTTTATGTATTTTTACTGCTTCCTCTGCTTTGTTAAAGTTGTCTGCATGCTTGTGAATTTCAGTGAATTCCCTGTGAAGTCTGGCGTGATAAGAAGAAATCGATGCGAGGACTTGTGTTTCTTCGAATTTGATGCGATATTCTGTCTTTGCAAGTGTGTGTTCTGCTACGGCCGATTTGTCGATCTGACCCAAGCGGCAGTTGGCTTTCTGTTCCTTAATCCTGGTGTTCATTGACCGATTTATTGTTCCCATGTATCCACATGTGCAAGGTATGCGGTATACTCCCGAAACTGACAAACAATCCCTCTTATCTTTAGCCTATCTTAGACATTCCTTTATTTTTCTTGTTTCTGTCTATGCGGTTGTTATATTTTCCTTTTGAAGCAAACGACCAATTCTGTCTATTATTCTGGGAATGTAGGGTATAAATGCTCTGGCTGCTAGTTGATTCTGGTCGTTGGTTCGGTTGGTTTTCGGTTGCATGGTCTTCTTCATTTCCTGCTCCGAATACCCATTGGTCATTAAAGCGTTTTTCGGATGCTCTAGTTCTGCGTTGATTACCTCGCGTTCACAAATTGTTCTAGTCCTTTCCGTTAGCGTTTTGATAACACCATATTTTTGGTGGTTGGAATTCCTGTGTAGATATCGGTCGGTGTGGGTAGGTTTTCTGTACACTGTGTGCCCTAACTGTCGCCCTGTGCGTGTTAATAAAACATCGCGAACAGCCAGCTTATTGTTATCTTCGATGCCAGTCCATACAATAGAGGCCGTTACTTAGCTTGTAAAAAATGTCGATTCGTTTTGCGCCAATTGTTGCCAAATTTCTTCTGGTGGTTTGAATTCTTTCCCTAAGAAGTGCTTTCTCAGTTCAGTTGTAAATTCTTTGGGCTTGTGCAGATCTTATGGTTCGTTTAGCTTTTAGAAAATTCGGAGGAACACCTTCATCTCTGCATCGGGAGAGAAGAGCCAAAGAAGCTAGTAGCCGGGCTTTCTTTTTCCTTAAAAGTTCCAGTTATCAGTATAACGCTGATATGTCCTCCCCATAGAGGCGACAAATGAATTATGAGAGCCTTCGCGGCCATCGTCCTATATTTGTGTGGTTTCTGGGTTGTTAGGCCGTCGTCGCTTGTCTCTTACTCTTTACATTTTAAAGCCACTTTGACGAATAATTTTTAATGTTTCTTATCATTTTTCCAGATGAAAATACGCTTACGGATCAAGAAATAATAACTGAAGCCTTCCTATTCTATCTTGCCGGATTTGAGACATCATCAAGTGCGGCTACGTTTGCTCTTCTAGAACTTTCCAAACATCAAAATGTTCAGGATAAATTACGTCAAGAAATACAAGACGTCCTGAAAAAACACGATGGTAAACTCACTTATGACGCTCTCATGGAAATGGATTATTTAGATAAAGTTATGCATGGTAAGATATTTTTTAATATACGTAGTAATTAATTTGGTATAGGTTCTTGTTATTGTAGCTAATTTTCTGATATCTGTTAACAATCTGTAGAAACAAGTTTAAGTAGGTACTTACTTAATTCGCTATCTTGAAACGTGATATTTCCAAATTCACATAAAGAATCTATTTTCATTTCAAGGGTGATTCAAAAGTCTCGCATTAAATTCATACTTCTTTAATGCGTTACTTCCGAGTAAAACGTTACAACACCTGAATTAACTGAAATGTTTACTTATTTTTCTGTAATATTTTCAACCGTCTCCCATCAGCCCTCTAATCCCCAGCAGCCCCAATTCTTTTTTCAATGACAACCCTGTGTCTAATGGAGGTTTGTTAAGAAGCTTGTTAAAAACTGAATTTAATGGTATCAATAAACGATGTTTTACGTTTTTAATTGCCAAGTTTTGTAGGACTAATAGCCGAAGAAATGTTATTGTTAAAATAATTAGCAACGTAATTTAGGGCTAATGAATTAGTTGAGGAATGAGGATGAGGCGGATGGTCGACCACTTCTAGGTAATATTTATTAAAAACACACAAGACTGCTTTAAAACTCAATTAGCAAAGTACTAAGTTTATTGGAATTTTGTCTATCTAACCAAAGGGATTAAGAATAAAAAATGCACAAATAAAAATAAATAAGGATGTTATTTTACTTTCCAAGTAAACAATATGCATACAAAATTCTATACCCTCTTGTTGGTTTCCCGATACAAAGCACCAGATTTGCCCGTCGTGAATTACATTACATAACCACGACAAATATCCTATGAATGTGACCTTTAAATAAATAATTTCAAATAATTAACATTTGTAACTTGTTTTAGAGGCTCTTAGGAAGTATCCACCGGTAGCCTTTATTCCAAGAGAATGTGCCAAAGCATACAAGGTACCTGATAGTGATGTAGTTTTAGAAAAAGGTAGGAATCACTTTATTCTTTTATGATGTATTTTACTATTTGTTAAACACAATATGTAATGAATAAAATTCTATATCAATTATTTTGCCCATGACTTTTAATATACACCAGTCTAAAATTTTAAAAGACCAGAACGTTTAACTTGATCATTACTTAAAAAAATAGACCATGTTACAGATCGCCTGCCTGGCGGTCTTTATAGGTACCTCCCATAATTAATCTAATTTCCGCGTTATAAACCATCAACTTTTGACTTCAACAAAATGATTTGCTCTCATTTTAGGTGTCAGAGTTTTCATACCAGCATGGGGTATTCACATGGATCCAGAGTACTATCCAAATCCAGAAGAATTTAATCCAGAAAACTTTAGCTCAGAAGCAAAAGCTAAAAGGCCTGACTTCACGTGGATACCATTTGGAGAAGGACCCAGAATGTGTATAGGTACAATAAAAAGCCATTAGTTAAAAACAAACATATAAAGGGTGTCTCATAAGTCATGGATCAAACGAGGTGAGGTGATGCGGGAGATCATTTGCAATCAGAATACTTCTACTATTATGTTATTATCCGATTATTGACGGTTTAAAAGTTATTTGATATTATCCATTTTTACCTAAAACTGCTTTATGCCTCAACAAAAATTTCAAGAATAACGAAACTGAATTGTTTAGCTAATCTTTTTTTAGTGGACACTTACAAATGTTGTATTTTTCCAATAAAAGCATTTTCGCCACATTCGTTATCATTTATCATATAGAATGACTTATTTTCGAAACACTAACGTTCAGATTCACGAAGAAGGTTTAAAATTTGGTACCGGTTTAAATTAAGATCTTCTAGTATTCTAGTAGATCAGTTATGTTTTGATAGATTTTTGTCCTGTCATTGTTAATAAGTCGTCATTAAAAACTTATAAATTATTGTGATATTTCGGCGACTTGTTTGGTTTCCAAATAATTTTCATCTTGGAATTGATTGCCAGAATGGATTTTGTTCTATTATTGTCGAAAGTTCGTACTAAAATTGCCCATTTCCTTATAAATTCGCGACTTAAAAAAATTACAGTATAAAATTTGGTTCTTACACTTGTCAGTTTAAAACTTTTGGTTGTCAAATTAGACCGGACTAGCGTTGGAGAATCTGGCCGTTTATGTTTTACTAAAACCTTTACCTAATTTTGAAGTTACACCAGTGGAAATTAATAAGCAAAATATTAAGTGCTCAATAATCATAAAAAGTGGTCCATTCTTTGTAGATTCTAACAAGGTTTAACTGACGGAATTATTAACATTATTTTTTTACCAAAATTATTTTGCAAATGTCATGTTAAATTTTACACGTAATTTTGGTTATAAATAAAGATATGCGTTTATTCTGTGTTTGAGCTACCTGCGATACTACTTGTCATTTGTTTGGACACAATTTGATTAGGTTACAACATACTCCCTTATACCGTCCGTGAGTATGCAGAAATGCATTACATTTACGGGGTTTGTGACGGGAATGCTCGAGCTGCTTCACGAGAATATTATCGTGAACGATTCTCTTAATATTTCCAGGAACCTGTCCTTCCAGGTATGAGTTATGTACCCTTTGATACACCTTGTAGTCTGGATAATGTTCGCGAGCAGGGAATCGCTCATGATATTCTCGTGCCGCAGCTCGAGCATTCCCGTCACAAACCCCGTAGATATAATGCATTTCTGCATACTCACGGCGGTATAAGACTTAGGTCCGGCTGCACAAACAATTTAACCACTAATTAAACTCATTAGACACTTGTAATGTGATAGCCTTATGTTAACGTTATTGCCAAAGCTGACTCTAAACGTCAATTAATTTTACTACTTGATTAAAAGTTTTGCGCAATCCGCTGATTATGTTGTAACCTTATCAAATCGTATGCAAACAAATGACAAGTAGTATCGCAGGTAGCTCAAACACAGAATAAACGCATATTGTTATTTATAACCAAAATTATTTGTAAAATTTCTTTCGAGAAAACAGGACTTATTTGCAAAATAATTTCTTTAAAAAAAATAATGTTGATAATAATTCCGTCAGTTAAACCTTGTTAGAATCTAAAAAGAATGGACCATTTTTTGTAATGATTGGGCAGTTAATATTTTGGTTATTAATTTCCACTGGCGTAACTTCAAAATCAAGTAGAGGTTTTAGTAAGACATAGTGTTTCGAAAATAAGTCATTCTATTTGATAAATGGTAACGAATTTGACGAAAATGCTTTTATTTAACAAATAAAATATTTGTAAGTCTCCACTGAAAAAAAAAATTAGCTGAACAACCAGCAGTATTCTTTTTCTTGGACATTTTGTTGAGGCATAAAGCAGTTTTAGGTGAAAATGGAAAATATCAAATAACTTTTAAATCATCAATAATCGCATTACAACATATATGGTTATTCTGATTGCAAATGACCTCTCCCACCCCCTCACGATTTTTGAGCCAGGACTTATGGGACACCCTGTATATCTCAAAATTACACTGGCAATATTACTTATACATGGTGTTAAGGAAACGGTTTTATATATTGGAATGGGTGACTCCTGAGGTAGTCTACAGGCATACCCAATACTTTTTTCCCCGCAAATCGCACATTTTTAAAATTTTATCTAAAAGGCATAAAGGTAAAACAAACGCCGCGGCGCGTCGCCAAACTTAAATATTACCTTGACATCTCATTTTTTAGAAGCTCTGGTAAAAACCGAAAATAATCCAAAGTATTTTTAATTGGAAAGACGTACTTTACTAAATATGTGTCTTTATCAGGGCGGTATGTATCACCGGAATCTGATGTAACAGCGTGTTAAATTTAACACGTTATTAGTTTAATTTGTGATTAAAGTTTCTTTCTGCAACCCGCTGTAAATGTAACAAAAATATTATTTCTTAAGACTTGTTACATAGAATTATTGTGGAGAGACTTGGCAACACAAAACAATCTAGCTCATTGTTTTTTATATGACCGAATATTTATTACTAGTGGTGCGCATTGGTTAAAACAATTTTTGAGGAGTATTATCTGGCTTATTGTCGCGAACCGCCATTTATGTCTAATTTTCCCCCATCTGAGTTCCTATCAGGATTTACCGGCTTCAATATATTCAGTAAATTTCATAACACCCTATATACAAATATGTTAACAATTATCAACTTTTTTTACAGGTTTGAGATTTGGAATGATGCAGAGTAAAGTATCTCTCGTCACTGTCTTGAAAGACTTTAGAGTCACGCTACATGAAAAGGTCAAGTGGCCCTTAGAAATGGACAATTTCTCTGTTGTGTTGTCAGTTAAAGGTGACGTCTTGCTTAAACTTCAACGGTTGAAATAAAATAATTAGAATTAAAAATACAATATTGCTAATTATTATATTACTACGTAGCGGGTTCCAGAGAAAAAATTACCTTTGGTTTTGCCAGCAAAAGCTAACCTTCATAAACAGCTGCCCTTGATTGATAACAAAAATGATAAAACCTGATAAAATTGTCATAAAAGCGTTATAAATTTACTGTGCGGAATATAGTAAAATCAAAATTTAATCGTTTCAAATAGATTTCAATGTTAGCTAGAAAGAATGTGAAAATAGCCATTTTTTAGAATTGCACTTTTCTGCACAAAAAAACTATCAATCAAGAAACGTAACCAAAATAAAATATTTTATTTAAATTTTTGCTTTTATTTTCCTGTAATTCCCCGGATTTTCTAGTTTAAGCTCGTTTTCCAAAATATCTGAGAAAATTATTACGACCCAAATAGTATATTGTACCAATTTTCAAAATAACCCTTTTGACACAAGTCGAACGAGTGTGAAATAATTATTTATTCAACTAGTGCGTGAAACTGATCTTTAAAGAACGAGTTCGCAGTTTATTGATCGAGGCGATAGCCGAAAAAGTAGTTTAAGTTTTAAATGTAAGATTAAATGTTTGTTTAGTGATTGATAAACGATTTATTTTGATATGTATTGTGTTTGATTGATTCAAACCTATATTTTCCTTACAGATATATTTGTAAAGATTTTTGACCTCTTTATAGCCCTTATTATTTCGGTTAATGGTGCATAGTAAAAGAACCTCCGATGTTTCATTGTATAATGAGGCTACTCTACTCGTCCTCATTTACATAAATTTATCTTTATCAAATGGTCAAAAGTCCTTAAAGCATAATTAACCTTTTATGTACGTTTCTCAAACTTCTAATGTTCCATATACGCTCAAACACTTTTATCTGAGACAGCCCACGTAGACTTGAAGCCTACGTAAACATACCGTAGGCGTCTGAAGAGAGGGGAAATTTAGTCTATTGACACAGGATTTAAAGGATCAGAGGTTGAGAGGAGAAGGGGAAACATCTGCAAGCAATTTGTTCCATAACCTGGAGATCCTAGGTATGAATGAGCGAGAAAAGAGGGATGTTATAGACTTTTGAAGATGAATAGTAAGGGGATGTATACGTAATGCGCCTTTTGTTGTTCTGTTGGGAACAGTCAAGGGGGGAATTATAGCGGCTAGTTCTTCAGAGCAAATTCCGTGGAAGTAGCGGTAGAAAAGGGATAAATCCCCAACAGCGCGGCGATGATCGAAAGAAGAGAGTTTTCTTGTGAGCACTGGGTCATTGATGAGCCGAATGGGTCTTTTGGATATAATCAAGGATGTTAAGTGTCGAGGGTGATGCCGCTCTCCAGATGTGGGGACAGTACTCTAGGTTCGATCTTATTTGGGAAACATAGAGGGTGTGTAAGTTGGAAGGGGAGAAGTATTTTCCAGCTCGAAAGAGAAAATCAAGCTTTTTAGCTGCCGATGTGGCTATTGAAGTAATATGTTTGTGGCAGATGAGATCTTTTTCGAAAGCGATGACAAAAAATCGAACGTTTCATTGTTCTGTATGGCTTGGCCATTCATGTGGATTGGGCAAGTGTTGCGCGTGACAGAGAGCAAGACTGGGGTTTGGAGGCGTTGAACTGAACAAGGATCTTGACCATAGGCGTTTCTAGGTGGAGGTATGGGGGGCTAAGCCCCCCCAAATCTCGAATTAGCTCCCCCAAATCGAACTGCCTATATACACGCCTACATACGCCTATATATAAACCAGGGACTTAAGCCCCCACAGATATATAAACCGGGGGCTTAAGCCCCCCCAAAAAGAAAGGTCTATAGAACCGCCTATGATCTTGGCACCCCAGATGGCGGCAGGTTTGCCTTAAGTTCGGGTTTAAAACCGAAAATGTATAGAAATGAATTTTTAACTGGTAGGGCAAAACTTGTAATGTAATATATTGACACAATAAAATTATTATTATTATTATTGTTATTATTATTATATTAATATAATAAAAATATAATGTACATGAAGTTTGCCTAAAGGCGTACTCAAGCAGAAACTAAAAACAGATCTTCTCCAAATCTAAATATTTTGTCGCAGTTCTTTCACATTCATATGAGAGAAGGGAATGATCCGCGGCGTCTGACATATCTGTTATTTAAAAAAAATTCCAGGGCGTCACATTGGCAAAAAATTGATAAAAATTATCAAAATGTACGCTAAAATCAGGTCTTCTCCGAAACCAAAAAATTTTTTGCAGTTTTCTCCAGTAAGCGAAGGAAATTCAAAATTGCTTATACAAAATGGCGAGTATAACCTCACAAAATATGTATATAATTCGATTAAAAAGTAGTCATTAAGGTCAAAGAAATGTCCAAATGGAACAGTATAAAATTTCGAACGTAGTAAAATTTTTTCTTTTTACAAAAATTAAAAAAAAATAATAATATGAACAATCAATTTTTATTAATAACTTCATTATTCATTGTCCTACTTCTCTATTTCAGTCACTCATATCACTGGTGCTGCATTCAAGCAGCTATTGCCGTTGCATTGTAAACAAGCTGGAATACAATGCAAACCACTTATCCTGCATCCACCCACAAGCTGGTCCACGTCCGGTCCTAGATGAACCAAAGTTCATTTTCAGCAAATTTTCGGTGGCTGTTGGCTGAGTCATTGTAATTGTCTGTTATTCTCAGTTTTGCATCCCCAATTTTTTTGTGAGATACTTTGTCCTAACCATAACCGCACCTGTAAATACACCCTTTTTATGTGTTCCACGGCTGCATCATGTGTAGGCAGGCACCAATAAAGCTAGATTGACACAGCTATTCTTAGAATTAGGTTAAATAAACGAAGTGAATCTTTCGCGCCTGGTATATTAAAAAAAAAAGATAGTTAAAGGGAGTCACGAAAGCAAAAAACAACAAACTGTCTCTATAATCAGGTTTTCTCCAAAATAAGACAAAATTAGTGTGTATTAATTGCCATCATTAAATAATCGTTGCATAATATACTAATTATGCACGTTCGTTAGTATCGCTATGCCGAGACAGTGGAGCAGAATTTCAACTTAATTTATAGTTTCCATAACCTGTAATTTATAAACTGCTAGTTTTACAAAATATGTTATGAAGCAAAATTTAATAACATGTAATTATCTACAAAATTTCTTGCAAATTTTGTATGTCTCTAATATTTTAAAAGATATAAGCCATTTCCTGTTTCGGCAAAAACAACATTTAAAACAGAAATACTGTTTATTATATAAAAAATATGTAGCATGATTATTCAGACTTTTTAATATAATATTTGCAATGAGTTTAGTTGCTTAGTTCCGTCATTTTTCCACTTAAAAAATCATAACCTTAAAAATAGTAAAAGTTATAATACATTTTTGTTCGTAATTAGTCAAAAAAATTATAAAATATGAAAACTTGCTAAAATGCTCATTTTTTATTTCGTTTAAACCATTTTGATTTAAACAATATCTAACCATGTTACCCCGATTATACTAAATGCAACACAGGTAAAACAGAAATTTAAAAAAAATTCTGTTTCCTCCCTGGGTCGAACCGGAGACCTTCCGCGTGTTAGGTGGATGTGATAACCACTACACTACGTACACTTGTAACTTTCTAAAGCAGAAGACTCTACCTATTTCCTGTCAGAATCCACCGTCATGTTGGATTTTCCGCCATGTCTGATTTTTATTAATTTTTCTCGTAATTATCACCTTAAACAAATTTCAAAGCTCTAGCTCAATTCGAAGTACCCTAGATTTATGATGACCTATCAGTCAGTCAGTGAGTGCCTGAAATGATGATTTTTGGACACTGGTATCTTGGAAAATATTAGACGTATGAAATTTGAAATATTGCTTCTTTTTGGTAACCTAAACACCCCAGAAAAAATTCAGTCCATTAACACAACTAGCCTCAAAGATAGAAAAGTGCTCGAAATGGTTCGTGTAAATATAGCAGAAAGCGGGCGCGGTCGGTGTGAAGTCGGTCAAAAATAAATGACATACAGGTCGAACGGATAACCTCCTCGTGTGTCGGTTAAAAACTAGTTATTCACGCAAATATTCAGCAGAGTCAATTTTTAGCAACCTATTCTTGATGTTTAACATTTGGCCGCCTAAGTTCTTTTAACTTAAAGCATACATGACCTCTGGCTTTCAACCCAAAGATAAACCGTATATACAGAAAGCCCGAATTTTCTGCAACTTATTTGCAGAATGAACATCGAGGCAAGGACCATACTCGTATACAAAGCTGCATTATTTACAAAAAAAAGCAGCACTTATGCTAGGGTTTGTAAACCAAAGTGCCAGACCATAGGCGCCTGAACTATAACTACCGCGACGTTGCTTCGTCTTCAAGTGATTCCAATGAGCCCTGCAACTATGAGCAAAAATCATATATGTACCTGCATGATCAAATATAATATACTTATTTTGCATCTTACAGTTTGTTTGGTTGGCTCAAGCCCGGTTTATTAAAGCTAAAACCTTTCCCAACCAACTACCATTATGTGGTAATTTGGGAAAAGTTTAACGCACTACAATGCCCCATACACAATGCAGTTTGTTGCATAACAAAACGCAATACAGCTGGTTTCTGGTTACAAGATCAGTCGCAATGTATGTGGGTATGGGCTTACTGTAAATGTGATCTACATGGTCAAGAAGGTTGCCTGCAACGCGCAATAATATAGAAGCAAATTAATTTCCCTAATTATATCCCTTACAAAGAGTTATCTTGGCAAAACATAAAATGGATAATGTCCTATTCTGTAGTAAGCAGCAAGCTCTGGCCTCTAATACTGGTTTTAAAACTTCATTAATTGTTACGCTAATCTAAAGTTGCTTGCATAAAACTTTTGAGTCAGTGTTAAATTCTAATTTAGGTATCAAAAACAAAAAATAGTCAGATTAATATGGTATTAAATTTTTTTGAATAGTATGTAAGCCGATTAACCAGCCACTACAAAACCGTTGAAGCAAAATCCTTTCTTCAATAATTTTGAAATCAAAATGATTCTGTAAATGCACTTCTGTATTGCAGATGGGCATTTAATTTGATAGATTGTTGCTCTTGATATTTTTAAGGCCTGTGGCCAAGTATGGCATGCCGCACTCCTCAACAAACTACCTTCTTACGGCCTTCTTTCCAAACTATGCACTGGATTGGTAGCTTTTTCTCTAACCGGCGCATATCTGTCGTGGTGGACGGTCACTCATCTAACTGCCATCCTATCAATGTTGGCGTACCCCAAGGTTCAGTCCTAGCAGCAATCCTATTTCTTCTTCATATTATTGACCTGCTCTCGTCATCTACTAGTCCCATCCACAGTTACGCTGACGATAGTACTGTTCGTCCGATATTCATTTTCCAGACAAGTCCCTTGATAATAGACGCATGCACGTATGCCATTCCCAAGATCTTCAGTTGATCTTAGACTGGGGTACCAAAAACCTTGTTCAGTGCAACGCCTCTAAAACCCAGTCCTTCTCGATGTCTCGCAAAAAATCCGGAAACGCTTACCCCATCCACAATGGGTTGGACGTAAATAAGTGTTAATAGTTAACAGCTGACCCATCTTTTATATTATTATGATTTTTTAAACCAAAAAATAATAAAATTGTACATGCTAAATATGTATTCCTTTTCCATGTCTGTCCTATTACAATACGGATGGCATAATTATCAACGCAGTATCAAAATATTAAATCGATTTTCCACACAACTACAATGTCGTCTCCACGCCAAAACAATTTTAAACAACAACTATGATAATTCACCTTCAGTGTCCTTCAATGTAATTTACAAATTTGTTGAAATATTTACCTTCAAAATTTGGTCTAAAGATGAACTGAACAAGGTTCAAAACTTCATTCAAATTGATCTCTTATTTGGAAACCTGGAAGATCTTTGCACTGAGCCCAGACGAACGATTGTTTTATTTCGTAAATGTTTATATTTTTAGGCTCACCGCGTATAAAGTCATAGTCACTATAGCTCAGAGGCACCATACCATCAAGTAATAGGGAATATGAACCCAAATAATTCTGAATTTTTTTTTATATTCTCTACATAAAATAAATGTTTATGGCGGTTGCTGTTATTCATTTATTTTGGTCTCTATAACAAAAAAAAAGGATTTAAAACTGTAAATTTTCGCGCGAATTTCGAAACTTGTAAAACGTGATCCCATTGGCTGTGCGTGAAAATTAAACCTATGACTCGTCATGAGTGTATGGCGAATTCCAGTGTTGTAGAGTTATCGACAACTCAATAAAAATGGTATTTAATGCGTAACTCATCCAATGAAATATCCCTGCACTTAAAGTAGAAGGTTCCTAAAATCTTATTCATGTATAGTTCAAGCCGGAATCGGTCCAGGAATATACAGGGTGTCTGGAAAAGGTCTGTACAAAATGCTGCCACGTATTCGTGAGACTAAAATAAGACGATTTAACCCTACTTACCTATATCCAAAAGTGTATCGTTAGGGAGATACAGAGCCCCAAAGGGGTACTTAACGATTTACTTTTTTGGCTCTAACTTTTGAACCGACTTGTATAATTTAATGAAATTTTAATATTTTATGTTGGCCATAAAGACTCATACAACCATACTACAGTAGATGTTTGGCATCGTCAGGGAAGTCAGGAACGGACTTGCAAACACACTCGTTGGGCCAAATTTTTGACAGGTATCATTTTACAGAGCTCAAAACTGATTTTTTAAATACTTTGGTCATTCCTCTTTAAAAAAGGTACTCTACATTTGTTTCGATAAAATTAGCCGTTTTCGAAAAAATTAAGGTTTTGTATAACACGTTATTGAAATAATACTACAATACTACAATAAAACACCAGTCGTTTTTATTTCGTTAACAATGTGTTATTGACAGGTAAAAGTTAAATCATAAAAAGTACTTAAAACTGAATCTTTTTGATATGTCAGAAATCGCTTAAACAGAAAAATGTTAAAAATGTGAAAGCTCTCCTTCTTCTTGTTTACTTGAGCAGATTTTCGAAGTGGGCGCCCTGTACCTCTATACATTTTCTTATCCGACAGATGTTTTGTTGTTGTACTTGAAACAACATTTCAGGATTGTCTCGAATTTCGTTGCAATGGTGTGTTATTCTTTCTATCAGGTTTTCCCTGGTGTGAACTGGCGTTGAATATACAAGCCTTTTTAAATTTCCCCACAAGAGGAAATCTAAAGGAGTCATGTCGGGCGACCTCGGTGGCCATACAATAGGCCCACCTCTAGCCATCTATCACCAAAAGTATTTGATAAGTGCTGACGAACTGAATTGCTAAAATGGGGCAGTGCACCGTCGTGCATAAACCACATCTGATTTCTAATTTCTAAGGGCACATTTTCTAATAAACCGTTTAAGTTTTGTTGCAAGAATTGCAAATAGATGGCACCATTTAATCTGTCTTCAATAAAGAACGGTCCAATGAGATGATTCCCGATAATCCCCGCCCACACGTTAACCATAAATCTTTGTTGATGCTTTGTCTGTTCTATTGCATGGGGATTTTCTTCATGCCAGATATGCAAATTATGGCAATTTATTACACCGTCTGGGGTGAAACCGGCTTCGTCCGTGAACAAAACAATACTAGTAAAATTTGGATTTTGCCTAAATCGTTAAGAAAACCAATTTGCGTAATTGACTCTTGCAGGATAATCAGCGGGAGACATGGCATGTACCTTTTGGACGTGATACGGATGTAGCAGTTGTTCTCGAAGGGTCTCATGAACAACCCACTTTGTCGCATGAACTTGAACCGACAACTTTCTTACACTATTAGAGGGATTTTCAGCAATCTCATCCAGAATTTCCTCCTCTAACTGAGAGTGTCTTGCTCTTCTTGGAGGCCCTTCTCCACCACGGCGCGGCAAAAAACTTCCTAAAATGGATTAGCAAAAGATTCGCTATTTTTAGCATTTTTTTTTATTTCACTTGACTTTTTACCTGTTTCTCTTAAGCTACGGTCCACCCTTTCAAAAGTCTTCGGTGCATTAAACGTCGATTTGGAAATGTACCAGAATAAATTCTTCTTGCCTCCACACAATTGCCAAGTGCTTGTCCATAAATTAGATGCATGTCAGCATATTCGCTATAGGAATAATGCTCCATTACTTAATTCTTGTATAATCAGTCAGACAATTTTGAAAAGTGTTGTCAATAACACATTGTTAACGAAATAAAAACGACTGATGTTTTATTGTAGTATTCTGATAAAATTATTTCAATAACGTGTTATACAAAAACTTAATTTTTTCGAAAACGGCTAATTTTATCCAAACAAATGTAGAGTACCTTTTTCAAAGAGGAATGACCAAAGTATTTAAAAAATCAGTTTTCAGCTCTGTAAAATGGTACCTATAAAAAATTTGGCCCAAAGAGTGTGGTGGCAAGTCCGTTCCTGACTTCCCTGACGATGTCAAATATCTACTGTAGTATGGTTGTATGAGTCTTTATGGCCAACATAAAATATTAAAATTTCATTAAATTATACAAGTCGGTTCAAAAGTTAGAGCCAAAAAAGTAAATCGTTAAGTACCCCTTTGGAGCTCTGTGTCTCCCTAACGAAACACTTTTGGATAGAGGTAAGTTGGGTTAAATCGTCTTATTTTAGCCTCACGAATACGTGGCAGCATTTTGTACAGACCTTTTCCAGACACCCTGTATATCATATCATCTTAATAATTTCGAGTAAATAAACTGCTATTCTTTATTTTCATGGCAATCTTCGAAAATTCAAAATTTTTCAAATTTTAGATGTCCCGGAAACAAATAAACCTATTTATTTATAACTTTACCGAAAAATAAGCGACTTAAATTGGTGGGAGGTATTCTTAGATAATTAACGGATAAAATAATCCCAAAACGAATCACTAAATAGGGTAAATAGTGTGGAATAATGTCGGTTAAAAATAGGATTTGTCGGAAAAAATCAAGAAAATCCGAATTTTACCCCTTTAATACGCGCCTAGATGACCCATTCGATATTCATTTTAAAGTGTGATTATCCCTTTATAAGATGGTGCTGAAAAATTGGGAAAAAATTAGATAGGAAAAACTACAGAATGATTCAAATGTTCCGATGTCGTGGGCAAAAAAAGTTCAAAAATCGAAATTTAACCAGCCATTGCTGCCTTCCTATAGAGAATGAAGAAACTAAAAATTATGGATGTCATATTCTTTGGCGGGCTCTTTCCGATGACGTATATGGGATTTTAATTTGAACCATTTTGACCCCGCAAAAAATTGAAAACCGTGAAATATTTGGGTCAAAAATCTAAATTTCCAGATTTTGCAAATATTTCCATTTTCCAGTGATTTTAGGTTTAGGTAAATGTATTGCAAAAAAGTATTTGAGATTTTAAAGTTTCACTTATGAGTCCGTTTTTCGATCTGACGTTCTGTTTTCGAGTTATTAGGTATCAAAGAGGGGTCTGGAAATGGCATTTTTCGACCTAAAAAAATTCAAAAGAATTACTTGCCATTTTCTCATCCTCACCAGTTTCAGTGGAATTCTGAAGCTCCGGGTCCCCTACAATCTCCGAAAATTTACATCGATTTAATTCACATTTGCGACCTGTACCCGATTTCAACGGAAATCTCGACTTTGACGTTTAATAGCTCCGAAACGAAACATCCTGTATAACTGATTTTTGTACCGAAGCTAGTTGAGCTATTCCTCTGTCAACCCAAAAAATTCGATTTCTCTCACTCTGACTGTTTCCGAGAAAATCAAACCTGTTCGACATTAAGTTAAGCTTTACTTACGTCACTTTTCACCAAGGACAAACGACTGCTTTTTAAATTGTAATAAGTTATACCGAAAAGTAAACATTTTTTGTAGCTAAATTATCCTAGTAATTTTCTTCAAAATATTTTTTTTTGTGTTTGCAATGACTTCCTTAAACGATGTATGCAATAAAGAAAAATATGTGCCTATTCCTTATTGCTTTAGTGCATTCCAACCGTCACTTAAAATTTGCTGCAACTTAGTAAAAAACAAAATGTCATATTATTTTTGTTTATCACTTTGCATCAACTACGTACGATGATTCAGCAATCAGTCATGAGCAGACATAATTTAGCAGGAGAAATAAACATAATTGACTGTTCTTCCAACGAGATTCTAAATTTTTTTACAGAACGGGAATTAACTTATTGTTGCTGATTTCACAGAACTTTTATAAAGTGTATAAGCTTATAAACCCACTGTAAAATCCATGGTGCAAAGTAATAATTTTTTTGGAATTGTTTTTTAATACATAAATTCATAACAGTTTTAATAAAGAAAAATAAATGGTAAAATAAAAAAGAAAGCTTTAAGGTAAATTTGTGAACAAAATATTTCTGAATAGATTGGTTCAGTAAATGCCTTTTCATTTTTTAATAAATGGCCATCCTACTCGCCATCTTTCAAAAAACCAAAATGGAAAGTCAAGAAATCTACACTCGGGTATGTAGAACAAGTATGCTTGACTTAAACCATGTTTGGACATGACATGAGTCGAGTACATGGGACACTTTAAAGTGCAAGGATCTAAGGCACGCGACTACGTCAGCAGAAGCCCCGGGTTTAACCCCATTGGTTTAAGTACTTTTTTGTTGCACGAAAATAGCTTAGAAACCATTTTTTTAACATCTGTTTATTATGCCTAAAGTTGTAACGACTATCATTGGGTTTTTTTTAGATTTTTAAATTAAGGATGTACTTTAAGGAATAGAAGAGCGTTTTTAAAACAGCATACAGGTGACGTATTGGAGCCAAGAAATTATATCTTATTTTGCTCAAAACTTCCTTTATCATTTGCCAAAGTTTTGCAAAATATTTTTTATACCTTATTTTACCCCCTGCACTAATAACCCAACTTTTTGATGTGTGTACCTGCTCAGAACGCGCCTGAGAATAGAACAAAAGGTAGATGCAGACAATAAAGTTGTTTGTATCGCTCTCGTAGGTGCTTTCAAATTGGTGTAAGTATTATGTTACCTAAAATGTACTATATTTAGGAAGTCCAGTTCTGCATACCTCAGATAAATAATTAACTATATAAAGTAAATACCTATCAGCAAATGATAAATAAGCCACTAGTAACAATTGTTTTGTGTATTTAACAGAAGTTTATGTAAGTAAGTACCTATCATAGTATGGATAATTTTAATAAATAAAAGGAATATAAATATTATTGTGACAAGATTTCCAGCATGTTAGTGCAGGACGTTGATAAAGTGTCGAGTATAGTGCGTGTATGTGAGTGGGAGGGGAGGGTTGACTGACGAGATGAGAAGTTCAAAATTTAGAGATTGCTTGCATTTTTAGTTGCAAAGAACGAAAATCTTTAGTCAAGCGCGGGTCGGGCTTGCAAGTAATGTATTTCTTTCCAACGCTACCTTACGCAGTGATATTATGTTTATGAAAAGCGAATCGCTAGGATATATCCGAGTAAAACGTGAGATAAATTGAAAAAGTAAGCTTAGGGGGTTTGTTAAAAAGTGTAAAAATCTTCGTTGTTTAAATATCTACAGGCTTGTTATTAGGGTAACTTGGAAGGTAAAATTATGGTCGTAGATAAGACAATAAAGGGGTGCGATAAGATTGTGTATTTATAATAAGTTTAAAAGAATTGACTTTGGGGGATTCTTGGTTAATTTGTTTAATCAAGGTTATGAACAGTACAAAATACAGCTGTATTACGTACATGTCATAATAAAATGAAAAGCTTTGAGAGTTTAAGTTAAGTAAATTTCCTTTTCGTAGTTGCAGAACGGCATGCAGCTAACTATTTAGAAATAAATTTGCGATTTAAAGAAATCTACAATTATTCTACCCTTTAAAATGGTAGCTCATTTGCAATACCATTGTTTTACTGAAAAAATGTCTAAAATACACAAATATCCGGCTATTTATATTTTCTTTTTTTGTTTTAGATCCACGCAAATATGGCGCTATTCACTGCCCTTGCAGTGCTCGGAACGCTTATTCTTTTATTTGTTCTTTTCTCCAAATGGCGTTACCAGTACTGGACTAGAAACGGAACGACGCAGTTAAACCCGGAACTAATATTCGGAGACTTTAAGCCAATTATCAAAGGACGTATTTCCGTACAAGACTTTTTTGTGGACGTTTACAAAGAAGCTAAATCCAAGGGTTTAAAGCAGGTTGGATTATACAACTTTTTGTCTCCACAGTTGCTTGTCGTGGATGTAAACCTCATCAAACGTATATTTTTAAAAGATTTTGAATATTTTCCTGGTCACGGTAGCGGTTTTGGATTTTATCATCACGAAAGCGAACCCATCACTGAACATTTATTTAATTTAGACGGAGAAAAGTGGAAGAAACTTAGAGCTAAGATGACACCTACGTTTACCACAGGTAAATTTCACATAAATATTGAAACTCTTTTTTGTGTGTATCGCCAAAGGTAAAGCTGTCTAAGTATGTTACATGAGTATCGAATTCCAGTAGAAAATAATACCTATTACCGTACCGTTAGGTACACATTATTCCCAGTATGATAGTCGTATATCCCTTGCATATATTTTTTTTTCGAAAGTGTACCTACAGGAAATTCCTGAACCTAAAAATTTAAATCTCTATTTTTCCAATAGCCAGGTGAAGAATGTCACCTTTCATTTGAAATTTTCCTAATTTTGCTTCATCGCATCATCTATTTATTTACTTTTTAACGTTTGTTTAATAAAAATTATCACATTTTGGTACAAATTCGTAGTTCCTATTAGTCCAATCTTATTCTTTAATTCTTTTTGTGAATGTGTTTTTCAGGTTCGGCTGAAATGACGTCCAAGCGCTTTTTATTGAAATTTTAAATAATATCCACGGCAGGGAGAAATATTTTGGGGACATCTACATTTGTCTTAAATAAAGCCTAAGTACTACCGTACCGAGGACGTCTAAAGAGAAAGGAAATGTAATTTATTTACACGGGATTTAAAGGATTAAATACTAGGAAGGAAAAATAAATATGCTGGCAACTTATTAGTTCTTCCACGCAAATCCCGTGAAAGTTCGAGTACCTGTAAAAAAGAGACAAATACTCAACAGTGCCGTTACAGCGAAAAGAGGGTTTTCTATTGAGGACTGGGTCATTAATAAGTCGAATGGCTTCCCAGATCTGCGAACTGTATTCTAGGTTAGGTTTGTTATTTGGAAATCAGAGAGTGTTTAAGTTGGCTGGGGAGAATTATTTTCGGGCTCTGATGTAAAAACCAAGCATGTTAGCTGCTGATGTGACTATTAAAGCAATGTGTTTGAGCCAGCTGAAATCATGTTTGAAAACGATGTCAGCAGGATCGTTTCTTTGTTCTGTAGGAACTGGCCATTCATGTGCATGGGATAGGTATTTCTGATTCGAGACTTGTTTGGAAAAATAAATGTTGGCGAGTAGAATGCTCTTGTCAGAGTAACTGATGATGGGATTGGTAGGTGAAGAGAGCAGGTCATTAATGTGAAATCGAAGAAGGGTTGGTGCTAAAGTAATATCACTAAATTTGTGTATTATTGAAAATACTAAAACTAATGTAACTTACGGTAGTTTATAAAGTGAACATTTCTAAAACCACCGTTTTCGGTAATAGAAATTTTGGGATTAGTATTGCCTTGATTTTGTCTCCGCTGCCTTGCTTCCTTTTTGTTCTCTTTGCAACTTTGCAAATTATAGCCCAAATACCTAAAATTGAAAGAACAGCACTTAGTTATACAATTGCGGCTAGGTCCGTTTTTAACCGTACTGAAAATGTTGAAGTTTGTCAAACTGCTGATAGATAATTTGCAACTCACTTGATTTAGGTAAATTTAATAAGGAATATGCACATATTTTTCTTATTGCATAAATCCTTTAAGGAAGTCATTACAATCCCAAAAAAAAATATTTTGAAGAAAATTACTAGGATAACTAAGCTACAAAAAAATGTTTACTTTTCGGTATAATTTATTACAATTTAAAAAGCAGCCATTTGTCCTTAGTGAAAAGTGACGTCAGGAGATCAGCAGAAATCTATAGGTTAACGTAAAACTTAACTTAAAGTCGAACAGGTTTGATTTTCTCGGAAACAGTCAGAGATAGAGAAATCGAAGTTTCGTTTCGTAGCTATTAAACGTCAAAGTCGAAATTTCCGCGATTTCCGTTGAAATCGGGTACAGGTCGCAAATGTGAATTAAATCGATGCAAATTTTCGAAGATTGTAGGGGATGCGGATCTTCAGAACTCCACTGAAACTGGTGAGGACCAGAAAATGGCAAGTATTTCTTTTGAATTTTTTTAGGTCGAAAATTGCCATTTCCAGACCCCTATTTGATACCTAATAACTCGAAAATAAAACGTCAGATCGAAAAACGGACTCATAGGTGAAACTTTAAAATCTCAAACACTTCTTTTGCAATACATTTACCCAAACCTAAAATCACTGGAAAATGGAAATATTTGGAAAAAACTGTAAATTTAGATTTTTAACCCAAATAGTTCACGGTTTTTAATTTTTTGTGGGGTCCAAATGGTTCAAATTAAAGTCCCATATACGTCATCTGAAAGAGCTCGTCGAAGTATATGATATCCATATTTTTTAGTTTCTTCATTCTCTATAGGAAGGGAGCAATCGCTGATTAAATTTCGATTTTTTAACTTTTTTTGCCCTCGACATCGGAACATTTGAATCACTCTGTATTTTTTCCTATCCAGATTTTCCCAATTTTTCAGCACTATCTTATAAAGGGATAATCATACTTTAAAATGAATACCGAATGGGTCATCCAGGAGCGTCTTTAAGGGGTAAAATTAGGATTTTCTTGATTTTTTCCGACAAATCCTATTTTTAATCCAAATTATTCTACACTATTTACCCTATTTAGTGATTATTTTTGGGTTTATTTTAGCCGTTAATTATCTAGGAATACCTCCCGCTAATTTAAATCGCTTATTTTTTCGGTAAAGTTATAAATCAATAGGTTTATTTGCATCGGGGACATCTAAAATTTGAAAATTTGTGAATTTTCGAAGATTGTCATGAAAATAAAGAATTGCAGTTTATTTACTCGAAATTATTAAGATGATATGTCAAAATTTCGCAGAAATGCCAATTTTTGTTTCAAAATTGAAAGGTTCCTGGACCGATTTCGGCTTGAAGTATACATGAATAAGATTTTAGGAACCTTCTACTTTAAGTGCAGGGATATTTCATTGGATGAGGTGTGCATTAAATACCATTTTTATTGAGTTGTCGATGACTATACAACACTGGAATGCGCCATATACTCATGATGAGTCATAAGTTCAGTTTTAACGACACAGCCAATGGGATCACGTTTTACAAGTTTCGAAATTCGCGCGAAAATTTGCAGTTTTAAATCCTTTTTTGTTGTTAATAAGACCAAAATAAATGAATAACAGCAACCGCCATAAATATAATTTATGTAGAGAATATAAAAAAAAATATTTCAGATTTATTTGGGTTACATGCATATCGCATTGCATATTGCATCAAATACTTAAGAATATTGTGAACACTATGATTTTTAATAACTAGCATTAGTAGCAGTAGCTAGTTACAGCAAACACAAATCATCTCCACTCTGTTTACGTATAAAATATCCTGCATCTATCATATTTATAAATTTAGTTACAAAGTGAGTTTTTAGGTAAGATGAAGATGATGTTTGAAACTCTACTCGAAAAGGCAGATGTTCTTAAAAAAGTAGTGGCGCAGCATGCTGAAGCTGGAAAGGAACTACACATTAGAGAAACGTTGGCCAGATTCGGTACAGATGTTATTGGTAGCGTTGCTCTTGGAATTGAAAATAACTCACTGGAAGAACCTAAAAACAAATTTAGGTATGTAAATACAAATATAAACTAAAGAAATTTACTTCCAAATATTTTTTTATTAAGAAATTGTTAACGGTGTAAACAGGAACCTTTTTAGTGTTTTATACAGCTGGTTCACTAAAATTTATTTCTTTAGCCTGAAAGTCAAAGAAAAAATAAAAAAAAAACTATGACTTTTTTATATCATTTTTGGGTAGAGAATTGCCTAAATATTATTCAATTTATGTTTTAAAATTAGGTTGACTTAAATGTATATCCACGTTTGTGTCATGCCAAAATTAGGATTCCTCAAAAAATGTTTCCGTTACATACAAATGAATAAATTTTTGTTTTCCACCATGATATTTCAGGTTTGAAAAATTTCAGTATCAAAACCGATAAAGTAAATTTTTCCTAATTACCAGTAAAACATATAAGTGACCGCTATTAACCTTGTGATAATTTTACCAAGAGTAGCTGACGGTTTTGCTTTTTAGGGAGATTGGGCACATGGCACTTCAGGCCAATTTACTAAGATTTTTAGCAGAAGAATGTCTGCCACCTAAATTACTAGGTGCGTTGGGATACAAGTCATTGCCTAAAATGGTTTCATCTTATTTTACTGGTAAGCATTTTCCTTTTATTTTATAGAAAGTACATTAAATTCACTGGAGCCGGTCGAAATAGGAGAAAAACATCGAGATTTTAATATTAAGTCGGTAATATAAGCTCTGTTCGTAGAGGAATCACAAACCGATCAGCGCCAATCAAAGTTTAGATATTTGGTAACGTGACAGTTTGCCGACTGGTTTCCAGTAATTTCATTGGCTCTGACTGGTTTGTGACTCTTGTGCGAACAGGGCTATAATGTGCTGGAATTTCATAATATATATTAACGTTCAGATTATCAAAAGAAAACAAATGTATGATAAATCAAAAAAATCAGAAAGTTGGCTGTTGGCGTATCTCTTATAATGTACTAGATGTGATAATAATTAATTATTATTAAAATAAATTTTTAGAAGTCGTATCAGAAAGTATCAAGTACAGAGAAAGCACTAATGTTCAAAGAAAAGATTTTATGCAACTATTGCTACAGTTGAAGAACCAAAGTGGCGGTAAGTACAAAAAATTTTTGTTTGTAAAGTTGAAATACAGCAGTGGCGGCTGGTTAGTTGGCGGCAGTTTCAACCCGAGTAAAATTTTATCTATACAGTATACAATTTTAGTTGCAATATGCCATCTAAAATCCGCGTTTTTTATATTTCTTAAGGGGTTATATACAGTTAGGAGGCCTAAAAAAAGCGATTTTTCAAGAATTTTTCCTGAGAAGACGTTTAAATTTATTAATGTGAAAATTTGTACACATATTATGGTAACTTTTAACTGCATTTTAAGATTTTTGTATTTGTAAAAATAATAATTTTGAAAGCTGCTATAGCTGATCTCCAGGAGTTCCTCTCAAAAAAGGCATCTTGCGGTGACCACGATATCTCTGGACTGAATCATCGAAAATGAAAAAACCAAACAGATTTCGTTAAAGTAATGTATAATAATTAATCGAAGGAATAAGCAAAATAATTTTTTTTGACAAAATGGCGGCTTCTCAGAAAAAAAAATCAATTTTTGGCCAAAATTTTGACCTTAAAGTGTTTATATAAAAAAAATATTTATCGGTGAGACAAAACCGTCGATTAATTACTAAAAAATATACTTAAGAAGCTTGTGTTAAAATTTGAGACAGATCGGTTCAGCCGTTTCCGAGGAATCTTGGTCACCGACTTTAAAAACACAGTTTTGAGAAAAACGCGTTTAAAGTTTCAAAAGCACGATACATAGTGTGCAATCGCTCTGACACGTCTTTACAAATAATATGCGTGTAACTTCGAAAATAATCGCCGGATTGCCTTGAAATTTTCTGTGTGTGTACTGGAATATATGTACATTACGAAAATGAAATTAAAAAAAAATCAATTTTTTGAAAATTCTAACTGTATGTAACCCCTTAAGTACCATTAGTAAAGTAATGTGTATGTATTATACAGGGTGTTATGAAATTCACTGCATATATTGAAACTGGTAAATTCTGATTTTAATTCAGATTGGAGAAAAATAGTCATAAATGGCGCTTCGCGATAATAAGCTAGGTGTTGCCCCTCAAATTTTTTTTTATAATCACTGCACACCACTGGAAATAAAACACATGGCCATATAAAGAACAAAAGAACAGAGAGCTAGGTTGTTGTGTTGCCAGGTCTCTTAACAATATTTCTATGTAACAAGTTTCAAGAAATAATATTTTTAATACATTACCTTTAAAGAATGAAATCCTACCAACTCTTCCAAAATTTTCAATTTAAAAATGTTAAAATACTGCCTATAACACAAATTTCATAAAATTCACTAGAGAAAAGCTGTTTAAACCAAAATAAATACCTCAACTTTAACTAAGCCCCCAGCACTAATTTAAAATGCACATCACTGAGCGACGATACGATATTTTGTTAATATTAAACGGCTTTAACTTATGTTAGTGTTCAACGGCTTTAACTTTTTCTTTCACAAATTAAGAAATAAATAGCAAAAATAATCTAAAAGTTAATATTAAACTGATCAATATGGATCCATCCAATCGGAGCCACTCTAGCGGACTGAATTAGGATAGCAGAATGGGGTCAACAACCCTTTAGCTTCGCTTCAGCTACATCAAGATCTACTACCTACTTTACTGCTTAGGCAACTATACAAACACGCGTGCATATTATCAATATTTTTTCTAAAGCAGTCCCTACACGATCATTATTACTGTCGGTATTCCACACAACAATAATACTGTCAGTATTATAAAAATATTAAAATATTCGAATAATCTTCATTAGTTTGCTTGAATTTACTTCATTCAATCATTCTATACCCCGCACCATCAATATTAGTGACAATATGTTTTAATACTGACAGTAATAATGATCGTGTAGGGTTTGCCTTAGAACTAGAAGGTAGTTTTAAATAATAATGTAACTTTTTGTTTTGCTACCTAGAAAAATAATGCTCTTCGTCGATCCGTTGTTAACTACTCTATTGTTTGTTTTTATTTAGTTTGTGTGTAATAGTGCAAGAAAGCGATTTATGTAGATACCTACATCTCGACTTTAGAAAAACTCATTTAGAGGGTCTTTTCAAAAAAAATCTGTAACTTACGATACTTTTGTTGGCAAAAGAGCGAATAACAACTTTCTGAACGTGCTGTATAAAACAGGTTGGGTTGGGTTAACCTTTTTTTAGCACAATTTAAGCTAGTAGGAATAATTCTCATCTCATTAATAAAGTAAAATAGGTTAAGCCATAATTCGTTGTGTTGCTCGTTCTGGTTAGGTACAATTTCAATCGATTTCACGAGTGGTCCATATTTTCCCATATTAAATAAAAAAAATTGCTATTAAATTAAAATAGGTACCTACATATCTTTGGTAAAATGCGTTTGTGGAATTAAAAATACTTTGGACTATTTAAAACTAATAAAAAATGTGATGTCAAGATAATATTTAAGTTTGGCGATGTCTCGGCTGGAACATTTGTTTTTTCTTTATAATATTACAGTTTATGACGTCAAGCTCTTTAGAAACGTCGGCTACGGGGGTGGTTTAGGGTATTTTTTAAAATAAAAAAGTGTGCGATTTGAGGGAGAAAAGTATTGGGTAGGTCTGTAGACTAACCCAGGAGTCACTCATTCAAATATATGCAGTGAATTTCATAACGTGAATAAAACAAAGCTTTGTATTAAGTGCAAATTGTTTAAAATTTATTAGCAAATCGCTTTCGACCTTATAGGTCATCATCTGTGCTTCTTATCCGTATGCAAGTCAAAAATTCATTTGAACAAACAACAGTAGAATATTTTAAAATATTTTTCACATCACAATTAAAATCAAACCATCATATTACAAAACAATTTGAAATTAGGCTTACACAGTGACATTTTTGATGGGGTAAAATTTGATAAAAGACCATGATCTAAATATATAGATAATTATATTATTGGTTGTAAGAATACAATGTAGATATCATATATGTATGTAATGAAAAAAGTATTTTTGAAATGTGGTGTCCATTATGGGTTGGGAGGGGGCCCTATGGTCCGCTGTGAAACAATGCCCGGTATAATACAGTTAACCACCGAAAATGAAACGTAGTTGTTCTACCTAACTTTTCATGATACTTTTAATAGTTGATGTCTATATTTTTAATATACTGAATTTTTTAGACGGGAATTTTACGAATCAAGATATCATAACTGAAGCCTACATATTCTATCTTGCTGGATTTGAAACATCTTCCACCGCGACTACATTTGCTTTTCTAGAACTTTCTAAAAATCAAGATGTCCAGGATAAACTACGTCAAGAAATTCACGATGTCCTAGAAAAACATGACGGTAAACTTAGCTATGACGCTCTTATGGAAATGAATTATTTGGATAAAGTTATGCATGGTAATTTTCTTGAATTTTTAATGGCTAGATGTTCCTTTAATTTTGAACTAGATAAACAGGTCAAAGAAGGCTAAGACTAAACCTGTTTTTATTATGTCTTTGATATCTAGGTTCGTGTTTTTGTTGTTCTAAGATTCTTTTGTATCTGTTTTAGAATCTCTGAGGAAATATCCGCCGGTAACTAATATTCTAAGAGAGTGTGCCAAACGATACAAAATACCTGATAGTGATGTTGTTATAGAAAAAGGTAAACAATGCAACCATTAGTTTAGCAAGGATTCATCTTTGAGAAATTTGTGGTTTCTAAATAATTGTAAAAACTTAAAAATGTTTTTTTCTTGTTGAAAAGATATTGCATCTAAGAGACGGCGGCGTTACAAGAATGTTCATTTTACGATTCTCTATAGAGGGGAAGTGGGACTTGACGCTCTGAGAATTCGGAGCACGCTTGATGCATTTTTTTGAAACTCCGAGCGCATCCTGCCGCTTTCGAAATGGGACGGAGTACGGACTCTATAGAGCGTTGCGAGTGTGCAGCAAACATAACCTAATTTTCACTATTCGACTTAAAACGAAATGCGCAATGTTAAAACAATTCTTTTAAAAATTCATCATAATATATTTTATAATCTGTAGTAGTCAGTTAATAAATAAATTTAGAAAGGCTTTTATTAAACGTAAAATCTTATGTAGCAACAGTTTTGGAAAAATTTCGTATGGAAAATGAAAAGAGATAGTCCAATGATAAGTTATAATAAAAAATATACAGAGGAAATCTGAAGGTCATTTTCCATATAGAAAAGCCATAGGAAGTTTTTGTATCTATGTATCTATGTAATAAAAGAATGACAGATATTGCTTACTCAGTAAATAATGGAAGCCGAAGTTTAAAAAATCCTTTAGTATATTAAGCAATGTGAAAAGGATTAGGCGACATTTAGCATATACAAAAAATGATGGTATTACGTACCTATAGTAAGAATACTTAGGACATAAACATAATAAACAAATTTGAATCAACTGACACAAGAAAATATTTTGACAATAACAGAAACAGAATTTCTGAGGTTATGTTGTATTCTCACTTCGCATCGTGTTCAAGTTGCCTTATTCTGGTATGCTAGCGGTATAAGTTCTCCATACTCGCTCCACTCGCTCTGTCGAGCGTCAACTCAAGCTCCCCAAGAATGTTCTAACTAGATAAACGGATGACAGAGGGCCAATATTTCCACTATTTTAAACTAAAATTTAACCTTCATAATTTTATTCAATTAAGGTAGCCGATACTTCATGAAAATCCCTTTTAAACACTAAGTTATTATCGTGATGTAGTCTTATAATTTCCACTATTTAAATAATGGATTATAACGTTACGTCGTGTTATTAGTGATAATATTTTAGACATTGTTCAATATTAGTCAACCGACGTGTTACCTTCATATAACTATTTACCCCTTTTCTAGGAACAAGAGTTTATATTCCAGCATGGGGCATTCATATGGACCCAGAATATTACCCCAACCCAGAAAAATTTAACCCAGATAACTTTAGCCCCGAAGCTAAAGCGAAAAGGCCTGACTTCACATTCCTACCGTTTGGCGAAGGACCCAGAATGTGTATAGGTAATGTACAAACTTACTATTAGTAAACAAGTTAACAAAGTATACTTACCTGGTACACAAAACTACGACATCGATTACTATAAAATTATTATTTATGGAATAATTCCTACATATTATTGATCCTATATTTGTCTCCAGTCGCGAGTTGGTTATATAGTCAGTCGGGTGTATATCAAACCATAAGCTTGTCAGTAAGGTCTTGTGTTAAACAAGTTCAAACCTAAACTAATAACATTTAGAGATTTCAGAAATTTTAGCTATCCCCGTTTTTGCCTAGATTTGCTATCGAGGCCGTGGCTTGACATTGTCTATGAGGCAGACAGAAATATAAGTTTCAGATATTTTCAAGTTTAATTATTGGTTTATTTGATCGACATGCCCCAACAAGAACGGTTGTACTAAACCAACCAAGAGCCCTGGGTTACGGACGGCATTAGGCGATTGATGAAGCGGATAGAGCTCATTCCAGATTTAAATTGACCTGGTTGGGTAATGACTAGGATGAATATAAACGACTAAGAAATTTAACTAGTCGGCTGCATTAGAAGAGAAAACAAATCCCATATTGAGGGTAGTTAGGGAGAACATCGGAAGAAGGCTTTGGAATACCCTGCGTGATATGACTGTACGACACAGCAGTCAGAATGAAATACCGGAGAATCTGAAGAATGTTGAGAACATAAATAGGTCTTCGCTTCTGTATTTCAGGAGAATGACTGCCAACGAATGGTAGATTTCTATCGGAACCAGAGTCATTCGGAAAATTCTTTCCGACTAAGAATGGCGAACGAGGGGGAGGTTACTTCTGTGCTATGCGTCATAAAATCCAATGATTGTGGTGCGTACAATCTCTCCTTCACAATGCTAAAGTACTGCTGTCCTTTTTTGCTGAAATTCCTGACACACCTTATAAATGTGTGTCCGGAACCTGGCTATTTCCCTATGGCTTGGAAGTTGTCACTTGTTAGACCATTACCTAAGAATAATGAGCCAGTTTAGTAACATGTCGTTTAAATGAATCAAAAGTATGTGAGAAGAAGTCAACGCTTATTTTATTTCCACTGGCTGCAATTCCTGACATATTGGTGAGAAAGCGCCGTAATTGCAGCGATGAAATGGTACTGCAAACAGTTCAGTAGCTCTGGTCTGTCTAACGGGTGCTCTTAAGCCATCCTGCCATAGCAGATCTGGACAATCAAGATTACCGTTTATTAGTTTAAACAGGAAGTAGACATCAGCTTTTTTCCTCCTGTACTCTAATTTATCTAACCCCAGGTGGGTTCTGGCCTCATCGTAATTATAAAAAGTAATCGGGAATTTTATCTTAAAAGATGCCATTTTAATATATTTATTCTGATATTCGACTTATATACATATATTGGTTGTCTGATACCATATTCATCTATTCTCCCTAGTTTAGAACGACCAATTTAGCATTTATAAAAATAAATAGTCCTAACTTGATCAAAATTTACCGTTAGGATAGTTTAAAATTAATATGGTATCGGACAACCAATATAATATGCATATAAGCCGAAAATGGAATCCTTGATGACCTGCGGCCGATAAGCTTACGGGGGGTCGTGTCCAAGATATTGGAGAGAATTATCTAAAGACAGGTTGGGAAGTACTGTACCTTAAATTCTATTATTCCCAAATCTCAATCTGGGTTTCAAAGGGGTCACGGTATTGTTGCGGCCTTGTCTGGTGTCCTGGATGCCACTGTCGGGGTCTTGGACGATGGTCGTGTTTCGAGGCTAATCCTCTTAGACTTTTCCAAGGCCTTTGACACGATTAATCATTCCCTCCTTTGTACAAAACGAACGCATTATGGCTTTGACGGGTTGTCTGTGGGATTTTTTTGTTCCACTTGTCCGATCGGCCTCAAGGGGTAGTACTGGATGGGAAAGTTTCTGGTTCGCTTTCAGTCACGTCTGAGGTTCCACAGGGGTCTCTTCTGGGACCTCTGTTGTTTATGATATATTCGGCGGAAATAATTTGTGGTATAACGGTTTGCTTTTATCGGGTGTACGCAGACGACATGCAGATTGGTTTCAGTTTCGTGGCACATGAACATCATGTGTTGATTATTTTATTTATTTCCAATGAATTTAATGTCACAGAGCTCATTTTACGTTTAGAAGCGTCATTTTGTAGGATTCTCTGTGTTGCGTCACGGGTATTACGCGCTTGTTTAAAAATCACACTCTTGAACGGATCTATTATGATTTTGTATTCATTGTAGTACCTCTTTAAACTCTGTACCATCTCTTTTTCTCATATTAACTGCCCAATCTTTAAGTATCAATGCCAGTTCTTCCACTGTACGATTTTCATTTAATGTGTATTTCCGCGTACTGCAAAACTCCATAAATATTTTCCATGTATACATCTTACTGCTAACAGTATTTTTTGGTGCATTTACTTCAGTAATTTTGTCGATTGAAGCACTGATTTGTTCACTAAATCTTGACGAAAGTGATGACATTTTAAATTGTTACCATTACAGAATTGTCAAAAAAAAATTCCATGGTAACGTATGATGGCATAAGGTATAACTACCCATGGGCTGTTATTATTGTAATGTCATTGTCATTGGTTGCTTTTGCACACGTGATTACAAATAGACGAAATTAATTCGATTGTTGTTACGTCAAAAAAATTTCTTAGTAAGTTTGAACAACTCTTAAACGTTATTCCGTCGTAAAACTATCCATAATTAGGTTCACGGGCCTCTAGATGACAGATGCAAAATATAAAATTTCTAGGTTAAATTGTTTAAAATTGGCGCCAAATTTAAATCCCAAAGTACCTGTTGGGACACCCTTTATAAACTCATTTCTTCTACTAATCCTAACCCACCCCAAAAATTGAACAAAGTTTTCGAATTGTTTTCACACAAGAGCGTGAATTTTCGTAGTAAGTTTGAACAATAATTCTAACATGTTCTTCTGTCGTAATACGATCTGTAATTTAATTTCCGGGTCTCTAGATGGCATATGCAAAATATAAAATTTCGAGGTTAAGTTGTTGAAAAATGGCGCCAAATTAACTTCCGAAGTACCTATTGGAACGTCTTCTATAAACTCATTTTTCAAAACCGCCAACGGGTTGCTGCAAGTCGTAAAATGATGCATGGGATTATTTTTAAGTAGTCTGGAACAATAATAACATAAACACGCCGGGTTTGAGTTTTTGGGGACAAATGTACCCACTAACTATACACTTTTGCTTTTACATGTCGGCATACTAATTATATCCTTTTTTGCAGGTTTAAGGTTTGGACTGATGCAAAGTAAAATAGCTCTTGTCACTCTCTTGAAAGACTTTAAAGTTACTCTTCATGAAAAAACCAAGTGGCCCCCAGCGATGGACAAATTTTCTTTAGTCTTGGCAGTTGATGGAAACGTTTGGCTCAAAGTTGAAAAATTGTAATAATAAATGTTTAAAACTGAATATAAACACTAGAAATACAAAAAAATTTTTGTCTCATCTCGCGAAATTATCGCTTTATCTCGAAGTCAGTGGTGCCAATAAGCTTTACAATTGAAGTCAAAATTATATTATATTATTATATAATTATATCCCGTAGATACCGGCGCCGGCACCGGAGTACAAAATTTCTCAGGTGCCGGCAGATATAAAATAAAAATAGTTACGCCTTTTAAAAATGATATGTAAACATTATGTTGTTTTAATTTTGCGTAAAAACTACAAAACATGAAAGTAGGTGATCAATTTTCTTCATATGAAAATTCTAATTGCATTTTGGCGGATTCCAAGAAAGCCACAAACAATTAATTTTGGTTGCGTAATAGCAGAATAATTGACAATCAAAGACAACGAAATTCTAATAATCCGACTCTGAAATACTATTATCTGCGGTTAGCCTGTGTTAAAGGTGGAAGACCATTCAAGACAAAAATTTAAAAGTCAACAAGGAAGTGTTCCACGTATATGCAAGGCTGTCAGGCTAGCATTTTCTTGAAAGTAAGTGAACATAAATAATTTCTATGCATCATGGAGCTTGAACAAATTCACGATCATACTTCATCCAAAGCTTATTTCAATTCTCTAGAAAACCAAAGACTAAATTTGCCAGAAAATGTCAATCTTTACTACTCAACAAGCCTTGAAGGCTGGGGCAAATAAAACAATCATATTAGAGAAACAGGTTTTAAAATGACATTAAAGGACCTCACTATTCTTGGAAATCGTAGCAAGGCTAAGGCAACGAATTTTGAAGAATGCATGCATATTTTAAGAAATTCATACCATTATATTGATATTGAGGTTTTAGTTGATTAAGATGGGCTTTTCAAGGGTTTATTTTTCCAAGATGACGGAATGAAAAAACTTAATGGAATGTTTTCCAGAGATTATTTTTGATGATGGTACTATTCTTTATAGTATAGTATCTGATGGTACCTACTGCCTGGTAAATTTAGGGTTTGCGAATTACATAATAATGGTAGGAGATGGAAGCGGCCTGAGTGGGATTGTAGCTGTTTGCTTGTTGGCGAACGAGGATAAAGATTATTATATTATTCGCAGAACAATAATTATATTTTTAAAGCAAGATTTAAGTTTCGTTAAAGTTTAAACTATAATAAATTATTGTTTTTGATTGAATTAGGGTATTTTGACATTAATTTTCTAATGTTGCCGGCACCCAGCTCGGCTGCCGGTGCCGGCACCCAGCAAGGTCACCGTTAGGGCTGCCGGCGCCGGCACCCAGCGGAGTCACTTCTTATTAAAAACAGTAGTGGCTGTTCCGCACAATACGTGGACGCATCGAAAACTTTCAAGTCGCTCGTAGGATCGCTAGTTATATGGTCGTTCTGAGAAGTTTAACCAATTGGTGATCGTGAGAATATAAACAATATTACCAATCCAATTTCCAGACGCTTTCTTTGTTCGTGCTATATATCTAAAAAAAAGTTTTTAGTAATAATGACAGACATATTTTTGCTGGTTTGAAGATTTTTACATTTTAAAAATCATTCTGCCGATTCATTCAGTCTATTGGTACTTAGCCAAGTACTCATTAATGAATACCAAAACCCTTTACTCAGCCGCTTCAAAAAATAGTGAAGTATTTAAAAGATAAAGAAGGTACCTATCAGTGTTTTTCTATCTGTAATTAATTATTATTAGGTTCTATGTTGACTAAATATAACATAACGAGTGAAAAACTGAAAGTACGTCAAATGACTTGACACTTAACCGATATGCATACATTTTTTTAAAGATAACGTGCAATAAGTGGGTTTTTGTGTATGGACGTTTTTTTCAAACACGCTTTTAAATTTTTTACTTCAGGTCAAAGTATTTTAGAGAAAGCTTTTTGAGATATTTATTTGCCTTCAAATAGTTTGTGATATTCATGCATATTTGACTTTTACTATACTATTTTGAAGAGAGAATTATTATAAGCTTAGAAACACCAGGGTATTAGTAGAAACAGCTGGAAAATTATGTCACCACTTTTAAAATTCAGATTTATAAACAAGTTTTTCAATTCAGCAATTTAATATAATTGCTGTACTCTTTTCCTTTCTACCATATTATGTAAGTACTACTCTTTACATTCATATTAATCGAAAGAGTTTGTAAACTACGATAATATATCAAACAAAATTTTATTTATTAACATAGTCTCCTTTAAGACTTACACACTTAGCAGAAAGTTGATAAAGCAATAAGGCTTTTAAAAAATCTTTATTTTAGTCTGCAAACCACTCGTCAACGGCACATATGGCTTCGTCATTTGTCGAAAATCTTTTACCTTTCAAATGTTTGTTTGTGTTTTGGGAACAAATAATAATAGTCTGATGGTGCTAAATCCGGAGAACAGAGCTGGTGGTCAAATAAATTAAATTCAATTTCATAAATTTTTTGCAGTGCAATCAACAACTTGTGAGCAGGAGAGTAGTCTTGCAAAAAACACGCCTCGACTGACAATAATTTACATTGTCGTCCAGGAATGTATTGCTTTTAATACTAGATACACCATATACTATTTCCTTGACACTGTTGTTTCTTGTATTCCGTGCTAAAATTAGCAAAACGGAAGACTTATGGAATCAGTTCGGTGTCTGTCCGTCTGTCACAGGCGATTTTCTCTAAAACTATTTGACGTAAAAATTTGAAAATTAGCACAGAGCTGGAGGGTGGTGGCTTAATTATAGACATGAAGTACTGAATTTAGATTCTGAGGGTTAATTTCAGGGAAAAAATGGGGAAATGGAAAAAAATGAAAGGCAACGTGTAGGGTCACAAATGAAACTTTATTGAAGCACAACTTTAACAATATATGTGTATTTTTTATGCATTTTTTTAAACATTTCTCGGGAAAAATGCTTAAAAATTGTTGTTCGCCACCCTTGTCACCAAAAGGATCGCTCAGAAAAAAATTCATGAACATTAAGAATTAGGTGTATAGATTGAGCCAAAATTATCAAGAGCGCTATTAATTTTATTCGTATAAACCACTTAACTGTTTATCTCCTTATAACTGCTAAACCACTGGTTTTAGAGAAAAAATGTTCGTTTACGTTTCGTTTAACGTTAACGTTTACTAAATTATACACAACATGCATTATTTCAAAGTCTACAGTCTACAAAACTAATAATCGACAGCTAACAATAATAACAACAACCATAACTGCAAATAATTGTCTTTCCTGATGTGATGATATAAAACGCGCGAGAATTTAGTCTGTACGCCGAACGTACGGAGTAACAAAACTACCTGATATTCAGGTTCAGGTAAAATCAGGTCAAATTTTCGGAATTTAAGCGGTCCTCTTTACACCCTACAATATTCAATTGGTGCCGGTGTTTCATTTATATTCTGAGTTCTGTGGCGTACGGTATATAATTTTGTTTGTTGGTTGAGTGCTTTTTAAAAATATTGTGTTGCTTCTTTTTTCGGTGTGCTTTCTTTAAAATCGGGATATCTGGCAGCTCTATTTGAATAAGTAACATTCACTATGAATATCGTATTGAATGAGCCTCAATGACCACCAAAGAAACGGATAAAACGCTCTTTGTCCGTTTATGAAAAAGGGAAGGGAAAGGAAAGGTAGGAAGATATATTACCTAGACGAGACTTGGGTCAATGCGGGACACACTGTTAGTAAAGTATGGGTGGATGCTTCACTAGAGCATCCCAGGCAAGCCTTTCTGGAAGATCTTTCGACAGGATTAAAAAATCCTTCAGGTAAAGGGAAACGCCTGATTATTTTACATATCGGATCCGATGGCGGCTTCGTAGAAGGCGGCTCATTAGTTTTTGAGTCAAAGCAGATGGGTGACCACCACGCAGACATGAATGCTGATTTATTTGAAAATTGGTTCAAAAATATTCTAAGCCATCTAGAAGAGAACGCTGTCATTGTTATGGATAATGCTTCGTACCACAGTAGGTGTATTGATAAAGCTCCGAACACCGGAACAAGAAAGGCCGAAATACAAGAATGGCTAAGAAGGCATATTATTTCATTCGAGGAAGATATGGTCAAGGCAGAATTATTAACTCTTGTTAAAGAAAATAAAGGTGCTGACAAATATGTCATTGATGAATTGGCCAAATCCACCAATCGCAGAATTTTACGCCTGCCGCCGTACTATTGTGAATTTAATCCTATCGAGTTAATCTGGCATTGTGGCACAACAAAAGTCCACAACACAAAGAAAATCATTTCAATTATTCAGCCTGCTTAGTTTAGTAGTAAAGTCACTATTATAATATTAACCATTATATTGTGGCAAACCTTCTAAAATAAATTAATATATTTACCTATATACTACGCCACTGATGATTTTCGCATTATCACTTCTGCAAGTACTTGTGCAGTGTAAACCGGGCCGTCCGGCACCGCCTTGTCTGCTCGTGATTATTATACTCCGTACGTCCAGTGGATAGACTTATAGTAAGGACTATCGTGAATGCAGAATAGCAGAATTCCCCGTAATAAATTTTATAAATAGTCCACGGTGGAGCCGATTTATGCCCTAATTCATTAGGCTGAAAAGAGCCGTGCGCGAATAATTTTTTTTTTCAAAAACATGAACCGACTTCACAAAAGAAAAACACTAAAAAGTATGAAATAATATTTTTACCAATTTATAACTGTGGTTAATGGTAAACTTAATTTTGTTCAAAGTTAGGTAACTTGTACACCGAAGTTCTGAACTTTAAAGTCGACTCAATTTTAAAGTATGACAGGAATCCTTAATGATAATACATTAATAAATTATTTTTAATGGAGAGTAATATTTTTAGTTATTAATTACTAAACCTAATGGTCAGCCTAACTGCGCTCGAATTTTAGTAATATGTATACAAAAGTTCTGAACTTTAATAGAAGCGCAACTTTTTATTAATTGTTTACAAATTATCATACATACCCTTTAAAAACATTTGGTTTGGAAAAAGAAAAACTAATTAAGCAGCTAATATGCGCATTGTATTTGCATTGTATTAATGTATTATTAAGTAGCGGTTAAACATAAAAAATTATAAATACGATCTCAGCCACGCCAGCGCTAGTCATCAAATATAACGGCATCGGAAGGGGGTTTCTCACATTAGCAGCGTAGTCAAGACGTAGAATCTCAGCGAGTTGGCCAAGAGGTCGGGGGTTCGAGGCTGCGTTAGGGTAGACTTTTTTTTTAAATTTTTGTTATTTAAAAAATTAGATCGGCTCTAAAAGGTGTATTGGCAACAAGTTAGCACTTGTTCCTCCATATTTAAAAAATTATTGTCAATCTCATACCTACTACAGCTGGCAGCCTGCACGTGCGTAGACAAATATCGTATTAATATGTCTAGTCGCCAGTATTGTATTTATTAAAGAAAACGGAATTCCGACAGCGTTCCTAATTTTGTGTTACGAATAATCATACTTTTAGCTCAGAATAAACACCACCACATATTCTGGGCTTTTAGTACAAGGCGCGACCTCTATTGAGGAGACGCTAAACGTATCAAAACGGGAAGCCGCTAGCAATCTAGGGTACTAAAACAAATAGAAAAAAGTCATATTAATCTAGAGTAGCAATGTTCAATATACAGTTTAAAAAAGGTGTTTTCGAAAAATTTTGTACATCAGTTCAAATGGACAGAATGTATAAATAAAAAAAATTCTATAACATAAGTTAAGATGACCAATCGTTTTGTTTTCGCAAGAACAGGTTTAGATTTTTCGTCCGTTATGAAATAGTGTCAATTTCTTAGAAATCTAAACAATAAAAAAATGTCTATGCTTTTCTGTAGCTGGAAGTGACGTCGCATTTCGAAAAGTAGAATTTCGAAAAGGTAGCAAACCCAACCTATATCCTTTAATGATAATTATCTCACTTGGTTGATGAAGAAAAAATTCGAAAACAAATTTTTATTCATTTTTGTAGGTGTAGCCTTATGTTATCGGGTTAAGTAGATACAGTGTGTAACAAAAATATGGAAACCTGGCATGGCGAGTTCCCCATTATTGTCAAGTTTACCGTTTTCCTGAAATCGACAGGAACTTTTTTTTAAGGAACGCTCTATATTATTTTCGATTTTTAAATTCACCTCAAAGTTCTGAATACTGAATATTGAGAACATTTTATCCTCAAGGAAACAGTTGGTCAAAAATCGTTATTTTATTGTATTTTACCTTAAAATATCTGTACACGAAAGTTTACCTGAAATGTCTGACATGCCAGTTTCGTTTATTTACAAAAAAATATATCATTTAACAGACACCCAAAGAATTGAAATTTTAATAATACTGGGTTATGGAAATAGAATGCGAGCGCAACAAGCTACTACATGCTGCAATTCAAGATTGGAACAGAATACCTAAATCGCTAACTGCAGAAAGGGGACATGTCCATTTTTTCCACTTTCTCAATCTAGAAATGTAAACACATCTTTACTGCAGAAACGGGACGGATTGCATTAACGATAGTGACGCCATGGATCGATAAAATTGGCAATTTGCTGCAGAAACGGGACATGTCCAGGAGATGTCTTCTTTCTGCAGTAAACATAAACTACCAATCGTTATTGTTCTTTCCAATTTAGACACTGTAAAGAAGAGCTCGAGTTCTGAAAGTGAGGTGGCAGCATTAAAGAAAAGGAAGAAAGGCGTTGTAAACAGGGAAAGTTACAAAAGAAATATAATTAAAAAAGCAAAGCTACGTGGTTTGCAAAATCCTAATTATGCTGATAAAGATGTCCCAGGAAGAGTGGCTGTTGGAGATAAATGGTAAGTTAACCGTTTGTGTTGTGACAACTTACGTTACTAATAGTTGATTTTTTCAATGGCAATGCTAGGTATTAAAGGATAGATTATTGCAAATATTCGTAGTCATGCTGAATGGTACTCTGTAAGAATCTCACATTATACAATAATGCAAACTATCAGTAAAAACAATGTATAGGTTTAAGCAGAAACATCCGGACTCGAAAAAGGAGCAAAATCAATGTAATCAATAGTAAATCAAAGTCATTAACCGTTAAATATTTTCTACTTAATGGAACAAAAGGGACACTGGTATGCAAGAATGCATTTCTAGTCTCTCTATTGAAAAATCAGAAAAGTCCTCGAGATATGAGTGGGAAAATGTAAGTGGCAATGCTAGGTATTAAAGGATAGATTATTGCAAATATTCGTAGTCATGCTGAATGGTACTCTGTAAGAATCTCACATTATACAAAAATGCAAACTATCAGTAAAAACAATGTATAGGTTTAAGCAGAAACATCCGGACTCGAAAAAGGAGCAAAATCAATGCAATCAATAGTAAATCAAAGTCATTAACCGTTAAATATTTTCTACTTAATGGAACAAAAGGGACACTGGTATGCAAGAATGCATTTCTAGTCTCTCTATTGAAAAATCAGAAAAGTCCTGGAGATATGAGTGGGAAAATTTAAGTGGCAATGCTATTAAAGGATACATTATTGCAAATATTCGTAGTCATGCTGAATGGTACTCTGTAAGAATCTCACATTATACAATAATGCAAACTATCAATAAAAACAATGTATAGGTTTAAGCAGAAATATCCGGATAATAAAATTTCATACAAATTGTGTTGAACCTACTTTAGGAAAATTATGACCTAAAATTTGGCAGACCAGCGAAAGACCCTCGTCCTACCTGTGAAGAGCTTAGTGCAAAAATAGGAAGTGAAACGTTAAACAACGATGTCAAAACGAGTAGCCGTTGCTGAACTTCTGGTTCATAAACGGCGTAGCAAAAAATTTTATACAGCTCTTAATTCAGTGAAAACAATATGTGATGAAAATGCCGACGTTTTGGCAATTTGCATCGATTTTATGAATAATGTTTCTTTGCCGCAAATACCCGTATAGGACCTTTATTATTTTTATGAACTTACAGTATGTACGTTGGAAATTCACAATTTAAAAACTAAAAATATGACTTGTTACATATACCATGAAGGAGAGGCGGGCAAAGGAGCAAATGATATTTGTTCCTCTTTAAAACATTATTTTGATCAAGATGAGGGACAAAAATTCAACAAACTTCATATTTTCTGCGACAATTGTTGTGGTCAAAATAAAAATAATACGATGATTGGTTTCCTAATGAGTTTAGTGGAACTAAAGAGATTTGGTGAAATACAAATTTATTTTCCCATGAGGGGTCATTCATTTATGCCATGTAACAGTGATTTCGGTTTAATTAAAAGGTAGGTTAATAAGCATGAGAGATATTATAATATTTAGGAATAGATCCAAATAATCTCTAAAGCTTTCAAGAATGTACAACAATTCTCAGTTGCAGAGGTGTCAAAAGAATTGGTTCATGATTATAAAAACTGGTGGCCAGGATTTTACAGAAAATCTTGTCTTAGTAATGAATCCTATGGAAAAAATGTACCTCGTACTAAAACATCCTTTGCCATTTCCTCTTTTCACCATTTGACCATTTCCGCCCCTCAAGAAGTAGTGTGTCGAGAATTCATAAATTGTCCTGTAACAGACACATATTGACTGAGAAACACTAAAAGTGAAATGACTTTCCCTACATCAAAAGCTTATCACGAGAAGCTTCCGGTTAATGAGAAAAAGATAGCTGACATAATGAACACTATTCAATTTATTCCACAAGATTATTTAGCATTTTGGAATGAAATTACTGCTTGGCACACTGCAGAGAAGGAACAAGATGATGAATAAACTTTTTTGTTACATATTGTAACATATTTTATATAAGAGTGTGTCTCTAATAAAACTATTTTTTAAAATCCTTCTTGTTATTTTCCCCTTACTGCAGAAAGATGACTTATCCATATGCCAAAACTGACACCTACGCTTTTACAAAAATGCCAAACAATAAATGGTCTATTGTAACACATAGTTAAAGGTCTGAAAGATTATTTTCCACAAAATTGGTATTAAAAAAAAATTGAAGATATAAGCAGGTTTTCTTAACTTCCTGAATATTTTATAAAATGTGACATGTCCCCTTTCTGTAATTAGCGATTCACCTATTGGAAACCTGAACAATCTTATCAGGAGTATCCCATCACGTTTAGATAACTGCATTAGTGCAAGAGAGGAGAAAATACCGAATATTGTTTTTTTTACAATTAAAAATTTTGTGATTTCCAGAATAAATTATTCTTTAATTTATCGAAATTGCTTTTATTTATTTTTTTACGTCTAACCAATATAAAAACAAACAAAAAATTTGTATAGTGGTCGAGATTAACGATAAGTTAACACTAATAACAAAATAAATATTAGTTTTCATTTACAGTTTTCAAATATACTATTTTCCTATACAATGACCAAGCTGGAATAGATTCCTTTAAAATTGAGGCATTTTTTTTAGAAAAACGCTCGAACACCTCAAGTTTTGATTTTAGGTGCATATTATTTAAACTAAATTGTAACCCAAAAGGAAGATATCATGTCACACTTAATTTTTTTACTAGAAACTTTTTTTTTATTTCATTTTTGGATTCTTCGTAAAATTGCATTTACATTTTATGTACCATACCCTATATCTAAATTCAACAAATGTTGGAATTGACCTCCACCAACATCCTGGCAATACCCGAGGCGATTTTCGAATTCTTGCAGAACGTTTTGAACTGCTAGAGGTTCTACTAATCTAATTTTTCGCCTTACTCGGTGCCTCAGGTTGTCAATATTCTTTGGTCTAATGACGTACACTTTGGATTTGAGGTAGCCCCACTGAAAATAATCGAGCGGGGTTAAAACGGGGGATCTGACCTGCCATTGTATTGGACCCCGTCGCCGTCGACCAATCCATCGCCCAGGAAAATCTGTTTTTAGATATTTACGCACCGGGCGAGTATAAAAAAGAGGTTTTTATTTAAAAACAAAATAAGTTTGACATGATATATTCTCTTTGGGCCACCCTGTATACATCAATTTTAGTTTAAACAATGCGCACCTAAAATCAAAACTAGACGTGTCCGAGCGTTTTTCTAAGAAAAACATGCCTGAATTTTAAACGAATTTATTCTAACCTATACGTTCTCACTGTGTATGCAAAACTTTTGAAACTAGGTGTAGTTAGTAGCTGACCTTGCTACTTTTATAGCTTTTTAAAAGAAAAGATTATAAAATCGTTTATGCTAAATATTTATTTATAATATCTGTCTTATGTCAATACGGGTAGCATAATTACCAAGTATTACAGTATTAAAATATTAAACCGGTTTTTAAAACAACTACAATGTCGTCTTAACACCAAAACATTATTACATAATCATTGTGATTATTCACTTTGCATGTAATAAATATTTACCTTCAAAATTTGATCTAAACATGAACTGAACAAGGTTCAAAACTTCATTCAAATTGATCTCTTATTTGGAAACCTTGGAGATCTTTGCACTGAGCCCAGACGAATCGATTGTTTTATTTTGTACTTGTTTATATTTTTAGGCTCTCCATGTATAAAGTGATAGTTACTATAATTCAGACAAAATGGCACAATATTATCAAGTCACTGTTTTATTACATTCGTGACTTAGTAAAAACAAAATGTAATCTTGTGTTTGTTTATAATTTTGCACCAAATATGTACGATAATTCAATAACCATCACAGTCATGAGCCGACATTATTTAGCACGAGAAATAAACATAATTGACTGTTATTTCAACGAGATTAAATTTTTGTTTACAGAATCGGAATTCACTAATTTTTGCTGGTTTCACAGAACTTTTATAAAGTCTATTACCTTATAAATAACCCATCGCAAAATCAATGGTGGAAAGTGATAATTTTCTTGAAGTTGTTTCTTGCTATTTAAATTCATAACCGCTTTATTAAAGAAAAATGAATTACAAAACTAAAAGAGTTAAGATAAATTGCTGAACAAAACATTTCTAAATAGACATCTTTTAGTGAACGCCTTGTCGTTTGTAAGAAAATGGCTGTGCTGCTGACCATCTTCCAAAAAAACCAAAACGGAAACTGAAGAGATCTACACTCGGGTATATGGTATATGGGATTTTGATTTGGATCCATTGTAACCCCGAAAAAATCAAAAACCGTGAAAAATTTGGGTCAAAAATCGAAATTTTCATTTTCTCCCAAAAAAAATCAATTTTCCAGCCGTTTTAGGTATAGGTACATGTAAAAGCTTTATGTATGAATCCGTTTTTCGATACGACAGTTCGTTTTCGAGTACCAAAAAAGAGGTATGTAAATTGCATTGTTGACTTAAAAAAATTCAAAAGAAGTACTTCCCATTTACCGAATATCATAGGTTTCAATAGGGTTCTGAAGCTCCCGGTCCTCTACAACCTCCGAAATTTTAGATCGGTTTAATTCACTTTTGCGACCTATAATCGATCCCCTACGAAACCGCATGAATTTCGACTTTGACGTTTAATAGTTCCGAAACCGCACACCCTGTATAACTGAATTTTTTACCGGAGCTAGTCCCACCATCCCTCTATTAACCCAGAAAATTCCATTGCTCTCCCTCTGACCGTTTTCGAGAAAAAAAAAATGAAAATGGTAAAAGCTACGACAATATAGACACATTTTCCTCGATCACGGGGGGTATATATGTTACCGGCAATGTCCGTTTCATCGTCATACTTAAGTTTGCCTAGGTGAACCGCACATTGCCGGGGCGTTTTCGGCAAAGTCCGAAATTGTTCTCTATTTCGGAGTTTGCCTAGAATGTAACCCGGCAAATTTAGGTTTGCCAAACACGCTTTAGGAAAAGTCCGAAATACTAAATTTGTGACAGTTACGTCGCTGTTCGTTTTTTAGTCGTAACTAGTTACAGCAATTATATGAAGAGGAGCGCATTGAATCGGTTTCGCCCGCTCGTAACGACCAAATCGGAATCATAACAAAAATTGCTGAAATGTCCGACTGCCTGCGACTACTTCTCGTATTGAGACGCCAGCGGAAGAGATAGGTGCCCAGTGACGGACGAAGTTTTGATAGTAAACGTTCGTTTTTATGTTTTTTTTGTACGACCCGAAGAACCACGGCAATATGCGGAAGGAGAATGCTTAGGAGGAAATAGTGAAAAAACGTCTGATACGATACTACGTCTATACATCACAATAGTTGCAGCTTTTTTAAGGAACCGATAGCCGAATCAATGGGCTTTGACCATCGACATTCCGAACGAAACTTACCGAGCCGAGTCAATTAAATGCTCGCCCTGCTTTGAGTGTTTGTCTATTCGTCTAACTGGACCGGGTTTGCTCAGGTTTGTTATTATCATTTAATAAACAAATTTAATAAGCATATTATGAAGGTATATTTAACTTAAAGAAATACGATGAAATCATGTTATTTACAGGCTTAGCATCACTAGTATACCAATTATCATGATACAACACAAAGGTAAGAACATATTTCGGACTTTTCCTTAAACGTGTTTGGCAAACCTAAGTTTGCCGGGTTACATTCTAGGCAAACTCCGAAATAGAGAACAATTTCGGACTTTGCCCAAAACGTCCCGGCAATGTGCGGTTTACCCAATCAAACTTATGACGATGAAACGGACTTTGCCGGTAACATATAGACCGACGCTGGTACTTTAGCGCAGAAAGGTGACTTCTCCCGGATATGTCTCCTTTCTGCAGTAGCAATTCAAATATAGCGCAAGTATGCTGGGCCCATGTGTGGACATAAGTCAAGCATATGGGACGTTCTAAAGTACAAGGATCCATGGCAATGCGACTAGGACAACGGCATTACTCGCTGAAGGCCCGGGTTCAACTCCAGTGGTTTAATAATTCTTTGTTAAACGAAAATAACCTAGAAACCATTTTCTATGCATTTATGTGTTTATACATATGTCTAAAGGTGAAAGGATTGCGATTTTTTAGATTTCTAAATTAAGGATGTATTTTAAAGAAAAGAAGAGGTTTTTTATAATACATCCAGCTGACATATTGGAACAAAGAAATTATATCTTATTCTCCTCAAAAAGTCCTTTACCATTATTTGCTAGTGTTTTACAAAATATTTTGTTAAATCTTATTTTACCTCCTGTACTTATAATAAACCAACGGGTTTTTTTGCATAAATTATGAAATGTATACGTGGTCAGAACGCGCTTGAGAATGGAACAAATGTAGGTAGATGCAGACAACAAAGTTTTTTATCGCTCTTGTAGGTGCTTTCAAATTGGTGTAAGCATTATGTTGCTTAAAAGTTCCTATATTTGCGAAGTCCTGTCCTGCATACCAAGGATGACGTTCAGATAATTAACTATATAAAATAAATCTTAAAATAAATACCTACCAGTAGATGAGATAAGTCACTACTAACAATTTTTTTTGTGTATTTAACAGAAATTTATTATGTAAGTATTATAGCTTTAGTAATTTAATAAATTAAAGGGGTATAAATATTATTGTGAGCATATTTTTAGCATGTTTGTGCAGGACGTTAATAAAGTGTCTGGTATAGTGTATAATGTGTGGGGGTAGGGTTGACTGACGAGACGAAACGTTCAGAATTCAGAGATTGTGTGCTTCTTTAGCTGCATAAGACGAAATTCTTTAGTCAAGCGCGTTTCGGGCTTGGAAGTAAGGTGTTTCTTTCCAACGCTACCTACCGAAGTGATATCCCTATGAAAAGCGAAGCGCTAGGATTGACCCGAGTGAAACGTGAGATAAATTTGAAAAGTAAGAGGAGCTGGTTACAAATTGTAACGATCTATGTTATTTAAATACCTAAAGATTTATTATAGAGACAATTCGAAAGGTTAAATTATGGTGGGATCAAGGAAGCTGGAAGGGGTAAGGGGAATAGCTATAAAGCCGGCTAAACGACGAAAAAATAACCCAGCTTGGAGCAAGTTAAACGTCAATAACGTTCAAAACAGGGTACAAATTCGATTGACAACAAAACAAAAAAAAATTGGATCGATTCGGATCAGACTATGAGCATTTAGCGAAATACGTAATTACAGAAAGTAAAAATAGATACAATGACACGGAAGTGTCGTAAAGTGAATTTGCCAAGATACTAAGGCTGCGCACTGAAAAAATCAATCCATCAGGGATGGATGGGTTAGCTTGTTTATTCTCGACTACAGATTGCGAATAGGTTATGTAAATATACAGACAATTTTTTTTGATATATAAGTACAAAGTTTTAAAAAGTACTAAATAAATATACCTTGTCGACTAAGACATAAGAATCCTTAACCACCTTTACTCCAACTTTTGTTACAAATCCTACCTCAAAATATTTATAAGACTGCAGACTTTGCTTTCATTTGGTATTTGGTGTAATAACGGTGTGTCAGGATTAAATATGAAACAATACCCATATTGGAAACTGGAGGAACTCGATCAATAGAGAAGTCTAAATCTTCATCTTTTAAACTAAAAGGATCTAAAGAACCAATGAGTTCTAACTTCTGTAGATACTTGAAAACATAAAACAATTGATTATTTTCAGACAAATACACAGATTATCATTTTAAGCCAGTTTTAAGTAGAAATAATTTTAACTCACCTCTCGCCAATGTCATGACTTTCTTTTAATAAATTCTGCAGATAAACACTAGCCATTGCTAAATAAACAAAATTTAGGGTGGACAAGTCATGTAAAAGATAAATAACAAAAATTTTAAGATAAACAACCCTCAAAAATTATCAAAAATAAAATCCTTTTTCTTAACTGTTCATATGGCAAACAACTATATTTGCCCCATGGATTTATTAAGAATGGATACGGGATGATTTAACATTCTTTGAAGCCAAAACAAACCATTCTAAATGACACTGTAAACACAATTTGTAAACATTGGCCACATCTTATTTTACCTTGCATTTTTGTAAAAAAAATACGTTAGAAGCATCACAAGATTTACTAAAAGTAATAAAAACCCTAAAATATTTTATTTTTCTGCTAAATAATAATAAATTTAAGTTAAAAAGGTTTTATTATTTATAGGTTATGTTATTTCTAAAGGTGTTTATTTAAAGTCGCTCCGAGTCATTTATAAATCTATAAATCGCACTTTCTCTTTCCTAGTTCATTAGACAAAGACGTACGTGTAACCGAGTGTTCAGACCGAGGTTCAGCCGTTTTCCTAAGCAACCAGCACATACAGCAACACTTCTGAGCTCCAACACTCCAATGCTATTTTATCTGTTTTTACTACCATTCTTGATTCAATTACGTAGTTCGTAAACTAATCTCCTGGGGGAAATGTTTTCATAACAAATAACAAATATAAGGCTTCACGTTCGATACGCTCACAGTATACGGACATCGAATCCTTTCTTAATAAATCCATGGTTTGCCCACAACCGCCTTATTGGATCACATGGTTTGGATTATCGGATTACGTACATGTCGTTTTAAAATGTAAAGTTTAAGGGGTTAAGTGAAGTAAGTTTCCATTTCTAAGTGGCATAACGGCATGCAGCTAAGTATTGGGAAACAAATTTGCGACTAAAAGATTCTACAATTCTACCGTTTAAAATGGTAGCACATTTTAATCCCATTGTTTTTAGTGAACAAATATACATATTTTTTTTTGTTTTTTTTTTTTTTAGATCCATCCAAGTATGGTGCTATTCACTGCCCTTGCAGTGCTCGGAACGCTTATTCTTTTATTTGTTCTTTTTTCCAAATGGCGTTACCAGTACTGGACTAGAAACGGAACAAGGCAATTAAAGCCGGAACTAATATTCGGAGATTTTAAGTCAATTATCAGAGGACGTATCTCCGCCCACGAATTTTTTGTGAACGTTTACAAAGAGGCTAGAGCCAAGGGTTTAAAGCAGATTGGATTATACAACTTTTTGACTCCGCAGTTGCTTATCTCGGATGTAAACCTCCTTAAACGTATTTTTTTAAAAGATTTTGAATATTTTCCTGGTCACGGTAGCGGTTTCGGATTTTATCATCACGAAAGTGAACCCATGACTGAACATTTATTTAATTTAGACGGAGAAAAGTGGAAGAAACTTAGAGCTAAGATGACACCCACGTTTACCACAGGTAAGTCCCACATAATTTTTAAAACTCTTTTTTGTGCGTATACAGTTCACATTAAAAGAAATATGTAAATTGCACTGGGGTATTATATTAATAATACCCCAGTGCAATTAGTGTCCGTCGTAGAACCAAATCCTCTAAAACTGATTCATGCAGGAATATTTAGTTTGTTGTCCAGATTAACATATCAAAAGTCTCCACCCCTCCGAGGGTGTAAACAACCCCCAAACCAATAGGTACAATTTTTAGGTATTGGCTAAATATCTTGAATACGGCTAATTTTTGTACAAATATGCTAGCTATCAAAAGTCAATAAAATTACCTACAAACTCGTATATATAAATGCATAATTTGATTAAACCAGTGGCGTGAAGCAAGTGTCCAAAATTGTTAAATCTACGAACCCTCAAATATTACGTTCCACTATCACTAGAGACTATAGGATATAGACAAATTCTCTAATACACCGAAATGGGACCAAAAACGCGTCTACCTTGAAACATCCGGGTGGGTTTACTGGTTTATGGTTTAGGAAATTTTTGTTTAGCATTATATAAAAATTTGTCTTAGAAACAAGCAGCATTATGAATAGAGACTAATAATGTACACTTTTGGAAGAAAACCCATGTAATAATAATCTTAGAAATTTAAACCAATTGGTTACTTCTGGACATCAATCACAAGTCATCTTCACAAGGGGTAACGACTCTGTTTACATATAAAATAGCCTGCATTTATTATCCAAATAAATTTGGTTACAATTACAAAGTGGGTTTTTAGGTAAAATGAAGATGATGTTTGAAACTCTACTCGAAAAGGCAGATGTTCTTAGCAAAGTAGTGGCGCAGCATGCTGAAGCTGGCAAGGGTCTACATATTAGAGAAACATTGGCCAGATTCGGTACAGATGTTATTGGCAGTGTTGCCCTTGGAATTGAAAATAACTCACTGGAAGAACCTAATAACAAATTTAGGTAAATATAATCAGAAGAAATTTGCTCCCAAATAACTTTCTAAAACGAAATTATTAATGGCGCAAACAAAAGTGTTTTACACAGGTGGTTCACTAAAATTTTGAATAAATTTTTCGTAATTACGTAATAATAATAATTTTACTAAGAGTGGTAAATTTTATTGCTTTTTAGGAAGATTGGGGACATGGCATTTCAGGCTAATTTACTAAGATTTTTTGTGGAAGAATGTCTGCCACCTAAATTACTAGGTGCGCTAGGATACAAGTCATTGCCTAACATGGTTTCATCCTATTTTACTGGTAAGCATGAAAAAGCATGTTCTTCTTATTTTATAAAAAGGAAATTAAATTAACATAAGCCGGTAGAAATAAGAATCAGCATTGAGAAGTTTATGTTAGTTTCTGTCTGTAAAATAGTCACTGGAAATTAACAAAAATAATCTGCACTTGCTGTTATATCAATTCCAGACAAGCCATTTAAAATATAAATTCAAAATTTTTATCCCAAACTTGGGGTATGCAGGGCCAATATGCAATTATTTTTGGAAATTTTAACTTATTATTAATACTCTGTAAAAGTGTTTCTAGAATAACCAATATTAACCAGCTTAAATTATATACATTTTAATAGGTATACAGTTCATTTTGTTCTTTATAAAAACGTGCTGAATATCTCTGCTCCCAGTATTTAAATATCTATTTGCAGATTAACAAACCTTTCTCATTTCTGTTGGAAGAAATAGGTATCAATAGTAAATTTACCTGATTACTTTAAACTAAAGGAGTAGTAGAAAGTAGAAAATAATAATATATGCTTAGTCTAGGTTCGTCCCAAGATTTTACGCCAAAATATTTACATTATCTGGCGAATATCACGTCTTACCTCTGTTGCATATCAATACTCTAAATTAATTGTAGATAATAGGTCATAGAGATTTCGGTATCAAGACTAATTGACTAGTGTCATCGTCAGAGCTATTTTAACTTAGGTATACCTACTGGAATTTTAGATAGCCAAAATTAGATGAATTTAAAAACCTAACTGGTTTCGTAGGGCTCTTGATGCATCGGACTTGATCCGAAGAATTTTCTTCCGCCCACACAACAGGTGGAAATGTTGCGTTTTCAACTATATTATGTCTGTAACAAATAATCACAATATTTATCAAAAGGTTTATTATGTGGTTTGTATGACATCAAATCAAACACAGAATAGTCTTCTACTTAATTTGAATTCAAATAAGTCAACCCCAAACTGTTTTAAGCCAGATGCCGATTCCAGTTTTTGATTCATAATCAGAACTCAAACCGATTGACTTTATCTTTCTATACCACGCTTGAGGTATGTGAAATCGGCAACAACTAATTTCAACATCAGGCCAAACATACAACAATGCTACATGGATGGCCCTTTCAAAATCAACAAAAGCTTATCTTGGATTGAACATAAGACGATACTTTTCATAAATTTTACAGTTTAGTAAAGAAAAACACGTTTTATAACATTCACTAGTCTTACTCGGTAACAAACAAAAAACTAAAGGAACATAGTGGCCATTTTGAAGTCCATGAATTGTAAAAAAACGAATGAAAAACTTTGTACAAAAAGAAAATATTCCGTCCATATTACAGTTGGGTTTGGTTAAAATACTTATATTCGTTTCACATATAAACACAATAATATTATTTTCTATGTTGTTAATAAACAAAAAATTTTCACAAAATTCCTTCTAATGTTACTGACATCAATGGTTGTGAGAGATGGTGGCAAATGTGATGTTAATGCTTTACAAATGATTTTTGAAGGCCTTTCAGTTACATCTTCTTCAGCCTTTTTTTTACACATATTTGAAACAGCTTTCCTGTTTACCTTTTGTTCGTCTGTTTCATGATTGTGGACATCATCCTTTCTTGAAATTGGTTCTCTGTACCAACAGCGTAAAGTTTGACTTTACAATGCAGCTTTTTTAGCTACATCTCCACGATGTCTTACCGCTTCTTAACACTTTGTCTTTTGAAAACGTAAAATTTTCGTATAAAATCAAATCTTTCCCACATTCACTTTTGATCACCGACACGGACATTTTCCACTTTTATCTATGCGCTATCAAAAGCAGCAATAAACTAAACTAAAAGTAAATTGACCTGAGCAGGTAAAGTAAATTAAATTTCGGAGCATTTAGGTATATATAAGAAGTAATTGTTAAGTAATTATCTCATACAGGTTGGTGCTTAAAGAAAGGCCCGCGCCCAGTTTACATGTTATGATCACAGACCCTTTTAGAAATACAGGTAAAGGGATATTTTTTTGCGCCGAATTTACTACCGTCCATCAGGACAGCCAGAAAGCTGGCTGTTGGTGTATAATGTACAGGGTCTTCCAACGAGGACTGAACAGGGGCTCATTTTTTAGCTTCCTTGTATTTAAAGAAAAATCTAAAATAGCCAATCGATGTACTTTTTCCTGCAGAATTCAAAAATGAAACCAAAAATTTATTTGAACCAGAAACAAAAGAGTTACGCTATGGATAAGGTGTTTTTTAAATGGAACATAGCTTTTTTTATACGATTTTCGGAACGAGTGATTTTTTTTATGTCCGTTCTGATTAAAATATTTAATATTGTCACAGCTATTTTTATTAAATTTTAATGTTTTATCCAGTATAATTTAACTTCAACCTGTTTGAAACATACACTAGGTAATAAAGGTAAAATCACCTTGAAATCCTTCAAATTCAAAAAATTTGACAAATTTACTATAATATTGCCGAAATGAAATATTCATTAGATGAGAGATTGCAGATTGTTATCTTGTTCTACAAATGCCAAGAAAATGCAAGAGAAGCAAGGAGAAGATTTATTGCAAATTTTCACAGAAATATATATATATATATATATATATATATATATATATATATATATATATATATATATATATATATATATATTTCTGTATATTATATATATATATATATATATATATATATATATATATATATATATATATATATATATATATATATATATATATATATATAATATTATAGTAAATTTGTCAAATTTTTTGACTTTGAAGGATGTCAAGGTGATTTTACCTTTATTACCTAGTGTATGTTTCAAACAGGTTGAAGTTAAATTATATTGGATAAAACATTAAAATTTAATAAAAATAGCTGTCACAATATTAAATATTTTAATCAGAACGGACATAAAAAAAAACACTCGTTCCGAAAATCGTATAAAAAAAAGCTATGTTCCATTTAAAAAACACCTTATCCATAGCGTAACTCTTTTGTTTCTGGTTCAAATAAATTTTTGGTTTCATTTTTGAATTCTGCAGGAAAAAGTACATCGATTGGCTATTTTAGATTTTTCTTTAAATACAAGGAAGCTCAAAAATGAGCCCCTGTTCAGTCCTCGTTGGAAGACCCTGTACCTACCAGATGTGATAATTAATTATTCTTTATTAAAATTTTTAGAAGTCGTATCAGAAAGTATCAAATATAGAGAAAGCACTAATGTTCAAAGAAAAGATTTTATGCAACTACTGCTACAGTTGAAGAACCAGAGTGGTGGTAAGTACTAACATTTCCTTATGAAAAGTTCAAATACAGTAGAGTGGTGGCTGGTTAGTTGGCGGTAGGGTCAGCAGTTCCGACCCGAGTAAAACCGCGGAAAAGAGAAAAATTTAATCTATACGATTATTATAGTTGCAATATGTCATTTAAAATCCGTATTTTTTTATATTTCTTAAGTAACATTAGTAAAGGAAAGTGTACATTAGATATAATTCTCATCTTCCTATCTAAACTCGCGATAAAAATCGGATTGGTTCGGCAGTTAAAAGGCAGCTTGTAGTTTGCCGCAACCGACTTAATTGGACCAGTTTGGCGTTTTCTCAGATCGGCGGTCCAGCTCTAATATATACTGCGAAATTAGGCAACCAACCATACATTCGCTCTTCTTATAGTCGATCACTGCAGCCACAGGCGATCCCCAACTGCGGTAGATCTGAACATGCCGAGTGCTGCCATATCTAGTATAAATATTGGCTTATTCAATTAGGAATTTCAATACATCGTAAAATCATAATTTATAAAACATTTATTAATAAATTTAAATTATTGAGAAATTAAAAGTTTTTTAAAAATTCCTAAAAAATAATAAAGATATTTTTATGTTTAAAAAAACGTGTTTGTTTTTATCGGCATAGGATATTTTTAGTTGCAAAGATAAGAAAAAAGTGGCAACCTCGAATGTTAAGCTCACTTAGGCGAAGCGTCGCGAAGCGAAGAGAATTTTATCCATCCAAGAACTTTACATGCAATCAAATGGGAGCCCGCACACTGAAGCGTCGAGAAGCGTTGTGCGGGCTTCCATTTGATTGCACGTAAGTTTCTTGGACGGATAAAATTCTCTTCTCTTCGCTTCGCGACGCTTCGCCTAAGTGTGCGCGCACCTTTAGAGGGTGAACCTCTTAAAGCTATATACCTATTGCTTTTTGATGTTTACTGATCTGCATTTATTTTTTGGCAAAAAATAAAACGGTTTTTGATCACACGTGGTTGCGTGTTTGTTTAAACCTAAAATTTCACCGTTCCTGCGCATTGGTTCGCGCATATTTAATAGACTTTTTTTGACAAAACAGAGCAAAAAAGGGGTGTGAAAAGTTAATGTTTTTCAAAAAATAAATGCCTTGTTTAGGTGTTCTTTTTAACTTTTTTTGGTATAATTGGCAAATTAACATAATTTTTAAACTCTACAATTTATCTATGTCAAGTTTTATGTCTATTTTTCTAACGAACGGGATACGGGATTAAAAATTTAACATGTAGAGCCCTATGGTCCGTTTTGAAACAATGCCCGGTATAATGCAGTTAACCACCAAAGAGAAAGCGTATCTAGTTATGCTACCTAACTGTTCATGATATTTTTAATAGCTAATGTTCATACTTTTGATATATTGAATTTTTTTCAGACGGAAATTTTACGAATCAACACATAATAACTGAAGCCTACATATTCTATCTTGCTGGATTTGAAACATCTTCCACCGCGACTACATTTGCTTTTCTAGAACTTTCGAAAAATCTAGATGTCCAGGATAAACTTCGTCAAGAAATTCATGACGTCCTAGAAAAACATGACGGAAAACTCAGTTATGACGCCCTTATGGAAATGAATTATTTGGATAAAGTTATTCATGGTAATTTTCTTGAATTTTTAATGGCTAGCTGGCGATTTAATTTTGAACTGGATAACAGATTAAATACGCCTAAGACTAAACCTTTTTGTATTATGTCTTTGTTACACAGGTTCGTATTTGTTGTTCTAAGCTTCCTTTGTATCTGTTTTAGAATCTCTCAGGATGCATCCGCCGGTACCTACTATTCCAAGAGAATGTGCCAAACGATACAAAATACCTGATAGTGATATAGTAATAGAAAAAGGTAAGCAATGCATCCATTAGTTTGCCAAGTAAGGACCCATCTTTAAGAAGTTCGTGTGGTTGTTAAATAATTCTAAAAACTTAAAAATGTTTCTTCTTTTTGTAAAAGATATTGTATCCAAGAGACGGCGGCATTGGAAAAATTTTCATTTTACGATTCTCTATAGAGGGGGAGTGTGAGTGGACGCTCTCAGTATTAGGGGCATGCTCGAAGGGTTTTTTAGAAACTCCAAGAGCATCCCGTCGCGTTCGAAATGGGATGGAGTACGTTCTCCAAGCGTGTCCGCTTCTCTCGGAGTCAATCTATGAAGCGTTGCGAGTGTGCAGAAACAACCTAATTTTTACTGTTTGATGTGAGACGAAATTAGCAATGCTAAAATAATGATGTTAAAAATTCATCATAATATATTTTACAATCTGTAGTAGTCAGTTATAAAAAAAGCTTATTGTTGTCATAACAAAAAGTTTATGTAAATTTAAAAAGGTTTTTATTAAACGTAAAATCTTATGTAGAAACAGTTTTAGAAAAATTTGGTATGGAAAATCCAAAGAAATCCGATATATTAATAAAAGAAATATAGGTACAGAATAAATCCGAAGGGCATTTTCCATATAGAAAAGCCAAAGGAAGTGGTTTGTATCTATCTAATAAAGGAAGGCCAGATACTGCTTACTCAGTAAATAATGGCAGCCTAAGTGTAGAAAATCCTTAAGTATACATAATAAGCATGGTACAAATAAAAGAAGATATGATACCGCGCAAGTAGGCGTGGCCATGACGTCACGCTATGAGTAATTCCGGCATAATTTGTAAACGAGACACGTCTTTGTTAAGATCGCTTTTTGTTTTAAAGTTATTTTTTTGGTGTTTTTATATCACTTGTAAGAGTTTAAAAGTGAAAATGTGGTGTGTTGTGTATGGTTGTGATGTTGGCAATCAATGCAAGGCCTTTATGCCCGATATTAAAGTTTTCAGCTTCCCCAAAAACAAAGAATCACAAAGTGTTTGGAAGTGTCTGTGCAAACGGGAAGAGGTGTGATGGTGTGTGTGTGTAAGTTAATGGCACTGGTTAAGACCAAATGGCCAGCATCTCTCTATATTATAAACATGCATATACATATACTAACTTCAGAAGAAGTGTGCTATGATCTATCGGGCTCCCGAAGTTTGGACAGACTAGTGGAATCCCACAACTATTATCAAACGGGAAGATAAGTGTAATGTAAAAAATGCTAGAATCTGTTCTAGATATTTTATCGAAAGTGATTATGAAGGTAATTTAAAGCATGAATAGTGTCATGTCATGAATGTCAAATGTATTTAATGTTTTTACAAACTAGCTTCAATAAAAATGTTTACTGTGACAAACAATTGCTAAAAATCTCCACGGTACCCAATCACCAGACTTTAATCGAGAAAATACGACAAGAAAAGAGACTGAAAAAGGCTATTCTCTTAAAAAATAATTTCTGTTTTACCTAATTTCATAAATTTAGATTTTTCTGTATTGTTTAGAATTTTTGGCATTTTAAGATTTTTTAAATTTGAGAAATCAAAGAATACAAAATAATTTTAAATAATTTACTATTTAAAGTATAAAAACTCAAAAAAACTATCCTAAAAAATATGTTTTCGTCGCAAACATGCAGATGTTATTCACTGCAAAAAATATTTGACAAATTATAGGAACTCTAGGTATATAACTTAATAAGAACATGCCTGGAACTAAAAATTATTATCTTAATTATTAGGCATAGTTTTATTTTATAAAATTATTTACCTTTTCTTTTTACGTAAATAAATACGTAGAACGCAATTGGCAGGTGATTTACCAATTTCTATTGTTTTAAATTAATTTGTCCCTTTATATACATGATTATTTAAAATCATATGCTTTAAAATGTGTATTATAAACAGGAGGCAAAGTATATTGCCAGTAGAATTTATATAAAATCGCCTAAAACTAACGTAAACTCTATATTGCGCGTTATAAATTTCAAAAGTAACTCACAGCGTGACGTCATACACGAACCTGGACGAATTTGGCACGGTTTGATATCATACCTTGCTTTTATTGTATCATGCATAATAAAATAATAGGCAATGTGAAAAGGATTAGTATGCGATATTTAGCATCTCATCTACACAAAATGAAGGTATTACGTATAGTAGGAATACTAAGGATATAAACATAATAAACAAAGTTAAAACACAACTGACACTTCAAGTTACGTTGTCCTAATATGCTCGTGGTATAACGTTAGGTTCTACAAACTCGCTCCACTCGCTCTGTCGAGCGTCAACTCAAACTCTTCCACAATGTACTAGATAAACAGATGACAGGGCGCCAATATTTCCATAAACTAAACTTTAACCATCATAATTTTAATAAATTAAGGTTGGACTTGATGGAAATCCCTTTAAGCACTTAGTCAATGACACGATGTGGTCTTATAATGGAAATTGTAACGTTACATAGTGTTATTGACTTGGTGATCCTAATTTTAGACATTCTTTAATATTAGGCAACCGATGTGTAATCTTCGAAAACGATTTACTCTTTTTCTAGGAACAAGAGTTTATATTCCAACATGGGGTATTCAAATGGACCCAGAATACTACCCTAACCCAGAAAAATTTAACCCAGAAAACTTTAGCCCGGAGGCTAAAGCTAAGAGGGCTGACTTCACATTTCTACCATTTGGCGAAGGACCCAGAATGTGTATAGGTAATGTACAAACTTTTTAGTAAACTAGGTAACAAAGTGTACTCACCTAGTACACAGAATTACAACATCGACATATATAAATATATTGTTCATGGAATGATTCCTACATATTTCGTCTTTACTACCCATTTATAAAAATTTTTTATCAATTAGTTTGGAACTTTCTCTCTAATCGGCGCATATCTGTCGAAGTGGACGGTCACCAGAGCTGGGCAAACTAAAAAAGTAGTGGAGTATAACTACTAACTACTTTTTTGAAAAAGTAATTAAGTACCTATTAGGACAGTTCAATATTATTATTGCATGTTGACCGGAATCGCATTTTCTCTTAAGGTTTCTATCATCAGTTGTGATTGTCGTCCACCTTATCCAACTGTAAAAGTTAACCTAATTAAATGTGAATTTGACGGGTTTTTATGTAAGACTAGACAGAATTTAAAAATTTTTGTTGCCAACATTGTGAGATATCAAAAAGGGAACCATAGACACATGTTGCCTCGGGGCCTACTCGTCTATAGATCCGCTACTGGTGAAATATAGCTATAGTATTATGTTAATTTCTATAAATTTATAATGGGTATAGGTATACGTAATCAGGTTTCATTTGATATCTATTGTATATGTAGAGAAAGATTTGTCTTCAAGTTCAAAGATAAATTCCAAAAAATATACAATTCAAACTATTTCAAATTCAGTTCCAGAGAATAACTACTAGACTAGTTTTACCCAGGACATCCTTGTATCTTATTGGGCACCTCAATCACCTTAAATATTTCAGCTGAACTCCTTTCTTCTACTAATAACAATCGAATTGAAAATGACAACGCGAGCAAAGTCGCAAACGGGTTGCTGTGGGTCTAAAAACAATGCACTATTATTTTCAAATAGTTTAGACAAGAATAACAACATAAATATGCCGGGTTTGATTTTTTGCGAACAAATATATCTATTACGCTCAATAGTCGAATTCGGGCAATGCCCGAAAAAAATACGCAAAACTAGTTTTGAGCAACGAATATTTCCCAAACCCGAAATTTTATTTTTATACGGTTATTGAGCATTACAAAATAAGCAGAACTAGTTTTGCGCAATTTGAAATGTACAAAACTAGTTCTGTACATTTCTGAATGGCCAGCACTAGTTAGGCTTGTTTTACAGACTCCCAAACCCAAATAAAGAGTAGGGTTATGTTGTTGTTTTTTGTTTTGAATTTATTTCGTTTGTGCGACAAAGAAATATCACTTAGAACTGCATCCTCCGATATTTCTGGATCTACACAAGGTTTTATTTCATGTATGTGCAGTAAAAAGTGTATTAATAGAGCATGTTCTTGTCGAAAAAAGAATGTCATCTGCAATTCTAAGTGCCTTCATTCAAGCTCTTGTTCAAATAAATAATTTTTTAAACTTAACTGAATATCTGTCTAAGAATAAAGTTTTATTTGTTGTTGTATTTGTCAGTATTTAAATAAAATATATTATTTAAATAACATTTCCAACTTTATTTTATTCGGACGCTTCGCGCTGATTAAATGAAAAAAGCATAACTAGTGCTGGCCATTCAGAAATGTACAGAACTAGTTTTGTACATTTCAAATTGCGCAAAACTAGTTCTGCTTATTTTGTAATGCTCAATAACCGTATAAAAATAAAATTTCGGGTTTGGGAAATATTCGTTGCTCAAAACTAGTTTTGCGTATTTTTTTCGGGCATTGCCCGAATTCGACTATTGAGCGTAACATATCCAATAACTAGACACTTTTGCTTTTACTGTCGGCATACTAATTACTTCTTTTTTCAGGTTTAAGGTTTGGACTGATGCAAAGTAAAATAGCCCTTGTCACAATCTTAAAAGATTTTAGAGTTACCCTTCATGAAAAAACCAAGTGGCCCCCAGCGATCGACAAATTTTCTATAATCTTATCAGTTGATGGAGACGTTTGGCTAAAAGTTGAAAAATTGTAATAATAATAAATGTTTAAAACTGAATATAAACACTAGAAATAGCAATTCCTTTTCTCATCCCCCCTTATATATATGTATATATATATATATATATATATATATATATATATATATATATATATATATATATATATATATATATATATACATCTTTCATCATTTCTGCGTCCTTTCATAATCCATCATTTTTGCGTCCCCTAGAAATAGAGGCTTTAGGCTTTGTATTTCAAGTGTATATCGATTTTTTTCCTTTTTTTGTATTGCTCCTAATTTTTCTTTTAAATATCTCTTAAAACTAAAATATACCTTTTATTTTATAATGCAGCATTTTCAACTCCTTTCATATTATAATCAAATTTGCGTCCGGCGTATAATTTTGTACATTTGTCGACGCATTTTGCTTCCGAGCCGTATAATATTTGGACACTTCTCTATCATTTTTACTACTGCCCTGTTGCCAGAATTTTGAAAAGTCCGAAAGGTGGGAAAGATTACACAGCGCTTTTGAACCAATGATAGGTATGACTAATCTGTCACCAGAAACAGCTTGAGGGACTGGGCAGTTTATAACTTAAAGGTATAATTAATTGTTTCCTCATAATATGATGAAGACATGTAAATCTTTACGCCAAGAGCAGGATGAGATAACCAAGGTGCTATGAGTCTATTACAAAACCATCGATCTTTTATTAACATGCTTTTATTAGCTTGACTTATAACATTGTAATGGGACATTTCATTAAAAGATATATACAGTATGTATTCGAAATGGAAAAATTTTTGTTATTGATTTTACGAAAAAAGTGTATTTTTATAAAAAGTTCTGCATCGTGAAAAAATAGCATTGCCATTCAGAAATTTGATCCAGTAGGTACGTACAGGGTGGCTCAAAAATGAAAAAGTCATAATCCACGTGAAGCTAAAAAGACGAAATCTTTATTTGAAATTACACTGCCACTGCAAATGTACAATTTAATAATATGTTTTTTTCATTAAAAAATATACAGCATGTCTTCGAAATGGAAAAAATGTATTATTGATTTTACGAAATTGTGTATTTTTATAAAAAGTTCTGCATCGTGAAAAAATAGCATTGCCATTCAGAAATTTGATCCAGTACGTACAGGGTGGCTCAAAAATGAAAAAGTCATAATCCACGTGAAGCTAAAAAGACAAAATCTTTATTTAAAGGTACACTGCCACTGCAAATGTACAATTTAATAATATGTTTTTTTCATTAAAAAAATATACAGCATGTCTTCGAAATGGAAAAAAATGTATTATTGATTTTACGACAAAAGTGTATTTTTATAAAAAGTTCTGCATCGTGAAAAAATAGCATTGCCATTCAGAAATTTGATCCAGTACGTACAGGGTGGTTCAAAAATGAAAAAGTCATAATCCACGTGAAGCTAAAAAGGCAAAATCGTTATTTAAAGGTAAACTGCCACTGCAAATGTACATACAAGAGTTATTTTTATGATATGTTTGAAACACACAGGAGGTCCCAAAAGTAAAATTAATTTTTTAAAATCGCCGTTACAAAAAAAGTATATCTTCATAAAAAATTCTACATTGTGAAAAAAGAGCATGGTTTAAATATTTTTATAGGGCATAGAGGGTGGCTAAAAATTTAAATTAAAATTGGGACTTTCAGCTTTATGAGCCACCCTGTATTGTCCTTCATCAAGTTTTTGAATAACCATGCTTCTTTTAAAATGTAGAACTTTTTATAAAGATATAGGTACTTTTTTTGTAAAATCGGTAATAAAAAAATTAATTTTATTTTTGAGACCTCGTGTATGTTCCAAAACTAATTCAATAAACAACTAAAAGAACACGCTTTTATGAGTAGCGCTCTAAAAAGTTAAAGATAAATTATAGTTTAAAATACTAAAAACACGTTTTTATGAGTAGCGCACTAAAAAGTTAAAAATAAATTAGGTATAGTTTAAAAAACTAAAAACACTTTACGGTTTACTGTTAGGTAACTATAAAAGGAAAATAATTATTTTGAACTTTTTAGTGCGCTACTCATAAAAGCGGTTTTTTTAGATTTTTAAATTATAATTTATTTTTTTAACCTAAAATGCAAGTTGAAAATATAAGTTTAAATAATATTAATATTATAAACATTTTTACCGCTTATTTCTTAATTTGTAAAATTTATTGAAGAATAAAAAGATTGATAACAATGGTAATATGAATAACAATATTGTAAGTATTTTCCATGCTTATATAATATAATATTATTTTTAGTTTATTTTTATGTGAAATTAGGAATGCTTAGCCGTCGACAAATTTCAATTATTCATAACAGTAACGGTGTCAGACATTTGCCCTCCTTTTGGTAAAAGTGATAATTAATATATAGGTGATAGATCAAGGCTGACAATTTTTATTTTAATTTACTGACATGGCACTGACATGTACACATTGCTATCACAGAATGGCGCTTTTTTACCAAGAGTTCTCCGCATTCTTTACATATGAGATCGCTATAAAAAGGGGTTTTGAGCCATGGACTCTCCTTACCTCATTCCATGATTTAAGTTTATTTTGAGTTGTTTTGCTGGAACTTGGAAATAAGATTGCGAATTATAATAAAAACCTATTTTTATTATAACTTTCGTTTATTTTATTTGGGTTAAGTCACCAGATTAGCTCAAAATATGACAAGGTGTCCAACAAAAATTATCCACCTAATAAAACTAAAACAGATATATTTAATGTCGACAGACACAAGCAAGTTTCTTCTTAATGCTTTTTGGCTGGAATCACTATTGATAAGACAGGTGTAATTTGGCAATTAAGGTCTTGCTCATTGCTCAGTGCTCAGGTTTATGTAATTAAGGGTTTAAATTGGCAAGTGTTAAGATAAGACAACCAAATTTTATACTGTTATTTTCTTTTTAATTTTTCTCGCCAACTTATAAAGAAAAGAGCGATTTAAATAACAGTTAAGTACAGTTAAATTTACCAACCGAAATAAACCTTTTTAATACACTATAAAGATATAATGTAAAATGTCGACCACAGTAACTGGCGAGCTAGTTTTTTTATTTAACAAATAAATTCCAAAATGTAGTTTTTGTTAAATAACTTTTTAAGTTTTATTTTTTCGAAAAACCGCATCAATCGAAATAGGTGAAAATGTTACACAGGAAACGTATCTAAAACGTCTATAAAACTTAATCATTTTGTTAAACTTAAGCTTCAAAAAGCTTTGCAATTTATATGTCAACTATATGCACAAAATACAGTTTCTGTAACATAAATCGTTTTCGAGTTTGAGCAACAAAAAATAGAAACTAATTTTGAAGGTGCTCTGTATATATTTCACCGGAAATACAGCCTGTTCCAAGCCAGGTTGAAAAGTAGTCCATATGCAAAATTTTTCCTTTTCTTTTTGGTCAAGCAGTTTTAAGCGTTCGCTCCAACAGACAATCCGACAGACAGATGGACAGACAAACCGACGGAAATGGGAGACCATCTGATATAGGGACCTCAACACGTAAAGATCTGAAAAGATCCCGGGAAGTGATTTTTTTCTAGCGAGAGAAGTAAAAAGTTGAAATTACTAAAATTAGAAATGATTTTTAAAAATGCAAAAATATTCCGTGAAAAGATAAATTTAGGATGTGTAGAAATGTCAAATTAAAATTAATAACCTCCAGTTATAATGAAGTGGTAATTTCCATAAGAAAGTGCGATTATTTCTTGATATTATACCTTTAAAATGGGCTAGTACAAACTATATCCCAAATCGATTACTTGTTATATTTTAGAAACAAATATAAAATGGTATAGTTTTTTTTGTAATAAAAAAGCCTTAAAATTAAAAGTACTAAAACTTTTAAAGCACCAACAAGAAAAGAAAATTTTACGCGGCTGTTGTATCTAATAGAAAATAAAATTTCATTGTTCCTAACTTACACCCTGTACAGTACAGCTGTCCTATTTCTACTTTACACTCCACTTACAACACCATTGATTTTTGACACTTTAACGGTATTGCAGCAATTGCAGTATACCTATTCAAATAAGATATGCAGGCATGCGTCGCTGTTTTATTTAATAACTAGCTTTCGCCCGCAACTTCTTCCACGGTATAACAATTTTACTCCATTACAAACTTTAAATACCATTGTAATACCCCCTTAGGGGTTGATTTATTAAAAACTGAAAAAAACACGTGTTTAAACATTAACGCTCAGATACACTAAGAAGGTTTAAGATTTAGTACTGCATGGTTTAAATTAGGATCTTCTAGTTGATCAGGTATGTTTTGACAGGTTTTTTCCTGTCATAGTTAATAAGTCTTAGTTAAAAACTTATGAAATATTCCGTTCCGTGCCGTTCATTTTCTTCACATTCGTTAGACAAAATTAGATTTTCTGACCTCAATTGACATACTTATTAGTTAACATTTTTGGGGAAATTGCCATTCGCTCGTTTTTATCCCCCCCCCCCCCCCGTTAGTTTTTTAAATGTTAGACAAAATTAAATATTTTGACCCCAATAACCCCGAAAACAACATTACCATTTTTAGATAATTTCCCAGTGGCTCCTTTTTACCCCCCCCCCCGGCGTTAATTTTTTAAAAATGAGTTTCAACAAAATTAGATTTTCTGTTCTCAGTAACCCCCAAAATTAGTTAACATTTTTGGAGAAATTCCAAACCCCGCGCCTTTTTATTCCCTCTGCCCCACCGTTAATTTTGTTTATATTCGTTAAACAAAATTAGATTTGCTGACCTCAATAACCTTGAAAATGATATATCAGATAACTTTTTTTGAAAAATGATCAGTTACCTGTTTTTATTCTCCCACGTTATATTTTTTTAAATATGTTAGACCAAAGTACATTTTTTGACCGTAATAACCCCGAAAATGACAAATTAGTTAACATTTTTTCCAGTCGCTCCTTTTTATCCCCCCGCCGTTAATTTTTTAAATATAGGTTTCAACAAAATTAGATTTCTGACCTAAATATCCCCGTAAATGACAAATTAGTTAACATTTTTGGAGAAGTTCCCAGTTGCGCCCTAATATCACCCCACCCCCCACGTTATTCTTAACATCCATTACACAAAATTAGATTTTCTGACCTCAATAACCTCGAAAATAACATATTAGTTAACATTTTTGAAGAAATTCCCACCAGCTCCTTTTCCCCAAAGTCGTCCGTTCCCCAGACGCGTACTTTTTCCAAGGTCGTCCGGAACCTAGATGCGTATTTTCTTAAAGGGCGTCCGCTCCCCAGACGCGTATTTTCCCAAGGTCGTCAGTTTCCCAGGCGCGCATTTCTCTAAGGTCCTCCGGTTCCCAAACGCGTAATTCTTTCCATGGCCATCCGCTCCCTAGATGCGTATTTTCCTTAAGCGCGTACTTTTTTCCAAGATCGTTTGTTCCCCAGACGCGTCTATTCCCAGAGTCCTCCGTGCCTCAAACGCGACTTTTCATCAAGGTCGTCCACTTCCCAGGTGCGTATTTTTCCCAAGATCGCCCGCTCCCCAGACGCGTATTTTTACAAGGTCGTCCGCTTCCCTAGATGCGTATTTCCCCAAGGTCGTCCGCTCCCCAGACGCGCATTTTTCTAAGGTCGTCCGTTTTAAAGAAGCTTATTTCCCTCAAGGTCGTTCCCTCCCCCGACGCGTGTTATTCCTTAGGTATTCCGCTCCCTAGGCGCGTATTTTTCTTAAGGACGCCCGCTCACCGGACGCATATTTTTCCAAGGGCGCCCCTGGTGTGGCATTCAAGTGGGCAGCCTTATATATTACTTAACATTTTTAGGTAAATTCCCATTCGCTCCTTTATATCTCCCCTCCCGTTAATTTTTTAAAAATCAGTTCCAACAAAATTAGATTTTCTGACCTCAATGACTCTGAAAATACTAAGCTAAAATTTTTGGAGGAATTCTCAGCCGCCCTTTTATCCCCTCTCCCCTCCCTTCTCCGTAAATTTTATTTAGCATCTGTTACACAAAGTCAGATTTTCTGACCTCAGTAATCCCGAAAATGGCCCATTAGTTAACATTTTTGGACAAATTCCCAGCCGCCCCTTTTTATTCGCCCCCCCCCCCCCCTCCCTACGGTAATTTTTAACACCTGCTGGAAAAAAAAATTCTGACCTCAATAACCCCGAAAATGACATATTAGTCAACATTTTCAAAAAATTCTCAGTCGCTCCGGTTTTATCCCCTCTCACCTCCTCCCCTTTATTATTTTTTAAAGCTAAATGGTTTCACGTGGATTATGACATTTTCATTTTTGAGCCACCCGGTAAGTATAAGATCAAATTTTTGAATAGCAATACTATTTTCTCACGATGCAGAACTTTTTATAAAGATACACTTTTTTCATTAAATCAATAATAAAAAATTTTCCATTTCGAAGATATGTTGTATATTTTTTAATGAAGAAAACATATTATTGAATTGTACATTTACAGTGGCAGTTTACCTCTAAATAACGATTTTGTCTTCTTAGCTTCACGTGGATTAGGACTTTTTTTATTTTTGAGCCACCCTGTTTATACAAGATCAAATTTTTGAATAGCAATGCTATTTCCTCACGATGCAGAAAACATGCTGTATATTTTTTAATGAAAAAAAACATATTGAATTGTACATTCGCAGTGGCAGTTTTCCTTTAAATAACGACTTTGTCTTTTTAGCTTCACTTGGATTATGACTATTTCATTTTTGAGCCACCCTGTACGTACTAGATCAAATTTTTGAATGGCAATGCTAGTTTTTTACGATGCAGAACTTTTTATAAACAGATAGGTACTTTATTCTTAAAATCAATAATACATTTTTTCCATTTCGAAGATATGCTGTATATTTTTTAATGAAAAAAAATATTATTGAATTGTACATTTGCAGTGGCAGTTTTCCTTTAAATCACGATTTTGTCTTTTTAGCTTCACTTGGATTATGAATATTTCATTGTTGAGCCACCCTGTACGTACTAGATCAAATTTTTGAATGGCAATGCTATTTTTTTACGATGCAGAACTTTTTATAATCAGACACTTTTTTCGTAAAATCAATAATAACAATTTGTCCTTTTCGTAGACATGCTGTATATTTTTTGAATGAAAAATACATATTATTGAATTGTACATTTGCAGTGGCAGTTTACCTTTAAATAACGATTTTGTCTTCTTAACTTCACATGGATTAGGACTTTTTATTTTTGGGTCACCCTGTTTATACGAGATCAAATTTTTGAATAGCAATGCTATTTTCTAACCATGCAGAATTTTTTATAAAGAGACACTTTTTTCGTAAAATCAATAATATTTTTTCCATTTCGAAGACATGCTGTATATTTTTTTAAGGAGAAAAAAACATATTATTGAATTGTACATATGCAGTGGCAGTTTTCCTTTAAATAATGATTTTGTCTTTTTGGCTTCACGTGGATTATGACTGTCATTTTTGAGCCACCCTGTACATACTAGATCAAATTTTTGAATCGCAATGCTGTTTTTTTACGATGCAGGACTTTTTATAAACCGACACTTCTTTCGTAAAATAAATAATATTTTTTTCCATTTTGAAGACATGCTGTACATTTTTTAATGAAAAAAATATTATTGAATTGTACATTTGCAGCGGCAGTTTTCCTTTAAATCACGATTTTGTCTTTTTAGCTTCACTTGGATTATGAATATTAATTTTTGAGCCACCCTGTACGTACTAGATCAAATTTTTGAATGGCAATGCTGTTTTTTACGATGCAGAACTTTTTATAATCAGACACTTTTTTCGTAAAATCAATAATAAAATTTTTTCCATTTTGAAGACGTACTGTATATTTTTTTAATGAAAAAACATATTGAATTGTACATTTGCAGTGGCAGTTTACCTTTAAGTAACGATTTTGTCTTCTCAGCTTCATGTGGATCAGGACTTTTTATTTTTGAGCCACCCTGTATGTACTAGATCAAATTTTTGAATGGCAATGCTGTTTTTTACGATGCAGAACTTTTTATAATCAGACACTTTTTTCGTAAAATCAATAATAAAATTTTTTCCATTTTGAAGACGTACTGTATATTTTTTTAATGAAAAAACATATTGAATTGTACATTTGCAGTGGCAGTTTACCTTTAAGTAACGATTTTGTCTTCTCAGCTTCATGTGGATCAGGGCTTTTTATTTTTGAGCCACCCTGTATGTACTAGATCAAATTTTTGAATGGCAATGGTATTTTCTCACGATGCAGAACCTTTTATAAACAGACACTTTTTTCGTAAAATCAATAATAATTTTTTTCCATTTCGAAGACATGCTGTATATTTTTTTAATGCAAAAAAACACATTATTGAATTGTACATTTGTAGTGGCAGTTTTCCTTTAAATAACGATTTTGTCTTTTTAGCTTCACGTGGATTATGACTGTCATTTTTGAGCCACCCTGTACGTATCAAATTTTTGAATGGCAATGCTGTTTTTTACGATGCAGAACTTTTTATAATCAGACACTTTTTTCGTAAAATCAATAATAAAATTTTTTCCATTTTGAAGACGTACTGTATATTTTTTTAATGAAAAAACATATTGAATTGTACATTTGCAGTGGCAGTTTACCTTTAAGTAACGATTTTGTCTTCTCAGCTTCATGTGGATCAGGGCTTTTTATTTTTGAGCCACCCTGTATGTACTAGATCAAATTTTTGAATGGCAATGCTGTTTTTTACGATGCAGAACTTTTTATAATCAGACACTTTTTTCGTAAAATCAATAACAAAATTTTTTCCATTTTGAAGACATACTGTATATTTTTGTAATGAAAAAACATATTATTGAATTGTACATTTGCAGTGGCAGTTTACCTTGAAATAACGATTTTGTGTTCTTAGCTTCACGTAGATCAGGACTTTTTTATTTTTGAGCCACCCTGTATGTACTAGATCAAATTTTTGAATAGCAATGCTATTTTCTCACGATGCGGAACTTTTTATAAACAGGCCCTTTTTTCGTAAAATCAATAATACATTTTTTCCCATTTCGAAGACATGCTGTATATTTTTTTAATGAAAAAAAAAACACATAACTTCAGCAAAAAAAAACTTAAAACGAGACCATTCGGAAAAACTCATCGACAAACCAAGTTGAAGAAGTCCGTTGAAGAATTATGCGTGAACATATAAAGAATCTCACATGCGGGCCGAATAATTGATAACCTCCTCTTGAGAAGACGGTTAAAAAGCACACCACTTAGCGAAAATGCTGTTCACTGCGTCACGGACACTTCATAATTATAGAACCAATATTTAAATACAATTTTATCATACTTTAGCGTTGCCAAGTTTCTGGTAGCAAAATCCACCGACCAGTAAAACTTTTAATATACGCATGTATAATTTTGCGCCTCTATCGGAAATTTTTACAACTAAAATTTATACATCTTCATTTATTTTTCGATCATTTTTACTTCCATTTCGTCCCGCTATTATTCCCCGCCAATAGTTTATGCTTTAAACTGTCAAAGAACAATTTCTTTACGTAAGGTATGGTACTGTGGACCAGCCACTGCGACAATGTGGGACTTAAAATTTATAGCCATGTTCGAGAAAAACGCCTAAGTTAATCTTGCGTCCGATATACGGCAGCAAGTTTGCAGCGGTAGCAGAAATGATAGGGATTAGACCCCTTTCGGAAGCAAAAATGATAGGGTGATGTATATATATATATATATATATATATATATATATATATATATATATATATATATATATATATATATATATATATATATATATATATATATTATTTTTTATATTTATTCTTGGGTTTTATTAGTCCTGGATAAAATAAAAATTATATGTTGGTATTTACATGCTTTTTATTTCTAGTAAAATTTAACGTTTCGGTCTTTTTTTCCTTTCGACCTTCTTCAGAAATGTTTATTGCTGAAAGAGATAGCTCATGTCAAAAAAAAAAATTGTTGTCCCTTTCTCATTCATTTTTAACCTTTCTTGTCATTACATAAATATACCATGAAAAAAACAGACATACCTAGAACGAAAATTCTTGGCAGTTTTCTCTAAAACATATTACAAAAATAATAGATATACGTGGACATACAATTGGGTTCCAATGCAGGAAACAATCCTGCATTGGAACCCAAACGAAGAATAAATATATAAAAAAAAATCATTAGAAAAATCGAAGAAAAAGAGACCAATAACTAATATATATATATATATATATATATATATATATATATATATATATATATATATATATATATATATATATATATATATATATATATATATATATATATATATGTATGTATATATGTATATTGCAGTGTACTTTATCTTTATTATTATTATTACTATATAAAACACTTTCTCGAAAAAACCCTGGTTATAGTGTCTATTCTAAAGGTAAAACTACGAAATTGCAGCAAAAAATCAGTTTAATTTTTTTAATAATCAAACAGTTAGTACCCGTGCAAAAATATAAATCTACCTAGTGCATTTCTATTTTTTATAATAGTTATTTTTTATATCTGCTACCTTAATGGCTTTCTTGTCCTTCATTGTGTCCTATTTTGATGACATCGAGTGCATCATATTTCCAATTGAATACATCAGTTTTATTACCTTAAATATAGAAGAAATAAACATTACTGTATAGATCAAAGATAACATTTTTCACTCCGCATATTCAAAGTTCTCTCTCTTTTTCGATAAGATATTTTATTATAGAGTCTGTCATTTTTCTATAAAAAAAAATGCTCAAGTTTTATTCGCTAGGGGATATAATTTTTCTCATTGGCAACACTGTAGTATATACGTCTTTAGACCGGGGTTTTGTGAAACGATACAGCTCCAGTTCCGACTGCGACATACAACTAATAATGTCACCCAGGGGCAGGGTTCCCGGTAAGCTTGGACTAAGGTTAACCCAAAAGTTTTACTTCGGAGTTTTCTTCAGATATCATTTATGGGATGAGGTTCAAGTAATTTGGTACCAAAATAAAAATAATCGTTCGAGGGTTATTAAAATAAAATGGAATTTTTGAAATTTTTTTTAGGTATAGTCATAAATAGAAGAATATGTTCGTCTATTATATTTTTATGTATCTACTACCATAATTCTGGTGAAGCTGCTTCAGTCTCGTGTAAATTAAATTAAAAATCTACCTGGGAAACTGGATTTTCATGCGCTCGCGCTTGTCCGGTCGCTTCGTGATCAGCAGTGGATGAATAAGCCTTTAATTCTCGATAGTGATTCAATAAGTTTGGTAGTTAAAACTTTTTCATGGGAGTTCGTTCAAAGATATATAGGTTGGTGTTACAAGACGCATACAATACAACTGGCAAACACGAATTGGCATCATCGTACTTAACGTATTTTGCAACCAAATCTTTCAATTTCCCATTATTTTTAGCTTTTCTATAACAAAGTAAGCAAATGATGCGCCGATTTTTTTCGGGAATTCTTAATTTAGGCATTTTACAACTGTGTAAACAAACAAAATCTTACGATCATGCATAATTGAAAAGCTATATTTGTATTATCGAATACACCAACACTCGAAATCAAGAGGATTATAAATAAATCTACAAGAAAAATACATAAAACATTAAAAATTAGTCCTTATTGAATCATTATCGAGAATTAAAGCCTTCTTCACCCCCTGCGTGCTACCGCTGACCACGGACCGACCGGACAAGCGCGAGCGCAAGGAAATCTAATTTCCCACAGCCGTATCTTTGGATGTATTATAGGATGTATTGTAATTTTTTTTTAATTTACACGAGACTGAAGCAGCTTCACGAGAATTATGGATGTAGACAATGCCGTAGCTTGACTGAAGGCAATCCAAGAGTTTTGCGCCCCAGTAACAAGACCTAATTAGCTTTCAGACTCTATAGTTTTACTATTTGTCCCTTTTAAAAGATATGTCCTAACAACGGACGAAGAACGCGTTTTTCTGTAATTTTTTTTCAAATTTGGTAAGGGTTTAAATATTTTGGATATATATTACACTGAAATAGCATTTAGAGCACCGAACAAAGTTTGTTTAGTCCCAAAAAATCGACGAATAACCATTTAACCGTGGGTTGCCAGATAAGATTTGAAAAATTTCCCCAAATTTCAATATTTTTTCCCAAAAACCCACGATTTAAAAATATTAATCCCCACAAATTTAAAATAAAGCGTCTTTTACTTTTATCAAAGAGTAACCCATTCTTTTATGCCAAATTCTCAGAACTGTGGAACCACAGAACAAAAAACTTTGCAACAATTTATCAAATAAATTAGATTGTTATATGTCAACGTCTGCGATTAACCGCTAGTAACCTACGTCTTGACTACAGTTATAAAGCGTTATCGCTTCATAAAGTAATGTCGTCGTTGCCGACGTCAAAACACCTTCCGCGACATTTTCCTCTATAACCGTTGATCAGCAAAAATGAACCGGTTATAGAAATTTTAATACAGTTTAGGCAGCGACATATAGCTAAAAAAATTCCTATGTATAGGTAAATTATAAACTATTGTAACAACACAGTTGGCTGTTTATAAAATTGACGCTTATGGAATATAACCGAGCTGGCTGGCCATATTATGTGGACTTCGTAAAGACGGTGCTAGACTATGGGCGGCGCGACCCTAAATAAACTGTGTTTAAAAGTAAGAGATAATTTACATAATACTAAAAAACACTTAAGCTTCGATTTCCTACAAAGCGGCACCGTAAAACAGCGGGCGTACTTTGACGGCAAGTGACGTCACAAAAAAACGTCTACATGCTTGCAAAACCAAGTGTTTTCCTCCAGAGCGTTCGGCGCTACCGCTTCATACAAATACGGTACCGTATTTTCGGAAGCGGCCGCTCGTACGGGGGGATATTGCAAGCACGTTTTTAAGCGGTGCTTCAGTGCAGAGATTGTGTTGTGTGAATGAAATTTGAAAATGGCTGAACAAATTAATTGGTCCAGTGAACAAGACGAAATTTTAATTGACTGTCAGAACTCAAGAAGCTCTATATAATGTAAAGTCTGCAGAGTACATAGGAAGATGCAACTGAAGCATAGCTTATGGCATGAAATTGGTACAATACTACGTAAAACAAGTGGGTATTATTTATTTACTTTTTACGTTTTAGTTTGTAACGACAGATATACATGCAGCGTTCTGGGGTTAAATTGATAAATTTAACTACCCAGAAGTGCTACAAGTGCGCGGCAGCTTTTCGCCAGGAGCATTTATGGGCCGTAGGTTTTTTAATTTTCCCTTTTCCTCTTCTTTGTTTAGGTTTTCCAAGGCACTAGGGCGCCACTGAGTTTTTGTTAAAGATAAATACCCTTACAGCTTAATAAACTCAGAACTTAAGCTGATATTTGATTTTAAAAAAAATGTTATAAAATTCTTTGCATGTGTTTTAGCAGGCAATAAAACAAACCATTCCCCAAAATAAAATATATTTACTCTTATTTTAGAAAAGCTTGTCGACAGCTAAAAGGATTTGGTCATTAATAAAATAATACCTACTTGAACATATGGGTAGTAGATACTTAAATTAAATTACAGTATGAAAGGTTATCAAATATTTTTAGTACCATTTTGGCAAGTACAGTTTAGTAAGTATAAAATATACACCCTGCTACAAACAGTCTAATAAAATAGATAAGGTAAATCGTCAGGTAACGCAACGAGGGTAGATACCAAAAAAAATCATGATTCTTTTCGCTACGCCCTAAAGAAAGTGATACAAAACTTACCAAAACAGTTTTATACACTCTATTAAGTCAATATTCACTTGATAAGCCGCATGGTACCAAAAAAATATATATACAATTTTATATTCATCAGTAATCAAAAACATAATACGGCAGATTTAAAATAGGGGTAATTACGTAATAATATTACCTCTAAATACTTATTTTTACAAAATTTACATTAGTCCACAGGAGACTTTATACTGCGATGCTTTAAATAAAAGGGATTATGTAATAATAATAAATTCATAAATTAACATTTTATATATGCAGTTATAACCAAAAATCGGCGTACAGGCCTTACCCAGAGACAAAATGGAGTACAATCCACCATAGCACGCGGAACTGAGTGCTTAGGGTGACTATCCTGACGGAGGAGGAAAGCTCTGAAAAGCTACCTTTCTAGATGTGGATCGGCATGGTCCCAAGGTTGTATCGAGGTGATGCGGCTGGACCACCTGGAGTAAGTACCCCTTCAGACTCTATGGTGTTGACGATAGAAACTCATGAGAAACCACATACATAGGGTTGCATCCATCTCGGGACATCTCTTCGCAAGGAGTAGCGGGAAAAACAGGTACGGGGAATTGCATCCGTCTCACAACCTTTCTTTAAAAGGAGGGACAGAAAACCATGGACCGGGGGTTGCATCCACCATGAAACATCCTTTCGACTGTCGAAAATTATTCCTTTACCCGGAAAAAACCCTGTAATACAACAGTACAAATCACTCTAAGAAATTCGGGGAGAATAAAAGCTTTGCTTACCTCATCCCCATTGGAGGGTCACCAAAATGAAAAAACGACCATTGTGACTTTTGTCACAATCACAAACTATAACTAACTTCAATCTATAAAACGAGGGTTATAACTAACGGCCCTCTCTTGCCAAGACTCTTTGGCCAAGATTGTCCCTCACGACCACCTTGTCCTTCCTTAAATTCACCCCAAAAACCTCCCACGGCATCAATTTCTTGCCCCTCACAATTGGAACTCCATGTGTCACATTGGACCAATCAAAGCATTCGACGTCAGCCCGAATGTGCGCCGTTCAAAACTCGGCCTCTACATAATTATATTTTGGTTGTTCCCAAAAGTAAACACGATGTTTTGAAATGGCAATCATATTAGGAAATAAGAAGAAAAGAAACGGAAGATTCTCTGGACGTGCAGACACTGTAGCCTTAGAAAAACAAAGTATTCACTTCGTTAATTAGGATTAGTAATCAATTATTAATTAGTATTTTATTTTAGTTTACAATTAATCAAAATATACTATATACAGTTAAAATGGGAGAAACGTGCTACAAGAATAGGAATTTTTTTATCAGGGCCAGTCGTTACGTAGTTCTTAAAGTACACGCAATGATATAGGTAATATTCTTAGGAAATGCTAAATTAAACAATGAATACAATACTGTAAATTGATCTTTTAGGGTGAATCAACTCAAGTGCAGAAATAAAATTAAGACATTCTGGACTCGCACAACATAGTGGGGTTGAACTATATAGAATAAAAAAAAAGGATGCCAAATTGCATAACCTACATCCTTGTAAAACATAAATGCTTGTTATTTGTGTAAGAAATTAATAATTTAATAAAATAAGATTTTATGAGATATTTAGTGTTTGCCTTAAAGTAATGTCAAAATTTTCTACAAAATCATCTTCACCATCTTGTCAAGAAAACCAAATGCACTAAAAAGTAATTTCAAAAACAATGTAGCATTTGAAATGCTACACTACCCCCTTCGAAAAATAAAAATATGTTAACTACAGTTAACATATTTTTTATCTCGTACACCAAGTTCTGGGTTGATATCTCACGCGTATCAAAACGTCCTACTGGAGTCACAGTTTGATAAGTCATAATTCGGGTACAGTCACAATTCGGCTATAGTCTTAATCGGTAAAAGTCTACCAAAACTTTAGTGCACGGATAAAACAAAATTTACAACAAGTTACTAGGTATTCAAAGATATTCGACAGTATTCTAGACATTTTCTTTTTTAGAACTACGTAAGATCTGCATTCCTGTTAATTTACAGAGACATCTGAATTAGAACCAAAATATGGTTTTAAATCTTTCACGTGCCAACGACCAGCAGATGTGCCGTCTGCGTTGCGCAATTCATAGACTAAACGAGAGATTCTTTTTTCTACGGTACAAAGAACATATTTAGGGGCTAATTTACCGGAAAACTTATTTGCTGCGTCCGATAAAACTTTGTTGCGTCGCCAAACCCGTTCACCCTGTTCAAAACTAGCATCTCGCTTCCGGAGGTTATAAGACTTGGCATAGCGTCTATACGCATCGTGCAACCGTTTTCGAACTTCTTCGAAAATATCCGATAAATTTTTAACATCGCCGACGTACTCGTCGCGATCTCCGGCAGTAATCTCTATACCTTCGGTAGAAGTTATATCCCCGTAGTAACGACCAGAAATAGGTACATAACGACCGTAATTTAAAAACGCTGGTGAGTAACCAGTCACTTCGTGTTTGGCGGTATTAATGGCATGTCTAATTTTGGGTAATTCTTTATCCCAGTCTTTATGTTCTTCAATGTAACAACGGATTGCGGTTCCGACAGTTTTATTATTTCGCTCGACGAAATTACAGTGGGGGGAATATTTAGGGCTATACCAAATTTTTTGAACATTGTATTGCTGAGAAAGCTTTTTAAACTCCGAACCGGCAAATTGTGAACCATTGTCACACAATATAAATTGAGGAACGCCTCTCTCAAGAAAAACTTCTTCTTCGATAAATTTTATTACACTCTTAGCTGTAGCTTGTCTAATCGGATGAAGGAGAGTATATTTAGTAAACCAGTCTCCCACGACGAGTAAATAAGCATTACCCTTGGAAGACCGGGGAAAAGGTCCCATTAAATCTACGGCAATAATTTGCCAAGGAAATTGTACGGATTTCTCAGCACCCATAAAACCCATACGCGGACTGTTAGCTAGTTTTTGTGAAGAACACACCTTACAAGCTTTAACATACCGCAAAATATCTTTTCTCATTCGCGGCCAATAATAATTATCTTGAACTCTACCTAAAGTTTTAAAGAAACCAAAATGTCCAGAAGTAGGTGGATCATGACAAGAACTAACTATTTTATTTCGCAAGTACTTTGGAACTAAAGTTTTCCACTCGTTTATATTAGTCTTTACTTTAGATCTAGACAAAATAAGCTTATAAATTATATTATTTTCTACCTTAAAATGAGGGTAAGAATCGGGGCTTTTAACTATTTTTTCTTTCAACGTAATATACCACGGATCTAGCTGTTCTAAGGAAACGTCTATTAAGGATACTTGTGGAATCCTGCTTAAAGCATCAGGGACTACATTAAAACGTCCTTTTCTATGAATTAAATCAAAATTGTACTGGCGCAATTTCATTGCCCATCGTGCAAGTCTTCCTGTAGGATTTTTTAGGTTATTCAGATAAAGTAAAGAGTAATGATCGGTTATTACTGTAAACCTAACACCCTCTATCCACGGTCGAAAACGCTCTAAATTAAATAACAAAGCTAGACATTCCTTTTCGGTTACAGTATAATTACGCTCAGTTCTAGTAAGAGAACGACTCGCGTACGCGATAACCCGTTCTTCACCGTCTAAAATTTGGGTAAGCACACCGCCTAAACCCGTATCACTAGCGTCGCTTTGAACAGTAAAAGGCTTAGTAAAATCAGGTTGACATAAAACTGGAGCAGACACCAAGGCTTGCTTAATTCTCGTAAAAGCCTCCTCTGCTTCATTCGTCCACTTAATAGGCTCTCTTTTTTTCTTACCACGTAATAAATCGTTAATAGGAGAAGTCAAAGTAGAAAAATCTTTAATAAAACGACGGTACCACGAACATAGTCCAATAAATCGTTTAATTTCGGTACTATTCGTAGGACGCGGGTAATTTATCATACTAGAAATTTTCTCAGGATCGGTACGTAACCCGTTTGCGCCTACAACATAACCAAGAAATTTAAGGGTAGTTTTAAAAAATTCACATTTCTCTATACTAATAGTCAAGTTTGCGTCTTTAAGACGATTCTTTACTTCTCTTAACAAAGATAAATGCTCTTCAAAAGTAGACCCTAACACTATTATATCGTCAAGATAGGTAAATATTTTAGGCTCGAAACGTGGCCCAAAAATTTTGTCAACTAAACGTTGCTGTACTTGCGCAGCATTACAAAGTCCAAACGGAACAACTTTAAATTGAAAAAGACCTCGACCGGTGACACTAAATGCGGTTTTTTCGCGTGACTTTTCGTCTAACGGTATTTGCCAAAACGCCTTGCGTAAATCTATAGTCGATATAAATTTTGCGTCCCTTAACATATTCAAAATACGGTCGATACTAGGCAAAGGGTAGGAATCGTGACGCGTCTGCGCGTTAAGCATGCGCCCATCATAGCACAGTCTATGAGAACCATTTGATTTTTTCACAAGTAAAACCGGTGCACAATAAGGGCTATTTGAAGGTTCGACAACATCTAAATTTAACATCTCGTCTAGCTCCTTATTTAAAATTTCTGACATATAAGGTGACATAAGGTATTGTTTTTTCTTAAATGGCTTTGCGTCGCCAGTATCTATTGTCATAGTAATTTTATCTGTACGCCCCAAACGCGTTTCACTAGAAATTTCTTGAAAAGAATCGATACATTTTTGAGCGGCTGCTCTTTGCTCAAACTCTAGTTCATCTAAAGTCACCAAATAATTTAAATTAGTTTGATTCGTGCTTGATATGCTAGTTAAATTATTCTGAGTATTCCATGTATTATTTCTAAAGTCCAATAATAGTGAAAATTGGCGTGCAAAATCGCTACCGAAAATAAACCCATGGCGTATTGAAGGTACAACTAATGCCCTAACTACACGACATTCATCGCTAATCACCACTGGTAAATCAACCAGGCCTATCACTTTTTGCGGCGAGCCGTCTGCAACGGAAATATTTTTTACACTCGCTGGGTTTATTTTAATTTTAAACTGATCTAAAATGTTTTGACCGCTAGCACCGATAATTGACGACGTTGCGCCGGAATCGAAAAGAGCAATTACTTCGGTATCAAATATTTTTACTGAAATATAAGGTCTATTGTCAAAATTTCTTTTTTCCAACATTGGAGAAATTTCATTCCTCACTACGGGAAATTTTAAGTTATGATAAAAGTTTTTAAAGAATTTTATATATTTAGTTTGTTCAACAGTAGGATAGCTTTTATTTTTAATTTTGGCCTGTTTATTTGCGACATAGTTTCGGCCGTAACGTATGCCGCTACGATTTAGTTTTTTGAACACCTGGTACAAGTTTTAATAGTAAAATTGGCAGCGCCACAACCAAAACAAAATTTATTTCTCTTGGCTTTGCAATTGGAGAAAACATGACCTAATTTATTACAATTCCAACATTTTACTTTACTGTTTCCTGAGGAGGAATTTTGTGTTGAAACGTGGCGTTCAAAAACACGAGACGGAAATTTTGAAATATTTTGTCTATTCCTATTGCCTGAATTATTATTATTATCCGTATTAATTTCACAGAGTTGAGAGGAAGAACGAGAAACAGAACAAAGATTTTTATTTTTTATGTAATTAGCCTCCTCTAAACGTTTAACTAAATTTACCAATTCTTGAACGGAATCAATAGTACATAAAGCTAGCTGAGTAATATGTTCGGCTAGTAGTGAAAGTTTGGGAGTTCTGCCCCCACCGCCCACCGGTGGGATCTTATCTTGTGATCTATGACGTCATATCTCAGCCACCTTTGCGCATGTGCAAATTTCAAGTACGTCATCGAAGTCTACGTCACTGGATCTTACGTCAGCAAACCCAACCTGCGCGCGCAGCTGTCAAATGGCACCTGTCAACTGTCACCTGTCACTTGTCAAATGTCAAAATTAAAATTTGACATACGTGGCGTATGAAGGATGACGTCATAAGACATATGTAAAAGCATGTCAGCTGTCACCTGTCATTTAAGATCTGTCAACTGTCACCTGTCACTTATGAAACGCCAAAATTAAAATTTAACGTAGGTCACGTGTTCAAAATGGCGTCATAAGACATGCGTAAAAGTATGGCGGCTGTCACCTGTCATTTAAGATCTGTCAACTGTCACCTGTCACTTTTGAAACGCCAAAATTAAAATTTAACGTAGGTCACGTGTTCAAAATGGCGTCAGAAGACATGCGTAAAAATATGTCAGCTGTCACCTGTCATTGAAGACCTGTCAACTGTCACCAGTCACGTGTTAAACGTCAGAATAAAAATTTAAGATACGTCACGTATTCAGGGCGGTGTCCGAAGACGTTTAAAAAAAGAATGGCGTCGATCGGCCTTAGGGTTCCGGAGATATAGTTTTTTGCGATTAGCGACCTAACGGCTGATGGTGGAGAGCCGAAATTCGCATGGGGGGATAGTGACGGAGCAGATCTTTCGATTTGTCAAATTAGTTTTCAAAAATCTCGACTTTGAGGAAAAAATTAGATTTCAAAATTTTTACATCACCCTGTATAGTAAATTTTTGGATTAATTATATAAGTTATGAATATTAGGGGGTTTGGTAATAGAAAAATAGGTATTAGATCATCGGAACTAGTAAAAAATTAGATCTCAAAATTTTTACAGCACCCTGTATACTAAATTTTCGATGAAATATATATATAATTTAGGAATATTATTTAAGTTAATAACAACTAAACAACTCACGTTAAAATCGTCAATGTTTAAACTGGGGCTGTTTAAACACCCCTGTTTAAACACCCCTGTTTAAACACCCCTGTTTAAACAGCCCTGTTCAAACAGCCCTGTTTAAACTACCCTGTTAAAAACGCCTCTGTTTAAACAGGGTTGTTTAAACACCCCTGTTTAAACAGTCGACGGTAGCACTTCCGGTTGATGATAAGGGGGTCGAATATGGTAAAAGTCGTGATGGATATCAAAGAAAAGAGAAAAATTTAAATAAAGTAATAACACTATTCGGGTTTCTTAATTCCGAGAGGTAAGGGCATTAGCAATTAAAGAAAATTAATGATTTAATTTGAAATTGTTTGCAAGGAAATCAAAACGTATTTACATGTCGTTTAGTGGCAATAGAAATGAGTATACAGCGATAAGGACGGTGGAAGCCGTCAGCCTTCACAACTTCCGTCCTTATCAGGAGAATATTAATTAGTTGAAAAAGTTATTTACTTGCAAAATAACAGTCGGTATGTGTGTTTAGATCGAAGCAAATATGTACGTAGAACCGATCGGTAAAAATTAAGATTTTAAAATTTTTTGAAGAAATAGAATGTATTAATATTATTTAAGTGAATAATACTATGTAGTAGTGCCGTGTGTAACTCGGGAAGTTGCGGTTAACATTTCCGGTGATAAGGTGGGCTCGAACGTGCGAACAACAGAAAGAATTGCAAAATATTAGTATTGTACTGATAAATAAAACACACAATTAGAAATTATTAACTTTATTTGAAGCAGCAAACTACGTCGTTAACTTGTTAGGACCCGTCAGTTTCCGGCTGATAAGGAAAAGCATAAAAGGGAGAAAGAGGCAATTTGCAAAGCACAGTTGGCGTCTGAATCTCCTAGTGTGCACGTTAAGTTCGTTGCCAGCCAGTCGGAGTGTTCTTTGTTCTTTGTTTTTTTGTGTGAAGAAAGTGTACTGTGAAATTTTTGGGTAAGTACCGATTGATATTAGCTTAAAGTTTTGTAGTCTGCATGTATGAACAAAAATGAAATGTCGAATATTTACAAGAATATTAGTGCCGTTTTGTCAGGGAAAATAAAAAATAGTCTATCGATGTGTCTGTCTTACAACCTAGTGCCGTCGTGTCAGGGAAAATCAAAAATAGTCTGTCTATGTGCCTGTCTTACAACTTTAGTATACAAAATTATGATTTTAATTTCGCGTTTAAGTAACAGCATGGAAATCTTCAATTATTTACAGTAATATTAGAATCGGGATCGAGTAATAGAAAAGGAGGTTGGTCTGAAACCCTTTTTTTATTTTTTAAACTATATAGATTAAGATCAAACATACTTTTTAGAATTAAAAGTCGCTGACAGTGTTCAAAACATTTCTTTTTTCATTAGTTGTTTGTTGTTTAAACGTAGTGACTTTGAGAATTTTTAAAATATTTTACCTTAGCAGTAGAGTGACATAGCTTCCAAACAATAAATCTTTTAAACTAGAACCTAACAAAGCACTCGTAGTCTTCATACATGTAATATTGTTTGAAAAAATTTTAAAGTCGCTGACAGTGTTCAAAACATTTCTTTTTTCACTATTTGTTTTTTTTTTTTTTTGTTTAAACGCAGGGACTTATTATTTTTAAAATATTAATTTACCTTAGAAGTAGAGCGACGTAACGCCCAAACAATAAATCTTTTAAACTAGAACCGAACGAAGTATTCTTTATGCATGTAATAGTGTTTTAAAAAATAATTTCTCTATCGGGTATGTATAAACTACAGTTTTGCTTGAAGTTATGCTAAAAAACTGGAAATTTAGTGCCAGAAAAAAAAATGAATCAAACGGCGAGTAGGGAAAGATGATGTATGTTCGGTTTCCACTCGCATCTCGGAGTCACATAATAGTAGGAGTATACCAACAAGGGTTCGGAAACATTTTCCTCAGTCAAAATATTTTATTTTCCAGAAAATGTTTGTGTGCAACTTCTGTAGCCGTGCATTCGCCAGGAAGGACAGCCTCAATCGTCATGGAGATTGCCGCTTAGCAGTCAAGATCTGCGACGTCTGCAGTGGGATTTTCAAGTCGGAGGGGGCTCTTCTTCGCCACCAGAAGGAGAAGCACCCGGCCCCCAAAAGACCAGCGAAGACCACGCAGACATCCATGGCGAAAAGAGCAAGACTCGTTTCGACAGATGGTGAGTAGGTAAAAATTGAAATTTTCTTTTAAGACTAGAATTGTTTTTAGATAACTTTGATACTAATTATTTTTTCTTATCTCTAGAACCATCTACATCAGCAACGCAACACTGCAAGGAGTGCAAACTGGATGTTCCAGTCTCCCGATGGGGAGAACATCTGAGAACGTTAATCCATCGGGAGAAGTGTTGTGTGAGGATGCAGGAGGAAGAAGGAGTGGTGCGGGTGGAAACATCATTTAGAAACCGGATCACTACCTACAGACTCACTTCAAGCCAAGACCCAACCAACGTGAAGAACTACGTACAGCAGCTGAAACAAAAATTCGTCAAGTTGGTTGGGGGCGTTGTGTTAAGGTACGACTACCTGAAGATTGGCTTGGAGCTTTTCGGTCGCTTTCTCCTGCAGTCGAGCGAGTCGGAGGAGGTGAAGTCCTTCAACACCAAATACCAGCTGGTGAGCAGGGCTACGGACTTGGAGGAGCTGTTTGAGCAGTTCAGCGCTATCCTGGACCGGAAGTATTCGGAATTTATGGAAAAGGATAGTGGTAAGTGTAAAACTATTGCAAAAAATTTTTTAAAACTGTTTAATATTTCTTACTAAAAAATATTTCTATTGTTACAGGATGGGCGCTCCAACAACTCCTCCACTTAGAATTAGGTATCAACAAGATCCAGCCTCTAAAGCCATCTTCCTACATCCCGCTGCCAAAGGAGATTGAAGCAAAGAAAGCTGTCTTGAACATCCAGAACACGGATCAAAAATGTTTCATGTGGTCAGTCCTAGCTGCCTTACATCCACTTCATTGGACTCAACATCCAAATAGAGTCGCGAACTATTTGTCTTTTGAGAACGAACTGGACTTTACAGGTATAGAATTTCCGATTAAACTTATCGACATCGCTAAGTTTGAGCGCCTCAATAATATTTCTATCAATGTTTATGGACTGGAGAAACTGTTCGAAGATGGTAAAAATAGTATTGAAGTCGTGGGTCCCTTATACTTTACAAAATCTCGTAATAGGGAGCGACACGTAAATTTGTTAGTAATCAGTGATGACTATGGAAATAGTCATTACTGTTTAATAAGAAGTTTATCTCGCCTGATCTCAAGTCAATTATCCCTACATCATGGTGTTAAGTATTTATGTGATGGTTGTTTATCATATTTTGATTCAGAACAAAAATTAAAGACTCATCAGGAGCACGATTGCGGGCACGTTTTAGCTAAAGTCCCAACGACAAATTTAAAAAAAAATAAATATGGTGAAGAGATTCCCGAGAATATTTTGAAATTTACAAACTTTGAAAAAAAATTAAAAGTGCCTTTCGTTGTTTATGCCGATTTCGAAACTATCCTTGAACCCCTGGATACAGAGGAAAATGCACAGGATCCCGATACGTCATACACTGTGAGAACGCACAAACATGTTCCGTACTCGTTCGGTTACTACATCAAATGTGACTTTGACGATGCTCATTCGATTTACCAAAGTTATAGAGGTCCGGATGCTCACAAAGAATTCGTAAAACGATTAGAGATTGATTGTAAATCAATCTATAATCGCTTTATGAAGGAAGTAGTACCCATGACACCTATTTCTGCGGAACAAGAGAGGGAGCATCAAGAAGCTAGGGTGTGTCATATTTGCGAAAAGCCATTTGATGCAGCGTTAAACGATCGTGTGCACGAACATAGCCATACAGACGGCTCCTATCGAGGTCCCGCGCACTCTGTATGCAACCTGAATTACAAAATCCCTCAATTTATACCCATCTTTTTCCATAACATGTCCAACTTTGACTCCCACCTGTTTGTTAAGGAATTGGCTTCCAACGAAGAAAAGTTGGATGTTATCCCTCAAAACAAGGAAAAGTATATCTCCTTTACTAAACATGTTTTGGTAGATAACATCGAGAACAGAGATGGTAAACAACATCAGGTATTTTTAAAATTACGCTTCCTCGACAGTTTTCGTTTCATGGCCAGCAGTCTCGATAAACTAAGTCAAAATTTAAAACCAGAACAATGTCGAGAAGTGAGAAAATATTTCGCGGAAGAAAATAAGTTTCAGCTTATTCGACAGAAGGGTGTCTTCCCATATAATTACGTGGATAGTTTCGCGAAATTGAATGACACAAAGCTTCCATCACAAAAAGACTTTTATAACCAGCTGAAAAAAGAAGACATCAGTAACGAGGATTACAAGCGTGCTGGGGCTGTATGGAATTTATTTGAATGTAAAACTTTAGGCGAATATTCAGATATTTATTTAAAATCCGATGTACTATTATTGACAGATGTTTTTGAAAGTTTTAGAGACGTGTGCCTTAACACTTACGGTCTAGATCCTGCGCAGTACTTCACGGCGCCCTCTCTTGCGATGGACGCCGCACTCAAGTCCACATCAATTTGCTTGGAATTACTGACAGATCTAGACATGGTACACTTCTTTAAACACGGTATTCGCGGTGGGGTCAGTCAGTGTAGTGTTAGAAAAGCTTTTGCTAACAATAAATTTATACCTCATTATGACGCTTCCAAACCTACTTCCTACATCATGTATTTGGACGCTACCAACCTCTATGGTGCGGCTATGTCTCAATATTTACCAACGGGGAATTTTAAGTGGTTAGATGAGACCGAAATTCAAAGTTTAGATTACATGAATGTCGCGAACGATTCTAAAACTGGCTATATATTAGAGGTAGATTTAGAATATCCCGAACAGTTGCATTATTTCCACAACGAACTACCCTTTTGTCCACAATCAATAGCTCCACCAGAATCAAAATTCCAAGATATTGAAAAATTAATTCCAAATTTTAAACCTAAAAGTAAATATATAATTCATTACCAAAATTTGCGTCAGGCTTTAGATTATGGGCTTAAGCTCACCAAAATTCATCGCGTTATATCTTTTGACCAATCACCGTGGCTAAAGAAATACATTGACCTAAACACAGCGATGCGCAATCAAGCGCAAAATAAGTTTGAAAAAGACTTTTTCAAACTTATGAACAACGCCGTGTTTGGGAAAACAATGGAAAATGTGGAGAAACGGGTAGATGTTAAACTTGTTTCTCATTGGGAAAATATTGGTAGAAGGTTGGGAGCCGAAGCGTTAATCTCGAAACCTCATTTTAAAGATCGCACTATTTTTAACGAGAACCTGGTAGCTATCCAGATGAAAAAACAAAAAATCACATATAATAAACCGATTTACGTGGGTTTCAGCATCTTGGAAATATCCAAGACTATTATGTATGACTTTTTGTACGGGTATATTAAGCCAAAATACGGCAACAACGCGGTATTACTCTACACTGATACCGATTCCCTTGTGTTAAAAATTACAACCGAAAATTTCTATAGCGATATGACACAAAATTTAGATAGATTCGACACGTCTAATTTCTCACAGGAAAATCCACATGATGTTCCTGTAAACCAGTCAATTTTGGGCAAAATGAAAGATGAGTATGCAGGAAAAATCATTTGGGATTTCTACGGTACCGGGGCGAAGGCATATTGTGTAAATGTGGAGGGAAAGTTAACCAAAAAAGCTAAGGGAGTTCCTGACTACGTCACCCAATCCGAACTGACTCTGGACGATTATAGGGAAGCGGTTGACGTAGAAGGAACTCAGATTCATCGTCAGATGAACACTTTCCGTTCGCATTTACACGATATGTATGTCGAACTGAAAAATAAGGTAGCGCTATCACACGCGGACGATAAGCGTTACCTTATTCCCGGCGACTTGGAGAACACGCTTGCTTGGGGTCATAGAGATATTGAAAAGTATAAGGAATCATCGGAAATTCCATGAGCGAAGACTGATCACGGGCAGCTAACTTTCCTTCAATCCCCCTTTGGTAGCTAAATGTATGACTTTAGAGGCTGTGATATTAGATTAAGCATATATGTTATTTATTTTATTATTTATTGTATTCATTTATTTCCACTCTATTTATTGTATTAATGTATTTCACCCTAGTCTACCCTATTTATTGTATTCATTTAGTTACTGTATATGTATATTTTACCTAAGTTTACCCTAGCTTTATTTTTCTATTATTTGTTTATATGTATATTTTACCCAAGTTTACCCTATTTTTTTATTTTTATATTGTTTGTTTATATGTATATTTTACCCAAGTTTACCCTATTTTTTTTGATTTTTTATATTGTTTGTTTATTTTACTATATTTACTATTTCCAGACCGCTGTTCGGTCAGATTTTTTGCTTTTTTAACTTATTTTACCCAAGTTTACCCTTTTTTGATTTTTATATTGCTTGTTATTTTACTCTATTTACAGACCACTGTTCGGTCACATTTTGTGTTTTTTTGAACTTTTTTTCCACTTTAATAAATTTTTTGTGTTTATATTGGTGTTTTATTTCCTTAGTTAGAACAAAGAAAAACAAATTAACGTTAGACTATTTATTTAGTAACAGTATAATATTCAATATTAAGCTTATACAATTCATAAACATGTTTTGCAAATAGGTGTATTAGCTTCTCGGTCCATCGAAATAGATACTTGTCTGTTGTGGCATCTTCAAACTTGAGACTTCTCTTCTCACCATTGCGATGAAACACTAGCGTGTACTGTCCAATTATCATAAATATATCCACCCAATGGGTATTGAAACAATCAAAAGTGCTTAAAAATTCTTCAAATTCCTCACTAGAGAAAGAAATTTTGCCATAACCAATAGTATCCAAAATTACTTGTTTGCGTTCCTCTTCGGACGTAGTAAAAATGACAGTTATAAAGTCATCAATCTCGTAAACTCGGTTAGGCTTAGTCTTAAGAACTTTCGCTGGAACATCAGGACATCTAGAGAACGATTCAAACACCCTATCCCAGCTGGAAGAGGAGGAGGAGGAGGAGGAGGAGGCCGCCATTGGTAAGTTGAAATGGGAAGTTTCGAAAACAATCTAACCACAGATTTATATTCTTGGTAAAACTTAATATCTCTTTTCAGCTTGCGTATTTTTTTCAAATGCTCGTCTAATCTAACTGACAAGTCGACTGTCTTTGTCATAAGCTCGAGACTAAATGATCAAATTTCTCAAAATTTAGATTTTTTTACTGTGAATTAGTTTGTGTGTTGTGCCCTAAGTATTATAAAACGTAAGTACTCTAGTGTTTTATTTAATCGTGTTAATATTATTACTATTGTTATTTGAGGTTTAAAAATTAATAGTTGGTATATTTAAGAGTTTGTGTGGGGGCTAGAAAGTCGAAATTTATGGGTAGTATTTTAAATTTGCGTTTAAGTAGCAACATGGAAATATTTAGTTATTTGCGCTAATATTAGTATGGGAATCTAGGGATAAAAAAAGCCTCGAACTTCTTTCGCTCATTTCTACCTGAATTATGAAAAAAATTACCTGCAGATGTTTTCCCTGTCTGTCCCTAACACCCCCCTCCTTTAAATCTCATGTCAATAGATTACATTTCCCTTCTCTTCAGACGCCCACGGGTCGTTAATACTTAGGCTTGGTGACTTAGACTGGGATGTCTGAGATAATAAAATCTGAAAAAGCCGAAATTTATGGGTAGTATTTTATAATACAATAGCTTACATTTCCCTTCTCTTCAGACGCCCACGGTTCGTTAGTACTTAGGCTTGAAGTCTACGTGGAGTGTCTTAGATAAAAACTGAAAAGTCGAAATTTAGGGACAATATTTTTTAAATTTGCGTCTAGGAATAAAAAAAACTAGAACTTCTCTCGCTCATTCATACCAGAATTATGGAAAAAATTGCCTGCAGATGTTTTCCCTATCTGTCCCAACACCTACTCCTTTAAATCTCATGTCAATAGCTTATATTTCCCTTCTCTTCAGACGCCCACGGGTCGTTAATACTTAGGCTTGATGGCTTAGGCTGGGGTGTCTTAGATTAAAAAAAAAATCTCGAAAGCTGAAATTTAGAGGGTTGTATTTTAAATTTGCGGGTAAGTAACAACATATAAATCTTTAGTTATTTGCGCTAATATTAGTACCTGAATTATGAAAAAAATTACCTGCAGATGTTTTCCCTGTCTGTCCCTAACACCCTCTCCTTTAAATCTCATGTCAATAGCTTACATTTCCCTTCTCTTCAGACGCCCACGATTCGTTAGTACTTAGGCTTGATGTCTACGTGGGATGACTTATATAAAAAATCTTTAAAGCTGAAATTTATGAGGCGCTATTTTAAATTTGCGTTTAAGTAACAACATATAAATCTTTAGTTATTTGCACTAATAGTAGTGCTGGAATTATGAAAAAAATTGCCTGCAGATGTTTTTCCCTGTCTGCCCTCAACGTTCACTCCTTTAAATCCAGTGTCAATATATTCCATTTCCCTTCTCTTCAGACGTCCACGGTTTGTTAGTACTTAGGTTTGACGTCTACGTGGGATGTCTTAGATAAAAAATCTTGAAGGAGGAAATTTAGGGGTATTATTTGAAATTTGCGTTTGAGTAACAGCATGGAAATATTTAGTTCTTTTGTACTAGTATTAACACCTGGATCTAGGGATAAAAAACCTCTAACTTCTCTCCTTCATTTCTACCTGAATTATGAAAAAAATTACCTGCAGAGGTTTTCCCTTTCTGTCTCGTCGTCCAATCTCTTAAATCTCATGCTTAATAAGCGATAACTCAGGAACGAGTTGATCGATTGACTTCGGGTTTTTTCCAAACGAAATATTAAGTTTCACATTTAACAAATGACAAGTCTCAAATCGTTAGTTGAAGGTAAACAGAACCCCTAATACTGGTTTCGACTAACTCCTTCTTCGTTGTTGACGCGACTACTTTTTACTATTTCAGCCATGCTTCTCGCTTGACGGTTTGGAGTTGTTGTTTATACTGGTAGAAAAAAGTCATGAGGTATAAAGAACTCTTTATTTCGCTCTATACTTTTACATTATTTGTTATAATATTACTTAGTAAATCTTTGAGTTGTTCTAAAAGCCCTATATTAGGACATTTAATACCAAAGAAATTAAGATTCATCTTTCCTGAACTAACGAGGCTGTTGGTAAATTCATTATATTCGAAATACATGCCGTTTTGAAGGAAGTATAAACGACCATTTGTGTATCGAAATACGCCATCGACTCGAGCAGGAACGCCCGGAAAAAGTTCTGATATTAGGTGTGTTTCTTTCGGTCTAAAGCTACATTCATCCATGCCCCATACCACAAAGTTATTGATAAACAAATAGGTTCGTCCCTTATTAGTGTTAACTGCTGCAGAAATTATCGTTTTATCACCTCTTCTAGCAAGCATATTAATATTTTCCGAGCGTATTAATTTAAAGGTTCCATATTCAAAAAAGTAAATTGTATTACCCACAATGGTAACAATTTCGCCATTGGGTCTTTCATAAATAGCTGTAATGTTTTCTAAATCTTTTGGCAAGAATGACAAGTAATCAGTTATCAGGAAAGGCTTGTTATTAATTTCTTTGTTATTTAAATTCAGCATCCACACATATTTTTCATAAAATATGTACAACTTATTTTTTACCACTAAAAATGTGTTAAGTGTTTTCAAATTTAAATCACATAACTCTGGTCGTATCGCGATTTTCTGCGTTGTTGTTTGCAAACTCGGAGTTTTTTCCGTTGGTTCCAGTGGCGGCACAGGCTTTTTTTCTGTTGGTTTCATACTTGGTGGTGGTGGTACCGGTTTTTCCGTTGGTTTCGTACGTGGCGCCAATGGTTTTTCTGTTGGTTTCGTACGTGGTGGAACCGGTTTTTCCGTTGGTTTCGTACGTGGTGGTGAAGGTTTTTCTGTAGACGGCACCAAAGGTGTCTTTGCAGGTATGGGATTCGGTAGCGATGGTATAGGGCGTGTGATTGGTCCATAGAGTTGTTGTATGCCAAATATATCATCCGTAGATAGGTTATTGCGTTCTTGGTACCATGGAAGCATAATCGCATCCGGATCCCTTGAGTGCTCTAAGCCTAGAGCATGGCCAATTTCATGTACCATTACCCCCAATAAATTGTACTGTGTGTTATCAAAAATTGTTGTCATAAAACTCCATGGAATGAGATTATTTAAATGAATTTCTACATTACTGCCACCGTCGGGGAAATAAGCATGTCCTAACACTGGCTTGGATAGCTCGAATGGACAGGAGCTATTTTCATTTGTCATTGAGTGGTTTGCGTACTCAAAGGCGATAGTTATGTTTGCATCCTTCTGTTCTGTCCGGGTAAAGCGAAGGTTGGATGCTGCTTCCCAGATCCCAAAGGCACCCGTTGCTGCTCTCCGATATGGATAACGAGATGTAGCATATGTTGGAGGATAAATATTCCATGTTAAATCTGTGCTAGACCACTTTGTAGGATGTGTTTGAAACTGCGCTATATCTATAACGCCACATCGGGGTTTGCGCATCAGGTTTATAGTTTTTTCGTTTAAAGTTCCATCTGCGGGCAACTCATAGCTTTCTTGGAATTGTTTCAAACCTTGAGATATTGCCATCAAAGAGTTGCTGGTATTCGTGTTGTTAAGGTACCCATATTGCACTAAATATTTCCATGCCTCTGCTTGAGTGAACGGTTCTTCTTCTGATTTTAACTCATATTCGTCATATTTAACTTCATCTGTAGTAGTAGGTATTCCTTCTTCTTCGCCTGATGTTGATTCTGCGTGTACAGTACTTCCAAGCACTAGGGTTAATATTATTAACAGCTCCATCTTGCAAAAAGGCTAAACTAATAAGTCCGTCTTGTTGAAAGGTGTATCTTGGACTGATTATTTTAGAGTAAGTGATGCATATTTCTAACAACTAAAACACAAACTATTTTAATAAAATTCTATTACACCAAGTTTTTCAAGTTCTTTCAGAATCGATATTATTTTTCCAAGGTTATTATTGTTTTCAGTCTTTTCTGCTTCTAAATATTTTAACTTATCAACTAACTCATTCACATCCTCGTACTTTAATATTTCTTCCTTCCATGGATATTCTTCTTTATTTCCAAGTTCTCCAAGTAGAACCTTCTCTTTTGGCATTTTCGAGACTGTTGGTAAATTCTTTAAATTGAATGTACAACTTCTCTGAGGTGGAAATAGTTTTGATACAATGTGTTTATATTTCCAACTCCCGCTTGAGCTGGTGTGTGCGTTTCGATAGAATCCCCGCCGATGGGCACTGGTTAGTAAGAGTAGTTCCTTGTAATCCGCTAACTCGTTCTCCGTATATTCTTCCGGCTTCTTTTCGGTTAATAACTTTAACAGACCATCTGATAGAGGATATTTTTCATTCTCAATCAATAAAATGTTATCGTCAAATTCAACCGGTGTGTTTCCAATAAGCCACTTTGATCCATCTGCGCGAAAACCAAACACGTTTTCACCGGTCATTGCTGCTAGTTTTAATTTAATTTTACGACTTGCCATCTTTATCGCTATGACGTATGCGGTACTAATGGGGGATGCTAACAGATGTTAATGCCTTTATTTGTACACAACGACCACACTACACCCACACAACACCAACACAACGTCTACACTACGCCTACACAACACCAACACAGCGCAAAACACCTACACAACAAGAAGACAAACGTCCCACAACCATAACACAAACGCAACACGACGTTGTTGAGAATGGGGCTCTACTTAAGTTACAAATTTCACCTGTGCCATTCCCATGCCCCCCTGCATGCGTTTACGTATATGATCGACATCCTCGTAGATTAATGTATGCATTAAGATTTCGGAACCAAATCGGTGTTAAGCATGTCTGAATTTGTGTAAGTACCGCCTCGATGCCAGTTTTGGTAAACCCCATCACTAAATCTCCTCGTTTAGACAATCGGACACTATCCGAGCCCCCCCCCATAGAACGCTACTGCCATCTTTCAGATAACCAATAAATAAACCCTGTTTCTAGCAGCTTTGTTTATTGGTGATCTGGTTCTCCACAAGCAGGTTAATAAAATCACACATAAATACAAATAATGCAAACTTTTTATTTCATACATCTAGCTACATTTCTATGGATAATTTTTCTAAGAGTTTTAAGTTTATCGGGAGCGTTGGAAAAGTATTGACGTGTTGTGCTTGTTCTCTGGAACTGATTAAAAATATCCAACATGACTGCTGTCTCCATATCTGTGTCTATGCTAGGCTCTTCTTTGTACACATACTTCGTAAGGTCCACGGATGGCATTCTATGTTTTATAACTTTGCGGGTGGGATCGTAAATTTCTCCTTCAAAGACGTTCCAAAAATGAATGTTACCTTCTATTTCCTCATAGAAAAGCTTTCCGCATTTTGGCTCTACATGTACATTATATTTTTTAGCAAGTTCCCAAACCATTAAAGTTGAAGGTAAACAGGACCCACAATACAGGTTTCTACTAAATACTTCTTCAATGTTGGCAAGAATAATTTTTAATATTTCTGCCATGTTAATTGTCTGCCGGTTAGCGGTATACTAACCATTTCTTATACGCTCTTCTATTTAGATTGCAAATTTCATCTACATCGCTCCCTTCTTCGTTCTCGTAGCTTACAGTATGTAATAAGATTTACGAATCAAATATACATTCTTATTTATAGAATTCAATTACTCCAAGTTGTTAAAATTCATGCGAAATGCTCCAACTCTGATTGGAAGCGTCTAGCTTTTTTAACCTATCAACCAGCTCATTTACGTCATCATAGTAGACATCTTCTTTGGGTTTTTCGTTGTATTCCATTAACGCTTGACCCAATTTTGATGGTGTCGGCTTCGATCTTGTTGGGATTCTTGCTGTACTTGGAGGTGTTTTTGCCGATTTCGTTCTAAGTTTCGAAACTTCTGCCGACACTGAGAGTAATGGTTTAACAATATTTTTATATTTGTCAGATCTATTTCCTTTTAACTAGCCACTATCCTTCGGGTAAAGGTTTGTTCGTAAAAGAATATCTTTGTATTGTTCCTCATCTTCTTTTCTGTGATAAAAAGGTTTAAAAAAAAACACAGACGATCGTAGAGCCCATGAGTTCTTCGGTATTCAATATCACCCACTTGGATATCGCTATTTTTCAAAAACAATCAACCCGTAGCTCTCCCCGTTTCCATGTATCAGTTTCTATATCGTGCTTAAGACCCTGTGTGAGATCACTATCAGCTAACTCTCCAATATTTCGATATGTCTTCTAGAACAATTTTCGGATCTTGATTGATAAAGTCTGAGTTTGAGTGTCTGTAGATTGTTTCTCTATTAGCAAGTACGACTACGAATTACTGTTTCCAGAAACAAGCCCTATTTCTTAGTTGTTCCATAGCTGTTCAGGAGTTGGTTTCCGAAACAGGGTATGTTTTTAGATGTTAAGTGGTTGGGTGGTTAAGTGGTTGGGCAGTTAGACGCTTAACTGGTTCCCTGAAACCGGGGGCTTGTTTCGTAGTAGTTGTTTTTCGATGGTTCCTAGTTATTTCCCATAGCTGTTCAGGAGTTGTTTTCGGGAACAGAAGTCTGTTTTTTAGTTGTTTTCAGAACCCGGATCTGTTTTAGCAGTTAAGTAGTTAAGCAGTTAGGCGTTTAAGTAGTTTCCTGAACCAGGATATGTTTCTTCGTTGTTTTTCGCTGTTTCCTAGTTGTTTCCAGAACCAGGAGGTTATTTCTTAGTTGTTTTCCTAAACCTGGTATGTTTTTAGCTGTTTTTCGCTGTTCTTTCAGACGTCGAGTGTTATACTGAATCTTGAGGGTTTAGGGTTTGATATGAGTATCAAACTTGTTGTGTACTGTTGTATAAGTCCTATTGACGGCTTTCTGTCAAAAGAAAATCGTCTATATCTACGTATGCAATTATTAAAGATCTTTGAACGAAATTTTTATGTGGAATTCAGTCCGAAAGGGGGGGAATGTACTGGATGCTTATTTTTTTTTTCGCAGATAAATGTCTGCTTCTTCGTAGCATCATTAGTACCCATATATTTTTGAAGAAAATAGTCTGTATGTTGTTTATATGTTGGACAGTTAGACGTTTAAGTGGCTCCCTGAAACAGTGGGGGGGGGGGGGGGGGATCTGTTTTTAGCTGTTTTTCTAGAAACAGGGTCTGTTTTCTTTTTTCGCTGTTTTTTCAGAACAGGGCCTGTTTTAGCTGTTTTTCCCGAACTGGGTTTGTTTTTTCGCTGTTTTTCCCGACCCGGGTCTGTTTATATTTTGTCTCTCTTTTTTTCTATCTCTTTCTCCGTTTTGACTAGCCCTAGTATACCTCCACGGGTATTTTCGTACTTACAAAGTATATCTTTCATAGTTTTTGGCTTCTTTTCCTACGATTTCAACGAGTCTCTCTCTCTCTCTCTCTCTCTCCCACACATTCGGAATCCTTCCCTTCCTACCGTTAGAGCACTTATCTGAAAGTCGTATTTTAGCCCCAAAGACCTGCATCGATGATCTTCGTCGAGAATTTCGAAAAGTTTTTACGTCCGTCGCAACATCTTTTCCTCGTACTAATTCTACCCTACCCCATCTTTATCCGAAACTCTGAACCGTATTTCTCGTTTACTTGTATTCCTAGTCCTAACTTGTTTACTATTATTCACTAATTTTGTATATAAATTTGCTCAATATCGATGTCTTGTGGCTAAATCACCAATTTTTCTAATTGCTGGTTTTCTTACATATTCGTACCTCGAAAAACACGTCTAAATTAACCTTACCTCGTGCTGAGTCATTTTAGCTCGCTTGAGTTGGGAATTTTCCACTAATGATGCAATCTTTCTCCTATGTACTATTGTTTTAGGCTCTTTTAACTTGATATAATCATCCGACAGATAATATTTTAACAATAAAATAAAGTTAATAATTTCTAACACCCCTCTTTATACAGCCATGTTTAAACAGAGGTGTTTTTTAAACAGGGCTGTTTAAACAGAGCTGTTTAAAAAGAGATATTTCAACAGGGGTGTTTAAACCGCCTAGTTTAAACAGAGGTGTATTTAAACAGGGTAGTTTAAACAGGGTTGTTTAAACAGAGCTGTTTACACAGGGTAGTTTAAACAGGGTTGTTTAAACAGAGCTGTTTAAACAGGGTAGTTTAAACAGGATTGTTTAAACAGAGCTGTTTAAACAGGGGTGTTTAAACAGCTCAGTTTAAACATTGGTGATTTTAACATGGGTTGTTATTAACTTAAATAATATTCCTAAATTATATATTTCATCGAAAATTTCGTATACAGAGTGATGCGAAAAATTTAAAAATATTATTTTTACTATCAGTCAAGATTTTTGACAAATACTTTCAAAGGCAATGTCTGTACTGCCTAGAAAAGCATCATTTTTACACGTAAATCTCCATAAGAAAATTCAAGGTTCGATTTGCATTTTTCTAACCATTTTAAGGCGTGGCACTTTTCGGACACCGTTCAGTCCACCGTCGTGTTAGATGAGTTGGGGTAGAATATTAAGGATATTTTTAGAGGGGAAGGTGATTAGTAGATAAGAAATTACTATGAATTAATTAGCTGATTAAAAAAATGATAAGAGTTAATGGGATAATAGTATTAGAAATAATATTAATACATTCTATTTCTTCAAAAATTTTCAAATCTTAATTTTTACCGATCGGTTCTACGTACATATTTGCTTCGATCTAAACACACATACCGACTGTTATTTTGCAAGTAAATAACTTTTTCAACTAATTACTATTCTCCTGATAAGGACGGAAGTTGCGAAGGCCGACGGCTTCCACCGTCCTTATCGCTGTATACTCATTTCTATTGCCACTAAACGACATGTAAATACGTTTTGATTTCCTTGCAAACAATTTCAAATTAAATCATTAATTTTCTTTAATTGCTAATGCCCTTACCTCTCGGAATTAAGAAACCCGAATAGTGTTATTACTTTATTTAAATTTTTCTCTTTTCTTTGATATCCATCATGACTTTTACCATATTCGACCCCCTTATCATCAACCGGAAGTGCTACCGTCGACTGTTTAAACGGGTGTGTTTAAACAACCCTGTTTAAACAGAGACGTTTTTAACAGGGTAGTTTAAACAGGGCTGTTTGAACAGGGCTGTTCAAACAGGGGTGTTTCAACAACTCAGTTTAAACATTGACGATTTTAACGTGAGTTGTTTAGTTGTTATTAACTTAAATAAAATTCCTAAATTATATATATTTCATCGAAAATTTAGTATACAGGGTGATGTAAAAATTTTGAGATCTAATTTTTTACTAGTTCCGATGATCTAATACCTATTTTTCTATTACCAAATCCCCTAATATTCATAACCTATATAATTAATCCAAAATTTACTATACAGGGTGATGTAAAAATTTTGAAATCTAATTTTTTCCTCAAAGTCGAGATTTTTGAAAACTAATTTGACAAATCGAAAGATCTGCTCCGTCACTATCCCCCATGCGAATTTCGGCTCTCCACCATCAGCCGTTAGGTCGCTAATCGCAAAAAACTATATCTCCGGAACCCTAAGGCCGATCGACGCCATTCTTTTTTTAAACGTCTTCGGACACCGCCCTGAATACGTGACGTATCTTAAATTTTTATTCTGACGTTTAACACGTGACTGGTGACAGTTGACAGGTCTTCAATGACAGGTGACAGCTGACATATTTTTACGCATGTCTTCTGACGCCATTTTGAACACGTGACCTACGTTAAATTTTAATTTTGGCGTTTCAAAAGTGACAGGTGACAGTTGACAGATCTTAAATGACAGGTGACAGCCGCCATACTTTTACGCATGTCTTCTGACGCCATTTTGAACACGTGACGTATGTCAGTTTTTTATTTTAACGTTTCATAAGTGACAGGTGACAGTTGACAGATCTTAAATGACAGGTGACAGCTGACATGCTTTTACACATGTCTTATGACGTCATCCTTCATACGTGGCGTATGTCAAATTTTAATTTTGACATTTGACAAGTGACAGGTGACAGTTGACAGGTGACATTTGACAGCTGCGCGCGCAGGTTGGGTTTGCTGACGTAAGATCCAGTGACGTAGACTTCGATGACGTACTTGAAATTTGCACATGCGCAAAGGTGGCTGAGATATGACGTCATAGATCACAAGATAAGATCCCACCGGTGGGCGGTGGGGGCAGAACTCCCAAACTTTCACTACTTCGGCTAAAAGGTTTTGTTTTAAAATTTTAACTTTAGTTGTTTCACATGGGGTTCTGCTTAGTCTCGAAAAAAGATTTTCTAGCTGGGCTACAAAAATTATGACCGACTCATCTTTGCGTTGCTTTCGCGATTTTATTTGTTCCCAAATTTCGTCTTCCACACACGGCGATAGAAAGTCTCTTTTTATCCTTTCTAATAAATCGGGCCAATTTAAAACAGAGCTCTTTATGCTACGGTACCAAACAAAAGCATCGCCCACAAACAATTCAACAGCCGATTTAAATAAATCGTCTTCAGAAACACCCCGCGCGTCCGCGACTTCAGTTATGCGTTCAATAAAATTATACACGGCTTTTGGATCCCCGTTAAATTTAACATTCCAATCTGAAAGTAAAATCTGTTTATTTTGACACGTTATTATAGGGGGTGGAACATTTACTATTGATGGTCTAGGAAAACTTTGGTTACTTGTGTTCGCGGTATCGGTAATAATTATTCTAGCATGTACATCTGCATCTAATTGAAGGCATGTTGCGTACGTTTCTTCTTTATAAAGTTTTACGTCTTCGATATCATCCCCTTCGGTAGGAATTTTAAGTCTAAGAACGCGGTTCGTAACATGAGCAATTCGTGATTTTATTCTAGCTAGAAGCGTATCTTCGGGATTGCCTTCGAAATCTAAGATAAGACCGGTTATATCGACAACCGTCGCGTTAATAGCATCGCGTTCTGTGTCAAAATCACTTATATAATTATCTAAATCAATTTTATCAGCTCCTTGGGCTTCTTTCTGCAAGAGTCTAGCTAAAATTTTAATTTTTTCGGAACGTTCTTTTCTACTTCTTACACCACGAATATTCAATTCATAATCAATCTCAGGTAACAAAAGATGTCTAGGGGAAAATTGGTAATCCATTTCTATAAATATTTTCGGTACTATATTATTTGTATTCTAAATAAAATATTTCATAAATATCTAGTCAAAATCGCAAAGGAATGTATGTGTACCACAAAAAAAGGAATTTCCAACAGTATAAAAAGAGTAGGTAAAAATATCAAGAATTTTGTTATCATTCGTAGATAAGAATAAGTTTGTTTATGCTACCAAACACATGCAACTTGAGAAAATAAAATTTACTTAAATGCCTGGAATTAAAAAATAGTTTAATATTAAATAATTTTTAACGTTCTTAATTTGGAAAATGGAAAATTCGGAGCCTCACGTTACTGGGCGCCATTTAACTTGCAGCGTTCTGGGGTTAAATTGATAAATTTAACTACCCAGAAGTGCTACAAGTGCGCGGCAGCTTTTCGCCAGGAGCATTTATGGGCCGTAGGTTTTTTAATTTTCCCTTTTCCTCTTCTTTGTTTAGGTTTTCCAAGGCACTAGGGCGCCACTGAGTTTTTGTTAAAGATAAATACCCTTACAGCTTAATAAACTCAGAACTTAAGCTGATATTTGATTTTAAAAAAAATGTTATAAAATTCTTTGCATGTGTTTTAGCAGGCAATAAAACAAACCATTCCCCAAAATAAAATATATTTACTCTTATTTTAGAAAAGCTTGTCGACAGCTAAAAGGATTTGGTCATTAATAAAATAATACCTACTTGAACATATGGGTAGTAGATACTTAAATTAAATTACAGTATGAAAGGTTATCAAATATTTTTAGTACCATTTTGGCAAGTACAGTTTAGTAAGTATAAAATATACACCCTGCTACAAACAGTCTAATAAAATAGATAAGGTAAATCGTCAGGTAACGCAACGAGGGTAGATACCAAAAAAAATCATGATTCTTTTCGCTACGCCCTAAAGAAAGTGATACAAAACTTACCAAAACAGTTTTATACACTCTATTAAGTCAATATTCACTTGATAAGCCGCATGGTACCAAAAAAATATATATACAATTTTATATTCATCAGTAATCAAAAACATAATACGGCAGATTTAAAATAGGGGTAATTACGTAATAATATTACCTCTAAATACTTATTTTTACAAAATTTACATTAGTCCACAGGAGACTTTATACTGCGATGCTTTAAATAAAAGGGATTATGTAATAATAATAAATTCATAAATTAACATTTTATATATGCAGTTATAACCAAAAATCGGCGTACAGGCCTTACCCAGAGACAAAATGGAGTACAATCCACCATAGCACGCGGAACTGAGTGCTTAGGGTGACTATCCTGACGGAGGAGGAAAGCTCTGAAAAGCTACCTTTCTAGATGTGGATCGGCATGGTCCCAAGGTTGTATCGAGGTGATGCGGCTGGACCACCTGGAGTAAGTACCCCTTCAGACTCTATGGTGTTGACGATAGAAACTCATGAGAAACCACATACATAGGGTTGCATCCATCTCGGGACATCTCTTCGCAAGGAGTAGCGGGAAAAACAGGTACGGGGAATTGCATCCGTCTCACAACCTTTCTTTAAAAGGAGGGACAGAAAACCATGGACCGGGGGTTGCATCCACCATGAAACATCCTTTCGACTGTCGAAAATTATTCCTTTACCCGGAAAAAACCCTGTAATACAACAGTACAAATCACTCTAAGAAATTCGGGGAGAATAAAAGCTTTGCTTACCTCATCCCCATTGGAGGGTCACCAAAATGAAAAAACGACCATTGTGACTTTTGTCACAATCACAAACTATAACTAACTTCAATCTATAAAACGAGGGTTATAACTAACGGCCCTCTCTTGCCAAGACTCTTTGGCCAAGATTGTCCCTCACGACCACCTTGTCCTTCCTTAAATTCACCCCAAAAACCTCCCACGGCATCAATTTCTTGCCCCTCACAATTGGAACTCCATGTGTCACATTGGACCAATCAAAGCATTCGACGTCAGCCCGAATGTGCGCCGTTCAAAACTCGGCCTCTACATAATTATATTTTGGTTGTTCCCAAAAGTAAACACGATGTTTTGAAATGGCAATCATATTAGGAAATAAGAAGAAAAGAAACGGAAGATTCTCTGGACGTGCAGACACTGTAGCCTTAGAAAAACAAAGTATTCACTTCGTTAATTAGGATTAGTAATCAATTATTAATTAGTATTTTATTTTAGTTTACAATTAATCAAAATATACTATATACAGTTAAAATGGGAGAAACGTGCTACAAGAATAGGAATTTTTTTATCAGGGCCAGTCGTTACGTAGTTCTTAAAGTACACGCAATGATATAGGTAATATTCTTAGGAAATGCTAAATTAAACAATGAATACAATACTGTAAATTGATCTTTTAGGGTGAATCAACTCAAGTGCAGAAATAAAATTAAGACATTCTGGACTCGCACAACATAGTGGGGTTGAACTATATAGAATAAAAAAAAAGGATGCCAAATTGCATAACCTACATCCTTGTAAAACATAAATGCTTGTTATTTGTGTAAGAAATTAATAATTTAATAAAATAAGATTTTATGAGATATTTAGTGTTTGCCTTAAAGTAATGTCAAAATTTTCTACAAAATCATCTTCACCATCTTGTCAAGAAAACCAAATGCACTAAAAAGTAATTTCAAAAACAATGTAGCATTTGAAATGCTACATACAATCTATTTCAATGTTCTCTACAGTAACGATTTTGCCATTCAATAGCACCGGGTCCATTGAAATAAAGCTTAAATTTATCACGAATTTCTGGCGGTGTGTGTCGGGCACGTGCATTATTTTCTGCACGATCAATTAAGTTCTGCGTTGGTAGAGGCATTCTTCGCCCTCAAGACAAATTAGGATAGCCAGATCTAAATCGTCTATCTTACAATACCTTACAATTTTCACAATAAAGTGCACTGTCATAGCAGCCGTATTTTATTACACCGTTTCGTTACTTTACAATAATGTTCACCGTCAAAGCGGCCGTACTTTACTCTGGCAAAAACGGCCGTCAAATTATGCCCGCTTTTTTACGGTACCGCTTTGTAGGAAACCGAAGTTTTATCCAGTTTTGTGTACGGTGGTTACTACCCAATTTTTTATGAATTCGCCATTACAGCTCTGAAGTATTTTACTGGCTATTAAATACGGAGATGACGGTCCTCGTGGATTTTTAATGTTCGAACTACAACATTGACCACGGAGTTTTTCTTTAAATCCGTTGATTTATCGATGGTCAACCACAATTTTTTACTGTTTACTTCACTGGAAATTGCATTTTCCATTCGTTTGTGAAAACGCGGTAAATACTTTCGCAATATTGCTTCTCATGGCAATTTCCAGTCGGAATTATATTTTGCCTAAAAGTTACGAAATGTTTTTTCCTGAACAATAAGAAAATGCATATTAAAAGTACCAATCATAAATATCAAATCTTCTAAAATTCGGCATTGGGTTTTTAGCTCCTTTTTATATTTATGATTTGCACTATTAACATATATTTGGCACTGTGGTCGTTTCCCTATTGCGCATCGAACATTACACGCGAGACCCGTCGTATTTTAGGTCCGGAAAAGTGAAAAAAAACTTCTGAATATTCTGCGATTGCAGTTGACTTCTACGAACGTTTGGTAACCTGTTTCCACCGCAAAGCATATCGACATATCGCGACAGTTATAGTTCTGGCGGAGCAAGTGATGGAGCCAATTAACAGCTATTGAGTTTGTGAGTAAATCTGAATTTTTATCTATCGCGGGCTGAGAACCAGAGGGTTCTAAATAACATTTTAAGAATATATTAGTATAAAAACTTCAGTCCTACGTCAAAAGATATCGCCGCAAATGTTGGGGAAATACCTCTCTAAGTACATATCGCGCTATGCATTTAGAATCATAAGGTTCTAAGTGACAAACTTATTGACGAGTTCAAGTAATAATTATTCGAATTTTAGTGATTTTGAAAGTTCTGGATCTGAATACTGCCCAGAAAATGAAAGTAAATACTCGAGGCAAAAGTAGGTTATACTATCATTTTAGCTAATTTTATGTATCTTAAGTTTTAAACATGAAAACTTGGCTTGGTATAAAAACATATTGTGTAACACACCAAAACTGATGGAAGAAAATAAAAATGCCTAAATAGAATGCGACTGTCCAGATTCTAGGAGAAGGCATCGGGATACATAATAATATGTATCTAACAATTTGTTTTTGTTACAAAATGTTTTATTTTTTTAATAAATAAAAGCAACTTTTCGGATAATTTCTTAAATAAAAGAATTAGTGTTTTGTTGGTCTGTTAAATAAAAAGTTGTACAATAAAAGTAAATAAATATATATTACATAAAACTTTTAGAACATACTCTCTTTTTGCATACATTTCCCACAATTCAAAAGAAATTTTTAAAGGTGATATGGTAATCGAGCGAACAATTGTACGAAAGAAGTTTCTGTATGTTTTTAATGGACTGTTTTGTTTCTGTTTAAGCAAAAGAAGTTCAATCCATTTTAATCAAGCAGAACGAGATAAATCCATTTTTTAAATCACAGTAACCCCTATGGAACTTTGTTTTCACTTACATTTCTTTAGTTTTAGATCCTTAACTTAATTTATAATGAATTTTTGTCTCATTTTTTTTAATGGGATTAAAGGGCCTATTGTCTATTGTTTTTTTTTTATCAATAATTCAAAACGAGGTAAAATGGATTTAACTGCTTCTGTCTGATCGCTCCTCAATTTGACCTCAGAAAGCCATAGGGTTTGCTTGGGTACAAGTAATATTTTTCTTTTAATTCTTTATTACTCAGAATTTAGAAATAAAATAGGAAATACAAATTTGGAGTGACGTTATAAACCCTTCACCCTTTACGAAATACCACCCGAAAAACTAATGGTTATGTTTTCATTTTATAAGGTCCTAATCTTTCTTTTTACGTTCCTGTAAAATTTTGTTTTTGCGACTTGGAACTATATGGTTCTCAGCCCATGCTATATCTAATAATATATTATTAAAATATAACTTACATGTTTAAATAACTCATAATTCATACGTATTGACAAGTAACCTATTGAAAGGGGTTTTGAGGTAATAAGAAGCAATATTTTAAAGGTTTGACGATTCTCTTTATTCCATTCGTACCACTCTAAATCATACAAAATTGTTTGGAATTTTTCACTCTACAAGAAAATAAGACATTTCAGTTAAATTCAGATCCATGTCATGTTATATTGCAGCGTTCTGAGCTTAAATTGATTGACTCTATCTGTTCAGAACTATTACAAGGGCGGCGCAACTTTTCTTAGTTCCCTTTCAGAAGGTTTCCAAAGGACTCGAAGTTTTTTATCTAAAAAATGCTTAAATTGCTAAAATACTTAAGCATACTTTAAAATTTTATTATGGTGTGGCGCCGAATTGAGAGTCCCTTCAAAATATCGATATATTCGATATGGTTTTCTGTGAATGCAGAGGCTTCTCTATAAAGAAATGTGGATTGTTAGAGCTCCACATTCTCATTTGTTGAAAATTTACATAACCAGAGAGGTAAAACCATGCCTCAGTAAAAAAGGTTTTTTCAAATACGTTTTCATTTTTATTCAAATTATCCATAAACCACTCTGAAAATTGCATTCGCTGCGGCTTGTCGTTTGGTAACAATTCTTGGACTGAGCTTAGAAGACAAGAGTGCATATGCAGGTCGCATTTCAGGATTGTATTGCAGGTTCCGTAGTATACATTTACTTGCTGGCTTAAACGCCGAATAGGGGTTTGTGGGTGCTCATTAACAATTTGCCTCAATTCTTGTACTTTTTGTGCAGTGCGAATATTGGGTCTCCCACTGCCTTCCTTTCTATTCACACTTCCTCTTTCTCTAAACAAAGCCACAAATCTAGTCAAAACCTGACGAAACCAGTCCAAATCCATAACTATGTGTGTAAATTCTGTTTGAAAATCCTGAATGGCGTCCCGTGTTCAATAAACCCACTCTTGTTATTTATTCAAGCCTTACCATAATTATTGAGAATTTTGCGTTCTTTGAAAAATGTACAATATTGTATATGACGAGGAACCCTCTATGCGCGAGTCGAACTCGCACTTGACCGGTTTTTGTTATTTGACACATGAATTAATTAATTTTTGTCAAATGTAGTATACGTACGTCAGCGGCGTGCAGTGAAATTTCAAAGTTGTATATCTCTGTTCCTACTTACAGGAACCGCACCAAATTTAGCCTACTGGGAATGTTTTGGTAACGAAAAAAAAAATTTTAAGAGAACAAAATATGTCTGTAGAAAATTATAGTCATTTTAAGTTTTTGAAACCTAAAACATAATTTAAAAAAAAATTCAAATGACTATAACTTTCTACTAACACATTTTTTTCTCTTAAAATTTAAAAATTGTCAACAAAATGACGTAAGATTTGTTTAAAAAAAATAATAAATAAAATACCTGAACGTGTTCATTTTTTTCCCAGTGGAAGCAATGCAAAAATTCAACTTTTTTCGCAAATCACAAAATGATTTTTTTCTTTACCAAAACATTCTCAGTAGACTCACTATTAAAACCCCTAAATTTTGTACGGTTCATGTAAGTAGGAACAGAGCTATACAACTTTGAAATTTCACTGCACGCCGCTGACGTACGTACTTATCCTCGGCATCGACGCTTCTGGTAACTAACAAGCAGTGCCAGCCTTAGTGATCACAACAGAGAGCACGTCCTCAATATGAAGAAGAGCGATGTAAGAATTAATCCTTGGCATACGCCAGCATTGATTGGTATATGGTTTAGATGAATAAGTCAGTTAGTACTTACTGTGGTTTCGTAAGCCTGTCCTAGATGTGACATATAGTAGACTTTTATAACTATTAAAAATAGTAGAGTGCAAGTTTCTAGAGGTCCATAATAGGGCTGAAAGATAATTAATTAGCATTACACAATTACATTACATTAATAAAAAATGAACTTACGGAGAAAGTTACGAATATACAAGGAAATACAGCGCATATAGCTCCCACCTCTAGAATAATATATCCTTCTTTGGTAATATTTTGAAGTTTCAGATGCTGTCTAAAAATATTTAGGGACATCAAAAATAACATAAATTAAATCTGCCAGGCAAAGAAACATCCATTAAACTGTAACGTCATTTTTAGGTGGCGTAGAATATACCATCTATATAATGACTGTTGCATACAAGTACCAATAAGAAATATGCATATATTTTTTTTATTGCATAAATCGCTTAAGGAAGTCATTACAAACCCAAAAAAAAAATATTTTGCAGAAAATTACTAGGATAATTTAGCTACAAAAAATGTTTACTTTTCGGTATAATTTATTTCAATTTAAAAAGCAGCCATTTGTCCTTAGTGAAAAATGACGTCAGGAGATCAACAAAAATCTACAAGTTAACGTAAAGCTTAACCCAAAGTCGAACAGGTTTGATTTTCTCGGAAACAGTCAGAGGGAGAGAAATCGAATTTTTTGAGTTGATAGAGGAATAGTTGAACTAGCTTCGGTAAAAGGTTCAGTTATACAGGATGTTTCGTTTCGGAGCTATTAAATATCAAAGTCGAAATTTCCGCGATTTCCGTTGAAATCGGGTACAGGTCGCAAATGAGAATTAAATCGATGTAAATTTTTGGAGGTTGTAGGGGACCCCGAGTTTCAGAACTCTACTAAAACTGATGACAATCAGAAAATGGCAAGTAATTCTTTTGAATTTTTTTAGGTCGAAAAATGCCATTTGCAGACCCCACTTTGGTACCTAATAACTCGAAAACAAAACGTCGGATTGAAAAACGGATGCGTAAGTGAAATTTAAAATCTCAAATGCTTTTTTTGAAATACCTTTACCTAAACCTAAAATCACTGAAAAATGGATATATTTGGGAAAAACAGGAAATTTAGATTTTTCACCCAAATATTTCACGGTTTTTAATATTTTCTGGCGTCAAAATGGTTCAAATTAAAATCCTATATACGTCATCGAGAAGAGCTCGTCGAAGTACACCATATCCTTATGTTTTAGTTTATTTATTCTCTATAGGAAGGGAGCAATCGCCGATTAAATTTAGATATTTTGATTTTTTTTGGTCTCGACATCGGTACATTTGAATCACTCTGTATTTTCTCCTATCGATTTTTTTCCCAATTTTTTATTACTGTCTTATAAAGGAATAATCACACTTTAAAATGAATACCCAATGGGTCCTCCATTAGCGTATTTAAGGGGTAAAAATTGGATTTTCTTGACTTTTTCCGACAAATTCTATTTTTAACCGACATTATTCCACACTATTTTCCTTATTTAATGATACTTTTTGGGTATATTTTATCCGTTAGTTATCTCCTCCCATACCCTCCGATACCTCCCACTAATTTAAACCGCTTATTTTTTCGTTAGAGTCATAAAAAATAGGTTTATTTGCATCGGGGACATGCAAAATTTGAAAATTTTTGAATTTTCGAAGAGTATCATGTAAACAAAGAATTGCAGTTTATTTGCTCGAAATTATTAAGATATGATGTGTCAAAATTTCGCAGAAGTGTCAGTTTTTGCTGCAAAATTGAAAGGTTCTTGGACCGATTTCGGCTTGAAATATACCTGAATAAGATTTTAGAAGCCTTCTACTTTAAGTGCAGTGATATTTCATTGGATGAGTTACGCATTAAATGCCATTTTTATTGATTTTTTGATGACTCTACAACACTGGAATTCGCCATGAACTCATGATGAGTCATATGTTCCCTTTTGACGACACAACCACTGGGATCACGTTTTACGAGTTTCGAAATTCGCGCGAAAATTTGCAGTATAAAATCCTTTTTTTTATGGTTAATAAAGACCAAATTAAATGGATAGCAGAAACCGCCATAAACGTTTAATCTACATAGAGAATTTAAAAAAATATATTTCAGATTTATTTGGGTTATACTTATGCACATTCCCTATCGACTAGTTTTTAGTGCAAGTCGAATGATTGATTGCTTTGAATAGTAAATAACTGTGTCTATAGTTTTTTAGACGTGTATGGTTGGCACTAATGCGTTATTCCGCAAAGTTTATGAGTAAAGTTCTGTCATGAAAAACCCAAAATCACGTAAAATATCGCTATACAGGTATATTCCGACCTGCCTACAAAGTGCAAACAAAATTACGTTATTTACATTTCTCAATAAAGCAGACGACGCGCGACGCCCCGTGAAGCGACGTTGCCACTCTCCTTCTAAATTTCGGCACCATGCAATGGAAATAAATTACTAAAAATTTATGATCACGAATGGTACATTGGTATATTTTATTAATCTTTATCTTTAGTCATATGCCTTGGCCTGTGGTATTTATGATTGTAGATAAGTATTAGCCCACAGTAATAGTATATTACACACCAAGTGTTGAAAGTGGCATTTTTCACACGAGTGGGAATGTTGTCGCACGAGGCGATAGCCGAGTGCGATAATCCCACGAGTGTGCGAAAATTACTTTCACACGAGTGTACAATATTTTTCCTAAGACCACAAACATATTTACCACAAACCTCAATTTCTGTATTTATTTAATACCCCCACTTTCAACACGTGTGCTGAAAAACATTTCAACACACTTGTTGAAAATAAAAAAAATGAAATTGGCACCATCTGTTCAAACGTCATGTTGACAAGTACTTTTCAACACATGTGCTGAAAAGTACTTTTCAACACGCGTGTGATATAAGACACTTTCTAGCCAAGTTAACCGTGTTTTTTTCTCACTTTCATAGGTGGTCGTAAGAAAATACGTTATTTTATTGGAGCATATAAATCTGCAAATAGTCTACATAACTGAAAGCCTGGCAACAGTCGTTCTTAAAAATTAGGTGGGGAACCATATCGTTTGGCGGGTTATAAATAACTTGAAAATCCCTGATTGCTCGAAAATGAAAAGAATGGTATCTATGGTTGATTCGAAATAAATGTTTGGAACGAATATTAGCTTCATGCAGTCTGTTCCGTACAGTCCAAATTAAAATTTTCCCTTTTTAGTACCGTTCGGTCTGCCCACAATATGAAAATTATCCATAACATCTTACCGTTAAAATTGTCGAAATCACACTAAATAAACATTAATCTTGTCAAATTCATGCATTATTTGCTGTTAAGTTAATACAGATAAAAATAAGAGCGATCCCTAATTAGCTTTGACTAGAATAACACAGTTTTTGTGTTTATGATCAATTTGTGATGTTGTGCCCAAATAAAGACTGACAGGATCTAAACAAGAAATTACAACAAAAAAAAGGACTCGTCAAAGCCAACATACAGAGCTCACTTTTACAAGTTTGGCACGTATCGTATAATCTACTTACATAAAAATCTGTTGATGCCACTTTATAATAAACTTCAGATTTATTCTTATATAACTCTGGTACTCATTTTCTGACATTCTGTTTGGTTTGGGTTTGAAGTTTTCCGCAATATACTCTTGAAGAGCATACGAATGATATTTAATTTGATAAAAAAGAGCTCCCAGAAAATACCACAGAAAAGCTATCATGTACACCAAAACAAAGGCAACAATTACATAAAACCATTTAATAAACCGTAATTGTGGAAAGTGGGTTTCGGCCAAAAAAGATATTATTGAATTTTCTGATGGATTCCTAAGGATTCTTATCAATAACATCGTTGCAAGTCCAGCATGTAATAATAAATCAAGAAAAAAAAGCCTTTGCATAGCTCTGCATTCTTGAAAAATTTTTGTTTTCAGTTTTGGTGACAACATATTTGTGTATAATGAAAAATGTTTTATAAAGTATTCAAATACTGGAAACCATCTCTGGTATATTGGAGCAGTAGGTGCTAATATTATCCAGAGCTATAAAATATAAAATAGTTATTAAATGAGGAGTTTACATCAATAATTACGGGGTGCTTTCTAAATAACCTAAAACATTTCAGGCATATTCCTGGAAATACACTAAATCAAATTCCACTTTATTCTGTTGCATTGGGCTGGATAGAGGAGGCAAGTTAGATCTGGAGAGTCGAAATAAGCAAGACAATTATGCAATGAATAAAACCAATTGGAATGGTCTCTCAAAGTATCCAAATGAACCTATGAACATTTTATAAAAATATTTTGTTTCTAATTTTTTTTATTAACAATTTATGGCAAAAAAGTTTATTTTTCATGTCTTTTTTGGGTTTTTTTCGTCATATCTTAGTTACTTATTAAAATAGCGGAACGCCGTTAGCGCCACCGGAAAGGCAAGAAAATTTTAAACAATTTTTCTACTAAGCATTTTTTTCTACGACCGACTGATTCGTCAACATTTAATAAATAAAAAAACGCTTAAAAAGTACGCGCGAGCTCGCGGCGGATGCAGCGGTATATACGCATAAGCGCCGAGCGCTATAAACAAATGCTCATAACTTTTGATCAATTACAGATATTTGAATAAAAGAAAATGGCACGTATAAATACTCGCCACGACAATCAATTAATTATATTTTAAAAGTAATTCGAATGTTTAGGTTTCAGGTATTCTATCCAATTTAAAATAAACGAGAAAATCGATGTTTTATACTATATTCTTTTTATTCGATGCTCAATTGTCTTGCTGTTAAAATATATGAATGATTCATAAAAAATCACAAAACTTTTATATTTAAAATTTTTTCCCATATTTAAAAATAAAAAAGTTATAAGGCCTGATGTTCACTTTTATTTGGATATCCCTGTACATATTTAAATGATTTTTTTTTCCTAAAGTATTACCTGAAATATTTTAGATTGCTCGAGAAACACACTGAATAATGAAAACGGCTGCTGTACGGTACGATACTTTTAAGTACAGGTATTTTTTTCAATATCCGATATTTTGTGCCGATGAAATTGCCCTACGATACAATGCGATACGTACTTTTTATATTTAACATTAAAAGAGCAGGTTTGTATGAAACAAAGAGAAAGACAGCAAATAACTTGGAAGAGTAGCGTTCTTTTGGGTATAGTTGATTAAGCAGCTTATTTTTGCTCCAATCTGCTTGGTGACGTTACTACTTGAAGTTGCCTTCTGGGATTTTTTTTAACAGAAGGAGCGGAACCAAACCAACTTCCCTGGGGATTCCAACCGTGGAGGGTTAAAAACCTATAAAACCAAATAAAATATAATAAGAACAACACTACCAAGACAAAACGATATTTTTGATGCAACCTTATTCGTTGGTTTTCTTTTTGTATATTATAAGCAGTATTTTTAGGGGCCTAAAAGAAGTTCCTCCGAATAAGTTTTTTAACTACAAAACAATAAATGCAACAAATACAGATCAAGTCATGTCCCGGTACTTAAAATACCGGTATTTCTCTATCGATATTGTACCCAAACGGTACTTGTAAATCGATACGATACAATATACGAATACCGGTACTTTCGAAGATATCGCATCGCACAACCCCAATGCCTGTAGCGCTGAGCTTGTGGAAAGGGCGAGAAAAGTAACGTGAAAAATTTTAATATTGTAGAAAAAGTTCTTGCTCTGTTAAATTCTACAGAGCTAGTCTAAATATAAGAAAATTCCTGCACAATTGTTCTAGGTTTTGCAATATTAAATAAAATATATTAATAATATTAGTGGTAATTTTATACTTACGAAAACAGACATGAGAAGGTATGTCGGAACATATTGAAGAAAAAATCCAAAATTGAATATTTTCAGTAAATAAAGAGTCTCAATTGTGAGCTGTATTGACAGCGAAACCAAGACTACTTTCATGAAACGTTGTACAAATTTGTATTTCTGAATAGTTATTATAAACATTGTCGTGGGATAAAGGTTATCTAAAATTAGGAACATATTTTATCCACCCGTAAACGACCAATATTTACGTCAATATAATATTATATTTATTTACTAAGGGCAGCAATTGTACAGGCTTATTGATTTTGGACCAATAGATAACTTTTTTACTTGAAGAGAAAAATGTTTAAATTTGAAACACTGTAGTTTTGTTCAAAAAACATCAGGACACCTAACTGAAAAAACAATTGAACATCAAATAAGCGAACTAACCTTAAGTTTTTTCAGAGGGATCACCATATAATTTTCTTGTTTTTTAAAATCTTTTTTTTGTTTTCTTTTGCATAAAAGAGAAACTATACATTTATTTTTATTATATGTGTGTATATTTAAAGAAAATATGTGTACGGATTGCCATAATACTTTAATAAATTATTATTTGAAGGTTGAGGGTAGAACACTAAATAAAATTAACAAAAAAAGGAAACAGTAATAAAGAACAGAACAGAATAAACAAGACACTTACAAAAAAAACCGGGTATTCCGTTTAAATTTCATTATATTTTTAACACGGAAACCACATTTTTTCTTGGTAAGTGTGTGAGGACAATTTTAAATAAATCATTATTTAATTTTCATTAATGAAAAAATCGCTTATAGTTTCGAACTTTCGGGTAAAAGCTCAAAAATTGTTTGACGTTTTTAAACAAAATCTTAGTTTCCACAGTAGAATGGTATAATATATATCATGGGAGTAAAGTACACCATTTAATCCTGCTAGTGGAGATTGTCTTAAGTCATTGAGTCACTTTAGTATCGCAGTATGATATACTAGATTTTGCACTTTCGGGAAAATTATTACTAAAATTAAGGAACCCGTACATAAATTTTAAAAACATCGGTCAATGTTACAATTTAATTTGACAAGAACCAGTTGATTATTTTACTAGTGTGTTTTGAAATAAGAAAGTCACGTAGCTACGGTAAAAATAAACAAGTTGTCACTGTCATCAATTTCGTAATAACAGTTTTCGAAATGAAAGATTTTGACTTAAAAGAAGTAGCTAAAGAGGCTCTGGATGGTATTTTGCCGACAACATCGAGGCAAATCTACCCAATTCATCATTATATACCGGGCACTGCTTTCGACGGACACCCTCCTCTTTATAAGTAGATATGGTGCATCTGTGGATGCTTTAAAAAGGCATGGAGGATGGAAATCGGCAGCCGTTGAAAAGGGGTACGTTCCTTTATCCAAGACATCCCACGTATACTTCGAGCCTAAGTGCTAACCTACCGTGTGCGTCTAAAGGGCCTATTGACTCGGGATTGGAGATTGGGACGGAAAGGGAAAACATCTGCAGGCAATTTGTTCCATAATCTGGAGACCATAGGTATGAATGAGCGAGAGAAGTGGTCTGTTCTAGGCTTTTGTAGCTGGACAGTAAAGGGATGCATATGTAACGCGCCTCTTGATCTGTTAGCAACAGTCAAGAGGGGAATAACACCGGCTAGTTCTTCAGATCAAAATGCGTGGAAGTGCCGGTAGAAAGGGGATAAATCCTTAACAGCGCGGCGATGAGCTAGAGAAGGGGTTTTCTTGTAGGGACTCGATCATTGATGAATCGCTCTCTTCTGGATAGAATCAAGGATGTTAAGTGTCGACCGTGATGCGGCTCCCCAGATGTGGGAGCAGTACTCTAGGTTAGGTCTTATTTGGAAAACATAGAGAGTGTATAAGCTGGAAGGGGAGAAGTATTTTCTGGCTGGAAAGAGAAAGCCAAGCTTTTCAGCTGCCGATGTAGCTACTGAAGTAATGAGCTTGTGCCACCTGAGATCATGTTCGAAAGCGATGCCAACAAGATCGAACGATTCATTGTTCTGTATTGCTTGGCCATTCGTGTGGATGGGGAAAGCGTTGCCAAATTTTTTGCGTGACAGTGAGCAAGACTGGGTTTTGGAGGCGTTAAAATGAACAGGTCCAGGCTAAGATTAGCTTTATGATTTTAAAAATAATACTAAGGAATATTTGTTAATTCTGTCCTACAATTTTTGGAGTGCAAAAAAATGGCGTATACACCACGGGACTAAAAAGTTTTTTAATCCCGCGTGCAATTGGTGCCCTTGCCTGCGGCTCGGGCACCAAATGTTGCTCTCAGGATTAAAAGACCTACTTTAGGCCCTTGACATATAATATACTATTTTATTGACGAAAAGTGTGACAATTTTAAGCATTTCAGAGACATCTTCCGTTCAAATATTGAACGTTCACAATTATTGTATGTTTAACATAAATATTACAAAATAATTTATTTAGTTAGTTCTTGTTGTTTGTAGTTGTATCTAGTATTTGTTAGGAAATTCATGAAAAACAAATACCAAAAAATTAAGTTTTTGTCATCGTGTCGGTCGCAAAAATAATAATGCACGTTACTTGACCGGAAAATGTTTTGCAGGTCTCTCCAAGCTTTCAGGCCTCGCCTGATGCTCGCCTGAATCTACTCGGCTGGACCTGAAAAACACTGCTTTCCGGTCTTGCACAGCAAATTACTATTATTTAATGCACTAGTGTGTTAAGTTAAATTTCACGCGCTGTACAGCCTAAAGTTAGTATTTTGCGCAAGGTAATAAAAGAAATATGTTTTATCAGGATGCAATGTTTCTTCGTTTTCGTACATTTTTGCAGGAGTAGAACTAACTGATGACTAATTCAACTTGTTAATATTATTTTTAGGAAATGACACGAAAAATCGTTTAAATATATGCATTTAAATATTCTCTTTCACTCAAAAAGAATATTCTGCAAATTCGTTTCTAATTATTGTAAACTTAACATTTAAAACTTCAAAGCCGATAGCATTCATTAATTATTTTTAAATTAAAAACAAATTAAAATGGAATAACTTTTCATTTACTATTAACCACTTGCGTGCAGTTATAAGAGATAATTTTTACAGTATTTTTGTGGGGAAATAAAAAATTAAAAATCGATATACTCTTTGTTATACTCGTACATTAAAACATATTTATTCCTGAGCCCATTGAAAACGTGTGGCTACATGTCGAGGTAATAGCCTAGGGACTTGTAAGGGTCTTCTTAATCTTAAATTATTGTCAGATTGAAGTCTTCTCCTAATAATGGTATAACACAACTAAATAAGACCTAGCAAGATTTTCAAAAGCTTAAGACGATTAGAACTGAGAATCAGCTAATCTAAGGAGATGGAGTCAGATACCAGGGGTAATGGTGACTGTTGACTGACTACCTTACGTTTCATATGAATAATTACACCGGCACACAAAATAAAAAAGTGGTCTGTACATTTCTATCTACATGTATTTTGACGCGCGTCCGTTTGGCCAGTAGGTACACCTCCAAAATTTTGAGTAAATTGCGAAAAAAAGCTAAAAATGACTAAAAATTGTGAAAAATTGCAGTTATGAAAATGAATAAAATTTTATTAAACTAGATCAAGTACGTTTCTTGTGTATTTTGATGCGCTGAATCCAAATTCAGACTCTGTTAATCTCGATCATTCATATATTTATCAAAAATCGTAAAAAATAGCAATGAAGTAGCAGAAAATAGCAAAAAATAGTATTGTTCTAACGTATCAATGAGGACTTTTATTACGAGTGATTTCTTGTAACATTATACTCTACCCTCTAATGTAGAGCTCAAGTCGCTTGATGACGACGCCTGCGGGCCTGCGTTCTCACACTGACCAGACGCCGATACTGGGGTTCCGACACCCTGCATCGTAAAACACTTATCGCTTGTGCCTGCCATGACGCCATACATGCCGTTAACCCAGCGACTCTGACTGACGGTTCTGTTACCCACCGTCGCCACGTGGAGGTGCCCTGGTTAGAAGCACAAGCAATCAGTCCTCCGAAGTTGAATTGCAATTTCTAGCTATTTTTAGCAGTTTTTTGCGATTTATTCAAAATTTGGAGGGTGTACGGGTCAAACGGACTACGGATGTGGATTCAGCGCATCAAAATACATATAGATAGATGGGTCTGGTCAAATGTACAGACCAATTTTTTTTGTGTGCCGGTGTAGCTAGAAATTGCAATTCAACTTCGGAGGACTGATTGTTTGTGCCTGTAATCAGGGCACCTGCAGGGCACGACGTGGTGACGGTGGGCAACAGAACCGTCTGGCAGAGTCCTGGGTTAACAGCGGGCATGCCGGCATGGCAGGCACAAGCGATAAGGGCTTTACGATGCAGGGATCCGGAACCCCAGTATCGGCGTCTGGTCAGGGTGAGAAAGCAGGCCCGCAGGCGTCGGCGTCGTCATCAAGGGATTTCAGCTCTACATTAGAGAGTAACTTGGCTTCTGTAGAATATAATGTTACAAGAAATCACTCCCACATGCGTAATAAAAGCCCTCATTGGTACATTAGAACAATACTATTTTTTGCTATTTTCTGCTACTTCGTTGCTATTTTTTACGATTTTTGATAAATATATGAATGATCGAGATTAACAGATTCTGAATTTGGATTCAGGGCATCAAAATACATAAGAAACATACTTGACCTAGTTCAATAAAATTGTATTCATTTTCATAACTGCAATTTTTAGCCATTTTCAGCGTTTTTTCGCAATTTACTCAAAATTTTGAGGGTGTACGGGCCAAACAGACTTCGGATTTGGATTCAGCGCATCAAAATACATATAGATAGATGGGTCTGGTCAAATGTACAGACCACTTTTTTTATTTTGTGTGCCGGTGTGATCAGGTAGGTTTTGACTTTGCAACAATAAAGCAGAAAATTTACCAAACTTAAACTCTCAACCAAACAATTAAGCTAAACTTATTTACTATTTTTAGGGTGGCTCCAGGAAGCATTTTGGAAGACTTATGACGATAAGGAAAACTAGAATAAACTATAACTTAGTATTTACTACTTACAAGAACTAAAATAAACGAAATCATAAGATTAGAGAATACGCTTTATTTCGGTAGCCATAACCAACACGCTGGTAAGTTTTAAACCTTTATATACAATATTTTGAGGAGCAAATTAAAACTGTAACACGACTTATTAACAATTTGACGGCAGAACCGTGTCAAATCAGATACAATAGATCAACTAGAAGATCTAAATTTAAAACGGTACTACGTTTTATACCTTGTTGTGAACTACATTTCCCAATATTAAAATAGTTGAAGTAAATGTTCTTCATTTAAATGGAACTATTTATAGCAGGAAACCGCAGCAGTTTCTGTGTCTCTCTCTCTCTCTACATTCCTCTGTTCTCCATATAAACTAATGAGGTGATATTGGCTCATATCGGCACGAACATTTAATTAAAAGACCATCAATGCCTTTAATACGCATCGCCGAAATCCTACGGGCTGGAGCTCTTGTCTCGTTAATTAATAAATGATTATATCCACAAGCAGCCTGCGGGTTATAATACGGTTCAGTTTCAGCCGGGAAAGCAGACCCTGTTGCCAGTATAGAGGGAAATAGCCAAATGCATACCAAAAAAGAAAATCTAAGATTAGGCTCGAAAGTTGTCTTAAAAATTTGCGCAGGGTTTGAAGTAATATAAGATCCAAAACACCATTCCTCCAATTTTAATACAAAAACATTATTTTATCAAAATAATAATCGTTTAAATTTAAAAAGTGTAATAACGAATATGCAATATGCATGTATTTTTTTATTGCATACATCGTTTAAGACGGTCATTACAAACCCAAGTAAAAATAAGTGCCAATCTATATGTTAACGTAAATCTTGACCTAAAGTTGAACGGGTTTGTTATGCAAAACAAAAAACATCCACATCTCCTAGTGTCCCAGACTGTAGTCGATTTATTCTTGCATTTTCACATCTCATCAACTAATCAAATGAGGAATTTAACTTCGAAAACAAAGGTGTGCGTATATCATGTGTAGAGCCGAGCCGCCTTATTTGCCCAGACAGTAATGATTATTCTTTGTGTTACGGTTGTTATTTTTTTGTTACAGTATAATTTGGGTATAATTATTTTTATTAAACAATAAACTCTATTAAAAAACTACCCTATAAATATTGTATTGTGTTGTCACAAATTGAAACCTTTTATATGTCACACTGAACCGAATGAATTTTAATTCCATATCTGCGACATGGGGACACGCAAGCTCTTATAAATTTATCTAGATTAAATAATGCGACAGGGACGCCACTACTGAGTTCTTTGCAGCTATCATAATGTCCGTAGTAAAAAGAAAATTAGTTAATGGCTATCAGTACAACTCACTCAATAGGTTATTTAACCTTTATTCTTGGAGCCTTAGATTGCAGCCACTCTGGAAGATCGAAGAACTGTATGTTGACGCCATTTGCAGAACTCTCATTTCCTGTCGCCTATCGACGAACAGCTAACTTAATCTTACTATGTCGTCTTGTCAATAGATGATACAACTCTCTTTTGCACAACACTTACAAATATATTAACGGAAAAAATAGAAAATATATTGTACAAAGGAACAAACATAAGAAATTAAAATGAACATAAAACGACAGAGAAAATAGTACTGTGAACAAAACGATCTTTTGGCAGGCATTTAAGTAATGTACTAAGAAATTTAGAATCAAAATATATAAAAAGAAGATCATAGTTATCGAATCTAACAAAACGCTGTTACTGACAACAGTTAACGTTAAAATCTTAGCTACGTCTGTTTACCCCTTAGTTAATAAAGCCCTTTAAAAACATTATCAGCCAGATTCTCCAACGCTAGTCCGGTCTAATTTGACAACCAAAAGTTTTAAACTGACAAGTGTAAGAATAAGACAACTTAGTTTTACACTATGAATTTTCTTCTGAGCTTTTTCGCAAATTTATAAAGAAAAGGGCAACGTACTTTCGACAATATTAGAACTAAATTCATCCAGCAACTGGTTCCAAGATGAAAATCACTTGGAAACCAAGCAAATCGCTGAAATATCAGAACAATTCATAACTTTTTAATAATGTCTTGTTAACAACGACAGAACAAAAACCTGTCAAAAGATAACTGATCAACTATAAGATCTTAATTTAAACCAGTACTAAATCTTAAACTTTCTTAGTGAATCTGAACGTATAAGTATATGAAGTATAGCTTCATATTCCATACGTATTTTTTAACGTATTAATAAAAGTTTCAAGATATTATATGATTGATTTTAGGAAAACAATATGTACAAAGAATATTGAGGTCCTAGTGACAGAAAAAATGTCACCATAGATCTTTTAACATATTGATCTTTTGAATGAAATCAGTATTCACGTTGAAACTTTAAATAATCGACTGAAAATTGCCTGCAAGATATGAAGCTATACCTAATATACTTATAGTGTTATTGTTAAAAAATTTAAAGCCGAAAAGCCATGTCAAAATGAAATTAAGTTGGCTAACATGGACGCGACATGGAAAATGCCACCTTAACTTTAATAAAAAACGACTCATTGTCATAATGAATTTTTTAAAAGCCATGCGGCAGCATATACAAAATAACTAAAAAAATAGCAATATTATACAGGGTGTTATAAAATTATTTGCATATATTTTAATGGGTGACTCCTGGGGTAGTCTACAGACATATTAAGAAAAAACACATGATCCGGCCGGGGAACTGCCAAACTTAAATATTACTGTGACATCTCATTTTTTATCAGTTTTAGTGAAAATTTAAAATAATCCAGAGCATTTTTAATTCCACAGGCGCATTTCACAAAAATGTGTATTTTAGTTTTGAAAAGTAGCACTTTCTTTTCTTAATATGGGAAAATATGGACCACTCATGAAATCGGTTGAAATTGTAACCAGAACGGAACAGGCTATGTTGTACCTTTGACACAAAGAATTGCCACTTACCTAATACGTTGTTTATTAATGATGTAAGCATAATTACTACCAGCGTAAACTTTCTGCCTTTCAGAAAAGGTTAAAAATCAAACAGTAAATTGATTATAACCGAATTCAAAACAAACTTTTGAGTTTTTTTTTAATTTTTAGTTTTTTTTTAAATTATGTGAAACATTACTTCAAATTGTCACGTTTGTGGGTTAGCGTTGCTATTTGCAAAATCTACTATGAAGTGTTTTGACTTGGCAATGGGCGACTCAAATTAAGAACATGGGGTCCTCTTCAGGCGATTTGCTAACTATTATATGGAACGGGAAATGTTTTCATTTCGTCTTCATTATCGTATTATTTAGCGTATTTGTCAATTTTGTTGTCCTTCTTCCCCATTAAAAATCAGCTGAATTCAGCTGGCTTCCTTTATTTGCGTCGCCAATACTTTTGTTTTTCTTTTTTAATTAGTTGCCAGTTTTTCACAACAAACCATTTATTTTTCTGTCTTTTTTAATAGTGCTGATGGTAAAAAATACCGTGAACTCTTCTTTTAAGCATAGTATTTAATTAGTTAGTGAAATGTTTTTTTTTTCATTAATGGCTATCTAACTATCTATACCCACTGTTTCCTTAGTATTGCATAAGTGTGTCACGTTTAACGTAAACCTTTTTTAATAATAAGGGAAGTGAATTTTACAGAGATTTTACTTTAAGCGGAACAAGAGCTTTTTCAGTTTTTAATAGTGCGGGTAGTGACAAAATAAAGTGAAATCTTTTGAACTTTGTGGTGAATGCGTTATCATTGGAACTTTTTTTAGGGTTAGTCAAGCGTTGGTTCCTTGAATTAAATTAATGGCTGTATTGTGTTGTCAGTGTTTTTTGGTATTTTCAAAAGAAGTTGTATTTTAAAGGGATTTTACAACAAAGGTAAAAATAACATTATTTCTTATGCTAACTTGTTACATAAAAAGAATTATTGATAGAATTGGCAACTTACTCCGTATCAAGGGTTTCTTGCCGGTAAAGGGTACCGCTGGTTGGAGAAAATTTAAGGGGCGATTACCAGCTTATTATTGCGAAGCGCCATTTATGACTAATTTTCCCCCATCTAAATTCATACCAGGATTTACCGGTTTCAATATATGTGAATTGCAATTCCATTCAATCAGTTCAAACCAACCAAACAACAAATTCAGAATCAAACCCAAGCAAACCCAAGCACCCACTAAAATCCTAAATTTGATAGCGTTAGCAGCGGCAACACAGCGTTCGTTAACGATAAGAAATTCGCAATGCTATTTTAATAGACCGGTCTAGGTATTGAATTATCGAAGTAGGTCTCCGCGTTTAATTTAATAACTAGGTGTCGCCCTAATCTAATTTTCTAATAATTACTTTGTGTGGAAAATAACGATGTTGTCCCTTTTGGACCGACCGATAAATTTCACAGATTTATCATTTAATTGGATTAGCAATTAGGTGGGTTTATTGTAAATATAAAGGAGGTTTAGCTTAAGATTGAGCTTTTGTTAGTATCTGGGAACAGCGAGTTGTGATGGGTTTAGAAACAAACAGAGGAAGCATGTGCTTGTGCATGTTGAGGGACCCAAGTAATAAATTAACAAAAAAACCCTACTTATAAATTAGTGGCGGGCAGAATCACATTAGTGTAAAAATCAGAGCTTTAGGTTATGAACAGGGGCGGACGGTGACTTTTGGTTTGGGGGGGGGGGGGTTGGTAGACAAATCCATTGTTGTTATATAAATATGTATATACTACCGTGCTGTATAATGTTTATAATAACTACTATAAGAGATCAATGGGGGGGGACCCCAACAACCCCACCCCCCCCCCCAGCGGTACGCCTCTGGTTATGAATGAGTTTTATAATCGAATTATATTGTTCAGCCATTTCGCGTTTTTAATAAATAGTGTTAATATTATCGCCCTACCAGTCGGGCGCGGCCCGTGCGTTTTTTTACAGGTGGCGCAAGTGATATCAATGTAACAAAAAAAAAACTTTTTTAATTAAGGAAGGTTTTTTAATAATGTGCCTAGTTCTGCCAAGAGATTATTTACTTACACATAAACACCGCAAAAAACATAAAATACCAAAATTGCATTTTTTCTGTTACTCTTTTAACTTACATGCAAACACTTTCCTGCACCGTTGAAGCCATTGTTAACACAAGGGGTCTTGTGCACTTAAGGCATGACGAAACTAACAAATTTTCGAATAGGCAAAGGAAAGATTACCTTATTTGGAGCACCTTAAAAATCTCGAAGGATGATCCAGTTTTTCCAAGAAAATAGCTGAAAAAATAAAAATTTGGAACGTAGCACAGCACGGATTTTTACATGTAGATACACAGAAAAAAACAACTGGCTCGACGAAATCGCGGAGAGCGGGAACTTAAGTATTACTGCAGCGATCGGGCAGAGCTCGATAGTCTCCGGCCGTCACAGCAGTTAATACGACCAGAGATAAATTCGCCCTGAAGATTCCTATGTTCGCGGTTCGGTGATCTTTACTGTATACTATACAGTAAAGATCACCGAACCGCGAACATAGGAATCTTCAGGGCGAATTTATCTCTGGTCGTATACAAAGCATACAAAGCATACAAAGCTAAAGGGTTGGTACACGATTCTCTATACAGTGTATAGAGAATCGTGTACCAACCCTTTAGCTTTGTATGCTCCTTATGTCTTATTTATGACAAATACGGCAAAAATGGTGATTACCTTTTTTGTGCAGATTTAATTTCTCTACAACATTTGCCTAAAGTTTTTTTCGAAGTTGTTTTTAGTTTTAAAATTACAAGGCAAAAGCAAAAGAAAGTACTGTGTCGTCTTTCCCAATGACCCCCAAATCTACCTTTTTCTTAAAAAAGCAACAGTCTATCAAATTTTTCGTTTTAAGACTTTTGATTTTGGACTAGTAGATCAATCCAGTGAATCGCACCTTATGTCAAAATTGTCAAAATTTACGTTTATACAAAGGAATAAAGTTTACTTGTCAAATTTGACATAATAATTCTTTTTTCCGTCTGTTACCACAACCATCTAAATGTTAATCGACAAATAGCCGAATTTTAGTAGAATTACATATTATATTAAAACAGTTTTAAAATACTAGAGCACAGAAAAACAGCTGCCCCGCAGTTGCTCCGTTCGTCAAATTTAGACTTTTTCATCCCACTTATATGTTATATAATAAAACCAGTTTTCTGAATTACAATACGTTTTCTTGAATAAAACAAGCGTACCATTTTCGGTTATAGTCCTCGGCATCGACGCATCTGTTTTCAATAAAAGGAATAAAAAGTCATCAAATCCCCGCACACATCATATTTATGACATCCGAAGACGAAAACTCATCTATATAAATTGCTTTAGCGGCCCTCGAAAAACCGGAGCTCTTAGATTTCCCTTTTTGCCAAAAAAGATGAATGAGTGTCAATGGAAAATTGAATTTCCGCGGTTCATCGCCTCAATCTCGCCTTTCTCAGCCATTTTTTACAGAAATTTCTCTATAAAAGTAAATGACAGCCGGCTCTGCATACATAACTTCTTATCTGGCGTGTCACCAGACACATTTTTCCAATTTAAAAGCCAGAAAACTGTTTTTGTGAGATTCTTAAAACGTAGAAATATGTGAATAGTGTCACTGTTAAAATTCGAATTGGTCTAATACTTTTTTAAATTGAGGTTATAAAGCCGTTATTTTTTATCTGCTCCTTTCAGGCTCACGTATTTAATCGATTTAACATATTGACGAGAAACGTAAAATTGTGAGCGATCATTCCGTGTACAAAACCTCTCAATATTTCTTATTTAATCGAAAATTACAAAAATAGAGCTTACTTATTTATCAAATCTAGATCTCCATCCCATTCCAGGATTGGTAAAGTGTAAATCATAGCACTATAAATTGTGTTAGCCAATATGAAGTGTGTATCATAAAACCATAAATTATGTTCGATATTCGATGGAACTATGCAAACTACAGTTTTTTATACGTAATAATTAAGATCCGTCAGTTCGGTGACATTCAATAAGCGTCGATTTTTAAACAGCCAACTGTGCAGTTTATAGTATATACAACAATTATGTAATGATGGGTATTAACACAAAAAAAAAACGGGTTTGTTTGGGCTATATGTATTGTACATTCCCTATTCCCCGAAATAAATGATGATTCCTTTACACGTTAACAATTTGCTGACGGCGGCGTTACAAATCAGAGCCAAATCTAAATAAAAATTACCATTGCGGAAAATCGTAATCTACGAGCGATAAAGTAATCCACGCGATTCAGAATTGGTCATTGCTATGCTATAATGAATATGTAATAATCCCATTATATTAGAACATTAATAGTCATGTTTTGGAAATAATTCCTATGTAACTCATTTTATGCATAAACCTTTATTAACCAGTTATTAATAATATGTGAGAAGTTCATAGTTGTATTCCTCATTTATTTTTTAATATCCATTGCATATTATTACCTTTCATTTTTTATTACCTTTCATCCCAGTATCACTTAAAATTATCATTATTATATATGTATGTATATATACATATTTTTTATTTTAGACAATCGACTTAGACTAAATACTAATGTACCATGGGTGTCTGAAGAGAAGGGAAATCTAATCTAACTGACATGGGATTTAAAAGATTGGAGGTTGGAAGGGGAAAGAAAATCATCTGCTGGAAATTTGTATCATAATCTGGAGATCCTGAGTATGAATAAGCGAAAGAAGTGAGATGTTCTAGGCTTTTGTGGTAAACGAATGCATACGTAACGCACCACTTGTTGTTCGTTTAGGTGTTTCATCAAGAGGGTATTATAGCGACTAGTTCTTCAGAGTAAAATTCGAGAAAATATTGGTTGACGGGGACAAATATATACCTATTTTTTGACTATAAGTATAGACGTCCAAGTGAAAATACAAAGGTTATTCGACTTTTATCTAACTTTTGAGTAGAAAATGGAAATCGAGGAAGAAATGGAAGAGAATATGATTTATGAAATACCTAAGTAATATTTGGGAACCAAAATTAATAAATGAGCACCAAAATATCGCGATCGGAAATTAATATTTTGAGCACTAAAAATGATTTGAAAATCACGAGAAATAGGAAGAGAGTATCTACGCTAATGAACGAGCTGCAAAAAGATTTAATGGCCTCCAAGTTATTATTATCCCATAACAGTTAATAGGTTAAACAAATAAGCTACAACTAATATAAATACTGTTTCCCAAAAATTATGGTTAAGCACCAAATATAACAAATGATCCGAAAAATCATAGGCGGTTATCACTCCCACCAATAAACAACACTGCATGTTTCCACCAGGTTGCTCAAGCTTGGCTTGAAAGTACCTGTAAAACTGTCAAACGCTTATGAATGAGTACTTATATGTACAGGGTCTTTGATTATATTTACGTGGCTATCTGGAGCCTTTATTTTTGAAGATAGAAAAAAATGTTTTATATAAAAATTGTAGTTTTTTTTCCATATTACCTTTTGAAATTATCAGTAAAAAAATATCGCATTAAAAAAATGGAAAAATATAGGCAACTTCAATTTTTTTAAATGGAACACCCTGTATATTATGCGCTACAACGAAAGATCTTTTTATTCTGATTTCAAATATATATATATATATATATATATATATATATATATATATATATATATATATATATATATATATATATATATATATATATATATATATATATATATATATATATATATTGATGATATTTGGGTGAACCATTTTTGAGATATTTTAGCTTAAACTATAAATAAATTGCAAAAAAATTTCATATTGGTATCAAGAAAGCCATGGAAACAATCAAATTGTAGAAAATAACTAAACTATAAATTTATAAAACATAACAATTTTATTGTTTCCATGGCTTTCTTGATGCCAATATGAAATTTTTTTGCAATTTATTTATAGTTTAAGCTAAAATATCTCAAAAATGGTTCACCCAAATATCATCAATATATATATATATATTTGAAATCAGAATAAAAAGATCTTTCGTTGTAGCGCATAATATACAGGGTGTTCTATTTAAAAAAATTGAAGTTGCCTATATTTTTCCATTTTTTTTAATGCGATATTCTTTTACTGATAATTTCAAAAGATAATATGGAAAAAAAACTACAATTTTTATATAAAACATTTGTTTCTATCTTCACAAATAAAGGCTCCAGATAGCCACGTAAATATAATCAAAGACCCTGTACAAACATATTCTTGGAATGGCCATTCAACCTAAGTACGCCGCGCCGTGCCTCCTCACGAAGCAAAAAAGCACAAAAACCAAATAATTTAGTCCTCAAATTGTATTGCTTGAACATAATTTTTAGTGGAAAAAGACAAGTATTTAGAGATCACATCATTGGTACTTTGGTGTTCGGTTAAATACAACCCAGTTTCAATTAGCTGGGAATTTTTCCAAAGAATAATGCTAATTTGACCGTACTAATGCGTTTTGAAATGGGTCGTAGCTATGATGAAAATATAATTTGAACAGGAAGAATCTCTATATATGGATTTACGAGTTGGTTAACCAAACACAATTAGAGGCGTGCGACAATCTCCGGTTTAATACAAATTGGCCCTATCGAGAGTTTACAGCGTCCATTCTGATTTGGGGGCATTGTTGCGCTTCACCGCATGTTCATCCATGAATTAGTTTTATAAAGTTGGCAAGAATGAAATTATTTACACGAAAAAATCAAAGCTTTCTGGTTTATTTTATGTTTAGTCCTTTTCTTGTCGAAGTAAAGATTAAAGGGATTTTGTTTACAGGTGGTCGCTTACTGCCAAAAAAATTGAGATATGTCTATATGATTCTGGCGGATTCATACTGAAAAGATCTATTGTTTGGGTATTACGTCACTCTACTGTTAAGGAGCATTTAGTAATTTAAAGAGAATAATAAAAGTCATTGCGTTTGGAAATACAAAAATAACACAAATCCTGAAAAGAAAATGTTCTCTGCACCGTCGGTGACTTTTAATTATGAAAAAGGATTCCCGACTCCAATTAATGTAGTGTGAGAGGATCCAGTTAATCAGCAAAGTTTCGGTCCTGTCACTGGTAATAAGTCCTTGTTAAAAAAATGAGTTGTTATTCTAAAAGTTATAAGGATTATTTTGTTTTCAAAAAATAATCTTTCCTCCCACCCGATTGACGAGTCACAAATATAAATAAATAACCAGACGGATAGCTCTCTAGCGGGATTATGGTTCTAAGCCTCTAACGCCGAAGGACCTTGAGTCAATGTTGAAGCAAAATTTTATGGTATTGCCATAGGCGTACATAGGAAATATGTTGTAATGTTAAATTAGCGAAAAAAGATATGATTCAGTTAACAATGTGATTAGTGGGTTGTCTTAGGTAGTTCGCAATGCCTTAAATTATCTGGGTATCTATATCCCACGGTATATTGACGTACTTCACACAAATTGCTCTTTTCACAAAGACGTTGTTTACTTGCAGTTATATGGGAAATGAGAAAAAAATAAGAACCGTGATTTTTAGAGATTAAATCGACAAAAGCGGATGGATTGAAAAATGCATGAAATAAAGTGTACTTTTCAATTTTATTTTGAGTTATGCAAGGAGTCAGCAATGATAAAATATTTTAAATAGAAAAATTATTTAAAGTTAGGTGAATAAAGCAGATGTTAAGATGATAAAATAATCTTATTGATGTCTCCAAATCAACATCTTACTATTTTTTACAGTAATAAAATTTCTATTTATAAATTTAAGAGCGTAAAACAACCTTAGTCTACCATACAACATACAACCTAATCAAATACTGGTGCGACAAACGTTTGCAAGGACGAACGAAGCGGCTATCTTTACAAATATTTACAAAATTGGTAATAACATCATTGTTTAAAACAATGTGTTTAAAATTCCATACGATTCCGCGTGCCGCCGTTATGGCTTCCCTGGATTCTGTATTCTACCCAGCAAACCTCTTAAAAGACAGTACCGAATGAAAGGAATCCATTTTAACACACACTTGGCACTGACACACCATTTCTCAAAGTTTATGGTAAAGTTCTTTTAGGAAAACAAAAAATCACTTGCGATTTCACTACACATGTATATTCCGACTTGCCTGGAACGTAGTACAGGGTGATTATGTATATTTTATCCCATCTTAGCCTTTTTATTTTTCATATTTAGGAAAAATTAAAAATATGGGTATACAAGGTCTTCAAAGTAGTATTTGCAAGGGGATCGAATATCATTTTAGGTCTGTTTATATACAGGGGGATCAAATTGTTATGTATTTGTAAATGGTACATCCTGTATATTAACTGATTTTCCAATTTTGCCTCAAATTCTGAACGTAATTTATGTAATATATCCCATACTCAAATTCAACCGTTTTCGAGATATTGACATTTGAAAATTGGCATTACCCAGAATCCCACGTGAAGCGACATTGCCACTCTTACCCTAAATTTCGTCACCACGCAATGGGAATAAATTACTAAAAATTTATAATGACGATAAGTAATGGTACATTGGTATATCTTATTAATACTTAGTCATACTCATATGTTTTAGCTTGTGATATTTGGAAGTGCAGATATTAACTTACAGTTATTGCATTATTTTAGTACAGTCTATAAATCTGAAAATGTGCCACATACCTGAACGCCTGGCAACAGCTATTCTCAAGAAATAGGTGGGGGCCACATAGTTGGCTGGATTATAAATAATTGTATAATCCCGGGATTTGCGGAACTGAAAGACTCGCGAAATCCCGAGATTCGGGATCCCAGGATTGGATGCCCTAAGTTTGGCTACTTTCCTCTAAAATCGGTATTACTAACCATTTCTACGTGACAACACAAATTTTTGCCACACTCGCCCCAAAGCTAAAAAATCCTATATATAGAAACACATCCACGCGCTATATACATGTCATATATTGGCTCAGCGACACGTGCCTTATTTACACAGCTATCGGAAGCTCGTGCAATAGATTATGTCAAAGCAAACATTAATATTTGCACACTTAAATTGCATGTGTTTGTGTTAACGATTATAATAATTATTTTACAAATCCTATCGGATACCAAATCGCATACACGTATATGAATATATTTATGTACTTTGCACAAAGCCAAAGATTTATAATGCATGGCTAATTCATCATTGCATACTATATAAATTTTACTATATATTATTGTCAATTTAAATCCTCGATTGTCGAACTAGATCAGCCGATAGACTTTATATGTGTCCTGTATAAGTAAAATATTAAGTTTAAAACTTCTGCGAAAAACTACTATATTTTTTCTTGTATATTTCGCATTCCTATGTAACCAAACCAGCAATATTATTAAGAATTTTGTTGCTTTCTGAAATTTTATTACTTCGTAAAGGCGTGCGGATCTGAAAGTTTATTTCTCGAAGTTATATCTTTCGCCTAAAACTTGAAATCGTAAAATGTCGCCCAATACAATCAAAGACACTTGCGCCCCGATTGACATCTGATGCGACCATTTCGCTACGCGTGGATGGTGAAGAAGTTAAATCTATTTTACAGAACCGACTGATAGTAAAAATTTATTTCTGTCAAAATTCCGTGTTCAAATAGTTACTTATACAGGGTATTATGGAATTCACTGCATATATATATATTGAAATGAGAGACCCCTGGGGTAGTCTACAGACATACCCAATACTTTTTTTTTCTTAAATCGAACATTTTAAAAATTTTTGAAAACACCTTAAAACCCGTCCATGTTTGCCGCACCTGGCTAACCTATGTGTTCGCTTGACAGAAAATTGCGCGGGAAAAACTAAAAACAATTGAATTTGTTGTAACGTTGCCAGATATATTATAAATCTTTAAGAATAATTTATTTTCTGTTATTAGCCGTAATTTAAGACAAAGGTAAAACAAATTTAAACCTTTTCTGGAGAAAATACAAAAAAAATAGTAAAGAGCCCACTGGGAAACCACTTCTTTCTGTCAGCAGCCTTAGTTTTAAGCAGTAGTTGCCCAACATTATTTAAATCAGTAAGTAAAACTAATAATAAGTTGCAAAAAATGATAATTATCTAGAAGAGAATGTGTTAAAAATATCTTTAATTTGGTCTCAAATAAGCATGATTCGTAGCATATTGTCCCGAACCCGTTGAGAGATGTTCTGAATTCAACACGATTTCGCAGTTAATTTACTTTTTCAATTGGCATACTATGCACTATTTCCTTCATCGTACCCCACAAAACGATATGCGTAAGCTAAGCATCTCGGCATCTTGGATTAACAAACAGATTAGAAATCGGTTAAAATCTCTATCTAAAACGAATACGAACTGGCGGCAAAAAGAATACTTTGTTTTTCTAGATGCAAAAATACTATTTAGTGGATGGCGTCACCTCAGACAAATTATTTTCCAGCGCATTTGCCAAATTATAGAAGCAGTTCAGAAGAAATACAGCATTGACTGTGCCATGAATATCGATGTAAAAAAATATATACATACGTTTATATTACATTAAAAATGGGAAAAAGTTCTCGTTTTATAATACATTTTTTAAATAATGCAATTAACACTAATCGTTTGGCGCCGAATCGGCAACATGGGAGGACAAGAGACCTTTCAGAATTAACCGCGTTCTTATTGGTTATAGGTTATAGCGGCGGATTGCGCTTTTTTCATTATAAGCTGTAAAATACATACAATACGTAACACTTAAAAATTTTTAGTATCAAATTTTGTTGAAATATCTTTATTTGAAATACTTTTATTACTAGCTAATATGCTCTACGTCGTAGGCAACCACTTATACCTATATGTATGATGGGTTGCATATTGTAATATCCTCGTTAATAGGCCCTACACGACCATTATTACTGTCAGTATCTCACACAACAGCAATACTGTCAGTATTATAAAAATATTAAAATATTCGAATAATCTTCAATGCTTTAAGCGTACCTTACACTGTAAATAATACTGACAATAGGTTATTATGTTGACAAAAATATTGACCGTGTAAGGTCGATATGTTGATGGTTTGATGGATTGAACTGACGCGAATTCGAATTTCCGAATATCAGGCATCAATATCAGCGAGTAGAACTGTCTGTATTACTGATCGTCTAGGGTGCGCTGCCAATATTGGATCAATCCTTAGTGTAACGTCAGCTGCTGTCAACAATGAAAGCAACAAGCATGCTTCTTTAACCAATCTTTCATCCAGCACTTACGCTTTACTGTACGAATTATGCCTACACTTAAAATGATCGTCATACATGCTCTCTGTCGAGGATCCATTTTCAAGAAGCACGGATAATAGTAGGTTATGTACTGAAGGAAATATTGACAATAATAATTATCGTGTAAGGTTGAAGAATATTAATACAGAGATTGAAGTGGATTGTTGAAATATTGTCAGTATTGAATCAATACTGACAATATTTCAACAATCCACTTCAATCTCTGTATTAATATTCTTCAACCTTACACGATAATTATATATCAATCAATCAATATCAATCAATACTATTGATTGATATCAATATTATTGACCTTGTAAGGTACGCTTTAGATATACATATAGTCAATCAAATAGTTAAATGATATTAATTCAGTTTGTGATAGGTGTTATATCAATCCTGGATCTGATTTATTTGGTATGTTATTAACTTGATTTTAGCCACGGATTCTTTCTGTGTAGAGAAAAAGTTTTTCGACAAAAAATATTTCTCACGATGTACGGAACTATTACATAGTATTGTAAAATGTATCTCTTCCTTTTGAGGTGCCACTTCTCGGAGGCAATGTAATCCAAATAAAACACAATCTATTTTTAAAGTCGATTGACACTTTTATAGAAAAACTTTTCTAATTTAACGTACGGTCAGCAAAGTGGAACTTTTAAGTTTAAAACAAATTGGAGAATATGCGAAAAGTTTGGCAATTAAATCCCGAGCCTGTGAAATGTTAGTTTAGGCACCATCCCGCTAATTCGGGACGAGCGCTTTTTTTTAGAAAAACTAATTTATAAAACTTTAACTAATTTAGAAAGAGTTCTTCGTATTGTATAGTTTAGTTTGGAGGCTTTGGGTCCTCGTTACTCCTTGCGTTACTTTTGCCTTAAAACTGAAACTGTGCGAAATGATCATGATTCCAGTGGTGTTACCGATTTATTTATTGGTTGGTAATGTAGAGATATACAGGGTGTCAAAAAAGTCTGCAATATTGCAAATATTTTAAAAACTACTGAATACATATTTTTTAAAATTGACACTTCTATATAGTTAAAAATGACACATCTTGGAAGGATAAAACCGTTTCTGTCACTATACAGGGTTAGTCAGAAAGAATAGATTATTTTAATTTTAAGTGGAGCGTCCTGTATATTTTTGAACCTGTCTTTCACATTTCTCGTGTCGTTGAATTTTTTCACCAGTTTGCTTACACATGACTGGGTTATTGCAGGCTTAGGATAGGTCTGAATGAATAACTCACATACATGCTGTTGTGTTCTCCTGCGGTCAACATATCCAAATATCATCAAAATCTAAATTGTTTCTCTTTCAGTTAAAGCTGCCATCCTTATTTCTAGTTTATGAATGCTTACAAGTAAATATTTGATCTATTTGTCAACTGACAATAGATACCTGGCTGATTCCAAAGGTGTTTCCTGACCTTTCTATTTTCAAAAACTTAATGCGTGCTTTTTGTTTACGTAAATCTAATATTTTGACTATTAAACCCTAACGTACAGATTCTCTAAGAAAGTTTAAGATTTAGTACTGGTTTAAATTAAGATCTGCTAGTTGATCAGTTATGTTTTGACAAGTTTTGGTCCTGTCGTTGTTAATAAGACGTCATTGAAAATTTATGAATTATTCGGATATTTCAGCGATTTGCTTGGTTTTCAAATGATATTCATCTTGGAACGGGTTGCTAGAGTGAATTTAGTTCTATTATTGTCGAAAGTGCGTACTAAAATTGCCCTTTTCTTTATAAATTTGCGAAAAAGCTCCGAAATAAACTCATAGTATAAAATGTAGTTGTCTTATTCTTACAGTTGTCAGTTTAAAACTTTTGGTTGTCAAATTAGACCGGACTAGCGTTGGAGAATCGGGCTGTATATCATTAAATTTGTCTCTTAAAGGGACTAGTTGAATCTTCAACAATATACAGGACTTACCATGTAAAACAAAAAAAATAGCATTCTTTTTGACTCACCCTGTAGAGCGACACAAACGGTTTTATGCTTCCAAGGCGGGCCATTTTTAAGTATATAGGCGTGCCAATTTTCAAAAATTCATATTTAGTTATTTTTGGAATATTTGCAATATTTCAGTCTTTTTGACACCCTGTATAAATAAAATAAACATATTAGTTCGTATGTCTTAAAGGTCGCTGTAGTATCTCTGCGTACGTTAGCATGTGCAATCTGATCGAGAAATCAGTAGCGGCGAACACAATGTTATTAGTAGGTATACAGGGTGATTCGAAAATACTTTAACAAGCTGTGGTGTGTACTTGACGTTATTTTAAGATAAAAAAATCCAGTAATCTATGTTACTTAACAGCTTCGTTTAGGAGATACAGCGTGTCCAAAATTTTTAAAGATATTTATTTTAAAATAAGAGCTAAGACTTTTTGTAAAATTTGGTGGATAAAATAAACACTTAAAAATGCTTAATTTGAAAGTGATATTGTTGGAGTCAATCAGTGGCGTCGTTACGAAATTATGCTTTCATGTTTTTTTATGAGAATTATGCTACGCCACTGATTTTTTAAAAATATTTTTTTATGAATTTTTACTTTAATCGCAATATAAAAAGGGTCCCTGTATTTTTTGATAAGAGAGTTAGTTTAGGAGTAAATAATTTTTGTTGGCCTAGACTACAACAATGATTAAACTTTTGTGTTGCACTTATTTCCTTTCACCTCCTCACCTTAAATGTATTTTTTAAATATTTACTGTAAAGTTAGATAGTTTGAACCCTATTATCCCCAAAAAAAAATCTTAATTTTATTCCCTTTCTTTAACTAAAAAGCTAAACTCTGATCTTAATAACCTCGAAAACGACATTCTACCTAATATTTTTGAACAAAATCTCCTCGCCTCTATATTTCATCCCCTTTCACATCCTCAGTTTCGCGTGTTGTGACCTAAATGAGTACTAAATTTTATTTGGCTTATCTGGATACTTTTGCAAAAAGTTTTCTTATCTTAATCGATTTATTTCTTCAAATGTAGGAAAATTTATGCACGCGATTTCGTCCACTTAGTTTCCTTGTTTGGCATAAGTGAAGCCTCGGGCAACAGCTAATATAAGCCCACTTGGAGGACTACTCTACAAGGTCGTAAAAACCTCACGGACGCAGATCTATGCACCTATCCTTTTCTCACGATGTTCAATTAATCTTAGAACCAAAAGCCCTGTTCAGTTCAACGCCTCCAAAACCCAGCCTTGCTCCCTGTCTCGCAAAAAACAAATCCGACAACGCTTATCTCACCCATATGAATGGCCAAGCCCTACAGAAAAAAAACGTTCGATCTTGTTGATATCGCTTTCGAAGATGATCTCAGCTGGCACAAACACAATACTTCAATAGCCACTACAGCAACTAGAAAGCCTGGTTCTCTCTTTCAAGCCAGAAAATAGTTCTCCCCTTCCAACTTACACACTCTTTGTGTTTCCCAAATAAGACCTGCCAGAGTTCCCACATCTGAGGAGCTGCACCACCTCCGAGACTTAACATCCATAATTCTATCCAAAAGAGAGCCATTTGACTCATCAATGACTCAGTCGTCACAAAAAAAAATGCCTTGTCTACCGACCCTTTCACGGATTCTGCTCTGAAATACTAGCCGCTATAATTCCCTCCTAGACTGTTCCTAATACAACAACAAGAGGCGCGTTACGTATCCATCCTTTTATTGTCCAGCTACATAAACCTAAAACATCCCACATCTTTCGCCCGTTCACACTCAGGGTCTCCAGTTTATTAAACAAATTTCCTGCATATATTTTCCCTTCCCCTTCTAATCTCCAGGCATTTAAATCCCTTGTCAATATATTACATTGGTCTTCTCTTCAGACGCCGACGGTACGTTAGAACTTAGGTTTGAAGTCTACGTGGGCTATCCCAAATAATAAAACAGATTTGTTTAGTGGTTCCCGAGAAAATCGTGAATATACAATGACATACATAACCACACTCTAAAGTACACACACACTCCGCATACATACTGGTAAAACAGAACCTCCTTTTTTGAAGTCTCCATATTTTGCAATATCAAGCTTGGTTGCTACCTTGTTTTCGTCACTGACCAAGCAACCAAGCGCTGGCTCAAAATAAAGTTTCCGAAACACAAGTTCTTGCATAGAACGGCCGAAATTTACATGCGTTCCAATTGGCTAAACATCTACTCTCGCATTTGCATTTGGCTTTTCCTAACAAGCTCACGATTTTCACGTTTTCTTTCAAATTAAAGACCGCTTTAATTCACGTTTTATTAGCAATAAACCACGCAATTTCATTTAATTCACCTGCTCGATATTGCTCCGATTTACCCCATAAATGCAAATCGTCTGCGGTTCATATCCACAAAAAGAAAGTTATTGCTATATCGATTGTGCGGTCAGAGTTCTACTTCGTATGTAATTTGGCGCAAAACGAGGTATCTTTCTCCATTCCTGGATTCATATATGTCTATATCGCTTTAGGTATATGACCGTCCCTCCGAAATTGCCTTTGTTATCTTTGGAATAATTTCACTATAAATATTGTTATAGAGTTACGTAGGTACAATGCGTCTCTATATTCCTATATACACCATTGAATGAGAATCGAGGACGAAATACTATTTTTTACATTTTAAAACAATCAAAGATTCCAGGGCAACGTTTAATCTGGTCAGCAACAAATACATGATTCCCCACCTATTTTTAATACTAATTTTTAACTACTGGTTTTAGCATTGTGTGATGACGTTCTGATTAAAGATTAAAAAAGCATAAAAGGAAATTCAGTTTTTAATTTACTATTCTAATATTATACACTTATAAGCATATTTTATGTTTTTAAAACTTAAATTCATTTTACAAGGAGTTTAGAAACACCCTCTATAATATAATAGTACGTATAGGATTTTCATTATAGCACAAGTTCTGTAATGTAAACAATACCACCCTAATCGATGTAATATATTGCACTGACTGAATTAAAAATTGACAATAAGGCAATAAAATTACTCACTAACGATTTCAGGATTTGTTTGTCGTTGCTACGTTTCATTTCTAATCGGCCTTGAAATCTACGTCAGCTCAAAGAGATTCATACATATTCGACATCCCGTATATTCTCCTGAAGAAATAATATTTCAAAAATACAACCCGATTATCACACGTCCTGGAGCAATGGTCCTTATTATCTAAACACTACATCATTGCAATGCGTAGCCTTGGGCTCCGAGTGGAAACTTTCTTGCTAGGAATCCGGAATTTCCTTCTCCTCAATCTTGATAACAATAAATTAGCAAACTAATTGACTTCAAAGATGGTTACGTAAATTAGATAATGAGTTTGTGTATACGTGGGTTATTCTAATGTTATTGGTAAATTAAAAGAAATAGAGTAAAAAAAATATATTTCTTTTGGTTTACTTGTCTTTAATGGCGCTTGCAATATAATCTTAAATATTATCAGCAGCGCTAAAAAATGTTTTTTTTGTGAAAAAAATATGTCAATATTAATGACAAATATGACCTAAAAACAGATTTTATAAATGATAACTTTTAACATTTTTAAAAGCACACGGAAACAATCATGGATAGGTCTACATGTAAAGGCGTATTCCGTTTCCAAACCTGGTTAACCGCACTGGTAAATTGGGGTGGCACAGTGGTTCTTGAAACAACCGGCTTGTTACAAATTCTAACCAAACTTCACAATTTTGTTTGTGATTTGAACATTTTAATTTACACCTTTTTGTCAATGGTTTATCCTTACGAAAAACATGGGTCTACTTGTGAAAGGACTTTTAAGTTCCTCTGGCATCTCAATCGATTAAGATTTATAGGCCCGGGGACCTATGAGTAAGTTGAAAATCGTTCTATTTTGCAATTTTATTTTTGTTTGCATGTAACTAACAGAAATTCGCCAGGGACCCATATTTTACCCTAAGTTGAGAATGAGCCATCTGCTCGTTTGTTATTTTTATCTGCATAGTAAATCCGGTGGCAACCAAAGGGTAAAATTCCAAATTGGCTTTGATAACTTGGGCATCGAGGGACTAGAGACGCAAATTATGCTCTTGGTGACGCCTTTTTTATTAAAGGATTACAAGAAAAACAGATAGTTACGGGTATTCATTTTGTAACAGTCAGAGGTGGGTATTGGATATTTAAGAAAAAAACTTAAAATGACTACATCAATGGTAAATTTTATGTAAAATTCGGTTTTGTCTGATAGAATGCGCAGTTTTCGCGGAAAATGCGATCTTCCTAATTCATGTCAAACCTACCCCCAAGTTGCGAATAAAGTGGATTTAGGCAGACCATACGGCCAAATTAAGATATTTTTATGTTTCTTGTGCCCAAATGTCTGTAATTCGCTTTTCGGGCGAAACTCATTGTTACACAAAATTTTAAGTCACTAATGACCACTTTAAACTTATGAAAAAGGAGAATCTGAATAAAAAATAGATATTACGTACCCGAGTCATAAAACAGCTGTTTTTTCCTATATAAACTGTTAGTGATTTTTTATCATTTTTTGATGATTCCTATTATTTGACAGAGATATTGGTATAGAAGGTACTCATAAGAGATTTGATTTTTTATATATTATATTTTTACATAGTTTCTTGTTCCTATATTATTTTAGTTTTTAGTTCTTAGGATATTTTGTACCTATGTACCTAGCGAAACCAAATATCTGCTTAGTTTCATTGTTTTTTGTTTTTATTTTTGAAAAATATATATTTTTTGAAGTGCTATCGTGTTTTATGATATTTTTTAAAACTTGGGATTTCTAGGGATTATTTAAGAGGTCATATAGGGATTTTTTTACTCTGGGTTGGCAACACAGTATTAGTCAGTCCTTCCTTAAACCTTTTATCAGATTACCCATCTATTTATAATAATGGCTATTCGGACTGAAAGACAGTAGGTATGTTTTTGCATCAAAGTACGGGGAGTCCAAGATCTAACCGACAACCCCGGGCTGGCAGGCAGTAAGTAGGGGATCATCAGACTTTAGTTAGGTTCCCCAATAGCAACTTCGCCTATTCAAGTATATCGTTTTGAAAAGCGACGGTACAGAATACACGAGAGCGCCGTCTATAGGAAACCACTTCAATACAAGAACAGATCTCATTCGAGTAAAGCTGCTACCGATATACATATAGGTAGCTAGTAAAAACAATGCGAGAGTATGACACCCGGTATCGTATTCGATTTTTGAGCATCACTCCAGATCTCTACAAAAATCAAAAATCGATTCCAATACCGGGTGTCATGCTTCCGCATTGTTTGTACTAGCTACCTATATGTCGGTAGCAGCTTTATTCGAGTGAGATCTGTTTTCGCATTGAAGTGGTTTCCTGTACAGTCGTTTTTCACAACGATATCTTAAAGGCTACGTCAGTCTGATGATCCCCAACAAGGGTGAAAGCTTACTGTCTGCCAGCCCGGGGTTGTCCATTAGATCTTGAACTCCCCGTACATTGATGCAACAGCATAACTTACTCTCTTTTAGTCCGAATAGCCATTATTTTTCTTGTCAGTGTATTAATACGACGGACGTTGAAACATTTTTATATTATATATATATATATATATATATATATATATATATATATATATATATATATATATATATATATATATATATATATATATATATATATATATATATATATTAAATGTAAATGCAAAGATTAACTTCTTCGCTAGTGCAGCAAGAGGGCCGTAAAATGAAAAATAAAAATAATGAGGACTATTTTTGATTCTGGTCTGGGTGCCCTCCTGTATCGCAATTTCTGGGCCCTTACCCTTCATTAGGCAGGCTTACACCCAGGGTGGCTGAAGAACAGACCACATTTTGACCAGAATCAAAGAGAGACCTTATATCCAAACGTTCGGAATCGATGGGTAAGATGTAGTGGCTCGCGCCAACTAGTTCACCCGGTGTTGCTCCAAAAATGTTTGGCTGCTAACACAAAACATACTCGTAAACATGTCGAATTTCTTCGACAGTACAAATGCACCATTGTACCACCATTGTATATATATACAGTGTGTGTATAAAGTCTGGAAACGGCTTAATAACATCACAATTTATTGGCCGATTTAAACCAAATTTGGTACGGTTATGCAAGAGGATCTAACGCCCCGAATGACGATATTGGCGTTGTTGCCAGCTTTTCAGTTTGTCTGAAATTCGAACGAATTTTATATTTTTAAATATAACACCCTGTATATTTTTTCATTTATAGTTTTTATTTTAAATTTGTTACACTTTTGGTATAACATACTTTGTTCCTAATATCAGTAGTTTTCGAAATAACGACGTGTTTTGAAAATACCAACAAATTGTGTTTTATTTATTAATAAATAAAACACCATTTCAGTTTTGATGTAAAGTCATAAAAGCTGTCATATTTACAAGCAAAAATGTCTTTAACTGAAAGTGAAAGAATTACAATTCTTATGATGAGGCCTTTCGAAGAGGTTAAAAATATATTTAATGGCGCATTTCCAAACCGAAATCCAATTTGAAAAGCAACTGTTCTAAAAACTGTCCGACGGTTTGAAGAAACTGGAAATTGTAGAGATAGGCGACGATCAGGACGACCAGCAGTAGTAGATGAAGAGAAAAGTTTAGAAATTTTACAACATGTTGTTGAAACCCCTGTTTCTTCATTAAGAAAAATGTCTCAAGTAAGTGACGTCTGCTTCAAATCCGTCCATAATGTTTTAATAAAACATAAATATCACCCTTTTAAAATACATGTAGTTCAAGAGTTATCAGAAGATGATTATGAGCGAAGAATTGAATTTTGTGATATTATGATTGTTCTGTACCCTGTCTTCTTATGGGTTCTTTAATAATAGCCGGGCGATAGATTCAAGTAGTTTTATTGATCTTCTGGAGGTAACACTGACAGTCTACTGACAACTTAACAACTACTACAAACTCGATCAAACATAACATTATACCTAACAGAAAAATGATGTAAAGGTTTGACCAAAATAACCAGTTTTTGAATTTTATAGTATTTTCGGATGAAGCAACATTTATGTTAAATGGTAAAGTCAATAGACACAACTGTAGGTTTTGGGCAAATGAAAATCCCCACTGGATGAGAGGTCATACACAACGCCCTGGAAAATTGAATGTGTGGGCTGGGCTGCTGGGTAACCACAAGATCGGTCCATTTTTTATTGATGGAAACTTAACATCACAACTTTACCTTGAGCTATTGGAAACGCAAATAGTGCCTACTTATACGAAATGTGATGGGTCCAAATTATGCAAGTACATTCTTCCAACAGGACGGAGCTCCTCCCCATTTTGGTCGAAACGTGCGCGAATTTTTGAACAACACTTTTCCGAATAGATGGATCGGTTGAGGGGGTACAATCCAGTGGCCACCTAGGTCCCCTGATTTGTCGCCCAACGACTACTTTTTATGGGGACACTTGAAGAACAGAGTTTATACCACAAAACCTCAAGATTTGGCCGATTTGAAACGTCGAATTTTGGACGAATTTGAATTAATAATGCCAGAAATAATTCACACCACAATTGAAAAATTTTATTTTCAATTAGCACACTGTCAAGCTGTACAGGGAAAACAGTTTGAACATTTAATATAAAAAATATAAATTGCACTCGTTATTTCGAAAACTACTGATATTAGGAACAAAGTATGTTATACCAAAAGTGTAACAAATTTAAAATAAAAACTATAAATGAAAAAATATACAGGATATTATATTTAAAAATATTAAATTCGTTCGAATTCCAGACAAACTGAAAAACTGGCAACAACGTCAATATCGTGATTCGGGGCGTTAGATCCTCTTACACAACCGTACCAAATTTGGTTTAAATCGGCCAATACACTGTGATGTTATTAAGCCGTTTCCAGACTTTATACATACACTGTATATATATATATATATATATATATATATATATATATATATATATATATATATATATATATATATATATATATATATATATATATATATATATATATATATATATATATATAATATATATATATATATATATATATATATATATATATATATATATATATATATATATAATATATATATTACAGTATGTCTACTTAAGTTAACAGCATATTATGGGAAACTTTTTTATTATTAATTTTACGAAAAAAAGTGATTCTTTATAAAAATTTCCATGGTCCAAATCCTACAACGCAACCATCAGATATCGAAATTTCCCAGTCATATACGAGGTCTGTCAGAAAATATGAATTTTACCCTAGAGTAAAATTTATTTAGAATTAGGAAGTTTCCTATGTCACAAATATCGAGTAACTTCAACATCATTTAATAGTCTTTCACTTAACTTGTCAAACAAAAAACAATTATCTAGATATCTTCAAAATTGACGAACTTATTCAATTTCTTATTTAATAACTTCGCGCGGCTTTTATCGGCCGTGACGTCAAAATGCACTGACTCTGTCGCCCCATGGTCGCCGGGCTAGCGGCCCGCTGCTGCTTTCGCGTGTTGACTTTCATGCATTGTATCCTGTCCATAGAGAAAATATATAATAGAGAAATAATGTCATTTGCGAATGTGGCAAATTTACCAAGCTGAATCCGTAAACACAGACGGTCTTCTGCCGGCTTGCGCCTTGTCGAACGTTTGCCTCGTGATAGACAGGACCGTACTTCAAAATTTATTTCACATGACGTGAATCTTTTATCGAGTAATAAATGCTAAATATATTACTTGTACCTAATTATTATTTTTATTAATGATAAAAATGTAACCATTAGTGAGATTTTAACAAAAATTGTATAGTTTGTTGGCTTAAATCTGAGTTTTCTTGCTATACAAAACTGTCGATAATTCCTCGAAAATAGCTCAGTTTATATATATACATATATATATATATATATATATATATATATATATATATATATATATATATATATATATATATACAGTGCGTCTCTTTAATGTCCCCCATCTTAATTTTTTAAACGTTACATTTACAAAATTGAAAGTTGAAATAAAATATAAACATAGTATTCTAAACAATAGAAATAAAATATGCAACTGTTTTAAGAAGAAAAATAGTAAATAAAAAAATTACCAAAACTATGTGTATATTTTATTGGATTGTCATCCCATCCTGTATAATTATTGAACAAACCAAGTTCTATGGTAAGATGTAAATATTTTTACACCTATTTACAGTGTGTGCACTTGATACTTTGGTGAAAGCGCTACTTACTTACGGCCCCATGTCAATCTAATCCACTGATATATTAGCGATCCTTTGGCGAAAGCGCATTTTTCTTTCGCCATCCCTTTTAAAGTACTCCCCTCTACCCTAATCCACTAGTATTTTTAGTGCCCCTTTGACGAAAGCGCAAATATGCCTTTTGGACACTCACCCTTCTAATCCACCGATATCGTAGCGATCCTTTGGCGAAAGCGCTTTTTTCTTTCGCCATCCCTTTTAAAATACTCCCCTCTACCCTAATCCACTAGTATTTTTAGTGCCCCTTTGGCGAAAGCGCAAATATGCCTTTTGGACACTCACCCTTCTAATCCACTGATATCTTAGCGATCCTTTGGCGACAGAGCTTTTTTCTTTCGCCATCCCTTTTCAAATACTCCCGTATACCCTAATCCACTAGTATTTTTAGTGCCCCTTTGGCGAAAGCACAAATATGCCGTGTGGACACTCACTCACCCTTATGAAATATAGGGGAAGGAGGCATTGACACCATATATGACCTTCTTACACCATCTTACCCCTTTTACAATGCCCCTAATACACACACACCCCATCAGTGCCTTTCTGACACCTTGACCACACTCAATATGATAAATATTTCTACTTCTCCGTGTGTGTGTTCACTTCAACACCGGAGTGCATTTAAGATAAAAGTTAGAAAATGTATTTGGTTAGAGTTAATCTTAATAACTCAAAACTTAAAAGTATTTTTGCAAATGGAAATAGTAACTTCAGCATTTACAACAGCTGTATTCCATGTGTTTCCTTCAGTGATTACAACTGGGTCCGGTTCTGATCGCCGAGTTACGTCATTGAGTTCAACAACCACTTTTGCTAGACGTCCCGAGTGCGCATGCCTCGAGAGGACCGTCGTTTAAAAATCTGACTGGCGCCCAATGCGTACAAACGCACTTTTTCGCCCATACATTGGACGGATTCAGCTGGTGTCGCGAATACGTTGTGATGGTCTAAATATATTTTGTCTATGATCCTGTCCGGTAAGAATAACACTAAAGATTAAACGGGCGCCTATTCCGCTGTTGACGGCTGGGCGGCGATTGACGTCATCGAGCCTCAGCCAACGTGAGCGTAGCATCTCAGACTTTGAAGGACGATAACTTTTTTATTTCTACAGATAATTAAAAACAAAAAATACATATTATTATGTTTTTTACATTTTTAGGACTATTTATTAAGAGAAAATGAAAAAAATGGAAACTTCCTAATTGTAAACCAATTTCTAATAAACAGTATGCTGCAAACTTAAGTAGACACACTGTATATACATATATATATATATATATATATATATATATATATATATATATATATATATATATATACAGTGACCGGCAAAAAGTTCGCAACATATGGGAAAAATTTTTATTAGGTGAGTATTGGAAAAACTTTTCCGGGGGATCGGTTCTGCATGTCCGATAACCTAAAAATCGATTTTCACATACGTCACGTGACCACTGGTATAGCGTCAAATTAAAAAAAAAATTGTTAGTTTACAAAAAGTGAGGTTAGTTGACGAGATATCAAAAAAAGTTATTTGAAAAAATTGCTTAGAATTAAATTCTAGGTCCTTGTGCAAAATTTTCAGATTTTATTTAAAAAAATTGGAAAACTCAATTTTTTTTAAATATTTTTTTATCGATTTACAAATTTCCAGTTTTTTTCGTTTAGATAGCTTGGCTAATGTAAAGCCCATGTATCTGGATGAAAATAAACGAATGTAGTAGTTTTTTCTACAATTGACAGGACAAAATTAAAAAAAACAGGGTTTCGCCGGACGCTAGCTGTTGCAATGATTTGTATCTAGCAGCAGTGTCAAAATTTTAGAGACATTTCAATGAGATTACATTGAGAAAACCTTAATCGTCTTAAATATATCTGAAGTTCGACTTTTTGTAAAGTTAAGGGGAGTAAAATAGATAGTAAACAAAAAATTACCTGTTTATTTAATCGAAATTTCATAAACGAAAACCAATGTAAGAAAAACTTAAAAGTAGTCAAATTCTGTACTAACAACATAAAAAATCATTGTTTTTCCTTGGGTGCACAAAATTTAAAACTCAGTATGACCACCATTTCTCTCCATACATACTATTGTTCTCGAGCGCAACTCTCGATTAACATTTCGGAGCATTTTACGATTTATTTGCAATACACAATTTCTAATGACATTCTCTAAATTTTGTATATTCCTAAAGGGTCGATGTTTGTACACAGAGTTCTTTAGGTATCCCCACATAAAGAAATCTAACGGAGTCAGATCTGGTGATCTCGCAGGCCACGGATTTTCAGAAAACCGTCCTATCCACTGGTTTCCAAATTCTTGATCCAGCCATCTCTTCACCTCATTTGTGGAATGAATGCTAGCTCCGTCTTGTTGAAAGTATAAATTTCTTCTTTCGGCTAATGACAAATTGTCTAAAAAGTCAGATATCTCAGTTTGTAGAAATTCTAAATATCGTTCTGAATTTAAATTGTCTCTAAAGAAAAAAGGTCCCACTATTCTGAGGTTGAAAATTCCGCACCACACATTAACCTTAAAACTATATTGGTCTTTACTCTGAATTACAAAGTCTGGGTTTTCGGTGGCCCACCATCTACAGTTTTGTGAACTGACGGTTCCGTTAGAGGTAAATGTAGCTTCATCCGAGAAAAGAACGTTCTTTGGGAAATTAAAATCTTCCTCAATCATACCCTGGTACCAGGCACAAAAATCGAAGCGGGCGTCATAATCCCTATCTTTTAATACTTGTACAAATTTAGGTTTGTACGGATGAAATTTGTTTCTTTTTAATATCCTCCGCACAGATCTTTCGTGAATGTTAGTGATCTCCGATATTTGACTAACTGCCAATTGGGGTGTTTCTGTGATCGACAAACACACATCCAGAGAACCTTCGTCACCTGTTACCGGTTTTTCATGGGGAACTTTATACTGATTTTCTACCGATCCCGTTTCTTTAAATTTATTGACTAGACGAGATACTGTGGAATAATGGAGGGATTTATCGGGGTGCCTCTCATTAAAAATTGCTGCTGTTTCTCTATGGCTTTTGTAATTATCTCCAGAAATTAAAATAATTTCTATCTTTTCCTGAAGAAGTAGTGTGGGTGCCATTTTAAGGAATAAAATATTAATAAACTTATGTAAAATATCAAACTTAGTAAGATGCGAGACATAAACCAATGACATAGGTTGAAATCAAACAAATTATAATTTGTTTGACATTTTTCTGTTGTTTTTAACCTACTAGATTATTTGGTTGTTTTAATTTCAGAGCCTGCTTTGGTAGTTTTAAGTACAACTAAATAGACCTGGTTGTTAAATTTATGTGCGAAAAATCTTAATAAAATCTTGATGCAGTCATTTCATTAGATTCAAACCATTGCAACAGCGAGCGTCCGGCGAACACCTATTTTTTGGATTTTGTCCTGTCAATTGTAGAATTGTAGATCTGACTCCGTTAGATTTTTTTATGTGGGGATACCTAAAGAACCCTGTGTACAAACATCGACCCTTTAGGAATATACAAAATTTAGAGAATGTCATTATAAATTGTGTATTGCAAATAAATCGTAAAATGCTCCGAAATGTTAATCGAGAGTTGCGCTCGAGAACAACAGTATGTATGGAGAGAAATGGTGGTCATACTGAGTTTTAAATTTTGTGCACCCAAGGAAAAACAATGATTTTTTGTGTTGTTAGTACAGAATTTGACTACTTTTAAGTTTTTCTTACATTGGTTTTCGTTTATAAAATTTCGATTAAATAAACAGGTAATTTTTTGTTTATTATCTATTTTAATCCCCTTAACTTTACAAAAAGTCGAACTTCAGATGTATTTAAGACGATTAAGGTTTTCTCAATGTAATCTCATTGAAATGTCTCTAAAATTTTGACACTGCTGCTAGATACAAATCATTGCAACAGCTAGCGTCCGGCGAAACCCTGTTTTTTTTAATTTTGTCCTGTCAATTGTAGAAAAAACTACTACATTCGTTTATTTTCATCCAGATACATGGGCTTTACATTAGCCAAGCTATCTAAACGAAAAAAACCGGAAATTGGTAAATCGATAAAAAAGTATTTAAAAAAAATTGAGTTTTCCAATTTTTTTAAATAAAATCTTAAAATTTTGCACAAGGACCTAGAATTTAATTCTAAGCAATTTTTTCAAATAACTTTTTTTGATATCTCGTGAACTAACCTCACTTTTTGTAAATTAACAATTTTTTTTTAATTTGACGCTATACCAGTGGTCACGTGACGTATGTCAAAATCGATTTTTAGGTTATCGGACATGCAGAACCGATCCCCTGGGAAAGTTTTTCCGATACTCTCCTAATAAAAATTTTTCCCATATGTTGCGAACTTTTTGCCGGTCACTGTATATATATATATATATATATATATATATATATATATATATATATATATATATATATATATGTAAATAACGATAAATATTAATATCTTCCAATATATCTAATAAACTGCTGGCCAATTCAAGCGGGACAAACTAAATTTTTGATAAAATTTAGAGTGGAATATTTTCGAAACGAAAAAAGATTTTGATTTAACTTTTTCAGTATGTAATTGAATAGTTCTTCTAGTTTTTATACTTCAAGGCACTATTGCTAGCAGTCGCTGCAACTCTATTTTACAGGGTGTTAAGTGAAACCCTGACTTTTTTGGAAAAGTTTTCCAGTTCCGAGAATCTAGGAAGAATTTTTTTTGAATTTTCTTTTCATACTAAAATGATCCATGGTCAAATACAAAAAAACAATTTCTCCGGATTTTCTCTATTTTCATTTGTTTTCCGTATACAGGGGTTAGTCGAAATTATCGACTTCTTCTTACAAAGGAACCCCTAATTTGGCCGTTTATTCACAAAAAGCGAAAGACCAAGTAAATTTGTAGTTTGAAGTAGTCCAGCTAACAAAATTAATACAAATTTTTGTACAGGGTGTAGCAAGTTTGGATCACGGGCTAGTAAATTATTATTTTTTAATTTCTACTACTTTTTCCTAAGTTAACTATTAATTATCACGTGCTACGTTAAAGGGTTAAAATTTGTTAGGTCCGATAACAGTACTGGATAGAAAGATCCTTTTTGCCCAAACGGGTTTTTCATTTTTTGTCTAGTCCCATTTTTAGTGATTAAACGGCTCGCATTTTGAACCTAACTTTTTGCAATTGCATCCATGAACGATTGAAGTGAGAGTGCTTTTTTGGTGGTACATAATGAATGTTTTATCCAACCAAAAAACATGTAGTGGCCAAACAGCTAATGATGCTTATTCGAAGAATTTTTTAGCATTATACAGGGTTGCAAAAAATATACCACCTATACTTTGCAGGTGGATTTCTGTTAATTTAGCGGCATTTCTATTTCTTAGTCAAAAGATCTAGTAGGCCAAAAAATAAAACATTTTCTTTGCTATTGACAGTTACCAAGGCAACAACGTATTCTTCTTTGAATTGGTGCGTTATTATCCTTTATAATGGCTCGATTAAGTGCAAAAGAACAAGCTAATTGTTTGCGTTTACTACAAGATGGGGTAAAAATTAGTATTATTGCGGATATGTACGGGGTTGGGCGAAGTACAATATCTCGACTGCGTCAACGCTTCCACGAAACGGGAAGTGCAAACTATCGTTATGGGGGAGGTCGCCAAAAGAAAGTCGGCATTGCAGATGAAAGATGGTTGGTTAGAGAGGCTCGTCGAAGGCGAAAAATTTCATCAGAGAAAATTAACCAGGAGTTCAGAGCAAGAACACACATTCGTGTGAGCAATAGGACCATTAGAAGAACTTTAAACAATAATAACTTAAGGTGAGTTACTTCAAATGAGATCTTATTTTTTGTACCAATATTTTTAGTGTTTCATTTTAGTAAGTCGGCTATTATAATATCGACGTCAGCTGAGGCGTGAATCTTGGATTTTGCGCACCGATATTATAAATGTAAACTTGAACTAAGTTGTTCATAAATTAAAGTTTTGATAGGCGACCCTAAACACATTATTTGTGCTTGCAGCGTAATGTTCCTTAGTTCTTCCCTAGAACTAACGTTATGAAAATTGACCTAATTTTGCATTTTAGTATAATAAAAGCTACTGTTGGCTTATTTATTGGTTCATTCCCTACACCTATACTACAGATTTTTAAGCCAAAATTTTAATTTTAGAGCTCGGCGACGTGCTAAATGTGTGCGACTTCTACCACAGCATAGGCGAAGACGTCTCCAGTGGGCATATGAACATCGCAATTGGCCATTAGATAACTGGGAAAACTGCATGTTTGTAGACGAGTCAAGATTTAATTTAATTCACTCGGACGGCAGAATATTAGTTTGGCGTGAACGTGGCGAACGGTATATGGAGGAGAATATGGCTCCTCAGGAACCTTTTGGTGGTGGAGGCGTTACTGTTTGGGGTGGTGTAATGTTTAATGGCAAAACGGAACTTGTTTTAACATTAGAGACCATTAACGGTCAGGTATATAGGGACGAAATTTTAAGCAATATCGTTCTACCATTTGCAAACAATTTTGGGAACGATTTTGTGCTAATTGACGATAACGCCAGACCTCATAGAGCACGCATTGTGCAAGAGTTTTTGGAAGCTAATAATATTACCAGGATGGTCTGGCCTGCAAAATCACCAGACATGAATATTATCGAACACGTCTGGTCTAAATTGAAATTATTGGTAAGTTCTAGGGAAGATCCTCCTCAGACTCTAGAACAACTTGCAGACGCCATTGTTCAGGAGTGGGAAAATATTCAGCAAGAATTTGTCAATAATTTGGTAATAAGCATGCCTCGAAGATGCCAAGAGATAATAAATGTAAGGGGAGGTCCTACTAGGTATTAAGATTTGTTTTGTTTTCGTTAGTTGCAAGTTTTTATAATACCTTCAAGTAAAAAAAATGTTCTATAATTTAAAACGTTTTCTGTTTACCTATAAAAGTAACAACCAAAATTTACATTTTGGATCTCCTAAAGTAATGCCGGGAAAAATAACTACTAAATTTGAAAATTACGTATCTTTTCGAGTACTTTCAAAAGTAATTAAATCTTCTGAAATTTCTATACCTTCTAAAAACTACGCTATACAGAATTTTATAACTTGTTCAGTTGAATTCACTATCCATCTCCAATTTTTGACGAGAAAAATGTACTCCGTGACTATTAATTTAAGACACTTCTTATTAATTAAAATTTCTCAATGCCATGTACTGACTTTTTAGAGCAGTGGTAAAATATTTTTCTTTTATAATGAATAATCGAAGTTTACGAAAATCCAAAGATATCGAGAAACACGTGGCTTCTATTATAAGTAGTAACTTCTGCACAATCCTGTATAATGTGAAAAAGTTCCGAATGAATATTATTCTTTTTATCTGTATCGTTACTAGATTTTATTAATAATAAGTAGGACATTTTCTTTAATAATTATTAATATAGCAAAAAGGAACTTTATGAATGAAGGACTCTAAAATCACATGATTTTCATATAAAATGTAGGTGATATGTTTTGGGCAAACGCGGACAAAAGCAGCGAATAAGCATCTTTAGCTCTATGGCCACGACACTTTTTTATTGGTTGGTTAAACCAATAAACGATGTCCACTTCAATAGTTCATGAATGCAATCGCAAAAAGTTAAGTTTTAAACGCAAGCCATTTGTATCACTAAAAATGGGACCAGACAAAAAAATTCAAAAACAGTTTCGGCAAAAAGTTCCAAGAAAATTGGGACTATATTCAATTAATTTGAAAATCACATGACTTCCATATAAAGTATAGGTGGTATATTTTTTGCAACCCTGTATAATGCTAAAAAATTCTTCGAATAAGCATCATTAGCTGTTTGGCCACTACATGTTTTTTGGTTGGATAAAACATTCATTATGTACCACCAAAAAAGCACTCTCACTTCAATCGTTCATGGATGCAATTGCAAAAAGTTAGGTTCAAAATGCGAGCCGTTTAATCACTAAAAATGGGACTAGACAAAAAATGAAAAACCCGTTTGGGCAAAAAGGATCTTTCTATCCAGTACTGTTATCGGACCTAACAAATTTTAACCCTTTAACGTAGCACGTGATAATTAATAGTTAACTTAGGAAAAAGTAGTAGAAATTAAAAAATAATAATTTACTAGCCCGTGATCCAAACTTCCTACACCCTGTACAAAAATTTGTATTAATTTTGTTAGCTGGACTACTTCAAACTACAAATTTACTTGGTCTTTCGCTTTTTGTGAATAAACGGCCAAATTAGGGGTTCCTTTGTAAGAAGAAGTCGATAATTTCGACTAACCCCTGTATACGGAAAACAAATGAAAATAGAGAAAATCCGGAGAAATTGTTTTTTTGTATTTGACCATGGATCATTTTAGTATGAAAAGAAAATTCAAAAAAAATTTTTCCTAGATTCTCGGAACTGGAAAACTTTTCCAAAAAAGTCAGGGTTTCACTTAACACCCTGTAAAATAGAGTTGCAGCGACTGCTAGCAATAGTGCCTTGAAGTATAAAAACTAGAAGAACTATTCAATTACATACTGAAAAAGTTAAATCAAAATCTTTTTTCGTTTCGAAAATATTCCACTCTAAATTTTATCAAAAATTTAGTTTGTCCCGCTTGAATTGGCCAGCAGTTTATATGTATATTACAAAAGCGTTTCTTTTAAGCAGCAACTCCACACGAAAGCATTGCGCTGTCCAAAAAGTGTAAAAATATAAAACATTTCAACTGAACTCTACTTTTGAAACACTAGACTACATTAAATTTTAACGACTCCGTTAGAATATCAAAGGCTGATATTTCTGAGTCAATATGCATCCTAAGATGTATAAATAATGGAGGTCCTTTGTAACACCGTCATTAGAGCTCTACGTCGTCCGCATACGGAAACATTTTACTTTTTCCATTACTTATTCCGTAACTATAAGGACGGCACTGCTTTTGCATTATTTATTCTAGCGTCATATTTCGAGGGCCTGTCCAACGTTCGTTGCTTTGAGTTAGCTCTAATGATCAAGTTGTAGCTCTGCATAGTTATTTTTAATATATTTTGGAAAAACGCTGGAACATAATTTATACATGCGGGTAAAGCCAGAAGTTTGGTTAAGATAAAAAGTAAAATACACACCGATAATGTCTTGGGATATTTATGATTTGAATAAAATAAATGGGCGATTGTCCTTCTTTTTTATCTGTGACAGCTCACATAGACTTCAAGCCTAAGCACTAACGTACCGTGCGCATCTGAAGAAAAGGGAAATGTTATCTATTGACACGGGATTTAAAGCACTGTAAGTTGGAGGGGGAAGGGAAAACATCTGCAGGCAATTTGTTACATAATCTGGTGACCCTAGGTATCAATGAGCGAGAGAAGTGGGATCTTCTTGGCTTTTGTAACTGGACAGTAAAGGGACACACACATAGCTCTTCTTCTGTTAGGAACAGTCAAGGAGGGAATGATAGAGGTTAGTTCTTTCGAGGAAAAGGGACATATCTCCGACAGCGCGGAAATGATCGAGAGACAGAAGCCATCCCGTGAGGATTGGGTCATTGAGAAGTCGCATGGCTCTCTTTTGGATGGAATCAAAGATGTTAAGTAGTGTCGAGGTCCCCAGATGTGGAAACAGTATTCTAGGTTAGGTCTTATTTGGGAAACTTAAAGGTATGTAAGCTGGACCAGGAGAAGCACTTTCTGGCTCGCAAGAGAAAAACAAGCTTTTTAGTTGCTGATGTGGCTTTTGAAATAACTAATGTGTGTGTGTGCTAGTTGAGATCATGTTCAAAAGCGATGCCAACAAGATTGAACGTTTCATTGTTCCGGAGGGTTTGGCCATTTATGTGGATGGGGTAAGAGTTGCCGGATTCTTTGCGTGACAGAGAGCAAGACTGGGTTTTGTAGGCGTTGAACTGAACAAAGTCGTTGGCACCCTAGTCTAAGAATAATTGAATATCTTGGAAAAGTGGCAGGTGCATAGATCTGCGTCTGTTATTCAGCTCTTGAGTCGAAAAAATTAATGTTGAAATGACGAATGCTATCGTCAGCGTAACTGTGGATGGGGTTGGTAGTTGAAGACAGAGCAGGTTATTAATCTGAAGAGGAAACCATACATATATCATTTCCAAGTCTAATAGTTTTTTCATAATTAAATACTAAAATCAGAATGTTACAATCGACCTCGGTCTACCCTACATCATCACATTTAAAATTCCAAAGGTACTCCCCACCCCTCAAAATGGAGCTAGGAGATAAGTGCCAAAAATATGTTTACATATGTCCCCCCATCTCCTTATTAACTCGTCAAAATTTTTCGAAAATAGTTTAAACCGTTTTCGAGATATCGCCTTTTAAAAAGTTACCCTATATAAGTAATGTAATTTTTGTCAGTCATGTAATTTGGGGTCATAATAACTTCACCTCAGGCCCCCTTTTCTACGCATCGCTATAAAATACAGAACATCATAAAATTACGCATTTAAAACCTAGAACAAAGCTACTTCTGGCGAACCTTTCCACTGATATGCCAAAATATCAACCGTAATGAAATAACTTCAAGTAGCTTGTCACGACGAAATTTCATTTCGGATTTGGGACGAGTGTATGAAAACACGGTTCGAGAGATTAAAAACTTTTCGCGTCGAGGGATTAGAGCAAAAAGTTGACAATTTAATAACTCAAAGGAAACTCTGTCGGAATATCAAAATAATTTATAATTTACTTATTATTTATGGCTTCTTTGAGATAAACAAAAATTTCCCTTACGTTATTTACATTGTCGTAGCAAAAATTTTTATTATACAGTCAGACTAAGGAAAAATTAAAAAAAAACCTGGCTGCAAATCAAAATGACAAGTGAACTGGATAAGTTCATGTCCACTGTGGGAGGGGGATAGTTATATTTTGGGAATTTAGCTTACTAAGCCACGTGCGGCAGCGCACTCTTGTTCTGTTAGGAACATTCAATGGGGGAATTACAGCGGCTAGTTCGTCAGAAAACCAATCAATCGTGTGATGTTCGTATTGATAAAATAACGACGATTAATTAATAACTCCTTAAACTAATAAAAGATCTTTTTTCAATATTAAAATTACAACGATATAATTTTATATATTACGGTCATATATTTTAATAAAAACAATATATATTATTCATTACCTAAGTACATATACAGGGTGTTTCAAAAAACATGTGTCATCGCTTAAACGGAGATTGTAGGAAACTAAGGCAAAAAGTTTATATGAATATGGCTCCGCAGATGATTTGTTTCAAAGATACAGGGTGTTAATTTTTTTTTGATTTTTCAAAATATTTTCAAAATGGCTTCAACAATCTTGATGAAATTTACGTTGTGGAAAGTACTTAAATTAAGCATAATTCTGACTAACAAAAAACTTTAACAAGCTCTCCAAAGGCATGCATATGAGAAGACGGTACAATATTTTTGCAATAAAAACATGTACGCCACTGATTTTTTCAAATTTTCGGATCTCAGTCAAATAGTATATTAAATTCTTAACAAAACTTACCTCTTCATATTTTTTCAATTTTCACTTCGTTTAGAAGATAAAAATGCAATTTTATTAACCGCCTTACTGGTTCAGTTTTCCCAACAATTGCACATCGGTTTTAACACGTAAAGGCCATTTAAAAAATTTAACATCCTGTATCTTTGAAACAAAGCATCTGCGGCCCCATGTTCAATATGAACTTTTTGCCTTAATTTCTTTCAAAGAATCTTCCTTTAAGCGATGGCACATGTTTTTTGAGACATCCTGTATATATTTTTAAGCACCTTCCACCAATCTGACCTTGAAGTAATTGTTACACACGATAACTATGTTAGTGTTAAATGATAATAATATTTTTTTTGGTAGGTGTCATTTAAAAAACAGCACCGTCAAAAATTCAATTAATGTTTTTATATACTAAATGATGTAATAGAAATGTTAGAAAAAAATTAAAATATAAAGCTATTTTATATCAACGTCTCCTATTAATATCATTTAATTATCTTCAATAGTTTTTAGATAAACTAATTTTGAAATTAATGGTTGTTACCCCCATAACTCTGATAATATAGGGGATAGAGGTTTGTTATCTATTTTAATGAGCATTTCTAGTTATTAGCAACATTCATGTGAAAGAATAGTCTAATAAGAATAAGCCGCTGGGCCCATACTTAACCGGCGATCCCCTTTTGTTGCCTTTGTGCCAATATTGGTTTACAACATTAATTACTATTTTAATTTTCTCCGAAGTGTCACTTAATACTTTTAACAGCGGAAACACAATTAAAAAGTTTTAAGGAATTTAGTTACAACTTGACAATGTAATAAGAAATAAGAAACTGTCACGAAATACGACGAGCCGAGAAATTCGCGAGGGGACGAAACAACAAAATTAAATTTGTGTTGCTTTTTGAACATAACGAAGCCCTTTACAATGGCCAAATTGCGGTTTTAGCGCCTGAAATGTATTATTTAAAAAATGTATGACTTTTCATCTATAAGTTACAAATTAACAACCATTTGAAATGTATTTTCTGTCTGCCTTTGGACACAAAAACCTAAAATTAATTGAACAACACTAGTTGTGTTCAATGAAATGTTGTACAGCAGTTGTGCTGTGTGAACCTACCTATCATGTTCAAAAGTTTGAGGAAGTGTTGTACAAGAATGTTTAATGGTTAATATTGAAGAATTTAAGTTAAGTTTAAGTAATTAGTTAGTTAAGTAAGATAAAGTTACAAAAGATTAGCAAATATTTCAAATATAAAGGTATTTATTTTATATTATTACACAGCCCTACAGAAACTGGAACTGCTATCGCGACAACTATATCCCTATGTAATTTTCAACGCTGAATCCGAGGTCAAAAAAAATCGTACACCCCCAAAATCAACCCCTAGCGCTAAAAAACACCTCCTCAGCGGGGTAAAAATGACTTAACGCTCCACGAATAGTCTTAAATCTCAATAAATCGAAGTAAATATAAACATTCAAGTATATAACGCATAAATAGAGAGTTAGCACTACTTTCGATTGAAAATCACCCCCATGAGTGGGTGAAAACTACCTCTCATACAACAGGAAACTTAAAAAAATGCAGTGATTGCAAAAACAGCTTACGATGCCCAGTTTCGGGTGTTCGAGTTCGGTGCCCCGAGACTAATTCAGTTACATACTGTATCTAAAATAACTGAGCGTCACCCACTCATGGGGGTGATTTTCAATGGAAAGTGATGTTAACTGTATTTATGCGTCATATACTTCAATGTTTATATTTAATTCAATTTATTGAGATTTAAGACTATTTACCCTGTTTAAGTCATTTTTACCCTGTTTAGGGAGTGTTTTTTAGCGCTAGGGGTTGATTTTGGGGGTGTACGATTTTTTTTGACCTCGGATTCGGATTCAGCGTCGAAAATTACATAGGGATACAGTTGTCTCGATAGCAGTTCCAATTTTGTTTTTGTGGGGCTGTGTTATTAATGACATTACATACTCTTTGTAATAAAAATAAACTAAAAAAAGCAAAGTATTTTTAATTAACTTAATATCTAGTCATAGCCCCATCTTTTTCTAAAACTTCATTAAGTCGATGAGGTATTATACTGATAAATAAAGACTTCTCGTTAATTCTGGATTATCGCTCAGTTCGTCCAAGATCCTTTCTATCTCATTTACGAGGGTTTCTCTATTTTCGGGTCGAAAGTTTACATCATACATTTTTTTTTGTTATTATACCCCACACATTTTCAATAATATTAAGGTCGGGACTCCTTGAAGGTCGTCTCTGTATTATTATTTTCAAGCCATTCTCTGACAATGCCCGCATTATGCACTGGAAAATTGTTTTATTGCAAGATAAAATTATTGTCAGGAAAATGTTCTGAGACGCCAGGTATTGTCTGCCAAAGATATCGGCAACCAGCAAAATAATTTAAATAATACATGGGAAGGCTTAAACAACCCTTAAAATTTGTCTGTAAACCACATGTGGTAAGAAAAGTTTAAATCTAATTAACGAAAAATTAAACTTTCTCAAAACTGGTCTATAAACGATTGGTAACGTTGTTTAAACCTTCCTTTGCAATCTTTAAATTCTTTTGCCGGTTGCAGATATCTCGGGCTGACTATAACATTATATTTCTTAAAATATACCTGTAGTTTACTGCGTTAAATAGTCCATTAGTAGTCCAACTTACCCCAGGTCCGTGAATACTTACGCTTACATTCACTGAAAACCGTCCCGACCTGTCGTAGTTATTTACATATTGTCCATGGAATCTAGTACTACGGGGACGATATGCCCATTATATGCCCACTTAAAAACTTTTTCGTCTGTAAAGACCACTCTATCCGAATTTTATCGTATTATGTTATTTAAGGAAAAAATAATTCTTGCCTGTTTATGTTCATCAGTTAGCTTAATTTTTCTTGTGCTACACAATTTTTTAAACGAGTTTTTGAATTCTGCGGAATGCCATTATTCTCGACCCTGGAAAATTAGTTTGTGCTATAGCAGTTCGTGCTGTTTGAAACGGGTTCTATTGTAAATATTGTATTAGGGCGTTATCTTCTTCCGAAGATATTCTTGATCTTCCCGCTGCCTTATTTATGTCACATATCTTCCCCATCTATGTTTTATTTTTAGTACTGTATTTTTGCTTGTATGCGTTATATGAGCAATGTTTTGATAGGTACCCTATCTTGTATATAAGCAATAATTTGAGCTCTCTAGACGAAATTCATTTCAGGCATTTTGCTATTATGATCAATTATAGTCAATGTCACTGAAAATTTTAAAGGCCTTTCAAGCCTGATTTACAACACTTTAAAATCACTGTACAACACATTATTGAACATGACTGTACATTATACAACAAGGGACAGAAATGCTTGATTTTTCCTGAGGTGCAGTTTAAAATGAGACCTGAGGGCGAAGCCCGATGGTCACACAGCACTGAAGGGAAAATAGCAAAATAGCATTCTCTCCCGAGGTGTATATATTATTTTTTTCAAGACCCATGTATGTTTAAAACGAAAAACCTAATTTTATTAATATTAAATGTTTGAAAAATTTCAGCTTTCTATCGTTGGTAGTTAGGGCTGAGCCTTAATAAATGAGTGATAAAAGTGCGTTTTTACCCCTAGGGGTAAAATTCCAACCCAAGAAAAAGTGGTCTTATGTAAAAAAATAAAATAAAATTGACATGTTTTAACGTTTTCACTTAAACTTAGTAGTTTTTAAAATTAAAAAGAATTTAATATTTAGGGGTTGCTTGTACCCCCTTAGATTTGCAAGATCCGTTCTTAGAGGACGTCTACGGCGTTAAATAAAGCTGTGGAAAAAATTTTAACATTTGCCTCTGCGTTGGTTCCAACATTTGTCGCATCATGTAGCAGATTGATTTGCCAAATTTTAATCTGTCGATCTTGGTTCCAGTGTTGGATCCACCACTGTACCCAATGTTGGACGCATCGTATAGCGCCGGCCTATCTATGATGAAATGGAGACATTTGTTTTAATATAAGTAGGTATCTCAATTATTGTAAAAAAATATCGTTTTTTTTTGTATTTTAGATTATTCAATTATTTATTACAAAATTATACAATTTTTTTAAATAGTAACGCAATACTTTTTCAAATGCATTATAAAGCTGCAACCATCATAATTTTTTTAGACCTTATAGAAACAAATCACGTTCGACATTTCCAGCTTTGAAAATTCTCCCTCGCAACAAGCCTCGCCCTCGGGATTATGAGACATGCTTTAGTCTCTTGGTGCATGTCAATATAGTATTTCCCACGTACTTCATAAATCAATTATTGCCGAACCCCTAAATCCTGTGCGACCTTTCAGAAATAAATTTCGCCAAGAAACTAGTTATTTGTATTCCGATTTTCTCCGGTAAAACTAAAATATATAGTAACACCATATATTTTACTTTGCGCTCTTTCGATTGAGATCCCCGACACCGCTCTCTGATTGGTTTCTATTTTATCTGGAACAACCAAAATTCGTGCCGGTATGAGCTGTTATTTTTGCATACAGATTGAAATTTACTTGTGGACTTAGAATAAATAATGCCTGTTTATGCAGATTCTTTTGGGAATAGAATAAATGGAATAAAGGGAAAACCTCTTCGGCTATAAATACGTTTCAATTATATTGGAAACCTCATAATTTACGGTAGATGGTGGTAAATTTAAATCTTATAATTTTTATTCAAATTTAATCATAAAAATATGGATCTAAGAATATAGTTTTTGGTAAATGAATTTTCGAAAAACATTTAAACAGTTTTTTGAAAATATGTATATTGTTTTGAAAATACAAGGATGGCTCAAATACCTATAACCCGGACTTTTGCTCTCAACACCTGAATATCTACTTAACTTATCGGTGAGGTAAAAATTGATCAACATGTAGTTTTTTGCGTAGATTCCAGTAGCGTTGTCAATTTTTTTCTAGAAGGAACGAATTTGAAGATAAAAACCAAAGTTGATTTTTTTAAAATCTAACACTCTGTATATTTTATTTTCATTCGATTTGCTTTTTCATAACCTTTTCAAAAATATAAATTTTTGGTCTTATATCTTTTGGAGTAGCCTCCGAATTTTACAATTAAAAAAAATGGTATAATATTTCATAGTAGTCGGCTGGCGCGGTCCGTGTAATTTTAAAGTTGTATATCTCTGTTGCTACTTATGGGACCCATGCCAAGGTTTTTTAATAGTAAGCCTACTGTAACAAATTTTACATCATTTTGTCTACAATTCTTAAATTTTAAGGGAAAAAATGTGTAAGTAAAAAGTTGTAGTCATTTCAATATTTTTAAATTATATTTTAGGTTCAAAAAAATTCAAATGACTATAATATTCTACTAACACATTTTTTTCTCTTAAAATTTAAGATTTTTCGACAAAATAATTTAGACATTATTTAGAAAAAATAATAAATACCTAAGCTTGTTAATTTTTTTACCAGTTTAAAAATTCAACTTTTTTTCGCAAATTACATTTCTAGTAGGCTCAGTATTAAAAAACCTGAACTTGGCATGGGTCCCATAAGTAGCAACAGAGATATACAACTTTGAAATTTCACGGGCCGCGCCTGGTAGACGGTGATATAATGATTTGAAACAAATAAACAGAGACATTTAACTAACATTGAGGTTTATTTTTAAAATTTTAAATCCCAATATCATTACTCAATCAAAGTTCGAATAAAAGAATTCACTGTTCCAAACAAATTTAGATAAAACTGGAAACAGATGTTTTTCAGTAAATTTCAAATGTAAAAATTGCTCAAAATTGTTACCGTTTTCTCTAACACATAACTCGCACATTTTACTTATTCGTCGTACGGCATTTAAAAGTATGATCGATTGTCCCTGCAATTTTTGAAATTCGAGTGTAGTGGCTTCACGCAGTTCTTCTATAGTGCGATATCCAGACTTGTAAGCTTCATTTTGTAAGTAAGCCTACAAAAAATAATCAAGGACGGAAGGATCGGGTGATCGTGGTGGTCATCTTACAGGTCCGTTGGTTCCTATCTATTTTTTAGAAAAATTATTTTCTAAAAAAGGGCGTATTATTCCGGCATAATGGGCAGACAGGGCAGGGCAGGTCCTGTCGGAAATATATATATATTGTTTAGGAAAGCCAAGGGAATATCATCCAGCAATTGAGATACGCAACATAACCAGGTTACGATTTGCTGAAAGGCTTCCCTCATAAATTCTAGTTAGTTGCCTTCCCAGAATAAAACAAGCGACGCTGAAAACGAATCTTTCCTGGTGCTCCCGCTCCGTAAAGATGACGGTTTTCTTGATACCAATGTCTGGTATTGTGCCTATTGAAAATACCAGAATTTGTGAAATACGCCTCATCGGACCATAATATCATAAATCTTCCAAAATTCACATTGGCTTGGATTTCCTGCAAAAAAGGAGACGACGTTCAGCATCCCCAGGATATAAATGCTGAACAATTTTGACTTTATATGGTTTAAATTTATATTTATATAATATAGTTTGTGCTCGAGCCTTGTTCACTTCAACTTCTTTCTCAATAGCCCTACACAAAGTAGAAGGAGTGCTTCTACACAGTATAAAACGTTAACCTCGTCGATTTCACGATTTTCCTTATTATAGGATTTTGGTCTTGGCTACACAAACGCACCATATTTAACTAATTTTTTTTTAATTCTTGAAAATATATCTGTCTAGAATGAATATAGAAAAAAAGCCAAAAATTAATTTATAATGGATATAAAATCGTACTTCCTGTTAAAATATAGTTCAGCGGCATCATACTAACATACCTTTGATACTTTACAAAGTTCTGATAAACTCTCATTTCGGCCATTTTTTTTAAACACAGTAATAAATAACAAGTAAGGGTCTTGAGAAAAATAATTTTTTTAAATGATCTCATACAAATTTTGAGAAGCGAAGCGGTCTGACTAGCAGCCATAATAGGAAACTATTATATTCATTTGTTTCAAATCATTATATCACGGCCTACTATAAAATATTATACCTTTTTTTTAATTGTAAAATTCGAAAGTGATTTCAAAAGATATATACCAATAATTATATATTTTTAAAAAGTTTATGAAAAATGCAATAGAATGAAAACTAAATATACAGGGTGCCCCATTTAAAAAAATGCATCCATGGTTTTTATCTTCAAATTCGTTCCTTTTAGAAAAAAATTGACTACGCCAATGAATTCTACGCAAAAACATAGCTACTAATCAGTTTTTGCTTTACCGATAAGTTAATAGGCAACTGAGATACGAGGGATTCTTGAAAATGACATTCTCAAAATCGCCCTGTATCTCCGAAACGAAGGGGGCTATAAATATTCTGTTCGTAGCATCATATGTTTCACGAAAAAGTAGCACAGTAATGCAAAAACCGCAGCTCTATCTTTAAAGATAACCGAGATACTCTGCAAGAGTGTCGAGAACTGGACACCCTGTACTTTTCGCTTACATGTGCTCTCGTGCCTTTAATCGTTTGTATAAGAATAAGTAGTAAATCTATTTTGTTTCCAAACTTTTTGTTATTTTTATATCACCACTTCTAGAATGTAACTACGAAAACGCAATTTTAAAAGTTCGGCGGAAATCGTTACAAGTTGACAGTGTAATAAGAAACAAGGAGCTGTCACGTAATACGAAAAGCCAAAAATTTTGCGGGAGAAGGAAAGTACAAAATGAAATTTTCTTTCAGACTTTTAAAGGCTTTCCCTACGGAATAACAAAAAAGTTTTCTGTGCGTAGATTAAATTTTTATAAAGGGCTTTTTTTATATTTTTTCTTGTTTCTGACAACTAAATAAATAAATAATCCTTTTAGTTTTATTAAAAATGCAAACAAGTACGTTTTTGCCAGTGCAGTAAAAATACCATTCCCATCAATGTACAATGGGTATATGTTTCATAATTCAATCCTAACAGCAACTGTAACTGAATCGATTTATAGAGAAATACGATCAAAATGCTTTTATGTCATTTTCTCAATATTTATGATATGCATTTGATCAAGAGGACAGGTAACATAGATGTGACTTTTTTCAAATAATATTTTTCTTTAATAAAGATTGTTTTAGTTCAGATCTACCAATTGAAGAGACGTAGAGAGCCTATAACACAAAACAGCCTATAAATACTAAGAAGGTATTGTTTTTGAAGTCGGTGAATAAATTTAATATATTCCTGAAGACTACAAATTGTATCTAATATAATATGATATTTCAGTGGCCAGCAACTGTAAGGAAGGAACCAGCAGTTAGGTACCGGGTGAGCCAACGATTGTCGTCGTCTACTTTGCTACAGAAATGTCCATTGTTCTTGAACCTCCCTGTAGAAAACCTGATAAACTCTGCTCCTTTAAGACTTATCTGTATATTGTTTCATCATTTTACAAGTGGAGTAATTAATCAAAACATTAACACAGACATAAACATTATATTTAAAATAATTTACAACTTTTATGAAGGTGTGTGTTAAAAAAAAATTGTAAAATTAGATCGCGATAGGTGATAAATAATTAAAAACCCTCGTTTGGACCATATAAAATTTTGATTTTTGTCATGTTTAAAAATAGTCGAGGCAATGAAGCACTCAACCTCGGAATTTTTTGCACTAAGACGGAACGGAATGCGGTTTTTTGCATTCGCTTCCAAACATTGTGTGTAAAAAATGTATCTACTTTGTATCTTATACAAACCGGAAATTGCATTGCTGCAGTCAAAAATGCATTCAAAAAATGCATTTTCTGAAGTCGCTTTAAGAAAATTAAATAACTTTGTTAATAAGACTCAAAATTGGCTCAAACCGGGTTCCCGGGGGTTTTCGAGGTCGCTGATTACGATTATGATGTTCAAATTGACCCACAGCCGACCTGGAGCTCAGGATCGCTGAGGAACGTCATCTCCGTGCGACTCTCGTAAAATTCACACGGCGAAGGAGAGAAACTCGACGCCCGGGGGTTTTTTGGGTTGCTGAATTCAAATAAGGCATCGGCGAATGCCCCCCGGATACCTGGTGCGCCGGAACCTGGACGTGGACGTCATCCCCGAGAGTTTTCCTGACAAGATCGCAAAAAACAAACCGAAAATCGTTGTGTGGGCGTTTTTTGGGGCGCTGAATCCAAATTTCACATTGAAAACGACCCCCGAACACCTGGTGCACCGGAACCTGGACGCGGACGTCATCTCCGAGGGTTTTCCAGACACGATCGCTAAAGACAAACCGAAAATCGTTATGGGGGTTTTTTTGGGGCGCTGAATCCAAATTTCACGTCAAAAACGACCCCCCCCGAACACCTGGTGCACCGGGACGTGGACGTCATCGATCGCTAAAGACAAAACCGTAAATCGTTATGGGGGGCAGGCGAGAATTACACATCAATGCATGTGTCAAATTATGAGACGATTTTCGTTTAGTTTTTTGCGATCGTGTCTGGAAAACCCTTGGAGATGACGTCCGCGTCCAGGTTCCGGTGCACCAGGTGTTGGGGGGTCGTTTTCGATGAGAAATTTGGATTCAGCGCCCCAAAAACCCCCCATTCCGATTTTTGGTTTGTCTTTAGCGATCGTATCTGGAAAACCCTCGGAGATGACGTTCAGGCCCAGGTTCCGATGCACCAGGTGTTCGGGGGGTCGTTTTCGACGTGAAATTTGGATTCAGCGCCACAAAAAAACCCCATAACGATTTTCGGTTTGCCTTTAGCGATCGTGTCTGGAAAACCCTCGGAGATGACGTTCAGGCCCAGGTTCCGGTGCACCAGGTGTTCAGGGGGACGTTTTACGATGTGACATTTGGAATCCGCGCCCCAAAAAAACCCCATAACGACTTTCGGTTTGTCTTTAGCGATCGTGTCCGGGAAACCCTCGGAGATGACGTTCAGGCCCAGGTTCCGGTGCACCAGGTGTTCGGGGGGACGTTTTCGACGTGAAATTTGGATTCAGCCCCCCAAAAAACGACCACACAACGATTTTCGGTTTGTTTTTTGCGATCTTGTCAGGAAAACTCTCGGGGATGACGTCCACGGCCAGGTTCCGGCGCACCAGGTATCCGGGGGGTGTTCGCCGATGCCATATTTGAATTCAGCAACCCAAAAAACCCCCGGGCGCCAAGTTTCTCTCCTTCCCCGCGTGAATTTTGGGAGAGTCCCACGTTGATGACGTTCATCAGCGATCCTGAGCTCCAGGTCGGCGGGGGGCAATTTGAACATGATAATCGTGATCAGCGACCTCGAAAACTCCCGGCAGCCCGGTTTGAGCCAATTCCGAGTCTTATTAACAAAGTTATTTAATTTTCTAAAAGCGACTTCAATAAATGCATTTTTTGAATGCATTTTTGGCTGAAGCAATGTAATTTCCGGTTTGTATAAGATACAAAGTAGATGCATTTTTTACAAATAATTTTTGGAAGCGAATGCAAAAATCCTCATTCCGATCCGTCTTAGTGCAAAAAATTCCGAGATTTTGGCTGTTTTAGTGCTTCATTGCCTCGACTAAAACGCAATCTGCAATTGCAATCTCTTTATGGAATACTTATTGGTAATACATACATATTATGTATGTATTACCATATTTACGTTTAAATGAAAACGCGACACACTTAAAGATACGATTTGTCGATAATAAGCTGTATGGTTGGATATTCTGCACATTTTAAATTATACGAGGTGCCTTCAAGAAGTATGGTGCCCCAACGTTAGGTTTTTTAAATGGGACCCCCTATATTTAAATGGATGTTTGAATTTTGAATTTTCGTCGAGATTTTCACAGATCATTTTTCTATTTTTTGCGAAATTTCGCTTTTATTCTATAGTTAAATCTTGTCAATTCTCTGGATGGCAGTTGAGAGAACGCCGTCAATAACTAAACAAATTAAATTGGTTGCTAGGAGACAGCTTTCAAATTAGGACTGTTGCCAAAACCACTGCCTACTATTCAATATGTTTTCAACTTATGTTCCTGAAACGAATGGAATGTAAGATGAACATTGCGATTGAACAAATTATACCTGAAATGATATTTGATATCAAGAGCTGATGGGTAAACTGCATGATAGGGAACTTGCATGGTGAGTGATTTTATAAAATTTAAGGAAAAAACATATCAAACTTAACAGATAAAGTAAAGCACGTGGTTACTTCTGTTAGAGTCATTTTTAAATATTTTTAAGGGGTTATATACAGTCAGGAGGCCTAAGAAAAGCGATTGTTCAAGAATTTCTCCTGAGGACTTTTAAATTTATGAATGTAAAAATTTGTAGACATATTATAGTAACTTGTAGCTGTATTTTAAGATTTTTGTATTTGTACAAATAATAATTTTGAAAGCTGCTATAGCTGATCTCCAGAAGTTCCTCTCAAAAGAGGCATCTTGCGGTGAAAACGATATCTCTGGACTGGATCATCTAATATGAAAAAACCAAACGGATTTCGTTAAAGTAATCTATAATCTTCTAACTAACGGAAGGAATAAGTAAAATAAAATTTTTTTGACAAAATGGCGGCTTCTCAAAAAAAAACGATTTTTGACGAAAATTTTGGAAGTATTTATATAAAAAAAATATTTGTCGGTGAGCAAAAACCTTCCGTTAATTCGTAAAAAATATACTTAAGAAGCTTGTGTTAAAACTTGAGACTGATCGGTTCAGCCGTTTCCGAGAAATCTTCGTCACCGACTTTAAAAACACAGTTTTGAGAAAAACGCGTTTAAAGTTCCAAAAGCACTTTACATAGCGTACAACCGCTCTGACACGTCTTTACAAATATGCGTGTAACTTCGAAAATAATCGCCGGATTACCTGGAAATTTTCTGTGTGTACTTGAAGATATGTACATTACGAAAATGAAATTAAAAAAAATCGATTTTTTGAAAAGTCTAACTGTATATAACCCCTTAAAGCGTTGAAGTTTGATAACCCTGTATATAAAAGTAGTTACTCGCTAAAAACTGTACAAGTTTCCATTATTAATTTCAAATTTACCATATTACATATCACAACGTTTTGATTACAGGCAGCGCTTGCAAATTTAATTTATTATCGTATGTTAACAAGCAGTCACTCCTTATCTAATATTAACTGTTTCCAAAGTTGTAAAATTAAATTAGTGTTAATTATAAACAAGAAGTCTAGCAAGAAGATAGCAAATTATCTGCTATATTAAAACATTTTATTATTTGTATTTTTTAGTTAAAAAAACCCGAAGAATAGGCGGGTGGTCGACCAAATTAAAACCAATTACACCTAAGTTTTGCAGTGCAATTAACAATTTGAGTCAACGATTGCGCGGAGTAATTTTCAGGCGCATCTCATCCATAAGGTCATTTGGCCAACGACCCACCTAAATTTATTTTCAATGAAACACCGAATAATTTATTTTTTAACACCAAACTTTTCTTTCAAAAAAGAGCAAGTTCCATGCGAAAATGCTCCAAGAAAGAATCAAGCCAAGCCATCGTCGAAAGATATCCAATCTTCCTGCGGGCTCAGTCGTATTTTAAATTTACCTCATAAGTTTATATGCAGTATACAAGAGCATTAAAACTAAGAGAGAAATGAATATACGCGCTTTAAGAAGTTAAAAGGAGACAAAAATTGTGGACGACCCACCAATAATATCGCTTTCGGAGCGCGCATGGCCAGCGACGATGCCGGTCCCGGGCCAGTACACTCGAACCGCCCCGTGAAATGTACGTCAAAACATCTGGGTTGGACAAGGAAAAACTAATTACCTAATATGCGCATTGTATTTGCATTCAGTGTTGCCAGATTAAATTTTCAAGAAACGGTAACACTTGGCCCAAAGTAGCGGTAGAAAACGGTAGATTTAGAAAACGGTTTGACCGCAGCTCCCTCTGGTAGCAAGTCTAGTGTGATAGCGATCTTAATATTATATTCGTATCATTTTATCTCGTTTCTTTTTATAGAAATAGAGATTGCGAATGTATAAATATGGAGGCGCGACCCGTGAGTTTTTCGCAGGTGGGGGAAAATTCTGTGGGCAACTAGTGATATCAACGCAACAAGCAAAATACACGTTTTAATTAAGGAAGATTTTTTAATAATGTGCCTAGTTTTGCCAAGAAATTATTTACCTACAAATAAACACCGCAAAAATCATAAAATAGGCACTGTAGTATATTGAACATTGCTACTCTAGATGTTTATGACTTTTAGTATTACTTTTCTATGTGATTTCATCTAAGCTTGTTAGCGGCTTCCCGTTTTGATACACCTGCGTCTCCTCAATAGCCTTGAACTAAAATTATGGTTATTCATAAAATAAAATTGGGATAGCTAGCCGAAACTCCGTTTTCTTTAATAAATACAATTTGGTAACAACCAAATTTATTTAATAATTCTATCTTACATTGGCATATTTTAAGTTTCGTACATATATATATATATTTGGTCAGTAGCCGTCTTAATTCATTGTTTCCCTTAAAATTAAAACAATAATAATTAATATGCCACTTGCTGGGTAGTATTCCCATTATAGTATCAGTACTTAAACGGTTTCTTTGATTAGTTTTTAACAAATTTCTAGTTGAACAAACTCTTTTAAAATTAGCACCGAGAGATGGCGCTGGCAAATTTGCGAACAAATGAAAAAGCGGTATTTTACAGAGCTAAAACTGGAGAACGGTAGATGGCTCTCCAAAGTGGTAGAAATATCGCTTTAGCGGTAGTTCTGGCAATGCTGTTTGCATTGTATTTATTAAAGGAAATACAGGGTGCGTTCAAAAAATATACTTTTTCTGAATGTGAGTGTATTTCTTTCAACATATACTTTTTCATTACAATTCCTAATAGAAAATACCAAAACCAATTCAACATATAAATTTTATCCACATATTATGGTAATTAATTAGAATCGATTTGCCATCTTTTATACCATTTGTGATTAAAGCCAGAAGCCAGTCCAGTTTATAATATGTTCTCTATAAATCAATGTCAAAATAAAATTTATTATAATTATTATTGTGGCATAAACAAATAGTTTAAGCAGGCATTTTTCGAGTGTTGGCAGCTCACTCGCATTAATTTACAATGTTTCATTTTATTTGGGACATTTGGCCGGAAATCGAACACATAGCAATATGGGTTTTGTGTAATATTAATAAATATCAGCGCTATCTGTAACAATAACGTGGTCGTCTGGGTTATTACCATTGCTCTGTGGGCCAAATATCTTTTACGAATCGTTCCAAAATCTTCGACTTTGTTAGGAGTTAATATACGGGGTGAAACAGGAAGTTTTTTTTACATAGTTTTGAAAATAAAAGTAACGGGTGCCCCGAAATGAACTCCTATTTTAATTTGTAAATAAAACACATTTATTTTTTGAAAAGCGCTGATACTCTACTATTATAACATTATATATATTTTTTCCACAAATATTACATTTTTGCACCTGTCAAGAGGGAAAAGAGTCAATTTTTTCCCGTCACAGAAAAAATATCTTATTGTACGTAAGTAATTTTTTAAGTTAATGCATTTTTGGAAACTATAAATTATTAATAAGTTATTGTTGTGCAATTCTAGCGTAATTTATTTATTCTTATTAGTCAAACAAATATAAAACGTAATATTCACCTCAAAAATAAAATTTTGGGATCGTCGCATTTAGAGAAATTTTTTTAGTTGTTTGATTTAACCAAAAAAATATTGTGTGTCTGTAGACTATCCTAGGGGTCACCCATCCCAATATATTAAATCGTTTCCATAACTCCCTGTATAATACAACCTAACCTATTCTAAGTGAGAGAAAATATAAAACTGAAGTGACATAAATAAACCAGATTTTTGCTCGCTGTGCTTTTTAAAACGACAAACCATTCGTTGATTAAGGCTAGCACACATTAATGCCGGAGCAGGCCGCATCGCATCACATTGCGAAAATGCGATAGCGCACATTGTAATCGTACCGGACCGCAGAGCATCGCATAATACATAGATATTTGGGGGTATAAGCCTTATTAATATACGCGTGTGGTTTGCCCAATGAGCACGTAACACGAGTTCGGTAGTCATACAAATACATTAATAAGGCGTTATCAATAGTAATACAAGTATAGCAAGTGCAATGAAAGTTATCGATCATTTTTGAGAATTTTGCCCAATGCATTTTCAGTTTAAAATGCATAAGTACAAATTTGTCAATTAATTGAATTTTAGAATGTTGTAAGAAAAAGTACGAGGCAGTCAGTAGTGATAAATGATAATTCTCGTACATAACCTTAAATCACCGCGCCCCTATTGCGCACTGTGCCGAGGCGGCGTTACTCGCAGCGGATCACGCCTCCAAATCCGCTGAACTAACGATGCGCGAATGGGCCCGATGCGGCCCATCAACTACATGCGATAATCCATACAAAATGCATAAAAACGACTGCACTCGCATTTTTGCAGTGTGATGTCCTGCGTCCCACAGAGGCATAATGTGCAAGCCTTTAAAGTTTTTATTTGTGCTTTTTTAAGGTCTAACATGTGCAGCACAATTTCAAAGGCAAAACAGGTTACATGATTAACACGCACAATTAAACACCAGTTAGAAGAATTGTAGAGTCAAAGTTGCTGATATTTAGTGTCCTGCAGGCTGCACTTCACTGAGTCAGTTTTGCAAGAAATTAAAATTGAAATTTAGTTCTGCAAAAAATATTTCTTGGTTTTAGGTTTAACATACGTAGCAAATAATACATTAAAAATTACTTATGGTCGGTTTCTTAAAGCACTTTAGTAATTATTTACTTAAACACTTGCAATGTGACAGCACACAAGTAATGTCATTGCCAAAGGTGACTCTAAGCATAATTAAATCTATTACTTATGTAGTTTAAAATAGTCGTTAGACCTGCAATTGTATCCGGAACTGAGAAAGTGCATTAAAATAGATTAGCTTTAACTGAAATGAGAATGTTAAAATGAATATGTGGTGTAACTTAAGGAAAAAAGTTTTAAAAGCAGAGTTAAAGAAGACTAAATGTTGGTAGTTTTGACTTTACACGACTCTTTAGAGTTGTGAGGTTGTGCTATAAAAATGGTGTACCTCCTATTAATGTTAAATATTCATATAATCACATAATAAGCAATAATGTGAATTTACTATTAGCAATAATAAATGTCAACGAGTTTACTTCTTATCAGAGAATTGAATTAACACCACGAAATATGTCGCAGTAGTACCAATTAAATCGAACATGGTGGATCTGTTGATTTCATAGTAATCCATTGCAGTAAAGTTTACTTTGGAGTTGTTGACTAAGTAGAGTAGATTTTTAATGCTTTGATATGGTTCAGAAAACACTGAATATTTCAGCTGAATTCTGTAGCAAATGATGATAATTTCTTCTGATTCTACTACGGCCATGTCGCAGCAAAACATGGTGACTCCCAACCAGATCTGAAAAGGGAAATGTAGATAAAACCTGTATAATATAAAGCTTACGTTTGATCAGAAAAAGAGAGAGAGACTTGATGTATTTAGAAAATAAAATGGACATCATATAAACATGTATTGTGCACCAACAAAAAACTGAGAATCATAGTTTATGAAATTGTGAAAAAAATATTAAAACACATTTAGTAAATGAAAGCAATAATTTTTGATGTTATCCTTTTTGTCAGGTGACCAGTCGATGAGCGCCATGTACATAGACATCATAAATTTCACCACTACAGAATTAAGTGAGTTCAGGAGCTGAATGAAGACGATAACGATCGACGTTTAGAGTTATGTAAGGTCATCGGTGAAGGAATCAATGATAATACAAACTATCTGTATAACATTTGTTTTTCTGATAGGTGCCCATCTTTCTAAATGGCGAAGTTATATAACTGCCATCCTTGGTTTGACGATAATCCGAGAATATATCAGGAAGTACACACCCATCATCCAGAGAAACTAAACGTGTGGGCAGGAATTTTTGGAGATCGCATTATTGATCCGTTTTATCTGCCAGAAAATTTAAACGAAGAAATATATCTGGATTTGTAAGAAAAGGACATTGATCCAGCTTTAACAGCCATAATTGAGCATAGAGCATGATCTTTACCGTATCGAAAACCTAATTTCCCGACTAGATGGGGCTCTTTCCCAGTACATTTAGAGAAGACGGCCTACCAAATAACCCACAGGGACAACCGATTTGTCTCCGTTGGACTTTTTGTTGCGAGGTCATTTAAAGACAAAAATTTATGCTACACAGCCTATATCATTACAAGACTTTCGGCAATGTATCGTACTCATGAGTGTTATCTCATCACTCCAAAAATTCTCCACAATGCCAATGTTAGGAAACATTTTTAACAATTTCTTTACTGCTGCATGGAGGTTAGTGGTGGGCATTTTCAACATTTAATAAACTAGAACATTCGGTACATGAATTTGTTATTCTTAAGTTTTAACTTCAATTTATCGAAAACTGCTCACCCATATCTGAAAAACTAGGTGGCGTGTGAAAGATAATTATTGAATGCCGATTATTGAAACGATGTATTTCACGATATCCAAAAGTTAACCCCGCTTAAGGATTGAAATTTAGGGAATAATTATATTAAAATAATATGTCCCCCTTAAAACTAAAATTGACGGTCCGAGGATTATTTTTGTTTATTATCTCAAAAAGGAGATATCCTGAGTGAAAAGATTTCGGTGCGCCACTCTGTAGATTGTATATGCTTTTTCACAATAAAAGTAATCCTTAAATGTTCAATTTTAGAAAAGTTCAGTTGAATTTAAAAAGTCTATAAAAAGACGCCGCACAGTGTTGCATCCAATGGACAAAATTCAAAAATTGGAAAAAACTATCTTCTATTTTTAGTTAATTAAATAGCTAGTATAGTATCCAAAATTTATCAAACCAACAATATAAAACCCGCAGCAACGGCACTTTGGTCGAAGTAAACGATAAAGTCGGTATGACAACAGCTTTTGTCATCGCCTTCTTAGTGTGAATATAAATGTCAAGCAAAGTTTTCGTTGTATTCTTCCTGGTTTCTGTGAATTATTTCGGATAGTTTTGAAGGTATGTATTCTATTGTATATTTAAAAAAGTTGTTATTTCAATTCGGTTGTGCTTACTAACTCTTATGATTTTATAAATATTATTATTTAAAAAATACCAATTATTTAATTTTTCCCAAGGTTTTAAAAAATACATATTAAATCATATTTGTGATTTTTTTTTAATAAATATGTCTGACATTAGGCTACATTAAATAGCTATTTGTGTATTAAGAGCGCAAAGTGATATATTGCCGCTCTGAGCAAGAAGTTAGACGCGCGACGCGTAGCGGAGCGCGGCTATCTCGCGAGAGCGGCAATGTCACTTTGCGCTCGAATTACACACATGATTTTTTCTACAACCGGTATTTTTATAAAAATATTTTGTAATGTAATTAATAATTATTGATATCAAATTTGACAGTTTATATTTTGTGTCAAAAGTCGCAGATACGCTGGACGTTTCTTTATTATTATTAAGGTGTCCATGGTAACTAAGCGAGCGATAAAGTATCTTTGTCGCTCGGCGAGCGACAAAGAAGAACAAACGCTTGTTCCTCGAAAATGTCCAACTTTGCGCATTCTTTTGAAAGCGCAAATTTGTACTTTTCGCTCGGTTGTAGAAAAATATATTTTTTTTGCCGCTTCTTGCCGCTTGTCTTGCAACTAATGTTTTTTTCAGATACAACCCCTCAAATTCCACGCAAAATGTTGTATGAGTGGATTGGCAGTAGCAATGACATTTTTTTTTTAATGTTATGGTAAAAATGCGTAGCGACTTAGAGCACATGACTATTCAGAGCTATTTTGAGCAAATATTGCTTAAAGAAAGCAAACATTTTTGCTTAACTATTGCCCGAATGTGGAAAAATTGTAATAAAACCCGCAAAACATTCGAAAATAAGCATGCAAGCTGGCTTAATGGAACTATTATTTATTCGGCATTAAAATCCAAAAAAGTCTAAGCAAAATTTAGTGGAAAATATACAACTAGGTTCTAGTCGTGTAAGGCCACACAATCTTTTCCAAGATGTATCTCAAAAGACAAAAATATACGCAGAGTTGAAGCGCTTGTTTCAAGCTATTCCCCGGAAGAGCTAAGTTTTGTTGCTCAGCGATCAACTGATCTGCAAAAATCAACTGTCAGTGATAGTAAAACAACGAATAGTTTTTTTTTGGAGATTTGTGCAAACTTCAATGAATGGTTTCTTTGGCCTTTCTAAAGGTGCGATTTTTTCATTTTAATTAGTTTTAATATTTGTATTGTAGTCAAATTCTGGTTGTATTGTGGTTAAGTTTGTTTTAGATATCGTACTTAATTTCATATTTTTTAAACCGATTAATCGCTCTGAAAAAAATATATTTGTTCTTGCACCATTGCAAGACCCTGCATTAAAACAAAAATTAAGGTGTGATTAATATTAAGTTATAAAATTATAGATTTGTGTATTTACAGTAATGTTTAAAGTACATTGAAAACATGAATCCATTTTGTATAAGTAGGAGTATTTTTGTCCATTATTCCCTATCTTGTGCAACACTGTGCGTCGTCGGGTGCTTATTGTCAATGTACTAACGGTTAATGTCTGTTCTTTCACGGGAGAGCCGCCGATTTGTTTTTTTGTGGTTGATGAGTCATCTGCTCACAGAACTGTGAAACTGAACCATCTAGAAAGTTAAAATTTAGCAGAAGTCGTACTGAACGGCCATCCAGATAGTTTTTTTGCGCTACATAAAAAAACAATCAAGTTTTTTTTTTAAATACTTACCAACATTAGAAAGATGTAGATAACTCCCACAATTAGTCGTGTACTATAGTCCGTGTCTTGCTCTCCTTGCTTGTTCTTATCAATCATATTGTATACTAAAGCGACGCTCCATTGCAAAATTTGCGATGAGCAGTGTAATCCCATCAAGAAAAGCTGTGGTCCAAAGAGTTCGTTAAATTTTGCCACGATGTCAGTCATGGCTGAATAATGATCTTTAACTTTTTTAGTTCCTGAAAAGGTGTATAAAGCTTCGGTAAAGTTTTTATTTCCATGAGCGTGCGGAAATTAACTACTTTCCGCACTTATATGCATGCTGAAAGCTACACTTTTCCGCACTAGTGCTGAAAGTTTTTTCAGTACTGCCGTGGGAAACAATACATCAACAATCATCATCAATCATCATGGCGCGAGCATCGCGGTACGATTCGGGTGTGAATTAAAGGTACGAGGGAAATTGGTAAAGTAGGATGATTTAGGAAATGGAAAAGAATAGGTTTGTCGAGCATTAGAACACTTTAATGGTGTTTAGTAAAATAAGTGATAGTTTTTAAATGCAAAAGAATAAAGAAAATTTGTAAGTAATAATATAAGTAGATATTATTTTAATTAAAATAAAAGAAAATAAATCGAACACAAACATACAACACAAAAAGTAGGGACGCAACAAATAACCATCAAAGAATTACGAATTCACCAAATAATTACAGGGCCTTTCTACCTATATCGTTGCTATGCAATTAAGTTTGTATTGTTTACCTATTTGTTGATTGTCAGTTAGACGTCAAAGTGAAAATGCAAACGTTATTCGACCTTTATCCAACTTCTGAGTAGAAAATGGAGATCGAGCAAGAAATTGAAGAGAATATGATTGATGGAGTACCTACCGGAGGACGATCTCAAAGGAGCCAAGAATGTGAACGTCGCGTCTAACTGATACCAGAAAAATATCATTATGCCAAAACATTATTGGAACATGTAGTAAATGGTATACAAAAAAGAAAATAAACATTTCAAGACAGAAGAGGTAATTCTAGTATATTTTACCGACATTAAAATTAAAACATAATTTGGATATAGGCAAATATTATAATTTGATCGCCTTTCTTAAGAAAAAGAATGTTGGATATCAGCCAAAAAAATCTAAAACTCTAACAATAAATAATATAGAGCAATTTCTGAACGAGGCTTCGGATGATATATACCTTGTGACCAAAGTTTTCACATTAATTGGATTGGCAGGCGCCTGATGCCATAAAGAATTAATTTATTTGACCCTAGACAACATTGAATATAAAGAATCCTTGATGCATTTTACGATTCTCATCAGCGCATAAGCTTTGTAGTAAGCGGGGAACGAAATTTAAACTTTACAGAAAAATATGCATTACTGCGATCACAAAGTACGCCCCATAGAAGATTTTTCTTCCAAAACGGAAAATGTTGTGTACAATGCGTTGGAATTAACAGAATCGGCAAGATGCCCACGGACGTGGCTGGATACCTGAAAAAGCTCTACACTGGGCATTGTTTTAGGCGGTCTTCAGCCACTCTGCTGGTAGACTGTGGAGTAGACATCACATAGTAGATCGAAGTCCACAAAACATTTGGACGATATGTGGACGAGTCTTTACAAAACAAAATGCACATCGTATCCTCCAAAACCAGGCTACCACCTCCAAATCGCAGCAACAAGCAGCAATTGATCTTCAGCCACCTCATGTTGAACATACGCAAGACATAAATAATTCCGGAATGGCAAGAAATCTTTCTATACCAGTTAAAAACCAGTTAGCTTGGGCCATAAATTTAACAAATGCAAGGAACTGTTCTTTTACCATAAATATTGTTAATAACAATAATGAAAATAATATAAATTCGAATTTTGAATAGAATTTTCACTTTGACGTCTATACTGAAATCAAACATTTTTTAACAATGCCAAACGGTATTATTTTCCTCACGCTCCACCTAAGGCAAATCAAACTATATACGACGACATAACTCAAATATCCAAACTCAATAAAATATTTTAATTATAAAAAGCTCTTTGGCATCCCTCGTATCTCTAACTACCAATAGATCATGTGTCGTAGTGCGAAAACGGTTTAACCACATCCACCAAAGTTCACTCTCCAACCAATTGTTATATACGCATTAGTCGTCTGCCAAATTTAGTGCTAAGACATTTTGTGAACCGCGAACCGAATCAACAAACTGAACTGTGGACATTTTACCGAGTAGTAAGTACTTTAAATTGATATATTACCATTAGATATTACTAATTCAAGTATAACATTGTTCAATAGTGTATAAGAAGTTAATAAAGTAATTTTTATTGATGTTTTAATTTTGTTATAGTTTTTAAATAGTTCCACTGAGTTCCGCTGTATATCCATGTATCTCCTTTAGTACCTTTCTTAATGTTTTGTTTAAACCTAGCCTTTGTTCCAATAATTGTGAAATTTTAATAAATAATGTCTTTATTTTCAGGTAGTCAAAGTGAACCTTTAGAATCGACGGCAAAAATAACCAGAAAGAACTATTTATAGATTTAAAAAGTGAAAATTTCGTTAAGTTTTCGTCATCTGCCTGTAATGAACGATGATTGAATTACATTTTGGACAAGTTACACATACAAATCATCATAAATACTTGTATATTTTGGGTAAAAATGCATTTTGTTTTCAATACTCTAAATTTATGACATAAATAATAAAACTAACTAAAAATGTCTAGTAATGTTGTTCAAAAACACGTTAAAAACATCTAAATTAATCTTTAGTAAGCATTAAATACATTATTTAAATCATTTTTTTCCTACGACCACCTATGAAAGTGAGTAAAAAAGCACGGTTAACTTGGCGAGAAAGTGCCTTATATCACACGCGTGTTGAAAAGTACTTTTCAACACATGTGTTGAAAAGTATTTTTCAACATGACATTTAAATAGGTGGTGCCAATTTCATTTGTTTTATTTTCAGCACACTAGATGAAAATATTAGTGTTGAAAGTGAGGGTTTTAAAAGACAGGTTTTTTTGTAAATATTTTTGTGGTCGTAGGAAAAATATTGTACATTGCTCGTGTGAAAGTAATTTTCGCACACTCGTGGGATTATCGCACTCGGCTGTCGCCTCGTGCGACAACATTCCCACTCGTGTGAAAAATGTCACTTTCAACACTACTTGTTATTTAATATACTATATTTCATTGGTATTTTTGTCGTCGTAAATAAGTTGTTTTGCCGTGTGGGTCGCTAGTAGGAAAAACATTGCACCCAACACGTGCGGAAAGTCTCTTTTCCGCGCACGCTAATAGAACTCCGCTTCGCGTTGTTCAGTTAATTGCGGTCGCGGACGGAAAAGTATCACTTTCCGCACTTGTTAGCATATAATGTACTGTTTGTTTGTTTTAACACAATGGGCTCATTGACTGAAACTAAATTTCATGACTTTAATACTGAAATCTTCAATCAGGGTATATTATCTTTAAGATAATAATCTTTTTTTCAAAAAAATTAACAAACTTCACAAAAGAAAAACCGCTAAAAGTATGAAATCATATTTTTACGTATTTATAGCTGTTGTTACTGGTAAACTTAATTTTGTTTAAAGTTAGGTAACTTGTACAACGAACTTCTAAACTTTGAAGTCGGCACAATTTTAAAGAGTAATAGGAATCCTTAAGGGGTTATATAGGTACACTTAGAATTTTCAAAAAATTGATTTTTTTTTTAATTTCATTTTCGTAATGTACATATATTCCAGTACACACACAGAAAATTTCAAGGCAATCCGGCAATTATTTTCGAAGTTACACGCATATTTGTAAAGACGTTTTAGAGCGATTGAACGCTATGTAAAGTGCTTTTGAAACTTTAAACGCGTTTTTCTCAAAACTGTGTTTGTAAAGTCGGTGACGCAAATTTCTCGGAAACGGCTGAACCGATCAGTCTCAAATTTTAACACAAGCTTCTTAAGTATATTTTTTAGTAATTAATCGAAGGTTTTTTCTCACCGATAAATATTTTTTTATATATAAACAATTTAAGGCCAAAATTTTGGTCAAATATCGATTTTTTTTTTTTGAGAAGCCGCCATTTTTATCAAAAAATTTTATTTTGCTTATTCCTTTGATCGATTAGAAGATTATACATTACTTTAACGAAATCCGTTTGGGTTTTTCATTTTCGATGATCCAGTCCAGAGATATCGTGGTCACCGCAAGATGCCTTTTTTGAGAGGAACTCCTGGAGATCAGCTATAGCAGCTTTCAAAATTATTATTTTTACAAATACAAAAACCTTAAAATACAGTTAAAAGTTACCATAATATGTGTATAAATTTTCACATTAATAAATTTAAAAGTCTTCTCAGGAAAAATTCTTGAAAAATCGCTTTTTTTAGGCCTCCTGAGTGTATATAACCCCTTAATGATAAATAGATTAATAAATTGTAGAAAAAGAGTAATATTTTTCTTACTGACCCTAATTGCTAGTTGCCTTTACTTTAAGTAATTTGTAGACAAAATTTCTAAACTTTAAAGTAACTCCTTATTAATTGTTTATGAATTATCATTACGGATCCTTCTACTGTGAAATTGTACCGACTTTAAAGTTTAGAACTTCGGTGTAGAAGTTACCTAACTTTAAACAGAATTAAGTTTACCATTAACCACAGTTACAAATACGCAAAAATATTATTTCATAATTTTCAGTGCTTTTCCTTTTGTGAAGTTGGTTCGTTTAAAAACAAGACGTTGCTTTCTTTTTAAACCTTCAACAACCCAAGCAAACCCAAACAATAGTAATATTATAGACCCTATTTCTTCGAAAATATGAAGTTTTATTACTTTAGGTACGCATACGTGGAAATAGTCGTAAAAGCCGTGATTTTCATTGTAAAGTTTAAGAGTTTGAGGTGTATAAAATAAGGAAACTAAGATAATTCGTTTTAGTCATTCAAAAACATTCGATTTTGATTGGTGTTAAAACTGTACTAGAAGTCCTTATAACAATATCATAAAGCCTAGTCGGTATAATAGTAATTCCGAAAACTTTTGTTACGTTTGTGGTATGTTTACTCTCTTGGATAAGGGAAAAGGAATTTCTCAGAATCTTTGTGAAATATATCAACTCTACTTGGGAGTTCCGGTATGGCATTAAGACATACCAAGACATTTCAGAGGTGGCACGGCGTAACAGATCAAGTGGAATCCTGTCATGCTAGCAGACTATTGTTGGACTTTGAGGAGAGAAGTAAATGTTATTACAGACCGCCTTTTTTATAAATGAAAATCTAAGAGTCAAAAATGTTTTAAATCATAATTAGGTATACTCGCAATATATGTATTTTATGTTAATTTTGTGTTTATGATATACCTTACTGGCCATTTGGTCTTAACCAGTGCCATTAACCTACATACACACACACACACACACACACACACATGATATACCTTATTTATACAAGGACTTCTTCCAAAATCAGTTAAATAGTTTGGGAGATCCGACAATAATTTCACATTGTTGATCAGTGAGTTGCCAAAAAATGCGCTAAATTTTTAATTGTATCTAAACAAAATTGGCCCAATAAAAAACAGTACATAAACATATTACCTTTTATTACCAAATGCGCTAAATTTTTAATTGTATCTAAACAAAATTCACCCAATAAAAAACAGTACATAAACATATTACCTTTTATTACAGAGACTGATGGTTCAGATTCGTAGCTTGAAAGGAGTTTGTTGATATCTTGGTATTTGTTTTTCAAAATCAAGCCCATATTTCCAATGACTACAGACATCAGAAAGTGTAGAAAGAAGAAAACGTAGCTTGAACTAAAGACAAAATTTATTTGATTAAGAACTTTAGGAGCAGTACTCGGTTATCATCCTTACAATTTTGATTTTTTTGCCATTCTTGCTCAGGTTTTATTTATTTTTATAGGAAAAGTCAATGGTTGTCCAAGCGGTGGCGGCTGGTGAAATTTTAAAGTTGTATATCTTTGTTGCTACTTATGGGACTCATGCAAATTTCAGGTTTTTAGTGAGCCTATTAGAAATGTTCTGGTAAAGAAAAAAAATATTTTGTAATTTGCGAGAAATAGTTGAATTTTTGCGGAGCTCCCCCTGGGACAAAAATTAACACGTTTAGTTATTCTATTTATTATTTTTAGCCCACTACACGACGAGGTTATGTGTATCTTTCCACACTCGACTGCTTGACAAAAACTCCGCTTCGCGTCGTTCGGGACAAGGGCAATTGCGTGCGGGAAAGTATAACTTTCCGCACTAGTTAAGATAACTGTTTATAGTCACTAACTGAGCAACAATAACGTTAAAAAACAAAATAGTAGGGGCGATCTCAAGTTTTTAGTTATTGAGGACGAAATATTATTTATTCCAGCTACAGAGAAATTGCAAAACAAGTCTAAAACACAATTTTGACCGTACTTACTTAAATAAAAATACTTGTTTCTGTTCATTCATAAAGGTAAATTTTTCATAACCAAACAAGCAAATAATCATTGTTACAGTACACCCCAACTGTAAGTTAGCATTCTTCAGGATATTTTTCTCTCTGAGCCCGATCGTGTTTAAGTTGTTGATTCCCTCTAAAGCATCTAGCTCTGTAAACAGATTCTCCCAAACGTGTCTTTTAAAGCAAGCTTGGTAGAGTGCAGTGCACCAAATCAAGGTTCCTAAAAGTTCTCCGACAACGGCTACCAGATACACAAGATCGAAATCCTCTACTTCGTAAATGCTGTGAAAAAATAAATAATTCTAAGTCGGTTTAGGACGCCACACATCAAGATGAGTCCAATAAACGAAAGTCTTAAAAAAAAATTTCTCCTAGACTGCTACTTTAAAAAAAAAATCGGCCAAGTGCCCACTTGCACAATTACTGTTCCGTGGCATCGCCACCAAACCTCCCCCCCCCCCCCCCACTTAACTTCAGTAAACCTCGATCGATCGATTATTAATGTTTTTGACGTTCCTATTTATATATTTTAAAGTGTAAAACAATTTCACTCGCATAAATAAAGTAATAATATACTGCTGGGGGAAATGTGGACAAGGGTGAATGTAATTTATGTTTTTACCTATTTCAACAAGACGTTTTACAATATGTGGGTTGGTGGAAAATTTTTCAAAATTGTCAATAACTACTGTATCCAAATTGGAAGCAGAATAAACAAAATTGTCGTTGGGCATCATAAAGTTTCCAAACAAGTCCGAGTTTGCATTTTCATAAGCTTTTAAATTTATTTAATTTGATAGTCTTTTTGAAAAACAAACTTTTCTACTTCTGAATTTTCAGATTCAATGAATTTATTGTCGATGTGGTTTCCCGAGAGACTGATATCTGTGATTTTTAAAAGCAAAACACAGAAGTTTTTTAAATGCTCTTTGGAATTGTATAGGTGATGGGTTTCGGCAATTGCCACTTTGTTGTCTAGTAACACCAAAATGATTTCCCAAGTAATCTTAATTTAATCTAGGAGTAAATAGAAATTTAAATCCTATAGAACTTAAACTGTTCCAAATTTGAAGCAACCCATTTATTGTAACTTTTACGGAATTTATGCATCGGATTAAAGAAATTCATGCATTCGTTCATAAACGATATTTGATAGTCTAACCTTTAAAGGCCCGATTAAACATTTTTGAGGATGATGTTTGTGATGAATTGAATAAATGAAATAAATTATCCATTAGGTAAAAAAAATCAGCTGTATGAATTGCTTCTGCTGGTAAAGCTTTAAAATTAACAAACATCTTCATACCAGTACCTACTGTATTACTCATAACTTGAGTAGCGAATTTTACCTTCATTTTGTCAAAATTGTTTGGAAAAACATGTGAGGCTGATAGTTTAGGGGCTGCTCGAATACTATTTTGTTTGTTTGTGTGAATTTTTTTAAAGCTAAAATATAATCTAATTGTGTGATTTGGCTTTATTCTCCATGTTTATAATAATATATTTTGCAAAGTTTATAATATAGATTTGTCATAAAATCACTGTTTTAAAAAACTACGGCACTGGTAGAACAACTGGCGGCACTGGCCGATACGTTCTTCCAAAGCCCGAGCGCCAGCAATCTACCTGACTATCGAACCTGCTTCTCTGTTACCCTTCTGATTGTTTAGTATTCTTGTGGCAGTACCATTGAAGATCCACTGTGCGTGCACTGGTGGATTAGCTAAGTACAGTGGATAGCCCGCCCACGGCTAGGCGGGTTAGGTGCAGTATAATGGGTGATTTTAATACAAATTTAAGATGGTCCGCATTGGGCATTTTAGAAAGACTTTTACAGCAAATTAGTCACTGGAAATTCGCAAAAATAATTTGTAATTGCTATTATATCAGTTCTAGACAAGACATTTTAAATATGAATTCAAAATGTTTGACCCTAAACTCGGGGTATGCCGGGCTAAAATGCATATTATTTTTGGAAATTTTAACTTATTTAATTCTGTAAAAATGTCTCTAGAATAACCAACGTTAACCCTCTTAAATTATACCTTCATTTGAATATACAGTTCATTTTGTTCTTTATAAAAACGTGCTGAACATCTCTGCTCCACGTATTTAAATAGCTATTCGCAGATTAACAAACCTTGCTCATTTTTGATGGAAGAGATAGGTATAAAAATTAAATTTATCTCATCAGTTTAAACTAGTTCATAACTATTCTAGCTAGGAAGGAAATAAAATGGCAGAAGATAAGGAAAAAATATTAAACTATAATAATTATTTTATTATAAAGTAGTGGACACATTTATTTAAAAACATATTTACATACACACAAAGGAACGATAAAAAATGCGATCGTCACTGAAAGTGCTACAATACACATTCCATATAGGCGAACAACTAAATAATATACAAACAAAAGTGAAACACGTCTATACGCTTCCACAAAATGGCGATTCTTTGTTATCGAGTAGCACCGTCCTGTAAACTCGGAAATTTACTACCACGCATGTTCATTGCATTCTCCAACGAGAAGAAGGGTCAGCTGCAGAACCGAAAGCTGCCAGAATCGTAACCGCATTCGATTCGAAACTTAAGTATCGTTTCAGGTGTGGTGTCGAGTTCGTGACGCTTTAGGTTGAAGGCTGGCAATTCATCGCATGGAAATAAGACGCGTGTGGCGTATGCAGTCAGAAAATGGCAAAAAGACCCGCGGCCGACTGTTTCCCGACTACGGTTGGTTTACTGGGATGGTTCAGCAGTTATAAGGAAATAAACAATTAAATTTTGTATAACAATTGATCGCGCTAGAATTTTTCAATCCTCATAATTTTGGCTCAATCTACACCTAATTCTCAATATTCATGATTTTTTCAGATTTTTCTGAGCGATCCTTTTGGTGATAACGGTGAAAGGCAGCAAGCGTTTTTCCCCAAAAATGTTTAAAACAATGCATAAAAATATACATCATTTATATTGTTGAATTAGTGCTTCTATAAGCTTTCATTTGACAACCTACACGACGCTCCTAAATTTTTTTTCCATGTCCCAATTTACTCCCTTACTTTACGTATTCACGCCACAACACTCTATTTCTGTGTTAAATTTCAAGTTTTCACGTCGAATAGTTTCAGAGAAAATCGCCTGTGGCCGACGGATGGACGGACGGACACCGAAGTGGTTCCATAAGTGTTCCGTTTTGCTAATTTTAGCACGGAACCACAATACATGTACAACGGTATGCTACGCTATGACGTCACTTCGAGGGAAACTCTTAAATTGACTAGGTGCTTACACTCATTGTATATAAGTACAGGCCAGTTTATTGTCGGGTAGTATGTTGAGTTGACGTTTATTAAAGTATTATTGTCATATTTCATTTGCTCAGGTACATACCGTGGTCATACGTAGCATACCGTTGTAAGCGAATCGTGCACGGAATATTATTTTAAAAATTGGCATAAGCATAGGCGCAACTAGGGGGGGGGGCTAGGGGGTATTAGTTAGTATTTTTGCGTAAAAGCCAAAAAATATATTCTAACTGAGATAATTTGCAAAAAATTAAATGAAAGCTTAAATAAACAAAGACTTTTTACATTTTAAATTTACTTTAAAAACATTAGTTCCTGTTTTATCTAAATTTGTTTGGATCAGTGAATTTTTTTATTCAAAGCTTGATTCAGTTATGTTATTAGGATTTAGAATTTTAAAAATAAACCTCAATGTTAGTTTAATGTCTCTATTCAGTTGTTTCAAATCATTGTATCACGGCCTACTATTAAATAATATACCCATTTTTAATTGTAAAATTCGTCAGTTGCTCGAAAAGATATATACCAACAATAATTATATATTTTTGAAAAGCTTATGAAAAAAGCAATCGAATGAAAACAAAATATACAGGGTGACCCACTTAAAAAAGCAACTTTCGTTGTTTTCTTCAAATTCGTCCCTTCTAGAAAAAAATTTACTACGCCACTGGATTCTACGCAAAAAAGTGTATGTTATCCTGAGTTATTATCTGATAAATTAAAAGGCAACTGAGATACAAGGGGTGCTTGAAAATGACACATTTTCAAAATCGCCACGTATCTCAAAAACGAAGGGGGCTATGAAAATTCTGTTTGTAGCATCATACATTTCACGAAAAATTAGCACAGTATTGCGAAAACCGCAGATCTCTAACTTTAAAGATAACCGAGGTACCCTGCAAAAGTGTCGAAAATTGGACACCCTGTACATAAATATACTGGGTAAGTGTTTTTTAGTATTATGTAAATTATCTCGTACTTTTAAATACAGTCTATTTACGTCTTTCCGAACCCTTCTAATAACAGAGTTGGATGTTTATAAAATCAACGCACCGAACTGGTGCGCCTTAGTAATTAATTAGAACATCTAAAATTAAACTAGTTCTAAGTCTTAGAGCTTTTTAGTAAATCACAAAATTTATGTCTTGCCGCATATATACGGTATCGATAAAAAAAGGTTAAATTGAAAATTAAATTTTTCTATTCACAAAATTTATGGTATGTATACCTCCAAACAGTATAGCCTTCCAGACCCATCAATAATAAAACAATCAGAACCAAATATGACGTAAACAATTTCTTTCTAGGAAACCTTTTTTCATGGAAGTTGTAGAGTGGGACGAGACCAAAAAATGAGCAAAAATTTGTTATAAATTGAACGGCCTGGACACTTTTTCGACTATGGTTAAGAATCATTTTAAAAAAATTCTTGTTAGTGCTACTGCAGTAAATCTAACTGTGTCAAATTTTTGTTGTAAGAGACCAGTGTCGTCAATATTTTTTAATTTTACTGAGAGGTAACTATTTTTCTAACACTTGCTAATAGCGTTTTGCTCATTAACGAAACAGGAAAGTATTTTAATTTATTATTATCTACTTTTTAAAATATTACGAAAAGAGTCCTTTTTTGTAAAATAACAAAGTATAATTTTGAAAAACGCTAGAACCCGTCAATGTTATTTTTATTTGTTGTAAATTTTAAGGATTTAAGTATTATACAGGGTTGCACAAAAAATTGGGGCACGCGTCAACTTTAGTTTTTTGAATGGAATACCAAAATTTTTATTCGATATTTGAATTCTACTTAAAATTCTGAGTATTTTTCATGTAACATACCCTATACCGATCTTCAAGTGTTAATGATGGTAATTTGCATGGGATTAATTAATTGGAGAGCAAAATAGGGAAAATTACCTTGGTAATAGAGCACATTATTTTATTTAAACTAGTGTAATTTTAACAAAAGCGACATTTACTGTAAAACAAAAAATTATACCTTTTTCAGATTTCTTAAACCATATCATAAAAGCAAAATGCACTTAAGTGAGAAAGATCGCATAGAAATCCTCATGATATTTGGCTACGGTTGAAGTATGTGAACTTTTTAATAATGTTTATCAAGATCGAACGCCGAATTCAAGGTCTACAGTAAGTAAGATAGTTTCTAAATTTACAGAAACTGAATCTGTTCGCAATAAACCAAAAAGCGGTCGTCCCAAAATTTGTGTAGAGACTAGATTAAATGTTTTAGTGTCCTATCAAGACAATCCCACAACAGCACTCGTCAAGTGAGTCTGATCCAAAATATTAGCCATAAATCTGTACAAAATATTTTTCATCAGAAGAAATATCATCCTTATAAAATTAGCTTTGTCCACGAACTAAGCGAGGATGATTTCGATCGACGCCTTTAATTTTGCGAGACCATGAAAACTATCTGCAATAATGAAGGAAATTTCGCGCGAAATATTTTGTTTTCAGATGAGGCTACATTTTGCCTAAATGGAACAGTCGATAGTCAAAATTACAGGTACTGGTCGACAGAGAATCCTCACTGGATGCAAGACGCCCATATATAGCACCCACAGAAGCTAAACGTATGGGCAGGAATTTTACATAATATCGTATGTAACAAAAGTTTTCATTGTTTTGAAATAATTTATTTTGGAACTTAAAACATTATATTTGTTTAACAGAAAACACAAATCAAATTATACTCAAAGGTCCATTATCTTCAATAGCACGTACCTAATTTAGTTTTAACCTCTCGCACGTTATAATTTCTTTAAAAAGCTGAATCTCAAGTTACCGAACAGATAGGGAAATGATTTAGAAAACAAAATATTGCTAAGGGATCATCCTAAATAATGGTTTTTTATTAGTTTAGTTTTGGTTGTCATCACCCTCCACAGGGCGTTTCAAAAATTAGCAAAAATCATACTTCTTTTTTTACCTTGTTTATTGGGATAAAAATAATTAAAAGCTAAAAACTAATAACAACATTTTTGCCAACAAATGGTTCTATCCAACAGTTAAAACCTCAATACAGTGCTACAAACCGTTTAAAAGATAGTTTGTCTCAAGGTAGAAGTAAATTTTCGGTTCCTCACTTTTTTTGTGGGTGAGTGTATACCTATAGTTCGCCAGATTAAGATTAAATCTCCTTTTTTCTAAGTTTGGAATACTAGAGCAGTTTTAAGCTTAAATTAAAGTCAATATTTCGGTACTTCTATAAAATCCAAAAAAAATTCTGACAATCTCGTAACAATGTTTAAACATTTTTTTGTTTACTTACAGAAAAATATAAGGAATTCCATTTTTACTTTTAAATGAAAGACAGAGTACTTGTTATAGTTTCACAAAATTTATTCAGTTGCCTGACACGTGTTTCGACCCTCTCGGGTCATTTTCAAAGACATAAATGTGTTAAAACGGAGCTACAAAATCGTTTAAGTAGGTAGTGGAATTTAAATGGTATCATAAATTATATTATTGACAAAGGACCTTAATGTTTTTAATAGTGGGATTTTACAGCGTTGTTTGGTTAATGTTTATATTCTTAATTATGGTATTTTGGATATTTATCTAATTACACTGTTTATTATGGTGTATGCATTTGAAGGTACCTATATCTATTTGGTTATTGACTATGTTACATTTGTTTGATTTTGCTTTTTTGATAGCTAATGTTTGGAGTAAATTTAATTTTCTGCTTTTGTTTTGGATAAATAGTGGTTTTATTTTGTTTGATATTGTATGGTTATTTAATATGCAATGATCCGAAATTCCTGTTTTATTTTGTTTTTTTAAGATAGACGTAGAATGTTCTTTGAGTCGGGTTTTGAAGTTTCTACCTGTCTGGCCAATGAAACTATAACAAGTACTCTGTCTTTCATTTAAAAGTAAAAATGTTAATCCAGTTTCACCAAGAATGTAGCAGTACACACATCAACTTTATAAGGAATTCCGGCTATGCCGTTACTGCCTAATGTAAATTAATTATTTCTCGTAATTAATAGGACTTTTTAATTAGTGTGACATATGTTTGTAGCAAGCGTTTAAGTAGTTATGTTATTTATATCAATAAGTAATCAAATATGAAAATAATAAAATGTCAATAATTAAATATGTATAAGTTTTATAATATACGTAATTACGTAAAAAAAATTAACTATGCGGAGAAGCTATTTATTGTTATTATTAAAAGATATTAAGAAAAATTGTAATGGTGAGAAAATCACCTTGCCCAATTTCTTCACATACTTACCTTTGCTGTAAACATTTCTTTTAATTACCAATCTCTTTATAGCTGTAAAACCTTATAAAATATTTAGTTTTATTTTTCTGACCGATACTTGGATATAAATTTATATATATAAGACCAGGAAATATAATATATAAACTTATAAAATATATTTTTATTAAAGCCTGCAACATTTACCATTATTAGAACTGGTCTATTAGACCAACCAAAAACTTTTCCCTAAATTCTTAAAAATCAAAATCCTTATATTTAAAGGTAACCCAATGAAGGCTTACAGGTTTATCTAGGGGGCGGATTCTCTTACGAGGACGTAAAAAGGTCATGATCAATCATAGGCGCGCATAATTTTTTAAAATATAGTAGTTTATGAACTGATAACAACCACATGGTCCATTTACTTGTTCTAACATTTTAAATTACATGAATTGATTAAAAACATTAAGCCGCGTACTGACTTCAACAATTTGTTGCAAACGAACAGTTTTCGCGATGAAATTCTCTAGTCAGTACCGCATGAAACCTTTTCGCGAAAGATTTTGTCGTAAACGACCGCTATCCGTAGCTTGTCGGTACATCAAAGAAATCGAGTGTTCAGGTTGGACGGGATTTAGACCGCATTATTTGTGTTCGCAATTGTTTTGAAATTTTAAATAAAAATTAGTGGCATCGGGACAAGAAGATGGACAAGCCACAAGTTGCAAATTTTTCAGGAGAGCAAATTTTAAGTTTTAAAAAATTCTAAAATAAATATTTTATATTTTTATTTACTAATAACATGTATACATAACGTTTGCTGTCTTATATTTCGATTTTGTGACTGCAAAGAATGAATTATTTTCTATTTTTTTAAATATTTTTTAATTATTTTTCTTGAAGAAATACCAGATTTTTTGGCTTGTCATACTCTTGCCTCAATACAATTTTATCATTAGGTGGTGTGCAAATAAAAACACTATTTTTTTAAACAAAGATTTCATTATGCGAAATTAGCAAAAAACAAAAGTTTAAACAAAAATTTAAAATCCACCTGTGACTGGGAGTTTTTAAAGGGCTCTCTTCAGTTGTTACACTCAGTTCAATCTCCAACGTTTGGCACCGGCGGTTTGTTACTCCCTTTTGTTAGCACCATATTTTTTTATCTTTAATTCCGGCAAATGTCTCTAACAAAGTTCAAATTAAATATCCTTACGCTGGAGAAGTATACAGTTATTTTTAATTGATTTGAATCTACTTCATATTGACAAAATATTGAAAAATTATTTTTTCCCTATGGTGAACCACTGGTGCAAATCTAAATTCATATTTTTACTGTTTCCTGCCTTTTACCTTCTTTTGGTCGAGAGCACAGAATAAAACTACGCAACATTTAAATCGTTTTTAATATATCATCTGTACTGGATGCCTGCTATACTGTTCGAGGCTTTGCACCCACCCCTGCTTTTTAAAAGTCTGTACTAGTTCAAAAGGTTTCTTAACTCTTCAGCCGTCTAACAAGGTCTTGGTTGTCAGGAAACCTGATGGCTTCAACATTAACGTGTTGATGGAGGCAAGACTCGTGTTTAATGGAAATTTTTAATTTCACTAGCGACACACGAGATACCTAGATCGCGATGTAAGTCACTATTACGTATGTACCACGGTGCATTAACTATATATTATGTTCCATACTACATTATTTTGATTGATCAAACATCCGATGAAGCTATAGTGTAGCGAAACGCGTCATGTTATAATATTAAATAACAATGGAAATTTGGCTACAATTGTCCATCATTATGTAGTTGGTTTGGATGCATTTGATGTGGCTCTCCTTGGCACAGCCCCAAAGCTGAATGCCATAGATCCTGACTGGTTTTAAAATCTGGTTGTATATTTTTAAAATCTGACTATATATCATGATTTTACTGTGTACTGATAGCCGAGATTTCCGTCTCAAGAGCCAATACAACTCTAATTCAATCCGTTTGATTCTGATATGTGCCATCCATGTAATCTTCCAATCTGTGGTCTAATTGTAAATCTGGCCGCTAGCTTATTGGAGTTTGCTGGTATCTAGATCTGTTCTGACTGCATAAAGCAGTGTCATCTGTAGTCACAAAGGTCGGTCCCAATATCGACGGAATGTGGGCCCCCTATATTCATTATTTTTTGTCTTTTAAGTTGTTGTAATAGTTAGAAATGGCGGCCCTACCTACATAGATCTATTCTTGTAAGTATAGATCATACACATACATTACTGATGTTATAAAATTATAGCATTATATGATACGTTTGAAACGCCTCTAATTGTTTATTATTTAAAATAATTAAATCGTTGGAAAACTTAGGAAGGTCATAAGAATCGTTTAAAAAAACTACAACGCTTTAAGAGTCATTTGCTTTATTGAATATATACTCGTAATTAAGAACATATAAGACACCATTTATAAAACACGAAAATGCTTACCAATCGTCTAGTGGCAGCGCCAAATATTATGAAAAATTTATTTTTGATAATATGTTTGATCAATGTTTGAGTCGCTTTTGAAAAAAAAAGATTTTTCAATTTTTTATCATTAGTAAACTAGCTTTATTTACCCACCCCCATAACATTGCTATTTAAAATGTTTCATACGTAGCATTGTCACTAGACCATCGTAATGCAAAAAACTACCAACCAGGTGAATTCTTAAACAAACGAATTACATTATGTTATAAATACAGGGTGGCCCACCATTTTCCACCCAAGATTTCACCTTTTTGACATAATGAACAGAAAAACACTCGGACACGTCAATTTTAGTTTTAAGAGGAACATATTATTTTGATATTATTCCCTAACTTTCAACTCTTGAGCAGGGGCGACTATTACCCTTAAAATGTTAAAAATTACGGGATATCGTGTGATACATCGTTTTAAGGGGCATTCAATTATATTTTCAGCGCCATCCTAGTTTTTAAGTTTGGATAAGCAGTTCCCGAGAACTTAAGTTTCATAAAAAAATTATTGTTTGCTTGGGTTTTATTGTAACCGTGGAAGCGACAAAATGCGACTAATTTTCGGATGTTTGAAGGAATTTATTGATACTGTATTTGGAGGCGGTGAAAACAAACAACGGCTTATATTCCAATCAAAATAATGACGCTTTCATGCAAATTCACTACTGTACTTGCAAATATCAATGCCATTGGTTAAATATTTGGATTGCATTTTTTTGAATTGTAATAAAGCATGAGTGTGTATCCTTGATTCGATCTATATTGAGATGTGAACGAAATTTCGGTTCAATTTTAGTTGATCAACAAAAGTTGATCAACTAAATTCGCCTTGTGAGAACGGGGCCTACAGTTTAACATTTTTAATGGGTAAAAGTCAGCTCTGCTTAAGGGGGTGAAATTTAGGGAATGATTTTATCAAAATGATATGTCCCCATTAAAACTAAAATTGACATGTCGGAGTGTTGTTCTGTTTACAACATCTGGGTGGAGAGTTTTCGGTAGCTCACCCTGTATTATTTATATATTGCGTAAAATAAAAATTGCAACATCCAGTAAATAAGTATATAGTTTTTGGGGAATGGTAGGATTGGGTGCTTCGACTGAGGTGATTTATGTATTCTTGTGGTATAGCTTCCCAGGCTAACCGAACCTCATGGCACAGGCGCTGTAGGTTGATGATTGGTTGTGGTAATCGACTTAGACTTCAGCTTATCATGTCCCACACATGTTCAATGGGTGATAGGTCAGGTGACCTTGGGGGCTAAGAAAGGACATTAACGTTAGCTTCCCCTAAGTAGTATCTAGTACTAGCAGCGGTGTGGGGTCTAGCATTATCTTTCTGGAATATTGGGTTTTCCAGCTGTTCCAGTAGTATCCACTTAGCACATTGTTTATGTAATCTTGGGCTGTCATGCTGCGGTCTAGCAACACTAGCGGTGACCTACTTCCTAGATTTATGGCTCTCCAAACCATGACGCCTCTGGTAAGGGCAGTCTCCCGTTTCACACAAAATAGAATTTGAGCCTTTCTCCATGTCTCCTTCCATAAACAAAATTGGGACTCACTGAACACAAGTCGACCCCATTCTTGGCCCTGGCACCATGCAACACGGATCTGTCTGTGCCGATTTGTGAGGGGTAGAATGAGACGTGGACGGTACGAAAATATTCCGTGGGCATTGACTCTCCTGTAATGGATCTCATTGACATCACTCTTCCCGTTGCTGCCATCTACTGCTTTCCAGTAGCTCTGGTAATATTAAAACGGACCCTAAGGGCACTAATTCTTAAGAGCCGTTTTTGACGGTCCGTTGTTCTTCTAATTCGACCTCTGCCCATACGACGTCGATGGAAATATTTCTGTGACCACAGATTCCAATATCGCACAACAGTAATTGCATGCCGATTTACCCTTACTCAAACTCACTCAATTGTCTATAATTCGACGTCTTCAATCAGGATTTTTAACAAGCGTTTTAAAGGCAATTCAAGCAATACAATTGAATTTATTTTAGCAAAATTTCAATACACAGGTCCAAAAAAAATAGTTGCTTATCTTCAAAAGAAATTTAAAATAAGCAAGATGTAAACATTTTGGAACCGAAATTTTATCATTTACTAAACTTGATTAGCTCTTTTAAACTAAAATAGAATTATAAAGATATTTCGATTTTTACAGGGTGTTGCAGTTTTTATGGCAAGGAGTATATATTAGATTATACGTAAAGAAACTGCACACTTTTTCACACAAACACTAATATTAGTGCACAGCAGCAGATTTGCTGTAACATTATTATTAAGTGGATTCTTATAAGAATTTCAGTGAAAATGGTGCCGCTGGTAAAACCTCAAAAAGTGCTAAAACCTTTAAAATATGAACGAAGCTAGCAATACCCACAAGGGTCAGAACTCATTGTTGCCGATTTAAATAAAATTGGGTATACAGGTAGTAATCGGATCGGAATATACGTACTTTTTTTAGCTGCGTTATCCTCTCGAAAGGGGTAGAAATAGACCTTGAAATTCGTCTAATAATCACTTTTTTGACTTTATCTCAAAAACTGGATAGATATGATATCGAAACAAATCAGAAAGAAATATGTTTCTTAAAATTGGTGTTTTTTTTCTCACCATCTTCGGTAACAGTGCAGTGTTCAAAAAAATCGACTTTAGTTTACTAGTCCACAAACTACATGAGAAACTAGAAAAAATATCATTTGAATTTTCTCTGCTGTGATGTAATACAAATGGGAATTTTTTTAAAGTCCCTGATCTAATACATTTGTCAATATCATCCGAATTTGAATCAGAGAAATCCACCGAATTGCATTACTTAGCCCCCCCCCCCCCAAACAAATTAGCCCCCAAATACAAATCCACCCCCAAGACAAAATCCTGGGTGCGCCCATGCCCCAGACCCTCAATGCATTCCGTACATACGGTTGGCCCTTTGTCCGGTTGGTCAATCGGCTGTTTTATGCACTTGATTGTCTGTCAGGCAGTGGCGGTTGATGAAATTTTTGAAGTTGTATATCTCTGTTGCTACTTATGGGACCCATGCCAAGATCAGGTTTTCTAACAGTGAGCTGACTAGGACTATTTGGTAAAGGAAAAAATATGTTGTAATTTGCGAAAAAAAGTTGAATTTTTGAATTAACCCCCGTGAGAAAAAAATTAACACGTTTAGGTATTTTATTTATTACTTTTTCTAAACAAATTTTACAATCATTTTGTAGTCATTTGAATTTTTTTAAACCTAAAATATGATTTAAAAACAAATTCAAATGACTATAACTTTCTACTAACACATTTTTCTCTTAAAATTTAAGAATTGTCAACAATAATAAAATACCTCAGCGTGTTAATTTTTTTCCCAGGACGGCCAATTTAAAAATTGAACTTTTTTTCGCAAATTCCAAAATATTTTTTTTCTTTACCAAAGCATTCCTAGTAGGCTCACTATCAAAACCCCTGAACTTGGCATGGGTCCCGTAACTGGCAACAAAGATATACAACTGTTTAAAATTTCACGGGCCGCGCCTGCTGTCAGGGACAATATATTAAAAACATGAAGGGTGACTATATTTAAGGTTTAATACGTATGTAAGAATGATTTTGATCATAAAAGAAGAAGTAAAATTCTTCATATTTAATTTTTTTACAATAATTCCATTAAAATATAAGTACACATTATGTATATTGTTGTATTTTGTTATTGCACCTTAATACCCACTGCACAGAAAGTTACTGTTTTTCCTTAAATTGCATACCTAATAGCGATTTACTGCTTACAAAATCAAAATTTTTCGGAAAAAAAGTAATTTCCTTATTGAAAAATAAAATATCCAGAATCAAAAATCGTGTTAACCGGTGTTATATTTCTTGATCCAATTTTGAATCAAAAAGTAAAACAATTTTATGACTTTCACTGGTACTGACGCAAAATATACATATCGCCTGCTGAATTCAATATTGGCACAAGTCAAAAAATAGCCAAACGGAAAAATTAATAAAAACGAGGAAGTTGCAATTAAAATAGCGAAACATGTATGTGTTATTATATATTTTTTAGTCAAGTTGTTAGCGCTGTAGATTCATTAAAAAATAATATTTTTAAATAATCCGTTTTCGAAAAAGCTGTTTTTTGAAAAAATTTACTTTTAAATTAGATGTTTTTGAAAAAAAACTATTTGGTTATTTGTTTCCTTTAGAAGCCAAAACGGTCCGGCGCGAATTTTGATAAAATCGCAGTGAGATGTATAATAAATGTTTTCAGACATAATCTAAGAGCATATAAATCAAAAATGCCAAAAAGGTTTTATTTTTATATTACATATCAGTATTGATCTATTATTCATATTTTTGTGATATAATTCATCAAGACTTTACATAGACGCAAATGTTTGTTTTTGTTTATAATTTCTTGTAAAATATGTGGGAATGTTTAATGTTTATGTTAATTATAAAATTCGCTATTGAACTCCTTGTTGTATGATGAATTAGGGGGGGCTAATTTTTAAGAAAAAAATATAAAGCAAAAAACGAAAAATTTGGATGGGGGGTATGTTGATTTCTATTTTAAATTTAATCAGTATTTTTAAAAGTCTGATATGGCCGCAGATCGGAAAAAGCTAACACCATGCTATCACTCACAATCAGGGGATAAATTAATATTAATTTCAATAAACACTTTTATGCCAAATTTCAAGGTCAATTTTTGCCCAACCTGAAAATCAGCAGCTGAAAATAGATATGAGTTCCTTATTTTTTTATGTTTTACCTGTACACCAATTTTTTTAAAAAATCCGTGACAAGTTCTATCCGTTTTCTTACTTATAGTAAGAATTTTTATTTATATTTGTAAAAAATCGACAGAAAAATGCTGGTCTAGTGTTTCTTGCTATCCTTGTTGGGATCATAGAATTGGATCAATACCACGAAATACGTAGCAGTAGAACCAATTAATTCAAACATGGTCGATCTGTTAATTTCATAATAATCCATCGCGGTAAATTTAATTTTGGAATTGTGCACTAAGTAGAGTAGATTCCTGATGCTTTGATATGGATCAGAAAATACCGAGTATTTCAGCTGGATTCTGTAACAGATGTTGAAAATTTCATCCGATTCTACTACTGCTGTATCGCAGCAGAACATGGTGACTCCCAACCATATCTGAAAATAAAAAAGAGGGAGAAGAATCAGCATAAGGAAGAACACAAAATTTGCTTATATTTCGTCGTCGCGTCGCGTCGGCTTAAACACTGGGTCCGTTTAGCAATTTTGTTATTTTCCTGTTATTAGAAAATGCGTTTAGAATTTGGTAAAAAAGCTGGAAATTAAGGCTAGGAATGTCCTAAAAATGGCTTTAAAAATTATATTTTATTCGAAAGTTTCATTGGTTGCTATTACTAAGTAGTGTTGCCGATAATACGTTTTTACATGCTCTGTAGAAGCAGTTTTAAGAACTTTATCTACTCCTATTAAATTATTAATGATTCAACTACTTTTGAACAATTAATAGTATCTATAAACAAACAACATGAGTTATAATAACTCACTGCTATAACTCACTATAATAAATCGGAAAAGATTTACGAACCGAATATCAAGGTGGCTCTGTACAAGCCGATTGGCCGAAAGGAAACAGTCCGTTATTGTTATTGAGGGAAGTAATGTCACTCGAATAATTTTGACGTTTTCAAATTAAGTTAATACCTAATTATTGTAAATTTTGTGCTAAAAAAGATGGTTGTTCAAACTTTACCGTTAATTTTATTAATAAACAAAATGAGTAATTACAACTAAAATTTTTATAGCTTTGTTATAGGTAACTATCAAAATTTGTGAATAAAGTTCTTTCTCTGTACTTGCTTCTTAGTATTTATTGTTATAGTCGTAGATAAAGTACAGTATTCAACTTGCGGTAATGGTCATAACTCACTTGATGAATTGCAGCACTCGCCTGCGGCTCGTGCTGCAAACTTCATCTGCGTGAGTTATGACCTACATTACCGCTCGTTAAATAATATACTATTATATTTAGATTTAAAAGTCGTAAAATAATTGAATTTCTTTTATTCACCTGTCATGGGTTAGGCCAATAAAAGCCATTGTACTTATTCAGAGTTTCATAAATTTTGTTTCATTAGGGTTATATAATTAAGAAAGACGCACAATAACATAGCAACGCAATGGGCATACAAATAATAAGAATAGCACAATCGCTGGTTAACTTAGGCGTATTTTCGTTAAATATGTCGAATTATTGTATCTTTGGCAAATAGCAATTTTTTAAAATACCTACCAACATAAGAATAATGTAGGTAATTCCAAGCATCAAACGAGTAGGAGATATATGTGGAACATGCCCGTCCGGGGGAAATATGATGTATACCAAGGACACACTGAATTGCAAAATTTGCGATGAGCAGTGTAACCCCATCAAAAAAAGCTGAGGTCCAAAAATATCATTAAATTTGTCTACAACTTCGCTCATTGCAGCGTAAAGTTCTTTAATTTTTCTTGTACCTGAAAGAAAAAGAAAATGGCTATTACCATAGACTAAATACTACCTAGACGAACACTGTCGTGCAACGAAAAGTTGGTCTCCCTTGAGACATTTGGTGGGTTAACTGGTTTATGGTTTAAAAGTTTGTTTGTCTACCAATACATAAATATGTATACTATGTATATACATACATGTATATATAATGGTGGACAAACAAACTTTTGAACCATAAACCAGTAAACTCACCAAGTGTCTCAAGGAAGACGGGCTTTTCGGTGTATTTGAGTGTCTGTCTAAATTCTTTATAGTCTCTGCTATACCTACTTTATTTTAATTGAAAATGTTTTTCTTCTATTGTTCCCAATTTAGTCCATTTGCTCCCTTGTCAACTTCATCCGCATATTATATATATTTATATACTGGGTGAGTTATTATATATATATATATATATATATATATATATATATATATATATATATATATATATATATATATATATATATATATAAAGGGATTAAAATATTTTCATGAAATTTTGTTAATAGATGGGGGGACGTATTTAAACATATTTTTGACATTTACCACCTATCTATTTTGAGGGGTGGGGGTTTGGAGTTTTAAATGAGATGATGTATGTTTGTTTATAAATTTCGAATCTACGTAAATAACTACACATTTTTTGATTAGCTTTTTCGGTTACGGAATTATAGTTAACTAAATTTTGACTGAATTTAAAAAATAAATAAATTTTACCCATAAATCAAGTTCACTTATTTCAGAATAATAATTCGTTTCATAGAAATGCGTTATTTTTACTTAAGTCACTTGAGAATTTTGTAACGATTATTTCTCAGCTAGCCTGCTAGGTCCCCGGATTTGACCCCCCTTGACTTTTTCTTATGGGGTTTTACAAAGGACAAAGTGATGACGACTTCATCTACAACTTTAGATGATATAAAAGAGCGAATTCGCTTTGCCTGCCTATTACTGACACCTAAACCCACCGGGTACGAGATTCATTTTGAAAAAGAGTGAGAAAGTGTCTGGAAGTTGAAGGGAATCATTTCGAACAACTTTTCGAGTATAGCAGACGATAAATAAGTTGAAATTAAATGGTAAGTATTTTTTTATTTTATAACGTAATAAATTATAATTCAGTAACCGAAAGAGCAAATTATAAAAAAAAATTGTACACAAAAATTGTAGAGTCGAATTTTATAAATAAAAGTACATCATCCCATTTAAAATTCCAAAGTTACCCCTCTCCCCCCACTCCTCAAGATAGAAGGAAAATGTTAAATGTAAATGTTAAAAATATGTTTAAATATGTCCCCCCGTCTCCCTATTAACTCACCAATATTTCATGAAAATATATTAAACCGTTTTTGAGATATCGCCTTGTAACACTTTAAAAAACTCACCCTGTATAAATAGAATTATTTTTAAAAATGCAAAGATTAATTTCTTGGCTAGTACAATAAAAGAAGACCAAAAAATGAATTAGCACAAAGAACTATATTTTGATTCTAGTTTAGGTGCCCTCCTGCTGTCACGAAAGCTAATGTCATAGTAAATATAAGCCTATACATAACTATGCAATAACACTTATAAATTTCCATGCCCGAAGACAAAGGATTGTTGAAGATTGCATCTCGAACTAATACTTTTTTCCTATATAAGTGTTTTCCTTATTCAAATAGAAGTGTAGCTTTTAACTGCCCTTATATCAGCATATATAGCAAACAGACCGAATTAAAAAATTTAACTTACCTTTCATCAAAGTTAGAGTTGGCTCCGATTCGTAGCTTTCAAGAAGAATATTAATTCCTTCGAATTTGTGTTTTAAAACTAAAGCCATATTTCCTATAATCGCAGCCATCCAAAAGTGCAGAAAGAAGTATATGTAACTTGTGCTAAAAAGTAAATAATAATTGACCGACTCCTCTAACTAATGACTTTTTCACTGAACTTAAATTTCATAATTTTCATACTAATATCTTGAATAAGGGTATGGTGGTAGGTAGCCCACAGAAAAATTTCCACCCAAGTTTCCAGTCGATTTGCTAACTAGTATAACGGGGAATGTTTTCGTTTCCTCTTTGTCTTCATTATCACGTTATTTGATGTTTTTGTCAATTTTGTCGTCTAGTGGGTCCTTCCCTTTAAAAGTCAGCTGATTGCAGGGCAATCCGCGAAATAGGAGGATATTATATTGTCCCGTGATTGCTTGCGCATGACAAGACATTTCATCGTCACAGTCATAGATCCATTTCAGCGTGGTCTTCAATCAAACTAAAGAGTGACAGGCAGAAAGTGTGCGATAGTTGGGAAAATTTTATATTATTAAATGTGGAAAAAACTAAACTTGGCCGTTTATCTCTGCATCACTTGAAACCCAAAAAACGGTTCTGTGATGCCAACTCTCATTCGTAATTTGGCGGGAAATTTAAATTTTCTGGGATTGTCTATAGCCAAAAGTCAGACTATTTGTAAAGATATAGTAAAAAAGTGTTTATGATTTATTTTATTGGCGCACACAGAATTTGGGTTTGTCTGGGAAAAATTTAAGAATTGTCACTTTTTTGTCAATAAAAATACTACCATTAATAAATTTTCTCTTTTCGCCTCTAAAATAGATCTTTTAAATAAATGTTTTGATCTCTAGTTATTTAGTACGTTTTTATTGAGAAATAACTAAAAATTCTTGTTTTAGGGGAATCCCAACTGTCGCGTAGGTGTTTTTCTAATGTTTTTAACCAGTATTTTAAATTTTTCGGATTTATCTATTAAAAGACACTCTAAAGACGTAATTTATTATACAAAACTAAAAGAAAAACTAAAAGGTATAATTATTAAAATTCCAACACAATGTACCTTATTTCTACCAACTTGTACCATAGGTGGCTGTGAAAGGAATAAACAGTTTTTCTATTTGTCAAGTGATGATGCCATTTTAATAAAACTGAGCACACCAGAAGTTTTTTGTTCGAAAATTGTGTGTGCGAGATCTCAAAATTTTATAAAAACTTGACAGGGCTGAGTTACACATCATTTTTAAAGTTTCGAGAAGTGTATTTACTCGATTTTATTGAAAAGGACGATCATTTAAAATTGCCACTAGCAAAAGCAAGTAAGATATTTGATATTCCCGCATTTGTTGTACATCAGCCTTTTGACTCGGCGCTAAGAAAACCGTTTAGTGATTATACCAAGATATTTTTACTTTAAATCAATCGTCGCCTACTCACTTAAACAAGAACACCCTCTTCGCTTCGCCCATAAACCATATTTGCTCATAAGCAAAAACACTTAGAACCAATGCAATAACACAAACCATCTGGAAATTGTTATTCATCATGACATTTTTCTGCCTCATTGCGGCCGTATTTAAGTTCTTAACTCCCTCTAATTCATCCAGTTCTGTGAACATACTCTCCCAAACGTCTCTTTTGAAACAAGCTTGGTACAATGCAGTGGACCAAATGAGCATTCCTAGAAGGTCTCCCACTACGGCTGTCAAGTGTGTCAAGTCAAAACGATCTCCTATTTTATAGATCCTAAAAATAAGGTTATCCGAGTTACAAAAGAAAGAAGAAGAAATTTTTTAAAAAATAAACCTTTTATTTTATAAGCGTGATTATCTAATGTTTTTAAATCCCTTATTGCTAGGACTGATCTGCTGAATCTTCTCCCTATTATGTCACATACGTGTTCTATTGGGACAAAATTAGAAGATCAGGGCGGCCAAGGCAGCACATTAACATTATGTTCTAGATAAGCAATAGTTACACGAGCGATATGTGGCCGTGTAGGTGCATTATCCCTTCTCTTCAGACGCCCACGGTACTCTAGTACTTAGGTTTGAAGTCTACGTGGACCGTCTCAGATAGAAAAAAATTATTAGTTTTGATATAAAAGAATTGTAATACCTACAAACTGAGAGAAACCTTGTGAAAAAGAAATCGCGTAGCTCACAAAACTTACGGAATATCGTATATCTCAAAATTATGAGACCAACAAAAGGAAGTGTATCATATATATCCCAATAATTATGAAAATTCCAAATCTATGATACAATTATTAAATCTGTATCTCAAAAAGTCGAAAAGTATCGCATTTTGCCAGTCTAATATGGAAAATAGTTTACACGCAAAATTTATTTGATTCAAATTTTTCCAAATATGTTTTGTTGGTACCTTGCTTTGCTCACTAAACTTACCTTTCTTGAATTTACCGCCAAACTAGTGGTACATGACAAATGTTAAAATAAATTTTTAGGTTATCGGACATGCCGGACTAGAAAAAGTTTTCCGGATATTCTCGTATAGTTTTCGCATATGTGGCCAACTTTTTGCCGGTTATTGTAATTATCCTTAATTTTAATAATAGTAATATAAAGGAATTGTAATACCTATAAACTAAGAGAAACCTTTTTTAAATTGTAAAAAAGAAATCGCGGAGCTCACAAAACTTACGCCAGTACTTCCATATCGTATACCACACAATTGTGAGCTCCACAAAAGGATGTGTATCATACATCCTGATAAATAAGAAAATTTCAAATCTATGATGCAATTACCAGATCTATATATTAATAAGGAAAAGTATCGCATTTTGCTAGTCGAATAAAGAAAATGGTTTACACGCGAAAACTATACAGGGTGTTTCCGAATAAGTGCGAGAAATTTAAGGAGTTATTCTTGAGAAAATTTTAAACTAAAATGTATATCCGATAATGTTTAGTTTTTAAGGTAGAGGGTTGTTGATTTCTTTTTAGTTTTTTTAATTTATCTTATTTGTTTTTATAGATAATAAGTCAAATTTGGTACACCTAACAATTTTTGCAGTTCCCATAAAACAAATTTATTATTATGTGAAATAATCTACACAGTGATTGTGTGATTTTTTGGGGCGCCACTGACTCAATTTGATCACTTAGTTTTCCATTTTATTGTAAAAATTGTCCCCCGAGTTTTCCTGTAAAAATCGATAGTTTTTCCACAAAATAATGTAGAGTATATATTTCTTCTATTCAACTGGGACTGAGAGAAAGCAATTACAACGTGCTAATAACAGAATCTTGACAACAGTAATAAGATAGTAATAACAGGCATTACAACAAAAGCTGAGAATGGCCATAATGCAAGAATTTGATCTTCGCCTCATTGAACTGCGTATTTGTTGAAATAATCCAAGGACATGTCCTATCCTTTCGCACGATGGCACAATGCGATTCTCAAATATTCAACATCTTCAACGGGATTATCTCCCATAAACCAAATAATTAAGGAAACCCTAGATGCAAAAATCCAAAGGGTTTATTAAAATCTGAAGATCAGGCAGGCCAATGTTGAGTGCCCCCTCGACATATCCAATGATTTGGATATACGTGATGACGTGCATTGATACTAAAATGTGCGAAAGCACCATCATGCATAAACCATAATTCTTGTCTAATATGAAGAGGAACCTCTTCAAGGCCAGGTAACTCTTCCTCAAGAAAGTGACCGTATGACTAACCATTTAATTAATTAATTAAAATTAAACTAGCCGTTTAATGAAAACTGATGTTGAAAATTAGCTTCAAGGGATTTTCTTCAGCCCAAATGTGATTATTATAAAAAAAATTGTATGGATTCCTTTGAAAAGTTTGCCTCATCAGTAAAAAAATACGAGATATAGGGGCCTACACGGAGGCATTTGGGCGATCATTTCAAGTATATGAAGTGACAAAAAACTACACGCGGCAAAAAATCTCGAGGTAAAAGCGCCATCCTACAGAACTTATTTGGAAGCGAAATTGCACGCATTTAATTTTTCTATGGAAAACTGTTGACTTTTAAAGGAAAACTCAGGAAACAAAAAAATTTCACAATAAGATGGAAAACTAACTGAGTGATCAAATTGAGTCAGTTGCACCCCAAAAAAAAAGTTTGAGGGGGTTTGATAGTTGAGTACCACTCTGTTGATTATTTCACATAAAAATAAATTTGTTTTATGGGAGGTGCAAAAATTGTTACGTGTACCAAATTTGACTTAATTATCCATAAAAACAAATAAGATAAATTAAAAAACTGAAGAAAAAAAATATTTCACACCCTTTATCTTCAAAACTAATCATTATCGAATATATGTTTTATAAACCTTTATGCTTAGAATTAGCTGAAGAATAACCCCTTAAAATTTCTGGCATTTATTTGAAAACACCCTATATAATTCAACTTTTTAGGGGTAAAGTAACGTAGCAAATAATGTCAGGCATGAAAAAACCTGCAAAAGTCTTGGCACAGAACTCCTTTTGTAAGATGCTTTTCCTTTAAGACTGCCCGACGCAAAAATTCCACAACACCATATCGAATTTTTGCGGAGGCGATTCTAAACGAACAGTACAAAATAAAATTCTAATTTCTCAAATAAAATTTATGTCTTCTTACGCGTGGACACCGGAATGTCACTAATTTTTCAACAAACAGTCATAACTAGGTTTAAAAAACAGGTTAGTTGTACTAAGAGTTTTGCTCCTTTTAAAACGTTTTTTGCTAGTAGTCTCTAATAAATTAATTTTGCCAGCGACTGGCTCTTTTGCAGATTTTTCCGTCTATTCTAATAAGTAAAATATAGAAATATATACTTCAGAACGGTGTCGACCTCCGCCGCTATCATTACTAAAGCAATCAGGGCCAAATAAGACTTGAACAATTTCGGTCGAGGAAACCTCTTTTCGTGAAAATTGTATAGCGGAATAATGCCGAAAATTGAGCAAAAATAAGTTAAAATCTGAAACGAAAGAATCGTTCTTCTGCTGTAGTTAAGAGGCATTTTTTCAGATAAAACTTTGAGCAACTTTACTGTCAACTTTGGGTAACTTTAAAAATGTTCTATTTCTTGCGTTGAAGTCAACAATTTTTAATTTTTTTAAAAGGTGTTTTGTGTATCCTTTCCACATAGCTTTTTGAAGTAAACAGACAGGGGTGTATTTCATTTATTATTTACCCAATTAGTTAATGTTAGGCACCGACCATCTATATGTCCAATGTTCATTTCTTATTCTGGTGTCATTTGAAAGTAAAAAATTTATAAAAAATGAAATCTTATTCCAATAAAGAATTTTTAATTTAGATGTCTTATTTGCCTAGGTTGTGCAAAATATTGTCTTAAATTTAATTTTATCCCCTTCATGTCACGATCCTTATTAGTAATTAAAAGGTTCCTCATTTACAATAATATATTACAGTAGTAAATTACACAAGATGACATTCATATAATACAATGACGTAATCCTAATTATTTATATAAAAAAGGGCACCTAGCTGAATGAACAGCTGTCTGTGCCAGTAGCAAGTTGGCTTACAAAACAATTAGCTATTATCAGTTTTCCTCCCTTTTTTGATTCTGTTCTTTTTTGTTTTCTATTTCTATGTGCAACCCACCCAATCACAATACAAGGCCAATCCAGTACGTTTCAGTCGCCTAGTTAGAAATATTCTAAATGCTTATTAGAACAAAAAATAAACATTCTACACAGACCTCTAAGTTCTCTATTCCTGATGGCTATCGGCAACATATTATAGATCTTAGGCGCTATATATTTAATATATTTTCAATTTGTTATAACAATGTGATACGCTCACATTTGCCACATAGCCACATTTGCAAGAGAAACTGACTAACATAGTGTTCTAGCTTTCTAAAGGTGATGCAACTTCCTTGAGCTAGTTAGGATCATTTTGCTTTTTATTACGTACATCTCATTCAACTTGTGCGATGCTTTCCTTTTTAAATTAAACATTTAATTTACTTTTAACCTTGTTTTATTATATGTGCACTTTTTTGAGTTTACTTACAGGCCCTATGGCTATTGATAGTTTGACACATTACTGTAAGTGACGCAAAATTAAACCTGTTTATTGGCCCACACCAATGGTGTTAAGGAGTGTACATTTATTTTTGGTATGTATATTGACAGGTCATTAGCATGTGGTATTAATACACTAAAATTAGTAAGCCTCCTTTAAGTAAACTGCCCCGCTACATTAGAGCTACTCGATGGGTTGTTGTCATACATGTTGGCCATTACAATAAGAACTAATATTTGATGGCAGGAATAATTGTTATAAGCTTCATAGGACTTAGGGCTTTAGATATTTTTTTGGCCCGACATAGGAGCCTGACTTGTAATTATTATACAAGCGAAGCCGTTACTGCTAAAGAGCAATAACTATTTTGTTTTAAGTAATTAGATAATTAAAGGGATAGACTAATAAGAGTCCTTACAAATGTTTTCCTAAATATATTTTCATACTTATGGTAACACAATAATGAAAATACTTTATTAATTTCTGTATAGGGTGTTTTAGTGTTAGTTTTGTTAACCATTATCTTTTAGATGTTAGAATACATATGATTCCACCATTTAGACAAAAAATAATGCATTAAAAACTTGCATTGTTTTAGTAAAGAAGAAATAAATTCAAAAACGGTTTTGTATCACCTCCACAATACACTCACAGTAAGATGAAAAAGTGGAAAATAAAATAAAATGTTTTAAAGTAACTCCCTGCATCCCGTACTCAAAATCATTCAACATATTTTTGACTCACTCTCGAATTTCATGTTTCCGTTTCTTCTAGTTCTTAATAGTAATATGACAAATGCAAAGAAAATTTTCGACGTTTTTTGTGTTTAAGTTGAAAAAGAGCACAAGTGCACGAGTGCCTTTTTTGGTTTAAAAAGCATAATTGCAAATATGTCAAAAATTGTAGATATGTTTTCATTGCACGTAATTGTATTTTATGAGAATTTTATGAATTAAAATTTTTAATTTTTGGTATACCCCGTAAGTATTATATTAATTATATTCATTGTCACAATAAATGTCAAAGAAATGGCAAAATCCAGTAACCAGAGCTTCGTTGTCATGTCACGAAAAGACAAATTCTTGATTGCCATAATCATTACCATCAAAAATAAAATAAAGCAAATACAAACATTAGCAATTCTGAACGCCCGCGCCGTTTTTGAAATTTTGTGAAAAATGTCGGGATTTGAAGCAGCAACGCTAGAACAAATTATTCAAAACGTTAACAGCCAGATTCTCCAACGCTAGTCGGGTCTAATTTGACAACCAAAAGTTTTAAACTGACAAATGTACGAATAAGAGAACTAAGTTTTATACTATGAATTTGTTCCTGAGGTTTTCCGCAAGTTTATTAAGAACAGGACAATTTCAGTATGTACTTTCGACAATAATAGAACTAGATTCATTTTAGCAACCCGTTTTAAGATGAAAATCATTTGGAAACAGCAAATCGCTGAAACATCAGAGTAATTCATAAGTTTTTAACGACGACTTATTAACAATGACAGGACAAAACCCTGTAAAATCATAACTGATCAACTATACGATCTTAATTTAAACCAGTACTAAATCTTAAACCTTCTTAGTGAATCTAAACATAAATTTCTTACCCCAAAAGATCAAAAGCTTCAGCTTAGACACAATTTCAAGACGTCCTTGCTAAGAAACAGTACAGTCTGGACAAAAATGTATCATGCTCTCTTTAAAGTTACAAGATTGGGGGAATAACATGCGAAAAAAGATGGATCGTTTTACAAACCAGTAACAACAGCATTGTATCTGGATCAAGCGGGGGCGGTACCAATCATCAAATATAACAACTGTTGTTAGTTAACTACCCGTCACCGATGACACTGACCAGCACCGATATGAAAAACAGTCCTCCAATGAATGTTGCTCAGCTCTGTCGTTATCGTTACATGTCTTTGTGGTACCGTGTCGGTCAGTCAATCAACATTTAAATAATAGAATGTTTTGTCGTGTCTTTGCCTGTTCCTATAGTGTCGCTGTGTGCCTGATGGTATAAATCAGCCTTTAGGATAATGAATTTTAACCTATTGGTAGGGTTCAGTAGAGAACCAAAGAAAAACATAAATAATTCGCGTAGTATAAAGAATGTGTCGCGAAGTCGAACCAATTTCTTGACAAAATGATGCAACTGCAACTGATGCAACAACAATATACAGGGTGTCCGAAAAGTCTTAGTATGGGAAATATCCTTGTCATTAGTAAATATTAGAGACATAAAATTTTAGGTGTACCTATCTTATTGGTTAATAAATCTACTTTTTTATGTAATTTGACTCTTTCAACCCACTTGAGGGTTGACGCTAAGCAGTTGAGGTCAAAAATTTTAAATGAAACCCTATGCCGCATGGTACCTCATTTTTATGATCTTCACAAATAAAATATTCTAGCGCAAATCCGAGCTCCGTATCTTAATTCGATTTTAAGTCGCAAACCTTTAAAAATTAAAAATCTTTAAGAAAATTATAAATTCAATTACTTTATTGCCCTTATTACTTTAAACGTTGTTCAAAGTGACCACCATGAAATTCTCGGCAGGAACTAAATTTTATTACTGCCAAGAAATACATGGTGGTCATTTGTACAACTTTTAAAGTAATAAGAGAAATAAATATATTTAAATTTTTATTTTTTCACGAGTTTTAATTTTTAAAGGCTTGCCATTTTTAAACGAATTTTAAGACGATTAAGATACCTCGGGTTTGTGGTAAAATGTTTCTTTTCTGAAGACCTCTAAAATGAGGTACCACACGGTATAGGGTTGCATTTAACACATTTTGACCTCAACTCCCTAGCGTCTACCCTCAAGGGGGTTGAAAAGGTGAAATAACATATTTATAAAAGTAGATATTTTAACCAATAGGATACACCTAAAAGTTGATGTCTAGAACACCGTGTATCGTAGCTGTATTATTATATTTACATTAAAAGTGGCTGTGTTTGGATTTCACTACATTTTACTTTGTCGAGCAGCACTTGGTCTCTTTTCACAGTTGGAATACTCTTATTTAGGAAGGTTAAAATGAAACTCTCAAAGGATATACTTAAAATCTGTTTATTGCAAGCAAACCTAAGCAACGTACAAATTATTTTTGGTATAACAAAAATTTCAGAATGTAAAAACGGAAGACTAATAGAAATGGATGATTTACTAGATGTGTATATAAAAAATTATGGTAAAAAGTTGTATAATATAATCATTTTAATAAATAAAAGTGCGACAAATCAAAATGTACATATATCTATATAAAATCTGATATTTTATATACTTACAACGGCACAAAAGTAATTAAATTAAAATATCTGATGATCAGTCGTTCTTAGTACATGTCTAGTCTTAGTACATGATATTGAGTATAGCAATACAATAGGATACTTGTGATAAAACTTATCTGTCATCTGTCAATTTCCTGAATTTTCTCATTGTCTGAACTCTAGTATTGTCAACAGGCAACATGAAAAGCCTTGCTCCACTGACGCTTGTCTTATCAGCACACCGGTAAAGTTTTAATCATGAATGAATCGCCAGAAAGACTTTACTGGCTAGCCGATAAGACCGCGCTATTACTCGCCAATGGACCAGGGCCGTATTCAGCGTTCATTACTATATATTTGTGTTCCTTTCACATTTCGGTTACTAAGATACTGGCTACAAAAAACCAATGACTCGCCGGTAAAGGCACATAATAAAGAAATGAAAATTTTTGGTTAGGAATTTTTTAAAGTTGAGAAAATGATGATTTAGGGAAAATGTTAATTCATCCTTTTGTTTAAACCATTTTAGTTTAAACAATATCCGGCCGGGTTGCCGCCCAGCAACCTGAATTTTCATAAGTACAATGTATTAAACAAGATTTATGTAAAAAAAATTCAGGGGAATAATTTTTGGAACTCGTGCTCCAATACGTGCTGGACTAATTGGTAATTCCTGATAAAAACAACTCTTTATTAATAACAATAAGGCTTAAAATGCATAAGCTCGTGGAAGTTCCAATATTCTTCTTAATGATATGAGGCAATCTATGTAATATTTACAACTATTCAACAGCAATCTACGTAATAAACTAGAAACACACTCATTATTGTATTGATATTTCACTTTATTGTAAAGGTAAAACTCTAATTTATTGAATTGCATATTTCAATTTATCCACGCACAAAGTTGGACGGCCAGGCAAGCAAAAATCTCAAACACAAAACACTGTAATTTTGGAAACTAAACTGATATATGTATATGTACAGCCTTGCTCAAAAAGAGGTACTTCGGCTGGTATTTAGCATGTAGAGCAAAATTATTTTGACCAGAAATGTACAGGGTGTTCCACTATAAATGGACCCTCCTTTAACTTTTGTATCTGATGTTATAGAAAAAAACATTAAATGCATAAGTTGTAGGATACAATGTAACTTTTTTATGAAACACCCCATAGTGGAACACCCTGTACATACATAAACCAAAACATTAACATAATATTTTGCAGACATAAACAGTTATTAGAGTAAATATAAAACACGATTAAAAAGAGAGACGTATTCGGTTTAATAAAAAATATATATAAATAAAAACGAACATACCAAACAAACTAAATTATTAAAATCTAGTATCTCACATTTAGAGAAAGCGTACTGAGTTCTTTAAGTCAGACAACAGTCGGTAATTCGAAATAACAATTTAATAAAATAAATTCTAGCATTCCCAGTATCTTAAAAATATTTCGAATATTCTGGTTAACTAAATACAACGTCAAAAAACATCATTTAACACATTAAAATTTTTTATAGAAAAAACTTCATAAGCTTTTGTTAATCTTTTCCCTACTTTTACTAAAATACTTGTCATCAATATGATCCTTCATATAGACGCTGTAGATCTGCACGTCCCCATGTATATAAATTGTATTGATATCATCCACGGGTGTTCTAAACAGAAATTCGCCAGCAAGGGTTCCATCCACCCATACGGCAAAATGATCAACATTTCTTCGTATGGCGAGGTTGAAATTTTGACCTGGTGTAAACTGGAAGCCCGGTGATCGCTCCTCGTCGCCCCATTCGCCGTTCGTCCACGAGTTGCGGATAAAGAGATGTTTTCCGTAGGAAGTATCTAGAGAAAAAGTTTAGTAAATTGGTATATCTTTTTTTAATGGATTAATCCAGATTTTTTGACAAAAATCGTACAGCTAATAATTCACACTGCAAACGCATCGTAATGGATTTTTTAGGGAACTAGCACTTAGACTGTGGAGGTTGATTTTTTTATCTACGGGTGCCCTACACAGATTACATTAATTGAAAAAGCTATTTACTTACAAAATCTTGGATTTAAATGGAGGGGAATTATCGGATGAGGCCAGATATTAACACCCTGCTGTAGATTAATATAGAATGCAGATGGTAAAATTTTAACTCTTCCGCATATCTGAAGCTGCCATCCTTGTTTGAAGCCGTTTGGTAAACTTGCAGTTACAGGTATCGCCTGAAAAATAAAATATTTATGTTAAAAAAATATTATATTCAATATTCCAAATAAATTAAAAAGCGGCCGATAATGGGAACAATTATTTTTATAAAAGAAGTACAGAAATAAAGTAACTTAATTCAGGATTATACGAACTATTATAAAAACACAAAAAAAACGTGGTAATTTTATTTAATGCAATTTTTTTTTCAAATGTTGAAATAGTTATTTGTAAGGCTGTCCTGCTGTCCACCGTGAGTGACGCTTCAATGGCATTACATCGCGGGTAATTTCGCCCCAACAGCAATTCAGTTTAGCTTGGCCATCGTGTGTTGTTGATTCTATTTTTCTATGCGTACGCTGTGAATTTGATAATTCGTAATATGTCAAAAGTGTGCAGTAATACGCGACTGTCTGCGCACAGTGTTAGAAGGTTTATATGGGAATTTCCTGATTGAGAATATAATGGGTCGCCAATAATATGTGTGCGTTTTCAGCGAAGCTTATTGGCCTTTAAGAAATCGTTATGTATAAGTAAACAGTCATATCAATTAAAAAAAGGGCCAACGCCATTATAGCCATTTTTTTTTATTTTCTTATTATGCTGTGTTAGGGTAATTTGCCGTTATTTACCTTAAATTAAGAATCATGCTGTCAGTTTGTGTGATAAGTGCAGACTTTAAATAATGAAACAGGTATTTGTGTTAGAGAAAAATTTCGCAGAATAATATGAAAAAATCCAGATTTTGCCAGACTAAGGCATATTTATAGTAACAGTGCTAAAATGTTTTTCGAAATATTTCGTGCACTTGGAAACAAAAATGCCGTCAAAAAATGTTCTACTTCGTACACTGACATTAATGAAAAAATGTCGACTTTTTGAGTTATAAAAAAAGCATTTTCGGTGCTTGAATATTATTTTTATTGTTATTAATTATTTCATATTTTATGCACGTTCTCTAATTTTTCATTCTTTTACACGCCACTGCAACCGTGGAGCCTTAAACGTTCACATAACTCTAAATACCATACAAATAGTTTTGTGGTCAGATTTTTTTTATGTAAAACATCCCACGTAGACTTCAGGCCTAAGTACTAACGTACCGTGGGTGTCTGAAGAGAAGGGAAATGTAGTCCATTGACACGGGATTTGAAGGATTGGAGGTTGGGACGGGAAGGGAAAACATCTGCAGGCAATTTGTTCCATAATCTGGAGACCCTAGGTATGAATGAGCGAGAGAAGTGGTCTGTTCTGGGCTTTTGTAGCTGGACATTAAAGGGATGCATACGTATCGCGCCTCTTGTTGTTCTGTTAGGGACATTCAAGGGGGGAATAATATCGGCTAGTTCTTCAGAGCAAAATCCGTGGAAGTAGCGGTAGAAAAGGGATAAATCCCCTACAGCGCGGCGATGAGCGAGAGAAGGGAGTTTTCTCGTGAGGGCTGGGTCATTGATAAGTCGAATGGCTCTCTTTTGGACAGAATCAAGGATCTTAAGTGTCGAAGGTGATGCCGCTCCCCAGATGTGGGCGCAGTACTCTAGGTTAGGACTTATTTGGAAAACATAGAGAGTGTATCAGATCCTATCAGTATTAAAATACATACATATCACCTACTAAATATTAAAGAAGAAAGTGTGTGTATTTACTGTATTTAGAGCATGCGGAATAAGTAAAAATCGATACAACAGAAATTCCATTTCAGCATCTTTTATGGAAAAGTTTTTAATTAATAAGAAATAGCTGAAATATTTTATAATGAAACGAGCTCGTTACGATCGCTGCGCTCGCTCGCTGTATGAGATATAAACTACGGAGTCGAGGTTGCACTAAAATTAATACACATTTTTCGTCTAGGAATCTTTTATTTGCAGGACGTGTTAGATTATTTATTTATCTACAATATTCAACTTCCCTCATCTCTACCCTATAGAGAACTACTTTGAAAAATATGCATTCCTTAATATTATAGTATAACATCACATGGCTACTTAACTAATATATACATACACTACTACATATATGTTTACATACGGCACATATTACGACCCCTAGTTAGGGAAGTCCAGCATGGCAAGGCGACCGGGGTGCGACCGGGGCTGGTGGAAGCCATTGGTAGCCCTAATGACGCGTAAATGGGGAGGAGAGGACCCTTACCGCGTTGCTTACAGGGTCAATGAAAGATTATTTGCTAAAGAAAAGCTTGAAGAGCGTTGGTGCGTGTTTCCTAATTATACAGTTTACACATTAGTGATCGCTGGCTATAGAGAACTTATGGGATGGCAAGTCAACAAGAGAATACGATCCGACCACCCAGAAAAACTTTAAAATTCTGATGAACTCTTTTAAGCTATCCAACTCGTCTGGAATGCATTCTATATATATATATATATATATATATATATATATATATATATATATATATATATATATATATATATATATATATATCAAGAACCTCCATGAGGGAGAGGTGTTTAGCAGACATTTTTGGTAGAATTACATTTTTAAGATTTTTGTATCCAACAAGAAAATATATAAGATAATAAATATGTAAGATTAGTAAGATATACACAGTGGCGGTTTTTGTGTTGGATCAATTGTGCAATGAACACCCTAAAAATCTACGCAAAATATGGTTTTCTATACCTTATAAGTATACTATTATACTATTACACATCAACCATTATTTGTTTTAATTTTTTTATTATAATTTCAAATTTTACTTTTACTTTTACTACTGTATAATAGATTTTTGTATTTTTATAACGGTCAAACTCTTTTCTTTCACCTTCTAACATTAACATTAATACGAGCTCTAGCGCGTTCAGTATCAGAACTGAACACCAAGAGTATCGGCAAAGACCGTGTGTTGGAGAAAGGGGAGTCCGGCGCGTGAGGTAAAACATCGTCGTATCAAAATGATGCAAATTTTAGCGTTCTGGCGTGCACTGCACAATGCCTGAATCATATCAGTAGTCAGTCGATAGAATAGTGATATATGCGGGAGCCCAGACGGCTAGTAGTGGTAGTATGATATTTTCGAGGTTATTTTGATTAAAATGCAGTACCAAATTTTAAACTTTAATCGCGTAATTGAAAATAAATAAGCTAAAAACTAAAAACTAAAAATTATACTCGAACAGCAAAGTGAAAGACACAATATACAAATAGACGGCGAAATACTGAAACAGGTAGATACCTTTACATATGTAGGAATAATATACAAAGAAGGAACACAAAAGATGAGATAAATTAGAGAATAGCAGAAACTGGGAGACTATATAATAGCATAAAGAGTAATTTTTTAAGTAGGAAAGAAATACCAAAACAAATAAAAATGGAAATAGTTAAACGAATTTTAAAATCGACACTCGCATAACACAAAAACAGAAAAGCAGAACAAGTACGGAAATAAGATTCCTGAGAAAAATAGAGAAAAAGACAAGAAAAAATAAAATTAGAAATCAGGTATTCCGAGAAAACCCAAACATTGTCCCTGTCAAAACAACGATAGAAGAAGGAGAACTAAGATGGCTAGCAAAGGAAATGGGAAAAAAGAAGAGAGGTAGACCGAGAAGAATGTGGAAAGAAGAAGTGCGTACAGCGGTTGAGAAAAGAGGAACAAGATGGGACGACATAAAATTTCTAGCAAATGAAAAAATGGAGAACAATATGAAAGAAAATACCAGAAAACTCAATTCCAGCATAACTCGACACCGAAAGATACAAGGGTTACCAGGATTAAGTAAGTAAGTGAGAAGAAAATCTCTAATCCACATTTTTCAGGAAAAGCTTACAATTAGACAAAATCTTACACTACAGGCAGCAATCTGGGCAGTTTGTTCCATGATTTTACTGAATAGTGAACATACATAGACTTTTTTATTCACGCAAGTCATTCAAAACCAAAAATATTTTGAGGAAAATTAAATTAGGTACTAGGATAATTTACCTAAAGAAAAAATTTTACTTTTCGCTATAATTTATTGCTGTTGAATTTTTTTTATTACGATTTCCAAACTGTGAGCTCAAAATTTAATTTACGAAAAACTGTATTTTCGAAACTCGTATGTATCTGTCAAAAAATTGGATTTTCGAAAACATGAACTGTTAATAATAATTATTTTCGGAGATCAACTTGGTACGTGAAATATTAAGTTCGGCACGACCAAAAGGATTTGTATCTGTAACTTGAAAACTACTGAAAATTATTTATATTATTTTACCATTACACATTTTCCAAACGTCTGCCATACTTTTTTCCGCGTTCGGTGGATATACAGCATTAACATTTTATTAGGCGTTCTCTACTGGTAAAAAAAGCAATAGACACAAAACCAGGTATAATTTTCCAAAGCAAAAATTTACGTAACTGCATAGAAGTATATATTAACTTTTCCCTGAAGCGCTCCCACAGGAACACCAACAACTGAGTGTCTAACACTGCGGCACTAGTAATAGCTATTAAAGTTTTTAAACTTTGCTGAAACCGATTTTATTGGCGTTATAAACTTCAAAAGCTTTATCCGTATCTTGCACCAACTTTGGGAGATCATATATATTCAGAAAGTTTTGAACTTTTTTACTGTTGCCAATATCTATGAAACTGGTCTTTTTAATCTTGGTGAAATAATTAAGTTATTTTATGGAAGTTTATAAGAAAACTTTAAAAATGTAATTAGGTATATTATATTGTGCTGGCATCTTTGTAAGTCCCGATTCAACGGAGGATAAAATTACCCTACTGCGGAACGCCAAGGAGCGTAATATTTTTAACGGTCTGTATGTTTGTGCCCTTCTACAGTCTGAAATCCCTAGATTAAACAAAATCTCGTAAAAAATTCCATTCATTACAAATGCCTTAAAGATTAATATATTCGTGATAAATCCTGCCTCAAAGTAACATGCCATTTTGCCAAAGTTTTCAAAATATCCGCAAAAGATCCGAAACATGAATATCCGAAGCTTGAACAAAAGTCCGCAAATCGGACTTTTATCCACCAATTAACAACACTGGTGCTACAACTTCTGTCTTAGACTATTCTAAGCCCAACTAATGCTCTCACTCGCATTCACTTGCACGGGTAATGCCCTCACGCTCGCACTAACGACTGACCTTTTACTATGTCTGGGGGAAGGTTAGACCCTTCGGATAGGTGTGGCTGCTCGGATATTATCGTTAAATAGTCGCCCGAATAACATATATAAAATTCAGATTTACTACTATAACGTAAATACCATGCACGAATATTTATAGAGCTTTAAAGCGTCTGGCGAAGTTTTAACCCGTGAAAAACGTCTGGCAATTTTAATATGAGTTTATAATACTGCCCTGTTGGACATATTAAAAAATCAGATTTGTTATTTTAACGTTTTACTCTTACATTTCTATATATCTTTAGGACCTGTTAGCTGCTAAAGCACTCCTGACTCAAGTTTCATAGCATGCAAACGTTCTTACCTACTATAGTGTAAACCTACAGAAAAAATCTTAGGCTTGATACTATTATAAGTAACTTTTCCGTTAACATTTTGTTCTAAAATGGAAATTAAGGGTCCTGTCCTCTTTGGACAATTGTGGATTTTTACATTTTTTTAGCCACTCTGTATATGCTATCTCAAGTTTCAATCTGTTAATGGTATTTACTCAGAAAACAGATTCAGAGAACAGATTCTATTCATAGAGAACTTTTTTAAACACACTGTATAATACATAACAATAAAATATTACCAGCTGTTGATCTGCAACTTTAGTTCCTTCGGAACCATCTCCCATGGGAACTGTGAATATGTTCTCCATCGACGTTGCAGGATAAGAATCCATTTGTTGTGTTTTTACATTTTCAATGTCAACCAATCCATCAACTGAAAATTTCCAAGAAGACGTTATTGTGTCATTATTCTAATGCCTATGATTTTGTCGAATAAACATTTGCTTTTAAGACGGCATTTTCCATGTGGCGTCCATGTTGGACAACTTCATTTCATTTTAACATGGTTTTTCGGCTTTAAAATTTTTAACAATAAACATTATGAGTATATAAAATATAGATTCATATCCTGCAAGCAATTTTCAGTTTACTATTTGAAGTTTCAACGTGTATAATGATTTTATTCAGAAGATTAATACTTTAATTGGCCAGCCCTCAAAGGGCTTGGGCCACTTTTGCCAGCATAAATCAAATGAGAGCAAATGGCTGCTTTTAAAATTGTAATAAATTATACCGAGAAGTAAAACATTTTTTAGGTAAATTATCCTAGCAATTTTCTTCAACAGAATATTTTAGAGTTTGTAATGTCTTTCTTAAACATTACTATGCAATAAAAAAATACATGCATATACTTATTGTGCAAGCAGCTGCGAGTTCCTGCTAAAAAAGTTGACTAAAGGTTGTTGCTCACTTATCAACGTATCGCCTCGCTTCCATATCCTCGGTAACGCCTGTACATCGGATGAGGCGATTCGTTGCCGACCCGTTACTTATAGGTGAGCGAACTTGTTAAAAACTTCATAAGAGACATCGCGGTGCGGAGCTGATAATGACAAAATAAATATGAACTCTAATAGGTCATTTCCGGGGTTATTGAGGTCAGAGAACCTAATTCTGTATAACAGATGTTACAAATATTATAGATGCGGGGGTGAGAGCTGAAAATCTTTTTCCAAAAACGTGGAATAATATGTCATTTTCAGGATTACGGATGTCCAAAAATCTAATTTTGTCTAACGTGTTAAAGAATATTAAAGACGCTGGGGTGGGAGGGGTTAAACGGTTTTTTGAATGCTTTAGACTTAGAGTATATTGTTTTTTAAATTATTTTGGTCAATAATTGATGTTCAGTCAAATAGGTATTATTATTTACATCTTAGAGCAATCAGTTATTCCCGAGATATTTAAAACCCGCCAAAAGATATGGTTCCTCGCCTACTTCTTTTAGTTAGTCGACAGAAAAATATCATCAAGTACAAAAAACGTTCAAAGTATACTCATTTGACCTTGCTGCGTGAGATCTCAGAGAGAAATACTGAAGATGACTCTGAAGAATCGGGCTGGATAGCGTCTTCCATGGCAGCGCGCACTATACTGACAGAAAGATTGATGTGATCAGGGCTGCCAACTGACCTTTACTGATTTACTCTCAAAACTTTCCTGGATTACTCACAATTACTCACAACTTCAACATACATATCAATATCAAGACACCCTTTTTTTTGTATAAACCGTAAAACACCGTAGGTATATTTGTTAATACTAATAAGTGGCAACTGATGGCGCTTTTGTATTTACTTTACTACTGTGCAATGTTGCTAAACATCAAAAGCTGGTGTTGCGTGTTGCTAGGGTTGCCAACTCGGAAGAAAGCTAAAGTAGGAGCGCTTTCACCATTTTGAAAGGAATATGTTTGTGTAAAGCACACAAGATACAGGAGGGGAATACCCGAGACGCTGCGACACCTAGTGTTGCAAGTTGCAGTATCAAACAGACGAATCACTAGCTACCTTACTTATCCTCTTATATTTTTATATTGGCTAAGCAAGAGAGGTCGCTAAAAGCAGTGCAAATCTAAAAACTGCAAAATTGTAATTACTGCTAGAGCGCCTAAAATTATGCCTAAATTTAGATTTTTAAAATTAAATTTTTAATAAATTATCAGATTAGAAATCTGCATAACTACCAAGAATATACTACGTGAATATACGTTGATCTCTCGATTCCTCACAATTTACTCACAATTGCCACTTACTCACAAAATTTCTCACAGACCAGGAAATTACTCACAAATGTGAGGAATTACTCACAAATTGGCAGCCCTGGATGTGATCCTAATAAAGTAATAGTTATTTGGTATGCTCACATACATAGGTATAATAATATACAATAAAATTAAACTTGGTAGCAAATCATCAAAAGTAACGTACTGTAAAACACAGTTATCTAACTATTTAAAACCACAAAACCATTAGATAAGCTGTAAAAGCGATTAGTTATTAAATATTCCCATTTTTAGCAAACAATCCATGCAAGCGTTTCTTTTTTGTTAGAGTATATTATTGTGACCGAATTAAAATCACGCTGTTATAAAAGCTTTTTAAAAGTTACTATTACTTAAACCATATCTCACTGGCCAATGGAAATTTTGTCAAACCAGCCAATGTGTACCTAAGTGTAATTTCCTTATAAATAAATTATGTTATTTCGCTTTGTGAAATCTTTAGAAGCATTACATCATATTAATAAAAAATACCAAACATTAACACTATTGTTGTCTAACCTGATGGATAAGCCTTAATTTTTTTAAAAATTTCAACTTCTTCCACTTCAATGCCTTCAACTGAAACAATAATAAAACTACTATAGAAACACTAAGGGCCAGATTCACTATTGCTTAGACCGTTCTAATTTGACAAAAAGTGGTTTAAATTGGCGAGTGCGGAAATTAGATAAAACTAAGTTTTTTACTAAGAATTTTTCTCATTTTTTTTTTTTCAAATATGTATCATGCCCTATTAAACTAAATTCTAATAAGTTCATGGAAGTTTATTGGCTTTTTCAGGATTTTTGAAGGGTAAATGCAATTCCGTTTTTTTTTGTCTCTTCAGCCCTGTGTACTTGTCGTTCACCATGCCTATTAAGTTGTATCTGTTTACATCAAAGTGATCTTGACAGCAGTATATTTAATTCACCACTTCTTTCTCAAACAGAAAAATTAAGAAAGTTGATATCTATTTGTCAGGACTAGTGACTGTCATATTTTATACGTAGGAAAAATACACTATTTAAATGGGCTAGTTTTTTATAATCATTTTTAAATATTATATTATTAATCGTCACTAGTGGCACTAAACAACTCTTTTTACTGTTTCTAGGACAACCCACACGATCGCGGCTCGGATTGTGCCGCATTTCGTCACTCGAATCGAGATTGGCCCATGCCCGTCTATATACACGGTATTCGATATGTGCAGCCATATTCCACCTGTTGACGCTGTTCCGGCTGCAAGAATTAGATGGGGAATATGTTTCTTCGTCGCGTACATGTAAATGTATGGTCATTTATATACCCATCTCCTTTCAGTTCAGCGATTGTCTGTGTCCGCGAGGTGTTTTCTGAATTAGGGAGCTTTTAAATTAAGATTTTTTGACTATGATTGTTATTAATTAATTCAAATATGTACCGCCATTAAACTCTCACCTTATATTGAGTATAACTCAGAAAATACAGATTTTGTTACTGACCTAGTATCCTATTAATTTTTTCCAGCGGTATTCTATACACATAGGCACAAACATGTCGTCCATCCAGAGCTACATAGAACTCCCGCTCTGCAGCGACAATTTGAATTTCAAAAGACTTATTTCTATGTAGGTTAAATTTTTCTATTGACGTTGTTTCTTCGTCTCCCCATGAGTTATTAATACGGGAATTTCTCACAATATACCTGAAATTAATTTATTACTTTAGTACGTACATATTAGGGTGGGCCAAAAGTCCCTAGGTGATTTTAAATGTAAATATCCCTATTGTTTTTAAACACTTTTTACTCTTAAAGAAAAAAACTCAACAATTTATGGAAATTTATTAATTTACACTATACGTGAAAAATAACGTCACATAAATGTCTGCCATTTGCAGCTTCACAAAGAACCGCCCATCCCAGGGTATTTTCCATTACAGCTCTAAGCGTTTGTCGCGGTTTGGTCCGTATTTTAGCTCGGATGTTATCCTGTAACTGTTGCATAGGTTGAGGCTTATTTCTGAACACTTGTCCCTTTAAATACCTCGCGTATGTAATTTTTTACGTATAGTGCAAATTTCCATAAATTGTTGATTTCTTTCTGTAAAAATTAAATGAAAAGTATTTACAAACAATATCTACATTTAAAATCACCTAGGGACTGTTGGCCCACCTTGTACCCGGTGGCGGATTAACCCTATGGCAAACTAGGCAAGTGCCTAGGGCCCCGATTTGGCTGGGGGCCCCTAAATGATCCCCGAACCCGAACCTTGGAGTTTATTTACACCGGCCGGCATTATTCACTGAATTTCATTTACAGCGACACTAGACTATAATATAATAATTTTTACAAATACAAATCGTATACCTGAATCTAGAAAATTGTTGCAATCTGGCAATGCAGCTTAGCTTACTGGTTAGAGCGCGAAAGCCAGAAAAGTTATTCTTTAAAAAAATTAAGTGTTCCTCTGTTTTGCTATCTATACGTTTTATACGTTTATTTGTCTTCGTTATGTCTTTATATATATATATATATATATATATATATATATATATATATATATATATATATATATATATATATATATATATATATATATATATCATTTGATACGTACGTAATGTAAGATCAAAGGTAAAAGGTAAACGTGAATGAAAAATAGAACTGTCATGTCCCGACGTTTTTATTTTTAATAAAATTACATAAAATGATAATCACGGCAGAGCAAAAAGCATTTATGATTAAAAGTTACTTTAGAGATGGTAAAAGGGTTGATGGCCATTGAGTTGATTCAACACGGGACGCTATTCAGGATTTATAAACAGACTTTCCACACAGTCAGTTATTTCGACCAGTTTCGCCAAACTGTGACTAGAGCTGCCGCTTTGTTTAGACAGGAAATGTGAATGGAAAGGAAGGCAGTGGGAGACCCAAAGTTCGCACTGCACAAAAAGTAGAAGAATTGAGGCAAATTGTTAATGAACAACCACCAACCCCTATTCGGCGTTTAAGCCAGCAAGAAAATGTATCCTACGGAAACTGCAATACAATCCTGAAATATGGCCTGCATATGCATGCTTAGCATCTAAGCTCAGTCCAAGAATTATTACCAAACGACAAGCCGCAGCGAATGTAATTTTCAGAGTGGTTTATGGATAATTTTCATTATAATGAAATCGTATTTGAAAAACCTTTCTTACTGACGAGGCATGGTTTTACCTCCCTGGTTATGTAAATTCTCAACAAACGAGAATATGGAATTTTGAAAATCCACATTTCTTTATAGAGAAGCCTCTGCATTCGCAGACAGTTGGTATGTGGGCGGCCATATCGAAAAGAAGGTTAATTGAACTGATTTCTTTTTAAGGGAATCTCAATTCGGCGCGATACCGTAATGAACTTTCAGAAAACTTTGTAGAGGCATTAGACGATGAAGAGATGCTACAAGGCTACTTACAGCAGGACGGCGCACCTATTCATGTAACTCTTAATAAGTAATTTAAATTTTTTGGAATAATTTTTCGAATACCAAATCATTAGTCGTAATATGCCAGTTATTTGGTCACTACGGTCCTGAGATCTCACGCCGTGTGCCTTTTTTATAGCCACACATTAAAAACTCGATTTTTAAAACTCCTTTTAAAAACTTAGAAGACCTACGGGCTAGGATTACAAATAAATTTTAGGAGATTAACAACTCCCCCCAAGTGCTCACCAATGTTTTTGATGCTGTAAAAAGAAGGATGAGAACACGTTTGGAAGTAGAAGGTGGACACGTCTCTCATGTCGTTTAAATTTATAATTTTTAGGCTTTTATGTCTTTTTTTTAATTCTGTATTATGCAGTGACAATGGCAGTAAAGTAATTTTCTTAAAAATAAAAACTTCAGAACTTCACTATATTGTTCAACTATACCTTTTACCTATGTTATCTTTCAAGACTAATAATTCAACATTTGCCTGAATGATTCCACGGCATACTTTGAGGACATTTTACGGTATCTACCAACGTTTGTTTATTTTATTTTATCTGTAAGAAGTTTATTTATTTTTAAATTCATTTTTTATCGTATAAGTCTATAATAATTATTACTTGTTACGTTAGTGTGTACTAATATCTTTTTATTTGATTTTCTCCGTGAGGAGTTTATTTTGTTACTTTTTAAATGAATTTCATACTAAATATGGAAAAAAATGCTTTTTTGGCATCGTTTAAAAATTTAGCTGTGTCAAAGGATGGCTGTATAATTCGAACTTCAGGCTTGATGGCTCAAGGGGTAAAGGGTTCCATCTAATCAGTTGTGCCTAGGGCCCCCAAATGCCTTAATCCGCTACTGCTTATACCTAAATGTTATATCCCAATACACCGGACGGAGATAAGCAACAATAAGAGTGTATGCTGTAGGTACAGTCATTAACCATTTAAACTGTCAGATATATGTATTGTATTTCTATTTGGAACTAAAAGTTTGAATTGTCAATGGCTGGATATCTATCCCTAATAAAATGAGTAACGTAACGGGACCGTATTAAATTTACTTTGTTGTGAATGTGTTGTACCTATTTGATTTTTTATTTTAAAAACTTACGGTTTTTTCGCTAAATTAATAAATGAGGAACCAAGTAAACTGAATAAATACTATATAGACATACAAGGAAAATAATTTTAAAGAAACTTGACAAATTCTAAAAGATCTATTTTTTTTTTGTAAATGTCCATCGACAGGTAAGGTCATCAGTGCATCACTAATTGATCAGATATTGCATTTATTCGTTAATTTATCCCACCCCTGTATGCATCTACATATTATTTACAATTATTTTTTGATGGAATCGTAAATTTTAGTTTGTTTTTGCTTTTGGCGTGCAAAGTTACTTTAACAATTTCTTATGTTGCTGCTAAATCCCTTCTGGAAATAACAAAAAAGTCTCTAATAATATTAAATTAACAAAATGCCTATTAAATTGCATACAGGTTATTCCAGAGTCGACAATTACACTTTTCTTAGAAATTTGGATATAAAGGTATAATACCCAATGTCCAAATGGCTGCTCACGAACTCCGCCGGATTAAGATAGTCACAGGTATATTTCGAAAATTGGCCTGTATGGAGTACCCATAAACTCCGCCGTAGTGGTAATTAGGGGTTGTTGCAGGTAATTGTACAAATCGATCAGGTTCGTTGCTGTAGGTAATAACTAGTAATTAGATTTTATACTTATATTGATTTATATTAGTATTAGGTAGTTATATTCCCAAACAGGTAAAATAGCCTAATTCATAAAGTCCGTCACATTGACAAAGAATTATTAGTTTATTCGTTTTAGTGGAGTAGAAAGGTCTATTTTTGAAAAAGTGAAAAGAATGCAAGTGATCACCGGTCAACGTGGAAATAAGTTAATAGTAGAAGATGAATACAAGTTTCATAGAGCCGAAGAGACTTCGTTTGGAGTGAAATGGAAGTGCGTCCAAAAACAGTGCAATTCTAAAATTTATGTCGACGACGAGCTTACAACCATATTCAAAAAGGATGGGTCTCATAACCACCCGCCGCCTAAACATCTAAGTAGGCAACATATATCCAACAGCATTAAAAGAAAAGCTGTGGAAAACATAAGCGAGAGGCCACTCAAACTAATTAGAATGGAAATAACGTCGGATAACATTGATAAATTGACAACAAGGGATTTCACATATATAAGAAATAATATATATAATGCTCGAAAATCTGTCTTCCCTGCTCTGCCAAAATCTGTTGAAAAAATCCAAGAATATTTGAAAAATGCTAATATAACAACGATAAAAAACGAACCATTTTTAATGGAGAACGACGAAGTTAACAAGATTGTGATATTCTCATGTGCAACTAATCTAAAGTTTTTGAGTAACTCAGAAAAAATCTTCGTAGATGGAACTTTTGATTACTGCCCAAAACTTTTTCTTCAGTTCTTCACTATACACGGCTTACAAAACTCTCACTATATTCCATTGGTGTTTTGTTTATTACCCGATAAAAAGTTGACAACGTATATGCAAGCATTCAAAGCAATTACCGCAAGGTGTCAGAGTTTAAACTTAATTTTCCAACCCAAGGAAATCGTCGCCGGCTTTGAAAAAGCCATTCATGATGCAGCAAGGCAAATTTTTCCACATGTCAGGATTACAGGATGCCGATTCCATTTGTGCCAAAGTTTCTGGAGAAGAATTCAAAAGTTGGGATTAGTGAGTGACTATAAAAATAAATCATCTAAAGTTGGTGAATGGCTACGGTGGGCCTTTGGTTTAGCAATGCTCGAACCAAGTGATGTTAGTGACTGTTTTGTGTTTAGTCTTATGTCTGTGATTCCTACTAAATGAAGTTTTATGGTTTTATTTACAATATTATGCATAATTATGATGCGGCGGAGTTTATGTATGAGATTCTTGAAGCTGCCGGCGGAGTTTATGTATAGTAAATATGGCTGGTCAATTAGTCCGGCGGAGTTTAGGAACACCCGTCCAAATGTCCCTAAAGAAAACACAGGTAATATGTACCACTATTACCTACCATAAGTCCCGAGAAATTCGGTGCCTACGTTTTTTGGGTCGGGGGTGTTTCCAACAAAATTATAATTATCAGTATGTAGATCTGTATATTTTTATTGGACATTCTCCGATGTTGGAAGGTAAATGTTACAAGTAAAATATGGGTAAATCATAAAAACTATTGTACGGAATCGTTGTTAAGAAGGGCCGTTGTTAAGAGGTATTTTATAATATATGTACCTACATGAATACATACAACAACATGAATACAATACAATACAATACATGAATGTTTGGTGACTTAAAAAGTGTTGTTTAGTAGAAGGGTTCATTGTCTAGAATCAAACCCACGCCGCTGGGTCTAGAAACTTGAAATTTTGCACAGAAATTTCTGATATAACCTGGGCATCTACTAAGGAAGGGATTTTCAAAATTCAACCCCTTAGGGGGTGAAATAGGGGTTCAAACTTTGTATGGAGAAAAAATATTTGATGGTCCTATTAAGTCGAAGCTTCATAGAAGTACTCTAGGAATAGATGTTACAGTTTTTAGTAAATCAACCCCTAAGAGGGTGAAATGGGAGTTCAAAGCTAGTTTAAGATAAAGAAGGTAACAGCGCTCAAAACGCAGTGACCTAGACAGACATATGTATTACCACCTACCGGCTCATATAACCACTCTTATTGTTTTCCTACCTCGGAGACCCAAAATCTAAAATAAAAGTCCATACATAAACATAATCAATTTTTACAGTTTTACGAAAAATAGTACCTGCATGCTAGTCTGGGATTAAAATGAAAGGCTATATCTTGTTTGGGACCATGAAACCAGAGAAGATTTATAGCGAATCTGAAACAAAAAAAGGCATTTCTTAGTTTCCCTGTAATTCTAAAACGTCCTACTTTATTAATAGGAAAAATTCTACACACTTTTGGAAATTCTGCGGCGCGCCGTTTTAAAGGAAAATTATAAAATAAAATTTTACATATATTATGTATTTATTATGATGTCTATACTAGAAAGTAATTGGTTTTATGTGGCAAGTGAGCAACAAAAATGTGGTAAAAAAACAAAATAATAGTAATAGGCGCTGAGTACTAATCTTAAGTTTGATACACTAGCTGGCGAGTGCGTCACGTCAAAATATATTAGTCTTACTAGTATAGCTAGGTGATTCCCACAAAAGTCTGTCATTTTTACACTGTTATTGTCCTCCATAAAAATAGAAAGTAATAAATATTATGCTTTAGTTTTGTGACGACAGTTTGACCGGAAACTGACGATCACGAGACTGACATTTGTTGTCCTGATTAGACATAGCAAAAAATAACAATACAATACCCAAAAATTGTCCTATAACGTATCCTTGCCTTAAGGCAAGAATAATAAATGCTTTTATCAGCTTACTTGAGAAAAATTGTTTACCTCTAGAGAGATATAAAAGAAGAAACTGACTGACTGACTCACTGAGTGACTGAATGACAGATCAACGCACAGCCCATACCGCTGGATCTAGAAACTTGAAACTTTGAAATTTTACACAGAGGTTCCTTATATAACGTAGGCGTGCAGATATCGGTAAAACACAAAGACCATTTCGGGTAAAATATCTAAAGAAAATCTTTCCTTTAATTTAGTTCTTCTAAAACCGGCGGTATCTAGTTCGGTCTCTACCTCTTCCTATTTTCTAATTGTCACCGTAGACTCGCGTCATCGCGAAATTGATTGTAATTGGTCCGGGCGGCTCTCGGAAGGGTGGTACATTTCATTTCGACTTGGTTCCCGCCGGGAGGATAAGTCAGTTAACTAGACAACTCAAAGTAAGCCTGTTGTCCCCGGGGCACAAAAACAAAAGTCGGTCAACTGTATGACCAAACATTCGCACAGTCGGTGTGAAGTAGTGAGTGCGGGAAAAACTCCTCTCTCATTTTCTTGGGTTAAAGAAACCCCGTTTCTTCAGGCAAATACCTGTTATTGGGTCATAGAACCCCCTTAAATCCAGGCAGAGTCCTGATTTCTTATTGGGTCATAGGCATAGGACCCCCTTAAATCCAGGCAGAGTCCTGATTTCTTCTCAGGTTATAAAACCAAATTAAAACCATCTTCCCTAGTACGGAAGGACGTGATATTTTCACATCACCTACAAACCATTATTTTGGCCAACAGCCAATACAAGTAAAGTCTCGCAGTGTTATTCAAAATAAACTTTCGTACAATTGTCAAAACTAATAGTTTTGTGTATATAAACAAGAAATAAATATACAAAGAGTGAAATTGATGTCTTTTACTGTCTACAAGTCGCAGCTGCCAGAGATTGGCAATTTCTTGAACAATGTTAACTAATGTGACATTTTCGGGGTTATTGAGGTTAGAAAAGCTAATTTTGTGTAACGGATATTCTGACAATTAGCGGCGGTGGGGAGGGTAAAAGGGAGTGTTGGAATTTCTTCAAAAATGTTAACTGATTAAACATTTTTGGAGTTATTAAGGTTAGGAAATCTTATATAGCATGACCATTGCAAATTTAAAGAGGGGAGATAAGATGAAGGCAGGAGGAAAAAAGGTGCACAAAAAAGAAAAAACATTTTCATAAAAATAAGCAAAATTAAGTTGACATTTAACCGCAGTAATAAATTTCTATAAACTCTTAGTACGATGCGCGACCGGAAGATGTCAATCGATTTTTAATTTTTTACGTCGATTTTCTTCTTATTATAGGAGGCAAAGAAAACTTTTAAGATCTTGGATGAATAAAGACTGTAATTTCAACAAGGAATAGGACATAAATGTTTTTGATATAAAAAGTAAAATTTACATTACCTGAACGTAAACATTCGTTATTTTTCACACAAAAAAAGCAACCAGAGTGTTAAAGTAAGAAAAGAAACGCATTTACTTTATGGCTTCATTAAAAATAGAGTCTAAGCTATCTCTCGGCTAAAAGCTCCCACTGGATATATTACGCCGCGGTTGATGTTGCTTTTTTACCTCTGAAAGGAATACTAAAACTTAATAATAGTAAAATTCCTTTCTTCCGGGTTGTCTAATTCCAGCTTCCGAACATAAAAGAGGAAATTATATTTGGTCTAACACATCAAAAATAGAAATAACGGGAGTGTTTTAGCAAATGGGGTACTCTTTGCAAGGTCTTATTTTAGACACGTTTATATTAGACCATTACTTCCCTTTATGGTAAAAAGTGACTGATAAGGCTCGACTCCCACATGGTTTAACAACTTATTAACAATGTCTGTTTTAATCTTGAATCTTGATAGTGTTTTACTATTGACTGCTGTTATAATAATCAGGGTTCGTACGTCAAAGTGCCAGACCATAGGCGCCGGAACTATATCTACAGCGATATGTCGATATGCTTTGCGGTGGAAACAGGTTACCAAACGTTCGTAGAAGTCACCTGCCATCGCAGAATTTGCTGAAGTTTATTTTTACTTTTCAGGACCTTAAATATGACGGGTTTCGCGTGTGGTGTTTGGTGTGCAATAGGGACTTATGGAATAAAGCCAAAAATATGGAATGAAACACAAAATATGGTATAAAACCAAACACATACTAAAGAACGTACAAGAAACTAGCTTCAGGGAAAGGAAAGAACTAAAAAACAAAAATGGATGACAGAGGATGTTCTCAGTTTAACGGACCAAAGACGGAAATATAGAAACCAGAATAATACCGAGTATAAAAGACTACAAAGTGAAACTAGACGAAGAATGAGACAAGCAAAATCAGAATGGCATGCTCAGCAATGTGCTGAAATTGTGGACTACGAGAACAAGCAAGATCTCTTTCATTTACACAGAAAATTGAAAGAAGTGAATGGTACCAAGCAAGAATATCATCTTAGAATTATAAAAGAACGGAATGGAAATAAACTATTGGATATTAATGAGCAACCGCCCAGGTGGAAGGAATATATGTATATCAGAGTTGTCTGACGATGATAGACCTAATCGCAACCCACCAGAAGCTAATTCAAACCGCCTAATTACCAGAGACGGAATCAAGCGAGTAATAAATATTGCAAAAAACGGAAAGGCAACTGGTCCGGATCAAGTGAGCACGGAAATACTCAAACTTCTGGGATAAAATGGAATCGAAACTCTAACAAAACCCTTTAACTACATATATGAGGCTGGAGAGATACCGACTGATTGACTGAAATCAACATTTGTAATGATTCCCAAGAAAAGCAGAACAAAGAAGTGTCATGAACACAGGACAATTAGCCTCATGAGTCACGCTCTGAAGATATTTCTTCGCGTAATACATGGTAGAATATACAAAAAGGTGGAAGAAAAGATTGGAGTCACTCAGTTCGACTTTCGAAGTGGTCTTGGAACAAGAGAAACTTTATTTGGTATCCAAGTGTTAATTCAAAGGTGTCAAGATGTCAATCAGAATGTATTCCTCTGCGTGATCTACTTTGAGAAGGCTTTTGACAACGTAAAACATGAGAAGACGATGGAAACTCTAAAAAGATCCGGCATAGGTGACAAGAACTTCCGAATTGTTGCTAATCTGTATACTGGTACCAATTAGCAACGGTAAGACTGGAACCTCAACTGTCAAACGAAATTAATATAAAAAAGGAGTTCGTCAGGGCTGTATTTTGTCACCACTGATCTTTAACCTCTATTCGAAGGAGATATTTGATGAGACTCTTGCTGATACAACTGAGGAAATTAACATTAACAGTGTAACAATTAATATTTTAGATACGCTGACAATACGCTAATACTAACCAACAGTAGTGCGAACTTGAGAAATTTAATGATACAATTAAGGATAAATGTGAACAATTTGGCCTGCAACTAAACATCAAGAAAACTAATGATCATTAGCAAAGATACGGACATCGAAGACAATGGCATATCGTTAAATAGAGGGTTAAAAAATTGACATATCTGGGAAGCACCATCGATGAAGATTGAGACCCATCCGTTGAAATCAGAATCCGGATTGAGAAAGCAAGGCCAGCATTCGCCATTATGAAGAGAGTTCTCTGTGGTCATGATCTAAGATTGGATTTAAGGATGAGAATAGTGAGGTGCTATGTCTTTCCTGTTCTTTTGTACCGCGTCGAAGCTTGGACACTGAGGTCACGCTTAAAAGATTGCAGTCATTTGAACTATGGATCTATAGACGGCTATTAAAGAGCAGTAGGGTAGAAAGAGTGAGCAATAACGACATACCTACTCCTTTGAATGAACAATGAGTTGGAAATAGTTTAGGCCAGAAAAAAAGCGATAACTGGAGTACTTCGGTAACATAATGGGACACCCAGGAAAATATGAAATTCTACATTTGATTATACAGGGAAAGGTCGCCAGTAAACGTGGACCAGGCAGAAGAAGAGCTTCTTGGCTCAAGAACCTATGAAAATGGTATGGAAAGATAACCGTTCAATTGTTCCGGGCAGTAAAAAATTGTGGCTGATCATCGATGAATTATGGATTTAACGAAAAACTCCGTGTTCAATGTTGTAGTTCGAATATTAAATTCACGAGGACCGTAATATCCCTATTTAATAGCCAGTAAAAGAACGCCACTGTCTTTACGAGCCCTGGTTAGGTATATTAGGTATAAATTACCGTATAAATCATTCTAAATAGTGCAGTAAACTTAGGTAGAGTCCTAAGATTTCTACCAACCACAAAATGTTCAAACAGAAATAGACAAATACGACAATAACATTAACAGCTACTCTAATATATTTATTGATTTTTCATCGGAACATTCCAGGCCACGCTATTTGTATTGTAATATTAGTGGCGCCCCCTTTTACCGTAAGGCTGTACTTTCTTTCTGACAAACAAATTATTGATATTACATGTACTACATGATTCATCCAATAGGAAAGAAAACATTAAGCTAAAATAGGGATTAATAATTTTGTTGTAAGTTCTATATTTGGCCTGCCTACAGGTAATTTTACAAAGAAAAATCTGATGCATAAGCTTGTAGAAGATAAAAATAAATCAGAACAAAGTGTGAGTGAACAAATTTAAGGAATAAAGTGAAATATAAGTGCTACTAAAATTTCGCATAAAGGGAATTTGCCATAATCCGCATGTAACGTACGTATTAAATAATACCCAAAGTCCAAACTTTAACCACTACCAAAAATAAGAACATGTTGACATTATTGACATCATGACATCATGACATCAACAAGATTTGTCATTGTTTATTTTTAAATTACCTGAACGAACCTGTTTTAAGTTTTGTGAATTTGTTTACCTACCCAAATCAAATGCTGCCGGTTTAAATTTTTAAACACGACATATTTTATAAAAGCCGGTGTAGGTATCCCTACATATCTTATCAATATTATCATGATCAAAATATGTAATATTGGTAAGCAATATAACCTCTCTATCATTGACGGTATATAGATAAGTACCTAAATATTTACAGAACGTAAATACATCATATAAAGAAATTATTATACAGACCTTGTACATTCTGGTCGGATCCTTCCTCGTACGGTAATGCATGAACCCGTCTGTAGAGGATCAAGTATGTCTTGACAGTAATTTGGGTCAGCTGCCTTGTGATCCTTATCCTGTTGGTCAACAAGAACAAAATCAAAATCAAGAGCGTCAGTGCCTATTTCCATAACAACAGCAATAAATAAATAATTATTTAACAAAAAATAATAAATTGCATCAATTATGCTGCAAAATAATAATAGTTCAATTAATTATTAAAGTAGGTAGCTAGAAATAAAAAATCGTCAACATAAAATCAGCTGGTAACGGTAAGTTAAAATCAAGGAACTACTGGTCTAAAGCTATCTCTTTTCAATAGGCATGCAAAATATACAATTACGTTTTCTAGACGGCCATCTTGGATATTGCGTAGTTTGTTTGTGTACGTATACAATAGGAAAACAAATATAATTAAACAGATCTCGTCGTGACTCATCGTGGAGAATGAATATAATATATGAAAAGGTGCATTTTTAATTATAGATAATAAATGATAGTTTATATTTCGTTTGGGTGTCATTATCTGTTTCAAACGGTGAATGCTTTTCGATAATTGAACTTTGGTTATATCACAAAATGGAACTTGCGCCGTAATAGTCTTGTTTCTTTCATGTAGGTACGTACATATTATTAAGGCAATGCCTTCAAATCCAATTACAAATTCTTAAAATATTTCATAAATCATTAATGTCAACTTTAGATTTTGAGAATCAAAATTATATCAAGTTTTTAGATGACACCCAAAGGTAAATGGTCCACATTTTGACATTTTTACTGTGAAAATGACAAAGTCCAAAACTAAAACACAGTAAACTTGGTTAAAGCACGTTGTACATCGTAAGGGAAACTATCCTAAAATGATATAGTCAGATAAAATGATATAAATAGGGTATTTCCCCCGGAAGCAAAACTTAGATTATATTGTGCCATTTGTAAAATTTAAAAAATCTGTTTAACATCTTTTTTACAAGCTCGGTCGCGCCATTACCTAATATTTTGTAACTTTGACAGTCGTTTTTATTTTTCGACAGCTAGTGATTTTTAAATTGGGCTTCATTGCAGCGAGCAACATAGCATTCATGTAAAAATGTTTACATTAAACCAACTTTTTGAGATGGTAGATGATATTGTATTTATGTTTGTTCTAAACACTCGTGTTTTTCTTTAAGAACGTAAGTAAACTTTGATTTTTTTATATTTTTCTTTAAACGTCCAACTCTGGTAAAATGAGATAGCAGCAGTGTGTCTAAAATGATACAGGTACCTATGTCATTTCAACCAAGTATTGTTTGCGGTCATTTTTTATTTGCAGAATGATTGGAATTTACAAAAGAAAAACAAACAAACAGACAGACGTGGAATGAGGAGTCAATGGGAGTATTGAGGAAGTAGAGCTGGGTGGTCTGGAGTGGCTGGCTGATGCAAAACAGTATAATGTATCACAAGCGACATTTAGACGACATGCACAAAATAGAAACAAGAGGGTGTAAAGGGCGTGCAAAAAGATCAGGGACGATTTTCCACAACTTTTCCAATAAAAATGGAAAATAAACTAGTAGATTATATATAATTATGCGAAAATATGACCTTATAATTAGCAAGAGTAGCGTTAAAGAAGCGCAAATATGAACGCTAGCACCTAAATTGGCAATGGCTCGGCGGGCACATCGGTTCCACTTTCAGTTGTTTCCCCACCTCCGCAAAAGGCATTCCGTACTGAAAAGAAATGGGCACAGGGAAGAAAATCAGATAGAAATAAAGTCAAAAGGAAAATTATTGTTGAAAGTGATAAAGTTGGTAAACGATTTTCGGGACAATTAGCGTCCCGCGAAGCCTTCTTTGGGACGGGTATAAAATATCTTTAAATCCGGGACGTCCCTGAAAATCCGGGACAGTTGGCAACTCTAGTGGAGATGACAAAGATTTGGAGCAATAGATATCAGCAAAGGAGAAGATACATCATAATATGTTGACTGTAATAAGCTGTACAGTCATTCCAAAGACAATGGAACTTTGATTAGGTGCCAAATGTGCTTAAAATGGGGTCACACCGAATGTGCTGGGGTCAACAACAACATCAAGCAATTCGTTTATAAGCTTGGTCAAGATTAAAAGTCACAATTGCGTTTATTTATTTAAAGTGTTTTCCTAACTTTTTATACATCATAGTTTAGGTATGTCATTTTAGGACAGTCTACCCAATACTGTAGATTTCAAAAGGAGACGTTTAGGCCCCAGGCCTCCCAAACAATTCGATGTATGCAGATCTTTGTTCTAATTAATCTAAATACACTAAAACTGAGAAAACCATTAACATGAAGTTTATTACATTCTTGGAAAGTACACTGCCTTCTTCTGGGGGTATAAAGGGTAGGCATTTTAGCTTTTTGCATAGCTATATCATGGAGTCGCTCAGTAGCTGCTCTGCTGTTTCCAGATCATCGCCGCAGTACCAGCAACGTTCGTCTTCCATTTTGATCATTTTCTTAAACTGGCATCTTAAGCACTTAAGCAGTAATGTCCATTAACGGAGAAAAACGTAGCCTCTCTCGTGAGGATGTCACCTGTCTTTACCTGGTATCCACATCAACGCTACCTTATTGCAGGGATGAATTCAAGGGGTAGCCCGGGCGGATTCCCCCGAAGCAAGAAAAATCCCCACTATCCCCAGTATCCCCACTATCCCCAGTATCTCTGTAAAATATAGAAATTGATTTGACTCAAGCATACCTTACCTGGATTGCCTGGATTCAACACTGCCTTATTGTTGCTCCCCAGTTGTTTTAACGATTGTTTGTAATCCTAAACTAGCATAGACGTAACGGAAACCGATTTTAGTATTTTTAACGTTCTTTCAGTGTAATGTGAGGCAGTAAGATGTGCTCGTGGTCTCGAAAATAACGTGCTGTCTACATCTCAGAGACCGACAACAGTCAGTGTGGAATTTTTTCTGGGGTTAGGCATTGTACAAGTGTAACTTCTTCCTCGCAGACCCCTTCTGCTTGAAATGTGGCGGGACTACAGCCAAGAGTCTAAGTTTTTTCCCCCAATATGGTTTTTCCTTCCATTTTTGACCCATCTGTGTACCATACAGAAGAGTTTCTTAGTTTCACCTGTGTTCTACATTTGGCGGTTTTTCATAGCCAGTTCAAATAGAATTTTGAAGTTATATTTATATAGCCAATGGTCTCATTGTAGATTCCAGAAGAATTAATTTTTGCGGGAAGCGTTTAAAAAAAAATACGTCTGGATTGATTTTCGCTAAGAAAAGTCTACTTTGACAATCAATGTTTTAAACTGACAAGTGTAAGAATGAGGCGATTAAATTTTGTACTATAAAACAAGTTCCAATGTAAAAATTATTTGAAAAGCAAACAAATCCTTGGACTATTAGAATAACTCAAGTTTTTAATGAGAACTTATTAACAGTGACGGGACAAAAACTTGTCAAATCCTTACTGATCAATGTTACTCTAAGCTGAACGCATTTTGTTATTCAACTCGCATAATAAAGATGAAATGGAAAAAGGCATTTCAATAGCACCACAGTTTTTAACGTAACCTACTTGAATGATTTCACTTCATCAAAGTTTAATTTCTACTTACTTTTCGTAAAATTTTGTTCAACCACTCTTTTACAGCGTATAACAATTTGGTCCAGAAATTGCCCATTGGCGATATTCATCAATGCACCTTAAATCTAGAAAAACTTTGGCTTGACGATCACGATCAAATAACACAGAGAACAAATTATACTAGACAAGAACACTAAGTAAAAGAAATAATAAAAAAATTGCAAATTCTATGTACTTTAAATAATTACAGTAAAAATAAAATATACCTTTAATATAATCGCAAATTGTATTCAAATAGGAAGTAAGTATAAAAAGTTGGGATAAGGTGTTATGGCTACATTCTTATTAAAAGCCGTAAACGTTATTTGTCATGTGATCCTTCATTATGTTATTCGACAGATATTTCGGCATATTTATGTCCTCTCGATCCAAAAGAGGATGACAGAAAAGTAAAAAAATCGGATGGGGTCACCACACAACTTTCGGAACTTAAGAGAGATAAAACTGGCTGAGGCCAAACTGTTGATTAGCAGTAAAAGCGGAACCAGTGAATATCTTATGCGAGATAAAACCCTACGGGGCATGTAGCCAACGGTTGTTATTTTAAATATCTATTCATGCATTTTGTCTTACTGAAAAGTGAAATCTTGCTTTAAATTTCATTGTATCCCGATTGTCCAGTGGTAACTTTAAATGATCGCTATTCTGAAAAAAGTCAACACACAGGGGCGTATCGATACTATATTTAGGGAGAGGGGAGTGGAGGAAAAATATCCAACCATGCGAAGATGGAAATCCAAAATTATCAACCTTTATTGCAAATTTTCTATGAGCAAAAACGGTCGACGTTTTTTTTAACTGGTCGAACCTTTTCTTACGGTTGCAAGAGCTAAACTGTTGACCTTCTTTGCGAATTTTCCCAAAAGTCAACTGTCGACTTTTCTTTGGTACCATCCGCCCCCCCCCCCCAATACGCCCCTGCCAAGGCAATTTCTTGAACTAACGAAAAGATTTTTAAAATGAGGCGTTTATGACCTCTTTTTTCTGCAAAAAAGTTCCAATATGGCGCCTACCCAACTTCAGGTTGGGAAATTTTAACCAATTTTTAACTACAAAAAAAAGTATTTTTGGGTGACCACACCCTCTTTTTCTTATACCCACGGCAACCGAGTTTGATAATTTTAAAATAGGACCATTTACTCGGCAGTACAAACCTTTCTATCAAATTTCATTAAAATCGATTCAACAGTTTTTGATCTGAGCGCGTTACACGGATTTGTAGACAGGCCGACTGACAAACAGATGCAAAACATCTTCTATATGCCCTGAACGTAAAGCTTAGTAAAAATGTTTAAAATCGGAGACAAAAAAATTATACAGTGTGTCTACTTAAGTTGGAATCATATGGAAAACTTTTTTATTATTACTTTTACGAAAAAAAGCTATTCTTCATAAAAAGTTCTGCATGGTCTAAAACCTAAGATGCAGCCATCAGATATTAAAATTTTTCAGTCATATACGAGGTTTCTCAGAAAATATGAATTTTGCCCTACAGTAAAGTACCTTTATTTTTGATAATATCGGTAATTGTTATAAAGAAAAGTTTATCAGAATTAAAATATTTGTTTTAATATGCAATTACGTCCATCTTCCCTAAAAGCTATTTTTTCAATTTTTACAAATTTGCAAAATAGATGATTATGTTATGCATTCTTTAATTAAATGCAATGCAAAATTTTTAAAAAACATATTAGGTACGAAACGGAAAGGTTATCATGTTTTTAATAAACAAAAAAGATATATGTTCAGTATTGGTATTTACACAATAATTAAATTTAGTTTAATTCTATTTTTCAGATAGAATCAATTTGAGAAAAAGTTGTAAAAATAAAAAAATATATTTTTTAGGGTAGATTGATGTAATTGCATATAAGAATATAGTTTTTAATTCTGATAAACTTTCCTTTATAACAATTACCGATATTGTCAAAAATAAAGGTACTTTACTGTTGAGCAAAATTTATATTGTCTGACAAAACTCGTATATGACTGAAAAATTTTGATATCTGATGGTTGCATTTTAGGTTTTAGACTATGCGGAACTTTTTATGAAGAATAGCTTTTTTTCGTAAATCTAAATAATAAAAAAGTTTTCCATATAATTCCAACTTAAGTAGACACACTGTATATACAGCCCGATATTTATAAAATCAGCATGAAAAGATCTGTTTAGTAAAAGAGCGCCAGAAAAAAACGATGCCATGCCAAACGAGGCATTTTATCCGAAAGTGAATCGTTATCCAGATATTTCCATTATTTCAGAATTTATCAGCACCCTGTATAATATCATTTAGATCAAAGTGTGCAAAGAATATACATTAAATTTTAAATCAGATCGATTTCTTACAATTTCGTATAAAATATAAATGTAGTTTCTCAGTGTACAAGCAATTTTTAAGCGGTCGTAAGTGTACGAGACTAGATTACTGTCAAATATTCGTGAACACGGAAGAACAAAGAATTCGACAGTTTTGTCGCTTCTCGTTGTTGGGTTCTTCTTTGGTTTAAACCTTAACGTGCAGATTCACTAGAAGGTTTAAGCTTTAGTACTGGTTTAAATTAAGATTTTCTAGTTGATCAGTTATATTTTGACAAGTTTTTATCCTGTCATTGTTAATAAGTCGTCATTAAAAACTTATAAATATTCTGATATTTCAGCGATTTGCTTGGTCTCCAAATTATTTCCATCTTGGAACTGGTTGTTAGAATGAATTTAGTTCTATTATTGTCGAAGGTACGTACTAAAATTGCCCTTCATAAATTTGCGAAAAAACTCAAAATTATTATTCCTTACTGTTGTCAGTGTGAAACTTTTGGTTGCCAAATTAGACCGGACTAGCGTTGGAGAATCTTGCTGTAAAATTTTATTTTGCACTTTTCCTTTATAATCGCGCTACGCAGTAAATTCGACAGAGTTATCGAATTTTTTTTTGCGGGGAACGACGGAAAAGAATAAAATATAATTTATATTATTATATGCGTCTACGTCGGAGAGTTTTAGTAGCAAATAACTAAAAAAACAAAATAATAGAAATAAACGCTGAATACTCCTCTTAATTTAAAAACTAAACGAACACACGCTACGCGTCCTAGTTACCGTAACGATTTCGACAATCAGTAAACAATCAATATTGACATTGACACCATTCCTACACTACTTTTAAGTATACAAGCCATTAGAAATAATTGGAATATTAAATTTTAAACCGACATTCAGCACACAAAAAAAGTAAAATATTTACCAAAAAAAGCGACATTCGATAGGAATTAAAGGTAAACAAAAAAAACTATTTCCTTACCTTTTTGAACATGTATGCTTCCTGATCGTTCACCTGTTCGTCCGTGCCCTTCTTCCGCTTTGGAAAACAGCAACAACAACTGCCACATCCCTGTTTTCTTTTAACTTTATTCTTTTTAGGTTCGTTAACTTCAGGCATATTTTTCAAAGATACCCTCTGATTTAACTTTGTTCACCACACTATTTCGAAAATGTTATACTTGACTATTTTAAAAATAAAATACAGCAAAACTATGATTTGTTGGTTCAATGAAAATTTATTTTTAGAGATTACTGCACAGTGTTTTTCGTAAGTTATTGTCGCCAGGAGTTAACGCTGTTCGATAATGTTGGAAATCTAAAAAAACTGCGAAAGTCGATGCGGTTCAGGTATTATTGCTTGCCCGTGGAATGAGTTATACTGCAAATAGTATAAATAAATGCATGTTAGACGTATTGTAAATAAACTATGACTAACACATACTTTTAAGTGGTTAATAAATGAATTTTAATTAGGTGTAATTTAAACCACAGTTGTTTACCGTTTTTTTCAAAAGACTTATCACAGAAATTATATATAGAGTATAAGCCATATACAGTGCGGCTCAAGAATGACCCCCCCCCCCCCCATGAAACCGGTAAACGCAAAAATTTAAACTCTTTCACACTTCAATAATAATAAATACGTACTACTTTTTGATCTAAATTTCACACTTTTAGTATTCAAGATGGCGACATTTTATCTGAGAAAGCTCACATAAACTTCAAGCTTAAGTCCTAATGTACCGTGGGTGTCCGAAAAAAAAAGAAAATGAAATCAATTGATACCGGATTTAAAGGATTAGAGGTAGGGAGGAGGAGGGAAATCTGTAGGAAATTTGTTTCGTAATCTGGGGACCCTAGGTATGAATGAGCGAGAGAAAAAGGATGTTCTAGGCTTTTGTAGCTGGACAGTAAAGGGATAATATCGCGCCTCTTAATGTTATGTTAGGAACAGTCAAGGCAGCTAGTTCTTTAGAGCAGTATCGATAATCCCAACAGCGCGGCAATGAGCGAGAGAAGGAAGTTTTCTCGTTAGGACTGAGTACCGCGTGATTGATGAGTCGAATGGCTCTTACCATCAGTGGATAAAATCAATGATGGTAAGTGTCAAAGGTGATGCCGCTCCCCAGATGTGGGAGCAGTACTCTAGGTTAGATCCTTTTTGGGAAACATAGAGAGTGTGCAAGTTGGAAGGGGAGAAGTATTTTCGGGCTCGAAAGAGAAAACCCAAGTTTTTTAGTTGCACTTATGGCTATTGAAGAAGGTGTTTGTGCCAGCTGAGATCATGTTCAAAAGCGATACCAACAAGATTGAACGTTTTATTGCTCTGTAGGACTTGACCATTCATTCGGAGTGGATGTGGTAAGCCTTGCGTGCTCTTTTGCGTGACAGGGGCAGTGGACAGGGGCACGACTGGGATTTGGAGGCTTAAAACTGAACAAGGATTTTGACACCCCAGTCTATTAATTGGAGATACTGGAAAAGAGACAGGTGCATAGATCTGCGTCTATTATCTAGTTCTTGATAAATCTTAACAAATCTAAGGAGATCAGCTGTGGATCTTTGGTGACGAAATCCGTACTATGTCATGGATGATTTTGTGATTTTCTATATCTGTTAGAATCTGCAGGTTGGCGATTTTCTCCATAACTTTTCTGACAGTAGAAAGAAGACAGACAGGTCTATAATTGGATGGAAGAGCCCTTCTTCGGGACAGACTGCACACGAGCAGTCTTCCAGCTACCTGAAAAGATGTCCTTGTCATAAGAGATCTGGAAAGAACGAGTTAGGATGGGTGCAAGTTCTGGAGCGCATTTTTTTCGAACAATTGCTGGTATGTCATCCAGACTGGAGGACTCTTTGGTGCCAAGGGATAGAAGAATTTTTTGAACTTGTTTGATCCTAAGTATTATGTCAGACATTTTGTGGGCTACAGACAGACGTAGCGACAGGCTACAGCTATTCTTTGTTGTAACTCCAAAAGAGTGCTTGGCTGTGGTGCATACTCTTTTTAATTTAGATAGCCCCATGAAAAAAATTCATTGGTGTTAAATCGGGCGACCTGGCGGACCATTCGGTAGGACCTCGACAACCAATCAAACGATAGGGTAAACAGTGTCCAAATATTGCCATACGTTTCTGTTAAAATAGGGGGGGGGGAATTGGTTCCATATTAAATTCATCGGAATTCATCGGTATTTTGGGAAGTAGAGGATCTACTGCAATTTCGAACATGTTTAAAGACAGATCTCCTGCCAAATTTGACAACACAGCTGCCTGTTGCCAAATTGGTATGGGTACATTTGAAAATGTTTGTGAGGAGTTCTAAAATGGTTATTCTACTGTTTGGAAGTAAACGGCGAATACTTTCACTACCTTTTGCAGTAAAAAGGCGAGTTTAGTTTCTTCTTAAATTTTTTACGAATATCCGGCAATCATTCTGAAACGGTGCACCGGTACCCTGAGCGATCACTTCCGCCTCAAAACTGAAGTAATGAGAATGAGAAGCTATAAGGATTAGTGACTTGAAATTTGGCGTAAATGCACATTTACAGGTACCTACACAGTACTACACACCTCTATAAGATACGCACCTCATAAGCTACAAGGCAAAATTATGAGGGATGTCAATACAGTAAATCGAAGATGCAAAGTGTTAATTTTTTAAAGTTGTTTATCATCGTTACTCAAGTTAACAACAGCTCTATTGAAACTGATTTCTTATTCTGCTTCAAGAGTCCTTTAATCTGATATATCATTTACCTAGATATGCAATAAATGTTTTAAAATTTTATTTTATTCCCTGTACGAGCCCGTTTTTTACAATATTCACTTACTTTTTGTATCAACTTTGAGGATGCCATCTAATTTTAACATATTCTGCCATTTTGGAATATTATTTTAGTTGTTTTTTTACCTATTATTAAAATTTTACCTCTTAAATTGGTTATTTATTTTTGCAGTAATAGTTATTTATAACACTGCCCACTGGTTGATCTGTACTAATTTTAATCCTGATAGAAATAACAATTCTTTGACCTGGAACTCGCCGCGACATTAGATATAAAATAATTACTGAGAGGTCACAGCTCAAAATTTTGATCATTTCTACCCACGCGTCGGGTGATGGTTATAGCATCTAATAAACGAAATATACAGAGTGTTCGAACTGATATTGATACTGTTGCTAAGGAACAATGAAATATCTTAGTAGACGTTCCATATACAGAACTACTCGTAGACCTATAACAAGAGGAGACGCAGCCGTTCATTCATAACTAGCCGTTTGTTTTGTTTCATGCATTGTACGTGTGTAGGACAAAGACCAACCGCTATAATTTCGTCTCGGCGCACCACTGTAATGGCTTTCCAGGCCGTCGGTATTCCACCAAGCAAGCCTCTGAGAAAACAGTTCCGGATGAATAGAATGCGTTTTTTCACACAATTGGCACTGACGCATCATTCCGCAAAGTTTATGGATGAAGTTCTGACAGGAAAAAACAAAAATCACGTAAAATATCACACGTATATTCCCACCTGCCTGGAATATACACACACAAAATTACGCCCTTAGATTCATCAGACTTCTCAATGAACCAGACGACGCCACGTGAAGCGATGTTGCCACTCTCACTCTAAATTTCGTCAGAATGAAAATAAACTACTAAAAATTATTATTACAAAAAAATAAAGGTTATTTTGTTAATCTTTAGTTATATGCTTTAGCCGATGCTATTTGTTGGGGAAACCCAACCGTTCGTTTAATTTTATAACTCTATTTGTATTCTAAACAATCCCCTTCAAATAAACAAGCTCAAACTTGTCTCCTTTGTAAATTTAACTTGCATAAAAACACGCAGTTATCGGCAAAACATAAAGACTAGTTCGGCTAAAACATCTTAAGAAAATCTTTCTTTTAATGTAGCTCTTCTAAAGCACCGACACGTTGTCGGCGAACGTCAAAGGCTTAGTTTCCTTTGATGATTTCTTATCTCTTAGATTTATTACGTACCGTGCTAAAAATATAGTTCTAGTAAATGAAAAAGATGGCTAGTAACCATGACAACAAGTATTAACCCCTTTACGTCTCTTAGCCGTGCAGCGGATCCAGTTCGGCCTCTTCTGTTTAATGTTCAGAAGAGATTTACGTCATCGCGAAGGCGACTATGACTGGTCGGACGGAGCGCAAAAAAGGTGGTCCATATCACTTCGACTTGCTTCCTGTCGAAGAGAGATCATTCCAACAACTACCACAAAGAGAGCTGTTGCACCCCTTGGCGCAACAGAATCGCGAAGGTCAAGTAAGACCGAACCTCAATTAGTGCGGGATAAAACTCCCCCTTTGTTACTCTTAGGCATAGTCCTGTAAACGTAAATTAGTGCGGGAAAAACTCCCCCTTTTCTCTTAGGTATAGTCCTGTATATGTAAATTAGTGCGGGAAAAACTCCCCCTTTTTTCTTAGGCATAGTCCTACATTTCATTTCATAAAACAAGAAAAAAAGTCAGAGTTAATATACGACAATAACATCTCGTATCTCGTAATAACAGAATGTGAAGAATACACGTCATGTTTTTGTTAGTGTCAAGAATAATGGTTGTAGATATTTACCAGAAATAAATACCGATTGTTCAGTGAAATTGATGTCTTTTACTGTTTACAAGTCGCGGCTGCCAGAGATCGCGCATTCAGATGAAGCTGTACCAGCCTCTTATGGAAATATTTTACAGTAAGGTGGAGGTAGGGTTAAAATAGAGCCTTATCCTTCCTCTATTTGTGATAAGCAGGGGCGGATACAGAAATTTTAAAGTTTTGTATCTCTGTTGCTACTTACGGGAACCATGCCAAGTTCAGGGGTTTCAATAGTAAGCCTATTAGGAATGTTTTGGGAAAGATAAAAAATATTTTGCAATTTTGGCAAACAGCGAAGCACCTTAATCCTGCCTTGCGGCATCCACAGGCTGTTGAAGGAATGTATGAAGTCTGTGTGCACTTTTTAAGTATGAATAAAACCAAGCCAAAATGTTTTAATTTATTAGCAGAGCGCTTTCGACCTTATAGGTCATCATCAATGTTTCTGGTCAAGATGCCAGTCAGAAATCCACTTGAATGAACAACAGTAGAACATATTAAAATATTTTTTTGTACAACTGTCAAAAAAAGTTGACATTTTTTCATCGCTATCGATACGTAAACCTTTTGTTTTTTTAACAGTGAAAAAAAGACTTTTTTTCACGGTGAAAAAAAGACTTTTTTTAACTGGAAAAATGATTTACAAAAAAAACGATAAAACATTACTTTTTAAAAAATGTATTGAATTTTTTTGTACAAATTTACTAATTAATTACCAACTACCAAAAAATCTCATTTTCAGACACTTTTTGTATATTTTTCTTGCCGCACCATTCACGGAATTGGTTATAATTTTTCTCGTATATAAATTTTGATTTCGCCGGTAACATGTTAGCTATAGCCGAATTTGCTATATCGGCTATATCTGAAGGAATCTCGCTATCACTATCGTAATCTACATCCATTTTAAGTACTTATACTATTTATTTAAAAAATTGCAATAAATATGAACAGCTATCAACGTATGACAACAAAACAAGCAACGTGCCAACAAACCATTTCTATAGTAACGACAGGGCTGTTAACTTGATTATGTGAAATTATATGGTAAAATTTTTATTATAATATACAATTTTACCGATTAATTCAAACTTTCAGTTGTACAAAAAATGTTGTTTGTATTTCGTTTGTGAAATTCGTGTTTTAATGGCACATTCGAGAGAATTTTTCGCCTCGACCTGCGGTCTCGGCAAAAAATTGACACTCTCATATGCCATTAAAAAAACACTCACTTCACGCACTTAATACAAAAATAACTATTACATCACCATTAAAATCAAACAATCATTTTACAAAACAATTTCAAATTCGGCTTAAACGGTCACAATTTTGATGGTGTAAGGGCTGATAAAAAAATGTTTTTTAAAATGATTGTTTGATTTTAATTGTGATGTAAAAATATTTTAATATGTTCTACTGTTGTTCGTTCAAATGGATTTCTGACTGGCATCCTGACAAGAAGCACTGATGATGACCTATAAGGTCGAAAGTGCTCTGCTAATAAAGTAAAAATTTTTGCACTTTATACAAATATTTGTTTCATTTGTACTACAATTGACTTTACATTTACAGCTTAGGAGGGGCGGGTACCTTGGTACCTTGTACTGGGATAAAACTTCGTGGGTTTTTTCCAGCCCCAAGATTCCGGATCTTTACATCTTCCAAGCCAAGTTTGCACTTGATGATAAACTCTAACAGTGTGCATGCGAGCAGCATCTTGTGTAGGCGAGAGCGATGAGAGATTAAATTTGCTCTTTCTAATTGATTTGGCCAATCGTTTGTACCGAAGACCATCAATCGATTCCTCAAGCTTGTCAGCAACGTATAAGGCAATAAAAAAACGTTCTCCGATGACACAAATACAGCAGGGTCGACTTTTGTATGCTGAAATAATTTCAATCTGGAAGATAATTCAGAGTTTTTCCAAAGTACAGTAGTGCACGTTCCAAAGTACAGTCCCATCATAAAATATGAACAGGTAGCAAAATAAACGTTGCAAATTAGGGCCTCGGGGAAAACCCTGTAAAAATATACACCTAGGAACTCTACCTGAGGGGTGAAACGAATTCTAGTATAACTTGCGATACGTTAAAATATTTTTAAAAAATGATATAGTTTAAAAAACAATAGTGAAAATGAAGACACTGACATTGTAAACCCTTCACTTACCATTCGCTTCCCTTTCTTTGCGGCCCTATGAAACCCTTAAAAATAATGATAATTAAAAAAATGAGCAGGTTAAAGTAATTATCAGAGATTGCTCTATAAAAAAGCACTAACATGTTTTTGCATAACAATAAAAAAAGTTATATCGCCTCAAAGATTTATTTACCTTAATTTTTAATCTTTTCCTGCTCATAAAATTTTTATTAACAATTAAAACAGTTTAAAATAAAAGTTGTAGACTATTTAGTTTGCTACAAAAAAAAACTCAATAGCATAGGCATAGGGTATGTTATACAAAATATGTCTAGAACTTCTCCTAGACTCCAAAAATATTGTGCCCAAATCAATTTTCCATTACTCCTGCCTGGTCGCCCTTCCTGCTTAATAAGCGTCGTTCGACGCGCGTCGGCTTATCGGGCCGGTGGCGGGGCGGAAGGGGTCGACTTGGGAGGGGAGATATGCGACAGTCTACTTCTCGAGCCAAGCGAGACCGCTGCGAAGCCAGAGCACGTCCCAGAACCACTTTCCTCGCCTCCGGCGGTGAATTAGGGGTTAAGAGGTAGGACTCTTTTGGGTGCTTATAAATTGTATAAAATATAAATATTCATTTTAACTTAGAAATAAATGCTGGAGTAATTAGTGATGAAACCAGTGTTTTAATAAAGATCCCGTGACAATATGATAAAAATCAGACCATCCAGTTTAAAATAAGCGAGAAAATCGATGTTTTATATCATATATTTTTTGTATTCGATGCTCAGTTGTTTTGCTGATAAGATATATGAATGGTCCATAAAAATCCCCAAAACTTTCAAATTTAACATTTTTTCCCATCTTTAAAAATAAAAAAGTTATAAGGCCTGTTCACTTTTATTTGGACATCCCTGTATATTATACATATTATACGGAGGGCGATCTCTCGATCATCAATCCGAAGGAGTGTGATATCTTTCTTAGTACAAGGTCTAGAAATACGGAGTTTTCAGTGACCACAGCGATTATGGGGGCGATATGCACCTTAGTTACTACTTAAAACAGAATTTCTTTGTAGTGAACACAATTTGTCCAAATATATCCCGCATCTGCTAAAAATGTACTATAGATTTCCTTCCTGTTAAAGATTAATTTATCTACCACGTATGAAGAGCCTAAACAAAACCATCAACAGCTGATGCTGGCAGAACAACACATGGCCGCAAAATGTCGATCGTACACGAATGCGCTAGCCAATCGGCTGTCCTACCGCAACGCTAGCCGTAGCTCATTGGCAATGTAAGGATCCGACGTAATTTTATAAATTTTCTAAATTAAATTGAATTTAGTTGGATTTTGATATCTCGATTTGCACACTTCGCTCAGGTTTATCTCAAATAGTCTATGTGCCATTGGTTTCTTCCCTTGCATAGGTACTGCCGTTTAAAACGCATAATCAAGGAAAATAACAGTCAAGATAAATGTCAGTTATAATTTTATTTACAACAAATATACTTTTATAAAAAAAATTTACATTTTAATACTTTCATAAAATAGATCCGTTTGTAAGGCATCTAAACAGGTCACAGACAAATATTATAACATTAAAACCTAATAACAATAAAACATTGTTAATAATAACTAATCAGAAATGAAAATAAATATTTCAAAACGAGACGGCATATGCAGCTTAAATTTGAAACTAAATGAAACTGCGTAACCGCTCATTTTTTAATATTCTTTTTAGTACACTCAAAATGATCGTTGGGAATGAGAAAAAGGACAGTGATCAAAAAATAAACTGTTACACTTTAAACATTATTAATTATTTAGTACCATATATTTTATACACTGCTCGTCAAAAAGTGTGCGCCAATATGGAAAGAATTTTACCTTTGAGTATATAAACTGCAGAAAGAGAATTTGATATTTATGATTTTTTATATGTTAAACAATTTTTTTCAGGTAAGTATTATTAAGGTATTTGCCTTAAAGGATATTTTTTTGTATTGTATTTTTTTATTTCGTCTAATTTTTTTAACAATCGGATTATTAATATGTATTACTTTTATAATCGGATTAGCATAATTCGAATTATATTACACCTGTACCGTACTGCCACTTATATTAAATTCTTATTGGGTTGATGTTATCCCGTCACTCATTACTTATGATTGGTACTGAATGTTATTTATAATTAAAATTTCTGCAGCTGTGAGGAGCGAATAGCGTGGTTGCCGATTTTCCCAGTTTCTAGATTTTACTTTTACTTCATTAAGTTTACTGTTTTTTAATTTTATTTTTAATTTTTAGTTTTTAGTTATTTGTCATGTAAATGTTACTTTATTAATACATCACTTAGTGCGAGGCAAAGCTGTTTAAATGATTTTTAGAGTAACAGACCATTCTTTAATCACTGCATAAGATAAATGCGATTCTAGTTGTAAGTGATTTGGTATATCAAAGTTGACAATAAACTAATATATCTAAAATATTTATAATAATTAAAATACAATACGTTGTGGTGTAATGTAGAATTAGCATAATAAATTGTTTATAAATAAAGCTTAAACTTGTTACAAAAGCTTAGACAAATGTAACAATTACTGTTCAGTAGGAATTTTTATTTACGTGTAATTTGCACATGGCGTAACAGATTCATGGTTTAAAGTCCATTTCAAATATTACAAAAGATAGCAAGAATTGGATGATCCTGCCTCCATGAGATCTTGCATGGGGATACCTGAAGCTAAGGTAAAGAAAGTTATTTAAACCCCAATTTTACTTCAGTGTTTAAAGCTGGTTTAGCTTCGCTTAAGTTTAGAATTCTATATCTTTATCTTATTCAAAAGTAACCATTCCACACGTGGGTTAAGCTAATCGAAGTTTAAACATTGCGGTACAATTGGGGTTTTTCAGAAGAAGTTTTCCATATCGGCTATGATTTTATTTTAAAATTAAATCACTAAATCAAAATTTTTTATCTACCTACATAGTTTACCACAAAAACAAAAATTCCTTTAAAAAACTTTAAATCAATAAATTAAAATATTATTGGATATTATTTATGATTATTATTTGGTAACTTTGAAATATTTTACGTAATACTTATACTGAAAAATAAATACCTTACTAAGACAATTTTGTACTAAGTAATAAAATATGATGGTGAATTAGAAAAATAAAAATGTAAATAACTAATAAAACAGTTCTGTTCGCATAGTCTCCAAATCACTAATTTATATCGAATACCTCAACTCAAGTCGAACTGAACAAAGAAGAACATGACTCATTGTTTTATAATCGGATTAGGTATAATTCGAATTATATTGCACCTATACCGTACTGCCACTTATATTAAATTAATATTGGGTCGATGCTATCCGGTCACTCATTACTTATTATTGGTATTAAATGTTATTCAAAATTTAAATTCCTGCTGCTGCGAGGAGCGAATAGCGTTGTTGCCGATTCTCCCAGTTTCTAGTTTTTACTTTTACCTCATTAACTTTATTATTTTGAATTTAATTTTATTTTTTTATTGTTAATTGAGTCAAGCTAAATTTTTAGTTGTTTTTCATGTAAATGTTACTTATTACATTTTTGTGTTTAAGTATATTAATGAACCACAAAAAAAAATATACTTATTTTTTTTATTCTTCGAGCAAACAAACTGACAACACCTCGAATGACGGATTACAAACAAATTTTATTCCGACACCCAAAATGGGTATAAGGGAATTATCTTATTAATCATATTTTTCAAAAACTATTGGGGGTTCGTTTCGGCATGTCCGACAACTAAAAAATCTATTTTAATACATGTCATGTGATCACCGGTTTGACGGGAATTTAAAATATGCAAAAAGTTGACGGTGGTACCGAAAAATGGGTCAAATTGACAAGATACCAAAAAATGTTATTAAGAAAAATTGTTTAGAATGCACCGAGGATCCCATATACCAAAAAGAGAAAAAATTAAAACATTTTAACGGTACCATCGCTATCAAAAATCATAAATTATTTTTTTACCAACGAAAAATACTAAATTTATGTAATTATGAAAAATACTGTATTATGTGTTATTTATTAGGTTTGAATGGAAATTCTTAGTTCGTCTAAATTTTACTAGTGGTCCGAAAATGTTGGATAAGCTCATGTGCATCAATATACAGGGCATGACTACAGATAGCGACATGACCAGATCGTATTTTTCAATTTATATCAGAAATAATTTGATTACTTCTGCCACAAACATATGTAATTTAGTTGAATAAAGCTATTTTCAAGTAAACAAATAATTTATAATTTTTCATAGCGATGCCGATGGTACGGGTAAAAATTTGCATTTTTACATTTTTTTCTCAAATATGGTTGGCATGTGGGATTGTTCGTGCATTCTAAGCAATTTTTATTAATAGAATTTTTCGGTATCTTGTCAATTTGACCCATTTTTCGGTACCACCATCAACTTTCTTTTAAATTCCCGCCAAACCGGTGATCACAAGGCATGTGTTAAAGTCGATTTTTGGTTGTCGGGCACGCAGAAACGAACCCCCAATAGAGTTTTTGTAAAAATATCAATAATACAATTTTTTCCCGTATATATTCAACTTTATGGCGGACACTGTATATATACATATATTTATTCACCATACGGCAGTAGTTCAATCCACTGAAGTTAACCTTGTTTAAGGCATTGTAAACTGATTGCTGGTTAAAATTCTAATGAGTTTAGATTGTGCCTCAGATGTAAGATTTCTTCGATTACCTATTTTTCGTGTTTTAAAACGAATGAGTCATAACCTACCGATTTCAGACATCGTCAAGAAATGACTTTAAAAAAAGTTGATTTACTCTTTTCCGAACGCTGCTGTTGTGACTGTCCGATCAGAGCTAAATATTTAAGGAAGTCCAAAATGATTTAAGAAAATTTTCAAAAATTTTAAAGCTAAGAATGTAAATTTAAAAACCTCTGGAAGCATTATTCTAGACAAGGTTGCTGAAATTAAACATATACTTGGCTCCTGAACAACAGCACCTAAAGTACAAGTATAGAGAAAATGTCCAAGCAACTACTGGGTTCTAGTATAACACCATCATTTGGGTACTGACATGAATAGTACGGTTATAAAAATTTAATTCATCACAATGGATCTGTTTCACATTTCTTTTTATTATTTCATATATTATTTTCTTTATATTATTAATTATTTCTCTTTGGTTATTTGTATTAAAAGAATAAATAGCGTTGTTGTAATTCCTCGACCAGCCGGCCAACCCTTTATATCTTTATGGCGGGTCGCGTCAGTGCCAGAATTTATATGGTATTAGATAAGACAGAACACAATGCGATTCGTATCAATTACTAGATAGGCTTGCAAGGAACCAACCGCGTATAGTGAATCTTAGATATTTTTCTCTACGTTTCCAACAACCTTGCCTCTTGGTGTATAAGATTCAAATATTTTTTGTATATTCTTATTTCAAATTACGATAATTTCGACAAAATTCAATCGTCTTATTATTACATATACTTTGTATAAAGTTAGAAAAAATATAGGTAAAGCGTTTTTAGCTAAAATACTTTCTAGGTGATTTGCTAATAAGTATTTTAAGATTTTGGTGTGGTGACATATTGTATAAATAACGTAAGTATATGAACTTTACTGTCTTTTCACATTTTTAAAAAACCATTCGGTAAATTTTCGTAATTGTTGTACAGCTGCCTGGGCTTGTTCCTGAAATTTTTTGTTTTCGTCCCTCAAACGTCTGTTCTCCCTCTCTAAAGTCAGAATTTTTCTATTGAGATCTGCTACGTGTTTGCTCTGATCCGGAATACTCCTGAAAAGATAAAGAAAATATAGTTAAAATAAAGAAGAAGCTTAAACCTAATGAGGGAGACATTCAGGAACTTAAAAGTAACACTCTAATAATTATAGAAAGGAAAATTTTGAAAAAACAACATTATCATCTTTGGATTACAGGTAACGGGTGAAACCCTAGTAGAAGAAACCTTGTTGCAGTTAAATAGATTTCTTGAAATAAATCTTAGTGAAAACGATATAAATATCATATACTTGGTCGGAAAAGAAGTCAATTGTAGTACAGTGTATCTCCTTTTTAAGGAAGACATTCATCTTTACGAATATTAAAAAACTAACACACGGGCATGACCATAACAAATGATTTATGTTTTGAAGATAGACAGGAGAGAAACATTTTGCACAATCACCAAAAACAATCCTTAGAAGCAAGGATAAGAGGACATTTCCTTATAAGTGGAGAAAAATCTTATGCTGCACAGGATCTGAACCTTGTACTGACAACAATTCAGAAGAAAATCAAGAGGAACCAGGGGGAGAAAACAACAAAAACCAGGACACTCCGACGCCTTGACGGGAACACTGGATGGAGGAAAGAAGAGGAAGGTAACTTATACGCTCAAAGTGAAGACAAGACGAACCGGTGCCGGTGGTGGAAACACAGAAATCAATCTCCGAAGTAAAACATATATCCAAATCGTTCCAAGCAAGAAAACCAAGATTACTGCCTGTGTAGATAATTAATTAATAAAAGAAAATTGTCTTTTTGACATAAATTCATATAATTTGGGCTTTAATTTTGATCAAATTAATACTAAGGTAATAGAAAACCCAGGAGATTTTCTCCTGAACTGGTTTTCTTAATTATGCCATAAAAATGAAGTGTATGTATGTAGATTGTTTTCATATCGATTAAAATTTAATATTATTACTATTACAGTGTAAATGGGTGTGAATGTATAATTGGTAAACTGTTAAATTCTTTTATTTTGTAATGACATCATCATAGAGATAAATTATATCTACCGAGTGATATGAAATAAAGTATTATACAAATCCACATACAAGTTCTTAAATGACTTCAGTGGATTCATTCCTTTATTTCCAGGAGGAATCCAATTTTGATATTTGTAATGGTTTGTAATTTATTTTGGAATTAAATGAATATGAATATGAATAATAATTCAAAACACTAAATGAATGGACTCTTTTACTATAACACAAATTTATGATATTAGAAATATACAAGAATGTTATACTATTAACCTTTTTAAACAAAAAACGGTCAAAAATAAGACAGAGTAATATAAATATAAGTATTTGCGGGAATTACGATCTGAGTAATACGATTTGCGCTGATGATTTGTTGTCTTACTCTGTTAGTTGTAAATAAAGAAGGATTACCTGTTTCCGTAAAGTCTCTTGAAATGTAGTTCGACAAATAAACACACAGTGGTGGTTCATATAAAAGAAGTTCAGTGGACAATTACATTTTAATAACATTTGTCCATTTTTTAAAATAATATTAATGTAAATTAAAAACAAAACCATTTAAATGTAGTAAAAAAATCCATAACCTTTAAAATCATTTTTCTACAGTCGTTATAACAATGAGGTTTATAAAAATATACATTATTTACTTACGAAAATGAACTGGACAAATGCTGATCGATTCGATTAATGCCAATCAGTTCATCCTCCCACTGTTTCGGGTTTCGATCCCTCTCATCATCAGGATGGGGTCCCACTTGCATCATCACTCTTGTGGCAGTGTCGACAAGACTAGGCCAATCAGAGTCTTCGGGGAGGGGGAAGTTTTCCGGAAACGGCAGTCCAACCTAACAAAATAGGAGTTTATATTTTTCTCTTACAAAACCTGTGTGTAAAAAGTATTTTTACAGCAAACAACGTGATGTATTTGCTAGTGGTGAACAGAATCGTATTGTTTTGAAAATCGGATTATTAGGTTAGGTACTAATTATTTTCATAGTATAATTATTATACTTAGATTTTTTTTCCATATAGCGTTGCATGGTTATAATTTATATTAGAATTCATTTACTAGTATGGGTAAGTGTTATTCATAATTTAAATTGTTGCTGCTGCAAAGAGCAAATCGCGTTGTTTTCAGCTACCAGAGTTTTTAGTTTTAACTGATGGTTTATTGTTTTTTTGATAAATTTATTTTTAATAAATCCGTTACACCTCAAATGATGGATAACAAAAAATAAGACTTATTTAGGTGTTCACTATGCGGCAGTTCAATTCATTAAATCAAACCTTGCGTAATATATTGCAAACTTCCTAGTTAAAATTATTTCATTATTTTTTCGAATTATTTGGAATTCGAATTGTCGATTATAATTATTTGGATTATATCGAAATTATTAGATTATTAAGCAAAATGATTATTGAATATTTTTAATTAAAATTACTTCTTCGTTTAATATTCACCTTATTTTTACTTGGTGAAGGTAGTCCTTCATCTTTGGATGCCCTAAATTCATTTGGCAGTGGACTTGAAGTTGTACTGGCATTAGAAATGACCGTGGCAGGCCTCGCCATGGTCAAAATCACTTCAGGTTGGGATTTGTGGACGGATAAAGAGTTGTTTAGAGCATCCCTGAAAATAAGATTATATAAGTATAAATATTAGTTGTATATTGCAGCATTTCTGATAGGTGCCATATAGGTTTAACGATATTCCACAATAACTTGAATTTATTAAATTTTAAAAAAATTCTATATGGTAGTTTCCGCAGGGTTGCTTAGCATCAGGTAAATATCCCAGGGTGTACCTAATTCTTGCTCTACTTTTAAGTAAAAAAAGGACTGGGAATCCAGGAAAAATGGAGCGTTGGTTAGGTGTGCGTCGCGCGTTTATTATTGAGGCATACTTCAAGAGTAATGATTCTTAAACAGTTGCAAGACCAAGATTTTGTGCTCACTTTAATATTAAGCATATGGAGGACGCCTCAAGTAAAATTTGGTGAAATCGTGGGTGCGGAGATTTAGAGAAATATCGGCAGCTGTAAATGTGAAATCCCGTGGTCGTCCAAAGACTGCAACTGCTCCTGAGAATGTTGAGGCCGTGCGTGCCGCGATTTCTCGAAATCAATCGGATCAATTCGTAAAACATCGCAAGCTTTGCAAATGCATAAATCATCTGTACACACGTTTTTTACGAAAGATTTAAAGTTTCATCCATACAAGATTCAAATAGTGCAAGAATTGAAGCCAAATGACTTTATAAACCGCCGTTCTTTCGCTGAAACAATGATGGACCATTTTCTTGCAAACGATCGAATTAACAATATTCTGTTCAGTGACGAGGCGCACTTTCACCTTTCAGGCGCAGTTATTAAACCAAAATTGTCGCTATTAGGAACCAGACGGAGTTGAGTTGTGGATCGCAAGGTGAACGGTCGCAGGTTCGGCGTTAAGGAAATTTGTTTATCAAACCTTATCACGGTTTACTAGTAGTGCAAAAAACAGCGAATAAACAAACCGATATTTTAACAAAGACAGTTAAAATAGGTATATGCGATTTAACTTTCAATTATTTAAAACTGATGGAGTGAAATAACGGAAATAGGAGTGAAATATCTGGGAAGACTAAGCTCATAGGCGGAAAGTCAGACGGAGTCAAGGAATAAAGAAACTACAAAGAGATCAAGGTAAGATCAAAAATGGACATTGGCGATTACACGTTAGAAGATCGACAGCGGAAAAGGGAAATAGAGAAGCTTGAATATCTATCTAAGAGAAGTAAAAAAACACATAGAACACCACAAAAGGAAAAACAATAAAAAGAAGATAAGCTGGAGTCACTGTCAGAGATGATGAAAGAACTAATGAAGGACACCCAAGAAATAAAAAAATACCGGAAAGCATAAAACAAGAAAATTAAATATTAAAGAATGAAAATAAGATAATAAAAGAAAAAATGAGAAATGTAGAAAACATAGTAAGAAGACTGGAATAGGACAGAATCAGGAATAATATAGTGGTATCGGGCCTGGAAACAAAAGACGGCAATAGGATATAGGATGGACCTAAAATATGGATTAGAATATTTCATCGAAAGAGCAACAGGCACAAAAGTCTAGATAAAGATGGCTACAAAGATAGGGACAAAAATATGTAAAGTGAAATTAGAAAACTCACTGGATAAGGAAGAGATTATGAAAAATAAAAGTAAATTAAGACAATTGCGAGAAAGAATATATATAAACGATGAAATAACAAGAAAAGAACGAGAAACTCAGAAGCAAATAAAGCAAATAGCAGAGGAAGAAAGAAAAAGCAACAAAAGCAGGGTATCAAAAAATCATAATTGCGGGAACAGAATGGAAATGGGATAGCGAAGAAGGGAATTAAAAGAAAATTTAACAAGTAGAAAAAACCACCCACCAAAAAACTAAGAGAAGAGGGGAAAGAAGGCAATTTGATGACAACACACACAATGAAGGAGGACACGAGAGGGAAAACGAAGCGAAAAGAAAAAATAAAACACAAACAGAAAATCACCACAATAAAAATGAGGTACCTACGAAAAATGGAAGACAAGACCATATTGAATAAAATTAGGAACAGAACATTCAAAAATAATTTAAACACAGAACCGATGAACCAGATAGTGGAGAAAAACCAATTCGATGGATGGGGCACATTAAGAGAATGAACGAGACAAGAATAGTAAGAAAAGTATATGAAGCAAGGATAACAAGGAAGAGAGAAAGAGGAAGACCAAGGAGTTCAGAGCAAGATGAAATAAGGGAAGCAGCAGAACGAAGAGAATAAAATTCGAAGACATCGCTAGACTGGCCCAAGACAGAAAAAATTGGAGAGAAATATGAAAAAGAAACCTATCGTAAAACTCAACTCCCACCCTCCCGCCTCATACCCCGTAAGGGTAGATAGGCATAAGGAAGAAGCGAGTAAGTAAGAAATCAGACAATCCAAGACAAGTTATTTTTAAAACTTCAAGAAAATTTTTAAATTAGCCTTTAAAAAGAGAAATCCATTCCTGGACACCTTGCATATATAAATGTATGTCCCAAAAGGCTTAATTTTCAATATATAGGGTAATAATAAAGTGTGAGAATTAAGTTGAAAAAAATACATAGCAAAAATTTAATACCATTTATCTTGAAAATGAAGCATTTTAGGACATATGTTTATATAAAATCACACTGAAATATTTACTCGGATTTTAGGAACACCCTGTGTATTATTAACTTACCTCGAATGAGATTTGTTAGCCTCTATCGTTGCTTTGGACGATTCATAAGATTCTATATTGTCGGGATTGATCAGCCTCAAAAGTTCCTCCTGAAAATTACTGGATAAATTAGCACTATTCCTGTTCGCCGATCGTGACGTTACGCCAGGTCTCAATTTTGCTTCGCCGTTTAAAGATCGAGGACTTTGGTTTCTTTGGCTGTAGTTCGTGTTGGTTGCGACGTTGGCATGTTTTGCAGTTCGGCGTGATGCGCGAGGAGAATGATTACCACTACCTGTGAATAAAAAGGTGTAAGTATGTACATACATATTTCTCAAGAAAAATCACTAAGTTTGATGGTATAAAACAAGTAAAATAGAATGTTCGATATGTGTACTTTTTATTATTATGAAGTATTTTTTGAGCAAATAAAAGAAATTCCTATAGAATAATGGCAAGTGTTTATCCCACCCCACATTGCTGTTTACTTTCCATTCAATCCCCAATAAGTTTTACGAGAGGTTTAAGTACCGAAACAAAAAGGTATAAATCCTGAGAACCCCTCCTTTGTTCAATATTCTTATATTAGTGATATTATAGGATATCAATTTTTGCAGTACTGTTTTTACTCTAGGCGCAATGTTGCACACAGAGACAAAACATTTGTCAAAATATACTCCCATAATCATTATTTACCAGAAACGTACTTAGATTTTCTCCCTGGGGTAGTCATGCGTCCATTCTTGTCGGCGACAACTTTCACACCTACCTTTTTTTAAGTTAATGTTATTTTAAGTTAAGTCATCTGTATTGTAGCATTTTCAGTCATGATCTCGTGATTTATTGTTCCTTGTTTTGTATGTAAATATGTTTTTAAATAAATTTAAGGACTACTTTATATTTAGTATAGTTTAAGACTTCTTTCCCATGTCTTCTGCCTTTTTAGTACTTTCCTAACTAGAAAAGTTACTAACTAGTTTAGAATGATGAGATAAATTTACTATTCATACCTATCTCTTCCAACAGAAATAAGCAAGGATTGTTAATCTGCAAATGCCTATTTAAATACTGGGAGCAGAGATGTTCAGCACGTTTTCATAAAGAACAAAATGAACTGTATATGCAAATATGCGTATAATTTAAGAGGGTTAACATTGGTTATTCTAGAAACATTTTTACAGAAAAAAATAAATTTAAATTTCCAAAATAATTACGTTTTATTATTGGTTTTAGCCCGGCATACCCCAAGTTTAAGGACAAAAATTTTGAATTCATATTTACAATGTATTGTCTAGAATTTATATAACAGTAAGTGCAAATTATTTTTGTTAATTTCAAGTGACTATTTTGTTGTAAGTCTTTCTAAAATGCCCAATGCGGCCAACTTAAATTTGTATTAAAACCACGTATTACTGCACCTAGACGTGGGCGGACAGCGGATCGTCAAAGGTACTGCGCCCCCGCATTACATTCCATGGGCCGCCACGGCAAAGAGGACATGCCCGGTCTACAATCCGCTGGGTTTGCCGTATTTCGGGCCGGACGCGGCTTTCGATCCGCTTCTGGAGCTGGAAGCTGTGTTGACTGGGTATTAGGTTTTAATTTCTCGATTAAAAAAGTATCGAGCTACTCAGGAATATATTTACTATCGTAAAGCACATATGAGATATCCTAATTTAATTAAAATTATAAAATACAGGACTAGTGAAAGAGTCTAGTGAGAAAAAATCCCATGTTTGTTTAATTCGTCAAAATTGGAACTGAAAAACGGGATTATGCGGGTTCGACACCTCATCCGCAAGACAATATCTAGATACGGTCATGTGGATTACTACCAATCATACTACCATTAGTGTCATCTAAATGCTGCTGATGAATATCCGAAGTCGCCTATTGATATTATCAAAAAGAATTATTTTTACGACTGTCGAGTTTATTACCTGTGGATAACTCATCCTCGCTTCCAATCATATTTATTCTGTCACTTATCGAGCTGCCATTTGATAGGTTGTCATTTATGTTGTTTACATTTACTCGCGAATAATCTGCATGATGTGATGTTGAATAGTCGGCAACTTTTGGCGGCCTAGTAACCTATAACACAATTTAGTATTTTTACTATTCTCTAACTCTTCTACTTCTAGGTAAAATGCTTCTGTATAAAACTAAAAATGACATATAAAAACAAGACTCACTTGTAGATAATCATTGCTTTCTTGCTGTCTCATTCTCTCGTTGTGCTGCTTCAGGATGTTGTTCTTTTCAGACTTGTACGATAAGTCACGTGCCAAATCTACGTCACTTGTATTGCTATGCAACGAAGCAGTTAAAGGTTGCTGAAAATTGACGTGTTGTAACGGTAGACTGTTGCTGAATTGAATTTTGTTGTGCTGGACGGTGTAGTGGTTGTGTGATGTTGGAGCCACTGGAATAGCCTATAAAACAGGGTATGTTTTTAGCGATAAAATCTTATGTCAAATGTCTAGTGAAAAAATTATGTCTATTATCACGTAACACCCTGTATATCGGAGTTGGTTCACAATTTTAACAATACATTATGTTGTAACTCATTAACTTAATCAAAAATATTATTAAAGATAAGCTATCCATTGAAAGACGGACTGCGAAATGGAAAATGCCCTTATACTACTAATAAAATTCGTTAATTTGTGAAGTGCCTGCCTAAGTAGTACCATACCTGGTGATGATTATTTCTCTTTGGTGAGCATGGAAATGTATTATTGGTATGCTGTGGTGTTCTTGTACTACTAGATTTAGAAGGCAATGGAGGAGCTTCGAATTCTTGCAGGATGTCGTACCATTTGTCGTCGTTCGAATGTACACAAGAAGAATTTGATATTATAGCCTGTAAATTCATTTGATTACGAGAAGAAAAATTCACTTTCATGACTGTTACATAGGTAAAGGATTTGGAACCGTTCATGAAACAGTTTTCGAGAAAAACTGATTTGATTTTGTAAATTTCATTAGGTTTACTACTGCTTCCAATATAAATATTAGTTTAGTTTAAGTGAGACCCTCATAATGCTATTAAAAAAATATTAGTCATATTGGGTGTTTTTACCTCTACAGCATTGTTATGATATCGGTTCTCTTGTCCGTGGAACGATTTGCTACTACTGCCAGTCCCATAGCCAGAACTGTTACTACTTCTTGGCGGTGAGAAACTTCTCTCGTAGACTCGTCGATGGTTTCCCGAGACAGCTTGCTGCATTTGGGGGGCTCGTCGAGATTTGGTATTGTCTTCAGTTCCGTTTGACATACTGTCGTAGTCGCCTTAAAAAATGGTTGGATTATCGTGTTTAATGTATAAATTTTTTAACTCAATGGTTGGGTTCGTAAATCATGGTGCCAGATCATAGGCGCCGGAACTTTAAGTACCGCGATGTGTGGCGACTCGCGAACTACGGTACAGCTCGACATGCTTTGCGGTGGAAACAGGTTAGCAAACATTCATAGAAGTTACCTACCATCGCAGAATATTCGGAAGTTTATTTTTACTTTTCCGGACATAAAATATGACTGATATTGCGTGTGGGGTTTGGTGTGCAGTAGGGACTTATTGTGTTGAAAACGACCACAGTGCCAAAAACATACCTATTCATAGATCATAAAATTTAAAAAGGAGGTAAAAACCCTATGCCGAATTTATACTGGATTTGATATGTATGATGAGTACCTCCTTGTAATATGCCTTTTTGTATAGTCCAGAAAAAACGTTTCATAATTTTTGGGCAAAATATAATCCCGCCTGGAGATAGCCATGCGAAGCAACATTCCCAAATTATTTGCTACGTTTATGCGAACGAATGGAAAATGCAATTCGGCGTGAAGTAAACTAAAAAATTGTGTCTGACCATCGATGAATGGTCAGGCACTGTCTTTACGAAACCTACTCATTAGTTAATATTAGAAGAAAATTCGCATTGAAACAAAAATCAAGAATAATTTTATGAAAAAAATAAATCATTAAATCTAGCTAGTAAAACTTAACAAAAATTATCCTTTTGACATTTTACCGTCGCATGGATAAGAGTTGCGCATTGAAAAAAATAAAACGAGTTAGAGCCGTACTCGGGCGATGTAAAATTGTGAAAAATATTTTGAACTTTTTTCTTAACACTTTGAACTTCAAATTTTGTGTTTAGGACTTTTATGATATCCTAAGGAACTATTTTTAATAAAATTTTCGTCAATTTTTAAAAATACAGGTAGTTTTTTCTTCAGCGATGTTCACTTTTTTGTAATTCATGACCTTAGTACGAAAATGTTAGAAAACCAGTTATATTATTTCGAGGTTTTGGAACAAACACTAGCTTTTTTCGAGAACAAAATTTTTTGAGAAACGTCAAATAAAAAAGTTTTCCATTTGGTGCAAACTTTTTTGACCACCCTGTATACGAACTATTTTATAAATAAACATGATTTAGTATTATTAACGTACCTTCATAATGAGCTTCATTATATTTACAATTCTGCAAAGTACAGCCCTTCCTAGCAGACCCGTCAGCCAGAGGAGGTATCACAGTCAAAGTTACAGTCAGAGAGGTTTTTAAGAGATCGACCATTTGGTCATAAGTTAAAGTAGCCACGGCAACCTAAATAAAATAACAAAGTTTACGATTTTAACTCTAAATTTACTTTATAATGGTTGGTTTCCCAAAGCCACTGAATTAATAATTATCCAACTGGATACTTGTGACAGTAGTGATAGCACACGTCAGCCAAAGGTGACTCTAAACGTCAATTAAATTTATTCCTTGATTCAAAGCTTTGAGAAACCGAACGAAAAAGTAATAAAATACTAAGATGGTAAGACGATTACCTTACAGATTTCTACTAAGCGGGAGTTTTGTCTTAATCCAGCTTGCCAGGCTTGTCCTTGGTTTTCTACTAAAGTTACTATGCCGTCAGGTTGAACGTGAAAACCTAACTGGCCCATTATATTACGACTGAAAGAAAATTGTACTATTATAAAATGGTCTTGAGTGCGAGTTTGTTTTACATTTTTTACTTCCCTAAGGAAGGTTAATTTTTTTTAAGTTTTTAACATAAACTGCTGGCCAATTCAAGCGGGACAAACTAAATTTTTGATAAAATTTAGAGTGGAATATTTTCGAAACGAAAAAAAATTTTGATTTAACTTTTTCAGTATGTAATTGAATAGTTCTTCTAGTTTTTATACTTTAAGGCACTATTGCTAGCAGTCGCTGCAACTCTATTTTACAGGGTGTTAAGTGAAACCCTGACTTTTTTGGAAAAGTTTTCCAGTTCCGAGAATCTAGGAAGAATTTTTTTTGAATTTTCTTTTCATACTAAAATGATCCATGGTCAAATACAAAAAAACAATTTCTCCGGATTTTCTCTATTTTCATTTGTTTTCCGTATACAGGGGTTAGTCGAAATTATCGACTTCTTCTTACAAAGGAACCCCTAATTTGGCCGTTTATTCACAAAAAGCGAAAGACCAAGTAAATTTGTAGTTTGAAGTAGTCCAGCTAACAAAATTAATACAAATTTTTGTACAGGGTGTAGCAAGTTTGGATCACGGGCTAGTAAATTATTATTTTTTAATTTCTACTACTTTTTCCTAAGTTAACTATTAATTATCACGTGCTACGTTAAAGGGTTAAAATTTGTTAGGTCCGATAACAGTACTGGATAGAAAGATCCTTTTTGCCCAAACGGGTTTTTCATTTTTTGTCTAGTCCCATTTTTAGTGATTAAACGGCTCGCATTTTGAACCTAACTTTTTGCAATTGCATCCATGAACGATTGAAGTGAGAGTGCTTTTTTGGTGGTACATAATGAATGTTTTATCCAACCAAAAAACATGTAGTGGCCAAACAGCTAATGATGCTTATTCGAAGAATTTTTTAGCATTATACAGGGTTGCAAAAAATATACCACCTATACTTTGCAGGTGGATTTCTGTTAATTTAGCGGCGTTTCTATTTCTTAGTCAAAAGATCTAGTAGGCCAAAAAATAAAACATTTTCTTTGCTATTGACAGTTACCAAGGCAACAAAGTATTCTTCTTTGAATTGGTGCGTTATTATCCTTTATAATGGCTCGATTAAGTGCAAAAGAACAAGCTAATTGTTTGCGTTTACTACAAGATGGGGTAAAAATTAGTATTATTGCGGATATGTACGGGGTTGGGCGAAGTACAATATCTCGACTGCGTCAACGCTTCCACGAAACGGGAAGTGCAAACTATCGTTATGGGGGAGGTCGCCAAAAGAAAGTCGGCATTGCAGATGAAAGATGGTTGGTTAGAGAGGCTCGTCGAAGGCGAAAAATTCCATCAGAGAAAATTAACCAGGAGTTCAGAGCAAGAACACACATTCGTGTGAGCAATAGGACCATTAGAAGAACTTTAAACAATAATAACTTAAGGTGAGTTACTTCAAATGAGATCTTATTTTTTGTACCAATATTTTTAGTGTTTCATTTTAGTAAGTCGGCTATTATAATATCGACGTCAGCTGAGGCGTGAATCTTGGATTTTGCGCACCGATATTATAAATGTAAACTTGAACTAAGTTGTTCATAAATTAAAGTTTTGATAGGCGACCCTAAACACATTATTTGTGCTTGCAGCGTAATGTTCCTTAGTTCTTCCCTAGAACTAACGTTATGAAAATTGACCTAATTTTGCATTTTAGTATAATAAAAGCTACTGTTGGCTTATTTATTGGTTCATTCCCTACACCTATACTACAGATTTTTAAGCCAAAATTTTAATTTTAGAGCTCGGCGACGTGCTAAATGTGTGCGACTTCTACCACAGCATAGGCGAAGACGTCTCCAGTGGGCATATGAACATCGCAATTGGCCATTAGATAACTGGGAAAACTGCATGTTTGTAGACGAGTCAAGATTTAATTTAATTCACTCGGACGGCAGAATATTAGTTTGGCGTGAACGTGGCGAACGGTATATGGAGGAGAATATGGCTCCTCAGGAACCTTTTGGTGGTGGAGGCGTTACTGTTTGGGGTGGTGTAATGTTTAATGGCAAAACGGAACTTTTTTTAACATTGGAGCCCATTAACGGTCAGGTATATAGGGACGAAATTTTAAGCAATATCGTTCTACCATTTGCAAACAATTTTGGGAACGATTTTGTGCTAATTGACGATAACGCCAGACCTCATAGAGCACGCATTGTGCAAGAGTTTTTGGAAGCTAATAATATTACCAGGATGGTCTGGCCTGCAAAATCACCAGACATGAATATTATCGAACACGTCTGGTCTAAATTGAAATTATTGGTAAGTTCTAGGGAAGATCCTCCTCAGACTCTAGAACAACTTGCAGACGCCATTGTTCAGGAGTGGGAAAATATTCAGCAAGAATTTGTCAATAATTTGGTAATAAGCATGCCTCGAAGATGCCAAGAGATAATAAATGTAAGGGGAGGTCCTACTAGAAATTAAGATTTGTTTTGTTTTCGTTAGTTGCAAGTTTTTATAATACCTTCAAGTAAAAAAAATGTCCTATAATTTTAAACGTTTTCTGTTTACCTATAAAAGTAACAACCAAAATTTACATCTTGGATCTCCTAAAGTAATGCCGGGAAAAATAACTACTAAATTTGAAAATTACGTATCTTTTCGAGTACTTTCAAAAGTAATTAAATCTTCTGAAATTTCTATACCTTCTAAAAACTACGCTATACAGAATTTTATAACTTGTTCAGTTGAATTCACTATCCATCTCCAATTTTTGACGAGAAAAATGTACTCCGTGACTATTAATTTAAGACACTTCTTATTAATTAAAATTTCTCAATGCCATGTACTGACTTTTTAGAGCAGTGGTAAAATATTTTTCTTTTATAATGAATAATCGAAGTTTACGAAAATCCAAAGATATCGAGAAACACGTGGCTTCTATTATAAGTAGTAACTTCTGCACAATCCTGTATAATGTGAAAAAGTTCCGAATGAATATTATTCTTTTTATCTGTATCGTTACTAGATTTTATTAATAATAAGTAGGACATTTTCTTTAATAATTATTAATATAGCAAAAAGGAACTTTATGAATACCTAAAGGACTCTAAAATCACATGATTTTCATATAAAATGTAGGTGATATGTTTTGGGCAAACGCGGACAGAAGCAGCGAATAAGCATCTTTAGCTCTATGGCCACGACACTTTTTTATTGGTTGGTTAAACCAATAAACGATGTCCACTTCAATAGTTCATGAATGGAATCGCAAAAAGTTAAGTTTTAAACGCAAGCCATTTGTATCACTAAAAATGGGACCAGACAAAAAAATTCAAAAACAGTTTCGGCAAAAAGTTCCAAGAAAATTGGGACTATATTCAATTAATTTGAAAATCACATGACTTCCATATAAAGTATAGGTGGTATATTTTTTGCAACCCTGTATAATGCTAAAAAATTCTTCGAATAAGCATCATTAGCTGTTTGGCCACTACATGTTTTTTGGTTGGATAAAACATTCATTATGTACCACCAAAAAAGCACTCTCACTTCAATCGTTCATGGATGCAATTGCAAAAAGTTAGGTTCAAAATGCGAGCCGTTTAATCACTAAAAATGGGACTAGACAAAAAATGAAAAACCCGTTTGGGCAAAAAGGATCTTTCTATCCAGTACTGTTATCGGACCTAACAAATTTTAACCCTTTAACGTAGCACGTGATAATTAATAGTTAACTTAGGAAAAAGTAGTAGAAATTAAAAAATAATAATTTACTAGCCCGTGATCCAAACTTGCTACACCCTGTACAAAAATTTGTATTAATTTTGTTAGCTGGACTACTTCAAACTACAAATTTACTTGGTCTTTCGCTTTTTGTGAATAAACGGCCAAATTAGGGGTTCCTTTGTAAGAAGAAGTCGATAATTTCGACTAACCCCTGTATACGGAAAACAAATGAAAATAGAGAAAATCCGGAGAAATTGTTTTTTTGTATTTGACCATGGATCATTTTAGTATGAAAAGAAAATTCAAAAAAAATTCTTCCTAGATTCTCGGAACTGGAAAACTTTTCCAAAAAAGTCAGGGTTTCACTTAACACCCTGTAAAATAGAGTTGCAGCGACTGCTAGCAATAGTGCCTTGAAGTATAAAAACTAGAAGAACTATTCAATTACATACTGAAAAAGTTAAATCAAAATCTTTTTTCGTTTCGAAAATATTCCACTCTAAATTTTATCAAAAATTTAGTTTGTCCCGCTTGAATTGGCCAGCAGTTTATTTACGTTTCAAGGCGACCTACTGTTTTAACAAATATGTCCTACCTAATTGAGAATTCTTTGGCAATGTGTCCGTTCGTAACGGCTTTTAGTCTACTCATAATTTCCACTAATTCGTCAGTATCCCCATGAGTGTCTCTCATGTGGATCGTCATACATTCTCCTTGATGGTGATATATCCTCAAACTGTTAGTTTGAGGAGACCATCCCAAAATGCTTTTACAGGGTGTAACGAATACTATCTGACGGGTTTGTTCCTCGATTAGAACAAAGCTGTCTGAAGAAATTCCTGAAAAAGAAAACAGAAACGTAAGTCACAGTGTCCTAACTACCTCTAAACTTATTCACGTAATTTAGCGTTGTAAAAAAGTTTAAAACGCAGCAACTACACATGGCCTATACGCGGCGATCCAATCTAGACTACGGAAGCAGTTGTTATGCCAACACAAGCTCGAGTGGCAAATGCCACGCGCCGCTGCCGATAGATTTTAGAATATTTCACCACGCTTACATCTTACCTAAGAAACAATCAATCTGCTGTCCCTGACCACTGTCGTCTAACAATACCTGCCATAAAATGGCACCTCTTTGGCATATGTCCGGTATAAACCGTGGGCGAATTTTGTCCTTCTTTTTGCTGCTAAAAATCGCTGTAACAGAACCTAAATTGTATTTTGTTAAACTGTACTAAAGACTCACAGCTTGAATAAATTGTTTGTTTTCTTTTAAAACACTGCGTTAAGTAAATACATAAAATGAATAAAAATAATACTACTCTTTTTCGAAAATGTATTTTTTACAAATAGTTTTTCAAAATTGAATTCTGAACGCAAATAGTTCAGAAAATGTTAATAAACTTGTGTTTATTAACATTTTCTTTCATATTAATTTCATATGAATTTATTACTATTATACAGTGTGTCCACAGATGGGGTAGACAAGAGGACAAATCGACCAAAATACGAAAAAAAGCTCATTCTTTATAAAAGTTTTTGAATTTCAATTTATTGGAAAAGCGAAATGACCGAACAAACCCATTTAATTTAATTTTTTTTAGAGAAAAAGATCCCGAGCATACCTAAATAAACCTGAGCAAACCTGTACAGATTTGCCTGTTTTGAATTTGCTTAGGTTTGCTCGCGCTTTTTTCTGCCTGTTTTACCAACATTCTGTGAAATGTTAAAACCTAATCCAAAAAAAATGGCCAGCATTATCATTCCACCAATATCCGACTGGTTAGTAACTATACTCGATTTGAAATTGGTTGATAGTAATAAATCATTTTTAGCAGCCGATTCCATAGGCGCACCTACCTGACGTGCCGGTTTGAACCCTATTTACTTATCCGAATAATTTAGTAATCATTATTGTCATAACAGGTAAAAATAATTATGCCGAGAATTCCGGGAACAATTAATACACAATGTTACTTTTCAGGTAGTTACGAAAAATTAGGTACCTCTACTTATTGGTATAAAACTGTGAGTCATTTTAAGAGCGAACAAACCTAATGCGAGTATTCTAGGACACACATTTGGGTAATTTTTGAAAATGGAGAGTCTTTCAGGATTTATTCCAGTTAAGCGAGCTGCGAAATCAGCGCTAAGCATTAGTGAAAAGATTATTGTGCTTAATGTATTTAATGCACTTAGATATCAAAAAAGTGCAATAAGTATCGATTCTGCAGTGGAACTTTGTTCAAAGATGACAGGTATTGGAAAAGCAACCATCTACAGGCTGATGCGGGAAGAAAAGACAGGAACCGTGACGCCACCAAAACCATCTCCAGGAAGGCGAACAATACCGATCGATGAGGACGAAAAGGCCATCATAAGACGAAAGGTGCATTCATTCTATTTCAATAAGGAGATCCCTACTTTGGATAGAGTTTTAGGGGCAGTAAAAGAAGACTTTCCTGCAATCAAGAGAGATAAACTATGGAAAGTTCTAAGAGAAATGAATTTTAGATGGGAAAAACATAGTCGGAAGTCTCATTTGCTCGAAAAAGATGAAATAGTATGTTGGAGACGTAATTATTTGAGAAAAATAAGAAAATTTCGCAATGAAAACAAAACAATTTTCTATTTGGACGAAACATGGCTGAACGAAGGCTACACAGTTGGAAAAATATGGACAGACAAAAATGTGACTTCTCACCGGCAAGCATTTTTAGACGGTCTATCAACAGGAATAAATCCGCCCTCTGGAAAAGGAAAACGATTAATTATAACTCACATCGGTAGCTCCAATGGATTTTTAGAAGGTGGACTATTATCATTCCAATCAGTTCGTACAGGCGATTACCACGAGGATATGAATGCTGATGTTTTTGAGGAGTATTTCGAACAAATGATAGAGCTGATTCCACCTGGCTCCGTCATTGTGTTAGATAACGCTCCGTATCACTCCAGAAGATTGGAGAAGATGCCTACAACTGCTTGGCGAAAAGCAAAAATTATCGAGTGGCTTGTGGAGAAACAAATACAATTTGAGGACAATATGGTTAAAAAGGAGTTGCTATCAATTGTAAACACCCATAAACATCGGTTTCAAAAATATGTTGTTGACGAAATGGCCAAAAAACAAAATATAATAGTGCTTCGGCTCCCCCCCTACCATTGCGAATTAAATCCGATCGAACTGGTATGGGCTCATGTGAAAGGTTATGTGGCTAGAAAAAATACCACTTATAAAATGAGTGATGTTCAAAAACTCTTTGAAGAAGCGCTTCAAGAAGTCAACGCGGGGAAGTGGCAAAGATGTATAGAGCATGTACTAAAGGAGGAGGAAAAAATGTGGCAATTGGATAGTTTACTGGAGAAAACGGTCGAACCACTTATTATCAATTTAGGGGAAGAAGACAGTCCCTCAGATATTTCATTTTCTGATGATGATTAATTTAAAGCGAAGAACTGTAATGACTTACTATAAATTTTATAGAATTTCAAATAGAAACATTTTTCCAAATTTACTTGTTTATTAGTTGCTTTATTGTTATTAGTATTATATTTATTCAAATACAAGGGTAACAAATTATGCCACACATCCGAATGTTCACTAAATTATATAATTATTGTGTTTAATATAAACTTAAACCCACCCGAAAGCACGTGCATGAGTGCAAAACATCACAGGTAGAATACTACCGCTTATTGTTCGAGCCTCGGGTTAAGCTTTGTATTCGACGCCCTTATCAGATCTATAGGAATGGAAAGTTTAATAAATGCAAAAGGGTCTAGACTTTCAATGTATATACTATTTAAAACTTGGCAATTTAGGTGGACCACTCTGTGTACGTGTTTGACGGATTTTAATGATTTATTACTATCAACCAATTTCAAATCGAGTATACGTTACAGCATATCGTATTTTGGGAAAAATGTATTTTCAAAAAAGAGTATTTTGAAAAAATGTATATTCCAAAGAAATGATTTTTTAAATGCATTTAAGGAAAAATGCTTTCAAAAAAATATAATTTCAAAATAAGTGTTTTTCGAAATAAAAATTTCGATCCAAAATATTTTCAAGATTCCAAAAAAATAATTTGGACTCATTTTACTTACAAAATTTTTGTCCTGTATCTACAGGTGCATTCGTCGAATAGTTCATAACTAAATCCTTTAGATATTCCTGTCTGGTTCTCGTCGCCATTGTTACAAACTTTTCCGATCTATGCGCGGCGTTTTCCGCGTTTACAACCTGCGAAAAATTTTCATGTTCAGATTTAAGTATTTAAAATTGGGTTTTAAATTAGGCAAATAAAAATTGAACACGTTTTGTACCCACTTTTGCTAATAGAAACTCTGCAAAAGGTTTTCCCTTGGGGAAAATCGCATCTTCTTTAATCGGCGGCCCAAAGACCTCAACATCTTTTGATCTGGATACAGCTACTTTATAATGGGTGTTTTCGGTACAAGGATTGATGGCATGCACTACAATAAAAACGTGTTGGAATTGGGACCTTATGCCCTTTGGCGTGAACGGAAGGGCGCCAGGTTCCTAAAGAAAAAATATGATATAAATTGAAAGAACAGGTAGATAATACTTGTAACAAGAACAGGTATAGTTATTTATTCAAAAATTTAATTCATTCCTGCAAATTTTTAACTGCTACACGAACACGACATACGAAGCTCTGTAAAAAACTTATTTACCTGAAAGACTATCGTAACGATGTCATTTCCAATGTGTCGTTTTCTGAGAAGCTGTTGTCTATTATTCGCTGTAAATGGTAACATCGTGGAAACGTGAAACATTACCTCACAGTCCTGGTATTGGGCATATACTGAATTTAAACCAGTTGAATCGGCTAAACAGAGTTAAAATTGTTAAGATAATTTATAATAAAAGAAACCTGGGCGATAACCACAAAAGTAAAAAAGTAAGGCATAGTAGTAGTGTTCACTGGGGGACTGTGAGAACGATCCGCTCTTTTGAGAAAATTCCAAACATTTTCGATTGGATTCAGATCCGGTGATCTTGGTGGTAGTCTCAAATGATTAATATCATTTACTGGATTTGGTCAAGCACAATTCTAGTCCTATGGGGTTCAGCATTGTGATCTCAACAGATGAAATTTGGTTCTAAATTGTACCTGTAGCCCTTAACAATGTCATTTCAATATGTCTCACACCGAAAAAAATTCCAGCCCAAACCATGACCCCTCCACTTCCGTACGAACAGGCGCGGATCCAGAACTCCGTTTGAGGGGGGAGGGGGGTCATTCAGGGAACAGTAATATATTTTTCATTTTTTTGTATTTATATTTTAATAGTTATAACACCCCTGGATCCGCGCTTGCTTGAAAGTATATTATATTTGTATCAATCAGAATAACTTGCTTTTTATTAAGGCGGCATTTTAAGGTTTTTCGGCTTTAAAATTTTTAACAATAACATTATAAGTATATTAAGTATAGCAGCATATTCTATAGGTATTTTTTAACGTATTATTAAAAATTTCAAGATATTTTATGATTTATTTTAGGAAAACAATATGTAAAAAGAAAATTGAGGTCCTAGTGACAGAAAAAATGTTACCACAGATATTTTAACATATTAATCTTCTGAATGAAATCATTATACACGTTGAAACTTTAAATAACTGACTGAAAATTACTTGCAGGCTTTGAAGCTTAATATAATGTTATTGTTAAAAATTTTAAGGCCGAAAAATCATGTCAAAATGAAATTGGGTTGGCCAACGTGGATGCCACGTGGAAAATGCCGCCCTAATAAGACTAATATCTTGAATAACGTAATATTTTGTTCCCAATGTTGAAAAAAACTTACATTTATTATCCAATCCTGCTTTGTATTTGTCGAATCCTTGCAATTTAACTTTTTTGCCAATTGTTTCTAAGAATTCGGTAAAGGCGGGTCCTGCTTCTTCATTGTTGTACATTTCTTCCTCCGTATTCTGTCCTGCCTTGCAGTACATAACTCCAACCTTTAAAAACGAAAACAACTAACATTATCGACAAAAAAGTTTCATTGTGCATGAGTCAGTGATACACCAGCCAGAAACAAAGAGTGTTAGACAGGGATGGAACCTGCCATCCGTAATTTTTAATCTACAGGGTCCGCTAATTAATCGTATGTACCAAATTTTGTAAAGAAACGTTGGCTTTTTCCAAAGTTATTTAAAAAAATTCGAAAATGAGCTTTAAACTTTGTGGAGCGTTGCCTTCTACAGGTACAAGGCTTTGACACTAGGAAAAGAAGAAAAGCAGCACATTAAAAGAATCATTCGAGATGTAATGCTGCAGAAGAATAATGAAGGCGACAAGGTGACAAATCAGGAAGTGTTTTAAATTCAGTCAGGACCGAAAGGGTCATTTCACCAGTACCGGCTGGTGAAATTTCAACGTTGTATATCTCTATTCCTACTTACAGGACCCGTACCAAATTTAGGAGTTTTAATAGTGAGCCCACTGGGGATGTTGTAATTTCCGAAAAAAAAGTTGAATTGTTGGTGAGCGACCCCTGGGAAAAAAAAATTAACGCGTTTAGGTATTTTATTTATTATTTTTTCTAAACAAGTTTACATCATTTTGTCGAAAATTTTTAAATTTAAGAGAAAAAATGCGATAGCAGAAAGTTATAGGCATTTGAATTTTTTTTAAATTATATTGTAGATTTAAAATAATTCAAATGATTATAACTTTCTACTAACACTTTTTTTTTTCTTAAAATTTAAAAATTCTCGACAAAACAATTTAAAATTTGTTTGGAAAAAATAACAAATAAAATACCTAAGCGCGTTCATTTTTTCCCAGGGGTGGCTCATCAAAAATTCACCTTTTTTTCGCAAATTACAGTTTTTTCCTTTACCAAAACATTCCCAGTAAGCTCACTATTAAAACCCCTAAATTTGGTAAGGGTCATGTAGGTAGGAACAGAAATATACAACTTTGAAATTTCACCTGGACATTTTCACATATTATAGCGGTCTACCACAATTGATTGTGAAGGGAATGACAGAGGATAGACAAGGCAGAAGTGGACCTACACTAAGTTATTTAGATTAAAGGGTCAAGGTAAAAATTACAAACCTTATAATGATTAGTCAATCCTTGCTCATCTAACTTAAGCAACTGATCAACAGTCTGCTGATTCTGTACACCTAATCTAAGAGAACTAAGTTGAATTTCCGGCGCGACGTATTCGAGCACTTCTTTGGTATTTAAAGTCTTGGGGTTGTTGGAAGCCTTAATGTTCGGAATCGCGTCTTCCAGGACTGCCCCTCTTAAGGTTTGGAGTTCCGAGGTGCGAACTACTAACCTGAAAAGAACAATGATTTGTATTAGGACATGTAGATTTTCAAAAACGTAATTTTTTGAAAATTGCATTCTGGGGTTTATTAATTTTGAAAAAGTTAAGAAATAAAGATCCTGAGCTAACCTTTCAAACATATTTATTAATAACATATTTACACATCTACATTGGCAACTTAAAACTACTATTTACAGACGTGGTACAGGTTACAACCCCCAACTAGGGAGGTCCAACCCGACAAGACAGCCGGAGTGCGGCCGGGGCTGGTCTTAGCCCTTGGTTGCCAGGTGTAGCGGAGATGCAGGGGAGGCGACTCTTTCCGCCAGGCTTGCAGAGTCGGGGTTTAAATTTACACGAGGTTAGAAATTAATTTAATATTTACAAGTTTATTATTTGATATAATATACAGTTAAAATTAAAGATTACTGGAAAAAATAAAAACAAAAAACCAGTTTAAAAGGGCGAGCTAACCTAAACGCATCTGAGCTTATCGCCTTTTTTTAGTTTGTGCTTTTTCTGTCTTCCTTATCGGTCTTTTGAAAATAAAATTTAATTTCAGCAGCGCGACTTATACGAGGGATGGTTACTCCCTCCATAGATGTAACCATAGCAACCATATTTAATTTTGTCTACTATAATAGAAACTTTCCAGACTAACTATAGATATCAATACCCCTCGTATGGTTGATTAAAGTGATTAAATTTATTTATGGAAAATATTTAATGGCGAGGCAAGGTAAATGGTGGAAATACTGTAGATTGCAAGTTTTAAATTTTAATTTTTATAAAATAATCCGATTACTTTAATTTATAAGGAGTTGCGCACCGAGAATTTATTCTGATAATCTGGTAGTTTCTTGCGGTATGTCTCCCGATCATCCCTGTTACTCTGTCCACGTGCCCCATTTATGTTTTATACCTTAAAAATAATTTAAATAATACCAATTATAACTCTTGACCAGCATGACTTTTAAAACGCAAAAATATCATTACGGTCAGATTCCGCAAATATAATTTTTGGCTTGCGTGAACAACAGGGATTGTCCTTAAACAAGATATTTTTAATGTTGTTTTTTTCTTGTAACATACCCGAAATTTTTACCTTGGTTTAATAATACATTGAGTTCGCAGTATTTCACCGGCATTACATGACCTTATTAAAAACCTACATAACTTTTTTACGTTTCTGCATAATCACTAGCGTGTCCAAGGTAAGTGTCAGTGTGTTAAATTTTTGAATTTTTAGACAATACATTAATAGTTATCAATGCAACTAGTGCGAAAAGCACTTGACCTGTTGTCCAACTCGGCTTCGCCACCGTGTACAATTTTTATGCCGTGTGCGAAAAACACTCTTTTCGCTTGCAACACCCCGTATAGGAAAATGGATATCAACAGTAGAAAATCATTCAATGTAAGTAAAGTAAAATTGCTTCTGACTAGTAACATTTATTGCTATTTTTTTATACAAAAATGAAATAGCCGTATTTCTATTTATACCTCGAGTAAACAAATAAAAATTTTTAGAATACTTGTCTGGCGGACTTTTGGCACTGCTGCAGGAATAATAAAAACAGCAGTTTTATTTCCTGCCATTGTTATTGTTGTGCAGACATAACATAAATATGTACGCAAGCATTAAATTTAAGAATTTATTTTAGTGATTAACTTTACTAGGTGGGCGGAAACAGATTGCATAAAGTTATTTTAACCCTCCTTAAAAGTTTAACCTTAACTCAGGTTATTTTTTCTGCATAAATATATATATTCCTAAAATTAGGACACTAAAATGCTAAAGTATAGACTATATCACTTAATTTTATAATTTTAATACTGATAAAGGGATATTATAAGTTCTTTGCAATAATTAAAGCAATCCTAAGCAGGTCCCGCCCTATGCGATGGGCGGCACAATTAGAAGGCCGGCAAATTGGGACCCTTTTTACAAAACATTGACATTCTTAGTTCGGGAAGAATTGGCAAAAAGTTCAATATGTTTTCCGTGAAGTAGGGATTTTTATTTTCATATAATTGAAAATTTTTCTTCACTGGTTCAAAGACTGCCTGGTGCAATTAAACCATCTCGTGGCTGATTCCAATAGGAAATCCGTCTGTTGTTGAGTAATTTCGGGGTTTTTGCTTTTTGCTGAAGTGTAAAAGTTCGTATCGTCGGCATATTGTACCGTTTTACTCCATATCACTCCATCTTACCCAGCAGTGCTGTGTGATAGACACAGTCGAAGTCCCTCGAGAGGTCGCAGAAGGTCGCATTTACCACCTCCCCCCTCTCGAAGGCTTCCTCTATGTCCATCACAATCCGGACAAATGCATGATTGGTGGATCTCCCTCCTAAATCCGAACTGCGATGCCGAAAGCAAGCGGCGGCCCTCCAGGAACTGCGTTAACCGAGAGCAGTACACTATCTCGTCGGCTTTGACAGAATTGGCACAACAGAAATGGGTCTAAAATTTCCTGGATTCGTTTCATCGCCGTCCTTATAGATCGGGCACACCTTAGCCCCCCCCCCCCCCCCTGAACATATGGCGGTAAAAAATAATTTTGCCTAGATCGGGCTCTGATCCTCCTCGGTCAACTGACACTTCATGATATTGAAATTATTGACATGAAACATCTACTATTTTACCTAGCGCATGTATGCAGGGTATTTTGCATAATATTACATGCAATATATTATATTATTGTAGGTGCTCGGTGTATTTTTAGATTTCCATTCACGGATACGAACTCCCACAGATATTTATTTTTAAAACGCAATTTTTGTAATCTAGTTACATAAACAAACTACTAAAATTATCGCCATTTCATTTGTTATTATTAGGCGTATGAAAATAAGCGATTAGGAAAAATAGTTTTTTAACAAAAACCGTTATGTAATTTCTAGCGGATAAATTTAGATATTCTCCTAATTTAAGCATGTCACTACTTAGTCTTCTTTCATATAAATGCGAATATTATTCTAAATGGTCAGATTCAAATTTTAGTGTGCAGCTGACCAATGAGGACAACATTCGCATTTCGCGATTCGCGTTTATATGAAACAAGACTTGCGCAGCCTTACATATCCGCGGATGGGGTTTAGAAGAGGACAAATGGACCAAATTTTGCAAGATACGTAAAAATGTCACTCTCAATAAAAGCTTTTGCTTCTTGAGATTCAAAACCGAATCAGCTCTTTGGAACTTTTTTATTGTTGTGGATTGTCACATTTCAGTTATTGGGATTCCTACAAATTTCTCGCTAAATTGTTTCATGATGTATGATACTTGGCCATACCCATAGGTTAGGTTAGGTTAGGTTGGAGTGGCAGACTCCCAGCACCCGCCGGCTAGTCTCACATAGACCTGATGGTCCGTTGTGCTACCACATTGCCTTGGAAGCAACCCGTGATGATTCATGCAACTAAAGATGTTGCAGGGGGAATTGTGTAAACCTCACCAGAACCAGCCGCTACTGTTGATGAACCTCACCAGACGTCCAAGTGGTGCAGTGCTTACCTCCTCCAGTCCGTCGAAGAACGTCTCCCCGAAGGCATCAAATCTTCTTCTTGCAAGGTCAGAACATTCACACAAAAAATGTTGAACGCTCTCTACTCTCTACCTCCTCCTCATCTCTGCAGCTTCTGCAGAAATCGTTTGCTGGTATTTTCATACGTTCTACGTGACTACCAAAGAGACAGGGTCCGGTCATCACAGCAGTTATGTTACATAGGTCCTTCCTACTATGTCTTAACAATGCTGCGGTTCTGTTATATTTGTATAATGGCCATAGTTGCTTAGAGATGCTACAGGTTGGTAATTCTGTCGATCTGGTCTGAGCAAGTTGCGTGGCTTTTTGATTAATTTCAACTCTAATCATTTCTAGTGGTCTGGCCACAGTACTCAGTACAGTACAGTACTAAGGGTGACTTCCATCTCTAAACACTGGACTATAAAATTCCTTTGTTCAGTAGATGGCATTTTGATGAGAATTATTTTAAATTAAATAATTGCTTCATTCAATAAAGACACGACAAACGTGTCCATAGGTGCCATTATTGTTTAATATGTATAAACTGGTACTCTGGTTAAAGGTGTGAGAGAAAATAGTGGAGACTTTAAAAAAATAATGTGATAAAACTCGTTCGTTTTAATATTTACAGTTTTTTAATGAAATCTTGTACTTCGGCTTAGGATTTAATTTAAAACATATGCAATTTGTTCTCTTGGTAGAATATGAGAAACAAGGTATGTTTACTGTTACGAAAAATAACGTTTTCGTAATTTTTATGCTCCCTGTATAAAAAATTAAATTTTTCATAATGCGAGTCTTATTTATTTTACAAGCAAAAAGTTTTATTAGGAGCGACATTTTTATGTATCTTGCAAAATTTGATTCATTTGTCATTTGTCCTCTTCTAAACCCCATACGTAGACATAGACGTATTGTTGCACTTTCTTATAATATGAAAAAGTATTTTATTTGAAAGATATTGAAACATTGTACAAAATACAAAATAAAATAAAGTATGAGAGAGAAAGAAGACAAGAGAGAAAAAAATGATAAGAGAAAGAACACGAGAGAGACTCCGTTATAAAATGGGTTTCCGTCATCATTCCCAATTCAAATTGGATAGATCATAGATCTTCTCCCATCACAAGCTGCACATTCATTACAGTCTCTACTTACCTATACTGGTACTGTGTTAATGTTGTCGTAAGTTGGTTCTCAGGATGTATGACTTTTTCACGTCTTATTGAAATCACCACAGGCCCGAGCTGTTCGTCCATTCCGAACCAGTTTTGATGTTCTGCAAAGGAAATTGCGGTTTAAAAATGGCCAGCACTTTAATAAACAGGAAATTCGCAATTTTTAGTTTATATGCCGCCGATGTTTTATTGTTTATGGCCGGGTAAAACCAGCGGAACGATCTAATATTTTTAGATTTTCTATAGGCAAACTTTTCTATCTGTTTATGACTATTTACTAATGGATATTTATTATTTTTCTGTCAGCAGTTGAAACGTATTAGGGTGATTGCCCCAAAATTGAGCCATCCTGTTTCCTTGTTTAGAAACATCATAAATAAACTTTTCAGTATTATAGAACGAAAAATGTTAGTACTTAAATAGAATTCAATTTTTTTTGCCGCAAGTTCAAAGATAAAAATCATTTAGGATCCAAGCAAGTGGAAGAAATAATAGACTAACTGATAAGTTTTTAATAAAGATTTATTAACTAGAGTGCAGACCGCCCAATCGGCCCCGAGGGGCCTCTAAGGTCGGCGCTGTAGCATTGTCATGCGTTCCAAATTTCATAATTTTTGACACGGTACTATAATAATAAACGTGTTTATTTAGCACTTGGCTAGTAAATACAAAAAACATACAAGTACAAAATGCTAGTACTAGTTACATTTGTAAATATTCAAACACGTTTTTACTAAATACCGCCAAGCTAGAGGCAGTTTCAACGCCTATGAAAGAGCATTAAAAAGGCGAACACCTTCGTAAAATAAGAATTTTTGTAAACTTGCCGTCCGGACTATCTGAATACTATAGTTTTGTCTAGAGCGAATATTATATTCAACAGAGTGGGATCCTTTTTCAAGAAAAACACTTAAATATGTTGGTAGCTGCCCATGTTCAATTTTGTATATCAAAATTAGGTTGGCCCTCTTAATGCCCTGAACCAATCCAATGTGCGCAGCATTGTTCTTATATATCGGCGTGTATTTATTACAATTAAGTATTATGAGCATTACTTTATTATGTTGTATTTGTAATCTGTATTATCATATATATTCTTGAGTACATGCTATCAACAAAGAAGATCAGTAATTAAAATGCGGTTAAATAATGGTATTATAAACTAGTGTTTTGGCCCATTGAGATAAGTAATTAGAAACGCGGCAAAAAAATCAAATTTCTTTAACTAATTTTTTACAAAGATAACACAGGTCTGCAAAAAAAGATGTTTGAATTGTTCTAAGAAAGTGAAGGATCATTTCCGAAGTAATTGTTCATGTAGAATCCGAATCCGGGGTCCGAATTGCTCTATCACGTCAGGATTTTGAGATATCCTAACCTAAAAGTGCAAAAATCGCGATTTTTGGCTATATTTGAAGTTATGTAGCATCATCATATTCTTTTTTCTCAAAAAACAACCAACGGCACCTTAAAGTGTAAGTCTTGTTCTATTAACTGCCGCTGAGTTAGCTAAAATAGCTTATTTCTGCATTGAGATATTCCGTTTTGAAGTTTTTGAGTTTCATCAATTTCGTTATTCTCAAAATTCACATGATTCTGTAGCCTTTGACGTCCAAATTCGACGCTTATCTTCAATTTTTAGTTTTCACATTTGTATCAAGTTTTTTTTTGCGACAATAGGTTCTTTAAAACTAAAATTTAATGTGCATCAAGTTTTACGACCCAAAACCAAGGCCTAAGTACTTTGAAGGGGGCTTGGTTTTGGGTCGTAAAACTTGATGCACATTAAATTTTAGTTTTAGAGAACCTATTGTCGCAAAAAAATCTTGATACAAATGTGAAAACTAAAAATTGAAGATAAGTGTCGAATTTGGACGTCAAAGGCTACTGAATCATGTGAATTTTGAGAATGACGAAATTGACGAAACTCGAAAACTTCAAAATGAAATATCTCAATGCAGACATAAGCTATTTGAGCAAACTCAACGGCATGTGAAAGACAAAGACTTACACTTTGAGGTGCCATTGGTTGTTTTTTGAGAAAAAAGAATATGATGATGCTACATAACCCCAAATATAGCCAAAAATCGCGATTTTTGCACTTTTAGGTTAGGATATCTGAAAATCCTGACGTGATAGAGCAATTCGGACACCGGATTCGGATTCTACATGAAAAATTACTTCGGAAAAGACCCTTCACTTTCTTAGAACAAAACCATGTTGACCTGTGTAATCGACGTGATTCGTAAAAGTTAACTGAGGATCTAAAAAAATACCCAAGTATTTCATTTCTGAAACATTGTTAAACCTAAATCTGAATATTTTTTGCAATTCACTTTCGAACCTACTATCATACACTTTGTTTTTAAAACATTTAATTTTAATTTATTAACTTGAAATTTTAAGTATTTCAAGTTCATCGTTTACAATATCAGTAATTTCCCTAAAATTGTTTCCTGCAACACAAATAAAAGTGTCATCGGCAAATAAACTGACAAAAGAATTTTTTAAAACTGTGTGAATATAGTTAATGTAAATAACAAACAAAAGATGGCCCAAAACGATTTCTTGGGGTACACCCCATCTACTTTCCCCGCTATTCGATAGCCTTTTATCTCCTGTTTTTTTTGTGATACCTATTACCTAAATAATCATTTATCTAGTCCAAAGCAATCCCATTTATACCATATAATAATAATAGCTTTTATAACTTTTTTAAAGGAATTTAATTGCTTTTCCAACGGGACTTTGCTCGTTGAAATCGGGCGAGTAGTTTTCGAGAAATTAAATGTTAAAGAAATTTGAGTTTAAATGTAAACAAAATGCTAAATACGCATAAACATGGCAATACTTTGGAATTCCACTTGTTCTGTCGAAAAAATCATCAGTTTGTTGTTGATATCGGTTAAATTCATAGTAAAACTAATAATTTTGCTATAAATTTCATTTCGTTCAATTACGCATTAAAATGGCGTATACTTTTAAAGAAAGAGTTGAAATTATTTGACTTTTCTTTAGACATGACGATTGTCCTAGAGCTGCCGCGTTATCTTATAATGAATTACACCCAAAGGGACATCTGTCCCATACGTGAGAAAATTAGTGGCGAAATTTCGTGAAATAAAGATCAATGAGGTAAACAAAAAAGAAATATTGAAAATCCTGTAAAAAATGAAGTAGAAGTTGCATTTTTGTGTCGTATTGCAATTGATCCCATACTTGGTACGAGAAAAATATCAGAAGTGTCGGGTGTTTCGAGTACAAACATCCAGAGAATTTTTCCATTCCATCCACCCGATCAAACAAAATAAAACTGGTTCATGAACTCAATGAAGACGATACCGATCGCAGTTTAGAATTTTGAGAATGAGTGAAATTTGCGATCCACAAATTGTTTTTAACATTTGTTTCTCAGATGAATGCTCTTTTTTCCTTCATGGTACTGTCAATCGACATAATTGTAGTTATTGGTCGGATTTTAACCCAAGAATCTTTAGAGAAGTACATACTCAACATTCAGAAAAACTAAATGTGTGGGCTGGAATTTTTAGGGACCGTATTATCGGGCCGTATTTTCTTCCTGGCAACTTAACTAGTAAAATATAGCTAGAGTTGTTGGAAACCACTATTGACCCTGCTTTAACGAATGCTGTTGAAGAAGATGACCGTCATCGGCCAGAAAATCTAATTTTTCAGCAAGATGGGGCACCCTCACACTATGCATTTCTTGTAAGGCAGTACTTGGATGATAATTTTTCGGGAAGATGGACTGGGAGAACAGGTCTTATTGAATGGCCTGCAAGATACCCTGATCTATCGCCATTGGATTTTTTCTTATTGGTGGTTGGGAGGGGACGAGAAAAACATTTGCAAGCAATTTGTTCTATAATCTGGGGACCCTAGGTATGAAGGAGCGAGAGCACTGTGATGTTCTAGGCTCTTGTTGCTGGACAGCAAAGGGAAAGTACGATTTGTTTGAAATTCTATAGATTTTGATGGAAAAATTATAAAAAAAATTAGTGTTTATCCCTAAATACGCTCTTGAATGGCCCATGTCCCATTGGGTATTGGTTTTAAAGCTCGATTATTCCTTTATCAGAAAGCGTTGGAAAAGTTGGAAAAAATTAGATAGAAAGAAATACAGAGCGATTCAAATGTACCGATGTCGTGGGCAAAAAAAGTTTAAAAAATCGAGATTTATTCATCGTCTGCTCCCTTCCTATAAAGAACGAATAATTCAAAAAATATGAATATCACGTATCTCGACGAGCTCTTTCCGATTATGTAAACGGAATTTTGATTTGGATCCATTTTGAAAAAAAAATAAAGCCGTGAAGGATTTGGGCCTAAAATCGAAATTTCCAGTTTTTCCCAAATTTTTCCATATTCTTGTGGTTTTAAGTATAGGTAAATGTATTGCAAAAAGAAAGTATTTAAGATTTTAAAGTGTTACATATGAAACCGTTTTTCGATCCGACGACGTTTCGTTTTCGAGTTATTAACTATCAAAGATGAACCGGCAAATGGCATTTTTCGACCTAAAAAAATTCAAAAGAATTACTTCTCGTTTTCCGATCTCCACCAAAAATAATAGGATTTCGTAGCCCCGGGTCCTCTACAATTTGCAAAAATTTAAATCGATTTAATCCATTTTTGTGACCTTTATCCGATCCCAATGGAAACCTCGAAAATTTCGAATTTGACGTTTAAATGCTCCAAAACGAAATACCCTTTATAACTGAAATTTTTACCGGAGGTAGTCCCACTAACCCAGAAAATTTGAATGCTCCCCCTATCACTGTATCCGAGAAAAAAAATCAAGATTAAAATGTCTAAATTGACGGCGACATCATCCGATCACCTCGATCACGGGGAAGTACACAGACAGTCTATAAGAATGACTGAACCAAAACTTATTAAAGAGTTATCAACTAGAGAGACCTGCATTTAAACCACTGCTAAGGCCTATTTAGTAAATTCCAGATCAAACTTTTATTAAAAAAGATTCTAAATGAATACGAAAACGTTGCATTAATCACCAACAGCTGATAAATATTAATCTCTTGCACAACATAAAAATAAATACGCAACAAAACAAGAAAGATGCTGTAACAAGTCCATGTAACAGAGACATTGACATTGATACAAGCACAAGAAACATTCGAGTTATTTTAGTAAAATGAAAGTCACTCGCGAACGCCTTTGGCTTGGCGATGACACCTTTAAATCTCTCTTAACTTAAAATACTTTGAACTTGAGATGGAGATCGCACACATATACATACACCTACTTCCCGTCCAGGCTTAAAATAACACTTTGGCATGTCTAATAATATTTTTAAAAAGACGACGGAAACTTAAAAAAAGTTTAGGGTGAATGATTGAAGGATTGCGACCATTCTAATTGTTTTTTGTTGCCATTTTTTAACATAATTGTCATTATCCAGTAAAGTTTGTTAAATTTAGAAAATTCTGATTGTCAGATGAGATGACTAGTGTAGATTCTTACTACAAGATTTCTTCTTACTCCAATATTATTTCTCAAAACAAGTCTTGATTCAAAAGCTGGATAATAGACGCAGATCTAAGCACCTATCCCTCAACTTCAACTAATCTTAGACTGGGGTGCCAAAAACCTTGTTCAGTTCAACGCCTTCAAACCCCAGTCTTACTCCCTGTGTCACGCGAAAATCTAGCAACACCTATCCCATCCACATGAATGGCCAAGCCCTATAGAACAATGAATCGTTCGATCTTGTTGGCATCGCTTTCAAATATGATCTCAGCTGGCACAAACACATTAGTTCAATAGCCATACTAGCAGCTAAAAAGCTTGGTTTTCTCTTTCGCGCCAGAAAATACTTCTTAACACTATCTATGTTTTCCAAATAAGATCTAACCGAAAGCAAAGAATAACCTATTAATAAGAGGCGAAGGCTTTGTCGGTTTCTTTGATGTTTCATGTACCCAAATTTTGTCACCTTGAGCGGTCTCAACACTACCTACTACACAGCAAAAAAGTTATTATAATGACAAATTTGTATCCGATTTCAATGTATACAGGAAAACATCTTTATTTTATTAAAAAAAGTACTAAATTTAATGAAAATTTAAGAGTTTGGTTTTCATGGCGCGCTCTAAATTATTTCTGATTGTGAAGAGAAAAATGATTGGTTGCCATTTTCTGTCAGAAAAATTATGGATAAAACCCGGAGCACTAAATGTATTTTAAGCAATATTACTTTTTTACTTTTAGTACCAAAGCCGCAAATGACCAGTTTCTAATATAGTGTTGATGCTGTCGGTCCTAGTCGTTTTGAGGGGCAAAATACGTTCTTTAAACATTCAGGGTAGCTTCTTTGAGAAAATTTTTGGTCCTTCCATGGGTCTTAATGAAACGTCCCTGAAACGTATTAGGTGTACTTATAACTGAAGTCTTCAGTATGTTTATTGGACGTAAAACAACGTTTTAACAACGTTTCTCACGTCCGTTTCTGGTACGTTCCTTTGTGGACAAAGTACGTCCCACGAATGTGCGAGATAGATGCAAGGTTTTTTGAAAACGTTCCTGGTACATCCGCTGGTCTCTATAAAATGTTCTTTGAACGTTTTAAGTATATTTTTGTGTTATTAGGGCGTTTCCAACTTTTCTAAAAAAAACTTTCAAATATTTTTATGACGCTTTTTAACGGTACAAATATCTATAATAATCCCATTTTTCCAAATAATTTTCCTTGAACCTACAATTTTTATTAAAATACCAGGAAATTAACTGTTTGGTTTATTCCGAGTCAATTTGTCGGCGACTCGGAAAATTAAACAAATACGGCCATGGGAACTAATTAAAAGCAAAAATTTAAATTATCTTAAGTGCATCATCAAGCCTGCACGCCTGCATGTTAAGCTAATTTATATTTAACTGACCGAATGCCCCTGTCCCATACTGGAACATTGATACGAGTTAATTTTAGCACACTTTATACTGCGTGTGCCAAAGTAATTTATGAAGTTTATATTTTATACATTCCCTGTTTTTGCGGTGATAAATCTTTTACCCAAGTTGTTCTTCTGTGCTCTATAGTGTTTTAAAACTGTTTCAATAGATTTTCAATAAAAAAAAATGTTGAGATGACTATCTATAACTTTCTACTAACACATTTTTTTCTCTTTCAATTTAAAAATTGTCGACAAAATGATAATAATAAATAAAATACCGAAGCCTGTTCATTTTTTTACCAGGGCCAAAGCAAAAATTCAAGTTTTTTTCGCAAATTACAAAATATTGTTTTTACCAAAACATTCCTAGAAGGCTCACTATCAAAAACTCTGAACTTGGCTTGCGTCCTGTAAGTAGCAACAGAGATATACAACTTTACAATTTCACCAGCCGCTTCTGTCCGCTCACTTCCAAAAGTCTCCGTACCGGCACTAAGATCAACCCCTCAAAAGACGTATCAACGGGATATCTCGGGTGCTACAGCCGTAGAAGGATTTCAGCATCAGGATTGCGATCGAGAAGACCTTTGAGTTCCTTTGTTAACTCTTCGTCACCGAGCTGCTCATTTGCAGTGGGCAAGAAGACATCAAAAATCAAAACTGAGACGGACTATTATATAGAGTCTCGCCAAACGGGTTCTGTTTCATCTCTGTAGGATTGCGTGGTACCCCAAAAATACTAGTATTATCACCCACATCTCGAATTAACTTTAAAAACTTAATAATTGTTTATCTGGCATGGTGGTCCAGTATAAGCATAAAAAATATTTTATTAACTACGACAGAGATAATAAACAATATTACTGGTTTAATAGGTTCGCTCAAATAGTGTCATTTGATAAAATTACTGGGAGCAAATTTCAACTCTAAATTAAATAACACCAAAACCTTAATAGCTTTGTGCTATTTGTGACGGTACAAGATATACAATGTGTAGTACTTTTTAATAGTACAGATTCATAATGGACTCTTTCTCTAATTTACGGATGTTGCTGCCGTCATATAAAGTAAATTATTTTTTGAATAAACACAAAAACACAATAAGTCGCCTTAAACATTATCGCAAAATTTTATCCTACGTCAGAACACTACGTCTATCTTACAAGATGTAGCCACCCTAAGTTCTTAAATCAAAAATAGTCACAAATCCTGAAAATCTCTCGACATTCATTATTTGAATATTATTGATTCTTTAAATTTCTCTAGAACTGCCTTCCTACTCTAGACGAAATTTAAAGCTTGTCAAATATAGCTTTGCCTGTGAGTTAACCCTCAAAAAGGAAATGAAGGCATGGTGGTGTCACCGTTACCGACGGCATGTTAAAAGTAGATTTATTGTTTAATTAAAATGAGAAAACCGTTGGAAACATATAACATAGAGATAAAATCCTGGAAGAACATGGACATGATGTTTTGAGATTACCTCCATTCATACTATCCGGATCTACATCCCATTAAACTTGTTTGGGTCTCCCTAAAACAGCTTGTTGCCGACAGAAATATTAATTTTAATTTTAGTAGTACTTTAAACCAAACCAGAAGACGCTTGATATGTCCATTTCTGTTATCCGAATGCTATATCTCACTTCCTCGTTAGCGCAAGTATAAAAGAGGTAAGACAAGCTGTACTCGTAATACGTAGAGATAAAACGTTTGTAGAAATATATCCTACACAATCATAATCTACTAAAATTCTACTATAGATTTTCTCCCTACCAAAAATTAGTTGAAAATCTACCACTTACGATGAGTCTGTACAAGATCATCAACAACTAACACTGGCAGAACAACACGTGACCACGAAATGCCGATCGTACACGAACGTGCTAGCCAAAAAAGGATTAAAAAGTCGTCTTACCTTGTCCACCAAAATACTTTCTATAATACAATGCGCCCTGGTCTACATTCTCGATGGGTCTCGGAAACCTTTGATAAGGACAAGTTGAATGTCTCCAATGGGTTTCACCTAGACGAAAAAAATTTATACGTTTAAATAAGCCAAAGAAAATGTATAACGGGTCATTGCTCCATTAACTCAACGACACATTCCACAGACTTGAAAGTTAGAAGCATTAAGCATGTACATAATATCTTACCTGGAGGAAACTCGAGTATAGCCACACCATAAGCCAACGGTGGTCTGTGCAGAGACTTCCTGTGATGGTGGTTCCCGTTCTGTAACCTCGAAAGACTGACTATTCGCTCTTCTTCCCCTCCAATTTCATTTCGGAAATACGGACAACTTTCGACTAGTTCATTGGACTGACCATCACCCGCATCATCTTCACCATCACCTAAGATCAATACGACTAACTAAATTTCAACCAAGAGTTGAATGCTTTTTTATACAGTATTTCGGAGATCCAGAAAACTGGTACAACTTACCATCAGGTGTGGACGATCTTATCAACATGGAAGCAGCAGATGCTCCAGTAGTAGTATTTCTTCTTTTAGCCAGGAGATTTCTTCTTAACCTCACCGAATAATTGAGATTTGTAGTCAAGGACTGGCAGTCGTAGTGCGCGAATGCTCTCCTCCTGGCGATTTCCTCTGCTTCTTGTGAAAAAATAACGCTGGATGACGAAGTGCTTACTGCACTATCATCCATGGTTTGCCGCTGAGATTTTACCATGCTGTTATTGTTAGTATTAACACCTGAAAAAAAAGTATGAATAATAATGAGGGGGTGTACAGTTTTGTGAAAAAATATCCATATCTCAAAAATCGTTAAAGTCTACTCGGATTCACAACACACATACTCACCATTAAGAACATTTCCGTTATTATTTCCATTATTGCTCCAAAATCGAGTTAATTTCGATCTAAACTTTGGGCTCTGGGGATAATTCCCCCCATGGGAGTTGCCGTCGTGTTGGTCTTCCGAATCGACTTTTCCACGAAGGTATTCGGAAGGGCCGGGACTTCTTTGGTCTGTTTCGCCTAGCACTGCGGGTCTGTAATCCTGGAGCATTTCAAAAAATTCATTTTTTCCTGAAATCAAAGGAAATTACATTTTTAATAATCGGTACAATTTCGATGTATGTAGGTATGGAAGAATTGAAAGAAAGTCTTCGGTGTGCTGTGTGGCCGCAGGAAGAAGAAAACGGTATACAAAGCAGTAGTGAGACCTGCAATGATGTACGGAGCGGAAACCGGGCCAGTAAGGTGCATGAAAGGAGGTTAGATGTCGAAATAAGGAGAAGTAAAATTAAGAATAGAATTACAATTTCCAGATAAAATTTAATGAGTATTTTAGAATTAGAGTTTAGCTATTTGACCGGTCAAATGGGGTCAAAATAACTTAAATTTTTGCAGTATTTTATTTGGGAACTTCTTCATAATGAAGATAATCTGTAATGAGTGACGGCTGGACTAATATAAGAAGCAAAGGTTTAATAAACTACATGGTGCATACCAAAAATGAAGTTTTTTTCGATGATTTTTCACAGCCCCAGGCATTGTGACACACAGGTCAATATATTTTCAGTGAAATTGCAAGGGTAATCAAAGAAATTGGTAAAAGTAAAATTACCAACCGACAATGCAGCAAATATGCAAGCTGCATGGGCCGAATAAAAAGAAATTTTCCCAAATCTACAAACATACGGCTGTGTTTCCCACATTTTTAATTTACTGCTAAAAGATATTGAATCACTTAAAACACTTTCTGATCATCTTAGTGTTTGTAAAGAGATTGTGAAATTTTTTAAATTAAAACTTAATTCCAATGTCGTTTTAAATGAAAAGCAGAGTAGTAATTTTCAATCTCTTAAATTACCAGTCGCAACTATATGATGTAATACGATTACATGTATGGAAAGTATTTTAGTCAATAAACTTAAAGAATGTTTAATTAACCCTGATGTATAGACTTTAGCAGATAGTTAAAAATGATGTACCTATTTTGGATAGAAATGTTAAGTTCATTGATTTATTGAATCCTGTTGTTTGTTTGATTAACTTTATGGAAAATACTTATACTACTTTGTCAGATGTCCGGCACAAGCTGTACTTCAATGCATTTATTACTAAGGATGCCGTCCTCCTCAGCTTCTTGTGAAAGGAACTGGTCGACGTGAGGCATTCTCCATAATAAACTGAGAAACAGACTGACCACCACACGGTCTGGAAAACTAGTTTATGTAAAATATAATTTCAGTATAATGGATAAAACTGCAAGAAAAACTGATTTTAATATATCTTCCTCTTCCGAAGCCGATTCTTCTGATATAACGAGAAACTAGCATCCGACTTCGAAGATGAATCTGCGGAGAATTTACCATTATCCAGGCTACAGCTAATTAACCAAGTTTAATGATCTTTTGTATTGTTTTTACTCTAAATAGAAATATGTTTTTAATTTTTCAATGTTTAAATGTTAATTTGCAATTAAAATAATGATTTTTGTTTGTTTTATTTTATTTTCGAATTTACTTTGGTCAACTGACCAGTCAATTGACCAAAAACAATTTGATCACTCCATTCCACGACCCTAATTAGAATAATAAATTAACACGGGGTTCTTTTATGTTTAAATTTGTTTTTAAAATAAAAAAAAAATAGTTTTTTTATAAATTTATAATTTTTAAGATATGTTTGATTTTGGTGCATTTTTGTGCATATTTTTACCGAACATAATAATATTACTGCCTCTTTTATATTTACTACAAGTAGGTACAGCAATATCTTCTAAATTAGTATGTGTTCTAATATGACGTGCCTTTAATTATTTCTTTAAAAATACATATTTAAATTTTTTGGGACATCCTGTATATTAAAGCTTGCAGATGTCTATAAATTTAACATTTTTTTAACTTTTATGAAAGAAATCCGTTGCCAAATTCTTATACTAAAATTAATAACAATAACCAACCGGTATGTGACAACACGTTACTGTTATCACGTTTTGATGTTGATTGACCCCTATCGTTGCAGAATTGATAACAGATATTATTATTTACATATAATTTAATCTATTTTGTTTCTGTTTTTTTTTTATTAAATCCCGCATACTCGGCACAATTTCATCATCACAAAATTAACTTATTTTGCCACTGAGATTACTTTCTTTAAATAATGTGAATTCAATAAATAATAAACAATAAAAATATTACTCTTCTTCCGTTAATTTATTTTGTGAAAAATCCTGTAAATTCGTAATTTTTTTCTTTTTACTTCATTATATGACTTTATTATACCATTTCACTTTACACCCAATGGCCTTAACGTTAAGTTATAATACATAAATTAAAGTAAACAAATAATATAAATTTCAAACGTATGAATGAAAGTCTACTTGTCAGGGGTACATATAAATATGCAAAAATTGAGAATAAATTCTCTAACCACCTGAAAATTCCTTATACAATAAGGATTTCAACAAATAATGGTAATCTCCGGGCTATATGCCCCTCCGAGCGCTGAATTGCATACCAAAATTTGCCATATAGCCCGGAGAATAGCTGTTTTACCATTATTTTTTGAAATCCTTATTGTATAAGGAATTTTCAGGTGGTTAGAGAATTTATTCTCAATTTTTGCATAATAATATAATTCATTATTGTCGTTATCTAGAAGTTAGTACGTCGACGGCTCCCGGTCCGTTTGATGCATGGATTTATTAAGAATGGATACGGGATGATTTAACATTCTTTGAAGTCAAAACAAACCATTCTAAGCCACACTGTAAACACAATTTGTAAACATTGGCCACATCTTATTTTACCTTGTATTTGTGTACAAAAAGTACGTTAGAAGCATTACAAGATTTACTAAAACTAATAAAAGCCCGAAAATACTTTGTTTTCTGCTAAATAATAATATATTTAAATTAAAAAGTTTTTATTATTTATAGATTATATTATTTCTAAAGGTTTATTTAAAGTCGCTCCGAGTCATTTATAAATCTATAAGTCGCACTTTTTCTTTTCTAGTTCATTAGACAAAGACGTACGTTTAACCGAGAGTTCAGATCTTGGATGACTAAAGAATCATCCAAGGTTGACGTCAACCGCTCAGCTGTTCAGAGGACAACAGAGACAGCATCACTCCTGAGCTCCAACACTCCAATGCTATTTTATCTCTTTCTACTACCATTCTTGATTCAATTAGGTATTTCCTTAAAGTTTGTAAACTGTTCCATAAGTGGAAGATGTTTTCATAACAAACAACAAATATAAGGCTTCACGTTCGATACGCTCACAGCATACGGATATCGGATCCTTTCTTAATAAATCCATGGTTTGATGCTGCATCGAGGCAAACTTCAGTAACATCAATTATTTTAGTTCCGACGTCGGGTAAAAGATTATTTTCTAAAACTAGAATATTTATATCTACATCTATTTATTTGTTAACCGGACGAGAACGAAATTATAATCTTTTTTCGATTATAAATAATATTTAAAATCAAAACATTTAAAAGTTTGTTTATGTTAATAACCTCACTGACAGCTGACTTCTCCCATCACGCATTACGCATTCATTGGAAATATCGGTCTTTAAGTGTGATTTTGAATGACTGATGATGAATCCGATGAGCTATCTGATAAAAATACGATAAATTTAAAAACGCTAAAAGTAATTTCAACAAACCTTTATCGGTTTTTAAAAATGGTTTGATGGAAATGTGATTATGCGCTTTAGACATCGATGAATTTAAAAACCCGTCCATATTCTAAATTGCATTTTTTTAAAATAATAAAACAATATAATTGTACAAAGATATGTGTCCTAATTATCGTACCGTTCATTGAACCACAATACAAAGGGAACTGCCAACAACCAGGAAATTGTGTCGGTCCTTTTTTCATATTCTTGCCTGTTAAGTTGCGAAACACTAATACGCTACCGCTGTAAAACAACTAAATAACAAATGATTAGTGAGAACTTTGCTATATTGCTTACATCACTGCTTTGAATGAAACGACATAATCCTTTTTTAAATTTTGGGAAACCCCAACGAAGCGACTATTTTTTAGCAATAATTCGAAACAAATTGTCGAATAATTTACGTCAATTCTATAATGATAAATAAATGTTGCTATTGTAGTTGTCTAATTTAAGCAGTGACCTTAAAAATTCGCTTGTTTTGTCAATTTTTACGCCGTGAAATCATTGAAACCCAACTACAACAATAACATTATTTTATTCACCTTTAATGGATGACTCATAAAAGTTTTAATAAGCTTCTTGTAACAGGTTTAGTCGAACGGTTTTTAAGATATTCCAAAAAAATATCGAACATTTGTAGTCTGTAGGACAAAGAACAACCGCGATAATTCTGTCTAAGTGCGCTACTGTAATGGCTTCACTGTATTCTGTATTACACCGAGCAAACGTCCGAAAAGACAGTTCCGGATGAAAAGAATCCATTTTTCCAAACAGTTTTCACTGACGTATTATTTTTCAAAGTTTACAGATAAAAGTCCTTTAAGGTTTACCTTAAAATCTACCATGAAAAATCTACTCGAACAAGAATAGAGCCCACAATATCATCATTTCTCTTAGGCAAGGAATATCATTATCACAGAGAGTTTAATGTATAGTTTATAGAATCACTATTTAATTAGTAATTAATGTTTCTAAAATCCCAAAATAAAATCTTTACCTAGAAAAATGAATTATAAAAGTCATATTTTATTTATAAATAAAACGTTCTGTTTCTCACCACTACGTACTTGAGCAGAATTAATAAATAAAAAAAAATAAGTTGCCGGGGACACACTGCCTCAAGAAGACATCGATAATTGGCTCAAATTTCCAGGGTGTTAATTGGCGGCTTAAATAAGAACATGGCATCCTCTTCAGCCGATTTGCTAACAACTATATCGGGGAACGTTTTCGCTTTGTCTTTGTCTTCTTCGTCTTCTTCTTCTTCCCTGTTAAAAATCAGCTAATTGCAGCTGGCTTCCTAAATTTGAGTCGTCTCTGCCCAATTATTAGAATTTTACGGAATTCCCGTTTGTTGTTTCCCTCCAAAGTGTCAATAATTGTATATAGCAGTAGAATAAATTTGTCATTGAATGTCATTTTTTCCAGGCAATATCTGCTACACTATGATTATATTACCTAATTATTATTACCTTGACCCCATTTAAAGTTGATTTTTATATTCACATTTGTATATATACCTAGAAATTTTGCGGTCTCTGTCTCAGTCACCGTTCTCAGTCATCAAAATTAGTCCCACTGTTTAGTTTAGTAAATTCATTATTTATACTTTATTAGTCACTAGTAGAGATGAGCGATATCGTGATTTTTTAATATCTATGATATCTGACATCGTTACTTTTTGATATCAGTGATTTAAAAGCGTGACGTGATCACGACTTTCCAGTAGGCAATTTGCTTCTACAAAATATCGTGAATTGCGATATATCATATCACTTACTACTTTTACCAATTAGCTATCTGGACCTGTGCTCAGTGCTGTGTATGACATGTTCGGAAATAAAACGACAATATATCAAATTTATAATCAAATTAACTTATTAAATTTATAAAAACAACAAAGTGGGTAGTAAATTCGCTGGTACACAAACAAAACAAACCAAACAAATACATCGGTTTGTTCAAACTAAAATAAACATTATTGCCCAATATCTAAGCTGGTAGCGTTTTCCTAAAAAATAAATGGTTACCTATTCTAATGTATTCTTTAGAAAAAAAAAAGAAAATGCAAAAACATATTTTTGATCGCTTAAAATAAGTTTAAGTACATAATTCTGATACCTATAACAAACTTACCAAATTACGATCGTCCAATGCAAGCGAAATTGTAGGGTGCTTATAATTTAAATGTTTTTTAAGATTCGAGGTGCTCGTTTTAAAAGACAGTTTTGCTTGACATATATTTCATTTTGCAATACTATTTTTTTCATTATCAATTTCAAAAAAATTCCATAAATATCATCTCTTTCTTTTTTAAATAATACTAGACATTGTGTAACAGCAGCCAAAAAACGAAATTAAAAAAATATATGCTCCAGTCTCCAACCCCAATTCTTTTATTCTATATCTAATCCACAAATTGATCTACAATATTAACATCAAGCAGACTAAGTAATCATAATCAACCAGTGATCACTGACACCACTGATATCACATTTCACGAATAACGAATATCAAATACTAAAAATAAATTCCCGTGACTCCGTGACATGCGAGTCGCGATATGCGTTTCAAAAGAAACGTGAAACGGACGTAAGGCACGATATCCCTTGAAGCCCATATGTTCTTCAAAAGTGGCATACGAAAATCGACCTAATAACCTAATGCCGATACATGTTAATGGATAAATATCACTTTTCAAGTCACGCTTTTACCCGGACTCTGGTAGCAACTGTTACTTGTGATTTTTAGATATCAGTGAAAAAATATCAGATCGTGAAATATCGCTCTTCTCTAGTCACTAGAACCTTTTCAAATAAGTTATTTATAGTCCATGTGTATACTGGTTTAGCACTGTGCTAATTTAAAAAAATGTCTAATTTCAATAATTTAAAATCATCTGGGGAAGTATGAAACTCGATTCGATCATCGAGTTCTATCGCCGTCTTTTGTTAACCCTGTGTATTAAATAAGATAAGATATTGTCAACTCGTCGCGGCCGTTTGTATCGAGTGTCGGACAGGAGCTCCATATTGGTTTTTAATATTTACTTGAATATATGCGCAACCTTGCATTTTATGACTAGTAGTACATTGTTGCATTTACTCGGCGCCCGGTAGTATGTACGCATTTGCCAGGGTCGCTGCATAGGTCTGTAGTTTTTAAGGGCGATTTTTTTACTCAATAGTGACAGAACAGTCAATTTTAATGTTGAGTGATCGTATTTTACGTACCTTGTACTCCCACTGGCCTATCAATAACATCAATCGATCCGTGACTGCCGTATTCCCTTTTCAAAATCGGACTACTCGATTTAAACGGTTTTCCGTTCTGATCCAGTAACTCCAAACTAGAATTGCTTCTACACAGCGCTTCTGATCCCAAATGTGATCTTTTCGTCGAGGAGTGTAAGTGCTGATGTCTATCGTTGAAGGAAGATCTGGATGCGGAAAGGCCGGCGTTTGCCCACGCCCTAAAAAGAAAAATTTAAGTACATTCACTAACATTTGTGTCTGTTTTGACAATTATGGACTTAAGTAGTCAGTTAAATGTTTAAATTGACGAGTATATAAAATCTTCCATTTATTTTTATTATGTGCTCTTAGAGCGCTCTCAGATTGTTGTCAAATCGCTCTAATATATCACGCGCTCGAATTGCGTTCATGATCTCATTGCAAGCAATGAATGAAACATGAACATCGCTTTTGATACTAGCATCCCAGATGTTATCTGTCAGTCAGTCCGTTGAATAGCCATTTTGTTTTGTGGTTTACCGAAATTATATTTATTAAAGACGTGTACATGTATTTTAAAGTCAGTTGCACGGTTCTAGAGCTACGACGACTGAAGAGACAGGGGGGACAAATGGCCAATTCCAAGCCAAGCTGATCGCGGCCGTCGCGTCGCTTTGGTGGGATTCCAATCGCCCAGCCATTTTTCGCTATTTTAATACATACGGGAAGTATGGCTCGGTTCGAAACGTTCCACATGAATGACCTTCAACAATAGCGAATTTCCTCCCCTGCCTCTTCAGTCGTCGTAGCTCTAGAACCGTGCAACTGACTTTACATATGAATTAATAACAAATATTGCTAATAAAAATAAAAACAAATCTTATCTTTTGATCGTCGTATTTATGAATAACTTTCTAACCAAAATTTGCAGCCTTGGGATTTTTAATTGGGATTGTTCTGTTTTTAGTTATTTCAATAACCATTCTCTTCTAATGAAGAGGACGAGATAAGTACGAAAAGACAACAACTACTCATGCTCTTATCTTATTGAACTACCTTATGGACCCAGATCAACCGCGAGCAATCTAAAATGTCCGATTTTTTAATGCAACACATCCAGCTGTAAATCGTCGAGCGATTTCGTTTCAACGGAATGCGGAATGTAAAAATAGTCGCTCGAATGTTCTCAGATCGGACAGATCGACCTAAGAGCGGAAAGAGCGATGAATGGAAGATGCTGTTAATTATAAATATTGTCATATTCGACACAGTCATTATACAATTTTGTCCCGGAAAATGATAACTCGATAACATGTGGAATACGGTAAGTGCTTACAAAAATAATGATAAAATTTCAATTTTATTTTTTATATATACAACAGAAAAGATCATTTTATCTTAATATTTAATGTTGTATTAGTTACGACTATATATTGTTCATTTAAACTTATTCATAGGGCTACTACAATTATTGTTTTTTCATATCTCTACACATACGTTGTCAGTAAATTAATTTTAGCAAGATTCTGTTTCACTATTTAAACAGTCCCAAATTTTGATAAAAAATGTGAAGTCCGACCCTGGCCAAGGTTCAAGTTGTGTAAACAAAATGTTACTAGAAATGACTTGTGCCGAGCATACTCGAAGAGGATGAAGAGGGTTTTCACTTCCCCATACCCTACAATTCTGCTTGTTCACATAACATCCGAGGTGGAAATAATATTCGTCGGAGAAGATAATTTTATTGCAAAATTCTGCATTAATTCTAACTTCTTCTAAGATAGAAGTAGCTAACGTTCTGGAGGCTTTAAATCTTGAGCTAGTTAAATTTTATAGGCGTCCAAGGCCAGATCTTTGTCAAAATTCGATGCAGAGAGTTTTTCGTTATGTTCAACTGTTGAGATCGATGACGAACTGAGGTTCTGGGATTTTTGGCAACATCTTAACCTACTCTAGAAATACTTTCATTGGATCGAGCACTACGTGAATGTATTCGCACCTTTAAATCAACAACCGAGACAGAAACCTCAAGTTTACGAATAAGATTGCGAATTGCATTATCACTTGCACATGGGTGTATACGCCCAAAATTAAACGAAGTTTACGAATTGTTTGCACACAAGAACGGAAATTTTTGCAGTAAGTTTGAACAATTCTAACACGTTCTTTCGTCGTAACACGATCCATAATTAAAGTTCTGGGTATCTAGATGACACATGCCAAATTTCTAGTTGTTGAAAAATGGCGCCTATAATTGAGCCTATGAAAACCAGAGTGGTCTAAATCAAAAAAAGTAGTTTTGAGATATTAAAGCTCAAAGTTAAATGAGGATCAAGAAATGTCGAAAAACAACTAGCGAATGGGTTTAGGAGATTTTTCTTGGGAAAGCTAAACTTAAATTTTGTGATATTTGGTATTTTTTAAAAAATTATTCTTGTCCCTATTTTTTTGAAACTTGTGACTTAGACCACTATGGATTTCATTGTTTGGGTTTTAACATATTTCGTAGAAAATATCTTCTCAACTTTAATTATTTATTGTTTTATATTTACATAAATCATCAAACACATAGATTATAAGTTATAACTTATATTAATTAATATTCATCATTGTTGAACAAATAGTCTTCTAGGGGACCAATCGTCGCTGAAAAGACAAAGGAGCGTAACTCCGAGAACCCGAATTTTAAGTTATGGCCACCATACCTACCCCCAAGATCATATTATTTAAAACATTTAGCATAAACTGTTTAGTCTACTACACAACTTGCATAAATGTACTGTAAATTATAACAGAAGAAGAAGGTTCAGTAACCAATGCAATACTGGCTTAATTTTCAATCGCTTCTCCTGAAAAATATCTTAAATGGAGGTACGCTCCTTTGTCTCTTCAGAGATGCAATATCTTCTGGAACATTGCTATTTAGTCCATAAAGTTTCAATGATCGAAAATAGTCTTGATAGACGGGTGGTATAAACTGAAACATTTCTTTCATGTTTTTTTTCTTGCTCGCACTAACCTGGAGGCTAGATTTATAAAGAAGGGGCAGGTCAATATTCTTAAAATCCATCAATCTACCCTTTTTATTCTTTGGAGCCAAAATCCATATTTTTGAACGAAATATTGTCATTGAAGGTTTCTTTATAAAAAAAAATTGTATGACTACTTCTTATCGATAAATTTAAACAATTTTAAAACAGGTTCTTGTTTTAAAAAATTATTTTTTTACATTTTATTAACCTGAACTTGTAGGATTAGATTCAGTAGATGCTGATGGCTCATACTCACTCTCACTTTCTTCATATGGTTCAGCGTCAAAATCACTAATATTCATTTTTTTTGAATTTAAACTAAGCAGCATTTAACAGTCGATACAAAATGTTTACAGGCATAATGGTCTAAGTCAGACTTGGACCACTAAGACTCATCGGTATATGTGGATGCGTTTTACATCCATGTTAGTAGCGATATCTGTTAGTGTTGTACTGAAGATAGAAATTTCATATTTTGTCCAGAGGTAAATTACTACGTAAACAATACGATAGTGTCAAGAAACGCAATTCCGAAAAAAATTACTTAGACCACTCTGACTTTCATAGGCTCAATTATCAGCGAATTTGTCAAACCCCGTATTTTAAAAATTCGAAAAATATCCTTACCTATGCACATGTGTGTTATAGTAATCAACAGCTTGGGCGGTACGCTCTCTGGTCGACAGTGGCGCCCTCGGCGGCGCAGGTCCGCACTCTTGCAATCCGATCATCCCATCACGCTGTGAACAAAAAAAAGTGTTATCGCAATAGAAATCAAACCTAGTAACTGTTTTTTTATTTTCGCTGTTTTTAAGAGATATACTTAAGGAATTTAGCATACTGTTAAGATTTCGTCTGCGAGTGACATAAAAAATGTAAGGCCACTTGCAGTGCTTAAGGGTTGTTTGTTTTTGAAATTTCTCATTGATTCAATGATTGCTAGTTTATTTTTAATGAAACTATAGAGAAAAAAACACTTTGATTTCTCGACGACCGAAGTTAAGCTTCCCTTATTAGGCTCAATCAAAAAGTAATATTACAACTAATTTTTCATATGCCGTTTTCAATTAAAAAAAAAACTGCAGATAAAACAATAAAGTTTTCATGATATTTCCAGTTTTTCCAGGTTTTCCAAGTTTGTTATACACTCTAACAAAACCAACATATTTTACTCACTCCAACCCGCTACTCCGTCCGTCTGTTAGTTGATAATAATTATTTCTTATATTGTGTTGAACAGCCGTTCTCAGTTAAGGAAGTGTTTCAACATTTTGTCAGTAACAACAATGTAACAACAGTAAAAACTTGCTACTATTTTAAAAAGTAGACTTAGTGTAATAGAAAATTACCCTTTATTTCTGAATAGTAGCTTCATACCCTTTTGCTACCAGAAAATGACAAAATAAAAGCAATTTTTATCACGTATTTTTCTAAGTATACTTGGCAAACGGATATGGATAGACCATAATCAAGAAATAAATAGAACTTTGCTCTTAAGGTAGGTCAGCTCAAAGTTGTAACAAATTTTTACACCATTTTATCGGCTGTATTGAAAAGTTTTTGTAAAACTATACACCAAATACCTGGCCTTTAATTAGAAGTAATTATAGTTTTCAAGTTGTTAAATTGAAGTCACAAACTGTTAAATGGAAGTCACAAAAGTGACGATTTATAAAATAATAAAAGTAAATTTGCTATTAGCGACTCAAATTAAGGATGCCAGCTGCAATCAGCTGATTTTTAACGGGGAAGAAGGGCTCAAGACGACAAAAATTGACAAGGATGCCAAATATCACGATAATGAAGACAAAGACGAAACAAAAACATTCCCAGTTATAGTAGTTAGCAAATAAGCTGAAGAGGATGCCACGTTCCTAATTTGAGTCGCCAACACTTGACTAAGAAATTACAACAAATGAGAGATTAGGAGCATTATTTCTGATTATTTTTATCGAAGACAAAGTGTAAAAATGACTCACGTTTGTGATTATCAGTTGGTGAACATTCCCGCACCTGTAAATCACTTTTAAATATAAAAAAGTCCTTCTGTTTATTATTTTATTGAAAAGAAAGATACTGTCTACTGTCTGTGATTCAAAACTCAACATTGACTCATGATAAGCTATTTTTGCATTTAATTAAGCTCCACCTTCCAAACTAGATATTAAAAACTGCAATATGCTGCCGGCGAATAAAGAAAAACTAATTAATTATTCCTCTCACAATTATAGCACGCCAAGGTTACGCGTATGTTCATCATTTCCATCATTCCCACCGCGAACAGTACGCATAATTGAAATTGTCAGGATAATCAAGTAATAATAATAAGAATAAAAGTACCTGCAGTATTTCGCACATCCAAACTGGTCTAAATTATTATACCAGGCGGTGAAGAAACTACTGTCCACGGCGCCATAAGAAAACGATTGAAATTTAAAAAATGTACACTACCGCTAAGACCAGTTTAAATTGACAGTCACGAGTTTAAATTGACAGGTCTAAGAACAAGCAACTAAAAAGACAGAAAAAGATCCTAAGTAAACTAAACAACCCGCGCAAACCTGCACAAATTCACCTTTTGGGAAGTTGCTTAAGTTGGTTTTTATTTGTTTAGGCTTTCTCCTGTCTTATTATTAACATTTTTTAAACTATTAAATATCTGACGCCTCTAAAAATAGTCATCATTTTAATCCCAACAATATTCATATATTCTTGGCCAGTAAACTGTAAATACATTATTTTATAATGCACATTCGGAAATAGTATATTATCCGACTATTATGTAATGATGATTATTAATACACGAGCATAAAGTAACGACACGAGCCTTGTCGAATGCGAGTGTATTAATGGCCATTAATGCATTAATTAAGAGTTGCATACACTATTTCCTTACGACCATTTATTTAATAAACATTAAACTGAACCGCATTTTTTTGAACCTATATCATCCTAACAGACTTCAAGCCTAAGTACTGAAGTACCGTGGGAGTCTGAAGAGAAGGGAAATGTAGTCTATTGACACGGGATATAATAATAATTTGTTCCCCAATCTGGAGACTGGATAGTAAAGGGATGCATACGTAACGCGCCTTTTATTGTTCTGTTAGGAACAGCTAAGGGGGGGGGGGGGGGGGGGGAATAATACCGGCTAGTTCTTCAGAGCAAAATCCGTGGAAGTACCGGTAGAAAAAGAATAAATCCCCAACAGCGCGGCGATGAGCGAGAGAAAGGAGTTTTCCTGTGAGGACCGAATCATTGATGAGTCGAATGGCTCACTTTTGGATAGATTCAATGATGTTAAGTGTCAGTGATGCCGCTCCCCATATGTGGGAGCAGTACTCTAGGTTAGGTCTGGTATCCAGGTATCCAGGGGGGGGGGGGGGGGCAAGCGGGCTGCTGCCCGCCCTTCCAAGCTGAAAAAAATTTAATTAAGACGGAAAAAATATAAATAACAAATTTCTGAAAAATTGATTAAGTTGATGGTAATTTGGTACATCAATATTTAAAAAAAAACGAATTACGAAAAAATGGATATAAGCTAATATCACGTGGCGTAGCGTATAAGAGCGTGGATTTTTTTTAATAAATGGTGTTCTTCCTTTTATTATTAAAGAGGTTGAATTCAGAAAGCTGCCCCCCTTCCGTTGTGAACTGAATGTGCCCTTGTGTATCAGCATTGTCTCATAAGTATAGATGAACACATAACCTCCTTCTTCTTTTCCTTCATCTCCTTGCGATCACCACAGCAATTAACACAATAATATCATCTTCTTCAGACGACATTAAGAAGGAATTTGTATGCAGCATATAGCACGTTGTGCGACTTTGGTGTGAAAGTAAACTTGGATGTCGCGCGGTGCGACGTGCCTCCTGCTTTGAAGCAGCAAGTCGCACGTAGCATGTGACTTTGGTGTGAAATAGTGATGTAAGGATACGTATCCAAAAATCCGTTGGATCCGAATATTAAAAGAATCCGGATTATCCGTAACCGGCCGAGAACTTGATTCGGAATCAAAATAAATTCGCATCGGCTGGTTAGTAATGCAAAGTGCAAAGAGAAAACGGAATCGGAATCGACTGTAAGCGAACAACACGGTCTGCGATGTGGCATATTTGATCTTATGCTTTCTCTTTCTAATGACCTTTCCTAAAAAAAGATAGCATAGTTATCGGGGTAACGGGTATCATATGGGATGAGACCCATTGGTTAAACTAGTCCCGCCTCACCCGAACCGAATTCAAACGAGAACGGCGCGACGCGGTGCCTTCTTATCCCTAAACTTCGACTTCGAATGATATGATACCGAATATACCGATACCCGAGACTGCCGATACCGCATCGACCTACCTAGCCGTGTATCCGGATAGAAAATGTTTTAGTCTGTTGCATGCATACGTATACATGATCTGTAACCGCTTTCGCGCGGGTCAAGAAATGGATTCGTATTCGGATAATGGATACGGATATTAGCTGATTCCGATTCCGTATGATTCGGATATCTAAAGAATACGGATATTTACAACACTAGTGTGAAAGCTCACTAATACCATAATCTGAGATAATTAATTAATAATTCAAATATTCTTAAAAGCTTTAATGAAAATGCAAATTTTAGTAAAATATCTGTCAAAATCAGATCATTTGTATTAAAAAGAGGTCACTTGATTAAAAAAGTATGGAAATCAAATTGGCTAATATCGCGGTTTCATAATGAAAATTTGTATCATAACGAACATTATTATGAAACATATAAAAAACCTTTGATTTTAATATTAGGGTACGGGAGTACAATAGTATATTGTACAATAAGTTTTAAAAATGATTCTTCTCACAGATCATTTTTATCACTATTTTTACGAAATTTTACTTTTATTCTATGTAGCTAAATCTTGTCGATTCCCTGGGTGGCAGTTGGGATGATGCCGTCAATGATTAAACAATTGAAATTGGTTACTAGGAGATAGCTTTCAAATTATGACGGCTGCCAAAACTGCCGCCTACTAGATTTCGAAACATTTGCTCAAGATTGTATGGAAGATAGGTCTGGCGAATGGTTGGTTGCATAATTGTTCCTTGCAGAGTGCGTAAACGTTTTCGCACGCTGTTTGAAATTTATGATTTTCAGTTGTAGTTGTGGAGTGTGTTTTTTAGGTATTTTCAGACTAGTTGTAGAGAAATTATATTCTCATAACTCTACACATATCAAAAATCGCACTTTATGACAGGGAATATGGAAATCAAGAACTTCAAGCACGCAAACTGAAAAATAAGACTGAAAAACAAGAAATAATTATTTTACTACTGGTGAAGTTTGGCTGTACCCCGAAGAAAAAACATCATTGGCCCGCATATTCCATCCAGCATTGTAGGTGGAGATATGGTCGATTGTATTTGCCGTCAACGTATCCGGCAGACAAACTTCCGGTTCGGTTTTGGTTAGTTGTGTAGCAAACACAAAAGCATTTTTATCTGTATTGAATTTTGATATCCGACCGGTTGACACTCTGGGACGCGATGCCCCAAAAAATGTCATCCTTACTTCCTTATTAAGACAACTATAGATCGGTTGATATCCGTTATGTCATAGTTATTTTATTTAGTATTCTGAAGTACTATTGTAGATGTTATGCGGGCGGATCAAAGTATTTAGTGGGATCGATTAAACGTATTGTAAAATACACAAAAGAAATTTCGGGCAACCACATGGACTACATAGTCTGTTTTAAAAAAAAAATACTATCGAAACATTGTTATTCCAAGAATTTTGATAATGTTGAGTGACAAAGGTAGACAGGGTCGCCAATAAAGAGGCAATACGAGCGATATTCTCCACTGGTAGAACTTGTGCGCTTTGAGTGTATTTCCATCTTATTTCCTTCCACGTGGTAAGGAAGAGATAGAGGGACATTCAGAATGCACTAACTTGACCACTGGAAAACGCTCATCGTATTCATAGAAAGGGAACTATATTATGAAATATTAAAATTTTAAAAAACACACAATACATGTATATATCTTGCGAGACACATTAACTACTTCTTGGAAAGTGGAAGTTTTAGGAGGGCCCGACCTTATACGAAAAGTTATATGTCATATGGAGGACGAAAATGAACGATCTAGCACAAGATAGACAAAGTTAAAGAACTATGCCCAACCACTGCACAGTGGTTCCGGCAATAGGTCATAATTAAAAATATTTATTGTCGGGGATCTGTCAGGCAGGCATTGCTTTGGGTTCAAAAAGAACCAAATTTACTTGAACAAGTAAAACTGTGGCACTTACGGACTAATTTCAGTCGATTTGTGACTGGCAGAGAGTGTGCATTTTAAGTACGATAAAAACAGTATATAAATATAAAAAGTGCGTTTTTTATTTGGTAATGTCTTAAAGAGTAGTTAATATTTAAATCTCTCTTTAAGTGGCTATTAGTAACGCACCTACGTGGTGCTTTTTTATCTGGGGTATCAAATAAAAGCCCACAAAATGGAGAATGCAAACAGAAAAAAATTACAATGTTAAAAGTTGTATGACGAAACACTTATCGCGCTAGCTGGACTCACAGCATTTTTTGTATGGCTTGTTTTACAATAACCCTTTTTAAATACAAAAATGCATTTTCAGTTATTAATTTCCTAAAAATATTAATTGCAATAACTATGACCGCACTCTCCAAATAGACGGAACCACTGGGCAGTGTGAAAATTGTTGACGTCAAAAACAACTGAATATTTTAAGCTTATATATAAATCAAACTCTCCTAATGGTTGATTGATTTAAAACGAAATATTATCATTATTTCAGAGTTTTTAGGTTACTTGTGTTATTTACCTTGACTTCACTACACATACGAAAGCAAAACCAATAAATATCTGCACACTAATGAAAAGAAAGCTCACTTTTCCAGTTCCGGTAGCACTAATAATAAGCTATTTTACCGAAAAACAAAACAGTTTTATATTATTGTATGGTATTATGCCGTATACATATAGATAAATAACACATTCTGGCAGTCACAACGACAATATGAAAATATGATACTGATATCTGATAAGTGCTGTATAAAAGCATTTGAAGATTAAACGACTGTGTGTTGTGTGAATTAAAATTAAAACGTATTAAAGTAAAGGTTAATAAGGTTTATCGAGGAGTGTCAAGGAGAAACAAGCGAGTATGCCTACTTAATTCAGAGAAAAAATGTGTCATTTTTTTGTTAATTAGTAGGTGTTTACGATATAATTGATTGCTAAACTACTTTGTTTACATTATTGCGCAAAATAAACAAAACGGTGAAAATTAAAAATGTAATCAAACCGAAAACAGAACCGTAAAACTAGGAAGCTGTATTAAAGCTCTTAGGAAATAGAAGTGTAAAAACCTATTCTGTTTTTGCTTTGTTTGCTCAGGTTGCTCAATGCTGAATTATAAAAGTTTTTGAACATTAAAACGATCTATCAAGCAACAGCAAATATTATTTTTGTTGATCTTTTTCAGGCGCGGCCCGTGAGTTTTTGCGCCCCGTGAGTTTTTTTTACAGGTGGGTCAAAATTTTGTGGACAACTAGTCATATCAACGCAACAAGCAAAATACGCTTTTTTAATTAAGGAAGGGTTTTTAATAATGTGCCTACTTTTGCCAAGAAATTATTTACCTACAAATAAACACCGCAAAAATCATAAAATAGGTACTGTAAATTATTGAACATTGCTACTCTAAATGTTTATGACTTTTTCTATGTTTTAGTACTCTAGATTGTTAGCGGCTTCCCATTTTGATACGTTTAGGGGTCGTAGGGGTCGCTACCCCTAGGGGGGCTAGAGAACGTTCAAGAACTTCGCTACCTAGGTAGCATTGTCGCAAAAGACAATCGCAGTAAGCATAATCTACAAAGCATTCACCAGATCAAGCATTCGAGATGTGGTGCTGCAGAAGAATGATGGAAGTAAGTTGGATAGACAGGATCACAAATGAGAATGTGCTGAATCAAGTAAGGGAAGGAAGAACCTTTTGGAAAACGCTACAAAAAAAAGGAGACGAGATGATCGGGCACATTCTGAGACATAGCGGTCAACATAATTGATTGGGTAGGGAATAGCAGAGGACAGACACAGCAGAGGTTAGCCTAGACTCAGTTATTTACATAAAATAGTAAGGGACATAGGTAAAGTTAACTATAGGGAAAACAGAGATTTCGCACAGAATTAAAGCTAAACAAAGCTAAACAGTCTCGAAGGAGAAGAAAAATATTTTATAGAATTAAAAAATCCGTATATTATAAGTAACTAATTAATCAATACAAAATTTAGCGGTTGAACAAACGGTACAGTAGACCATAAAATTGTTGCTATTCGTTGAACCGATTTAATCAAGTGCATCCTGATACAAATTGTAAATGATTGTTTCCTAACGATATTGAAATTATTATTAAATCGGGACCGTCGAGTCGTATAAAACACAATTATAGTAATTTTAGGCTATAAAGTTATAGTTACTGACCACACTAGTATTTTCTTCTCAATGAAGCGTTTCCTGTGTTTTATTTTCTATTAGAAAAATTATAATTTTTCTCATGGCAGCTATTAATAGTAGCTGTAAATTTGTTTTGTTTTTGTCCTTGTACTTTGATTTAGGAAACAAATTAACCATTTGACTTAAGGTAAGATTTGATACCTTTCTGGTACCCAGCTGGTACTATTTCGCTGCTAGGATTATTAATCAAAAAGTAGCCTCTTTCGAAGCTTCAGGGAAACACGCTCAAATGAAAAATTTTCCAAGTAAAAACAGGAATTAAGTTAATTAACTGGGTAGATTACGATGTCATTACATTAGACTTAGAAATTACGGTAGTTGTTTTCCCATCTGCTCGAATATATATACGACATTCCATTTTTTGTCGTCTAAATTAAATAATCGCTTTGTAAATAAGAACGAGGCACTTTCGTAATGAAAGTTTTCATATAGACACGTACTAGACAAAGATGTACACAGAAAAATATAAAGAGTAGTGCTCTTTTTCAACGCCATTAAGAAATTAAATTCATTACAATTTAATTGTTCTCCCAACCCGTATTTAGCTTTATTAAGTGCGGTTCAACAACACATTGTTTTAGAGAAAAAGAAAAACATTTTGCGTGATAAGACTGATTAGATTTTACAAGGTGGATCAAAAATCTGTCATTTAAAAGTTATATACGAGGTGTTTTGTCCGAATCCTCGCAATGTAAAACCCAAACGAGGTTAGTGTTAAGGGGTTATATACAGTCAGGAGGCCAAAAAAAAAGCGATTTTTCAAGAATTTTTCCTGAGAAGACTTTTAAATTTATTAATGTAAAAATTTGTACACATATTATGATAACTTGTAACTGTATTTTAAGATTTTTGTATTTGTAAAAATAATATATAGCTGATCTCCAGGAGTTCCTCTCAAAAAAGGCATCTTGCGGTGACAACGATGTCTCTGGACTGTATCATCTAAAATGAAAAACCAAACGGATTTCGTTAAAGTAAATTTTTTTATAAAAATATATATATATATATATATATTTATATATATATATATATATATATATATATATATATATATATATATATATATATATATATATATATATATATATATATATATATATATATATATATATATATATATATATATATATATATATATATATATATATATATATATATATATATATATATATATATATATATATATATATATAAATATATATATATATATATTTATCGGCGAGAAAAAAACTTCGCTTAATTAGTAAAAAATATACTTAAGAAGCTTGTGTTAAAATTTGAGACTGATCGGTTCAGCCGTTTCCGAGAAATCTTGGTCACCGACTTTAAAAACACAGTTTTGAGAAAAACGCTGTTTAGACTGACTACTACTCTTTAATATTTGCCAGTTTGGGGAGAGAAAAATTTTAATTTACCTGGCAGGTATACGAAAAACACTAATGCATTGGCACTTTACGCATCTGGATACCCTACATTAGAAGGGAACATTTAGGTACAATAGGCAGGTGAATAAAAGGGACAGCGTTCTAGGTAAGCGCTGCCGCACTGGCTTCCTACTTTCAATCGCTCTTTCAAGTCTTTACAAATATGCGTGTAACTTCGAAAATAATCGCCGGATTGCCGTGAAATTTGTGTGTGTACTTGAATATATGTACATTACGAAAATGAAATTTAAAAAAAAAATCGATTTTTTGAAAATTCTAACTTTATATAACCCCTCAACAACAGCAAAACAGTGGTCAGATCACCGAGTATACCGCTCTTAACAAAGCTTCCTTCAATTCCCGTTGCATGTAGAGATCATGTTAAAAAATGACATTTGTACACACGTATGTGAACCATCTGCCTTAAATGATACTCGTACTTGTTTGTAGATCAGGTTTACAACCATCTGCCTTATTTTAAAACGTATTTATTTAGCAAAAATTCTCATTAATTTTAGTTGTATAGTTAACCGCTAGTGCACTCTATAATGGGCTTAAATTACAACATCCAATATTTAAACATCTAACAGTTTAGAAATAATTATTTCTATTCATTAAAAAAGGGGTTTATCAACATTTAAAATCAATTTTTCTCGACAATTTTAGGGATAGGTATACAAAAGTTTTTAGAAAATATTTTTGTAAAATTTTTTTCGCATACGTTTTTCTGAAAAATATTCTTCAGTAACCCGAAAATGGCATAGTTAACATTTTTAAAGAATTTTCCATGCGTTCTTTTCACCCCCCTCCCGCGCCGTAATTTTTTTTTTCATCCGTTACATGAATTTAGCTTATCTGACCTTAATAACCCCAAAAATGACCCATTAGTTAACATTTTTGGCGTAAATGACATGTTTTTTTCATAAAAATCATTGATTTAAACATGGATTTATTAAAAATGGATACTTTCTTTGAAGCCAAAACAAATCATTCCAAGCGACACTGTAAACACAATTTGTAAACATTGGCCACATCTTATTTTACCTTGTATTTTTGTACAAAAAATACGTTAGAAGCATCACAAGATTTACTAAAAGTAATAAAAGCCCTAAAATATTTTATTTTCTGCTAAATAATAATTGGCGACTCCAATTAAGGAAACTCAGCGTTGCCACCGCTGCAATCAGCTGATATAACGGGGAACAATGGCCCACTCGATGCAAAATTACAGAAACCTATGCGATAATTTGGGTTCATGTCTTCTCTGAAAAGTTCATGACATTTGTCAAACTAACCTCAACCTTACTTTTTGGTTAATGACAACAAACTGTGCTTTACTCGTAGTTCGTGATTATTAGTTAAAATCGTATTGTTTTTTAAACTTTTTGTGGGTTACGACATTATAGCGATCATGTTTTAAACCCTTTTGACTCTTTTTAAATTTCTTGAGAAACCCCTGCCTCTAGAAATGTGATTGAAGGGAGAGAACTTTTAAACGCCAAACCAAAGTTTACAGAATATATATTCTGTAAACTTTGGCCAAACACATAATTACGTGTGGAATTTTAGAAAAAACCGGTAAGTAAGTAATTTTACATAAGGAAGTGTTAATAGTAGCCATAACGCAAAGTGCAATTTAAGATAAGTTTTGGTAGCTGTCAATACACTGATTCCCACAATTGTGTGAGTTAATCTTTGGGTAGTTTACCCTTGGAATTTTTAATTAACAAAATACGATTATGCGATATTGTTAATACCAAAGGGATGAATATTGTGGTTATGATGAAAAAAGTTTGTAGGTTATTACTTAAAAAACATATTTATGGTCTTGCCAGTACTTTCTAGGGCAAACATATTTTGGTGTGAATGCCACCTTTTTTATGTTGTTCAAATAACTATACATATTACGTAACTTATTTTGGAATTATTGTTTTAGATTCGTTCATTAAAATTTTGTCCCTATGTCTCCAAACATCTCTAAACTCTGCACCTCATGAAGTTACTGGAACTTTTAAAATTATTCACGATCAGCTAGAAGTTAAGAATATGAGGTGTTCCTGTAAGGGAAAAAGTGTAAGCATATACCAGCAGTTATGTTACATTGCACCAGGTTGTATAACTCATAATTAAATTGGGCATGACATTGAGGTTTTCCAGTGATTAAAAGATGATAACAGTGGCGTACCTACCATTTTGGGGCGGGGGTGAATTGGTATTATTTTGCAAATAAGAATACTTTTTATTAGATGCACAATTTTAGTAGCTAGGGGCGCCATGAACTAGGGCGGAGGGGGGCTGACTGCCCGCTAGCCCCCAAGGTATGCCACTGAATATCAATCATTATTAATTATCTTAGTTTTTGTTTCTGTGAGTTAATCTTTGGGTAGTTTACCCTTGGAATTTTTAATTAACAAAATACGATTATGCGATATTGTTAATACCAAAGGGATGAATATTGTGGTTATGATGAAAAAAGTTTGTAGGTTATTACTTAAAAAACATATTTATGGTCTTGCCAGTACTTTCTAGGGCAAACATATTTTGGTGTGAATGCCACCTTTTTTATGTTGTTCAAATAACTATACATATTACGTAACTTATTTTGGAATTATTGTTTTAGATTCGTTCATTAAAATTTTGTCCCTATGTCTCCAAACATCTCTAAACTCTGCACCTCATGAAGTTACTGGAACTTTTAAAATTATTCACGATCAGCTAGAAGTTAAGAATATGAGGTGTTCCTGTAAGGGAAAAAGTGTAAGCATATACCAGCAGTTATGTTACATTGCACCAGGTTGTATAACTCATAATTAAATTGGGCATGACATTGAGGTTTTCCAGTGATTAAAAGATGATAACAGTGGCGTACCTACCATTTTGGGGCGGGGGTGAATTGGTATTATTTTGCAAATAAGAATACTTTTTATTAGATGCACAATTTTAGTAGCTAGGGGCGCCATGAACTAGGGCGGAGGGGGGCTGACTGCCCGCTAGCCCCCAAGGTATGCCACTGAATATCAATCATTATTAATTATCTTAGTTTTTGTTTCTGTTTTAGATCTAATTTAACTGAAATGGAAGAGTTATCTTCCACTGACATTCAGTGTATATAGAACAAGAAAAAGGGAGCTTCGATTTCCAGTTATATACCTCAGTCTATATTGAGTCTGGATGCATAAGGTAATTTATAAAAAATGAAAAACTACTTGAATTTAAGTTATATTTTTTATGTTAATATATACTTACATAGGTTTTGCTCAATGGGTTAAATTTTTATTTTTCTTTTTATTTAAAAACAAGTTACTGTTTATGGATTGTCATCAAGAAAGTATTAATATTCCATACAGGTTGTTAAAAAAATTGATTTTGCTTAATATATATATTTATGTAAAATACTTACTTACATGTACTTAACCCCAAGCTAAAAAGCCCCGCAAATATCTCGATTCACTTCAGATTTGTGCATTATATTTTAAACTAAATTCTCTACAGCATTGTTTTTTAACCGTTTTAGAGTCGCGACCCCCCGAAAAAGCCAAAAAATTAAGTAAAAAACCTTACGACCCCCTCACTGTACATTTTAATGTTTATCACAGTTTTACATTACTAAGGTGTAAAATTCATTATTTAATAAAAGGATTTTTAGTATACATGCCTTATTTTCTTGACAGATTGCGACCCCCCCCCCCCCCTTATCAGATCGCGACCCTTCTGAGGCTCGCTGCCCTCAGTTTAAGAAACGATGCTCCACAAAAATACACGTGTTTTTAAATTTACTGAAAATTTATCTAGTACAAAAATTTTCGGGGATAATACCACGAGAGCTTAAAAATTACCGATAATTTTTCACGATTGCGTGTTCTCTATAAATTTGCAAAGAAAACACGTAAGAGTGAAAAATTATCAGTAATTTTAAAGCTCGAGTGGTATTTAGGGGATTATTTCACGAATGAAAACACAAACTGCTCGAGGGATATTTAGGGATTATTTCACGAATGAAAACACAAAAAATATGAATTGAATATTTATTAAACAATTTAAACAACAAACCTTACTTTTAAATTAAAAGAAAAAAATTATCGGTGTAATTTTTTTAATTGACGTAACGTCAAAAAATTATCGCTGTAATTTTAAAAAACTTTACTCATCTTATGGGACTTTTAACACATGAGTGAAATAATCATGGAAATTTTTTACTGAAAATATTTTTTCCTAATCATTTGCGTCTTGTAAAAACTAATATTTTAAAACATTGGATTTCTATTTCTCTAGTTATTAAGTATGCAGATTGTGAAAAAACCCTTGTTGGTCTCGAGTCAAAATTTGCAGCACTTATGCGTCAGTGAATTTATTTTAAAACTCCAAGTTTTTTATTATTCAAAGAAGTTACTTGCTGTTTATAAGGAATCCTGCTGGTTTCGAAAACGATGGTCAAACAATCTGTTACATGATCTACACTCTACAGGATGAAAAATTTAAAATATAAAAATGTGTAGGTACCTACCTCATTACCAAAATTTGATCTTGCACTATATTATAGATAGCAAACCCCAGCAAATTAAATGTTACTCTGAACAAAGAAAAACTAAAAATAAATATTTAAAAAAAATATACCTTCAGTGATAGAAAGTTCAACTATTTTTTTACTTTCCTTACCAGCGGAAGTATATCATTTTTTATTTCCTTTACAACACAGTAACTTTTTGTCATATTTTAACATGTGATAAATGAACATTAAAAAACTAAGAGAAAATTTTAAAAAATTTTAAAATGTTTATTTTGCATAATGTACAGTATCCACAGATGGGGTTCACAAGAGGACCAAATTTTTAATGATAAGACTAAATGTCATTATTAATAAAAGTTTTTACTTGCCGAAAAAATAAGATTAATTCCTTCATTCTGTGAGGAAATTGCTAGTTCAATTGGAACCATATTCTATTCATGACTTTAGATAATAGGCTTGATGCGTTGTCTATCATGTATTGTAGCACAATTTTGAATAGACGATTTTATTATTATTATAACATTTTGTGTTAAAACTCTAAATAACGCATGTTTATTCTTGACACAATTCCTTATTTTTTGCATTTTTGGAGCACCCTATACAAGAAATTAAAATTTTCTTATGGTGAATCTAATTTCTTTGGTGAGCAGAAACTTTCATTAATTGATATTGTATATAAAGGGTGTCTGGAAACGAATGCGACATATTTTAATAGTAGCTTCCTGGAGTCAAAATACACCGATTTAGACAAACTTATCTTAGTACAATTGTGCTCTGGTTTGTTAGGTGGGTAGGGTGTTGTCAATGCAGTGTAAAGTAAAACACAAAGTTCTAAGGCCTATAACTGTTTAAGGAAGCAACATTATATGAAGATTAGTAGATCTAAATTGGTCTATTTTTACTCCAGCAAGCTATACTTTATCTCATAATATAAACCTATTTTATGGCATTCCTAATTTTGAGCCAAGTAAGACTAAGTAAATTGTAGTTTTTTAACTATTTGACAAAAATTTTAGGACTGGATACATACTGACAGCAGTAGGCTTACTATATGAGCCGAATTTTGTTGGACAGATCAGAAAATATCTTAACACTTTCTTGATCATAAAATTCACCTAGAGACCACCAGACAAAAGAAATGATGTGTGCCAGAAAAGGTTGGCAGTTAATGGCAAACAGAGATTAGAGTATAAAGAAATTAAGTCGTTCATTTTACTGGGAAGTTCCTTGTATCTTAAAATTCAACACTAGAAAAAACATTTTTTTTTTAGAATAAGTGCTGTATTTCAACATATAATAATATGTCAACAGTTGTAAGCATAATGAATTACTCCTTGACTCGAGAATAACTATGTATGATGTGATTGTTACCTTTTACAATACAAATTGAATAAAATAAAATACAAACTCCAGAACTACAACTGGTAATTCTGAGTTTTAAATTTTAAATGTAAACAGTCTTCTATAACATTTAGTACTAGTAGTAACATTCTTGTTAAACAGTTGATAAACAATCTTTTATTATTAAATGTTTGTATTTAGCTAAACAATTATATAATCCATTCAGAAAAATAAATGATTTGTGAAGTGATTTGATTTTTTATAATAATAGTATAAGTCTAAAAAGAGAAAATGCGAGAACATCCATATATTGAACTATAGAACTGCACAATATGAGTAAATGTAAAAACAAAGTCTAAAAGAAAAAAGCAATGTATAACTTATCAAGGTAAGCTAATCTTTTTAAAACAAGAAAAGGTGTTTAGGGGGCTTCAACAAATGTATGGCAGTTTCCTTTGATTGCTTTGATGCTTCTGTACATTTGTCAGTCTTAACTCTAGGAACTTGAATCTGTGTTAACTATGGTCCTAGATATATTTCAAATAATCTACAAATAAAAACAAGAAACTGTTAATTTGATTAAATTTTTAAATACATTTAATGGTTACTGGTCATACAGCAGGTTGCACAAAACTTTTAATCAAGTAGTAAATTTAATTGATGTTTAAAGTCATCTTTGGCAATGATGTTAAAATGAGTGCTCTCACATTACAAGTGTCTAATTAGTTTAATTTGTGATTAAATTGTTTATGTAACCAGACGATAGTGGTGCATTTTTTGGAAAAACTTTTATTTGCCCTTTTTCTTTATCTAGAGTGAGGTTAATTTGACGTATTAAAGTACTACTTCTTTTACTACTAGTAGTACTAGCTTTTGAATATATACAGGGTGTTACAAAAAGATGTTAAGAAATTTTAAGGGCAGTTTCTACATTTAAAAATATGAAAATAAGTTTATATAAACATGGATCCTTAAAACGCTTCTTTTTCGAGATACAGGGTGTTTAATATTTTCACACCTCAAGTATTCCGAAGAGTTAAGAGAAATATGCGAAGACGATTTAGAGCATGTATTGAAGCACGGAGCCATTTCCAGCATCTACTATAGGCTTAAATCAAAAAGCACAGTTTCCTGAACAAAAGATATTGAAAAACTCATTTTTATTATTTGTTTTTATTGTAAGAAATAAATTAATTTTTATCTCGAAAACGGTGCGTCAGAACAAAAAAGCTCAAGAGACAGTTTTCACGTAGAATTAGTTGGGCTTAAAGAAAACAATATCAATTTTGCAAAAAAAACAGTGGCGTGCCATCTTTTTCGCTAAAAATAAAGACTTACTAGCACGCACGCCACTGATGCAAGTACTTTAGAAAATAAGATTTTGCACGTAAAGGTACCCTTTGATTACATACTGGCGTGTAACAAAATTCATGTCAATGTCTTAACGCATTTTTGAGAAATTAAAAACAAACTTTTAAAAAGAAAATATTAAACACCCTGTATCTCGAATCTGAGGATCCATGTTTATATAACAGGGTTCCCACTTTTCTGGAAAGTCGGGGAATGTCAGGGGATTCAAAAGTGGTCAGGGAAAACTAGTTGAAAACCTGGCAAATTTGCCTTTTCCAGTTATAGATAAAAATAATTTCATTTCCCAAAAAAATTAAAAATAATCCGGGTGTGTCTTATCGATAAAAATAATTTCATTTCATAACAAAATTGAAAATAAGGCAATAAAAGTAGGTAATAAACCATCTATTAACTATAAAAAACAATTTTCTTGCGGTTAGCTTCTTTTTATTCTCGGAAATTGTGTTCAAGGAGACCTGGAAAGTCGGGAAATGTCAGGGAATTCGATTTAAAAATTTTGGTGGGAAGCCTGTAAAATTTTTGGATATCTTGTCAATTTGACCCCGTCAACTTACTTTTAAATTTCCGCCAAACCAATGATCACACGACGTGTGTTAAAATAGATTTTTTTGGTTGTCGGACATGCAGAAATGAATCCCCAGTACAGTTTTTTTTAAATATCAATAATAAAAATTTTCCCATATGTAGCCAACTTTATGGCGGACACTGTATGTATGTATATACATATATATATATATATATATATATATATATATATATATATATATATATATATATATATATAACTAGAGTAAATTACCTTTTAAAAATATGCAAAGGTGTTATGAGTTGTTTCTTAGAATTAAAAATTTAACTGAAATTTCTAATTTGATGGCAAAATGTTAAGAAAGTCGTTTTTGTATTATTTTTCTAATTTTTTAGTCTTTGCAGCAGTATGCCACTGGCTATCTTTTATTTTTACGCATTAGGATTATCACCCTACAGCAATCTGCGAATTAGAACTCTGTAGTTGATATTATGTAATTATATACATTTGCGTTTTTATTTTTTAGCCAAATATGACACCGCTTGTCTCGATTAGCTTTTAAAAAAAAATGTAAATTGTAACTAAATAAATAGGTAGGTACTGCTTTTAAAGTTTATAGCTTATCGACAGGACATAAAAATATGTTTATGAAAAGTTTATTTTAGTGTTTAATTTAAATTAACACAATTTTCTTCACAAAAGCTCATTGAAACAAGCGATGTCATAACTCTCCTAAAAAAAAATAAAAACACTGAGGTAAAGTAATATACCTACCGGAGGTTTCTAATTTCTTCACAAATAGTTGTAGAGTAACTAGTTCTAATGCGTGAAAATAAAAGATAGTCAGTGGCGTACTGAGTATAAAAATTAAGATTTTTTTTAAAACATCTAACAATTTGTCCTCAAATTATAAATGTAAGATAATTAATTAATGCTAAGGAACTTAATAAAATTGTATAATACTTTGAACAACAGGGGTAGTTTGGCTCATAGTTTAGCCTCGATTCATTAACTTCTTATAATAAGTACATATGTTACGGGTAGAACCCTAAGTGTGGCTACACCTAAGTGTAGCCATTAGCAGTTGGCTAGTCCTAGGTGTAACGTATTACAAACCTCATTATAACCAGATACACCTAGGTCTGGCCAGTCACAGCCGGCTAGAACTAGGTGTACCAGCTAAGTGTCGGCTAATATTGAATGCGCGCGCTAGATGTAACCTATTTCTGGCTATACCTAGGTATCACCAGTCGCAGTAGTCTAGAACTATATTAGGTCTAACCTTATTCTAATCGGCTACACCTAGGTGTAGCCAGTCACGGTTAGTGAGAACCATAATACATTACATATGTCTATGATTGGTCAGAACTAGGTGTATATACACTTGGTGTCCGCTAATATTTAGGACAAAACTCCCGTGACGCTTATTTTTCTCATAATTGTCTTTGGGTTGTTTAGAAAAATTGGACTGGTGAATTGAACAATATATGAGGTAAGAACCAGAAACTAATGTACAGTTGACATAATATTGATATTGATATAAAAATTTTAAAAAGGCCTAAACTCCTTTATCAAATCAACAGACTTAGAAACATAGTTAAACATCCCATCTTGACTTGTGTAAACACCATTGTGAGTCATAACATAACATGAATTATTTATTATTATTATAGCATACATTTTTAAAAGGGGGTACCAACTAGTATCTTGAATATAACTGAAATTAGGCTCCAGGCTGCCACACAGATGCACTGAATGCAGGTCTTCCCAAAAACTAAATTTTCTTTGCAATTTTCTCACCTGTACGTGACATAATATTTGTTATTAAAAAAATATTTGAAGCAGGCCACACAGGTAAAAAAATGATTGAAAATACAATCAGGTATTTTCCAAAAACAGACAGCAGGGAACCTTTCGCCAAGACTAACGTTTTTTAAATTAAGTATGTAAAGCATTTTTTTTCCAATTTTTTCACCTATTTACCAATATCCAATAGAAAAGGGACCTTGTGTGTACTGTGAATGAATTTTTGGCTTTGGAAATGAATTAATTAGGTATACTAAATGTATTTTTTTCCTCTTCCTCTTTAAAAATATGCTTTTAATAATAAACGAATACCTATATCAAGTGCTGAAAAAAAATTCCTTCTTTCCTATGCATGTAACAAACCTGCACTTTTGAAAAAGACCTGCTTTTAGTGCACTTGGTGGCTGCCTCGAGGCATACTTCACCTACATACATTAACTCTAGTACATCTTAGTGTTCAAGCAGCTTTGTTCGAGTAGCCTGAGGCTAAACTTTGCTATGCATGTCTTATTTGTGTGTACATATATGCAGTATTTTATAAACAAAGAAAATTTATTATTACTTTTTGTAAATATCTACTTTGTAAAACTAAGTAAAAATACTTGATTCATAAAATTATATAGATACTAGTTTGTTTTCCCCGCTCACCTTTTCATAACCAAATTTCATACTTACCTACTGATGCTTCAGTTCTTGTATTTCTTAGCTTCACAATAATTGTACTAAACAGAGATTATACTGGTAATTTCTGGGAGCAACCCTTTTTAATTTTGCATGCCTAGCATAATTACCTAAAATGAACAAAATTTATAAATATCACAAAACTATTTTCAAAGACATGTAAAGTAAGGAGACTTGAAAATCCAAAATACCCACTAGATGATTTTAAAGTAGTTCAATGTTAATTAGGTTTATAAACAAAATTGTATTTAATTTATTATTTAATAATAAATCAGAAGTGGGTACTTAAATTTTAGAATATTTATCAGCTACTGTTCCTTCATATTTACTATAACTCTTCGTATAACTCCAGTATCAATCCCCATGTAGGGACATTTTTACATTATTAAAGCAGTTTAAAAAAGAATCAACTATAGGTTAATTACCTATCTAATATAATAGTAATACTTTTATGGTCATCAAAACATTCAAAAATGAACACTGACAATATTATATTGTCTATCTATAATAGAAACCAAGTTATTATCTATATCTGCCAGTCATTAGGTTTGTTAAGGAGTACAAAAATGTAATTTGCTTTTAAAAATAGAATTTTATAGTGCATAGAATCGTACTTTATATATTATGAGAATACGCAGAACATTGTAATACATTGCCCTCAACATTGCCTTTTAAAATGGTAAAAGTTACGTTTATTAACAAACACATTTTCACAATTCTTAACTAGTTAAAAATGATGAATTTACCTACCTCCATCAGAAGCAATGAATTAATCTCGTAGTGTAAAATGTAAGAAGTACACTGTCACTCATTTGTAGGAAAACCTTATTATATATTCCTCATATTTAGGTTTGTCTCCAGTATTGTCCATAGGTATTTTGGTAATTATTCGGATTAATGGATGCACCGAATTTTTTCATGAAATTTAGCACATACCCTAATTTTGGGTCGTAGAACACGAATCCGAAGTCAGTTTTTGAGGGTCTCGTATGGTTTTTCCAAAAAAATTTTTTTAACTTTTAGGTTAGGTTTTTCAATGAATTTCTTTACATTTCGGCACTTTTACTTAAACACATATATACAAGTCATTACACACTATTTTTCTGAACCATATTTAGGCAAATTTATGTAGAAACACATTAAAAAAACAGAGAAAATATCAAAAAACTAAAAGAAAGTAAACACGCCATCTGTGGTACACATTCTGATGGAAAGACTGCCAAATTTACAAATCGTTTTTCCTACAAATTTTAATCCAAGCAAACCTGAGCAAAAAGGTGGTCAGGTTTGCTCAGTTTTGATTGATATAGATACATATATCATATAACCTGACCACCTTTTTGCTCAGGTTGGGGGAGTAAAAAGGTGGTCAGGTTTGCTCAGTTTTCATTGATATAGATATATATGTATCTATATCAATGAAAACTGAGCAAACCTGACCACCTTTTTGCTCAGGTTGGGTGAGTAAAAAGGTGGTCAGGTTTGCTCAGTTTTCATTGATATAGATATATATGTATCTATATCAATCAAAACTGAGCAAACCTGACCACCTTTTTGCTCAGGTTGGGTGAGCAAAAAGGTGGTCAGGTTTGCTCAGTTTTCATTGATATAGATATATATGTATCTATATCAATCAAAACTGAGCTAACCTGACCACCTTTTTGCTCAGGTTTGCTTGGGTTGGGTATACACCTTTTTGTTCAGATATGGTTCATTTTCGCATTTTCCCGCCGACTTTTCACTGCTAGCTTTATAGAGCTGGCAACAGCGCGTCTTTCCATCAGAATGTGTACCACAGATGGCGTATTTATTTTCTTTCAGTTTTTTGATATTTTCTCTGTTTTTTTAATGTGTTTTTATATAAATTTGCCTAAATATGGTTCAGAAAAATAGTGTGTAATGACTTGTATATATGTGTTTAAGTAAAAGTGCCGAAATGTAAAGAAATTCATTGAAAAACCTAACCTAAAAGTTAAAATTTTTTTTTTGGAAAAACCATACGAGACCCTCAAAAACTGACTTCGGATTCGTGTTCTAGGACCCAAAATTAGGGTCTGTGCTAAATTTCATGAAAAAATTCGGTGCATCCATTAATCCGAATAATTACCGGTATTTTCTTCCATCATTAAGAATATGGTCACTCCATTTTTAGGGCTTTTTTTGATAAAAAGGGATGTGAGCTTACACTTACTCAAATTTCATTTAAATTACACACCTTTGCACACTGTTTTGATTCGGTCGGTGGTTTGGTCTTTTGAGGTTAAAAATCTTGCATTTTAAAAATGTAATAAGCGAAACTTATACCGAACTATTACACAGAACTGAGGAAATAGTCAATGCACAGTCTTTTACACGAGTATATCGGATATTTATGCACAGGCATTGAAAAACACTAACCAGTTCGTCGAATGGCGGGGCTACTAATCGACTTTCCCACTCGAGTTATACAAACATGATTTTTGGGTTTGATTGCTGTTTTTGTTACGTTTCTTCTTTATTTCTCAATATACTTTAGATTTCGTAACAAAAATTATAAAATAGGACTAATTCTGAGGTTTTAAAAATGGTATAAATAAACAAGAGGTAAACAAGCCCCGATATGCTAGCTACAAAAGTGGTCGCTAGAGGCGCGGCGACTTATCCGAGCCGACAAAATCCCAGACATACGTTCTTAACATATCCTATATAGATGACAAAGTAAGAAGTAATATACAATGTCTAAATTGTGTTCTCGGACCGTTCTAAGCGTCAAGTCGAACTCATCCGCCATCAGCTGATTCCCCGTTATAGTAGTTTAGCAAATCGGCTGATGAGGACGCCACGTTCTTCATTTGTGTCCCCGACGCATTTCATTGGAAAAAATGAGAAAAAACATTATAATATCCAAGAATTACAATGAATTGGTACACAAAAATAATAATATAACCTAGAAAACTGTTATGGTACACTATTTCATAACCTTGGGCGGATATTATGCCTTAACATCAACGAAACACTGAGCATAATTTACCGAACGACGGGGGCAAAAAACTGCTGTGTACACAAGGTATTTCACAATGATTTTTGAGTTTTACTATTGTTTCTGTTGTACTTCGTAGTCATACTTATATATACTTGAGCACTCCGAAAAAAACTTTTTAAATAATACTAAATTCGACGTTTCAAAAATGCTACAAAAGTTATAAAAAACGTAAACATTCCCCGTTATACTAGTACCAAAACGGCCGCTAGTTGGCCAGAACGGTGTTGCCGTCTCCCTAATTGGAGTCGCCAATAAATTTAAGTTAAAAAGGTTTTATTATTTATAGGTTATATTATTTCTAAAGGTTTATTTAAAGTCGCTCCGAGTCATTTGTAAATCTATAAACCGCAGTTTTTCTTTTCTAGTTCATTAGACAAAGACGTACGTGTAACCAAGTGTTCAGACGTTTTTCCTAAGCAACCAGCAGAGACAGGAACACTTCTGAGCTCCAACACTCAATGCTATTTTATCTCTTTCTACTACCATTCTTGATTCAATTACGTTTTTCCTTAAGACGGGAATTTGATCGCTCAAAATCTGACTAAAATTAACCGTCAAAAATAAGTGAAAATTACTCCCTTATATATTTTGTAGATGGCACCTACAATAGTATTTTATAAAATTATTTGGAAATTGAATTTTACAGGTATTTTATGGCTACTTTGGTTACTGATTGACAGATGGCGCTCGGCTCGCACGTGCAAATTAAAATAAATCCATCCAAATTAATAAATTTGGGATCATATTATACCGTGTACCAAATAAAATACGAGTGTGATTCAAGGTTTTCATTTACTATAATAATATGATCAGAAATTAGTTTTAAGTGTACTTTTTATGCTTTTTCAAACAAGTCCAAATAATATTTTGGTAGGAATCGTTCATTTACTACTGATTATCTTTTTTTACGCATTATTTCTAAGATTATTTCATATTTCTGAGATTATTTCATTTCGTGCACGAAAAGAAATATCCATTATGTAGGTATAAGGGTTATTCCAAACAAAACAATACATTTTGTGTTGTGGGGTCATATAATCGGTTAATTTTGGCCGCCGTTAAATATGTCGCCAAATAAATAATTTTTATATTTAGCAGAACTCATCAGTAAAGCTTTTGCAAACGAGGGGGATTCCAGGGACGGCTCTAACCTAGCTATAAATAAATGTAGGATCCGATTTGAAAATAAAATACAAATATTTATTTACTCACATTGTGTAATTTGAAAATGCGAAATACGAAAATACTTTGGTTAAAGCAATACAACATACAGAGTGTCTAAAAAGTCTTAGTATGGGTAAATATCTTTGCTATTAATAAAGATAGAGACTCCAAATTTTAGTTGTATCTTATTGGTTAATAAATCTACTTTTCTACGTAATTTTACTTTTTCAACATCCTTGGGAGGGCGGGGGGTGACGCTAGGGAGTTGAGGTCAAAAATTTCTAATGCAAACCTATGCCGTGTGGTCCCTTCTTTTAAAAGTCTTCAAAAAAGAAATATTTTACAGCAAACCCCGTATTTTAATTCATTTTTAAATGGCAAGCCTATCAAAATTATACATCGTAAATCGTATAGTCGACCGTTAGTCGACCTCTTGTGCCATATAGTACCAGTCCGCGCGCACATTTATTTTTTGTTTTGTAGGGCACTCTTTCTAACTTTTTTCTGACTTTTTCGACTTCATTTGTCGTTTTTATATTTTTCGTGTTGTGCCATCTGCGCAGTAGACCAAAATGCGTACCACGCGCAAACCGAGCATGCTAGACCTGCGCACGGAATTTCAGGAGATGGACTTTGGTGTCTACATTTGAACCCATTCACTTTTAAGAATATATTATCTCCAATAGGCAAGGTACCACCATGTATTTAAATTTATTACTTTTTCTCAAGTTTTTTTCGACATTATTTTTCGTTTTTTGCCATCTGCGCAGTAGACCAAAATGCGCACCACGCGCAAACCAAGAGGGCTAGACATGCGCACGAAATTTCAAGGGATGTACGTTGGTGTCGACATTCAAACCTACCCACTTTCAAGAATAAATTACCAATAGTAAAACCAGAGTACAACCAAGACAGAGAGTATACTATCTCGTAATGATTTCATTCATAAATACGATTTGCTTTCTATGACCTCCAAACCGAAGTCGAAATAAGCTGCCATGGGCGTGCGATGCAGATTTTGGGTTATAATAAAGAAATGCTGCAAAATAAAAAATACAATACAGTAGAATACAAATGCATTATTAAATATTTAATAACTAATCTAGGAACAAGTAAGTAGGTACCTTATTTATAGCAATTTTACGTCTACAAGAAATACTATAAAACATGTAGAGGAAAATAAAGAAAAATATGAATACTTCACTAGTGAATTAGCAAAAATGAAAAGCATTGCATGAAAGTACAAAACTACAGGCTTTGTACAATAATGTAAGCCCTTTATACCATTACGTAACAAAACATACCTACCTAAATGAAATATAGTTTTGACAAAGTGGAAGGTCTTGGACAAAATACCAATCATTCTCTATTTCGTATCTTTATTATATGTCCGTTGTTACGAATATTTCTGATGTACGGTGTTATCCTTTATATTCTGCATCGAATCTAAAGCTTTTATCAATTGGAATATACAAAACTTTTACGGCAAAAGTAAAATTATTTGTAAGGAACAGAAAAACAAAGCTAGAGAAGTCCAAAAAAAAGTTGGAAAAAAGTTGGGGAGAAAAGTTAAAAAGTTAAATACGTAGTTGTACCTTTCCTGCTGGCGATAATATATTCTTAAACGTGACTGGGTTCCAGTGTAGACTAGGGCTCGGAAGTTTTGGAATTGAAGTATTGGAATATTTACTTCATTTATTATTCAAATATTCGAATTATTCACTGTTGAAATAGTCTCCACGAATATTCGAAGAGTCGCTGCGACTTGTAGACGTTTCGACTAGTCGAATCGCCTATTCGAATCTACTATTCCACTAGTTTATGCGACTATTCGAACAGGTGGCTCGACTATTCGAATAGTTGAATCGACTATTCGAATATTGGTGGAGACTATTCGAATATGGGATTCGAAGAGGTGATCCTACTATTCGAATAGTCGGTTCCACTATTCGAATACTCGCTTCGCCTATCCGAATATTCGTGGAAACTCTTGTAATATTTGTTTCGAATATTCGATTCGAATATTCGAATATGTGATTCGAATATTCGGTTCGACTATATGAATCGAATATTCGAATCGCATATTCGAATCGCATGTTCGAATATTTGCTTGGAATATTCGATTCGAATATTGGATTCCAATATTAGAATATTTGATTCGAATATTCGATTTCAATATTCGAATATTTGCTTCAAATATTCGATTCCAATATTCGAATATTTGATTCGAATATTCGATTCCAATATTCGAATATTTGATTCGAAGATTCGATTAGACTATTCGATTCGAATATTCGAATATTTGATTCGAATATTCGAATATGTGATTGGAATATTCGGATTGTTAATTCAACTATTCGAATAGTCGGTTCGACTATACGAATAGTCGATTCGATTATTCGAATATTTGAGTCGGCTATTCGAATAATTACAATTCGAAATCGGCCTTTATTTTAATACTTGAATTGACATTCATTACTGACTGTTACTTCTTTTTTGAACCTGAAAACTGTTTCTAAACGTACCGAGACACTTGAGTAAAGTGCATACGTATTTTTTCCCGTTTCATATAGGTATTTGACTAATCAAATATCGGAATATTGACAAAATCGAAAACTCATATATTTGAATAGTCCAATACTGAAAGACTTCGAACATATAACCACTTTTGAAGGGAAATAATATTCGCTAGTCCAATATTCGAATATTGTCTAGCACGGTCGGTTTGCGCGTGTTTAGCATTTTGGTCTACTGCGCAGATGTCAACACCCGACAAATATACAAAACAATAAAATACAAACAATGTCAAGAACGTTGCGAAAAAAAGTTTCCCACAAACATAACAAAAATCTGCACATGAATTGCGCAGGCAGGTACTGTATGGCACCATAGGTCGGCTATCGCTTGTTGACTTATGCATGCCTCGCCCGGACGGGTACATTGGGTTGGGGGCCATTTTGACCTTTTGTATATATGTTGCAACACTACTCCATACTCGAAATGAGCAATGTAAAACCTCAGTTATTTTAAAAGGACCATGTAGTATATTTCCGTTATTCAGGAGAGCTTCTGAGTATAAATTCACGGATATAGGTAAGATTTCGTGGGGGTAATTTAAAGTTCTCCCAAAAGGAAAGACTCTACAGCAACTGTGATGTCATGATTGAACCACATATGGAAAACAACACTCAAAAGTTTAAATTCTAACAAAATGTAGTCACGCGTTAAGAATAGAATAGCCCGTCCGTATAAAGGGTATAACGCACAGTGAAAGTGAGTATTGCGACGCGCCGCGTCGCAGAAACCTCTCTCTGCTTGCCGTGTTGCTACCGCACTGGTAATGTCGGGGTGTATTGTGATAATCCCACGCGCCAATCTCGGGGTGTTGCCGTGTGAAGGCCATAGCGTGGTCGAGCAGGCGGGAAGGAGAGATAATATTCTCTGTGTCTTGGTTTTTCTCTGGTAAAACTACAACTACGTATTTACCATATTTCTACGATTTAATGAATTAAGTAGTACGATTAAAGAAGTAACATCTGCCATTCTCGAAAAGACCTTTAAAATGAGGTACCACACGGCATAGGGTTGCATTTAAAATTTTTGACCTCAACTCTCTAGCGTAACCCCCCCAAGGGGGTCGAAAAAGTCAAATTACATAAAAAAGTAGATTTATTAATCAATAAGATACAACTAAAATTTGGTGTCTCTATCTTTATTAATAGTAAAGATATTTGCCCATGCCAAGGCTTTTCAGACACCCTGTATGGTGTATCCCTGTAACCGAAGTAATTTCGTATTTCGCATTTTCAAATAACACAATGTGGGTAAATAAATATTTGTATTTTATTTTCAAATCGGATCCTAAATGTATTTACAGCTAGGTTAGAGCCGTCCCTGGAATAAGCCCCGTTTTCAAAGCTTTACTCATCAGATTCATTTATAAAAAAGTAATGCACCGCATGCTAAAAGACCTTTAAAGACACCTTTCTCCCAAAGACCATCCAAAATCCACTCATATCTTTCCAATCCTTTGGCGACAACGCTGTTTACTTTCACCCCTGCCGTTGTGACACTACCCCACACCCCTCCCCCTACGACGTTTCCACCCTCACACTTTAATGCCCCTTCGGCACACCCTCGTACACTCTACTTCTTTTTGGGAAGGAGACATTTCTATACATCTATCATCCACCATTCTGACACTCAAATCTTCACCCTTTGGCGAAAGCGCACTTACTGCCTTCCTGACATTCCACCCTCACACCCACATCATCACTGATAAGCGACTGTTTTACCGATATGACGTCATCCCATAAGAGATGCATGTAAATTTGAATTTCGCGGGCTGATAAAGTTGTTTACTCTCGGTATGTCCGTTTTGTACGTCTGGCGTCTTTAACAATACATACAAATACAATACAAATACTCCTAACCTAAAGAAGCACACCATTTTGCCTGAACATATTTCTAACAATGTGTTTTCCATTTTTTTTTCAGTTACTTCTAACTTCAATATATACCTAACGTACTACTGCCAGAACGAATTATTTTTTCAGAAAATATATTATTCCCTTTAGATTCATAATTTATATCTGTTATCAAAAAATGTACTCCAATTTTATAAACTTTACCATCAGAAATCAGAAACTATTTTATTTGGTACACTGTATATTACTCATATTAAATATAATAAACATAAATACATCTTACTCCAAAATCTTATAGAAAACTGTAAAAAAACTATTGACCCGCCCTCTTTATAACAGGGGCTGAACTTTTGCCTGGTTCTTGTCTAAGTAACCACCAGTCCGTGAAATTAAATATGGCCGAAAAATATGGACCATATGATATAATATTTAGTTTTCAATGGACATTGGCCGAATAAAGGCATTTTTTCGGTTGAAACTTTCTAAAAACACTTCTCGTAATTTAATCTCGGATCTAACCCATTTTTGTTAGATTCTGTGCCAAAAGTTTTTAAATTGTTATTATTTTTGTTTGTTGATTACATGACAATGAGGCCAAAGTTTCTAATAAAAAATATGTTAGATCGGAGCTTAACATTTTAGCTTTCAATACATGTCTCTAAATTGTTCTAAAATTGCGTAGTTTTTAAAAAGGCCATTCTGAAACGAGGCTCTGCAAGGCAGATTTTTCCTGATTCCACTCTTAAAGTTCGTAAACTCTACCTCTAGGGGAAATGTTTTCATAACAAACAACAAATAAACAGGCTTCACGTTCGATACGCTCACAGTATACGGACATCGAATCCTTTCTTAATAAATCCATGGATTTAAATCAATTTTGGAATTTATGTCATAGTGTCTCTGCCACAAGGATATTATAAAATTACCGAATACGCTACTGAGGCTGATTCTCGCACATTTTCTTGCCTACATGCTTAAGAGGAAAAATATTCGGCATTAAAATTAATTAACATTCACTACAAAAACTTAAAAAGCACTAATTTGTTGCAAATTATTATAAAATTACATGCAGCTCCATTCAGTGGTATATTATTTTCTGAAGAAATTTATGAAACTACAGATGTAATATGTAATTGATTGGTGGACAGCAATTCATAAATTAAAAGATTGTGTAACTGAAGAAGAAATAAAAATAATTAAATAACTGCAGACGGCAACTTCATCTTCGGCAGGAGTAGAACGAATATTTTCATCTTTTAATTTAGTAGGTGCACAGTAAACTGCGTAACAAGGTAGGTACTGAAAAATCTGCAAAACTCGTGTTTTTGCTAAAATGCTTTAATCGTTAGTTTTCATTGGTATCTTAGCCCCGTTTTTTTACTTTTAGTTCTTTGGTTTTATTTCGGAATGTAATCAGTTGGTTATGATACATGTTATGTATAATGTTAAATGTTTAAAAAATAAATATGTTGAGAATAAATACTTTTAAAAAACATTTATTTTGGCATTATTTGTATAAAAAAAGGTTTTATTGTGTACATGTAACATAATGCCTTTATCATGCCATATGAAATAATGTGCATGTTTAAAATCATTTTTGTAGATAAGACAAATAAATTGAAAATCGAGAACCCGAACCCGGCTAAATTAAACGTATGTAAATATTTACTCCATGTTTTATTTTTACATGTGTGTGTGTCTAGGGAAAAAATGTAACACATGGCTTTGTAATATAATATTTGGCAGGGAAGTAGATCAAAGTATAAGCTGCCAGCAATTTTTTTTTGTTTTATTATATACACGGTGTAGTCTAAACATTTTAGACGATGATTCTGAGGCTAATTTAAGAAGAAAAAAAGTTTATTCAATCAACATTTGATGTGGACAAGAGGATGTCATACTTTTACCACGGGATTACTTATACTTTATCTTTCATGCGATTACTAAGAGCATTTTTAGATTCCGGGATAGCTTGGTTGTATTAATTTCTTATCTAGATGAACATCTGACGATTTTCGGGATTGAATTTTGAATAAACCCTTTGTGAGTGTGAATTCTTTAAGCCTAACTTTATCACGGGCATTGGAGAACCAGTGCTTGTGATGGTTTAGGTTTTCGCGGCTCAGTGGAATGAAAATGGCAATGCCCAGCTGAATGATATAAAGGGTTTTCCAATAAGAGGTGTTATTTTGATATTCAAAGGAAAATGCCATTTTTTGAGATAAATGATCGGATGTTTATTTCATTATAAAGAGGAAGGTATGCCGTTAATAATGGAAAATAACATCTGCCAAATGACCACCACGACCACGCCTACAGGACCATATCCTTTTCATGAAATTTTCCATAACCAAATCGCAAAGTGGCTGCCCTATGTCCTCGATAGCCTCACGAATTCCATCTTTGAGGTCTTGAATCGACGCTGGGCTGTTGGCGTAGACCTTCTCTTTCACGTGGCCCCAAAGGAAGAAGTCGCAAGGTGTTAAGTCACAAGATCTCGGTGGCCAATTGTGATCACCTCTTCGAGAGATAACACGGTCCGGAAACTTTTCCCGTAAAAGATCAATGGTTTCGTTGCTTGTGTGGCACGTAGCGCCGTCTTGTTGAAAGTAAACGTTGTCCAGATCAATACCATCCAATTCCGGCCATAAAAAATCATTAATCATCTGTCGATAGCGCAATCCATTCACCGTAACTGGTGCTCCAGCTTCATTTTCAAAAAAGTAAGGTCCAATGACCCCGCCGGACCATAAACCGCACCAAACGGTCACACGTTGAGGATAGAGAGGCTTTTCAACAATAACTCTTGGGTTTTCCGAGCCCCAGATGCGACAATTTTGTTTGTTGACGAAGCCACCGAGGTGGAAATGGGCCTCATCAGTCAAGATGATTTTTCGATGGAATTCCGGATCATTTTCATGCATTTCAAGGACCCAATCGGCAAAGACACGCCGTTGTTGATGATCGGCCGGCTTGAGTTCTTGTGTTAACTGAACTTTATAAGCCTTAAGACCCAAATCTTTATGCAAAATATGGTGTAATGACGTTTGTGGAATGTTTAATTCCAAAGAACGACGAGGAATGGACAAACCTGGGTTTTCTTCAACATGTTCGGATACAGCAGCAATATTCTCAGCTGTTCTTGAGCGACGTGCACGGGTTTTATTCTTCACATCACTAACTTGTCCCAACAGCTCGAATTTTCCCACCAACTTCTGTATTGCGGTCCGACAAGGTGCTTCACGACGACCCAAAAATGTTCGAGTTTTACGAACCGTCTCTGCCAAATTTTCACCATTTTTATAGTGAATTTTAATAATTTCAATGCGTTGTTGAAGCGTGTATCGTTCCATTTTTATTAATGGCGTAGTTTCTACTTGTCAAATGTCAAAAAATTACAGCTCCAAAAGTGACATCTACCGAAATAGCGGGCTATTCAAAATAACACCTCTTATTGGAAAACCCTTTACATATTATGTGAGAAGGACATAGGAGAAAATTTCGGAAGGATCAGAAGTAAAAAAAAAACAAGCAGAGCTCCAAGGGAAAGCAGGGAAGACGTTTGGAAGACCATCCCAATTGACAGAAGTCTACTGCAAGGTTCCGGCGTATTTTTAATGCTATCAGGATCTGTAGGACAAGAGAGGCCGTGATCTGAGCGACAAATGGGAGCGCATACAGAAGTTAAGTATGACTCAGGATGAGTAGTAAGGAAAAGATCGAGTGAATTTAGATTGAGCGGAACGCGGGGAAAGTACGTTGGCTCCCTGATTAGATCGGTAAGCAAGTTGATGATTGCGAGACTTTCTGCTGCTTTGGCTTCCGGGTCGGTTTTTATGGAACCTAACCATTTCTTTTTTATCTGAGACAACCCACTGCACACTGCAAGTCTATTCTGGTTAAATTGATTGGAGGTTGGGAGGGAAGGGAAAACATCTGCAGGCCATTTGTTTCTTACTTTGGAGATCTTAGGTATAAATGAGCGAGAGAAGTGGGATGTTCTAGGCTTTTGTAGCTGGGCAGTAAAGGGATGTATACATAACGCGCCTATTGTTGTTCTGTTAGACACAGCCAAGAGGGCATTATAGCGGGTAGTCGTTCACAGCAAAATCCGTGGAAATATCGGAAGAAAAGGGACAAATCCCCAGCAACGCGGTAATGAGCATGACGAGGGAGTTTTCTTGTGAGGAGTGGGTCAAGTCGAGTGGCTCTCTTTTGGAGATAATCGAAGATGTTAAGTGTCGAAGGTGATGCCGCTCCCCAGATGTGGGAACAGTACTCTAGGTTAGGTCTTATTTACTATCGTCAACGTAACTGTGGATGGGATTAGTACTTGAAGAGAGCAGGTTGCTATGTGTAGAAGAAATAGGACTGAACATTCGGGTACGCCACCATTGATAGGACGGAAATCAGATGAATGACCGTCCGCTACGACAGATATGCGCCGATTAGAGAGAAGGCTACCGATCCAGGTACGTAATTTGGGAGAGAGCGTAAGAAGGTAGTTTGTTGAGGAGTGCGGCATGCCATACTTGGTCAAAGGCCTTGGAAATATCAAGAGCAACAATCTGGAATTCGCCATGTGGAAGTGAAAGTCCCTAAAATAAAACTACAGCGAAATAAAATCCAGAGACAAGATGGTCAATTTTTGCCAAAAGAAAATCGCAGAGCTCATTGTAGGAGCAGCTGACGGGAAGCGAAAGATGCAACAGATAAATTTGGTAGAATTTGGCATCGTTGTTAATTTTGTCGTCCAGTAAGCAACTTGTGACTACAAAAAATCAGCTGATTGCAGCTGTGACAACATTGTTTCGCTTAATTTAAGTTGCCAATGGTAATAACAACAAAATAATTCTGCGTACTAGTATTAAGCTCGTCCCCCGAAGTGGTTTTCCACGTGGTAGAGAAGCGTGAAACCGCCATAAACACAAGCAGGTAATCGAACCGAGGCACCGTGATCATTGTTTATTTCTGCCATAATACTACAAGGTTTCTTTGTCGAGAAGTCAATGCACTTCACCAGAAACCAGCATCAATTACCGGTGTCTGTACAAAATAGAAGAACTAATAAAGTGGAGTTGTAAGCAAAGTAGGTTTCAGGCGAACTATGTAATTGGTGCTTTTGAGACCCGCGGTCGGATCTCTTGACCTACACACAAGAATTCGCAAAGTATACCCAAAGCCGGATAAAGAAAATTTTGCAAAAATACGAATTACAAAGTAATTTATTTATACAGAGTATTTCAAAAAACATGTGCCATAGTTTAAACGGAAATTATTTGAAATAAACTAAGGCAAAAAGTTCATATAAACATGGGTCTGCAGATGCCTTGTTTTAAAGATACAGGGTGTTAAATTTTTTAAATGCTCTTTACTTGTTAGAACCGACATGTAGCTCAATGAGACGAAACCGCTTTTTACAAATACAAAGATTCATTCACTTTGCAGACAACTCTAATATGGATGCCACTGTTAAGGGAAACTAAATCAGTAAGACGCCTAATAAAATTGCATTTATCTCCTAAACGTAGTGAAAATGGAAAAAATGTTAAATTTTGTTAATAATTTAACATACTGTTTGATACCTTATATCTATATTATGATAATGTGATAAAATCAGTGGCGTATCTACATATTTTTATTAATCGATTAACGCCCAGTGATACCATTTGGTATTTCGAAATCAGCGGTTCCTAAAGCTTTCCCTGTTTTACTTTAGATGGTGAGAGACTACGTTCTGTCGTTGTTTTAGCTTTCGGTAGGATATTTCGTGACAATCAAACTGCTGTTGTGGAGTGTTGTCGATTGTTATTCTTACAAACACGCATTTATGAAAAAACGTGGACATTCGCTTCAAGTAAGTATATTTTTATTATGCTTTTTGCTGAATACAAATACTGGTATCGACTTACCATGAAGTATGAAGCTGTATACAATTAGGGTAGTTTTTTAAACTACCTTAAACTTCGCAACATGGCCACCTAAGAAGATGATAATGTATGGTATCACTACGCGTTTCCACTACCTACCAATTTTTTTTATTGCAGGCGTGGATTTTCATTATTAGAAGCTTTAGATATGGCATATGCAGACGACAATGTCGAAAATCAAATAGATGAAATATTTATTATGCCTCCTGATGCAAATAAAGACACCGATCTACAGAACCCGCCAATCAATTTGTAAAAGAACCATCTTCTGCTCCCTTTACATCCAAAACTATGAATCCTCCGGTGTCACACAACAACGATTGGATCAAACTCGTCTTGCTAAAAAAACACGACTTGATAAATCACCAGTTATTTTTTGGATTGATTGGATCACTTCCCTTTCCATTGGAAAACTACGGGTGTTTTGAAAAAATGTCTTGCGCAGATATTTTCGAACTTTTTTTGACAACGAAGTCATTGAATGGAAGATGAAACCCAAAAATATGCTCAGTTTTGTAATCAACTTGACCCAAAAATTACTGCGTCTGAAATAAAATGCTTCCTGGCTATTTTAATTCTGAGTGGATATAATACTCTTCCTTCAAAAAGAATGCGTATTGGGATGTAAAGGATGATGTTAAATATATAAAATAGGTAACTCAATGAGACGAAACCGCTTTTTACAAATACAAAGATTCATTCACTTTTGCAGAAAACTCTAATATGGATGCCACTGATAAGGTCTGGAAAATACGACCTCTCATAGACTAAATCAAAAAGTGATTTTTACAAGACCTTATTTCCGTACAAAACCTTGTCTTTGACGAAGCAATGATCAAATACTATGGTCGCCATGGATGCAAACAATTTATCCGTGGCAAGCCGGTACGGTTTGGATACCAGATGTGGTGCTTGAATTCGGCAGAAGGGTATTTAATTAATTTTGATTTACACCAAGGAAAAAATCCTCGTGGGAATGACAAATATGACGTTCTATTTGGCAAATGCACATAATGTTAGAAGAATTAAATTAACTTAACTTACTTTACACTATATATTATTATGTTGATAACCTTTTCACAGGTTTTAACTTATTTAGCTACTATTTGAGAAAACCGCATACCCAAATATTGTCCACTAGACGATTAGAAAAAAAAATCCAAAAATGAAAGAGGGGCCTTTCAACATATTTTAGAAAGAATTACTGGAACTCTTCTTGTAGGTACGCTGGCTCGATAATTTTGTTGTGATCATGGCTGCTACAAGTGTCGGAGTTACTCCAGTGGGGACAGTTAAAAGATATTCACAAACAGAGAAAAATAGTATAATGGTTAATCATCCTCATGGTATTGCTTAATATAACTGTAACATGGGAGGAACTGCCCTAATAGACGAGTGTATTGCGAATTATAGAATATGTGTACGCAGCAAAAAATGGTACTGGTCACTTTTCACCTGGATCCTTGATGCAGCTATAAATAATGCGTGGTTCTTATACAGGAAGAATCACAGCAAAATTTCCAACTTAGAGTTCAGAAGAGAGTTAGCCCAGGTATACTTGGCTCGTTATGGTGTACCAGCAAAGTCACCAGGCCCTGCAAGTGTGTTCCGTTTGCTTGATATAGTACGTAAGAGAAAATGCCCAATTGCTTTCGGACTATCACAGACGATTCATATATACGTTGGTATGCAGCACCTCTAGGTTAAGCTTTACGATAACGTGTGAATGAGACTTATTTTTGCTTATCTCCTAACGTCACTTGACACTGAGGGTAAATGACTGCTTTTTAAATTTTAATAAATTAAACCGAGAAATTTTTAAAAAATTTTGTTAAATCTCATAGTACTTTTATTCAAAATAACATTTCTGGGTTTGTAATAACTTCTTTAAACGATTCATGCAATTAAAAAATACATACATATTCCTTATTTATAAAAATCTCAAATAGTAGGGATGAGAGGTGAATAGCGCTCTAGTAATTATTAATATCATTATATCATTAACGCCAATGTGATACTTTAAATAACGACACGCCCCTTTTACTCTCATGACACATATCTCCGGCCTGTACGATTCCAAAGTAGGCCATCGACCACAATATACCTGAGTAACCCTCGAATTCCATTATGAATAAGCACAAAGAAGAATGAAGAAGGAACCGATGGAATGTGAGTACGCGACACTGTCCGAAGAAGAATGGCTCTCTTGAAAGCTTGAGTCATCTTCCGATCTTGATCTTTCTGCCGCCGTCAAAACTGGTTTTGGGTCACTAATCTTTGTTAGGTTCTTTAAAAATAACTGCGTAATTTACCATTTTTATAGGCAGATGGTTTGGAATAAATCGATTCGACGAATTTATTGGTTTTTGTTGGAAAAAATTAAGTAACATATATTTTATTCATCTCATATTTTTTATTTTGAAATGTTTGACATAAGCTTGTTTAAGCGCATCACCTGATTGTTGTTTTGACATCACATTTTGTTATAACGTGTCAAAAAGCTAATAAAAACGTAGACTTAATTTATTTTAGTAGGTATTAAAAGCTCTGTTTTTATAAGCTTCGTAGTTCCTACAGAATAAAAATATTTTAAAGTGGAATTTACATTTTATTTTAGCCTTTTTATGTTCCGTGCTAAAATTATCAAAACGGAACACTTACGGAAACACTTCGCTGTCCGTCCGTCCGTCTGTCTGTGACAGGTGATCTTCTCTGAAACTATCCGACGTAAAAATTTAAAATTTAACACACACATAGAGTGTGGTGGCCCAATTATAGATGTAAAGTATAAAAAGTTGAATTTTGATTCTGGGGGTTAATTTCAGGGTGTAAATTGTAAAATGGAAAAAAATTCAGGGTATGGTGTAGGGCAGGGATCGCGAACCTATGACACGCGTGCCATAGGTGGCACGCGACAGAATATTGTCGGCAAGGCACTGATTTAGGTACTAAAACTACCGAAAACACTTCAAAAAATAAACACCAAACACTGCTGAAAACAAATTCGCAAAAATAATCGTAGCTACGCTAATGACTTCTGACGAAAGTGACAGGAACAATAACCCAAGCAAACCCTACGCCAGTGCCGTCTTCTCTCCTGAAAGGCGGGGCTAAGGCGAACTGTGCAGTGGCATCCAAGTTGCAACAACAGAAGTCACATTATTTTTTTTATTACTTTCGATAATATAACTGTTACTATAAATTATTACAGTGTAATACCTATCCACATGTATGTTACCCGTATAATATTATATAATTTTAAAGTAATTTTGATTCATTTTTTAACCACTAAATTTCTTTGCTTGTTGGCACGTCATGGCCACATAAAATATTTTTTGAAAAAATTTGGCACGTGGATGTGAAAAGGTTCGCCATCCCTGGTGTAGGGTGTCAAATAAAAGCTTATTGAAGCACGAATTCAACCATATATATGATGTATTTAGTAAGTATGCATTTTTTTTAAAACATTTTTTCGGGAAAAACGCTCACCCTCATCAACAAAAGGATCGGTCAGAAAAATCTGAAAAAATCACGAACATTGAGAATTAGGTGAAGATTGAGCCAAAATAATCAGGATTTAAAAATTGGAGCACGATCAATAATTGTTATAAAATATTTCTTACGATATAAAGAACAACATTTGTCCCTACACGTTTTTCAAAATCTCTAATTTTGCTCAGTCGAAACGCGCCCCACTCAGCTCCGCGCATACGCGATGTGATACGGCGTTGGTAACCGTCGGCGGTGGATAGCGCGGCAGATTGGCGGGCACGGAACACTAAATTGTGCAAGTATAGCTTGCACTTGACCCATTTATTTTTGTGCACATGATTTATCAGAAGTTATGTATGTACATAAAAATAACACATAGAAAATACCAATTTGAAAATATGAAGAAAACATTTTAACCGCAAACCTGAGCAAGTTAAATTCCTCATCTAATTGGTTGATCTCGTGTTGCGAAGAGGAAAAAATCGGATAGAGTAGGTGATACTAGGAAATGTGGATGTTTCTTTGCATAAAAATCCTGCTGAACTTTACCTCAAGCTTAACATTAATATATAGACTGACACTTATTTTTGCTTATCTCCTGACGTCACTTGGCACTGAGAGCGAATAGCTGCTTTTTAAATTGTAATAAATTATACTGAGAAGTAAAAAGTTTTTTTAGTTAAAATTATCCTAATTTTCTTCAAAATATCATTTTTGGGTTTTTAATGACTTTCTTCAACGATTTATGCAATAAAAAAATACATTCGTATTCCTTATTCGATATAAAAAATTGCTGTAAATCTCTTCAATTTGATTCTAGTTGAACTGCTCATTACTCAATAAATTTATTCTTATAACTATTATACCTAGTTACCGAGAGGTCGTAGTATTGACCTTTAGCCTGGTGATCTAGAAAACCCAACAAGTTTTCCTTTGTACATATAATATTTTTATAAAAGGAAAACCTAGCGCTTAAATGCAGCTTTCTACATGTAATAATAAACATAGAAATGATTACTTAAATTACACAGTCGTGCAAACCTGTGCTTTTTACGTATTATTCTGCTCGGTCGGTTTTTGTTAAAGCATTTAACAATGATGGGATTTTAATATCTGGCAGTTTGTCAGTTAAAAAAATATTATATTAAATAAACTTTACATGGAACTCCATTAAATATAGCTTTAAGGTTCGATGTCCGGAATTATTCTAGAACCTGCGTGGTTGATAATTTTTTTAGAGAAAAAAACGTTGCTCCTCCGAGTGTTACCGACGTTTTTAACTATTTTGGTGCGTTAGTGTTAATTATTGGAAGGGCTATAGTATAAAACATGTTTATGATCATAGGTTAAGTAACATTCATTATAAAATGAAGCAGCGGCGGCAATAAAGGTCATAAATATGAAGAGATCAAAAATTTAACATGTCCGGACCACTTAAAAAATGCGCTGTATATTAAATAATACATTTTTAAATACGGTCCAGTATGTGACCAGCTGAGCACGTCCTTTGGGGTTAACTTTGTTTAAAAGTACAGCTCCGTATTTGCTCCATTTGCAAATATTGAGGTACTATAAATTTTTTTTATTGGCAGAAAAATTAATTTTTTGTCAATGCAGTAATTGTCGCGGAATAGCTGTATATACATGTATGTCGAAGGCATCTAGTTATTTTAGGCAAATGGCTTTTGTCTAGGCAAATGCTATCTGCCTGGCAAATGACTTTAAAAAGTAATTTCTATTTAAAAGATATTTACCTAGAAAAATGACATTTGCCATAATGGTTGTTAGGCAAATGACTATGAACTTATTAATGTATTAAATTAGGTAAATGATATCTGCCTGGGCAAATGACTTTTTTACTTTTTTAGTTACTCAAAGACTAGGCAAATGCTATTTGACTAGAAAGGTGGTATTTCCCTAAACGCTTTTTAAGCAAATGGAAATAAAACTATTTTTGAGCAAACCGGAGCAAAAACTATTAAGTAACAATAAAAACTTCTAAAGATTTACTTACATGGCTATAAAACTGGTAAACAATCTAAAGAGCAAAACGAACTGTACACATTAGCTAATATAATACATTAATAAGTTCATAGTCATGTGCCTAACAACGGTCATGGCAAATGCCGTTTTTGTAGGTAAATAACTTTTTGTAGTCATTTGCCTAGGCAAACAGCATTTGCCTAGACAAAAGCTATCTGCCTAAAATAACTATATGCCTGCGACCATAGACAAGATATATTTAGACCATCACAACGTATTCGCGACACCAGCTGAATCCGTCCAATGTATGGGCGAAAAAGTGCGTTTGTGCGCAGTGGGCGCCAGTCAGATTTTTAAACGACGGTCCTCTCGAGGCATGCGCACTCGGGACGTCTAGCAAAAGTGGTTGTTGAACTCAGTGACGCAACGCGGCGAACAGAAACGGGCCGAAAAAATCTCAGTCATTTGTATGTTATGGTATTTTTGGTTGGGGTGGCGAATATAGCGAACCTCTGAAGCTTGTTATTTCGATACAAAAATAGTCTTTACAAAGTGTTACAGACATTTCATATGTTTCGCCAATTATGTATCCAACTTTTAAATATAAGGAATTATTTCGTAGTCTATTTCTTACAAGTAGTGCATAAATAGAAATAGTTTAATTCCAAATTTAAATTATATGAATATGTGAAAGAATAGGAGGTAAAAAATATAATTTATCTTAAATGCACTCCGGTGTTGAAGTAAATACACACACGGAGAAGTAGAAATATTTGTCAGTGACGTATATTGAGTGTGGTCAAGGTGTCAGAAAGGCACTGATGGGGTGTGTGTGTATTAGGGGCATTGTATAAGGGGTAAGATGGTGTAAGAAGGTCATATATAGTGTCAATGCCTCCTTCCCCTATATTGCATAAGGGTGAGTGTGTCCAAAAGGCATATTTGCGCTTTCGCCAAAGGGGCACTAAAAATACTAGTGGATTAGGGTAGAGGGGAGTATTTTAAAACGGATGGCGAAAGAAAAAAGCGCTTTCGCCAAAGGATCGCTAAGATATCAGTGGATTAGAAGGGTGAGTGTCCAAAAGGCATATTTGCGCTTTCGTCAAAGGGGCACTAAAAATACTAGTGGATTAGGGTAGAGGGGAGTATTTTAAAAGGGATGGCGAAAGAAAAAAGCGCTTTCGCCAAAGGATCGCTAAGATATCGGTGGATTAGAAGGGTGAGTGTCCAAAAGGCATATTTGCGCTTTCGTCAAAGGGGCACTAAAAATACTAGTGGATTAGGGTAGAGGGGAGTATTTTAAAAGGGATGGCGAAAGAAAAAAGCGCTTTCGCCAAAGGATCGCTAAGATATCGGTGGATTAGATTGACATGGGGCCGTAAGTAGTAGCGCTTTCAGCAAAGTATCAAGTGCACACACTGTAAATAGGTGTAAAAATATTTACATCTTACCCTAGAACTTGCTTTGTTCAAGAATTATACAGGATGGGATGCCAATCCAATAAAATATACACATGTAATTTTTTTGATTTACTATTTTACTTCTTAAAACAGTTGCATATTTTATTTCTATTGTTTAGAATACTATGTTTATATTTTATTTCAACTTTCAATTTTGTAAATGTAACGTTTAAAAACATTAAAGAGACGCACTGTATATATATAAACTGGGCTATTTTCGAGGAATTATCGACAGTTTTGTATAGAAAGACAACTCAGATTTAAGCCAACAAACTATACACTTTTTGTTAAAATCTCACTAATGGTTACATTTTTATCATTAATAAAAAGAATAATTACAAGTAATATATTTAGCATTTATTACTCGATAAAAGATTCATGTCATGTAAAATAAATTTTGAAGTACGGTCCTGTCTATCACAAGGCAAACGTTCGACAATGCGCAAGCCCGCAGAGGACCGTCTTTGTTTACGGATTCAGCTCGGTAAATTTGCCGCATTCGTAATTGACATTATTTCTCTACTATATATTTTCTCTATGCCTGCGACATGTATACTTAGTTCGTTTTGCTCCTTAGCTTGTTTATCAATTTTATAGTCATGTAAGCAAATATGCAGAATTTTTTGTTACCTAATAGTTTTTGCTCAGGTTTGCTCAAAAAATAGTTGTTTTCCATTTGCCTATAAAGGGTTTAGGCAAATACCACCTGTCTAGTCAAATAGCATTTGCCTTGAATTGTGGAAGGCTTTCGCGGCCATCGTCCAATATTTGTGTGGTTTCTGGGTTGTTAGGAAGTCGTCGGTTGTCTCTTACTCTTGACGTTTCACCAACACGAGTGGTTGGCATCTTCAGAAAGTACTACAGTATTACAGTAGTAGTTGATGCCAACCACTCGTGTTGGCGAAACGTCAAGAGTAAGAGACAACCCAGAAAGCCTTTTAAAAAATCATTTGCCCAGGCAGATAGCATGTCGTCGCCTGAGAACCAGACTATTCTATGTCCATTTTTTTCTTAAATAAAGCTTTTATCACCAAATTGTTCTATGTCCAAAACCGTTTATGCTAATATACTCCAAGTACGAAAATACCGTGTACTTTTCGGAATACACACTGGTAGTTTTATTCTATGTCCATTTAACTTTGTAAATATTCGGACCAAAATATCCTATGTCCTCTCGCCCAATGAGGTTTCAGGAATTTACATCATGTTGGGACATAGACTAAATAAAATTGGCGTAAAGATTAGTATGGTTACAGTGTGGTCTTGTGCTGTTGTGTTGCGAGTTTTGAGAACAAATACTTGGTTTTAGTGGTTTTTACAGAACTAATGTACTGTTATAAAAATGAGTGATTCGTGATTCAGAAAAGTCATTTTCTGAGCCTTTTGAAGACTCCAAAGGTCCAAAAGAAACCGTCTAAATTGCCGTTTTAAGTGTTTTGGCAATTTTCCTGAAGAGGAGGCAGCGTTAATTCATAGTGATTTTTGGAATAACACCGATGGTGAAAAAGGGGTTTTCTACGACAAAACTACTGAAAGAATTTTAGTTGAAAGTCAACGATCAAAAAAATTTTCATTTAAATATTTTTTCTTTAAAAATGACCAGAAAATACGTGTCTGCAAGGCTTTTTACTTAGGCGTACTAAGTATCAGCCAGATGAGAGTATCATATTTTTATAATCATGGACGTACAGGAATTACTAAAACGCCCAATGCAGATAAGAGAGGATCAAGAACAAACATAAAAATTAAAGAAGCCAGATGAGAGTATCATATTTTTATAATCATGGACGTACAGGAATTACTAAAACTTCCAATGCAGATAAGAGAGGATCAAGAACAAACATAAAAATTAAAGAAGCCAAAAGACAACTAATAAGAGATGACATAAACTATAGACTTACAGTTTTGGAAATGCATCATTAAAAAGTTTTATACAGTAATTTTGTTAATTTTGTTTAGACTGTAATTTAAATTTAGGTTGTTTAGATTTATATTACGGTAAAATTGACAGTTTAAGACTATTATGTAAAATAAGGATATTTGTTTTGTATCGAAATAAACATTATTCTACTAATTTTGTCTTGTTTTCAGTCTTTAAAAATAATAGCGAATGTTCATATATTTTAGCATAGCAACATGCGAAGGTATGTTTTAACCTAAATTATTCTATGTCCACAACATAATTGTTTATTTATATATTTTCTGCAAAATGTATTAAAAACAATAAACTACATAATTACTTTTTTTGCAGTTAACAACCTATAATTGTTAATAAAAATATAATTGTACGAAAAAGTATCAACCATTTCGATTCCTACGCTTCCAAACTTTCATATTAAGCCCCTGTAAAATTTATAAAAATGGACATAGAATAGTCCGGTTCTCAGGCGACGATGTACCCAGGCAGATAGCATTTGCCTAGACGAAAGCCATTTGCCTAAAATAACCATACGCCTGTGACATATACACGGACGGAGATTCGGTGAAAAAAATGGTTTAAAATGCGTAAGAAAAAGTATCAAACTAAAGACACAGCTTATACAATCGTAAGCTGTGATAAAGGTTCAAGTACCTAATAAATTATTATTAGCCAATCATTACTATAAAGCAAAACCGTCATCTAGTGGTTTATTAATTCCAGTGCTCTAAACTAATCGCTCGCGTAGCTTCATTGATATTTCACAAAGTTTAAACGAAGTTGTACTTTTATCCCCTAGATGGCACGGCAATCAACGAAGATTGATAGATGTGTCGTTTGGCAAATAGCAAATAACACTAAATTGCAATTAAGTAACCAAAGTACAAACAAAACTTTTTGCTTTGTTTGTGGTCAAAGACCCACATTTTAGCCAGATTGCAAGTTTCTAGCCTTATTGGAGTATCCTAGAAACGTCAACGCGCCAAAACCGCCCCTATAAGCGTTTTCAACATTAAAAGGTCCTAAATTAACGTACCTACAGCGACGGGTCCTGTCGTAGAAGCCAGTCCGACACTGCCTATAATCCGTCATTGTAATTTGTATGTAGGTCAGACGTGACACTCTTAAAAAAGGGCCTTTCACGTCTTGTTACCCCATTGAAATGAAGTATATTATTATTCTAAAATACTTTTATTCTTTTGATGTCCTTGTTGCTTTACACGCAATGTTGTCATGTAGGTAATATTAAAACAGTACATCCTCAATGGTAAGTGTGTAGCATAATAAATATACTTGAGTAATAAGTTACCATCCAGGCACGATGTGCCTCGACTAACTTCAACCCAAAGGTCTTCTCATTGTTTTTAGATTTTGCTAAAGTGGTGTGTTAAGCCCAAAATGAAAATCCTAGATCCACAGTGGGAAAAGAAAACTTGATTTTACTATTTTTTTTTAGGTTAAGCGGCTTTATTTTATGAAAAATAGTATTAAAATTTTTTAACGCGTATATCCTTCTTTGAAGTCCTTGAAACAATATCTTCTTAGTGTAAATATTTAATATTTTTAAATAGCGTTGATAATCCTAAAAAAAAGATGAAAAAAGTTAGATTTTCGTCAGTTTTTGGTACCTATCTCTTAAACGGTACGTTCAAATACGATGGTTTATAAATGCATTTTAAAGGTAATGCAATTATCTAGAAATTAGACAAAATTTGCCTCTCTATCTACATCTGTTTAAAATATATAGGTAATGGTAATAGAAGGTTGAAAAATTCGAACACAAAAAAACTATGGAATCAGAATGTTGTGATATATCTCAATAGTTATGGTTAAAAATGTTCATCATTTTCCAAAAAGTTAACTCAATTTCAAGCAAAATAAAAAAAAATATCTCTTATCTGGAATAAATCCAAAGCTAGGATCATCGGAAACTGTAGGTCCACGCCGACGCGACGCGCTGACAGTGCCACCCGCGTAGAGTATGACGAACTGCATTTTTTCGAGTTTTATTTACTTTTTTATCTTCTGACAGTCCACGAAGACCGAAGTCTAAGTACTATGTACAGTGGGTGTACTGGGGAATCGACTCACACATCCAGAGCTGGAAACATCCGTAGGGATTTCACCAACCCTTTAAGAGGATGTGTGGGGTGGTACCACCTCGGTCGAGGAAGAATTCCTCTACCACCTTCCAAATACTTCCAATACTTAGTGAAAATATAAAATCGATTCCATTTAATATAATTTCCTTTAAATGAATTATTTTCAATGGGTCATTTTGTCCTTTTATATAATTTATTTTATTATCTTTGGTTTAAACTTAGTGGAGGCACACCGTGCAGGTTTTAAGAGAAGTAATCAGCTAACATCACAACTATTTTGTTTTTTTGTCATTATTGTTGCTGGTATTTGCTATACAAAACCTACAACTTTGTTGATACAGATACATAAAAAAAAGCATAAGTAAAAGGTGTGCCAATAAATACTTTGAGATTTATAATATAAATATAATTAAAAAAAAATTAAATAACTATAACTTTCTACTAACATTTTTTTCACTTAAAACTTAAAAATTCTCGACAAAGTAATGTAAAATGTGCTTAGAAAAAATAATAAATAAAATACATAGACGTGTTCATATTTTCTATTACAAAATGTTTTTTTTTTATATCAAAACATTCCCAGTATTAAAACCCCCAAATTTGGTACGGGTCCTGTAAGTAGGAAGGTAGGAGATATACAATTTTGAAATTTCACCTGCCGCCACTGCAAATGAATATTCTTTCGTGTGACTGAAATTTTACGTGATTTTACGGATTGCCTGTTTAATTCTCGTCAAACAAAGTAAAAGGTTAAGCGATTACACGTTACGGCGTTTGTCAGACGCTTGTTTAGTCTTTTATTGAAAGTCTTGAAATATTTGATGCCATTACCTGCAGAAATATAAATTTTTGGTAGAAGGAGTAGAAGCAAGTAAACAAAATATTTTTATTTGGCAAAATAATAAGATGGTGTTGAAAACTTGGGAAAAAAATAAATAGGAAAAATACAGAGTGATTCAAATGTACCATTATCGAGGGCAAAAAAAGTCAAAAAATTGAAATTTAATCGGCGATTGCTCTCTTACTATTAAGAATGAAGCAACTAAAAAATATGGAAATCATGTATTTCGACGAGCTCTTTCCGATGACGTATAATATGGGATTTTAATTTGAATCATTTTGACCTCACAAAAATTTAAAAGCTCGTCTCCCTATTTAATAGCCAATAAAAGACTTCAGGGCTGTACTGGCGATTGGCGAATCCATAAAAAAATTGGGTAGTAACCAACGTACAGAAATTTACTGGGTGAGTGTTTGTTAGTATTATATAAATAATCTCTTACTTTTAAACACAGTTTATTTACGGGCCCACCGCCCTTAGTCTGGCACCATCTTTTTATTATACGACATGCAGTATTTCCGTTAAAATGCTAGAATTTCTATGAACTTTTTTACAAGCTTTTATTGAAATGATATAAAAATGGAGAAACTAGGTATATAATTTTCTCACATATCCTTATTGCAAAACTTACTGAACATAAGGATAATTATCAATAATTCCAATAACAACATAGACATGTGTTATGCACAGTTGCATTTCGACAATTTGAACCTTTTTACTTCCGAAAAAAAAGAGTACTTCTTATCTATGCGTGCCTGTTCAATACGAAAATTGCATATACTTACATAAATTCAAACTTAATTTACCGTGAAAATTTCCAATAATAATTCACTTTCCAATTGGATTAATTCTTTACTGGCTTCATTAAAAGGCGTAAAAAGTAAATTAGTAAATTAAATGTAAATTAGTAAGTAAAATGCCAATTTCCTTAAAATGTATACGTTTTTAATAAGCAAATTCAGGGCAAAAATAACCATTATGAAAATTAGTAGAAAGGTTAATAATTGACGTGCTTATTTATAGTGATACACTACTTTAATTAAAAGAGCGTTTTGATTAGTCAGGTAATTCCATGGAAATGGGGGAAGCACCGCTTTCCAAAAGTTTTTGGAGATAAAAAAAAATTTGTATATAATTTTATAAAAATGTGGATTTAATTTCTTATAATTTATCTGAAATCTTACGTAAAAGTAAAAAATTCGCCTATTACGCCTTCATGTGGGTTGTTATTGATCCCGCTTACAGGCAACGGCACGCGTTACACGAGAAACCGGGCAAATTTAACAACCAGGGTAGTAGTAGTTAACAATGAGTACTTATAGACAGTTGTTTAAAATACTTAATAAAAGCAGAAAAGTATATTCAGCAGGATTAACTGTTAGCAAAATATAAACACTAAATACGCAATGAATCAACGAAAATCCGGTTGTTTCTGCAATAAATTGTGGATTGAAAAAATTGCAAAGTATGACCAGTCAAAAATATGCAGTTTACTAAAACGGTTACTCTCTGCGTAGAGAGAGACAAAGCATTGTTTCACGCCCATGAAACGTCTTCATTATCATTTATCATCTTATCGCTGATAAACCAAGCGTCAGCAGAAGAAAAGTATATTTTTTGGTACTTCTGTAATATTCAACTATAAAAACTCTTACATTATTTTCTTTAACACAACTTTACAGTTAGTTTTAGGTTATCAAATGTTATCAGCTTGAACACCTATAAATTATATTAACACTCGCATTACCTTGGTAAAAATATAATCGATACCGCAACAGCACATTCTTATCTTATCAACCGGTATTTGTCCTAAGCTATAAGTTCATATAACCCAGATATACGAATGCACTCACTACATATTACACAACACTTCCTTTATTTTGAAAATTTTTATTTTGAAACTTTCGAAAATCTGCAACTACGAATCCGAAAACACAAATGCACAAATTTAGTATAATAGCCGTGCCTGGTGTAACTGGCGTTATCAAAGTACGATAACTTTCTAATCGCTGCAATTTTAGTCAGAAATATTGATTTCTGTTATTCCTGGTACTATACCCTGAAAAACCAATAAAAAAATTAAATAAAAATATCGCCATTCTTCGTATACCCTTTAATAAAATTATTAATATTTCGATACATTCTACACTTAATAAAACGGCCGTGAAGTAGATTTAATTATAATTATTTCCTGAATCCATCTAGTCCGATTTGGATAATCTTCAGAATATTCACAGTGAGCATAGTGTTTTGGACTCTTAGGCCGACCATATCAAGACAAGTAACAGAGACAAGCGTCCAGACGTGGGACGGAGAATGTTAGTAAACAATATTTGTTGTGCTGTACCGTATTGTTTACTTAGTCCTCCACGAAATGATAAACCCAAAACCCGTAATCAAGTGAACTCCAAGACCAACGGATACCGGGTATCCTTCTTTATTTGCAACTCCTAGAGAAAGATAACAAGTAATCAGCTGATGTCTGAAGTTATCCTAGGGTTATAATAGAATAGTTTCGCCTAACAAACCTTTTGTTCTGTGGTTTCGCTAGACACAATGACATGTCATTTGTTGTTGTCATTTACTTGTGTTTGTTGTCTTGTCGATATTTTTCGCCGTTTTTTGCACTTTTTAAGTATTTTAAAACCTTCACATATCGTGTTTAATATGTGTTTCTGGTAATTATTGATATTACTGGAAACAGCGAATTTTTTCATGAAATTTTGCACATACCCTAATTTTGGGTCGTAGAACACGAATCCGAAGTCAGCTTTTGGCGGTCTCGTATGGTTTTTCCAAAAAAAAAATTGTTTTTGGAAAACTTTTAGGTTAACTTTTAGGTTACCTTTTTGTTATAGATTCCTTTAAGTTTCGACACTTTCACTTCAACATATCTGTAAACTTATAATTTTTATTAGTTTTCGTCACACAAAACACCACATTTAGGCAAAAATAGCTAAGAAAATTGCTTTTTTCTATAGAAAATTCCATTTTATCGCTACTAGACGTCATTATTTTACCAGCTGTCAATTTTCTGGCGTTGCCATGTTTACAAAGCATTTTTCTCGCAAATTTTAACAATTTCCGGCCATAAATAAATCCAAAAAAAGGGCAAAAAGATGACCCCAACCAACACCCTGGGGCACCGATCCCTCTTCGCCTGCGAGGAAAGAGACTGGTCAGGGCCCCTAACCAGGTGCTAACCCTGCTCCGACATTAGGGTGCCCTCCGATCCACCGTTATACCACCGTTATATCGAAAATATTAGATCTGTCACCTAATTCACCGACTTAGAAAAGTTTTTGATACGAACGGTGGATCGGAGGGCACCCTAAGGTCGGAACAGGGTTAGCACCTGGTTAGGGGCCCTGACTAGGGATGGGCGATAATGGGTTTTACCTATCGATAACCATCGGCAAGGTACCTATCGATAAGTTTTAGTTATCGATATGCCGATACTTATCGATTTATCGATAACTATCGATATATCGATAACTATCGATTTATCGATAACTATCGATTTATCGATAACTATCGATATATCGATAACTATCGATTTATCGATAACTATCGATTTATCGATAACTATCGATATATCGATAACTATCGATTTATCGATATATCGATAACTATCGATATATCGATAACTATCGATAACTATCGATATATCGATAACTATCGATTTATCGATAACTATCGATATATCGATAACTATCGATATGTCGATAACTATCGATATATCGATAACTATCGATATATCGATAGTTATCGATATATCGGCAGTTTTCGATAATTATCGATATATCGATAGTCATCGATATATCGATAGTTATCGATATATCGATAGTTATCGATATATCGATAGTTATCGATATATCGATAGTTATCGATATATCGATATTTTTTAAAACATTTATCGATTGTCGATATATCGATAGTTATCGATAACTATCGATATATCGAAAAAAATTCCCATCCCTAGCCCTGACCAGTCTCTTTCCTCGCAGGCGAAGAGGGATCGGTGCCCCAGGGTGTTGGTTGGGGTCATCTTTTTGCCCTTTTGGTTAAATTTGGTTCATTTTCGCATTTTCCCGCTAACTTTATGTAAAGCTAGCAGTATTTGAGGGAAAAACGATTATGCGAAAATGAACCAAATCTGAGCAAAAAGGTGTATACACCCAAACAAACCTGAGCAAAAAGGTGGTCAGGTTTGCTCAGTTTTCATTGATATAGATACATATATATCTATATCAATGAAAACTGAACAAACCTGACCACCTTTTTGCTCAGGTTGGGTGAATATACACGTTTGTTTTGTTTCTGTAAAACAGATTAACAGATTAACAGATTAATGTTTAAACAGAGATAGGTTAATTTAAAATCGACAAATCTAGATCAAACAAAAGTCAACGTTACGGAACCAATATAGGACACTAAACGTTGTGTAGGCGTTTTATGCATCGTCAGCCCGACTATACCATACACTTTATTACGGACGTGGTACCGTTTCAGCCATTAATAAATTTTAGCGGTACTAATTTGTATCGCTCGATAATAAAGCTAATGGCATAATATCATTAGTATTAATATTATTGCTCAAAGCTCTTCGTAATGATTTATTTTATCCTGCACATCTAATGTGCATTAGCGTATACACTGATATTCTTTTGAGAAGATAAATTCATTGCAAAATAGTAATAATAGACGCTGAACACTGCCATGAAAACTCTTTTTTAAAATACCAAGTGTAGAAAATTGCTTTTTACATGTGACATGTGACACTTGAAATTGATATACATATACAGAATTGACCTTTGCAACTCGCAAATGACGTATTCGCAGCAGCATCTAATTGACCGTAATAGAACTTAATACAGCTTAAATAAATTTATGGCAGTTGTTGAAATGAAAAAAGAAAAAAGTTAATGTGCTTCATAACTAAACCCATACATATAAAGTACAAATCATTAAAAAAATGTGATTATTATTTTTATAATCAATAGGAAATATGCGTATATTTTTTTATTGCATAAATCAGAAGATTGCAGAAGTCATTTCATTACAAACCAAAAATATTATTTTGAAGAAAATTGCTTGTATAATTTAACAATTTTTTTTCTTCTCTATATAATTTATTGTAATTTAAAAAGCAGCCATTTGTCCTCAATGCCAAGTGACGTCGGGAGATATGCAAAAATAAGTGTTAATCTACCTGTTAACGTAAAGCTCAACCTAGGGGTGTTACATACAATCGTATAAAAATTGACAAATATTGTAATAGTCCAAGTGAACATTTTCTTGTACGATTGTACCTATATCAATTGATTTATGTATGGTTAACGATCTTTAGATTTTTTACCGGTAAAATTGGTGACGTCACATTTATGACGCATTGATTTACCGTGATGAAACGATTCCGACAGAAAATACTAATGTTTGCAAAACTTAACCTAACTTTTTAGTTTTAGGGGTTTGCATGAGATTTTATAACATAAAATGGTTTTCGATGTAGGACAAATATTTAATAGTTATAAAGATCTTGAAGAAGCTTTGAAAGCGCACGAAAAAGAGACATGTGCCAAGTATTGGAAAAGGGACGCACGATTAATTCCAGCCAGCAGGATCAAAAAGGATAATAAACCAGATCTAAGGTATTATGAGTTAAAATACTTCTGGATTTTTGTAGGACGTTTTCGTAAATCTGGAAATAATGTAAAAGGAGTAAGGACATTTCAAAATTAAATTCCATGTCCTGCATTTAAAGGCTTAAGTAACAACCATAATGATGAAACAAGTAAAGTCCTTTTTGATTTTTTACCACAACAGAGAAAGTTGCCATATGGAAGTAGGGAAATGGTAAAAACTTTACTTTTATTAGATGCTAATAAGAAGAAAATAAAAGAAAGGCTAGAAAAAGATACAGATCTAAAGTTAACGTTAAAAGATCTATGTAACATTAGGCTAAGTGTTACAAATAAAGCACCTAGAATAATGTGTCGATGTTTTTAAAAAGAAATATGAATGTGAAGTTAGAAACACCATTATTTTTAGTTGTATGTGAAGATGGCAACTGCCAACCAGAGGTTGTAGCATTTTGTTTACTTTGTAATGAAGATGAAAACGCTTTCGGTGGTTTTTACAAGAGTTTAAAACCAAAACTACTAACAGATTCGGCCAGATGCAGGTTATATAAGCTACATATATATTTATATAGTATGTAGCTTATATAACCGGCATGTGGTTGGATGAGATGTGAAAATATCTTTAATTTAATAAATGCCTTTAAAAGTAGTAAGTATCAGGGCTGGGATTCGTGTCAATCCCGGTAATCAATGCGTCATAAATGTGACCAATGTCACCAATTTTACCGGTAAAAAATCTGTTACCGGTACCGGGAGGCTAGATACTGCGTTTAATAACGAATAAAGAAATTTTAAAGACAAATAAGCGGCCAGTCATCATCATACGAGCATCAACTTATCGGTAAATTATCTGATTGTCCTTGCACGAATTTCGTTCCAGTCGAATGCAATGTTTCTTATCCAAGAAATTTCCTAACCTCTGGTAAATAATCAGGAAAGTAAATTGACACCGGAATTCACCATGTACTAGTATAGCTATTATAACACTTTTATTTACATGACATGTGACGTCATAACCAATAGTATCACGTTTTGCAAGTTTTGAATTTTATATGAAAATTTGTAGTAGGAAATCTTTTTTTTTTCGTTTAGAAAGACCAAAATAAATGGACAAAAAGAACCACTATAAATTATTATATATAATTTATGTAGAGAATAAAAAATATATTTCAGATTTATTTAGGTTAAATATTTGGATATTCCCTATTATATTAGTTTTAAGTAGTGTGAGATACAACGAAAAGAAATATTTTATAGCCATGGAAAATTCTCAAGCGTTTACTTTTGGAGATTAATTACCGAACAAAATATCCAAACAAATAAAAAATCCTTTGTAGATTCATATCAGTCTCTTTAATTGAAAATTTAAGCGGAAAAAGAACTCAATTAGTAAATAATGAGAGTAAAAGGTTATGTAAAGAAACAATAAGGTTGTTGCAGAAAAAATGAAGGTACTACAACAATAGTCGTAATGGCAACGTAAAATACAAGATGTCTAGAGAAAACAATGGACGGAAATATCTTTGGTAAGAGTGATTTGGTATATAGGCAGTATTGTCTCATAAAGCTAAGAAAAAGCAATATTTGTGAAACTTGTTGAATGAAGTTTGTGTTTGTAACTGTGAACATATTTCCAAGCATATTAAAATAGGTATAAATCAAAACAAATCGCCTTTGAGATTGGTATCTATTCAAAAATTTCCCTTATTAAAAAATATCGAGACATTTCGCAGCAAACCCGGAAACCACCAAACAAATTTTAGACAGAACTGATTTAAATAACATCTTCTAGTTGATTATAGTTAACATCGAGGTTAGAATACATACGTATTTTAACTTTTTGAAATTGAGAATTTTGGAAAAGTTAGTAGGATTTCTTTCTTTAAAGGTAATGTAATAAAAATATGATTTCTTCAAATTTGTTACATAGAAATATTGTTAAGAGCCCTGGCAATACAACAACCTAGCTCACTGTTATTTTGTTCTTTATATGGCCATGTGTTTTATTATCAGTGGTGTGCAGTGTTTAAAAAATTTTCTTTGAGGGGCTGTACCTAGCTTGTTATCGCGAAGCGCCATTTATGACTCTTTTTCCCCAATCTGAATTCAAATCAGGGTTTACCGGTTTCAATATTTGCAGTGAATTTCGTAACACCCTGTAAGTATATAGATAGATAGAGAGAGAAATAGACAAATTTTAGTCCTGTCATTGTTAACAAGTCGTTATTAAAAATGTGTGAGTTATTTTAATACTTCTGTGATTTGCTTTATTTTAAAATGATTTTAATCCTGGACCGTATTGGCGACTCAAATTCAGAAAGCCAGCTGAAATCAGCTACTTTTTAACGGACACGAAGGGCTCACTAGACGACAAAATTGACAAAGATGCCAAATAACACGATAATGAAGACAAAGACGCAACAAAAATATTCCTCGTTATAGTAGTTAGCAGATCGGTCGTTGAGGACTCCACGTTCTTAATTTCAGTCGCCAACTGCTAAAATAAATTAAGTTTTATTTTTGTGGAAAATAAAATATATACTGAAAAATGGCCCCTTTTTTATAGATTTTGCAAAAAATCTCAGAAATAACCATAACGTACAAAACTTAGTTGTCTTATTCATATAATCAAATTAGAGCGTTTTCATCAATAACGAATCTGGAACCAAACATAGTGGAAAATTTTAAAATTAAATATTAAATTTTATTTGATTATAGAAATTTTTGCGTATAGATAATAAAGCTAAAATATGTGTTTATATACGTCACATACTTTAATTGAGAGTAGGTACATTCAAACACCGTAAAGTAATAAAAAAAAAAGATAATTCTACCGCAACTAAGTGCATGTTTACGGAATCCTAGTTTTGTTGAATAAGATAATAAGCTCGAATAATAAAACTGTGTGTAGTCATTTACTAGATTTGTCATTACAAAATTTAAAAATATTAGTATTTACAAAAGACTTTTACAGCCATGAAGGCAAACAAGAATATTCCGAATAGCCTTGACCTTTCTCTTCAATTATTTTTTCAATACTTTTCATGGATTTGAGAAAAATGCAGTATATGTCTTAGGCTTTTAAAGCCTTTTAGGAAAATCCATTCAGATCAGGCCCATGGATTTATTATAATAAGGATTCGATGTCCGTATACTGTGACCGTGTCGAACGTGAAGCCTTATCTTTTGTTGTTTTTTGTTTTTGTTATTCTCTTGGGGGAGCAGTTTACGAACTACGAACATAGACAAGACTACGAATTACCACGTAATTGAATCAAGAATGGTAGTAAGAGATAAAATAGCATTGTAGTGTTGGAGCTCAGAAGTGTTGCTGTCTATTATGGTTGTTTAGGAACACGGCTGAACCTCGGTCTGAACACTCGGTTACATGTACGTCTTTGTCTAATGAACTAGAAAAGAAAAAGTGCGACGTATAGATTTATATAGATTTATAAATGACTCGGAGCGACTTTAAATAAACACCTTTAGAAATAACATAACATATAAATAATAAAACCTTTTTAACTTAAATTTATTATTATTTAGCAGAAAAATAAAATATTTTAGGGCTTTTATTACTTTTAGTAAATCTTGTGATGCTTCTAACGTATTTTTTGTACAAAAATACAAGGTAAACTAAGATGTGGCCAATGTTTACAAATTGTGTTTACAGTGTCGTTTAGAATGGCTTGTTTTGGCTTCAAAGAATGTGAACTCATCCCGTATCCAGTCCTAATAAATCCATGATCAGGCCCTATCCCCACTATTAATTTAACATTGTTGTTGTTCAGTTATTTATTATATAAATAAATAATAAATTTCCGATGTAGACATCTAAAAAGGCACCTAAATCACGAAAAGAATTAAAAGTTTATTTTGTGCTTTTCCTTTAAAACCGCGAATATTTTCCGAAGATTAGGAGCTTTCGTGGATAAGAAACAGCACATTTCAGTAAAAAGATTGTTCAACAATGACGACAGTGGTGTGCAGTGATTAAACTATTTTTTTTGAGGGGCGATACCTGGCTTATTACCGCGAAGCGCCATTTATGACTATTTTTCCCCAATCTGAATGAAGTCAGGATTTACTGGTTTCAATAATATTGAAACCTACATATATTATATGTATTATATTATATGTAGTGAATTTCAGAACACCCTATATATATATATATATATATATATATATATATATATATATATATATATATATATATATATATATATATATATATTTATATATATATATATATATATATATATATATATATATATATATATATATGTATATATATATATATATATATATATATATATATGTCGCTAGTGCAGAACAAGAAGACCGTAAAATGAAAAATACAAATAAAATAAGGATACAGCCGGGGCATTGCCAAGCCTAAATAGTATTGTGGCATCTCATTTTTTATCGGTTACAGTGAAAATCGAAAGTAATCCAAAGTATTTTTAATTCGACAGACACATTTTACCAAAAATGTGTATTTTAATTTAATAGGTAGCGATTTATTTACTTAATATGGATCACTCGTGAAGTCGGTTGAAATTGTAACCAGAACGAAACAGGTTATGTTGTACCGTTAACACAAAGAATTGTCACTTACTTATGACGTTATTTATTAATAAGAAGAGCATAACTCCTACTAGATTAAACTTTCTGCCTTTCAAAAAGGGTTGAAAATCAAACAATATTATACAAATTACAGAGTTCAAAACAAACTTTGTGAAAGTTCTTTCAGTGACGCTTCAAAATTTGACTACACCACATAAAGAGTTAAATCACCCATTTATTACTTATTGCTCTGGTAGGTTTCTGCCTTCCATATTATTATTAACATAAACAAACGGTTCTCGTCAATATTATCAAACCCAAACAAAATCTCAATTTATTTTATTCTATGAACTTATTTCTGAGCTTTTTCGCAAATTTATCAGGAAAAGGACAATTTTAGTACACACTTTCAACAATAATAGAACTAAATTCATTACAGCAACTCATTCCAAGATGAAAATCATTTGGAAACCAAGTAAATCGCTGAAATATCACAATAATTCATAAGTTTTTAATGACAAGGACGGGACAAAAACCTGTCAAAACATAACTGATCAACTGTAAGATCTTAATTTAAACCAGTACTAAATCTTAAACTTTCTTTTGACATCAAACAACTTCTTCTGTACACATGCTCGGGTTTGGTTGGGTGCTTCAAATCAGCTGATCGATCTAATAGACGCGCTATTAGGGAGATTTTGCAAGAAGAAATTGCAGATACGCTAATCCACGAACGATAACATTTAAGAGTGGAATTTTAATCAGAGTTTTCATCTCATTTTCTTAATGAATCTATAAGCCTACCAAAGATTTAGATTTTTTTTTAATTTTTAGATTTTTTTTTATAAATTATGTGATATAGAGACACCACTTCAAGTTGTATGGTTTATGGGTTAGCGTTGATAGTTGCAAAATCTCACTATGAAGTGGCGACTCAAATTAAGAATGTGGCGTCCTCTTCAGACGATTTGCTCTATCTACTATAACAGAAATGTTGCATGTTTTCGTTTCGTCTTTGTCTTCATTATCGCATTATTTGGCATCTTTGTCAATTCTGAGTTTTCCAAACTATAAATAGACAATTTTGAAAAAGCCGACTATTTCATGAAAAATTTTGGTGGATCCTGCAGACACAAATTCATTATTATGTAAGACAATAGTTAACAGTTTTAAAGAAATTTTATCAATAAATGCCCACTACTACTGGCACCTTCAGTGTGGAATATCAGGGTCAGATCGTAAAAAATTAAAAAAATATTTTTAATTATCTTTATGGTCGGCTTGGCACTTCGCTTAGTCATCACAACCTAGCGTAACGGTTCGTGAGGTTTGAGGTTACGCGATGTTACGTATACTGCTTTGTGTTCTTCGTTCTTCAAGCAGATAATGATACAAATAAATTATAAACAAAATTTAAAAACAATTTGGACAATTTTACTGACGACTATTATTAATAATATTTAGGTTGTGCAAAACTGGTTGTGTATTAAATCGCGTGTTTATTTAAAAACATCTGTAACAAAAGCAAAAAAATTGGTCTTAAAGAGAGCTGCAGTTTCGTAGCCTCATCACCCCTCCCCCTCCCACTTGGGTGTGCTCCAGTGCATCATACATAATTATATTAATCAATATCCATAACCTTTAATGATACCGTCGGCAAAGAAACTTACCCGGTATTCAGTATCGATAAGACCGATCTAGTTTGACAATTAGGTAAGGTTTTAAACTCTAATGTGTAAGCATAAGATAACTAAGTTTTGTGCTATAAATTATTGTCTTTTTGCATAATATTCTTAATTGTTCTGTTACTAAATACATTTTAGTAACAAATTCCAAGAGAAAATTCATTTAGAAACCTAGCAGATCACTGACATAATATTAGAATAATATAACAATAGGTTTTTAATGACGATGACGCCTTATTAAGAGTGACAGAGCAAAAATTTGTCAAAACCTAACTGATTAGCCTAGAAGATCTTAGTTTAAACTATTTCTAAATCCTGAAACTTTTAGCGAATTCCGGTATTAATTTCTCAAATTATTTGAAATAGTATGCTTCAAAGGCCTGATCAGTGATCAATGATCACTGATCATATTAAAGCAAGGAAAAATCGATAACAAGGATATTTACCAAAAAGAGGGGAAAAATCAGTAATTTAATTTGTTTGGTGCTTGTTATCTTAAAAATATACATTTTAATTCACTTGCTATCTGAAATATTTTGCTATTATTATACAGGGTGTCCGAAAAATCTTAGTATGAGCAAATTTATTTGCTATTAGTAAAGATTGAGATAAAAAAACTTTAGGTGCATCTTATTGGTTAATAAATCAACTTTTGTATATAATTTAACTTTTCCAACTCCCTTGAAGGGTGATGCTAGGGAGTTGAGGTCAACAATTTTAAATGCAACCCTATGCCATGCCTTAAAGGTCTTCAATAAAGAAACATTTTATCGCATGCCTGAGGTCCGTGTCTTAATTAGTTTTTAAATGGCAAGCCTTTAAAAATTAAAAATCGTGAAAAAAAATTAAAAATTTAAATACCCTTATTTCTCTTGTTACTTTAAAAGGTGTAAAAAGTTGTCCTTGGTAGGAATAAAGTCGATTTTGGAACTCACTTTTCACATTTTCGAGAATGGCAGGTACGTGTTACTTCTGGGCAGAGTTCCAAAATTTATTTTTTACTGCCAAGAAGGTCATGGTGCCCATTTTGAACAACTTTTAAAGTAATAAGAGAAAAGAAAGTTTTTAAATTTTGAATTTTTTTTTACGATTTTCAATTTTTATATACTTGCCATTGAAAAACTAATTATGATGCGGACCTCGGGTTTACGGTAAAATGTTTCTCTTTTGAAGACCTTTAAAATGAGGTAGCACACGGCATAGGGTTGCATTTAAAATTTCTGACCAACTTACTAAGTAGCGTCCCCCTCAAGGGTTTTGAAAAAGTTAAATTACATAACAAAAGTAGATTTATTAATCAATAAGATACACCAAAAATTTGGTGACTTTTCGGACATCCTGTATGTTGTTAACAATGCGTTATAATCGCTAAAAGTGTTTGTAACCAACATATGTTATTTTGGTTTTTATCAACCGAATTCAAATGCTCTTATAGACAAGTGCACCTCTGAAATAAAATACAAAACATAGAAACAAAAAAAACGTCCTCAAAGTATGTGCCGTGGAATCAATCACCCATATTATCTTGAATTATTACTCTTGAAAGGAAACATAAAAGGTATAGGTAGGTGAATGAAAAATAAAACTGTCAACTTCTGAAGTTTTTATTTCTAAGAAAATCACATCATTGTCATTGTCATTGCATAATACAGAATTTAAAAAAAAACATACAACAAAGACGTGTCCACCTTGTACTTCCAAACATGTCGCACCCTGAATGCAAAACCACCTTAACTCAAAAAAACCTGAACCCAGAAAATGGCTTTGGAAAATATTAAGTTTTTGCTTAGGTTTTATTATTGTAGTAGTATTGTGTACTTTCATGTATTATAGGGCATTCTTTATAATTAAGATTTATGTTAGTGTTGTATTATTAAAGATAACGAAAAGAGCAGTGATTTGGTATATAAATCTCAAAATCACCGAATTTTGAGTTATGTTGGTTTTGCATTCGAGGTGCGATGTTCTTATTCTTCTTTTTACCGCATCAAAAACATTGGTGAGCACTTGGGCGGAGTTGTTAATCTCCTGAAATTTATTTGTAATTCAAGCCCGTAGGTCTCCTAAATTTTCACAAAGGTTTTGAAATCCGGGTTTTTAATGTGTGGCCATAAAAAGAGTAGCACGGCGTGAGATCGCAGGACCGTGGTGGCCACCTAACTGGCATATTACGACTAGTGATTCAGTCTTCGAAAAATTCTTCCAAAAAATTTACATTATCAAGAGTTACGTGAATTGGTGCGCCGTCCTGGGGGAAGTAGCCTTGTCGCATCTCTTCATCGTCTAATGCGTTTACAAAATTTTCTCAAATTTCATTATGGTATCTCGCCGAGAGTTCCTTCAAAATAAAAACGTTCCAATTAACCTTCTTTTCGATATGGCCGCCCACACACCAACTTTCTGTGAATGCCGAGGCTTCTCTATAAAGAAATGTAGATTTTCAGAACTCCACATTCCCATTTATTGAGAAACCAAAGAGGTAAAACCAGGCCTCGTCAGTAAAAAGGGTTTTTTCAAATACGTTTTCATTATTATGAAAATTATCATAAACCACTCTGAAAATTGCGTTCGCTGCGATTTGTCGTTTGGTAACGATTCTTGGACTGAGCTTAGACGATATGCGTGCATATGCAGGTCACATTTCAGGATTGTTTTGCAGGTTCCGCAGGATACATTTACTTGCTGGCTTACACGCCGAATAGGGATTTGTGGGTGTTCATTAACAATTTGCCTCAATTATTCTACTTTTTGTGCAGTGCAAACGTAGGTCTTCCACTGCCTTTCTACTCACACTTCCTGTTTCTTCAAACAAAGCCACAGATCTAGTCAAAATTTGGCGAAACTGGTCGAAATCCGTGACTATGTGTGGAAATTCTGTTTGGAAATCCTGAATGGCATCCCGTGCTGAATAAACTCATCATTAACCCTTCTACCATTTCGCTGGCTTGGAATTATAGAGTTATATGTTACAAAACCAACTTTTCGAATAATAGAACCTTGTTTTCTCGAAAATTGTAAAATCATGGAAAACTGTTATTTCCCTGCACATTATAGTAGGGGAGCTACAAAGAACCATTAATGTTTTATAAGAAGCAAGAGCAAACAACAGAGGGCTTGGGTATTAAAGGGATATTAAAATCTCAATTCCTGGAAAATTGTAACACAGAACCCTATAATTCCAAGCAAGCGATTTCTAAAGTAACGTTCGATCATAAAAGCTTTTTGTTCTGCCGTGATAACCATATATAATGTTCTTAAAAATAAAAGCTTCAGAGCTTGACAGTTTTATTTTTCATTCACCTATACCTTTTACCTATGTTACCTTTCAAGAGTAATAATTCAAGCTGGTTTAGTACTAACATGGAATATTTATATTTTGCGTAACTTTTATAGCATTTTAAGCTTAATTTTATTTAGAAAATTTCTTCGGACTGCTTAAGTGTATATTATGTATCTTTTCGAATGGAGTACTTTTGTATTATGAAATAAAAATAAATTTATGGATAAGCCCATTTCGTGGTTAGAGAGTTCTAGCAGTTCTGGTTCTGGCAATTCTAGTTACTAAAGGTCCCTGGTAAATTGTTGCGGGTATCAAAAAACATTACGTCATCAGACGGGTATGTAGTATAAAAATTAACCTAATCGCCTATAATCGTCGTAAAATATCTTATCTTTGTTATATAAGGATGTTCGAAAAAAAATATAAATTCTACCGGACTACTTTGTTCGTCAATATTGACGTCAGTTTATTATTTCTGATTCAGCCTCAACAAGCTCAAAATGGAAAGTTTAGTGCTGTATGGACTTGCAGCTCTTCTTGCAATGGTATATTGGATTTACACAAAAATCAATTTTAATTTGAACTATTGGAAAGATAGAGGTGTTCCCCAACTCAATCCCGTATTCTTCTTTGGAGATGTGAACCGTAACGAACGAAAATCTATAGGGGAAAGGAGTTTAGATTTTTACAATCAGTTTAAGAAAATGGGAGTAAAATATGGTGGTAAGTTATATTTATTTTTTATACGCGTTAGAATGGCGATATTTATGGTTTTACCAATTTTTTAGTGTTCCGTGCTAAAATTAGCAAAACGGAACACTTATGGTATCGGTGTCCGTCCGTCCGTCGGTCGGTCACAGGCGACTTTCTCTGAAACTATTTTAAATTTAACACTGAGATAGAATGTGGTGACCCAATTATACACGTAAAGTATACAAAGTTAAATTTTGATCCTGGGGGTTAATTTCAGGGGGTAAATTGGGAAATGGAATCAAAATTTCTAACGCAACGTGTAGGGTGTCAAACGAAAGCTTATTAAAGCACGAATTCAACAATATATATATATATATATATATATATATATATATATATATATATATATATATATATATATATATATATATACCCAAAAGGATCGCTTAGAAAAACTTGAAAAAAATCATTTTAGCCGAAATTATTAGGATTGAAAAATTCTAGCGCGATCAATTGTTATAAACAATTTAATTGTTTATTTCCTTGTAACTGCTAAACCGTTTTGGAGAAAGAGTTTTTCAAAAAAAGATATTTCTTACGATGCACACACGGCAAAACAGCCTATTTACGACGACAAGAATACCAATGAAATAAAATTATTTAAATAATGTATTTAATGCTTGCTAAAGATGCATTTAGATTTTTTAAGGTGTTTTTGAACAACAATACTAGAAATTTTTAGTCAGTTTTATTATTTATGTCATAAATTTATGTAATATAAAAGTATTTATGATAATTAATTATTTATGTGTAACTTGTCCAAAATGTAATTCAATAATACTTAGTTCATTACAGGCAGATGACGAAAACTTAAAAAAATGTACACTTTTTAAAACTATAAATAGTTTTTTTGTGGTTATTTTTACCGTAGATTCTACAGGCTCACTTTGACTACCTAAAAACAAAGAAAATTATAGTATTATTTTCTTTGCTAAAAATAAAGACATAATTTATTAAAATTTGACAATTATTGGAACAAAAACTAGTTTTAAACAAAACATTAAGAAAAGCACTAAAGGATGTACATTGTACATGAATAAACAGCAGAAGACAGTGGAACCTTTTTTAAGAACTATCACAACATTACAACATCAAAAAAAATTACTTTTTCTACAAACGTGTTAAAAATGCATTTTATAGCACCCCGCAGAGGCCTTAAAAATGTTACTTTATGGCACTAGTGTTAAAAGTACTTTATAGCACTAGTGTTAAAAGTATTTCCATAACAACTACGACGCCAACAATGGTTTAGGTTTTTTGACAAATGTCAACTTAATAATTTTATATTATATCTACGATGCTACTTAAAACTATGTGTTTCCAATATATTAAACTTTCTAAAAATTGTAATTGTCTTATTGTTTTTTATTGACGTTTGTAGAAAAAATTTTGTATGATATTTGTGTTAAAAGTACTTTTAAGGCACTCATTTGAATTGCAGAATTCGCTTCGCTCATTCTGCAAACTATCAAATTCGTGCCGTAAAATTGTACTTTTAACACTTATATCATAAATAACTATTATTAACTTCCTGTACATTATTGAATAATTTCATACTTAAATTCATTAGCAATATATAATGACAACATATGAATTTAAAGTACTTACTTACTACTCGGTAAAATGTCCATAGTTCAGTTTGTTGATTCGGTTCGCGGTAACTGTACACAGAAAAAACTGCTATTCTATTTTCAATAATAGTATTATTTTTCACCACGGTCACATTAGTTATATTAAAGTTAATATTGTGTCAACCAAACATTATTGAAATGATTTTAAAAAATGTATTTCTTTAAATATAGACTTATTATTGAAGTTCAAAGGTATTCCTACTTCTTTGAAAACTATATTACCATTTTTTCAATGACCAAAATATTATTGAAAACCAATAAATTTATATTATTTTTTAGAGTGTAGAATTGTTAGAGCCAAAAACTTAAACTATTTGATGAGAATGCTTAAATGTAATTGGGCGAAAAATAGCTATATGTAGGCGGTGTGATTCAAATTACAATATATTTTATTAAACGAACAAAAACCACAGTTCAAATAAAAAATCTAAAACTAAGTGAATAAGCCTTATATTATGTTAATTAAAATAAATACTTCAATAAAACATAAAAGGTACTAGAGAAATAATAAAAAGTATTAATTCAATGGATTCTACCGTTGGCTAAAGTTTTACTTCTATTGCTCGCGGGCACCCTTTGGAGATGTTAAAAATATGCTGTTGGTATTTGCTCTTTGAATAGTCGTTTAACCTTGCAGTCTGTTTGTTTATTGCGTTAAACTAAAAATAATAGATCTCTTGAAATTCTGGAGACTGGAGTGTTTCAGTGTTTGTGTGGACTAGAGTAGACTTCAGTGTTTTATAGTATGTAAATAAAATAAATCTAAAAAGCTTTGCAATAATAATAAGTATTTCGATTAAATAAGTTGTATATTCTTACAAATAAACGTTTACTGAAACCAATGATATATAATATATATATATATATATATATATATATATATATATATATATATATATATATATATATATATATATATATATATATATATTTTGTATTGAATTTAGAATAGGGTATTACTGCATCAAATAACTGTTATATTTAAACGACCTATTAAAAACCAATGGAACCTTATTTTGGAAGCAATCTTATAACCTATTGGTTAACAATGATAAACTAATGATTGAAAGAAACCGAATTTGTATTGTGCAATACGGAATAGAGAGTGTCATTGAGTGAATTGGTATTCAATTCATATACGATGGTGTTTTTTCTGTCACACAATGTTTTAGCACTAAATTTGGCAGACGACTAATGCGTATATAACAATTGGCTGGAGAGTGAACTTTGGTGGACGTGTTTAAACCGTTTTCGTACTACGACACATGATCTGTTGGTTGTTAGAGATACGAGAACAAAGAACTATTTTTAATTAACATTATTATATTTTATTGAGTTTGGGAATTTGAGTTTTGTCGTCGTAAATAGGTTGTTTTGCCGTATGTGCGATATACGGACTAACTTTTGTCTTTGCACGTTTTTCAAAATCTTTAATTTGGCTCAGTCGAAACACTCCACCCCCCCCCCCCCCCCCACTCAGCTCCGCGCATACGCGATGTGATACGGCGTTGGTGCCGTCGGCGGCGGGTAGCGAGACAGATAAGCTGAGATCGGGCGGCCGAGGTTTGTTCAGGTGAAGTGGGGGGCTGATGGCACGGAACACTAATAATTGTGCACGTATAGCTTCCACTTTTTTTTCTAGTTATTTGACATTAATATTCGTTACCGTTACATGGAACACTCTGTATGACCTCAATATTATCATTTCTAGGTACATACACTCTGTCACAAAAAACATGGTTTCTGCTAGACCGAGAAATGATTAAAAACGTTTTAATAAAAGATTTTCAGTACTTTAGTGCTCACAGTCACAAAATCCAAGATACTATATTCTTTGACAATCTTTTCCATATGGATGGAGAGAAGTGGAAAGATATGAGGAGAAAACTTACACCAACATTTACGTCAGGTAAGCTTTTAAAATTTTTGTGGATTTCATTTTAAAAGAAAGGCGAATCGATCTCCGAAAAGTGGAAAATATTTTTGCTTTCAAATACAAACTCCATCGGATATTTCAGCTTCATATAGGTCTGGAACCAACGACCGTGAAGATGGATAGTACAGGAATGCATACCTAACGCGCCTCTTGTTGTTCTGTTAGAAACAGTCAAGGCGGGAATTACGGCGGCTAGTTCTTCAAAGCAAAATCCGTGGAAGTATAGGGAAAAAGGGCTAAATCCCCAACAGCGCGGCGATGAGCGAAAGAAGGGGATTTCTTGTGAAGACTGGGTCACTGATAAGTCAAATGGCTCTTTTTGGATACAATTAAGGATGTGTGTCGAAGGTGATGGCCGCTACCCTGATGTGGCACGAGTACTCTAGGTTATGACTTACTTGGGAAACATAGAGAGTGTGTAAGTTGGTAGGGGATTTTCTGGCTCGAAAGAGAAAACCAAGTTTTTAGCTACCTGGAGTGGCTACTGAAGGAAAGCGTTCTCACTATTGAAGTACCTAATGTAACTCACTCTAGTAAACTTAGACCTCTACTTGTCAAAATTGACCGGTTCTATTATTGCTATGTTCTTTTTACCTCGTAAGTTTAAAATAAATTTTCCTTTCAGGTAAAATGAAGACGATGTACGAAATTATGCTAGAAAAGTCTACTGGATTGCAACGTCTTGTAGACGACATGATTCGGAGGGGAGAACAAACTGAAATTAAGGCTCTATTAGCAAGATTTACCACAGATGTTATAAGTAACTAATATTTTTTTGGTTCAGGTTGGAGTCTTTTGAAAAGATACAAAGTATTTTTATTATTGAATAAAATTAAAAAATACAGTTTTTTGTTGATTTCAAAGGATTAGCTTTAAAGGGCAAAAACGATAAATTCAGAATACTATACGAGCTTACTTGACCTAATAAACCAAAACATTCTCGAGAAGTTGACCTTTAGGATCAATAAAAATTTAAACGAAAAGAAACAGTATTTCTTAAATTTTGTTCAAATTAAAGGAGCCTGTCTCTTTTTACGATATTCCATCCTTAATAGCTACATATATCAATATATTCATTGATTTTAGGCAGTAGCGGGTTTGGGGTAGAATGCAACTCGCTTGTGGATCTGAACTCGGATTTTTATAGACACGGGCAAATGATTTTTAATGAGATCAACAAAAACCATTCCTTGGCAAGAATGTTCTTCGGAATTTTGGGTCTTTGCAAACCTATACACTTTGATGTTTCGAAAATTGAAAACTTTTTTAGGTAAATATTACTAACTTTTTATTGAGCCATCCAAATTAACATTTTTATACGGCAACACCGTATGTTTGTGTGTTGAAAGACATGTCGCAAGATGCCTTTACATAGACAAACAGTGATCGGGTTGCCTCTATATAAACTGATCGAAATAAGTTAAGGATATTAGGATTTCTCTGAGAAAAAAACTTCAGGAGAAAAGTTTACCATGTTCCCTCATCATTTCTGTGGCCGTGGGTACCTGATAGTTAAAAATATAGCACTTTAATTTATTATAAATTTTAGTAATATTGTTCAGCAAACTTTGGACTATAGAGAAAGAAATAAAATTGTTAGGAAAGACTTTATGCATCTTATGATTCAGCTGAAAAATAAAGGTGCCGTTACAGATTTCACAAACGAAAATGAAGACATTTTCCAGAAAACTGTCAAAGAAGGTAAAAAATACAGTTTTAAAACAATTTAATTATACATTCTTGCTAGTGTTTAAGAGATTTATAGATAGATAGATAGATATATGCTTTATTGTCTAAAAATACATTCACATATATTTTCATTGACAAAGCAGACTTATGACTAGTGAAACTATACTAACTTATCTGATATTAAATAATGAATAATAAAAATACATAATTTATAATTATTTTAAATTATCTCTAAAATATTCTTCAAGACAGTAATATGCTTTTTTTACCAAAATCTTTTTAACTTCATTTTTAAATTTTCTTTTATCCTTTATATTTTTTATATGGTTTGGTAAGTGATTAAATACTTTTTTGCCTTCGAAAAAAATAGATGATTTAGTTAAAGATGATTTAGGTATTGGTAAAGGAATGTTATATTGAGTTCTTGTCTTACTTTTAATCGAAGATAAATTGCGACCATTTTTATGCAATAATGTTACAGTTTCTATAATAAATAAACACCTTAGAGTCAAAATCTCATATTTTAAAAATAAAGGTTTACAGTGAGACCTCGAATGACTTTTACACATAAATCTTAGAGCCCTTTTTTGTAAAACAAAAACAGAATTAAACAAAGTTTTTGAACAGAGTCCCCAAAAGGGAATTCCATATTTTAAACGAGATTCTACAAGTGAATAATAAACTGATTTAGCTGTTTCTGTTCCTAGCTCCTTCGCTACAGTTTTTACTGCAAATGCTCCGCTAGCAATTTTTTTATTTAAATTTTCAATATGATTGGTAAATTTTAAATCTTTATCAATAAATATACCCAAAAATTTTACATTAGATTTATTTTCAATATAATTATTTGCTAAACTTAAATTGTTAATTTTTGTGTTAAATGACATAATATTGGTCTTTTTAAAATTAAATACTAATAGATTAGAATCACACCATTCTTTAATTAAAGATAGATCACTATGACTCATTTTGTATAATTCTTTAGTGTCTTTAGAGTGCCACATAAGAGTGGTATCGTCTGCGAAAATAAAAAGATTTCCATAAATTGGAATATTAGCTAAATCATTGATATATAATAAAAATAAAATTGGTCCCAAAACAGATCCTTGTGGGACACCACAAGAAATTTTTAATTTATTAGACATTTTGTTACAAATTTTTACTTGTTGATATCTATTACTTAAATATGAATGAAACCAGGAAAAAGATTTACCTGAAATTCCATAATTTTGCATTTTTTTTAAAAGTATGTTATGATTAACACAATCAAAAGCTTTAGAGAAGTCACAGAAAACAGCTGTTATCAATTCACTATTATTTAAATTTGAGTACATTTTCTCAATAAATGAAAATATAGCATCATTTGTACACTTAGAATTTTGAAAACCGAACTGATTTTCATTTAGTATATTATATTTTTTTAAGAAATTTGTTAGTCTATTTTTTACTAATTTTTCAATAATTTTGGAAATAGTTGATAAAAGAGAGATTGGACGATAATTTGAAACTGTGTCAGTTCCATCATTTTTATAAACAGGTATAACTATAGCTTTTTTGAGAGAATTAGGAAATATTCCATCAGAAAAACTATTATTAATACATGAAACTAGATAACTTAAAGTATCAAATGGGAGATAATTTAAAACTTTTATTGATATATTGTCAAAACCATATGAATCTTTCTTTTTTATTTGATTTATAATTTTTTTTACTTCAAATACATTTGTAAAATCAATAACAAAATTGTCATTTATTTTTTCAGATAAATAACTTAGCGGATCCTTGACTTGTAAAATGTTTTCAGTCAGTTTTTTAGCAACAGAAGTAAAGAAGTCATTAAATTTATTCGGATCAATTTCAATGTTATTCGATTGTTTCTTAGTAGTACCACGCAAGTCATTTATAATTTGCCAGCTTTCCTTAGTTTTATTTACTGTATTATTAAAGTTGTTTTTGTAGTATAAATTTTTAGCTTTTTTGATTATTTTTCTGTATATTGTTCTGTATTTAAGAAAATAGTTTATAAAAAATGTATTTAAAGTAAATTTACGTATGTATCGTAAACAGTGATAATTTTTTGAAGAAATTTTTATTCCATTAGTAATCCATTTCTCTTTAGCTTTAATTTTTAATTTTTTTAATGGAAAAGTTTTTTCAAAAATATTTATAAGTATAGTATGAAAATTATCGAAATCTCCGTAGCACCGAGTCCAATTAAAATTATCACAGAGGTTGTAAAATTTTTTAAAATTATCTTTGCTATAAATTCTTCCATACCTAAATCTGTTATTATGTAGTATTAATTGTAATTTAACTGAAAAATATATTGATTCATGATCTGAAAAACCTGTATTAAAAATATCTGTAGAGCAGGTAAGGCCTTTAAAATTGGTACAAACATAATCTAATGTTGTAGAACAATTTTTAGAAATTCTCGTTGGTGTTTGAATATGCATAGACAAATCAAAAGAATTTAATAAATTTTTTAAATACATGGTATCTCGAGAGTCGTTTGCTAGGTAGTTTATATTAAAATCACCTACTAAAATTATATTTTCATTCATAGGCAAACTACTTAAAAAAATTTCAAAATTTTTAAAAAAATTTGATGTCGAACATAAAGGTGATCTGTAAATACAAATCAAATATATTTTAAAGGTCTTATTATAAGCCACTGAAAATTCAAGTTCCTTTTCAATTGCCAAGTGATCATAATCTGTGATTTTAAAAAAGTTTAGTTTATCATTAATATCATTTTTTATCATAATGACAGTACCACCATGAATAAACTCTTTTCTACAGAATTTTGATATTACTTTATAATTCTGAATATATAAAATTTCATCTTCATTAAGCCAGTGTTCTGTTAAACATACTAATTTAGGAAATTTTAAGCTTTCAAGTAAAATAAAAAGTTGATCTGTTTTATTTCTTAACGACTGAATATTAAGATAAAGAAGATCTAGTAAAGTATTATTATTAGCGTTTTGACTATTTAGCGAATTTTTGTTATTTTTATCTATTATTTGATACTTCGAAAATTTTGGCATAGAAGAAAATTTTTTGTAGATAAATTTCTGTTAGGAGATAGAATATCTTTTATGTTACTGTCTATATTATAATTTTCATGTTTATTTGATTTATACAATTTTGGATCTGGGTAGTTTTTTGGAAAAGTATAAATTGATGGCCAATAGTTGTCTTTTTTTCCCAATAAATTTTCTAACCTTTTTTCAAAATTTTTTTCTATATTATTTACACTACTAATTATAATTTTTGATAAAAAATATATCATATCTATTTTCATGTTTTTATATTTGAAATTTAATAAGTTTAAGTCAAAGAAAATAATATTACTTTTATTTTCTGTATTCATAGATTTTAATTTTTTATTGAAATTAAAAACTTCAGAATTAGAAAATTTAGAATTTATATCATATGATGGTTCCATCATTATAATATTTTTTTCAGATATCCAGTTAACAAATTTTAAAAATTTTTGAGAGTTTTCATAATATTTTTTTTTTAAATTTAAGCTATTCAAAAAAATTATAATGTGGTCTTCATTACTAAAATTTCTTCCATAAATAAACATACGATCCAGAATTTCTTCAAATGATAAATCAACATATGATTGACAATTTATATCATAACTGTTTTTTGTAAATTTCTTAAATAACGGACCAAAACCAAATATTTCATTTCCTATCACTAATAACTGCTTCTTTTTTACGATGTTTTTATTGACTTTATAGCTACTATCATTCCTGTTACTTTCATACTTGATTTCTACGTTATTTTGAAATACTTCACATCTACATATATTTGCAATTGGGCTATCTTCTTTTTCATTTTTGTACTCTTGATTATTTATTTTATTTTCTAAAGTTTTTATTCTTACTTCTAATTTATTTTTAGCTATTTTCATATTTTCCAAAATTTCGTCTTGAATATTAAGTATATTAATACCATCTACTAATTTTTTTAAATATGAAGTTTTATTTACCTTCTTATTCTTCTTATTTATTAAACTTCTTTTTTTAGTAGAATTGTACCTATATAGTGAAATTCCAATATTTTTTTTCTTATTTACCATATGGTTATCATTCTTTTTTTCCAAAGCATCTTCATATTTAAATTGTAAATACCTCAGTTTTTCAGTTAGTTCACCATTTTCACTTTTTAATTTCTCTATTTCATACTTTAAATTTGATATTTCTAAATCTTTCAAAATTTTGTCATTTACCTGTTTGTCATAAATGACTTGTAACATTTTATTTGTCAAAAATTTTTTTTTAAAACGTCAGAAATTTTTTTTATAAATTAAGCAAATCACTTTTAAACTTCTTGAGGCAAACGTTCTCCAATATTTTGTGAAACTTTAGCACTTTAATTTTAACTTAAAATGTCTTGACACAATTTTCTTCTTGTATATACTTTGTAAAAACTTAATAAAATTTGATATAAAATACTTCAATGAGATATACCTGACTGGTATATCTCATTGAAGTATTAATATATTAATACTGTATTATGAAAGAAATGCTAATGTCAGTGTCACGCCTATTTTAGAAGTTCTGTCTTTCCATGACATAGCTGGTCAAGCTATGTTGTTCTTTACCGCTGGTTTTGAAACTTCCTCAACAGCGTATAGTATGAAAATTATCGAAATCTCCGTAGCACCGAGTCCAATTAAAATTATCACAGAGGTTGTAAAATTTTTTAAAATTATCTTTGCTATAAATTCTTCCATACCTAAATCTGTTATTATGTAGTATTAATTGTAATTTAACTGAAAAATATATTGATTCATGATCTGAAAAACCTGTATTAAAAATATCTGTAGAGCAGGTAAGGCCTTTAAAATTGGTACAAACATAATCTAATGTTGTAGAACAATTTTTAGAAATTCTCGTTGGTGTTTGAATATGCATAGACAAATCAAAAGAATTTAATAAATTTTTTAAATACATGGTATCTCGAGAGTCGTTTGCTAGGTAGTTTATATTAAAATCACCTACTAAAATTATATTTTCATTCATAGGCAAACTACTTAAAAAAATTTCAAAATTTTTAAAAAAATTTGATGTCGAACATAAAGGTGATCTGTAAATACAAATCAAATATATTTTAAAGGTCTTATTATAAGCCACTGAAAATTCAAGTTCCTTTTCAATTGCCAAGTGATCATAATCTGTGATTTTAAAAAAGTTTAGTTTATCATTAATATCATTTTTTATCATAATGACAGTACCACCATGAATAAACTCTTTTCTACAGAATTTTGATATTACTTTATAATTCTGAATATATAAAATTTCATCTTCATTAAGCCAGTGTTCTGTTAAACATACTAATTTAGGAAATTTTAAGCTTTCAAGTAAAATAAAAAGTTGATCTGTTTTATTTCTTAACGACTGAATATTAAGATAAAGAAGATCTAGTAAAGTATTATTATTAGCGTTTTGACTATTTAGCGAATTTTTGTTATTTTTATCTATTATTTGATACTTCGAAAATTTTGGCATAGAAGAAAATTTTTTGTAGATAAATTTCTGTTAGGAGATAGAATATCTTTTATGTTACTGTCTATATTATAATTTTCATGTTTATTTGATTTATACAATTTTGGATCTGGGTAGTTTTTTGGAAAAGTATAAATTGATGGCCAATAGTTGTCTTTTTTTCCCAATAAATTTTCTAACCTTTTTTCAAAATTTTTTTCTATATTATTTACACTACTAATTATAATTTTTGATAAAAAATATATCATATCTATTTTCATGTTTTTATATTTGAAATTTAATAAGTTTAAGTCAAAGAAAATAATATTACTTTTATTTTCTGTATTCATAGATTTTAATTTTTTATTGAAATTAAAAACTTCAGAATTAGAAAATTTAGAATTTATATCATATGATGGTTCCATCATTATAATATTTTTTTCAGATATCCAGTTAACAAATTTTTAAAATTTTTGAGAGTTTTCATAATATTTTTTTTTTAAATTTAAGTTATTCAAAAAAATTATAATGTGGTCTTCATTACTAAAATTTCTTCCATAAATAAACATACGATCCAGAATTTCTTCAAATGATAAATCAACATATGATTGACAATTTATATCATAACTGTTTTTTGTAAATTTCTTAAATAACGGACCAAAACCAAATATTTCATTTCCTATCACTAATAACTGCTTCTTTTTTACGATGTTTTTATTGACTTTATAGCTACTATCATTCCTGTTACTTTCATACTTGATTTCTACGTTATTTTGAAATACTTCACATCTACATATATTTGCAATTGGGCTATCTTCTTTTTCATTTTTGTACTCTTGATTATTTATTTTATTTTCTAAAGTTTTTATTCTTACTTCTAATTTATTTTTAGCTATTTTCATATTTTCCAAAATTTCGTCTTGAATATTAAGTATATTAATACCATCTACTAATTTTAAATATGAAGTTTTATTTACCTTCTTATTCTTCTTATTTATTAAACTTCTTTTTTTAGTAGAATTGTACCTATATAGTGAAATTCCAATATTTTTTTTCTTATTTACCATATGGTTATCATTCTTTTTTTCCAAAGCATCTTCATATTTAAATTGTAAATACCTCAGTTTTTCAGTTAGTTCACCATTTTCACTTTTTAATTTCTCTATTTCATACTTTAAATTTGATATTTCTAAATCTTTCAAAATTTTGTCATTTACCTGTTTGTCATAAATGACTTGTAACATTTTATTTGTCAAAAAATTTTTTTTAAAACGTCAGAAATTTTTTTTATAAATTAAGCAAATCACTTTTAAACTTCTTGAGGCAAACGTTCTCCAATATTTTGTGAAACTTTAGCACTTTAATTTTAACTTAAAATGTCTTGACACAATTTTCTTCTTGTATATACTTTGTAAAAACTTAATAAAATTTGATATAAAATACTTCAATGAGATATACCTGACTGGTATATCTCATTGAAGTATTAATATATTAATACTGTATTATGAAAGAAATGCTAATGTCAGTGTCACGCCTATTTTAGAAGTTCTGTCTTTCCATGACATAGCTGGTCAAGCTATGTTGTTCTTTACCGCTGGTTTTGAAACTTCCTCAACAGCGATGTCATACGCTTTACTGGAATTGTCACAGAATCAAGATGTGCAGAAGAAGCTGAGAGACGAAGTACGAACAGTTCTCAAGAAGTACGATGGAAAAATGACATATGAAGCTCTTCAGGAAATGACATATGTTGATAACGTCATCAGTGGTAAGTGTTAACTTTAGATAATTAACGGTTGGATGCAATATTGTGCGAATTTTGGTAACTAGTAAATAAAAAAAGGCTTGTAAGCTATTTTAAAGTATTTCCAAGCCCTTTCAAAGTGCTTTAAGCACTTTTAAAATGCTTAAAAATCCTTTTGGGGGCTTGAAATCTGCATAAATTAGCAAGCACTTTTAAATTTTCTCGTTTTATCTCAAAAAATTACCCATGCTCTTTAGCAAAGTATGCAAAAAGGTTTTTTTTTCTAAAAACCCATTTTTTGAAACAAGAAAGTGTCTTTCGGCAATAGTTTTCAAAAAATTAAATTCTTCGAAAAAATGGCAAACCAAATTACGGTTGCAGGCAGGAATTTAGTCAGGATATTTATCATAAACTGCCATAGAGATTATTAGATAAGTTACGAAATATTAAATTACACAACTAAAACCACCAACCACCAAACCACATCATTAATTCTTTCTTATTTTCAGAAACTCTACGTAAATATCCACCAGTTGCTCTGCTTCCACGTATGTGCACTAAAAACTACAACGTTCCCAATACTGATATAGTTATCGAGAAAGGCACAGGGGTCGGCATACCCGTTTGGGGATTACAGATGGACCCGGACTATTTCCCGGAGCCCGAAAAATTTAGACCCGAAAGATTCAACGCTGAAAATAAGAGCAAAATCAAAGAAATGACTTACATGCCTTTTGGTGAAGGTCCACGACAATGCTTAGGTGACTTTCTTGTATAATAAGCTAAGTTTAGGCTGTCATCCAAACTTTCCTAGAATTAGAAGTGCCTCCCTAGTAGGGCTTGCAATCCAGGGATCTCGAAATCCCCCGAAATAATGTTTAACGCGTGATATGGCAACCCTGAAGATTATGTAAAAGGATTGAAATCATGTTTACTTCTTATACTTTTTTTTATAGTGTGTAACAAAAATATGGAAACCTCGAAATTGCTTGCAAATCGTTCATCTAATTTTTGGGAACATTTGTACACTTAGTGAGTTCCGCTTTGTTGTCAAGTTTACCGCTTTCCTGAAATCGATAGGAACTTTTTTTTAAAATGGAACGCTCTATATTTTATTCGATTTTCGAATTCAGCTTAAAATTCTGAATAATTCTTATTGGGAACAATTTATCCTAAAGATAACAGTTTTTGAGAAAATGGTGGTCAAAAATCGTTATTTTATTGTACTTTGCCTTAAAATACCTGTACATAAAAGTTTACCTAAAATGTGTGCCAGTTTCGTTTATTTACAAAAAAATGGATCATTTAACAGAAACTCAAAGAATTGAAATATTAATAATACTGGGTTATGGGGACAAAACGTTTAGAAGAATGTCATTTTCCTCGATTCTTCTACATTCTACAACTTTACTTATAGCCCAGGGTCGATCCAGTCAAACCATGAACAAATTAGAGACAAGCTGAAACTTGGTATATAACTTTGTATAGGGGTCGTTAAAATACCACCAAACCCCACCGGTAATCCGCCGTGTATGTCACCCCAAAACAACCCCCTAAAGGGGTGAAAATCGGATTTTTTTAGTTTTTTGGCAATATCTTAAAAACAATAGTATTTACGAAAAAATATGAAGAGAGAAAAATTAAAAAGCATAAAATTTACTATAAAATCATGTTTATCTGATATATTTTGCTTTACCAGTGGCGGAGTTATCGTATTGTAAACTTTAGTATATTTTAATAAAATACACATTTCATAACCAAGAGGTCTGTTATATATGAGAACTTGAAAATTTACAATCACCTACCTAATAATTTAAAAACATGCCCATCAGAAAAAATTTTTAAAAAGAAAGTTCGTAAATTATTGATTGATAAAGCTTATTATAATCTACAAGAATTTTTTGATGACAACCTATCAAATATTTAATAATATTCTGCTCTATTTTTATTTAATCAGTGGATTTAATTAATCTTTCTGTTGACTGTATAATGTATTGTGTATGCTAACAGTAGACACTATAATAAAAATGTTTTATTTTAATTGGAATTCATTTCATACAAAATAAAGCAATGCATGTGCATATGATAAATATTTAAATTCTGTTTAAATATGTATATGTATGTATATATATATGTATGTATGTGTGTGTGTGTATGTATGTATATGTGTGTATATATGTATGTAGGTGTGTGTATGTATGTATATGTATGTATATATATGTATATATATGTATATATGTATATGTGTATGTATGTGTATATGTGTGTGTATATGTATATATATATATATATATATATATTTATATATCAACTTTTTAAATTGATTTATAGTGTAAACTATTATTATGTGTATTTAATTAACGATTTAGATTTGGAAATGAGCAATATGAAAAATCTTATTATAAATTTGACAAGTTATAAAATATCTAATGGCTACTTTAGAGGAGATATTACAATATCCATAGTACCTCGTTTTGAATTTTTAATTTTATGAAGTGAATTGTATTTATTTATTAGTTATAAGTTATTTAAGGTTGCTTTGTTAACGAGAATTCTTATTCTTATACAATAAAGCTTATTTTGACTTGACTTGACTTGACATACAAAAAACTAGAATATACTGATACATTGTACGTTTTTTATACTCACAGCAACAGAAACTATGATACATAATAGATGAGTTTTTTAGTCATCATCATCCTGTAAATCCTCAACTGCCCTATTGAAACAGGTAATACCATTGCACTGTCCACATGCTAAGGTACACTTTAGGCCCATTTTGCGGCAAGAGCATGCATTTTTGCAACCACCTGATGAGCAGTTGCAAAAAATTTGTTTAAGGTTCCATTTTGGGGCTATATCTTCATCCATCTGGACTGGAGAGACACAAGAATTACTACAAATCCATCCCCACTCCTCAAGTGGTAAGCTATTGTTCAACCGTGCTTGAACCTTAAAGTTGATTGATATGTACAGGTAAAGAAGATATTTATGCAGGGTTACTGGTCTTACCTGATGAAATGTCCTAAAAGCATGGTATTGAGCTGCATTTATGGTCGGTGGAAGTGAAGCCAGATTAAAATCTTTGTTTAAACTTTGTTTTGCTACATACTGCTGATATAAAATGTATCTGACGTTGTTTAAATCGGCACTGGTTTTATTTTTAACGTATCCGGAAACAAAAAATGTCGAAATTATGATCCTTAATCTGTCCTTGGATATATTTGGATTATAAAATTCTTCAAGAAGATCAAACAACTTTTTCTTTTTCACAGTATTGACCAAGTTAATTTTTCCTCTATTGAACAGGCCAGATGTAGTATCACATCCAGAAATTGCGTGCATGGCAAGAATAACATTTTTCAAAGGTCCCAACTTATGCTGCAACTTTGAAATATTCGTAATTTTATTTGGTTTGGAAGTTCTTCCTGGTCGTAGCATATACAAATTTTGCTTAGAGTAGTGAATCAACAAAACCATTACATCAGTATCCTCACTTACTACAAACACGGCTGGTCCACACTTCTCACTAAGTGCTGGAGCAGTTGTTGCTATAAGTGTATCCTCATCACCATCAGCATATACAATTTTAATTCCTTTGTCCGACAACGACTTTCCAAGCTGTTTAATAAGACATTGCTTATTTGTTGTGTTAGACAAAAAATCTTCTTGCGGAAATTTGACAACTGATGACTCAAAGTTTTCTACAGTTGGTGCCATTTTTCTACCCATGGTTCTACGATTTTGTTCTATTGTTTTTGTACTTAATTGCTGGTATCCATCAAATACTACAGTCACACTATGCCCATAATGATAAGTAATATAGCTGTAGTATTGAGAACAAATTTCCAAAAAAGTTGCTGGTTTTTTCCATATAACTTTATGTAGTAGATGGCCTCCATCAATCACGTAGTGTAGTACGGGTTCTGAAAAATGCTCTAGGGTTGGGCAAAGCTTATCAAATATTTTAAGTAAAGAAGATTTCGTTGTCTTTCTCAATGATCCGTTATCAAACAGAGAAGGAGGGCATGATGCTAGCTCGTATTTAAAACATTCCTTTATTTGGTCGGAGGAAGAAGCTGAACAAAGTATTCTGCTAAAGAGAAGTGTAGGATTTACACTTATGACTTCATTTTTAACATTTATGGACGTAGCTCCAAAAGATAGTGGTTTGACTCGGTCTGTACGTCTGAGACGGATTTCACTATATTTAGTACTAATTATCTTATTCACAAGTTCTTTTCCAATATTTGATGATTCATCACAGTTTACATCCTTGGTTGCAACAATTCCCGTACTCATTGATAGCAGTTCATTAATATCAGATTGAAATGGGTTATGTATTTCTAACCAATCAAGCAACTTTTCTAAATCATTTTGATCACGTTCAATACGATAATTCCGTAGTTCCACATGCTGTTCTGTTACGACTGCGGTGATTCCAGAAAAATGTTCGAAAGCCTCGGTTATTTGCAGGCATTGAGGTGCACCAGCTATTCAACGAGAAAGTGTGTTATCTGTAATACCACGTCCATGAGTAAGTCCTCCGGATGATTTTAATCGACGCATTAATTCTTGTTCGATTGTCATGTCCAAAGGTGTTCCACACCAGTACTTATTAGATCGTCGTACGACATTATTATGTTGGAAGTAGCTGCCTTCCTCTGCCCCTTGCTAGGTGCGCCTATGTCTGGTACGTTTTTTATTTCTTATTTATTGACGTAAGAATGTATTAAACGTATCTAGCAAAATATCCACATGGATTGTTATTTAGATTCAATGTCAAAATCCAATAGGTAATGGCTAAAGAGAATTTTTATAAAATACCCAGTTATTAAAAGTGTCAACTCCGCCACTGGTAAAGCAAAAAAAAACAGCTTAACGTAATTTTATAGAGAATTTTATGCTCTTTAATTTTATTGTCTACATATTTTTTTGTAAATATCATTGTTTTTAAGATATTGACAAAAAACTAAAAAAAGTCCGATTTTCACCCCTTTCGGGGGTTGTTTTGGGGTGACAGACAAGGCGGATTACCGGTGGGGTTTGGTGGTATTTTAAGGACCTCTATACAAACTTATATACCAAATTTCAGCTTGTCTATAATTTGTTCATGGTTGCCCATATAAAGCTTCAGATCGACCCTGGGCTATTACAGTAGATTGAGTTAATAGATTTCTGTCAGGATATTATTTGTCATTCAAAATATTAGAAACTTCTGGTTGCGTTCGCATTCTGTCCCCATAACCCAGTATTATTAAAATTTCAATTCTTTGGATTTTTGTTAAATGATCCATTTTTTGAAAATAATCGAAACTGACAATGTCAAACATTTCGGGTAAACTTTCGTGTACAGGTATTTTAATATAAAATGCAATAAAATAAGGATTTTTGACCACCATTTTCTCAAAAACTGTCAACTTTAGGATAAAATATTCCCAACAAGTTGTTCCATTAAAAAAAAAAGTTCCTGTCGATTTTAGGAAAACGGTAAACTTGACAACAATGCGGAATTTCATACCGAAGTGTACAAAAGATCATAAAAGTAGGATGAACGGTTTGCAATATATTTCGAGGTTTCCATATTTTTGTTACACACGATTGTTATTATTTTAAAATTACATTATAAATAAAAATAATTTACCTTTATCCGCCACTGGTTATTGCCAAAGATGACTCTAAACGTCAGTTAATTTACTACTTAATTAAACGTTCTGTGCAACCCGCTGTTAGTGTTATTGATTTGTTTTTATTTCTTATTTATTCCGAACAACACCGAATTCAAATGCATTTTTCTCAAAATCAGTTGCTTCTAGTGGCATTAATAAAGTATAACTTTTTTAAGTAAAAAAGGTAGGTTATAAGAATTTTTATTCAGAAATAATATACACTGAAGCACAAAAAAATTGGGGTGTTTTTAAATGGCATTTAATGCCGTTTAACTTTAACATCCTGTATCTCTCTTATTGTCAACTTTTGTACTAAAATAAGTTAGGTTATATCGACATACACTGAGCCAGGAAAGCCACTGCTAAAGTATGGCCCATTCGTTACTAAACACCCTATATAACATTAATAAAAAAAATTATACATACGGGTCGAATAATTATTGATAACCTCTTCTTGTGAAGTCAGTTAAAAAGAGAAAGTGCTATAGATACAAACATACTTTTAAAGTAGGTACATAATGTGCACTGTTTTGCATGAATTTGTTCTGGGAACAGATGTGTGCAAATTTTAATAATTTTTCTTATTCTTTTAGGGATGAGGTTTGGTATCATGCAGTCGAAAGCTGGCCTAGCTGCCTTAATAAACAAGTTCAACTTCACCCTCAACGAAAAGACTCCGTACCCCCCTAAATATTCTGTGACTGCTTTTATTATTACTGTAGAAGGAGGGATTTATTTAGATGCAACCAGAGTAGATTAGTTTTATAATTAGGTACTGATTAAAAACGTATAGCTGGCGCTACATAACTGTTTCCGCAACACATAACCGCCGGTTCAGGAACTAGCTGGGCACATGTTGACGGCAAACGGAGATGCTCTAATTCATGATGCGTACGCCTATGACGCACGGGAACAGTTATAGAGCCTTACTTGCTTTACTGCGCTCAAATACTGTTAAGTTCATATTTGTTTTGTAATAAAATCTTAAAATCTTACCAACACTTTTTTATTTCAGCAGTCTGAAATTACAGCAGCTTTGTGACGGAGGATACTTACCTGAAAAGAAAAAATATGCATTAATAATATTCGTATGTTTTCATTTATCTAGGGAAATTTTAAAAGTAGATGAAATATCTATTTTCGAAAACGCATTTTCTTGAAAATACTCTTTTTTGAAAATGGAATTCTGAACTACAACGGTTTAGCAAATGCTAACCAAAGATGGCAGGAAAAGGTCCTAAACAAACCGGAGCAAATATGCTCATGTTCGACTTTTTTAGGCGGTCAGGATTACTTGGGTTTGCTCAGGCTTCTTTCTGTAATTTAATCAGTATGTTCTAAACTATTAAAATCTAATATCTACACTATGAGTAAAACTAAAGTTGCGCCTTTTTAACGCTTAATAACTTTTTTGGTTTACAACCGATTCTTATAAATGTTTCATAATATGAAACATTTATAAGTATAAAATTAGTTTATAAATATGGCGTGAAGCAAAAAAAAATAAGATGAAGCCAAATCAGGGATTCGAGATAACAACATCTAAAACTCTTAGTATTGTTCGGAGACTTTGGGGACAATGGGACAGATGAAGGAAAGTAAATTTAAAAAAAAATATTTATAAAGTATAAATATTATATTTACCAACACGAAAAGGAATTCTCCAAAATAATTTTGCAACACAAAAGGAAATGATTAAAAATAAAGTACGTTCGCGTTCAAAGGATTTTCAAAATATATATTGAGAAAAGAAGAGTATATTATAATAAATAGTTTGTACAAGTTTTATTGGAAAACTTGAAACAAAAAGAAAATATTAAAGTTTTATTGAAAATAATTCATAAAAAAATATTTAAACACCTACATAACTGTGCCAGATCTTGATTTTTGAAAATCGGGATACATGGACGGTTCTTTACTCATTCGACATTTTATAAAAACAAGTCTGTTTTATACATTATTCAGTCTTTAAACAAAAAAGGAAAACATATAAATTGATTCACAAACACGGTGTGCATCAATTTACTTATCTGGAATTAAATTTATTTGACTTATTACTTACTACTATAGGCACGACTGGTCGGAAATTGTGACGATTTTCTCGTTATATTTTAAAAAGCGGGATATTTTTACCTTAAGTCACAAAAATCGGGATTTTGTGCCATGAAATCAGCACGCGGTATAAATCGGGACACCGCAACTAAAATCGGGACAATTTGGTCCCCAACGAGATGTTGGTGAAATTAGATGAACCATTTTCTTTATAAGGTAAGGTAAGGCAAGTGCTTTTCCGGGGCAAGTGCGAAAGTCGGTTACAAAATCTTTGTTACTTTAATATAACGGCTGCCATCTATTAGACGACATTTGCTTTGCATCTACTTCATTTCTTGCTGCTAGAGAAATCGCCAATTTTAACATGTTTTCAAATGTACGTTAAAAAACCTAACCATATTGTTTTAACTCCCGAAGAGAGACCATGTGCTTAAAGTAATATAGTATTATCTTTGACATCCTACATAATCGTCTAGAGATTTTCGGTAAGTTGATTTGCTCTTAAAGAAAAACCTTATTACTCACCGATGTATGAGGTGTTACGCTGCCCGATCGCGAACCGTCATTCTGTCTACGAAAAAATCTAAAATTCTAGTTTAATAAGTACGATGCATAGTCGCAAGTTTTGGAGCTCGTCGTAATTTCTTTACAAATTGCGTGAAATGTAAGTGCATTAGAAACCCAAGAATTTATATAGGATTACTGGAAAAATTGGGAAAATTAAGAATGGTGAAAAAGTGTGTTCTGTGTGGCTCCCATATGTAATCTGTGGAAATAAAGTATAGTTAGGGAACCGAGAAACATAGAGAAGGTAGCTAGAATATATAAATATTAGTCAAAAATTCATAGAAAATTGTACTTAGTGCCTAACCTTGTCAGTAAGTATCATACAGTTAAGAGGTCAATTGCAAGGCTAGAAAAGGTAAAGTGGTGGTTTACCAGCAGTTGACACAGGAATCTTCCGAATCCCCGCTAAAATTAATCTCGTCAGGTATGTTCCTAGGTTACCGTTACCATATAGAAAAGGTAAAGAAAGCGAAATAAATCAGTGGTGGGTGTTACAGAATCTATTTAAGTAAGGTACTTCTGTTATTTCAAAAAAATGATTTCCTTTACTGGCGTATTGAATCAAGTAGCTACCTTTTCTTAGTTTGTCAGTTTTTAGAATATTCCATTACTGAATTTTCACAACACAGTAAGAAAAAAAATTTAGCAACAATGCTTAAAAAAAGTTTCTATAAATAGGGCCCGCTTCATTGTCTACAACATCTTGAACTTCTACATTCTACGCCACCGACCAATGGAAATATTCCTAATATCTGTAGGAAATTCTTGTCAACATTCTAATAGTCTTATTTTAAGCTGATCAGTTATTTCAAATGTTGCGATTAAATGAACTATGTGTTGTAATACACCCCAAATTGTTTAATCCGCTGAGTTTAGGTTAGGACTATTTGGTGGCTAACACACATGCTCAAAATCTGGATAGTTCCCTTGCAGATATTTTAGTATATCAGCATGATGGAGCCGAAGTAACATCTTCAATTTTCACTTATAATCTTCCAAGTGTTTGAATTATTGCCGGAAATTTTTCGAGTACATGCATGCATTATCCAGAGTCGAGCAGCGACGAGGGTAATTTTCTTAAAAAAATTCTTGAACGAGACAGATTTCCTGCAATTAATTCAAGCACGCGGAGGATTCGGTAAGAAAATTTCACACGTCATACCTATATAGTTGCAGGATATTTACAAATATGCAATGTTAAAAAAAATCTTTCTACCCATTCTAGTTGCCAAAAACTACTCATAAGGGGTTAATATATATCTACTGTAATATTTTGTATTATGTTTTCTTCACTAAAATGTGTGGAATCCTGATTTTCTTATATTTTTAAATGTTACAGCAGTTTGGGTGAACCGGAATACCTATTTACCTATAATAGATAAATAATATCCTTTCCACCCTTTTTAGTTTTAAACAATTACTAAAAATTGTTTAAGACAACTCTATTTGTGAGTTATGAAATAAGTTTTGTTCCCTAAAATAGGTGGAACGTTGTTTTCTTAATATATTTTTATGTTTTATACACAAGGTATAGCTCAGTTTCAGCACATTATAGCTTAACTTGAAACAAAACGTCATTAGGTATTTATCGTTATTTCATTGACAGTTTAAGCTCGATATTTCTATTGTTAAAGTTGTTTTCGAGGTTTTTAAAGAATAAGATTATAGAGAATGGAAAAAGAACAAATATATATTACGCGCATATTGCGAAGAACTTTGTGAAGTTAATAAAAGCCTCCCAAAATTGAAATACCTATCATACCTGATTGAGAAGTGTAATATGGCGAACAACCAAAATAAAAAGTTATTCAGCGTGGTACAAAGAAAGCTACTGGAAGTGCCAACCAAGTTTGTACGAAATAGAAGGGATCAAATCAAATCAAATTGTTTCAAAATATTATATTTGTGTAGTCAAGCACAGACATTTAATTAATATAAATTCTTCACCGATGTATTCACCATTGAAACGCGAGATGTCAAAAAATTTTGAAACACATTTGAAATATTTATTTAATAATTTTAATTAAACATGAAATAAAATGTCATTTCACAAGTCCAACGATTTTTGTTATTGCTTATCTCGTTTAATATGAAAAATAAAATTCCATTTTTATATAAAAGAAAAATGTCAAATATGTCAGTAATTTAACAGAAAAATTTCCTGGAATTTTATTACTTGCACCCAAAAGGATTGCACCCCTAAAGGATGAAAATTTCCGGAAAATTTTTGGGTTGCCATGGTAACGAAACCAAAAATAAACTTGTGATTGGCTAAAAAAGTGACTTAAGTTATTGTTGTGGGCGTGGTTACTAGAAGAAAAGTTAGTTAAGAGTACCTACTTAATATAATACTGTAGTAAAGGAAATAATTTTGTGAGATAACAGAAGTACTAAAATATATGTGTTATAAAAAAAACTCTAAAAGATATATTTAATTTTTCAAATGGATATTAATTTCCGTAAATCTTTGAACAATACTAAGTTTTTTCGATTTTTTTTTACTTTATTTATTTAAGCCCATTTTGTTTCAAGATAACTAGGTTGGCTAAGGTTTGATTGGGTTTCTTTTTCGTCTATTTTCATCAAAATATCCCGTTTCGAAAAATGCATTCGAAAAATAATAGCGTTCGATAAAAATATTTGGGAAAATTACTTTTAAATGGCTACTGAAAAAAGCTTGTTGTTATTGCTTTATCGTTTACCGCATCATTGTATAAAAATAAATACGGAAAAGGTGCCATGATAACGTCCACGGGATCTCCACCTTTTGTACTGTATAAGTGTATGACAAAAACAAAAAAACACATTTTTATCTGCCACCTGTACACTTTATTTCGAAAATAAAAAAACAGGTGCAGGGATTCTTATCTTTTATTCTTTTATTGATTCGAGTGGTTTTAATTATAAATCCATTAGTTTTCGTCAAAAATTGGAGAATTTAGTTGATTTTCTCGTCTAAATCACGAGGACACTACTCGAAAGTACTACGAAGAAGCAAAACACCTACTTGAGACAACGCAACTATTTTTTTTAAACTATACCAAAGAAGTTAAAATTGGCGTTCGTGAAGTAAATAATTTTTTAAACCTCATCTCTGTCAATATCTTGAGACATTAAGCTTTTTCTTCATATCAGAGAGATAATTCCAAAGAAATAGCAAAAGCCTTTTCAGCACTTGATATCTTTTTTATACCTTTAGATCAGTAATGATTCAAAGCCGCTATGCCTTCAAAAAATTCAGACCTGTCAACCTCTAAGAAATAGGCATCCGCAGTAGCTTTAACATCGTTGTCCATTAAGAATTTCTGACCTTCTAGGTATTTTTCCAGGCGTGGAAACAGGCGGTAGTCGGACGATTCTAAATCTGACGAATAGGGCGGGTGTGGCAGCAAATCAAATCATAATTATTGAATTTTTGCCATAGCAATAATACTCGTATGGAGCCGTGCATTATCTTGATGGCAAATGATTTTCTTCTTGGCTAAACCAGGACGCTTTTCAGGAACGTTTTGTTTTAAATAGTCCAAGATACTTGTATAATATTCGCCTGTGATGGTTTGGCCCTTTCGGAAGAAAACCAGTTAGAAGAATACCTTCTGTCTTCCAAAAGGTGGAATTACCTTTTCTACCTAGGATACAGCCATTGCCTCCTTTGGGGGAGGAGAGCCACTCCCTTCCACTGTTAGATTGTTGTTTTGTTTCTGGTGTGTAATGGTGGACCCAAGTTTCAAACCCAACCCAACCCAACCCCACCTCGCCGGCTGTTTACAGCCTCAACCATCTCAAACGTCTTCAACCGACGGTCTTTTAATATCATGGGATGAACTTTTTTAACAATTTTTGGTATAGTGTCAGATTTTGGGCGTTTGTACGACCACATTTGAACTCACGAACCTACATAACGGTGGAAAATAAAAGAGCAGGATCCTTCAGGTCATCCTGCATATCATGAATGTCAGTTAGTGGTGAGCCTTTCACGAAGCAGTACTTAATGTCAGCACGAACTTCAACACTGGCCATCTTGTCAAAAACTCTGACACGTTCCTAATTAAATAGCTCTCAAAACAAAACTAATTCACGATCTGAAATGTAACCGCTGGCTAAAGAGTCTAGGGGATGGGTACAACTTTTAATTCCGGGCTTCCGCATGCATAATAACCTCAAAAATATAATTAATGATGCACTTGTTAATAAGTTTACCGATTTCCTAGCATCAGCCACGTTCGTAGTCCAGTGGTAAAGAATCTGCTTATTGACCGAGACGTGTTGGTTCGAATCCGTGCTCGGCTGCATCTCTTTTTTTAATTTTTGTCACTTAAAATATTATAAAAAATTAGGAAATCGGCTCTAAAAGGTGTATTGGAAACGGGTTAGCACTCCTTCCTCGATAAAAATTTTGTTTTGTCTTTTTTTAAAGGTCCCGAGCAAAAAATTAATCGAGTCTAGGTACCTTAACCTAAAAATTATGTTTTGTTTGAGAAATAAAATACGTTTTTGGACAGATTTGCTCAGTTCTAGGGTTGCTCAGGATCTTTTTTGGTTCTGTTTAAATGTTCCGAGCAAAAAACTAATCGAGTTTGAAGGTTGGTGCATGCTTGTACCGCTGGCGGTCTGAAGGAGTGACCTTGCCAGTGCGGCACATAAAGTCTGAAATAGCGCCATCTATCCGTCATTCCACGGACTTTTCTGCCTATCCTTGTATTACCGCCTTGTAAAAATTATGGTACGGATATACTAACCATTTTGTTGGAGTCGTAACAAATATACTCTATAAAGCGGGCCACTCACTAGCGAACATGTTGCGCAACATGTTGAGAAACCTGCTGGCAACAAGTTCGCTTGTGTCTGGCCAAGATCGTCAACATGCTCGTAAGTTGCCGGTTCGAGAAAAAAACGAGCAACTGCGACACGCGCGTCAACTTGTTGCTCTGTGTGTGGCGCCGTCAACATGTTGGCAAGTTGTTTATGGAAAAACTATTGAGTTACAGCTTAAGGAAATGGATGTGAAGCAAAGAATAACTGCCGAAAAACTTATTTCCGACGTACTTTTCCATGGAAAACTAGGGAATCTTACGGAACAGTCCGCTGTATTAGCAAAACCTCCAATTAATTATAACTAGCAGCCAGCTATGACTCCAAGTTTTTCCTATGGCACAAATCATCCACCACAAAACTGGAATACACATTACCAAAACTCTTCTGCAAATCAGTATTTAGCTCCAAACTTCTTGCCATCACCCATAGTTCAACAAACAACCATCAGCACTCGTCCTAAATTCAATGTCACCACGTGCCAACCACCACGACCACCACCACTACTACACAATGATCACCTCTATATTTTTTTTTCTTCTGACAGCCCACGAAGACAGAATTTCACCAGGATTTCACCAGCCCTTTAAGAGGATGTGCGGGGTGGTACCACCTCGGTCGAGGAAGAATTCCTCTACCACTTTCCAACAACAATCACAAAATATCCATGGTCGAAGCGGGATTCGAACCCGCGCCTCACGGTTGCAAAGCTGGCGCCGTACCAACTCGGCCACCGGAGACCCATATTCAAGTTCGGCTGACAACTTTGCTTCGCCACAAAATAATTGATCAGAAAGCCGAAGTTTTAATATGGATTTCTCGTGCAAAATACCAGAAAACAAAATGACACTTATACGAACTTCAAATACTTAATGTTATTTTTATTTATTATGTATGTTTTCCAATATTTTTGACTTCCAGTGTGCTTTATTTGTATTGCTGTGTTAAAAAGTACTAAAATTACCTTACCTTTAAAATAATAGTCTTTATTTAGTACTTTATAGATCTATAGATTGGGCGACATGTTTCTGGAATAATTTGCCTCAGCAACTGAGGAGAAATGATGGTGGTAAATTTAGGATCTTCGTAATTTCTTCCGGTAGCCAAAAATCTTAGTGTTGCTATTAATCGTTCTTCTTTGCTGACTGATTCCCTAAATTTGGTATCACGCTTCTCCATCCTGGGCCCCAAGAGATTGAATAGAAAGGCAAATGCCGTATCATCCATTCTTAAATAATTCAAGTCCTTTGGTTCCTTAGGTTTCAGTTCTTGCAACAAATTAATATGAGAGTATTTTCTACGTTTTAAAAGGTACGGTTGCGTCCACACTCTTCTTTTATTTTTCTTCTTTTCCATTGATATTTCTAATCCTATAGCAACAGATTTTTGTTTGAGATGGCACCATAGTAAATATTTCTGATAAGGCTCTAGTAGCATTCTATTTACCAACTTAAACTTTGGTCAGGGCAGGACTTCACATTTTGTATCAAAATTTATAACTGTTTAAATAGTGGAACAGAATCTTACTGAAATTAATTTACTGACAGCGTATGTGTAGAAATCTGAAAAAACAATTGTATGAGAACTATGAATTTAAATAAACATTGCAGCGTTTTTTGTTAAATTAATGAAAAACTACCCCCAAGCCCTACAAGTGCGCTGCAACTTTTCGCAAGGAGCATTTATTTATTTTCCCTGATGTTCATGGGCAAAGTATTTATAAACGTTAAGGACAAAGGGTATAGCAGGATAAGCATGACTAGTTGGCCCCCAAATGGCAACCTATGTCGAAACTTATGGTATATCATCGGCTTGATGTACGAACACGATTTATATAAGTTTCGCCGCCAGACTCCGCTTTGACCTTGAGATATGGACAAAAATGACCGCACGCATGACTATCGTTCAAAGAAGCATATCTTGAAAACTAACTAAGCTAGAGAGGTAAAACCAACGCGAGGCCTCAGGTAACCTTACAGAGTATATTCTGTATTTTTTTTTAGATTTAACGAATAATTACGCATAGTTTTAAAACAATAAAGAAAAAAATTATTAATTTTTTTTTTTGTGTTCCCTCCGACTTACAATCACTAAAATAATATATGTTATAGTCCTTTATGTGCTCTAGTACCCATAAAAATTGCGTTAGAAAAAACTTGGTGCAACACGTCGAAAAAAAATAAAATTCACCGCGCACGACTTAATATAACGATACAAACGTGACATAGGACACTTATAGACATGTTTATGAATTGAAATTATTGATAAAAAAAGAAATAAAAAACCAGAGCCAATGTTTAAAATTAGTTAGTAGTAGTATTAACATTTTTGTTTATTAAATTATAAGGAAAAAAACAATCTTAATCATCATCGCTATTGTAATCAATTACAACTGGAATATTTTGAGTCCCAAATATCTTTGTTAGTACATCAGAGGGTCGCAAGATTCTGGATAAATACCGTTCATTATGATACATAATAAATTACAGCTGCCGCATGAGAACAGCATCCCACTGTGCGGTTGCCGTTAGGACAATCGCAGCAATAACGAGGAATGCTGTAGTGATCAGTATCGTCAGAAATATAATTATAAGATCAAACGAACTTACCCTAAGTGATGTTCGATCTTAATTATATCCAGACCTCGACGAAGTAAATAGTATTATTGTAGTACCTCTGCAAGAGCCTCGACCACACACTGCTAAAACTAAAAATCGATAATCTTACTGGTCCCCCGGGACCCGCTCGCAGCCAGAATCATTCTTTTTAAAGCTAAAATTGTTGTCCTAGGGCATATATAATAATGTATTATATAAAGGGGTTAGGGGGGGAACTATTTACTTCGTCGAGGTCTGGATATAATTAAGATCGAACATCACTTAGGGTAAGTTCGTTTGATCTTATAATTATATTTCAGACCTCGACTCGTAAATAGTATTATTGTAGATGTTTAAAGCAATAACCAACAATTTTTAAGAAAGTAGGATATATTATGTATCTTCTAGAATTAAACAGATGGGAATACAAATATGGAAGTATAAATCATACGAGCTAAATTGTCACTTAGTATATAAAGTAGACAGAAAAGGGACTATTACTAGCTCGTATTTCATTTCTAAACTTAAGTAGCATAATAAACATAAACTAAACTAATGGCTATCCGCCTAAAATAACATGAACAAAGTTATTGTCTAGAATAGGTCTCTGGTAAAACTGAGCGAACACTTTAGATTTATTAGACCAGCCAGCTGATAGTCTAATCGTGTCAATGCTGACGCCTTTTTTAGCAGCCGCCGACGTTGCGGCATGTCTTGTGCTGTGAGCGGAAAAAATATTTGTGTCTATTCCGCTTTAAAATAATCTTAACCCAACGAGCAATGGATTGTGCCGAAGCATTTTTGTGGGGTTTTTTAAAGGTTAATAAGAGTTTATTTGTTTCGGCGTTTCTTAATTGTTCGGATCTGTTCAAATATATATCTATGGTACTGGCTACGCAAAGTTGTTTGTTTTGGTAAAAGTATGGTATTATGATGTTCGGTTGAGTTTTGTTTCGTCCTGACGTCTTCAGTCTCTTCGGTATCTTTATGGACGTTCCTTCGGATGTTCTCTCGATATTGCATATCTCTATATTGGCAATTGAGGTTGACCAGTGGCTAGGAGCAGTAAAATTGTTAATTTAAGAGTTAAGTCTTTTAGACTGATTTTTTCAGTTGCCATTTTTTGAACATAATCTAATACGACAGAGGGATCCCAGGTATTGTCATATTGGGGTTGATCCGGTCTCAGCCCATAAACCCCTTTAAAAAAACGTTTTAATCTAAAGTCATTAAGTAGGTGGTTACCCGCTATTTGACCGATTGCCGATCGATAGCTATTTATCGTACCATATGAGGATCCTTTATTGAAATGAAGCGTTAGAAATTTAATAACTTGCTCTACCGAAACCGAAAAGACGTCAACATTTTGTTCAATACAATATTTCCACCACATTCTCAAACCGCTGTTGTACTGATTTATTGTAGAGGTGGTAACCGATGCCATACATATATCAAGAGATTCTTCCGGGACGTTGCCTCTTCTCAGGGCTTGCCGGATAAGAGCCCTGCAACCAGGGTAAGTTGGTTGCAAAGAGGATGCGGTGATCTATCAGAAAAATAAAGCAAGTTCTTACTACGTCTTAAAAAAAAATAGGTTTCTTGATCAACATTAGATGTAAAACGTGGGTACCATGGCTGAGTGGTCCAGTTAGGAGCTATAACTATGCCCTCTGCTTTATCATCCTCAATTTTTTGCAAAACTTTTAGAAGCAAGGAAAAAGGGGGGAACGCATAAAATTTTCGATTGGTCCAGTTTAGGGTAAAAGCATCCACAGCAAAGCATTCTGGATCCCTCAGCCATGATACGAATAATTCACATTTCTTATTATCACGACTAGCAAATAAATCAATGTTTGGTTTTCCAAACTCATTGATGACTCTAGCAAAAATTTTGTGATTTAACTCAAATTCGTGTTCGTTTTTTAAGGATCGGGACTCCTTATCGGCCTCTGTATTGTCTGATAATTTTATATATGAAGCGAAGACAAAAATGTTTCTGCCCTCGCACCATTGCCACAATTTTCTGGTAACCGCATTTAGTTTGGAAAATTGCGTGCTCCCCATTCGATCTATACAGGCTATGGCAGTAATGTTATCAATTCTGCATAAAATTGAGCAATTAGCGATATTGTTTGCAAAACATTGCAAGCCAAAAAAGGGCTGCCAGGATCTCTAAATAATTTATATGAAAGTTCTTTTCGGACTTTGTCCAAAAACCATGGCTCCTTTCACCATTACAAAATACTCCCCAGCCTGTACGTGACGCACATGAAAAAATTTCCAGTTTAAAACAAAGGGGGGCGTAGAGATGTTTCGCTAGTAATATTACTACTCCACCACAGAAAATCAGTGGACAATTTAGATTGTAGGGCCATTTTTGAATTATAATCGCCTCCCGACCTTAATAACGCTTTATATTTTTCTCTTTCAAATATTTTGGTATAAAGCCATAAGGAATAGCGGGGCAACTAGAAACTAAAGAACCTATAAATTCTGCGAAACACCTTATTTTGCAGGAGGTCCTAAGCTGAAAACCGTTTATTAATTTTAAAATCCGAGACCTTTTTATTTCAGGTAGAGAGATTGTATATTTTGTTGTGGAGTGAGACAACTCTTCTCCAGGTTTATTAAAAAACCTAAATTTTCCAAAAGTGTTTTTGTTCTAACTACATTAGTTTGACAATCAAGAAAACTGTTTCCAACTAGCAGAAAATCATCTAAGTATAAATTTGAGACCAACCCATTAGCTCTTAAAGTAGCCAACACGGGCTTCAATATTTTTGTAAAGATGCGAGGGGCACAACTTAAACCGAAAGGTAGGCAGTTAAATTCGTACAAAATATTTGAAATCTAAACTTTAGATATTTTCTGTGTGATTTATTTACCGACACCAAAAAATACGCATCCTTAAGGTCAATAGTAGCCATAAAGCAGGCTTTTTTAAGCAGTTTACAAACCGTCTTGTGGTCTTCTAATTTAAAATGCTTATTCAATACAAATTTATTCAGAGCTTTTAGGTTGAGAATTAGCCTCTGGGTCCCGTCCTTCTTTGGTGTCAGAAAAATATTAGAAATATACTGGCCCCTGCAGGGGGCAACCCTAGAAATAGCTCCCATAGTTAACAGTTTAGTTAACGATCTTTTAATCTCTATACTTTCTTTATGAGACCACTTAGGTTCTGTGGGGAACGTCTTTTGAAAAGGTTTTGACTGAAAAGGTATTCTAAAATCCTTTATGTAGGACAAAATAATTTTGTCAGAAGTTAATTTTAACCATTCTTTATAAAAATGACTTAATCTGCCGGCTGGTCTACTAACCTCACAGTTTATCTTCTGATGCCCCGCCTGTTCATGGTAGCTATTGGTTTCTTCTGCTGTCGACGATGGTAAAATGACCTGTTGTGTTGACTGTGAAACAAATCCACCAACAACGGTCCGGCATCACTTAAATGCTTTATTGAGTCCCTTTCTCCCCCCCCCCCTTCTTTCTCCAATAAAGATGTTAAAACCACACCAAGTGCTGTGGCTGCTGTCGCTATTTGAGTTTGCAGAAGGGACAGCCGCATGCCCCTTCGCGAAGCTGATTCGTTTATCGCCGCCGCGACGACGGCATTTACTCTTGGGGGTTAAGAGATTGACAATTTTGGGGAATAGAGTACTCGCCAATAATCGTATTGCGTTCATCAGCACTTAGGCCCTGTAATAAAAGGGATTCCCATCTGTCAGCTAGATCTTTATGTAACAGTGGGCCCTGAACTGACGTTTGTGTGACGTTGGACCCCAACAATGCCAGGATTTCTTGATTCAGGGGTTGGCTACACGGCTCGGAGCGAAGAGGAGGAACCACCTGCTCTCTTCTCTCTGTATAGACAAAGAAAAATGGCATTAATCTTATTGTCTTAACCGTTCGCCTTCAAAGACAAGATAACTTGTCCTCTATTTATATTAAATAGGATAACCATCTAGAATGGAAAAGGTAGAAATTTCTACCCTTTGCCTATTAAATTTAATAGACAAGATCTCTGGCAACAAGGTGAAATTCACCCTCTGTCCTTAAAAGAGAACAGGTATTTGAACGTACCAACTGCACTACTACAGCTGGAATCATCGCTGGATGAAATAATTCTTCGCCGCTTGGAGACATGCGGCACAGGGGAACCTCCCCTTGATAGCGATGAATCTGAAGATGACGAGGGAGAACTCCTACGGCGTCGACGACGTGCTCTCCTCTTATTCTTGAGAGCTGCGATCTTTCGCTTTAATTTCGCTATGTCACTATCACTATCACTATCACTATCATCATATTTTGCGTTTTGCCTCCGTTTTTTTTTTTTTTTTTTGGCATTTTCGATAATAAAATTGTCACAGAAAATAATACGTAAAACGTCACTACCGAGACAAGGCGTACAATGCAGTACGGCCGACACACTGCAAAGGAATGATTCTGGCTGCGAGCGGGTCCCGGGGGACCAGTAAGATTATCGATTTTTAGTTTTAGCAGTGTGTGGTCGAGGCTCTTGCAGAGGTACTACAATAATACTATTTACGAGTCGAGGTCTGAAATATAATCAATGAAAATACGATAGACTTTGCTATTTGTATGTCTTGATTTGACTTCTGCTTTGATCATATTAGGTACTGATTTTACATGTTGTGTTGAAAGATTGTTTTTATCGTCCAATAATTCGACCAAATAACCTACAGTCTGTGAAAAGTGATAAGAGACTGTGAATAGAAGCTTGAGCTTGAACGCAGAAAGTCAAGTAGTTCAAATGCATTTGAATGGCAAACATAGCGAAATGCATCATTGAACGGCAACCGCACAGTGGGAGGCTGTTCTCATGCGGCAGCTGTACTTGAATACTTATGAGGTACTAACAAAGATATTTGTGACTCAAAATATTCCAGTTGTAGTTAATTACAATAGCGATGATGATTAAGATTGTTTTTTCCTTATAATTTAATTAATACAAAAATGTTAATAATAATAATAATAATAATAGTAATACTACTAATAATAATAATAATAATAATAATAATAATAATAATAATAATAATAATAATAATAATAATTAATATTAAACATTGGCTCTGGTTTTTTATTTCTTTTTTTACCAATACTTTCAATTCATAAACATGTCTATATGTGTCCTATGTCAAGTTTGTACCGTTATATTATGTAGTGCGCGGTGAATTTTATTTTTTTTCGAAGTGTTGCACCAAGATTTTTCTAACGCAATTTTTATGGGTACTAGAGCACATAAGGGATTACAACATATATTATTTTAGTGATTGTAAGTCGGAGGGAACACGAAAAAAAAATTAATAATTTTTTTCTTTATTTTTTTAAAACTCTTCGTAATTATTCGTTAAATCTAAAAAAAATATAGAATATACTCTGTAAGGTTACCTGAGGCCTCGCGTTGGTTTTACCTCTCTTAGTTAGTTTTCAAGATATGCTTCTTTGAACGATAGTCATGCGTGCGGTCATTTTTGTCCATATCTCAAGGTCAAAGCGGAGTCTGGCGGCGACACTTATATAAATCGTGTTCGTACATCAAGCCGATGATATAACATAAGTTTCGATATAGGTTGCCATTTGGGGGCCAACTCGTCATGCTTATCCTGCTATACCCTTTCTAAACCAGCTTATTTCTATGCAGAAAGCCTCTAGATATCTAAATTTTTCCACCGCCACCGTTAAATTATTATACAGATCACCTCCTTCCCCAGGTAGTATTTTAACAACTTCAACCTCTTCCTCTAAAAATGCTATTTACACGCTTGACTTGTATTTAAAGCTCTTTAAATAGCCAGTTTTAAACATTTTAAATTAGAAAGATCTTCATTTCAAGTGTAGAGGTTTTTTTGGAATTTTTTTAAGTTATTTTTTAATCTCTTTTTAATGCTTTTTTACTTTTAAATGAAAGACAGAGTACTTGTTATAGTTTCACAAAATTTATTCAGTTGCCTGACACGTGTTTCGACCCTCTCGGGTCATTTTCAAAGACATAAATGTGTTAAAACGGAGCTACAAAATCGTTTAAGTAGGTAGTGGAATTTAAATGGTATCATAAATTATATTATTGACAAAGGACCTTAATGTTTTTAATAGTGGGATTTTACAGAGTTGTTTGGTTAATGTTTATATTCTTAATTATGGTATTTTGGATATTTATCTAATTACAGTTTATTATGGTGTATGCATTTGAAGGTATCTCTATTTGGTTATTGACTATGTTACATTTGTTTGATTTTGCTTTTTTGATAGCTAATGTTTCGAGTAAATTTAATTTTCTGCTTTTGTTTTGGATAAATAGTGGTTTTATTTTGTTTGATATTGTATGGTTATTTAATATGCAATGATCCGAAATTCCTGTTTTATTTTGTTTTTTTAAGATAGTATAAAAAGACATCACTAAAGTTTAAAATGTGCAACCAACACATATGGTTTAATACACAGTGCATCAAAGAACAAGTCATACCCAACTACATGAAGATCAGGTGCAATCATAAATCCACAGAAGCTAGAAGAACCGTACAGAAAGCATACCAGACCTGGATCCAACTAGAAAACCGGAAATGGTACACCAGGAGATTTAACTTAGGTGAGCATTTGAAGGTTATACATACAGAACTTACAAGGCGATTTGACAATATTACATTTGATTCAATCACAAACCATATCATAGAATTAGTCGCTAAACAAATACATCAACACTACCTTAATCAAACTAAAAAACTTAATAAACTAATTCAATCAAAAAATAATATTAATAATTCTAACATGACGATACAACCAAAACAAAATAACACATTCAACTTTTATACCAGAATTAAAAACCTATCAAATACAGAATTCAATCAAAATGAATATAAACTTCTAGAAAAAGGCTTAAAATACTGTCCAAATATTAATAGTACCACTAAGGACTACGAAATGCTTGCAGTAGATACCGAATTAGCCCTGACCAAGGTAAATAGCATCACAGAACACGATTCCAACATTTTAACAGGAATTATTCATAAACAAATAAAAACCTCCCACAACAGTTATAATAACAACCTAAATAACCGTAATAATTGCCAAAAAATAATCAAATCTATTAAAAATAAATGTGCAGACAATAATCTCATAATATGTAAAGCAGATAAAGGCAATACCATAACCATTCTAAATAAAACAGATTACATTGAGAAAGTCGACGAGTTTATAACAGAAAACAACTTCATAGGACTGAAAAAAGACCCCACAAATACATTTCAAAACCAACTCATTAATGAAATTAAAACTGTCAACACTATATTACCCAACAATGGAATATACAAACTTAAAACCATGAATCCAACAGCCCCAGTACTCTACGGGCAACCTAAAATCCATAAAACTAACATACCTATACGACCAGTAGTATCATATATCAACGCCCCTACCTACAAACTCTGCCAATATCTTAGCGATTACTTACCTAAAATAATACATTGCTCTTCTAAATATGCAGTTAAAAACACATACGAGTTCATAGATAAAACTAAAAATCTAAAAATACCAACAAACGCCACAATAGCGTCATTCGATGTAAAAAGTCTCTTCACGTCAATACCTATAACCGAATTAAAAAATATTATATTAAAAAAACTAGATAACAGTAAAACATCCACGAATATACAAGAAATAATTGCTCTAATTAACTTATGCATCGACCAGTCTTATTTTAGATTTAATAACAAATTTTATTTACAAAAAAATGGTCTACCTATGGGATCCCCTTTATCACCGCTCCTAACTGAAATATACATGGCACATTTCGAAGAAACCATATTCAATAATAATTCGACACTTATAAAAAATATACATTTTTGGTGTAGATATGTCGATGACGTGTTCTGCATCTGGACAGGCACAGAACGACAACTACACCAATTCCTTAATTTTCTTAATGAAATCAACCATAAAATTACAATTTACAATAGAAAAAGAAATAAACAACTCCATCAATTTTCTAGACCTCACAATTAAAAAACATAATGACCATTTATCATACCAAATCTACCGCAAACCAACTACAACCGACACAGCCATACCAGCAGATTCTAACCAACCCCAACAAACAAAATTAGCAGCTTTCAATAGTATGATACATAGACTAGTTAATATCCCCCTGTCCAAACTAGAGTACGAAAAAGAACTTAATATAATTAAAACTATAGCGATAAACAATGGATACCCTACAAACATCATAAATAATATCTTAAAGAAAAAAGAGAGACAAAAAACACAAAAATTACTTTATAAGGGGCTACCCAACCAAACAATACCTAATAAATACTGCGCAATCCAATATACTGGAACCGCAAGCCAGAAAATATCCAAAAATCTCAAAAAACTTAACTTAACCCCAATACAAGTTAACAAAAATAACTTAGGTAGACAAATATTAAACGCAAAAATAGAATCAAAAGACAAACTTTCCGCAAGTGGAGTCTACCAAATCAATTGTGATAATTGTGATGCTATTTATTTTGGCCAGACAGGTAGAAACTTCAAAACCCGACTCAAAGAACATTCTACGTCTATCTTAAAAAAACAAAATAAAACAGGAATTTCGGATCATTGCATATTAAATAACCATACAATATCAAACAAAATAAAACCACTATTTATCCAAAACAAAAGCAGAAAATTAAATTTACTCCAAACATTAGCTATCAAAAAAGCAAAATCAAACAAATGTAACATAGTCAATAACCAAATAGAGATACCTTCAAATGCATACACCATAATAAACAGTGTAATTAGATAAATATCCAAAATACCATAATTAAGAATATAAACATTAACCAAACAACTCTGTAAAATCCCACTATTAAAACCATTAAGGTCCATTGTCAATAATATAATTTATGATACCATTTAAATTCCACTACCTACTTAAACGATTTTGTAGCTCCGTTTTAACACATTTATGTCTTTGAAAATGACCCGAGAGGGTCGAAACACGTGTCAGGCAACTGAATAAATTTTGTGAAACTATAACAAGTACTCTGTCTTTCATTTAAAAGTAAAAATGTTAATCCAGTTTCACCAAGAATGTAGCAGTACACACATCATCTTTTTAATGCGCCAACATTTATCACAAATGATTTTCTCTAGACAAATCAATGACACGAATGTTTTTATATTTCAGCCAGTCACTGTATTAGACAGAAAGTAACTAATATAAAAGTAAGTTGTCATGTTGATATCAAATATACCAAATAAATCCTTACTACTTGACCTGGTTCTGCTAGGAATGCAGTAATCACACAACGGACCACTCCATAAAAATTATTGATTTTTTGCTCGAATTATGTAATTTGACGCGTATATTACGACGCTGAATGTGCTGAATAGAGTCAAAAATAATAGAACAAGACGCGTCATCTTTGAGCGTGCCGGGGGTGCTTTACATGGGGGAGACTGTCTATGATTATATTCGTGATTAACATAACCTATAAAAAATATTGTAATTTAAAATGAAATTTTTAAAAATTATAAGCTTGTCAACTAAACTACTTAGTAATTTACGTCTCAAAACATATAATTCCTATATCATTAATTAATTTTGGGGTAATGTTTGTCTAGATAATTGTTAAACAAATAAAATATGTTTACCTACTTACTTTTCAATAGAAAGACACACTTTATAGATACACAACAATATACTACCAAAATATCTAATAAGCACAAAATCAAAATAATGGCAAAATGCTTTCTGAAAACACGGAAAACGCAGAAAAATATTCCTAAAAATAAACTTTGATTTCACACGTCATAAATGAAAATCAAACGGGCGGGGACGGCTCTGTAAATAGTGTAAATAGCCAACTAACCTTTTTAATATAATCAAAGGAACCAACGCGGAATAGACAGACGGGTCGAAGACTGTGGAAAAGAGTATTTCCGGCTGCAAGGATTAGACGCGAAATATGTGTCTTCGTCGCGCACATGTAAATGTATGGCCATTTCTCATCAATTCAGCGACTTTTTGTCAAATAACAATAAAAACGAAATTAAGCTGTTTCTAAGGCAACAAACCCTCAGGCAAAATGTTCGTCTAGGTCATATACCCTTATTATTACTACAAAATCTCCCGTTAAGCGATGGCACATGCTTTTTTAGACACCCTGTATATGTTTTAATTATTGCCATAATCTGAGACAGCCCACGTATATTTCAAGCTTAAGTACTAACGTACCGTGGGCGTCTGAAGAGAAGGGAAATGTAATTTATTCACACATTTACAGGATTGGAAGTTGGGAGGGGAAGGAAAAACACCTGCAGGCAATTTGTTCCATAATCTTGAAACCCTAGGTATGAATGAGCGAGAGAAGTGAAATGTTTCAAACTTTTGTAGCTGGACAGTAAAGGAAATGTATACGTAACACACCTATTGTTATTCTGTTAGGAACAGTCAAGAGGGAATTATAGCAGCTTCTTCAGAACAAAATCGGTAAAAATATCGGTAAAAAAGGGACAAGTCCCCAACAGGGCGGCAATAAGCGAGAGAAGGGAGTATTCTGGTGAGGACCGGGTCATTGATGAGAGGCTCTCTTTTGGATTGAATTAAAGATGTTAAGTGTCGAAGGTGGTGCCGCTCCCCAGATATGGAGACAGTACTCCAGGTTAGGTATTATTTGAGAAACATAGAGGGTCTGTATGTTGGAAGGGAATAAGTATTTTCTGGCTAGAAAGATAAAACCAAGCTTTTCAGCTGCTGCTAAGGCTATTGACGTAATGTTTTTGTGCCAGATGATATGATGTTCGAGAGCGATACCAACAAAATCACACCTGTGCGACAGTTTTTCTATTCTACTTAGGATTGGCCACTTAAAAATCTTATCTTAAATTAAGAAAAAGTGCTTTATGTGTAAATGTATTTAAATTCTCAACCTACAATAAACTAGACACTTTTCATCTAGTCTTCGTGAAGTAACTTTCAAAAACTAGAAAATGGCAAGTCTTTTACTTTACGGTGCAGTCGTTCTGTTGATAGCTGTCTATTATTTCTTGCACAGTTTAGACAAGAAATTCAACTATTTTAAAGAAAGAGGCATCCCACAGCTGGAAACCGAATTTTTCTATGGAAATTCAAGGGAACTGGTTGAGCAAAAGACATCACAAGGAGAGTTATTTCGCGACTTCTATTTTAAATTTAAGAAAATGGGAGTTAAACATGGAGGTAAGTGTTTATAGTGTTGATTTTTTTCATCTGAGACAGCCCACGTAGACCCATAGGCTCCGAGTTTCCAAAAATTTAGGAGGGCCCACGTGTCCGCCGAATAGAAATGATGTTTTACCGGGCGCGGATTAAGGGGGGAGCAGGTGGCGCCCCCTAAAGCCTTGTACAAAAAGGATTTCAATAGCGAATTTCATAAAAATTAATATTATAATATCAACATTAACCATTCCTACATATTTTACAGAATTATAAACAAAAACAAACATTTGCCGTTTATATAAGGTCATTGAAATGAATTATACCACAAAAATATGAATAAATAGATCAATACTTATATGTAATATAAAAACTGCAAGCCTTTGTTGGTATTTTTGATTTATATGCTCTTAGATTGTTTCTGAAAACATTCCTTACACATCGTGATATCTCACTGCGATCTTATCAAAATTGGCGCCGGATCTTTTTGGGATCTAAAGGAAACAAAATAAATAACCAAATAGTTTATCTTTCAAAAAACAAGTCTTTTAAAAGTAAATTTTTTCAAAAACTAGCTTTTTCAAAAACGGAGTAACGGAATTTTTCAAAAATATTGTCTCGAAAGCACATATTTCAAAAGTATATTTTTTCAAAAATATCCTGACAGCTTTCTCAAAAATGCTTTTCTGAAAACGGATTAACCATGTACTTTTTTATAATGTAGAACATTTTAAGAAGATATACTTTTTTCGTTAAGTCGATAATAAAAAATTTGTTTTATTTTTGGGACCTCCTGTATGTTCCTAACCTAATTGACTAAAAAACTAAAAAACACGCTTTTATAGGTAGCGCACTAAAAAGTTAAAAATAATTATTTTACCTACATTACATTTTGTTTATTATGCCTAGACCGCTATAATAAGTGCGCCCCACGCTTTTCAATTGGAAAATGGAAAAAAAATTAAGGGCATCGTCTATGGTGTCGAAAGCTTTTTGAAGCACGAATTCAACAATATACAGGGTGTCTAAAATAGGTGGTACCACTATTTCTATCTCCGAAACGGTAAAAATTACGAGGTTGGTTAAATTAGAGAAAAGGCGTCATTTTCAGTCGCTATTCATATTCCGTCTACGGAGTTGCTAAGTTCTCTATTGTTTCTTATCTACAGGGGATTTTCTTAAAATAGTTAATAATTTAATTGTCGATATCTCGAAAATTATTATAGTTAAAAAAATTGTTTTAACAAAAATCACACGATTCTTGACCTCTAAAGTAACGTTATTGTTTTGTTTATACGTTTTGTTTTCATTGAGTTGCTCATACTAACTTGTTTTTTTCAAATACGGACCTGGACTTTTTGCTGCATTTTTTTGAAAGAATACTTCATACCCTTTACATCTGTGTATAACTTGAATATGTTTTCCGGCGTTTTGATCAAGAATAGCAACATCATCAGGATTTTCTCTCAATACAGACCTGGGATCTTCCATGTTAAGGCACAACTCACAACCTATCGCTATGGTTTGTGGTTTTTCTGGTTGTGAAATGGCGCATTAACTTGAAAAATGCCAGGTCCGTACTGGTCGAATATCCTGATGATGATACCATTCTTCGCCAAAACGTCAAGAAACATAATCAAGTGATACACAGATGTAAAGGGTATGAAGTATTCTTTCAAAAAACGCAACAAAAAGTCTAGGTCCTTATTTGAAAAAAAACAACTTACTATCAGTAACTCAATAAAAATAAATGGTATAAACAAAACAATAACATTTCTTTAGAGAAGGTAAAAATCGTGTGATTTTTGTTAAGAAATTTTTTTTCTAACTATAATAGTCTTCGAAATATTTAAGAATTAAATTTTTGACGTTTTTTAACAAATCCCCTGTAGATAAGAAACTATAGAGAATTTGGCAACTCCGTAAACGAAATATGAGTAGATACTAAGAATGGCACATTTTCTACCATTTAACCGACCTCGCATCTTTTACCATTTCGGAGATGGCAATAGTGGTATTACCTATTTTAGACACCCTGTATATGATGCATTTTTTTCATGAATTTTTTAAAACATTTTTCGGGAAAAACGCTTAAAAATTACTGTCCCCCACCATCATCACCAAAAGGACCGCTCAGAAAAATCTGAAAAAAATCATGAATATTGAAAGTTAGGTGTAGATTGAGCGAAAATTATCAGGATCAATTACTATAAACAATTTAATTGTTTCTTTCCTTATTACTGCTGAACCAATGGTTTTAGAGAAAGAGTTTTTCGAAGGAACTTTTTTCCTTGCACGTTTTTAAAAATGTTTAATTAGGCTCAGTCGAAACGCTCCTCATTCAGCTCCGCGCATACGCGATGTGATACGGCGTTGATGCCATCGGCGGCGAGTAGCGCGGCATATGGGCGGCGATCTGGCGGCCCAGATTTGCTCAGATTAAGTGGCACCCTCTACTTATGAATTTGCAAAAAAGTTGTGTCACAAATTTATAGTACTAAACTTAGTTGTCTAATTCTTACACTATCAATTGAAACCCTTGACTGTCAAACTAAACTATCTAGTAAATTTGGGAATAAAATGTATTTTTTAATAAAAAATATTTTATTATTTATCTTAATAACCACTTTAAAAAATTGTAGATATCGACAGTGGAAAGGTAAAAGGTCTAAAGCGCTACGTGTGTGAACTTGAGTGTTCTGGTTTTTCCATTAAAATAAATGAGCCAGAAAGAGAAAACAAAATAATGTCAATAAGTTTTAAGAAATCTACATGATCTATTTGTTACGATGTTAAAGGTGCACGCCAAGGACGGTCGTCATTTACTTCAAGAGTTTTTCAATTGCTCGAGTTACAATATAATAGATAATAAAAAAAATGTATTATATGCTAATGACATAAAGTGATTTTTTTTAGTCTGGATCAAAGTCCACAATTACGGTATCATAATTGCTTTTTTGAAGTGCTTTCAAATGAATGATTCAAAACTTAGTAGTATAGTATGCAACGATTATGCAATGATGGCTATTAATACACGAGAAAAAAATAACGACACAAGCCTTGGCGAGTGTCGTTACTAATGCAAGTGTATTAATGGCCATTACAAGTTACCCAATTTTTTTTACGACCGTTCTCTACATAAATTAAATGTGTAATTAATATTATCGCCTGGAAAAATACCGAGCAAGCCAGAAATGTTCAACAGACGACGGTGTTAAAGCTAGGATGCCCTATTTTGAAGAGCTTGACAGGTCTGAACTTTATCAAGGCACAGAGGCTCGCTGGTCTAAATCTATCGAGGTGGCAGGAGATTATGTTGAAAAATAAGACGTAATTTCTAACTGCAAAGTTCAATTTTTATTTTCATTCCACGGGGTTATCAGCCCATCATTTCAGTCTAGTTTAGAGGCATTTTGAAGACAAATTTTACGGCCGATTCACTATTGTAAATACTGGTGCAATTTGACAATCAAGGGTGTATGTTGACCAGTGTAAGAAAAGGACAAATACATTTTATACCATTGATTGATTTCGGAATTTTTTTTCGCCAATTTATAGAGAAGATTGCAATTTAAGTATGTATTTTAAACAATATTAGTGCTAAATTCATTTTCGCAAGAAGTTCCAAGATAAAAATCATTTGGAAAGAACTCATAGTCATAACTTTTTATTAACGACTTAATGCCCGAACGTAAACTTGTAAAAACCTAACTGATCATCTAGATCTAGGTATATATTAAACCTTTTTAGTGAATATGCCACATAAATCCTGAACGATACGCATATTTTGCATTTATTAACGAACTTACTGTTTTAGGTATTTATTATATCATATGGGGATTATGGATGCCAGTAGATCCCCAGCTTATCAAAGATATAATGACGAAGAGTTTTGGACATTTCACGGCACACATGGAGAAACCCAAAGGACTATTTTTCAACAATCTTTTCGGGATGATCGGTGACGAATGGAGAGATATGAGGAAAAAACTTACACCAAGTTTTTCATCTGGTAAGTAACATGTTTCCAGTAAAGTACATGCAGCAGCCTGGTGAAGCTTTATATAACTCATTTTAAAAATCGGTTTCATCCCTGTTGTATTGCTAAAGAGAAATATTTAAAAGAATCGTTTGTCAGTAGGTGTGGCCATATAAATCTTAAATCAGTATAAATAAATGCCGGGTATTTCTAAATCCCTCGATGATATTGCAAAGCAAGTAAAACGTTTAAAAAAGTTCCTATAAACATATGCCAAAATACAGAGTGTTAAAGTTTTATTTTTTTATGCTTTTCTTTCCAACTTATCTTTTTTGAATGATAGTTGGGCCAGGAGTCAAATCCTGAAATATTGACCTGGTGTTTAGAAATATCCTATATATGAAAATATCCCTGAAATTCTACCCACTGCCAATCACACATATAGGTTTCGATTTTTGCTAAAGTCACTATCTAAACTAACTAAAAGTGTATTCGTAACGACGTATAATTAATTGTTTTTTTAGGGAAAATGAAAATGATGTGTAACATCATACTAGAGAAAACCGATAGACTGTCTGACCTAATGAGCGACATGTACAATAGAGGAGGGCCAATCGAATTTAAATTGCTCTTTGCCAGGTATACCACAGATATCATAGGTAAGTACTTTAATACTTTAAGTCTCTTTGTTCTGTAGCACCATAATATAACACCATTTTTAGTGTTTCCGTCCGTCTGTCACAGGCGATTTTCTCTGAAACTATTTGACGTAACAATTTGAAATTTAGCACACAAATAGAGTGTGGTGGCCCAATTATAGACGTGAAGTATAAAAAGCAAAATTAAGTAAATAAAGTAAAATTTTGATTCTAGCGGTTATTTCGGGGGGTAAATTGGGAAATGAAAAAAAAATTCATTGTAATCGTGTAGGATATCAAATGAAAGCTTATTGAAGCACGAATTCAACAATATATTATTATATGATGTATTTTTTATGCATCTTTTTAAACATTGTTTGGGGAAAAAACGCTTAAAAATTGTTGTACTCCACCCTTATTACCAAAAGGATCACTCGGAAAAATCTGAAAAAAATCATTCACATTGGGAATTAGGTGTACATTGAACCACAATTATCAGGATTGAAAAGTTCTAGGGTGATCAATTGTTATAAATAATTTAATTGTTTATTCCCTTATAACTGCTGAACCATTGGTTGTAGAGAAAAAGTTTTTTAACACAAAATATTTGTCACGATATAAGGAACAACTTTTGTCCTTACACGTTTTCCAATGCTCCGCACATACATGATGTGATATGGCGTGGGTGCCGTAGGCAACGGGGAGCGCGGCAGATGGACGAAGATCGGGCGATCGAGATTTGCTCAGGTTAAGTGGGGGGGGGGCTGATGGAACGGAACGCTAATTGTGCAAGATAGCTTGCACCTGACCGAATTTTTGAATTTCTAGACTTAGATCATGTAACACCCAAAACCTAGGTATAGGTAATTCCTCTACATTCATTTGATATAAAGCTTCGTGGCGCCGTCCAATGGCATGGCTATTCTCGCAACTTCCTAATATTAACAGGGAATTAGTTTAACTAAAATTTGAACTTTCCCTCACTTATACTAAACTTCAATTGAGAAAATATATCTAAAAGTAAGCTTTTCCTTTTTTGATTTACCGTTAAGCTTGTTTTCAATATTTTTGCGGGTACAGATAAAAGGTGTTATGAAAATGGTGTAATATATTGTAGTATACAGACATTCACCGTACTTTCCCCCTCAAATCGAACATTTGTTTTTATTTTAAAAAATACCCTAAACAACCAGTTTATGGTACTTTAGTAGCAGTTTTAGTGAAAACCGAAAAAATTCCAAATCATTTATAATTCCAAAAGCTTATTTTACAAAAAATGTGTCTTTTAATTTAATAGCAATTTCATTTCTTAATATGGGATGAATAGATGATTCCCAATCTAAGAATACATTTTTTTATGTTTGTGTGTGCTCTATTATCGTATTATTTATAGAAAGCTTATTGTTCCAGCTAGTTGCGGTTTTGGCATAGAGTGTAGCGCCTTAGAAGATACAAACGCAGAGTTCTTTCAACACGTAGAGGAAGCGTTCAAGCGTTCAGACATCAAAGCACCATCACTACTCAAAATGCTCCTGATCTACTTGGGTGTTGTAAAACCTATATTACCTGATTTTGAAACTGTCGAAAATTATTTCAGGTACGACAGTTATTTACAAAAATATCTCTATTTTAAAATGGCAAAATCCATACCAAACGAATATCAATTAAGCATTTCTTGTTAGAAAAAAAAACTATATAAACAAAAATTTAAAAATGTATAATCTTGTTTTAGGACGGTTGTGAGAGAAACACTTAAATATAGAGAAACAAATAGAGTCGTTAGAAAGGATTTCTTACACTTAATGATTCAGCTAAAAAATAAGGGCGCCATTACTGAACTGACAAATACAGATGAAGATGTTTATGAAAAAACGGTGAAAAAAGGTAAGAATTTAGTATTAGGTTTCTTCCGAGTTTATTTTATTAATAACCAGATTATTTAATATATTAGCACTCGGTTTCTCAAAGCATATACACCCTAACCCAAATGTAGCAATGATTCGAGTACAAAATAAAGATAAACAATAAGACCAAGGTAGTGAACTGAAGAAAAACCGGAAATAAAAGAAAAATGATCTTCACTTGAAGGAAACCGACTAGAAAGAAATAATAATCCCGCTACCTAGGCAGCATCATAGCAAAATACAATAGCAGTAAGCGTGATGTAGAGCAGAATTGTGCAAGCAAAGACAGCTTTTGAAGCGTAAAGTTTGGAGACCAGGGAAACAAAAAAAAGGCACAGAGAAGTGCTGTCACAGACGAATAATAAAGGTAAGTTGGGTAGGCAAGGTCACATATTAATACGGAGTTTGCTGGTTTCAATCATGGAAAGAAAGACCAATTAGAGAACGTTAATAGAAAGGAAGACACTAGATGATCGGGCAATTCTGAGACATTACCGTCTAATACAACTTATTGTGGGAGAATGGCTAAGAGTAGCCCAGGCAGAGGTCGGCCTAGGCGAAGTTATTTAGATCAAATATAAAAGGACACAGGTAAGGCTAGCTATAGGGAAACGAATGATTTAGCCAAAGATGAAGACTTGCGTAGAACCAATCCCTGGATTGAAGACTCCAAGAAGATGAATAAATATAATTGACCTTAAGAGTCACATTTGGCAATGACTTTAATATGTGTGCCTAATACGAGTGTTCAATTGGCCAAATCTTGACTAAACTGGTTTGAGAAACCGAACGTTGGTATAGTATTTCTAAGAGCTTGACAATTACAGAAACGATTTCGCAACTCTTCGGTTGCTCCTATAATTGTAGGTTTTTACTAAATATTTTGTAACCAAGCATAAAACTATTTCGTAATTTCCTCTTTTTTCAGAGGTTATATCTTTGGAAGACTTGACCGGTCAGTGCATGATGTTCTTCTCTGCCGGCTTCGAATCGTCGTCAACCACCATGTCATACGCCATAATGGAACTAGCGCAAAACCAAGACGTGCAGGAAAAACTAAGAGAAGAGGTGCGAGAAGTCCTCAAGAAACATGATGGAAAGTTATCATATGATGCTCTTCAGGAGATGACGTATTGTGAGAGTGTCATTTACGGTAAGAAGTGTTTAAAACTGTGTAGTCAATTAGGTGTGTAGAAAAACAGATCATTCATTGTAAGACAGCTGCTTGTACAACAGGAGTCACAGTAAGCCTTATTAGTTGCGGTGCAGAGGATGTACAAACATCAACCTGATGTACCTTTAAATCATTTAACGAATCAAAAAAATGTCTTTATCTTTTCAGAAACTCTTCGCAAGTACCCCCCTGTTCCGAACCTAATACGATTATGCACCAAAGACTACAAAATACCAGGTACCAATTCGGTAATAGAGAAAGGTACTTCGGTTATCATACCTAACTGGGCACTACAGATGGACCCAGACCATTTTCCAGAGCCGCAAAAATTTATTCCAGACAGATTTGGTGCCGAGAACAAGCACAATATTAAGGAATTTACTTTCTTAGCTTTTGGAGAAGGACCAAGAATGTGTTTGGGTAAGTTTTTGCTTGTATGTAGGTATATTATATTCGTCAGACTTCAGCGTATTGGGTTTGATGGCACTTGACCGATTTCTTTAAATCCGTCTTTTCCAAATTTATATGGGATCAACTACTTAATCGCTTCCACAATGCCTGAGCTTCTTATCCGGTCAAACCCTTGCCCCTAAATTAATAACTAAGGCTGCCCAATTGGGTTTATCACCAGAGCCGACGATGCCGTACGTAGGGTTACCATCTGACCGGATAAATCCGGTCTGAACCGGATTTTAAAGGCGTTGACTGGAGTCCGCCCCGATTTCATTAAGGATCTCATTTTCTACACCATCAGACAACTATTCAATTTCCGGCAAAAAAAGACTTTTTAAAAGCTGTTTTAAGTGGATAAAAATTAAAATAATTTAAGGGATTATAAAAGAAACTTATAAAACTAATAAAATGGCAATCAAAAATTTTAGTTTTATTTTTTGTACCAAAAACCGGACTATTTTATAAAATCCGGATTTTTCTCCGGTCACGACCGGATTTACGAATTTAGCACCTGGTAACCCTAGCCGTACGTGCGTATAAGTTATTTGACAAGAAGAATTTAATCCACGGGAGTTGCTGTGATTGTGTGACACCGCGTCAAGCCTCACCAACCACTCTCAGAGAGGAACTATTCGTTTTGCGGTCTGCGGACCTCGCGGTCGCCTCGCTTTTCGGTTCGGAAGCTTTCCCCCGCCGAAACACCAAAAGTGGCTAGCCTTATTAATAACTCACATTTACGTACTTATATTTACATGTATTAAACTTCATCTGATTTTTTTAGGTTTAAAGTTGGGTGTCATGCAGTCGAAAGCCGGTCTTGCCACACTAGTCAACAAATATAACTTTACTCTCAACAAGAAGACTCCATATCCGCCAGTGTTCAAAAAGAAACCCTTCGTTCTGGGAGTGGAAGGAGGAATATGGATAGACGCAGTTAAAGTTAATTGATTTTTGAGACAATGTTAGTTTAAATGGATTTTCAAACAGTATATTTTTACATATAGGTATATATTGTAAATATAAAAATGAGGTAATCTAATAATTATAATGGTCTGCTTCAACCAAAGATAAAGGCAATCTTACTTCAACGTTGGATCTTTTAGAGCTAAATTTGATCTGCTAAGAATCTAAGTGACTACACTGATTTACAGCCATTTTTTAAAGAAGAAATATGTTTAAATATTGTAACCAATATGGCTAGATAAGTAGTCTCTTTTAGGGTTAGAGTTTATGTCCTAAATTAAGTTCCTAAATTTAAGTATGCAGGGTGTTACATTTAAAAACTAACACGCCAGATGAGATTTGCACAAAGTTATTTTATAAAAAAAATTGGGTATATGAGCAGCTAAGTTGGAAGTTTTCACTGCTGGGGAGAACGTGAAATTAAAACAGGTTTGCCATAGTCGAAGTCCAAAGATCTTTGTTGGGATGTAAATATTGTTCACTAAAAAAGATAAACGAACTCTGGCGATGACAGGAGGGGGGGCATCCCCCTGTTATTATATTGAAGGTATGAACCTCCCTTCCTCTGATCCACGCTTCCAATGTTCCTGTAAAATAGTGATTTGAATAGATAATAAGTACATATTATACAAGATGTGTTATTTTTAAGTTTTGTAATCGTATTTGTCCTTGAATATAGGTATACTATATCCGATTTTGTATTGTTTGTCAACCAAAAACATTCTTCTTTTTTTTAATAAGGAATTTTTAAAAGTTAAACCATAAACCCTATGATTCGGCCAAAAGTTTAGAGATTGAGTACTGTTTAGATCTTCTAGTCTAGTGGATCAGTAAGAGTCTGAAAACTTTTAGCCTTCTCACTGTTAAGGCCAGGGTGCCCAGGAATGGATTTCCCTTTTCAAACTCGAATAACTTGGGAACCGTGTAACAAAGCGGGGTCGGGTTGGCGGCGTTCGATGGTGGATCGATGCGGATTATTCAGTAAAAATGGAGCGTAATAAAAAAAATTCCGATTTGTTGCACACTTAATGGACCACACTGTATATTTACTAATGTAAAATCCATAAAGCATAGCACAAAAATATATATTCAGTACGTACGTCAAAATGTCAAGAAATTGGTATTTTATCATCCCGGTTCATTGCAGTGCACCATTTCTTTCTTAACTTCTCATCTTTTGGCACAGGAAAAAAATCTTTATAGGGACTAGTTACACTGGTATTGGTGCATTTTGGAACAATACAGTACTTACACGAACCTGTTATCTTAGGCATAACGTCCTTTTTCAACCGATTAAAATGTTAAACAAGCAAAAACTACAACGACGTAACGCAGTGTCCTGTCCGGTAAGAATAACACTAAACATTAAACGGGCGCCCCTGTTCCGCTGTTGACGGAGTTGTGTATTCTGACGTCATCGAGCCTCAGCCAACTTGAGCGTAGCCTCTCAAACTTTGAAGGACGATAACATTTTTATTTCTGCAGATAATTAAAAAAAAATTCGGATGTTTTTACATATTTAGGACTATTTATTAAGAGAAAATGAGAAAAATGGAATCTTCCTAATAGTCTCTCTTATATAGTAGTACGTGCAGTTCACTTTTGAGCTGAATTTTGTTTAAAAAAGATAATTGTAATATGTCTTACACCGAAATGCTTCGGGGAACTCATGTTTATATAAGCAGAAAACTTATTATTATTATTATTATTATTATTATTTCAAACAGTGAGCGGATAAACCGATGAAGCTGTTTATATTACAGTCTTTTAAGCAGTTGGTTATAGATACTGAGTAACACTATCCATATATATATGGCCCAATCATTTAGCTGCTGTAATGAACCATTGTGCTATTCCATCTCTGTAGGTTACTATCTACTCTGTTTTTAAAGGAATTTACTGATGGAGCGGAGACTGTTTCCTTAGACAGTCCATTCCACATGTATACTATCCTATTGGTCAAGAAGTTTTTACGTGGCAGCTTGCTACATCGTTCTTTTCCGATCTTCTTACTGTGACCCCTTAGGTTGACATTTTCATTAACTTTGAAGACGTTCGTATCCACCGAGTAATAATTGGTAAGGATTTTGTAAGTTTGTATAAGGTCACCACGTTGTCTTTTCTCTCTCAATGATGTCAGATTAAGTCGCTTGAGACGTTCTTCGTACGGTAGTCCCCTCAGTTCTAATGGGATCCTTGTGACTCTCCTTTGAACTCTTTCCAGTGCTTCAATGTCCTTTGCATAGTATGGACTCCAGACAGATTGGGCAAATTCCAATATTGGCCTGATATATGTTTTGTATATTTGTAATATCAGTTGACTGGATTTGTTTTGGAATGTCTTGTTTATAAGATATATCATTTTATTTGCTCTTTTGATAATGGCAGATATATGGCATTCCCATTTTAGATCTTCTGAAACAGGTCCTTATGCTGGTTAACGGTTACTAATAGTGATCCATGCAAATAAACTGGGTGTCTTGGATTACTCTGCCCGATGTGTAATACTGTACATTTTTTGGTGTTAAGTGACATTTTCCATGTTTCCGTCCATTTTTCTATTGTAGCTAAATCATTTTCAAATTTGGCATTTTGATTTAAAGGATCATAGAAAATTTTTGTATCATCTGCGAAAAAGCTAATGTTTGATTCAAATGCTCTGGCCATATCAGATACATATACAAGGAAAAGCAAGGGCCCCAAGACAGAGCCCTGAGGTACACCACTCAACACTGTATGCTCTGTTGAAAGCTGTCCATTCACTCTAACTTGATAGGTTCTGTTCGTTAAGAAGTTTTCAATCCATCGTAACAGACTACCTCTCACTCCGTAGTGCTCCAATTTTAACAAAAGTAGATGTATTGGTACCTTGTCAAATGCTTTCTCGAAATCCAAATAGAGAATTGTTGTTGGTTTGTTGTTATCATGATCTTGTGTCCACTTGTTGAAGCAATGAAGCAGATTGGTTTCAACGGATCTTTTGGGTAAGAAGCCATGTTGTTCACTTGGTATTATGTTATTTTTAAGTAGAAATTCAGTTAACTGTTGTGATATTATTTTCTCCATACATTTGCAAAGCATGCTAGTCAAACTTATTGGACGATAGTTTTCTGGCAGCATTTTGTCCCCCTTCTTAAATATTGGTGTTACAAAAGCCCGCTTCCAGTCAGTTGGAATTGTTACATCTCTTAATGATGTATTCATGGCGACAGATAATGGTTCAAGCAAAGGCTCAGCACATTTTTTTAAGAAAATAGGTGGGATGTCATCTGGCCCCGGGCTGGAGTCTGTTTTTAATGATATAATTGCTCCTTGGATTTTCTCTGGCGTAAACAGTACAGATGACAGTGTGTTGTTGCATCGATTGATTTGTGGTAAATTTGGAGGTGCACTGTTATTGTTCCGGGTGAACACTCCACTGAAATAAATTGCAAATCTCTCAGCCATGGCATGTGAATCAGTTATTATTTCTCCTTTATCACCTTTGAGTGTTATTTTAGTAACATTTGATTGTAAAGATCTTTTGACATAAGAATAGAATTTTTTATCACTTCTCAGTGCTAGTTCCTCTTCATATTGCCATCTTGCGTCCAAAATCTGCTGTTTTAGTCTGCTGTTGTGTGTGTGATAAATTTGGTAGTTGTAATCAGTTTTGTTATTTTTGTACCGATCCCATAGCTTCCTCTTTTTATTTATGCTTTTAAAGATTTCCTTATTTAGCCAGGGCTTTTGACTGTTGACTCTTTTTCTGGTTATTGGTATGTGTCTTGAAATTGCCTCATTAATTGCAGATGAACACAGAGCAAGATCTATTGCTGTATTGCTTAATTTATTATGAATGTACTGATTGATAGCTGTGTAATCCGCTGACCAAAAGTTTCTTTTTGTGATTACTCGTGTTGATTTATTATTTAGCTTAATTTGTGAGCTGGCATATAACACAATGTGGTCACTAAGACCCAAAGGCGGATCCTGTGATATTTTACTAATAAGCTTCTTGTCACTGACCAATAACAGGTCCAATAGAGAATTCTGGTTGTTTCTGTACCTAGTCGGAAAGGTCACGAGTTGAACTAAATTGGTGTGCTTGTAGAATTCCAGGAAATCTGAAGCAGCAGGTGATTGTCTCAGCAAAGTGAGGTTCTTCCAGTTTATTTCTCCTAGGTTGAAGTCTCCAAAGATTAAAGTTGGGTAGGGTAGTGATGCGACAGTATTTAAAGCATCAATGAGGGCTACATTGTCTTCAGCTTGAGCATAGTCTGGTCTATAGACACATGCCAGCATAAATTTAAAGTCAGCTATTGTGACTTCCAGCCAGCATGAGTCGATTGTATTCATATGGAAATAGGTATGTTTAGCATAGATTGTGTGACCTTTTAGTTCATTTTGGTGATATATACAAATAAATTAGAAGCGACTAAATACCCAGAGAAGTTAAATCTTGTTTTGATTTGTGATTGGTTTTTATTTTATCCCATACATGGATAAGATCGTCAGTGCCTTTTTTTGACCAAGTTTCGTCACCTCCAAACAAAACACATACAAAACACAACAGTTTATTAGTTTCTTTACAACCACACAACCTATTATTTTTATCATAAATAGTTTTATTAAATTTACGACAGCGAGATTTTTGTCCACTTCCACCTTATTTTTCAATTTTTAAATCGAGTGTTAGCCGTCCTAATTCTTAAATTTAAAGTTTTTCTTCTAGCGAAAAACCACAAAAAGAGTTTTTTAAAACGCAGATCTTATTCATGATCACTAACAACTAACATATATTTACGACGACATACCAAAAGTCAACTAAAAAAAATCAAATCAATTATTTATTGAAAACTCGCCGAGAAAATTACACAGCCAAACGTTTCTACTAAACTTTGTTTTTGCTATCGTAACGAATCATAAAAAAGCGCGAAATCTCCAAACAAAGAGATCCTGAGAGACAGAGCCTGGCACAAATTTTCCTTAGATTTTACCATTTAGCATGAGTAAAATTGCAAACTTAAGTTTCATCTCTGTCGCTCACACACGATCTCGATACAATACAGAAATGAATATTTCCTAACAGTTATTATTTGTTGCCTAGCAACGGCTAGATGTATTGTAATACGGACTTGTTCTACAAGAAATCTTACCAGAAATGTTATTTTAGGGAAGCTCCTGGGCAGAAAATAATTTCAAACAATTATTTTTTGCGGCTTCAATGCAAAAACAAAGATAATAAATCATTTAAAAAGCTTCTCCACATCAGTTTGATACATGATATTATTGTACCCAAACAGATAAAAACGTAAAAAATAACTATGACTGCCAACACTTGTTCTAAACAATATAATGACGTACACTTAATTGTTCTAGTACTCTGAATTGACGAAAATAGAAATTATTTTTGAAAATAACAGATAAATCTATTTAATCCAATTGTAAGTATAAAAGTTATCTTTCGCAATAGTAAAGAATGCAACAATGCCAGGATAACAAAACGAAATCTATTATACAATTCCCAGAGATTTAAAAAAATTAGACGTTGGTTCGCTGTGAATTCACTGGATTCGATATGGTCGGATTTCTTTTTTTTTCCTACATTACTTAATAAGTCAGCAAACTTTTGCAATAAAACACAATTTTTTTGTCATGGATCAACAAGAATTAACAAAGAAAAATGAATATTACAAAATATCAGTGTCCGAAAACGCCCTCCTTTCAAGAACACAATTTTTCGAAGAAAAAAAAGCGGTTTTTAGAAAATTGAATTTCGACGTCTATTAAGTACTTAGATCACAAACTGTTTATAAAGGACAGAAAACTTCCTGAGCAAATCGTAACAAACCTGAGCAAACTTGGTTAAGTTTATATAAATTATCTTCTGTCGTGTGTTTCGATAAAAATGCTTACGAAAAAATGTAATTTCTGAGAAACATATTTAAAAAAAATGAATAAATTGTTTTTCGAAAATATATTTTTGAAAAATCCAATAGAACAGCTTTTGATCAAAAGGGAAGATAAAGTTTATAAAATGACTAGCAATAAATAAACAAAGTGAATCAGTAACATCGAGAAACTGATTCCTTATCTTACGTTTTACCGCCTCAAAAGCGTTCCCAACAATAGAAAATTAGGTTTTGGGGAATCCCAACCGTTTATTCAATTTCTATAACTCTATTTTTATTTCCAAATAAATATTAATAACCAAGCAGGTATAAAATCCCTTTCAAATAAAACAAGCTCAAACTTGTCTCCCTTGTAAATTTAACTTGCATAAAAACACGCAGTTATCGACAAAACACAAAGACCATTTCGGCTAAAATATCAAAAGAAAATCTTTCCTTTAATTTAGTTCTTCTAAAGCACCGGCACGGTGTCGGCGACCGTCAAAGGCTTAGTTTCCTTTGAAGATTTCATATCTTTTAGTTTTATTGCCTTTACGTTCTAAAACAGGTGCATAAAAAAGTCAGCAAATATGACTACCAACTTAAACCCCCCTTGCTCTTCACTTCGTTACACCGAAGTATCGGGTCAACCCCTTCACCAATAAGACAACATCTGCTTAGATATGATTCGTAAGCGTCATAGCAAAGTGATCGGCAATAGGCCAAGTCCGGTCACACCTATCCCCGAAGGGATGTTCTATTTCAGTTTAAATTAGTTCTCGTGGAGGCAGAGGTAGTAGTCGACTACATTTCACAAAGAAAGGCTGCTGTACCCCTTGGTACAGCAGAACAGTGTTGGTCAAGTATGACCAAAAGTGACACAAATTAGGTGTCTTGTTTAGTGTCGGAAAAGTCCCATTTTCTCTCAGGCATAGTCCTGTAATCAGTGCGGGAAAGAGCCCCTTTTTGTTTTTCTTAGGCATGGTCCTATTATAGAGTGTTTGTCTCTTAGTACAACAGCACAGTGTTGGTCAAGTATGACCAAAAGTTACACAAATTAGGTGACTTGTTTAGTGTGGGAAAAGTACCATTTTCTCTCAGGCATGGTCCTGTATTTCATTTTATAAAACCAAGAAAATCAGTACAAATGCATAACAATAACATCTCGTAACAACAGAATATGAAGAATACCTATATGTCATTTACTAGTGTCAGAGCCAATAATTGTATATACCTTCAACCAAGGAATAAAATAAATACAAAATCGTTTAGTGAGATTGATGTCTTTTACTTTTAACAAGTCGCAGCTGCATGAGATTGCGCAACTAGATGAAAACTGAACCAGTTACCTATGCAATTAGGTATATTACAGAAGTGGAGGTAGGGTTTAAACTAGAGCCTTATCCTTCCATTAGGTAGGCATTTTGGCAAATTATCGGTGCAAAGACTTTTTTGAGGCGGTTTTAGCCCTATAGAATTTTTAGCCTAGGTGCATAAAAATCTGGCCAATATGTGTGTGAGTTATTACGAAATAATAGCCCAGCGCCATTTTGGGGTGGGTTGGGCGTTATTTCGGGGTGGGCTTAGCCCATCCTAGCCCCCTCTTTCTATCGCCAATAGGAAGCATGTATTGTTTGTTTTTCGTTGTAATTTTAATTTTTAAAATAATTTCCGACATCGCCGAAAAAAATTGACACAAAAGAAAAAATATCTGCCGGTTAATTTGATTGCGACGGTACCACAAAAAAGCAAACAAAACATACACTATACTTTTTCTTTAAAAATGGGCTCTGAAACTTATTACTAATTAGGTACTGGATTCCTTTTGTTGTAAGGTATATTATTCATTCATCACGTCGTGTATAATTCGACACTATAAATGCCTGTAACTGATAAAAAAAATGTATTATTATTAGCGATAAAATAAGTATAAGTTTATTTATCTCGGCCCAATATAAAACAGGATATTTACCTTTCATAACCAACATTGCAACAATATTAAAACAATAGATAAACGCAAGGATATATTGTTAGATCCATACAGGGGCCATAGTACGAAATTCCGATCGATCGTTGAGTAAACAATGTCTCCTTGTTTATTGCATTGTTTATTATAATTTATTACATGTGCAATAGGAGTTTCAATACGGATACAATAAAATATTAAAGGATGGGGTCCTTAAAGCGAGTTTCTGGCCTCAATAAATTTGACATAAATGACAGGTTTTTGTTCTGTCATTGTTAATAGGTCGTCATAAAAAACTTTATTATTCTGATATTTCAGCGATTTGCTTGGTTTCCCAATGCTTTTCATCTTGGAAGTTGCTGTAATGAATTTGGTTCTATTATTGTGGAAAGTACGTACTAAAATTGCCCTTTTTTATAAATTTGTGAAAAAGCTCAGAAACAAATTCATAGTATAAAACTCAGTTGTCCTACACTTGTCAGTTTAAAACTTTTGGTTGTCAAATTAGACCGGACTATACCGTATCCATTTTACTTTTGAGAATGATGACAGAAACCCATTTTACAACGAAGAGATCAATTATGTCTCTCTCTCATGTTCTTTCTCTCTCATTTTTTTCTCTCTCGCCTTCTTTCTCTCTCATACTCCTAAAATTTTTACAGCTGGTCGAAAGCTAGGTTATGTGAAAGATTAATATGGATTAATACGACATATTATTTGAAGCCTGTCCCATGATATATAATAAGTTGTTTTTGCAGTGTGAAAATATACTTAAAAAGTTTATATAAAGTATTATTAGCAGATTAAATTCCTGTGTTCTATGAATCTGGGACTGACTAACAACTATTGAATTGAAATATTACGCAAGGTACATATTTGTTCTCCTTTACATTACTTGGACCGGGCGTTATGGAATGAGTAACAGGAACACCGACCCGATATAAAGTTGAGAATAATGGGCATTACAGAAGATTTCTTAAGATATTGAGAAAGTAGTGAAATTTGCGCCCTAGAAGCGTTTAGTTTCAGTTTAAAGCAGAAGTCACAGTGCCATTACAAAGTGTATCTATCCTTCTGGAACTAAGATTCAACATTTACAGTTAAAAATTGCGAAACTACTTGGTATATTCAATTAAACAATTTTTATCGCGTCTTTAACTTATACAAACATCACTGTTCGTATTATAGATCCATTTTCATTATACAGGGTGTTTCAAAAAACATGTGCCATCGCTTAAAGGGAGATTCTTTGAAAGAAATTAAGGCAAAAAGTTCTTATGAACATGGGTCCGCAGATGCTTTGTTTCAAAGATACAGGACGTTCAATTTTTAAATGGTCTTTACATGTTAAAACCGATGGTTGGGAAAACTAAACCAATAAGACGGTTAATAAAATTACATTTATCTCCTAAACGAAATGAAAATTGAAAAAATATAAAGAGACAAGTTTTGTTAGGAATTTAACATACTATTTGACCGATATACGAAAATGTGAAGAAATCAGTGGCGTACATGTTTTTACTGGAAAAATATTGTACCGTCTTCTCTTATGTACGCCCCTGGAGGACCTGTCAAAGTCTTTTCATGGTCAGAATTATGCTTAATTTAAGTACTTTACACAACGTAAATTTCATCTAAACTGATGAAGCCATTTTGAAAATATTTTGGAAAAACTGAAAAAAATATAAAAATTTAACACCCTGTATCTTTGAAACGAAGCATCTGCGGACCCATGTTTATATGAACTTTTTGCCTTAGTTTCTTACAAGGAATCTCCCTTTAAGCGATGGCACATGTTTTTTGAAACACCCTGTATATCGGAGAATAGGGAATATTTTTAACCTTATTATTGTTTATCCTAATAAAAATATTTACTCATTTTTGAAATTTTTCCTTTATTTATTTAAATACTTTTCCTCCGATCCTTTTAGTGCAAATTGTTGGTTAGAGGTAGTATTGTTATTTGGGTAGGAAACAATTTTAAATGCTATAAAATAATAAGGTTAATGTGGCTATGCTGACACTGTTTTTGTTTAATAAAAACGAGATTTTTGCAAATGCTCTTTGTGTTCAGTAAAAACAAAGGTCTTTTGCTATAAAATCATAAAACTTACGTAAGTATTTTGTCAGGTTAGAAATTTATTTTTTATGACAACTCCGATTGGTTGCACTATAGGCAACCAGAAATACTTGCGCACAAACAAAGCTGCCTGTGATGTTAAATTGTTTGATTATTCTTTTTTATTGGCAACAACATCGTTTTTATTTTTCTTTTACTAATGCCCCTTTTGCTAACAAGGATAGAAAGAAACCGGATTCCGCTGGGATTTTATCAGGCAAAAAAGAATTATGCGATGACTAATCTTTTGAAGTATATAACCAGCAATACTTCCACAAGCAAAGAATGTACGATAAAAATTTGAACAAATCCTTTTTTTATTTGTCTTTGTCTAATGCACTTTCGCCAACACGGATAGACAGAAATCTGATTCCTCCGTGATTATCAGGAAAGAAAAGATGAATATTGTGATCACTAAAATATGTTCTGGTGTAAACGGTCCATGGAACTGACCAATAGGGTTAATTCTTGCTCAATTGTTTTTTCTGTCATCATTCTCAAAACCAAATGGATACCGTATAGAGTTGAAGAATCGGGCTGTCAATGTCTAGAGGATACATAAATCCAAACAAAATGTCAAAAATGATAATGAAACCTAATAGTACTCTTATAAATTTTAAAAAGATTGGTAATAATTACTTTATTGGGACCTATTCGAATTTTTGTCAATGTATTAGGACCAAAACCATGCCCATAACTATATTCAAAATCTAGAACGTGTTCTTTGAGATCTAAGGGACACAAGTCGTAAATGGATCCGTTCTCAACATACAGAGTGTATAAATTTTAAAGTCCTAATTCTGAATACTTGTAAAAAATTACTTCCAATTAAACCAATACAAAATTCTGTTCCAGCATGACAAAGCTCCTTGTCACAAATTAGTAATTGTCATTGCAAAAATTCATCAGTTATGCTTTTAACTGGTTTCTCATGCACCTTATTTGTCAGATGTGATTCCATCGGATTTCAATTTGTTTTCGCACTTGACAAACTTTCCTGTTAAATTACTGCCGCAAATGTCTATGTCGACAAGTTGGACAAATCAGTCAATATCGATTGTTTAAAGGCCCTTAAACACCGGAACATTTTTATCCCATCTGAGTGCAGGTACCACGACTTACGAACCACCCCGTATTGACAATTATATTATGTTAAGCCTCGCTATAGCCCTTTACATGACGTATCTATTGACACTTATTTATATAACATTTTATCAGTTTACGAGACCAAAGAAAATAAAAACCAATAATTATTATTGCACAATTAGATTTTCCTTGAATGGTCCCCACTACTTTTGTCGTAAAACAATCTTATCTCTGATATCCCCAAAACATTGTTTGTTATAAGTGGGTATATAAAACAATGTGCAGTAAACATTAAAGTATCAATCAAGCGTATTCTTTTGAAAAGCTTTAATTTAGAAAATATTTAGTGTTTTTGTAAAAAGTTCTAACTGAAGAAACATGGTACTTTTACTTTACGGAGCTATAGCTCTATTATCAGCTCTCTACTATATTTTCAATAAATTTAACGAAAAATTCGATTATTTTCAAAAAAGGGGAATAGCACAATTACCAACTGAATTATTTTATGGGAATGGCAGAAATATGCTTCAATTAAAACAGAGCCAGGGCGAGCAATATACAGATTTCTACTTTAAATTTAAGAAAATGGGTGTAACAAACGGAGGTAAGTTTTTAACTTTAAAAGTAAAGAATATATGAGGCAAAAGTCCCTTTTGCTACATTATTAATCATATTTATATTAATGACAATAATGTGTAAAACATTTACCACTAAACCAGTACCTAGTTTTAATTTTAGTAGTTGGCCACAAATTTCCATATCTACGAACCACTCTTTTACAGAATAACCTTAATGCACCTCACCAACACTCACTGACTCCTCATCTGAAGACTCACTTTCCCTCTGATATCTCACGGTGTGAACTGGTTCTTGTCGACCATAGAAACACATTTTCGAGAAATGTCCCACGTTTTGGCAGACACCACATCGTTTTCTGTATGCAGGACATCTACTTGGGGGATGATTTGTTCCACACTTCCTGCACATTTTCTTAGCATTTCTTAAATACGTGACAGGTTTGGAATATGCACTTCCTGAGGTACTCGGCCTGGAATGAACATCGTCAAATGGTTTTCGGTAGTGGGTTGAAACGGCATAAGAAGTCGAAAATACTTACTGATCCACAGGTGCTTTTATCTTATTAATTTGATCTATGTGCGATTCAACTTGATCTCTAATTGATTGCAATAGTCTTAAATTATTCAATAGATCTACAAAGTTTTATTGCTACATTTCTTCCATTTCAAGAAGTCGTTGGCGCATTTCGTCGCTGTGAATACCACATTAGGATAGTTTTTGCCAAATCATCTTTAAGCGTCCCAAATTCACAATTTAAAGCCATATTTATACATACTTCCCATAAGCGCCATGCTTTTTAAATGGCACATCTCGGGTAAAGAAGCTGTCTTGAGGAATTCATTTTAGCTCAAAAAAGTAAGCTAGCAACACGACAATAAATTGTTTTTTGTTTATTTTTTAGGTGTTTACAGTATGAGATCAAAAACATGGGTACCAATTGATCCTAAGCTTATTAAAAATATATTAACAAAAGATTTTACACATTTTTCTGCACATAACTCAAGAATTCCTGGTTTATACTTTAACAACATTTTCCACATGGCAGGGGAGGAATGGAAGGACAGAAGAAGGAAACTAACTCCAGCTTTTACATCTGGTAAGAAAACTTTTGTTTGATTATCAATGGAAGGATTAGAAAGGCTTGAATATTAATGGAAGCAAACCTGAGCGAAAATCATGGGATTCCCACTTCGAGAAATTTTTAAATTATACCAAAAAAAATTACCGATTTAAAATAATTTTCTTTAATTTGGGATTCTTTTTCAGCGTATATACGAAACTTATACGCATTTGCATACTATCCAAAATGCTATAAGACTGAAGCTACCGGCTAGCGGCCAATATTAAACGCGCTAATATATTTAATATGGTGCATGTACTCCTTAAAAGGGTATTAAATCTATGTTTATTAAAATAAATTTGTGATTTTTGGTAAATTACCTTAAAATGACTTCCTGCAAACACCTATTGGGGTAAAATAATTTGTGCTTGAAAAATAGCCCTAGTGACAAGCCCTTAACCTTTTTGTTATTTTTGGTAAATACGTTTAAAACGTATTTAACGTTTAATTTGTGTATGAAAAATAGCCCTAGCGGTCACCCCTCAACCGTCCTGAAGAAAATTGCGTTAAAATCCACAATTACTAACATAATTTCGTGATTTTTAAATGAAAGGGTAAATGCTGGCCGATGGGCTATTTTTCATACACAAATTATGTTAACCATATGGGTGTCTGCAGGACGTCATTTTAGGGGTGACTACTGAAAATCAGGCTATTATTTTAATAAACTGGGATTTTAGAGCAACTTTTTGCAGAAAAGGTTAAGGGCCGGCCGCTAGAACAACAAAAATTATTTGACTCCTATAGAGGTTTGTAGGATGTCAGTTTAAGCGTGTTTACCTACTAAAAATCACGAAATTATTTTAATAAGCATGGATTTAATATCCTTTTAAGAAGTACATGCACCTTAATAAATATCATATATTTAGCGCATTTAATATTGCTGCGGCTGCTAGCCGATAGCCTCAGGCTTGTCAAAATGCTCACATAATACGAGTATTAGCCGGCTAATACGCGAATTATCCCATGGGCGCTTTCAGCAATAATGAAAATATCATTTTTTTAGGAAAAATGAAGATGATGTTCGACATTATATTGGAGAAAACTTATAAGTTAACTGGATTAGTAGATACATTAGTCAAAGCAGGAAAACCTTTTGAAATGAGAGAAGTTTTGGTTAGATTTACCACAGATATTATAAGTTAGTATTATTTAAGTATAAACTTGATACTTTAGCAATAGTTTTGTTTATAGAAACAAAATATTTTATTTAGCCTCGGAAAATTCTTACAAAGTCAAAAATAAATATTTTTCGTGTTATCAACAATGTCACTTCATAAAAAGTTTTACGAGGGTTAGAAATAAACTAACAACCAATGACAAAAATAAATATACGTGTACAAAATCCAAAATTGTAACCTATAGGTAAAAGTAGTCAAGTTATTAGAAAATTAAACCCGAGTGTAAAAAAACAGAAGTAGAACTAAAAATAAATGAAATTATTTTTTTGTTTTAAAAACTTAGTATGACAGAACCGTTATGGACTAACACAACGATTTAACATTCAGTAAGTACAATCGTCTAATCCTTAAAATTACTTTTTTCAGCAAGTTGTGGTTATGGAATAGACTGCAACTCATTAGTAGACAAAAACACTGATTTCTATAAACAGGTACAGAATGGCTTTGCCGGATCAGACCAGGGCAAGAGAAACGCTACAATATGGAAACATATTTCTATATACTTAGGTCTTTCTACACCAATGATGCCGAACTTTAGAGCCGTTGAAGATTTCTTCAGGTAAAAAATTGTTGAAATATTTTAATTACTTATACATCGAAAGATTTTTCGTACGGTAGTGCACTTGTCGATGTCGATGAAATTCGACATATGTTGGGTTAGCAACCGAATGCAATTTCGGAGCACACACCCTAGGTGAACTAGTTGGCAGGAACCACAATATGTTCCCCTGTAGGACCTAACCTGGAGTACTGTTCCCACATCTGTGGAGCAACATCACTCTTGATACTTAACATCCTTGATTCTATCCAAAAAAGAGCCATTCGACTCATCAAAAACTCACTCTTCATAATAAAACGCCCTTCTCTAGTTCATCGCCGCGCGTCGCATCGATTGTGCTCAGAAGAACTAACTGCTATCATTCCCCCCTTTAATGTCCCTGGCGGAACAACAAGAATATCGTTATATATGCATCCCTTTACGGTTCTGCTACAAAAACCTCGGACATCCCACTTCTCTTGCTTCTTCATACCTTGGGTATCTAGATTATGGAACAAATTGCCTGCAGATGTTTTTCCTTCCCATCTCAGTCTCCAACCCATTAATTGCCGCCTCATTAGCATTATATTACATTTCCCTTCTTTCCAGTCGCCCACGATACGTTAGTTTGCTTAAATTCTACGTGGGCTGTCCAAAATAAAAAACTACATTTTACTCATCCAAACTCACCGAGGATGAAGGGCTGATTTTGATGGTCCGAACTTCAGTCACCCTGGGTGTGTAAACCTGTCTGATAAAGGGTAAGGGATTTCACTCATTTATCCACATTGTCTCGGCAAACCGCATCAACAGCAGAAAAGCACCAGGACCAGAAACAAACTACACACATCTACTTAGAGGGCTGGTGAAATCCACACGGATGTTTCCAGCTCTGAATTTGTGAGTCGGACACTCCTAGTACACCCACGGTACATATAGTACTTAGGTTTAGACCTTCGTGGGCTGACCAAAGATAAAACACACAGTTCTTTTTTCTCGAGTTTTTTGACGGTCTTATATCGTACTGGCGAAAATACTAATCTTTGTGTTTTTTAATATATTACATATGAATCAAAAGAATTCCATGTTTAAATATTCATTTAGACATATAAAGGCTTTAAATCTACGTATGTCAAATTAGATAATAATGACGAATGTAATATGAAACTAAGATTATTAGTGCTATAAGAGGTGGCACTTACATTGTCTTTGTGATCATGATAACTGAATTGTTAATTACATCGTAAGAGGTCTCCAGGATGAAGTGTGACGTTCATAGTAAATAAAACAAAAATCCTGTTTTCACCTCATGTATTTAAAAAAAGGGGGTCTCGACGCGTTTCGGCTTAGGGAGCCATCTTCAAGAGACTCTATAAGAGGGAACAAACCTACAATGCATTGTCTAAAACATACGGCCAGCGTTCTATGACAGTTAAAAATTAACATATTAAAAATTGTACTTACATAATATACAAACAGAGTGAATATCCACATAATAAAAAACACCAAGATTCTAGAGATTACAAATGGCAAACAATGACATTAATTAAAATACTTTCAACAACGACAACATTTAAAAATGGAAACAGCAACATTTAGTGGCTACCGGTATTCGATTTCTACTGCAGAACAGATAAATGGTATCAAGTCAAAATGGTATTATAATGGTATTGTTATAAGTACGTTCACGTTTATTATTTTGTATCTTTTGGGAACAATATTATTTGATGCCCATTGCTACTTTTTCGGATTCTTAACAATTTTTTTTCTTGAGGTTATTTATTGTTATAATAAAACCAGTGAATTTCCGAAATGTAGTTCGTTATTTCGGGGTTTTATGATAATCTCAGTAATCAAGCAAATAATAAAAGATTACTTTTGAATTTTAAAATAATTAGATGTTTGAAACTAGACAATTGTATAAAAGACATAAAAATAACGTAATCAAATATTGAATATACATATTATCATATGTGTACTTACAGCCTACACTGCAAAGCCATTGATTTCTTTTTATAAAAAAAACTAAGGAAAGATAAATAATCTTCCTTAACACCAACTGAACTTAAATTTATGATTTATTTTCAGAGAGGTTATGAGAGAAACGCTAAAATATAGGGAAGAAAATAAGGTCGTTAGAAAGGACTTTGTACACCTTATGATTCAGTTGAAAAATAAAGGGGCTGTCACCGACCTGACCAATGAGAGCGAAGATATTTATACAAAAACTGTAGAAAAAGGTTAGAAACAACATCTTACAATTAGTATTTAAGATTAATTAGTACAGGGTGCACTGAAAACCCGAAAAAATATTTCAATTACGAGTTTATCTTTTTGTTACAGAAACACTGTCATTTGAAGATATAACTGGCCAATGTTTAATGTTCTTCTCTGCCGGTTTCGGAACATCATCAACCACCATGTCTTTCGCTATGCTAGAACTGGCAAGGAACGAAGATGCGCAGAGAAAGTTGAGAGAAGAAGTTCGAGAAGTCTTAAAAAGACACAATGGGAAACTGTCATACGACGCCCTTCAAGAAATGACGTATTGCGAACAAGTCATTTACGGTAGGATATGAGTCTGTTAATGTAGCTTCAAATAGATAGGGATATAGTTTTTCTCAAAAAATTGATTTTGAAAAAACTTATTTTCACAGAACAAGTGTTTTTACGAATGTGAAGAGCGATAATTTAAGTATTATCGAGTGACCCAAAATGCCAGTCGTCCAAGGATAGTTTTAGCTAAACCTGAGCATTGTTTGTCGTCAATTGTCATATGACTGCTCAATCATGAAGTTGTTTTAAAGTTTGCTATGAAAGCAACAAGCAATCTAATCTATGTTTTATTTATCACACGACGGTACATTTTCTCCTTTTAAGAGCAGTATTTTCAGCGCTCATTACCACTATTTTTTTTTTACTTTCTGTCGTTCAGTTATTTGCTATAAATAACTAATGACACAAAAATACATAATATGTATTTTTGTGTCAAAGTATAAAATTAATAAAATAAAACTGAACCATATTATGGTTCAGTTTTATTTTATTAATTTTATACTTTTCGCTTAATACGCCTCGCATTTTTGCAAGGCGTGGTTTAAAAGAAAAAGTATAAAATAAAAAGTTAATCTTCTTAATGAATTATGTTTTTTATTACGGGTCTTTACTGAAAAGTCATTGCTTTTGTTATGGCGCTTAACTGAGAAACACCAATCAATGGCGAAATAAATATATAGTACGGCCACACCGCCCATACTTTTTAGGGGGACTAAAAAATTATTTTACGCGCTCAAATTGCAATTATCTCTTGTTCTCTTACAGTAAGTCCAAAGTTTAAGAATATAATCAAGTCCAAAGAATAGTAAAGTGATCTACGTGTGTCAGTATACGAAAACTTTATTTATTACTAATTACTACGTAAAAAACAAAATGACAGTTTATTAAAATCCTAAATCAATTAATATTTTTACTTTTTTAGAGTCCCTTCGGATGTACCCTTCGCTTCCTGTTCTGTTCCGCATGTGCACCCAAGAATACAAGGTACCCGGTACCGACGTTGTCATAGAAAAGGGCACCAGGATCAATATCCCAGTAATGGGATTACAAAGAGACCCGGACTATTTCCCGGAACCGGAAGAGTTTATTCCTGAAAGATTTAGTGCTGAAAATAAAGGTCGGATTCAAGAATATACGTTCCTGCCTTTCGGAGAAGGTCCACGAATGTGTCTAGGTAAGTATCTTTGTTCTTCTGTCGGTAGAAGCAAGTAACAGCAAAACATAATTTTTAATCTGTTACTCTTCTCAGTGGTATACTTAGCAGATATGTTGGCTTTTTAGACGGGTTAACACGGCATCGCGTTGAATAAAACCACAATATGATGGAGATATGGGAGGATGCCCTGATATTCGGTCTCGGTGACGAAAGTGTTGCACCCGCACCTGTTTTATAATCGTAGCAGCTTTAGGGCAGTAGTTGCCATAGGTGGCGGTATTGCATATTCTTTGCCGTTTCTGCCATAATAAATTGTAATGAATGTGAGAAATTGTTACTGAGAAAGTTACCTAGAAAGTTACAGCAGTCTGATAATCCCCCACCACCCGGGTTTTCCATTAGTATTTGGATGGCCGGGAATTTAATGCAACACTACAGAACTGAACAGAGGGTGTTTTTCTCGATCCGCTATGCCACTCATATTTTCACTCTTATCTTTGTTTCCTAACGCTCTTTTTCAGCCATTTCGCGCTTTCACAAAATATATCAATGGTATTGCACAATCAGTCAATCGAAACACGCACACAAAAAATTACGTCGGTTGGACAATAAAAGGTTAAAAATTCGAAAAAATTCAAAAAACGGACGGAAAACGCGTTTTCAGACATTTTTTTTTTCAAATCTGGTAATGGTTTAAATATTTTGGACATATTAGACTAAAATATGATTTGGAGCACCGAACAAAATTTGTTGTGTCCCAAAATATCGAAGAATAACCATTTTCCATGAAATACAACCATGTAACCTCCAAAAATTTCGAAAAATCCATTTTATTCTAATAGCCCTCCAACGATTATTTTCATTTTGGTACCAAATTACATGGAACTCATCACAGAAACGATATTTGAAGAAAACTCCAAAGTAATAGCACCTTTGAGTTAAACTTATTCCAAGCAGCACTTTTGTATTATGAAACAAAAATAAATTTCCGGATAAGCCCATTGTAATTAATTTCTATTTTATTTGTAGGCTTGCGATTTGGTGTAATGCAGTCCAAAGCAGGTCTGGCTACTTTGATTAAAGACTTCCACTATACCCTCAACAAGAAGACTCCGTATCCACCCACTTACAAAAAGACTTCTTTTGTGCCCGTAGTAGAAGGCGGTATTTGGCTAGACGCTGTTAAAGTTGACTAATATGACCTTTTAATTGCAACTTATGTAGATAAATAAGAAATGCAAAACTTCTAAGTTTGCAACAGTAGTGTGTTGTAAAAAAACATAGAAATGCCAAAGATTCGTTGTTTATAATTTTATATACATATAGTATGTAACGAAATAGGTAATGAAATTAAAAAAGTTAAATAGGAATCTGTAGCTGTTTTACAATTATTAACAGAAACGTTTCTCTTAGGGAAGAGATCTCAACACATTGCAAACTTGCATTTTACCATCCAGTTGCACAAACAATTTAATTGAACAATAATGTGATGTGACAGCACGTATTAATGAGTAGTCTCTTTTAGAGTTAGAGTTTATTTTCTAAAAAATAATTTAGTTATACGAGCTGGGACGTCGGAAGTTTTTCCCTGCTAGGGAAATTATCAAGCTAAAACAGGTTTGCCATAATCAACGTCTAAACAGGGACATCCTTTGTTGGATAGTGAATATTGTCCACCAAAGGAGAAAAAGAAACCTTGACGATGACCGAGGAAACGCCGCCGTCCTGCGTAGATAATTAAAGTACCGCCGCCGTCCTGCGTAGATAATTAAAGTACATATTATATTATATGTTGAAGTTTTGTGATTGTGTTTGTCTTTTATCATATATATTGTATCCGATTTTTATATTTTAAAGAAATACAATTTTTGTAAGCAACATTTCGTTTTTTTTTAATCAGGAACGCCTCCAAACCCCAGTTTTGCTCCCTCTCACGCAAAAATTCCGGCAACACTTATCCCATCCAGATGAATGGCTACGCCCTACAGAACAAAGAAACGTCAACGTTGTTGACATCGCTTTCGAACATGATCTCAGCTGGCACAAACACATTACTTCAATAGCCACATCAGCGGCTAAAAAGCTTGGTTTTCTCTTTCGAGCCAGAAAGTATTTCTCCCCGTCCAACTTACACACTCTTTATGTTTGCCAAATGAGACCTAATGTAGAGTACTTGCTCTATCCAAAAGAGAGCCATTCGACACATCAATGACCCTGTCCTCACGGGAAGGGTCCCTTCTCTCGCTCATCGTCGCGCTGTTGGGGATTATGCTGGGATGAACTAGCCTCTATCATTTCCCCCTTGACTGTTCCTAACAGAACAACAAAAGGAGCATTACGTATGCATTCCTTTATGGTCCAGCAACAAAAGCCAAGAACATCCCAATTCTCTCGCTCGCCCAGGGCCTCTAGATTATGGAACAACATTACCTGCAGATGTTTTTCCCTCCCCTCCAATCCTTCAAATCCCGTATCAATAGATTGCATCTCCCTTTTCGTCAGACGCCCACGGTACGTTAGTAGGTACTATGGGTCTATGGGGTCTATATGGGCTGTGCCAGATAAAAAAACCAAAGGGTGTTCGAGTTTAACAAATACCGATTTTGATAAGCTGTTAATTTTTGCTCGGAAATTGGATCACATGACTGGCAGTGTCAAACTTGTAACAGTTGCAGCTCCAGACGGGGGTGCTTCCGCAATGGCAATAATAAGTCTAACAGGCGAACAAATTTACCTTCCACTCGCAGAAATACAAGTGCCAATATGTCGCACTGTCCGAAGACAGCTAAAGCTGACTTATGCTAGCGCAGCCGGAGTTTCGTCAGTTCCTAACGAAGTTAAGACAGTAACATGATAAATAGAATAATGTTAGTAATAAGGATGTTAAAATTTGTGATTATTAAGGAAAGTTTGTTGCTTTGCAATTTCACGAATGACATTGTTGACAAAATCACGGACCGGAGAGGTGCGCGATTTTAGATCAATGTCATGAATAAAATTGCTTAGAAGCAACAAACTTGAGTTTTTGAAATTTTTCTAGGAACATATACATCACGAATGGTATTCGTCATGACTCACGAATAAATAATTATAATAAAAAACAAGCAATATAACGTCTTGTTATTCAAACCGGAAATACAAGTAAACAATCAACATATTATTTAATTTTTATTGTAATTGTTAACAAGATTGAAAGTACAGTTCTGATAAATTATGGGGTTTCTTGCTGTTGTCGACATTCTGACTGTGATGAGCAACATTAGCGAGATTTGACAATGAGTTTCAGAAATTTTGTTCTGTTTCATTGTTATCCCTCGTGTGATTCACTATTTTCGAATGATGCACTGAATCCATTTGGAGGTAGGGTTTGATGGACTGAGCATTTGCATGTCCCGTCAGCTTTATCAGCTGCTGTTCCCCAACTCCTTTTTTCGCAAGAGCTGACACAGCCGACGAACAATGGGAGTGATTCGTAATAGTTTCTGTTTTGTATCAAGGTCAACCTTCTCCGCCGAGATCTTCGTTTATTTTGCAATAGTGTTTACACCTAGAGGCATGTTTTTAAACTAACTTCAAGATAAATTAATTATATGTGGAACGATTTTGAAGATATGGATGAGCAGAATATGTGGTCTCAACAGGACGGTGCCACTTGCCATACAGCGGATGAAACAATCAATCTTTTAAGGGAGAGATTTGGCAATCGAATAATAATACTAAGAGCTGACGTTAATTGGCCACATAGGTCGTGTGACCTAACGCCACTGATGGATTCCCTGTGGGGTTTTTGAAGGAGTGTGCGCTAACGATCCTCACACCACTGAACAGCTTCGAGCTAACATTATTAATTCCATTGGAGAAATTGGACAATTTTTATGAGAAAATGTAATCGATAAATTTGGGAAAAGAATGTTAGCATGTCAAAGGAGCATCAGAGGGAGTCACGTGCAGGATATCATTTTTTATTATTAACCGCAACATTTATACTTTAAATTAAAATAATAAAATTATTACATTTAAAGGATTTTGTGTGTCTTATTATTAAATTAAATCGGAAGGTCAAGTTTGGGCACCCTTTATTTGCCCAGCTCTTTGGACCACCCTGTGTAGTTTTGGCAAACACAGGGTTATGTTCCATTACTCCTGTAGTTTCCCTGTATGTCCATTTCATCTTTAAAATAAACGGTCTTACAGTAAGCGGCTTTATTACCTCTCCATGCCAGTTCAAAGGCACATATATGAAAGAGCTTCCTCTGCAGCTCATCTAGACAATCTTCATCCCAGAGAGAGACCATAGAATAAATATATTTATGCATAGGGGCACTCTCCTTTCGTTTATCTGACTTCCCCTATATCATTTTTCTTTTGGTGTTCCGAGCATCTCGAACTTTTTTAAAACTATATCGGTAAATGGGTCAAAAGAAATATTAAACTCGCCAAAATACTTTGCCTGGGATATTTTTGAGGTAGAATTCCAAATAGATTTCATACACTTCTCCTTATAATCTACTCCACTCTTTTTTTTCATGTTACATGCCTAATTTTCAAGTATTTTGCAAGTTCCGATGTTCCGATACTACTGTGACGATCAACCCTTGGGGCCAGTTTTTACATTCAGCGCATTCTACATTCTATGGCATCAGTTGCGTTTTATCATTTTCCTTATGAATGTATTAGAAAGGGAGAGAACACGTTGATGGATTTAAGCGCTGAATTTAAAAACTCGCCTTTGTTCTAAACAATACAATAACGTCTAATTGTTTTAGTACTTTGAATTGACGAAAATATAAATTATTGTCAAAAGCAATAGATAAATCTATTTAATCCAATTTTAAAAATAAAAGTTATCTTTTACAATAAACAAAAATGCAACAATGCCAGGATAACAAAACGGAGTACATTATTTAATACCCAGTGATAAAAAAATTTAACGGTGATCGCTGTGAATTTACTGGATTTGGTGTGGTGGGATTTATGGTTTATTTTTTTTTTCATTACTTAATAAGCCAGTAAACTTTTTCATAAAAACATTGTTTTTTTTTGGATCTCGGATCAACAAAAATTTATAAAGACAATTTTTCGGAAAATGAATTTTCGAAGCACATTTTACAAAATATAAGTTTCCGAAAATACCCTCCTTTCATCAACGCAATTTTTCGAGGAAAAAAGGGCGGTTTTTACAAAAATTAAATTTTAACGTCTTAGTTTTTTTTTCTATATGTTCAGGAAATGTTGATAAAAGAAAGACAGAAAAAATCCCGAGTAAACAGTAACAAATCTGAGGAAGCCTAGTTAGGTTTGTTCGGATTATTTCTGACTTTACTTTTTTGCTTTTTCTATTAATTCAGAAAATGTTGATAATAGAAAGAAAAAAATCGAACAAACCGTAACAGCCTTGATAAAGGATATTTACTGTCTTTAGTTTTTTCTACTAGTTCAGAAAATGTTGATAAAAGACAGAAAAAATCGTGAGCAAGTCGTAACAAACTGAGCAAACCTAGTCAAGTTTGCTCGGGGTATTTTCTGTTTTTTTCTATTGTTCAGAAAATGTTGATAAAAGAAAGACAGAAAAAATCCTGAGCAAACAGTAACAAACCTGAGCAAACAGTAACAAACCTGAGCAAACAGTAACAAACCTGAGCAAACCTAGCTAGGCTTGCTCGGATTATTTTCTGTTTTTAGTTTTTTGCCTTTTCTATTAGTTCAGAAAATGTTGATAAAAGAAAGAAAAAAAATCGAACAAACCGTATCAACCTTGATCAAGGTTCTTTTCTGTCTGTTTTTTTCTATTAGTTCAGAAAATGTTGATAAATGACAGAGCAAATCCTGAGCAAATAGTAACAAAACTGAGCAAACCTGGTCAAGTTCGGATTATTTTCTATTCTGTTTATAATGTTTTGTTTTTTTTTCTGTGTTCAGAACATATTGATAAAAGTAAGACAGAAAAAATCCTGAGCAAACCGTAACAAATCTGGTCAGATTTGCTAAGGTTATTTCTATGTTTAGTTTTTTCTATTAGTTCAGAAAATATTGATAAAAGAAAGACCTGAAAAAAATGTATGGTCAACAATTAATTGTGAGGGACAAAGAAAAAAGAAAATCAAAAATATACAGTAGTGTTGTTTTAAAAATGGGCTCGGAATTCTCAAAAACTAATTCTTGGATTTCTTTTTTTGTAAAGAGCATCACCGTGTATATATTTTTTCGAGTAACGCTTTTAATATCTGTAACTGATTTAGATGCATGTTATAGCAATTAAACAATATGTGAATGTAAATAGTATGTCTATTTATCTTGCTCCAATTTAAAACAGGAAATTTACCTTTGATAATCAGTAGTAAAACAATAGATAAAGACAAAGACACGTTGTTGGGCCTATACGGGGGCCAGAGTATGAAATTCAGATCCATCGTTGGGTTAACAATATCTGCTTATTTATAACATTATTATTATTACATGTGTAATTGGAGTTTCATTATGGATACCTACATCTAAATACTAAAGGATGCGGGGCCATGAGGTGGGTCTTGACTTCAAAAAATTAACGGAATAGGTCCCAATAAATAAATTATTATCATTTATTTTATACGTACGTTACATACTATAAAGTTTTATTCACATTTATGATATTTTGTTAGGATAGAAATATTTGAACTTTTGACTAAATAAAGAGAATGTTTGATAGTTCAGGCGATTTTCTCAAATGCGCGCAATGGTTATTATTGAGCCCATATAAAAAAATCGCCTGTGACAGGCGGACGGACACCGAAGTATCCATAAAATTCCTAAAAATGACGTAAGATTACCAAATTTATCTTTGCTAACTTTGCACGTCTAAAGTATACATAAATTCAAAAAAAATGGCAATTACTAATAAAACCTTATAACTAGTACATACGTTCTAAAATATAAATGACCATAATAATCACTTTATTGAGTCCTATTCGAATTTTCGTTAAATTTTAGGGCCGAAAATCCGCGTTATAGACCCCATGACATATGAACCTTTTTCTATGCAATAATGTTTGTAAATTCTCATGCTCATAACGATATTCAAAACATGTTCTTTGCAATTTAGGGAAGAGTAAAAATTAAAAAAAAAACTTTTTTAAATTTGAAACTCACTGTATTTATATACAATTAATATTACAATTAAACGAACTATTACTCAGTAAAGTTTGTTTATGTGCTTATTTTGCAATACGTATTTTCACTTAATTCCATTCATTTTCACTTCATTTCACTCCTCAACCATAGAGTTCTACTACACAAAACCTCTTCTACTCGAAAATTCTCTTTAGCTACTATCGTTTTTGATCGAAATGTATCTTATATAACTTCATATAGAACTTAGAATATGATGTAACTAGCGCCTTTTGAGAGAAGTCTTAAAAATATTTTTAAATTCTTATTTCAGAAACATAATCCTGCCAATTTGGAATTTCATGCATTAAATAGTTATCAAATTGCTGCTAGACTTTAAAAATACGAGAGAGAATAGGACGAAAAGTTTCCGACCTAACGAAGAACAAAATAGTAGTTGAATACTGTTTTACAGTAATCACTTCTAAATCCGACGCGATCATTTTGGCAGCAATAAATTTTTTCAAGTTTGAATTTTAAAAAATCGTATTAAAATCCGATGAGGTCAAATTAGGCAAATAAGGTGCATGAGAGCATGAGGGACCAGTTGGAAGCCTAACTGATTGCTATAACAATTACTAATTTGTGGCAGGAAGCATTATATCCCAGTCGTAAGTGTAACATAATTTTCTTCTCCGTCAGGTAAGCTGGCATAGGATTCTGAATTTATTGTTAATTTTTTTTTGTAAGTACCATTAATGCAATTTTACAGGAGACGCTAAAAACTGATTTTTGATGATGATTTCATATATTTTGTAGCCATTACTATAGGTTTTATTTATTTCATGTAACGTAAAGTATTATTACCTGGTTTCAACTTTACTGGTGGGATTATTTTATGTTACATCAAATAAACCGAACCAAAACAATCCAGAGAAAAGTCCCGGCTTAGCCAATAAGAAAATTTTGTTTCACCAGGACAATGCTCCCTGCCACAAATCAGTAATTATTGTCCACGCAAAAATTGATCAGTTACGCTTTCAACTGGTTTCTCATGCACGTTATTCACCAGATTTGGCCCCACCGGATTTCAATTTATTTCCGAACATGATAGAAATTTATTGTTAGAAAAATAAAAACATTGTTTAACCAATGTTCCTTTTCTTAGGCCAGAAACTTTGCGTCCCATTTTCGTACAAATACTGAGTGTACCATAACTTATGAACCACCCCGTAGTGATAAATATCTTAATCTTTGCTATAGGGCTACACGCGTATTTGATAAAAAAAACTTATTATTATAATATTCTTATCAGTTTTCGAGAGAGAGAGAAGACAGAAATCAGAACCCATTAATCAAACTTACTAGAATTTCGTTAAATGATCCCCACTACTTCTGTCGTAAAACAATCTTATCCTGGATATCCCCAAAAATTGTATATAAGTGGGTATATAAAACAACGTGCAATCAAAGTAATAATCAAACAGAAAATCTCGTATTCTCTTTAAATTTATTTAGTGTTTGTGTAAAAGTTTAAAACCGAAAGAAACATGATACTCTTACTTTGCGGTGCTATAGCTCTATTAACAGTTCTCTACTACATTTTCAATAAACCAAATAATAAAAAAGTCGATTACGATTATTTTCAAAAAAGGGGCATAGTAACATTACCAACTGATGGAAAGAGCAGAAAATTACTCCAATCAAAGAGCAATGGGGAACGATTTACAGATTTCTACTTTAGATTTAAGAAAATGGGTGTAACACATGGAGGTGAGTTTCTAAATTTTAATGTAGTTCATGATTATAACCCCAAAATATTTCTTGTAAATAATTTTGTGTATGTATATATATTGTAAATAGTAGTTTGTAAGCTTTTGTATATATCTTTCCTCTCCTCTTCCCCTTCGATGTTACATCGACTCCAGGTCGAATTCAGTAAATTTAAGCACGCAGTAGCGGCCTACTGTCTGGAGGGCGCGACGCTTAGCTAGCAGCGATTGTGGTTAGCGAGCGCGCTCCAGACAGCCCAATCAGAGCACATGCCTGTAATGCCGTGGGCAGAGCTATGTTCCCCACATATAGTTACCACCTGCGACCCCTCTGGTCAGCAGTGTAACCCAAATGTTAACCTAGCAAAAATAACACCCAACCTGTTCAACAACAGCTACCTTTCTTTTATTTTGAGACGAAGTGGTTTTTTGTATATATTTTTTCCACTATTAACGAACTTGCAAACATATATAAATAGCTACCGTATTAGAAATTCACTTTTTAAGCTTATGCAATTCCCGAATATAAGGCTTTGTAAGGACTCGTCTGATCAAACGGCCTCCTGACCACCCCCTGCACTGCACATGGTGTCCCCAGAGCTGCCATCAGCTCCCGGCTTGCCGGTCTACCCCCTGGGAGGAGGGCCACCGGCCAATTCCCAGCGTGAACTTTTACCTTTGTTCTTTTTACCTGTGTACACCATTGTAGTAGAAAATATTTACCGATAATATATACCTTTAAAAAGAAAAAGAAAAGAAGACCCAGACGTCTTGGTTCGAATCCGTGCTCGGCCGCTTCTTTTTTTAAAATTTTTGTCACTTAAAATATAATAAAAAATTAAGAAATCGGCTCTAAAAGGTGTATTGGAAACGGGTTAGCACTCCTTCCTCGATAAAAATTTTGTTTTGTCTTTAATCGGGTCTAGGTACCTTAACCTAAAAATTATGTTTTGTTTGTTGTCCAGAAAATCTTGCGAACGGTGGATCGGAGGGCACCCTAAGGTCGGAACAGGGTTAGCACCTGGTTAGGGGCCCTGACCAGTCTCTTTCCTCGCAAGCGAAGAGGGATCGGTGCGAAAAAATTCACTATTGTTCCTTCCTCTGCCCATCCCCTAGGCCCTAGACTCTAGTCTTGTCACTCACTGTATGAATGAATGACAGAAGAAAAAATACCGTTATTTTAAAATCTATCTATCGCACATGTGGCAACGTCGGATTGTTTGCAGTTCTAGCCGCTCCTCAAAAGCTACTCTTTGCTACTGTTTCTGTTTCGAGATATTTAAGAAAAACTGTTTTAAATTGAATTTTCTCTCTTAGAAGAAAAGGTATGCATATAATCCTAATAAACCTGAAATATTTTTTTTATTTTTAACATAAATTAAATATTTATTATGGTTGTTTTTGCCATTTATTTTGGTCATTATTAACAAAAGAAAAATTTTCTACTAAAAATTTTCCATCTAAACCGAGTGCGAGTTGTTGGATAATCTAGTGCGTCAATTTTTCAACTTTGTGCAAAGAGTAAATTTTGGAGATATACGCCTCTTAATGTATTACATACTTCCCATAAGCCTTATTCTTTTGACATGGCACACCTAGGCTAAGGAAGCGGTCTTGGATTCATTTTTACCCCAAAAAGATATGCTAGATGACTATGACAATACTGTATATTATTTGTGTCTGTTTTTAGGTGTTTATACTTTGGTAGGAAAATCATGGGTACCAATGGATCCACAGCTTATTAAAAATGTATTGACCAAAGATTTTACACACTTTTCTGCACATAACCATAAGCTTCCTGGTTTATATTTTAACAACATTTTCCACATGGCAGGGGAGGAATGGAGGGACAGAAGAAGGAAACTAACTCCAGCTTTTACATCCGGTAAGGAAACTTATGTCTGAATATCAATGGAAGGCTAAAGTAGTGTCTATTAGCAGAGACTATAAAGAATATAGACAGACACTCGAATATACCGAAAAGTCGGTTTCCCTGGATACATTTGGTAGGTTTACTGGTTTATTGTTTAAAAGTTTATTTGTCCACCATTATATATACATGTAGATGCACAGTATACATAGTTATATAATGGTAGACAAACAAACTTTTAAACCATAAACCAGTAAATCCACCAAATGTCTCAAGGGAGACCCGCTTTTCGTTGCACGGCAGTGTTCGTCTAGGTATTATTTAATATATGCTATTAGTCTTATACTAGGACGAAATATGGTAGAGGAAATGAGTTTCCTTCCCACTTTAAGAAATTTTTCTCTGAATTATATAAAAACAAGATTTACTTACGTACATCCTATAACAATAATTTTTTTGTTTAGGAAAAATGAAGATGATGTTTGATATTATACTGGAAAAAACTTACAAATTAACCAACTTAGTAGATACATTAGTCAAAGCAGGAGAACCTTTCGAAATTAAAGAAGTTTTGGTTAGATTTACCACAGATGTCATAGGTACATATTATTTAAGTATAAACCCGATACTTTGGCAACACTGTTGTTTGCTTCAAACAAAATATTGTAGCCAAGTTAGAAAAATATTTGTCGTGTTATTACTAATAGCAGGTCATAAAAAGTTTTGCTTGGCCGGAAATAAAATATATGTTAAATTCCTCATCTGATTGGTTGATGTGTTGAGAAAAACTAAGAGCTCTAAATTTTTTGATAATAATATTAGTTTATTGCTAAATATAAGTGTTTGGTAAGCCTTACTATAATGTATCTACAATTACAACCCCCTAAGTGACATTTGGTGGATGCGCCGAATCTTAGGCGTACCTATACGTGACAATATTGGAGAATATAGTTTTTGCGTCCGCCATTTTATTTCTTTAAATTTTATGTAGCCTATGTCACTCGGGAGACTGTGACGATTCTTTTCGCACCTTGTTCGTTAAAATTGGTTGAACCTTTCGAAATGTAGAGGGACACATACACATGAAAAACTTCATTTTGTGTTCTTATCCTATTTCCGTATACAATCATCATTGAAATTTTAATCTTGTGACTTTCAGTTAAGTAAGGCATTTTGGACGATTTTTCCGAAAGAAGAACAAAATAAAAGTCTTCGCGCTCGAGATACGACCATAGAGAAAATATATAGTAGAGAAATAATGTCAATTACGAATGCGGCAAATTTACCGAGCTGAATCCGTAAACAAAGACGGTCCTCTGCGGGCTTGCGCATTGTCGAACGTTTGCCTTGTGATAGACAGGACCGTACTTCAAAATTTATTTCGCATGACGTGAATCTTTTATCGAGTAATAAATGCTCAATATATTACTTGTAATTATTCTTTTTATTAATGATAAAAATGTAACCATTAGTGAGATTTTAACAAAAAGTGTATAGTTTGTTGGCTTAAATCTGAGTTTTCTTGCTATACAAAACTGTCGATAATTCCTCGAAAATAGCTCAGTTTATATATATACAGTGCGTCTCTTTAATGTCCCCCCCCCCTCTTAATTTTTTAAACGTTACATTTACGAAATTGAAAGTTGAAATAAAATATAAACATAGTATTCTAAACAATAGAAATAAAATATGCAACTGTTTTAAGAAGTAAAATAGTAAATCAAAAAAATTACATGTGTATATTTTATTGGATTGGCATCCCATCCTGTATAATTATTGAACAAACCAAGTTCTAGGGTAAGATGTAAATATTTTTACACCTATTTACAGTGTGTGCACTTGATACTTTGCTGAAAGCGCTACTACTTACGGCCCCATGTCAATCTAATCCACCGATATCTTAGCGATCCTTTGGCGAAAGCGCTTTTTTCTTTCGCCATCCCTTTTAAAATACTCCCCTCTACCCCAATCCACTAGTATTTTTAGTGCCCCTTTGGCGAAAGCGCAAATATGCCTTTTGGTCACACTCACCCTTATGCAATATAGGGGAAGGAGGCATTGACACTATATATGACCTTCTTACACCATCTTACCCCTTATACAATGCCCCTAATACACACACACCCCATCAGTGCCTTTCTGACACCTTGACCACACTCAATATACGTCACTGACAAATATTTCTACTTCTCCGTGTGTGTATTCACTTCAACACCGGAGTGCATTTAAGATAAATTATATTTTTTACCTCCTATTCTTTCACATATTGATATAATTTAAATTTGGAATTAAACTATTTGTATTTATGCACTACTTGTAAGAAATAGACTACGAAATAATTCCTTATATTTAAAAGTTGGATACATAATTGGCGAAACATATGAAATGTCTGTAACACTTTGTAAAGACTATTTTTGTATCGAAATAACAAGCTTCAGAGGTTCGCTATATTCGCCACCCCAACCAAAAATACCATAACATACAAATGACTGAGATTTTTTCGGCCCGGTTCTGATCGCCGCGTTGCGTCATTGAGTTCAACAACCACTTTTACGAGACGTCCCGAGTGCGCATGCTTCGAGTGGACCGTCGTTTAAAAATCTGACTGGCGCCCAATGCGTACAAACGCACTTTTTCGCCCATACATTGGACGGATTCAGCTGGTGTCGCGAATACGTTGTGATGGTCTAAATATATCTTGTCTATGGATACGACGCACACCAGTGCTTAAATACGATTTATACCTAGTGTAATCATTTATTTTGACAAAAAATGACAAAAGGTGTTGATTTCATTGTCATGTCACAAAAATTTTGAACAATCGCCGAATACTACCTATGCTGAATGATTTTTATTTAAAGTGAATAAAAGTTGTGTACTACAGTTTCATACAGATTTTTTGTTGAAAATATCCATTTAAAACGAAATAACTGAACCTTGAGAATAGGAAAAGATAAAAATTTTAAATAATAAATAACATTTTAAACATATTTTGAAGAAAAATGATTAAGGTGGATAGGTGTATTTTTATTTTTCAAATAAAATAAGTTTTGTTTAATATCTTGCAAATGGCAAGGAATAAAAAATTGAAATTTTGTAATTATGTATATCTTGATAGTCAATAAAAAACTAGGGTTGCCATTTAAAAAAATAACCGATGACATATCTCAAACTTGGGACAGACTGTGTAAATATTTTTTTATAAAAAAGACCGCAACTTAAAATATTAATCGACGTGTCCCAGCACTTTTCCAAAAAAAACTGTATTTGATAGAGAGATTGTTGAAAACATTACTCTTTATTTATGGCATTTCGTAGTCGGGTAATAATCTTTAAAATCCTTATTTTCAGCAAGTTGTGGTTATGGAATAGACTGCAACTCATTAGAAGACCCAAAAACTGATTTCTATAAAAAGGTACAGGATGGCTTTGACAGATCTGGCAAAGGCAAGAAAAAACCTGAAATACTTGAACGTATTTCTGCATACTTTGGTCGATCTAGATCAATGCTGCCTGATTTTACAGCCATTGAAAATTTCTTCAGGTAAAAAATTATTGAAATATTTTAATTGCCCATAAAATGAAGAATTTCATATTTTATGTATCAGTGGTGTACTTGTGCGAGTCGAATAAATTCGACATGCCACTTTAAAGGTTACAGGGGTACAAAGAAGCTAATTTTTTTAAGCAGTTTATTACCAAAACAAGACTACTAGTGATTTAAGAAGTTCCACTTGCATTGTTTTTATGATAATGATAACTGAAATTTTTATTTGCATATACCATACCACGTACCGAGTACGTGGATTATGGTTAAAGAATTTAAAATTTTACAGGCATTCGATTTTTGCAAGATGGGGTATAAAACGAATAATAGAAAAACAAATTTGGGTTCGTTTAGTGAATTATACATATGTTTTTTATGGTCGTAAACTGAAACATCAAGGATTTTTTTTTATAAAAAAAGCAACTAAGCAACAAAAATGTTAAGAAAAGAAATATTATCTTCCTTAACATAAAAATGTATCATTTATTTTCAGAGAGGTTATGAGAGCAACGCTTAAATACAGAGAAGAAAATAAGGTCGTTAGAAGGGACTTTGTACACCTTATGATTCAGTTGAAAAATAAAGGTGCTGTCACCGAACTGACCAATGAGAGCGAAGATGTTTATACTAAAACTGTAGAAAAAGGTTAGAAACAATATTTTACAATAGGCTTACAATAGGCCTGCAATATTTTTGCAGCGGTGGCAGTTATGTCTTAAATTTCGGTAGCCTATCGTGGGACTACGCCACCAGAGGTCATCTCTCCGTTTTATATGTTTGTAGCTATTTTTGAGGGTAAAGTTGCTTTGAAAAATTTATTTTTTTTTTGTGGATAAGGATTTCGAATGTAATACTTTTGCCTTATAAAATAAAAAAAATCCCTGGACCAGGCTTGGTTGTACAAGCCTGACTTAAATTTAGTTCAACTAAACCTCGACTGATGGCAGAGCTTTCCCATATAAAATGCATTGCAGTCAAATTAAAGACAATTTGAGGTAATTATTCCATATACGGTTTTCTGCCATTTTTGCGAATTTTAAAAATGTGCCTTTACGGACCTGTAACAATGGTTATAGTTAACACAAATTTAATGGCGCACGGCACTAATAACGTTTCTGTAATTAATTATACATTACAAAAATTTTGGGATCCCGAGAGGAAATAGGGGAATGTGGGGTGTAACTGTGTAACACACTATAAAGTTCTTGTACACAAAGTTCCGGATGATTACACTAAAATGTGCACACTTGTATACCGCTTTTTTTTTGAGCAAAAAAAAAATATATTGCGCTAGAACCTCAATTTACGACCACAACGTCAAAAATCATATTGGTTTACAAAGTTCACATGTAGGAAAATTGCCGCAAAAAGGAGGAAAGTAAATTCATCTAGTTAAATTAATTCGCACCTCTTTAACGCCTTACCAAACTGAACATATTTTACTATAACTACACTTTATAATATAAAGTTAAGATATATAAAAATATAAACAAAATATTATTTTGTATTTGTATAGATGGGAATGAAGACAAATTTACTATTTTCTTAAATAAAAATTTTACATCTAACTGATTTTCAGCTAGGCATATTTATCCAATTCATTAAGCTCATCCCCTTTCTTTGTTGTAACAAGAAATTAGCCATCCAGCAGTTTTACAGTGTTGCCAATATTTCACTATTTTAGTGATATTTTTGATGAAAATATAAAGAGGTATTGTTATTAAAAATATAAACAATTTAAACCGCCTCTGAACTCGCAAACTTAACAACCTAAAGAACAAGAATGTATAAATATTTTTTTTAAATTCGCAAAAATGGCAAAAGCCCTATGTGGAATAATTAGCCAATTTGACAATATGAAATTTTATATGGGAAAGCATACATGTACGTAAACTCTTTTACTCAACATTGACTCAATCATACCCTTAAAAATTGACGTGAAGTTTAGGAAAATCCTGTATAAAAGATATTTCCTGAGGAATCTAAAATATATAAAAGTTTTTCTTGTTACAGAAACGCTGTCATTTGAAGATATAACTGGCCAATGTTTAATGTTCTTCTCTGCTGGTTTTGGAACCTCATCAACCACCATGTCTTTCGCTATGCTAGAACTGGCAAGGAACCCGGACGTGCAGAAAAAGTTAAGAGAAGAAATTCGAGAAGTCCTAAAAAGACACAACGGGAAACTGTCATACGACGCCCTTCAAGAAATGACATATTGCGAACAAGTCATTTACGGTAGGAATCTGTTAATGCAGCTTGACACAGATAGGAACATAGTTTTTTTTTCAAAAAACTTATTTTCACAGAAAAGTGTTTCTACGAATGCAGGAACGATAATTTAAGTACTGCCGTGTGACAAAAAAATGCCAGTCGTCCAAGGATAGTTTTAGCTACACCTGAGCACTGTTTGTCGTCAATTGGCATATAACTGCTAAATCACAAAACTGCTTTAATGTTTGTGACGAACACAAAAGCAATCTTATCGGTTTAAATGTATTTATCGTTCAGCGGCTGACATTTATTTATCACACGATGGTACATTTACATCTTTTAAGAGCAGTATTTTCAGCGCTCACTCCTACTATTTTTTTTGAAATGTCTGTCTTTCAGTTGTTTGCTATGAATATCTAATCACTCTCTAGTGTGGAAACAAAAATACATTTTATCTTATTAATTTTAAACTTTTTCTTTAAAACCGCGCGCCGCAAGAATTCGACAGACGAATCGAATTTTCGCAAAGCGTGGTTTAAAAGAAATATGGAAAAATGAACCACCGTAATTTTTTTTTGACGTTATAGAAAAAAATGTTCAATGCAGAAGGTATAGGGTAAAATGTAACGTTTTTTTTTATGAAAGAGTTTTAATTTATATAGGGTGTTACAGAAAGGCGTAGCAAACAAAAATGTATATGTTTCTTATAAAACACCCTATATATAACAAGCTTAAATAATAGGGCTTATCTTCTTGATTACGAATATATGTATATAGCTTGTTTTACTTATTTGAAATATTACAGTCGAAAAAACGAATTTTTAAATTTTACGCGTAGTAGGTCATGGAGTCATGGAGTCAAGAATGCGCTTGCAATTAATTGTTTGGATATCTTACAACCTTACTGACAACTTGTCAAAATTAGCTGAATATATTAACTTAATTTTAAAAATGATTTATTCAGAGCAGGAAAAACTGAAAATGTCTTTATATCGATTTTTGTTCCTTTGGATAGTAATTTTGCAAGATATCCAAACAGTTGTAAGTGCATTTTTGAATCCATGGCCTACTACATGTAAAATATAAATATGAGCTTTTTGACTTAAATTTTTAAAATAAGTAAAACAACCTATGCATGCATGTATGTATGTATGTATATTCGTAATAAGGAAGATGAGCTCTATTATTTGGGCTTGTTATATATATGGGGTATTCCACAAGAAAAAAAATACCTTTTTTTTTCTACGTCTTTCTGCAACACCATATATATATATATATATATATATATATATATATATATATATATATATATATATATATATATATATATATATATATATATATATATATTAAAACTATTTCATAAAAAAACTTTACATTGTACCGGAATTTTTTCCTATACCATCAAACAAAAAAAGTTAAAAGGGGGTGCATTTATAGTGGAACACCCAGGTACAACATAAAATGCTAATTTAACAAATTATGTTTCTTTTTACGTGTCTTCACTGAAAGTCATTGCTTTTGTTATAGCGCATAACTGAGCAATACCAATTGTAAAATAAATATATAGTACTGCCACACCAACCATACTTTCTAACGGGACCAAAAATTCTTTTACGCGCTCATTTAATTGCAATCATCTCTTTTTCTCTCACATATAGTCAGAGACATCAGTATTCGTACAATAAGTCCAAAGTTTATGAATATAAGCAAGTCCAAAGGAATAATAAAGAAGTAATCTAAGTGTGTCAGTGTACGAATGCTTTATCTATTATTAATTACTGAGTAAAAAACAAAATGACGCTTTATTAAAAAATCAAATCAATTAATATTTTTTTCTTTTTTAGAGTCTCTTCGGATGTACCCTTCGCTTCCTGTTCTGTTCCGAATGTGTACCCAAGAATACAAGGTACCCGGTACCGACGTTGTCATAGAAAAAGGTACCAGCGTCAATATCCCAGTACTGGGATTACACACAGACCCGGACTATTTCCCGGAACCAGAAAAGTTTATTCCTGAAAGATTTAGTGCTGAAAATAAAGGGCGTATTCAAGAATATACATTCCTGCCTTTTGGAGAAGGTCCACGAATGTGTCTAGGTAAGTGTCTTTGAAAACTTTGTTCTTCTGTCGATAGATGGAACTAACAGCAAAAAATAATCGCTATGTTACTATTCTCAGTGGTACAGATATTTTGGCTTTTTGGACGGGTTGGCACGGCATCCGGTGGGATCGCGTTGTGCGAGCCCTAGTGAAGTCCACAAATGATGGGCGTCTGGGAGGAGCTGTTTCTTCCGTGCGTGTTTAGTGTTCTATCGGCTGCCTATATAACAGTAGCAACTTTACGTCTGTTAGTGTGAACCGTTCGTGTTTTACAGTAGTTCTAATAGGTAGCGGTATTGCAAATTCTTTGCTGTCATAATGTACTGTAATGAATGTGCCAGATTGCTACTGAGGGAGTGTTTTCAAGGGTTACGGCAGTTTGATAGTTCCCAAAAAGGGTAAAGGTTACCTGTTTACCTGGCCCAGGTTTTTCCGTTAGTTTTTGAATGCCCCGTAATTTAATGCAATTGTATTTTCATTCTTTCCTTCCTAAATTTGTACTTAATTAGTATTTTCCTTTGTAGGCTTACGATTTGGTGTAATGCAGTCCAAAGCAGGTCTGGCTACTTTGATTAAAGACTTCCACTATACCCTCAACAAGAAGACTCCATATCCACCCACTTTTATAAAGACTTCTTTTGTGCCTGCAGTGGAAGGCGGAGTCTGGTTAGACGCTAACAGGGTTGACTGATGATGTTTTTATTATAACTCATGTAGATAAATAAGAACTAAAAAACTTGCAAGTTAGCAACTGCCTGTGTTGTAGAAAACTTCAATAGAAATACTGAAGATTGGCACTTGAAAATTTTTATATGTAACGATATAGGTAATGAAATTAAAAAAAGATAAATAGGAATTCCTATTTTACAATTAACTTTCCTTTATTTTTCTATTTTAAATTTTCGAATTGGTAAAAATAGGCAAGATCAATAAAGGTGTTTTAATAAATGAAATGTAGACAGTAGGTGGTATTAGTTGGTTGTGATAATATATAATAAATTTAATTTTAAGCAAACCGGACGTTTATTTTTTAGAAGTAAAAGAGTTCAAATTACCAAAAAAAAAATCATGACCTTAAGGCGACATTCTCCACGTGGGTCCATGTTGGCCAACTTAATTTCATTTTGACATGTTTTTTCGGCTTTAAAATTTTTAACAATAACATTATGAGTTTATTAAGTTTAGATTCATATTCTGCACGTAATCTTTAGTCAATTAAGTATTTAAAGTTTCAACGTGTATAATGATTTAATTTAAAATATTCCTATTTTAAAAGATCTATGGTGACATTTCTTCAGTCACTAGGACCTCAATATTCTTTGTAAGTACGATTCTCCTAAAATAAATCATAAAATATCTTGAAACTTTTATTAACATGTTAAAAAATACCGTTAGAATATGAATCTATACTTAATATACTTATAATGTGATTGTTAAAAATTTCACAGCCGAAAAACCATATTAAAATGAAATTAAGTTGACCAACGTGGACGCCAAGTGGAGAATGCCGCCTTAAAAAATATATTTTTTTCGGTTATCGATATATCTTTTAATTTATGTCTACGGCTGGCCGAACCTTTGGACGGCAATCTAAAAGAAATAATGTTTTTTCTTCAAGGAAGAAAAGCACTGAAAGCTTAATTTTGTTGAAATTCAGGTTTATGTCTCAAAGTTTCGAACTTTGGTGAACAACTAAGTTTGAATTTTAGCAAAATTAATCTTTTCATTAACCTCAGTAATAAATACGTAAAAAATACTATTTTATAGTTTCTGTCTTTCTTTTAGTGTACCTATTCTCTCTTACCCTTACCTCCTCTTTAAATTTGTCATGTTCGTTTTAAATTAATTTCTTTAACCCCAATATCCCTAAAAAATGATATATTACACAGAGTTTTAGAAAAAAGAAATTCGTTCTCGATCCATTTCCAATTTTTTTAAAGTTAACCCCTCCAGAACCCAGTCTTGTTTCCTGCCACGCAAAAATCCAGAAACACATCCATATAAATGGCCAAGCCCTGCAGATCAAAGAAACGCCAATCCAGTTGACATCGCTTTCGAACATGATCTCAGCTGGCACAAACACATTAGTTCCTGAACCACATCCACATCAGCAGCTGAAACGCTTGATTTTTTCTTTCGACCCAGAAAATACTTCTCCCATTCCAACTTACACACTCATTATGTTTCCCAAATCAAATCTCACCTAGTTCCCACATTTAGGGAGCGGCATCATCTTCGATACCTAACATCCTTGGTTTAAACCAAAAGACTGATCAATGACCCAGTCTTCACAAGAAAACCCCCTTCTCTCGTTCATCGCCGCGCTGTTGGGGAGTTGTGCCTTTTTACCGACATTTCCACGGATTTTGCTCTGAAGAATTAGCCGGTATAATTGCCCCCTTGACTGTTCCTATCAGAAAAACAAGAGGCACGTTACGTGTCTCCAGATTATAGAACAAATTGCCTGCAGATGTTTTCCCTTCCCTTCCCCTCCCAACCGTCAATCTTTTAAATCCCGTGTCAATAGATTATATTTCCCTTCTCTTCAGACGCCCACGGTATGATAGTACTTAGGCTTGAACTCTACGTAGATAAAAAACAATTCTCAAAAAGAAACATAAAATCGAGGTTTCTGTTAATCCGTTGTAAATGTGACAATGTGCACAGCTTTCACTGGACTTCATCGATCGCTATAATAACCAGCTACTCACCGTTTCAGTTATGTATGCATTTTCAACAAATAAACACGTTTTTCTATTTTGATTTGACGCGAAAATAAGAGGTATATCCAGTATACATAGCTAAATTAACATTATCACTATTTTTTTTAATTATCCGGTCTTTTGAAGGCGTTGACCGGACTCCGCCTGGATTTTCTAAACCATCAGGTAACGATGCAATTTCCGGCAAAAAAAAGACTTTTAAAAGCTGTTCCAAGTGGCCAAAAATATAAAAAAAATTTAAGGGGATATAAAATAAACTTATAAAACTAATAAAATGGTAATACAAAATTTTAGGTTTATTTTTTACACCAAAAACCGGACTTTTTTTATAAAATCAGGATTTTTCACCGGCCGCGACCAGCGACATACATACTTGGACTGCTGATATTTCATAAAATACATAGGTTGCGCAGAACTATTTAACTCCAGTATGGGTGAAATCTCTGCCACAGGAACGCATGCGCAGTATACGAATAGCCTTGTTCCCGAATTCATCAACGACAAACCGATTCCAGTCGGTCAGCGCGCTCTCCTTGTTTAGATAACGTAGTTAAAAAAGGATAGTATTCTTAACCACGAGACGGGTTCGTCCGCCAGTAAATTCAAATAAACACAGCTTTATCTATGCAACGAACAAATCTAGATTCAGGAACGGAGCAGCAGCCGAAGTCCGTCCTCGGTCTGCTTCGGTTAGCTTCGTACGGGCAGCTTGCGTGGGCCAGTGTTGTCAGATTTCGGTTATTTCTCCCGATCCCATGAATCAAGTACCAAATCTCACGATTTTTACCTTTATAGAAATATCAATCAGCGAATCTCACGACATTGATCTTTGCAAATTGCAATTTGATTGCAATTGAGGTTTGAAACTCTGTTTCTATTTTCACATTGCACTTTCTCAATATACGTAGTTCAAATAGTTCCAATATAATCCAAATGAAATCCAAAATCTGAATAACGACTGGCGAATGTCAAGATCCCACTAAACAATTTTGATAACGATACCTTGTTGTTTTGGGAAAAAATTCATTAGTAAAAATCTCGGATGACTCTCTAAAATTTGCGGGTCGTTAGATTTGTTTTTCAGATTTTTTGCTTACCACACTCGAAAGCAGCAGTAGAGAGAACATTTTTTCACATTTGTTTAATAAAAACTCAACTACCTACGCAACAAACCTAAAGTGAAAACAATAGAAGGCATTTTATCCTACCAAAAGTTTGTCAAGAGACAAAAATTGCTACGATTTTTGTATCACAAATAATACGATTAAAAGGTTAGGTTGTGGTCACGTATTTTATTCAGATAAAAATAAGATGGAAACTCCAGATGAATAACTTCTTTCTTTTTCTTTGTTTTGTGTTAGTTTTACACTTTTATTTATAAAAAAATGTATTTCGTTTTTTATAGCACAAAGTGATAGATATTTGTTTAAGTTTGTAAATTTGTTTACTAATATTTTGATATCGTAAAATTTTTTTCAGTTTTATTAAAATAAATGATAGTAGAATAAGATTATTTAATCCTATTATTTTTACTTCCGGTGCAATCATTACAGGCTCGCGATTTATCACGAATTTCGGCGGTTAAGTCGCAAGCACTCTCAAGTTTTTTTTAATGACTTCTGGCAACACTGCAGGTAGCGTCAGCGCGTCTCCCTAAAGCAGTGTTGCCACGACATGGCAATTGCCGTGTTTTTACGGCTTTTCAAACCGAAGGTAGGTACGGCCACGAGCTTGCTGTACTGCCGCGCATATAGAAACACGACTTTTTCGTTTAAAAACTCCAAACGTATACTTGGCCATTTATGCACGACAAAGGCTAAATATGAAGGTATGAAGGTAAAAAAATGAGAAGCATTTTAAAAAATGGAGGGATTTGTTCATTCAGAATTGTTATGTTAATATATTTTAATTTTAAGGAAAGCTGTCAACAGTTTCATGAATATGCTAAAAATGACAAAGGTATTTTAACTGCCGCCGAGTGGAACAAAAATACGTGTTTAAATTTAAACCGTGAATAAAAAATCTCTTCCTTTGCCACGGCTTTTATTTCCTGTCGGTTGGCAACACTGCGCTAAATGCTATAGCGTGTTGGCGTGGCTGGTGCTCGTGTCTCGTGTCGTTTTTAGTATTAGTATCATTCTGGAATTAGTAGAGGGTGTATCGAAGGCATGTCTCAATTTGGCGTCACGAAAAAACCGTGTCGCCGTATTTCCACGTAAACATAATATTTACTGTGTTGAATCTAGACTGTAAAAGGGTTCTTGGCGGTATGTCGGCCTTTTCGCTGATGGAAATCTGCTAGCAACCTTTATTTCGCTTTGCGATTGCCGGATCCACACAGCTGGCTTTCACAGTTTTAATTTACGCGGGTAACATCCATATCTTTATGAAAAATATTTTTTAAGTTTTCGACCTATTACCATAAGTATTTCTACATGGACATCGGCGTATTAAACTAAAAATTTACTAAATCTTTCATAAATATGTGTTCTATGTGAACTGATATACCTACCACCATACACAAATATTAAGACCCGTCCTGTAACCTTTTAACTGCGCATGCGTTCCTGTGGCACTGCGCGCGTCCGTAAAGGAGTCATTCTTGGTTCAAGCAATATTAGTCCGTTTTAATCTGTATGTCGCTGGCCGCGACCGGATTTACGAATTTAGCACCTAGTAACCCTAACTGCGCCAAAAGCTAGAAGCAGCCTCGGCGCAGGGATACTTAATAATTAAAAGGCTAGTGGCGAAGCCGGTAGCCAAAGAAGGTACCGACGCAAGGAACCATAATTTACAAGGCTGATATTGGATTGGAAACCAAAATCGGCCTCGGTACAGGGTTCATTTACAGGGTGTTAATAAAGTATGTAGCCAAACTGCAGGGTATTTTTCCTTACTCAATTTTAAGATAAAAAGTCAAAGCCCTAAACGACTTTGTTTTTAATACACAGGGTGTTGAAGTTGTTTTAAAAGGTTTTTCCTAAATTACTGGAAGACGCAAATTAGTAACAAGTTTGGTGGCAATTTTTAATGCATAAAAAGGTGTCTTGCTAGTTGCCAAATTTGTTTAAAGAAGTATTTTTGTTTCCATGGTCCTCTTACTTTTTTGTTATTTTCAACAAATTACACTTATAAATAATTTTATGCATAACTTTATATTTTTTCGTTTTCATATAAAGCGACTAGCGAGAAAATTCAAGAGATGATTTTTGTGTAGTTTTATTTACTAAATCCTAAATCTTATCAGATTGAAAAAAGGTGAAGTACTTTTTTTTTTAATTATTGGTGTTAGTCTTGTGCACGCCACTGGTAAAATGAGAAAAACGTTTTTCTGCTTAAAAGACTCCTCTTTATACATTAAAAATTGTCACCAAGTTTCAACTTGATATTAATTTGCGTCTTCTAGATATTTATGAAAACCTTTAAAAAAAATTCAACTCCCTGTGTATTAAAAACAAGGTCGTTTAGGACCAATGTTTATTTAAACTTTTTGCCTTAAAATTAGGTTAGGAATAATACCCTGAAGTTTGCCCATATACTTTATTAACACTCTGTATACAATGGGTCTGTTTAAGGAGTGCAATTTCAGATATAGTTTGGGGCGGGGGACAATCCCATTTCCTACGAATTTTGAATTCAATATAGGTATTTTAAATTCATTAGAAAATTTGCAGGGGGGAGGAGGACAAATGCCTCTCTGGACTCTCTGCCATTCCTAATTGATGTCCTGGTCTATTTCAGTCAATCGAATTATCTATATTGGAAACAGAAGAAAACGTCATGTAATTGGCAAAACTCAAGTCAGTTTTTCTCAAAAACTGTTGCATGATTATCGAAAGCTTACAATATGAGTTATTGTAAGCTATGACTCTACACTGAAGCAGAAAATTCTTCAAGCAATAAAAACAACTCGCCATATTTTACATCAACTAAATAACGGGTCGATTTGTGTTGTTGCCGAATTTTCAGAGTAGATACTCTACTTTACAATCGGAAGAGATCATTTTTCTAAAATACAGAAATTCTCTTCAGGCACGTTTGAATCTTATTTTTAAATATGATAATTTTTTAAATAACACCCTTAATGCATTTACATTAATAATAAATATTCCTATTAATTGTACTTTTAACAAGTCCTGATAATTGATACGAATCGCACCTTATTCTGTCCAATTTAATATTAAATACCATCCTCTCGAAAGCCTCAAAACAAGATTCAAGTGTAACATGCCTAATGCCATTAATTCTTTAATTCTCCTAATGTATTTAAGGAACAATTTCGGTTTAAATCCCTGCATTGGATAATAAATCCACTTAACAACTGATAAAAAATATGTTATGTACATACATATATTTTTGTTGGCAATGTATAAATCTATTGATCTTGATCTCGTTTAAATATAGAAAAGATAAATTTATCTTTTACAATAGTTCAACAATAAACGGAACAATGGCTAAGTGCAAGAACAACCATTTTTAGGAAAAAATAAGGAGTGTATATCTTATTTGAAAAAACACTTGAAACTGAAGTGAATGAACTGAACAAGTGTACAGGCTGTCAAAACAGGAGAACCATTTGAAATGGATGAATTGTTGGGTTTATTAAAGATAATACTTGTAGGTACATAAATAATATTTGACAGTAATCTGGACAAGAAGGAATTTTTTCGGTGTCTATAGGAACACATTGAAGAAAATGACAGAATTATTTATTTTTCCTATAAGCGACGTTCAACTTCGCTTATCGGACTATTCTCCGGTTGATCGATAAGGTTTAACGGCGCACGGTAAGGTTGGTATTTGGTTGGGTGACCGCTTGGGAACGCTGTGTGTCGCCCCTCTAAACAAGAAAGGTGGTAGAGGAATTCTTCCTCGGCTGAGATGGCACCACCCCACACATCCTCTTAAAGGGCTGGTGAAATCCCTACGGATGTTTCTAGATCTGGATGTGTGAGTCGGATTTCCTCAGTACACCTATGGTACATATTTAGGATTCGGCCTCCGTGGCCAGTCAGAAGGTGAAAAATAGTAATAGTAATAATAATTATAATATCACATCTGTATGATTCGATGAAATTCTGTTCTTCAGCCGCCTCATAATTAAACAATAACAATGTTTCAAAATATATATAGTAATACAGGGTGCAGTCAATGAACTGACGATGGTATAAATAATGCTTTTTCATTACTTACTAGGCAGAAATCGGGTAATCTTGTCGGTATAGGCTGGATGGTACTTACCTGAAAACAAAAAAGAAATAGCATTAAAACAAATCTAATTTTTCCGACAAAACCTTATTGGTTTTTAAATATTTTTTTTTATAAAACCGTGTTATAAAAGCAGTATTTCAAAATCCATTTTAGTATCGAAATGAATCGTTTCTTCGCACTAGTGCCATTTTACATTACGACACCATTTTACACACAAAATGCAACAGCAAGACGATCAGTCGTAAATACAACATGAAAAATGATGTCTTTTCATCCATATACATTCCGCATTGAGGGCTGTCTTGTACCTTTAGTATTATTAAGATAAAAAAGCTGCACTAAATAATTAAATTTAGCTCATTTTTTTTTGCTTTTGAATAGAGAAAATGCATTAATTATTATTAGTGCCAAAACAGATTTTATTTATTTAATAATCTAGCACTATATTTAACGGCAATTCTTTTGTTACAATAATTGTTCTTTGGTATTAAAGATATTAAAGACAATTGTAAGCTTTTATTAGTTGTCAGCAGTGGCGCACCCAGGGGGTTGGGGCTGCAGTCCCCCTCCCCCCCCCCCCCAGACCAACATCCTAGACACACAAAAATTAAAAAAGTGCAATAATATACCCTTTATAAAAGTTCTAAAACGAGACGTTGATGATATGTAGCAAAGTTATTTTTAAATGTTGTGTACCAGAAACTGGTTGTTTGTTGTAACTGGAGGTTGATTAATGTGTAGGTTGAGTTGTATACAAGTTGAAATTATTATTGTTACTGTAAAAAAATTATATTTTGTTTGGTCTTTTGACTAGCGACAGACTATTTTTATTAATGAACATGATTTTTTAAAAACAGTTGCTTTTGATAGGAACATTTGTTGAATCTAAAGATTATACAAATAATAGTATACATTAGCATATGCAGAACTTGGTAGTTGTTAAAATATTAATAATACATGGCTAGGGTGGTTACCTACTTTCGTCCACTACATTTAGGTTATGTCTTGGTAATATCCTAACAATTAATAAGTTTTTGGGATTATATTGTTTAGTTTAGAATCGACAAATGTTTGTATCAAAAGAATTTTTTCTTTAAATTTTGGTCCTTAATAAAAATAGTCTGTCCCTTTTCACAAGACTCCGTCCTTAATCTTGATTAATACAGTACATTCATTTGAGAAAGTGCAACTTTTGATATCGTAATGTATTGATGCTGTACAGGGTGTTATCGCTCGTGAGATTCCTCGCCCAAAAATGCGACAATAGTTCTTATCGACATGGGTCAGCTTTTGCTTCGTTTCCGAGATACCGAATTGCACTATTCAGCCCCCTCCCCCCAAGACAAAATCCTGAGTGCGCCCTAGGTTGTCAGTATTATACTATAATTAACGAAAACATAACTTCACTTAATTAAATAATATCTGGTATGATAGGTCAATATTTAATGTACAAATAATCAAATATTTACTTTTATTGTTTAAATTTTAACTTGTATTGAACGAATAAAAAGCATTTAATAAATTTTATTGCTAGAAAATAGGCATTTTCTGTGTAGTTATAGGATTTTAATTGTTTAAAAAAGTTGACAAGACGGCAAAAATTTTAAACAAACGTAAGCAAACTTAACTAAGGTTTGCTAAGATTAGAATTCAAAATTCAATTTTCAAAAAACTGCATTTTCCAATAAGCGTATTTTCAGAAAACGTGTTTTAAAAAAAATTGAATCTTCAAAGAATGTGTTGTGGAGAAATTTTATTTCCGGAGACTGTGTTTTTAAAAAATCGTGTATTCGAAAAATTGCATATTCCAACTTTCGGAAATTAATTTTTCGTAGATCGATCCCGAAAAGCTGCGCAATAAAAGATGCGAAACATACAAAAACTGTAGTGTTATTGAAGCATTGTTGACGTCCCGTTAAAACGTCATAATACTTGAAAAAGTAAGCCTCTTGATGTTTCTGTTGAAGTGTTACTTATAATTCGAAACAATAGGAACACCTTGATTCGCGGCATAGAGATGAACAATAATTTAATATTTCGTCAAATAAAATCAAGTACCTATAATACTCTTATTTAAACATCTGTTAGGGGAGACCAGGGCTGCTCTAAAATAATTTTAAAAATATTTTAAACAGATATTTCGTAGTTATAATAAATATTATGTGCTTTTAAAGTATCACAACAATATTGTCAATAAAATTGGTAAGCCCTCTGCCAGCAAAACTGCAGAGAATATGGAATGCTTACACTATTGACAATCGAAAAATCTTTGTGAGAATAGGCTTATCCAATAATTTCTGTATTTCATAATACAAAAATACCCAATTCGAAAAGCTTATCCCCAAAATATTAGAATTGTTTCTGACCGAATTCATCCTGAGAACATCGATCAAACATCTCTCATTATAAAACGGAGAGATGGCCTTTGGTGACGCAGTCCCAGAACGGGCGACCCAAATTTTAAAAAGTAAATAAAGCGTTAGCACCGCTTCAAAATTTTTAAGAATTAAAAATAAAACTGTCAAGTTCTGAAGTTGTTATTTTTAAGAAAATTACGTTATTGTCATTGTCATTGCATTATACAGAATTAAAAAAAACATAAATACAACAAAAAACATACAAATTATGAATTTAAACCAAATGAGAGACGTGTCCACCTTCCACTTCCAAACATGTTCTCATTCTTCTTTTTATAGCATCGAAAACATTGGTGAGCACTTGGGGGGAGTTGTTAATCTCCTGAAATTTATTTGTAATTCTAGTTTTTCACAAGAGGGTTTGAAAGCCGAGCATTTAATGTGTGGCCATAACAAAAGGTCGCACGTGAGATCGCAGGACCGTGGCGGCCACCTAACTGGCATATTACGACTAATGATTCGGTCTTAGATAAATTCTTCCAAAAAATTTAAATTATCACAAGTTACGTGAATTGGTGCGCCATCCTACTGGAAGTAGCCTTGTCGCATCTTCTCATCGTCTAATGCATTTACAAAATTTTCTAAAATTTCATTGCGATATCGCGACGAATTGAGAGCCCCTTAACTGAAAATTGCATTTACTGCGGCTTGTCGTTTGGTAAAAATTCTTGGACTGAGCTTAGACGATAAGCGTGCATATGCAGGTCACATTTCAGGATTGTATTGCAGGTTTGATTGGGTTGAATACATTTACCTTCTGGCTTAAAGGCCGAATAGAGGTTTGTGGGTGTTCATTAACAATTTGCCTCAATTCTTATACTTTTTGTGCCGTGCGAACTTTGGGTCTACCACTGTCTTCCTTTCTATTCACACTTCCTCTTTCTCTAAATAAAGTTACAGATCTAGTCAAAACTTGGCGAAACTGGTCGAAATCCATGACAATGTGTGGAAATTCCATACCATATTTAATTTTCTTAAAAATAAAACTTTCAGAACTTGACAGTTCTATTTTTCATTCCCATGTAGAGGGTCTTCCAACGACGACTGAACTCATGGGGCTCATTTTTGAGCTTCCTTGTATTTAAAGAAAAATCTAAAATAGCCAATCGATGTACTTTTTCCTGCAGAATTCAAAAATGAAACCAAAAATTTATTTGAACCAGAAACAAAAGAGTTACGCTATGGATAAGGTGTTTTTTAAATGGAACATAGCTTTTTTTATACGATTTTCGGAACGAGTGATTTTTTTTATGTCGGTTCTGATTAAAATATTTAATATTGTGACAGCTATTTTTATTAAATTTTAATGTTTTATCCAGTATAATTTAACTTCAACCTGTTTGAAACATACACTAGGTAATAAAGGTTAAATCACCTTGAAATCCTTCAAAGTCAAAAAATTTGACAAATTTACTATAATATTGCCGAAATGAAATATTCATTAGATGAGAGATTGCAGATTGTTATCTTGTTCTACAAATGCCAAGAAAATGCAAGAGAAGCAATAATAATAATAATAATAATAACAATCTGCAATCTCTCATCTAATGAATATTTCATTTCGGCAATATTATAGTAAATTTGTCAAATTTTTTGACTTTGAAGGACTTTAAGGTGATTTTACCTTTATTACCTAGTGTATGTTTCAAACAGGTTGAAGTTAAATTATACTGGATAAAACATTAAAATTTAATAAAAATAGCTGTCACAATATTAAATATTTTAATCAGAACGGACATAAAAAAAAATCACTCGTTCCGAAAGTCGTATAAAAAAAGCTATGTTCCATTTAAAAAACACCTTATCCATAGCGTAACTCTTTTGTTTCTGGTTCAAATCAATTTTTGGTTTCATTTTTGAATTCTGCAGGAAAAAGTACATCGATTGGCTATTTTAGATTTTTCTTTAAATACAAGGAAGCTCAAAAATGAGCCCCTGTTCAGTCCTCGTTGGAAGACCCTGTACCTTTTACCTAAAATTCCTTTCAAATGTAATAAATAATTCAAGACATACGTGATTGATTCCACGGCATACTTTGAGGACTTCTCTTGATCTTACGTTATTTAAAGACACATAAAAAGTAAGTAAAAAGTAAGATTAAACTGAAAGATTAAAAAAAGCTATAAAAGTTATGAAAAATATAAACATTCCCTGTTGGTACCAAAACGACGCATGGCGGTGTTGCCGTGTTCTTAATTTGATTCCCCACATCGCCTACTACGTTCAGTTGTTTTTCGTAGGATGAAATCAGGCGGGAACCTGAGTTTTTTTTTAATTCGGTCTAATTTTAAAAATTAATATTTTTGATATTATCCATCAACCACCTAATTGTGGACGTGTTTCGATTGACTGTGCAATAATATTAATATATTTATTGAAAACGCGAACCGACTGAATACGTTGTTAGGCCAAAATTTGAATACAATAAATTTGTGTGGAGCAGCCTCCAGATCTGAAATAATTGTTTAGAAATAAATTCGAAAATTGAATTTTATTCCCCAATATCTTTGTTGTCGTATACTTATATTTTCAAAAAAGGAGCTTTAGACAAAGTATAACTATAATCTAATAAGGTATATTTTTAAAAGAAAAATGCTGATGCTATATTTACCATAATTTCCCCTACTTTTCTAAACAATTTTATCTTTAATATCTAGGGTTAGCGTATATATAAAACAATAAGCTTTGCAACTTTAACAAAGTATCCACCTTTATAGCGTCTTATTAAGGGTTGAAAGAAATTGAAGTTAACAGGTTTATTAAAAAAGTAATGAAAAACTAATACATCTAAAATGACAAGTATCTTACTCTATGGTGCTCTAGCTCTATTGGCTGCAGGCTACTATTTTTATACCACTTACAAAAAGAAGTACAGTTATTTTAAAGACAAAGACGTTCCCCAGTTAGAGCCGGAGTTATTTTATGGCAACACTAGGGATCTTATTCAAAAGAAAAAAGGCCAAGCGGAACTGTTTCGTGATATCTACTTCAAATTCAAGAAAGCCGGCGCTAAATTTGGAGGTAAGTTCGTCGAAGTAAATTTTTATATGCATACCCACAAAAAGTTTTTAAAATAATTTTTCAAAAACTTACTTTTTGAAAGAAAATACTTTTTTGAATACCTATACATTTTCTGAAAGGACCCTCTTTCATAGATGTCAGATTTTGATAGTTTAGAAAAAGTTGATACAAAGACAGCAAAAAACCGGAGGAAACCTGGTCAAATCTGACCATACCCAAAAAGGTGACTTTGTACAGGCTTGCGCAGGTTTATTTAGGCTTGCTTGCTGGGCTTTTTTTTATTAATATTTTCTAAGTCAGCATTCAAAATTTAATTTTAGAAAAAAATGTGTTTTCGAAAAAATGTTCTTCTGAAATTCTTCTTAGATCACTTTTTTATGTGACTGGTCATCAAAAACAATAATTAAGTGTTCTCCCGAAGGCGTTTGACTCAATGTAAACAAGCTCTATCAGAAAAAATCAAACTCGTAGTATTTTTTGTCGTTACTAACATTAGATGTTCTTTTAGGTATTTACGACGGTTCATCACGAAGATTGTGGGTGCCTATCGACCCTGAAGTGATTAAAACAATTTTAACAAAGGATTTTGTCCATTTCTCTGCACATAATAGGAAATTGTCAGGTCTATTTTTCAATAATCTTTTCCATATGGACGGAGAAGAGTGGAAAGATATGAGGAGAAAACTTACACCAACGTTTTCATCTGGTAAGAAATAATATAGGATAATATAGGATATTTTCTGCGTGAGCAAAATTTTGATTTAATTCAAACATATATAAGTACTCAATTTACTGACAATATTCTATTTATTTCTCTTAGATTTTTATCACAATGGGCACTTTCAGTATATTTTGATTGTTTTGCCATTGTATACAATAAGAAAAAAAAAAGAATTTTTGATATGTTTGGTTTTCGACACCCGTCGAAATATACCTGATCACGTGGCTAGTCGCCTTGTTAAAGTTTAATTAACCCTCTTAACATCACACTGTTTTAGGAAAAATGAAGATGATGTTTGATATTCTATTAGAAAAAACTTATCGACTCGCCGCTTTAGTGGATGAAATATCTAAGAAAGGAAAGCCCGCTGAAATTAAATTACTATTTGTCAAATTTACCGTTGATGTTATCGGTAAGTGGTACTGTTTCATCCACTGAAACGAGAAAAAAGCAAAAAGCAATTTATAAAAACATAATATAATATGTGCAGTGACTCCAGTTGCTCAGGAACAAAAGTTGGTTCCCGAGGTTAATAATTTTAACTAGCCCCGGCGCCGCCGCCGAAAGCATTAATTAAGGCCACCGGTGGCTAAGTCGAGAAACAAAATCAGCCTCAGAAATTACCGGCACCAGGAGCCAGAAGCACTCCAGGCTTAGAGATGTGGTTTTGTTAAAGAACGATCCATAAACTGGAAAAGGGAGTCACTCCTAAATTAAAAATATATTGAATTTTTAAGTATTTAAAAGAGCAAAATGAAGATTTTTATGCATAAAGTTTTTTTGCTCAGATTTTTTTTAAAAACCCTGTACTGTATTATACAAAGTTTCTTCCGAAAATAGACACGAAATCATGGGTTCCAGTGTAGTAATATTTTATCACATCCCTGTATACACATACATATTTAAAAAAAAAACTTCATTTTAGGCAACTGTGGTTTTGGTATTGAATGCAACTCATTAAAAGATCCCAATGCAGAGTTCTTTAGGCACGTAGTACAACTTGGTGAACCAAGAAAAAAACTAAGTTTATTTGAAAAAATTCGGATATACTTGGGGCTTGTCAAGCCTGAGATACCTCCGAATTTCGAGGATTTCTTCAGGTAACAATACGTTAGAATGAGCTAAAAGCCTAAGGCTTATATGTTTTGTACAGTGTGTCCCAGAAAATTTGAGCAATCTCTCAGCATCAGATACCTTCCATTTTTCTACAGTCCACTAACGTGGATATACTGGGAAAATCCGTAGGGATTTCACCAGACCCTTAACTGGATATGTGGGGTGATACCTCCTCGGTCGAGGGAGCTTCTGTCCCTCTCCCCCTTCCTAACCTTTCCTCTCCTCTACCACCTTTCATGAGCTTGAAGAGGAAATGAAAAAAAGTTTATATAACATACTTTCTTCTCTAAGAAAATTTGCCCCAAATTATTTCCTTAATACACTTTCAAACAATTTAAGGTATTTAACCACAAGTTGATATAAAGTGACCTTAAAACGGCATTTAACTTTACTTTATTGAGGATTTGACTTATTTTTTTAAGACCACCCTACCATTTCGCTAAATTCCAGGTTAAGTTGAGTTTTTGGATGTTTACTTATGGTCGGTTTCTTAAAGCAATACTTATTAGTTATTAGCAATATTTATTAGTTTATTAGTCAATAATTATTCTACTGGGTACATCATACTAGCATTGCCAAAGGTGATTCTAAATGTCAATTATATTTAGTACTTGATTAAATGCTTTGAGAACCCGTTAGTAACAAAAAATAAAGTAGAGAGGCAATTTCGCAAAGAGCTTATAATTTAAACCATTGTACTTTTTTAGGGAAGTTGTCAGAGACACACTGAAATATAGAGAAGAAAATAAAGTAGTTAGAAAGGACTTTTTGCATCTGATGATTCAGTTGAAAAATAAAGGTGTTGTTACAGAACTGACCAATGATGGTGAAGATGTTTTTAATAAAACAGTCACAACGGGTAAGAAGTCTTATTTATAACTAGCAATTACAATGATTACAAATTTTGAATCCCCATTTAACCTTCTTAGGGGTTGATTGATTTAAAACTGTAAAACAGTTCTATGAAGTTTCGAGTTAATAGCACCATCTACCACTTTTACTCCATACAATGTTTGAACCCCTGTTTTATATGAATGGTTGAATTTTGAAAGCCCCTTCCTTAGTGGACGCCTACGTGATCTAAGAAGCGCAAAATTTTAGGTTTCTAGACCCAGCGGTGTGGGCAGTGCTTGGAGTATCAGTCAGTGAGACCGTCAGTCAGTTTCTCCTTTTATATAGTTTGGTGATAGGTGATAATAGTGTAGCTTTGATGTCATAATTATCAATATCTGAAACATTAGTTAGATTAGGTTAGTTATATCTAGAGACCGATTTCAATAATACATGATGAAAAAACCGGAGTCGGACTCAGGTAACTGATGGAATGTAGATAAATAAAATGCAATTAATACTAGATTTTGTCAGGATTTATTTATGAATTATTTTGCCTAAAAATATTTTTTTTCAAAAAAAATTACCAACTTCACAAAAGGAAAACCACTGAAAAGTATGAAATAATATTATTACGTATGTACCTATTTATTGCTGCGGTTAATGGTCAACATAATTTTGTTCATTTTTATGAAAACGTTTTTTTTTGTAATGCACCTATTCTCCCACCCCCCCTCCCCTCCTTTTATCTTATCACCGGTCTTTAAATTTGTAATGGCAATCTTATAGTAGATTTTCTAACCTCAATAGCCTGCAAAATGTTTAATTAGTTTACATTTTTCAAGAAATTCCAACGCGCCCCTTTTACCCACCCTCCTTCATTAATTCCGTGACAAAAAATTAGCTGTTCTGACCTCAATAACCCCAAAAATGTCACATTAGTAAACATTGTAGGAAAAATTGCGAATATTGCGTTATTTTTATTACCCCTACCCCACCGTTATTTTTTTAACATATGCTACATGGATTTTCTGACTTCAATAACCCCGACCGAAATGGATATATTCATCATTTTTGGAGAAATTTTCAGCCGACCCTTTTACTCCCCCTCCCCGATGACTTTTTTAACATCTGTTTGACAAAATTGGATTTTCTGATCTCAATATTCCCTAAAATAGTACATTAGTTAACGTTTTTGATGAATTTGCTAGTCGCTTTCTCTCCCCACACACGCTAATTTTTAAGATCTATTACAAAAAATTGGATTTTCTGACCTTAATAACCCCGAAAATGGTTCACATTTTTTAAATTTTGTAAATTGTCAATAATTGTTATCTCTTTCCCCGTCCGCCCCCGTTAATTTTTTTACCATCTGTTAGACGAAATTAGATTTTTGGACCTCAGTAACCCCAGTAATAATACATCTAACATTTTTGGAGAGATTCCCAACCGCGCCTTTTAACCACCCCCCGCTCCCGTTATATTTTTTTACAACTGTTAGACAAAATTAGATTTTCTGAGCTCAATAACACAGAAAATGACATATTAGTTAACACCTTGGAAAATTTTCCAGCCGCTCCTTTTTATAACCCCCCCCCCCCATACGTTAACTTTGTTAACATTTATTACACAAAATTAGATTTACTTAAAAGTTATAAAACATGTGTTTATTTTTTAGAGTACTTTTACGTATTCTCAAGGTAATACCGTATAACAATTTTACTCCATTACAAACTTTAAACTCCCATTTCACCCCCTTATGGGTTGATTTATTAAAAACTGGAAACACGTGTTTAAACCGACCGAGTCCAGAAATCAATACAACCGTGTTTAATTTTTAATGTTTAATTTAATTTAATTAATATAAAAAAATTATTAAGAAATCAATACAACGTGTTTAAACTTCACCGAGGCCAGAAATCAATACAACCAAACTATCTCAGAGTCCAAAAATGTCTTTAACAACCGCATAAAAGAGAAAGTGCTTTCCTGTCCCAACGGCGGTAAATCTTTCTGGTCACTTGCCAAAAACATAGTCAGTCATAGTCATAGTCAGAGTCAGAACTTCTGTAGAAGCACTTTTCCTCCCCTGACCTCTGGCAACGAAGTTATCTCCACCTCTAAAGGGAAAGCAGAACTATTCGCCAAACAATTCGCTGCCAATTCCACCCTGATCCCTTCCCCCAATTTCGCCCTTCCAACCGCTAAGTCTGTACCCCACAAAATGCCCGATATAATACTTAAGGTCAAATTCTTCTATCCCTTGACACCAAAAAGTCCTCTGGTCTGGATGGCATACCTGCAATTGTTCTAAAAAAATGCGCTCCAGAACTTGCACCCATCTTAACTCGACTTTTCCAGATCTCTTATGACAGGGGTATCTTCCCAGATGGCTGGAAGACTGCTCGTGTGCAGCCTGTCCCGAAGAAAGGTTACAAGTCCATTCCATCCAATTATAGACCTATTCTCTCCGTTGTCAGCAAAGTTATGGAGAAAGTAATCAACCTGCAAATTGTAAAATATCTAGAAAAACACAAAATCATCCATGACAGACAGTACGGATTTCGTCACCAAAGATCCACAGCTGATCTCCTTAGCTTTGTCACACATAACTTTAACAAGTCTCTTGAATTTCATGGCGAATCTCAGATTATTGCTCTCGATATTTCCAAGGCCTTTGACCAAGTATGGCATGCCGCATTCCTCAACAAACTACCTTCTTACGGTCTTCCTACCAAACTATGTACCTGGATCGGCAGCTTCCTCTCTAATCGGCGCATATCTGTTGTGGTTGACGGTCACTCATCTAACTTCCATCCTGTCAATGCTGGTGTACCCCAAGGTTCAGTCCTGGCACCAACCCTGTTTCTTCTTCATATTAATGACCTGCTCTCTTCAACTACCAATCCCATCCACAGTTATGCTGACGATAGTACTCTTCAATCCAATATTCATTTTTCCAGGCAAGTTTCGAATCAGGAGTTGGATAATGGCCGCAGATCTATGTACCTATCCCTTTCCCAAGATCTTCAATTAATCTTAGATTGGGGTGCCAAGAACCTTGTTCAGTTCAACGCCTCCAAAACCCAGTCTTGCTCCCTCTCACGCAAAAAATCTAACAACGCCTACCCCATCCACATGAATGGCCAAGCCCTACAAAACAATGAAACGTTCGACCTCGTTGGCGTCGCTTTCGAGCATGATCTCAGCTGGCACAAACACATTACTTCAGTATCCACATCGGCAGCTAAAAAGCTTGGTTTTCTTTTTCGAGCCAGAAAATACTTCTCCTCTTCCAACTTATACACTCTCTATGTTTCCCAAATAAGACCTAACCTAGAGTACTGTTCCCACTTCTGGGGAGCGGCACCACCTTCGATACTGAAGATCCTTGATTCTATCCAAAAGAGAGCATCGACTTATCAATGACCCAGCCCTCACGAAAAAACTCCCTTGTCTCGCTCATCGCCGCGATGTAGGGGATTTATCCCTTTTCTACCGCTACTTCCACGGATTTTGCTCTGAAGAACTGGCCAGTATTATTCCCCCCTTGAACGTCCCTAACAGAACAACAAGAGGCGCGTTACGTATGCATCCCTTTACTGTCCAGTAGTGTTGTAAATATCCGTATTCATTAGATATCCGAATCATACGGAATCGGAATCAGCTAATATCCGTATCCATTATCCGAATTCGAATCCATTTCTTGACCCGCGCGAAAGCGGTTACAGATCATGTATACGTATGCATGCAACAGACTAAAACATTTTCTATCCGGATGTTGATCGGTCTTCTCGGGTATCGGTATCATACCAGTCGAAGTCGAAGTTTAGGGATAAGAAGGCACCGCGTCGCGCCGTTCTCGTTTGAATTCAGTTCGGGTGAGGCGGGACTAGTTTAACCAATGGGTCTCATACCCGTTACCCCGATAACTATGCCATCTTTTTTTAGGAAATGTCATTAGAAAGAGAAAGCACAATATCAAATATGCCAAATCGCAGACCGTGTTGTTCGCTTACACTCGATTCCGATTCCGTTTTCTCTTTGCACTTTGCATTAGTAACCACCCGATGCGAATTTATTTTGAATCCGAATCCGTATTCAAGTTCTCGGCCGGTTCCGGATAATCCGGATTCTTTTAATATTCGGATCCAACGGATTTTTGGATACGTATCCTTACATCACTACTGTCCAGCTACAAAAGCCTAGAACAGACCACTTCTCTCGCTCATTCATACCTAGGGTCTCCAGATTATGGAACAAATTGCCTGCAGATGTTTTCCCTTCCCGTCCCAACCTCCAATCCTTCAAATCCCGTGTCAATAGACTACATCTGCCTTCTCTTCAGACACCCACGGTACGTTAGTACTTAGGCTTGAAGTCTACGTACGATGTCTTAGATAAAAAAAAACACTTATTTTTTAGAGTACTTCTATGGAGTTAATAATCCAATCTAATATTTTTTCTCCACACAAAATTTGAACCCCTATTTCACACCCTCAGGAGCTGAATTTTTAAAAACCCCTTGCTTAGTGGATGCCTATGTTATATAAGGATCCTCTGTGAAAAATTTCAAGTTTTTCCCGGAGGTGTGGGCTGTGCGTTGATATCAGTCAATTTCTTCTTTTATATAGAGATTAAAGTTATTCCAACGTCACTACAAATCTAGGAATTGCGTTATTGCTTGCAATTCCTAAAGTTGTAGTTTTGGAAAATGACAGGTCTCATAACAAAATGGAGAAAAACTACTTCCAAAAAAGAATATTATATATTTTAATTTTATTTGTTTCATACTTTTCAGAGGCCATGTCTTTGGAAGACATAGCAGGACAATGTCTTATGTTCTTCGCTGCCGGTTTTGAAACTTCATCATCCACTATGTCCTATGCAATGCTCGAGTTGACACAAAACCAGGACGTGCAGAAGAAACTTAGAAAAGAGGTGCGAGAAGTACTAAAGAGGCATAATGGAAAAATGACGTATGATGCTCTCCAAGAGATGACCTATTGCGATAACGTTATTCACGGTATGTAAAAAAATTCAGCATATCACAGTGGCGGTTGCTGAAATTTCAAAGTTGTACAGGGATATCCAAATAAAAGTGAACAGGCCTAATAACTTTTTTTAAACCTAAAATATAATTAAAAAAAAATTAAATAACTAACTAAGACACATTTTTCCCCTAAAATTACAAAATTATCGACAAAATGATGTAAAATTTGTTTAGAAAAGTAATAAATAAAATACCTTAATGTGCTCATTTTCCCCCAGGGAGGGGGGCCAGCAAAAATTCAACTTTTTTTCGCAAATTGCAAAATATGTTTTTCTTTACCAAAACATTACCAGTGAGCTCACTATTAACAGCCCTTAATTTGGTATGGGTCCTGTAAGTAGGAACAGAGATATACAACTTTGAAATTTAACCAACCGCCACTGCATATGCACTAAAATAGAAATAACATTTAGGAAGCACGTAGCATGCAACATTGCTGACAATGAAGTTATATTGCGACAAACTGATTTAAATACCCTTTCATTATTCAACAGTGTAGGAACATGTTTCCAAAATGGGTACCCCAGTGGAATGCCGCTTCAACAGGTTGGCTGTCCATGTAAAAAATTCTTCATTTAACCTTGTGAGATAATAAGAAAATATTGAAGTAAATCTAATTTAATAAATAATAATAATATTGAAGTAAATCTAATTTAATAAATAATAATAATGCACAAATAATGTTTTTTTTAAACAAGAGCGAACGCACTTTTTCAAAGTTAGAATACATTAAATCAAATTCAGTATTTTAATTTTTTTATCTTCTTCAATTAGAGACTCTTCGCAAATATCCTGCCCTTCCCACTCTTCTAAGGTTATGCACAAAAACCTACACAATACCCGGAACCAATGCCGTAATTGAAAAAGGAATGTCCGGCAGGGTACCGGTCTTGGGACTACACATGGACCCGGACTATTTCCCGGAGCCAGAAAAGTTTATTCCTGAACGATTCAGTGCAGAAAATAAGAGTAAAATTAGGGATTTTACTTACTTACCGTTTGGAGAAGGACCGCGAATGTGTTTGGGTACGTTTATTTTTTTTATATTATTCTTTGTTTATTAACCATTAAAATCAACAATCAAGTTTATACCAACAAAAGTTTTAATCAACAAAAACTGTATTTTTTAGTTTTGCTTAATAAATAAGAGCAGTCTTGTCTCTTTTAACGACACTGCGACACGATTCAGAACATGATCAAAAAATAATGTTTCCCTTTGTAGGCATGAGATTTGGTATTATGCAGTCCAAAGCAGGTCTGGCTGCTTTAGTTAAAGACTACCACTTTACTCTAAATAAAAGGACTCCATATCCTCCAGTATTCTTGACCGAACAATTTGGGCTGGTAATTGAAGGTGGTATTTGGCTGGATATAGTTAAAGTTGATTAGTTAAGATTATATTAATAGTTTTTATTAATAGATTTTTTTTTATTTAACAGTTTATTTTATTGCAACAACTTACCGTTGATAAAATTGACTGATTGGTCCTATATTACCAATCATTTTTAACCGAATTTATAAGAGGAGGTTATCAATTCGGTGCGATGTTTTTAATATGTAAGTACGTCGCGCATAATTCTTGAACGAATTCACCAATTTCGATGAATTTTTTTATGATTCGTACCGTTTCAAGTTTGGATTTTTCGAAAAAAGTCATAAAAAATTAAGGAATTATCCGATTTTTAAGATTCCTTTTCGTGACCTGGATTGTTTTTTCATTCCCCAAATTTACGGAGATGTTTTATGAACTAACTTGGAATAGTTCTCAAAGTGGCATATACAATACTGTTTCAAAATGCGAACAGGATAAATGTAAATATTGATTAACACTGCATTTGTTTTGCAAGCAAAAATGGCTTATACGCAATATTGAATTTCAAACTTTTTAAGACGATTTAGTCAATAAAACATTATTTTTTTTGCCGATACTATTATACTTCCCCATCACTTTGTGATGTGGAAGTAATAATAAAAAATAGGTATGTTCAAAATCTCTGTCTTTTGTTTCTTACCTCACTTAAATCTGCCTTAAAAATTTTTGTTCGTACCCTTAATTTGTATCTACCTTGCGTGGTCAAGCAGTGGTAGCATTATCGTCATGATGGACGGAAATTTCCTGCGGCGCCGGCGCGACAAATGTACCAAAACTAAAGTTATACATAACCTATTTTCTGTATTTCTTTTCCAAATAATTATAATATTTTAATAATTGTAACATAAAACTTACCATAAATAGTCAACAAGCCTTACAATAAATTTTTCTTCCCATAATGCGAAACACTAAATTCTACTACTAAATACAAAACACACACTTTAAGCAGCAAAACCACCTGTTGTTTTGTTCTGCTGTAAAACAATAAGAATTAAAAAGTGAATTCCTATAGAAAAATAATCAAAAATGCACTACTTCTAGTGCTTCGAGGCACGGATAATGATTTATATGCCAAAAATTATATATATTGAAACAACTAAATTGTTTAATACGCCAAATGTTTGATTATTTGGTCGCAAAGAATAGTTTTATAAGCCAGGAAGCTACCCGAAGGAGTAGAGCAAAATAAATAAATTATACCTACTCAAATTTGTCAGTTTTTATGAAAGCAAAATTAAATAATTTACCATATTCGCATATTGCGGTTGTATTAGTTGCCAAATCTTTATTTTGTTTCAAAACTCTGTGATTTAATACATTGTGTTTCTCGTGATTCATCCAAAATTTAAACGTTCAGATTCACTAAGAATGGTTTAAGATTTAGTACTGGTTTAAATTAAGATCTTATAGTTGATCAGTTATGTTTTGACAGGTTTTTGTTCTGTCATTGTTAACAAGGCGTCATTAAAAACTTATGAATTATTTGATATTTCAGCGATTTGCTTGGTTTTCAAATGACTTTCATCTTGGAATGAATTATTGCTGTAATGAATTTAGTTCTATTATTGTGGAAAGTACGGACTAAAATTGCCACTTTCTTATAAATTCGCGAAAAAGCTGAGAAATAAATTCATAGAATAAAAATAAGTAGTCTTATTCTTACACTTGCCAGTTTAAAACTTTTGGTTTAGTGATGTAAGGATACGTATTCAAAAATCCGTTGGATACGAATATTAAAAGAATCCGTATTATTCGTAACCGGTCGAGAACTTGAATACGGATACGGAATCAAAATAAATACGCATTCGGGTGGTTAGTAACGCAAAGTGCAAAGAGAAAACGAAATCGGGATCGACTGTAAGCGAACAACATGATTTGGCATATTTGATCTCATACTTTCTCTTTCTAATGACATTTCTTAAAAAAGATAGCATACCTATCGGGGTCACGGGTATCATATGGGATGAGACCCATTGGTTAAACTCGGCCCGCCTCACCCGAACCGAATTCAAACGAGAACGAACGACAGTGTCCTACTATCCCTAACCTTCGAGGTCGGATCATATGATACCGCAACCACCTATCTACCAGTATCCGAAATAATTCCGTATATTATACATGTTTGGTACCCGCTTTCGAGCGGCTCAAGAAATGGATACGTATTCGGATGATGGATACGGATATCAGTTGACTCGGTTCCGTATTATCCGGATATCTAAAGAATACGGATATTTACAACACTATTTTGGTTGTCAAATTAGACCGGACTAGCGTTGGAAAATCTGGCTGAAAATATTTAATACGCCAAAACAGGGCCTGGTTGAGATGAAACATACATAGATCGACGCAGAAAAATCAGCTGATTAAGATGGTATAAATAACTCCATTTCGACCAGAGTGGCGTATTAGCCATTTCTCCTTTCAACCGTCGATATGGTTGTAGAGTTATAGTATATGATAATAACACAGGACCACAAATGGGAACCGAAAAAGTCCTTTGGCGAGATTGATATCCTGTATGTATTTTGGTGCGCTGATTACGAATCCGAGGTCCGTATAACCCCAGCACATCACGTTCAAGGTCACGTGAAGGTCAAATGCATATATTACGGAAAAACAGAAAATCTGACCACGGATTCGGAAAGAGCGGGAAATTTTACGTCCAAATATGTAGTTTTTATTTTTCGAACATGACCCTCCAAGGTCATCTGGGGGTGAAATGACTCACCGATAGACCAAATTCTTATTTCCCATATAGGTACATCATCACAACTACAGACTTTTACGTACAACTTAGTCAGGTATCTTTAGGTTTTTTGACGCGCTGATTACGACTCCGAGGTCCATATAATCCCAGCACGTCACTTTCAAGGTGATGATGTATATGGGAAATAAGAATTTGGTCTATCGGTGAGTCATTTCACCCCCAGATGACCTTGGAGGGTCATGTTGGAAAAACTAAAAACTACGTATTTGGACGTAAAATTTCCCGCTCTTTCCGAATCCGTGGTCAGATTTTCTGTTTTTCTGTAATATATGCATTTGACCTTCACGTGACCTTGAACGTGATGTGCTGGGGTTATATGGACCTCGGACTCATAATCAGCGCACCAAAATACATATAGGTTATCAATCTCGCCAAAGGACTTTTTTCGGTTCCCATTTGTGGTCCTGTGTAATTACGCATTATTAATGTATAAAAAATTTATTTTGCTATTCACAAAAAGTTTAGGGATGCAGTGCTGACAGTTTGACAGTTTGAATTGTCAATAGCTGTATATACATAGAGCCTAATGGATAAATGACAATTCTACATTATTCGTACAGCTACTATCCATTAAAGTTTTACTCATCTCCTGATTATACCAAAGAATTCAACATAAACAATTATCGTTTGTTTAAACATTACAAACACCGATAAAATACGACGAAATTATCGACCAATACAATATTGCTGTCAGATTATTTATCTCTAACAATATACACAAACCAATAATTGGCGACTCAAATTCAGAACGTGGCGTCCCCTTTAGCCGATTTGCTAACTAGTATAACGGATAATGTTTTGGTTTGGACTCTGTCTTCATTATAGTGTTATTTGGCGTCTTTGTCAATTTTGTCATCTAATGAGCCCTGCTTGCTGAAAAAAAAATTATTATTAACAATCCCACTACATTGTTTTTCGCGTCCGTCGTTTCGTTGACGGTTAGTCATATTGGTTTTACACTTCAGGAACCTGGTGAACCACGTGACGTGTAGATGGTAACGGCCAATTAGGAACATACTTATTCCAATATACACGAAACTATGTCTTATCCAAACAAATACTGTGGAATCCCCCAAACACTTAACATACAAATTAAGTCTGATAAGGTCGCATTCGTCCTACGTAAATTACGATTTTTCCTATGCTGAGCCCTTTCATGTGTTTTTTACAATCCCATGGATTCCGAAGTCCCAAAATAGACTGACAAACACTACAATGTTGTTGTTACTCATGTTACTCGAACATATCATTGTCTCGTTGAAAACATGATTTTCCTGGAACCACGTTTTTCCTAATATAGGTATCTGAGAAAAAACTATAGAGAAGCTGCACTAGTGTGGGAGGAGAGGTTTTCTAATAACCCAGAATCTCACATAGCATTAAAAAGGCTGGAAGCCAGAAGTCGTACTACTAGCAGCCTGAAGAGGAAACCACGAGTTCGGACGAGAAATAAAACCACATAAAACTAAATAATTTTAAAACGATAAAAAACAATTTTTGTCACTAAAATGTTTGAGATAGGCAACACGGAATTTTCTCTCTGGTAGAGTCATATCAAAATAAAGGACAATATGACTAAACTCTATTATTTGATTTGTCACTTATAACAAATTAATGTTAATTCCGATTAAACATTTTTGTCGAATTTTAGGGAAAACCAAGGTGACAAGATTTGAAATTTTAAAAAATCGGTCAAGTGCAAGCTATACTTGCACAATTAGTGTTCCGTGCGTCTCCCACGTAACCTGAGCAAACCTCGGCCTCCCGATAACCGCCCAACTGCCGCCTACGATAACACCAGCGCCGTATCACATCGCGTATGCGCGGAACTGAGTGGAGAGCGTTTCGACTGAGCCAAATTAAAAATTTTGAAAAATGTGTAAGGACAACAGTTGTTCCTTAGGTATACCGTGAGAAATATTTTTGTCAAAAAACTTTTTCTCTAAAGGTTTGTTCCCACAAAGATTTCGTGATCGGGTTTCGATCAGAAATAGAGTTGCCCAGATAAATATTGCACAGCGACAGGCGTTTAGCATACGTAACGGAATGATTGATTCTGATAGTCAGAAAACTGTACGCACTGCTTGTAGGAACGGACCTTATAACCAATGGTTCAGCAGTTATAAGAAAATAAACAATTATTTTGATTATAACAATTGATCGCGCCAGAATTTTTCAATGCTGATAATTTTCGCTCAATCTAGACCTAATTCTTAATGTTTATGTTTTTTTTTTCAGATTTTTCTGAGCGATCCTTCTGGTGATAAGAGTAAGGGACAGCAATTTTTAAGCGTTTTGCACAGAAAATGTTTTTAATGTGTGCTTCAATAAGCTGTTATTTGATACCCTACGCGATGCCCTTAAAAAAATTCCATGTCCCACTTTACTCCCTGAAATTAACCCCCAGAGTCAAAATTCAACTTTTTATACTTCACGTCTATAATTGGGCCACCACACTCTATCTTTGTGCTAAGTTTCAAATTCTTACGTCGAATAGTTTCAGAGAAAATCGCCTGTGATAGACGGACGGATGAACGGACTGACCGTGAGTGTGTGAGTTACAAGTTAAAACATGTTACAACTACTAGTTGGTAATATGTTTAATTCAAAATAGATATTTTGAACGACTGTCAAGATTGCTGGTCGAGGCGCCATCCAACCAGAATCAGTAACGTTGAGGCTGTTTACAAATACTATTTTCCCGCTGATAGAAAATCGAAAGGAAATATTGAAACTTCGAATATTGAAATTTCGAAAAAAGCATTACTAATTTTATGCACAAAATGGCGGATGCCTTGAAATTCCTAATAAAAATTGGTTGTGTAACCATGGAAACGTGTCAGTTTTGTATTGTCAAACTGTTTTATTTCAAATTGAATTCGTTGTTTTCTTCAAAAATTTTGCATTTAGTAAAAAAGTGCAAAATAATATACTAAGTGACAAAGCAAGGTAAACACACTGTATTTATAATTTCATTGTAATAATTTTTTTGCATGCAAATTGATTTTGGGTCGAATAAAAACTGATTAAATTTTCAGCCTTATCTATGCACTATCTTGTCGTTTTTACCCGGCTATTTTACACTGGTTTGAGCTGCATGCGATTGTAGTTTTAGCAATTTTTGTTCACATTTGTGGCTTGACTGATAAAAAGTGTTTTGCAAAGTGTTGTTTTAAGGCATAATTATGCCGCGAGTGCGTAGACTTGGTCAAATTCCTCAGCTTAGTGACTTTGAGAGGGACGGATTGTGGGCTTACGAGAAGCAGGTTTTTCAGTTAGAGAAATTAACGGAAGAACCAACAGATCTTTACGCACCATTTTGAGATGTTGGCAGGCATGGACCCAAGAAGCCCGTGAACACAGAGCTAGGGCACTGGACGTCGCAGGGGAACAACCGAGCGTCAAGATCGTCGTCTTAGACTTTTGGCTCGTAGAGACCGCTTTAGTACCAGTCGGGCGATTGCGAATCAGTGGTTTGAAGAACATGGAAGGTTGGTTGGGATGCGTACAGTATATCGACGGATAAGGAGTTTTGGTCTTTTTTCTTACCGTCTCCATTGGGCGTTGCCCCTCACTCCTGAGCATCGACGCAATCGACTGCAATGGTGCAGAGACAGACTACAAGGGAACGATGAATGGAACAGAGTGGTCTTTAGCGATGAATCCCGCTTTTGTTTGGGTATGCATGATGGTCGTGCAAGGGTAAGAAGGTGACGTGGTGAAAGACGTGATCCACAGTTTGACATGGAGAGGCATGTTCATCATACCGTGGGGGTAATGGTATGGGGTGTCATTGCATATGGTAGCAGGACACCTCTAGCCCTCATTAGAGGTAACATGACAGCGCGCCGTTACATTCAGGAAGTAATGGAACCACATGTCCTTCCATATCTTGAAACCCTCCAGAACCCTAGTTTTCAACAAGATAACGCCAGACCGCGTGTAGCTAGACAAGCCCTGGACTTCATGAACCCACACCACATTAACCGCTTACCATGGCCACCAAGATCACCTCATCTGTCACCGATCGAACATGTGTGGGACATCATTGGTCGCAAGTTGTTAAACTTACAGCACCCCCCTCAGACTCTGGCAGCACTTAGACATGAGGTAGAGGTAGCCTGGGAATGAGATACCCCAAGACGATATAGACCATCTTATCAGAACAATGCCCAGGCGTGTCAATAAGTGTATAAGAAATCGAGGATATTCGACACATTATTGAACTTAATTCCATTGGTGTTTATCTGATTTGGCTGGAAACCTAATCAATTATTAACCATTGTCTACTAAACATGTAAGCCAAAAATTATTAAAGTATATTAAATATAAATGGGTGTTTACCTTTCTTTGTCACTTAGTATAAGTTACGATGAATTGTCCATTCCTGAAATTCCTCCAGAACTGGAGGAAGCAGTATTCATGGAACAGTTTTCGAGAAAAGGCTGCCTCGACTTTTGGAAAATACATTATGCTTTATCCTCAACAAACTAAATTCTTACGGTCTTCCTCTCAAACTACGTACCTTTCTACGTAGCTTTCTTTCCAATCGGCGCATATCTGTCGTGGTCGTGGTGGACGCTCACTCATCTAACTTCCATCCTATTAATGCTGGCGTACCTCAAGATGCAGTCCTACCACCAACCCTACTTGTTCAGATTAATGACCTGCTCTCTTCAACTACCAGTCCCATCCACAGTTTTACGCTGACCATAGTACTCTTTACTCCAGCATACATTTTTCCAGACAAGTCTCGAATCAAGAGCTGGATAATAGACGCAGGTCTGTGCACCTATCCCTTTCCCAAGATCTTCAGTTATTCTGAGACTGGGGTGCGAAAAACCTTGTTTAGTTCAACGCCTCCAAAACCCAGTATTGCTCCCTGTTACGCAATGAATCCGGCAACCCTTACCACACATGCACATGAATGGCCAAGCCCTACAGAACAATGAAACGTTCGAACTTGTTGGCAACGCTTTCGAACAGGCTCTCAACTGACATTACTTCAATAGCCACATCAGCAGCTAAAACGTTTGGTTTTCTCTTTCGAGCCAGAGAAAACTTCTCCCCTTTCAACTTACACACGCCTGATGTTTCCCAAATAAACCCTAACCTAGAGTACTGTTCCTACATCTGGGGAATCACCTTCGATACTTAACATCCTTGATTCTATCCAAAAGAGAGCAATTCGATTCATCAATGGCCCAGTTATCACAAGAAAACTCCCTTCTCTCGCTCATCGCCGCCGTGCTGTTGGGGATTTTATCCCTTTTCCACCGGTATTTCCACGGATTTGGCTCTGAAGAACAAGCCGCTATAATTCCCCCCTAGACTGGTTCTAACAGAACAACAAAAGGCGAGTTATGTATGCATACTTTTACTGTCTAGCTACAAAAGCTTAGAACATCCGACTTCCCTTGCTTATTCATACCTAGGGTATCCAGACTATGGAACAAATTACCTGCAGATGTTTTCTCTGCCCCTCCAAACCTCCAATCCTTTATTAAATTCCGGTCAATAGATTATATTTCCCTTCTCTTTAGACAGCCACGGTACGTTAGTAGGCTTGAAGTCTACGTGAGCTGACTCAGATAAAAAAAGTAGATACAAGTTTAATTCGAATGTGTTGTAATGAAGAAATGCAACTGACTATTATGTCTGAACATTTTTTTCTGCTAAAGACGAAAAGTATTTTAAGTAGTTAGCTAAAATAATAATTATTTCAAAACATGTAAAAAAAAATTTTTTTTCAAAGTACTCTTAATTCCGTGATTTCGGACTTGTAATTAACAATCATAATTATTATCTTATCGTTGAGATAGAATTTCCTTTATTAAAAAATATCGTCAGAACTTGTCAGTGTGCAAATACATGTAATCTTTCGCAAAAAAAAACAAGTTCAGCTATATATAGGAGAATTTCAAAATTAAAGGGCACAAAAAAGTGGCAAAAATGACAAGCTTTTTACTATATGGTGCCCTAGCATTACTGGCCATAGTTTACTATTTGATAAGTGAGTCTAACAAGAAATTCAATTATTTTATAGAAAAGGGAATACCTCAACTCAAGACTGAACTATTTTACGGAAATGGACGAAAATTAATGCAGTGGAAAAAAGGAAATGGAGAAATATTTGTTGAATTTTATCAGGATTTTAAGAAAATGGGTGTACAGCATGGAGGTGAGTTAGTTTTTCCGAATATATTTAATATGAAGTTAAACAGTGAAAAAACTGGATTTGTGTACCTATGTATGTAAATTAAAGCATACATTTCTATTTTAATAATTTGTTTTACTGAGTAATTTAAATGGGTGCCTATAAGTTCCGTAAGATATCTTTTTTTTGTATACTTTATCGCAAACCAAACAGATGTTAAAAATAATAGAATCAGAAATAAATTTACTTTTTTTGTTGCCCTTGAGGTTGCACACAAAAATGCAAAAAAGTTTTTATTACAGGATATTGTAATTGTTTTCATGATTAATATAAAGTTTCTGATTTCGTCTTACTAAATTTGGTCCCATATTTCTGTAAGTCTCAACAACAGCTCATTCAAGCTTACTGGGAGTGATTGTAAGCCTCTACTACGTCTTCTCATGTTGTCTCACAAGTGCTTGATCGGGTTTCAATATGGGCTTCTTGGAGGCTAAACCATTGTTCTAATTTCAACTTCCAGGAGATCAGGAGATCTTTTGTACTATCACCGTGCATTATGGCGCATTAATAAGAAATTTTCCCTTATAAATGGAGCAAATGGGAAAATGTGGGGTTCCAAAATATGCGTGTTATGTAGCTAGCAGCCGTCAGATACCCTCGTTGAACTATCATTAATTCCGCACGAGCCTCTAAGTTGATGTAGTACCACAACAGTCCCTCCGCTGTAGCTAACTGTTGCTACAATGTGACATTGACAGTCGTATTCATACTCGTTCTCCAGGCGAATCGCCAGCGACTTCTCCACAAGCGCTTTGCCAGCGACGCGCCGTCGATGCGTAGATTTTAATGGAGTGATGCTCCGTCTATGAAATGCATAACCGGAATATCCGACCAGGATAAAAGTTGGCGAATCTCCGAAGAATGACTATGAATACGGGTGTGAGCATATCGCTCTCTAGGACATCGATTCACCCGACACGGTGTGCTTGAAGCAGCGTTAGGTATAGTATAGACGAAATGACACCAAAAACGGGTTTGTTAGGCTTAATAGATAAGTATCAGTAGTTTCAAAATTTGTTTTAATTGAAATCCTACTCGTTCATATAGTCGAAATATCGCAAAATCAAATTTTTACACAGAAAAACGTGATAAAACTATGTAACGTGCTTTCTTTTTAATTTCTATGAAAACGTTTTTCATTCTAAAAAGTTATAATACTTTGTTATTATAATTCAACGAAGAATACACATTCGAATCTAACTTAAATTCGGTGAAGGAAGCGTATGATGGTTGGCAACGCGTTAATCAAAACAGTTAAGTGTAAACAGTTATAGTGTTTCGCACTTGGTTTCAATTGAATCCTAGATCTTCCAGTTTAACATAGAAAACAGTTGCACGTACGTACTCCATTAGCTCTTGTTCCAGCAGATAAAATTATATATTCGGCAAGTAAAACAGAATACAAAAAAACAAAACACGGCGGTTGATTGTTTACATTTTAGTACGCAGTTTTCTTCTCCTGAGGATACACGTGCAAGTGGTCGTTCATTTGAATTGTGTCGCAATTTGTACTCTACATTTTTAGTGTTATAAATTAATATTTAATGAAAGTTCGGTAAGTAATTTTATAGTTTATTGTTATATACGCGCATAATTAGCAAGTTCGTAATATTTACAGTTCGTGAGTACTCACGAAATCTAGAATGAAAGACAACGCTATTGGTTCGTCGCTCGTGAATTGATGTATTCATAAGACGTTTACATTATGAACTTGCTGAGTGCTCACGAAACCTAGAATGAAAGAAAACGCTGCTTGTTCTTCGATCATGAATTGATGTATTTGTAAGATGTTTATATTAGAGAAAAACCAAGACAGAGAAAAGAATATCTCTTCTTCCCGCCAGCTCGACAACGCCATGGCCTTTAAACGGCAACACCCCGAGATTGGCGCATGGGATTCTCACAATCCATCCCGATTCCCCGATATAACCAGTGCGGTAGCAACACGACAAGCAGATAGAGTTTTCTACGGCGCGGCGCGTCTCAGTAGTCACTCTCACTGTGCTTTATACCATTTATGCGGACGGGCGATTCTTTCTTAACGCGTGGCTACATTTTTGGAGAATCTTTTAAACTTTTGATTGTTGTTTTTCATATTTGTTTTTATTTTGCAGCATTTTTTTATAATATCCCAAAATCTGTAACGCACGCCCGTGGCAGCTTTATTTAAACGTCGGCGTCGCGTCGGTAGTAGAGTGCGCCAGGCCGCTTTGGAGGTCATAGAAAGCCAATCGTATTTATGAATGAAATCAGTACGAGATATTCTTCTCTCTGTCTTGGTTTTTCTCTGTTTATATTATGAACTTGCCAATTATGCGCGTATATAACAATAAACTATAAAATTACTTTCGTTAAATATTAATTTGTAACAATAAAAACGTAGTGAACAAATTGCGACACAGTTGAAATGAACAACCCCTTGCACGCGTATCCTCAGGAGAACAAAACTGAGTACTGAAATGTAAACAATTAACCGCCGTGTTTTGGTTTTTTGCGTTTTGTTTTACTTGCCGCACATATAGTTTTATTTGCTGGAACAAAAGCTAATGGAGTAGAGATACGTGCAACTGGAAGATCTAGGACTCAACTGAAACCAAATGCGAAACACTATCTTGATTAGTTGCCAACCATAACACGTTTCTTTCACGGAATTTAAGTGAGATTCGAACGTTTTCTTTTCTTTGAATTATAATAATAAATTATTATAACTTTTTACAATGAAGAACATATTTATACAAATAAAAAAGGAAGCATTATACATCATTTTATAACGTTTTTCTGTGTCAAAATTTTATTTTACGATATGTTGACTAGGTATATGAACGAGTAGGATTTCAATAAAGCCGGATTTTGAAACTACTGGTACATACATATCTATTAAGCCTCGCCTCGCAATAGTCGCAACCCGTTTTTGGTGTCATTTCGTCTATACATATCGCTGCTTCAAGCACACCGTGGCGATACAGAGATCGTTACTAAATAGGCAAAATCAGGACTCATATGTAAACAATACATTCGTTCACTAATGGTTTTTCCGATTTGCGTGTTCTCGGGCGAACTGAAGCCTCCGCCTTCGATGATCTATGGTGAGAAGTTGACCAGTTGCGGGTCTGTGAGGCATTCGCATTCTGCAAATCTTCTTCGCATCGTATCCTGACTATTTAAGAGCTGGTAGCGACAGGAAAATTCCTGCTACAAAGAAATACTTGTGACGAACCTTGTTCTTAGAGGTTGGAGCCGGAAAAAATGATCTGTGACGTTTCGCCGTCCCTACCCAGGCCTTCCTTGGTGGCTACCTGTTTCCCTGAATCTTGCTAATGCTCAGGAAATTGTGGATTGCGTTACTCCGAAGCGCTTTGTCACTAGATCTTGGGTTAACGCTTCCTCGATAAGGATTAGTGATGCCGCCGAGACGCAAGATTCTAGTCTCTCCTCTAGAATCGTCTCGTCTCGACGAGACGAGAGGACGAATTTCTCTTCACAGAAGGCTCGAGACAAGACGAGAGAATGCTGTCTCTAATCGAGAATTTTTCCTCTTTCTCGAGCATTCTCGTTCTCTCGAGCAGAGAATTCTCGTTCTCATGAGCAAATAATTTTGATTATTTGATTCATTTAGTTTAACGAAATGTCTTTTCGATTAGTTCTGTTTATTCAACAGCAAGAAAAAAAAAAGATAGATTCGACTCTTATTTTTTTTTTTTTAGTTTTTGATGTGGAAAAAATTATTTATATAATTCATTAAAATCAATGAAAAAATACCCAGCAAAATGAAAAAGAATTTTTATCCACAAAGATTTAATATACTAGGAAGGGAGAAACTTTACCTAATTTTAACATTCTAGTTACTAATTATTATTGTTTATTTACAAAACAACTCATAAATATAATAAATTGATGCTAAAATCTTAGAAGTTTGCCTAATAATAAATGCAACCAGAATTTAAATGCAACTTTTTATTTGACATATGTATATATTAAATATTGCAAATATAAAAAATTAATTTTCTATTTTCCAAAAAAGCAACAAGAAACAAATATATTTGCACACAAGCAACGGATGTTTTCTGATACAACGCGCCCATAAATTCCTCGCTGCTTGAGCTTGATAAGTCTTTTTCTTGTTCAAGCTCTGTCATTGCCATTGTCACAAAAAATGGCGAATATTCGTAAAAAAAATTTCTATGGTATAGGTAGGTTTGGTTAGGTTTAGGTATAGGTAGCTAATGAATTTATCTAATAATGATTACCATTATTTATGCTTTCAATTTGATAGCTGTTCATATTACGAAAGGAACGAGACGAGACACGATAAAGGCATTCTGGAGCGAGAAAAGGGAACTCTCGTCGAGACGAGGGATCAATTTTCTGTCGTAATTCGAAACGAGAGATCAAGATCCTCTCGTACTTCGATACGGGAGCGAACCTTCTCTCGTCTCGTCTCACGGCATCACTAATAAGAATTACAGCAGCAGCACATTTCTCTAGTGATCGATTTCTTCCTCCACGTTCTTGCTTCTCATTTTGTATTGGTTTCACTACATGAAATTGCCAAACTCACTGTGAAAGCATACGAAGCAAAATAAACAGCTACAAAATGTTAAAGAAATTTTATTACAATATCTTTTCTTCTAGTACTGTAAGCTTCTTCAGGTTTTACAGGAAGGCCTACAAAACAACTGCTTAGAAAATTCGAAGATAACATGAATGAATATTTATCAACCATTGAAATTACTTAGTAAAACCATTTTTTTTAATTGATGCGTTAATTTTGCGGCAAAGTGTATTTACAAAATTTAGGTATTTACTATTTCTAGGAGTTTATCTTCGAAATAGAAAAGTTTGGTTGCCAATTGATCCAGACCTAGTAAAAACCGTTTTGGTAAAGGATTTTACGTATTTCTCAGCCCATAATCAAGGAGCTCCTGGTCTATTTTTTAATAACCTTTTTCATATGGATGGAGAGAAGTGGAAGGATATGAGAAGAAAACTGACACCAACATTTACTTCTGGTAAGAACTATATACCAATCAGAAAAGTTAAAAATTTTAAACAAAGGTCTACCATTTTAAAAAGTAAACTTAATTCATTAAAAAATAACCATTTAAATCTGAATAGCCAGCTACATACCCAAATGCTACTAGAAAATGCAAAATGAAAGCCAATCAAACCCAATCAAAACTTTGAGATTAAACTATATATCCTCTTTAAAGTAGCAACAAGGTTTTGTCTGATATTTTTTTTTATTGAAAAATATCATTAGTGTTCAGCACCAAATACCGGAACTTTAAGCTGAGTTCATATAATCACCTGATGGTTAGCGAGACGGGCTCACGGGCACAGAAAAAACAAAGTTTTGGTGTGAGGTAAAAACACAGTTAAGCGTGTGTCTTTTCCTAATTTACATAATTTTATATACGTGGTGTATCAAGCGGTATTTTTTTATTTTAACCAAATTAGAAGAATGACAACAATAATTTGTATTTCAATAATCGAAAAAAATAGCAACTTATAGTTTAACTTCATCGAAAAATTATATCGACTATTTACCTACATAACGATTAAAAAAGCAAAACATATAATAATTATTTAATTATCAAGTACATATAGCTGTAACACTAATGATTACTGATAACTAGAGTGACAACGTTGCGAGTAATATTTAAAAATCTTTAAAATAAACGTAGTTTATTTTTAATAAAGTAATATAACAACAGTGCGGGCCCTACCAGAAGCGTGCTGCTTTGTAATGTAACAAAATAAAAATTCATTAATTCACTTACCCACAGTTCAGGGAGTCCAGAATGCAACTTTCGTTGGTTCAAACATTTGTTTAGTTTTTGCAAATGGATGCATCATTAAAATACCTTTTTATAGTTGTCTCTTTTAAATGCGTAGGCTTATCTGTAAAGACCGCATTATATTGTGAAAAGGAACGCTCTACATCCAGTACAGCACCGGAGATCTGCGCGGGACGGCCTATATATAGACAAGACAAGAGTCTATACAGAAAGTTCCACAATCGTCCCGATGGCGCGCACAGCTCCTTTCGAACTGTCAATATTAATATTAGAGGTTACGCATCAGCGTAAGCTTGAAAACAAAATTTTCTACGAGGAATAAAATGCTAACCCGTTTCCAATACACCTTTTAGAGTCGATCTCCTAGTTTTGTTTGGGTTTGCCCAGGTTTGATCGGTTTTACCACTTCCAATAGTCCTGCGCTGTATTTTCCCAGCGCTAAATAGATAGTCTTTAGCTATATTGTCTCAGCGCTTAACGGTCCCACAGCTAAATGATCCTGCGCTTTATTGCCCCAGCGCTGAATAGTCCTGCGCTTATATGTCCCAGCGCTTAACACTCCCGCGCCCAAACGCCTGCGCTAAATAGTCCAGCGCTAAATAGTAACAGAGCCCTGTGTAGTACTTCATTTTGAAATATATTTTACCGCAAACCCGAGAATTTTAAATACCTTTATTTCTCTTATTACATTATTATATTATTTGGTTGTTCAAAATAACCACCATGAACTTCTTTAAAGTCGATTTTGGAAATCACTTATCACATTTCCGAGAATGGCAGGTGTGACTTCTTGGCAGTGTTCCAATAAAAAGTTAGTTCTATTATTGTAAAATGTTGCGATTCGGTAATAAACTGATACAGACTTATTGATTTTTGTTGATTTATTAACTACGACATGTGTTACTTATTACAAACAAAATTTAACTTATTTTGGCGCAACATCGCCACAGAACACTCGTACGTTATTGTGTCTTTACTCAACCTTCTTCTTCTGCTTTCTGGCCGTCTTGCCGCTTGCCTCTTCCCGTCGCGCCGTCGTCTGCGTTGGTCACGTACACCACATACAGCCCGGCACCAATGTAAATGTTTAATGTTTTTATAGCTTAACCATTTTAAAAATGAATGACTTAGGTAATGATCTTAACATACCGGCGGCCTTTGAAAGCCTCAGTCTTTCAAACTATGAAACAAACTAAGAGTCAATGGGTAACGGACACAATTGTTGAACCGCGCGTTTTGTTATTCCATTGATTGTTTTTATTGTTACCACTCGAGAAACACCATCGTCTCCAGGGTGAAGTTTTAAAATTCGTGCCATTTTCCAGTAAAGTGGAGGCAAATTGTCGTCAATCAGCAAAACTAAAGCACCAATCTTCAGGACATCATCGGTAGCTTCTTTCCATTTAGAACGCTGCTGTAGGCCAAGCAAGTAGTCCTTGGACCATCGCTTCCAGAAGGATTGGAACATTTGTTGAAGTTCTTCATAATGGTTTAGCCGATTTGATGGCAAGTTGGTTAAATCAGTTTGAGGTAGGGATAAAAGGGATTGTCCAATTAAGAAGTGACCAGGAGTCAAACATGTGAGATCGGAAGGATCTTCAGAAAGAGGTGTGATAGGAGATGAGTTGATAGCAGCCTCTACCTGGGCGAATAATGTGGACAACTGCTCAAATGTTAATTGGGTTTTACCAATAACTCGTGTTGTATGAAATTTTGCTCGTTTCACCGAAGCTTCCCACAATCCTCCATGGTGCGGAGCTCGAGGAGGTATAAAAGACCAGGATATACAATTTTTTAAAAGAAAATTGGAAATCTCATCGTTTTTTACAAAGTTACGGATATTATTATAAAACCTCTTTAGGTCGTTACTAGCACCCGTAAAATTAGTTCCGTGGTCGCTAAAAATTGTTTTGCAAAGACCCCTGCGGGATACAAATCGTTTTAAGGCATTAAGAAAGGCGTCCGTGCTTAAATCCACAACCGCCTCGCGATGTACAGCCTTAGTCACAAAGCAAATGAACAGGCACAAATAGGCCTTTACCACTGCGCGATTTTTAAGCTTTCCATCCTTGATAAGGAATGGCCCTGCAAAGTCTACCCCAGTAATATAAAATGGTCTATTCTGGGTAACACGTTCCAATGGCAAGTTTCCCATTTGACGAATAATAGGCTTTGGTTTATGTCTAAAACAAGTTATGCACCGATTTAAAACCTTTCTCACCTCCCGGCGACCGTGAATTACCCAGTACTGTTCCCGTAACGCAGACAGAATCGACAAAGTACCCGAATGCAGGCGTTTATGATGCTCATCCAAAATGATAAGCCTGGTTAAAGGATGCCTTGGGGCGAGAATAATTTGATGTTTACTATCATAGCTCAAGCTTGATTTAATCAGACGTTCCCCAACCCTTAAGAGCCCATCTGGTCCTAAAACTGGATTTAACGACAGCAAATTAGATTTTTTAGATACATTTTTTGAACCTTTAGCACAATGAATTTCAGTAGGGTACATTTCTACTTGTGCGAGCTTTAAAAGTGCAAGTCTTGCATTGTTTAATTCTTCCACCGACACATTTCCCGTACGTTTCTCTTTATTTTTGCAATTAAAAGCAAATCTGAAGCAAAGTGCGATGATTCGATTTAAGCGAAACCAAGTGGAAAACCGTTCAAAAATATTTAAACCGTTTTTTACCGTTGCCGATAAGATTATTTTATTTTTTAGTTCTGGTAAATCGGCATTAGTTAATGTTAATGTGGGCCATGTATTGAAATTTAAGTTTGCAAGCCACTTTGGGCCCGCCCACCAAAGGTCTGATGTTTTTAAGTCATTGACATTAACTCCGCGCGATACCAAGTCCGCAGGGTTGCTTGCAGTAGGCACATGATGCCACTGCCTTGGGTCTGTTTTTTCTTGTATTTCGGCTATTCGATTTGCGACAAAAATTTTGAGTTTTCTTGGATCTATTTTAAGCCAACTTAAAACAATGGTGCTATCACTCCAAAAATAAACTTCATCGATAGTCATATGAATAGATTCCTGTATTTTCTGGAACAATTTAACGGCTAGAACTGCGCTACAAAGTTCCAATCGTGGTATGGTTAGAACTTTTAGAGGCGCTTCCTTTGACTTTGCGCATACTAAGCACGTTTGAACGGTATTGTCTTCGCTGATAGATCTTAAGTAGGCGCAACTTCCATATGCGACCTGGGGGACGCATCACAGAACAGATGCAGTTCTAAACGTTTCGCGTTTGAAACAATCGTTTGACGTTTGATTTTTATATTATCAAGCAATGGTAATTCGTTTAATAATTCGTTCCACTCGCATGCTATGTCAGGTGTTACCGTTTCATCCCAGCCCTGCTTGCACTGCCACATTTTTTTAATCAAAATTTTAGCACGAATGATCAATGGCGCGATTAACCCCAACGGGTCAAATATGGTTGATATTTTTGATAGAATACCACGTTTCGTGTTAGTAATGTTGCCTATATTAATATTCTTAACTGAGTATGTTAACAGATCCGCTTTAGCATGCCAAACAATTCCTAACGTGCGTTTAATATCACCGTCATTAATATAGTACTGATCCGCTGAATTCTCACTCTTTAAAATATCCGTTTTGTTTGATGACCATTTCCGAAGAAAGAATCCATATTCCGCCAAAATTTTATTAATTTCGAATTTAAGTTTTTCCGCTTCTTCCAAGGTATCTGCGCCTGTCGTCGACGTCGACGTACAAATCTTTAAGAATTACCTTGCTTGCGATTGGAAACCTATCACGATTTTCGATTGCTACTTGCTGTAGAGCACGCGTAGCGAGAAATGAAGCGGGACTGGTACCATATGATACCGTTAGTAGTTGATAGTGCGATATGTCGTCGGTTGGATCAGCGCGCCACACGATTCGCTGTAAATCTCTTTGATTTTTTGGTATTTTAACTTGCCTGTATATTTTAGCCACATCAGCGGTTAACACCACATTATGCTGTCGGAATCGAATTAAAATTGAGAACAGTTCATCCTGTATAGCTGGACCGATCAGAAAGATGTCGTTTAAGGGTACGGCCAAATCAGCGACTTTGTCGCTGCGACGAAAACGCTGCGACTCAGTCGCAGCTTGACAACAAATGAAACTAAACAGGCCTGGCCAAATCTAGCGTTTCATGTGCACCGACAGCAGCACTGTCGCGAACGAGAGCGACTTTCTGCGGCGGCGACAAAAACGCTCTCCGTTGTTTTTAATGCAAGTGGCCAGATTAGCGTCGGGCTACACGTTGCGACCAGCTCAGACATTCAGTAATGGATTGTATTTCAAGCAGCAAAGATGTTTGCCACATATTCACACAACTCCTCGAATGTTCTGGGATACATCCGAAAATAAGCGACAAATTTTGCATCATCCTTTAGTAACAAATTGTATAAAGTGTGAAACTGGCCGTGTTTCTTTCTCTTCATATTTATAGGATGAACTGCAAATCTTTTGTTTTTCAATTTCTTTCGCCTGAGATATCTAGAAACTGCAATCGCTAACAATGCCTCTTCTTCCGCGTCCATTGTAAAACTAACTGAAAGTCGTTTAATTTGGCCAGACTTAAATATTCCTGCGACATAAAAATTTGTCGCAGCGTTTTCGTCGCAGCGACAAAGTCGCTGATTTGGCCGTACCCTAACGATGTTCCGCTAGACGAAGGGCAAGATGCGTCAAATACCACGCGTAAAGATGTCGTTGAGCTGTTTTCGTTGCGAACGCCGTGATGCGGAAGGTAAAAAATATTTTTTCCGTTATTTTCTACGTCAATATTTTCAGGCTAGATTTTTTGCATGTGGCCCAAGCGTTCATATTCGTTCATGAATTCCACATATTGTTTTGTAAACTCCGGTTCTCTTATAAATTTTCGCTCCATTGATTTTAAATGGGTTATTGCGTTATTTAATGATTCACCAATACGTTCTGCGTTTTCTTTAATTGGTAGCGTCGTGATAAATCGCCCTTCTGTATCACGGTTAGTTGTTTCATTAAAAATTCGCTCACATTCGGTTTATTCCGGTGTGTAGAATTTTTTAAGCGGATACTCCTCGATGTGCCAAAAGTTTTCTAACTGCTTTTCTAAATTCGCCTGATTTAGAACAAAATTACATTTTATTTTATTAACATTTTGTTTTATTGGCAAAGGTCCGGAAATTATCCAGCCAAATACCGTATTTTGTAGCATAGGCGATATATCACCCAATCGTTTTTGTTCAGGTATTAATATATCATAGAAAACACTTGCTCCTATTAACATATCTATTGGTACGGGTACATTAAAGTCACGATCGGCTAAAACGATGTTTTCTGATATTTTTATTAACGATTTTTTGAAGTATACGTTAGGCAATTTTTCGGTTATTGCGTCTAAAACTAAGAAGTTAAGTTCGCATCGATATTTATTATCGGTCGATTTTATTTGCGTAGAGACTCGGCACGATATTTTGCTTTCAGAATTACCAATGCCTACAATCGGAATGTCGATATCCGATGTAGATAGTTTAAGCCTTTCCATGAAATTATTCGTCAAAAAGTTCGCCTGAGACCCGCAATCCAATAACGCACGGCACTGGTGCCAAATGCCATCACTAGCTTGCACAAGTACTATCGCGGTTGATAATAGAACTTCCGGGTCACCTTCCTGACCATAATTTACAGAAATACCCGATGTTTGTTTTACCTGTGGGTTTGCCCCAGCTAAGGTCAATTCCCGATTTTTATGCTGATTAACGTTATCGTTCGGCTGATTGTTTTGCTCCGCACCTTCTTTATCCTCGATTGAATCTGTATGTAACAAGGTATTATGCCTTTTTGAGCAAACCTTGCAGCCTCGGGCAAAACAATCTTTCGTTTCATGATTTTGTCTCAAACAGTTCAAACATAATTTTAATTTTTCGATTTCCCTCGCTCTCGACGCTACTGACATATTTAATAATCTTTTACAATTATAAATGTTATGCTTTTCTTTACAAAAAAGACATTCAAACCCACTTGCCTTCTTGAGCAGAGTAGCTATGATACGATTGATATTTTTCTTTATGTTTTTCATAATTTTGGATCTGCTTATGCCCAGAATTTTTTTGTGTTTTAAATTCTGCCGATTTAGACTGCATATCCGACGTTTCTAACAACTTACATCTGTCCGATAAAAAATTTTCCAAATCTGTTATATTTGCGCTGCTTAAATTCTTAGAAATGACCGACTCTTCCCACTGATTCAATGTTTTCAAATCTAGTTTGCTTGTTACCAAATACACTAACAACGTAGACCAATTTTCAACAGGTTCCCCTAAAATTTGTAATGCGCGATATCGCTTTTGAAAATCATCCAAGAGATTTCTAAGACTGTACTCCCGTGAAACGGTAGGGATGTTAAACAACGCCCTGACGTTATTTTTAATTGTTAATGCCTTGTTTTCGAACCTTTCTTTTAACAGAGTCCATGCCAGGTCGTAGTTGTCCGCTGTGACCTTGATTGATTCCAGCACTTTTGCTGCATATGGAACTTTCGTTATGTACTAACGTTACGTACAAATCGTGAAACTGATCCCACTTATCGTAATCCCCATAAAATTTCATTAACTCGATTGTAGGAAAACTTTTACTAACAGAAGCAGCATTATGTTGTGAAGACGAGGCAGTGTTCGAGGACACGCCCTGCGTTTGCGTTGCATTAGATCTATTTTTCTGATAAAAATTTCTAATAATCTCGATAGCACGGCCCGTTGCTTCATAGTACCGGTCCTCAAACACCTCTCGCTCCCCACTATCCTGCTCAGACTCGTCTAAAAACTCTAGCTCCCCCTGCACTGTGCTAAACTCCGTTAAAAGACTGGTTTTGATATTTTTTAAACGAACTTCTAAGTTAGCGATTTTATCATCCGCAAAATTATCCAAAAACGTTGAGAAACGCGTAAGGGAACTTTTTATTTGCCCTCTATTTACTTTTAATTGTCTAATCCTCGAATTTACACCACCGACAGAGTCGGAAGCATTATCTTTCTCGTTATTGCTCATTTTGTTAATATAATAAATTCAGAATAAGACGGTCATATGCTTAAAATCTAAGATATACGATTGATTACGATACGGTAAAAGAGACAAATAAACAGAAAATATCAGAGTCCACACTACTGCACAAGCAAATGCTACTACCTACGGTATGGTAAAAATGCTATAGCTAGGAAGCGGTAAATGGAACTGACTTACAATACTCTTGTTGCTCGATGACACTGTATTTTTCACAGGCTTTAAACCATGCGGCCGAAGGACCATGTAAAATGTTGCGATTCGGTAATAAACTGATACAGACTTATTGATTTTTGTTGATTTATTAACTACGATATGTGTTACTTATTACAAACAAAATTTAACTTATTTTGGCGCAACATCGCCACAGAACACTCGTACGTTATTGTGTCTTTACTCAACCATCTTCTTCTGCTTTCTGGCCGTCTTGCCGCTTGCCTCTTCCCGTCGCGCAGTCGTCTGCGTTGGTCACGTACACCACATACAGCCCGGCACCAATGTAAATGTTTAATGTTTTTATAGCTTAACCATTTTAAAAATGAATGACTTAGGCAATGATCTTAACAATTATTGTGGACTTAAATTGCAATTTTCATCATAATTTACTTATTAAATAGTAATATTTAAAATTCGAAAACTTTTTGTTTTTTAACGTTTCATGGGTTTAATAGATTAAACCTCTACATATATTTCGTCCTTTAAGGGCTTATTAAATAGTAGTTAAATTATTTCTTTTATTTTGATACTTATTTAAACCCCTTGATTGTCAAATTAGACACCTCTTAGCGATAATGAATCTGACCGAATAAGTCTATTTATTTTGCTACCCCTTTTTATGCTTTTCTAATCCTTTTTTATTACTTTTTATCTACTGTATGGCAGAAAATAGATTATGCTTACTTTACAGACCATTTTTAAGGAAAACATCCTAACGTTAAAGTTCTATTATTTTATTTTTAGGGAAAATGAGAATGATGTTCGATATTATATTAGAGAAAACGAACGGACTGGCAAATTTAGTCGGTGAGCTGTGTAAAACAGGCGAATCAGCCGAAATCAAGGAACTATTGGCCAGATTTACTACAGATGTCATAGGTAAGTAACTAATTTTAATCTTAATCTGTTGTGGTGGACGGTCACTCAACTAACTTCCATCCTATGGCTGGTATCCCCAAGGTTCAGTGCTGGCACCTACCCTATTTCTTCTTCAAATTAATAACCGGCTCTCTTCAACTACCAATCCCACCCACAGTTACGCTGATGCCAGTTCAACATTCACTTTTCCAGACAAGTCTCGAATCAACAGCTGGATACTAGACGCAGATCTATGCACCTATGCCTTTTACAAGATCTGCAATTAATCTTAGATTGGGGTGCCAAAAATCTTGTTTTATTCAGCGCCTCCAAAACCCAGGCTTGCTTTCTGTCACGCAAAAAATCCGCCAACACTCACCCCACCCATATAAAAAACCAGGCCCTACAAAACAATAAAAAGTTCGATCTTGATGGCATCGCTTTCGAACATGATCTCAGCTGGCGCAAACACATTACTTCAATAGCCACATCAGCAACTAAAAAGTTTGGCTTTCTCTTTCGAGCCAGAAAATACTTCTCCCCTTCCAACCTATATAATCTCTATGTTTTCCAAATAAGACCTAACTGTTCCCACATACGGGGAACGGCAGCACCTTTGACAGTTACAAAAGAGAGCCATTCGGCTCATCAATGACCCAGTCCACACAAGAAACCTCCCTTCTCTCGCTCATCGCCGCGCTGTTGGGGATTTATCCCTTTTCTACCGATACTTCTACGGATTTTGCTGTGAAGAACCTGCCGCAATAATTCCCCCCTCGACTGTTCCTAACAGAACAACAAGAGGCGCATTAAGGATGCATTCCTTTACTGTCCAGCTACAAAAACCTAGAACATCCCATTTCCCTCGCTCATTCATACTTAGGGTCTCCTGTAACTGCTTTTACAGCGCTATTCTAAGCTTACAGCACTTTATGAATGTGACATGTACAGTACAATGTACATCTTATGTCGCCAGTTTCTGTAACCTTGAAAACGCTATACCTACACGAGGTAGACCGGACAGGTTTACCTGTACGGGATGAGGCAACGATTGCGCGGAGCAATTTTATGCCTTGAAGTAAGATTTGTCGATAATAAGATTTTGTGTTAAGGTGTGGTTGGATATTCTGCACATTTTAAAGCTGCTTTGAATTATACAGGGTGCGTTCAAAAAGTAGGGTGTAACAAAGTTAGATTCGTTTAAACGGCACACCCTGTGAATAGATTGTACAAATATGCGCAGTTTTATTACTTATACGTTCAGGTCAACCTGTGCAGGTCTGCCTGAACAGGTAAACCTGTCCGTTCTACAGCAGTGTATATAGCCGGATTTATAGCTCAGTAGCACAACCATCCCTAAAGACGATTTTGTATGTAGGGTTTTAGAACAATAACATTAGTTGTCTTATTTTTACAATAATTGTTAATTAAAAATGGTCAAATTAGATCCCTGGTCGTAAACGTTTATAATAATATTTTTCAATGCATTTTAGGAAGTTGTGGATTTGGAATCGAATGCAACTCTATACAAGATATCAACTCGGAATTCTTTAAAGAAGGACAAAATATCTTTTTAAATCCTGAAAGGAGATTACCGTCAAAACTGGCAACTCTGTTAATAATTTTGGGTCTTCGTAAACCCGGAATGCCTGACTTTAGTGATGTTGAAGGTTTCTTCAGGTAAACATAATGTTGTTTATTAATTTATTAAATTTGTACCAAAACAATAAAACTTTTTATACCTGTGTTATTATATATTTTTTCCATAAATATTGTTCAATTTTTAGAAAAGTTGTACGAGACACTCTGAACTATAGAGAAGAAAACAAAATTATTAGGAAGGACTTCTTACACTTAATGATTCAGCTGAAAAATAAGGGCGCGATTACAGAACTGACTACCGATAATGACGATATTTATGAAAAAACCGTAAAAAAAGGTAAGAAATCTTTAAGACGTGATATTTAACTTCATACTGCCTGAAGCTTTCCTTTTCGACAGCAAGTCTGTTTCTTAAATTTACCGAGTTTTATCCGAAAAAGTCAAGCATAAATCTATCATACAATCAGATAATTTATTGCAGTCCGCTCAGGGGAGCGGTTTGTATCAAATTTTGTTATACAGGGTGTTTTGTTTCGGAGCTATTAAATGTCAAACCCGAAATTTCAGCGGTTTCGGTTGAAATCGAGTACCTACAGGCCCCAAAAGTGGATTAATTCAATTTAAATTCTCGGAGGCTGTAGAGGACCCGGGCTACAGAGTTTTATTGATATTGGTGAGGATCGGAAAATGGGAAGTAATTGTTTTGATTTTTTTTAGGTCGAGAAATGCCATTTGCAGACCCATCTTTGATACTTAATAACTCGAAAACGGTAGGTCAGATCGAAAAACGATTTGACTCGTCACCTCTAGAATCTTAAATACTTTCTTTTTGCAGTACATCGTCTTATTTGACCAAAACTTTTTACGATTTCTAGTTTTTTAGGGGTCAAAATGGATCAATATCAAAATTATATTTAGAGCTCATCGAAATACGCGATATCCATACTTTTGAAGTCCTTTATTCTTGATAGGAAAGGAGCAATCGACGGTTAAATTTCGAATTTTTTGTGACTATTTTGCCCACGACATCGGTACATTTGACACACTGTGTAATTTTTTCTATCTAATTTCCGCAAACTTTTTCAACGTTGCCTAATCAAGGGATAATCGAGCTTTAAAATAATTGACCAACGGGACATTAAGGGGGTATTTGGGAAAAAAATTGTCTTAAGTCCCAAAATTCAATTCTACCTGTACTAATTAAAAAAAAAAAAGGAAGTATAACTCACCTCTGAAGAAACTGTTAAAAAGGATAGTAGTCGCACAAAATGTTCGCAATTGAAAGAAAACTGTAAAAACAACTGTATTTATAATAAGTGGTATGGAGCACGAATGTGAGGAGTAGTGGTAGTGATGGAGCACTAAAATACTGGTGGGAAAAATAACAGCAGTGGAAAAAATGAAAAGTGGCAAAAATTAATGGTGTGGCAGCAGTGAGGGAGATAACAAATAATGCCATCGAATTGAGTGGAAACTAGATGCGATTAAACTAGTAGTGGAAAATAATTCTAAAAACATAAAACTTCAAGGGCGAAAGTAGATATACAGCAAGAGTTCTGGCGCAAAATCCCATGTATTTTCTTATGGAGGTTCATTCTGGTATTTTTTGGAACCGACGCCTGCAGGGCGTGGTCCAAAATTAGGCGTCGCGACGCCTCAGAAGTGACGTCCGTCTTCTTAGGTACTTGGGCGTTAGCTACTTGGGTATGAACTACTCAGACATCAACTACTTGGGCCTCAGCTACTGGATCCTGCTGCTGCTGCTGCTAACGCCATCTTGGGGATTTGAACCGGGCCTTCAACTATTGGAATATATTAATAGATTTCTAGTGCGTCTCGACGTCGGCGCCGTCGAACGGCTAAACTTTCCATCCTTCAACTCCAACGCGGCATCGTTAAATATTACAATTATTTCCTCAAGATGACGTCACAAACTTTTTTGATTTGTTTTACCCATGCTAGGCGTCTCGGCGTCGGCGTCGTCGAACGGCTAAACTTTCCATCTTTCAACTCCAACACGGCATCGTTAAATATTAAAATTATTTCTTTAAAATGACGTCACAAACTTTTTTTATTTATTTTACCCATGCTAGGAGTAGAACCGGGGACCTATGGATTAGTATTGCATCGTCTTACACTTTACGCTGTCGAGGTATATTGAATATTTCCGTCTTTAATTGAGTGTTAAGTATTTTATGAAGATGACGTCAAAAACTTTTTTTATTTATTTTGCCTATGGTAGGATTAGAACCGGGGACCTGTATGTTGGAATATCAGCGCTCTAGCCAAACTCGCCATCGAGTTCCAATAAAATATTGTGCTGATGATCTATAGGCTTGCAGCTATAAGAGCCCTCATTTTCAATTAGAAATTTAATATACGTAACGTGTTGAGAATTAGGTTGTAAGATATGTATATTATAGAAATTTAACGTAGGTAACGTGCAAAAGATGGCGTCTTAAGGCATATGAAAAAATTTTGCCAGCTGTCACTTGTCATCCTCGATCTGTCAACTGTCACGTATCACATGTCAAACGTCAAAGTAGAAATTTAACGTAGGTCACGTGTTGAGGATAAAGTCATAAGACATAGGAAAAAATTTTGCCAGCTGTCACTTGTCATCTTCGATCTGTCAACTGTCACCTGTCACTTGTGAAACGTCAAAATTAAAATGTAACATACGTCACGTGTTCAAAACGTCGTTATAAGTCATGTATAAAAGTATGTCAGCTGTCACCTGTCATTTAAGATATGTCAACTGTCACCTGTCACTTGTTAAATGCCAAAATAAAAATGTAACATACGTCACGTGTTCAAAACGTCGTTATAAGTCATGTATAAAAGTATGTCAGCTGTCACCTGTCATTTAAGATATGTCAACTGTCACCTGTCACTTGTTAAATGCCAAAATAAAAATGTAACATACGTCACGTATTCAAAACGTCGTTATAAGTCATGTATAAAAGTATGTCAGCTGTCACCTGTCATTTAAGATATGTCAACTGTCACCTGTCACTTGTTAAATGCCAAAATAAAAATGTAACATACGTCACGTGTTCAAAACGTCGTTATAAGTCATGTATAAAAGTATGTCAGCTGTCACCTGTCATTTAAGATATGTCAACTGTCACCTGTCACTTGTTAAATGCCAAAATAAAAATGTAACATACGTCACGTATTCAAAACGTCGTTATAAGTCATGTATAAAAGTATGTCAGCTGTCACCTGTCATTTAAGATATGTCAACTGTCACCTGTCACTTGTTAAATGCCAAAATAAAAATGTAACATACGTCACGTGTTCAAAACGTCGTTATAAGTCATGTATAAAAGTATGTCAGCTGTCACCTGTCATTTAAGATATGTCAACTGTCACCTGTCACTTGTTAAATGCCAAAATAAAAATGTAACATACGTCACGTGTTCAAAACGTCGTTATAAGTCATGTATAAAAGTATGTCAGCTGTCACCTGTCATTTAAGATATGTTAACTGTCACCTGTCACTTGTTAAATGCCAAAATAAAAATGTAACATACGTCACGTGTTCAAAACGTCGTTATAAGTCATGTATAAAAGTATGTCAGCTGTCACCTGTCATTTAAGATATGTCAACTGTCACCTGTCACTTGTTAAATGCCAAAATAAAAATGTAACATACGTCACGTGTTCAAAACGTCGTTATAAGTCATGTATAAAAGTATGTCAGCTGTCACCTGTCATTTAAGATATGTCAACTGTCACCTGTCACTTGTTAAATGCCAAAATAAAAATGTAACATACGTCACGTGTTCAAAACGTCGTTATAAGTCATGTATAAAAGTATGTCAGCTGTCACCTGTCATTTAAGATATGTCAACTGTCACCTGTCACTTGTTAAATGCCAAAATAAAAATGTAACATACGTCACGTGTTCAAAACGTCGTTATAAGTCATGTATAAAAGTATGTCAGCTGTCACCCGTCATTTAAGATATGTCAACTGTCACCTGTCACTTGTTATATGCCAAAATAAAAATGTAACATACGTCACGTGTTCAAAACGTCGTTATAAGTCATGTATAAAAGTATGTCAGCTGTCACCTGTCATTTAAGATATGTCAACTGTCACCTGTCACTTGTTAAATGCCAAAATAAAAATTTAGCATGCGTCACGTGTTCCAAATGGCGTTAGAAGACATGTGTAAAAGCATGTCAGCTGTCACCTGTCATTTAAGATCTGTCAACTGTCACCTGTCACTTATGAAACGTTAAAATAAAAAACTGACATACGTCACGTGTTCAAAATGGCGTCAGAAGACATGCGTAAAAGTATGGTGGCTGTCACCTGTCATTTAAGATCTGTCAACTGTCACCTGTCACTTTTGAAACGCCAAAATTAAAATTTAACGTAGGTCACATGTTCAAAATGGCGTCAGAAGACATGTGTAAAAATATGTCAGCTGTCATCTGTCATTGAAGACCTGTCAACTGTCACCAGTCACGTGTTAAACGTCAGAATAAAAATTTAAGATACGTCACGTATTCAGGGCGGTGTCCGAAGACGTTTAAAAAAAGAATGGCGTCGATCGGCCTTAGGGTTCCGGAGATATAGTTTTTTGCGATTAGCGACCTAACGGCTGATGGTGGAGAGCCGAAATTCGCATGGGGGATAGTGACGGAGCAGATCTTTCGATTTGTCAAATTAGTTTTCAAAAATCTCGACTTTGAGAAAAAAATTAGATTTCAAAATTTTTACATCACCCTGTATAGTAAATTTTGGATTAATTATATAAGTTATGAATATTAGGGGATTTGGTAATAGAAAAATAGGTATTAGATCATCGGAACTAGTAAAAAATTAGATCTCAAAATTTTTACATCACCCTGTATACTAAATTTTCGATGAAATATATATAATTTAGGAATATTATTTAAGTTAATAACAACTAAACAACCCACGTTAAAATCGTCAATGTTTAAACTGAGTTGTTGAAACACCCCTGTTTAAACACCCCTGTTAAACAGCCCTGTTTAAACTACCCTGTTAAAAACGCCTCTGTTTAAACAGGGTTGTTTAAACACCCCCGTTTAAACAGTCGACGGTAGCACTTCCGGTTGATGATAAGGGGGTCGAATATGGTAAAAGTCATGATGGATATCAAAGAAAAGAGAAAAATTTAAATAAAGCAAACACAACACACCAATACTTTTCCAACGCTCCAGATAAACTTAAAACTCTGAGAAAAATTATCCATAGAAATGTAGCTAGATGTATTAAATAAAAGAATTAAACCAAGTCCTTAGATGTTTTACTACCTGAAACAATCAAACCTAACCTCAACAAATATTCTAGTGCAGGTGGTACAAAATTCTTCGAAACTTAAACGATTCTCAGCCTCAAGCTATTTAATAGAACAGGTTCTGTTTCCAAGGGATTCAAGCTTTTCTCAGGGCGTTTGTCTTTGCATTGTGTGTGACGCCCCGTTAACGCCCTGTGAACCACCCTATTGTTGTCCGGTTACTGCCCGGTTGTTGTCCTATTAACGTCCGGTTGCTGTCCGGATAACGTCAGGACGTTGTCCTGTATGTGTTATAACGAGGTTTTGATGGATAAAAGGACATGTTCAGATTAAGGGCTTTAGTTGAGAACTGGATGTTATAGTAATAAGATGTAGACCAACAAAATAAAGTATCAGCTTCTTGAAACACCAGCTGTTAAATATGGTGTAAGGACAGAGGGGTCTAAGTTCTTTTAAACACCCTGTAAAACCGTAGATATATTAAAAAGAAATTATGCCTGAAAATTATGTAACCGGTTAAGGGCCTTATATCTAAATATAGCCACCGTTAATACAAAAGGTTCTATTCTAAACCTTGTAAAACTAAAACAAAATCCCATTCAAAACTCCTTAAAATAATAACGCTTATTTTCTTATGCTAGGTCTTATATTTTCGAAAAACTGGGTAGTCGGAAGAGAGTCCTTTTTGTTTCGTATGCTAAGGCTTAGATTTTCGAAAAACTGCATGGTTGAGATTCTTTCCGGCATCACCATGTTGGTGGTATTTGTAAAACGTGTTTTTCAAAAATACCGCAAAGAAAAGTGCAAACCCAAGCAAACGCTCTCCTTATTGGTAGAGAAATCTACATAGTTCGAAAAAATTTACTACTAATTTGTATTTAAGTCGACATTATTTGATTCGACAGTATACAAAGAATAAAAAGGGGCTCAAAAGACGCAGGAAGATATGCTTCACAGCTCAAATTGCCCCTTTTGTAGGGAGGTCTTACAAATCAAGCTCCACTATCTTGGTCCTCAGTGAGGATGTCTAAAGGGCCATAATAGATTCTTAGTATACAGATATGACAATAAATCACTAAATGGTTCACAGAAAAATTTCTCGCACCATTTGAGGATATTATTGCATAATATGAAAGACATATTTTAAACAGTACAACCACTAGCAACGTTAGTCGAGATTTTCGAAAAATTTTTGTCAGTCGAAAGGTCTTTTTGACCTTTACTCAATACCCGCTAAAGATTTTCCGTCCCTTTCTTACTGTTAGGGCACGAATAGGAAAGATATAATATGTTAAACAGTCTAGCCTCTAGTAACGTAATTAGTCAAAATTAGCTCCTTTATAGAGTCAAAACAAGCGAACACGTAACAGAGCAAACGCAAAAAAAAGTTATTTGCAGTTGAAACATGGCTGATGGATGGTTCTTTAATAGCCAATAGGCGACAATTTCCCTGGTCATGTCCAGAAGACATATGGAAAACACTGTATATACCAAACTCCTTTAAGGTGCCAACCCCCTTTGTACAGAGGAATTACCGAACACCGGAGTCAGTACGTCTCCCCTCGGAAGGGTACCTGGCGTGTTTCCATGTGGAAAAAAGTCGACCATCCCTTTATACCCCTTAAGGAGCCAGCTCATTAGCAATAATAGGGAACATACCGAAATCACTTTGAATATATTTTTCTAATTTTCAAACCAGTATACGCTGGAAGTTGTACATGAACATGCAAACATTTTCTGTAAAAATAAAAGATTTTAACTGACGAAATTCTTCAGACTATACGACACACATTTTTTGATTCATTTTTCTCCCCCAAAAGTTACAGTTTTTAGCGCAATTGAAAAGCAAAACTACAGTTAGTTTTATCTAGGACATCTCACGTAGACTTCAAGCCTAAGTACTAACGAACCGAGGGCGTCTGAAGAGAAGGGATCTAATCTATTGCCACGAGATTTAAAGGATTGGACGTGGGAACAGACAGGGAAAACATCTGCAGGCAATTTTTTCAGAATTCAGGTACTAATATGAGTTCAAAGAACTAACTATTTCTATGTTGTTACTGAAACAGAAATTTAAAATGATACTCGTAAATTGCCGCTTTAAAGATTTTTTTATATAAGTCATCCCACGTAGACGTCAAGCCTAAGTACTAACGAACCGTGGGCGTCTGAAGAGAAGGGAAATGTAAGCTATCGACATGAGATTTAAAGGAGTGGGTGTTGGTTGGGACAGACAGGGAAAACCTCTGCAGGTAATGTTTTTTCATAATTCCAGTACTAATATTAGTGTAAATAACTAAAGATTTATATGTTGATACTTAAACACAAATTGAAAATGATACTCGTAAATTTCGGCTTTAAAGATTTTTTTTTTGAGTCATCCCACGTAGACGTCAAGCCTAAGTACTAACGACCCGTGGGCGTCTGAAGAGAAGGGAAAGGTAATCTATTGACACCGGATTTAAAGGAGTGGGTATTGGGACAGACATGGAAAACATCTGCAGGCAATTTTTTCCATAATTCTGGTATGAATGAGCGAGAGAAGTTCGAGTTTTTTTATTCCTAGATCCCAGTGCTAATATTAGTTCAAAGAACTAACTATTTCTATGTTGTTACTTAAACATAAATTTAAAATGATACTCGTAAATTTCGGCTTTAAAGATTTTTTTATATAAGTCATCCCACGTAAACGTCAAGCCTAAGTACTAACGAACCGTGGACGTCTGAAGAGAAGGGAAATTTAATCTATTGCCATGAGATTTAAGAGATTGGACGACGGGACAGAAAGGGAAAACCTCTGCAGGTAATTTTTTTTTCATAATTCAGGTAGAAATGAAGGAGAGAAGTTAGAGGTTTTTTATCCCTAGATCCAGGTGTTAATACTAGTACAAAAGAACTAAATATTTCCATGCTGTTACTCAAACGCAAATTTCAAATAATACCCCTAAATTTCCTCCTTCAAGATTTTTTATCTAAGACATCCCACGTAGACGTCAAACCTAAGTACTAACAAACCGTGGACGTCTGAAGAGAAGGGAAATGTAATATATTGACACTGGATTTAAAGGAGTGAACGTTGAGGGCAGACAGGGAAAACATCTGCAGGTAATTTTTTTCATAATTCAGGTACTAATATTAGCGCAAATAACTAAAGATTTATATGTTGTTACTTACCCGCAAATTTAAAATACAACCCTCTAAATTTCAGCTTTCGAGATTTTTTTTAATCTAAGACACCCCAGCCTAAGCCATCAAGCCTAAGTATTAACGACCCGTGGGCGTCTGAAGAGAAGGGAAATGTAATATATTGACATGGGATTTAAAGGAGTGAATATTGGGAGCACACAGGGAAAACATCTGCAGGCAAGTTTTTCTAGTGTAAATAACTAAAGATTTCTATGCTGGTACTTAAACGCAAATTTAAAAAATATTGTCCCTAAATTTCGACTTTTCAGTTTTTATCTAAGACACTCCACGTAGACTTCAAGCCTAAGTACTAACGAACCGAGGGCGTCTGAAGAGAAGGGAAATGTAAGCTATTGTATTATAAAATACTACCCATAAATTCCGGCTTTTTCAGATTTTTTTTTATCTCAGACATCCCAGTCTAAGTCACCAAGCCTAAGTACTAACGACCCGTGGGCGTCTGAAGAGAAGGGAAATGTAATCTATTGACATGAGATTTAAAGGAGGGGGTGTTAGGGACAGACAGGGAAAACATCTGCAGGTAATTTTTTTCATAATTCAGGTAGAAATGAGCGAAAGAAGTTCGAGGCTTTTTTTATCCCTAGGTCCCCATACTAATATTAGCGCAAATAACTAAATATTTCCATGTTGCTACTTAAACGCAAATTTAAAATACTACCCATAAATTTCGACTTTCTAGTCCCCCACACAAACTCTTAAATATACCAACTATTAATTTTAAACCTCAAATAACAATAGTAATAATATTAACACGATTAAATAAAACACTAGAGTACTTACGTTTTATAATACTTAGGGCACAACACACAAACTAATTCACAGTAAAAAATCTAAATGACTACCAGTTCAGCCTGCTAACAAAAAACTCGAACCCGTATTTTGCCCTGATTGAACCAACCGATCACGCGTAAAGATTTGTTACTACCTAAACTCGTACTGGCGAATCTCTTGTATGTAGTTACTAATTAAGATTCTAAGATATCCAGACCGGATGTGTCAAAACCACAAATCTCCCTGTTACCAATAAATGTACACTTATATTATCAGAAAAAGGCTCGCAAATATGTTTAGAACTGTATTTGATTTCTTTATAAAATTATTTAAAATAAAACATCAAATTTCTATAATTGCTAATGCCTTTCCATCTCTGAATTAAGAAACTATACTAGTATCATGAATTTACTTAAATTTTTCTCTTTCATTTGATACCCAACACGCCGTTTATCATATTAGAGCCCTTTTTCGACGCTATATCTTCGGGGGGAGAGGGTTTAAATTTCTACAACTATATACGATGGACATGATTTTTAGCAAAAAATGCGTAGCAGGGTTGCGTCATCTTTATGAGAAGTAGTTAAAAGGATATTTGTAAAACAAAATACAACCTCCCGCTACATACTCGTGATAGCAACTTGTAAACGTTAACTAATCTGTTTTTGAGAGCAATTTTTAATACCGTACCAAACACCCAAATCCCCACCCTCTGTTTTAGGCCGTTAGGGTACTAACTGTAAAAAACTCGGACCCTGAACCCCGCTGGACGGCTTTTCTTTTTTCAACATCTTCTGACATCATCCTCATCATGTGACCTACGTTAAATTTCTATGTTATCGTTTGACAAGTGACTGGTAACACATCGAAGATGATAAGTGGCCACTGATGTACTTTTACATATGTCTCACGATATCATCCATAACACGTGACACATGTAAAATTTTTATTTTTGAAGTTTCACAAGTGACAGGTGACAGTTGACACACCGAAGATAACAAGAGACATCCTTAACACGTGACCTAAGTTAAATTTTTATTTCTACGTTTGACAAGTGACTGTTTGGCTGAGTTTGCTCAGGTTTGTCTCGTTGGGTTTGCTGAGGTTTGTTCAGGTCTGCTCAGGTTTGTTTCAGTGGGTTTGCTCCGGTTTCTTCAGGTTTATTTGGCTTTGCTTTGGTTTGCGCGTTTAAGGTTAGCTCAGGTCGCGCGCGCGCAACCTGAGCTAACCTTAAACGCGCAAACCAAAGCAAAGCCAAATAAACCTGAAGAAACCGGAGCAAACCCACTGAAACAAACCTGAGCAGACCTGAACAAACCTCAGCAAACCCAACGAGACAAACCTGAGCAAACTCAGCCAAACAGTCACTTGTCAAACGTAGAAATAAAAATTTAACTTAGGTCACGTGTTAAGGATGTCTCTTGTTATCTTCGGTGTGTCAACTGTCACCTGTCACTTGTGAAACTTCAAAAATAAAAATTTTACATGTGTCACGTGTTATGGATGATATCGTGAGACATATGTAAAAGTACATCAGTGGCCACTTATCATCTTCGATGTGTTACCAGTCACTTGTCAAACGATAACATAGAAATTTAACGTAGGTCACATGATGAGGATGATGTCAGAAGATGTTGAAAAAAGAAAAGCCGTCCAGCGGGGTTCAGGGTCCGAGTTTTTTACAGTTAGTACCCTAACGGCCTAAAACAGAGGGTGGGGATTTGGGTGTTTGGTACGGTATGAAAAATTGCTCTCAAAAACAGATTAGTTAACGTTTACAAGTTGCTATCACGAGTATGTAGCGGGAGGTTGTATTTTGTTTTACAAATATCCTTTTAACTACTTCTCATAAAGATGACGCAACCCTGCTACGCATTTTTTGCTAAAAATCATGTCCATCGTATATAGTTGTAGAAATTTAAACCCTCTCCCCCCGAAGATATAGCGTCGAAAAAGGGCTCTAATATGATAAACGGCGTGTTGGGTATCAAATGAAAGAGAAAAATTTAAGTAAATTCATGATACTAGTATAGTTTCTTAATTCAGAGATGGAAAGGCATTAGCAATTATAGAAATTTGATGTTTTATTTTAAATAATTTTATAAAGAAATCAAATACAGTTCTAAACATATTTGCGAGACTTTTTCTGATAATATAAGTGTACATTTATTGGTAACAGGGAGATTTGTGGTTTTGACACATCCGGTCTGGATATCTTAGAATCTTAATTAGTAACTACATACAAGAGATTCGCCAGTACGAGTTTAGGTAGTAACAAATCTTTACGCGTGATCGGTTGGTTCAATCAGGGCAAAATACGGGTTCGAGTTTTTTGTTAGCAGGCTGAACTGGTAGTCATTTAGATTTTTTACTGTGAATTAGTTTGTGTGTTGTGCCCTAAGTATTATAAAACGTAAGTACTCTAGTGTTTTATTTAATCGTGTTAATATTATTACTATTGTTATTTGAGGTTTAAAAATTAATAGTTGGTATATTTAAGAGTTTGTGTGGGGGACTAGAAAGTCGAAATTTATGGGTAGTATTTTAAATTTGCGTTTAAGTAGCAACATGGAAATATTTAGTTATTTGCGCTAATATTAGTATGGGGACCTAGGGATAAAAAAAGCCTCGAACTTCTTTCGCTCATTTCTACCTGAATTATGAAAAAAATTACCTGCAGATGTTTTCCCTGTCTGTCCCTAACACCCCCTCCTTTAAATCTCATGTCAATAGATTACATTTCCCTTCTCTTCAGACGCCCACGGGTCGTTAGTACTTAGGCTTGGTGACTTAGACTGGGATGTCTGAGATAAAAAAAAATCTGAAAAAGCCGGAATTTATGGGTAGTATTTTATAATACAATAGCTTACATTTCCCTTCTCTTCAGACGCCCTCGGTTCGTTAGTACTTAGGCTTGAAGTCTACGTGGAGTGTCTTAGATAAAAACTGAAAAGTCGAAATTTAGGGACAATATTTTTTAAATTTGCGTTTAAGTACCAGCATAGAAATCTTTAGTTATTTACACTAGAAAAACTTGCCTGCAGATGTTTTCCCTGTGTGCTCCCAATATTCACTCCTTTAAATCCCATGTCAATATATTACATTTCCCTTCTCTTCAGACGCCCACGGGTCGTTAATACTTAGGCTTGATGGCTTAGGCTGGGGTGTCTTAGATTAAAAAAAATCTCGAAAGCTGAAATTTAGAGGGTTGTATTTTAAATTTGCGGGTAAGTAACAACATATAAATCTTTAGTTATTTGCGCTAATATTAGTACCTGAATTATGAAAAAAATTACCTGCAGATGTTTTCCCTGTCTGCCCTCAACGTTCACTCCTTTAAATCCAGTGTCAATATATTACATTTCCCTTCTCTTCAGACGTCCACGGTTTGTTAGTACTTAGGTTTGACGTCTACGTGGGATGTCTTAGATAAAAAATCTTGAAGGAGGAAATTTAGGGGTATTATTTGAAATTTGCGTTTGAGTAACAGCATGGAAATATTTAGTTCTTTTGTACTAGTATTAACACCTGGATCTAGGGATAAAAAACCTCTAACTTCTCTCCTTCATTTCTACCTGAATTATGAAAAAAAAATTACCTGCAGAGGTTTTCCCTTTCTGTCCCGTCGTCCAATCTCTTAAATCTCATGGCAATAGATTAAATTTCCCTTCTCTTCAGACGTCCACGGTTCGTTAGTACTTAGGCTTGACGTTTACGTGGGATGACTTATATAAAAAAATCTTTAAAGCCGAAATTTACGAGTATCATTTTAAATTTATGTTTAAGTAACAACATAGAAATAGTTAGTTCTTTGAACTAATATTAGCACTGGGATCTAGGAATAAAAAAACTCGAACTTCTCTCGCTCATTCATACCAGAATTATGGAAAAAATTGCCTGCAGATGTTTTCCATGTCTGTCCCAATACCCACTCCTTTAAATCCGGTGTCAATAGATTACCTTTCCCTTCTCTTCAGACGCCCACGGGTCGTTAGTACTTAGGCTTGACGTCTACGTGGGATGACTCAAAAAAAATCTTTAAAGCCGAAATTTACGAGTATCATTTTCAATTTGTGTTTAAGTATCAACATATAAATCTTTAGTTATTTACACTAATATTAGTACTGGAATTATGAAAAAACATTACCTGCAGAGGTTTTCCCTGTCTGTCCCAACCAACACCCACTCCTTTAAATCTCATGTCGATAGCTTACATTTCCCTTCTCTTCAGACGCCCACGGTTCGTTAGTACTTAGGCTTGACGTCTACGTGGGATGACTTATATAAAAAAATCTTTAAAGCGGCAATTTACGAGTATCATTTTAAATTTCTGTTTCAGTAACAACATAGAAATAGTTAGTTCTTTGAACTCATATTAGTACCTGAATTCTGAAAAAATTGCCTGCAGATGTTTTCCCTGTCTGTTCCCACGTCCAATCCTTTAAATCTCGTGGCAATAGATTAGATCCCTTCTCTTCAGACGCCCCCGGTTCGTTAGTACTTAGGCTTGAAGTCTACGTGAGATGTCCTAGATAAAACTAACTGTAGTTTTGCTTTTCAATTGCGCTAAAAACTGTAACTTTTGGGGGAGAAAAATGAATCAAAAAATGTGTGTCGTATAGTCTGAAGAATTTCGTCAGTTAAAATCTTTTATTTTTACAGAAAATGTTTGCATGTTCATGTACAACTTCCAGCGTATACTGGTTTGAAAATTAGAAAAATATATTCAAAGTGATTTCGGTATGTTCCCTATTATTGCTAATGAGCTGGCTCCTTAAGGGGTATAAAGGGATGGTCGACTTTTTTCCACATGGAAACACGCCAGGTACCCTTCCGAGGGGAGACGTACTGACTCCGGTGTTCGGTAATTCCTCTGTACAAAGGGGGTTGGCACCTTAAAGGAGTTTGGTATATACAGTGTTTTCCATATGTCTTCTGGACATGACCAGGGAAATTGTCGCCTATTGGCTATTAAAGAACCATCCATCAGCCATGTTTCAACTGCAAATAACTTTTTTTTGCGTTTGCTCTGTTACGTGTTCGCTTGTTTTGACTCTATAAAGGAGCTAATTTTGACTAATTACGTTACTAGAGGCTAGACTGTTTAACATATTATATCTTTCCTATTCGTGCCCTAACAGTAAGAAAGGGACGGAAAATCTTTAGCGGGTATTGAGTAAAGGTCAAAAAGACCTTTCGACTGACAAAAATTTTTCGAAAATCTCGACTAACGTTGCTAGTGGTTGTACTGTTTAAAATATGTCTTTCATATTATGCAATAATATCCTCAAATGGTGCGAGAAATTTTTCTGTGAACCATTTAGTGATTTATTGTCATATCTGTATGCTAAGAATCTATTATGGCCCTTTAGACATCCTCACTGAGGACCAAGATAGTGGAGCTTGATTTGTAAGACCTCCCTACAAAAGGGGCAATTTGAGCTGTGAAGCATATCTTCCTGCGTCTTTTGGAGCCCTTTTTTATTCTTTGTATACTGTCGAATCAAATAATGTCGACTTAAATACAAATTAGTAGTAAATTTTTTCGAACTATGTAGATTTCTCTACCAATAAGGAGAGCGTTTGCTTGGGTTTGCACTTTTCTTTGCGGTATTTTTGAAAAACACGTTTTACAAATACCACCAACATGGTGATGCCGGAAAGAATCTCAACCATGCAGTTTTTCGAAAGTCTAAGCCTTAGCATACGAAACAAAAAGGACTCTCTTCCGACTACCCAGTTTTTCGAAAATATAAGACCTAGCATAAGAAAATAAGCGTTATTATTTTAAGGAGTTTTGAATGGGATTTTGTTTTAGTTTTACAAGGTTTAGAATAGAACCTTTTGTATTAACGGTGGCTATATTTAGATATAAGGCCCTTAACCGGTTACATAATTTTCAGGCATAATTTCTTTTTAATATATCTACGGTTTTACAGGGTGTTTAAAAGAACTTAGACCCCTCTGTCCTTACACCATATTTAACAGCTGGTGTTTCAAGAAGCTGATACTTTATTTTGTTGGTCTACATCTTATTACTATAACATCCAGTTCTCAACTAAAGCCCTTAATCTGAACATGTCCTTTTATCCATCAAAACCTCGTTATAACACATACAGGACAACGTCCTGACGTTATCCGGACAGCAACCGGACGTTAATAGGACAACAACCGGGCAGTAACCGGACAACAATAGGGTGGTTCACAGGGCGTTAACGGGGCGTCACACACAATGCAAAGACAAACGCCCTGAGAAAAGCTTGAATCCCTTGGAAACAGAACCTGTTCTATTAAATAGCTTGAGGCTGAGAATCGTTTAAGTTTCGAAGAATTTTGTACCACCTGCACTAGAATATTTGTTGAGGTTAGGTTTGATTGTTTCAGGTAGTAAAACATCTAAGGACTTGGTTTAATTCTTTTATTTAATACATCTAGCTACATTTCTATGGATAATTTTTCTCAGAGTTTTAAGTTTATCTGGAGCGTTGGAAAAGTATTGGTGTGTTGTGTTTGCTTTATTTAAATTTTTCTCTTTTCTTTGATATCCATCATGACTTTTACCATATTCGACCCCCTTATCATCAACCGGAAGTGCTACCGTCGACTGTTTAAACGGGGGTGTTTAAACAACCCTGTTTAAACAGAGGCGTTTTTAACAGGGTAGTTTAAACAGGGCTGTTTAACAGGGGTGTTTAAACAGGGGTGTTTCAACAACTCAGTTTAAACATTGACGATTTTAACGTGGGTTGTTTAGTTGTTATTAACTTAAATAATATTCCTAAATTATATATATTTCATCGAAAATTTAGTATACAGGGTGATGTAAAAATTTTGAGATCTAATTTTTTACTAGTTCCGATGATCTAATACCTATTTTTCTATTACCAAATCCCCTAATATTCATAACTTATATAATTAATCCAAAATTTACTATACAGGGTGATGTAAAAATTTTGAAATCTAATTTTTTTCTCAAAGTCGAGATTTTTAAAAACTAATTTGACAAATCGAAAGATCTGCTCCGTCACTATCCCCCATGCGAATTTCGGCTCTCCACCATCAGCCGTTAGGTCGCTAATCGCAAAAAACTATATCTCCGGAACCCTAAGGCCGATCGACGCCATTCTTTTTTTAAACGTCTTCGGACACCGCCCTGAATACGTGACGTATCTTAAATTTTTATTCTGACGTTTAACACGTGACTGGTGACAGTTGACAGGTCTTCAATGACAGATGACAGCTGACATATTTTTACACATGTCTTCTGACGCCATTTTGAACATGTGACCTACGTTAAATTTTAATTTTGGCGTTTCAAAAGTGACAGGTGACAGTTGACAGATCTTAAATGACAGGTGACAGCCACCATACTTTTACGCATGTCTTCTGACGCCATTTTGAACACGTGACGTATGTCAGTTTTTTATTTTAACGTTTCATAAGTGACAGGTGACAGTTGACAGATCTTAAATGACAGGTGACAGCTGACATGCTTTTACACATGTCTTCTAACGCCATTTGGAACACGTGACGCATGCTAAATTTTTATTTTGGCATTTAACAAGTGACAGGTGACAGTTGACATATCTTAAATGACAGGTGACAGCTGACATACTTTTATACATGACTTATAACGACGTTTTGAACACGTGACGTATGTTACATTTTTATTTTGGCATATAACAAGTGACAGGTGACAGTTGACATATCTTAAATGACGGGTGACAGCTGACATACTTTTATACATGACTTATAACGACGTTTTGAACACGTGACGTATGTTACATTTTTATTTTGGCATTTAACAAGTGACAGGTGACAGTTGACATATCTTAAATGACAGGTGACAGCTGACATACTTTTATACATGACTTATAACGACGTTTTGAACACGTGACGTATGTTACATTTTTATTTTGGCATTTAACAAGTGACAGGTGACAGTTGACATATCTTAAATGACAGGTGACAGCTGACATACTTTTATACATGACTTATAACGACGTTTTGAACACGTGACGTATGTTACATTTTTATTTTGGCATTTAACAAGTGACAGGTGACAGTTGACATATCTTAAATGACAGGTGACAGCTGACATACTTTTATACATGACTTATAACGACGTTTTGAACACGTGACGTATGTTACATTTTTATTTTGGCATTTAACAAGTGACAGGTGACAGTTGACATATCTTAAATGACAGGTGACAGCTGACATACTTTTATACATGACTTATAACGACGTTTTGAACACGTGACGTATGTTACATTTTTATTTTGGCATTTAACAAGTGACAGGTGACAGTTGACATATCAAATGACAGGTGACAGCTGACATACTTTTATACATGACTTATAACGACGTTTTGAACACGTGACGTATGTTACATTTTTATTTTGGCATTTAACAAGTGACAGGTGACAGTTGACATATCTTAAATGACAGGTGACAGCTGACATACTTTTATACATGACTTATAACGACGTTTTGAACACGTGACGTATGTTACATTTTTATTTTGGCATTTAACAAGTGACAGGTGACAGTTGACATATCTTAAATGACAGGTGACAGCTGACATACTTTTATACATGACTATAACGACGTTTTGAACACGTGACGTATGTTACATTTTTATTTTGGCATTTAACAAGTGACAGGTGACAGTTGACATATCTTAAATGACAGGTGACAGCTGACATACTTTTATACATGACTTATAACGACGTTTTGAACACGTGACGTATGTTACATTTTAATTTTGACGTTTCACAAGTGACAGGTGACAGTTGACAGATCGAAGATGACAAGTGACAGCTGGCAAAATTTTTTCCTATGTCTTATGACTTTATCCTCAACACGTGACCTACGTTAAATTTCTACTTTGACGTTTGACATGTGATACGTGACAGTTGACAGATCGAGGATGACAAGTGACAGCTGGCAAAATTTTTTCATATGCCTTAAGACGCCATCTTTTGCACGTTACCTACGTTGAATTTCTATAATATACATATCTTACAACCTAATTCTCAACACGTTACGTATATTAAATTTCTAATTGAAAATGAGGGCTCTTATAGCTGCAAGCCTATAGATCATCAGCACAATATTTTATTGGAACTCGATGGCGAGTTTGGCTAGAGCGCTGATATTCCAACATACAGGTCCCCGGTTCTAATCCTACCATAGGCAAAATAAATAAAAAAAGTTTTTGACGTCATCTTCATAAAATACTTAACACTCAATTAAAGACGGAAATATTCAATATACCTCGACAGCGTAAAGTGTAAGACGATGCAATACTAATCCATAGGTCCCCGGTTCTACTCCTAGCATGGGTAAAATAAATAAAAAAAGTTTGTGACGTCATTTTAAAGAAATAATTTTAATATTTAACGATGCCGTGTTGGAGTTGAAAGATGGAAAGTTTAGCCGTTCGACGACGCCGACGCCGAGACGCCTAGCATGGGTAAAACAAATCAAAAAAGTTTGTGACGTCATCTTGAGGAAATAATTGTAATATTTAACGATGCCGCGTTGGAGTTGAAGGATGGAAAGTTTAGCCGTTCGACGGCGCCGACGTCGAGACGCACTAGAAATCTATTAATATATTCCAATAGTTGAAGGCCCGGTTCAAATCCCCAAGATGGCGTTAGCAGCAGCAGCAGCAGGATCCAGTAGCTGAGGCCCAAGTAGTTGATGTCTGAGTAGTTCATACCCAAGTAGCTAACGCCCAAGTACCTAAGAAGACGGACGTCACTTCTGAGGCGTCGCGACGCCTAATTTTGGACCACGCCCTGCAGGCGTCGGTTCCAAAAAATACCAGAATGAACCTCCATAAGAAAATACATGGGATTTTGCGCCAGAACTCTTGCTGTATATCTACTGGCGAAAATGTAATTTTCATTGTTTATTTTAATTCCTTATCATCTAAGAGTATGTGTATATCATATATGTATGAATATACAGGGTGTCCGAAAAGTCTCAGTATGGGCAAATTTTATCTTTGCTGTTACTAAAAATAGAGACACCAAATTTTAGATTTGTCTTATTGATTGATAAATCTACTTTTTTATGTAATTTAGCTTTTTCAACCTCCTTGAGGGGTGACGCTTGGGCGTTCAGGTAAAAAATTTTAAATTCAACCCTCATTTTAAAGGTTTTTAAAAAAGAAACATTTTACCGCAAACCCGAGGTCCGTATCTTGATTCCCTTTTAAATGGCAAACCTTTAAAAATTAAAAATCGTGAAAAAAAATTGAATCTTAAATACCTTTGTTTCTCTTATCAGAGTTCCAAAATCGACTTTATTACTTTCAAGAAATTTATGGTGGCCATTTTGAACAACTTTTAAAGCAATATGAGAAATAAAGGTTTTTAATTTTGAACTTTTTTTCAGGATTTTTAATTTTTAAATGCTGGCCATTTAAAAACGAATTAAGATACGGACCTCGGGTTTACGACAAAATATTTCTTTTTTGAAGGCTATAACGGGGAAAACATTCCGCGTTATAGTAGTTAGAAAATTAGCTGTAGAGGACGCCACGTTCTTAATTTGAGTCGCCTATACGGAGGGCGGTCTGTTCTCGATCATCAGTCCGAAAGACTGTGATATTTCTTAGTACATGGTCTAGATATATGAAATTTTCAATAATGAGGCCCAGAGCCCACAGAAGTGGTAGTGGGTTATGGCGTATAGTTCGACACATGGTAAGTGGTATTCGAGGAAGGGTGAGGAAACGATAAAACATTAGGTGGGCGGAGCTTAAGTATAAATCACCACTCAGTAAGCATCTATATACGCCATTATTATTGTAGACGCCAGCATATTAATCCATCAACCGGAAGAACGATTCCACCTGTTAACAACGTTGCCTATTTTCCAAAGAGTCGCATTATTTTAATCTTGAAGAAGTTTCAGACTGGCGACATCTAATGTTAAAATAGAATAATATTAGGGTACCCATAATAATTTGATATCTTGCTATTGCCACTCGTCAAAACCACGTCGTCGCCATACCACCACCACGTATGTGGACGCGGAGCCTAAGACGTCCCTCGGGAGCCGATTGGACATCCTGCACCATATTTAAAGTTGTCCTGTGTTGTACCTCATTGTAATTTTTATTTTACAGAGGTCATGTCACTTGAAGACATAGCTGGTCAGTGTTTGTTGTTTTTCACCGCTGGTTTTGAGACATCATCGACCACTATGTCCTTTGCATTGCTGGAATTGTCGAAACACCAGGACGTACAACAAAAACTAAGGGAAGAAGTGCGAGAAGTCCTAAAGAGGCATAATGGAAAATTGACATATGATGCTCTTCAGGAGATGACTTATTGCGAGAGCGTTATTTATGGTAAGATGGAATAGTTTCATTCTTAATAATAATTAGTTTTGGTTATGGAGTAAATCTACTATTGGGCGTTCTCACTAAATTCGAATTTTATAAGTTTAATACCAACATCTTAAATCAGGGTAATAAGTGCTTTATGATAATAAAAATAATCATTCGGTTTTTCATAGAACATACAGAGTGAACACACAATAACTCGCTTCGCTCGCCCCTCAAACATTACACTCGTTAAACAAAGTAAAGCATTTCCTAATTTGTTACATAAATAGCTATTGTTTTCCTTATTAACTTAAACAATACGCAACTATATTAAAAAGTAAAACGTCAAAAATTCTGTTTTATCTTAGTTCATAAAATGACAGCATAATTCAAATTTGGTGACAAAATCCATTCCATTATATATAGTTTTAAGCATTATAAAATAAAAATGGTAACATAATTTTGTAATAATGTCTTAGAAACTCTCCGTAAGTACCCTCCTCTACCACATATTCCACGACTTTGTACCAAAAATTACACAATACCCGGTACTGATATAGTAATCGAAAAAGGTACTGCGGTCAACCTGCCTGCATGGGGAATGCAAATGGACCCGGACTACTTTCCAGAACCGGAAAAGTTTATCCCCGATAGATTTAGTCCTGAAAATAAGAGCAAAATTAAAGATTTTACTTACATGCCTTTTGGAGAAGGACCACGAATGTGTTTGGGTAAGTTTCGTTTGTTATATAATAAAATGTTTTTTAAATAGTCTAAAACTCTAGAATGAAGTACTCAGATTCAGAATACACTCTGTTATGGTGAAGAAATTTTCTAAAAAATATTAAATTTCTTTTTCCATGACCTCTCTCGCACATTCACACCTAGGGTTTCCAGATTACGTAACACATTGCCTGCAGAGGTTTTCCCTTCCCCTCCCAAACTCTAATCCTTTAAATCCCGAGTCAATGGATTACATTTCCCTTCTCATCAGACGCCCACGGTACGTTAGTACTTAGGCTTTAAGTCTACGTGGGTTGTCTCAGATAAAAAAAAAGTTACCAACAAGAGCAAAAGAAAGAAAACAATTTTAGATAAAGCGAGAAATAGAATCGAATTATCAAGCCAAGGTAGTGGCGTCTTAAAAATGGTTTAGTTTGGTCAAAGGGTACATGACCAGAGAACTTTATCACGCCCTCTATGTTGAAAATTAAGCATTTCAGGATACAAATGTACTAAACTTCTTTACCTAGAATTTGAAAACGAATCATACCCTAAAATATTGACCACACTGGATGTGTGTTATGAGAACTATAGCATCCTAACTTATTTTTCTTCTGTAAACAAAACTCCTTTTTATTTTTAGGTTTACGATTTGGGGTCATGCAGTCCAAAGCTGGTATTGCTTCGTTAGTCAACAAATACAACTTTACCCTCAACGAGAAGACTAGATATCCCCCAGAATTTCATAAGAGTGCTTTTGTCACCACGGTCGAAGGTGGAGTTTGGGTGAACGCAGCTAAAGCTAGTTAATTTAAAATTAAATTAATGATAATGCTTTCTTACCAAACTAAAGAAGCAAGGTATAAAGTGTAACCAGATTTGTTAAAAGAATAACTTCAAACACAAATATAGTGAAGTTTATATAACAATATGATGTTTTTACTTAATTTTATTTAGGCGTAATTCTTCAGGAGAAACAATTTATTGACAGTGCCTGGTTTGAATGTACTTATATAGTTGTTAAATGTGTCTAATGAATGACAAACCCTAATCTGAGGGCTAATTTGCAACGCGCTCTACTACACCTGCTTCCCTCAGGACACCCTGTTGTTCCTGTGTTTTTCTTTAGAATACCTTTCAGAGTTATTTTTAATGTTCTTTCCAAGATATAAGCGGTAAGTACTTGGTCAATGATACTCATCATAGTATCTTTGACGGTTTTTAATCAAACACTTTTTATTGAACAAAGTGCGTCGCACTTTTCGAAAATCGAAAACAGTTACATTAATATATGTAATACAAGGCATTTGGGAGTTTAAAGTAGGTATAGGTGAAGTTTGACATTTTTAAGAAAATTACATTATTGTCATTGTCATTGCATAATACAGAATTTACAAAGAACCTAAAAATTATAAATTTAAACTAAATGAGAGACGTGTCCACCTTCTACTTCGAAACATGTTCTCATTCTTTTTTTACAGCATCAAACACATTGGTGAGCACTTGGGTGGAGTTGTTAATCTCCTAAAATCTATTTGTAATTCTAGCTCGTGGGTCTTCCAAATTTTCACAAGAGGTTCGGAAAACCAAGTTTTTAATGTGTGGCCATACAGAAAGTGAAAAGATCGCAGGACCGTGGCACATTACGACTAATGGTTCGGTCTTCGAAAAATTCTGCCAAAACATTTAAAATATATGTAGAGTTACGTGAATTGGTGGGCCGCACAAAAAAAAAATTCGAATTACTTCAAAATATTATGCAAAGCGTATATTATTGGTTCTCCGATGGTAGACCTACTTTCTGTACAAGAAAAAAATATTGTAACGGATACAGTATTTCAACTCAGTACTGTACCAAAAGAGATTTGGATTGGATTGCATCGGATCAGCACGTTAATTTATATCGACGATTTAAAGCCAGGGTGGCTTGAGTTCTTGCAATAAGGGAAATGTGTAAATGTTTATAATTTTAATATTCGGTAAAATAGGTACTTAAAAGATCTTTTAATGTTGAAATACAATTTAATTAAATATAGAAAAAATAGAATTTCTTACCACGTGTTGGGCCCAAAACAGTATGTGATTAAAATAAAGAACAGCTTGTTGTACTCACCTAAAACAAAAACAAATCGTTAGTACAATGAGCATAATCCAAATAAACATGAAATATATTTTTTTTTTTCGATTCTCTGCATAAACTAAAATAATTGTCCAATTATTTTGGTTTTTACAAACAATTTTTTTTTCTAATTTTGACATATCAAGTGACATTTTTCAAAATCGTTTTAAAATATCTTACTTTTCGTAACTAGTTACGAAAAATAAAATATTTCCTAACTGATGATAAAATAATATTAGTTTCATAACTAGTTATGAAAAAATTAAACACAAAAATATAAATAGTTCCTATTTCTCTCTTGACTTATGGGGTAAAGAAATGTTCAAAATATACCGTTGGCTTTTTGACTGCAATAAATCCTTAATGATGTCTTAGGCTATAAAAGCTCATAAATGTCCATCCCTTTCAGACAGGGCTGGCCCTTAATATTTTACCTGCGACATGAATTATACCAATTGTTAAGATTATTATTTTCCAATTCATTTTAGGAAAAAATGGTTAAAATTAAATTTTTACAGGTAATTAAATTAATTACCTGTAACTTAAGCACTTAATATTAATAATATATAATGATATTTTATTAAGGCACCTTCAGTCACCTTTTTAGCTTTCCTGTGTGAGGTGCGAGTTGAGTGCGCTAATTTTGTCTACAACACGTGATTAAGGTGGAAAACTCTTATCTGATTCTTAGTGATAGTGTTCAACCCTTAATAATTAGTTTAGGTTTAGATGAAGATAATAGTGATAGTGAGACAGAACTGAATATAGAATAGGTAAAATATTGTATAGAATTAAGTATAAATAAAATTACATTTTTTGATTTTCCAATAATTTGTCTCTTTATAAATAATTTATTGAATGTAGTATTGTTTGATAATGTATTTTCTTGTGTATTTTAGATGTATTTTAGACTTATTATGATTGTATTTGTTTTATTGGATTTTTGGCGTATGTAAGTGCTGTGTAGGTATATTAACATGAATAAATAATTTTGAAATAAGAGAATATGTATGCATATACCTAAAAACAAAATCCACCCCTGCGCCCATTCATTGCAGTTTAAAGGTGTTGGGATCAACACAATGTGGTTCAATCAGGTAGTTGATTTATGGCAGTAAAAGCCAACGGTATATTTTGAACATTTCTTTACAACAGAAGATAACGCGTTCTGTTACAAATAAAACTTTTAAAAGACATCATAACAACCCAGAACTGTCTACTAAGTACCTACACTGAAAAAAGAGCTCCACTTGTGTCAAGATATTCAGTGATCTTGACAAATTGAGTCTTATAATAAAAGCAAAGACGTTGAATTAACAGAACTGCTTTTCCCATAAGAACATGAAGGTTCTTATTGAAATATTTTACAAATTCTCTTTAATAACTATTACTTTAAGACAAGAATATATTTTTTAACACATGAACCCTTGTATCAAAGATCTATTTACAAAGAAGCAGCTATTTAGAAATCATACTGCAAATTTGGCTGAAGACCCTGTACTCTACGCTCTACCTACTTATCTTATCACTTGCGTTCTGGATAATTTGCGAAGGGTTTTTAACAAAGCCGCGGACACCGATCAAAATTTAGTAGCGCAACAAACCTTAAAGAGAGATCTGTATTATTGTCCTCTTAGCGGTAATTATGGCAATTCATACCAGTTATTGAAAGATTCGAATCTGGACCACTTAGTGGCGAAATTCTAAGGTACGTATATCTTATTTCTGCATTATTTAGGCATCCCACGACGCGTGGTTTGGCGAGCAGGTTCGTGGCTTGGGCTTGTCGAGATTCGCCCAAGCTCAACGCGTTAAACAATGCTCGTCAAGTGGATGCGATCCCACGACGCCGCGACGCGTGTAGTGTAAGATCGTATTGTGGGCTCGTGTTGGCTTGGCAAACTCTGTTTTTAGTCTTGCCAGTGAGGTAGCACACTTCAGTTCAGTTATTTAAAATTAACATGGACATAAACAATCGGCGAAGGCGAGTAGCAGCTTATGCTGCGGCCGCCTATTACATCATGTTAGGTAGTTTTTGGAACATCAAACCAAAGCTGTTTTATTCGGCATATAAATACCATACAAAAACGGGAACATAAATTCAAATGCAAACCAATCAGGTTTAAATACATCCTGGGATCCAGACCCCGTTCTCGCTGACGCTTTAACTTTTTGTAGAAGCGTTCGAAAAGAAGCCATTAGGCCATCCTTTTTTTTCTTCAACTCTGTGACCGAAAACTTCACAGACATTTGGCCTTCAATACGTTTCCACGCATCATGGACCAGGTTCCTGTTTTTGTGATTTGGGTCCTTAGGATTCCATATTATCGGCTCCCCTTCATAAATTGACAAAAACTCCAACACCACGTCGTTGGACCACTCCATTTACAAAAAATAGGTATTTAAGTAATAATGTTTAGCTCTTCACACTGCAAAATGCCAGACGCTACTGGAAACTGCGGACTGCGAACCACAGGTCGTTGGATCGGGTTGAAAGTATACGAGTCGAGCCGAAAGATGCTTGCCCAGGCTCGCCTTCCTTTGACTCGCGTCAAATTTACCGACAAGAAGCGGGAAACTCCAAGCCGCGCCAGAAATCACGAGCGCGCCCTTACCCACGGCGCGTGGCTCGGCGAGTCCTGCTCATGACTCGCCGATCCACGCGCCGTGGGTTGCCGGCTTTTCAGTTCATATTATCTGTGATTGATCTAAAATTAGTATACGTCGGTAAATTCAAAAAATATCGACCCAATTACTGTGTTACTGTAAGTCCTTTTAAAAACGTAGGACACAAAAAATCAAAAACTTGGCTCAAAAATGTTGCTATGGTTTTTATTAGGCAGTATAATATTTTTGTATAAGCGTTTATCACTCTCCTGTATAAAGCACGAGGTTGTAAAAACGGCGTCCGTCTTTAGGGTCCGTCGTAATAAAATAATTATCTTATATAAAGTTCTGTTGTCCTTAACACTAAAACCAGTTACTTGTTTGAAGATCCGCGTTGTGCTTAAAATAAAAGACTTATTTCTTAGTTTCAGTTTATAAATCTTTGTCTACCTCTTTTGTAATAAAAACCGTGACTTTTGTTAAATACACTAATATTTCTAAACAAGCTGTCAGAGTCTGCTTGCACACAATTAGGAGTGTAATTAACAAAAATCAATTAAGTAATCCAAATCATTTAATAGTAATAGTAATAAGTAATTGGTATTATACTAAATTAAATTATTTGATTAGTTATTTACATCATGACTTAATTATTATATCCGCGTTCTTTTCCTAGGTATCCTAGGTATTTTACTTGCGCCAGACATTAAATTAAGCCAAATTGCACTGTGGCTCGTATAAAATTATCGTGTAACAACTAATTAATATTGTTAGAACAAAATTTGGATGAGCCAAAGCTGTTTGTCTGTTTAACAGAGGAGCAGATTACTTCGCTAACATGTGGGAATTTTAGAGATATCACTAGATTAAAGATTGGTATCGATAATTTGAAAAAAGATGTAAGTATGCATACAAATAATGTTCTTTTTATTTAAATTGGTTATTTTGTCACGTAATAGTTATAGTATTCACATTTTCAGATTTTTATAATGAATTCTTATACATCAAATTAACAGTTTATAATTTTTAGGGGGCTAGAACTTAGACTGTGAATTATTCATATGTGCGATTTTTTGTCAACTGGTGACCCTACTTGAAGGTGACTCATGCAGCTTAATGCGAATCGTTTGAAAATTTCTACAATCGGACCAAAGTACCAATCGTTTAAATCAAAGCCGGGACGGTCTTCAACGACGAAACTGAGGATCTATCACCAAATATAATTGAGTTTCTATTATGAACATTACAATTTTGCTTGGAAAGAATTTAATTTGCCTTAAAGCATGATGCCTTTAAAGCAAGAAACCACGATTTTCATAAAAAAATAAGGAAACTTCAATTAAGAAATCAGTCATTTCATTTAAATTTCTGTATTAAAAATTTAAGATACTCAAAAAATGGACTCTTTAATTAAGAACTTAATCTCTCAAGATAATAAATTATTATATTTCAATTAGGTCTATTGATTCCTTAGGCTAAGAAAATTGGGAAATCTTGTATTTTGGAAACAGACCGTTAGACTTAGGCCAAACGCATATTTCATTTATTCGGAATCGTGTAATGGTTCTATAACAAGAGGATAAATAATTTTTTTAAGAGAATATTCATTTGACCCTATTCAAAGTCACGTTTTCAGTGAGTAAAATGCCAATGCGTTTCAATTAGGGTTTCCAATTTTCGGGATCGGGATCCCGGGATTAGAACCCATAATCCCGGGATCCCGGAATTAACTTTGAGAATGAGAAATTTAATCTACAGAAATAATAAAAATGCAGCGCAGCAAAAGCAAATTAAAAAAGTGTTTTATTAAAAAAATACAAAGAAAATAAAAATCATAGTAAGCATTCATGTTTAGTAAGTAAAAAAGAAACATTGCTTGAAGCAAAATAAAGAAACTATAGACAAACACTAAAACAAAATTTATAAATTTAAATATTTACGTTCTGCTTAGTGTAAACAAAATATGAACTTAAAAACACTAAAGTATCTAGAGTTTTACCATCTAAGCGAGATCTAAGTTTGGTAGCAAATGACTGTCGAAGAAAAGACTCTTTCTGATTCCACGCTTATGGATGGGACTGTCATTAAATATTTGTAGCACCGTTGAAGATATAAACCTCTCAATCCACCATTTTCATAAAGTGACATTTCCTTCTTTATCACATTAAGACGATTTTTTTGATTTTCTGGTCTTGACAAAATAAGTTTAGTAGTCAGAGAACCTATGGCCTCTTGAAGTTTCTGCTTTAAGGTTAAAGTTTCGATCGGTTTCTTAGCTATTTCAGATAGGGGCATCATATCCTCATCAGATTCGGGATATTTTTTTCTAATATATCCGACACATTTTTGACAAACTGAGCAATTGCTTCAGAATTGGGTTGCTCAAAAAAATCAGTTTCGTGAAGTGTGCTAGGATTTTGAGCAGATTTAAATTTTAAATTTGAGCATTTAAATTTTTCGAGATTTCCGGGTTTGATCCCGGATAAATTAATCCCGGGATTTTCGGGACAGATATACACGAGATCCCGGGATTTAGAGATCCCGGGATCCCGGATTGGAAACCCTAGTTTCAACCAAGGTATCCTTTTTTTCAGTGCGACAGATGAAATAAAAAAATTTCGTCGGATGTTTTAATAGAATATTAAAATCAATAATTTTATTTACATATTTTTTTCAAAATTAGAGAAAATATTATATGAAACACATTAGGAAATGCAATTTCGCATAATTTTGAGGGATGCGTCTAGGACATCTTATAAGTTCTACAAAACTATATGTAATTATTTTAAACTATTTAAGTCTTTATATCCTAGACACTAGATATATTTATTAAAGATCTGAGTATTTTATTACAAATCCAAAATGCCATCAACCTCCAAATATAAAATATGTGGACGGTAAAAAATAGTATGTAATTTGTTTAATTTTTATAATTGATATTATAATCTTCATTGTTCATTGCTAAATAATTGAGTATCTTGATAAAAACTAAATATTTGTTATTAAAAGATTTATCTTTCTCCCAAAAAAGCCAAGTAAAATCTGAATCTCAACAATATATGGCTTACTTTTGTGTACACAGCTCCAGATCTCAGTTATCAGAAACGCTATTTTGTTTAAATTTTGGCGATGAACTAACACGACACAATAAAGAGTTCCGGGTATATAAAATTAATTTTTTTGTTGGCGTACTACTTTACAGGGTAAAGTTTGGTTAAGGATTCTAGCTTAATTTACAGCAAAATGTAATTTTCCAAAAATTAGGTATATCCACCGAAAGAATAAAAAATAGAGCAAAAAATTAGAAAGTTCATCAAATGGAAAAATAAAATAGAAAAATCACCCAGTTCAGTTTTCCAATTTTTGACTGTTATTTGTTCGCAGTAGAAAAATTTTAATTTATGCACCTGTTTTTATATGCAATAAAAGTTATAATTATTTTGTATACAGTGCATTTTTAAAAGAGGTCGAAATGGTTTTACAAGTTAAATTTTTAACCCTATGACAGACCCTATTTTGGAGATGTGTGAGTTGACGTTCTGAGTATTCGGGGCACGCTCGATGCGTTTTTTTTTAGAAACTCCGGGCGAAACTGTTGCGTTCGAAATGGGACGGAGTACGTTCACCGAGCGTGTCTGCTTTTCCCGGAGTCAATCTATTGAGCGCGAGTTGCGAGTTAGGCCAAGCAATAGAGCGATTTGTCGTGACATTAGTCTTATTAGAAAACCGCCTATGCCATCATCTGAAAGACGATCCGTAGATGATTCCTGTTATATTTCCAACTCTGAAATTTTGTCCTTTAATTTGTTATAAACATTTTTAAGCAAAAGAACGCGATTTTTTTAGTTGTTTGCTTATAAAATGGAAAGTAATGAAACAATCTTAAAGGTGTAAATGGACGATTTGTAGAGAATAAAAATACGAACAAAATGAGAGGTCGGACGTCCCGATAGGATAAGTAGCAACGGAGAAATTCCGGAAAATCGGAAAATTAAGAGTTTTTTTTTAAATTCATAAATCGGCCATTTTTAAACGTAGAGGGCTCAAATTTTGGGAAAAAGTAGCAATTTATAGCTACTTTATGGGTGCAAAACCCCGACGCTGTCCGACGATTAATTTTGCCACAATCGTCATTTTAATTTTTCAACACACTATTTTGCAACAGGTCTGAATGCTCTATGGATCGTCCGATTTTAAACATTGAAACGGATTTGTTTTTCCACCTTCTCGATTTCTTTTCTCGGAAACGGTCCAAGTGGAAAAGTTCATATTTTCTGGATTAATAGAGGCATAACGGAACTAGCTTTGGTAGAAAAAGCTGTTTATAGGGTCTTTTGTTTCGAAGCTATTAAACGTCGAAATTTCCGCGATGTCCCTCGAAATCGTGTACAGATCGTAAACGTTTTCGGAGGTTGTAGAGGACCCGGGGCTACAGAAACCTATTGATCTTGGTCTATATCGGAAAATGGGAAGTAATTGTTTTGAATTTTTTTAGGTCGAAAAATACCATTTGCAGACCAATTTGTGGTACTTAGTAGCTCGAAAACGGTAGGTCGGATCAAAAAACGGTTTGACATGTCAAACTTGAAAATCCCAAATACTTTCTTTCTGCAATACATCTTCCTATAGGTACGTAAACCCACTGCAAATGAGCAAAATTTGAGATAAATTGAAAATTTCTATTTTTGACCCAAGTTTTTGATTTTTTTAGGGGTCCTAGTTATCTTGGAACTTCTTGCTGATATAAATTTAGTTCTATTCATGTGGCAAATGCCTTCTTAAATTGCCTTAAATTGCTCTTTTCCATATAATTTTCCGAAAAAGTTCAGAAATAAATTCTAAAGTACACAACATTGGTGTCTAATATTGACCCTAAAATTTTAAAACTCAATTTTCCAAGAATTGTGTTTTGAAAAAGGTACAATCTATAGAGATATATTACCACAAAGTGCAATCCAGTACATAGGATCGTCAAAAGTAAAGAAATGTGTATACATAGGTACACACAGAGAAAAAATGTTTAAAGCTTTAATTAAAAAAATCATACAGATTCACAAACACAACATTTTAAAAAAATATATATGTATAGAATCGTCAAAAAATTAAAATTATAGAGCTGTTTAAAAAAAATCGTTTGTATTGGAAGGACATACTTAAACAAAATTTTTGGTACACTGTTAATCTTGTTCCAGAACAATTATGACAGTCATGTTACATTACTAAAATTAAATATAAACCAAAATTAGGGGAAACCAAGGCAAAAGTAATTTATAGTCCTAGATAATAAGATTAGTAAGAAATAAGGGAAAGTTGAGGAAAATGAAACCGCTCTACAATAAAAACCAGATAGTTCTAGTTTTGGATTGGCTGCTTAAAAAATGTTTAAAATAAACAAAAATAAACTTAATCCGGTATATAGAAAATATATATTTAACCGTCACTCCACTATTTTAGTGTGCACTTAAAACAATCATATCTAATACCTACCGATTATAAATATATAAAAGGTAAAACTATATCTTAGGCTTATGTACATTTCTGTATTTGTCGTGTCATTAAGAAATTTCAATTAAAAGTTTATTATAGAGTTGTTAAACAATAAGTATATAATATTAAAATGGCTAGTTTTTTAATTTATGGCGCCCTTGCTGTATTAGCAGTTGTCTACTACTACGTGAATAAGTTAAATATAAAATTTACTTATTTTAAAGAAAAAGAAATTCCACAGCTGAAGACTGAATCATTTTTTGGAAATGGACGGAAATTATTTTACCACCAAAAAGCGCAAGGGGAAGTATATAAAGAATTTTATTATAAGTTTAAGGAAATGGGTGTCAAACATGGCGGTAAGTTCCATTGATGTTTAATTTTGATTTAAGAACCGTATTTAACAATTAAATTTCGATTTTTTGAACCATAAAAAATTTATATCATTACAATGTTGCAAGTTGACGCGAGCCACTATACTTACCCATCCTATTCGATCCGATGGGTATATAAGCTCTCATTTTGATTCTGGTAAAAATGTTGTCTGTTCTTCAGACACCCTGGGTGTGAGCCTGCCTGATGAAGGGTAAGAGCCCAGAAATCGCGATAACAGGAAGGCACCCAGACCAGAATCAAAAAATAGTCCTTTTTTTTATTTTTCAATTTACAGTCTTCTTGTTCTGCACTAGCGAAGAAGTTAATCTTTGCCTTTACATTTACTATATATATATATATATATATATATATATATATATATATATATATATATATATATATACATCTTTCATCATTTCTGCGTCCTTTCATAATCCATCATTTTTGCGTCCCCTAGAAATAGAGGCTTTAGGCTTTGTATTTCAAGTGTATATCGATTTTTTTCCTTTTTTTGTATTGCTCCTAATTTTTCTTTTAAATATCTCTTAAAACTAAAATATACCTTTTATTTTATAATGCAGCATTTTCAACTCCTTTCATATTATAATCAAATTTGCGTCCGGCGTATAATTTTGTACATTTGTCGACGCATTTTGCTTCCGAGCCGTATAATATTTGGACACTTCTCTATCATTTTTACTACTGCCCTGTTGCCAGAATTTTGAAAAGTCCGAAAGGTGGGAAAGATTACACAGCGCTTTTGAACCAATGATAGGTATGACTAATCTGTCACCAGAAACAGCTTGAGGGACTGGGCTGTTTATAACTTAAAGGTATAATTAATTGTTTCCTCATAATATGATGAAGACATGTAAATCTTTACGCCAAGAGCAGAATGAGATAACCAAGGTGCTATGAGTCTATTACAAAACCATCGATCTTTTATTAACATGCTTTTATTAGCTTGACTTATAACATTGTAATGGGACATTTCATTAAAAGATATATACAGTATGTATTCGAAATGGAAAAATTTTTGTTATTGATTTTACGAAAAAAGTGTATTTTTATAAAAAGTTCTGCATCGTGAAAAAATAGCATTGCCATTCAGAAATTTGATCCAGTAGGTACGTACAGGGTGGCTCAAAAATGAAAAAGTCATAATCCACGTGAAGCTAAAAAGACAAAATCTTTATTTGAAATTACACTGCCACTGCAAATGTACAATTTAATAATATGTTTTTTTCATTAAAAAATATACAGCATGTCTTCGAAATGGAAAAAATGTATTATTGATTTTACGAAATTGTGTATTTTTATAAAAAGTTCTGCATCGTGAAAAAATAGCATTGGCATTCATAAATTTGATCCAGTACGTACAGGGTGGCTCAAAAATGAAAAAGTCATAATCCATGTGAAGCTAAAAAGACAAAATCTTTATTTAAAGGTACACTGCCACTGCAAATGTACAATTTAATAATATGTTTTTTTCATTAAAAAAATATACAGCATGTCTTCGAAATGGAAAAAAATGTATTATTGATTTTACGACAAAAGTGTATTTTTATAAAAAGTTCTGCATCGTGAAAAAATAGCATTGCCATTCAGAAATTTGATCCAGTACGTACAGGGTGGTTCAAAAATGAAAAAGTCATAATCCACGTGAAGCTAAAAAGGCAAAATCGTTATTTAAAGGTAAACTGCCACTGCAAATGTACATACAAGAGTTATTTTTATGATATGTTTGGAACACACAGGAGGTCCCAAAAGTAAAATTAATTTTTTAAAATCGCCGTTACAAAAAAAGTATATCTTCATAAAAAATTCTACATTGTGAAAAAAGAGCATGGTTTAAATATTTTTATAGGGCATAGAGGGTGGCTAAAAATTTAAATTAAAATTGGGACTTTCAGCTTTATGAGCCACCCTGTATTGTCCTTCATCAAGTTTTTGAATAACCATGCTTCTTTTACAATGTAGAACTTTTTATAAAGATATAGGTACTTTTTTTGTAAAATCGCTAATAAAAAAATTAATTTTATTTTTGAGACCTCGTGTATGTTCCAAAACTAATTCACTAAAAAACTAAAAGAACACGCTTTTATGAGTAGCGCACTAAAAAGTTAAAGATAAATTATAGTTTAAAATACTAAAAACACGTTTTTATGAGTAGCGCACTAAAAAGTTAAAAATAAATTAGGTATAGTTTAAAAAACTATACGGTTTACTGTTAGGTAACTACAAAAGGAAAATAATTATTTTGAACTTTTTAGTGCGCTACTCATAAAAGCGTTTTTTTTAGATTTTTAAATTATAATTTATTTTTTTAACCTAAAATGCAAGTTGAAAATATAAGTTTAAATAATATTAATATTATATACATTTTTACTGCTCATTTCTTAATTTGTAAAATTTATTGAAGAATAAAAAGGTTGATAACAATAGTAATATGAATAACAATATTGTAAGTATTTTCCATGCTTATAGAATATAATATTATTTTTAGTTTATTTTTATGTGAAATTAGGAATGCTTAGCCGTCGACAAATTTCAATTTTTCATAACAGTAACGGTGTCAGATATTTGCCCTCCTTTTGGTAAAAGTGATAATTAATATATAGGTGATAGATCAAGGCTGACAATTTTTATTTTAATTTACTGACATGGCACTGACATGTACACATTGCTATCACAGAATGGCGCTTTTTTACCAAGAGTTCTCCGCATTCTTTACATATGAGATCGCTATAAAAAGGAGTTTTGAGCCATGGACTCTCCTTACCTCATTCCATGATTTAAGTTTATTTTGAGTTGTTTTGCTGGAACCTGGAAATAAGATTGCGAATTATAATAAAAACCTATTTTTATTATAACTTTCGTTTATTTTATTTGGGTTAAGTCACCAGATTAGCTCAAAATATGACAAGGCGTCCAACAAAAATTATCCACCTAATAAAACTAAAACAGATATATTTAATGTCGACAGACACAAGCAAGTTTCTTCTTAATGCTTTTTGGCTGGAATCACTATTGATAAGACAGGTGTAATTTGGCAATTAAAGTCTTGCTCATTGCTCAGTGCTCAGCTTTATATAATTAAGGGTTTAAATTGGCAAGTGTTAAGATAAGACAACCAAATTTTATACTGTTAGTTTCTTTTTAATTTTTCTCGCCAATTTATAAAGAAAAGAGCGATTTAAATAACAGTTAAGTACAGTTAAATTTACCAACCGAAATAAACCTTTTTAATACACTACAAAGATAATGTAAAATGTCGACCACAGTAACTGGCGAGCTAGTTTTTTTATTTAACAAATAAATTCCAAAATGTAGTTTTTGTTAAATAACTTTTTAAGTTTTATTTTTTCGAAAAACTGCATCAATCGAAATAGGTGAAAATGTTACACAGGAAACGTATCTAAAACGTCTATAAAACTTAATCATTTTGTTAAACTTAAGCTTCAAAAAGTTTTGCAATTTATATGTCAACTATATGTACAAAATACAGTTTCTGTAACATAAATCGTTTTCGAGTTTGAGCAACAAAAAATAGAAACTAATTTTGAAGGTGCTCTGTATATATTTCACCGGAAATACAGCCTGTTCCAAGCCAGGTTGAAAAGTAGTCCATATGCAAAATTTTTCCTTTTCTTTTTGGTCAAGCAGTTTTAAGCGTTCGCTCCAACAGACAATCCGACAGACAGACGGACAGACAAACCGACGAAAATGGGAGACCATCTGATATAGGGACCTCAACACGTAAAGATCTGAAAAAATCCCGGGAAGTGATTTTTTTCTAGCGAGAGAAGTAAAAAGTTGAAATTACTTAAATTAGAAATGATTTTTAAAAATTCAAAAATATTCCGTGAAAAGATAAATTTAGGATGTGTAGAAATGTCAAATTAAAATTAATAACCTCCAGTTATAATGAAGTGGTAATTTCCATAAGAAAGTGCGATTATTTCTTTATTTAAAATGGGCTAGTACAAACTATATCCCAAATCGATTACTTGTTATATTTTAGAAACAAATATAAAATGGTATAGATTTTTTTGTAATAAAAAAGCCTTAAAATTAAAAGTACTAAAACTTTTAAAGCTCCAACAAGAAAAGAAAATTTTACGCGGCTGTTGTATCTAATAGAAAATAAAATTTCATTGTTCCTAACTTACACCCTGTACAGTACAACTGTTCTATTTCTACTTTACATTCCACTTACAACACCATTGATTTTTGACACTTTAACGGTAATTTTGTATTGCAGCAATTGCAGTATACCTATTCAAATAAGATATGCAGGCATGCATCGCTGTTTTATTTAATAACTAGCTTTCGCCCGCAACTTCTTCCACGGTATAACAATTTTACTCCATTACAAACTTTAAATACCATCGTAATACCCCCTTAGGGGTTGATTTATTAAAAACTGAAAAAAAACACGTGTTTAAACATTAACTCTCAGATACACTAAGAAGGTTTAAGATTTAGTACTGCATGGTTTAAATTAGGATCTTCTAGTTGATCAGGTATGTTTTGACAGGTTTTTTCCTGTCATAGTTAATAAGTCTTCGTTAAAAACTTATGAAATATTCCGTTCCGTGCCGTTCATTTTCTTCACATTCGTTAGACAAAATTAGATTTTCTGACCTCAATTGACATACTTATTAGTTAACATTTTTGGGGAAATTGCCATTCGCTCGTTAAACAAAATTAGATTTGCTGACCTCAATAACCTTGAAAATGATATATCAGATAACTTTTTTTGAAAAATGATCAGTTGCCTGTTTTTATTCTCCCTCGTTATATTTTTTTAAATATGTTAGACCAAAGTACATTTTTTGACCGTAATAACACCGAAAATGACAAATTAGTTAACATTTTTTCAGTCGCTGCTTTTTATCCCCCCGCCGTTAATTTTTTAAATATAGGTTTCAACAAAATTAGATTTCTGACCTAAATATCCCCGTAAATGACAGATTAGTTAACATTTTTTAGACAACATTCGTTAGACAAAATTAGATTTTCTGACCTCAATTGACATACTTATTAGTTAACATTTTTGGGGAAATTGCCATTCGCTCGTTAAACAAAATTAGATTTGCTGACCTCAATAACCTTGAAAATGATATATCAGATAACTTTTTTTGAAAAATGATCAGTTGCCTGTTTTTATTCTCCCTCGTTATATTTTTTTAAATATGTTAGACCAAAGTACATTTTTTGACCGTAATAACACCGAAAATGACAAATTAGTTAACATTTTTTCAGTCGCTGCTTTTTATCCCCCCGCCGTTAATTTTTTAAATATAGGTTTCAACAAAATTAGATTTCTGACCTAAATATCCCCGTAAATGACAGATTAGTTAACATTTTTGGAGTAGTTCCCAGTTGCGCCCTAATATCACCCCACTCCCCACGTTATTCTTGACATCCATTACACAAAATTAGATTTTCTGACCTCAATAACCTCGAAAATAACATATTAGTTAACATTTTTGAAGAAATTCCCACCAGCTCCTTTTCCCCAAAGTCGTCCGTTCCCCAGACGCGTACTTTTCCAGGGTCGTCCGGAACCTAGATGCGTATTTTCTTAAAGGGCGTCCGCTCCCCAGACGCGTATTTTCCCAAGGTCGTCAGTTTCCCAGGCGCGCATTTCTCTAAGGTCCTCCGGTTCCCAAACGCGTAATTCTTTCCATGGCCATCCGCTCCCCAGATGCGTATTTTCCTTAAGCGCGTACTTTTTTCGAAGATCGTTTGTTCCCCAGACGCGTCTATTCCCCAGGGTCCTCCGTTCCTCAAACGCGACTTTTCATCAAGGTCGTCCACTTCCCAGGTGCGTATTTTTCCCAAGATCGCCCGCTCCCCAGACGCGTATTTTTACAAGGTCGTCCGCTTCCCTAGATGCGTATTTCCCCAAGGTCGCCCGCTCCCCAGACGCGTATTTTTCTAAGGTCGTCCGTTTTAAAGAAGCTTATTTACCTCAAGGTCGCTCCCTCCCCCGACGCGTGTTATTCCTTAGGTCTTCCGCTCCCTCGCGTATTTTTCTTAAGGACGCCCGCTCACCGGACGCATATTTTTTCCAAGGGCGCCCCTGGTGTGGCATTCAAGTGGGCAGCCTTACATATTACTTAACATTTTTAGGTAAATTCCCATTCGCTCCTTTATATCTCCCCCTCCCGTTAATTTTTTAAAAATCAGTTCCAACAAAATTAGATTTTCTGACCTCAATAACTCTGAAAATACTAAGCTAACATTTTTGGAGAAATTCTCAGCCGCCCTTTTATCCCCTCTCCCCTCCCTTCTCCGTAAATTTTATTTAGCATCTGTTACACAAAGTCAGATTTTCTGACCTCAGTAATCCCGAAAATGGCCCATTAGTTAACATTTTTGGACAAATTCCCAGCCGCCCCTTTTTATTCGCCACCCCCCCCCTCCCTACGGTAATTTTTAACACCTGCTAGAAAAAAAAAATTCTGACCTCAATAACCCCGAAAATGACATATTAGTCAACATTTTTAAAAAATTCTCAGTCGCTCCGGTTTTATCCCCTCTCACCTCCTCCCCTTTATTATTTTTTAAAGCTAAATCGTTTCACGTGGATTAGGACATTTTCATTTTTGAGCCACCCGGTAAGTATAAGATCAAATTTTTGAATAGCAATACTATTTTCTCACGATGCAGAACTTTTTATAAAGATACACTTTTTTCGTTAAATCAATAATAAAAAAATTTCCATTTCGAAGATATGTTGTATATTTTTTAATGAAGAAAACATATTATTGAATTGTACATTTACAGTGGCAGTTTACCTTTAAATAACGATTTTGTCTTCTTAGCTTCACGTGGATTAGGACTTTTTTTATTTTTGAGCCACCCTGTTTATACAAGATCAAATTTTTGAATAGCAATGCTATTTCCTCACGATGCAGAAGACATGCTGTATATTTGTTAATGAAAAAAAAAACATATTGAATTGTACATTCGCAGTGGCAGTTTTCCTTTAAATAACGACATTGTCTTTTTAGCTTTACTTGGATTATGACTATTTCATTTTTGAGCCACCCTGTACGTACTAGATCAAATTTTTGAATGGCAATGCTAGTTTTTTACGATGCAGAACTTTTTATAAACAGATAGGTACTTTATTCTTAAAATCAATAATACATTTTTTCCATTTCGAAGACATGCTGTATATTTTTTAATGAAAAAAAATATTATTGAATTGTACATTTGCAGTGGCAGTTTTCCTTTAAATCACGATTTTGTCTTTTTAGCTTCACTTGGATTATGAATATTTCATTGTTGAGTCACCCTGTACGTACTAGATCAAATTTTTGAATGGCAATGCTATTTTTTTACGATGCAGAACTTTTTATAATCAGACACTTTTTTCGTAAAATCAATAATAAAAATTTGTCCTTTTCGTAGACATGCTGTATATTTTTTGAATGAAAAATATATATTATTGAATTGTACATTTGCAGTGGCAGTTTACCTTTAAATAACGATTTTGTCTTCTTAACTTCACATGGATTAGGACTTTTTATTTTTGGGTCACCCTGTTTATACGAGATCAAATTTTTGAATGGCAATGCTATTTTCTAACGATGCAGAATTTTTTATAAAGAGACACTTTTTTCGTAAAATCAATAATATTTTTTTTCCATTTCGAAGACATTCTGTATATTGTTTTAAGAAGAAAAAAACATATTATTGAATTGTACATATGCAGTGGCAGTTTTCCTTTAAATAATGATTTTGTCTTTTTAGCTTCACGTGGATTATGACTGTCATTTTTGAGCCACCCTGTACATACTAGATCAAATTTTTGAATCGCAATGCTGTTTTTTTACGATGCAGAACTTTTTATAAACAGACACTTCTTTCGTAAAATAAATATTTTTTTCCATTTTGAAGACATGCTGTACATTTTTTAATGAAAAAAATATTGTTGAATTGTACATTTGCAGGGGCAGTTTTCCTTTAAATCACGATTTTGTCTTTTTAGCTTCACTTGGATTATGAATATTTCATTTTTGAGCCACCCTGTACGTACTAGATCAAATTTTTGAATGGCAATGCTGTTTTTTACGATGCAGAACTTTTTATAATCAGACACTTTTTTCGTAAAATCAATAATAAAATTTTTTCCATTTTGAAGACGTACTGTATATTTTTTTAATGAAAAAACATATTGAATTGTACATTTGCAGTCGCAGTTTACCTTTAAGTAACGATTTTGTCTTCTTAGCTTCATGTGGATCAGGACTCTTTTATTTTTGAGCCACCCTGTATGTACTAGATCAAATTTTTGAATGGCAATGGTATTTTCTCACGATGCAGAACCTTTTATAAACAGACACTTTTTTCGTAAAATCAATAATAATTTTTTTCCATTTCGAAGACATGCAGTATATTTTTTTAATGAAAAAAAAAACACATTATTGAATTGTACATTTGTCGTGGCAGTTTTCCTTTAAATAACGATTTTGTCTTTTTAGCTTCACGTGTATTATGACTGTCATTTTTGAGCCACTTTGTACGTATCAAATTTTTGAATGGCAATGCTGTTTTTTACGATGCAGAACTTTTTATAATCAGACACTTTTTTCGTAAAATTAATAACAAAATTTTTTCCATTTTGAAGACATACTGTATATTTTTTCAATGAAAAAACATATTATTGAATTGTACATTTGCAGTGGCAGTTTACCTTTAAATAACGATTTTGTCTTCTTAACTTCACATGGATTAGGACTTTTTATTTTTGGGTCACCCTGTTTATACGAGATCAAATTTTTGAATAGCAATGCTATTTTCTAACGATGCAGAATTTTTTACAAAGAGACACTTTTTTCGTAAAATCAATAATATTTTTTTTCCATTTCGAAGACATGCTGTATATTTTTTTAAGGAGAAAAAACCATATTATTGAATTGTACATATGCAGTGGCAGTTTTCCTTTAAATAATGATTTTGTCTTTTTAGCTTGACGTGGGTTATGACTGTCATTTTTGAGCCACCCTGTACATACTAGATCAAATTTTTGAATCGCAATGCTGTTTTTTTACGATGCAAAACTTTTTATAAGCAGACACTTCTTTCGTAAAATAAATAATATATTTTTTTCCATTTTGAAGACATGCTGTACATTTTTTAATGAAAAAAATATTATTGAATTGTACATTTGCAGTGGCAGTTTTCCTTTAAATCACGATTTTGTCTTTTTAGCTTCACTTGGATTATGAATATTTCATTTTTGAGCCACTCTGTACGTACCTACTAGATCAAATTTTTGAATGGCAATGCTGTTTTTTACGATGCAGAACTTTTTATAATCAGACACTTTTTTCGTAAAATCAATAATAAAATTTTTTCCATTTTGAAGACGTACTGTATATTTTTTTAATGAAAAAACATATTATTGAATTGTACATTTGCAGTGGCAGTTTACCTTTAAGTAACGATTTTGTCTTCTTAGCTTCATGTGGATCACGACTTTTTTATTTTTGAGCCACCCTGTATGTACTAGATGAAATTTTTGAATGGCAATGGGTATTTTCTCACGATGCAGAACCTTTTATAAACAGACACTTTTTTCGTAAAATCAATAATAATTTTTTTCCATTTCGAAGACATGCTGTATATTTTTTTAATGAAAAAAAACACATTATTGAATTGTACATTTGTAGTGGCAGTTTTCCTTTAAATAACGATTTTGTCTTTTTAGCTTCACGTGGATTATGACTGTCATTTTTGAGCCACCCTGTACGTATCAAATTTTTGAATGGCAATGCTGTTTTTTTACGATGCAGAACTTTTTATAATCAGACACTTTTTTCGTAAAATCAATAACAAAATTTTTTCCATTTTGAAGACATACTGTTTATTTTTTTAATGAAAAAACATATTATTGAATTGTACATTTGCAGTGGCAGTTTACCTTGAAATAACGATTTTGTCTTCTTAGCGTCACGTAGATCAGGACTTTCTTATTTTTGAGCCACCCTGTATGTACTAGATCAAATTTTTGAATAGCAATGCTATTTTCTCACGATGCGGAACTTTTTATAAACAGGCACTTTTTTCGTAAAATCAATAATAAATTTTTTTCCATTTCGAAGACATGCTGTATATTTTTTTAATGAAAAAAAAAACACATAACTTCAGCAAAAAAAAAACTTAAAATGAGACCATTCGGAAAAACTCATCGACAAACCAAGTTGAAGAAGTCCGTTGAAGAATTATGCGTGAACATATAAAGAATCTCACATGCGGGCCGAATAATTGATAACCTCCTCTTGAGAAGACGGTTAAAAAGCACACCACTTAGCGAAAATGCTGTTCACTGCGTCACTGACACTTCATAATTATAGAACTAATATTTAAATACAATTTTATCATACTTTAGCGTTGCCAAGTTTCTGGTAGCAAAATCCACCGACCAGTAAATCTTTTAATATACGCATGTATAATTTTGCGCCTCTATCGGAAATTTTTACAACTAAAATTTATACGTCTTCATTTATTTTTCGATCATTTTTACTTCCATTTCGTACCGCTATTATTCCCCGCCACTAGTTTATGCTTTAAACTGTCAAAGAACAATTTCTTTACGTAAGGTATGATACTTTGGACCAGCCATTGCGACAATGTGGGACTTAAAATTTATAGCCATGTTCGAGAAAAACGCCTAAGTTAATCTTGCGTCCGATATACGGCAGCAAGTTTGCAGCGGTAGCAGAAATGATAGGGATTAGACCCCTTTCGGAAGCAAAAATGATAGGGTGATATATATATATATATATATATATATATATATATATATATATATATATATATATATATATATATATATATATATATATATATATATACATATATATATATATATATATATATATATATATATATATATATATATATATATATACATATATATATATATATATATATATATATATATATATATATATATATATATATATATATATATAGTAAAAGTCGCGAATAACGACGTCGCTTATAAAAACAAGTCGCACATTGCGACGAAAACTGGGAAGTTTGGTTGGATTTATATTTAACGCAAGTCTAAAAACGTTTGGATATAACGACGTCGGTTATAGCGACCAAGTCACTTTTAGCGTCCCTATGAAAACAAATTTTTTATTTGTAAGGCCGGATATAACGACCCAACGCGAATTTGTAACCAATGGCTACAAGTTATTCGTGGGGAATCACCGGAACGACGAGGAAATACCTGTCTGTCGATCTAATGAATGTTGTTCTTTGTTTACATTTTATTTAATGCCGGCCGATTGTGTTTTAGTGCGTACGTAGTAGTAGAGTGTAGAGTGTTACGTAATGTTGAAATTAGTTCACAAAAAAGAAAAGTTTTGTCCATTGAGGAAAAAGGCCTAATAATTTGCATACTTGAGCAAGATGAATCCAATAATGCTATTGCAAGGGAGTTAGGCTTATCGCATTCAAGTTTCTACAATTTGGAAGAACCGGGATGCAATAAAAAAAATTTTTTAATGAAAATTTGTTTCCAAAGAAGAAACTTAGGATATCTAGTCATGCAGATATAGATGAAGTATTATTTAACTTGTTTAAAGTTGAAAGAAGTAAAGGATCACCAATTAGTGGCCCTATAATACAGGCGAAAGCGGAACATTTCGGCAGACTACTGAATAAAGGACCGGAATATACCTGCGCAGAAAGTTAGATAAAACGTTTCCGAAAAAGGCATAATATTGTTTATGGAAAAATAAGTGGTGAAGCTGCTAGTGTACCTCTTGGAGTGACAGACAACTGGCTTAAAACTGTATGGCCTGAAATAAGAATAGACGCAACCAGTTTCATTGAGAAAAAAATTGAATCGATTTATTTCAGCTCGCGTTCCAAAAAACAAACAAAGATTACGGTTTTTTTACTGAAATAAGTAAAATCTAATAGATAATTTATGTATCGTCTAGGATAGAGAATCAACTTTTGTTACCTGTGTCAGTTTAGATTTAGTTTTTTTATATAAAGTAGTATACATATTTTTATTTTTAATCTTTTATGTATTTTCAGCGTAAGTAATAAAAGGGTTTTGTAAAATTAAAAAAATTATTTAAAAAAATGTATGTATGTATGTAGGTCTTTTAATAACGACGACCGGTTATAACGACCCTTGTTCATTGGTCCCTTCGCCGTCGTTATATCCGACTTTCACTGTATATATATATATATATATATATATATATATATATATATATATATATATATATATATATATATATATATATATATATATATATTAGATCTTGGACTCGCAGTACTTTTCCTAATTTATATAAAAAAAACGACGCTTAAGTCTATTTTCCACAATAATACTAAGGCTAAATTCAGTTAAAACAAAAAGCATTTGGAAATGAAGCGAATCGCTAAAATATTAGAATAATTTATAAGTTCGACGACGACGTATCAAATCACAGGTCAAAACTTGTCAACTATGTATATCAAGTGATCAACTGATCAACTGTAGATCTTAATTTTAAAAAATACTAAATCTTGGACTTTTTAGTGAATCCAGTGGCAATGTTTATAAGCAAATAATTTTAATTTTTTGTAGGAATCTATATTTTTAATAACAAAGTATGGGTGCCAATTGATCCACAGCTAATTAAGACTATTGTAATCAAGGATTTTCAATATTTTTCTGCTCATAATCCAAAATATCCAGGTCTTTTCTTTAATAATCTTTTCCATATGGACGGGGAGGAGTGGAAGGACACGAGGAGAAAACTAACACCAACATTTACGTCTGGTAAGCGCTATAATTGTATTAGCATTTATTTTTATATTTTATGTTCATGTGTTTGTTTGTATATGTATGTACGAGGCTGATCTAAATAATATTAGTTACAAAGAAAGTACAAGGCATTTAGAGAAAATAACTTTATTATTTTTCAAAATATTCTACCTTAGCTACCCAACCTGGGCAGGGGGCCGTGGCCCCCCCTGAGATTTTAAGATTGTCATACTTTTCAATTATTAGTGTATTTGTATAAATCACTACAAATAAAATCTTTAAGAATATATTGATTTTTTTTATTTTGCCCCCCCCCCCTGAGAAAAAGGTCTGCGGGCGCCCATGGACTCACAAGCTTCTTTACACCAAGATGCTTATGCAGTGATAGCTTCTGCAAATCATCCAAGGCCTAACTCTCCTTGAATCTCCCTATATATGGTTGATATTTCGATTTTCCCTGATCAGCTTTTCTGTGGCGATAATGTTTATAGCACACCTTTATTATACTGGATCCATACAGTTGACTTACATTGAGTTTTAATTTATGTAGATAATTTCAAAATATTATAATAAAAATTTCTACATGGACATTGGGCGTATATATCTAAAAATTTACTAAACTTCTATAAACATGAATTCGGTCTAAACTGATATAACCGCATATACAAATTTTAACGCCGGTCCTGTTCGGTAATACAGAATGATTTCAAATATCAACTGCGCATGCGAACCTATGACACTGCGCGTGGTCGGAATAGGAATAATTTTTGGATCAAGCTATATTTGTTAATTTTTGTTCTTTTTTCCCTGGCTGATTATGCTTCTTGACAAAATTAGCTGACGATGCCGTAAATTGTAAATTAAAATTAAGCATAACTAGAATTAATTTGATGCCCTTTTTAGGAAAAATGAAGATGATGTATGACATTATATTGGAAAAAACTAATGGACTGTCGAACCTGGTTGGCCAATTGTGCGAAACAGGAGAATCCGCGGAAATTAAAGAACTACTGGCCAGATACACAACAGATGTTATAGGTATACAATTTTCAGTTTACGAAGAAGGAATAAGAATAAGAACATATTAGTTTATCTGAAAATACCATTGGTTTGCAAAAGCAGGCTTTATTTGGGTCAAAATAATATATAGTTAAACATTACTGCTTTTCAATATGCTTTTTCAATGCGTTCCCTCGTTTAAGGCAAGACAAGCTGCAATGATTCTAAATATTTATTATATTGTGTAGTATTCAAATAAAAATAAGCAACATTGAAACAAAGACAATTTAATTTGGTTTAATTTTTTATTTTTCTTTTGAGCAAGGGAAATACTTATTAAAAAGTGTTAAAACAGATTTTATTTGCTTAGTATTATAGTACTATTTTTTAATAGTACCTAATGCTTTTCTTACAATTATTGCTCTTCAGTATTAAAGGCAAGGGTACCTAAACTTTAATTAGTTGTCAGTATTATAATGTTATAACTGAAAAAATTGCACAATTGATCCAAATATTTCACTTGTATTGCTTTTTAACCTAATTTATTGTTCAAATCTTAACTTTTATCGACAGAATGACAACATATTTCAATAAAACAATTATTGCTGTTGAAATAATGTTTTTTCTGTGCATTATATTTTAAACCATTTTAATAAACCCCGAAAAAAATTTATATTATTTAAGATTATTCTCTATTAAAGAACATTTTTTAAAATGACCGCCTTAAAACTGATTTTTAAACCTTTTTGCAGGTACATAATTTTTTTTCTAATATAAAAACTTAATGTATTTTAGGAAGTTGCGGGTTTGGAATAGAATGCAGCTCAATAGAAGATAAAAATTCAGAGTTCTTTAAGCAGGGGCAGAATATTTTTAAAAATATTAACGCAAAATCTACAACAATTCAAAATATTTTAACTTTCCTTGGTCTCCGCAGATCTAAAATGCCCAATTTTCAAGATATTGAAACTTTCTTTAGGTAAAAATCAGTATTCTTTTACATTTAAAAAAAAATGGCTTCAGCTAACCTCAAAGTCTGTATGAAATATGCGTTTTAAAAGAAGCCCGTCACCATTCGTTGATGTGTCCATTTGATACAATGATTAACAAATATTTGGTGGATGCGTTGTGCGGCGAATCCGCGGGAAGTCGGTTTTTGGATGAACCAGAGAAAAACCAAGACAGAGAGAAGAATATCTCTAAAACCCGAGATTGGCGCGTGGGATTCTCACAATACACCCCGACATAGCCAGTGCGGTAGCAACACGGCAAGCAGAGAGAGTTTTCAGCGATGCGGCAAGTCTCAATACTTACTCTCACTGTGCTTTATACCGTTTATACGGACGGGTTATTCTGTTTTTAACGCGTGGCTTGTTTTTCATATGTGTTTTTATTTTGTAGCATTTTTTTTATAATATTCCAAAATCTGCAACGCACGCCCGTGGCCGCTTTATTTAAACGTCGGTAGTAGAGTGCGTTAGGCCGCTTTGGAGGTCATAGAAAGCAAATCGTATTTATGAATGAAATCAGCACGAGACATTCTTCTCTCTGTCTTGATTTTTCTCTGGATGAACCATCAAAGGGGCACGAATCGGCTCTAGAATCTGCGCCGCGAACCGATCTTTACAAATTTCCATAAAATGCACATTTGAGTACATATGAGATTACCAATAATATAAAAAAAAAATGTGCACCCTAACAAGTGCTAAACTCGTTGCCGATACACGCTTTAGTGCCGATCTAATTTTTTTAATGGCAAAAATTTAAAAAAAAGTTAACTCGAGCCCAGCATTGAACCCGGTACCTATCGGTTTATTAGCGGATACCCTACCTCAGGACTACGATATTGATGCAAGAAAACCGGTAAATGTGTTACAAGTGCATCATATACGTCACCGACGCAACGTTCCCAGATTAATTTTCGTGGAGATGTGCAAAGTTCGGTTCGTAGCGCAGACGTTAGTCGCATCGGCGAATCATCAATCTGTTCTTGATGCGTCATTTGTGGTGCCGGTGCGGCACTAAGTGCCCCGCCTCATAATTCATTTTGCTCGACTATGGATGCTTGAGCCAGTGTTGCCGCAACCAATTCTGCTAATGTACCGAAGTTCCAGGAGCTAGGTATATACATCATTAAAAACTTTAGGCTGCATGTGACATGTCTTCAAATTTGATATAAATCGCTGCCAAATCCAATTATCTGCTTAGACCACTGATCATCAGCTGAACACAGCTATAAGCAATGTTAGCATGACGTCACTATTAGTGTGAGTCCACACCCAAGAAAAATAACAGAACGGAACCATAGGTGGAGTTAAGGGGCCTTAGGGGTGCTTAGCACCCCCAAATACTCTAATTAGCACCCCCAAAATTTACACCCGATGAACAAACTATTTGGCCATATTAATAGGGTCTAGGGTTTAAGCACCCCTGAATTTGACTGCCTTACTACGCCTATGAAATAAAGGGAACAGGAAATGCAGCGTTCTGATTGGCCAATGAAAAGTACGACGGAATTCAAGGTGCTTAAGTCCGAGAAACAACACAAATTTAACTTTCTCCGTTCCGTTGTTCTCCTCAGGTGTATGGACTCAGGTTTTGATAGGACTTCGGTCTAACTAAAAGATGACGGTGGCAACTTCATCATCACTTGCACAAGTGGGCATACATCTAAATTCTACGGTGATATTAGAAGATTAATTATTTCTAATATTTAAAAAAAAAACAATTTATATTCATAGATTATTTTGGTATTTAATATTTTTACCGTTTTTTAACTTTATTTTTCAAAACCACGAAAACGCAACAAAAAAATCCCCATTTGATCAGAAAATGTATCTTTGCACCACAATAACCAAAATGTATCAAAGTTGATACAATTGTATCCAAACGGCAACGCTGGCTTAAGCTCTGATGTCACGAACTGTGCAGTGTATCAAGGAATCGCAATATGAGTATAACGAAGCGCACGGTTGCATCGCATCACGAACTTGGGTCATGAGCTAATGCGCTGCATCAACGAAGCACACCGTCGCATCGCATTACGCACTATGAGTAGCCAGCTTTACAACCAGAATTAACTTGAAAAAAAAATCATAAATTGGGCATGTTTATTTTCAAAACACAATAACTCTTTACATTATTTCTATTCTTGCATTTCTTTTAGGAAAATTGTTGGAGCAACTTTAAATTATAGAGAAGATAATAAAATCATCAGAAGAGATTTTTTGCACTTAATGATTCAATTGAAAAACAAAGGTGCCATCACCGAACTGACTAACGAGAATGAAGATATTTTCGAGAAAACAGTAAAAAAAGGTAAAAAAACTAGGATACCAATAAAAATTTTAAAAGTACTTTTTAGAAACTTTTATATAGATTAGAGTTAACATCACAGTAGAAAAGATTATTCTTCTTTGGCATCGTCTTGCTCCAATTTTATAGAAGTTGATGTTCCTGGTTAACAGCTTACAAATGCCCGGTCCTATATTTCTTCTTCTATTAATTTTTTCTTTGTTATGATTCTTGATTTCATCCACCAATCTCTGCTTTGGTCTCTCTCTCTGCCTCTTCTGTCATTCATTGCCGTTCCTCCCAATAATAATTATCCTGGCTCGTGAAATGCGTGCAGATACCAAGATCGCGATGTAAGTCACATTAACGTATGTATCATGGTGCATTAACTATGTTCTGTAGTCTTTTATTTTAGAAGGTTTGGATGCGTTTAATGTAGCTCGCCTTGGTACAGCCCCATAGCTAAATGCTACAAACCCAGACTGATTTTAAAATCTGGCTATAATATCATGATTCTACTGTGTACTGACAAACGAGATTTTCGTTCCAAGATCCAACTGTCTATATTTGAACCCCTTATTCAGTCCGTTTAGTTCTGAAATGTTCCTTCCATCTTAGGGTCACATCTAAGGTCATCCCCAGGTATTTGGCAGGGATTTAATAGGGAACTATGATACCATTTATGACATGAATAGATTTATGCTTATGCTTAAGCTTAATCTTCCAATCAGTGGACCAACTGTAAATTTGGTCGCTAGCTTGTTGGAGTTGGCTGCTTACTGCATCTAGGTCTGTTTCTACTACTAATAAAGCAGTGTCATCTGCGAATGTAGCCTTAGTTACATTTTCTGGTTGTGGGAGATTACAAGTGTAGAGTAAATAAAGGACGGGACCCGATACGCTTCCTTGTGGCACATCTGCTGCAACCTCTTTCAGTTTAGAGTATTCATCCTCCTGTTTAATTCTAAACACTTTAACTGTAATGGAGAGGTTAGCAACTCGGCATACTGTTTCGGTAATATTCTGTTTAATTTGTTAATTTACCCTTTGTGCCAAACCTTATCAAAAGCTTAAAGCTACGTCGAGGAAGATATTTGAGCAGAATATCTTATCTTCTAGAGCCTTGTCTATTATGTCTATTATTCGATAAACTTGGTCTATCGTGGAGTGCTTACATCTAAAGACAAATTGATGATATGGGATTAAATTACTATTCTCTAATGTAATCTTATGTCGTGTTAAGAAAAGCTTTTCGAATAAGTTTGGAATAATTGGTAATAGAGATATGGGCCTGTAAGATTTGGCTTCATTTGGTGGTTTGCCTGGTTTTGGTAGCATAATGACTTCAGCCACTTTCCAGACGCCAGGAACGTGTTTTAATCTAAGCGAAGCGCTGCATCTTATTTTAAGTAAACGGCTTGTTGCTGACGGTCTATATGTTTTAACATATAAACCCAACCTAAGCTAACGATATTACAAGTATAACATGACTATTTATAACTACCTCTCTTAAACAATAAACCACTCAGAATCTGTTGAGTATACCAAAACAGTTAAACTCATATATTAATTTATTTTTTTAGAGGTAATATCTTTTGAAGATATAGTTGGCGAATGTCTGTTGTTCTTTACTGCTGGTTTCGAAACCTCGTCAACCACCATGTCCTATGTATTGTTAGAACTGACGCAAAATCCAGACGTGCAGCAAAAAATAAGACAAGAATATAGAGAAGTGCTGAAAAGGCATAATGGAAAACTGACTTATGATGCTCTACAGGAGTTGACATATTGTGAAAGCGTTGTTTATGGTAAGATGACGACATTTGAAAAGTCTATTTCTTTTACTCTTCTTTACGTTTACATTTTATTTCTTGAGGATAGTCTTAACTAGAACAAATTGATTTACTATTTAAAGCTGTGGTCAAACATGAAATCTTTTAAAAATGGCGTGTTTAATAACTTTTGCAGTACACGAACAAAGGAAATATTATTTCCTTACAGTGCAGAAATGAATATTTCCTAACAGATATTTTTCGTTGTCAAGTCAAGGGATTTATATACATTTCGTTTTTTTTAAACTACTTAAACAGAAAGCCGAAATTTTATTTATTCTATAATAAAAACACATATATTAATGTTTCAGAAACTCTCCGTAAATATCCTCCTCTTGCAACTCTTCCACGACTTTGTACTAAAAATTACACCATACCCGATAGTGATAGCGTAATTGAAAAAGGTACCGTCGTTAATATTCCTGTATGGGGGCTACATATGGACCCGGACTATTTCCCAGAACCAGACAAATTTATTCCAGAAAGATTCAGTGCGGAAAATAAGAGTAATATTAAAGATTTTACCTTTTTGCCCTTTGGAGAAGGTCCAAGGATGTGTTTAGGTAAGATTCTTTTAAAACAATTACCTAATAAATTTGTAGATTATGTATATTATTTATTAATAACCATAGCATGATAAAGAGACGCCATGAAGGAGAGCAACTTGTACCTAAATAAGGCTATTATTGTCCCAGTCACAGTGGACTTACAGCGCCGATAGGTTGAAACAAAATGACAAAAAAACTGAAAATAGGGTGATTCAGAGGAACTCCTGTAGTTTCCGAAAATTCTTGAATGGAAATCTGTCGCTTATTTTGCCGAGATATCGATATTAGAAGTTTGTAGAATTGTATATGTGAAAATCAATATAATAGGCTCTTCTAATACTTCAGCAGGCGCGGTTCGTGAAATTTTAAAGTTGTTTATCTCTGTTGCTACTTATGGGACCCATGCCAAGTTCAGGTTTTCTAATAGTGAGCTTACCAGGAATGTTTTGGTAAAGAAAAAAATATTTTGTAATTCGCGACGAAAGTTGAATTTTTAAATTGATCCATCTGGGAAAAAGATAAACGCGCTTAGGTAGTTTATTTATTATTTTTTCTAAGCAAATTTTACATTATTTTGTCGACAATTCTTAAATTTTAAGAGAATAAAATGTGTCAATAGAAAGTTATAGTCATTTGAATTTTTTTTTTAATTATATTTTAGGTTTAAAATAAATCAAATGACTATAACTCTCTACTAACACATTTGTTTCTCCTTAAATTTAAGAATTGTCGACAAAATGATGTAAAATTTGTTTAGGAAAAATAATAAATAAAATACCTAAGCGTGTTAATTTTTTTCTCACGGGGGTTAATTCAAAAATTCAACTTTTTTTCGCAAATTACAACATATTTTTTCCTTTACCAAATAGTCCTAGTATGCTCACTATTAGAAAACCTGATCTTGGCATGGGTCCCATAAGTAGCAACAGAGAGATACAACTTTAAAATTTCACGAGCCGCGCCTGTTCAAACGTTTGGTTTAAATATACTGATGAATACAATATATACAAGTGTAGGGATTTTTGTTTCAATTTGTAGCGATAAAATGAGGGCCCTATTATAGTTTTATATTCGACGATCCAGGGGCGTCGCCAAGGGGGGCCAGGGGAGGGCTCCTGCCCCTCCCTAGAGATTCGGAAAACGTAGATAGATAGGTTAATGAAAAGAAAACGGTGTCATTTGAAAATGGCGCTAAAACATAGCACACTGTTGGCAACACTGCTACCTCATATGGAGGGCAATCTGGAGTTAACGTCAAGACGTATAGTTTATTTCCCAAGCTTAACGTAGGGGTGCTACATACAAACGTATACCCATCTACAAATTGTGTTTAATGTTGCCAGATCCAGCATCTTTAAAATCTGTTATCTACGTTTAAAAGCTGCTTAGAATTCGGGACTTGGGGCAAAAAATTGGGAAGATATTTTTTTGCACTATAGTCTGTACACCGAACGTACGGAGTAACAAAACTACCTGATATTCAGGTTCAGGTAAAATCAGGTCAAATTTTCGGAATTTAAGCGGTCCTCTTTACACCCTACAATATTCAATTGGTGCGGGTGTTTCATTTATATTCTGAGTTCTGTGGCGTACGGTCTATAATTTTGTTTGTTGGTTGAGTGCTTTTTAAAAATATTGTGTTGCTTCTTTTTTCGGTGTGCTTTCTTTAAAATCGGGATATCTGGCAGCTCTATTTGAATAAGTAACATTCACTATGAATATCGTATTGAATGAGCCTCAATTACCACCAAAGAAACGGATAAAACGATCTTTGTCCGTTTATGGAAAAGGGAAGGGAAAGGGAAGGTAGGAAGATATATTACCTAGACGAGACTTGGGTCAATGCGGGACACACTGTTAGTAAAGTATGGGTGGATGCTTCAATAGAGCATCCCAGGCAAGCCTTTCTGGAAGATCTTTCGACAGGATTAAAAAATCCTTCAGGTAAAGGGAAACGCCTGATTATTTTACATATGGGATCCGATGGCGGCTTCGTAGAAGGCGGCTCATTAGTTTTTGAGTCAAAGCAGATGGGTGACTACCACGCAGACATGAATGCTGATTTATTTGAAAATTGGTTCAAAAATATTCTAAGCCATCTAGAAGAGAACGCTGTCATTGTTATGGATAATGCTTCGTACCACAGTAGGCGTATTGATAAAGCTCCGAACACCGGTCCAAAAAACATCCCGAATATACCCGAGCTTCACTTCGGAAATAAACGTATTCGTCAAGATGAGTACTCGTTAAGTCTGGATTGCCCTGCAGGCTCCAGGGCTGACTGACTGAGGAGAGCAGAGCAGTGGAATTTGAGCTTCCCAACAATTTGCTCCTCCGCTAACGCACACCGAAATAATCGAGAGTTAGCTGGACTTAGTGGTCGACAAATTTGCAAAAAAACCCGAGAATTTTCTTTCAATTTCTTCAATTTTCTAATTTCTTTTCATTAATTTTCTTATGAATTTTTCTTCAATTAAAAACCTTTCTTTACAAATTTTAATCGTTGTACTTATTTGTACCTCCAATTCATATTTCCCCCATCCTCTCTCTCATGTTGCCCCCCTCTTGGCCCGTGGCTGGCGACGCCCTTGCGTCGATCTATCAATATGCGCGCAGAAACGCAACGAAAATGGAACTCCGTCACAAATGCTCATCTCAATCTCTAGGTCTAGGCCACTCCGCTGCTACTCAAATATTCACTACTGTTTCATACGCGCCGTAGTCTTACCCCCTCTTGTGAAAAAGTAGATTATTTATAGGTGTAGATTAAAAGTATAACGATTTCATCAATTTAAATAAAATTATTATCATGAGTCCCAAATGTACACATGAAGAGAATCGGAAAAAAGTGTGTGCCCCGTGTGGAAAAAATATCATTTGGAAAAAAAGCGCCGAATCTTTTGTTATCACTAAAAAATCGGGGAAGCTAATAACAACATTGTTAAATAAACGTTTTTGCCAAACCTTTTCAAAATATCCGTTTGGGGGGGGGGGGGGGAGGATAGCGTCATCAATAATACATATAACTAATAAAATATAAATATAACAAAGTTAAAAATATATTACTATTCCCTGAATGACCAAAACGAAGTTCTGGATACGTGCCTGATTGGGTTTTCGTTTTTAGGAATTTCTAAGTCCAAAGATATATTAAAACATGCATAAATACAAAATTTAATTGAGAGGAAGAATTTTTGTTGTTAGATTAGAAGTTTACTTTAATTCGTTTATTTGTCAAATTAAGCAACTTATACCGATTTTTATTTTTAGGCTTACGTTTTGGCGTTATGCAGTCGAAAGCCGGCATTGCTACCTTAGTTAACAAATACAACTTTTCCCTCAACCGAAAGACGAAATATCCTCCAGAATATAATAAAGAGTCTTTTATTATTGCGGTCGAAGGAGGAATTTGGATTAATGCAGCTAAAGTTGATTAGATGTGTGATATAATGAACTGTAGTACGTTGACTCTAATTCAGTAATACTCATTTATGTTAAATTAAGAAATATATTTCACACACAGTGATGGGCGGTGGGTATATACCCAACAGGCAGGTAAATAAAATTAGGGTATATACCGACGGGGTCGGGTATACTCCTGACCGAAGGTCAGGATTATTTAGAATATTTTTTTTTGTTAATTTGTCATTTTTATTTTCATATATTAAATATTTTCTCTGTTCGTGGCTTATTTAATTAAAGGTACATAATTACTTATACATTCGACTGATACACTACAATAAAATACCATAAAATTACAAGAAATACAATACTTGGGTATAACACCGGGTATGTATCTTGTTATTTGTCTGGATATTTTTCCATTTGACTGAAAAAATTGTTATTTTTAAATTTTCCACCATTTATTTAAACATACTAAAAATATGAGTTTTTCACTTATGTTACTGTTTAAAGGATGTTTGATATGTTCTATTTTCTTTTTTCTTATATTTACTTTTAAATGAATGTTTCTGATTTAGAAAATAGAAATTTTTACGTTTTTGTCTCTATGTGTCTTATTTGACTTACAAAATGTGACTTTTTACCCATTTTTTTTTCAATATAATTTCTTGGAAAATTCAATGAAACAGTTTATTTAAATATTTAAAAATGTCCACCATTTGAAGGGTAATTTTCCGTTCAAATTGACCGGTCAAGTAAATTATTATATTTAACCGGACATTTCACAACACTAGGTAAAAGTGATTTTGTCTCGGATTTTGTATAATAATTAATATCGATTATAAATACATCGAAGAAGAAAATGATGATATATACTCATTTTGAATGAGTAAGGTTTTTTCTGCTTTATACTACAAGTTTTTGTTTATTTGATTTTTATTTTTTGTAAAATTTTACCTTTCACGAGAATAAAAGAATTTCTAAATATGAGCATTTTTAATTTTAAAAAGAAAATATTGTAACATAATTTTCAGGAAAAAACGATAATTATAAGGACTGTACGATAATCACTTTATTGTCTTGTGGCATCACTGATCTGGATCGGCGGCTTTTTCTCTAATCAACGCGTGTTTGTCGTGGGAACAGTCACTCATCTAACTACCATCCTATCAATGCTGGCGTTCCCTAAGGTTGAGCCCCAGCACTTACCCTATTTCTGCTTCACATTAATGACCTACTCTCTTCAACTACCAATCCCATCCACAGTTATGCTGATGATAGAACTCTTCACTCCAACATTTATTTTTTCAGACAAATTTCGAACCAAGAGCTGTATAATAGACACAGATCTATGCACCTATCCCTTTCCCAAAAGCCTTAGTTAATCTTAGTCTGGGGTATCAAAAACCTTGTTCAGTTCAACGCCGCCAAACCCCAGTCTTGCTTCCTGCGATGCAAAAAATCCGGCAACTTACCCAATCCACATGAATGGCCAAGCCCTACAGAGCCATAACGCGTTCGCGTTCGATGTTGTTAGCATAACATAATCGCAGCTGGTACAACAGAATAACAATATGCATCCCTTTACTTTACTGTCCGGCTCCAAAAACGTAGGATATTTCACTTCTCTCCCCCAATCTCCAATCCTTTAAATCCCGTATCAATAGATTACATTTCCCCTTTCTTCAGACGCCCACGGTACCATAGTATTTAGTCTTGAAATCTACGCGGTCTGCTCCAGATAAAAAGAAAATGAATATCTCTAAAATCTAACCCATTAAAAACTAAAGGTTTCATTTTGATTCTGGTTTCTATGTGGTTTATTCTTCAGCCCATGTCTAACGAAAGATTAAGGACCGAAAATCACATTAACAGAAGAGGACCTAACCAGAAACAAAAATAGTTATCTATTTACTTTCCAGTCTTTCTGCACTACTAAGAAAATTAAAAGGTTCTTCTAATCCCACATTTAATTGTTTAAATATTTGTTTATTTACGAACAATGGGTACAAATGAGTAATTATAAAATTACAATACAAAACATACAACGCAGAGCTCAAGTACTTTCTACACAATAATATGAATGTGCAAAACGATATTCTACGCTCAAGTGTTCACCAAACTACAGTAAACAAATTTATTTAGAAGAGCAAATTTTCAAGTTTATCTTAGTGCGAGACACCCTAACTGGCATGTTTGGAGATAGATGGTCTTTGTGGCCCTGTAAACTTGCCTGACCTTGATCTGACCACCTAGGTTTTTTTTTTCTGGTGGGGATATATAAAATAAATCGCTATGGCTAAAGCTCCAATCACATCAGAAAACATAAAGACCGGACTGGTACATTAGTAACTCCCAAATCGTTAAAACACGACCACCGTTAAATTTAAGGTGTTTTGTTTTTACTCTTCTTTCTTGTTTATTTTAACATTCGTAACTATCCAACCAGTAGATTATATGCAACACTTTTCTGTGTATACGCGTAGTTTTCGACAGAGAATCAAAATTTGGAAAAAAATACCTTCCCAATTCCACTCGCCCTTTAAAATGTTGAGGGGAAGGTGATAAATAGAGCTCGGCGAAATTTTGTCCATGCAGTGGCGGGACACTGTGTTGCCAAGAGTGCTCTTGCACTGTGATTACAAATAGCGTAAAATTCATAAAAACCCTGAAAATAGCTGTCAATCAGTTTAACAAGTATAAAGCGTTCCGTCAATTATACGGCTTTGTAATTTGCATTTAAAATTGTAAAATAATTTCGCACTTTAATGTCAGCGGTTGGGCGGTTTCCTCTGACTTAATAGGAAAAATTGAGCAACCGGCAACACAGCGCCCAGCCTTGCGGCAGACAGCTGGTTGCTATGGTGCTTTCCGTTCTGGTTTCAGAGAAGCAAGAGTAATTCCCTTCTCGTTGAGTATGTGTCAAAAGAAGAAGAGGGATAGATCCTCGACCTTCCACTGAATTGAACCGGAGGTTGTTTACTACTACGCCAATTACGACGTAATTTGGTAGGGGAACTCTAGGTATTGTAGCGGCGTTTGGTAATTTAACTTTTTCCATCGGTTTGCTCGGAATTTTTGACAGGCACGTGGTCAGGCGTACTGATTACAACAATGAGGCATGTGCCTGTCAAAAATTCCGATCAAAAAGATGAAAAATATTGAATTGCCGAACGCCGCTTGTGTGTCGCGCAGAGTATTACCCTTTTTTACAACAGCATTGGCATAAAAATTTGTGAAAGGTTTTCAAACATTTTAGACAAAAATACCGATTTAGCTATATTACAGGGCATTTTCGTACGATATCAGATAAATGAAGCCTTAAACAAATGGCAGAAAAGTTTAGTAGTCATACCGTCACTTGGGCCACCCCCCACCACTTTCCCTCTACGTCATAAGCCCCGCCCACTTTTCCCTCATTACTAATTTATCTCCTCACACTTATATAATATGTTATTTAATAAATCTATGTACGTCATTAAATTAAATACAAATGATTTTCCTTAGCTGAAGTTCTGTGTTTAAGAGATCACATTTGTTTAGGGTTCTAATCTTCTGAATTAGATATATCTCTCAACATAACAACCACAGATCCAAGGGCTTTCATTATGAGCTGTAGCGGATAATTTACAATAGAATTGGTAGTAAATAGTCGTAATTTAAAGAAAGCTTAATGAATAGGTGTGTCGCTGATGAATAGTGGTTAAGGTGCATCAGTTTATAAGTCGACTTAACTTTTTAGAGCGGAAAGCATTTTTATTAAAAAAAAACAAAATTATGCATATTTTTAAACTAATTTTATTACTTAATAAACTTTACAATTTTCCATGCAAAATATCTTTTGTATAATTACATAGCAATACACTACATTTCAATATGCTTTTGGTTTCTTATATCCATACGGTTCAGAATTGCCATCGGGTAAAAATTTTCTTTTTGTGGAATTTGGTTTATAAATTTTGACTCCAGTACATGTTGTTACAATATGATCCTTGGTGCATCGGATGTTTTTTGATATTATCGGTATAGGGTCTAACTCTTGGAGAACCATGTCCTTGATGGTCTCAAAATTTATTAATTTTGATGTAGCGTAGTTTAAAGATATACCTTTAACTTTACAAACTACTTCTTCAGAATTATTTTTGGTAGCATGAATTTTAAAGGCATAATTCTTAGGACCCCCTGAAACAAACTTTGTTATATACGAATTAAGTCCATAACCTTCCAATTCATTAGTCAAATCCCCTATAAATTTTCCCGTTGGTAAGTCAGCTTCACCGGGTCTTGAAATGTAAATAACAGAATCTGTGTCATAGTATAAAACTCTGTCACCAAGTTGTTCAAGATATGAATATAATTTCAGTCGAGCTTGAGCAGTTACAAATGAAGCAACGGCTACATTGACAGTAGTTAGTGGATCATAGGCTTCATCTCTATGCTCATAACCTACAATTAATGTTTTCTCGTTGACAGGGAAAACTCCATTTATATAAATTGATGGATTGGTAAACATAGAAAACAATTCTGATGGTTCGTTTATAATCTTTGTATTTGGTTGATTTTATCGTTGTCCGAATTTCCCCCAGAAGCTGTTTAAAATTAGCTTTGCCAAAGACCTTAGCCCCGGGTTATCAGTTATTTTACCATACTCAAGAATAACATCTTCCCTTTCGAAAAAGTTGTTAATATAATTTTTCTTGTCTTCGTCAGTCAGACAATCAGCTGACCAACCTGTTGCTTCCTGTTTAATTTTAATGAATCTATTAATCATGCTGGTAAATAGTCCTTCCTCTCCAGTTTCTTTATTAAACTTATGAATGTTGTATTTCCAAATTTCGTGGATTGTTACTATTTCATACCCTGTCTCAACTGCTTTGAGTACTTCATCCAGTACCCAGGTCCCTTCAAGTACCCTTTCTTCACTGGTATGATTACACTCATTAGGGGCCATTTTCTGTCCGCATGTTCTACAGAGAACAAACATTAGTTTTTTGTTAATTTTAATGGGAAGAACTGGATGGTACAGGTCTATTGGAGGAAGTATTGTACTTTTTATAAGACCATTTATATTATGTAGGTTTAATTGTTTACATTGTTCTCCCACAAAAACTTCAGGGTGACCAACTGGAAACTTTCCATATTTACAAACATAAGGATAGAGGGAGCAGACATCAACATACTTAATTTTTCTGTATCCTTTACTTCATAATATTTCCGAACATTTCCAGTTCGGCCTCCATAAAAAGCATCTCTTGGATTTAAGGGCGTTAAAGTCATAAGCGGATGTTTTTTAGTGTATTCCTCAATCTCTGGATTATCTTCTAATAATTTTCTAAACTTGCACTCCCACATTTCATTCACGACAAATCCAAAATCTTGTAGTTTTGTAATTTTTGCTTGTGTCGCTTCATAACGTAAATTTAAAGTTGCAGAAGGGTCTTCTTGAAGAGGGTCATTTCTACCGAACTTGTAACATTTAGTACATCCATGGTAATAACAACCTTGAAACTCAAAAACCTCATTTGTATCCGGACAATAACCATCAACCTTAGTACCACGTACACTAACTTCCTGAAATTTGACAGCTTATAAAATATTAATATGTTTTTGATTTTCTTCCCACAGTAACCACTGAATTGCAGTTTTACTCTGATGATCTTTCCAACGATATCCATTTTTCGGAATTATTCCTATACTGTTAGGCTTAAGAAAATTTCTTCGAAATATTTTATTACAGGCTGACGCAATAGTTGTTGCTTCAGTAAATGGGCATACATTTGTATTTGTTATAAGTTGTTCTCTAAATTGCAAACAGGCACGTGAAAGGATTTCTACGTCTGATACACAGTAATCAACCAGATCTCTTTGAATACAAAATTGTTCGTTTTTTTGTTCCTCATACCACTTAATAAATTTCATCAATAGCCGGAAGAGCACCAGTATAGCGTTCATTTGCTGTGGTATTAAATAAATGAGGAAAATATCCTTTTTTAAAATTATCTTGAAGACCAAATGCTGCGGGTAGTTTTGATAAAGGCATAGGAAAATAGTTGAGTGAGTCAATAAATTTAATATTTTTTACTTTCATCATAATTATTTTTGTTCCCCTCATTATTAGTTCTGGGGATAAATCGGTCTCTGTCATCAAGTAATTTAAAATAAACTGATGATCAAAAGCCTGCCCGTTGTGTGCTATTACAACCAAGTCTTTAAATTTTTTCCTTAGCTGTAACAAGTGTTGAGTGAATGATTCAACCGGATTTGAACCATTAAGTTTTTGTAATCTGACGCCACATTTTTTACAAATAACGTCTTCTGAATTTATACACACATCGCAACACTGTTTGAAAATACAAAGATTAGCTTGGTGGAGAAAGGATCCGTTTGCTAATTTCTGTTCTTGCCGAGTTTCCAAATCATAGAACACAAAGAGTACATCTTCTGTTTTAGGACTGCCAGTGTCTCTTTGGATATAACAAAGGTGATTATCAGGTACATGAGTCTTACAAATTTTACAAAATATTTCTCCACACGTGTGTACTCTTTTTCCTTTAATAGTTTTAAAACAATTACTGCAACTTCTTATTTCAGCACAAACAGTGTTCTTCTCCCATGATCCGGGCTTTAGATGATTGTTGTAACAGATTTTTCCTCTAAAATATCGATGACAAGTATCACATTTAATATTAACATACCCCTTTGCACACTTTGGTGATTGGAAACATCCAGCACACATTCCACCACATCTATGTTCATTTTTATGATCAAAAGGCATATGACAATCCTCACAAAAATAAACACAACAAAAAGCTGCTGTAACCGAACTGATCACATTAAAATGGCTTTTGTGATGTAGGAGATTTAATCTTTTAATGCTTTCGGTTGACCCCTCAAAAATTACATCTCTCCCCTTAGATCCGTACCTATACACAATAATTTTGTATTCTTTTAAGTGTTCTTGAAATTTTTGTAATTCCAAAATTCCCGCTCCTTCTACAGGAATAATAACACCAGCCATGTCTAAGAGTTCCATGGCTTTTTTGGTCTGAATTTTTCCAGTGTCTTTTCTAATTTTGTTAAATTCAGGATCCCCTGTGACATTAGCAATGGCTACTGTCAGAGCACGAGGTAAACATAGATTATCTGTATTTTTAATTGTTATTATTCCCCTTCTCGCACCACATTCCTCATCGAAAGTATTATATTTATTTCCTCTTCCCTGGCCAGTTGGAAGCTGCACAGTTGTTACTTTCAGACAAAATGACTCTGTATTAAGACTTGTCGAGTTAGACTGGTAAACGTTACTTATAGCGTCCCAAACGTCCTCATCAGTTATTTCTTCCGCTGGTCTAAAACGAATCCACCCTTCACCACGGTTAAAATCTTTGGAGCAGAAACTAAAACCTACATAATCGGAGGGTTGCAGTTCTTCTGTAGCCTTCTGAATTACTTGATTGATGGCCCCTTTTACCCATGTGACTGGCTCAGCTCCCTCTGGTATAGGCTTCAACTTAAACTCCAAGGAGCGACCTGCCAGGTTGTATCTTGGAACCTTCTTGATCGAGTCTTTGATGATAATGAACTTTTCCATTCTGTAGAGTTCATAAGACACGTCTGCACTTCTAGCGTATCTAATGTAAAATAATCAGAACTGTCTTCCACTTTTCTATTTATACCACCGATAAACTGCAAAAATAAAACAAAGAGTGCGTTCAGTAATGTAGAGAACGTTCCGAAAACAACTTATGGATTTGTGTGGTTAAGTTTTGCAATTCCCAAGAATATGCCCTATTTGAAAATATTTCAAACGTAAAAATAATTTTGCGATATGGGTTAGGCTAAACTGATAATAGTTATTGTAAATTATATGAATCTGCAACAATAGTAATTTATTATACAGGAGATTAATAAGCTGGAGCTCACACGTCCTTAGTCTTGGACGTACGAAGTAAGAATGAGCTTTAGCCCGTAATACTCCTATATTTAGAACCTCCGTTTGCTTGGGTGACAGTAAAAATAAAACAAGTCAAACTTTAAGTTCGTTGATTCTTTTACAAATAGGAGACAAGAATTTTCTCTAATCATGCCTAACATACGGAAAACGCTATCTATTAATAACCCTATGTTTAGCCCCATACCGCCTTACAAAGTCTTGCAGCTCACATGTAAGTTTCAAACCCCTACCGGATGGTCGAAAGACAGTTCTTTGATAGCCAGCAGGCAACAATTCACCCTGATCAGTCTTTAAGACATGAAAAACACTGTATATACTTAGCTCTTATAAGATGCCAACCTCCTTTGCAGAGAGGGATTACCGGACATCAGAGTAAGTACATCTCCCCTCGTAAGGGTACCTGTCGTGTTTCCATACGGAAAAAAGTCAACTATCCCTTTATACCTGTAGGAGCCAACATAAAATATAACCGATAAGAATAGTGCAATTTATTTTTTTGTCTTGCATGCACTAGAGAAACAAGCCTAAATTACCAAAAAATGTAAATTCAGTCAGTTAATTTTTATAAAAAATATTTAAAAATTGTCCCACTGCTTAGCCCCATATCGCCTTGCATCGTCTTGCAGCTCACATGTAAGTTTTAAACCGCTACCGGGTGGCCGAAAGACAGTTTTTTGATAGCCAGCAGGCAACAATTTTCCCTGATCAGTCTTTAAGACATGAAAAACACTGTATATACTTAGCTCTTATAAGATGCCTACCTCCTTTGCAGAGAGGGATTACCGAACACCAGAGTAAGTACATCTCCCCTCGTAAGGGTACCTGTCGTGTTTCCATGCGGAAAAAAGTCAACTATCCCTTTATACCTGCGGGAGCCAACACCGGTTAAAATAAAATATAATAAATAAAATATAACCGATAAAGAATATTGCAATTTATTTTCTGTCTTGCATGCACATGCACAATATGGCATATTTTAAAAAAATTAACGGAAAATAAATACCATCTCTTGTCAGTACAAACAGTCCCCTAACATATATAAAAGTTTTACCCCCTATTCCGCTCTGTCGTTTTCATACCAACAAAGCATTATTATTATGCCAAAAAAAGCGTCGTAATAAGTTCAGACTCTTTTATTTTTAAGCTACATTCGTTATGCAATATTTATGACCTACTAAAAAACTCCTTTTTATATCATCATAACACCATGCGCATGCGCGCTCGTTATATCGCCAATTCAAAAACAGTTGGCTATTTTAAGTACCAAATGATCAAAAATTAATTTCTATTGAATAAAAATGTATGCATATAGATTTTATATACTTATGGACGTATTATTTAAGATATACCTGTAGCTTTAACAAAAGTTTTCGAAAAACAACAACAAAACCGCAGATATCTCAAAAACGAAGCATTCTCATACCGCAGTTCTGTAACACATATGTAAGTTTTAACCCCGTACCCCGCTCCCCATCCCACCCTATTCCCACCTTTGAGTATACCTATAAATGCATGAAAAAATTTTCCAAGTCCCTAAATACAATAAAACCAAAAAACGACTTCTAACATATATGCAGGTTTCAACCCCCGTTACAACTACCCCTTGTTACTGAAAAATGTGTAAATTATATGCAAAAACTCACCCCGGTAGTCCGAACTGCCGTAGAACTAAAACCTTAAGATAATATCACTCTTTTTACCCGCTGCATAATTTTTAACCAAAAACCCTATGAACAGCGCAAGCGCATCTTTGATATCCCAATATTAAAAAAACGTTATGTGGGAATAAAATTAAATCAATTTTTAGTACCTCAAATATTTTTCAGCACCTTATACAAATTTAACATTTTTGCTAAGTCTAAAAATGTACAAAAACTTGCACCTCTAATTCCGAACTTTTTCTTCATCCTCCAACACCACTTCACAGACTGCAGCACGACTAAAAAAAATTTCTTCCACACCCCTTTTATACCCTCAGAGTACTAAGAATAGAAGATAGGACATCTCGCATGCGCGCCCTTTATATCACCAATATAAAAAACAATTAGCTATTTTAAGTACCAAATGGTCATAAATTAATTTCTGTCTAATAAAAATGTATGCATGTAGATGTCACATACGTACATTAAAGATATACCTGTAGTTTTAACAAAAATTTTCTAAGTCCGAAAAACAAAACAAAATTGCAAATATCTCAAAAACGAAGCATTTTTGAAAAAAATAAACGAAAAAATCCCCCCATGTCCCCCCTGTCGTGTAAGGCAGTCCTCTAACACATATGTAAGTTTTAACCCCCTACCACGCTCCCTATCCCACCCTATTCTGACCCTTCAGTATACCTAAAAATGCATAAAATTTTTTTCTAAGTTCCAAAACACAATAAAACAAAAAATGGATACAACTTAAAAAAACGGCTCCTAATCCATATGCAGGTTTTAACCCCGTAGAACTACCCCTTCTTACCGCAGATGTATAAATCATATCCAAACATTCACCCCGATAAGTCCGAACTGCCGTAGAACTAAAAACTTCAGATCATATCACTCTTTTTACCCGCTGCATAATTTTAACCAAAATCCCTATGAACAGCGCATGCGCATCCTTGATATCCCAATATTAAAAAAACATTATGTGGGAATAAAATTAAATAAATTTTTTAGTACAACAACTATTTTTCAGCACCTTATACAACTGTAACATTTTTGCTAAGTCTAAAAAATGTACAAAAACTTTCACCTTTAATTCCGAACTTTTTCTTTATCTTTCAACACCACTTCACAGACTGCAGCATGACTAAAAAAATTTCTTCCGCACCCCTTTTTATACCCTCAGAGTACTATAGAATAGAAGATAAGACAGCTTTTCCGAAACATGATATTTAGTCCCTTTCGCATGCGCGCCCTTTGTATCACCAGTATAAAAAACAATTAGCTATTTTAAGTACCAAATGGTCATAAATTAATTTCTGTCTAATAAAAATGTATGCATGTAGATGTCACATACTTACGTACATACATTAAAGATATACCTGCAGTTTTAACAAAAATTTTCAAAGTCCGAAAAACGAAACAAAATTGCAAATATCTCAAAAACGTAGCATTTTTGAAAAAAATAAACGAAAAAATCCCCCCATGTCCCACTGTCGTGTACCGCAGTCCCCTAACACATATGTAAGTTTTAACCCCCTACCCCGCTCCCCATCCCACCCTATTCCAACCCTCCGACCCTAAAGATGAATAAAAAAATTTGCTAAGTCCCAAAATACAATAAATCAAAAATGGATACAACTTAAAAAAAAAACGGCTCCTAACCCATATGCAGGTTTTAACTGTCTTACAACTATAGCCTTTCGATCACATGACCCTTTTACCCACTGAATAAAAGATCTTTTACCGAAAACCTCCCATGAATAGCGCATGCGCATCATTGATATCGCAATATTAAAAAAAAATATGTAGAAATAAAATAAAATCAATTTCTAGTACCGCAGCTATTTTTCCATCCACATCCTTGATATCACGATTTTAAAAAACATTATGTAGAAATAAAATCTATTTTCCGGTACCTTATTAAAATTTTTGCTAAATCTAGAAATGTGCAAAAACTTACCCTTAATTCCGAACTGTTTTCTTTATCCTCCAGCACCACACACCACTAGTCACTTCACCACCGACTTCAGCACGATTGAAGAAAAATTTCTTCCCACGCCCCTTTTTATACCAACAGAAGAGAAAATAGGTCAGTTGTTACGAAACACGATTTTCTGTTCATGGGGAATTTACTCCTCCGCCTCATTACTATAATTGGTTTACCTCTTAATAATTTTTACTCAGCATAAAATAAATGAGAAGTGAAATTTATTATTTTTAATTAGTTTCCCTCAAATATGAGGGAAACTAATTAAAAATAATTAGGATTTTATGCGGAATAAAAATTATTAAGAGGTAAACCAATTATAGTAATGAGGCGGAGGAGTAAATTCCCCATGAACAGAAAATCGTGTTTCGGAACAACTGACCTATTTTCTCTTCTGTTGGTATAAAAAGGGGCGTGGGAAGAAATTTTTCTTCAATCGTGCTGAAGTCGGTGGTGAAGTGACCAGTGGTGTGTGGTGCTGGAGGATAAAGAAAACAGTTCGGAATTAAGGGTAAGTTTTTGCACATTTCTAGATTTAACAAAAATTCTAATAAGGTACCGGAAAATAGATTTTATTTCTACATAATGTTTTTTAAAATCGTGATATCAAGGATGTGGATTTTTGGTTAAAGAGTTTTTTTACTCAGTGGGTAAAAAAAGGGTGATATGAAGTATTTAGTTCTACGGCAGTTCGAACTTATCGGGTGAGTTTTTGCCTATAATTTACACATTTTGCAGTAACAGGGGCTACTAGGGGTTGAAACCTGCATATATGTTGGAACAGGGATAACATATTTTCACTCATTTTAAAAAAAGTGTATGTGCCTTTATTAAGTTATATCCATTTTTGTTTTATTGTATTTTGGGACTTGCATTGCATTTATAGATATACTCAAGAGTCGGAATAGGGTGGGATGGATAGTGGGGTAGGGGGTTGAAACTTACATATGTGTTAGAGGACTGCGGTACACGACAAGGGAGACTTGGGGGGTTTTTTCGTTTATTTTTTTTCAAAAATCCTTCGTTTTCGAGATATTTGCAATTTTGTTTCGTTTTTCGGACTTAGAAAATTTTTTGTTAAAAACTACAGGTATATCTTTAATAAATACGTATATTATAAGTATATAAAATCTACATGCATAAATTTTATTCGATAGAAATTAATTTTTGGTCATTTCGTACTTAAAATAACTAACTGTTTTTGCGTTGGTGACATAAAGGGCGCGCAAGAAATTTTTCTTCAGTCGTGCTGCAGTCGGTGCGCGGTGGTGTTGGTTTTTACACATTTTTAGACAGCAAAAATGTTAAACTTATATAAGTCACCGAAAAATAGTCGCGGTACTAAAAATTGATTTTATTTTATTTCTACATAATTTTTTTAATATTGCGATATCAAGGATGCGCATGTGCTATTCATGGGGTTTTCGGTAAAAGATCTTTTATTCGGTGGGTAAAAGGGTCATGTGATCGAAAGTCTATAGTTATGAGACAGTTCGGACTTATCGGGGTCAATTTTTGGATATGATTTATACATTTGCAGCAAGAAGGGGTAGTTCTACGGGGTTGAAACCTGCATATGGTTTAGAAGCTTAGAAGGTTAAGTTATATCCATTTTGTTTTATTTATTTTTTTTGACTTAGAAAAATTTTATGAATTTATGGGTGTACTGAGGGTCGGAATAGGGTGGGATGGGGAGTGAACTAGGGGGGTTAAAACTTACATATGTGTTAGAGGACTGAGGTTCACGACAAGGAGATTTGGGGGGGGGGGATTTTTTCGTTTATTTTTTTCAAAAATGCTTCGTTTTTGAGATATTTGCAATTTTGTTTTGTTTTTCGGACTTAGAAAATTTTTGTTAAAACTACAGGTATATCTTTAGTAATAGATACATAAGTACGAGTGTATAAAATTTACATACATGCATTTTTATTCAATAGAAATTAATTTTAGATCATTTGGTACTTAAAATAACTAACTTTTTGTGTTGGTGATATAAAGGGCGCGCATGCGAGATGGACAGAAAATCGTGTTTTGGAACAGCTGTCCTATTTTCTATTCTGCGGTACTCTGAGGGTACAAAATGGGACGTGCAAGAAATTTTTTTAGTCGTGCTGCAGTCGGTGGTGAAGTGGTGTTGGAGGATAAAGAAAACAGTTCGGAATTAAGGGTGTAGGTTTTTACACATTTTTAGACAGCATAAATGTTATACTTATATAAGGTACCGAAAAATAGCTGCGGTACTAGAAATTGATTTTATTTTATTTCTACATATTTTTTTTTTAATATTGCGATATCAATGATGCGCATGCGCTATTCATGGGAGGTTTTCGGTAAAAGATCTTTTATTCAGTGGGTAAAAGGGTCATGTGATCGAAAGGCTATAGTTGTAAGACAGTTAAAACCTGCATATGGGTTAGGAGCCGTTTTTTTTTTAAGTTGTATCCATTTTTGATTTATTGTGTTTTGGGACTTGTTGTAAGACAGTTAAAACCTGCATATGGGTTAGGAGCCGTTTTTTTTTTAAGTTGTATCCATTTTTGATTTATTGTGTTTTGGGACTTAGCAAATTTTTTTATTCATCTTTAGGGTCGGAGGGTTGGAATAGGGTGGGATGGGGAGCGGGGTAGGGGGTTAAAACTTACATATTTATATTACATTTCGTTTATTTTTTTCAAAAATGCTACGTTTTTGAGATATTTGCAATTTTGTTTCGTTTTTCGGACTTTGAAAATTTTTGTTAAAACTGCAGGTATATCTTTAATGTATGTACGTAAGTATGTGACATCTACATGCATACATTTTTATTAGACAGAAATTAATTTATGACCATTTGGTACTTAAAATAGCTAATTGTTTTATACTGGTGATACAAAGGGCGCGCATGCGAAAGGGACTAAATATCATGTTTCGGAAAAGCTGTCTTATCTTCTATTCTATAGTACTCTGAGGGTATAAAAAGGGGCGCGGAAGAAATTTTTTTAGTCATGCTGCAGTCTGTGAAGTGGTGTTGAAAGATAAAGAAAAAGTTCGGAATTAAAGGTAGTTAACAACTCGATTCTCGAGAGTTTATTTTTAAAAATTTTCTATTATGCCAGAGGCGTGTACAATATGACTGACTTTATTATGCACTTTACATATATTTATAAGTTTCTAATCTGCTGACAAAGCATGGGAACGACGCTAAGAAAATCTAAGAAAATAGATAAGGATTTCATTAGATTGCGTAATACTAAATAAGCTTGAGTTCTCACGGGATTATAACTCCTCCCCTCTTAGTTGAAAGCACGTACCTTTAAAAAACGTGATTTCAATAAATATATACATATATTTAGAAAATTGATTGATTTTGTTCATTACTTTCAATATCTGATTTACGAATAATAATATTCTTAGATTTCCTTTTACATTTAAGATATATAATAAGGATAATAATTAAAGCAATAATAATATATAGAAATATTGTCCAGAAACTAGTTCGATTAATATAAATTATCGATGACATTTCTTGAAGGTTTCTCTTCTGTTCTTCTAGTTTGGTTTCGATTTCTTTCGTTGCTTTTAGATTGACATAGTTGAGGTCCATAGTAGGAGGGTTGTATTGGGTTGATCGATGCCATTCAATCTTGCTGAAGTTCAATACTGGAAGATTGACTTCGGAGTAGCTAAGTCGGCTTGACTTGTATGTTTCCAATATGATTGATTTTATTTGTATTTTACAGTCGGTCGGGGATTCCACCAGGTAGGATCCAAACAAGGGTACATTGTCCAATGATTTTTGGCAATTGACTGTACCAATTAGACGATTTGGTGCGGTGATTAGCCATTTTCCATCAATAATTTTTCTTACTTGAATTTCGTGAAGTTGCGTTCTAAAGGGGTGACAGGAAGTAACATTTGTATGATGCTTAATTAGTTGAACTGCACAGGAAGGGCTGTTTTCGATGAAACTAGAATGGGTTTCTTTGCATAGAAAGTTCTGGTTTTGAATTTCTTGACATCCCTGGTCCATATAGGCGTATTTATAGCTGCTAAGTGCTAGGTAGGGTTTATACGGGATATTGACGACAAATGATTGATTATCAGGAATTGGTAAAGGAAATAAATTAAAATATTGATATATCTCTGGTTCAACAAGAGGCAGTTCTATTACAAATACAATAGTAAAATCTTTTATGTAACTTTTAATGTTTAATATTTTTTCAAATATAAGTATATTTTGAGGGTTACTTTCTAGTGGTAGTTTGTCTGTACTTAAATGGCTATTAATATTCTGAATTTCAGTTAATAATTCGTTTGGATCTAGTATCGTATTATGTAAAGTATTAATTTTCGCAAAAGTAATTGAAGTTTCAATTTTATTGAAAATATCATAAATTGATTGATACATTGTTGTTATTTGATTAATAACTATATATATTAAGAAATATTGTGTTGTATTGGTTTGGTGAATTTCGACTTGTTTTATTGTCTCTTCTATTTTTAAGACGTGTGATTTTAACATCATTTCATTGTGTGTGATATTTGATATCATTGATTTAAATTTACTGATCGTAGACTGCAAGAGTGTAATTTGATTTATTGCGTCAATTTTTATTTTATTTTGATTTTCTTGTAATTTTTTAATTTTTGCATCGATTTGCTCTGCGTCATTTTGATCTAAATTTCCAGTGATACATTTAATAAATGAGCCTAAAGGATTAAATAGGCCTCTTTTGTTTCTATGGACATATTTTGTAGGAATAATTTGCTTTATTAAGTTTTCAGTTCTTTGTTCAAGCGTATATAATGAATTAAAAGAATTAAGATATCCTTTATAATATTCGCTATTATTTCTAATGCTATAAGAAAGATCTTGTGTTTGTTGTTTAATTGTCTCAAATTTTATAATTAAGGGTGCAAGGTCAAAATTTTGGATAAAGGTCCAACTGTTGGATTCTATTTGAGCAGTTCCTAGTCTAAAAGGCAGTATTCCAGGATGATCGTTTAAATCGTGGAATTTTACTATTCCTGATGCGATGGTCCAGCTCCATCTGGAACAAGGGGCATAATTTTAGATTCATTTATATGAATAATTTCTTTACGTTTTGTTTTTGGGTGTTCGATTTCAATTTTATTATTTTCTAGGACTTTCGTTAGGGTGTATGGTCCTAAAAATTTGTTTTTAATTTTGCCCGATCTATTATCGGATTTTTTGTAAACTTGTGAACCTATTATTAAATCTTTCGGGGTTTTGTCTTTATTTCTTTGATCTATAATTTTTTGCTTTAATTCCGTAGATTGCTTTGCAATATTTTCATAAAGAATTTGTGTGTTATTTTTATGGTTATTTATGTATTCTGTATATACATGAGAGGGTATTAAGTCCATAGGGTCTCTTGAGTCGGTATGTCCGAAAACAAGTTCATAAGGGGTATAATTTGTACTTGAATGTATAGTATTGTTATAGGCAATAATTGCGTATGGCATTAATTTTATTACGTCTGCGTTTGGGTCTGATTCTCTTAAAATGCGTATATGCTCGATAAGGGTAGAGTGTAGTCTTTCTACAGGGGAATTTGATTCGTGGTGATAAGGGGTAGTAAAATGAATTTTAATATTATGTGCTTTTAATAAGCCGTCGATTACTTCATTTTGAAATTCTGAGCCGTTATCTGATACTATTTGTTTTGGCACGCGTAAAAATGAAAAGAATTTAATTAATTGTTCACAGCACGACACTGCATTTCCGGTATAAGGAAGCGCTTGAGCGTATTTTGAGAATTTGTCTATGATAGTTACAAATTTTTGTTTAGCAATAATAAAGGTATCGATATGTATTATTTCGAATGGTTTACTTGGGGTTTCTGTTAATACGAGAGGCTGATCAGGTGGTTTTCTAATATACTTTGCTCTTTGGCAAATCTCGCAATTATTAATATATTTCGTTACATCGGGTTTAAGGGATTTCCAATAATAATTAGCTTTTAAGAATTTACATGTTTCTTCGATTCCACGGTGATTTGTTTTACTTTCGTGTCGATATTTGATTAGTAATTCTCGTTCTTCTGGTTGGGCGTTATTTATTAATTTGGTACACTCTATCAATTTAAGATTTTTAAAATGATTGTTCATGGCTTGTTGGAAATAAGGCCGTAATTCTTTTGAAAAGAAGTAAATGTAAGTATTTTTATTTGTCAGGTATTCCTTTAAGAAATTAATAATTATTGACATATTAGTAGGTAAAGTTGTATTAATAATTTGGTGACCATCAAAATTTTCACGTTCAGTTTTAATATATGCGTCATAAGGAGATTTTTTGACAATAATTTGATGTGCTTTGTTATTAATTATTTCGTCTAATATAGTCATGTTAGAATAGTTTTCTTCCGCGTTTGTAGTGTGTATTGTATTATCGGAATTGTTATCTGGGGGTTTTATTTGTATATTTTGTAAAATTTTAATTTTTTGACTGGGTTCATTGACTTTTTCCAGTTGCTTGCTAGCATCATCGGGATCTAAATTTTCGGGGTTAAATTGACTATAGCTGTCTTTTAAAAAGTTTTCGATATCACGACTTATGTCTCCGGGATTATTAATTACTGATTCTGATTCGATTGCATGTAATTGGATACGACTAAGTGCGTCGGCGTTGGTATTTTGTTTACCTTTTTTATAAAGTATTTCATAGTCATACTCTTCTAATTTAAGTCTCCAACGTACAAGCTTTGAGTTGGGTTCCTTTAAATTAAATAGCCAAACTAAAGGTCTATGATCTGTGTAGATTTTAAATTTTCTACCGTATAAATATGGTCTGAAATATTTGCAAGCCCATACTATACCTAAAAGTTCTTTTTCTATAGTAGAATATTTTTGTTCTGTTTCATTTAAAGTTCGTGATGCAAATGCAATAGGGTTATCGTTTGGGGGGTTGCCTTGAGAAAGTACTGCACCAAGGGCTATATTTGAAGCGTCTGTAGTAAGGACGAAGGTTTTTTCAAAATCAGGGTATTTTAATATTGGGGCATTTATTAATAATTCTTTTAAATGATTAAATGATTCAATAAAAGCGGGCGAATGTGTGACTTTTGCTCCTTTTTTAAGACATAGTGTGAGTGGTTTTGTTATTTTAGCAAAATCTTTTATGAATCTTCTATAATATCCGGCCAAACCTAAAAATGATTTAATTTCCTTTTGTGTTTTTGGTATTGGGAAATTCTTTACTGCATTGACTTTATCGGGATTGGGCTTTACGCCATCTTTTGTTATTTTGTGTCCTAAATAAGTGACTTCTTTATGTAAAAATTCTGACTTGTCCAACTGGACTTTAAAATTTGATTGTCTAAGCCTATCAAAAACTGCTTTTAACCTAGTTATATGTTCTTGGAGAGATGTTGAAAAAATTATAATATCATCTAGATATACTGAACAAATTTCATTTTGAAGACCGCGAAGAATGTTATTCATTACTCTTTGAAAAGTAGAGGGGGCATTTTTAAGTCCAAAAGGCATTCTTTTGAATTCGTAATGACCTGTATCGGTTGAAAAAGCTGTTTTGAGAATATCGTTTGGTTCCATTTCAATTTGGTGAAAACCGGTTGCAAGGTCTAACGTAGAGAAATATTGGGCTTTTCCGAGTTTGTCAAGAATATCTGTGATATTCGGAAGGGGAAATTTATCGTCTATAGATTTTTCGTTTAGTTTCCTAAAATCGCAAACTATACGCCATTTGCGCTTTCCTGAAGCATCTAACTTTTTTGGTACTACCCAAATTGGACTAGACCATGGCGAGTTTGAGTGTTGAATTATGCCGTCATTTAGCATTTTCTCCATTTGTGTTTTAACTTCTTTTTTATGTATTTCCGGGTATCTATATGTTTTAGTAAAAATGGGCGTTTCGTCAGTTAAATTTATTTTACGTTTAATTTGATTTGTAAATGTCAAAGGGGTTCCTTCGCAGTAAAATAAATCTCGATATTCATAACAGAGGTCACGTATCGCTTTGTACTCTTCTTTATTACAATGAGATAATCTTAAATTTTTTAAATTTTGTTTTTGTAAGTTGTCTAAATATTCATTTAATTCGGTGTCAGTTTCCATTTTTTCTATAAAATTAACTTCTGTTTCGTCTAAGGGTTCAATGTCTAAAGGTTTCAGTAAAGTTATTTTTATTGGGTTTTCGCTGGTATTTGTTACGAGGGTTGTTGCTAAAGAATTTTTTATTTCTACTAATGATTCGGGAATTTCTGCACATCCGAAATTTGTGTATTTAAAAATACCTATACCGTTAGAATAATTTACGGGTATTTTAACTTTTTGACACGTACGAGGGGGTATCGTAATTTTGACAGTTTCGAAGTTGTATAACGCTGGTACGTTATTTTCGTGGTATAATGTTAGAATAGTATTTTGCGTTCTTAATTTGCTATTTTGTAGATCTATATTGGCTCCTATATGTATTAGAAAATCGATTCCTAGAAGTCCGTCGAATTTCGGTGAAAAATCAAAAAGATAAAATTTATGATCTCCAGAAAAATTAAATGAGGGAAATATTGGAATGTTTATAACTTCATTATGGAGTGACGTAGCATGAGCTGTTCTAACAGAGAATAATTCAGAAAATATAAAATTTGGATAAATTTGATAAGCAAGATTTGGTTTAATAAAACTTTTACCGCTACCTGTATCTATTAAAAATTTTGCGTTTATTTCCGGTATGTAAATTATTGGTAAATCGGAGTTAGTATAATTATTAAGGTATATTATGTCAGGTTGGTTGAACTCGGGTTCTCGTGAAAATTTTCGTTGTAGTCGTATGGGTTCTCGTATTCGTTATTTTCTTCTTGAGAAAAATCGTATGTTGGGTTATTACATGGGTACAACGTTTCGTTAAATTCTTGGTAATACTGAGAGTCATCATCAGGGTTATTTTCACATTCGGTAGATTCATTGTTAATGTTTTCTACAGATTGGTTAAATAATTCTTCAACAATAAAATCGCGTTTCGGTGGTGTATTTTGGTTTAATATAGTATTGCCTGAAGAAACATCCATTGGTTCTGGTCTTCTCAGCCTAGAGATTCCAGAGGATTTATTATGCATATTATTCTGATAATTAAAATTTGGTCTTGGATTAAAATTAGGTCTGAAATTTTGGTTGTTAAAATTTGGACGATGTATAGGTCCTTGTCTAAAAACATTAGAGGGTTGTCTAAATTGTCCGTAACCTAAAAATTGGGGTTTACTTTGATTTTGGGCGATTGGCATACGATTAGTTGAATAATTGGGTGTATAATTATTAAAATGTGGTGTTGATTGTTGCGAGGGTACTTGAGAAAAAGTACGGTTATAATTATGCGTTGGTTGAGGCATATTTAATTTATTTTTAGGTACATTTAAATTGACAGAAGTTTTGTTGCTTATATTACTTCTATTTTTATAGTAAATAAAGTTTTCTTCTTCTAAAGCAAAACTCATTGCTTCTTCGAGAGCTGTTGGATTTTTTAATCGTACTACTAATTGCATGTGATAATTTAGACCATTAATAAATGTTTTTAAAATTAAATTTTCGTATTCTGTGATTTTTAATAATTTACTTTCGTTTGTGTCATTTGACATATTAATTTTTGAGAATAATAAACTACGTGCATCTTGTAGACGCAGACCAAATTGTTGCGGTGTTTCGTTTCTTTCCGGTTTTGATGTTATTACATCTTGCAATAAACAATCAATACATCTTTGATCGGAAAATGTAGAAATTATTGCTGTTTTTAACAAAGGCCAAGTATTTAATTCTACTCTAGAGGCAATTAAATCGGCTGCTCTGCCAATTAGTTTATTTAAAACAGTGTCAAACAGACAGACATTTATGGTTGCACCATTATCTGTTCGATCTTTATGATTATTGAAAAAGTTTTCGCACGCATTTATAAATCTATTTATTTGTTTCGGATTTCCATCGAAGGTTGGAATATTATCCGCTTGATATCTGATTAGTTGGTAATTTGGTTGATTAGCGTTAGGCATGTTTTGATTCAAAAATAAATTAGCCAAAATTTCGTTAAGATCTTCCACTTTAAAAATTTATAAAACAATAACACTAATAAACAGAGAATATCAATAGATTAATTCGGTAAAATAATAAATGCGGGAATAATTGAAAGGAATGCACTTACAGTGATACAATGAAGATTGTGGTGATTTTCATTGATTTCTTTTCTTCTTAAAACTAGGGCCCAATAGGAGGAGCGATGCTTGTCTTCTCCCTGGAACTAACTTCTATGAGGTTTGGGACGATGCTTGTTCCCTTGACTCGCACCAATAGGACGTAGGACGATGCTTGTTCCTTTTTCCCTGGTCAGTGAGCGATATTGCACGCACCCACAGGATTTTTGAAAATTTTTGTTTGTCCGTTTTTGTCACTAATCGTTGAAACGAAGACGGAGGACACGCACGATGCGCAAACCGTTGACAAAATCCGACCCGACTGCGCCAGTTAACAACTCGATTCTCGAGAGTTTATTTTTAAAAATTTTCTATTATGCCAGAGGCGTGTACAATATGACTGACTTTATTATGCACTTTACATATATTTATAAGTTTCTAATCTGCTGACAAAGCATGGGAACGACGCTAAGAAAATCTAAGAAAATAGATAAGGATTTCATTAGATTGCGTAATACTAAATAAGCTTGAGTTCTCACGGGATTATAACTAGGTGAAAGTTTTTGTACATTTTTTAGACTTAGCAAAAATGTTACATTTGTATAAGGTGCTGAAAAATAGTTGTTGTACTAAAAAATTTATTTAATTTTATTCCCACATAATGTTTTTTTAATATTGGGATATCAAGGATGCGCATGCGCTGTTCATAGGGATTTTGGTTAAAATTATGCAGCGGGTAAAAAGAGTGATATGATCTGAAGTTTTTAGTTCTACGGCAGTTCGGACTTATCGGGGTGAATGTTTGGATATGATTTATACATCTGCGGTAAGAAGGGGTAGTTCTACGGGGTTAAAACCTGCATATGGATTAGGAGCCGTTTTTTTAAGTTGTATCCATTTTTTGTTTTATTGTGTTTTGGAACTTAGAAAAATTTTTTATGCATTTTTAGGTATACTGAAGGGTCAGAATAGGGTGGGATAGGGAGCGTGGTAGGGGGTTAAAACTTACATATGTATTAGAGGACTGCGGTACACGACAGGGGGGACATGGGGGGATTTTTTCGTTTATTTTTTTGAAAAATGCTTCGTTTTTGAGATATTTGCAATTTTGTTTTGTTTTTCGGACTTAGAAAATTTTTGTTAAAAGTACAGGTATATCTTTAATGTACGTATGTGACATCTACATGCATACATTTTTATTAGACAGAAATTAATTTATGACCATTTGGTACTTAAAATAGCTAATTGTTTTTTATATTGGTGATATAAAGGGCGCGCATGCGAGATGTCCTATCTTCTATTCTTAGTACTCTGAGGGTATAAAAGGGGTGTGGAAGAAATTTTTTTAGTCATGCTGCAGTCTGTGAAGTGGTGTTGAAAGATAAAGAAAAAGTTCGGAATCAAAGGTGAAAGTTTTTGTACATTTTTTAGACTTAGCAAAAATGTTACATTTGTATAAGGTGCTGAAAAATAGTTGTTGTACTAAAAAATTTATTTAATTTTATTCCCACATAATGTTTTTTTAATATTGGGATATCAAGGATGCGCATGCGCTGTTCATAGGGATTTTGGTTAAAATTATGCAGCGGGTAAAAAGAGTGATATGATCTGAAGTTTTTAGTTCTACGGCAGTTCGGACTTATCGGGGTGAATGTTTGGATATGATTTATACATCTGCGGTAAGAAGGGGTAGTTCTACGGGGTTAAAACCTGCATATGGATTAGGAGCCGTTTTTTTAAGTTGTATCCATTTTTTGTTTTATTGTGTTTTGGAACTTAGAAAAAATTTTTATGCATTTTTAGGTATACTGAAGGGTCAGAATAGGGTGGGATAGGGAGCGTGGTAGGGGGTTAAAACTTACTTATGTGTTAGAGGACTGCGGTACACGACAGGGGGGACATGGGGGGATTTTTTCGTTTATTTTTTTCAAAAATGCTTCGTTTTTGAGATATTTGCAATTTTGTTTTGTTTTTCGGACTTAGAAAATTTTTGTTAAAACTACAGGTATATCTTTAATGTACGTATGTGACATCTACATGCATACATTTTTATTAGACAGAAATTAATTTATGACCATTTGGTACTTAAAATAGCTAATTGTTTTTTATATTGGTGATATAAAGGGCGCGCATGCGAGATGTCCTATCTTCTATTCTTAGTACTCTGAGGGTATAAAAGGGGTGTGGAAGAAATTTTTTTTAGTCGTGCTGCAGTCTGTGAAGTGGTGTTGGAGGATGAAGAAAAAGTTCGGAATTAGAGGTGCAAGTTTTTGTACATTTTTAGACTTAGCAAAAATGTTAAATTTGTATAAGGTGCTGAAAAATATTTGAGGTACTAAAAATTGATTTAATTTTATTCCCACATAACGTTTTTTTAATATTGGGATATCAAAGATGCGCATGCGCTGTTCATAGGGTTTTTGGTTAAAAATTATGCAGCGGGTAAAAAGAGTGATATTATCTTAAGGTTTTAGTTCTACGGCAGTTCGGACTACCGGGGTGAGTTTTTGCATATAATTTACACATTTTTCAGTAACAAGGGGTAGTTGTAACGGGGGTTGAAACCTGCATATATGTTAGAAGTCGTTTTTTGGTTTTATTGTATTTAGGGACTTGGAAAATTTTTTCATGCATTTATAGGTATACTCAAAGGTGGGAATAGGGTGGGATGGGGAGCGGGGTACGGGGTTAAAACTTACATATGTGTTACAGAACTGCGGTATGAGAATGCTTCGTTTTTGAGATATCTGCGGTTTTGTTGTTGTTTTTCGAAAACTTTTGTTAAAGCTACAGGTATATCTTAAATAATACGTCCATAAGTATATAAAATCTATATGCATACATTTTTATTCAATAGAAATTAATTTTTGATCATTTGGTACTTAAAATAGCCAACTGTTTTTGAATTGGCGATATAACGAGCGCGCATGCGCATGGTGTTATGATGATATAAAAAGGAGTTTTTTAGTAGGTCATAAATATTGCATAACGAATGTAGCTTAAAAATAAAAGAGTCTGAACTTATTACGACGCTTTTTTTGGCATAATAATAATGCTTTGTTGGTATGAAAACGACAGAGCGGAATAGGGGGTAAAACTTTTATATATGTTAGGGGACTGTTTGTACTGACAAGAGATGGTATTTATTTTCCGTTAATTTTTTTAAAATATGCCATATTGTGCATGTGCATGCAAGACAGAAAATAAATTGCAATATTCTTTATCGGTTATATTTTATTTATTATATTTTATTTAAACCGGTGTTGGCTCCCGCAGGTATAAAGGGATAGTTGACTTTTTTCCGCATGGAAACACGACAGGTACCCTTACGAGGGGAGATGTACTTACTCTGGTGTTCGGTAATCCCTCTCTGCAAAGGAGGTAGGCATCTTATAAGAGCTAAGTATATACAGTGTTTTTCATGTCTTAAAGACTGATCAGGGAAATTGTTGCCTGCTGGCTATCAAAAAACTGTCTTTCGGCCACCCGGTAGGGGTTTAAAACTTACATGTGAGCTGCAAGACGATGCAAGGCGATATGGGGCTAAGCAGTGGGACAATTTTTAAATATTTTTTATAAAAATTAACTGACTGAATTTACATTTTTTGGTAATTTAGGCTTGTTTCTCTAGTGCATGCAAGACAAAAAAATAAATTGCACTATTCTTATCGGTTATATTTTATGTTGGCTCCTACAGGTATAAAGGGATAGTTGACTTTTTTCCGTTTGGAAACACGACAGGTACCCTTACGAGGGGAGATGTACTTACTCTGATGTCCGGTAATCCCTCTCTGCAAAGGAGGTTGGCATCTTATAAGAGCTAAGTATATACAGTGTTTTTCATGTCTTAAAGACTGATCAGGGTGAATTGTTGCCTGCTGGCTATCAAAGAACTGTCTTTCGACCATCCGGTAGGGGTTTGAAACTTACATGTGAGCTGCAAGACTTTGTAAGGCGGTATGGGGCTAAACATAGGGTTATTAATAGATAGCGTTTTCCGTATGTTAGGCATGATTAGAGAAAATTCTTGTCTCCTATTTGTAAAAGAATCAACGAACTTAAAGTTTGACTTGTTTTATTTTTACTGTCACCCAAGCAAACGGAGGTTCTAAATATAGGAGTATTACGGGCTAAAGCTCATTCTTACTTCGTACGTCCAAGACTAAGGACGTGTGAGCTCCAGCTTATTAATCTCCTGTATAATAAATTACTATTGTTGCAGATTCATATAATTTACAATAACTATTATCAGTTTAGCCTAACCCATATCGCAAAATTATTTTTACGTTTGAAATATTTTCAAATAGGGCATATTCTTGGGAATTGCAAAACTTAACCACACAAATCCATAAGTTGTTTTCGGAACGTTCTCTACATTACTGAACGCACTCTTTGTTTTATTTTTGCAGTTTATCGGTGGTATAAATAGAAAAGTGGAAGACAGTTCTGATTATTTTACATTAGATACGCTAGAAGTGCAGACGTGTCTTATGAACTCTACAGAATGGAAAAGTTCATTATCATCAAAGACTCGATCAAGAAGGTTCCAAGATACAACCTGGCAGGTCGCTCCTTGGAGTTTAAGTTGAAGCCTATACCAGAGGGAGCTGAGCCAGTCACATGGGTAAAAGGGGCCATCAATCAAGTAATTCAGAAGGCTACAGAAGAACTGCAACCCTCCGATTATGTAGGTTTTAGTTTCTGCTCCAAAGATTTTAACCGTGGTGAAGGGTGGATTCGTTTTAGACCAGCGGAAGAAATAACTGATGAGGACGTTTGGGACGCTATAAGTAACGTTTACCAGTCTAACTCGACAAGTCTTAATACAGAGTCATTTTGTCTGAAAGTAACAACTGTGCAGCTTCCAACTGGCCAGGGAAGAGGAAATAAATATAATACTTTCGATGAGGAATGTGGTGCGAGAAGGGGAATAATAACAATTAAAAATACAGATAATCTATGTTTACCTCGTGCTCTGACAGTAGCCATTGCTAATGTCACAAGGGATCCTGAATTTAACAAAATTAGAAAAGACACTGGAAAAATTCAGACCAAAAAAGCCATGGAACTCTTAGACATGGCTGGTGTTATTATTCCTGTAGAAGGAGCGGGAATTTTGGAATTACAAAAATTTCAAGAACACTTAAAAGAATACAAAATTATTGTGTATAGGTACGGATCTAAGGGGAGAGATGTAATTTTTGAGGGGTCAACCGAAAGCATTAAAAGATTAAATCTCCTACATCACAAAAGCCATTTTAATGTGATCAGTTCGGTTACAGCAGCTTTTTGTTGTGTTTATTTTTGTGAGGATTGTCATATGCCTTTTGATCATAAAAATGAACATAGATGTGGTGGAATGTGTGCTGGATGTTTCCAATCACCAAAGTGTGCAAAGGGGTATGTTAATATTAAATGTGATACTTGTCATCGATATTTTAGAGGAAAAATCTGTTACAACAATCATCTAAAGCCCGGATCATGGGAGAAGAACACTGTTTGTGCTGAAATAAGAAGTTGCAGTAATTGTTTTAAAACTATTAAAGGAAAAAGAGTACACACGCGTGGAGAAATATTTTGTAAAATTTGTAAGACTCATGTACCTGATAATCACCTTTGTTATATCCAAAGAGACACTGGCAGTCCTAAAACAGAAGATGTACTCTTTGTGTTCTATGATTTGGAAACTCGGCAAGAACAGAAATTAGCAAACGGATCCTTTCTCCACCAAGCTAATCTTTGTATTTTCAAACAGTGTTGCGATGTGTGTATAAATTCAGAAGACGTTATTTGTAAAAAATGTGGCGTCAGATTACAAAAACTTAATGGTTCAAATCCGGTTGAATCATTCACTCAACACTTGTTACAGCTAAGGAAAAAATTTAAAGACTTGGTTGTAATAGCACACAACGGGCAGGCTTTTGATCATCAGTTTATTTTAAATTACTTGATGACAGAGACCGATTTATCCCCAGAACTAATAATGAGGGGAACAAAAATAATTATGATGAAAGTAAAAAATATTAAATTTATTGACTCACTCAACTATTTTCCTATGCCTTTATCAAAACTACCCGCAGCATTTGGTCTTCAAGATAATTTTAAAAAAGGATATTTTCCTCATTTATTTAATACCACAGCAAATGAACGCTATACTGGTGCTCTTCCGGCTATTGAATATTACTCTTCAGACACCATGAAAGAAGACGAATGTGCCAAATTTATTAAGTGGTATGAGGAACAAAAAAACGAACAATTTTGTATGCAAAGAGATCTGGTTGATTACTGTGTATCAGACGTAGAAATCCTTTCACGTGCCTGTTTGCAATTTAGAGAACAACTTATAACAAATACAAATGTATGCCCATTTACTGAAGCAACAACTATTGCGTCAGCCTGTAATAAAATATTTCGAAGAAATTTTCTTAAGCCTAACAGTATAGGAATAATTCCGAAAAATGGATATCGTTGGAAAGATCATCAGAGTAAAACTGCAATTCAGTGGTTACTGTGGGAAGAAAATCAAAAACATATTAATATTTTATAAGCTGCCAAATTTCAGGAAGTTAGTGTACGTGGTACTAAGGTTGATGGTTATTGTCCGGATACAAATGAGGTTTTTGAGTTTCAAGGTTGTTATTACCATGGATGTACTAAATGTTACAAGTTCGGTAGAAATGACCCTCTTCAAGAAGACCCTTCTGCAACTTTAAATTTACGTTATGAAGCGACACAAGCAAAAATTACAAAACTACAAGATTTTGGATTTGTCGTGAATGAAATGTGGGAGTGCAAGTTTAGAAAATTATTAGAAGATAATCCAGAGATTGAGGAATACACTAAAAAACATCCGCTTATGACTTTAACGCCCTTAAATCCAAGAGATGCTTTTTATGGAGGCCGAACTGGAAATGTTCGGAAATATTATGAAGTAAAGGATACAGAAAAATTAAGTATGTTGATGTCTGCTCCCTCTATCCTTATGTTTGTAAATATGGAAAGTTTCCAGTTGGTCACCCTGAAGTTTTTGTGGGAGAACAATGTAAACAATTAAACCTACATAATATAAATGGTCTTATAAAATGTACAATACTTCCTCCAATAGACCTGTACCATCCAGTTCTTCCCATTAAAATTAACAAAAAACTAATGTTTGTTCTCTGTAGAACATGTGGACAGAAAATGGCCCCTAATGAGTGTAATCATACCAGTGAAGAAAGGGTACTTGAAGGGACCTGGGTACTGGATGAAGTACTCAAAGCAGTTGAGACAGGGTATGAAATAGTAACAATCCACGAAATTTGGAAATACAACATTCATAAGTTTAATAAAGAAACTGGAGAGGAAGGACTATTTACCAGCATGATTAATAGATTCATTAAAATTAAACAGGAAGCAACAGGTTGGTCAGCTGATTGTCTGACTGACGAAGACAAGAAAAATTATATTAACAACTTTTTCGAAAGGGAAGATGTTATTCTTGAGTATGGTAAAATAACTGATAACCCGGGGCTAAGGTCTTTGGCAAAGCTAATTTTAAACAGCTTCTGGGGGAAATTCGGACAACGATAAAATCAACCAAAGACAAAGATTATAAACGAACCATCAGAATTGTTTTCTATGTTTACCAATCCATCAATTTATATAAATGGAGTTTTCCCTGTCAACGAGAAAACATTAATTGTAGGTTATGAGCATAGAGATGAAGCCTATGATCCACTAACTACTGTCAATGTAGCCGTTGCTTCATTTGTAACTGCTCAAGCTCGACTGAAATTATATTCATATCTTGAACAACTTGGTGACAGAGTTTTATACTATGACACAGATTCTGTTATTTACATTTCAAGACCCGGTGAAGCTGACTTACCAACGGGAAAATTTATAGGGGATTTGACTAATGAATTGGAAGGTTATGGACTTAATTCGTATATAACAAAGTTTGTTTCAGGGGGTCCTAAGAATTATGCCTTTAAAATTCATGCTACCAAAAATAATTCTGAAGAAGTAGTTTGTAAAGTTAAAGGTATATCTTTAAACTACGCTACATCAAAATTAATAAATTTTGAGACCATCAAGGACATGGTTCTCCAAGAGTTAGACCCTATACCGATAATATCAAAAAACATCCGATGCACTAAGGATCATATTGTAACAACATGTACTGGAGTCAAAATTTATAAACCAAATTCCACAAAAAGAAAATTTTTACCCGATGGCAATTCTGAACCGTATGGATATAAGAAACCAAAAGCATATTGAAATGTAGTTTATTGCTATGTAATTATACAAAAGATATTTTGCATGGAAAATTGTAAAGTTTATTAAGTAATAAAATTAGTTTAAAAATATGCATAATTTTGTTTTTTTTTAATAAAAATGCTTTCCGCTCTAAAAAGTTAAGTCGACTTATAAACTGATGCACCTTAACCACTATTCATCAGCGACACACCTATTCATTAAGCTTTCTTTAAATTGCGACTATTTACTACCAATTCTATTGTAAATTATCCGCTACAGCTCATAATGAAAGCCCTTGGATCTGTGGTTGTTATGTTGAGAGATATATCTAATTCAGAAGATTAGAACCCTAAACAAATGTGATCTCTTAAACACAGAACTTCAGCTAAGGAAAATCATTTGTATTTAATTTAATGACGTACATAGATTTATTAAATAACATATTATATAAGTGTGAGGAGATAAATTAGTAATGAGGGAAAAGTGGGCGGGGCTTATGACGTAGAGGGAAAGTGGTGGGGGGTGGCCCAAGTGACGGTATGACTACTAAGTTTCCTGTTTGCTAACCTTACACCAAATACTACAAGTGTTTTCGCGGAATAATCCTAAATATCTGTAGGGCAAGTATAATGTTGTGTACTATTGACTTATTATCGCCTATCTCACGAACTGTCGTATCGCATGTTTTTGTAATTTAAGACAGGCCTAGAATTTAATTTTTTCCATGCACTTTAATCTCATAAAGTGTCTGGCTCATCGCGCCTTCAGTAAAATTGACAAACCTGAGGTCCATCAAGTCCGGAGATAGGGGACGCTTTACTGACATTCCAAACGTAGATCCCGCGCTTTCGGTAAAATTGTTAAACATGAGTTACAACAGTTTGTGAGACAGGCGACAAAGTGCCCATACTGAACGCTACACAACCCACTCTTTAAACTCACGAAGTGGCATATCTCAATATCTGGGGATGTAGCATGTAGCAGATATAGAATTTCACAAAGGTACAACGAAGTTGGAAATACTTAATACAGGGGGCGAGGCAATATCAAAATTTACACTTTTATAAGCTTGTCCAGGCATGTATGCATGTCCCACCTATCTGATGTACCGGTCACACTGTCATTTATTCTACCAGCGCCATAACCAGATGGAAAGATAAAGTCGGTTACACACTCACAATCATAACATCGCTTTCCTAGCAAATTAAGCCGGAAGGTGTTAATTTGAATATCATATGATGACGTGTAAGTCGCCATATGGCTCATTTCACATTCATAGTAGACGACTTTTTTTACCTAGGCGTGGAAACTTCAAACGTGCCTACTTTGACAAGCCTTATCCGCTCTGTTTAGAGCGCTTGACTATAGTTAACCATAAGAATAGCTAGCATTATCGCCAGTGCTATTTTTTATTTTATTTGCACATTTGTATGTGGTTCGTACCCTACTTCCCCTACTTTCCCTAACTTTTCCATTTGCTCCGCAGCTGACATTGCAGGATTTTGAACTGCTTTAGTGATAAATGTAAAACATATTTTCAAATATACAGTCCGGAGATTGTTTATTCGTCCACTTGTAATTTTTTCAAAGATTGAGATAAAAATTCTACATTAAATTCAGAAAAATTTTAAAAATAAGTTAACTGATATCTCTTTTCCCAAGAAATGAAAATAGCAAAAACTCTTCCTATTTATCAGGACCCCTTGGACAAAAAAGACAAAAAAAAGATAATTTGATTAAATTTCGGCGAGCAAAATTATTCGTCCACTTCCAAAAAGATGTATATATAATGTATTTATCTGTTCTTATAGTGATAAAAAATTCCTAAACTACATTCTAAATTATTTTTAATAGCAGTTTGAGATTCCGTGGTCTAAAGGATACAGCCAATTTTAAAATCTGTCGCAAATCATCAGAAGTGCCCCAAGAAATCAGACATTTGATAACAAAATTATATCAAAAAGGAAGATAAAGAGATATAAGAAAAATTGTTGGAAGAAGCCGGTCAACATTTGAATATATTGTAAAAAAAAATATGAAACAATCCATACAACAAAAACCTTGCCATGGAGAGGAAGAAGAAGTACTGACTTTTCGAGAGAAACAAGAAATACTAAAAGGTTTGTGAAAATTCGCTGCGAAAAATATAGTGAAAGTGAAGCCAGTGATTACAAAAAGGTTATCTATGTAACAACAATAAGACTCTTTTTAAGAAGTCAAGGTATACAGGCACGAGTCGGTCGAAAGATACCATTAGTAAATAAGAAAAATAAGAAGCGTCCCGAATTTGCTCAGAGGCATTTTGACAAAAATACTGAGTACTGTAAAAACATCATATATACTGACGAAATAAAAATCGAGTTGTTTGGTAAATCAAAATAGGTTTTAGTGTACAGAAAGCGCGGGGAAGCCTACAAACCTAAAAATTGAATTCCAACGGTAAGGCATGGAGGGGGTTCCGTTCTAATCTGGGGGTGAATGTCATGGCATGGAGTGGGCTAGCTCCATCTTATTGCCGGAACTATGGATCGGTTCGTCTACATGGTCGTTTTAAGAAGGAATTTAAGACAAAGTGCGGAGAAAATGTGAATTTGAAACAATATCATATTTCAACAAGACAACGATCCAAAGCATACAGCGCGGGTCGTTAAAGAATGGATACTGTATAGCATACCAAGAATGTTGGAAACGCCACCGCAATTCCCAGATGTTAACCCGAATGAACATCTATGGTGGGAACCGAAAGAAAGGGTGAAAGAACATAAAATTTCCCAAAACCCAATCAAACCCAAACAAAGAGGCGTTAAAAGCAAGATGTCAAGAAGAATGATCAAAAATTGAAGAGGATTTGTTATAAAACTGGTAGAGTCAATGCTTACAAATTATAAAATCAAAATGCACACGTTATTAGTTTTGGCATGTTTGGACGAATTTCGAAAAAAAAAATTGGTGGACGAATAATTTTTCTCCCTTGATTTTTAAGTAATTATGTTTTATTTTTGAAAGGTATTGTTTAGGTTAGACTTTATGTTACTGTTTTTAGTACATGAATAGTTGTTTTTATTTTTGTAATGAAAAGCAAATAAACTTAAGTAGTTTTACTTTTATCCCAAATTTTTAAAAATTTTATAAGTCACGAATAATTAATCTCCCGACTGTATCTCTCCATCTCCTTACTACCTATCGAATTGTAACACTTTAGAGCCGTCATCCTGTATAATCTGACCGCATTATGTCCTTCTGCCCAACTGTGTACTAAACGGATAGCATTATTGCACTCTTAACAAACAAAAAAATTAGGAGTCATGTTATTACGCTAATAAAATATAAATATATGTTGTATAATCAATATAAAAATAAGAGATTGTGACTTAGAAAGACTTTCTACCTTAGGGGAGATCAGGGCAAAATAATTTATAGATAATAATATGGAAAGAAAATGAAACCGAGTTGCGTTAAAAACAAACAATATTAGTTTTTTTTAAGAAAGGATTTAAACTAAACCTAAAAATATACTCAATTCCGTTTGTAAAACTTCACTAAAATTCGAGAATAAAAAATAGTAAAAAAGTAAAAAAGAAATTGTTTACCTCTCACTCCCCCATTTTCAATATCCGCCTCAAAACAGTAATATCTTAAACATTATTACAATTATTAAGATTAAGGACAATACAATAGCTAAGTGTTTATTGATAAAGTCTAGGTGTTTGTGCTGCCATTAAGGAATTTTCATTTAAAATTTATTTCAGCATAATAATGGCGAGTTTTTTGATCTACGGTGCCCTTGTTTTATTAGCAATTTATTATTATGTAAAGAAGTTGAATAAAGGATTTTCTTATTTTAAAGAAAAAGGAATTTCGCAGCTGGAGACTGAATTATTTTATGGAAATGGACGGAGATTGCTTAAGAGGCAAATAGCACAAGGAGAATTATTTAAGGAGTTTTATTATAAGTTTAAGGAAATGGGAGTCAAGCATGGCGGTAAGTTGAAACCATAGGTCTAAAAACATCGAGCACTTAGTAAAAAGCCAAAAAATAAAATTAAATTCGAATATTAAAAAATGCTACCAAAGTTACGTGCATGGCGGTGTTGCCGTATCCCTAATTTGATTCGCCATGCTTCCAGGCCTGTAGTCAGGTATTGATTTCAGATGGGGCAACTAACGTTTTAGGGGGGACAAACTTATGATGTAGGAAGCATTTTAACAGCTTCAATCCCCTCCCCTAAAAAATGCTATTTACACCCTTGACTTGTATTTAAAGTTCTTCAAACCTTCAGTTTTAAACATTTTCGATTAAAAAGATCTCCATTTCAAATGTAAAAGTTTTTTGATTTTTTTTTTGAAGTTACTAATCTCTTTTTAATGCGCCAACATTTATCACCAATAATTTTTTCTAGGGAAATCAATAACACAAATGTTTTTATCTTTCTGCCAGTCACTGTATTGCATACATATATGAAAGTAACTAATAAAAAGTAAGCTATCTATCATGTTAATCCTCACAACTTGGCCTGGATGTATTAGGAATGCAGTAGTTGTGATCCATAATAAATTAATAATATCTAATTATATAAATAATAAGTAAACACACCACTCCACAAATAATGATTTTGTTATGGAATTATGTATTTCGAGACGTATATTACAAAGCGAATGAGCTGAATACAGTCAAAAACAATAAAACAAGATGCGTCATTTTTAAGCGCGCCGGAGGTGCTTTACATGGGCGAGATTGTCTACGATTATATTCTCTTCGTGATTACCATACATTCTAAACAATATTGTAATTTTAAAAGAAACTTTTAAAAACTGTAAGCTTGCCAACCAAACTACTTCGTAATTTACGCCGCAATACATATAATTCCTATAACATTAATTAATTTTGGGGTAATGTTTGTCTAGATAATTGTTAAACAAAATATGTTTACCTATTTAATTTTCAATAGAAAGAACACTGTACAGATACACATAGTCCAACCATATACTACCAAAATGTCTAATAAGCACAAAAAATGGCAAAGTGCTTTCTGAAAACACGGAAAATACAGAAAAATATTCCTAAAAGTAAATTTTGATTTCACACGTCATAAAACAAAATCGGGCGAGACGCTCTGTAAATAGTTTAAATAGCGAACTAACCAGTGAATATAATCAAAGGAACTACCACGGAATAGACAGACCGGTCGAAGACTGCGGGAAAGAGATATGCCAGTGCAAAGGTGTATGAAAGGGATGCCCGTCTACACGGCATTCGATGTGAGGTGCTGCATATATTCCACCTGACGCTTTTCCGGCTGCAAGGATTAGATGCAGAATATGTGTCTTCGTCGCGTACATGTAAATGTATGACCATTTCTCATCAGTTCAGCGATTGTTGGCAAATATTTTGACATGTGCCAGTGGCTGCTATTACACTCTAAGCCGATATTGACTATATAATCTGATACGCCTGTCAGTTGAGACTGTTCAAGCGACGGGAAAATGTTAAAAAAACACGTTCGTCCGTCCGGCAGACCTGACGAGGGCGCTGGAGTACCTGAAAGTGTGTGTGGTAAGGCGCCTGTCAGGTCGTCAGGCCATCAGTTTAATTAAGTTCTTAGTTCATTTAATGCGATCGATTTATTTGAAAATATGGTTTAAAATGTCGCGTGAAAAAAACATGTGTTTGGAGAAGCCAATTTTAATTCACTCAGCAAATTCACTTGGGAATGTATGTCTCTTTTGTTTTAGCCACTCTTTACCCCAAAATTTACGTTCTTCTCTTAATTTTTGTACTCACAGCGACTACTAAACCAAAAAAGGCTAGAGCGTCGTCATCATTAATAATAGAGGCCATGGATGAGACTGAGAGGTTCGCTAGATTCACCTGGCCGTTTGGAGGGTCGGCAGTCCATCCAGCGACTGACCTTCAGTCGAACTGTTCAGCTGACAGATTTGCCGGATCGTGTGTAGCCGCCTTAATATGTTTGTTATTATCTGTCCAACCGACGTAATTTTGTGTGTGCTGGTTTCTATTGACTGATTGTGTAATATCATTACAATATGTATTGAAAACGTGAAAGACTGAACAAGTCCATTACTTTAGATTAATATCCGCAATCGAATACAGCAGGTTACAGCATATGACTATACCAATATACTGTTATTTTCCGTGATAATAAAATTTTGGTAATTTATTTCCACTGCATAGTGATGAAATTTACGGTAAGAGTGGCAACATCGCTTTTTCTCCGTAGCACGTGCGGTAGTCTTGTTCACTCATAGCTTAAATAGTTGTCAAGGCGCAATCTTCCGTGCGTAACGTTTTTAATAGGTCAGAATCTACGTATTTGTTTTACTTCTGATCTAACAACGAAGATATAGGTCTAAGTACCATGTAATTACCGTGGGTGTACTGGACAAGTCCAACTCACACATCCAGAGATGAAAACGACCGAAATTGAGACATTTAAGCAAAACAGAAAACATATTCCGTGCTGTGGCAATTTCTTACTTTTTATCGTCGTCGTCCGAACTATAGTGATTGTGATTAGTAACAACTAAAGACATATTTTTAATTTTCCAATTTTTATAGGTGTTTACATTATTAATAAAAGAACATGGGTGCCAATTGATCCACAGCTAATTAAGACCATTGTAATAAAGGATTTTCAATATTTTTCTGCCCATAATCCAAAATATCCAGGTCTATTCTTTAATAATCTTTTCCATATGGACGGGGAGGAATGGAAGGATATGAGGAGAAAACTAACACCAACATTCACATCTGGTAAGAGAAAGCTACGAAATCGTGCGCAATAATGGGCTCGGATTAAAAATGTTAGAATTAAACGTATGAAGTTCAGGTGTTACGTGCAAGAGCTTACTATTTTAGTATTTTTTTGATTTAGGAATTGGTAACCACCCGATTATGAATGCCAGCTAATCCTAACACAACCATATGCTTAACATAACTAAAAATAAAATGGGATATAATATATTTCTGTTTATAGGAAAAATGAAAATGATGTACGACACTGTATTGGAAAAAACTAATGGACTGTCGGACCTGGTTGGCCAATTGTGTGAAACAGGAGAATCAGCAGAAATTAAAGAACTAGTGGCCAGATTTACAACGGACGTCATAGGTAGTATATACATAATTTTCAGTTTATCTGAGACAACAACAAATCCTTTAAAAATAAACTGACGCAGAAACAATATCAACATTGAACAAATGCAAAGACCCGCTCGTGAAATACAGGATGGTCAAGAAAATCGAGAAAAAGTCATATTTTTGATTCTGGTCCAAATGTCCTCTTGCTCTTGCGTTTCCATGAAATGTAAGGACTCAAAAATCGTGATAGCAAGAAAGGACCCGAACCAAAGTTATTGAGACTAATAATTTTTTTTTCAAGTTTTTAGAAATGAAATCCTTTCATTTTTTCAATGTATTACCTATAGATCGAAAAAAATCCTATCTTTCATACAGTGTTGTTGTTTTTTATCTTCTGGCAGTCCACGAATCAAATCTCAACCGAACTCTAAGTACTCATGTACCGTGGGTCTACTGGCGAAGTCCGACTCATACATCCAGAGCTGAAAACATCCGTGAGGAATTTACCAGCCCTTTAAGGGGATGTATGGGGTGGTACCACTTCGGCCGAGAAAGAATTCCTCTAATATACGCCCAGCGGTAATTGACACTCGGAACGAAAGGACAAAAAATTCCTGTGACGCCGTTGTTAACTTTTAAAAATTCGGAATGCTAAAAAACTATAGGTGTACGCGTACTACATAGTTTTTTAGTATTCCGAATTTTTAAAAATTCCCTACGGCATCATAGTGATTTATTTTTCATTCCTTTCGAGTGTCAATTACCGCTGGGCAGACTATACCACCCTTATTGTGTGGAGAGCGGCGGGACACGGTTTTCCCAGTCGGTCACCCATCCAGGTAGTAACCGTGCCAGGCGTCGTTTAACTTCCGTGGTCGGGCGGAATATAGCCCGACTAGTGAAGTTAAATGTGCGTCGAAAACTTGAATAGTCGAAGAAATTCAACGAATGTTGCGCAGACATCTAAAGCATATAGCTGATTTTGAGTCTTGTGCATGGTCCTTTCTTCAGCCGCCCTGGGTGTAAGCCAGCTTGATGACGGGTAAGGGCCCAGAAATCATAACAGCAGGAGGGCATCAAGGGCACCCGGACCAGAATCTAAAACAGTATTTTTTCTTGAGTTTCCTTACGGTCTTGTATTTCAGTAGTGAAGAAATATTTTCATTTTTAGTGTTTCGTAAAACGGGGGTATATTGGGAAAAGGAAAAAAATTCAAGGGAATCGTGTAGGGTGTCAAATGAAAGCTTAGTGAAGCACGAATTCAACCGTATAAATGATGTCTTTTTTAGTTCTTTTTATAACATTTTTCGGCGAAATCCTTTAAAAATTGCTATCCCCCTCCTTTATCACCAAAAAGATCGCTCAGAAAAATGTGAAAAAAAAACAAGAACATTGAGAATTGGGTTTAGATTGGGCCAAAATTATTATTAACAGGCTATTGTTGGACAGTCCTAGCCTAATGAAATCAAAAAAATTCAGTTTTTACCCCTAAATACGCTCCTGGATGACCCATTCGATATTCATTCATATCATAAAGTGTGATTATCTCTTTATAAGAAAAATTCGGAAAAAATTAGATAGGAAAAAATACAGACTGATTTAAGCCGACGTCCCATGTGCGGAATTAATGACGGAGGCGGAACGGAAAAGGCGATTCTATTGGTTTGATTTGAATTTTGGACGTCAAAAATTGTAAGATGGCCGCCCAGCGACCAATAGAATCGCCTTTTCCGTTCCGCCTCCGTCTTTAATTCCGCACATGGGACGTCGGCTTCAAATGTACCGATGTCGAGGGCAAAAAAAAGTCAAAACGTCGAAATTTAATCGACGATTGCTCCCTTCCTATAAAGAGTAAAGAAACTAAAAAATATGGTTATCATGGATGTTGACGAGCTCCCAAAAAATTAAAAACCGTGAAATATTTGGATCAAAAATCGAAATTTCCCGTTTTTCCCAAATATAGTTTGTCCCATGGATGGAGTTCACAAGAGGAAAAAAGACTTTATTGTTGATTTTACGAAAAAAATTCATTCTTTATAAAAAGTTCTGCTTGTCCAAAAAATAAGTTTACTACATAAAATATTCCGGGTGTTAATAAATTAGGAAAACATGAAAATGCTACAAGAGAGCATTATTTATTATTTTATAAGAAATTTTTATAAAAGAAAGTTGTTTGAACCTAAAATAAACACAAAATACAAAATTTGCAGTAAAAATTCTAAGATTTACATTTATTCTACATAGATTCTTTGGTGAACATTTTTGAGAATACCGTCACGAAATCAGAATACTGACATCCTAAATAAGATGCTGACGTAACACTGACGTTAACTAAATCGACTACCTTGATCTTTTGTCAAATGCAATGTAATTACATAAAACCATTATTCCAAATTTAAATCTTAAAATTTGTATTTCAAATTTTGCATCTAGTTTTTATTTTAGGTTATAAACATCTTTGTTTTATACACAAAATTGTCGAAAATAATAAATAACGGTACTTCTCCCTTAAAACATTTTCATGTTTTCCTAATTTATTAACACTGTATATTTGATCTAAAATTTGTATATGGTAAACTCATTTTTTGGACAAACAGAACTTTTTATAAAGAATGACTTCTTTTCGTAAAATCGATAATAAAGTTTTTTTCCGCTTGTCAACTCCATCCATGGACACTGTATATCCAGTTTCCAGTGATTTTAGGTTTAGGTAAATGTATTGCAAAAAGAAAGTATTTGAGATTTTGAGATTTTAAAGTTTCACCCTTGAATCCGTTTTCCGATCTGATGTTTTATTTTCGAGTTATTAGGTACCAAAGAGGGTCTGCAAATGGCATGTGTCGACCTAAAAAAATGCAAAAGAATTACTTGCCGTTTTCCGATACTCACCAGTTACTGGAGAGTTCTGAATCTCCGGTCCTCCACAACCTCCGAAAATTTACATCGATTTAATTCAGTACCCAATTTCAATGGAAATCGCGGAAATTTAAAATTTGATGTTTAATAGCTCCGAAACAAAAGATCCTGTAATCGAAGCTAGTTGCACTATTCCTCGAACAATCCAAAAGATTCGATTGCTCCCCCTCTGACTGTGGCCGAGAAAAACAAACCTGTTCGGCTTTAGGTTAAGCTTTACGTTAACATTTAGATTGACACTTATTTTTGCTGATGTCCTGACGTTACTATACACTAAGGACCAATGGCTGCTTTTTAAATTGTAATAAATTATACCGAAAAGTAAACATTTTTTGTAGCTAAATAATTATCCTAGTAATTTTCTTCAAAATAAGTTTTTTGGGTTTGTAATGCCTTTCTTAAACAATTTATGCAATAAAAAAATATGTGCATATTCCTTATTATTATTAATAATCATAATTATTATTATTTTAATTATTTTTCTCAATGCATTTTAGGAAGTTGCGGCTTTGGAATAGAATGCAGCTCAATAGATGATATAAACTCCGCGTTCTTCAGAGAAGGGCAGAATATTTTCAAAGATGCTAACCGCAAAAGATCTTCACCTGTTAAGCATATTTTAACATTCCTTGGTCTTATTAAACCTGGAATGCCTAATTTTAAAGACGTTGAAGTCTTCTTTAGGTAAAAACAGGGATTTTTCTATTGTGCATCATACATTTTAACGCGAGCCGGTTTCAATTAATCTAACCTCAAAATCAACATAAAATAGGCTTTTAAAACCTAAAAACTAAACCAGACCAACCTCAACGAGCATAACACAACCAAACTAACTTGATGAAAAAGAAAATCATAAATTGGGAGTGTTTATTCTCAAAATAGGCTATATGTTTTATTTTATTTTTATGCTCGCAATGTCTAGGTCTAGAGATACCAGATTTATAGTGGACACTCTATATACTAATTGATTATCTTTTAGGAAAGTCGTTAAAGAAACTTTAAGTTATCGAGAAGCAAATAAAGTCACCAGAAAAGACTTCTTACACTTAATGATTCAGTTAAAAAATAAAGGTATCATCACCGAACTGACCAACGATAATGAAGATATCTTCGAAAAAACAGTAAAAAAAGGTGAGAATAGTAGATAGTATAGAGAATAGAGACATTACAATTTAAAATGTTTTCCATTTGGTTTCTCAAACAAGTTAAATTAATTTTATGTTAATTTTAAACACTATTTTATTTTTTAGAGGTTATGTCTTTTGAAGATATAGTTGGCCAATGCCTGTTGTTCTTTACTGCTGGGTTTGAAACCTCGTCAACCACTATGTCATATGTATTGTTAGAATTGACGCAAAATCCAGACGTTCAGCAAAAAATAAGACAAGAATATAGAGAAGTGCTGAAGAGGCATAATGGGAAATTGACTTATGATGCTCTACAGGAGTTGACATATTGTGAAAACGTTATTTATGGTAAGATATCCGCAAATAGCAAGTTTTTGTGAATGGGAGGTTTAATGAAAAGAAATGTACCAAGTTGTAAATAAAGTAAAAAATTTTGAGGTGTGACTCTATTGACGTAGAGAACCAGAGCCAACTAGACGCAACAGCAAATCCAAAGGGCTGAATCTAAGAACTTAAAATTGAAAAATGTATCTCAACTAATAAGAAAGGATTTTTTTGAAATTCAACCCCTAAGGGGGTGAAAAGAGTGTGTAGTTTTTTGAGAAAATGTTTATACGTCATAAATCGTTAAAGTGTACGGTATTAAATTTAGTATATGAACTTATTATCAGGAATAAACAAATACGTGTTCAACCGTTTTTCTAAAATTCAACCTTTAAGACGGAAAAAAGAAGAATGCTTATTTATATATCTCAAAAACTTCGAAAGTGTAAGATCGTAAAATAAGAACATATACTCATTCAACCGCTCAAGTCGTGTTTTTTTTTTAAATAAATAATATGTGACTGATATAAGACGTCAAATTTACTCTTCTACTACCTAACTTGTTTCCTCTACTACCTAACGAAAATGTTATGAAAAATAAAGACGTAGGCGAGGCCGTGAACGAGTGACATACGGATATTTGTATTTCATTGTCAGTATGTTAGCAGTCAAGGAATCCACATTAAATTTTTTAAACGATTTGAGCGACTGTCGGCTGGAAAAAATTTTATTTATTCTAAGTATGTTCTATTTATGGGCATCCTATATAATACGGATAATAAAAACACATTAATGTTTCAGAAACTCTCCGTAAATATCCTCCAGTTCCACTTCTTCCACGACTTTGTACCAAAAATTACACCATACCCGATACTGATATCGTAATTGAAAAAGGTACCACGGTCAATATACCTATATGGGGACTACAGATGGACCCGGACTATTTTCCAGAACCAGAAAAGTTTATTCCAGAAAGATTCAGTGCAGAGAATAAGAGTAGTATTACAGATTTTACTTTTCTGCCCTTCGGGGAAGGTCCAAGAATGTGTTTAGGTGAGATATTTTTTTTTAAATATTGCTTGGAGTATTTATATCATAACCTAACACAATGAACTTGTGCCATGCTAGAATGTCAACCAGGAATGCAGCTTCCGAAATTGTACTTTTACAAAAATATATAGGTGCAAGAGCTTAAATTGGGCGTACTTAAATATCTTATCAGGGCAGAGCGCAATAAACTTTCTTAGTTTTTTTCTAATGTCAAAACAGGCATATTTTTGTATTAAGAAATCCATAATACAACTTTTTTAGTAGTTGTGTTCATCTAAAAAATATATTTAAAGGGGTGTTAATACAAAATCTTTAATTTAAGAAAAAAATTCTGAGATTAGAAAATTGCTTTGAATCTGTAAATACAGCGGTCTGGGCTAAAATCTCTCTTTATTTTCAGGATTACGTTTTGGCGTTATGCAGTCGAAAGCCGGCATTGCCACATTAGTCAACAACTACAATTTTACCCTCAACAAAAAGACGAAATATCCTCCAGAATTTCACAAGGGAGCTTTCATTATCGCAGTAGAAGGCGGAGTATGGGTTAACGCAACTAAAGTTGATTAATTGCATTTATCTTATATTTAACTCTTCATGTGTTTGAATATTTTATTTTAGTGGTATTTATTATAATTTAGAAAATACCTATATGCATATTTGTCAACTCTAATTCAGAATTCACCTGCTCTTTGTATGTTAGACAAAATAAACATACCTATGTACAAGTATACTCCAAAAACAATTTCTACAATTTGAAAATTAGGATTGGCAATATGTGTAAATCCCAATAAATCTAAAATATTTTACTTTGTATTATCTTTCAATTGCTTTTGTCCATCTATTTTGGTTTTTATTAAAAAACTAGCTTTCCCCCGCGACTTCGTCCGCGGTACAACAATTTTTGTCCATTGCAAACTTTGAGCCCCCTTAGGAGTTGAATTATTAAAAATTGTAAAATAAATGTTTAAAAATTTATTTTTTAGAGTACTTCTATGAGGTTTCGAGTTAATAGGACCATCTAATATTTTTTCTCCATACAAAGTTTGAACCCCTGTTTCACCCCCTTAGGGACTGAATTTTGAAAAACCATTTCTTAGTGAATGCCTACGTTATGTAAGAAACCTCTGCGCAAAATTTCAAGTTTTTAGACCCAGTGGTGTTGACTGTGCGTTGATGTCAGTCAGTTTCTTCTTTAGAGACTAGCTTTCGCCCGCGGCTTCGTCCGCGGAATAACAATTTTACTCCGTTACAAACTTGGATCCTCCATTTCACCCCCTTTGGGGTTGATTTACTAAAAACTGTAAAACACGTGTTTAAACATTTACGTTCAGATTCACTAAGAAAGCTTAAAATTTTGGTACCGGTTTAAATTAAAATCTTCTAGTTGATCAGTTATTTTTTGACAGGTTTTTGTCCTGTCATTGTTAATATGTCGTCACCAAAAATTTATGAATTATTCTGATATTTCAGCGATTTGCTTGGTTTCCAAATGATTTTCATCTTGGAACGGGTTGCTAGAATGAATTTAGTCTATTATAGTGGAAAGTACGTTGCTAAATTTGCTAAAAACCTCAGAAACAATATCATAGAATAAAACTTTTTTGGAAGGGCGGAGTCTAATGGATATTTTTTTAAATCGACATTTTCGGAGATATTGTTTGAGTGCCTGTAAAATTTGCTAAACGTGATTAGGTGATTACAATGGACTTACTAGCGAATAATCTTCTGCTGAACACGGATATCCCAACGAAAAATATAATTCCCGAAGAAATAGGACGAAATGGATGTTTTTTTTTCGTTTTCTCCGGTATTAAATTGACAAGGAAAAATCTGAGAGAAGACAAATTTTAACTTTTTTGAAGTCTTACGTATAATGTTTTTTATAAATCGACATTTTCGAATAAATTGTGCCTGTAAAATTTACTAACACGATTAGAATACATCATTTTCGGGATTATTGAGGTCAGAAAATCTAATTTTTTCCAACTGACGTTAAAAAATTAAAGGAAAGGGGGGCATGTGATAAAAAGGCGTGTCCAAAAATTTGTTTAAAAATGTTAACTAGCATGTCAATTTCGGAGCAACCAAGGTGAGAATGTGAACTTTTTTCTAACAAATGTTAAAAAAAAGTTACGGCGGGGGGGGGGGGGGGTGAGTGGGAGGTAGAGATAAAAAAGGGGTTGCTGAGAATTTCTCCAAGAATGTTACCTGATGGGTCATTTTCGGGGTTATTGAAGTCAGAAAAGCTAAATTCATATAACGGATGTAAAAAAATTACTGAGGTGGAGGGGGGCGAAAGAAGCAGGTGGAAAATTCTTTAAAAATGTTAACAATGCCATTTTCGGGGTTACTGAGGTTTAAAGCTCCAATATTACATGGACATTACAAATTTAAAGAGGGGAAGAAGGGAGGGGTGAAGAGAATGGGTAAACTAAAAAGAAAGAAATAATTTTTTTGAAAATAGTTGTCCGGATTACTGGATGTCCGGATTAAACAGTTCCGTGATTATAGAGGTTACATTGTAATAAGAAGTTGCTTACTTTAAAGTTAAGAACTTTTGTGTATAAAGTACTAAACGTCGAACGCCATTAGCCTGACCATTAGGTTCAGTAATAAATAACTAAAAATATTACACTTTACTAACAATTAAGTAATGTATTATCATTAAGGATTCCTATTATACAATAAAATTGCGCCGACTTCAAAGTTCAGAACTTTATTGTACAAGTTCTACAACTTTTATCAAAATTAAGTTTACCATTAACCAAAGTTATACAAAATGCGTAAGAATATTATTTCATACTTTTTAGTGCTGTTTCTTTTGTGAAGTAGTCGGTTCATTTATCAGAAAAAAACAATTATTGTATAATTTATTAGAAAATGATATTCAAAATCTCAACGGTTCAGTTTAGGTATGTGGCGTGCTAACAAATTGTCTTTAGAATTTTGAGAACTTAAATATTGAATGATATACACTTAGCTTTATTAAAAAAAGTACCTTTGTTTTTCCATTGCTCCTAGACCGATTCAGTATACTTAATTTTCCTTTACTGTAATAGATTTTAAAACCCCTCAATCTTTTCGTTCAGATTCACTAAAAAGGTTTAAGATTTAGTACATGTTTAAAATAAGATCTAGTTGATCACTTAGGTTTTGAGAGGTTCTTTCTGTCATTGTTAATAAATTGTCATTAGTTATTCTAATATTGCAGCTGTTTCCTTGGTTTCCAAATGATTTTCATCTTGGATCTTCTTTATAAATTTGCGAAAAAACTCGGGAACAAATTTAAAGTACAAAATTTAGTTGTCGTATTTTTACACTTGTCAGTTAAAACTTTTGGCTGTAAAATTAGACCGATCTAGCGTTGGAGAATCTGGCCGTTTATGCTCAACGTTTTTCGCTAGCTATCTTGCTTTAGGAAATAATCGACCGTTTCCATATATATCAGCCACCCTGTATACCTAAGCGCTCTTTTCTGAATATCAAAAACAGAGTCCATTAGCTGCTGACTACAAAATCAAATACCGTACCTCACGCAACTTTTGAAAAATGAATGATAGACCAATCTTTGCAACTGAGTTCGGTCAAAACTTCAAAACCATCCCAATAGTAAAACAACTTGATGATAATTTCTTATTCAACTCAATTACGTGGTTTTCAAATTTAAGTTTAGAGTCAATAAGGTGTTCCAAAAACTAGTTAGTCACTGTTTTGTTTTGAATTTTCTGACTATTTAAGCACAGGTTTTTCAAAAGTAAAGCCGATGGTTAATATATTAGTCTTTTTCACATTGAAAAACAAGGAGTTAGAATCACTACATTTTTTAATTTTATGTCAACCTGCGTTTATAATATTCTTCAGTACCATAAGAGAGTGGTATCGTCAGAAAAGAGTGTAAAGTGGTTAGTCATTGACATATATAAAGAATAATATTGGTCCAAGTACTGAACCGGATGGACCAGAATGGCTCCCATCAACCACGGCGACCTGGGCTCTTCCCTCCAGATAAGAACAAAACCATTTATGGGCTATATCATGGACTACATAGATCTGCAGTAATACTCTATGATTCGCACAATCAAAGCTTTTGAAAAATCGCAGAATACCGCTGCAAAGCTTCGCCGGCATTAATGTTTAAATAAATATTCTGAAAAAGAGAAACTATAGAATCAGCGGTATTTTTTTTAGTCTAGAAACCGAACAGAGAGGGAGTCGGTTGTTCGTCGACAAAAAAATTCAGCAATTTGGACTTAATCAGTTCCAGTTAAGAGTTACAAGTCACAACAAAGCCATTATGACAGTCATGCATCATCCTACTACATTATTCTCGGAAAACAATATCAACATCAAAGCTTATCAGATTGTTAGTTTCGGTAAACAAAAAATCACTTTATTTAAAAACGTATGTTAGGGGAGACCAATGCAAAAGTAATTTACAGACAATACAAATAACAAAAAATAAAGTTTAAAAACACAAAACCGGACTACCTTAAAAAACACAGCCTGTTTTGGCTTAAGTTGGAATTTAGACAAACTGTTTAAACTAAACACAAATAGACTTAGGCGGCTACCACATTGAAGCAACGATCAATAAGCAACTGTCAATAAGCAACATACAATATTATTTTGACCGCGTTTCACCAGTGCAGGCTTAAGACTGTTTACTGCCCGGGGCTATTCAAAGCTGACCGCCCCCCCCCCCCGCTATTAAAATTTTCCAACTTTTATTTCCACTAGGTATTATCCATTTTAATAAAACGAACGTAAAAACACAAAGATGTAGAGGAAAGTCGCCTAATATTGGATCGTTGCCTAATAAAAGTTGCCACATAAAAAATGGAATCCAAAGAATATGAAGAATGCCATTGACGCAGTTAAAAGTACAGAAATGGGGTATTTAAAGGTGTCAAAGAGCTTCAACGTTCCAAGAACAACCCTTGAATTCTATGTCAAACGTGAGCAACCCTTAGAACAATGTAAACTACAAATGGGTCGAAAACCAGTTTTATCGCCTGAAATGGAAGAAGACTTGGTACAGTACTGTTCGGAAATAGACAAAAGATATTATATATGGTCTAGGACTCGCCGATATTCAAAGACTAGCGATCAGCTTGCTGGAATAACCTTCCTCATCCGTTTTCAAAAAAAAAAACGCGAATGCCGGCAAAAATGGCTTAGAAATTTCTTTAAACGCCATCCCAATTTATCTTTGAGAAAACCTCAAGGAATTTCAATAACTTTTTGTTCAAAAAATTGAACCGACTTCACAAAATAAAAAGCACTAAAAAGTATGAAATAATATTTTTACGTATTTATAAGTAACTGTGGTTAATGGTAAACTTAATTTTGTTCAAAGTTAGGTAACTTGTACATACACCGAAGTTCTGAACTTTGAAGTCGGCGCAATTTTAAAGTACAACAGGAATCCTTAATGATAATACATTAATAAATTGTTAATAAAGAGTAATATTTGTAGTTATTTATTACTGAGCCTAATGGTCAGCCTAATTGCGTTCTAAACGTTAAAGTAAGCGCAACTTCTTATTAATTGTTTTTGAATTATCATTACGGATCCTAAAACTGTGAAATTGCGCCGACTTCAAAGTTCAGAACTTCGGTGTACAAGTTACCCAACTTTAAACAAAATTAAGTTTACCATTAACCACAGTTATAAATAAGAAAAACAATAATTCATACTTTTTAGTGCTTTTTCTTTTGAGAAGTCGGTTCATTTTTTGAAAAAAAAAATTTCTTTCTTTTTAGTTCACCTATTCTCACCTAACCTCAGTAACCCCGAAAATGGCATAGTTAACATTTTTAAAGAATTTTCCACCCGCTTCTTTCGCATAACATTATAACATAAACAAAAGTAATTCTTCAAAGGTACTACTAATAATTCAGACTTTGAAGAAATTAGATGTCAAAGGACATACTAAAGCATTGTTTTCAGACTGAATTTATTGATGTCAAAATCATTATTTGTTTCAAATCAAACCCAAGACAATTCAAAATTACCACTAATTTATTTTTTTCCTTCATTGTACGGGTCCTCAACAACACTGACTCTACCCCTCCCCTCGAGACTTTCAACCCCTGCCCTGGTATGTTCTTTGATTTTTTGCCTCAAAATTGCATTGTGACAAAGTTTCAAATATTAGAATGTACCTTTATTTGATACGAAGAGGTAATAAGAGGTACAGAGATGTGAAAAATAAACTAAGAAGTTTAAGATTGACTACTACTTTAAACTAAGATTTTCTAGCGTTGATCAGTTATGTTTTGACAGGTTTTTGCCCTGTTATTGTTAATAAGTCATTATTAAAACTGTTTTTTTATTTTAATACGTCAGCAATTTGCTTGGTTTCCAAATGATTTTCATCTTGGAACGTGTTGCTTGAATGAATCTATACTCGGACTGCCGAACAGATGGAAGAAACAGGTGTGGGTCGATCTTAATAAATGGTAACATTTGTTGTGGACATTTAAAAAATAATAAAAATATTATAGCAAATCTTTTACCTATGCCTAGCAAATGGTAATACAAATACAAATGTTGTAAGACCCATGGTTTAGATCAATTAGCTTTAATTTTCAAAATTGTCGTTTTTTTGGTAAGACTGGTCAACACGAGTGAATGAGTGGTAAACACATGTGATTTTCTGTGTATATACCTCAGTATAAATTAAAAATTTGCTGAAAACTTGTTTAAAGTGTTTAATAAAAGTAAAAAACAAACTATTTCGACCACTAAATATACACTTAAGTAAGATAAAAACATAAAATCGAAAATATATTTACAAAAACCTTAACAACGTTTCTGCCTAAGTCTTTAGATTTTTAAGCCATTGTTTTAAGCCGGTTAATACGAACCCTTAGCTGGATAATCACTTGCCCCTGTTGTTTTACTCTTTTTTCTAAGTCTAATTTTTCATGTTGAAAGCCTGCTACGATTTTTTCTGGCTAATCGCTTACCCATCGCAATTCGGCTACTAGAATGACTAGTGCTAGAACCGCTAGCAAAACCTGATTCTTTAAACGAAGAAAAAGAGTTTCAAGGTGTAACAGTATAGCCTTTAGAAGTACTTGGTTCTGTAGACGAAGCAGGCCCGTTTATAAGATTTTCTTTCCAGCGTGGTTCACTGTTTTCTTCCATGCGTGGTACATCTACCGAAGGACTGTCTGGTGGCGTGGTTGCTTCAATAAAATTTTTAGCTGCTTTTTGCAACTTTTTTTTCTCTGTATCTTTTTGATCTTAGCCTCCAATTTTTCCTTACATTACTTTGAGAACGGAAAGTTAAATCATTAATGCCCTTCACTTCTCCTCTCTCTTTCCTTTGCTTATACTGATCTCTTCGTTTTCTATTAAGCTCAGCATATTTTTCTGGATTACTGTAAGTACATTTTTTCTCTTGCTTGTTGCATAGAAATTCTTTTTTGAGCTCTCCTTCTTTCTCGTTTCTGTTCTTCTGCCAACTTCTTAGTTTTTGTCATTTTTAAATCTAAAAAGATTAATTTTATATCATTTATATTTACGGATTTCCCTAACCTTATTATTATGATAGTCACTCATGTGGACGTGAAGGTCACTGGTGTGGACAAAACTTGACCACACTTGTGATGTCCACACCAGTGATGTTTTAATGGTTTTTAATTTATTGTAAAAATCTAAAAAAAGCTGCGACCAATAAATTTTAGTATCAATAAGTGACCCATACTCTATCCCTAATCATTTATTTATTTTAAGAAAAAAATAATTACTTACCTTTTAGAGTCCACACCAATGACTACGTCATCTCAACACTGACGTCTATCTTGCATGAAATCTCACAAATGACTAATAAGGGAGAGAAAAATATTTTGCTTTTAACTCAAAGTTCTGTACTTCCCCCTAATCTGAATTATAAAGCTTCTAGAAATATCTCATGTTGCCACTTCTTGTTTAAAAACCTGTGGTTTCAAGTGTCCACACGAGTGACTGGTGCATTGCTTACAGAGAGTAAATTATTTTTTAAACTGTATAATGTTTTTTGAAATATCGTCATATTTTCAAAACGAGGCATTTTTGAGTTTTACTTTCCTTAAGTACAAAAAAATTAATTAAATGTTTTTATTTATTAATCTTAGTTATGCTTTTAAAATCATATCTCAGACAATTACAGACCACAACACGTGACGAATCACATAGTGTGGGCATAAAATTTACTTTAAAAAAATAATAATAGTTTATTTTTTTTATTGAAATATATTGCCTATTTGGCACTTTAGGCCATATTAAATTTGCAAACGGAAATAGGGTACATCTTTTTAGATAAATGTCCATTACATCAAATGTTACCTTTTCTGAAGATTCACCCGTGTAAACCACGCGCGCTGACGCCCTTTACGCACCTGATGTCAATGTTTTTAATTTATCACCTCATAGAAAACAATATTTGGCCTACCATTAGGTATCTATATATGAAAACCCGCTCCTCTAACCCGGCATCCCCTGATACGCGTCGATCACCCAGTTTTATTGTTCCATTTGTTCGGCGGTTTAACTTTAGTTTTATTATCACGGAAAGTACGTATGCCCTTCCTTTATAAATTGTATGAATGTACATATATTGTTGAATCCGTGCTTTGATAAGCTTCCGTTTCAATTGCGTTTCCCAATTTACCCCCTGAAAGTAACCCCCAGAATCAAAATTCAACTTTTTGTACTTCATGTCTATAATTGAGCCACTACACTCTATCTGTATGAAAAATTGCAAATTTTTTGCGTCGAATAGATTCAGAGAAAATCAGCTGAAAATGAACTGTAAACTTTTGAAAAAAGAGTTTTAGATTCACTATTATAAATAGATGTATATTTTTATCCAACTTCCCCTTATTAACAATGTTTTTTTCGATTTCTATAGAAACTGAACAATCATACTTGAACATACTATCTACAATATAGCTTTCTATTCAAACAAAATCTGCTCATCATTTTAGTTGTTACATGTAAAATTTATCTTTTATCTTGCGTTGTCTATCAAGGATATTTTTATTATATAAAATAACCCTGAAACGTTGTATGGGAACACAAACTCATCAGTTTAAAAATGGCGAGTTTATTGCTATACGTTGCTGGAGCTTTAGCAGCTCTGGTTTACTACTTTTTAGATAAACTAAATAAACCGTACAAATATTTTACACAAAGAGGTATTCCTCAACTTCCGACACAATTATTGTACGGAAATGCGAAAGGATTGGTGCAGATGACGGTGTCCCAACCCGATTTTTACGCAGATGTCTATAACAAGTTCAAGAAATTGGGTGTTAAGCAGGGTGGTAAGTTTCCTTTGTATTTATTTATGTACAATTTACCCTGGTAAAAAATCAAATGCTTTTATTGGTGAGAAATTCATAAAGTGAAAAAAATAGGTTTTAGCAAACGTCTGTGAAACTTTCTATTACCTACCTACATACAGGTTGTTATGAAAGTGGTTTAATATATTGGAATGCGTGACCCCTAGGGTAGTCTACAGACTTTCTAAATATTTTTCCCCTCCAAACTGAAATATTACCTTGACATCTCGATTCTTTTGTCAGTTTTAGTGAAAATCGAAAATCATGCAAAGCATTTTTAATTTCAAAAACTTATTTTATGCATTATCTATACCATGGACTAAATAATACCTAGGACCTAGACGAACACTGCCGTGCAACGAAAAGCGGGTCTCCCTTGAGATATTTGGTGGGTTTACTGGTTTACGGTTTAAAAACTTGTTTGCCTACGATTATATAAATATGTATACTATTAGCGCGTTCGGCAATGCAATCTTTTCCATCGCTTTGCTCGGAATTTTTGACGGTCACATGACCTATTATTGTAAACAGTACGACCGATCATGTGTCTGTCAATAATTCCGAGCAAAATGATGGAAAAGATTGCATTGCCGAACGCGCTATATGTATCTACATCAGCGGCGTGCAGTGAAATTTCAAAGTTGTATATCTCTGTTGCTACTTACAGGAACCGTACCAAATTTAGGGGTTTTAATAGTGAGTCCACTGGGAATGTTTTGGTAAAGAAAAAAAACATTTTGTAATTTGCGAAAAAAGTTGGATTTTTGCATTGCTTCCACTGGGAAAAAAATGAAAACGTTTAGGTATTTTATTTGTTATATTTTCTAAACAAATTTTACATCATTTTGTAGAGAATTTTTAAATTTTAAGAGAAAAAAATGTGTTAGTAGAAAGTTATATTCATTTGAATTTTTTTAAAATTATATTTTAGGTTTCAAAAAATTCAAATGACTATAACTTTCTACAAACACATTTTTTTTCTCTTAAAATTTGAAAATTCTCGACAAAATGATGTAAAATTTGTTTAGAAAAAATAATAAATAAAATACCTAAACGTGTTCATTTTTTCCCCAGTGGAGGCAATGCAAAAATTCAACTTTTTTCGCAAATTACAAAATGTTTTTTTTTCTTTACCAAAACATTCCCAGTGGGCTCACTATTAAAACCCCTAAATTTGGTACGGTTCCTGTAAGTAGGAACAGAGATATACAACTTTGAAATTTCACTGCACGCCGCTGATCTACATGTAATAATGGTGTACAAACAAACTTTTAAACCATAAACCAGTAAACCCACCAAATGACCGGCTTTTCGGTGTATTCGAGTGTCTGTCCTATATTCTTTATAGTCTCTGTCTATACTAATATATAAAACTGTAAATTGACTGACTTACTCATTCATCAACCTCTCAGCTCAGCCAAAACTACTAATGCTAAAAAGTTGAAATTTTGCATACAGCTTTCTTTTACACCGTAGACGTCCACTAAGAAAGTATATTGCAAAATTCGCCCTCTAAGGGGGTAAAAGCAACCCCTAAAAATTACACTATTTTTTATTTTAAAAACCACTAAGTTCTAAGGAAAGCGTCAAAACATGTACATTTTATTCTATTTTTTTTACATAAAACTACTTTTTCGTGTTGGAATTTTACCTCTAGGGGTAAAAAAACACTTCTACCACTGATCTATCAAGGCCCAGCCCTAACTAACAAAGATGGAAAGCTGAAATTTTGCACTCAGCTTTAGTTTAGGGCCCAGACGCCCACTAAGAAGGAATATTGCAAAACTCACCCTCTAAAGGGGTAAATTCAACTCCTACAAATTAAATAATTCTTTAGTCCAAAAACCAATGGGTTTTATAAAAAGGCCGAAGCACGTCGATTTTATTTAATTTTTGTGTTGGAATTTCCATAAGGGATAAAAACACCCCCTCACCAGATCTACTAAACCCTACTTCGCGTCGCGTCGTGAAATTTTGAAATTTGGCATGCAGGTTTGCTTTGCGATCTTGGTGCAAAATAGTAGGGGGTGTTATTAAAGTGTCTTGCCTCGTCTCTTGCTAAGGAGGTAAAATTATTCCCAAAAATTAAAATATTTTTTATTCTTAAACGACAGATTGTATTGACAAACGCCGAACCATGTTATGTTTTCTTTTTAGATAAGAACCAATTTTTGTGTTGTAATTTAATCTCTAGGGGCTATTCCATATTATTCTGGCAACCGTGCTGTCAGATGTTCGGGCCGCATGACCAAGCGTGATCTAGCCATCATTTTTTATTTTCCGCATTCTTTATTGTTATACACAGAAGCTATAGTTATAACAAAATTGCGCATGCTGTATAGATGTACTTAACTGTCCAATAGCTTGGCTATTTTGCAGTCTCTACGAAGACCAACCAATGTCGTTTACGGAAGTGCTAATTTCCAAATATACATTCTAAAAATATATTTCATGATTAAACCACGCTAACGAAGCCCGCGGGTACCAGCTAGTAAGATTTATATTATAAGTTAGAAAAAAAACACATTTCTGCTATTATCTGGATTGTTTTATTTGTGTCATAGTATTTTAACTTTTTAAAATTGAGAATTTTGAAAGAGTTAGTAGGATTTCTGTCTTTAAGGGTAACAAAAATATTATTATTTCTTCAAACTTGTTATATATAATTCTTGTTGAGAGAATTGGCAACATAAGAATCTAGCTCACTGTCTTTTATATAGCCATGTGTTGCCAGTGGTGCGCAGTGGTTAAAAAAATTATCTTGCTTAATGTCGCTAGAAGCAACTGCTTTTGAGAAAAATGAATATAAGTTCGGTATTGCACAAAATAAATAAGAAATAAAAATAATAATTTCTGTATATAAAAGAAGAAACTGACTGATTGACTGACATAGCAACGCACAGCCCACACCGCTGAGTTTAGAAACTTAAAATATTGCACCGAGGTTTGTTAATATAACATAGGCATCTACTAAGGAAGGGTTTTTAAAAATTCAACCCCTAAGGGCGTGAAAAAGAGGTTCAAACTTTGTATGTAGAAAAAATATTTGATGGTCCTATTAAGTCAAAACTTCATAGTACTCTAAAAAACACGTGTTTTACACTTTTTAATAAATCGACCCCTATGGGGGTTCAAAGTTTGCAATGGAGTTAAATTGTTGTATACCGCCGACGAAGTCGCGGAAAAAAGCTAGTAAATAATAGGTAAACTTCAAAATGCCACAAGTTCATTTTTAGCAGTTTTGATTGGGTTTGATTGGGTTTGATTGGGTTTGCTTGACCAAGCGTGATCTAGCCATCATTTTTTATTTTCCGCATTCTTTATTGTTATACACAGAAGCTATAGTTATAACAAAATTGCGCATGCTGTATAGATGTACTTAACTGTCCAATAGCTTGGCTATTTTGCAGTCTCTACGAAGACCAACCAATGTCGTTTACGGAAGTGCTAATTTCCAAATATACATTCTAAAAATATATTTCATGATTAAACCACGCTAACGAAGCCCGCGGGTACCAGCTAGTAAGATTTATATTATAAGTTAGAAAAAAAACACATTTCTGCTATTATCTGGATTGTTTTATTTGTGTCATAGTATTTTAACTTATATAAAAGAAGAAACTGACTGATTGACTGACATAGCAACGCACAGCCCACACCGCTGAGTTTAGAAACTTAAAATATTGCACCGAGGTTTGTTAATATAACATAGGCATCTACTAAGAAAGGGTTTTTAAAAATTCAACCCCTAAGGGCGTGAAAAAGAGGTTCAAACTTTGTATGTAGAAAAAATATTTGATGGTCCTATTAAGTCAAAACTTCATAGTACTCTAAAAAACACGTGTTTTACACTTTTTAATAAATCGACCCCTATGGGGGTTCAAAGTTTGCAATGGAGTTAAATTGTTGTATACCGCCGACGAAGTCGCGGAAAAAAGCTAGTAAATAATAGGTAAACTTCAAAATGCCACAAGTTCATTTTTAGCAGTTTATTTTTTCACTGCTCATTCATGTTTTATATGGTTTTTATTATTTTCACTTTATGTTTACATTTCGTTAATAAGAAGCTTTATTTTTTGCTCATACTAAAATTTTTATTTTTTATTTAAATTATCCAAATTATTTTTATTTTTGTAATTATAGTCAATAAACAAACAACAATCTTATATATATATATATATATATATATATATATATATATATATATATATATATATATATATATATATATATATATATATATATATATATATCACAAAGATATAATAGGAACGAAGTTCATTATTGTATTATTGAGTACTATAGGTACTTATAATTTATTTATTCCAAGGTATTTATATTGGTGAAAAACGTGTGTGGATACCCGTTGATCGTGAGCTAATAAAATCAATTCTCACCAAAGATTTTCCCTGCTTCACCGCGCATTTTCCAAAATATGGCAACAACCCGATGCTTCATAATGTTTTCCTTATGGACGGAGAAGAATGGAGAGATATGAGGAGAAAACTTACGCCAACATTTACTTCCGGTAAGGAAACGTTATCATACTCGTCAAGGCTAGTGTCTTTACTTTATGCTCATGTATTAATAGTCATTATTACATTGTCGTTGCATAATATACTAATTTCAAATAAATAACATACTTATATTCTCTATTATAATGATTATATTATTCTTCATAGGAAAAATGAAGATGATGTTCAATATCATGTTCGCAAAGTCGAATGGTCTGACTGATTTGGTTGGGAAAATGAGCAAAACAGGAGAACCACTTGAAATGAAGGAAGTATTGGCCCGATTCACAACAGATATCATAGGTAAGTGACAATAATAATTGTTTAAAAAAACCCGTATAAGCTAACAAGTAATAGCAGAGACTATAAAGAATATAGACAGACACTCGAATACACCGAAAAGCCGGTCTCCCTTGACACATTTGGTGGGTTTACTGGTTTACGGTTTCAAAGTTTGTTTCTCCACCATTATATTAACATGTAGATACATAGTATATATATTTATATAATGGTAGACAAACAAACTTTTAAACCATAAACCAGTAAACCCACCAAATGTCAAGGGAGACCCGCTTTTCGTTGCACGGCAGTGTTCGTCTAGTCTAGGTATTATTTACTCTATGGTAATAGTAACCAATCAAAACAATTAAAGTGTCAAACAAATCATGCTCTTTACAAAATTAATAGTACCTAATAGTAAAGGCATTTCTCTCTTAAAAATAAGAGTTCTAGTAATCTATTTTAATGTTTTCTCCTTAACAAATGTCAAAAATTTTGATTACGTGTAACAGTTTTAAAATCTGTCCTTGATAAACATAACGTCAGTACCGTACCACCGTGTAAAGTAAAATCTGGAGGAAATGTGAAGGCGGGACCGTATATTCCTACATAACAAAAGCCTAGAATGTCCCACTTTCTTGCTCAGTCATACCTAGGATCTCCAGATTATGGAACGAATTGCCTGCAGATGTTTCCCCTTCCCCTCCCAGCAGCCAATCCTTTAAACCCGGTGTCGACAGATTAGATTTCCCTTCTCTTTAGACGTCCACGGTACGTTAGTACTTAGACTGAAAATCTACGTGGGCTGTGTCAGATAAGAAAAAGTGAGTGCACAGTGTACATGTTCAACATTTTTTAGGTACACCAAGTAAAAGTAATTATGGCCCCTGTCAATTTTTCGCATGCTGATTAGTTTATTATTATCTGCAATTAACGATAAAGGTTTATTTAACGGTTTATTATTTTATTAATCATATTATTTTAGGAAGTTGCGCCTTTGGAATTGAATGTAATTCGATAGAAGACAAGGATTCGGAATTTTTCAGACAAGGGCAGAATATTTTTTCCGACGCGGAAAAAATGAAGTTTTCACTAGTGCGAGCTCTTCTAGATTATTTGGGCATAAGAATAGGAGGGCGACATGTTGATTTCAGTGGAATTGAAAATTTCTTCAGGTAAGGTAGTCGGCCGAACATTATTATTATAATTACTTAATTATGTTATAATATTTCTAACTTTTTCACAAATTTATAAAGAAAGGTACACTTTAAGTATAGTATAACCAGTCCTAAGTGAATCTCATAAATCTAAATTATTAAGATTTAAGTGGTATAAAAAGCCAGACAAACGCCTGCCGCCTATACCGGGAGCGCTCGCAACCTAGTTTAGTAGCATAGGAAGTAACCCGCATTTCATGTAGATTTATTATTGATAACTTCGGTATACAATGCAAAGAGCAGCTGCCTGTCTCGTGAAGGGACACCTGCAGCGACGATGTGTTTTGTCCCTTTTCCACTCGTCGCAGAGGACGGAGTCATTTACATTTAATTGAGATGTTACGTCTAGACAGATGCTCGTTAAGAATATGATTTATGTAAAACAGTTAAGTTTTAGGTTTTTACCAGTGACGTGCGTATTATAAGTATTTTTGTTTTTAGATACTTGGTTTATGTAAGTGAATTTTTATTATAATAATGGCTTTTTGGCGACCTTTTGCGGTAGATGAAAGCGAATAATTACATGTTGAATTACCTTCGGTACCGACCGTGGCATCGCCAGTCGAAACATGTTCGGAGTTTAACAAAGATTTACATGTTCAAAGTCAACGAATAATTCTAAATATTTACGGCTGTTTAAAAAATAAAATCCGGCACAGTCAGATAAAGCCATTATAAAAAGAGTTAACGAATTAACACAACTTTTGATGTCTACAATTTATCGCGTAATTAAAACAAGAGATGTTACAGATCATTCGGTAAAGCGAAAGAATTGTTGATCAGCTTTTACCGAACATTCCACCAAACTCGGTAATCGTCATGGACAATGCACCATATCATTCGCGTATATTAAACAGAATACCGAATAATAATACTAAAGAGGATGACATTTTAAATTTTATGAGGCATAAAAATATGGAAATTCCTGAAAAGGTCACGGTAAAAAAAGAGCTGATAAAAATGATAGAGTCGAAATTTTAAAAATGAATATGAAATTGATAAATAATCTTTGCGCTAGACACGGCCATACTCTGTTGCGGTTACCTCATTATTATGATTATTATTATTATTATTATTATTATTATTATTATTATTACTATTATTATTATTATTATTATTAATTATATATTATATTAACCCGTAAGGAGATTCAACCTGGATACATGTCTTGGGGAAGATGGTTTAAAGGAGGAAAATTATTCCAAAATGCTGCTGAGAAATGGACAACTTTAATCGGACAATTAAACGAATTGGGCCGAGCGGCGGGTTTTTTGCTGAATGCCTGACCGGACAATCCATGAATAGAGTCTATATACAGGAAAGAGGACGAAAGTCTTCCGCCTTAGTAATTAAATTCAGTGTGGCGGTCTCCGCGGTTGTCGTTACGATTGAGTGAAACGCATGAAAGACATGCACTCCGCGTCTCGAAATTAGACGCAGGCTTTTGTACTCAGATGTAGGAAGTCTATACTTGGTACTTGTTAATTTGGGATAAATCAACGTTCTTGGTCAAGGGAGTCTTGCACCGACTAGAGGGACCAGAACGGTATTCACGAAACGGTAAAAATGGTTTCTTAGACAGATAGTGGTCTAAGATATAATTCCAGGAAAAAAATTAGGAAAAATAATTATAGTCAAGAGGCGTGGCCCTGGCTAACAACGACAAGAAAGTGACATGCACAACGCATCCGACCCATTATGTGTGTCCTTGGTTCTCAGTTGAATAGCTGATCTCGATCATGACAAACCGCGCGTCGTAAAAATACACCCATACGTGCGCGCCTGGGGAGCGGACGACGGTGTAAATATAATATAGTTACACTTACTACAAAACGATCATAAAAATAACAACGTATTTATGCCATTAATTTAAAGTCTTAATTATCGGTCGACGGTACGCCCATGAATACAATTATTTCTATGGTTAAACATCGTTTTTGCAGATTCAGTTAGGTTTTGATATACTTATAAATAATATTTGGTTAAAATGTTAAAACTTTTTATTGTGTCCCATCTTAAATTGGTTAGAATATTTTGGGACGCCTATGACTGGACCTTATCGGCACTGCTGCGTCAAAGGTGTCGGCTTCGTTACTTTTTTTGCGGTTTCACTTTCCATTAGTTAAAGTATATGTAGTTTTATAATAATGGGACGAAATTCCTTTAAGAAAAAAGTTCCAAGATAAGAGTAATTTAAAAACAAAACAAATCGAGGAAATATTAAACTAACTCGTAAGTTTTAATGATGACTTTAACAACAATGGCCTTGTCAAACCCTATAATCAACTAGCGGATCTTTCACCAGTACTAATCTAAAACCTTTTAAGTGAATTCCGGTAATAAAGTTAAATAAATAAAGAGCAATTAATATATTATTATTATTGTTTATATTTCCTCTAAACTATCAATAATTTCTAGGAGTGTTGTAAAAGACACAATGGACTACAGAGAAAAAAACAAGGTTGTGAGAAAGGACTTTATGCATCTTATGATTCAACTGAAGAACAAAGGTGCTATCACCGAACTGACCAATGACGATGACGATGTCTACACGAAAACAGTAGACAAAGGTAAAATACATCATATTAGCCAATTTTTTACTGTTTTGTAACAAATAGTAACCTTAACTTATTTTACAGCAAAAATTGTCTTAGGTACAAACAATACATCCATTTTTGTAGAGAGATATCAAAAAACAATATTTTTCTTATTTTGACATTAGTGGCACTTTTAAAACCGATGACAGGTTGGGTGAAACATCTTACTTTTCGTAATACGTTATATTTTTTAATTATTATTAATATTGTTTTGTAGAGGTTATGTCGCTGGACGACATCACTGGCCAATGTCTGCTATTCTTCAATGCCGGTTTTGAAACATCATCAACCACCATGTCCTTCGCGCTTTTGGAATTAACACAGAATCAAGACGTTCAGAAAAAACTTAGAAAAGAAGTGCGAGAAGTATTAAGTAGACATAATGGAAAGCTGACGTACGAAGCTCTTCAAGAGATGACATATTGTGAATGTGTTGTCAACGGTAAGAATAAATTTTTAATTATCTAGTTCTTTTTTAAATTTTAAGATCGCTGATCAGCTCTTGTTAAAGAATTACTTACTATTAAAAAAATTGGATATTATAAGGTTTTTCAGTTTTATTTTAATAATAAATTTCAATAAACTTCTTGTTTTCAGAAACTTTACGTAAATTCCCCGCGGTTCCTCTCCTTCCCCGCATGTGCACCAAAGCCTACACAATACCCGGAACTGACAGCGTAATTGAACCAGGGACTACGGTCACAATTCCCATATTGGGACTACAAATGGACCAGGACTATTTCCCCAATCCAGAAAAGTTTAATCCCGACAGGTTCAATGCTGAAAATAAGAGTAAAATTAAAGAGTTTACTTTTCTACCCTTTGGAGAAGGACCACGAATGTGCTTGGGTAAGTTTATTTCTTATTATTTGTAGATATAGATAAAAATAAATGTTAATAAAAGCAAACAGCCGGTCCTTGAAACCGGAACTGAGAGACAAAATAACTATCGTTTTTTGGTTGAATTCCTTGAATTGAAACGACATAAGTATAAATTATTCTTCTCTTTTCAGGCTTGCGATTTGGCATGATGCAGTCCAAAGCTGGCCTTGCAAGTTTAATAAACAAATACAACTTCACGCTCAACCCCAAGACTAAATACCCACCCCAGTATAGAAAACACATTGGTCTCACTAGTCACGCTGAAGGTGGCGTTTGGTTAAATGCGACTAAAGTTGATTGATATTTTACTAGTAATTATTATAAGTTATGTATATATAGCACCTCGAGAATCAGGTTCTACTCTACTGTGTTCTTATGCCATGTTTGGCTAATTTATTGCTATATTTTCTGCTGCAATTTTTTTTTATTGTGCATGGCTCTAAATAGATTTTGTTTGTATATTTACGTATATTTATTTTATATTATTTAACGACGTATAGTCATAAATAAAGAATTTTTGATAAATACATGTATTTATTTTAGTATACATTTATATACTGATATTACTGAAAATATTTTTTAATACTGACAGTAATAATGATCGTGTAGGGTACCCAGGTATTTTCCAAAAGTAGTAAACTAGTTTTTTTTTTGTTTTGCTGCCTAGAATAATAATGTTCTACGTCAATCCGTTGATAACTAATATTTTGCTTATTTTTATTTAGTTTGTGCTTTGATAGTGCTTCTTAAATTAGCCTAATAGGGTTGAAAACTAAATTAAATTTACCACTAATATTATTTACGTATTATGTAACGTCTGGGGGAGCAAGAAAGCGATTTATGTAGATAACTACAACTCGACTTTAGAAAAACTCATTTAGAGGATCTCCTCAAAAAAAATCGGTAAGTTACGGTAGTTATTGTATTGGCAAAAGAGCGAATAACAACTTGTTTTTTTTTTGACAAATGCTGTAATGAAATAATTTTGGTTATAATTTTAAAATACGGTGTAGTTGTGCTCAGTTAGTACCTATTTTTCGTTGTGATTTTTAACCTCTTTTTGAGCAGACAGTTTAAGCTACTACGAATAATCCTCATCTAAAGAAATATAGGTTGTCATAATTCGTTTTGTTGCTCATTCTGGTTAGGTACAATTTTAACCGATTTTACGAGTGGTCCATATTTTCCCATATTAAATATAAAAAATTCCTATTAAATTAAAATAGGTACCTCTACCTCTACATATTTTTGGTAAAATGCGTTTGTGGAATTAAAAATACTTTGGATTATTTAAATCTAATAAAAAAATTAAATGTCAAGATAATATTTAAGTTTGGCAATGTCAGGCTCTTTAGAAGATTCGAGAGAAAAAAATATTGGATATGTCTGTAGACTACCCCAGGAGTGATATATAGTATATATATGATATATATATGCAGTGAATTTCATAACACCCTGTATATAAAAGAAGAAACTGACTGATTGACTGACTGACTGACTGACAGATCAATGCAGAGCCCACACCGCTGGGTCTAGAAACTTGAAATTTTGCACAGAGGTTTCTTATATATAGTAGGCGTGCACTAAGGGAGGGTTTTTCAAAATTCAACCCCTAAGGGGGTGAAACAGGGTTTCAAACTTTGTATGGAGAAAAAATATTAGATAGTCCTATTAAGTGGAAACTTCAAAGAAATACTCTAAAAAATAAATGTTTAAACACATGTTTTGCAGTTTTTAATAAATCAACCCCTAAGGGGGTGAAATGGAGTCGCAAAATTTGTAATGGAGCAGTGGTATACCTTGAAACTACGTAAAAGTGCTCTAAAAAATAAACACATGTTTTATAACTTTTTAGACATCAAGCCCTAAGGGGATGAAATGAGTTTTCTAAGTTCAAAATCTAGAGACCGGATTCGGAAACTGCTGTAACGATGTGTCGATTTTTGCAGTTCGCGATCTTGGAAGGAAAGTACAAAAATCACATCTTGATTTCTGTATGTCTTTTCTGTGTCTGAAAGGGAAGGTCACTGTTTCTTTCTTTTTCATAGAAAATTAATAGCTAAACTATAACAAAATCTAAAAAACCATAATAGTAGGGATGTCAAGTGATGGCTCCTGTTAACTGATATATTTTTTTCTATTCACAATAATTACAGCAATTAATATGCACAAGCTAAACTCAGAACGGAAAATACGTATTACATGCCTTATACGCTGAAATATGTAACCGCTATTTATGTTAAGTAACTGTTTGAAAATATTTGCTTTTTAAAATGGTTCGCTCAAGTTTGTTGTAAAAAAACTACAGTAAAAATTCTGGAGAACCTTAGAAAAATAAGTCTAACTCTTATCAGCAAGGGGATTAATTTATAAATTTTAGTTTATTTCGCACATTCCGCGTGTGTAAGACAAAGAAAGAGAAAAAAGAGAACGCTAACAACCCGACGCGCTGTCGCTATGGTTTTCCGAGCAGTCGCTATTTAACCTAAATAAATTTGCAGAAAGATACTTTCGGATAAAAAGAGACCATAGGTTTAGCCTATAACGTATGGTTTTTCAAAGCTTATGGCTAAAATCCTCAAAAAAAAAATATAAAACAAAGACAATTTGAAAAATGAACCATTCGATTCATCAATGGCCCAGGAATACCACAAGTGATATATAGCTGACCATAATTGACTATTCATTTTCCAAAATAAGTAAACACTTAATCACTTATCACTTAAAAGCAGTCGGTTGTCGGTTGAAAAACATTAAATATTAATCTAACCACAAGATTTAATCGAAATAAATTTGCCAGTTTAATTGTCAAATAGATATTTTTATTAAGAAGCAAGTGTTCCAAAATATTGGCCTATTGTGCTCACCCCAGGTTCTTATTGCACCCATTAGGTTTTCCCAGTCCCTTGCACTAATTTGTGCAAATCAATTAGGAAGTGGATAAGAATTTTTTCTCCACAACCATTAAAGAATGTAGAAATTCCGAAATCGTTTTTAATAATAGAACATATACATTATACATTCTTACTCTTGAGTTAGAATATTTATTCCGTTTCTAGTTCTAGTTAGTTGTCCGAAAGTGTGTTGCATTTTCCAATCTATGCAATAGGAAGTTATATGCTATACGCCGCAAAGCCTACAGTTTACGTCTCCGTTATATTCTCTCATTTTATATAGGTGATTTTTGACAGTCATATGTCCCGTCAAAATACCTGTGCTAATCCTGAGCTGGTTTCTGTCCATCATAAGCAATTGTTGGTAAGTTTCGAGTCTAGAAGAACCCCTATGAAAGATTTGCTATGATTTATTCCCTGTCTGTTTCTCCATTAGCCTTATGGCATGACGTACTGCGCACCTTGGTACTTCTGTTGTTTTTACAAGTACACTGTAAGATGGCGTTGATTTCTGCTTAAAATACTGTTTGAGATTTTTCCAGAGAGAAAAAACATGTCAGTCTCCGGCATACCCCAGCTCCGGTAACTTCGTTGGTTTTTGAATTCGCTGAGTACCAAATTATTGCTCCAGGAGTAGTATCCCGTTTCTTCTTATTCCACAGTTACGCGTGACAAAACCTTAAAAAAATAGACAGGGCAAGAAACTTCTTTAATCTTCATGGCCCAAAGATAATATTTATATATAAAAGAAGAAACTGACTGACTGACATATCAACGCGCACCCCTCACTGCTGGGTCTAAAAACTTGAAATTTTGCACAGAGGTTCCTTACATAACGTAGGCATCCACTAAGGAAGGGTTTTTCAAAATTCAATCCCTAAGGGGGTGGAACAAGAGTTCAAACTTTGTATGGGGAAAATATTAGATGGTCCTATTAACTCGAAACTTCATAGAAGTACTCTAAAAAGTAAGGTTCAGATTCACTAAGAAAGTTTAAGATTTAGTACTGAGTTAAATTAAGATCTTCTAGTTAATCGGTTATGTTTAGGCAGCTTTTGTGCTGTCATTGTTAATCAGTCGTCACCAAAAACTTATGAATTATTCTGATATTTCAGCGATCTGCTTGGTTTTCAAATGATGTTCATCTTGGAACGGGTTGCTAGAATGAATTTAATTCTATTATTTTCGAAAGTATGTACTAAAATTACCCTTTTCTTTATAAATTCGCGAAAAAACTCACAAACAAATTTATAGCATGAAACTTAGTTGTTATTCTTACACTTGTCAGTTTAAAACTTTTAGTTGTCAAATTAGACCGGACTAGCGTTGGAATCTGGCCATAATTGCTTAAACGCGTGTTTTACATTTTTTAATAAATCAACCCCTAAGGGGGTGAAATGGGGGTTCAAAGTTTGTAATGGAGTAAAATTGTTATACCGCGGACCGAGCCGCGGACGAAGTCGCGGCCGAACGCTAGTCTCTGATGCTTTAAGGAAGGGATACACTTCAGTAATACATTTTAGTAATACCAACTTAATATTATTAGAAAGATATTTTATTTCTAACAAAAGTACCCCTCCCCAACCATACATTTTTTGCTTGTGTAGTAAAAATAGGAAAAAGTTTATGTCAATGTAATAAGCCCCGAATGCGCCGACGTTTTAAGCAAACACTTAGCTTTAGGCTAGGTAAAGCCTATGCATATTAAATTTTTACATTTTTTTGCTTTTCTGAAAAGCAAATAACTTAATATCTTTATTGCCTTGTCTTGTAAGCGGGCAGTAAGCAGCGATAAGCCGACAAATCATAGGGTATTTTACTTTTCTAACTGAGCCGCTTACTTATGTAGGGAGTTCAAATATGTAGCAAAAAGGTGTTCTTCGACACTGGTGATTTAACCTTAAGGAAATTGATGAGGTGATAATTGCCACGCGCCACTTTGAAGTGTTTTTATCCGTTTTGAGTTAGTAAAAAATGTAAAAAAAATTAAAATGCATAGACTTTACATACTTTACTTTAATCAACCCACCATCAATTATTTACTTTACCATGTTTTTTCAGTTCAAGTTCAAAGCCGGTACCGTACGTACCTGAACAGCAATACACGGAGACTGCCTTAAAAGGCAGCACTAACAACCGTTTTCTCGATTTCTTTGACTTCCATTTAATTAATTAAAATCCTGTTGAGAAGAATTCTTTGCTAGGTCTCCAGGTAAGATTGTGGTTGCAAAATTGCTGATGTTTTTTTGGCGAAAATGTCACATAACGAGCTAGTTGAATCTGATATCGTGTCAAGTTCAAGATCTTTGCACGCCAGCAATTTTATGAATATCAGGTTTCTTATAAATATTGTGTAAAATGAAGTCGAACATAATATTAAAATGTAAAACAAGGGGTACAGTTACACCCAAACGGTGTTGTGGTGTAGGTAAGTACACGACCCTGAAGCAAAGCTGTTAAGTCATCGATTACTGTAATCAATTACATTGATTGCAATTAGGACTCGGGGCTGATTACTTTTTGATAAGTAATTACTACTAACCAACAACTTTTGAATAAAAAGTATCCATGATTACTTTCACTAATCATGATTCCTTATTATAATCATAAATAGAGTAAACTTTTTCTGAGATCTCGCAATAAGGTGGCCAAGTCACTTGTCATTTATGACACCCTGTTGAAGTCTGGTCTATTTTACGTTTAGGGGTTGGCTAAAAGTCAGGACCGGACTTGTACTCACCGTTCAACTTAAATAATACTTAATAATATCAAGAAAATCTAGTCTCTGAAATCTATAAAGTAGAAAAGAGCAATGTTTAAAACACAAACACTATACAAAAAACACCCCCAGAAACACCAATATCACAAACACAAAACACCAAAATAAAATGACGCGACCTGTCGTATCAGCTTGTTATGACCTAAGATCTTTTCGAAGGAACCAATATCAGCTATTGATGTCATCTGACTGTCAAATGTCGAAACGCTGAGTTTTATTATAAATTGAACTCTACCTAAAGGAACTGAGAGTGTTGCAATTCCTTAAGTAATTAAGGATATAAAAATACTAGCATCATTTTCAATTTCTTAATAGAATGGATTTGTTCAGTCATTTTCCGTTCTCAAAAATATGTTAATATTACTGCACTCATCAGTCAATCGAAACACATACACACACAAAAAGTTACGACGGTTGGACGGATAATAACACAAATGTTAAGGTTTAAAATTCTACCAAATTCCAAAAATTCTGTTTCCCGTTTATGGGAAAGTAAGTAGGTAAACATATTTTATTTTGTTAACAATTATCTAATCAAACATTACCCCAAAATTAATTAATGGTATAGGAATTATCAGGCGCGGCTCGTCCATAAGGTCATTTGGTCAATGACCCACCTAAATTTATTATAATCCTTATAATTTATTTTTTAAAACCAAAAAATAAGTATATTTTCTTTCAAAAAAGTGCAAGTTCCATGCGGAAACTCCCCAAGAATGAATCAAACTATCAGAATTGTATCCACGCTGCCGCCAAGCTTTTGTTCATCGTTCATCATTATTAGTCGCCGGACTCGCCAGCATTTGTTAAGTTAAAAAAGTGTTTCGTCTTTCGACCTAATTTGTTGTGTTTTGTTTGGATATTATTTGATATTTGTGTTGTGTCCTTTATGTGGTAGTGTAGTACTAATACTTGAGTACTTATGTTAACAATAGCTCTAACAGTGCAAGAAATACTGCAGTGTAAAATAAGTAGTGCATTTTAAAAAACGTTTGAAAATTAAAGTAAAAGGACACCCCAAACCTCTTCTGGATCTAAAACAGACTACAAAAGACACTGGGAAAGACATCAACAGGTATTTTAAGCCAAGTATGTACAATATTTCTGACTGTATTTGCGGGTGCAACGTCAAAAATTCTTTTTTTTTTGTTTTCCGTGTGTTTTGTTTTGTACCGATGCTTTCTTATGGATTAAAACAGGCGTTACTGACATAAAACATGTAAATGATAATTATGAGATGATAAACGTTTCCAAGCTTAAATCAGAACGTAAGTTTTATTTAATCGAGAAGATTTTCATAATAGTCCGGGTGCTGTTGCCATTTTACAGCTCTTGTTAGAAATGAAACTCAATGAAACGTTTTCGGAAAGCGTAAAATTATTAGAGATTCTATGGTGACAGTGGAAAGTGAGAACTGATTTTCGACACTAAAAAGGACTAAGACTTTTTAAGAAATCCAATGGGGGAGTCAAGGTTAAGCGCTTTAGCTATGTTAAGCACTGAAAAACCTTTTATTAGAAGTATTTATAATTTTAATGAGCTAGTGATTGAACATTTCTCCCAAGGATCAATTTGATATACAAACACATGTAACTACATAAAAGGTGAGTAATTTATATAAAAAAAAATTATATTAAAAATGTTTGCACGTAATTTAAAAAGTCACAACCAAAATGAAATTTTAATATTTTATGTTTTTAGGTAAATAATTTCTTGGCAAAACTAGGCACATTATTAAAAAACCTTCATTAAAAGTGTATCTTGCTTGTTACGTTGATATCACTAGTTGCTCACAAAATTTGACCCACCTGTAAAAAACCTCACGGGCCGCGCCTGGGAATTATATGTTTAGCGGCGTAAATTATGAATCCAAACGAGTAGTTTAGTGGAGAAGCTTAAAGTTTTTAAAATTTTCTTTTTAAATCTCGACGAGTTGATTAGGGATGCTGGACATGAAGTGATACGTCTGCCTCCATATCACTGTCAGTTCAATTCCATTGAAATGGTATGGAGTCAGGCCAAACGCTTTTATAATGCCCACATCAACTCAATCAAGGACGTTATAGAGTGCTGGAGGATCGATTTAAATAATGTGGGGGGTGACCAATGGTCTAATTACGTGCAGAATACCGATAAGGTTATTAGGAAGGCTTGGGAATAGGAAAAAGATACACTGAAGAACCTGGCGAATCAAATTAAGAATACGGCAATGCCGCGAGGCGCCGTTTTAGTACGAACAGGGAATGTTTATATTTTACGTAACTTTTGTAGTTCGTATTTAATTTTTTCGCACTGCCTAAGTGTATTTAAATATAACGGTGATTTACCACAGAAATAATAAAAAAAATTCTACGAACGTTTGGAAACTTGTTCTCACTGCAAAGCATATCGATATCTTGACATGTCGATGTATTGACACGGTGCAGTCGATTACAAGAGTAATCGCAAATTGATTACAATAATTCTGACTTGTAATCAGCAATAATTGATTAATTTTTTAACCAAATTACTGTAATCGGAAGTCGATTCCTTTTTCGTTGTAATCGTTCCAGCTCTGCCCTGAAGGTAATTAGTGGCACATCGAAACCTTGTAATTTAACCAACCTGCATAATATTGTCACATATTAGAAATGTATGTGTTTATATTCAACAGGCATAACAGATAAAAGTACTTATTTTATGGAGATACATTTTCCGAGATTAGATGAAGCTTCAAAATATCTGATTGCAAATATTGACATTAGGCATCCTATTTGATAAAATAAAAAAAAACGTTATCTTTTATCACTGTTTTCCCGTGCCGGCCTTAACAAACATCCCCAACGAAGATAAGTGAATGGCGGTCGTCTATAAACGCAGTTATGTTGAGAAATTGTCTTTTTCAACCAATTACCACTTCCAGGACATATTTAGGAGGCGACAAAGGGGGCGAATGTCCCTTTCCCTAGCCGAACACCTAAATAAGAAATTAAAAAACAAATGCCGGAATTTTTGAAACTGTAGTTTAGTTTATTGAGTTCTGATAATTTAAATACACATATATTTCATAATTGGCAAACCTGGCAACTGGCGCATTTTAGGATAGCACGTCAAAAATTATTACTTCTGCGCTAATGTTTCATTGACCCTTAGAAACATCAGGAATGAACTTATCAGCTAGTCAAGAAAGTTTTAGCGGGGGTGTGTTACGATGCCAAATGATTACTGCAGCGCAGATTTATAAAAAATATGCTCTCTCTTTAGGGTTTAGTTTCCAGTTTTTGTCTCTAGTAGGTATATACCCTAATTTTTAGAGATTTTTTCGCTCTGCCAAAAATAGCCAAATATATCGGAATTGCTGCGATATAGACACAGATTTAAAAACAATACTAGCATTTTAATATACGTGTTAGGATAGGTTGGATTCATTTTTTTTGTGTAAGTACCTACAAAAAAGAGCATATTATGTACCCGCAAATAGCGGGTATATTGAAATTTGGATAAATACTCAAGGTATATACCCGATATATACCTGGTATACGTATACCCAATAACTGTATTTCTTGTAATTTTATTGTATTTTAACAATTATTGTAGTTCGGTTCGGTCGATTAAAAACTAAAAATAATGTACAAAGACTTGCCTCTAAATAAGCCATGAACAGAAAAAATATTTAATAAATAGAAATAAAAGTGACAAATTAACAAAAATATAAATTGTAATTCTAAAAAATTCGTAAGCATAAGGCATAAATATATAATTTTTAACAAAATTTACATTTTTATCAAAATGTTTGCCGCCTTGTCGCTGTAATAGCGGCGCTGTGTCGTAAAGAAATAGTGATAATAAATAATAATAATAATAATAATACTAAATATCGAGAATAAACCAGGTATGTATTGGGTACAAAGCAGGTATATATCCAATATTCGAATATTCCTCAATGGGTCTCTATACTTAGTAACTCACTTGGATATTCATACACAGAGTAAAGAAAAATAAAAAAATAGCTTAAATTATAATTATTTAAACTTATAAGTAAATTTTATTACCCATAACTTGTATGCACATTATAACAAAAACAAAATAAAGCAAAATATTTTTAATAACACAAATAAATGTCACTTAGTTATTCGTACAGACAAACGCGGTCTAATAGTTAATAAGAAGTACAATAATTTTTTAAAATAAAATTAGTACATTGTTTGAAAGCCCTTACGATTAATAATGTCTCTTAGGCTCTTGGGCATTGATTCAACTAATTTTTTTGTGAATTTATGTGTATTAGCCCACTCCTCCTGAAACTTGTTTATTAACATCCGCTTGTTACTACTATTGTGTCTACGAAGTCGCACAGTCTGTTCATGCCAGAAATTTTCTATTGGGTTACAGTCTGGTGATTGTGCAGGTGTTTCAAGGACTTTTGGACAATTATATAGAAGCCACCCTTGAACAAGGTAGGAGTTATGTTTTGGATCATTGCATTGTCCGGTTAGCACTTGAATCGATCCAATAGTCCCATTTTTTCAGCGCTAGCTTTTAGATTTTCCTTTGAAATGTCCAAATACGCTATTTTGTCCATTATTCATTCAATTACCTACAAATTTCCGATTCCATGTGCAGACGTACAATCCCAAACCAATGCCGATCCACCACCGTGTTTTACTGTTGAGAGAAAGTTTTATTTGTCCAACTCGGTATTTGGTTTGCTTAGGTAAACATTGAATTTCGATTCATCTGCAAATGTTATATTTGCAGATGAATCGAAATTTAAAGATTTTGAATCGGATGGTATGGCGGACATCAAATACCGAGTTGGACAAAGAAAACATACTACTGAAAACACTAAAACACTGTGGTGGATCGGCATTGGTTGCCATATGCAGGTAATTGAAAGAATGGACAAAACAGTGTATTTGGACATTTTAAAGTAGAATTTAAAAGCTAGCTCTGAAAAAAGGAGACTATTGAATCGATTTAGGTTCTACCAGGACAATGATCCAATAAAACATAAATCCTACCTTGTTCAAGAGTAGCTGCTATATAATTGTCCAAAAGTCCGTGAAACACCTGCACAATCACCAAACTGTAACCTAATAGAAAATTTCTGCTCTGCGACTCGTAGACACAATAGTAGTAACAAGTAGATGCTAATAAACAAGTTGCAGGAGGAGTGGGCTAATATTCCACCGAATTACACCAAAAAATTAGTTGAATCATTGCCCAAGAGACTAAGTGACACTATTAATCGTAAGGGCTTTCATACAAAGTACTAATTTTATTTTAAAAAATTATTGTATTTCGTGTGTTAACTGTTAGACCGCATTTGTGTATAAAAATAACTAAGTGACATTATATTTAGATCCATAGGATATTTTAATTTTATTTTAACGAACTGTGGGCGTTTTTAAAAAGGATTTGCTTTATTTTGTTTTTGTTTTAATGCGCATACTTACAAGTTATGGGTAATAAAATTTACGCATAAGTTTAAATTATTGTTTAAGCTATTTTTTATTTTTGTTTACTCTCTGTACGAATATTCAAGTGAGTCACTGTACCTTCCGTCGATATATGCCCGACCCTATGGGTATATACCTACCCGGTATATGCCCAAATTTTATTTACCTACCCGTTGGGTATTTACCCACCGCCTATCACTGAGTATGGATCATTAATCAAAAAATAAGTTGGATGAAAAGAGACGAGATTTTTGTCATTTAATATGTCAGTGCAGCCAGTGCTGCCTGTGTTATAGACACTTTTGGTATTGACAAATGTTTTATCCCGTCCAAGGGTGATGACTGTTTTTCATACACTCTGTATAAAGAAAGTCCCGAGGAAAGTCCCGGACCGGCTGACTATTTTAAAAACTAGGCAAGTTAGCAAAAAATTTAAAAAGACTTAAAAATTAGTTTGAGTATGCAGGGTTGCTCAAAAATTTGGGACGGATAAAAGTTGTTTTTTAAATCAAACCCAAGCTTTTGCTTTATTTTTCATTTATGATTCTGCTTAAAACTGTAGGTTATGTTTATGTTTCATACCCAAACCGAATAGTTCCAGCGATATTGCGATGTTAGTTTGTACAAAATTAAATAAGCGTATTTTTTCACAGAAAGCTGCTGCAAAAAAAGTGTCGGGAAAAATTAAGAGGGAATTTAAAATCCCTTATCCTGAAGTACATTTCGAATATACAGGGTCGACCAAAAAAGCTATGGCTGACCAATGTATGATTCTTTTATAAAGAACTCACATTCTTGTAGCATTTAGTTTATTAACGTTTGTTAAAATTTAAACAATTTTTAACTAACTAACCTAATCCTATAAGCAACAGGGAAATTAAAAACATTGGCAGTAATTCCACTGGGTATAAGCTACAAATTAGAAATAGCAACAGAACTATGTATACATATCAAACCAAAACAATAATGTCTAATAACAAAAATACTGTGCTCTTAAAAAGTAAACTAAAAGTACTTGGCACCATCACTAAGGAACAGACCAGAGCATTACAATACACAATAATATTGTACTAATTAAAGAGTGGCACACCGTTATGTAGGCGGAGAAACCAGGCCTCTCTAAATACTAAACGGTACCGTCACGACATAAGGTAATACCAAAGTACGATAAAGTAATAAATAAGTCATAATAAAAATAAAGAATTTGTTTATAATCGGCATTATTGCATGGTGACTCTTTTCTACCTGAAAATGACATTATGCACTTTAAAGTGCCAGTAGGTACTACTATATATAATTCTTAATGGTGGTGGTACTTACGCCTTCGTTCTGAGAAGACTTTTTTTGTCGAGGCACACAGAACAAAGTCACTTTTAGGCCTTATATATCCTTTTCCTTAGGAACACGTTCGAAAAGTAAAACACTAGTGAAACACCAAAACTTAAAGAAAAAGTTCTTTAAACAGAATGCAATTTATTAACACTAAAGTACTAAACACATCGGAAAGTATCCAAAGTGCACACAAAACTAGGCGAAAAAGCGGAAAATCCTCGGAAAATCGCACACTATGCGTCCAAATAAAAAATAAATAGAAAAAGATAAACACTGCGTCTACGTCACATTTTAGAATGAGTCAAAATTCTAAAAATTAAAATTCTAAAATAAACGGAAACAAAAAATAAGCGCGACGTGGTCGGAACCAGTGTACAGCAGTCGGAACACATCGGTTGTCGTACAACAGAAGGAAAGCGTTACAACAGGGGCGTCAGAATTTGTACAAAATGATTGGTGAAATTGTACAGTTCACCAAGCTATCGCATAACGGAGACCTGCTTAGAATAAGGGGGGGGGGGCAGGCCCGTAGCTAGGAGGGGAGCAGAGTGGGCAATGCCCACTCTGAAAGAGAAAGTTGTCCACTCTAGAAAATTACTGAAATCATTATCTACTACAAGAAAAATATTACATCATAAGTTTGCCCGCCGTAAAACTTTAGTAGCCACAGGCCCGTCAAGAGGGGGGGGGGGGAGCAGGGGTACACATTCCCCGGGCCCGCACTGCTTTGAGGGGCCCGCAACTTAAAATTTATTTATCCGCCAGGAGGCCTGGGCTAGAAAAACTTTACTGCCCCGGGGCCCGTATCGGCTCTCGACGGCCCTGAGCTGCCCACTCCGAAATCAAAACCTGGCTACAGGTCTGAAGGTGGAATCCAGATTCCAGATGGTCATCTACTGTTGCAATTTCTAAGCCCTTACCCTTTATCAGACAGGTTTACACCCAGGGTGTTTGAAAATCACACCACGGTATAAAAATAATGTCTGAAAATCAGACCCCCCATAAGGATAAAGATCTCGATAGCAGGAGGGCACCTGGACCAGAATCAAAAATAGTCGCCCTCTCTTGAGCTTGTTGATGGTTTTGTTACTGCACCAGCAACGAGTTATTTATTTCTTTGCATTTTTAATATAATGCAATGGTCTGTTTTTAAAGGAGATCTATCCAAAAATAATCTATATTCTCTCCAAAAAGAACTACCGCACCAAAGCAGTTCCATATCGTTTCATGGGTAACAATTAGCTCCAAGGAACCGCATTTTTCGCTAGAACAGTTTAGAAAACTTTTAAAAAATGTCAGATACAGGCCACAGTATTGAAATGCACAACATTTTAAAATGAAGCAGACAAAAAATATAAACTTATACGTAGGTTAGCATTTACAACTTACAACTCAATCACGTCTTAAAATTTTATCTTTCTAAAGCTACAGGGTATCTTACCATCTCGAATTGTACACTATTCGGTACAAATATACAGCCTGTTTCAACCCTAAGCTGAAGTTAATCCCTCCCATTGAGTAAACAGTTTTTAACAGAATACTTTAGGACATGTTGCAAGCTGCAAGCTATTCTATACATTAAACATGTCATCCATAAAGGTTAAACTCGTGAACCACGATTTGAATGCATGAATTTAAAAGCCAACGAGTCTTTGTCACTCTTTGTTACCTGCAGAGTGCATTGTCCCTGTTTTTAAAAGGGGCTTTAGTAGTACAACAGTCATAAATTGTACATTCGGTCAATCCGGTCAGGCTTCAAGCTTTTTATGGCTTTAGTTTTTTCGTCACGATATTTACAGATATGTATCTATTTTCTTTCTTAGAGTTTGGGAAAGACAAGTGACTTTTGTAAAGAAACTAAGCAATTCCGATAGAACTTTGGTAGTCAAGAAATCTGTAATTCGTCCTCGGACTAAAGAATTCTATATAATGTGGTGAAACTAAAGTTCGATGGTATGGGCTCCTTTCATTATGGCACCGTTAGATGGCGAAAGCAGCAAAAATTTTTGCTTTCTCTGATAATAATTTACTTTATAAGTTTTATTATCTGTGAGTTTTTGTAATAATTATATTTCGAATCTTAAACTTTCCTAACGCAAGTTTTTAAATCCAATCCTTAAAGATTCCGTTTTAAGTACTACAAACACTTTGACCAATATTGACAAAGCCAGAGTACCTAGTAGTAGAAAAAGAAAGATATCCTGCAACAAATGTCAGTTTTATGTTGTAGTATGTCAAATTGTGACAAATGACACTTTTGTGTAACTGTCATAATTAATATCTAACGATTAAATTCACTATTGCTTATTAGGGTTACCAAGCGTCCCGCTTTGGCGGGATTGCCCGCTGTTAGTATCCAATTTCCCGAGGCCCGCGACTACAACCTGCGAGACGCTTTTTGTCCCGCTTTTTCAGAATAGGAGATAATTATTTATAAATATACGACTTTTGGTCTACGTTAGGACGCACTGTCACAATAACCTCTTACGACTTTTGGTCATAACAAAAAAAAATAGAAACAAAAAATTAATTTTTTGTTTTTAATTTTTAATATTTTATTTTATGCTTTTAGTTTAAACATTTTTTAAACTGTAGGCACTATTTATATAAAAATACAATTTATTATCTCTATCCCTATATGTAAAAGAACAACCGGACTGACTGACTGACCGACTGACTGACTGACTCACTGATTGACTGATTGGCAGACTGACTGACTGACTAACTGACTGATTGAGTGACATATCAACGCACAGCCCACGCCGCTGGGTCTAAAAACTTAAAATTTTGCACAGAGATGTCTTATATAATGTAGGCATCCACTAAGGTATGGTTTTCCAAAATTCAATCCCTAAGGGGGTGAAACAGGAGTTCAAACTATGTATGGAGAGAAAATATTAGGTGGTCCTATTAACTCTAAACGTCATAGAAGTACTCTAAAAAATAAATGTTTAAACACGTGTTTTGCAGTTTTTAACCCCTAAGGGGCTGAAATGGGGTTCAAAGTTTGTAATGGAGTATAAATTGTTATACCGCGGTCGATGTCGCTGGCGAAAGCTAATATAATATGTGTCCAGCATTTTTATTCAATGTCCCGCTTTTTTACTAGCAAATCCCGCTGAACGCAAATGAGGGCTTGACAACCCTATTGCTTAGAAGATCGGTTCAATCTTGTCCATCTGCTTTAGCAGGTGGTAGAGGAATTCTTCCTCGACTGAGGAGGTATCACCCCACACACCTTTTTAAAGGGCTGGTGAAATCCTTAAGGATAGAGCACTGGGTGTGTCAGTCTGTTGTGGGATATACAACCCACGGTACGTTAATACTTAGGCTTGCTGCCTTCGTGGGTTGTAAGAAGATAAAAAAATCTGACATATCGAGGATTTAAACGGACAAGTAAGAATAAGACAACTAAATTTTTCACCTGGAATTTATTTCTGAGCCTTTTCGCAAATTTGTGATGAGAAGGGCAATATAAGTATTTTCCACAATAATAAAAACAAACCGATTTTACTAACCTGTTCCAAGTTAGAAATTATTTGATTTAATGCCGACTTATTAACAATGACATGGCAAACACTTGTCTAAACCTAACTGATCAACTAGAACAGCGTTTCACAAACTGTGTTCCGCGGAACCCTGGGGTTAAGAAACCTCCCTTTTATCGTTCATTGCCTTACTGTTGGGGATTTAACTAGCCGCTATTATTCCCCCCTTGACTTTTTTTAATAGACAAACGAGAAGGGCGTCACATATAGGTACATCCCTTTACTGTCCAACTACGAAAACCCAGAACATCCCACTTCTCTCGCTCATTCATTCTTAGGTCTTCAGATTATGGGACAAATTGCCCGCAGATGTTTTCCCTTCCCCTCGCAACCTCCAGTCCTTTATATTTCACATCAATAGATTATATTTCCCTTTCCTTCAGGCGCCCACGGTACGTTAATCTTTAAGTCTACATGGGCTGTCCAAGATAAAAAAAAACTTTAGTCCATCTCCTGCAGAATCAGTACCACATACCATATTACCTAGGCGCCATATTTGGCCCTAGGTCGTTTCAATATCAGATGAAGGGCAACTCGCAGATAATCTAACAACACCGATACTGCAGGAAACAAGGTTACGGAAATCATGAACTTTTGTCTCCCTCAAGGCGTCTCTGCCCCCAAGAAAGCCAATTACATGAACACGGTGAACACCATCTCCATGACGTAAGCGGTTCTCACCTATTCACCCATCTCTAGCTGCCCCAGCAGTTAAGAAATTTAGGTGGCTTCAGAGACTAACCACAGTGAATGCCTCTGCGGACATTGTCCATCGCTATGGATTATCTTCATATCGCTGCTACAGAAGCAGAATCCTAGACCGTTGAACGTTGAACAGTTATTGCAACACACACCAAGAAATCATAGAAATTGAGAGTACTCACGAATCAATGATGATGGCCTAACTCTGTTCTTCAGAGAAACCCACATCGTTAAACTAGTAATAGATATTCTTCTTCCTCCTTGACTTTGTCTTTGCAATCTCTATGTGGATTTCCACGTCTCTGGTTAATCCTCAGCTCTAATATTCTTATCCTGTTAAACCATTTCCTCTTAGATCATTCTTATCCTGGCTCCATGCACTCATCTCTGCTTTGGCGTTCCTCTACTTCTCCTACCATACAATTGCAATTTCCTTCTGCTCATATAATCCCTATCTCTTCCCATTATATGGGTCAAATTTCCAAACCTACATGAAACCCTAGATCTTAACCAAGAGCAAAAGCTCCATGCATATGCATTAGGATAATAATACAAAACAAAAATAAATAAAACACCGGAAATAAACCAAACCCAACACGAAATATTCATTAAAACAATGAAAAAAATGCCACCTTGCGGGCGTAATGGCATAGCCCATAAATAAACAAAAAAGGTTTAATATTTAACATATATTTAATATATGCAAACAAACATTGCGGGCGTAAGCACAAGAATTTGTTGTAATCGCATAGTCCACAGACAAACAAATCTTAACTGAGAAATAATTTAATATTAAACACAAATTGAATACAGGGCGGCCAGCCGAAAACATAACATTGGTTTTTAGGAACCGGGTTCGTTTTTTTTTCTGTAAAACCCCAGTATGGCATGGCATGCCGCACTCCCCAACAAACTAACTTGTTATGGTCTTCCTACCAGACTATGTACCTGGTATCGGTAGCTTTCTCTCTAATCGGCGCATATCTGTCGTGGTTGACGGTCACTCATCTAACTTCCGTCCTATCAATGCTGGCCTACCCCAAGGTTCAGTTCTAACACCAACCATATTTCTTCTACACATTAATGACCTGCTCTCATCAACTACCAATACCATCCACAGTTACGCTGACGATAGTACTCTTCACTACAACATTAATGTTTCCAGACAAGTCTCAAATCAAGATCTGGATAATAGAAGCAGAACTATGCACCTATCCCTTTGCCAACATCTTCAATTATTCTCAGACTGGGGTGCCAAAAACCTTGTTCGGTTCAACGCCTCTAAAACCCAGTCTTACTCCCTGTGTAGCCACATCAGCAGCTCAATAGCTTCGTTTTCTCGTTCAAGCCAGAAAATACTTCTCCCCTTCCAACTTACATACAACTTTTTTATCTACGACGTCCCACGTAGACTTCAAGTCTAAGTACTAACGTACCATAGGCATCTGAAGAGAAGGGAAATGTAGTCTATTGACACGGGATTTAAAAGATTGGAGAATGGGAATAGGACGGGACGGAAAATCATCAGCAGGCAATTTGTTGCGTTATCTGGGGACCCTAGGTGTGAATGAGCGCGAGAATTGGTCTGGTCTGGGCTTCTATACCTGGACAGTAATAGGATGCATACGTAACGAGCCTCTTGTTGTTATGTTAGGAACAGTCAAGGGAGGAATAATACCGGCTAATTCTTCAGACCAAAATCCGTGGATGTACCGGTAGAAACGGGATAAATTCCCGACAGCGCCGCGACGAGCGAGAGAAGGAAGTTTTCTTGTAAGGACTGGGTCATTGATGAGTCGAATGTCGAGTGGCTCTCCTTTGGATAGAATCAAGGATGTTAAGTGTCGAAGGTGATGCCGCTCTCCAGATGTGAGAGCAGTGGAGCAGTACTCTAGGTGAGGTCTTCTTTAGGAAACATAGAGCGTGTATAAGTTGGAAGGGGAGAAGAATTTTCACGCTCGAGAGAGAAAACCAAACTTTTTAGCTGCCGATATGATTACTGGAGTAATGTGTTTGTGTCAGCTGAGATAATGTTCTAAAGCAATAGCAACAAGATCGAACGTTTAATTGTTTGCAGGGCTTGGCCACTCATGTGGATGGGGTAAGCGATGCCAGATTTTTTGCGTGACAGGGAGCAAGACTAGGTTTTGGAGGCGTTAAACTGAATAAGGTTCTTGCCGCCCCAGTCTAAGATTAATTGAAGATGTTGGGAAAGAGATAGGTGAATAGATCTGAGTCTATTATCCCGCTCTTGATTAGAGATTTGTCTGGAAAATGAACATTGGAGTGAAGAGTACTCTCGTCAGCATAACTGTGAATGGGATTGGTAGTTGATGAGAGCAGGTCATTAATTTGAAGAAGAAATAGTGTTGGTGCCAAGACTGAACCTTGGGGACGCCAGCATTGATTGAATGGAAATTAGATGAGTGATCCAGGTACATAGTTTGGTAGGTAGACCGTAAGAAGGTAGTTTGTTGAGGAGTGCGGCATGCCATACTTGGTCAAAAGCCTTGGAAATATCAAGAGCAACAATCTGAGATTCGCCATGCAATTCGAGAGACTTGTTCCAGCAATGTGTGACAAAGCTAAGGAAATCAGCTCTGGATTTTTGATGACGAAATCCGTACTGTCTGTCATGGATGATTTTGTGTTTTTCTAGATATTTTAGAATTTGCAAGTTGGTCGCTTTCTCCGTAACTTTGCTGACAACAGAGAGAAGAGAGATAATTGGATGGAAGGGACTTGGAACCTTTCTTCGGGACAGGCTGCACACGAGCAGTCTTCCAGCTATCTGGGAAGATACCCTTGTCATAAGGGATCTGCCAAAGACGAGTTAAGATGGATGCAAGTTTTAAAGCGCATTTTTTAGAACAATTGCTGGTATGCCATGTAGACCTGAGGAGTTTTTTGTGTCAAGGAATAGACGAATTTAAGCTTAAGTATTATGTCGGGCATTTTGTGGGGTAGAGATGGAGCGGTTAGAAGAGCGAAATTGGTGGGAGGGATTAGGGTGGAATTGGCAGCGAACTGTTTGGCAGATAGTTCAGCTTTCCCTTTAGAGCTGTAGATAATTTCATTGTCATAGGTCAATCAGGGGTGGAAAAGTGCTTCTACAGAAGGTTTGACTAATGTTTTTGGCAAGTGACCAGAAAGATTTGCTGCCGTTGGGACAGGAAAGCACTTTCTCTTTTACGCGGTTGTTAAAATCATTTAAGATATTTTGGTTGTATTGCCTCGATGAAAATTTGGCGATTTTCGGGTGTAGGATTTTGTAGATATCTTTTGTAAGCTTGGACTTTTTTGAGCCTGGCTTTATCACAGGCCTTGGAGAACCATGGCTTTTGATGGTGGAGTTTAGATTTCTTGCCGTATGTGGAATGAAACTTTAAATACCTGCTTAAATGATATCTGTGATATGGGAGCAAATTTCGGAGGGATCGGGAGTGGAAAAACAGATAAGGTGCCAAGGGAAAGCAGAGAAGAAGTTTCGAAGTCCCATTGTAGTGCCAGATTGTGCATTCTGGCATAATTTCAATGAATTTTACACACTCTCTACTATGTTTCCCAAATAAGAGCTAACTAAACCACTGTTGAATGGGGAGCGGCATCATCTTGGACTCTTAACATCCTTGATTATATCCAACCGAAACAGAGCCAATTGACTTATCAATGACCCAGTCTTAAAAAAAAACTCCCTTCTCTCGCTCATCGTCGCGCTGTTGGGGATTTATCCCTGTTCTATCGTTACTTCCACGGATTTTGCCAGGCTCAAAAAAGTCCAAGCTTACAAAAGATATCTTCAAAATCCTACACCCGAAAATCGCCAAATTTTCATCGAGGCAATACAACCAAAATATCTTAGGGCCCATAAATGATTTTGACAACCGATAAAGTGCTTTCCTGTCCCAACGGCAGCAAATCTTTCTGGTCACTTGCCAAAAACATTAGTCAAACCTTTTGTAGAAGCACTTTTCCACCCCTGACTGACCTATGACAATGAAATTATCTACAGCTCTAAAGGGAAAGCTGAACTATTTGCCAAACAGTTCGCTGCCAATTCCACCCTAATCCCTCCCACCAATTTTGCTCCGAAGAATTAGCCGCCATAATGTCTTCCTTGACTGTTCCTTGCAGAACAACAAGAGGCGCGTTTTATATGCATCCCTGTACTGTCCAGCTACAAAAGCATAGAACATCCCACTTCTCTCGCTCATTCATTCCTAGGGTCTCCAGATTGTGGAACCAGTTGCCTGCAGATGTTTTGCCTTCTTCTCCCAACCTTCAATCCTTTAAATCTCGTGGCATGTGTTAGGAGAAACACCCGAACCTCTTGAGAAAGAAAAAAAGTCGAGAATTAGGAAGTTTCCTATTTCAGAAATATCGAGTAACTTCAACATCATTTAATAGTCTTTCACTTAACTTGTCAAACAAAAAAAAATTATCTCGATATCTTCAAAATTGACGAACTTATTCAATTTCTTATTTAATAACTTCGCGCGCGGCTTTTATCGGCCGTGACGTCAAAACACACAACTCTGTCGCCCCATTGTCGCCGGGCTAGCTGCCCGCTGCTGTTTTCGCTATTATTTTGCTCAGGTATATTGTATGCATTGTATCCTGTCCGGTAAGCATAACACTAAAGACTAAACAGGCGCCTATTCCGCTGTTGACGGAGTTGTGTGTTTTGACGTCATCGAGCCTCAGCCAACGTGAGCGTAGCATCTCAGACTTTGAAGGACGATAACTTTTTTATTTCTACAGATAATTAAATACATACAACAAATACATATGTTTTTTACATTTTTAGGACTATTTATTAAGAGAAAATGAAAAAAATGGAAACTTCCTAATTGTTGACCAGTGTGTCAACCAAGGGAGAATGAGCCTCATAGCCTCATTAGGCTCATAAATTATAGGTAAAAATAAGATACAGAAATGAATAGTAAGTGGAAGTACAGTCAAGGGTTGCGGCCCGTGGCTATGATTGGGAAAGCCCTGCATGGGGCAAACCATTATAAATCTTTGAATACAGCAATAAAAATAAAACATAACAAATTAAAGATTAGCAAGCACACTGTCACAGACCATGTAATAGGTACTGAATATTCTTGCTTTAGTTAACTCAGGTTCCTTTTTTTAGGGGTGGCTTGGGTTTGCTTGGGTAGAGAGAGAGAGAGAGAGAGAGAGAGACCTACACCGACAAATTAAAGAAAGCCTCAATTTAGCGCTCGAATGCTCGATTGTAGTCGACACGAATCACAACTTACCGATAGAACCGGTAGGCAACGCGCGAAGCCGCGAAAGCACTCATTGCTTTGTATTTGTAAACGGCAGACGGCAAGGAATCCCTGATTTTTTATATTCTGGATACCTATGTTTAGTTGTACTGGATGTATATTAAAAGCTTTAAAACAAAAATACATATATTTTTATTCATTTAACCAGATTTTAAAAATCATTTTTGCATGTACATCCTTCACAAAGTTACAGTTTTTCAAAATCGGGCCGGGCCGGTGCTTATGGTTTTCTGGGCCGGTTTACCCTTCCCCATCCGCCTCTGAGTGAATTCAAATACCGATGTTTAGTTTTCGGCTGGTCACCCTGTATACATTGCGGGCGTAAGCACAAGAGTTTGTTGTAATGGCATAATCTGTAACCAAACAGATCATGACAAAAATAATTTTATTATAAACACCGATTGAACATATGTAAACATGAATTAGCTATTTTTGAATAGAATAAGTAATATTTCATTATTAACAAGAAAAATGGTTAAATCCCCAAATATACCTTTGGATAAAATATACTTATTGTGGATTCAAGACGATAGAACAGAACCAAATGAATTTTATCAAGGTATATAAAACAAACTGCGATTTGGCAGACTATTAGTGCCAATTTCTTAGTCAAGTTCAGCAGTTAAACTAATAATGGGCAAAGTTGTAGAAGATCCTGGTAAAGAGTGGCCTCAGGTTTTGGCCATATTAGTAGGTGAGTTCATCTATTTCAATACTTCTGCTAAAAATCGTCATACTTCAGATATTTCGGTATTCCCAAAGGGATGGGTTTTTAATTAATTTTTTTAAGCATTTTTAAGGTCAGATTTCTAATTTCGCGATTAAGTTTTTAAGCTGGCAAGGCAACTAAGTGAGGCAACTAAGTTTTGTATACTATTCATGTATTTCTGCGTTTTTTTTTCCATAAATTTATAAAGAAATTGTAATTCAACTATGTATTTTCCACAATAATAGTACTAAATTCATTTTAGTAGCACGCCAACAAGTTTTAAAATAAAACTCATTTGGAAACCAATTAAATGCCAGAAATATTAGAATCAGTTTTTAGTGGCAAATTAACTTATTAACGTTGGCAGGAAAACAATTTCAAAACCTAACTGATCAGCTAAAAGATTAAAATTTAAACCTCTTTAGTGAATTCCGAAGTTACTGTTTTTTTACTCAAGAGGCATGTGGCTATCTTTCTTTATTTCAACGACTAAAAAAGACGAGGTTGTGAATTTGTATTTTTTTATTGTTTCCGCAGCATTTTTAATAGGGAATATACATAGGTGTAACCCCAATAAATCTGAAATATTTTTTTCATATAATTCTCTACCTAAATTAAATGTTTATGGCGGTTGCTGTTATCCATTAATGTTGGCCTTTATTAACAAAAAAAAAGGATTATCAGCACATGGCGAATTCCAGTGTTGTTGGGTCATCAAAATTCAATAAAAATGACATTTAATGCGTAACTCATCCAATGAAATATCCCTGCAGTTAAAGTAGAAGGTTCCTAAAATCTTATTCATGTATATTTCAAGCCGAAATCGGTCCAGGAACCTTTCAATTTTGCAACAAAAACTGGCATTTTTGCGAAATTTTGACACATCAATCTTAACAATTTCGAGTAAATAAACTGCAATTTTTTGTTTTCATGGCAAATCGTCAAAAACTCGGAAATTCAAAAATGTTCACATTTTGCATGTCCCCGATGCACATAAACCTATTTATTTATAAGTTTAACGAAAAAACAGGAAATTTAAATTAGTGGGAAGTATTCTTAGATAATTAAAGGATAAAATGAACTCAAAAAGACTCACTAAATCAGGAAAATAGTGTGGAATAATGTCGGTTAAAAATAGGATTTTTCGGAAAAAATCATGAAAACTCGGTGTTTACCCCTTAAATACGTTCCTGGATGACCCATTCGGCATTCATTTTAAAGTGTGATTATCCCTTTATAAGACGGGTGTTGAAAAATTGAGAAAAAATTAGATAGGAAAAAATACAGAGTGTATCAAATGTACCGATGTCGAGGACAAAAGTAGTAAAAAAATTGAAATTTAATCGGCGATTACTCCCTTCCTATAAAGAATGAAGAAACTAAAAGATATGGGTATCATGTATTTCGACGAGCTCTTTCAGATTTTATATATGGGATTTTAGTTTGAACCATTTTGACCCCACACAAATTTGAAAACCGTGAAATATTTGGGTCAAAAATCGAAATTTCCAGTTTTTCCCAAATATATCCATTTTCCAGTGATTTTAGGTTTAGGTAAATGTATTAAGGAAAGTATTTGAGATTTTAAAGTTTCACTTATGATTCCGTTTTTTGATTCGACGTTTTGTTATCGAGTTATTAGGTACCCAAGAGGGGTCTGCAAATGGCATTTTTCGACCTAAAAAAATTCAAAAGAATTACTGGCCATTTTCCGATCCTCACCAGTTTCAATAAAGTTCTAAAGCTCCGGGTCCTCTACAACCTCCGAAAATTTACATCGATTTAATTCACTTTTGCGACCTGTACCCGATTTCAACGGAAATCGCAGAAATTTCGACTTTGACGTTTAATAGCTCCGAAACGAAACATCCTGTATAACTAAATTTTTTACCGAAGCTAGTTGCACTATTCCTCTATCAACCCAAAAAATTCGGTTGTTCCCCCTCTGACTGTTTCCTAGAAAAACAAACCTGTTCGACTTTATGTTAAGCTTTACGTTAACATGTAGATTGACACTGATTGATCTCCTGACGTCATTATCCACTAAAGACAAATGGCTGCTTGGGTTGAAATAAATTATACCGAAAAGTAGACATTTTTTGTAGCTAAATTATCCTAGTAATTTTCTCCAAAATAATTTATTGGGATTTGTAATGACTTCCTCAAATGAATTGTGCAATAAAAAAATATGTGCATATTCCTTATTGTCTGCTCCGGTTTTGATGATTCGTTTTTGTTGGATGAATGATGAACATACCATTATAATTGCATTGAAAGAAAATGTGTGACCTGCTAGACCTAACAAAATAAAAAGAAATTCCCTAAATAAATGCAAACAGTCAACAGTAGTTTGCTTTAAAATACTTGAAAAAAACAATTCACATTAGATCTGCTGTATCAAAATTAACTGTGGCTGATACGAAAATCTTGATTGGCAACTTCCTAAGTATAACTCCATCAAACGCGTAAAATAATGTATTTATTTCTTTCCATATCATAAAGTGATCCATGTATTTGTTGGTTTTTAGCATACATGCTTTAAAATTTATTATACATTGTATATTTCAAAGCTAATGACAGAGATGAAAATAAACTTTAAAAAAAAATTATATTATATTAGTACAATTTTAAAAATTATGTTGGCCCCGTGTGTCCGTGAATATGGCGACGTTTTTTACTACCAATGACGCAAACCAGTCGAAATTGTTTGTGAAAATTTGAATAAGTAGCATATTTCTGTCTTAAATATTTCAGAAACTACTTTGTTTGAAAGTCAAATTTTTTAAAATATGTAAATACAGTGAGAATGTAAAGGCTGGAACAAATTCATTTAAAATCAGGTGTTTTTTTTTCGGAAAAATGCTGGTACCAGTCAATTCTTTTATTTTTGTTGCAGTATTTCTGATGATAATGTCATGTGACCCAAAAATAAATTATGACAACTCACTTTATTTTTTTAAATGGATTACCCTATTTTTTATTTCATTTTTGAATTCTGCATAAAAGTCTAAACATATTTCATGTCTTGTATCATGTCCAACACCTAAATTCAACTGTTTGCCAGAAAATTGCATTTTAACTTAAAACATCAAAACATATTATTTATAATATATTAATGCAAAAATAAATAAGTTATTTTAGCAAATGCTGGAAATGACCCCCACCTGCTCCCGGGCAGTACCCGAGACGATCTTCAAATTCCCGCTGAACGTTATTTACTACGTAAGGTTGTATCAATCTCATTTCGTCTCCTATCCTGTTCTTTAAGTCATAAATATTATTTGGTCGGTTAATATATACCTTAGACTTGAGATAACTCCACAAAAAATAATCTAGAGGGGTCAAATCCGGAGATCTGGCCGGCCATTTAACTGAACCCCGTCGACCAATCCATCGTTCAGAGAAAGTTGTATTGACGATTGACGTACTCACGCACGGGACAGGTGTAATAGGCCGGAGCTCCATCTTGCTGATACCACAAAAATTATTCGGTGCATCAGGATTTTCTGGATTTCGGTATAATGTGGTACCAGATCATTTGCTAAAAATTCTAAATACCTTATACCAGTCAAATTTCCGCCAATAAAAAATGGTCCCAAAATTCGGTTCTCGACGCCGCGCCGGCCCAAACATTAACTTTTTGAGAATATTGGGTGTGACATTCCATTATCTAGCGTGGAATATCTGTAGCCCAATACCGAGAGTTTTGCTTATTTATTTACACTTCCATTCAGACAAAACGTTGCCTCTTGCCTCATTTGAAAATATGTACAATTCTTTTCGAAAACTGTTTTATCATTATTGCACTGTCATTGCACATATTCACCCATCTCGCAAAATTGGACTCTTCTGTCTGGATCGTCTTCATTCAGTTCGTGAACCAACTGGACTTTGTAAAGATGTCATTTACTTGTTTTTAAATACTTTAGGATGGATGTTTTGCAGATATGATTTTTCAAAGCCGTAGTAGTCTTCTTGAACCTTAGACGAGAGAAAAGTCAGTCGCCAACAAACAATTATTTTCACTGGTGATAGCGTTGCAAATTAAAACTCTAATCAGTCTAATATTTTAAGCTATTGTTAAAATAATTACATTTTTAGAGCACTCCAATGTTTGCACAACATTGTTATTTAAAACAATCTCTGTGTGATTATTTAGAACCATCTCCGGGTGATCTAAGATCTTGCATTTTGGCTACAACTGTTTTTTTTTAAGATTTTGCATGTAACTAACTCATGATCAGAGAAATTTTGTATAGCATTCCTTAGTTAACATCGACCTAAGCGCCTACAGTGTTCAAACTAGATTCTGATTGAATATATGGTTGCCTGCATAACTTCCCGTGATACTCTCATAATATACGTTTTTCTTTATATTGTTGGCTGTCATTCAGCAATATGATTTCTAAATGTTTATCGTGGAAAATTTTTATTTTTAGCATGTTTGCCTGGAATTACGAGTGCATTTCTATTTTCTTGGCCGTCACCATTCATATTGGTGCTGATTAACGATAAGGAAAATTACAATTTTACTGAAGATGAAGCCAATTGGATACCAGTATTTTTGCCAGTAGGTATGTAATCAGTTTTTGTCTCCTTTTTAAATCCATATTTTTCGCGATTTCCTCGCGACAGCGAGTCTTCGGCTGCCGAGCCCCGAATAAAAATTCCTTAAGGCGTACCGGAAAGACTTAGCGAAATGAGTTGATCACCATTTGACTGAGACAGGACGATTATATAACATAATATCCGAAATTCGTTAGGCCAGCTTTACAAAAAAAAATTACGGGCGCGCAAAGTCAAACTACATTTCAAATCGGATTATTCGCGATTTTGAGTCATACAACAGGAAAATCCCAGCCCATGTCATGACTGCATCCTGATATTCCTGATTAATACATTTATTTACTTTTTTTATTGCATAAACAATCTGACCCACTCTATTACATAACTGATTAATATGGTCTGTCCATAACAGCTAATGATCCATTGAAACGCCTAACAATTTTACTACAAATAACTCATCATTCATTTTTCTTGCCTTACATTCAAAGAGCACAGACTAAACCAATCTATAGCTTTCGATAGCATATGTTCAAGGACCATTTCCGGGTGAAACTAAGCATTTGTGGACCCACGTTCATATGAACTTTTTACCATAGCTAATTTTTTTCAAAGAATCTCCCTTTAACCGATGGCACATTTTTTTGAAATACCCTGTGTATGTCCTTAAAGTTTCTGGAAACTATTAGAAACACCCTGTATAAAGTTGAAAAATCCCGATAAAGTTTACATTTGGAAAAAAAATGTTTTGTCTATATAGGTGGTAGTTGTAGATATCTACAATCGAATTTTTTGTTTTTACTTTTATTTTAATCATAAACCTAGAAAGTTTTCAAATAAATCCATTTTCCTATTTTTAAATATAGCGCTGTTGGATCGAACTAATGTTTTCTTTAAATTTTAGGTATGATGATTTCGTCAATTTTCTTTTTCAAAATCCACGACCTTATTGGACGAAAGAACACATTAATTTTTGTCGGTTTGCCGCAAGCATTATTTTGGATAATCACAATTTTTGCCAAGGACGTCTACACATTCTGCGTAGCTAGATTTATAAGCGGTGTTGCCGATGCTATAATTTATGCAGCGTTGCCAATTTATTTTGGAGAAATTGCAACGCCAAAAGTGAGAGGAGTGTGGGGAAATGGACAAACGTTATCGTTTAATGCCGGATTTTTGTTTATTAATGTCCTCGGTAAGTAGGTTTAACTTTAACCTATTAAAATCTATTACATCTATTCGCACAAAATGCTTTTTGAAAAATATGTACTTTCAAAAAGTTGTCATTTGGAAAAATTGAATATTTCGGAAATACCTGTGTTTTTCGAAGAAAATTGCGGAATTTACTTAACAAGTGCGGAAAGTAATAATTTTCCGCACGCTACGACTGCAGCTGACCGAACGACGCGAAGCGGAGTTTGGTCAGCAGTGCGGTCAGTGCGGTTAACGTAGACTAAAACCACGGTAGAATTATTAGACGGTAGCGACACTCGTCACTTATTCCTGTTTTTGCCGACTCTTCGCTAAACTAGTTTTATCCGGTTGCTGGCAACTCGTGGCGTCTTTACGGAGACAGTCAGAAAATTAGTCTGATTGTATGTATGTATGATGTATGAATTTCTGTTAAAAATGTATGAAGGGAAGAATAACCTAAATTTTATTTGAAACTAAAATTTACTACGAACCATGAAAATCCGTTAAAATTCGGATAAAAATTTTAACGGCTTTTTTGTGGCTGTAGTAAATTTTAGTTTTAAATAAAATTTAGATCTTTTACTGCAATTCACACATTTTTAAAACAAATTTTAAAAATGTTCCCTTTTGAAGTCAAGATATCTTCCAGCAAATTAGCCCAAAACGCGTGATTTTACAACCAGGGAAATTCTTGTTAACCCTGTCTTAACTCGCTCACGAAACAAGATATCATATTTTTTCTTTCACAGAAAATTGCCGAATTTATTATGCTACATTTTCTGTCGACTACTGTTAGACTAATCTTTTAAAATAAAGAAGCTAGAGCCCTTTAAAGGCACTGCGACGCGCCGGAGCATGCTAAAAAGGTGGTGTAGCGTACGATTGCCCTTAAACCCAAAATTTAAACAACTGTCAAAAATATATTTTTAGCTCAGACTCTTGTGCTCAAACCACTTAAACAGATGCGAAGTAAATATGTTTCATTCAGACTGTTATGTGCTTTATTTAGCATGTTTAGGAAACAACGCAAGGCTTCGTTAACTGCCTAGAAAAATATCTCTTATTATTTATTATAACTTTATAAGGCAGTTTAATGCCGAGGGAGCAAACCACTGATCCTTCAAGAATACAGAGGTCTCCAAGATATCGTCAAGACTTCCTACGAATAACCTGCAGTATCCATGAGATGTCCTTGGGAAGTGTATGAACGAGAATATCCATGGATATCTCGCAGTGGTTTAGTCCTCGTTTCATGCCCTCGGAATAAGTGTCTAATAAAGCCATTAATACTAATGAATCGAAATACTAAAGAGTTACGTACCGCCTTTTAAATTTGTAAGTATCAAATAACCGACCAAATATTTTTTCGACTAATACTTATCGAACGTCCCCGTAATACGCTGCCCGGAGTACGCAGTGTGCATCGGCGTTTTGCTTTGATGCAGAAACTTCAAACGATTTCTGCTGAGTGTCGCTACTCCCCCATTTCTCTACTCTGCTAAAACTTCTCTTCGTCCAGACCGTGTTTGAAAAACATCATGACTAGAACGGAGTCTCCGTCGATCACGGTATTCCATAAGTTCTACAATTCCGTCTATTTCCATTCTCCGGTGAAAAATTGACGATCTTTAAATCTTGAAAGGATATCTTTCATTGGTACTGTTTATATTAGTTTGGAAAACTTCTACTTGGTCGGAAGCATCTTGTTCCAGTTTATAAATTAATCCTTTCATGTAGTCTTTAAATATAGAGTATAGGACTTCTTATCTGGGAAAGCAAAACTCTCCTGCAACCTGTGATTCAAAACAATATTAACACCACTTTCAACACCATCTTCGGTTCCTTCATCAGCGCCTTCAGCAGAGGAATTGGCCCCATCAAGCAAAACCTCTTCGTGTTTTCGAGTTATGTGTTTTCCGTATACTTCAAAGATTACATTATCTACTAACTTAGTTTTGTATGCGTCTGAGAACATTTCATCACCAGTAAGTTTATTTTCGTAGATTCTCATTTTGGACAATGGTTTGGATTTCTTTTCTGTGTTGAAATCGGAACGACCAGCCTCTACGAAGAGCCGTGCATTTAGTTAGTAACTCAGTATAATATATAATATGCTGCCGTGATACTTCCACTCTGTTCCAAATAATCTATCTGGGCCGTGGAGAACCAGAATGCTTCCACTCTTTGGATTGCTGTTAATCTCTGGGTCATAGTGATGAACTCACGTTTCGTCCATAGTAACAACCCTATCCAAAAAGTTTGGGGAATCTTCTTCAAAGCGGCGGCAGATTTCCTTCGACGTTGTCAATCGAACGCATTTCTGATCAGCATTCAAGCATCTCGGAATCCATTTGGCCGAAAGCTCACTCATACTCTGTCGTGATGAACGATGTTAAACACACGTTCATAGAAAATGTCTCAATGTATAATTTTGTTGTCTTCCTTTTCAGGTTTCTTCTTTACCATCCGGCAGACAGCGTACATCTGTCTAACTCTACCACTATTATCTGCCGTATTATTTATATGGATGCCGGAATCCCCATATTACTACCTGATGAAAGGACAGGATGACAAAGCACGGAACTCCTTGCAGTGGCTGCTGAGAAAGAGAAACATCGAACCCGATTTCTTACAATTAAAATCGGATGTCCACAGACAAATTTCTGAAACAGGAACTTGGGCAGACCTATTTAAAATTACCAGCAACAGAAAAGCTGTGATAGCGTCCATATTTCTAAGAGTATCTCAGCAGTTTGCAGGAATAGTAATTTTTGAGACTTACATACAGTTTATTTTCGAAAAATCTAGTTCGGCCTTAAGCCCGCAGATGTCGGCAATTATTTTCTCTGCTCTGCTGTGGATAATCATGGCGGCTTTCATTCCCTTTTTAGATAAAATGGGAAGAAGAATATCTTATATTTTGTCATCACTGGGATGTTTTATACTTTTACTTGCGGAAGCTGTATATTTCTATATAGATGAATTTAAGAAAGAGATAGATCTATCTAATTTTCAATGGTTTCCACTAGTAGGGATGGTAGTTTTTATTGTAGTATATGGTGCAGGTGTAGGTCCATTGCCCAGTCTAATATCTGGAGAACTATTTTCAGCCAGCATTAAAGGCAAGGCGCTTTCTGTTACTAACATTTTATTAGGATTATGCTTAACGCTAAGTACTTACATGTTTAGAACGTTAACTAGTTCTGTCGGACTGTATGCTCCCTTTGTTATATATTCAATGTCCTGTTTGTTGGGCTGTATTTTATCGTTTTACATAATACCGGAGACTAAGGGAAAGACGCTTGAAGAAATACAACAGGATTTAAAAGGCAATTCTAAAAAAAAGCACGTAGAAGTGTAACTGTTTAACATCTGGACATGATGATGAGACATAAAAAAGTAACTTACTTTTAGATTATTGTTAGGGAAAACTTTTTATTGTTAAAGTTTGATAAAACCTGTAGTGAATTATGAAACCGAATTTAGATTTAGTTTAAATTACTTTCAGTGATATTCATTGTATACTTTTATATGTATTTTTTATAAATAAAGAAATTATTTAGTTACCTATGATTTATTCTTACAAAAAAAAACAACGACAATCAAATAATATTGCCGACTAATAAACATATTACACTCATATATATTTATATATATATATATATATATATATATATATATATATATATATATATATATATATATATATATATATATATATATATATATATATATATATATATATATATATATATATATATATATATACAGTATGTCCACGGATAGAGGTCACAAGAGGACAAATGGACCAAAAATTTCATTGTTCGAAAAAAAATCATTTTTGGTAAGCTTCTGCTTCTTAAAAAAATAGGGTCTACGAAGAAAATGTTTGACTTTTTTATACAGGGTGCTCAAAAAATACAAAAGTAATAAATTATGTAAAGAGTAAACTACCTTTATTTTTCATTTTAGAGCAAAATGATAAAGACAAAAAATATTTCAAATTCCAGTCAAAATTTAAATTCAAAATAGCTGAATATTTTACTTTTTATTTTTGTGTTATAATTTTATCAAATATTGCTGTACCTACGTTTTCTAGGTAATTTTTGCCTTGTCCACCTCATCTCACTATCTTTTACGACAAATGTCAGAAAATTTAAAATTTTGTTGCAAATTAAATTTTGTTGCAAAAATTTTAAATTTTGCAAATATTTTAAATTTTGTTGCAAACATTTGAAATTTTCTGACATTTGTCGTCTGACATTTGTCGTAAAAGATAGTGAGATGGGGTGGACAAGGCAAAAATTACCTAGAAAACGTAGGTACAGCAATATTTGATAAAATTATAACACAAAAATAAAAAGTAAAATATTCAGCTGATATTTTGAATTTAAATTTTGACTGGAATTTGAAATATTTTTTGTCTTTATCATTTTGCTCTAAAATGAAAAATAAAGGTAGTTTACTCTTCACATAATTTATTATTTTTGTATTTTTTGAGCACCCTGTATAAAAAAGTCAAACATTTCCTTCGTAGACCGTATTTTTTTAAGAAGCAGAAGCTTACCAAAAATGATTTTTTTTCGAACAATGAAATTTTTTGTCCATTTGTCCTCTTGTGACCTCTATCCGTGGACATACTGTATATATATATATATATATATATATATATATATATATATATATATATATATATATATATATATATATATATATATATATATATATATATATATATATATATATATATATAAAACTTGCAAAATAACGGGATATCGGTCAATAAAATAGTATATTAGCTACTCTTTTACATATACCAAGCTTTCGTAACTATTTGGTTACTTCGTCAGGGCTAAAATTATAAATTATTAGGAACGATAAACATATTTTTATAATGTTGATATTTTACCAATGCGGTGAGTTATATGTTTCTTATTAAAAAATTATTGTTATCAGTAGATATCATATAAAAGTTTGTATAAAATAAAAATTTAATGTTGCTTGAATTAAAATATTAGTAAAATGGTATGAATCCTTAATAGAAAATTGTTAAATGTTGTCACTTCTGACTTTTCTTATAAAAGTTATCAATTTGACGTAAATAATTTTTGGTATTTCTTTTAAGGTGTAAAGGTATAAATCAGGTATTTAAAATTTTTAAAATAAATATATAGTTAAATTAGTGTTCTAATGATAAAAGGTATGAGTAAATTATGCTTAAATCGTTAATGTCAGTTTTAAGATTGATGGAATTTCCATGTTTATATATTTCAGCCATTTCTAGAAAAAGTCTTTTTTGTATGTTAGGTTCGATATGTAAAATTTTTAAATTATTATAATTGGGATGATGTCCTGTTTATAATAACACTTATTATAAACAAATTTTAGGCACACCAATGGGAAGTAGTATTTCTCCAATAATTGCACAATATGTCTTAGATGACCTAATTGAATTTTATTTACCTAACCTGTCATTTCAAGTACCTTTTATTAAAAAATTTGTCGATGACATCATTTGTAGTATTCCATTTAACAAAGACCAAGAACTTTTGAACACTTTTAATAGTTACAATAATTCTATTCAGTTTACGCTTGAAATAGAAAATAACTCATGCATTCCTTTTTTAGATACTAAAATAATAAAAAATAATAACACTCTAATAACTGATTGGTATATCAAACCAACAAATTCTGAAAGATATATAAACTTTCACTCATATCATAGTTATAGACAGAAAATAAATCTTGTTCTTACATTAAAAAATAGAATAGAAAAATTAGTTCATGAAACTCTAAAAGAAAAAAATTTTAAAAAACTCAAACAAATCTTATTACTAAACTCATATCCAAATGCATTACTTAATAAAATAATTTTTAACACTAGAAACCATACCAATCTAGAAACTAATGAAAACAATCAACTTGAAAACCAATCAAATAGAACCTTTTTTGCTTCAATTCCTTATATAAAAAATCTATCCGAAAAAATTGCTAACTTATTTAAAAATGAAAATATAAAAATTTCTTTTAAAATCATTAAAACTATTGGTAATTTAAATACTAAACTTAAAGATAAAGATTTAGTAGAATCGAAAACAAATCTAGTTTATGAACTTCCATGCGTAAATTATATATATATATATATATATATATATATATATATATATATATATATATATATATATATATATATATATATATATATATATATATATATATACATATATATATATATATATATATATATATATATATATATATGTATATATATATATATATATATATATATATATATATATATATATATATATATATATATATATATATATATACGCAAAAATCGTTAGATCCCTTTTTACCCCACTGTTCCCTACTTCTGGCGACATTTTCTAAATACCGACATTTTTAAGACTACCTACAGTTCTATTCAGCGTGCAAAGTTTACCAACATGTCTAAATTTCAAATTATTATCTACGAAGGTTTCGAAAATATTTAGAAAAATCCATCTTCTATGCCCCCCATTAAGGGGGCTAGCAAGTGGACATAGGACAAAATTTTATAGGAAATTCTGACCTTATTTTTAACCAATCTGTTTAATCCCAAATTATTGACCATACCTTTTAGGACACTCTGTATATACAGAGATTTTTTAAACTGAAAAAGAATATTTATATATTAAATAGTTTAGTTTCTTCGAAACACAAGATCAATAAGACAAGTATTCAAAACTAAAAAAGGTTAAGTAATTCCTAGGTATTACGTATTTCCTCTGTGGACATTAAAATATGTATTTAACATTATTTACGTCGTATGATTTATATCAACTTAATTAATTGGTGACTAGAAATTCAAAGAAATTATTTTCAAGTTATTTTTTCTTGTGATTAATTCCATATTTGGAAACGATTTTTACAGAAGGCAATTTAGATCCTTCATTTTCATTTAATTAGAAGACTTTGATCACCACATCACTTTTCAAGCTTTTGAACTTAGTAATGGTCGTTATATAACATTAGAATTTGCGTGACTCTTCATTCGGTCTAAGAATCTTCTAGAGTTTGCGTAGATAAACCGGCGAAAAATTTATTTTATTTTATTTTTTGTTACATGCTCTTTCCCTACAATAAAAAGCAAAGGAAATTATTGTTCACACTCACAGAAGATGGTCCCTTTATTAAAAAAAAACAGAAATACACCCCGAAGAATGCGTCAATACACTTAAAATATGCAAAACTTTCCAAGCGAACTCATCCGAACAAACTAAAACTCGCGGAAGGCGGTAGAAAGATCGCTACCCTGGCTCGAAACGCGTACATTTTAAGGAACATTATAAACCTTCAGAAAATAACAAAATTTTGCCTTTATTGGATGTCCACTGCAGCCGCAAACATATTGAAGTGCTCGAGTATGCTAAGAAAAACCATATCCTACTTTTCTGCTTTCCACCCCACTGTACTCATCGAGTTCAGCCCCTCAATATAAGTTTTATTAGTCCGCTAACGACCTATTACAGTAATACAATCAGGCAATAAGAACATGGATGTTACAAAATGATAAGCGTGTGATTAGCCACTTACAAGTCGCAATAGTTGGCAATGAAACTAGTGGACTTAAAAAAACCGAATCTATCCGTTCGATCCTCATGCTTTGCCGGAATGGATGTTTTGCACCACCAAAAACAATAGCCTGCAATGACGCTCAGCGCAAACACAGTCAGCTTTGTCCAGTCACAAACGTCCAATGTTAAAGAAAATGAAGCAGAAAAATCGACTACTTCTAAGGCTGGTCATTTAGGTTCAAAAAGCTCCGGTGTTACAGAAAATGAAGCAGAAAAAGCGACTACCTCTACGGTTGGCCAATTAAATCCAAAAAGCAATTTAAAGAAATTAATAGAAAAGCAGAAAAGGAATAAGTCGACGCACGGAGCTATTATCATAACACCTAATTTATAAGAAGCAAGGGAAATACATAGACAGAAAAGAGAGGCTGAGGAAAGAAAAGCAGTAAAAAAAGAAATTGAAAGCTAGACGATGAACCAGAAAATGTGGAACCATTTTCAAAAGATGACAGCAACGACGAGGACGCATCATGCATTTACTACAATGGCCTATATTCAAAGTCGCGAAAGACTGATTTTTGGTTAAGTAGCATTTTAGGTAAAATGGGTTTCGAATTATATGGTGATTATGAAAAGGGGTCAATCATATCCGAATGTTCCCTAGTTCTTAAGAAACTTAAAGCATTACCAAAATCTGTAACGTAACTGCACGAAGCTTAGAACTTTTTTGCAAATTGTAACAGAGACCATTTTGAATGGATGCCGAAATCGAAAACTTTAAAAAAATTAATTGGTTATTGTTTATTTTAAATACTTTGAATTTTATACTGAACTTAGTCTTCTATGATTTGTTGTCTATTTAAAAATGTTACTTTATGTCAGATTAACATACCAAGAACATCACCAAAGAATAAAAAAAATTTTTTTAAGCGATATGGCATCCTTCTTGGAAAATCCGAAACAAAAATATAACAATAACTCATGATGTCATATGTTAGACTGGTCATTGCATGATGTTCTAAATAAGTACGTCCCTCTATTTACTTAAGTTTACTATAAACATGTGTAATAAAGACGAAAGTTGTGACGTTATGGATGATTCAGATTCCGTTTCCAAAGAATTATAAAAAAGACGTGCAGTTTGCCTACACGCCGGGAACTGTAAGAGTAGAGGATTTTTACCAAAAGAAATTTTTGAAAAAATTAATTTTCGAAATAGGATTTTTTGAAAATAAAATTTTTCAAAAATACCCATTTTGTCTACCGACATATTTAGTATAGCATATTAAAAATGACATGGCACAAGATCTAAACAATCTAAACTTTTGGAGGTAAAAAAAAAATTTTGTAGAGGGTGTCCAATTTTCGACACTTTTACAGGGTATCTCGGTTATCTCTAAAGATAGAGAGCTGCGGTTTTCACAGCACGGTGCTACTTTTTCGTGAAACGTATGATGCTATAAACATAATTTTCAAAGCCTCCTTCCTTTCGGAGATATAGGGCGAGTTTGAAAATGTATCATTTTCAAACATCCGTCGGATCTCAGTTGCCTTTTAACTTATCAGTAAGGTAAAAACCGATTATTATATAGTTTTTTGCGTAGAATCCAGTGGCGTAGTCATTTTTTTTCTGGAAGGAACGAATTTTAAGATAAAAAACAAAGTTGCATTATTTTGAATGGGATACCCTGTATATTTTGTTTTCATTTGATTGCTTTTTTCATAAGTTTTCGAAAACATATAATTGATGGTATATATCTTATCTTTTGGAATAACTTCCGAATTTTAAGTTTAAAAAATAAAGTATAATTCATAGTAGGCCGTGATATAATGATCTGAAACAAATGAATGGAGACATTTAAATATCATTGAGGTTTATTTTTAAAATTTTCAATCCCAATACCATAACTGAATCAAACGTTGAATAAAAAATTCACTGTTCCAAACAAATTTAGATAAAACAGGATGTTTTTTAGTAAATTTAAAATGCAAATGTAAAAATATTTTTGTTAATATTTTATAAATCACAAAAGTTGCTCAAATTTCTCTAACACAAAACTCGCACATTTTACTTATTCGTCGTATGGCATTTAAAACTTTAAAAGTATGATCGATCATCCCTGAAAATTTTGAAATTAGAGTGTATTGGCTCCACGCAGTTCTTCTGTAGTGTGAGGTCGAGACTTGCAAACTTTATTTTGTAAGTAACCCCACAAAGAGTCAAGGACGGAAAGATCGGGTGATCGTGGTGGCCATCTTACAGGTCCGTTGGTTCCTATCCATATTGCAGGAAAATTATTTTCTAAAAAAGGGCGTATTATTCCGGCATTATGAGCGTCCTGTTGGAAATATATATTGTTTAAGTAAACCCAAACACCATCTAGAAATTCAGGTTTGCATATAGCCCGGCAACGATTTGCTGAAAGGCTTCCCTCATAAATTAAGTTAGTTGCCTGCTTCCCAAATAAAAACAAGCTACGCTGAAACCAAATCTTCACTGCTGCTCCAGCTCAAAGTAAACATGATGGTTTTCTTGACACCAATGTCTGGTATTGTATCACAAATCTTCAAAAATTCACATTGGCTTGAGTTTGCTGCAAAAAATTTACATTTGTTTAATACAGTTTGTGCTCAAGCATTGTTCACTCCAACTTCTTTCTCAATAGCCCTACACGAAGTAGAGGGAGTTCCTTTTACACAGATTAAAATGTTAATCTCGTCGATTTCTCGATTTTCCTTATTACAACATTTTGGTCTTGGCTGCATAAACGCACCATATTTAACTAATTCTTTTTTTAATTCTAGAAAATATATCGGGAGAAGGTTGCCTTCTGTCTGAATATCTAGAATGAATATAGAAAAAACGCCAAAGATAAATTTATAATAGATACAAATAAATCGTACTAGGTACCTATTAAAATGTAGTTCAGCGGCATCATGAGCATGAGAATATTCATTTGATTCAATATAGCAATCTAACATACCATATTTTCCAAAGTTATAATAAACAATATTTTACTCCTACTCGCACCACCTGTCAAGGTAGTTAAAAATCTAGAGTTAAGCTATTAAAATATGTCCTATGTTTTTTTCAAGACACCCTGTACAAGCACTTCCTGTACCCATGTAATTATTACAAATTGAACATAACCAGTCCAAATACACCTTAATGTCAAAATTAAATATGACATGTAATATGTCAACCTAGCCAATTTATAATTATTTTTTTACAAAAAATATCATTTTTCAACGCTTCGCAGTCTGGCAGAATTTTTACGCTTACTTTTTTCTTTAAAAGGACGGTAATTTGCTTATCAATCATAAACTGTATACGATTTACTGTGTCAATCATTTATTTTATTGAAAGAAAAATTAGCAGAAATTAAAACTAAACAGACCACAATCCACGTGACACATATACTGGATATTCGACGTAACTTGCGCAAAATCAGCAAGGACGCCGATATAGCAGAATCTTTGACAGCAGGTTTATATTTTTAGCCAGCAGGAAAAGCAGAGAGCACGCAGATATCGACGACTAACCGGAGGTCTATAGCGCACACGAACGACAACAGCAGGACAGCAGGTTATTTTTGTTGTTTTGTTTACATTGCATAAGTACTGATTATTATTTTCAGTTTCAGTGAATATTTCAGGAAAAATTTAAGTGATTTTTGCAACAAAATGGATCTAACAAAGGCTGTGATATTTTTCGTTGGATGCATGGTGGCGGTATGTTCAGGATTGCCAGGTAAGCCTTAAATTTTATTTTTTATTTTCCCACAATATGCAGGAATTCGTTGATTTTTATACTTCTGATAATTTTTGCAATTTCTAATGTCACTTAACAGTCCTGTAAAGCAAATTAATACGATTCTGAGGTGAATAATTTATAAAGTATTTTTTTAAACTATAAAGTTGAAGTTTATTGCCAAACGTTATGGTAAATATACGTTATTTTTTTGTAAGTGATGATGATGATGATGAAGATTTAAAAGGCAACTTATCGTGTGATATTTGTATAAGGAAAGTAGAAAGAGTTTTGTTTTTGTTTTGTTTGAGACTCAACACAAATGCACTGATGATGATCGCGAGGCATGCGAAACAAGTCTAGAAAGGGAGCAGGGTCATTTTAACAAATAATATAAGAATAGGTTGTTGATTTAGATATACAGTGCTACCAATAAAGTCTACACCGTATCGATTTTTTTTGTTTTTAGGCTTTACTGTCAGTTTTTGTTTAAAAGATACTGCAAACTGACGTTCACAAAAGGACTCATCGAATTTGTATTCTCTCTTAAACTGGACTTTTTTACAAAAATTACTACACTGTTTTTTTTTTAATTGGGATGCTTCTATTGGACTAAAATATTAGTAGTGTTAGCATCACACGATTAAAATCCTGAATAAATTGTTTCGATATTCTTTAATTTTTTGTGAGTGGGATCGCAAACAAGTGTGCGCGACGCTGGATCAGCCATTATGACGTCACACGGCACGACCACCTGTATGTACCAGTATTATTTTGTTCCTTCGGTGGTCGCTGCTCAAATTGCACTGCGTGACGTCACTAGCATCAGGGTCGACAAAGCGCGGAAAGGTGTCAAATTTAAACTTTATGTGGCATAATCCGTTGTTTTTAAAGACATTTCAAAAGTTTTTCACTGTTATTTTGAGAATTTTTCGGACTATGGTTGGGAGTATATTAAAGAAATATAGAATATCTGAAACTTCCTTTCCAAATTTGGGATCTTATATTCTTGCATTTTTTGGGATTGATTTAACAACGACTACGACAGCTCTGTTTCATATTTTTATAAATTTATTTCTTACTTTCTTCTATAAAATTCATGTAAGATTCTAGAACCTGGTTCCACAATAAGTGGGTTTTTATACCTTCGTAAAAGTTGTCCTCATAAAGACTTATTAAAACAAAAACTGAAAAAAATTTTAAAGATATTTTTAAAGATTGCCTACATATCCTGTTTTGCCAAACTATTCCAAGTAAACAATAATTATTTTAAACTTTGTAGTACATCAACCGGTTTGATTTTTAAAAATCTCCAATTTTATAGTCAAGAATTTAAATGCAAATCGCCCGATTATCTTTTATTATTCCCAATAAAAACACTTTACAAATTGGAATATTGTTTTTTATAAATATTGATTGAAAATGAATATTATTACAAATTTAATGGCCAAAGCTCATATAATTAGTAATAAATATTCCACATTTTTCTTGTTTATGTTAACTTTAAAGTGCTGAGTTTAATTCTGGAAAATACCAAGTGCATTACTGGGGATTTCCGCCAATGGTAAAAAATCGAAAATGCACTTGTTTCCCAGCATCTAGTAATCTATGATTTATTAAGTAAAATAAGGGAATCGCTCTGATTAGCCATTTTTATTTTGTTTTAGTCTTTAAATAATGTGTTATTTGTTAATAAATTTGAGTATTTTTGCTAATTTATAACAACAGACAAGTTGTTGCTTTTGTGCACTGCTAAATAAAGGTTTATTGTGCATTTATTTCGAGTGTTACTGTACTCATAAAATATGGGGACTACTGAAAGAGGTATCTATCTCATATTTACACGGTAGTTTTCTTATTATGGATGATTTCCATTTTTACATATAGTTTAAAACATCTATGTATCGACCACGTATGTTACTAAATACATCCAAAACCATGTTTGAGCTTTTTTCAGTAATCCATGATTTTATGCATGTATATACTTGCATTATTCGGTGACATGATACAAATAAAAGAAGGTATGATACCAAACCGTGTCAAATTCGTCCGGGTTCGCGCATGACGTCACGCCGTGACTTATTTTTGAAATTTATAAGGCGCAATATAGAGTTTACGTTAGTTAAAGGCGACTTTATATAAATTCTATTGGCAATATACTTTGCCTCCTGCTTATAATACAAATTTTATAATATATGATTTAAAATAATAATATAAATAAAGGGTTAAATACATACTTTGATTACATTGATTGATTGATTGTACACATCACAACCATACACAGCACATCTAATTTTTACTTTTAAACTCCTAAAAGTAATATAAAAACACCAAAAAAGAGTTGAAAACGTGTTACGTTTACAAAATATCGCGGAATTAGTCACGGCGTGACGTAAATGGCCTCGCCTACCTGCGCGGTATCATATCTTCTTTTATTTGGATCATGATTCGGTGACTACAAATACAACTAGCCGCGAGCAAAAAATATATACCGGGTGTCCGAAAAGTTTTAGTATGTTTGCTGTTAATAAAGATAGAGACACCAAATTTTAGGTGTGTCTTATTGGTTAATAAATCTGCTTTTTTATGTAAGTTAACTTTTTTACTCCCTTGAGGAGTGACGCTAGGGAGTCGATGTTGAAAATTTTAAATGCAACCCTATGCCGTGTGGTGCCTCATTTTAAAGGTCTTTAAAAAAGAAACATTTTACGGAATCCCGAGGTCCGTATCTTAATTTATTTTTAAAAGGCAAGCCTATAAAAAATAAAAATCGTTACATTTCGCCTCGCTTCAGGCGCCCAGGTAGAATTGAGGTCTACTTGGGCTATCCTAGATAAGAAAACATGTTAGGATAAATTTGGTATAAAATTAAATAAAATAAGAAGTATATTAAAAGATAGGCATAAAATACTGAGATCATACCCAAACCAAAAAGTTTCTTTATTGTAAATGTTCACCGAAAACTCAACACGTCACTCTGCTATGAGTATGTGTACATAGGTTTTTTTAAAACAAAAAACTGCAAAAATGACAGAGGAGGAGACGGGCAAAGTGCAGTATAAATATGAATATTACATTATTTGGAAAAATAATGAGAATTAACTAATTTCATGTACGATTTCATTATAAAGTACTGGTTATGGTACAGTTTTGCGGCCATAAAGTAGCTCATTTTAGTACAAGTACAATTAAATTACCCTATGGCTGTTGAATTATGCCAGTATACTATTTCTTGATTTTCTTGCTTGCACATCATTCTGTGCGATTTTTGTAAATTCTATAAATATTTTGTTTTTGAAAATTTATTGCGCATTATAGAAAACAATGTGCTTTACAAAATAAGGTTACTTTCATAAATAATTTTGTTTCGTATTTAATACGATGACTTTTTCAATTGCCACCCAATATCGTAGAATCCTCCATTTTAATTCTAGAAAATACTAAATGCACTCTATAACAACATACGTTTATACCTTTACATTTCAAACGTTATTGCATCCGGTTAGACATAATTATTACAAACAAATAACCTGTTGTTGATGCGTAACAGTTTACAGGTAACTAATTTTTTATTCATCAACTTCGAATGGTGATGAGATGACTAACAACGAAATTGTATGTATGTGACTTCAATCTTAAAATGGTACCTATATATTTATTTATAATAAACGGCCAATCCAGGGAGGTATGTATATGATAGGCTTGTTTTGTTGTAATTTTTTGCAGGAAGTATTAGCATCTAAAAAAATGCATAGTAATTAAAATATTATTTCGCAATGAAAAGCTTATAAGTACTTGCTTTAAAAAAATCGTATTGACTTTTTAGCATTCAAAAGCTGTTTTACACTAGAAATAGATGTTTCATACAAGAAATAGGGGTTTCGTTCATACCAGAATTGGCTGTTCCATTGAGAAATAAAGGGAACTTCGCTATGGAACCAGGACTATTGTCTGTTTTTAAAATTGTAGCAAATTTTTACACAGCATTGTTTTCACTGAGAAAATTCCAAAAAAATTTCAAAAACAGTATAAATACCCTCCCTAAGGCGGTTATTTCTTATAACAAAACACAAAAATTGCTCGAAATATTTTTGAAATACGCAGTTATGGCTGGTCTAAGCTACAAACGATAGCGAAAAAACAACGTTATTGTTAAAGTCCTGTATACTGTACAAAACTGATTTTTTTCAAGCAATACTGGTATACTTACTTTCCTAAAAAATGAATCTACAACCTAAAAGAACGTTTTTTACAGTCAGATCAAGAGGTCAGAAGAAAATCGCTAGCAAAATTATGATAAATTCGTTGTGATGCGTTAATTAATTAGAGCAGTGTAGTTAGGGTCTACTGATTAAGGTTAATGTGTTGAAAACATTGACCTTCAGCAAGAGAATTTTTCACAAAGTTTTTGGATGAAGTAATTTAAAGAAAAGTCTCCGGTGGCCGAGTTGGTACGGCGCCAGCTTTGCAATCGAGAGGCGCGGGTTCGAATCCCGCTTCGACCATGGATATTTTGTGATTGTTAACTGTTGGAAGGTGGTAGAGGAATTTTTCCTCGACCGAGGTGGTCCCACCCCACACATCCTCTTAAAGGGCTGGTGAAATCCCTACGGATGTTTCCAGCTCTGGATGTGTGAGTCGATCCCCCAGTACACCCAAGGTACATAGTACTTAGACTTCGGTCTTCGTGGGCTGTCAGAAGATAAAAAAAAAGTCAAAACCCACTTAAAATTTCACTACTTTAAGGGTGAATTTGATAAAAAAAAATTCTAATTTTTTGGGAATCAGCTTTTCGTATGGGGTACTTCTGTATTATAAAATTAAAAAATAATTGCTGGATAAGCCCAATCATGAAAAATTGTATTTTCCATGGATTTATTAAGAAAGGATTCGATGTCCGTATACTGTGAGTGTATCGAACGTGAAGCCTTATATTTGTTGTTTGTTATTCTCTTGGGGGAACAGTTTACAAATTTGAAGGAAATACGTAATTGAATCAAGAATGGTATAGTAGAAAGAGATAAAATAGCATTGGAGTGTTGGAGCTCAGAAGTGTTGCTGTCTGTGCTGGTTGCTTAGGAAAACGGCTGAACCTCGGTCTGAACACTGGGTTACACGTACGTCTTTGTCTAATGAACTAGAAAAGAAAAAGTGCGATTTATAGATTTATAAATGACTCGGAGCGACTTTAAATAAACACCTTTAGAAATAACATAACCTATAAATAATAAATCCTTTTTAACTTAAATTTATTATTATTTAGCAGAAAAATAAAATATTTTAGGGCTTTTATTACTTTTAGTAAATCTTGTGATGCTTCTAACGTATTTTTTGTACAAAAATACAAGGTAAAATAAGATGTGGCCAATGTTTAAAAATTGTGTTTACATTGTCGTTTAGAATGGTTTGTTTTGGCTTAAAAGAATGTTAAATCATCCCGTATCCATTCTTAATAAATCCATGGTATTTTCGGAAGATTGCATTTTTTAGAAATGCCATTGCCGAAATATTGTTTAAAAAAATGTTCTCTCAAAAATATATTGCTCGAAAAAATATTTTCAAAAAATCGTATTTGGATTTTGACTTGTAAAAAAGTAATATAAATAAATAAAATAAATGCCATGACATTTTTGAAACAAAGAATTTACTTACACATGCATGTGCTCTACAAATCGGTCAGTGTGACACTTTTTTTGCAATGGTTAATTATTGTTCAAGGCACGCTTTGGTGGGAAAAAACGCTGACGTTAAAATTGAACTTATACAGTATACAGGGTCTTATATAATTAGTTCTTATGGGTATAGGACTTCAAGAGGAAATTTCTCCCATAATAATAAATAAAGAACAAATTTTACGTTTTCCATAGTCGCCTGCACAGTCTACTGAGTCTACTAATAAAAAATTAGTGGAAACAGGTATATTTACGTCTTTGAATAATTTTTTTATTAAAATTTAACGAATAGGAATAATGCATGTGATTCAAATAAATCTGAAACTTTTTTTGTATTAAGTATATTTAATAATTATTAGATATTCATAGCATGCAGTGGCGTAGACAACCTGGCCTCAAAATCGCGTCAAAATTATTTAAGGGTATATTTTTAATAGGAATAGTTTAAAATGCTATTTTAAATACAAAATTGTGTATTTTGAACACAAGAAGTCGAAACCCCTTTTACATCATTGTTTTTAAGGTTCCATACCCTAAGTGTTCATTAGAGCCCTTCTATTGGTACCGCTGCTGTGTCTGTCTCGCTCACTCGCTGTCTGTATGTATGTATGTTTGTCTATCTGCCTGTCTGTCCGCCTATCAGAGGCTTAGAGAATTATTCAGAGTTATTCGGAATGTAACTCCACAACTCTCTCTTCTTCTTCTTCTTGATTTTTCAGGTACTTCTTGCATGAGTAGATTTATAGTTTTTGGTGTGAAAGGCTGTTTTTTTTTGTGTGGCAGTTTTCTTGATTAAACGTGAAAAGAAATATTCCTATAATTAAATTCTGCAATCAAATTATAAAGTCCATGTGATATTTGAAACATGAACCAATTTGGTGGAAAGATTTAGAATAATGTGATATGTGACCGTCTCTGATAAAAGGGACCTAGTGTGCGAAAATATGTTTTTGAGAAAAAAGCGTTTAAAGTAAGTATGTGTAATGTGCATGTATTGCATAAGTTTGTTGGAGTCAACCGTATAATATAATCTAAATTTAACTAGCCAAAGAGTGCACCGGAGCTATAGAGTACCTACCGCTCCCCACCCCTCACCCATCCTCTCCGATCAAATCGATTGGCAACCGTTGAAAAGTAGTAGTAATTGTCCAAATAATATTTGATTTTAAAGTCGCGCTCCGTCGCATGCAAAATTTAGCTGAGCAAATATAGCTGACGATGACCAACTAACATATAAGGAATTCGTAGACTCCGAAGAGGAAACTTTTCATCTACAATTTTATTACACGGCCTTCTGCCAGTGAGTTGCCTTCTATAATTCTACCAAGAGGATTACCAATTGAAAGAAAAGGTATCTTTATTACAACATTTTATGGTCCAATCAAGATAAACAGGACCTTGTAGCGCCAAAACCAACGGAAAAACTACCCAAAAAGAAAAGGAGGATAAATTAAAAAAATTATATTATTTTGCTAATTGTTTTTTGTATGTATACTACAGCAATCATGTATGTTGTTTGGTTATAAAAAGAAGGGTTTAAATGTTTTAATGGATTGCATGTCATTCTATATGTTTTTAAGTAGGCGAATCCATTCTTAATTCAAAAACCATTTTTTGACATACTAGGTTCCTTTTATCAGAGACGGTCACATATATTTTTATGTAGATTGAGTAAACCCTACTGTAAACAAATAATTTTTACCCGACCATACCCGACACACTAACAAAAAGATCTCAGTAAAAAAAAATAAAAAAAGTACATTTATTGGTGTATTTCATTATTAGCTTAAAAAAGTAGCATAATTATAAGGAAATCTAACTAAACATGTATTATATTATAAGTACATACTCTGTTGTTCAATGTCCATCGGAAAAACCTTTCAAACTTCACTTTAAACAACTTAAAACACGAAGCGTAATGTTGTTGATCGAGCGTCGAGTACAGACACATCGATGGACTAAATTCCGACAGCAGCAGTTGAGTGGGAGTTTTAATTTACCAACGGTTTATGATGACAGAGTTAATAAAGTGTAAGAAAAATACAATTTGAGAGACTTCTAACAAAGTTTTGGCGCGCATTTGAGGCCAAATACTCTCCTGTGCGCTGTTGGGAATCTCTCCTTTTTTACCGATATTTTCACGGATTTTGCTCTGAAGAACTAGCCGCTATAATTCCCCCTTGACTGTTCCTAACAGAACAACAAGAGGCGCGTTACGTATATATGGCTTTACTGTCCAGCTGCAAAAATCTAGAATATTCCACTTCTCTGGCTCATTCATACCTAGGGTCTCCAGGTTGCGGAACAAATTGACTGCAGATGTTTTTCCTTTTCCTTGCAACCTCCAATCCTTTAAATCCCGTGTCAATAGATTACATTTACCTCCTCTTCAGACGCCCACGCTCCGTTAGTACTTAGACTTGAAGTCTACATACGTAGGCTGTCCCTGATACAAAAAAATACAATTTATTAAAGAAATCAAAATTTAACTTCTTTCTTTTCTGGGCGCGAAAAATTAGAAAACTACAAAATAAAATTGTGATTTCTTCAAAAAAATGCCTCTCTTTCAAGTGAAAACAAACCCGAACAAACCGGAGAGTCATTGATTTTTTATAGCAAATAACTGAACCACAACAATGTTAAAAAACAACAAAATAGTCCTGACTATTGCAGTTAAAAAGTTTATGGCAAACCTAACAATAAGTACTTAAAAGTAAAAGATAGTATTTTCGTTGTGTGCATGTACAATTAAACATTTTTATGAATTCCACGAAAAAAACATAAAATATAATAATATCCTGTTCCACACTTTTAGAACTTCAGGTACTAATTTCATGCATACAAACCTCCACAAATAAAGATAATAAAATTATTTTAAAGAAATTGAGAGATGGGATCAAAACGCCACTGTATGATGAAAAAATTAATTCGCCGCGCGATTCGGCGTCGCGATGCTGCAAAGAAATTAATCGATTGTAGGAGCTCCCAGTGACGTGCGATGACAATTATAAAGGGTATAACGAATATTGCTGCCAACAAAAAATAGTTGTTATTATATAACAACAAGCCATCGACTAGCTCTAAATGTTGCGGGGCAATTTACTTGAGGGTGGTTTACTAATTTTAGGCCACTAATGCCAAATGGTAATGACTTATCAATGTACTTACTAAAAATACATACAGGGTGAGTCTTTTAAAGTGTTACAAGGCGATAACTCGAAAATGGTTTAAAATATTTTCATGAAATTTTGGAGAGCTAATAGGGAGATGGGGGGGATATATTCAAATATATTTTTGACATGTATTCCCTCTCCCTATTTAGAAGGGTGGGGGTAACTTCGAAATTTTAAATAGGATGGTGTACTTTTCTTTATAAAATTCGAATCTACATAAAAAACTACATATGTATATGCACATTTTTTTTAATTTCTCTTTCGGTTGCGAAATATGATTTATTACCTAAGTTATAAAATAAAAAAAAATATTTAATTTCAACTTATCGACAGTCATGCGAGAAGTTGTTCGCAATGTCCCCCGTCAACTTCCAGCCACATTTTCACTGTTTTTTAAATGAATTTCGTACCCGCTGTAACATTTCAGGTGTCACTAATAAGCAGGCAAACCGGATTAGGTCTTTTATATCATCCCAAGTTGTAGGTGCAGTCGCCATTACTTTGTCCTTTATAAAATCCCACAAGAAAAAGTCAAGGGGGTCAAATCTGGGGACCTAGCAGGCCAGTTGACCCAATCAAACCCAAACAAAGATATCCGGTTTAAAATCTCCGTGTTGCAGTTTAGTTAAGAAAAGAATCATTGTCATATTTCTTATTTATAATGTAGGACTGTGCGTGGTAATCATACACAGGCTAAGAAAAGGATTCCATGTCCGACTTCTGGTTTCCAGCCTTTTAAATCCCACGTGAGATTTCGGGTTATTAGCATTAGGAAACCTCTCCGCCCATACTAGTCCAGCTTTTCTGTAGTTTTTCTGCCCCCCCCCCCTCCCCAGAAAATTAACAACACATCAACTTGCACATTAAAATTCGCTTCCATGGTTAATTGAGCAATAAGCTGAGAAATAATCGTTAAAACGTTAAAATTTTCAACTGACTTCAGTAAAAATGATTTGGAAGGATAAGGCTCTAGTTTAAACCCTACCTCCACTTACTGTAATAGTTTGCTATAGGTAACTGGTTCAGTTTTCATCTTATGCGCAATCTCCTGCAGCTGCGACTTTTTGGAAGTAAAAGACATCAATCTCACTAAACAATCGGTATTTATTTCTGATAAATATAACAACCATTATTCCTTGGTTGAAGGTATACACAACTATTGGTTTTGACACTAGTAACTGACATATATTCTTCACATTCTGGTGTTACGAGATGTTATTGTTTTATATTCATTATGACTTTCATTTACAGGACCATGCCTAAGAGGAACAAAGGGGGGTTCTATTCCCGCACTAATTGAGGTTTACAGGACTATGCCTAAGAGAAACAAAGTGGGATTCTTTTCCCGCACTAACTGAGGTTTACAGGACTATACCTAAAAGAAACAAAGGGGGATTCTTTTCCCGCACTAATTGAGGTTTACAGGACTATGCCTAAGAGAAACAAAGGGGGATTCTTTTCCCGCACTAATTGTGGTTCGGCCTTACTTGACCTTCGCGAATTCTGTTGCGTCAAGGGACGCAACTGGCTGTCTTTGTGGTCGTTGTTGGAGTGATGATCTCTCTTCCACGAGAAGCAAGTCGAAGTGATATGGACCGCCTTCCGGAGACTATTTTCCGCGAGTCCGGCCAATAATAGTCGTCTTCGCGATGACGTTTACGAATCATATTTAAGCAGTTGGTAAAGGGGTTGATATTTGTTGTCGTAGTCACCGGCCATCTTGCATTTACCAGGAACTCACTTTTAGCACAGTACAGTAATAAAACTAAAAGATAAGAAATCTTCAAAGGAAACTAAGCCTTTGACGGTCGCCGACAACATGCCGGTACTTTTGAAGAACTAAATTAAAGGAAAGATTTTCTTTTGTTATTTTAGCTGAAATAGTCTTTGTATTTTGCCGATGACTGCGTATTTTAATGCAAGTTAAATTTACAAGAGAGACAAGTTTGAGCTTATTTTATTTAAAAGGGATTTTATACCTGTTTGGTTATTAATATTTATTTGGAAATAAAAATAGAGCTATAGAAATTGAATGAACGGTTGGGTTTCCCCAACATAATGCATTTCCATGGACACGAATAATAACTCTGAAATAAGTGAACCCGATTTATTGGTAAAATTTATTTATTTTTTAAATGCCATCAAAATTTAGTTAACCATAACTCCGTAACCGAAATAGCAAATCAATTTTTTTTACACATGCGTAGTTTTTTACGTAGATTCGAATTTTATAAACAAAAGAACATCATCCCTTTTAAAATTCCAAAGTTGCCCCCTACCCCTCAAAATAGAGGGGATAAATGTCAAAAATATGTTTATATGTCCCCCCATCTCTTTATAAACTCACCAAAATTTCAGGAAAATATTTCAAACCGTTTTCGAGATATCGCCTTGTAACACTCAAGAAAATCACCCTGTTGAAAAAAAAATAAGCTGTAGTTTGTGTGTTAATCTGTACATAATATTTTTTTTATAACGCTTCTTCTCCCTGCTACTCAAAAGTAATAATTTTGATCTTTACTCAAGCGAACAGTGTTAAACTATCATAAAGAAATTATTATTGTGTTTTAAAATATATTATATCTGCTTTAAAGGAAAATGTTTAAATTAAATTAACATTAATGGTGATGTTGTATAATTTTTTTATTGGCTCAAGGTGACCAGAACCAGAACATCTATTAGTGCAACATGCAGTTAGACTATGATTCTATTGAAGGTTTCATAAATTTTTTCTACGTTTTTTATTGTGGCACAATATTAATTTTAATAACAAGTTTTGATTTAACAACGAACTATTTACGTGCATTTTTTTTAAGAGCACTGATTTAAGACAAAAAGTCGTAATTGTTTTTTTTTTTAACTATATTCAGGCGAATATATCTTTGATATTATGAGAAAATCCCGCGAATATTTTTTCGTATGATTGCAACTTTTCTGGAGATTCCAAAAATGTACAACTTGTCAAGGTTTCAGAGCTTAAAATGCTCACAGATTGACAAAAATTGATTTATGACAAAAATCGTAATTGTTCTCTTGTGAAAAAATTTATATTCAAGCGAATATATCTTTGATATTATGAGAAAATCCCGCGAATATTGCTTCGTCTTATAGCAAATTTTCTGGCGATTCCGAAAATGTCAACTGGTCAAGGTTTCAGAGCCTAAAATACTAGAAATGGACAAAACCTGATTTTAGGCAAAAATTCGTAATTGTTTTTTTTTTTAATACATTCACGCCTAGATGTCTTTGAAATTATGAAGAAATTGCGCGAATGTTGCTTCATCTAATGGTCCATTTTCTGGCAGTTCCAAGAATGTACAACTTGTAAGGGTTTCACAGCCTTAAACGCTCAGAAATTGACAAAAACTGATTTAAGACACAAATTCCTAATTGTTCTTTCCTTCCGAAAAAGTGCAGACGCTAGCCGTCGCGGCTTCGTTCATTGGCAATGAGCATCCGGCGTCGGCGTCGTTTCCTACATTTTTTAAACTTAGTTGAAGTAGGCTTTTCTTTCTCGATTGATAGGTTATGGAACACCCCAGGATTCTTTCTATTATCGTAAAAAAGGACGATTTGAGATCAAATTCCGATTTAGTGGGCGATTCCATTTTTAAACAAACCCGAGATCATATACCCACCCACGTCTATAGAAAATGCCAGAAAATTAAATATTTTTCTTGAAAAAAAATGTCAATGTTTTATATGTAAATATTTGCTTTTAATTTATAAATATTTTCATAAAAATGATGGGTATTTTAATGGTATTTGCATGTTCACAAGTGCTTCGTTACATGACATCCAAACAATATTGTAATAACATACCATAATTACGATGGGATGATTAAATAAAACGTATTTCGGGAACAAGTTAAAAAGTATGTACATATGTATATACATATGTATATAACTGACAATTACGTGGTTCATAAATTCAAGGTGAACAAGACATAAATACATTATTTTTTATTACTGATTTTCCGCCGATCAGTATGAGGAATGCGAGTCATCTTTATGGGGATTGAACCAAATTAATTTACACATAAAAGCGGTCGTTAAAGTCTTTTGGCAACATGGGTTCATAGACATCCTGTTGGCCAAAATATTTTACAAGTAGAAGATGAAAAATTTTATGTTTATTTGTTCTACACAATGCTAGTAGAATGAAAATTAAGTAATAGTATATTGTAGAACAAGTTTAATAAATCACTCTTTTTACACGAGTGAGACGTTTGTTCAACAAGTCGAACGAGTGTGAAAAGATATTCACCACTTGTACTATGCTCTGCTGTCCAGTACCGTTCTACTCAATGTCGGTAATTGATTTATTTTTCTCAATTTCTGTTTAATAACGCCCCAAATCATTTCCATTAGATTAAAAATACAATAGTAGGGCGGCAAGCGCAGAACTTCATGGCCTTGAGTTTTATAACAAAGTTCGTCAATGACGTATTCTTTTTTAAAATTGTACGACTTTATGCTATTTAATAAATCTTTCTTCAATGGAATCTTTTTGGGAATATCTATGTTCTTATTTTTTATGAAAGTTGTAACATCTTGTTTCTTGGTACTATTATTAGGTGTTTTGTTTAGTATCCTTGAATGATAGGAAGCGTTATTCATTACAACTACTGAGTTTGGTGGAATGTTGGGCTGTTCAGAAAACAATTTCTCAAATAAATTCCCCGTCATATCCTCATGATAATCGATAATCGGCATTGGACACACTGATGTTTAGCCGACAATAGCAAAGCGTTGGGTACAAATCCTTTAACGCTTCCTGGATGAAGAATAATTATACGCTTTCCCCTGGAACGTGGTGTATTTAAACTGCAGTTTTGAGAATTGTCTATCCACCTATAACGAACAACGTCGTGTTGCTCCTCTGTGAACTTATCTCCCTTTCCCATCCCTTCCCAATTATTTCCTCATTAATTTTTAATATTCATTTCGTATTAATATCTTTTGTCCTAGTAACACTAACAACTATCATTATTACTGAGTTTTTTGGCTAAAACAACCCTAGAAACTCCCTACTCAATATTTTAAAAGAAATATGTACTTAGTTATATCCTTTAACACAACAACCAACACAAAACGTATTCTAAAAAAAAAGTTCAGAGTCAGTAGTTATTTTTTATAGTTCCAATAATTATAAACATTCTTAGTTTAAAGGATAATCCGACTGATATGGTAACAGGGCTTCGATTTGACATTACATGATCGCCATTTTAAGTCAAAATAGTCAAGAAGGGTCAATTAGAAGTAACAAAATTGTCTTCTTCAAGATGAGGTATCTGTAGTGAAACTATTTAAATCTGAGATAATATTCTACGTGTTCCACATTTATTTAATGTATTCTTTTCTTCTAGCTCAAAATGGAAAAGATGAAGTTGAACCTGTCAGACCCGTTAAAGCCTATGGAGATCAGCCAATCGTTGATACTGGCTACTTCACCGGATGGGATAATCCATTTTCAGGCAATTCGTTTGGTGGATTTTTTGATAGTATAGAAGGTACGTAAAGTCTGTAAGAGCCATCCCAACAGAAAAATCTATAAGTGGCTGTAAAAAGTACTGAACAAATTTCTTTAGTCGAATTTTTTTTGTGTTGTCTTTACAACAGATAAGCGAACAAATTAGCAAAAATGAGTATACCTAATTGATGAAGTAGAGACGTAGAAACCTTATGACCAGTGGTGCACTCCAAAAATGCCGCTGCTGCCATGCCCTTTGCCTTGTGTTCCTCTGTGAGCATTTTCGGTACCAGTGGTGCACTCCAAAAATGCCGCTGCTGCTAGGCGCTTTGCCTTGTGTTCCTCAGTGAGCATTTTCGGTACCCATCTCGAGCACACTTTACGATATTGATAATGAAAATTTTCTGTCACAATTTTATGCACCAAAGATCGTGAAATTAGTGAAAAATGAGTGGCCAATTCAGAAATTGTAAACCTTCTGTTTACACGGATTTTCTCGTTCACTTGTTGAACCAAATTCTCAGAGACCACCGAAGGTCTTCCACTTCGCTCTTCATCTTGAATGTTTGTCCTGCCTTCTTTAAACTGCCTGTACCATCTTCTTACCATTCCCTCGCTTATTGCATGATCATCATAAACTTCACAAATTTGCCGAAAGATGTCTGAGGGCCGAATTATTTTTGCATTTAATAATTTTCACCGATCGTATTTGACAACAGGACGGACTTTCTATAACTGCGCTCATTCTCGCACAACGTGACAGGTCTGCTTTCAGCAATATATGAATAATTTGTCATTCAAGGCCTTTTTACGTTAATACTGAAGCTTTTTTGGCCAGATTTGCCTAAATAGCACCCTTTGCTTAAAACATATCTACGATCGGAACTTAATTTGTGGATATGCCTCGGATTGCCTCGTATATCAATGAAATCTACCCTAATTGTAACCGTCATCTTGTAAAATTGGTGCTGCCACCTATAGTCGTTTTTAAATCGCGAATTAGACTAATCCCCTTTTTCAAATGAAAGTAGAGCAAGAGGACCACACCCGAAATACATAATGTACACGCTGCCATTCCCCGGAGAGTCAAAACGGCGCGTATACCTAATAACTAACCTAATATGATTACCTAATAAATTAGTTTTTAATTATTCTCTGTAATTAAAATGACTCCCAATGTCCCTATTTTGCAATACATTAATAGTGCTTTTATATTCAAAAATGTTAATTCGAAATTGTCAATTAGGATGAATAAATATCCAATTTTAATTATCTAAATACAGAAGTTCTATAAAAAGTTTATAATGACAATACCCACCCACAGTATTTTTATTAGTTCTACAGTGTGTCCCAAAGTTCCATAATTTTGTATTATTTCATAATACAAAAGTATTCCGTTCCAAAAGCTTTGCGACTCGCATGGAACTGAAACAAATCTTTTGACACCTTGTTTTGTTGAAATTGGTTAAGACGTAGTAGAAGGGCATAAACATTCATACCTACATACATAGACTGGTAAAAACATTACACACTGGTGTTTCACAGTCAGACACCAATAATATTTAGGATATATGTACAAGAAATAATTTATTTTCTTTGTATACACAAAAGTCAAAGTCAACATAATAGCTTTGTTCGCGGAGACGATCCGTGACCAGTCCGTAACCTGTACAAGTTAAATAATCCCAAACATTTATGCGCATGTGCGATTCGAAACCGATCAGGAATTGACAAATCTCCGCGAACGTTTTTGGTGAATGTGCTTGTCCGGAACACCTGCGAATCACTTAACCTTAATATATTTTATTATTTTGAATTAAATTTTTAGACTGAACAACCTAATTTAACATTATATAATGATTAAAATTGCCATAAAGACATATTTGTTCTGTTATGAGTAATTTTAAATACAAGAATAATTGAATATACTAGAGCATATTATTATATACAAATTTATATCTACCTTTATACAACTAACAGCATATGAAATTTAACTGTTCGTTATCGCAAAATACAGCCCGCCCAAAATTAAATGACAATTTTCAAACAAATTTCACACTGCACTTGCGCGGACAATTTATTCATGCGAAAATCCTCGGATCGTTTTGACTGGTTACGGATGTGTCCTGAACTTGTTCTCGCATCACCGCGAACGCCAAATTTATTGTCAAAATCAGTGATTTTCTGCTCCGCGAACGCAAATAATCGCACAGCGCACGCGCACTTGTCACGGACTAGTTCCGGATCGTCTCCGCGAACAAAGCTAATATGGCAAATTAAGTGGGCAAACACTTTTACGTCAAATACTTGACAAGAAATGCAAGGTTATACTATACGGTCACTCTTCGTGTCATCTAAAAATTTCTCCGTCCTCATGTGTCATATTTATTGAAAACAAAATCTTATCAAATATAGCTTTGCCTTTGAAAAATTTCATACACATAAAAAAAGTCATAAACATCTAGAGTAGCAATGTTCAATATACTACAGCACTTATTTTATGATTCTTGCGGTGTTTATTTGTAGGTAAATAATTTCTTGTCACATTATTAAAAAGCCTTCCTTAATTAAAACAGTGTATTTTGCTTGTTGCGTTGATATCACTAGTTGCCCACAAAATTTTGACCCACCTGTAAAAAAACTTACGCCTGCTGTATAATAATGAAGCTGAAAGAAAAATCATCCCCCATTATTTAGTTGCTCTACGAGACAGAAGTAACAATGAAAAAGGCAATATTTATTTTTCTTAGTATATGTACAATCATATGTATATTAGTTTCCTGAAAATAATTGCTAATAATTTAGTGATTAATTCAAAATGTCTTAAAAGAAAATTTCGTAGGCAAACTTTATGTGCATCTGCGTAGGTGGCCTGTTGTTACTTAATCGTAAGAGATGCAAACATTATTTTTAGTTTGTGTCCAGTATTTGTGCTCTACGTAACGATAGAAAAAAAGTCTTTCTTTATAGAAAAATGGAGAAAATTTGTGTCTGTTGTTCAGGTTTGATTAGATTTTTAAAAATATTTTATAAACGAATTACACATTTAGGTACACAGACAATTTTAGCCAAATTTCCACTTTTATTTAATACTTTATCAGAACATGACTCGTATCGCTACACTACAGCTTCATCGGATGTTTGTTGCAGACTAAATGTTATGCTAAAAGTTCACAAAGGTGTCATAAAATACAACAATCTGGGTAGATAAATAAAATTTTTATTTAGGTTTTATTATAATACTAATTTACTATATGGAGTTCCCACTGGGCTTCATTTCTATTAGGTAAATACGTTGAATAAGGATAAGTTCCAATTAATTCTAATTGATGTCGGAATTTTCCAACCGATTTATCTCAAGACTTTCAAGTAAATTAATTTTCTTACCTTTATTTTTGTAGTATTTTAAGATTGTTATCAAATGTATGCCGATTCTGTAAAAGATTGAGGTTTGAATATGTAGAATTATTTCTATTATTAATAAAACTTCTTTTATTATGTTCTGTTATACGTGTTTAAAATGATCTGCCTGTTTGGCCTATGTATCTTTTCGGACATGATGCACATGGTAACTGATATACACCTGATTTAATATTTTTATTGGTTTTACTTTTTGAATTTTTCAAAAATTTTCCTAGTGAATTATTTGTTTTAAATGCTACATTGCGTTTTGTGATTGATAAATTTTTAAATTTTTTCTGCTGGTTTCCCGAAAAAAACCTTTTGGGCTGTAAGTTTCGACCAGACTTGTATATTTTGATGATATTTTGCCGTGTTGTATAACCGATAAAGACCTACAAATCCAGACCATAAACAACCTTTGACATTACCAAGGAAGTCAGGAACGGACTTGCCACCACACGCACGGGCCCAAATTTTGACAGGTCTCACTTTTCACAGCTAAAACCCATTTTATTAGAGACTTTGCTCAATTATCTAAAAAAAGGTACTCTACATTTATTTCGAAAAAATCCGGCATTTTCAAGAAAATCTGGATCATGCATACCCTAGTAGGTAACAGCAGTTATTACACATTATACGAAATTAATTAAACTCTTTGTTCTAATTATATTACTAGTTACTAAACGAAATCTAATAATAAGCTACTACTACACACTTAATTAATACTAGGTATCGTTAGAAAACAATGGACTTTATAATTTAGAGTAATGCTAATTTATGGACAATCATAATGCAATTCTCTACAGGCAAAAATAATGTCCAGAAATTTCCAAATCGAAATTTACCGAATCGAAGAACACTAGATAGGGTTGATCGTAACTTAAGAGAAACAAAGATGAAGCGTAACTAAAACTTTAACGACAAATAAAAATTTATTTTTGATAAAATTTTGGAAATCAGTTAATTGTGCCAAACAGTTAAGTACAGCTTTTTTGTGTTTAATTAAGCAGATGTCCAAAATACATACTTCAATACACTGTCTTATCCTGCGGATTTTTTCTCGCGGTACTTGAAACATGATTCCAGGATCATTTCGAATAATATTGCAGTAATGGGATATCCTTTCAAGCAACTCTTCCCTGGTGTTCACTGGCGTTGAATAAACAAGTCCTTTGAGATGCCCCAAAAAAAATCTAACTGATATAGGTCAGGAGATCTTGGTGACCATAAAACAGGTCCGCCTCGACCCATCCAATGATTACCAAAAGTATCTGTTAACTGGCGACGCACTAAATTGTTAAAATGTTATGGAGCACCATCGTGCATAAACCACATCCGAGCTCTAACTTGCAAGGGTACATTTTCTTAAAGGTTATTTAAATTTTGTTGTAAAAATTGTAAATAGAGTAAAAAGAGTTAATGTTTCTTGTAAAACGAACTACCCAATCAAATAATTCCCAATGATCTCCGCTCAAACGTTAACCATAAATCTTTGTTGGTATCTAGTCTATATTACTGCATGGGGATTTTCTTCATGCCAAACGTGTAAATTATGAAAATTTATAATGTCGTCCCTTCTAAAGCCAGCTTCATCCGTAAATAAATAAGTCTAGTAAAATGTGGATTTTCTCCAAATTTTTGTAAAAACCAGTTTGAGTAATTTGGGATAATCGTCTGGAGACATTGCGTGTATCTTTTGGACATGGAAAGGATGAAGCAGTTGTCCTTGTAAGGTTTCATAGACAACCCATTTTGTTGTGCTTATTTAAGCTGCGAGCTTTCTTACGCTGTTAGAAGGATTGTCAGCAACCTCATCCAGAATGTCAGAAACTCTGGATTTCTTGCTCTTCTTTGAGGCCCTTCGCAACCACGACGCGGTAACACATTTCCTAAAATGGATTTGTAAAGATTGATTTAAACACAATTCTGTTTTAATTTAGTGATTACCTGTGTTCAACCCTTTCAAATGTTCTTCGATCCGGTAAATTTCGATTTGGAAATCTCTCAGCATAAATTCTTCTTGCCTCCAGCGAGTTGCATTGCTCTTGTCCATAAATTAAATGCATGCCAGCATATTCTGCGTGCGAATAGGGCTCCACTACTTAATTAAGATTTGATGGCTTTGACAAATCTTGTCATATTAAGGGTTATCATGGTAAAAGAACAATACCTGGTGGTTTTATTGTGGTAATCTAATTTGTTTGAATTAATCGCATCTGCAAGGTGGACGTAAACAAATTGATTTTTCTCTAAAAAGGTTGATTTTTTCGAAATAAATGTAGATAATTGTCCAAAGCATTTACTAAATATCTAATAATTTATCCCTGAAAAGTGACACCTGTCAAAATTTGTGGTGCGGTGGCAAGTCCGTTCCTGACTTCCTTGGTAATGTCAATGTTATGGTCTGGATTTGTAGGTCTTTATCGGTTATACAACACGCCAAAATATCATTAAAATATACAAATCTAGTCAAAAGTTACAGCCCAAAAGGTAATTCACTGGGTACCCTTTTGGACCCCATATCTCCGTTATGGAGCACCTCAGAAAAAAAAAATTATATGACACACTCGGGTTATTTTGACGTCTCCTGTACACTGCCAAAAGTTTGACATATACTTGCCGGCCACCCTGTATAACTGATTAAAATGATGATGGCCTAAATGGAGAAACATTTCACTGCCTGATTATATTAATTATAATTAAGTAATATACAAATTTGAGGTCGACTAGTCCCCTTTTTTACCGGCTAGTGGACTTACTCGACTAGTCGGTACATCGTTAGTTAATAATTTTATGTTTTACTATACACTTTCTCTTATTTTTAAGGTGTAATGAACAGAATGCGTCAACAAATAGATGCACTGCTCAATAGATTGCCAATAAGCAAAGGAACTAATTCTTCCGACGAGTCACCGACATTCCCAGGATTTGCAAATGGCGTTGACCTTCCTGGATTCCCCAACCTTGGTGACATCGATTTGTCCAAAGGAAACACTACCTCAGTTACTAAGGTAACATTTATTTTTTAGACCATTTCTATGAAGTTTCGAGTTAATGGAACCATCTAATATTTTTCTCCGTACAAAGTTTATACCCCTGTTTCAATCCCTTAGGGGTTGAATTTTGCAAATCCCTTCCTTAGTGCATGCCTATGATATATACGAAACCTCTGTGCAAAATTTCAGGTGTCTAGACCCAGCGGTGTGGGCTGTGCGTTAGTACGTCCGTCAATCAGTCACTTCTTTTATATACAGAAGGACACTAGATTTCGCCCGCAACTTCGTCCGCGGTACCGCGGTACCTAACTATAACAATTTTACTTCATTACAAATTTTGAACCTCCATTTCACCCCCCTTAGGCGGTGATTTATTAAAAACTGCAAAACGCGTGTTTAAACATTTACGTTCAGATTCACTAAGAAGGTTTAAGATTTAGTACTGGTTTAAATTAAGATCTTATAGTTGATCAGTTATGTTTTGACAGGTTTTTGTTCTGTCATTGTTAAGAAGGCGTCATTAAAAACTTATGAATTATTGAATGATTTTCATCTTGGAATGAATTGCTGTAATGAATTTAGTTCTATTATTGTCGAAAGTACGTACTAAAATTGCCCCTTTCATATAAATTCGCGAAAAAGCTCAGAAATAAGTTCATAGTATAAAACTTAGTTGTCTTATTCTTACACTTGTCAGTTTAAAACTTTTGGTTGTCAAATTATACCGGACTAGCGTTGGAGAATCTGGCTGTTATTTTTTAGAATACTTCTATGAAGTTTGGACTTAATAGGACCAGTTAATATTTTTCTCCATACAAAGTTTGAACCCATATTTGTCACCCCTTAGGTTTTTAATTTTCAAACCCTTTCTTAGTGGATGCCTACGTTATATAAGAAACTTCTGTGCAAAATTTAAAGTTTCTAGAACCAGCAGTGTAGGCTGTGCGTTGATAAGTCAGTCAGTCGTCAGGCAGTTTCTTCTTTTATATATAGAGATAATATTTTTTTAGGTTATCGATGGTCACAAAGTAGTTATCAACGAGACTGAATACAAGAACGAGGACGACTTCGGCGGCACTTTCTTTAAAGTCCGCATAATAGACGTCAAGCCGGACAGCAGCGAATTGACAACGGAAAAGGAAGCCGAAACCGTTCCGGAGTACGCATCTCGGGATAATAAGGACAGGGAAGATGTTGACAACAGTGACGAAAACGAAATTTTCAAGTCCAAAGAGGTTCGTAATTCGGATAAAATACCTGAAAAACTAAGAAATTATGCCTAAGTTAGCTTACACTAAGCATATGCATGATTATTACTATTATTTTGTCACTCTAATGTACAATGTGTTTAATTTTTTCGATTTAAAGGTAGTATTTAGTGGTAATTACTATTTTTTTCAACATTGTTGTGTCTCGGATATTTGCTGTAAAATATTCATGCAAATTCGTTAAAAAATCAACATTTGATTTTTTACTTTTTCTTTTAAACCGCGCGGAGCAAAAAATTGACAGACGTATCGAATTTTTGCAGAGCGCGGTTTTAAAGGAAAAGTATAAAAAAATTTTGATTTCTTCAATGAATTATATATTTGTTTTTTTAGACCAAATAAATGAGGAACAACGATGTTTAAAAAAATCAAAATAGGAATTGGTGCTCATTATCTGTCTTAGGTCATAATTTCGTTTACAGAAATCATATTATTTTTTTTCTTAATATATTATAATTAGTTTTAAAGCTTATTCATAAAAATAATGTCTATGGGTAGTTTTTAAATTTTATTTGAATCCTACGGACTAAACATAAGAGTGATAATAATAATATATAGGACAATAAAATCCAATAACCCTTATAAACATGCTTCAGCTTTGTTTGCGCAATAGTTTCAAACCATTATTAAGGTCCAGTAAAATTATTTTTCAAAAATTTAATGATTAGGATTTAAATAGGGGGACCACATTTAGTGGCGGGGCAAGACCAAATGTGGATATCGGCGACACTAGCTTGGCGAGGCCCCTTTCAATATTTCTCAGAAAAAAGTAGTAGGATAAATGAATTATACGCAAATGCGTACTAAGTATGAGTAGGTATATTGTTGCTAATCAGCAGTGTTGCCACACGATTCTGAGTAAATACTACCTACTCGTACCAACATATTTTGGGTTACGTATTAACTTGCGAGTTTTTTGCGAGGTTGTCGGCGGTCGCCGACATCGCCAACGCCTAGCGCTAACACCGGGGGACCATATGTACTGTTCTTAAGAGTATTATACTCTTTTCCAAACCCAAAGTACTCTATATACTATTACTTTTCCCGTTATTTTTCTCAAATACTCGTTTTTTCCTTTACCTTTGAACGTAAACCCATTTCAAAGAAAAATCCCTTAAATAATATCAAATTCGTGTCGCTAAATTTCCTTGAAAAGCAAAATTACATTTTTTATATTTATTTAATTCAACAGTAGGTGGTATAACCCAGTGGCGGCTGGTGAAATTTCAAAGTTGTATATCTCTGTCCCTACCCACAGGACCGGTACCAAATTTAGGGGTTTTAATAGTGAGCCCACTGGGAATGTATTGGTAAAGAGAAAAAACATTTTGTAATTTGCGAAAAAAAGTTAAATTTTTGGTGTGCCCCTCCTAAGAAAAAAATGAACACGTCTAGGTATTTTATTTATTATTTTTTCTACACAAATTTTACGTCATTTTGTAGACAGTTTTTAAATTTTGAGAGAAAAAAATTTGTTAGTAGAAAGTTATAGTCATTTGAATTTTTTTAAGTCTAAAATTTAAAAAAAAAATTCAAATGACTATAACTTTCTACTAATACACTTTTTTCTCTCAAAATTTAAAAATTGTCGACAAAATGATGTAAAATTTGTTTAGAAAAAATAATAAATAAAATACCTAGAAGTGTTCATTTTTTTCTTAGGAGGGGCACACCAAAAATTTAACTTTTTTTCGCAAATTGCAAAATGTTTTTTTTTTCTTTACTAAAACATTCCCAGTGGGCTCACTATTAAAACTCCTAAATTTGGTACGGGTCCTGTAAGTAGGAACAGAGATATACAACTTTGAAATTTCACCAGCCGCCACTGGTATAACCCATAAAACTATTATACATAATAAGATTTTTACAAGTTAAATGGAGTAACTGGGGGACTTCTATTAAGCTGATCCAATAATTCTGTTTTTAAAAAATGCACTCATGAAGCACAAACTGCGGTCTCCTGTAAATGATTCCACGTATCGTGTGATTTTAAAAAGTCTTCTTAATTATTTAGAACACGTTTCCTTTTGTATTTTCTTACTGCTGCCTTTCAAAATTGTGGTTTGCTTAGGTCTTGTCTTATATATTTCGATTTTAATAGAATAGTAACCATTAGGGATTTTATATGTTTGTATTAGGTTTTATTTGCTTTACAGTTGGTAATTTAAATCGTTTAATCGTTCTTCATATATGGAAGGATTCTAAGTTGTAAAGGAATTTTATTGATTTTTCTTTGAACTCTGTCCAAGGCTTCTATGTCTTTTACATAATAAGGATTTCAAACACAATTAGACATAAAAAAAAGGAGAACTTTTCTTTATCATTTCAATTCTTTGGTCATGAAATGCTTTTTGAATAAGATATATAAGTTTATTTGCTTTTTCACTAATAAGGCTCCCATTTAAGGTCACTAGTGATAGTGACCACAACTTGAAGATGGTTTGAAACTATTGAGTAGGCGGCCTTTTATACTGTTATACAACAACCATTTTGTCTAAAAAAATTAACTGAAATGGTATAGGTAAACAACTAAACAAACTGGTTAGTGTATATCGTGTATAATTTCCCAAAATAAATACCTTTTTTAAGCTTATACTTATATTAATAGTTAACATATTGTATAAACTTAGCTCTACTGACCTAATCAAATATTTTCCTACAGATCAAGTATTACCCAATAATATTACACTACTGTTATATACATTTAAATATTTTACTGTATATTGCATATCTTTACAATAAAGATATATTTAAATATACAAAAAATCTGCAAACACATTTTTTTATTACCCATATCGTAACGTCCTAACAAATGTTATTCTTACTACTATAAGTACCTATTATTACCGATATTATTTTTAGAATCCTTTATTAGTCCAACACTTATTACATAAATGCATGTTACCGGTCAGCTATTGTTTAAACCGAAATGGTTTAAACAAACGGAAATAATAAACAATTTGGCACGTTTCGTTACTCAAAATCGTCATTTTCTCAATTTTATTATTCATAACTTCAACAGTATTAAGATTAAGTAATCTTAAAGTAAAAGTTGTAAGACATTTTTTGTTCGTTCATTCAAGTTTTTTTTTCAAACTCTTTAATGAATGAACGAACAAAAAATATGTCTTACAACTTTTACTCTAAGATTACTTAATCTTAACACTGTTAGAGTTATGAATAATAATTAGGAAAATTACGATTTTGAGTAAATTCAACTCACTGTAAAACTGCTCATACAGAATTTGCCTACTAGCGATTTTCCTTTCATTGTAATTTTCTACTAACACAAATCGCCTTATGACTAACTAAAATTAAATATAACCCTCCAGATTTGTTACATTTATTGTTTACCATATGTAAAAATCAGCGATTATAATATTAAATAATGAAATACAATGTATTTTAAACGCAGGAAATGTTTTGCAACAACTTATCTGTTTGCTATTAATTTTCTTTTAGCTATCCTAGATTCATACACATATGTATATACAGTAGATCCGCGGATGGGGTACCTATACAAGTGGACCCAATTTTGCAAGATACCTACGTAAAAATGTCACGACTAATAAAAATTTTTGCTTGTAAAGTAAATAAGATTCATGTTATGAAAAATCTATTTTTTTACAGGGAGAGTAAAAAATACGAAAACGTTGTTTTGCGTAACAGTAAACATACCTTGTTTATCATTTTCTACTAAAAAAACAAATATGAAATATGTCTTCAATTAAACCCTAACCCTAAGTACAAGATTTCATTAAAAAATTTAAATATTTAAAAGTAACGATTTTTATCAAATTATTTTCTTAAAGTCCCAACTATTCTCTCTCACACATTTAACCAGAGTACTAGTTTACATATTAAACAATAATGATACCTATGGACATGTTTGTCAATGTCTTTGTTAAATGAAGAAATTATTTAATTTAAAATACTGCAGTAGTGCAATTTTTAAATAATACGAGCATTTAATTAAATTCAAAAGAATATGATATAAACTAAGCAATACAATAAAGATATCAAAATTCAAAAACCACCCACAATTCCGATTAAAAACTTTCAAAGTAGACAACCAGACATACTTGCACAAACAAAGGGGGCTGTGATAAATGTTTGATTATTCTTTTTATTGGCAACAGCATAGTTTTTATTTGTCTTTTACTAATGCCCTTTTGCTAACAAGGACAGGAAGAAATCAGTTTCCGTTGGGAATTTAATCAGGATGGAAAAGAATTTTGCCATGACTAATCTTTCAAAGTATATAAACAGCAATACTTCCACAAGCGAAGAAGGTACGATACAAATTTGAACATATTCTTTTTTATTTGTCTTTTTCTAATGCACTTTCGCCAACACGGATAGAAAGAAATCTGATTCCTCCGTGATTATCCGGAGAGAAAAGATGAATATTGTGATTGCTAAAATATGTTCTGGTGTAAACTGTCCATGGAACTGACCAATATTATTATTGCAATTATTGTTCAATTGTTTTTGTGTCACTTTCAAATTAAATTGGACAGAATATAGTACTCTGGTTTAAGGTGTGAGAGAGAATAGTTGGGACTTTAAAAAAATAATGATACTTTTAATATTTAAATGTTTTAATGAAATCTTGTATTTTGGCTTAGGGTTTGATTTAAAACATTTTCATAATTTGTTCTTTTGGTAAAAAATGATAAACAAGGTATGTTACTCTTGCGCAAAATAACGTTTTCGTATTTTTTATGCTCCCTGTATAAAAAATTTAATTTTTCATAACGTGATTCTTATTTATTTTACAAGCAAAAACTTTAATTTGGAGTGGCATTTTTACGTATCTTGCAAAAATTGGTTTTTGTCCTCTTCTAAACCCTATCCGCGGATATCCTGTACTTATACGAAATGTGAGATAGTTTGTGTACTTCGTAATAAAATTAAGCATTTCTCGTACACCATAATACTAGATAGATAAATTAAATAGTTTTAATGTGTCATTATCATCTTTCTACCAAATAATCATTGATAAAACTACAAGAAACAACAACATTAACAATTGACAATAAAATAAGTATTAAATGGGAATAAATATATTACCAATTTTGACTATCAAAAAGTGTATTCTTAATTTAATACGAACCTTACTAAGACATATTTAAAGAACCGTTCTTGATTCTCGAGAACTAAATAACTGTACAAATTGAAATAACTATCTGTAACTTTTTATTCATCGTATTACTAAAAAAAGAAAATAACAGAACCAAATTCCTTGTAGCCCCAACAAGTGATAAAAATCATTGGGAACCTAAGCAGGTTGCAGACATAATAGAGTAACTTATAAATTTAGAATGATAGGACAAAAACTTATGCAAAATCAACTGAAACTATGAATTCTAAGACCATACTAAGGCCCTGAAGTTAATAATAATAAATAACACTTATTTAATAAATTACAAGTAGTAACACAACATACAATTGAAGATGGGGAATAAAAAACCAATAATACTTCTTTTAGAGGAGGCAAGTTAGATCTGGAGAGTCGAAATACGCACAAAAATTATGCAATGGATGAAACCAATTGAAAGGTGTCCAGATGAACGTATGAAACTATGTATAAAAATATTTTATTGATAATTTTTTTATTAACAATTTATTGCAAAAAAGTCTTTTTTGTTCATGTCTTTCTTCGATTTGCCGTCATATCTCAGCTATTTATTAAAATTGCGGGACGCCGTTAGCATCATCGGAAAGGTGAGAAAATTTTACATAATTTTGCTACTAAGGACTGAGCACTTTTTTCTACGACTAATAGCTTCGTCAGTATTTAATAAATACAAAATACTTCACATTCCGTAATTAGAATAAAATAATGTTTAATAAAATAACAATTTAATACCGGGTGTAATAAAGTATTTTTAAAACTATGTAGGTAGGTACACTTTTAATATCTTTAATTGATCAAGAGGTATAAAATGTGTTTATAGTGCGCGACGTTTATGAGATGAGTATATACCGCTGCATACGCATCAGCGCACTCGAGCGCGTACTGTTTGAGCGGTTTTTTATTTATGAAATACTGTCGAATCTATTGGTCGTAGACAAAAGTGCTCAGAAGCAAACTTGTGTAAAATCTTCTAACCTTTCCGTTGGTGCTAACGGCGTTCCGCAATTTTAATAAATAGCTGAAGTATGACGAAAAACCCGAGAAAAGACATGAAAAAAACGAGTTTTTTGCATTAAATTGTTAATAAAAAAAAATTAGCAACAAGATATTTTTATGCGTTTCATAAGTTTGTCTGGACACCTGTAGGGGCCCATTCGAATTAGTTTCATCCATTGCATAATTTTTTTGCTTATCTTGACTCTCCAGTACGGCTAAACATAGTTAAAAATTAAAATACACAATCAGCTTTTATCAATGATTTTATGTTTTGCACCTCTCATCTTTAACGCACTCTTTTCTTTATCATCAGACCGAAAGACTCATCAACACCGAAAATCACGACAACGTTAGTTCATACGATATCATCGGCAAAATAGACAACGACGTATTTGAAAATATCGAAACTTTCGACGAAGTAGATCCAGTATCTACTGCGAATCAACACCACGAAAACACCCCGACTAATTCTGTGGAGGCACGATTTTCAACGAATAAGGATTCCGAATGGTTTGAAGATGGAACTAATTCGCAGACGGTCGACAACGAATGGGGCAGTGTTAGCCCCGTCGTGTCCATTGATTCAAATGCCATTGATTCTGGAGAAAATCTGATGGAACAAAGACCCATTGACTTAAGCAGGGATACCTACGTAAACGAAATTTTGGCTAAGAATGGGGCTCCAGTTAATCCTGACGCCGAAGTATTTTTCATAGGCCAAAACCCTGATAGCAAGATTAGCATGATGGAAAGATTAATGGACCCTCGATAAGGCATTTATTGAGATTTTTCTGGAAGAGACTGATTTTTTATTTATTTATTTATTTTGGTTAAGTTGGATTTATTTATAAAATATATTGTGCCAAAGATCGAATATTCAGATCATAATTTAAGAATGTAGTGATTGTTGTATATTACTGGCAATGGCAAAGTTCGTAGCAGAACAATTTTTTTATTATTCTGGTACTAAAATAAAGACCCAAATTATATAGGAAGGTTTTATACCGGTGCCCTTATATACTGTTGGGTAGGGGTCTACTCATAAAGTAAGAAATGTCAATTGTTGATCTTTTTGTCTATACGATTCTAATTCTAATACTTTTGGGAATTATCTCTGTGTAAAAATATTAAAGTTAAATTATAAAGCCTTATTAAAAACAACTTAGATTTTTCAAATAAAGTATTATATCCTGTCTTAATAATAATAGTTTGCAAATTTCCATAAAATTGATTGTTTTGTAAAAAATGCAGGACCTTTTATCACAGATCCATATAGCTTTGCGTAGCTATATGGATCTGTGCTTTTATGCCCAGAGTAAAGCAGGTACCGCGCCTAAAATCATGTCTATCTCACTCGTGCACACTACCGAGCCATATGAATTAGCGTTATCAGAGAATTATAATTAACCGGTTTATTTTTTATATTTTGCTCCTCCGTTAATTATAGGTAAGAAAAATTTTTACTCTATTTTTTATATTTTTGACGTTTGTTTAATAAACTTGTTTTACTTGGTAGGTACCGAGTTTTTTTTATGTGTATCTGTATCCAGGGCCGTTCCGACCCGGGGGTGCAGAGGGTGCGGGGCACCCGGGCGGCAAGCCTAGGGGGCGGCGCGAGCCGACTTATAAAAAAGGGAAAAATTAATTTATCATTAAATTAATATAATACATAAATATTATTCTAAATATTATCATTTAAATAATACTATTCTAATATTATTTGAATATATGTACTATTCTAAATATTATTAATTATATTTCAAATTCAAATTTTATATACACAACTTATTCAGGCCACAACCAGTGGCAAGTATAACAGTTTCTTGTTTTAACTCGTCTTAAGCTATTTTTCACGTCGGTCGCGAGGAAGATTTTACAGGAAAATACTCGTCTGTGGTCAAAGCATATAAATACACGCACCGGGATAATTTCTTTTATTTTAATTTTAAACGTGTAATCGTGTAAATCGCAACAGCTTAAAAAGTTTTTGTTTGATATCCTGGTTAGAGAGACAGTAAAAATTAAAGGTGAGTACATACGTTAATTTGATTATATTTTGCTTTTGCGCGGTTAAATAAAATTTAAATAATATTTTGTTAAATTAAATTTATATTGTGTAACAAATTTATAACTTAAATAATAATACCAACATAATAACAATAGTAAAACATTTTTCTTTTTTTTATTAGTAAAATATAGTTTAATTAAAGATTAGCATAATCTTAATATTTTTTTGTTTTGATTAAAAATGTTGAAATTTTCAGACAAAATAAAAAATTTTGTAAAGTTTCCTTTCAAAAAGTTGGTATTTTTCGAAAAACAAAGCTTAATTAATTTATGCTTCTTTAAATCTTCGAAAACAAAATATTTTCGACGAATCATAACTTGGAGTCATTTTTTTTTTGGTAGATGTCTGATAATCGAAAAAGGCTTTCTGGCGCACAGTACAGAAAAAGAAAGCGTGAAAAGGAAGAATTACTATCCATTTCTAAAGTTTTGACCCCTCAGTTTGGAAGCTTGTAAAGTAAAAAGTACAATTTTAAAAAATATAATTTTCACATATTTCGGTAAAGTTACTTGTCTCTATTACACATGTAAAACTTTGTAACCGTAGATGCCTTGGTGCTTTTCTAATGGGAAGGTAAGTGTAAAATTGTCACCATTTTTTCCCTAGTTCATCAATTACTCTATTGTAAAAATTTATTGTGACTTACTGGTACTCCCAGGCCTAACTAATTTTTTACAGGCGATAAAGTGAACCTTACTTTAGTCCCAAAAAATATTAGTTATATTTTTTTTTCTTAGGTTTGGTAGTAATATTCAAAAAATGATTGTGGTTATGTAATTACTACCAGTTACCTTACAGCAAAAATTTTTGTTTTTTTGTATTACATATAAAGAGATGTAACTTTACGTTTAACGAAAATTTTGTTTTGGCAGTTGTCATAAACGTAAATACAAACAATTAATTTGTGTAAAGGATAGCAGCATTGTGCTTGCGGGATGGAGCGGGGCGTCGAAGGTGCAATAGTATGGGTGTTAAGGTAATAATCATTAAAGTAATGCAATATAGTGACGGTTTTTTTCTGTGCTCTATATGATAAATTAGGTAACTGGTAAAATTAAGAAAAAATAAGTATATGCATTGGTAAATATTTACATTTATTTCTATTTAACGATTTTCGATTGTTTCATTAAGATCTCTAAAATAGGCAAAACGTGTGTAGTCGAACAATAGTAATTTAAAAATATTACGTCAAAGTGAGTAACGTAAATAGGCCAATTAGCTTTATTTATTTATAATTCACCTAAAAGAAAAACAATATTTTTGATGTTCCCTTATTTTTATGATTCGCATATTTGGAAAATTGTAACAAATGCTGTGGTAAGTTTGTCTGCATTTGCTTTTGCTTAATAATAAAAGAAATATGTGAAAGTGGCCTGTTTACGTAGAATCACATCCGATTTAACTTTTAAGGTACAAAGCCCTGATAAAATTTAGTTAAACCTAAAACTAAAAATAACCTGATTGGATTACACCACTCTTTTTTACCGAAGAATACCTACACTTATGGATCGTTTTCTCCTTCTTCATCATTAATAAAGTCTTCATTTGGATCATCACCTTCATCTAAATTTATAATTAATGGTTCTACAACAACATCAACTGAGTGGTCTTTTTCTCTGTAGGATTCCTCAATTTTATTAGCGTGTCCAACGCAATTTTCCCAAACAGAATTTGGCACGTTCTGCATCGTTTCAAGACACAAATTTAGTACATTTGTGATTTTAAACGTAGTATTCAATTTTGCCACTTTATTTTTCACATATGCCCAAATTAATTCAATTGCGTTGAATTCACAGTGTGCAACTGGCAACCATAGAAGCTTTACATTATCATTACGTAACTCCTTTGCAATTGTATCTAAAAGATACGTTTTTGGAAAGTGATAGTTCTTGCATAGGTCTAAAAGCATTGGTTTGGTTAATTCATTAAACGTTGTAAATCCATTGGGCAATGTTGCTTTTCGCTGGGACATCCATTCTATTATTTTTTGTTTTGTCCAGGCAGTTGTAGGATTTCGAAAATTAGGATCCAACATTGTATGATACGGTGCTTGGTCAATTACGATTACTGATTTGTCAGGTATTACGGAAAGCACTGTTCTAAACCATTCTTCGTAATGTTGTTTATTCATCTCGTTATGGTAATCCACTGACGCCGCACTTTTTTTCCCAACGAAACACTTCAGGCAGCCATCCAAAAACCCATTTTTACTACCAATATGTAAGATATTAAATAACCCGTTGTCCTGATCCTGATGGCCGTTTTATTCCACCTCTAAAGCCATTAATTTCCTGTATACCACCTCTGTGTTCATCAAAATTATCCCGTTTTGTGGGATTAACTCTTTCAACCCAGCCAAACTTCCCTGAATGATTTGCACCGCACCATGTTTCATCTGTATAAAATATTTGCCAAGAATCTTCACGATATCTCTTTATGGCGTATAAGAATTCCGCTTTTCTGGCAGCAATTGTGTTTTGTTCCATTAAAATTGGTTTATTAATTAGTTTTTTCTAGGAAAACCCAAGTTCTTTAATCCATCGGTACAAAGTCATTTTTGAAAATTCTGGTAAATAATCGACATCTTTCAATTTCTGTTAAACTTGTTTTATAGAAGGAAACCGATGCTCCAGGTAAACATTTAATATTGTTCTCCTTATGACGCCCTGCAAAATCTCATCACATTCCAGTCGGGGCCTTCCACTTCTCCCTTTTGATGGTATAATACCGGAACTTTTTTCTTCCGCAGTAACACGTTTAACGGTGTTTTCACTAATACCCAGGCAATCTGCTGTTCTTTTAACCACTTGCTCAATCAAAATATTTTCCAAACCGTTGGCTTTCTCTTATTGAAAGTACGCTCTGACTTTTAATATAATATTTATTCATTTGTTCGATGCACTGACGAGACATTTTAACGTATTAGACTGTAGTTTGATACCGTATTTTTGGTTCAGATTACATCAGGTATTTATATAAATTCGAACAAGATAATCTTAAAAATCGTGTGAAAACAATAATAATTTCAAATTACTATCTACCACTAAAACCAAAAATTTAAATCAACAATAAGTAGATATAAACAACCACAATCAATTAAATAATATTATTTTACAAATCTTTTCAATACATAACAAATAGATTAAATTCTAAACAAATAAAAATACATGGACCTACGGACTACAGACGACCTTAACGACGACGCCACCGTACTGTGAATATGTCGGTTAGGGTGGGCCGAAAAAGGGCAAAAAAAATTTTTTGGGGATTTTTCTATAGGGGTAGTGACAAAAAGTTGTCTAGGGTGTGCTCCATGACACATACAAAAGGCTAAATTTTTTAATTAATATTTAGCCGCGCCCCGGGGGGGTGGAAGGGGTAAATTTTTTAAATTATTTTTTTAAAGTCAGGGTAGTCTAAAAATGCCTTATTGTGATAAGTTTGATGCGTTCAAGAAAACTGGACGTTATCATTTAAGTTTTAGCCGCGCCCCCGTTGGCTAAAAGGTTTCCAAAATTGCCTGGCATCGTACTTCTAATAATATCTGCATGCCGCTCTTTGCCTGGTTCAATATTCAGTTTAAGTTTAATAAATATAAAGTAATTACATATCTAAGCCGAATTTTATTACTAACAATTGAATATTAAACCAGCCCAGAACTCACCAGGGGGAGGTGGCTGCACCTGGAGTTCCTGTGAGTTATCTGCCAACATAGAAATTAAAATATTTTCTGCATGTGCGAAGTATGCATTGTCCGCTATGACTTTGTCAATGATTTTCCTAATATTATCAGGAAAATGTCTAGTGGCCTGTATGGTTTCCTATAGGTGGCGTGCACCATCTTGTATGTAAGGATTTGTTTTGATATTAAACCACAAAGGTGCATATACTTTTATGATATATTCAAGTAAGCTCTCAGTTGGATTCTCTGTAGAAATATATAGCCGCAGTATTCGATTTGCTGTAGTTAACCATCTTGCGTGACTTAGCTTTCCTGGATTTCGGGAAGCAAGATTCTCGGAGCACTGTCCACTTTTTATTGCTTGACAAATGGCATACAAATATTGTTGATCTATGCTTAAATCTTTTTTTATCTAACTCTTGTAGATCAGTGTCTACTGGCGTGAATTCTACAACAGGAGATTTTTCGCAGTCACCAAAGAGCGATCCTATTGGTCCTGACAAAGTATACTGTCCTTTTGTTTCGCCGTCAAGCTTTCGTAACAAATGCCTAAGTGGCAGTTCATTAGCATGTAAAAGACAAATGCTCCACTGAAGTGGTTTATCCAGCTGAGTGTCAAGTAATCAGATGACGCCTCCTTTCCAACCTGTGTTCATGTTTGTACCATCGCACCCTATCACAGTAAGTTTTGTTGTGTCAGTGTTATGATCTCTTATAAAACACATCAATCCTTTTACTATATCAGCTGCCTTCACTGGTGGCACTAAAGATATATGTCCGAGGTATTTGCTTCCAGGTTCTTCAATTAATGCCATGTGTTCCTCAACTTGCAATAGCCGACGCCCTTCTTGTTGAGTCATGGTATGATCCTTGCGTCCATCAAAATATAACCCCTCAATACTTTTTAAGCCAGATAATTCGAACTCTCTAACCTGTTTTCTGCTCTCCTCAAATTCTCTTCGTATTTTATTCTTCTCTATAACCTTGACTTGTTCATTAGCAGACACCAAGTTCATATCCTCTAAAACTGCCGTCACAATTTTTGCGACATTTCGACTTGACGTACCTGTCAAATCAGCCGCTTTAGCTGTACTGAGCGCCATTCTCATTTGAGTTAGACTATTTAGCAAGTGTTCAGTCTTTTGCCCCTTTTCGAGGGGGTATTAGCTCCACTTGAAATTGGTATCATCTTCACTTTTGTCAGCCATATCAGTGCTTGAATCTGAAGAAGATTCTGGTCTACTGAAAAAACTAGTCTTGCGTTTAGTAGAAGAAACTCCGCTGCTCGCCGAACTGTCAGGGGCGTAGTATAAGCGAATTAATATTCTTTGAAATAAACAAAAAGATACTGGGGCGCGGCTTAGACATAAAATATAAGGTCCAGTTTTTTTTCATGCATTGAGGTGATCATCACAAAGTGTTTTTAAGCTACCCGTAACAAAAAAAGCGTTAAAAGAAAAATACCCATTTTACCCCCCCTGGGGCGCGGCTGGATATTTTTTTAAAAATCCAGTTTTTTGTGTGCGGTATAGGATAGACCTAAGACAAGTTTTTTTCACTACCCGCAATAAAATTTGTAAAAAAAATTTTTTCGGCCCACCCTAATGTCGGTAAAGGCGTTTGACACTTTGCATCTCTTTCTTATGTGGCTTTTAATATTTATTGCAATTTTTACAAGAACTAAAGGTGCTTTTTTTAATTTTGTGTAATAAAATACATTTGTATAATAATAACTACGTCTACGAGTGTAAAGATTTTTTATAAGGTTTTAAATTGTCCACAGTACAGCTGATACACAAACATCATTAAAAATAAAAAAAATACAATTTTAGACACATACTACCAATCTCTTGCGAAAGTATAGATATTTTTCTATCTACCTTCAAAATTGCATTTAAATAGGGAACAAATTAACCAATATATAGACATGAGAAAATCGTTTATCAGTATTAACGCAGTAAAATCGTTGTTTTTTTCTACTTGATTATGAATAAGTTCAATATCGTTTACACTACAATAATACATTTTTTGGCAGAAACTCTTGGATAACGTCCTAACAAGCTGTAATTTTTTCAGTTTATTCTGCCCCGTGGTTTTTTTGTTATTGACCCTCAGACTGAGGGGTCAAAACTTTAAAAGGCTAGTGGTTCACTCGAAACGTTTTTAATCTCAACAACATCACAGGAGGCACCATCAAGTTCCCAAGCTCGAGATGTAAATGTGACGGAGACCGAATTCATAGTGGTCAGTAGCTGGGAAAAAAAGGAGGACTCGTCGAATACCAAAACTACAATGGAAGCAGGTGTTTTATTAAAAGAACAAAGTCCTGAAGAAGTAAGTTTTGAAAATGAAAATCTTCATGTTCATGAGGATCCTAACAATTGGCCTGCTGTTTTATTGGATAAAATTAAATTAACTCTGATAGACTTAGGGCCTACCCAACTGACAGAAGCTGATATAACGTTTCCTTTAAATAAATACAATAGAGGTTTCTCGTCTATTTATTATAAAAAAAAAACTGTGTAATGGGGAAATAATTCCAAGAGTTTGGCTGGTGTATTCTAAATCAAAAGACTGTGTATATTGTTTTCCTTGCAAAATATTTAAAACTTTTTCTAGTGGTTTAGTTGAGGGTTATAATGATTGGAGACATTTAAGTCACGTTATAGAACGACATGAAAAATCAAAAGGTCACATTTGTAATACAAAATCTTTGATTGATCTAAAACAATCAATTTCTTCTAAAACGACAACTGATTCACTAAATGAGAAATTAATAAGCATGGAAAAAGATAGATGGGTTTCTGTTTTAAAAATTATAATTTATGTTGTTAAATTTTTAGCCAGTCAAAATTTGAGTTTTAGGGGTGAAAATAACAAGATATATGAGCAATAAAATGGAAACTTTTTAAAATCAATTGAAACAATTGCAAACTTTAATGATACGATATCCGATCATATTAACAGGATTAGAAGGACTCCATCAAATATGCCTCATTATTTAGGTGTTCATATTCAAAACGAACTAATTTCCCTTCTGGGAGAGAAAATAATGAAATGAAATTATATCTATGTTAAAAGCTAGTAAATATTTTTCTATTATTTTAGATTCGACTCCTGATGTAAGTCACAAAGACCAACTTACTGTTGTAGTAAGGTTTGTTTTATTAAATAATACATCAAAGCAAATAGAAATTAGGGAGCATTTTTTGGGATTCGTTTCAATATCAGATTCGACAGGACAAGGCTTAACCAATGTTTTATTGGATTTTTTGGAGACTCACAACATTTGTTTAGGAGATTTAAGGGGGCAGGGTTACGATAATGATGCGAATATGAAGGGTCGCAATAATGGTTTACAAAAAAAAATTCTTGAATTAAACCCTAGAGCTTTTTACGTGCCTTGTGCGGCCCATAGCTTAAATTTAGTTGTTAATGACGCTGCAGAAGCGTCTTTAGAAATTACAAATTTCTTTGCTATTGTGCAGGAACTTTACGTTTTCTTTTCTGCATCGACTAAACGTTGGCAAGTTTTAAAAGATGAAATCCCAACTTTATCATTAAAACCTCTTTCTAGTACTAGATGGGAAAGTAGAATAGATGCTTTGAAAGTTCTTAGATACAATTTGGCAAAAATATATGACGCTTTATTTGCACTTTATTCTGATAATAGCAGAGACCCTGAAACCAGAAATATGGCAAATTCATTACTCTTAAAAATCAAGTCGTTTAAATTTATTTGTTCTATTATTACATGGAATAATGTGTTAACAAAAATTAATATTGCAAGTAAAGTGATACAGGAGTCAGATTCTACACTACCTAATATCGTTTTAATCTTGGAGCAGACGAAAACTTATTTATCTAATATTAGGTCAAATGAAGGTTTTAATGATATTTTAGAAGAGGCCAAAAAAATTGCCGATGATATCGACTGTGACCCTTCGTTTCCTCCGATTAATATTGTGAGACCCCGAACAAAAAAGCGATTATTTAATTACGAGTGTGAAGACGAGGCACCTAAAGACCCGGCTGACCAATTCAAAATTAATTTTTACTTTGTAATATTGGACACCGCATTATCAAAATTGGAAGAAAGGTTCGAGCAAATAAAGCAGCATGATACATTGTTTAATTTTCTTTATATAATTATAATTTCCTTCAAATGGATAAATCAATTAGATTTGCAAAATGTAAAGCTCTAGAGAATAGTTTATGCGATCCATGTAAAAATCAAAAAGATATTTTAGCTCAAGATTTATATGATGAAATTGACAATGTTGCACCCTATATTTCCTCTGAAATGAACGCATTGAATGTTATTAACTACCTATTCACAAATAACCTCATCTATCTATTTCCAAACTTAGTAATTTCTATACGAATTTTCTTAACATTACCTGTCACAGTAGCTAGTGGGGAAAGAAGCTTTTCCAAACTTAAAATAATAAAAAATTATCTACGATCCACAATGGGGCAAGAAAGGCTTTCAGACTTATCCATTATTAGTATTGAAAAAGAGCTGTCAGAAAATATAGATGTGTCTAACATTGTTAAGACATTTGCATTAAAAAAGGCTAGAAAAGCAAACTTTACTGTATAACTTATTAGTAGAAATAGTAGATATGTTAGCATCCTTGCCTATATGTATGAATTATGTATTTATTTCTTTATTACATTACAAATAAGTTGTAACATTATATTCTATTAAATAAACTGTGCATATTTGTACAATTTTTTTAACTTAAATTTACTTTATCTTTTTTATTTGTAAAGTTTTAACAACTTTGGGGGAAGGGGTTGGGTTAGGGAAGGGGCGGCAAAATTATTCTCGCACCCGGGCGGCAGATACCCTAGGAACGGCCCTGTGTGTATCTATATACCTACCTACACATTTGTATAAAGGGTGATTCAAAGATACATTGGGATGTGATTTCTGATGTAATTTTAAGATGAAAATTCCAATAAACTATGTTACTTAGCAGCTTCTTTTAGGAGATACAGGTTGTCTAAAACTTTTTAAAAAATTAGTTATTTTGAAGTAATTGTTGGGGTTGGGGACACCCAACCGTTCGTTTAATTTCTATATTTATATTTTTATCTCCAAATAAATATTAATGACCAAGAAGGTATAAAATCCCTTTTAAATAATCCAACTCAAACTCGTATCTCTTGTCTATTTAACTTGCATAAAATACGCAGTTGTCGGTAAACTACAAAGACCATTTCGGCTAAAATATCTAAAGAAAATCTTTCTCTTAATTTAGTCTTCTAAAACCGGCACTTTGTCGGCGAACTTCAAAGGCCTTAGTTTCCTTAGCAAATTTCTTATCTTTTAGTTTTATTGCCTTTGTGTTCTAAAATTACACTTCTTTTAAATGCATAAAACAGCCAGAAACCATGGCAACAGAGATCAACCCCCTTACGTCCCTTAACCGTACCGGATATCAAGCTCGGCCTCTTCCTATTCTCAAATGGTCAAGCTAGACTCGCGTCATCGCGAAATTGACTCTAATTGGCCGAACTCGTGGAGGATAGGCTCCGAAGGGTGGTACATTTCATTTCGACTTAGTTTCCGACCTGGTTCAACGTAAATTCTCGTTATTGAGATTTTATGTCAAATTTTGGCTTTATTTTTATACGTTGCAATCCTAAACTCAGGAAGAAATAAATGCCCGGAAACTTCACAAACATAAAACCAGCAGTAGAGTAAGAATCAAGCAAAAAAGGCCACGAGCGTCATAGAAATAAAGGCATCCCAGTAGACACAAGGTGGCTGCTCCAAAGGCGGACAGAAACCACATTGCCAAAAGCCGCGTCCGATCCCAAACACGGCGAACCCCACGGCTTGTAGACCGGGCATGTCCTCTTTGCCGGGGCGGTCCATGGAACGTAATGCCGTTTACGAGCGGCATTACACTACAGGGCGCAGTACCCTTGGAGACCCGATGTCCGTCCACTGGTGGATTATCCCAGTACAGTGCAGCACACGACTAGGTGCAGTACCTATAATGAGTGGTTTTAATACAAATTTAAGATGGTCCGCATTGGGCATTTTAGAAAGACTTATACAGAAAAATAGTCACTGAAAATTAACAAAAATAATTTGCACTTGCTATATCAATTCTAGACTAGACATTTTAAAAATGAATTCAAAATCTTTGTCCCTAAACCTGGGTATGCCGAGCTAAAATGCAATTAATTTTTGGAAATTTTAACTTATTTAATTATGTAAAAATGTTTCTAGAGTAACCAATGTTAACCCTCTTAAATTATATACGTTTGAATATACAGTTCATTTTGTTCTTTATAAAAACGTGCTGAACATCTCTGCTCCCAGTATTTAAGTAGCTATTTGCGAATTAACAAACCTTACTCATTTTTGCTGAAAGGGATAGGTATAAATAGTAAATTTTACTCATCACTTTAAACTAGTTTACAACTTTCCTAGTTAGGAAAGTAGTAAAATGGCAGAAGAGAGGGAAAACAAACATTAAACTATAATAATATAAAGTAGTGGACAATTTATTTAAAAACATTTACATACAAAACAAGTAAAATAAAACACGAGGTCACCACTGAAAATGCTACAATACCCGTTCCAAAAAAAAAAAAACAATATAGGCGAACAACTGAACAACACACAAAAAAGCACCAAACACGTCTATAAAGCGTCTATACCTACGCTTCCACAACAAAAAATGGCTGTTCATGTTGTCGAGTCCTGCAATCTCGAAAATTTACTACCACCCATGCTCATTGACAGGCGGTAATTGATCGCGGTAACTTGTCGGTTAACCATCTCCAACAAAGCCGCTTAAGAACCGAATGCGGTGCGAGAGCTAATTTTCGCAACTGAGCTACCAGAATCGTAACCGCGTTGGATTCGAAACTGAAGTATCGTTTCCGGTATGCCGAGTCAATGACGCTTTAGGTTCAGCTGTGGGACCCCGCGATGTCGTAGAATTCTATTTGTAGAGGCAGAGCTATATTTTTTCGCTCTGTTTTACGTTCGCTGTCAATTGTCGGCAGACAAAAACAACACGATTAGTCGATTACAGAAAACTATAACCACCCGGAGTAGCACTGCTGGCTAGCAATTTATCGCATGGCAAACATGCGCGTAACGTATATGCAGTCAGAAAATCGCAGATAGAGCCACAGGCTTCCCATCAGTGCCGACAGATCAGGCGTGCCCTGTCTCGTTTTAGAATTAAGCCAGGATTATATTCTAATACTTATACGCGACAGAGCACGAGTGATGCCTTCATTTCTATGATGCTCGCGGCTTTTTCTTGCCTCATTCATACTCTACACCATTAAAATTAATTATTGTGTTTTATTTATTTATAAGTTTGAGGAAAGGTTAATTCTGATGAAAATCCATCTTGTAAATTGGATTACAAAATCAGATTTACCTCACACGTCAATTTTCAAATATACACTCGAAAAAACAACGTTTTCCATTAAAGAAAAATTATATGACGTCACTCAGAAATAAGTTCGCCGATCCGCTAAATCGCAACTTACGAGTAATACAGGAGTATTCATAAGTCATAAGAGGGGTCCGACGAACTTAGCTGGGTCGTCGTTTTGTTTCGTTCGTTTGATTGACCTCAGTTGCGAGGACTATACAGCCATTGTTTTGTCGTAAGAACACATGTGATTTTCAAATACTCAAAATCGTTTATTTTTTCTGCTTGCTTAGTAACGATATTGACGGGTAGAGATCGCGCAGAAAGATAGATGGGCGGGATATTGCTATATAATCGATTTCTGTCAGACTTCGGCACTCCTCACCCAAAGTTTCCTTTCCGTGGCCGCCATGGGTCGCGCTAACCACGAATGGATCTTGTCGAGCTTTTAGGAATCACTCCGGACCGATCTCCTTTGTTTTAACCACGATCTCCAACTCTCGTATTCTATATATTCGGGTTCTTGCGAACTTCCCGTGAGAGAGATGGACCTCAAAAATCCACCTCCTGAAAGGCGAACGCGATCCTGTTCTACTGGTGAGGAGTTCGAGTTGGACGCTCGGAGTATTCCACAAAATCTCAGACATACGTTCTATATACAGATGACAAATAAGTAGTAATATAAAGTATCCAGTTTGTGTGCTCGGAGCGTTCCAAGTGCCAACCCGAACGGGACCCAGCAGATGGGCGAAAAGTCCTAGGTCAGGTCTCTACAGCCACTGCAGCTCAGAGTCACATAATCGAAAAGAAAGAGACGAGAAATCCTTGTGGTTTAAACGTCAAAAAACTGACAACCAAATCCAAATTCATGGAAATTACCTGATTTTTGCGACAGAAAAGTGTTTTCTGTAATAAGTTTTCACCCAAAGGAAATATTTTTAAGAAGCACTTTTTATTTTTGTCAAGACTAAAAAATAAAACCAAAAGATGGCGGACTTACAGTTAGGACCCGTTGGTTATGACGGTTCCGCACCTATGAACCAAAATTTATACCCCATAAAAATCGACAAATTTAATGAAAATCAGGAGAGTATTGAAGAAAAGGATTTAGAAAACAATGTACCGAAATATGTAGATCTACATAATCCAAGCTATGATGGTATAATAAATTTGTTATATTTTAATTGTAGAGATTTCTTTTTAGTGAACTTCTTGTTCCATAATAATTTTAAATTTGCTCTTAGTAGGAGGTTTTGGGTTGCTTGGGTATTCGCATGCTTTAATGCAAAGTCAGATTTGCTTGAAAATTTACTTTACTTAACCCAGTTAAGATTAATAGAGCTTTAATAATTATAGTCTCTCAATATGTACAAATAGTGGCTAGTGCATTTTTTAACTAGTGAAGTGGGAGACACAAATTCGCCCACTGTTAAAAATTAGTTGCCCAGTATGGAAATTTTCATGTACTAGGTGACAAACATTTTGGTCAATTATTCCGTAATATTTTTCTTCCAGTGATTTTTTCGCCCAGTGATTTGGCTTAAAAAATGCACTGATCGTGGCTTGTTAGCTGTTGAATCTCTGAGATATACCTAACTCAAAAATGTTGTGATTTTATATAAGTTTTTATTTGTATATACCTACTTATTTTCACATTTGTCTTTAAAATGTTTTAAGTATTTAATTAAAATTTTTGAACAGGCAATACATTTTTACATTACATTTCTTGTTGGTCATTTAAGAAACTGAAACAAAATATGATGACAAATGTATAGACAGTGAAAAGTACCAGGAAAACCAAGCCCGTCTGAATGACTTTTTAGAAATGTCATTACACATGAATGGGGAGTATTCTGGAAATTCTACTGAATATAACCAGGTAGGTATGTTAAGATTTGAATTATTAAAATTTTAATGTTTATGAGTGTTAAAAACTTAACCCTAACAAGATTTCTTAACTTAAACTTAATACTAAAAAGGTTTACTTAGGCATTGGTTATGATTATTCTATAGGATTGTGTTAAGTAATACCTTTTGTGCTACTAATAATTTTTTTGCCTTAATAGGGGACTAGGGCAGTTATTTGAACCTGCAGAAAGCTTTATTCTTTTTATACCACAGTTTTATGGAAAGCTGTAAAGTGGTTTAAATGCATTTCCAATTATTCTCTTTTGATTTACTAAAGTTCTATTTCTTTCTTATACCTCTAAGGTTATACCTATGTAAGTAGTCCAAAAGGTAATCTGCATATAGCCCTTGATTTAAAAAAAATGTTAATTATGTAGGAATTACTATTACAGCAAAAAATATGGTTGAAGAAACATAGGTTGGATTTTAGCTATACTTCCTATATTATGAATATTCTTAAAAATCAGGCCCTACAGCAGTGGTTCTTAACCTTTTTTGGTCTAGGGACCACTATGATTTTTTTGTTCTTAGCAGGGGCCACAAGGTTCTAGAATAATAAACTGTGTTAATATTAAGGTGGCATTTTCCAATCCGGTCCATGGTGGCCAACTTAATTTCATTTTGACATGGATTTTCGGCTTTAAAATTTTTAACAATAACATTATGAGTTATAATATTAAGTATAGATTTATATTCTACTGAGTATTTAATTATGATATAAAAAGGAACATTTTGAATAGAAAATTAAGTTTGGCAAATCATCAATGTGATTTTTGAGCTTGCATCTCCTTTACAAGCTATGTAATCCTGGAGCTAATATTATTGCGCAAAGCTACATGAATATCATCACCGACTTTCAATTGATTCTGGGACTTATTTTTAATTACAAGCAAAGCAGAACATCCTTGTTCACATAAGCAAGTCGTGGAGAAGAGCATCAGATAGCACAAGGCAATTATCCAACAGTGGCAGTGGGCCCATGATTTGTACATCATCATCTCTCTCAAAATGGGATACATTTTGAAAATATTGACCGCATGGTTTTTGTTAAAAGAAAATCTTGAATTCTTGCTACCTTATCATTGCATTTCTTAAAGAAATAAACGCCACTAATATCTACAGTAGGGAAAACGACTCAATATTACTATTTATAAGCTAATAAACTGAAATAAACAATATATTTAGACTAAACAAGAAAATGAAAGTGATGACGACAGTGACGATAATGAGTCCTCATCAAATGAAGATGATGCCCAGTGTGACATTTGCCAGAGGATATTTTTAGATTCGGATGATCTCAGTCTTCACGTGAGGTCTAGAAGAATGGATGATAAGAGGTAAAAACAATTGATCTTAACTTCATAATTTCGTATACGTACAGTCATTAACAACTCAAACTTTCAGATATGCATTGCATTTCTATTTAAACCTGAAAGTTTGAATTGTCAATGGCTGTACATACCTGCATATGTGCTAATACAAACAATTTTTTTTTGGAAACTTCATATTAAAAATGTTTTATTCCGAAACATATATCTTTGATACCATGAGAAAATACCTTGACTATTGCTTGATCCGATTGACGAAACCTAGTTTTAGACAATTTTTGTTATTTATGGGAAACTTCATATTAACAATGTTATATTCCAACGCATATATCTTTGATACTCTGAGAAAATCCCACGAATATTGCTTTATCCAATGGCAAATTTTCTGGAGACCAAAAATATACAACTTGTTAAGAGTTAAGATAAATGCTCAGAAATTGACTTAAACTGATTTTAGACCAAAACCTTCAATTTAAAAATTTTATATTTAAATGAATATATCTTTGATGCTGTAAGGAAATCCCGGGAATATTTTTTGGACAATCCGAAAATATGCAAAATGTTAAGTTCAAGAACCTTTAATCCCCAATTGACAAAAACTGATTTTACTGTTTATTTACAATGAGAAATAAAATGAAAGTATAATCTTAAATTTACAGTTTTTTTTTGTAAAATGTAGACCTTAAAGACATTAATAAATACGTTTGGGTATTACACATTAAACGTCAGTTTGCAAATTGCCTCAATAAAAGTATTTAACCATGGACTAAATTTTTCGGCAATTTTTTCAGATACAAATGTTGCAACTGTAACAAAACATTCCGCGACAATACCCAGTTAAAAGTACATGCCAGAAAACACACCGGAGAGAAACCATTTGAGTGCAATATTTGTGCGAAAAAATTTACAGTCAATGGCAATTTAAACAAGCATATGAGAATACACACTGGTAAGTGGTAAGTCTTAAGACTGAAAATCAGTCTTCCCCCCTCCCCTTTCCATTGCCTTGAATATTTGATTCTGTAGTAAAATCGAACCATTAAATAACGTCCGAAAAATGATTTGGGTATTTATACGTTTTAGCTTTTCATTCCGAAGCATGCACACAAAATTTGTCGATCTTCAAGAGTTTTTTTTAGTTTTTCATAATTTTTTTTAGGTTTCCTCTCATTTTAGCGAAAACCCCCTAAAATGGGACCATTCGGGAAAACTCATCCACGAAACAAAACAAAAATTCATCGAAGTCGGTGAATCCGTGCAAGAATTATGCGCGAACATACATACATAAAAAAAATCGCGCATACGGGTCGAATTGATAACACCTCCTCTTGTGAAGTTGTTTAAAAAAAGAAGTTGTATTTATAATGCTTATTTTTAGGAGAGAAAAGATTTGAGTGCGCAGACTGTGGACGAAAATTCACCCAATTTGCACATCTCGAGGATCACCTTAAAACACATTCAGGTAAATATTTTTTACTGTTAGTGTTGATATACTGAATCCCACGTAAGATTTGAATGGCGGCCGTGACACATATTTGCCAACTTATAATTTAAAAGATCCCTAATTCAGAAAACTTTCTTTTTGCAATATATCCTCCTATACCTAAAAATTGGGAAATACTCGAAATTACGATTTTTGATGCAAATTTTTGACGGGTTTTTAATTTTTTTCGGGGTCAAAATGAATCCAAATAAAAATCCCATATACCCTTATCAAATTCATATTTTTTAGTTTTTTATTTTTTACAACGAGGAAGCAATTGACGATTAAATTTTGATTTTTTTACATTTTTTTTCGATGACATCTATATATTCGAATCACTCTGTATCTTTTCCTATCTAGTTTCTTCCAACTTTTTCGACGCTATCTTATAGAGGAATAATCAGGCTTTCAAATGAATCCCGAATGGGCCATCCAGGAGCGTATTTAGGGTGTAAAAACTATTTTTTCCCATCAAAACTCATCTTTAACCGGCATTATTCTATGTTATTCCTCCTATTTACCAGCTCTTTCTGGGTTTATTTTCTTTCCTCATCATCTAAGAACACTAATCATTGCATATTTTTTCGTGAAAGTTATAAATAAATAGGTTTTTTGCATCGGAGCAGGAGAAATTTTAAAAAATTAAATTTAAGACGATTGCCATGAAAAAAAAACAAGTAGACTGGCTTTATATCGAAATTAAAGATCAAAATTTCGCAAAAATGCCAGTTTTTAGTGCAAGATTGGAAGGTTTCTGGACCGATTTCGGCTTGGAATATACATGGAAACCATGGATTTATTAAGAATGGATACGGGATGATTTAGCATTCTTTGAGGCCAAAACAAACCATTCTAAGCGACACTGTAAACACAATTTGTAAACATTGGCCACATCTTATTTTACCTTGTATTTTTGTACAAAAAATACGTTAAAAGCATCACAAGATTTACTAAAAGCAATAAAAGGCCTAAAATATTTTATTTTTCTGCTAAATAATAATAAATTTAAGTTAAAAATGTTTTATTATTTATAGGTTATATTATTTCTCAAGGTTTATTTAAAGTCGCTCCGAGTCATTTATAAATCTATAAATCGCACTTTTTCTTTCCTAGTTCATTAGACAAAGACGTACGTGTAACCGAGTGTTCAGACGTATTTCCTAAGCAACCAGCAGATACAGGAACACTTCTGAGCTCCAACACTCCAATGCTATTTTATCTCTTTCTACTACCATTCTTGATTCAGTTACGTATTTCCTTAAAGTTCGTAAACTCTACCTCTTGGGAAAATATTTTCATAACAAACAACAAATATAAGGCTTCACGTTCAATACGCTCACAGTATATGGACATCGAATCCTTTCTTAATAAATCTATGATGGAAACCATACAATGGACAATCTATTTTGCATTCCGGTACATTTCATTGGACGAGTTACGCATTAAGTACCATTTTTATTGATTTTTAGTTGATCCATTATAGAATATACCGGAATCAGTTTCTATAAGTAGAAATGTATTAAAATACGAAATGTCAATGTCACTCCAAACGACATAACCATAGAGTGTACGAAAGTTCCGCGAATCGATCTAATGAAAATAGGTTTAAACTTTGATCGATTTTTTTTAATTCTGTTTTTGACGATTTTAGGGCTAAACTTTATTTCTTTAAAATTTAATGGCCGTTTCTAATTCGTTTAATTGAAATTAAAAATAATTTATCTTACCAAGAGCGGCGCGAGATTGGCGGCAAATATTACCACATGTTCATTTAAACCTATTCATAGTTCTAGTACATTTTTTTATATATTTGTACACATGCATTGTCGGTAATTTTAATTTTAGCGAGATCCTGTTCCACTAGTTAAACAGTCATACATTTTGATAAAAAAAAGTGAAGTCCGGCCCTGACCAAAGTTGTACAAACAGAATGTTACTAGAAATGACGTGTGTCAACGGCCGCCATTAAAATCTTAAGTGGGATTGAGTATATTATGTTACTGTTACCTAATTTAAATATTTTCTTGGATTTTTTAGGAGAAAGGCCTTTCGTGTGTAATTATTGTCAGTCGGCTTTCAAAACGAAGGCGCGATTAAGGAAACACGAAAAAAGTCACACCGACGACAGGCCTAGTAGAAGGGCTGTGAACTGTCCCAAGTGTAACATTGTGTTAAAGAGCAATAGGCAGCTGGCAAGTAAGTACTTGGAGAGGAACAGATTGGTCACGTGCGAACCGGATCTCGCGCTATTCTATTCCATACCTGTATATATATATATATATATATATATATATATATATATATATATATATATATATACAGCGTGTCTTCGGAAGTTCTTACCATATGGAAAAAATTTTTATTATTGCTTTTACGAAAAAAAGTGCCTCTTCATAAAAAGTTCTGCATCGTGAGAAAATAGCATTTCCATTCAAAAATTTGATCTAGTACATACAGGGTGGCTCAAAAATGTTAAAGTCCTAATACACATGAAGCTAAAAGACATAAAATGGTTATTTAAAGGTAAACTGCCACTGAAAATGTGCTAGAATTAACTTTTTTATGTTAGTAAATTAGGTTTGGAACATACAGGAAGTCCCAAAAATAAAATTAATTTTTTTTTGTCGCCTTTACAAAAAAGTATATCTTCATAAAATTTCTACATTGTGAAAAAAGAGCATGGTTATTCAAAAATTTTATATAGGACATACAGGTGGCAAAATAATTTAAATTTAAATTATGACTTTCAGCCGTTTAAGTCACCCCGCATTGTCCTACATCAAGTTTACAAATAACCATGCTCTTTTTTACAAGGTAGAACTTTTTATGAAGATATGCTTTTTTTGTAAAGTTGATAATAATTTTATTTTTGTGACTCCTGTATGTTCCTAACCTAATTCACTAACATACAAAAAGTTAACTCTAGTACATTTACAATGGCAGTTTGCTTTTAAATAACGATTTTGTGTCTTTTTAGATTCACGTGGATTGGGACTTTTACATTTTTGAGCCACCCTGTATGTCCAAGATCAAATTTTGGAATGACGATGCTATGTTCTCATGATGCAGAACTTTTTATAAAGAGGCACTTTTTTTCATAAAATCATTAATAAAATTTTTTGCCATATGGTAAGAACTTCCGAAGACACGCTGTATATATATATTATGCTACCGGCAAAGTCCGTTTCATCGTCATACTTAAGTTTGCCTAGGTAAACCGCACATTGCCGGGACGTTTTTGGCAAAGTCCGAAATTGTTCTCTATTTCGGAGTTTGCCTAGAATGTAACCCGGCAAACTTAGGTTTGCCAAACACGTTTCAGGAAAAGTCCGAAATATGTTCTTACCTTTGTGTTGTATCATGATAATTGGTATACTAGTGATGCTAAGCCTGTAAATAATATTTAATTAAGTTAAATATACCTTCATAATACTTATTAAACTTTTTTTATTAAATGATAACAAACCTGAGCAAACCCGGTCCAGTTAGACGAAAAGACAAACACTCAAATCAGGGCGCGCATAGAATTGACTCGGCTCGGTAAGTTTCGTTCGGAATGCCGACAGTCAAAGCGCATTGATTCGGCAATCGGTTCTTTAAAACAGCTGCAACTATTGTGATGTATAGACGTAGTATCGTATCAGACGTTTTTTCGCTATTTCATCCTAAGCATTCTCCTTCCGCACATTGCATGTATACCAAACCTTTTGACTGTGCCGTGCCGTGCCGAGCCTAGCCGAGTTGATTCAATGCGCGCCCTGCTTAAAGCTGCATTTACCGACCACACCCATTTATTGCCAACTTAATTTTATTTTATTACAATATTTTGATTTATTTTTCTTTTGTATGAATATTGTCACAATATTAACCGTAGATTCATATTCTATAGGTATTTTTTAACGTATTAATAAAAGTCTCAAGATATTTTATGATTTATTTTAGGAAAGGAATATTTAAAAAGAATATTGAGTGGAGAAAAAGTCACCATAGATCTTTTAAAATATTAATCTTTTGAATGAAATCATGATACACGTTGAAACTTTAAATAATTAACTAAAAATTGCTTGCAGGATATTAATCTATATTTAATATACTTATAATTTTATTGTTAAAAATTTTAAAGCCGAAAAACCATGACAAAATGAAATTAAGTTGGCCACCATGGACGCGATCGGAAAATGCCACCTTAAACAATCAACGCAGTGCCTGTGTACCTGCGACATATTATTACAAACAGACTATAACTACCTAGTTACGACTAGAAAATGAACAGCGACGTAACTGTCACAAATTTATTATTTCGGACTTTTCCTAAAACGTGTTTGGCAAACCTAAGTTTGCCGGGTTACATTCTAGGCAAACTCCGAAATAAAGAGCAATTTCGGACTTTGCCGAAAACGTCCCGGCAATGTGCGGTTTACCTAGGCAAACTTAAGTATGACGATGAAACGGACTTTGCCGGTAACATATATATATATATATATATATATATATATATATATATATATATATATATATATATATATATATATATATATATATATATATATATATATATATATATATATATATATGCATTAGATACTTTAGTACTTAGGCTTAAAGTCTACGTGGGATGTCAGATTTAAAAAAATCGTAATGGAAGAACGTTAAAAGTAAATTAAGTGTTTAATTTAAAGAGAAAAGCAAGGCATCGTAGAATATGAATTGAATATATTTAATGAAAAGGAAAATGATAATTTTTTAGCTAGCTCTAGAATGTTGCAACGCCTTTACAGTGCTAGGTCGCTCTTAAAATTAGTTTTCTTTGTAAAAATCATTATTCAAAACATTTGGCTTTCTTGGCGGTTATAAAACTTAAGTACTTATCTTGATGGTGGTGTAACCTTGGAACATCAAGTGTTAATTCCTAAACTGAGAAGTATTCTTTGTGAAGTGCACTCCTCCACTAATTTACCTTAAGAGGCTTAAACAGGGACACACGTCCAAGATCTTTGCAAACTATTAAAAATCCAAGCACGGCTAAAAAAAAGGGCAGTCTAAAAAGCACCGTAACTTACGCTCAAAGGAACATCGTTCAATGAAATAATTAATCATATTTTCCCTAAAAAGGAACCATAATGAAATGGCCCGTTATGTCAGTTGAAATTTCCGCAAGGTCTATAAAGAAAAATGTGTATTCTAAAATATGGAATTCTAATAATAATTGCATACATAAAAACCTCTGCTCTAAAATAGTCTAAAAACGCCAAGGAATGTAAAAGTTTGCATAGAAAGGGACTTCCAGGTCAAATTCTTTAGACAACGTAAAAGCAGATGGCCAAGCGACGCTGTCGCACCACCAAGCTTGATGCTACAAGTAGAACCAAGACGGTATGACCAATACCGTTTTCCGCTTTCGCGAATTCACGCGCTCACTTTGATAGCAGTCACCCATTTATTAGCAACATAATTTCTCTTTTTTTCAGCTCATTTAATAACTCACATTCAAGACACCGACGGGCCGTTCGTGTGTCATCTTTGCGGCAAAGCGTACGCGAAAATTTATGATCTACAGGAGCATCAGAAAAATCACGGCGACATCAAAACGTTCGTCTGTCAGTGTTGCGATAGATCCTTCAGTTGCGCCAGTCATTTGAGGAGGCACATGAACTCTCATTCAGGTAAAAAGAAATTTAGTTTTTTTAAAAAATGTACTATTGGTAAGGTGGCCCCGTACTGTTTTATCCAGGATAGTACTCTTTTTTAGCATCACTTTTCTGGGCAAATCGCGATAATTGAAATCCCAGTAAAAGGTAAAAGTACTGTTTTTTGGATCAGACATTAAGTGAAAGATAAAAATGAAAGTAGAATGCAATAATTATGTACAAGCAAATGAAATGCAAAATTCAGAAACGAATCATTGTAATTATATTTAACCTTAAATCGACTGTTAATCGTCCATTCCTATCTCGTGCGCCCAGCTCTACGCGGGGCTGGATTAGACGTAAACCACTAGTGAATGATTCGACAAACGTCTTTGCACTTCTTGGTATAAATACAAGACCAACTAGTGCGAAGTATGTCGACACTACTTTTGGGTTTTTTTTAGGGATTTTACATCATTTCCTTAGACGTATTCTGACTAGGGGTGGGCAAAATAATCGATTAATCGATTGAACGATTACAAAAAAATTTAAAATCGATTAATAGATTTTTCGATTAATCAACTTTTCGATTAATCGATTGTTCGATTAATGGATTTTCTCGATGAATCGATTTTTCGATTAATCAAATTCTCGTATTCAAGGAAATAATTTGAATGCTTTTCGATCCTCGCTCCTCTCATTTTTAAGGGTCTAAAATTTAAATTTGTGTTCAAGATAGGCGAGTGGTAAGCGCTGGACTCGCTTTCATTATGTCATTAGTAATGACATAATTTCGACTAGTTCAATAATCGATTTAGTGCGATTAATCGATTTTCTCGGTTTTTCGATTGATCGATTAATATAAATTTTATCGATTTTTCGATTAATCGATTTTGTCGATCAATCGATTTTTCGATTAATTTCGATTAAGAGATTAATCGGAAATAATCGATTATTTCAAATAATCAAAAATCAATTATCTTTTTCGATTATCGGCCAGCCCTAATTCTGACTAGGGGTATCAATCCCGGGATTCCGGAGTATAAGCTGGTCTCGAAAATCCCGGGATCGATTAATATTTTCGGGATTAGTTTCGAAATGTTCTTTAGCGACACCGACAGCGATATGGAAGACACTGAAGGTATGAAATAAGGTGGAAGTTTTGGAAAAAATTTGGAAGTAATCATTACCAATAATCATAACCTCTATGTATTGGTGTCTAGAGTTAGACAAATAATTCGAACATTTAGAAAATCGCCAACTAAAAATGATATACTACAAAAGTATATCAAAAATGATCATGGGAACGATTTTCCTTTTTTTATAGGAAATCACATATATTTATACTTCTAGCTCAAAAAAATACATAAAATCAAAAGAGTCAAGAAAACATTTAAAATTGATCTGGCAATCTCGCTTGATAACTTTAAAAAATAAAATCCGACTTATTAATAGAGCAAAAAATATATTCCAATTTTCTCAAACAATAATTATTTTTACGAAATGGCGAAAGCGACAAATTATATCGGCAACTTCCGCTTTTTGTTTCCTGAAATCTAAATCCTTGTTCCGCCCCCCTATGAAATGCCACTGTGTTCTGGTTTTTGATTTTCTAGTGTTGGTCACCTTAACTATTGGCGACTCAAATTAAGAACGTGGCGTCCTCTTCAGCCGATTTGCTAACTACTATATCGGGGAATGTTTCGTTTCGTCTTTGTCTTTATTATCGTATTATCTGGTAGGGATGTCGCGAATATTCGGTCTATCCGGCCGGAGCCGGATATCCGGCCGGTTGGGCCGGATATCTGGTTTGGCCGGATAATTAAATATTCGACCGAATATCCGATGTATTTTATTGTATGGAGACGGTTTATTATTATTATAAATTATAATAAAAAATAATTATGTTGCATGGAAAACTAATGATTTTTTATTTTAAAATAAACAACATACAACACGAAAACCTTAGGTAAGTTTAGATAAAAATAAAAACTAAAACCTAATAATACTGAAAAGTAGTACTAGTACTAGTAAATTTATGTAACGAAAATACGAACTTAAATTTTTAATATTTAAAATTATCTAATGGAAGATTGTGGTGCAAGTAAATTAACATTTCGCCATTTTCGGAGGAAAGCCGATTCCGCTTTTCTTCAAACACATTGCCTGCCTCCGAAAAAAGTCGTTCGCTAAAAATTGTGGATGCGGGTGCTGACAAGTATTTGAAAGCATACTCCGATAAGATGGGAAAATTTTTATTTTCGCCTTTCCACCATGTATATGGAGAAGCAGTTCTTTCGATTAATGGCAAATTCAAATAAGACTGAACCTCGGCCTCTATAGTCTTAGGCACCCGCCCGTCATTTCGGGGATTCCCGCAAATGTTTTCAACTTTGCACGCTTGACGGCGTCGGCGCACGGTTGCTGCAGGTCATCGGTCTGCATTACACACATGGCGACTCGATTTACATAGCTACAAACTTTAATTCAATTCGTCCTTTTAAACTGTTGGATATTCGGCCGAATATCCGGATCCGGCGGTTAGCGTTTGGCCGAATATCCGGTTTGGCCGGATAGTAAAAACTACTATTCGCGACATCCCTATTATCTGGCATCTCTGTCAATTTTGTCGTCTAATGGGTCTGTTGCACATCAAAGATTTATGTCCGACTCATCAATATTACTCATTAGAGAAGGATAGCTTATTACCGTTATTGACTTTGAATCGAGAAGTCCGCAATGAATGTAATCTTGAAACAGCTTTGAAAAAGCTGATTCGTGGAATTTGCCCAAGGTTACTATACACTCAATGAAAACACAACCTAGAGCGCATTCCCGCAGTTTTAAATCGATAGACGGGTTGGATGCTGCAGCTACGTTGCCAATTTGTTGTCAAAGTCGTAATTAATAGATTTTAATGTTTGATAGGCACAGTTACAATTATTAATATTATTATTGTTAGTAATTACAGAAATATCTTTAAATAAAATTGTGTAAGCTTATATTAAATGTATAAATGTAACGCGAATCGCGAATATTGTTTTAATAATAAATTGGTCAGATTTAAATTAATGAGCCAGAATTTGCGACAACCCGACACCCGGCGCGGTGGCGTTGACAACGACGCGCGCCCCGAAAGCCATATTATTGGTGGGCCGTCGACAAATTGTGTCTCTTTTTGACTTTCTCAAGCGCGTATGTTTCTTTCTCTCTTAGCTTTAATGCATTTTATGCAGGCCATATACACCTATGAGGTCAATTTAAAATACGGCGAGTCCGGAGAAAGCTTGGCTTGATCACCATTGTATACGGTGGCTTGATTCTTTCTTGGGGAGTTTTCGCATGGAACTTGCACTTTTTTGAAAGAAAAGATCATTTTTCTTTTTTAAAAAATAAAAAAAAATTATTAGGTAGATCATTGAAGATTTTAGGTGGACCATTGACCAAATGACCTTATTCGCGGGCCGCGCCTGGTCAGGAGTGCATCGTGCGTTCATTATTGAGACATACTTCAAGAGTAACCATTCTTACACAGTCGCAAGACGAAGATTTTGTGCTCGCTTCAGTGTTAGGCGTGTGGAGGACGCCCCATGTAAAAATTTGGTGAAATCGTGGGTGCCGAGGTTTAGAAAAACATCGTCAGCTGTATATGCGAAACCCCGTGGTCATTCAAGGACTGCAACTGCTGAAAATGTTGAGGCTGTGCGTGCCGCGATTATTCGACATCCGAGTGGATCAGTCCGTAAAACATCACAAGCTTTGCAAATGCACAAATCATCAGTACATACAATTTTAAGAAGAGATTTGTAGTTTCATCCAATACAAGTTCCAAATAGTGCAAGAAATGAAACCGTCATTCTTCGCTGAAACAATGACATGACCATTCTTTTACAAATGATCGAATTAACAATATTCTGTTCAGTGACGAGGCGCACGTTCACCTTTCAGGCGCAGTTAATAAGCAAAATTGTCGCTATTCGGCACCAGACAATCCAAGGCAAAAACACGAAAAAATTAATTTCTTAGTAATAGGTACTGAGCTTTTTGGCAGATGTCACAATTTTTTAGACTATGCATTTGTACATTTTTCGTTTTAATTTTATTTTTTTATTTCAGCGTTTCGTCTTTATTCTTGTGACATCTGCCATAAGGAATTTCCAAATGGACCAAACCTTATCCGGCATAAACGAACTCATCAAGGTGAGCGTTTTATGTTAAGGGGATAAAGGAGTCAGTTGAAAAATGGCTTGTTTTAACTCGTTTATTCCAAAAATGTTGTTTAAAAATTCCCATTTTCGCATTAAATCCGGCCTGTCACATAGTTTTAGGCATCATTTCAGTTTCTTTGAATTAAAATCTGTCTACAACAGTAAATAAAGAAAATCCATTAGCGGCCCCTCCCGGGTTGAGAGCCCCGCACGGCATGGCGTGCGGAGGTCTTATCGCCGCACCTGGAAAACGTAACGAGTGATAGAATATCCAGCAAATTTGCTATAGAAATAAAGCAATATTTGCGGGAATTCGCTTTACATTATAAGATATAAGTTGATTAAAAAAAGTTCACCCTGTATATAATTTTAATACTGATACTAATAATGATTGTATCTTTATTTGTAGGTTTTCGTCCCTACAGCTGCAGCGTATGCAAGCGACCATTCCCATCTTCTCAAAACTTAAAGCGTCATATGATGACTCATACTGGGGAGAAACCTTTCACGTAAGGAATTTCAAGTTTAAACTTTTCCTTTTCTTAAAATCGTATTTTTATATTTTACGCCCTTTATTACTAAGGCTGGCCAGTTTGGTTTGTCACCAGAGGCGTCGATGCCGGAAATAAGTGCGTGCATATACAGTATTTGCCAAAAAGAATTTGATTCAGTGCCATGATTGTGTGACACGGCGTCAAGCCTCACCAACCGCTCTCAGAGAGGAACTGTTTGCTTTGCGGATCTCGCGGTCGCCTCGCTTTTCGGTTCGGATCCCCCGCCAAAACACCACTGCGAGCAGACCAAAAGTGGTCAGCCTTACTTAGTACAAATACAGTACATACAGTTTTTATCGGCAATAAAATTTTCTGAGAAATAAATCGACAGATTTAACAAATATGAAAAAAATTATCACACTTAATGTGTTGCAAACTTACTTAATGGAGAATTTTTTTATAGACATTATTTACTTTGTTTTTATAGTTGTACAGACTGCGACAAAGGCTTTTTAACCCTGGAAAACTTAAACAGGCACCGAAGGACTCACACTGGTGAAAAACCGTTCGCTTGCGAAGTTTGTGGAAAGCTCTTTGCTCATAGGTAAGAACATTAGTCGCATTTTAGACAGATTTATTTTGATTATAAAACGTGTAGGGTATATTAAAAACATGAGTAGTATTTTCACAAATACTCGGAATGTTTGGTAGGGAAGCGCGCTGAACCTTGAATTTATATAATATTTTTGCGAAGTTTGTGGAAAGCTCTTTGCTCATAGGTAAGAACGTTGGTCGCATTTTAGGCAGATTTATTTTGATTATAAGACGTGTAGGGTATGTTTAAAACATGAGTAGTATTTAGTACATATTTAGAATTCGTTTGATATGAGAGTGCGTTAAGCCTTAGCTTTACAGAATATATTTGGCAAAGTATGTGAAAAGCCTTTTGCTGATAAGTAGGAACATTAGTTACAGTTTAACCAGGCAATTTTTAATCACTATTATGTCAAACCTAAGCCTCAGCTTTACAGAATATTTTTTGCGAAATTTGTTAACAACTCTTTGCTCGTTGGTAAGCATTAGTTACAGTTAAGTTTGTGGAAAGATCTTTGCTTGTAAATAAGAACATTAGTTACAGTTTAGTTATAGGATAATTTTAATAATTAGACGTACACGGCGTGTGTTAAAAATATAGGTAGTATTTAGTACATATTTAGAATTCGCTTGGCATTCGATAGTTAGGAACATTAGTTACAATTTACCCAGGCCATTTTTAATCACTAATATGTCAAATATAAGCCTCGGCTTACTCTTTGTTTGTTGGTAAGAATTAGGTGAAGTTTAGTCATCGGCATAACAGAATATTCTTTGCTAACTTTGTGGAAAGCTTTTCTCATAGATAAGAACATTAGTTGCAGTTTAGTCATTGGCTACTCTTGATCATAAGACGTATTCAGGATACGTCAAAATTGTGGGTAGTATAGCGCGCCGAGTCTTAGCGTGACAGAATATTGTTTTAAGTTGGAAAATCCTTTTCAGCACCACTGCCAAAGAACATTACCTGATGGTCCATACTGGGGAGAAACCATTTAAATGTCCTAAATGTCCCAAAAGCTTCGCCATAAGTAAGATGTTATATAAGCACGTTAGGGAAAGGCATCCAGACCATTTCCCGCAGTTCAAACAGCAGCAGAACGTCACGCCGAACATGAAGAAGGCACAGGAGAAAATTCGGATTAATGTTAAATGCGAAGATGGGGCTGAGAATAGTGACGATAAAGGTAAGTGAAGCGGCGTAAATTTCTTGGAATGTCAACGCGACGCGACTGTTTTAATCGGTCGGGTTTTAATGTTCCTATCAATCCTATTTTTTTCTTTGCAGTTGATGCAGCCAACGTATTAGGCGATGTAAAGGTAAAAGAAGAACCAATGGATGAAGACAGTATATGTGATAGCACCAACCATTTCAAAATGGAAGAAAGTAAATTCAAAATGGAGTTCCCAATAAGTGCCGTAGATAGTAATTGTAAAAGTGAAGCAACTATAAAAAATGAAACTGCTGATAATATGGTAAAAAATGAATGTGGCGAAGGTAGGACGGTACAAGTGTCCGTAAAAAGTGAGGGAATGAATGTTCCTCTCAACGCGGAAGATGTTGGTAATATACCCTTTATAAAAGTTGAAAAACGGGACATTGATGATGTGTAGCAAAGTTATTTTTAAATGTTGTGTAACAGAAACTGGTTGTTTGTTGTAACTGGAGGTTGATTAATGTGTAGGTTGAGTTGTATATATGTTGAAATTATTATTGTTACTGTATTATAAATTATTTTGTTTGGTCTTTTGACTAGCGACAGACTATTTTTATTAATGAACATAATTTTTTTAAAACACAGTTGCTTTTGATAGAAACATTTGTTGAATCTAAAGATTATGCAAAGAATATTATACAGTAGCATATGCAGAACTTGGTAGTTGGTAAAATATTAATAATACGTGGCCAGGGTGGTTACCTAATTACGTCCACTACATTTAGGTCATGTCTTGGTAGTATCCTAACAATTAGTAGGTTCTTTGGGACTATATTGTTTTGTTTAGAATCGACAAATGTTTGTATCAAAAGAATTTTTTCTTTAAATTTTGGTCCTTAATAAAGATTGTCCGTCTCTTTTCACAAGACTCCGTCCTTAATCTTGATTAATACAGTACATTCATTTGAGAATGTGCAACTTTTGATATCTTAATGTCTTGATGCTGTACAGGGTGTTATCGCTCGTGAGATTCCTCGCCCAAAAATGCGACAATAGTTCTTATCGACACGGGTCAGCTCTTGCTTCGTTTTTGAGATACAGGGTGTTAAAGTTTTTTTTTGTTTTTTTGAAATATATTCAAGAGGACTTCAGCAATTTCAGTGGGGTTGTGAAAAATACTTAAAATAGCACATCATTTAGCATAAAAAAACAGCTTTACCAGGATTGTGCCTACGAAATGGCACTAAACACAGTTGAATAGGTACTTCATAAAATTTATCTCTTGATATTTTTCCTGTTTCGGCTTCCTTAAGAACTTTAATGATATGCCCATATGTGCCCAAATTTTACTCAACTTGCTAAAGTTTTTTCGGAAATAGTTTAGAAAAAACGGAATATGACTTTAACACCCTGTATCTCAGAAACGAAACATGAGCGAACCCATGTTGATAGCAACATTTGTACCATTAATTTTTTTTGTGTCTTGTGCCCAATTCTTGAAATAAGGGACACATTGTCTAGTATTGGCCGACTTCGCTGTATTAAGGGTAAGTGACGTAATTTCCCGTTGAGAACTAATTTCTCACTTTTAAGAATTGAGTCTTTGTCCAAATTTAGGAATTCTCAGTCCATATTGAGATACATTAAAAGTGACACCTTTGCAAGTGAACCCACTTTATATTAAATGTACAAATAGTACATAATTATTGTATGTATATTGGAAGTTGTATATATTTTTATAGAAAAACTATAATATTTGAAAGACAGTTGTAAATAATTATTGTAAATTTGATTGTACTGTTTGTTATTTTTTATTGAAAAAATAAATTGTAAATATTTTTATTTTACTTTTTATTATCTGCAGTCTGTTGTAAATTTGTAAGTGCACTGTGAAAAATAAAATTATTCCCTTTTCTGACGCATGTATTATTTAATCTACCGAGTTTCTACCCTACAGATGCACCCAATAAGATTCAAAGCAACCTGGTATACTTTTGACTCCCTCGTTTATCTATACTGGAGAAGACTAAGAGCTAATTTATTTTCAAATAAAAACCTGACAAGGCAAATCCAAAAATGACTAATGTTCCTATAAAAAGCCTGCAGTTCGTACATTTCATTTATTACTAGAGTACACAAGTATTGTGGTTAGGTGGTATATGTTTGTACTCTTGTAACTCCGCAATACACGTATTTGTTTGGCTTTGGTTGACAGCTAAACAATACATTAAACTTCATTTGTAAATCAACTGGTTGACAAGTAAAGCATTGTTTAACTGTCAACCAGAATCACGATCTTTGCCAAACAAATCGTTGGGCTTGGGTTGATAGTTAAACAATGAACTAAACTTCACTATCAACCAATGGATTTACAAATGAAGTTTAGTTCATTAATTGTTTAACCGCCAACCAGAACCATGATCATAGCTCAACAAATCGTTATGCTTTGGTAGACAGTTAAACAATGAACTAAACTTTACTGTCAACCGATTTACAAATGAAGTTTAGTTCATTGTTTAGCTGCCAAACAGAACCATGATCATAGCCGAACAAATCGTTGGGCTTTGGTTGACAGTTAACCAATGAACTTGAAACCGCCCGTACCCGGGTCGGGATATCTGGGAATTTTTGCAAGATCTATAAAGAAAAATGAATATCCTAAAATATAAAAATTCTAATAATATGCATACATAAAAATCTCTGTTTTTAAAATAGTCTAAGAACGTGGGAAACGGCAAAAGATTACATAAAAAAAAAGGTCTCCAGGTCAAATTCTTGAGGATTACAGAAATACAGATGGCCCGGCCAAGCCTGGGAATCAACAAGCCACGCTACATCCCCGCCGAAGGGGGAGCGCGAGTATTTAAGCGCTAAATGCGACCGCAGAAATGGCATTCAGATTCCAATTCAGCTAGTGGCAAGTTAATTAGTTTCGCTGCCGGGGTTGGTGTCTTTCTGTTTTCTCTTAGTGCGTCGTTTTGTGGGTGGGACATTAAAAGTAAGCCTTTGACTCATTGTTCAAAATACAGTTACGTTAAGTTTGATTTGTATTATTAAACAAGTAATAAAATTGGATTTCTTTTTACTTATTGAGATACCTTGTACGCCGATTTTAGCTGGCGGTGGATTACGCCGAGGCTAATCTAACTGGTGGATATAGGTGTCGCGGTAACGAATTTAAATCCATGAAACTGCTTAAAAATATACTTACATTTCATTAATAATTCTACATAAAATTGGATTTCTTTTTACTTATTGAGATACCTTGTACGCCGATTTTAGCTGGCGGTGGATTACGCCGAGGCTAATCTAACTGGTGGATATAGGTGTCGCGGTAACGAATTTAAATCCATGAACTGCTTAAAAATATACTTACATTTCATTAATAATTCTACATAAAATTGGATTTCTTTTTACTTAGTGAGGTACCTTGTACGCCGATTTTAGCTGGCGGTGGATTACGCCGAGGCTAGTCTAACTGGTGGATATAGGTGTCGCGGTAACGAATTTAAATCCATGAAATTGACATCTATATAAACAAAGATTGTACTAAGTAACTATATAGGGGACGGGGCAGCGAAACAGTTCATTAGTAAAATAAAAAGGCTACACCAATAGTACGTAGCAGTATGAAAACAAGAAGGTGCAAACGACTTGGGGGAGACCTGCAGATCAATACAGTTACAGGTAAAAAATTTTAAATACATTTAAGTGGTCCTTGTCAATATAAAATAATAATAATAATCACACGAAAATGAAGACGACCATGGGGGGTCTTAACAGGGTCAGTAACACTCAGTGGGAACGGTCAATGAATCTTTGCTGTCAGAGGTAATTTGGGTCACTAAAATGCAATAGCGCCACACTTGTAAATACAGATGGCCAGTCTGTCTTCCGGGGTTTATTTGGCATAACAAAGAGAAAATAAAGGTCAGTAAACCGACAGGGTAGATAAAAAAGTAAAAGGGGTGTTTAATTAAATTAAAGGTAATCTGCATTATTACAGAATAAAAATAAAAAGGGTTGGGTTGGAGAAAATATGAATAATCGCGTTTGACAATCGTATTATCAAGATTGGCAATGATAAAAAATAAAGCAGGGGTGTTGATATTGACATGATGCTACCTGTAGAACGTTAACAGATAATAGGTATATATAAATCGGTGTGATGGGTTTTCTTGAGAAAGGGTTATAACCGGCGATGGTGCTGCTGTCGAGGTTTCCGGTACCTAAGTAACATGAAAACAACATTCGCTCGAGAAGAAAAGTGACACATGCGGATGAGCGGATGGACTCCTAATTTTTATTGCACCTTTATATGTTATACGTTGAGGTGTCCGATATTTTGTTTGGGTATTGTGCTGATTGTAAATCGGCTAATTACAGTAAATTAATTTAACAGTGGGGTTCCACTGTTTAGGTTTCGGCTCCTCACGGACTGTCCGAAAGTGGGGTTCCGCTGGAGGCTTTCCACCCTACGTAGTAGCATTATGCCAAGCGTGTACGTAATTTGGGGTGATACTAAGGGTTAAAAAGGTATTTAAAGAATAAAAAGATAATTTAAAGAGTAAATTAAAATTATACGTACACGTCAGAGGGGCGATACCAATAATAAAATGCAGGTTATCCGGGTTATATCAGAAAAGGGGTTTTGGTAAGATAAAGTGCATGCAGGTCTTGGGAAAAACAACATGTAAAGAATCATTTCACGAGTATCACCATCAATGTCGCAGACATTAGATATGTGAGCTATGAGTGGGGAAGGCGCAGCCAAGTAAAGCACCGAGAAGAGGTAGTCAGGAAACTCACCTGTGGTGTCGCAGACATAAACAGGTGACTAGAGTGAAAAAGGGTAAAAATCACGGGAGACAGACAAAGGCCTATGTAAATATATTGAATTGTTAATTATTATAAATATTTTATTGTATTTAAATGTAAAATTGATAACTAGCAAAGTATGAATAAATAAATTATAAAAACAGATTGAATCTTTGATTTCTTATGTCTATAATGCGACAGACTAAAAAGGGGAAAATATAATTAAAAACTATCAAAATCTGATATAAAATTTACTGTTGTACCAAACTTTAAAAGAACCCGAAATAAACACAACGTAGGAAAATGAGTTAATGCGTCCAGACGATTACAGCCAACGTGATTGACTTTGTCACGTGATGAATAGACTGGGGGTAGAGCAGTTTCACTGGTGCCGTAGTAAACCAGGATTTAAAGTCAGTAAATTGGGACAACGAAAAAAAAAACACGGGGGAGGGTTTTGTTTCTAGTTAAATTGATACTGCTTTTATTACAGTTGCCGAGCTCCCAATGCCGGGACCCCCAATCAGTACTAGTAGTAGTTCGGACCGCGGTGGAAGCAACAACTGTCAAACCACGGACCACTGGACGCAGGCCATGAACAAAATGGTAATGACGGTATCTAAGTTGGCTGGGGAACAAAAGAAACTACTCCGCCGTATAAACATCAACAGTCGGATGATCCAGAGGGGACACACTGTGGCACAAGGCAGGAAGATGGTAAAGAAGGATCGAAGAAAGGTGCTCATACGAGGACCAGTCTGCAGACAAACATCGAACATCCGCAGCTAGCGTTGAATGCCATACTGCTAATCAGACGAGACCCTGGATGTTTACGCCAGCGCCTTCGGTTCCCTCGTTTAAAGGACAATACATGGGTAAACATCCAGTAAAGTTCCTGGAAGAATTAGAAGGCTACTTTAAGAAAATGAACATTTCAGACGAGCATAAGTTGGAAGTGGTAAATGATTCCTTAACGGAAGCTGCACAGGACTGGGCGGCCATATTTAGTTGCACCTGGAAAAACTATCAGGATTTTAAAACAGCTTTCCTCAATACCTATTGGTCTGAGCAAGAACAAAATAAATTACGCCAGACAATAACATGTCACCAGTGGTCACCTGCATTAAAAAAGACTATGGAAGCCCACTTTGCTTACTATATTGGCTTAGCACGTTTACTGACGGATCCGATTCGAGAGACGACACTAGTTACGAACTTAATGAAGCACTTTCCGACGAACATCCAAGCACTATGGTCGCTAGTACCTAGAAAAACTATGACAACGGCCGCCGAATTCCTAAGGCAGCAAGAAGCCATTATTATCGACAGTTCCGAAATGCCACTGGCACCCACACCAAGGCGCGTGCGACCAACAGCAACAAGGGACAACCATATAACATCATATCAGGGAAACGACCATCGGTCAAGTTAAAGGGGCCGAGCTACTTGACCGCAGTGATCACTAAACGGCCGAAAGTACATAACACTGCAACAGTTACACAAAATACACAAAATTTTAACTCTGGAATTACGCCGGCCAAGGACCACCCTGTATATAATGTTGAAATGGTCAACACAGGAAGTTCTCCAACAGTACAGAACTTAAAACCAAAAGGGTTGCCAGAGATAACCGTTTATTATGGCAAAACAGTAATCAAGGCTTTAATTGACACTGGTTCGGAGGTGACGTGCATATCCGAGGATTTGTATACGAATGTAATCCAATGTACCCTACCTCCAATGCTACCGTTGAAAGCGATCATTATACAAGGAGCTTTTGGGACCAGGAGTAAAAGGGTTACCCGACAAGTATTATTAAATATTGACATTGCTAAACGCACTTTTAGCATATGTTGTTTAATAGTCCAGGGGCTTATAAGACCGCTTATTATTGGTGCAGACTGGCTACAATCCCGAAAATGTACATTGGACTTGCACGGAAAAATTTTAACGATTCCTAATACCGACGGAGAGCCTTCCAAAGTACCGTTAGCACAAAGTGAGGAACAAGATCACGTAGGCACAGTCGATACCGAGGAAACAGAAATATTCTTAATAAACAAAGTAGCATCCAAGGAGGGCCTAATTCAAGACAAAATTGATGCGTGCATGTTGCCAGCGGCGCACAAAACTGGGTTAAAAAATTTATTACATACCTATAAGGAATTATTTTCTGATAAGCCAGGACGGACACAGATATATGAACATGAAATAAAAATGACGGACAATAAGCCATTTTTCAAAAAGAGCTATCCTGTGCCATTTGCAATGCGACCTGCAGTCGAACAGAAAATTGCAGAAATGTTAGATATGGGAATAATTGAGCGTACTTCCTCCCCATTTTCCAGTCCTATCACGGTTGTTAAGAAGAAGGATGGGTCAATTCGAGTCTGCCTAGATGCTCGAATGTTAAATGAGAGAATGGTATCTGACCATGAAAGCCCACCGCCGATCGACGAGTTATTGCAGCAATTTTATGGCAGAAAATACTTAACAAGTATCGATTTAGTATCGAGCTTTTGGCAGATTCCTCTAAGAGCAGCTAGTAAACAGTATACTACGTTTTACTATAATGGAAAGGCATATTGTTACAGCGTGTTACCCTTTGGTTTAAAAACCAGTGTAGCAAGTTTTTCGCGTTGTATGGACAAGGTGCTTGGGCCGGAAGTACGTGAATTCACGTATAATTACGTCGACGACTTATTGATCGCATCGGCTACTTTTGAAGACCATCTGGAACACATTGAGATAGTGTTGAGGAAATTAAGGGACGCAAATATGACGATAAATTTGGAAAAATCCACGTTTATCCGGCAACAAGTCAAATTTCTTGGACATATTCTGACACCAGAGGGTATTAAGGCGGACCCCGAGAAGGTCCAGGCTATACAAGATTTTCCTCAGCCGACAAAAATTAAACATCTTCGAGCATTTCTAGGACTCTGCAATTATTATCGCAAGTACTGTAAAAACTACAGTGACTATACCACAAAATTAGGCCACCTGTTAAAAAAGGGCAGACAATGGCAGTGGGGCGCTACTGAACAAGAAAGTTTTAAAGAGATAAAGGGACAATTTCTTAAAGAGGTTATGCTGATCCACCCAAACCCAAGCCAAACGTACCTACTTGAAACCGATAGTTCACAACATGGTATTGGCGCCGTGTTATACCAGCTGCTGGAAGATAATGAAAAGGGCGTAATTGCGTTTTACAGCCGAAGTTTTAAAGGGGCCGAATTAAACTACATGACCACAGAGAAAGAACTATGCGCTATAATTTACGCCCTAACAAAGTTTAGAATATATTTAATAAACGTGAAATTTATTATACGCACTGATCATAAAGCTCTGACCTTTTTGCGACATTGCCGATTTTTGAATGAACGCATCACTCGCTGGGTCTTGTTTCTACAACAATTTGATTTTAAGATCGAATACATTCGAGGGGGAGAGAACGTAATTGCCGATGTCCTTAGTCGATACCCGTACGACCAAGACCAGGCAGTTATAGGACAAACAAGTAATGCAGTGATAGCAAGTTTTCGAGTAGAGGGGTCCAAGACACTCATAACGGACATAAAGAATATGGCCACATGGCAACAAAACGACCCTTTCCTAAAAGAAATCTACGATGCTTTAAAGACTAGGACACCACCTATAAAGATGAAGATCCGGCGTGCTTTACAGTACTATGCATTAACGAATAATATCCTACTCTATAAAAGTCCTAACACAAGTCAGCATGTCATTGCCGTACCTCGACAATTACAATCAAAAATAATTTGGCAATATCACAAGGAAATGGGACATTTTAGCAGCTCCAAAGTGTATCCCGTACTGAAGAATAGTTTCCATTGGCCGGGAATGAAAAAACACATAGTTAGGGAAATAAAAAGCTGCGACCTGTGTCAAAAGACAAAGAAACCAAATGACACCGTGGCAGGCCCCATGCAGCCAATTGTGACAGCAGAGATAGGGGAACTAGTGGCCGTCGATTTCTTTGGACCATTGCCAAAAAGTAGGGGTGGGGTATGCTACATATTAGTGGCTGTCGATGTGTACTCCAAGTTCGTCAAGTTGTTTGCTCTAAAGAAAGCCACAGCGCAAGCAGCAGCAAAAAGGATCACGAATGATCTGACACCGATATTTAAGGTTAAGAAAATCTTAAGTGATCATGGCACCCAATTTACCTCCGATAGATGGAGAAAGCCACTGCAAGAAGCCGGCATCCGGGTAACATATGCAACAATAAGGAATGCTCCATCAAATCCTAGCGAAAGATACATGAAAGAACTCGGCCGATTCTTCAGGACATATTGCCACAATCGACATAAATCGTGGGCTAATTATTTACCCGACATTGAAGAATGTTTAAATAAGGTGCCGCATTCAAGTACAGGTCAAAGTCCGTATCAGATAGTAACTGGGAGGACGCCGAGATACATGCTAACTCGCGCCATTGAAATGCATTTACCCGCAGAAACGCAAGAGCACGAGCAGGTGAAAAGAGCTGCACGAGAGGTTTTGTACCGAGAGGCCCTCAAAAGAAAAAATCAACAAAGAATTAAGACGTATACCTTTAGCCTGAATGACTTAGTACTCCTACGATTAAATCCCACCTCGAAAGCTATCGAGGGTTTAACGAAGAAGTTTCACTTATTGTATGATGGGCCCTATAGGATTGTCAGAATTCCCGAAACAAATGTGTACGAAATTGCCCACCCGGAGAGCGGAGTCATAAAAGGGACGTATAACACCCGGAATTTGCGCATGTACTGGTCAAGAACTCAGGCAGAGAACCTTTTCGGGAGCGCCAGTAATAACTGTGACCTAAGTTAGTGTATAACAGTCGCTAAAGAAATATGTCCCAAGTGTTGACGCGCGAAATAATTCGTGAAAATTTTAAGAAGCGAAAGGCTGAAGAAAAACAAGAACAAGATAAACGACGGAATGACGACAAAATTGTTTTAAGCTTGGTAGATACGACGGATATACCAATAAAACTACACCAAGATGGGCGGCCAGTAACACCGGACACCCAAGAAATTAAGGTAACCGATCCACGAAGGCCCACATCCAAACAATGCAGGGAGATATTACTAGAAGTTATTCCGTGGAGCCACTACAACGTCCCACGACCAAGAACACCTGTAACGGCGTCCGGTCCAGGTATGAACAGCAGTACGGATGCGGCAAAGGCGAGGGGGAAACACAGCGGTCGGAGAAACCGCCGGCAGAATAAGAAAAAAGGGGGCCAGCTTTGCGAGTCTAAGTGTGTGGAATGTTGAAGTGCAGGGGAACGGTAGTGTGCAGAGACAGTAGGAAGTTTGCTAGAATAGGGACCAAGTATATTTTTTTAGATAATAGGAAGTTTAGATAGCGAAACATTAAATATTTTAACTAAATATATGATACTTTAAAGAAGGTTGGCGAAAAATATATATAGGTATTATAACTTTAAATAATAATAAAAACAAAATAAAAATATGCATGTGTATATATTTTATATGGATATAACTAGTATAATAATTTGGTGGGAGTAAGGTGACAGCAAAGATATATCAATTAAAATACAACCCGTCAAAATTTTAAATTATGCCCTTTTGCAAATGGGATAGTTTAAAATTGGGGGAGAGTGAAACCGCCCGTACCCGGGTCGGGATATCTGGGAATTTTTGCAAGATCTATAAAGAAAAATGAATATCCTAAAATATAAAAATTCTAATAATATGCATACATAAAAATCTCTGTTTTTAAAATAGTCTAAGAACGTGGGAAACGGCAAAAGATTACATAAAAAAAAAGGTCTCCAGGTCAAATTCTTGAGGATTACAGAAATACAGATGGCCCGGCCAAGCCTGGGAATCAACAAGCCACGCTACATCCCCGCCGAAGGGGGAGCGCGAGTATTTAAGCGCTAAATGCGACCGCAGAAATGGCATTCAGATTCCAATTCAGCTAGTGGCAAGTTAATTAGTTTCGCTGCCGGGGTTGGTGTCTTTCTGTTTTCTCTTAGTGCGTCGTTTTGTGGGTGGGACATTAAAAGTAAGCCTTTGACTCATTGTTCAAAATACAGTTACGTTAAGTTTGATTTGTATTATTAAACAAGTAATAAAATTGGATTTCTTTTTACTTATTGAGATACCTTGTACGCCGATTTTAGCTGGCGGTGGATTACGCCGAGGCTAATCTAACTGGTGGATATAGGTGTCGCGGTAACGAATTTAAATCCATGAAACTGCTTAAAAATATACTTACATTTCATTAATAATTCTACATAAAATTGGATTTCTTTTTACTTATTGAGATACCTTGTACGCCGATTTTAGCTGGCGGTGGATTACGCCGAGGCTAATCTAACTGGTGGATATAGGTGTCGCGGTAACGAATTTAAATCCATGAACTGCTTAAAAATATACTTACATTTCATTAATAATTCTACATAAAATTGGATTTCTTTTTACTTAGTGAGGTACCTTGTACGCCGATTTTAGCTGGCGGTGGATTACGCCGAGGCTAGTCTAACTGGTGGATATAGGTGTCGCGGTAACGAATTTAAATCCATGAAATTGACATCTATATAAACAAAGATTGTACTAAGTAACTATATAGGGGACGGGGCAGCGAAACAGTTCATTAGTAAAATAAAAAGGCTACACCAATAGTACGTAGCAGTATGAAAACAAGAAGGTGCAAACGACTTGGGGGAGACCTGCAGATCAATACAGTTACAGGTAAAAAATTTTAAATACATTTAAGTGGTCCTTGTCAATATAAAATAATAATAATAATCACACGAAAATGAAGACGACCATGGGGGGTCTTAACAGGGTCAGTAACACTCAGTGGGAACGGTCAATGAATCTTTGCTGTCAGAGGTAATTTGGGTCACTAAAATGCAATAGCGCCACACTTGTAAATACAGATGGCCAGTCTGTCTTCCGGGGTTTATTTGGCATAACAAAGAGAAAATAAAGGTCAGTAAACCGACAGGGTAGATAAAAAAGTAAAAGGGGTGTTTAATTAAATTAAAGGTAATCTGCATTATTACAGAATAAAAATAAAAAGGGTTGGGTTGGAGAAAATATGAATAATCGCGTTTGACAATCGTATTATCAAGATTGGCAATGATAAAAAATAAAGCAGGGGTGTTGATATTGACATGATGCTACCTGTAGAACGTTAACAGATAATAGGTATATATAAATCGGTGTGATGGGTTTTCTTGAGAAAGGGTTATAACCGGCGATGGTGCTGCTGTCGAGGTTTCCGGTACCTAAGTAACATGAAAACAACATTCGCTCGAGAAGAAAAGTGACACATGCGGATGAGCGGATGGACTCCTAATTTTTATTGCACCTTTATATGTTATACGTTGAGGTGTCCGATATTTTGTTTGGGTATTGTGCTGATTGTAAATCGGCTAATTACAGTAAATTAATTTAACAGTGGGGTTCCACTGTTTAGGTTTCGGCTCCTCACGGACTGTCCGAAAGTGGGGTTCCGCTGGAGGCTTTCCACCCTACGTAGTAGCATTATGCCAAGCGTGTACGTAATTTGGGGTGATACTAAGGGTTAAAAAGGTATTTAAAGAATAAAAAGATAATTTAAAGAGTAAATTAAAATTATACGTACACGTCAGAGGGGCGATACCAATAATAAAATGCAGGTTATCCGGGTTATATCAGAAAAGGGGTTTTGGTAAGATAAAGTGCATGCAGGTCTTGGGAAAAACAACATGTAAAGAATCATTTCACGAGTATCACCATCAATGTCGCAGACATTAGATATGTGAGCTATGAGTGGGGAAGGCGCAGCCAAGTAAAGCACCGAGAAGAGGTAGTCAGGAAACTCACCTGTGGTGTCGCAGACATAAACAGGTGACTAGAGTGAAAAAGGGTAAAAATCACGGGAGACAGACAAAGGCCTATGTAAATATATTGAATTGTTAATTATTATAAATATTTTATTGTATTTAAATGTAAAATTGATAACTAGCAAAGTATGAATAAATAAATTATAAAAACAGATTGAATCTTTGATTTCTTATGTCTATAATGCGACAGACTAAAAAGGGGAAAATATAATTAAAAACTATCAAAATCTGATATAAAATTTACTGTTGTACCAAACTTTAAAAGAACCCGAAATAAACACAACGTAGGAAAATGAGTTAATGCGTCCAGACGATTACAGCCAACGTGATTGACTTTGTCACGTGATGAATAGACTGGGGGTAGAGCAGTTTCACTGGTGCCGTAGTAAACCAGGATTTAAAGTCAGTAAATTGGGACAACGAAAAAAAAAACACGGGGGAGGGTTTTGTTTCTAGTTAAATTGATACTGCTTTTATTACAGTTGCCGAGCTCCCAATGCCGGGACCCCCAATCAGTACTAGTAGTAGTTCGGACCGCGGTGGAAGCAACAACTGTCAAACCACGGACCACTGGACGCAGGCCATGAACAAAATGGTAATGACGGTATCTAAGTTGGCTGGGGAACAAAAGAAACTACTCCGCCGTATAAACATCAACAGTCGGATGATCCAGAGGGGACACACTGTGGCACAAGGCAGGAAGATGGTAAAGAAGGATCGAAGAAAGGTGCTCATACGAGGACCAGTCTGCAGACAAACATCGAACATCCGCAGCTAGCGTTGAATGCCATACTGCTAATCAGACGAGACCCTGGATGTTTACGCCAGCGCCTTCGGTTCCCTCGTTTAAAGGACAATACATGGGTAAACATCCAGTAAAGTTCCTGGAAGAATTAGAAGGCTACTTTAAGAAAATGAACATTTCAGACGAGCATAAGTTGGAAGTGGTAAATGATTCCTTAACGGAAGCTGCACAGGACTGGGCGGCCATATTTAGTTGCACCTGGAAAAACTATCAGGATTTTAAAACAGCTTTCCTCAATACCTATTGGTCTGAGCAAGAACAAAATAAATTACGCCAGACAATAACATGTCACCAGTGGTCACCTGCATTAAAAAAGACTATGGAAGCCCACTTTGCTTACTATATTGGCTTAGCACGTTTACTGACGGATCCGATTCGAGAGACGACACTAGTTACGAACTTAATGAAGCACTTTCCGACGAACATCCAAGCACTATGGTCGCTAGTACCTAGAAAAACTATGACAACGGCCGCCGAATTCCTAAGGCAGCAAGAAGCCATTATTATCGACAGTTCCGAAATGCCACTGGCACCCACACCAAGGCGCGTGCGACCAACAGCAACAAGGGACAACCATATAACATCATATCAGGGAAACGACCATCGGTCAAGTTAAAGGGGCCGAGCTACTTGACCGCAGTGATCACTAAACGGCCGAAAGTACATAACACTGCAACAGTTACACAAAATACACAAAATTTTAACTCTGGAATTACGCCGGCCAAGGACCACCCTGTATATAATGTTGAAATGGTCAACACAGGAAGTTCTCCAACAGTACAGAACTTAAAACCAAAAGGGTTGCCAGAGATAACCGTTTATTATGGCAAAACAGTAATCAAGGCTTTAATTGACACTGGTTCGGAGGTGACGTGCATATCCGAGGATTTGTATACGAATGTAATCCAATGTACCCTACCTCCAATGCTACCGTTGAAAGCGATCATTATACAAGGAGCTTTTGGGACCAGGAGTAAAAGGGTTACCCGACAAGTATTATTAAATATTGACATTGCTAAACGCACTTTTAGCATATGTTGTTTAATAGTCCAGGGGCTTATAAGACCGCTTATTATTGGTGCAGACTGGCTACAATCCCGAAAATGTACATTGGACTTGCACGGAAAAATTTTAACGATTCCTAATACCGACGGAGAGCCTTCCAAAGTACCGTTAGCACAAAGTGAGGAACAAGATCACGTAGGCACAGTCGATACCGAGGAAACAGAAATATTCTTAATAAACAAAGTAGCATCCAAGGAGGGCCTAATTCAAGACAAAATTGATGCGTGCATGTTGCCAGCGGCGCACAAAACTGGGTTAAAAAATTTATTACATACCTATAAGGAATTATTTTCTGATAAGCCAGGACGGACACAGATATATGAACATGAAATAAAAATGACGGACAATAAGCCATTTTTCAAAAAGAGCTATCCTGTGCCATTTGCAATGCGACCTGCAGTCGAACAGAAAATTGCAGAAATGTTAGATATGGGAATAATTGAGCGTACTTCCTCCCCATTTTCCAGTCCTATCACGGTTGTTAAGAAGAAGGATGGGTCAATTCGAGTCTGCCTAGATGCTCGAATGTTAAATGAGAGAATGGTATCTGACCATGAAAGCCCACCGCCGATCGACGAGTTATTGCAGCAATTTTATGGCAGAAAATACTTAACAAGTATCGATTTAGTATCGAGCTTTTGGCAGATTCCTCTAAGAGCAGCTAGTAAACAGTATACTACGTTTTACTATAATGGAAAGGCATATTGTTACAGCGTGTTACCCTTTGGTTTAAAAACCAGTGTAGCAAGTTTTTCGCGTTGTATGGACAAGGTGCTTGGGCCGGAAGTACGTGAATTCACGTATAATTACGTCGACGACTTATTGATCGCATCGGCTACTTTTGAAGACCATCTGGAACACATTGAGATAGTGTTGAGGAAATTAAGGGACGCAAATATGACGATAAATTTGGAAAAATCCACGTTTATCCGGCAACAAGTCAAATTTCTTGGACATATTCTGACACCAGAGGGTATTAAGGCGGACCCCGAGAAGGTCCAGGCTATACAAGATTTTCCTCAGCCGACAAAAATTAAACATCTTCGAGCATTTCTAGGACTCTGCAATTATTATCGCAAGTACTGTAAAAACTACAGTGACTATACCACAAAATTAGGCCACCTGTTAAAAAAGGGCAGACAATGGCAGTGGGGCGCTACTGAACAAGAAAGTTTTAAAGAGATAAAGGGACAATTTCTTAAAGAGGTTATGCTGATCCACCCAAACCCAAGCCAAACGTACCTACTTGAAACCGATAGTTCACAACATGGTATTGGCGCCGTGTTATACCAGCTGCTGGAAGATAATGAAAAGGGCGTAATTGCGTTTTACAGCCGAAGTTTTAAAGGGGCCGAATTAAACTACATGACCACAGAGAAAGAACTATGCGCTATAATTTACGCCCTAACAAAGTTTAGAATATATTTAATAAACGTGAAATTTATTATACGCACTGATCATAAAGCTCTGACCTTTTTGCGACATTGCCGATTTTTGAATGAACGCATCACTCGCTGGGTCTTGTTTCTACAACAATTTGATTTTAAGATCGAATACATTCGAGGGGGAGAGAACGTAATTGCCGATGTCCTTAGTCGATACCCGTACGACCAAGACCAGGCAGTTATAGGACAAACAAGTAATGCAGTGATAGCAAGTTTTCGAGTAGAGGGGTCCAAGACACTCATAACGGACATAAAGAATATGGCCACATGGCAACAAAACGACCCTTTCCTAAAAGAAATCTACGATGCTTTAAAGACTAGGACACCACCTATAAAGATGAAGATCCGGCGTGCTTTACAGTACTATGCATTAACGAATAATATCCTACTCTATAAAAGTCCTAACACAAGTCAGCATGTCATTGCCGTACCTCGACAATTACAATCAAAAATAATTTGGCAATATCACAAGGAAATGGGACATTTTAGCAGCTCCAAAGTGTATCCCGTACTGAAGAATAGTTTCCATTGGCCGGGAATGAAAAAACACATAGTTAGGGAAATAAAAAGCTGCGACCTGTGTCAAAAGACAAAGAAACCAAATGACACCGTGGCAGGCCCCATGCAGCCAATTGTGACAGCAGAGATAGGGGAACTAGTGGCCGTCGATTTCTTTGGACCATTGCCAAAAAGTAGGGGTGGGGTATGCTACATATTAGTGGCTGTCGATGTGTACTCCAAGTTCGTCAAGTTGTTTGCTCTAAAGAAAGCCACAGCGCAAGCAGCAGCAAAAAGGATCACGAATGATCTGACACCGATATTTAAGGTTAAGAAAATCTTAAGTGATCATGGCACCCAATTTACCTCCGATAGATGGAGAAAGCCACTGCAAGAAGCCGGCATCCGGGTAACATATGCAACAATAAGGAATGCTCCATCAAATCCTAGCGAAAGATACATGAAAGAACTCGGCCGATTCTTCAGGACATATTGCCACAATCGACATAAATCGTGGGCTAATTATTTACCCGACATTGAAGAATGTTTAAATAAGGTGCCGCATTCAAGTACAGGTCAAAGTCCGTATCAGATAGTAACTGGGAGGACGCCGAGATACATGCTAACTCGCGCCATTGAAATGCATTTACCCGCAGAAACGCAAGAGCACGAGCAGGTGAAAAGAGCTGCACGAGAGGTTTTGTACCGAGAGGCCCTCAAAAGAAAAAATCAACAAAGAATTAAGACGTATACCTTTAGCCTGAATGACTTAGTACTCCTACGATTAAATCCCACCTCGAAAGCTATCGAGGGTTTAACGAAGAAGTTTCACTTATTGTATGATGGGCCCTATAGGATTGTCAGAATTCCCGAAACAAATGTGTACGAAATTGCCCACCCGGAGAGCGGAGTCATAAAAGGGACGTATAACACCCGGAATTTGCGCATGTACTGGTCAAGAACTCAGGCAGAGAACCTTTTCGGGAGCGCCAGTAATAACTGTGACCTAAGTTAGTGTATAACAGTCGCTAAAGAAATATGTCCCAAGTGTTGACGCGCGAAATAATTCGTGAAAATTTTAAGAAGCGAAAGGCTGAAGAAAAACAAGAACAAGATAAACGACGGAATGACGACAAAATTGTTTTAAGCTTGGTAGATACGACGGATATACCAATAAAACTACACCAAGATGGGCGGCCAGTAACACCGGACACCCAAGAAATTAAGGTAACCGATCCACGAAGGCCCACATCCAAACAATGCAGGGAGATATTACTAGAAGTTATTCCGTGGAGCCACTACAACGTCCCACGACCAAGAACACCTGTAACGGCGTCCGGTCCAGGTATGAACAGCAGTACGGATGCGGCAAAGGCGAGGGGGAAACACAGCGGTCGGAGAAACCGCCGGCAGAATAAGAAAAAAGGGGGCCAGCTTTGCGAGTCTAAGTGTGTGGAATGTTGAAGTGCAGGGGAACGGTAGTGTGCAGAGACAGTAGGAAGTTTGCTAGAATAGGGACCAAGTATATTTTTTTAGATAATAGGAAGTTTAGATAGCGAAACATTAAATATTTTAACTAAATATATGATACTTTAAAGAAGGTTGGCGAAAAATATATATAGGTATTATAACTTTAAATAATAATAAAAACAAAATAAAAATATGCATGTGTATATATTTTATATGGATATAACTAGTATAATAATTTGGTGGGAGTAAGGTGACAGCAAAGATATATCAATTAAAATACAACCCGTCAAAATTTTAAATTATGCCCTTTTGCAAATGGGATAGTTTAAAATTGGGGGAGAGTGAAACCGCCCGTACCCGGGTCGGGATATCTGGGAATTTTTGCAAGATCTATAAAGAAAAATGAATATCCTAAAATATAAAAATTCTAATAATATGCATACATAAAAATCTCTGTTTTTAAAATAGTCTAAGAACGTGGGAAACGGCAAAAGATTACATAAAAAAAAAGGTCTCCAGGTCAAATTCTTGAGGATTACAGAAATACAGATGGCCCGGCCAAGCCTGGGAATCAACAAGCCACGCTACATCCCCGCCGAAGGGGGAGCGCGAGTATTTAAGCGCTAAATGCGACCGCAGAAATGGCATTCAGATTCCAATTCAGCTAGTGGCAAGTTAATTAGTTTCGCTGCCGGGGTTGGTGTCTTTCTGTTTTCTCTTAGTGCGTCGTTTTGTGGGTGGGACATTAAAAGTAAGCCTTTGACTCATTGTTCAAAATACAGTTACGTTAAGTTTGATTTGTATTATTAAACAAGTAATAAAATTGGATTTCTTTTTACTTATTGAGATACCTTGTACGCCGATTTTAGCTGGCGGTGGATTACGCCGAGGCTAATCTAACTGGTGGATATAGGTGTCGCGGTAACGAATTTAAATCCATGAAACTGCTTAAAAATATACTTACATTTCATTAATAATTCTACATAAAATTGGATTTCTTTTTACTTATTGAGATACCTTGTACGCCGATTTTAGCTGGCGGTGGATTACGCCGAGGCTAATCTAACTGGTGGATATAGGTGTCGCGGTAACGAATTTAAATCCATGAACTGCTTAAAAATATACTTACATTTCATTAATAATTCTACATAAAATTGGATTTCTTTTTACTTAGTGAGGTACCTTGTACGCCGATTTTAGCTGGCGGTGGATTACGCCGAGGCTAGTCTAACTGGTGGATATAGGTGTCGCGGTAACGAATTTAAATCCATGAAATTGACATCTATATAAACAAAGATTGTACTAAGTAACTATATAGGGGACGGGGCAGCGAAACAGTTCATTAGTAAAATAAAAAGGCTACACCAATAGTACGTAGCAGTATGAAAACAAGAAGGTGCAAACGACTTGGGGGAGACCTGCAGATCAATACAGTTACAGGTAAAAAATTTTAAATACATTTAAGTGGTCCTTGTCAATATAAAATAATAATAATAATCACACGAAAATGAAGACGACCATGGGGGGTCTTAACAGGGTCAGTAACACTCAGTGGGAACGGTCAATGAATCTTTGCTGTCAGAGGTAATTTGGGTCACTAAAATGCAATAGCGCCACACTTGTAAATACAGATGGCCAGTCTGTCTTCCGGGGTTTATTTGGCATAACAAAGAGAAAATAAAGGTCAGTAAACCGACAGGGTAGATAAAAAAGTAAAAGGGGTGTTTAATTAAATTAAAGGTAATCTGCATTATTACAGAATAAAAATAAAAAGGGTTGGGTTGGAGAAAATATGAATAATCGCGTTTGACAATCGTATTATCAAGATTGGCAATGATAAAAAATAAAGCAGGGGTGTTGATATTGACATGATGCTACCTGTAGAACGTTAACAGATAATAGGTATATATAAATCGGTGTGATGGGTTTTCTTGAGAAAGGGTTATAACCGGCGATGGTGCTGCTGTCGAGGTTTCCGGTACCTAAGTAACATGAAAACAACATTCGCTCGAGAAGAAAAGTGACACATGCGGATGAGCGGATGGACTCCTAATTTTTATTGCACCTTTATATGTTATACGTTGAGGTGTCCGATATTTTGTTTGGGTATTGTGCTGATTGTAAATCGGCTAATTACAGTAAATTAATTTAACAGTGGGGTTCCACTGTTTAGGTTTCGGCTCCTCACGGACTGTCCGAAAGTGGGGTTCCGCTGGAGGCTTTCCACCCTACGTAGTAGCATTATGCCAAGCGTGTACGTAATTTGGGGTGATACTAAGGGTTAAAAAGGTATTTAAAGAATAAAAAGATAATTTAAAGAGTAAATTAAAATTATACGTACACGTCAGAGGGGCGATACCAATAATAAAATGCAGGTTATCCGGGTTATATCAGAAAAGGGGTTTTGGTAAGATAAAGTGCATGCAGGTCTTGGGAAAAACAACATGTAAAGAATCATTTCACGAGTATCACCATCAATGTCGCAGACATTAGATATGTGAGCTATGAGTGGGGAAGGCGCAGCCAAGTAAAGCACCGAGAAGAGGTAGTCAGGAAACTCACCTGTGGTGTCGCAGACATAAACAGGTGACTAGAGTGAAAAAGGGTAAAAATCACGGGAGACAGACAAAGGCCTATGTAAATATATTGAATTGTTAATTATTATAAATATTTTATTGTATTTAAATGTAAAATTGATAACTAGCAAAGTATGAATAAATAAATTATAAAAACAGATTGAATCTTTGATTTCTTATGTCTATAATGCGACAGACTAAAAAGGGGAAAATATAATTAAAAACTATCAAAATCTGATATAAAATTTACTGTTGTACCAAACTTTAAAAGAACCCGAAATAAACACAACGTAGGAAAATGAGTTAATGCGTCCAGACGATTACAGCCAACGTGATTGACTTTGTCACGTGATGAATAGACTGGGGGTAGAGCAGTTTCAAACTAAACTTCACTGTCAATCAATTTACAAGTGAAGTTTAGTTCATTGTTTAGCTGCCAACCAGAACCATGATCATGGCCGAACAAATCGTTATGCTTTGGTTGACAGTTAAACAATGAACTAAACTTCACTGTCAATCAATTTACAAATGAAGTTTAGCTCATTGTTTAACTGCCAAACAGAACCATGATTATAGCCGAACAAATCGTTGGGATTTGGTTAACAGTTAAAGAATGAACCAAACTTTACTATCAACCAATAGATTTACAAATAATGAAGTTTAGGTTATTGCTAAACTACCAACCAGAACCATGATCATAGCCAAACAAAAATTGTTGGGCTTGGGTTGGCACTTAAACAATGAACTAAACTTCACTGTCAACCAATGAAGTTTAATTCATTGTTTTACTGCCAACCAGAACCATGATCATAGCCAAACAAAAATTGTTTGGCTTGGGTTGGCACTTAAACAATGAACTAAACTTCACTGTCAACCAATGAAGTTTAATTCATTGTTTTACTGCCAACCAGAACCATGATCATAGCTGAACAAAATGCTGTGGTCGACAGATAAACAATGAACTAAACCTCACTGTCAACCAGAACCATGACCAAAGCCAAACAAATAGGGGAAAGTGGGGCAGGTTGAAACACGGGGCAGGTCGAAACAATTCAAATTTCGCGGGTTCTTAAGCAAATGTTTGCTGACAATACTGAAGCTGAATTGGCCAATCCTCAAACCAATTTCTTCATGTAACTTTCGATGTCAGTGCAGTTTGTTATTGCGTAGTGCGCATTACAGTATATTAAGGCAAGAAAAGTAAATTTTTTGTCTTAATATCAGTCATTGTAAGGTCATGATTCTTGATTGTTTAAACTGTTTCCCTAATTATTATGGGTTAGATTTGGCATTAAACTGTGTGCATACAATTAGAATAAGTAAAATCCCGTCGGAGTAAAGTCCGTAAAAAATAATTGTTAAAAAAAATACTGTTTCAACATACCCCTAACATGGGGGCAGGATGAAACAAAAATATATTTTTAAAAGAATTACTTTATCCACAAAGTTAATTAATTCCATTAAAATTTTACCATATACATTTATACCTAATCGGCCAAGTATTAATTTATATATAATATATTGCGATATTTCTTTTTCTAAAATTACTAGACTATCAGCATAAAATGTAATTTTGTTTCAACCTGCCCCACTTTCCCCTACATCTAATGGCTGGACCAATTTTTAAAAATAATTCAGCAAGTTTAGTGTCGGTTCTGCGAGTAACATTAGCTATGCTAAATTTAATAAGCAAAATGGCAGACACTAGGCGCTATATTGTTTATATCAAAAAAATTAGGTTCTGAAAATAATATTTTAATAAAGAATCCAACAGAGTTCTGGCAGTGAGTAAACGATTTTATTATGTGAAACGAATTACTCATAATTTTCACCAAGTGTGGAACATCTCTATATTCAGGACTTAATGGGATTTTTAGAAATACATTTTTTTAAGTGTAGCACATTTCTGAAGTGTTACTTTGTATTGACGACATGCGACTACGACCGTTCCGTGAAACATGTTTCCCACGGCTACGCATGACAGACATTTTCTAGTATACAAAAATTTGTGATACCACTATAAATATAAATCCCATTTACACATAACTTGTTTGTAGCTATTTTGCATAATCGGGTTTTAATTTTTTAAACCTATATTTTATTTAATCTTAATTAATTAGGTAAATCTGTAATGAAACACACAAACCTTAACTTATAAATTTATTAAAAAATTATTCATCTTGTACAACGGTCGTTTTTTCTGAAACATACAGACCATCCAAGAATTTACGGATATCCTTGTCTTTGACAGTTGTGGACTGTTGGATTAGGGCAGCTGACCTAGAAACATCTTCCAGAGAGTTTCCTTCGATGATCAGTTCGTCCTTTTGGCCGGTGGAGTTCTTAACGGTCACACCCGATGCCATTCTTACTCTAAAACACAAAATATATAATTAGTAAAAAAGCAGTGAAAATAATTCCCTAAAATCTGAGAAGCAAAAGTTACCAAATGACAGTTACATCAATTACATAACAGAAGCACAAACTTCCTATAAAATGCTTCTGAAAATTACAGGAATAACAGTTATTAAATTGCATAAATGCCCATACATATAGGCATTTAACAGGTATATAACAACAAAATTGGGATTCCTTTTATAAATTATTTACCTTGTTTCAATTTTGTTGTAAAACAGTGAAATGTTTTAAGTGGGCAAGTGAATCGTTTTTTACCGAATGCGAGAGGACATAGATAGTTATTCCAAAGTATATCATATTTTTTTCACTGATTTTAGTGGATTAGGAATGATATTCCAACCAATATTATATGGCATATTAAAGTATCAGGGAAATGGTATCAAAATGGTGAGAAATCTCAATTTTTAAATTTTTGGACTTGGATAATTTTCCCCTGTGGTCTTTAATTAATAAATGTATCAAATAAGTATATATTGTTGTGTTTATTGTAAAAATCAATAGTATCTGGGGGCTCTTTGTTCAGGGGTTGAGATGATTTAATTTATTTCATGTAGCTAATAAGAATAGATATTATTCATTGATCTGTGTTAAAGGTTGAGAAGAGGATCTAATGCATTTCACATAGCGATGGTGATATTATAGATATTCATTAATCATGTTCTTATTTATTATCCTAATTCTATTTCTATAGAAAAAGTGAGTCTTTTTTAACACAAAATCCCCTTTTTGGCAAAGAGTTATTCTCTAAAACATTCACAATATCCGTATTTTTATGAAAAAACTCTTAGTTTTGGTGGCACCAAAGTGTTATGGACCCCAATTTTTTTTTAAGATTAAGAGCTGGTCGCTAGGCTTCATTCACAAATCATTTTACCCCCCTAAGTAGGACGTCATTTTAAGAGTGTCTATTAAAAATCACGAAATTATTTTAATAAAAACAATAGAAACCTCTTAGAAGTACATGCTCTAAAATAAATAGATACTTAAGGTCCTGGTATTTGGTGTTGAACACTGATGATGCTCAACATTTTTTTTAAACAAAGTTAAAAAGATCTTGTAAAACTTTGTTTCTACTTTAAAGAGCAGATATTGTTTAATCGCAAAGTTCTCTTTATTTTTGAATTGCAGACCATGTCTGTTTGCCAAGGGTATTTAGAAAACTACATAAGTCTGTAAAAAATTGCTTTTATTTTGTCTTTTTCTAGTGGCAGAAGGGTATGTAGCTCAGTATTCCAAAATAAAAGGTACCCTTCTGTCAAACTAGGAACTAGGTCTACTTTTAAAACGGTAGTAAATTTTTCAATAATCTTATTGATTTTACTGAAAAAATGGTGAAAAACTTTTAAAAAAGCAAATCCTTAATGTGTTTAATATCGCTGCGGCTACTAGCTACAGCCTCATTTTTAACAACAAAGAGGACCAGTTGAATTTAACAATCAAGGGTTATAAGTATAAGAATTAGATAATAGAATAGCATATATAACTCAAAAGAACTTGCCTCCTAATGTATTTTTCTCCTAAGAAATTCCTGATTTCTATTACAGAGTGGTTTTCTGTAGTAACACAGTTAATGGGAAAGTGAGCATACACAGCCCGCATTTTATATTGGTATCCTTTCGTTACACCCTTTAACATGTTTTCTACATGGGAGCAGACAGTCCTTACGGCAGCAATTTCTTTTTTAGTACCGAACCATTTTTCCACTTTTAACGTACGGGGGTTGATCATACGAATGTCCAAGGCCAAGTGTTTAAAGGACCTTTTCAAAACTCCCCTGGGTCCCTTCACGGTCACGACACGGCCCTTGGAGCTCACAGTGATCCCTTCAGGGATTTTCACTATCTGGTTTGTCACTATTTGTTTCATTGTCCTAAAAATTAAAAAGTGGGCATTCCATTAACTGTGTGAAACGTTGTCTATCACTATTATGTTAAAATTTGTGCCAGATTTATAAAAAAATAACTATTAAAACTAGAACTGGTGTTGACATTTGGATCTAACCTATACTGCACAAGTATTTTCCAAAATACTCAATCCCAGCCTATGTTATCACAGAAATATTAAGTAGCACCGATGAAATATTGCTTCTTGAATAGATATTTTTATAAATTGGGCACAAAAACCTTGTCTATTATCCGATGAATTTGGATTATTATCAAGTTAAAAAATAAACACAGACCTTCCGCGTTGACGTAAAGAACCGAAAAAGGAATAGTGGCTCTAGCTACCGGTAGAGGGCAGCAGTAAATTCTTCTTTGCTTCTTGGTGGAATTTTCTATTTGGGCCAAGGCAATGTGGTTTTGAGTCCACCCAGTCATTAGGCTATTTCTACTTTGGCTGTAGGAGGCTTAATTACATTATATTAACGTTAAGGCTGGTTGATTGTTGTCCAGACAAGTAGTCATGGAAGCTCAAACGAAATAATAAATAATTTAAATAACGTCATTTATGGTTTAACATGCAGCAGTATATAGCTAATCTTGACACTTAAAGTTGATTATCTCTGTAGTAAAAATTTGTTATCTTTAATATAAATTAACTCACGATTTTTGACTCGGTTTTATAAATTCCATACTTTATAAAGACGGAAAATTGATATTGGGGCAAATTTTTGGCGACTTTTCATTTCTTTTAATCAACATTCTTACCAAAATGCCAAAATGTTAATGTATCTACAATGAACTTGTTCAGTCATTTCGCATTTTCGATAAATATGTTAATATTATTGCACAATCAGTCAATCGAAACACGCACACAAAAAATTACGTCAGTTACGATGGATAATAACCAAAGTATGAAGGTTTGAAATTCGACCAAGTTTAAAAAATTTACTTTCCCCGCTGACGTCATCCTACAAAAAAAAAATTAACAGGTGTGCAATGTGGCAAATCAAATTACGGATGCGGCAACACCGCCATGCCGTTTAGCCGTTTTAGTACTAGCAGGGAATGTTTATACCTATTTTGCGTAACTTTTGTAGCATTTAATTTTATTTTAAATCTTTTTTCGGACTGCTTAAATGTATTTAAATATAATGACGAACTACAACAGAAATAATAGTAAAACCGAAAAATCATTGTACGTATTCTTTGATGCTTATGCCTAAATATCCTTTTTATGCTATAAAATGGATTTTGCGATTTTGCCTTTGGCTTCCGCCGCGTTAACATCTCTTGGTCGACTGCACAGTTTGATTTCGGGTTAGATCACCTAGTGGCGGTGAGTAGAGTATTTATCGACGGAATACAATGGGACGCTCCATCGCCATTTGAGGGGCGTTTGTTCCAAATCTAATGGAAGTGAGCAATACCAGAGGCGGGCATCTCCTTACCTCTAAATTAATTAATCGCTCATAATTTTTTTTTAAAAGATCAAAATATCTCAAAATCTTCGGGGCACAGGCCCGACTAACCGACGGTTTCATCCATTCACACCCAAACTGGACAACGTGTAACTCACCTCGGAGAGTCGCCCGATTTAGTGACTAAGCACCAGACCGGATGTTACATAACAGGCTGGCTGTACGTTGCTTGTCCACGAGAGGCCATTGTACCTGATAGATAGATAGAAGTTATAAAATATTATGCGTTGACTGTTTTCTCAGTTCTCTTAATCTTTCTGTGTAATAGTTCAACAACTTTTTTTTATCTGAGACAGTCCACTTAGACTTCAAGTCTAAGTACTAACGTACCGTGGGCGTCTAAAGGGAAGAAAAATGTAATCAGTTGACACGGGATTTAAAGGATTGGATGTTGGGAGGGGAAGGGAAAACATCTGCAGGCAGTCCGTTCCATAATCTGGAGACCCTAGGTATGAATGAGCGAGAGAAGTGGGATGTTCTAGGCTTTTGTAGCTGGACAGTAAAGGAATGCATACGTAACGCGCCTCTTGTTGTTCTGTTAGGAACAGTCAAGGGAGGAATTATAGCAGCTAGTTCTTCAGAGCAAAATCCGTGGAAGTATCGGTAGAAAAGGGATAGATACCCAATAGCGCGGCGATGAACGAGAGAAGGGAGTTTTCTCGTACGACTGGGTCATTGATGAGTCAAGTGGCTGGCTCTCTTTTGGGTAGAATCAAGGATGCTAAGTGTAACGCTACTTTAGATTAGGTCTTGTTTGGGAAACAAAGATAGTGTTTAGGTTGGAAAGGAAAAATATTTTCTGGCTAGAAAAAGCTGCTGTTGTGACTATTGAGGTAATATGTTTGTGCCAGCTGACATCACGTTCCGGATTTTTGCGTGACAGGGAGCAAGACTGAGTTTTGGAGGCGTTGTTGAACTGAGCAAGGTTCTTGGCACCCCAGTCTAAGATTAATTGAATATCTTGGGAGAGGGATAGGTGCACAGATCTGTGTCTATTATCCATCTCTTGATTCGAGACTTGTCTGAAAAAATTAATGTTGGAGTGAAGAATTGATAGGATGGAAGTTAGATGCGTGACCGTCCACCACGACGGATATATGTGCCGATTAGAGAGAAGGCCACCGATTCAGGTACCTAGTTTAGGAGGAAGACCGTATATGAAGATAGTTTGTTGAGGAGTGCGGCACGCCATGCTTAATCAAAGGCCCTGGAAATATCAAGAGCAACAATCTGGAATTCGCCATGAAATTCGAGAGACTAGTTCCAGTTATGTGTGACGAAGGTATAAGGAGATCAGCTGTGGGTCTTTAGTGACGAAATCCGCACTCTCTGTCATGGACGACTTTGTATTTTTCTCGATATTTTAGAACTTTTAAGTTGATGACTTTCTCCATAACTGACAACAGAGAGAATAGAGATAGGTCTATAATTGGTTGGAAGGGACTTGGAACCTTTCCTCGGGACAGGCTGCACACGAGCAGTCTTCCAGCTGTCTGGGAATATATTCTTGTCATAGAAGATCTGGAAAACGCGAGTTAAGATGGGTGCGAGCTCTGGACCACATTTAAAAAAAATTGCTGGTATGCCATCCAGACCAGAGGACTTTTTGATGTCAAGGGATAGAAGAATTTTTTGAACTTTATTATGTCAGACATTTTGTGGAGTACAGACGTAGCGGTTGGAAGAGCGAAATTGGCAGGAGGAATGGGGGTGGAACTAGCAGCGAATTGTTTGGCAAATAGTTCAGCTTTCCCTTTAGATGTGGAGATAATTTCGTTGTCCAAGGTTAGGGGAGGAAAAGTGCTTCTACAGGGGTTTTGATTAATGTTTTTGGCAAGTGACCAGAAAGACTAGCTGGCGTTGGAACAGGAAAGCACTTTATCTTTTATGCGGTTATTAAAAGTATTTTTGGACTCTTAGATAGTTTGATTGTATTGATTTCTTGCCTCAGTGAAAATTTGACGGTTTTCGGGTGTATAATTTTGAAAAGACCTTTTGTGAGCTTGGACTTTTTTGTGCCTGGATTTATCATAATCCTTGGAGAACCAGGGCTTTTGATGGCGGAGTTAAGGTTTCTTGCATATATGTGGAATGAAACTTTCAATACCTACCTACTTGAATGATCTGTGATGTGAGAGCAAATTCCGAAGGGATCGGGAGTGGAAAAATCGCCCAAGGGGAAGCAGAGAGAAGTTTCGAAGACCATCCCAGTAGGCAGAATTGCAGTGCCAGATCGTGCGTTCCGGCATGATTTCAGCGAACTCGGAATGTGTGTGGCAAGAGATGGTATGTAGTAGTGATGTAAGGATTCGTATCCAAAAATCCGTTGGATCCGAATATTAAAAGAATCCGGATTATCCGGAACCGGCCGAGAACTTGAATACGGATTCGGAATCAAAATAAATTCGCATCGGATGGTTACTAATGCAAAGTGCAAAGAGAAAACGGAATCGGAATCGAGTGTAAGCGAACAACACGGTCTGCGATTTGGCATATTTGATATTGTGCTTTCTCTTTCTAATGACATTTCCTAAAAAAAGATGGCATAGTTATCGGGGTAACGAGTATCATATGAGATGAGACCCATTGGTTAAACTAGTCCCGCCTCACCCGAACCGAATTCAAACGAGAACGGCGCGACGCGGTGCCTTCTTATCCCTAAACTTCGACTTCGAATGGTAAGTGATACCGATACCGCATCGACCTACCTAGCCGTGTATCCGGATAGAAAATGTTTTAGTCTGTTGCATGCATACGTATACATGATCTGTAACCGCTTTCGCGCGGGTCAAGAAATGGATTCGTATTCGGATAATGGATACGGATATTAGCTGATTCCGATTCCGTATGATTCGGATATCTAATGAATACGGATATTTACAACACTAGTATGTAGGCCGTGATCTGAAGGACGAAGGGGAGCGCATACAGATCTTAAGTATAGCTCTGGATGGGTGGTAAGAAAAAGATCTAGTGAATTTGGATTATGGGTAGGAACGCGGGGAAAGTATGTTGGCTCCTTGATTAAATTGGTGATAGAATTGGTGATTGCGAAGTTTTCTGCCGCTGTGCCTTCTGGGTCGGTTTTTCTGAATCCTAGCCATTCCTTGCTGTGGACGTTAAAGTCGCCTAGGATGATGACTTCAGCGGAGGGAAATTCAAAGATGAGATGGTTAATTTTTTCCGAGAAAAGGTCAAAGAACTCATTGTAGGAGTTGTCTGATGGGGAGCGGTAGATGCATTTAGTGGAAGATTTAAGGGTAAGTTTTATCCAGAGAACATCGCGTTATTAATTTATTCTTTGTCTTTTCTAATTGTTATATATTTAGTAATTTTTGCGTAAAAGCCTAAAAATATGTTCTAACCGTATGTCGAGTTAACGGTTTAAAACTTATTGTTCGATGATTTTGTTTACCTTTTTTCTTTTCCGGATGTCGTTCGTTGACACAACGTAAACGTTCTACATTCTACATACCTACTTATTAATACATATGGCTTCAATTTGCTATTAAAATGTTAATTGAAACAAATCAGCGGTTGTGATAATGCCTTTCATGTATAACATAGTGTGTCAAGTATAATTAACAACATGCATTCATTTGTAATTAGATAAAATATGTAAAATACGACTTCCAGCCTCTGATACTGCTACCATTTTTTAAACATTGTATACAGGGTGGTCCAAAAGTAATGGTACACAGAGCAACAGCGATCTTTCTTCCGCCTTCCGCGAGTACTTTTTTATTATTAATTTTATGAAAAAAAGTTACTCTTTATAAAAAGTTCTGCTTCCGGAAAAAATAATATTAGAATATTAAAACTCGAAATAGCGTGTACAGAGTTGTCAGAAAATAGAAAAATGTATAATTGATCCAAGAGAGAGGTATCCTTAATTTTTGTTTTAGAGCAAAATGAAATAAGAAAATATTACTTAGAATAAAAAATTATATCCAAGTTTAAACCTATTGCTTTCTATTAAAGAATACTTAATTTAAAAAATTTAAATATCTAAATTATTTATTTAAATAACTAAAAAATACACGTAAATATGCAACTCAAGTTAATAATGGTTAATCACTTATCAATTATTGACAAATAAGGAAATTTTGCTGGTATTTAGGTGAGAAAAGGTGGCAAGACATTGGTGGTGCCATAAAAAATTAACATATTTACATTTTTAAAATTATTTTTTAATAGAAAGCAATAGACTTAAACGTGGATATAATTTTTAATTCTAAGTAACATTTTCTTATTTAATTTTTCTCTAAAATAAAAATTAAGGGTACTTCTCTCTTGGGTCAGTTATAAATATCTCTATTTTCTGATCACTCTATAGATGCTATTTCAAGTTTTAATAGTTGTGCATTATTTAGATTGTCCAGCAGTTTATTTGGCAAAAAGTCGTCATAAAAATTCTTTTTTAATGTTTTTTATTTGGATTAACGTCAATAAACCAAATTCTTCGAATGAAAAGCTCTTAAACCCGTTAATGGAGTCTAAACAATTAGATATATGTACCTACCTAGTTTCGTTAAAAGACATAAATGCCTGCCACTTCCTCTTTTAAGTCGCCTTCGTTTCTTTAACAACTTATTTTTATTTTCCCAGGAAATCGGAAGCCCTAAAAAATATATGACACTACCGCATTAGCAGGTAGCTATAACTAATAATACAGAGTAAACCGCAGAGAGACACTTTTAGGAGGATATTTACTATTTATTTCCTCTTTACCATTCTTTTCTTATGGAGCAATATAGAACAAAGAATGAAAAAATTAGTTTACAAGGCAGACATTTCTAATAGAAAATAATCAATCAAAATAAAATTTGGCAAATATTTACCGCGAGATTCATTAAAAAGGTTTAATACATACTAGGTACTGGTTTAACTCTAGATCTAGTCGATCAATTATAGGTTTTAACAAATTTTTGTTCTATTATCGTTGAATCGCCATTAAAAATTTATGAGTTATTCTATCTATTATATCTGTAATTGGCTTAGTTTCGAAATAATTTTTTTTTGGGAATTTGTTGGTAAAATAGTACTATTATTGCGAGAAATAGGTATTTAAAATATCTTTTTTTATAGATTTGCGAAAAAAACTAAGAAGTAAGTTTATATTACAAAACTTACTCGCCAAATTGTTTCAGTGTCAATTTAAACCCTTGTCAAATTATTTTAGCAGTGGTAAATCTGGTCAATTTGTAAATTTTTGACCAGTAGTCAAAGAATTCCAACAAGCGATTGAACACTAAACCCGTTTCTCGAATCCCTTTTTCCTATTTCTTGTTTTCTATACTCCTAATCTAAATTTTTTATTAGGGACAAACGTGATTTTGACTTGGGTCTGAACTATGCTCACTCAATTTTTTTTTCTACAACCGCTCTGGAAATACTTAAAAACACTACTTTTTTCCAGAAAAATCTCGATTCAAGAGCTGGATAATATCCCTATTCATGCACCCATCCCTTTCCCAAGATCTTCAGTTAATCTTAGACTAGGGTGCCAAGAACCTAGTTCAGTTCAACGCCTCCAAAATCCAGTCTTGCTCCCTGTCACGTAAAAAATCCGTCAACACTTACCCCATCCATATGAATGATGAATGGCTAAGCCCTACAAAACAATGTAAGGTTCGATCTTGTTGGCAGAGCTTTCGAAAATGATCTCAGCTGGCACAAACACATTACTTCAGTAGCCACACCGACAGCTTGGTTTTCTCCTTCGAGCCAGAAAATAGTTCTCCCCCTCCAACTTACCCACGCTCTATGTTTCCCAAATAAGACCTATCCTAGAGTACTGTTCCCACATCTGGGGAGCGGCATCATCCTTGACACATAATAATAAAGCATCCTTGATTCTATAAAAGAGAGAGCCATTCGACTCATCAATGACAGTCCTCACAAGAAAACTCCCGTCGCTTGTTCATCGCCGCGCTGTTGGGGTTTTATCCCTTTTCTACCGGTACTTCCACGGATTTTGCTACATTTACTCAAATGCGGAAAAAGTTTAAAAAAATCTCGGGTGTGGGGAAGCTGCAGCCTCACAACACCTCTCCCTCCTGGGTGCGCCAACCTGAGCAGTCCCAAGAGCAAGAGGTCGTTTTTTATCCATGAATCATAGTACCTAATAATGATCAAGAGTAAAATTTATTGTTACGTAAATTTACAATAATGAACATGCAAGTTGAAAAAAAAGCACTTGAAGTGAATGAATGAGTAATATATAGGTGGAGCTAACAACTTTGGAGATTTTGTAGTGATTTTTACCTTGATATGGTTGTTATTGTACGTTTTAATTCATAGTATTTGCTTAAATAATACGAACAGACGAGATATTTAAATTTATACATATGTGCTTAGAGTGATAAACGTTAATGTACACGTTAAAATTGTTTAAAAACTCTCTTATAAATATTTATACACGCACAAAAATAGCTTGTGCGTATATGATTCACATGTGAGTTATAGATTTTAAACTGCGTAACCGGTAATGTTAAGGGTCCATAAACGGAGGTACTACGTTGGCCAGTTCAAAAGTTTTATTAACAAAAGATTCACAGAACAGGATTTCTTATTTTTCTGTAAATGTTGGTATAACGTCTATGCGTTGGCAACTACTAGAAAACATTAAGACCTATTTTTCGGACCATTTAGTCAGTTATTTTAAAAAATAAGGCACTAGTGTCTGCATTGGAAAGTCATTAGTTTTTTATAGCAAATAAATAGGCTATAGATAGATGTTAAAAATTCAAAATACTGGTAATGTAATGGTCCCTGAATACTGCTCTTTATGGAGTCGTAAGTAATTTGTAGAAACATATATAATTCCTTCGGTATATCCTCTTAAGACGGAAAATGGCGAAGGCACTAAGCACGACTTTTGAATGACCTATAATGCAGTCAAACATTCTACTTCCTATGCAATTCCACAAGAATATCATGCGGCCAAGTACGCAAGACTCGAGAAAGACATTTAACTCTAGCTTGGTTTCGGAGTGCTGCTCGTATAGATTCTTTTGGCTTCATGTGATGAATACCGGGGAGGTTGAAATTTTTGGTAATTGGCACAGCAAAATGTTGTAAAACGTAAATATAGACGATGTAATTTTCGAAAAGCAATTTTTCGAAAATATATCTTTTTAAAAAGTAAATTTTGAACTGTAAAAGTTAAGAAAACCATAGATTATTTTATAAAACCTTTTTGAAAGAAAAAATTGCATTTTTCAAATAAATGTTTTCAAATAATTAGTTTTCAAAAAACATTCGTTGATCGGTAGATTTTAGTTCAATTGTCAGCAATATTTGGGCATTTCTCTACTAACAGGGTCATTTTGGCTGAAAAAATGTCTCAAAGATTTTATTGCTCGAATTATCCAATGAAGTAATTTAAAATGAAGCTAAAAATAAAGTAAATACGTTAGTTCATAAGGCTAGTAACAATATGCAATAATATTCTTTATTTTGGCCATTTTATTGTCCGCTCGAATAGTTCGCGCTACACTAAACAAAACGGAGATGGCGTCCTCAAACGTTAAGGGAGCCAACTTCACACCGGTAACGTTCCATTTCACTCAAATTATCACGCGGTGGAGTAAAGAGATTATGATGGTAGCATTTTATAATTAAACCAGGGGACGGTGCTCAAAATTTGTGGACAAACTGTAGCTCAGTTTTATACAATTCAAAATCAATATTATGATTGAGAAATGAAGTTTTTATATACATGAACTACAACTGTATGAAAAACTATTACTGAATAATGTACTTACAATTACATGCATTTAAAATAATTGACTGAAACATGTATTTTGAATTGGTGACCAACCAGGGGACTGTTTTTTCGGTATTTAGAAAATGAATAAATAATGATTAGAAAAATATTTTCTTAAATTTTATAACATGCACGCATATAATTCATTATACATTTATATCTAAGATTAAAATTGCAATGGTTTTGAAAAGTTTCGTAATAAAAATCATGCGAGACACTGAGTTGCCCAGTTAGTAGAGAAATACCCATCAGTTTCGCCATTTTGGACGTAGGATGATTTCTTATTTCATAGACATTTCTAAAAATAGTTTACTCCGTTCCCAAAGCTTGCATCCGAGTTTTTTCCATTCAAAAAAAAACTCTTATATTCAACAAAATTACTTTAAAATAAGGACACCTTGTCTTCGATATAATCTAGAGAAATGTCTCTTTAAAGTAGGTATTTGACCATGTTTCCTCCTAATAAGAGTTCCCAAAAACTTTTATCCAAGTTACACATAAAAAAACTCTTAAATTAAAGAAAATTAATTCAAAATAAGTACATCTTTTATTTAATATAATTCAACCATTTCTTTAAAGTGTGAAACCCATGTCTTTGATCATATTTTTTCCTTCTAAGTAGTAAGAGAACAGCATACTTAACGTAAAGCACTGTTAAGTTTTTATTTCAGTTCGCAATAAATTTGACATTTTTATTTAGTAAAATGACATATAATATACTTAACGTTTCTGGGAATGACTCTATGTCGTCCCATTTTTGTTCAGCTCTTGATAAAGTATTTTTCAGGATATTTGTCCATAACTTATTAACTGCAATAAAACTACCTGGGTCGGCTCCATTGTGCATACCCTGGAATTTTCAATATAGTCAACGGGGCCCCATTGTAATACATAATTTATATTTTGAAAATAAAAATATGTAAAACTTCCTCTGAGGCAGGTAGACATAAATGAAATTTACTTTACTTGTTGACTGACTTTTTGTACATATCAGACTGTTTGAGCAAATGTGATAAATATTGTAATGTATTGTATTATAAAAACCTGATAGCCTTTTTTCTTTTTCATGTCATACGAGGAGTTCAAAAGCACAGACTACTCAATCGAAGACTAACTTATTTGGTTTGACAGTATCAGGACAAGCTATAATATATATTTTTTGACAGGATTGTTTTTTTTTATATATGACATCCCACGTAGACTTCAAGCCTAAGTACTAACGTACCATTGGTGTCTGAAGAGAAGGGAAATGTAGTCTATTGACACGGGATTTGAAGGATTGGAGGTTGGGACGGGAAGGGAAAACATCTGCAGGCAATTTGTTCCATAATCTGGAGACTCTAGGTATGAATTGCGATTAACGACTTTTTCTTAGGTATACTCAGTTTACATTGTCCTATTCTTTCTATATTGCCTTAAATTAATTTTGAGAAAATCGTGTTCTTGGTTTATGTTATATGTACTTATTTAAGAAAAGGACCGGAATACATTTTAATTTTGATTTCTATAAAGTTTATGTTGATTTAAAATTTAGGTATGGATGAGTGTCTATAAAGTGTTGCATCGTTTAAAGATATTTATGAAATGTTTATATTTGTGTTTTTGATAATAAAGATATAGATCTCAACTTCGTCAAGTTTGATTTTCCTTTTCATATTCATACTAAACGTGATATTTTAAAGTGGATTTAAAACTTAAGAATTCATTTGGCATTAAACCTATTTGGTTTTGATTCCAAATAAATTTTTAAGTTTTATATGCAACTTTAAAATATTTAAAATAACCAAGAACATGAAGTTATAAATTGCGCTACCTTTAGTTCAATCGCCAGCCACGGCCAGACTAATTGTCGCTGTAAATTGACGTTTGATTGACATTTCATATGTCATTCGAATCGATCCGTGCTGCGACAAATAACAACCCTAGTTGTTATTCTTTCTGTATTAGTATTCGTTGCTAGAAATCTTATATTTTGCATATCATTGTGTCATCTAGAGACCGCAGTTTAATTAATTATTAGCAGACTACGGGCATCGCCGTGCGTATAACAATTTCACTCCATTACAAACTTTAAACCCCCATTTCACCCCCTTAGGGGTTGATGTATTTAAAACTACAAACCATGTGTTTGAGCAATTAACTTTTAGGATACTTAATTCTATAAAGTTTCAACTTAATCCATCTAATATTTTTCTCCCTACAAAGTTTGAACCCCTGTTTCACCTCCTTAGGGGTTGAATTTTGAAAAACCTTTCCTTAGTAGATGCCTACGTTATGTAAGAAACCTCTGTGCAAAATTTCATGTTTCTAGACCCAGCATTATCGAGTTCAGTAATTGATAAGCTAGCATCTGGGGTTGCGGATCTTTTACAATAAGTAGTATCTGTTCTTTAATCCGTACAAAATAAGACTTGTGCAAGAGCTTTCAGAAGATGATTACGACAGGCGCTTGGAATTTTGCGAAACCATGATGGAACGTTGCAACGCCAATCCAGATTTTGTCCACCGAATAATTTTCTGTGACGAATCAATTTTTTTAATGAAAAAGTTAATAGGCATAATTGTTCATATTGGACCAGGGAAAATCCTCACTGGATATGCGAAAATCATGCCTAGTTCCCCCAAGAAGTAAATGCTTCGGATGGTATAATAAGTCGGAGAATAATTGGCCCCTTCTTCATGCAAGAGACATTAAATGAAGATATATATTTGAAACTTCTCAGAAATAAAATTGTTCGGCTCTTGCACAACTATTTCCAAATAATTGTAAGATTTTTTGGCAATAATCAAGCACCAAATGATGAAATATGGTTTTAGCAAGAGGGTGTCCCACCGCACTAGGCCCATAATGTTCGATCTCGATGGTACTTTTTTTAGAAGATGGATGGATTGGACGTAGGGGCACAATCGAGTGGCCAGCTTGGTCTCTGGACTTCACGCCCCTCGACTACTTCTTGTGAGACCAACTCGAAAATGTGGTTCTCAAAAGTAAGCCAAATGACCTCGATGATTTAAAGTTAAGGATAGAAATAAAATGTAGAATAATCAAGGAAAGTGACATTCTTCTAAACGTTTTGAATGTTTTTTCGCAGAATTTGGCTTATTGCCAAGAAGTAAATGGACATTTTAAACATTTGGTTTAATTTTCTTCACCAACTTTTAAATTATTTCCTCCTGTATTGTTTCCAGTTTCACGAAAAATTTTTGAAACTTTACTTACAGTAGATTTAGTTAATGGATTTCTGTCAGGATATTTGACATTAAAAATATTACTTACTCTTTGTTGCGTTCGCATTGTCTGTCTGATTAAAATTTAAATTTTTTGAGTTTCCGTTAAATGATCCATTTTTTGTAAATAAACGAAACTGACAATGTCAGACATATCAGGTAAACTGTCGTGTACAGGTATTTTAAGGCAAATACAATAAAATAACGATTTTTGACCACCATTTTCTCAAAAACTGTTAACTTTACGATAAAATGTTCCCAATAAGAAGTATTCAGAATGTTAAGCTGAAATGTTATCATCTCATCATTGGATCTTGGATCGGGCGTAATTTCGTACCTGAATGTGCAAAAGTTCATAAAAATCGGATGGACGGTTTGCAAGATATTTCAAGGATTCTATATTTTTGCTACACATTGTATAGAGAAAAAAAATAAAAGCGAGTTTTTACCCAATCATGTATTTTTTAAATACCCTTGGCAAGCAGACATGACGTGCAATTCAAAAATAAAGTTATGGAAGAACATCATCAATGTTCAACACCAAATATCCGGGACCTGAACTGTGCATCGTGTAAATTTTCGGAATCCCCGGTATAAGACTAATACACGTTAGACTAACAGCAGGGTCTCGACTCGTCACGGTCCTTCGAGCCGACCGGAGAGTACACACCGAGTATGCGTCAGTTGGAATCCAGTTTGTTGCGAGCGAGAATCTTTTGAGAGCTTTAAAAATCGCGAAAAAATTGCTTTTTGAGGTTTCATGACTGAAAGTTTGAGTGAGACTGTGCACAGGTGGCATTGGTGGCTTGGACTAGTGGTCAGAAATAGGAATAGTTAGGTTTCAAGGCGTTTTGTGAGGATTTATTTACTTCTACTAGCTGAAAGAGGTAAGATTCCCAAAGAGCGCTACTATGGGGTGGAACCTGTATAAATTTTCTTTAGTATACCGAATTACCTACTTAAGGTTTTGTTGAGGACATTTTGAGGTGGAGTGATAGAGTATTGTATTATTGGCTCAAATCAGAGGCAGCGTTAAAATGCATCCTGAGAGATTTTATTCAAACAAAATGATTTTTTTGTTAACAAAAGTAGTGTTTTTTAAATAATAACAAAAGTAACTTCTGCAAAGTATCACCTTCATAATACCATGTGTGGGTTTTGTCTTGTTAAGTATCTGATGGAATTTAGTCATCAAAATGTAGTTAGGTACATAGTTTATCCTTAATTTCAGAATTAAGAAACAATTTTAGAAAAAAATAACACGATTGTTTATTTTATCAAAAAGTAGAGACATGGCAGTATGTTTAAAAATAATGTCCTCCAAATGTCCCCCTCGACTGTTTCTACAGATGACCATTCTTTGCGTGAAATTGTCAATAACATTTTGGCATAACTGCGGTTCAATTTCACCAATAACTGTTTTGCTTCAGGTCATTAGTCGTCGGCGCATTGTTAGAATAGACTTTGTCCTTGAGGAAGCCCCACAAGAAAAAATCGAGGGGGAAAAATCTTGATGAAAGAACATATTATTTAGGTGCATATTATCTAATTGGGGCTATAAAAAGTTTCTCAAGATATTTTTGGGTTGCCATCCGTCCGGATTTCATGGGGCCCAGAGCGGAAAAAATCGAAAGTCGTAGGGTGGGAGGGGGTTAATATTATTTTATTCTTCTGGAAAATATTATGCTTTTGTCAAGAAATTATTTTCTCATTCCAAGATACGCTTATTTTAGGCTTAACGAAGTATCAGAAGAAAATTTAATTATTGCTGAAGGTTTAACGTACGACTATCTAGCGGGTATGCAAGTACGCGAGATATACTTAAGTAATGTTTTATTTTTGTCTCTACAATCTTTTTTCTGTATGTAGGTCAAAAATAATATTTTTTTAATCACCCTTGTACCTACTACGTGCAATTTTAAGCACGACAATAATTGTAATGCGAAAAACAATTGGATTGAATGCAATTGTGCGAAATTTCATCTTGCATCAACAAAAGAAGTTAACTGAACTTAGTTTACGCGTGAATTTCGATAAATTACTTCATTACGTATTGTCTTTAGAGACACATCCACATAAACTAGGTATAGGTATACTACAGCTACATGGCATGAGCGCAATAGAGTTTTAAGATCAGGGTTTTGTGAAAAGAGGCAAACTATTTTAATGATTGCACACCATTAAAAAATACAGTTTCTTTTGAGATAAAGCTTTCGTTTAATTCTAAGGGCTAATAATATACAAAGAATAGCAATATAGTCTCCAAGAACGTACTTAATGTTAAGAAACCACGAATATATAATAATCTCGATAATAATAGATAATAGACGCAGATCTATGTACCTTTCCCAAGATCTTCAATTAATCTTATACTGGGGTGCCAAAAACCTTGTTTAGTTCAGCGCCTCCAAAACCCAGTCTTGCTCCCTGTCACCCAAAAAGTCCAGAAAAAATTAGGTATCTCATCCACAGGAACGGCCAAGCCCTACAGAACAATGAAACGTTCGATCTTCTTGGCATCGCTTTCGAGCATGATCTCAGCCGGCACAAACACATTACTTGAATAGCCACATCGGCAGCTAAAATGTCTAGTTTTCTCTTTCGAGCCAGAAGATACTTCTCCCTTCCAACTTACACGCCCTTTATGTATTCCAAATAAGACCTAACCTTCACCCTTGATTCTATCCAAAAGAGAGCCATTCAACTCATCAAACTTCACAAGAAAACTCCCTTCTCCCGCTCATCGCCGCACTATTGGGGATTTATCCTTTTTCTACCGATACTTCCACGGATTTTGCTTTGTAGAACTAGCCGCTATAATTCCCCCCTTGACTGTTCCTGACAGAACAACAAGAGGCGCGTTGCGTATGCATCCCTTTACTGTCCAGCTACAAAAGCTTAGAACATCCCACTTCTGATTTACATGCTCTTAGATGGTTTCTGAGAGCATTCCTTACTAAAGGAAACAAACAACCAAATAGGTTTTTTTTTCGAGAAACCTCTTTTGAGAGCATTTTTTTTTTGGAAAAACAGCTTTTTCGGAAACGGATTTACGAAATTTTTTGAAAATATTTTCTCGAAAACATATTTTGAAAGTACCTTTTTTAAAAATCTCTTGACAGCCTCTTCAAAAGCTGCTCTTTTGAGAAAGGATTTATAAAATTCTCCAAAACACATACATATTTCGAAAGTATGTAGATTTTTTCAAAAATGTCTTTAAAAAACTAATTTTTCAAAAATAGGTACATTGTACGTGTACAATTTCCGAAAATGGATTTTTTCGAAAACAGTATTAGGCAATCCACTCTACTAGCTCGAAAAATGGTTAAATAAAAAAAGACGAAAAACGATCCTGAACAAACCTAAATGAACTTTTTTTGGTTTGATCAGGTTTCCTTAGGTTTGGTACGTTACTTTCTCCTAAATTATTTATTCCATTACTTGACAAAATTGATATTTGAAAAGTGTTTTTCGAAAAAATTTAATTTCGAAAAAGATGTTCTCTGAAAAAATATATTTTTGAAGAGTGGTTAAAATTTTTTTAAAAAAATTGGTTTGTACTTGCGTAAGTATATCCCAGCAAATGAGCAGAAGGCATAAATAATATGCGAGAATATTTACACTTTCATATTAATCAAACAATAATTGGTCCTGTCCGAAGTCTTGTCGCGTGTACTGTTTTTTCTTTTCAAAAAAAAACATTTTTTCTATGTTAAATTAAGTAAATTTTGTCGAAAAACAGCTTTATCGAAAAATGCTTATTCGGAAACGGTTCTACAATTTTTTTTTTTAAAAACGAAACTTTCACTATTACGTTTTCTGAAAACATCATCAAACCCAAGAATATGCCAATAAAAGAGACAGAAAAAGATCCTGACTACCATCGACGAACCGTTTTCGTGTTCGGTCAGGTTTGTTTCCTTGTGTCTGTAGTAAATTATTTTTTCAAAAAATTGTAATTGTTTTTTCAAAAAAGTGTTTGTTTTAATATGAATATCATTTTTTTTTCGAAACAATGAAAAAATGTTTTTCCAAAAAACATGTTTTCTTTAAAAAAATATAGTTTCAAAACACTACTTTAAAAAAAATTGGAAAAAATTTTTTCCAAAAAAAAAATTGGTAAAACACCCCCAGTTTTCGAATAACTGTATTATCGATAAAGTTCTGTTTTCGAGAAAATATATTTTCGAAACAACGTGCATTTAAAAAATGTGTTCTCGAAAATTTGAAGCAAAGCAAGTGTATTCAAGAACGATCAGTACCAAAGCCATAAAATAATAATGTTTTTGGTCAGTTGAGTCAGTTCCAATAATACCCTCAATAAATCAAATAATAAACTATTTATTACCTTTCGCCAATGGTCAAAATGCCTTCTAGCAATAGATGCATCCAAGTGTTAATCGATATTTTTTCTACTATGTTTACATCTTACCTTTAAAACATAATATGAACGTTTTTTAATAATAACTTTAACAGTCGGTTGCACAAAACGTTTAATTCAGTGTCAAACCCTAATTCAGTGTTAAGAACAAAAGATAGTTAGTTTAACAAAGCGTTAATTTCTTTTTATATACAGAAGCTGTCCAAAATTTTAGCTCTTCAATGATTAACCAGACAATTGCCACTACGAAACCCTTGGACATGTTTATTTTTCCGTTTGTTTTTAACACATTGTATTGACAATGCCCCTTAGTACTTTGTTTTGAAATCTTTGTATTATTTGGATATTACTTTCGTTGGCACACCCCCAGAGTTGTATGCTTTTATTTCTCTCAGTTCTGATTATTGATCTTCATATTTTATTCTGAATAACCTCTCACTGATGATGTATGGGTTTAGTAGTTGGTTATATTCTTTAGCTAGAAGCAGTTATAATTTGTATTTCAGGCCTTTATGCCAAACCTTGTCGAAGGCTTACGCAACATCCAAAAATACTGCTGAGCAGGTTTTTCTTCCTTCTCCTGCTTTTTCTATAAGGTTAGTAATTCTATGTTGATCTATAGTTGCATGTTTATTTCGAAATCCAAACTGATGTAATGGTATTATGCATTTTTCTTCTATTGGGTACCTATAGGTTTTAATCTTTTTAGCAAAAGATTTTCATACAGTTTTGATGTTACTGGTAGTAATGATATTGGTGATTAATATAGTAATATTACTACATATCTCAAAAACTATCGAACCTTCGACATATATAGTGATGCGTAGAGATTGGTTTTTTATTGGATTGTATTTTTTTTATAAAGGAACCTCGTAGTAGCCGTTGATGAGCATGTATAGATCTAATCTAACGGATTTCTTCAATTACCTGACATTAGAAATTATTTTAAAATTCGATATTTAATGGCTGAGCGTTAAAAATTTATATCTAAACCGTGCTCCCGCCAAAACATGTTATGTATGTAGGTACGTTATGTACATAAACACAACATACATACGTTTATTTACGTTATTTAAAAATAGTTACTGCAAGGTCGAATCGTTTAACATTTATGTACAAATGCCAGGAATATAAGATTCAATTTACAACTTGTTACAGTTATTTTTAATTCAATAATTGCTTCATACAGTGTGTCGCAGTTTTCTTGACGCCTCATGTAAAGATAACTTATGACTTGGTAACAAAAAAAAAAAGATATTTGAATGAATCTTCGGTGGAGAAATGAATTATTTACTTCTCCTTATAAACCGCGCCTTGAAAAAATTCGATACGACTGTCGAATTTTTTTCATCCCCACTTTATCTCGGAAGGAATTAAGGAATGAATAGAGATAATTAATGAGAGAGAATGAATGAAGTTTAAATAAGCAGAAAGCTCAAATGTAACTAAAAGACTGTCTGTTTTGTAAATTTTAATAATCGTCACAGAAATGATAATTTTATTGCAAAATTGTACAAATTGGTGGCAAATTACATTTGCTAGAATTTCTAGAAATAAATAAACTTAAAAATTCTTAACATCTGTTAAATTGCCCATTAGACCTAAGATCTTCTCCTTTGTTAAATTTATTTTAAAAATAACTAATGTTTATTGCTGTAAAATCCCCAAAACCCTAATTATTTACCTACCTCTTGTCACTTCCACTTGGTACCAAATCTGTTTCATTCCCGAAGAAGCCACCGTGCTGGCGAAACATGTCGAATATATTGTAAACTAATATATTTTTTGTTTAAATAAAGTGGAATTTTAAACAATTTGTGTTTATGTCTATATGTAGTGATATGGAATTCCACCAAGTAAAGGCAGAATCAATTCAAAGATAATTTTATTGCAAAATTCTGCATTATTAATGCAGATTTATTATTTATTTATTAGTATGCTGTTTCTATGTGTCTACACTGAAGGGTCATTGCTTTTTATAAAGCAAATAATTTATCGACAACAATAATTAAAAAAACTAGCAATAATTGTTATTTTTTTAATTGTCGATAAATAATTTGCTTTATAAAAAACAATGACTGCTCTGAGCAGTATTTAGCATCAGTTATAGATGCTAAATACTGCTCTTGAGAGTCTCGTAAACTGAAATTATATGTCTCTTTTGGTTGTCTTTGTAGAGAAATTTTTGTATTGATTTCCAGGTTTAAAAACCACATTAATTATTTGACCAACAAACGACTTTGCGGAAGTATCCGGTATTTCTGTTTCAAAAAAAAAACTAAAGATGTGGGTTAAACAGATAATAACTACATTACGGCATTTAACTGCAATAACAGTTTATTACTTATCTGATACTCTTAACAATAATTAAATTGAGTACTATAACTCATGCCCACAATCTACGAATGGCTATGTTTTCTTGTTAATTTTGTTATTATTGATATTTTAGATTTTTTAACATTGAAAACGTTTATAAGGGCGTTCCTGGCGCGTTCGGGTTCGGTGATATGTAATCACATTTCTGGGGTAATTCCAGTAGGGCTAGAAACTTGACCTGTCTTAGATCACAATTAAAAGGAAAAAAAGGAAATCGAAGTATTTTTTTTGTAATTTGCCTTCCTAATTGTTATTATACCTAGAATATCTAAATTTAAACCAACACTAAGTCTTCAATATTTTACTGAGTCCCATCTCAAGCTCGTCTCAAGCTCTTTCGCTGCCTTTGGACAAAATGAGAAGTACTCCAATAAATGTATCAATAAATACCCTAAAGCCCGTTCATGTTCGACGCACCTGGCTGACAGATAATTGCACGCGAAAAACTTAAAACAATTGAATTTGTTGTGACGTTGCCAGAGATATAAATCTTTAGGGATAATATATTTTCTGTTTTAAGCGAAATTTAAGCCATAGGTAAAAATAGTTATTTATTATACAAGGGAAAAAAGTATTCGATTTTAGCTCGAGGTTGTGTTGTCTCCCGACGCGAAGCGGAGGGAGACAAAAAACCGAGAGCTAAAATCTAATATTTTTCCCGTGTATAATACACTATTTTTTCCTGTGATGGGAAAAACGACGATTTAATATTGAAAAAACATATTATTACAATAATCAGAAAATTATCAGATTATTATTACAATAATCAGAAAATTATCGATGTGAAATTTGAATTTTTAAACTGGTAGGCTGTTGTACTTATAGCGATAATTAGACCTGCGTTGCTAAGGAATCCTTTAACGTAATCAAACATCTGTCATTTTAATTCTGATTTGATTCAAAAATTGCGAACTTAGTGGTTGTTTAGTAGTTATTTTGAATAATATAAAGTTAAAAAATGTCTGATTCCGAGCTTTCTCTGACTCCACCGGAGCGGAGTTAGTAGAAGCAGCGAAAGTAGCGCTGGGGTAGCGTCACAAAAATTATTGTCAGCTAAATCGCGGAAAATTTACCTTTACTTATGTGTATCCGGGAAAAAAGTAACCACTTTTTTCCCGGGGAAAAAAAGTACCCACTTTTTTCCCGGGGAAAAAAGTAATTTCATAAAAAGTGACATTTTGTTACCTGTCAACAGAGATAAAATGTCAAACGTTTTTCCCGTCACGGAAAAAAAAATTAAACCTTTTCCTAAGCTAAGAGAAAAAAGAATTAGTAAAAAGGCCACTGCGAAATCACTCCTTTTTGTCAGCAGCCTTAGTTTTAAACCAATATCTCATCACTTTTTAACACTTTGTCTTCTGAAAATGTAAAATTTTCGTATAAAATCAAATATTTCCCAGCACGTTCACTTTTGATCACTGACACGGGCATTTTCCACCTTTATCTATGCGCTATCAAAGGTAGAAATAAACTAAACTCTAAAGCAAATTGACCTGAACAAGTAAAGTAAATTTCATTTCGGAGTATTTAGGTATATATAAGTAGTAATTGTTAAGTAATGATCTTATGGTGCTTAAAGAATGGCGCGCGCAATTTACATGTTTTGATCACAGACCCTTTTAGAAATACATACAGGTAAAGGGATTATTTTTGCACTCAATTTACTACCGTCCCTTTCAAATTTACCGGTTTTTATTACAGCTTGTGCCGATAATAGTTTATGGCAGGCAACAGGTCAACGAAAGAGCTTGAAACGAGCTTTATTTTTTCAATGTTTTTTTCCTGACGTTTTCGTTAATTTAATTAGAAGAAACATATTAAAAATTCATATTATAAGTAAACATTTAAATAACATGATAATTTAATTAAATGGCAGTATCGTTCTTAAAATCTACTCAAAAAATACGAAAGTAAAGAATCAGCTTCATTATATCATACGGTTTAACGGCCCTTTTTCCGTACAATTCTGAAAACACTTCCAGCCGGCGGCGTTGGACGGTTTAAAAATCCTTCGAATGGTCGAAATTCCTGGGAGACCGTTGGTACTCTTCTTGTAGTAGTAGTACGTTAACCGAACGCGAAGGTCGCCGTGTAGTACCAGCAGTGGCGTATCGGTTATATCTGAATTAAATATAGAAATATTACATGGATTCCAATGTAAAGGGAAAAAATAGAGGATAAATCCCCGTGATATACGAGGGCTATACAATTTTTACTGTATTTTTTTTTATCTGAGACAGCCCACGTAGACTTCAAGCCTACTAACGTACCGTGGGCGTCTGAAGAAAAGGGAAATGTAATCTATTGACACGGGACTTCAAGGATTGGGAGTTGGGAGGGGAAGGGAAAACATCTGCAGGCAATTCGTTCTATAATCCGGAGACCCTTGGTATGAATAAGCGAGAGAAGTGAGATATTCTGGGTTTTTGTAGCAGGACAGTAAAGGGATGCAAACGAAACGCGCTTCTTGTTATTCTGTTAGGAACAGTCAAGGGGAAAATTACAGCGGTTAGTTCTTCAGAGCAAAATCCGTGGAAGTATCGGTAAAAAAGGGATAAATCCCCAACAGCACGGCCATGGGCGAGAGAAGGGAGTTTTTTCGTAAGGACTGGGTTATTGAGGAGTCGAATGGCTCTCTTTAGGATAGAATCAAGGTTGTTAAGTGTCGAAGGAGATGCCGCTCCCCAGATGTGGGAAGAGTACCCTAGCTTAGGTCTTAGTTGGGAAACATAAAGAGCAGCATGTAAGTTGGAAGGGAAGACGCACTTTTTGTCTCGAAAGGGAAAAGCAAGCTGTTTAGCTGCTGATGTGGCTATTGAAGTAATGTGTTTGTACCAGCTGAGTTCATGTTTGAAAGCGACGCCAACAAGATCGAACGTTTCATTGTTCTGTAGGGCTTGGCCATTCATGTGCATGGGGTAAGTGTTGTTGCCGGATTTTTTGCGTGACAGGAAGCAAGACTGGGTTTTGGAAGCGTTGAACTCAACAAGATTTTTGGCACCCCAGTCTAAGATTAATTGAAGATCTTGAGAAATGGAGGTGTGCTTAGATCTGCGTCTGTTATCCAGCTCCTGATTTGAGACTTGTCTGGCAAAATTAATGTTAGACTGAAGAGTGGGAGTGAGAGCAGGTCATTACTTAGTACTGGTTTCAATTTAGGCCATTTAGTTGATCAGTTAGGTTTGACAAATTGTTGTCCTCTTAGTGTTAACAAGTCGTCATTAAATACTTATATTATGAGTTATTCTAATATTTCTGCTATTTTCTTGGTGTCAGAATGATTTTTATCTCAAACCTTGTTGCGAAATCGACTTTAGTTGTATTGATATTGTGGAAAGTACGTAGGTACTAAAATTGTCCCTTTCTTTGTAAATATACGAAAACCTAGGAAATAACTTTACAGTACAAAGGTTAGTTGGCTTATTCGCACACTTGACAATTTAAGCCATTAATTGTCAAATTAGAGCGGTGTTAATGTAAATCGTACTTTTCTCCAAGAAAAAAGATTTATAAATAGAAATCTTAATATTTTTAATTTAATTTTTAATTCTCGAGGAGTTAATAAAAAAACAGTCTGTCTTGTTGTGTTATTTCTCTCTATTTAATTCGTATATGTGACGCCTATGCCATACGTAGAGCCTAGTATCTAAATAGGTCAGGGACAGTTTGCACCATGCATCGTATTGTTTGATTCGGTCAGAGTTCAGTTAAATAATATGGTTCTATTTCTCGTTGCTTTCTTAAACCTTGTTTAAGTAATGTTCAATTAATTATTTAAGTCAATTATATAAATAGTTTAATTATAATTGGTATTTAAGGTATACGCATGTACCCTGCATGTATTAGAAAACTTTTTAAGAGGAATACTAAAATGGTAAAGTGGGGACACCCTTTATACGAGGGCTGTACAGTATTTATTGTCTCTAACATAAATATAAGTAGGCAATGAAAAAAAGTTGCCGTAACAACACATCATATTTTATCTGTCAAACGAAGTATCACAACTGGTTTTTGTATATTTATTTGTTAACAAGTTATATTAAGTAAAAATAGAAGTTGTGCACAGATTTCGACAAATGAAGAGAATCCACCACCACTTCAAAAGCGAATTTGGCGTTGTTTAACAGTAATCTAAAAAGTTTGCTGGATCCTCCTGCAATCTTTTAAATTCGATGTCAATAGATTACATTTCTCTTCTCTTCAGAAGCCCCTGGTACGTAAGTACTTAGGCTTAAAGTCTACGTGGGCTGACTTAGATAAAAAAATCCAAAATCATTTTAGGTAATCCGGAGGTTACTTCTTTATACAAGGTGTCCAAAAATTTTCAGTTTTAAGCAACTTTTTTAATAGAATGTTTGTTATAAAAAAAATAAAGGTAGTTTATTTTTAGGCAAAATTTGTTTTTGATATTTTGGGGTGCTATCCCAAGCAGAAATTTACGTCCTACGCGACCTGACGTTGCTAGTTCGTCGTTACAACCTTGTTACAACTAAAGTATATACATTTCCAAGGTAGACCGATGTAAATATTAACCCTACACGTCATAGTCAGACGATCTCGTCGAGCCTCCACCAGCTTCTTATTCGTATTGGCCGACCGGCCATTAAATTGGAAGAGCCGTGCCAGACAGCTGTCGGCGGTATTTCGCAGGATTGTAGTTAGGCTGTATAGTAAAAAGGCTATTCGACTTTCTTTCGAGTTTTGCCTTGTTTTGTAGTTTTATTTTTTTTTTTGCGCTGATTTCTTAATCGCAGTTTTGTTTGTTCGGTTGTCAAGGCTGGCAATTATTTTAGTTTTTATTTAGTTGTAAACAGTTTTGTAGTTTAAAATTTTCCTTCTCATTCTTAGTGCGGCCCTGTTTAAGTTCACCGTTTGAACCGATCACTTGTAGGCAGCGTGCATCTGTTTATATTCGGTATATCTTCGAAATAAATAGACTTTAGTGCTTGCACCAATATGGTCAAACAATTTTGGTGGTAACGATGTAGGCAAACGACTTTACGTTGTTATTAATTTGTACAACAGAAAATCTCACCATGTCGTTCAAAATTTTTTAGAATTCAATTTATGATAAAATTCAGCGTTTCGACATTTGACAATCACAGATGACATCAACAACTGACACTGATTCCATAGGCGTTTCTAGGTGGGGGCTGGGGGTGGGGGGGTGGTGAGGGGGGCCGAGCCCCCCCCCCCCCCCCCAAATCTCGAATTAGCCCCCTCAAATCCAACTGAGTGGCCTAGCCGCCTATATATAAACCAGGGACTTAAGCCCCCCCAAATATGTAAACCGGGGGTTTAAGCCCCCCCAAAAATAGAGGTCTAGAACCGCCTATGACTGGTTCCTTCGAAAGGTGCCTAGATCAGTAGAGTAGCTGACACGACAGGTCGCATCGTTTTATTTTCGTTTGATTTTGGTGTTTTGTGTTTGTGATGTTCGTGTTCCTGTGGGTGTTTTTTGTATAGTGTCTGTTTTAAACATTTTACTTTTGGACTTTATAGATTTCAGCGACTAGATTTTGTTGGTGTTTATTATTTAAGTTGAACGGTGAGTATAAGCCCGGTCCGGTCCTATCTTTCAGCCAACCTCTACAGGTAAAATAGAGCAGACTTCAACAGACTGCAATAAAAGACAAGTGACTGACTTGCTACCATATTGTGAGATCTAAGAGAAAGTTTACTATAAATTGAAAGAGTCGTGTAGAGTTTACCAAATTAGGTATATTTTCGTTAGTTATAAATACGATGACAACTAACAGTATTTCTAAAGTTTTAATCATCATGTCATGGATGGATGAGATGGGATATTATAATTTTATTCGACCACGAAATTGGTAAAAACGTAAACACAGGCTACTTTACTGATAAATATGGGTATGGTACATGGCAAATAACAAGGGCGCTTAAGAAATTTTGCAATTTTTAACAAAAATAAGGTAACAATATTTTTAGTAACAAGGTATTTTACAAGCTTTTATTTAACTTCACCTGCTAGTTTGTTAGTATAGTTTAGGTCATATATTGCAATCAAAATTTCGACCAGTTCTAATTAAGCTAAAGCTTTGAAAATTTTCACTCGTGTATAAGTCCGGTAACAATGCAATATTTTCTAAAATTGTTCTAAATCCAATATGGCGGACGCCCCAAGATGGCGGATTTCCTATTTCTTCACAATCCCCTTGATATGGGCATGAAATGAAAGGGTTTGACGAGTAGAATACTATTAGCTATGTCACGTCATTCTTAACTCAATATGGCGGAGGCCACAAGATGGCGGATTACTTTTTTCTCCACAACCCCCTTGACATGGGTATCAAATGAAAGAGTTTGACGAGTAGAATACGATAAGCTTTGCGACGTCACTCTAGACCCAATATGGCGGACGTCACAAGATGACGGATTACCTTTTTCTTTACAAATCCTTTGACATGGATTTCAAATGAAATGGTTTGACGACTAGAATACGACAAGCTATGTGACGTCATTCTAAACCAAATATGGCGGACGCCACAAGATGGCGGATTACCTTGTTCTTTATAATCCCCTTGATATGGATATCAAATGAAAGGGTTTGGACGAGTAGAATACTATAAGCTATGTGACGCCATTCTAAACCCAATATGGGGACGCCACAAGATGGCGGATTACCTTTTTCTTTACAGTCCCCTTTCTATGAATATCAAATGATAGGGTTTGACAAGAAGAATACGATAAGCTATGTGACCCAATATGGCGGACGTCACAAGATGGCAGATTACCTTTTTATTTACAATTCCCTTGATATGGGTATCAAGGGTTAGACGAGTAAAATACGATATCAGGTAAAAAGCCTAGTAATAATGATGCATTATCAGAAATGCATTGGCTAGGACGTAACTAAAAATTTGAAAATAAAATCTTATGTAAAAGATGCTTTTTAAAAACAAGCTTTTATTATTTACATATACTAAAACCAAAAAACTAAGTATGGTTTTTTCATTGGGGCAATGCTGAATGCTATTTATAAGTGAATATAGTTCGCGTGGGTGGATCCTGATAAAAGTAGTCTTAAAGTTATCACTGAAAAAGATATAATATATTATGTTAAATTTATTGTCTTAAAAGCTTGTCGCGTGAATAGAAAAGAAAAAATACTTGCTCAGGTACTTACAATTTCCACCAAACAAAATTAATGCCTGTATGAACTTTTCACGCGCAACAAGCTTTAAAGAAAATAAATTAAATATAATATATTATATCTGTTTCAGTAATAACTTTGACACTACTTTTATTAGGATCCACCCACGCGAACTACGTCACTTATAAATAGTATTCAACATTGCCCCAATGAAAAAACTATACGTATTTTTTTCGTTTCAGTACATGTAAATAATAAAAGCTTGTTTTTAAAATGTATGTTTCACATACGATTTTATTAGCTTAAGCTTTTGTGAGGATTTTTAAACTATTTTTGAAGGTAATCTTAAACAAACCAAGAAAAAACTGACGCTAAACAACAATGGCTGCCAATAATGCACGCTCGCGCATTAGTAAAATGGCGTCGTCATCTGTATGATCAAATTTTGAACTAATGATGACTTCTTAGTTGTAATGTTTACCCATTTTCTGACTTAATACCTAAATTACGACCTATTTACGACCCAGAACAACACAAATCTCTTTTACTAGCAGATTCGTGTTTTCTTGGCTGCGGCAATCCTCCCATTATCTGTGATATTAAGACTTGCTTTCAAACATCTTTATTTCTTTCATGCTATTTTACAACATCAACTTAATAACTATTTACATTATATACAAGGTGGCCCGTGTTACAACCCCCAGCCGGAGAAGTCCAAAACTGCAACGCGACCGGAGCACGACCCGGGCTGTTTTAGCCCGTGGTTATTGTTGATGCGTTAGTGAGGGGTAACGACTCTCTCCATTAACAAACTAGCAGAGCCAATGAAAGTAAAATTTGCAAAATTGCTTGAAGAGCTTAGTTTTAGTGATTTCCTTATTTTTAAGTCTCTTGTTTTAGGTTCGCTGGAAAAAGTCAATGAAAACACCAGCTTTAACTGAAGTGTAGAACGACACAATGAAAGTAATGGTGGAACCAATTCGTTAAACTGCCGATGTTTACCAGTTAAAAGCAGTACATATCTGTACTAAATCGTCGGCGTGACGTTGAATTTTGTAACTAATTAGAACCTCATAAAATTTAACTGAGTCCGACGACTTAGTCGTTGGACCATAGTAAGATTGCTGACTATTATTTGCACTTATTGCGACGTCGCAAATAGGACAATATTGGTCGGAAGTCGCAAAAATACTGCTTGGAATGTAGAGAATAATCTTTGTCATATTTTTTTTACCACACAAAATTCTTTTATAACGAACGAAATCTAGAAGGTTGCTGTGAGGATGAGTGGGTAGAAAAAACCTTTGGAAGGTGGTAGAGGAATTATTCCTTGACCGAGGAGGTACCACCCCCACACACCCTCCTAAAGGGCTGATGAAATCCTTAGGGATGTTTCCAGCATTGGGTGTGTGTGTCGGTTAGTACCTTCGTGGGTTGTAAGAAGATAAAAAAAGACCTTCAATGTGAACCCAACAGTTGACTTTGGCCGTTCATGTTTAAATCAACTCAAAGAAAAGTTTGAGCAGTATCCTTGATCAGGATGTTAAATGATTCATTGTGGAAGTAAATGAGTTTTTTTTTTCGTTTTTTTACCAGTTTACCAGTTTTAATACCAGTTCCTATGTTTACTTCTAGGAAATACTCACATTTTTCCTCAAAATCAATAAATTGGAATCAACGTTCGCGTGTTTCAAACTAAAGTTGAAACGAGAATAGTTGGATGAGAACAAAACATAACTTTTCGCGAATATCGATCGAATAATAGCGATAGCCTTTCATGTCGACGCGGTGCAAACTACAAAACTACATTAGTGGAAATTCCCTGTGGAAATACGTTTCCATAAATTTAATTAAGAGCGAGTACTTCCTGTAAAATGAAATATTTTCTACTGGGCTGCCTTGTTTCCGGGTCACTGATGATAAAAAAAACTCTAAAATTTATTATTCGTTTTATTTATGGCAAAAATGTGAAATGTCACTGTTTCGTGTACAAGTCTGAACTAGGACTTCAGAGCATGTTTGGTTAAAAAGAAATAAATGATTTTTTTTGCCAACCTTATATAGGAAATAAAGGCGGATATAATATGCAAATTTTTCTAGAAATCCATGTTAAATACAGTTAGTCTAAGAGGCGATCGTAGACGAGTACGTCACCGTGTACCAGGATGGCACCATTTTGTAGTATAAAAAGAATAGAAAATTACGTAGAAAAAGGTCGGTCTATCAGAACGCAACTTGGATTCACTAAAAAGGTTTAAGATTTGCAAATGAATAGGGAATATTCCAAATAAACCTGCATAATTTCTTTTTATGCTCTGTACAGGGATATCCAAATAAAAGTAAACAGGCCTTATAACTTTTTTATTTTTAAAGATGGGAAAAAGTGCTAAATATGAAAGTTTTGGGGATTTTTACGGATCATTCATGTATCTTATCAGCAAAACAACTGAGAACGGATAAAAACAATATAGTATAAAACATCGATTTTCTCGCTTATTTTAAATTTGATGGTATGATTTTTATCATAATTTTGGATTCTAGAAGTTCAAGACATATTTTGTATAATATACCCTATGCGGATTTTCAATCGTTTTTGAAATATTTTAAATTAAAAATTATTTCGCATAAATATACTTGCAACTATCTAGGTTGCGAACAAAATACCTGCTACCTTTCCCAATTTTCTTCGTAGGTAAGTCAAAGTTAATGTCAATAATACTTTAGTCACCGTGAATTTATAATTTAATTTTTATGAAAAATGAGTTATTCTGTTAAACAATAAATGTTGATTTTTGTTAGTTATTAATATTTGAAAGCAATAATTGATTATAAACAATAACAAATGAATTATAGCATAAACAGATAAATGTTAACATTGGCGAATAAATATCAAAAGAAATTATTTCTAATTCTTCGCACTTTTCATGCATTCTTCTCTGCCTCTGAAGTGTGTTGATAATACTTTCAGCATCATTTTCACGTCATCAAATTCTATATAGTTAAATATTGTCAATTCTCCGGGTGGCAATTGAAATGCCGTCAGTAATTAAACAAATGAAATTGGTTGCCATGAGACAGCTTTCAAATTATTACTGCTGCCAAAAATGCCGCCTACTAGATTTTGAAACTTTTGTTCCCATTATCCCAAAAGTTCCAGAATCCCAAGATAGAACCACGCGTCACCAGAAATTGTACCTTATAGAGATATTTGCTTCCTTTTAAATGCCCGTACCTCGTTCAATTTATCAAACTATTCCCGATGAATGAATCAAATTAAAAAATCTTACTAACTTATCAACAATGTCACCGGAAACACCTACTTGATCTTGATATTTGAGATATTATTCATAAAATAATACATCGAGCTCCAACGGAAACCTGACTGGTTCAGCCAATGAACTATAACGCTGTTAGTTTATCGCATAATCGTTCGGAGCGTTTATTAAAACCAGTATTTCAGAAGTTCGTTAATATTAAATCTATAAAAAGCCCGAAACTCTGCCCGAAGTGTTTACAAACAATAAATGAATATGTATTTATTCAAAAATACCGCGATTAATTGTCAGCTAGGTATTGTCTACTTTAATTTTGATATTAAGCCATTTAAATATCGAAATAATATTTTGACAGTGATAAATAAAACATAAATTAATGGATCAGTCTGGATTTGTTGAAGCCAGCGACGTCTCGCGGCTCGAAGAAGGAGGAGGTGAAGTTGGACTATTGTATTAGCACTATCGATTAAAAAATAAATTAGTGCTTTGCTCGTAATTTTTCAACCAAAAAAACACTGTCGACTAACCATAAAGTCCACATGTCTCTAACTCAATATGCTAGTTATGGCCTATGATACAAATAAAAGAAGATATGATATCGCGCAGGTAGGCGTGGTCATGTACGTCACGCTGTGAGTAATTCCGCCATATTTTGTAAACGAGACACGTCTTTGTTAAGATCGCGTTGTATTTTTATATCACTTTTAAGAGTTTGAAACTGAAAATGAGATGTGTTGTGTATGGTTGTGATGTGGACAATAAGGGCTTTATGCCCGATATTAAAGTTTTTAGCTTCCCCAAAGACAAAGAAACACAAAGTGTTTGGAAGCGTCTGTGCAAACGAGAAGATAAGTTTAATGTGAAAAATGCTAGAATCTGTGTAGACATTTTAAAGAAAGTGATTATGAAGGTAATAAAAAAATTAACTCTAGTAGGTACATTTCCAGTGACAGTTTTACCTTTAACTAACGATTTTATATCTTTTTCGCTTCACGTGGATTAGAACTTTCACATTTTCGAGCCACCCTGTATGTATTAGATAAAATTTTTAAATGGCAATGCTATTTTCTCACGATGCAGAACTTTTTATAAAGAGACACTTTTTTTCGTAAAATCAATATTAAAAATTTTTCCATTTCGAAGACATGCTGTATATTGTTTTTGATGACAAAAAAACATATTATTGTATTGTCACTGGAATTGCATAGGTTTGCAACTTTTTAAATCGATACGACAATTAGAAGTGGGTGAAAAGTGAGTTGTAAGACTTCCATTACAATGTTACAAGTCAAGCTAATAAAAGCGTGTTAATAACAAAAATCGTCCCTACTCACCCTTTTAGAGTCCCTAACAAAGCATTATCTGTTTAAACGGGAGGGATGATTTCCTCTAAAAAGGGGGCTTTTCACTGAACCCAGCTTTCAGAATGCCATCAGGAAATCGACAGCCTAAAATGTCAAATGCCAAACGTCAACGTCAAACGGTATGACTGACACTTCTACTTCTTGGAAGTTCATGCTCTCGCGAATTCACGCGCTTCATTCGCTCGTTCTCGAACTGAACTACTTGAAAATACAACAGTATGGTTTTTAAAAATATCATAGATATAACATAACAAAGTAAAAAAAGTGTCAGTAAATTAAATGTGAATACAAAATTATTATTTACAAGAAAAAAAAAAGATAATTTTGTTTGGCTTCCTTTCAACGGATTGACCAGTATTTGCTTACGTAAACTTTAATTTCCGTATTTGTTTTTGGTTCCAATTTTTTTTATATTCGTACATGATAATTTCGTAATTGCAAAGGTCAACAAGTCTATTACTTTACCAAAATTCGACCGTTGGTGCTAACGAATGCTTTACCGTTATTTTTAGTTTGGGATTTAAATTTTTTGCATTTATAACAGACAGTGCAAACAGGTTTAGAATCGTCTGACTTTCTTTACACTGACGCCTACTATTCTTTTAGAAATTAGTATTTTAGATCTTTTAGATTCATTGCAGTTTTTTTTATTAACAAGGTCAGAAGATTACATATCTATTGTGAATGAATAAATTTAATAACGCGCCCATTGTTGGTCTAAATGACGAATTATTAGATAATCCTCAGTCATAGTAATTCAAAAGAAGAATTTTTTTTTAAAATGACCCGAAGTGCCTCGCATATAATTAATTCATTAAACTTTTTATACAGGGTGTTATAAAATTAACTGCATATATTGAAACCGGTAAATCCTGGTATGAATTCAGATGGGGGAAAATAGTGATAAATGGCCCTTCGCGATAATAAGCTAGATACCGCCCTTAAAAAATAATTTTTAACCACTCATCACTGGTAATAATCACATGGCCATATAAAAAACAGTGAACTAGGTTGATGTGTTGCCAAGTCTCTCAACAATAATTATTCTATGTAACAAGTTTGCAGAAATAATATTTTTGTTTCACTTAAAAAAAGAAATCCTACTAACTCTTCCCCAATTGTCAATTTCAAAAAGTTAAAACAGTATTTTATATTGCACAAATAAAACAATCCAGAGAAGAGCTGTTTATACCAAGAGTAAAAATCAACGCTCAACTAAACACCCAGAAATCTTGCATTTTACTTACTTTAAAATATTATAATGCACACCACTAAGAGCGTACGATAATTTGCTAATACTAATAGCACTATTAATGGGTTGAAAACTATTTTTTTTCAGTAATTAATAAACAGAAAGCAAAAATGTACAAGGCACCATTCATCCCATCAGTGCTCATCCGTGATACTAACTTCAATTCTCAATTCTGTCACCTGAACCGCTGACAGCACGTGTTGAGCGGACCAATCAGGTGGAGGCCGGATGCACGGTGGCGAATTGAAAGATCAACTACCTCTTCGCACATTTCATATTTAACAAAATTATGTTTTTTTAACAAAATTTCCGACTGTGATCCAATAATTTTGATTGGGTGAGGCGTTGTTATCCGAACTTGTTACTATCCTAAAAAATGTACAGGGTCAACAAGAGCGTATGACAAATCAAGTTATGGACAGAACTGATCAGCCCCAAATTGACAGTAGAGGTATTTATTTACAACCTTACGATGAATTAAATGAGTCCTTTGAAGTATACTTACAACGGTTACAAAATTATCTAGAATTACGTAATTTATCTGACGATACACCTGAAAATGACAAAAAGAGTGTTCAAATTTGAATTAATTGCTTAGGGCCCAAGACTTATCAGGTTCTCAGTAGTCTTACAGCACCCAATCTTCCAACTACGAAGAAGTACAAAGATCTTATTGATTTGTTAAGGTCACATCTTTGTCCAAAGCCTAGTGAGATATCTGAACAGCATATATTTCTCATGAGAGTACAACACGAAGGAGAATCAATTGCTCAGTATCAAGCGGAACTTAAGCAACTTACTTTTTACTGTAATTTTACTTGTGAAAATTGTCAAAAGTCAACCTTAAATACTCATTTAAGAGGTCAATTTATACGTGGTGTTCGATGTAACGAGACTAGGGAAAAACTGTTACAAACAAGTTCTACTAAAGTATTGTCATTTGAAAAAGCAGTTTCAATAGCTTCAGCTATCGAAGCAGCCAAGGCAGAATCAAAAGCTATGCAAAATACACAAAATATACATAGATTATCACAAGGCTACTGATTGCCGTTTAAAAAACCTTTGGTGTAGTTTTTGTAAAAGAAAGGGTCATTTAGATTTTAGAGAAAAAGGGAAATATAAATTATTCGAAAAATACAAATTTGATCGAAACAGTTGAAGATATTGAAGACATATTTACCATTAATTCTGTTACACATAACAAAAATTTATCAGATAAGATTCTCATTAGTATCAGCGTTGAAAATTCGCCATGTGAATTTGAAGTTGACACTGGAGCTACCGTTTCAACATGCTCTGAGAAGTTATTTAATAAAATCTGTCCAAATTTACTTTTACAGCCGACAACTACCAAATTAAGAACTTATACTGGTGAAATGTAACCCTTAGGAGAATGTAATGTAAAAATAAATTATAATAGTCAACATGCCATTGGAAGATTGTTCGTTCTTGGCAATGTTGTTACTCCTATTTTTGGAAGAGAATGGTTACGATTAATAAAAATAGATTGGTCCCAGCTTAACAATACTGACATTTCTAATGAAGATTGCGAAGGAATGCTTATACATTTATTACAGGAATGCAAAGATTTATTTTCGGAAGAAGCTGGATTGATTAAAAATTACAAATGTTCATTAAAACTTCAAGAGAATGCAAGGCCGACCTTCATTCGAGCAAGACCAGTCCCCTATGCCTTAAAGGAACGAGTTGAGGAAGAAATCGACGGATTGAAAAAAGCCGATATTATCGAGAAAGTCACATATTCTCAGTGGGGTACACCTGTGGTACCTATAGTCAAGAAAAATGGAAACATTCGCTTATGTGCCGATTACAAGATTACCTTGAATAGATTTTTACTTGATGATAATTATCCTATACCAAGAATCGAGGACATTTTTGCAAAAATGAGCGGAGGAGCCTATTTTTGTACTTTAGATTAGGGATGTCGCGAATATTCGGTCTATCCGGCCGGAGCCGGATATCCGGCCGGTTGGACCGGATATCTGGTTTGGCCGGATAATTAAATATTCGACCGAATATCCGATGTATTTTATTGTATGGAGACGGTTTATTATTATTATAAATTATAATAAAAAATAATTATGTTGCATGGAAAACTAATGATTTTTTATTTTAAAATAAACAACATACAACACGAAAACCTTAGGTAAGTTTAGATAAAAATAAAAACTAAAACCTAATAATACTGAAAACTAGTACTAGTACTAGTAAATTTATGTAACGAAAATACGAACTTAAATTTTTGATATTTAAAATTATCTAATGGAAGATTGTGGTGCAAGTAAATTAACATTTCGCCATTTTCGGAGGAAAGCCGATTCCGCTTTTCTTCAAACACATTACCTGCCTCCGAAAAAAGTCGTTCGCTAAAAATTGTGGATGCGGGTGCTGACAAGTATTTGAAAGCATACTCCGATAAGATGGGAAAATTTTTATTTTCGCCTTTCCACCATGTATATGGAGAAGCAGTTCTTTCGATTAATGGCAAATTCAAATAAGACTGAACCTCGGCCTCTATAGTCTTAGGCACCCGCCCGTCATTTCGGGGATTCCCGCGAATGTTTTCAACTTTGCACGCTTGACGGCGTCGGCGCACGGTTGCTGCAGGTCATCGGTCTGCATTACACACATGGCGACTCGATTTACATAGCTACAAACTTTAATTCAATTCGTCCTTTTAAACTGTTGGATATTCGGCCGAATATCCGGATCCGGCGGTTAGCGTTTGGCCGAATATCCGGTTTGGCCGGATAGTAAAAACTACTATTCGCGACATCCCTACTTTAGATATCAACCAAGCTTACTTACATATGCCTGTTGATGATTCCAGTTCTTTACTTCAGGCAATTACCACTTCTAAGGGTACATACAAGGTAAAACGTTTAATGTTTGGAGAGTGGCGTAACATCCAAACAATAAATCTTTTAAACACAACAAAGTTGTGCCGTTTTAAAAGCGCAAATGCCGTATGTGGCGCCCCCTGCAAAATACATAAAATTTGAGAACGGATTTGCTTCTTTCATCCAAAAAAAAATCCCGCCTTCCAAATTGTGTGAATTTATTTAGTATCATTCAAAATATATCGTTAAAAATGTAAAATACAATTTTAACTTTAGCCCCCTGTATTATAAACTTTTGTACTAAGATAAGTTAGGTTAAATCGACCTAAATTGAGCCATTGAGATACCAAACACCCTGTATACCCCCTTATTTAACATATGAGCATGGAAATTATGAAATATAGTTACAGTAAAAGTTCTCTTGCAGTGACTTTTACTGTGATAAACTTTTAAGTCTCTGTCTAAGTAGAAAATGTGTGTTTTAACAACGGTAACGCTTAAAACCTTTGCGTGATACTCTACTGTCGAGTATTTGGACACTGCCAACAAAGGCATAAAAAATGTTAAAGACAGAAAAGTGACCATACTGGCTAACAGCTGATATTTATGGAGTTGTTGACTTTAAACTTTACCCGCTCAAATAATATAACACATGGTCAACGAACCATGGAACAGGTGTATTTGTGGAAACTATACAAAAAAGTTAAACAATTTAAAGTCATAATTGGTTATTTTTGTACGCCATTAAGGAATTTAAATAAAATGTAAAAAATGTATAATAATTTCCCGTGGTAATGTTGACGGTTAGATGGTTGCTCGCGACGAGTGTTACCGTTAGACAACTATTACATGAAGGACTCATTTATTGCTTGGTTGATTTTTATGAGATATTTAAATGTTTAAGTAAATTTTGAATTAAAAATGCGTTTAATTTTTTTTTATCTGAGACAGCCACGTAGAGTTCAAGCTAAGTACTACTATCGTGGGCATCTGAAGAGAACGGAACTGTAATTTATTGAGACGGGATTTTAAAAATTAAAGGTTGGGAGAGGAAGGGAAAACATCTGCAGACAATTTGTTCCATAATATGGAAACTATAGGTGTGAATGAGCGGGAGAAGTGACATGTTCTAGGCTCTTGTAGCTGGACAGTAAAGGGATGCATACGTAACGCGCCTCTTATTCTGTTAGGAACAGTCGAGGAGGAATTATAGTGGCTAGTTCTTCAGAGCAAAATCCGTGGAAGTATCGGTAGAAAAGGGATAAATTCCCAGCAGCGCCGCGATGAGCGAGAGAAGGAAATTGTCTTATGAGGGCTGTGTCATTGGTGAGCCGAGCTGTCTTGGATAGAATCAAGGATGTTAAGTATCCAAGGTGAGGTCGCTCCCCAGATGTGGGAACAGTACTCTAGGTTAGGTCTTATTTGGGAAACATAGAGTGTGTAAGTTGGAAAAAGAGAGAAAACCAAGTTTTTTTGTTGCTTCCAGTTGAGATCATGTTCGAAAGCGTTTCTAGCACGATCGAACGTTCCATTTTTCTGTAGAGTTTGGCCATTTATATGAATGGGGTAATTGTTGCCGGATTTTTTGCGTGTCAGGGAGCAAGACTAGGTTTTGGGGGCTTTGAACTTAACAAGGTTTTTGGCACCCTTGAATTGAAGATCTTAGGAACGGGATAGGTCAGTACTCAGGCCACTCTAACAGTACTATCTATCTTTAAAGTCAAAAGGATCGCTAACAGCCTATTTAATTTCATCATCGCTGTTAAATTTTTTACCGCTTTTAATTTGGAGAATAAAAAATAGCCAGAGGGAGCCAGGTTCGGGCTCTAATATAAGGAGGATGATCGATTTCTGCCACACTCTCGAACAGTAGCCACGGAAAGTGCAGCTATGTGAACGGGTGCATTTTCATGAAGCAGGCGGCAGGTGGACCCCTCGACTGAGTTTCTCTCGTCTTTTCTCAACCATTTGCTAGCGTAACTGATTCAGCAAATAAGAATAATTATTTGCATTGACAACAGTATTTTGTTCTTTAAAGTTTATCAAAAAGATTAATAAAATATACCAGTAAGTATAGGTACCATTATTTTTTGTGATAATAAATATTTATTAATTGTTTTCCATTTCATGGTGGCCTAATTTAGAGTGGGAGTGGCAACGTCGCTTCACGTGGCGTCGTCTGGTTCATTGATAAATCTGATGAATCTGAAAGGCGTAATTTTGTGTGTACATTTCCGGCAGGTCGGAATATACGTGTGCAGTGATATTTTACGTGATTTTTGGTTTTTAATGAAAGAAGTTTATCCATTCCTGTCAAAATTACCCGAAAATACCAGTTTTTGTAGCGAGACTGCAAAGTTCCTGCACCAATTTCGGCTTATAATTTACATGGGATCATGGACTTTCTATTTTTAATTCCGGGACACTTTATTGCATGAGTTCGGCATTAAATACCATTTTTATTAATTTTTCGGAGACCTTACAAATGCATTTTACAATCATTTCTATACGGAGAAACATATTAAAATATGAAGTGTCAAAATGTCGCAAAAATGCCAGTTTTTGTTGCGAGATTTTAAGGTTTCTGGACCGATTTAGGCTTGAAAAATACGGGGCAAGCCTTCTATAGACCTTCCAGTGTGGATTCCGGAACATATAATTTGAAGAATTACGCATTAAATACCATTTTAACGATTTTTCGATTTTCGACATCATAGAAAAGTTTTATTCCATTTGGTAGTATACGGGGTATATCACAATGAGGGGTCTGATTTAAATTTTGCTTGGGTTTGTTATTAATTGAGAACGGCTTATCCGATTAAAACGAGTGAGGTGGTAATCGAAAGGGGAGAAAATAAGCTACTTTCTTATTGGGGAAATAATTTCGAAATTTCGTTGGCATGACGACGAAAAATTTGCTATTTCCGTTATTTATTGAGTTGGAGAGTTGAAACTTGATACATGAGGAGAATTCGGTCAATCATTCAAAATTATATGTGTAAATTTTGATTCCCTTGGTTTCCATATTAAGGATAATGTTGACAATTTTTAACTCACGCACGGCTTATCCGATTGAAACGAGTGAGGTGGCAATCGAAAACATGATCAAGCTCGTCTCTTTCAGGAAGACCTTAATATATGTATATGGTTTCAAATCAATCGAAAGACGACAAGCTTAAATTAGTAGGGTTTCAGCCAAATCGTATATGTATATATGTATAGGTGTTTGTGTGTATGTAGCGATACGGTTACGAAGGGCGGTCTATTCTCCATCATCAGTCTAAAGGACTGTGATATCTTCCTTAATACATGGCCCAGAAACACGAAATTTCCCTTCTTCTAGGGCCTCCTCAGTACAGTTGCGGTATTGTCGGCCTCACTTTTTTTTGATAGTGTCTAGGCATTTTCAGTTATTGTAGACCTGTCCTCATCAAACAAACTAAAAAAAACAAAATAATAAAAACATTAAAAAAGTTGACAAGCTACCAAACTAGTCCTAAGGTGCCAAAGTAGCCCTATTTTACGGTACTTTGCTTTGTTTTATTTGCCTAGATAACCAATACCTCGACAGCATGACAATAGACGTGAACCGAAAGTGGCACGCCTGAATAATAATAATAATAATAATACCAAAGATATTTTTACCTGTCGCAAAGTATTTTACGTCCGAGGGTGTAAAATTTGTTTTTAGCAAATCATTTTACGTGTGAAAAGGTCTCGGGTTGCAATTCGATAACGCAGTGCAAGGTCTTCGCCCCGTATATTGATTTGTCGGTTGTTCGAATCCTAAAAGCAAAGTAGTTACCCTCAAGATTCGATATTAGATCACTCCGGGTGGTTAATTATTAATCACAATATTAAAGGCTGGCGTATAACCTTTTAGATCAGTTTAAGGGAAGGGCGTACTTATAGGGCAGTGAGGTAAGGATACGTTGACCTTTACGTGGGTTGTTGTAAAAGTTTTAGGGTAAATGCTGTATTTGCTTTTATGAGGTATATGTACATATATAACATAATGATGTCACAATAGTATAGATGTAAAGAAACTGGATCTATAAAAAGTTTTCAAAAAAGTTTTCAAAAAAGTTTTCAAAAATATTTTTTAAAAGTATATTTTCAGTAGTAATATAACAAGTGCAATAAAAAGCATCAATACTTTTTGGGAAATTTGCCGGAATGCATTTTAAGTTGAGAAAGACCACGAGTGCACGTAATACACGAGTGCCTTTTTCAGTTTAAAATGCATAAGTGCAAATTTGTCAAAAATTATAGATATATTTTCAATGCACGAATTGTATTTTATGAGAGAATTTCATGAATCAAAAAATTTCAATTTGTGGTAAGTATCTACCTCTGTAAGTATCAAACTTTATTGTCACAATAAATGTCGAAGAAATGGCAAAATTCTGCAACCAGAGCTTCGTTGTCATATCACAAAAAGGCAAATTCTTGATTATTATTGTCGTATTTACGCCCACGACTTTTCTGAAATTTTATGAAAAATGTCGCCATTTGGAGCAGCAATCCTAGAACAAATTAATCAAAACATTAGAATTGTTACCCCGAAAAACACCAAAGGGTCCAAAGCTTCTGTTTGGAGACAAACTTAAGACTTCCGTGGTGAAAAACAGTAGGCTGCATGAGAGTACATCAATAGAGAAGCTCCCTCTCCCTTTAATTTTACAAGATTGGGGCAATAACATGCGAAAAAAAGATGGGTCGTCTTACAAAGAAAATGTTATCAAAACTATGTGGAACGTTACTGCTAAACTGGTTCAAGAAAAGCTCAATAGAGAGTATGGCTTGGGTTGATTAGATTCAAGAAGGCAAGAGACGCAAGAGACGTTTGTGATTTATACATCGCGCCTAAACAAGTAAAATACCCAATTGTATTGAATACAAGATTTATCGACGCGTACAAACTATTGCAAATACTTAACCAGGAAAAACCATGGGTACCTCATGTCGTATGCTGTAGATGTAGATCCATTTTGGAAGCATGATACCGTGGAAAACCTGCGTTTTGCAGTAGCCGTAATATGGAGGATCCGACTAACCACGTAACTGATTGGTACTTTTGTTTGGTGGGTTTAAGTTCAAAAAAATATCGGATCGAAAGAAGATCATGTATCGTAACGTTCCGTCCAGTAGTTCACCTATTATTGTACATAGTAAATCTTTTCTGGTACCCACCCCTCCTAATTTTCTCGAATGTCAAGACTTATACCAAAAAGAGATGCCAGAAATTGAATGCGAGGACTCAAATACCGATGAATCATATAAACCCTCAGATGAATCACATTTTATGAATCAGAGTGATTGAAATGATCTGGTACGAGATTTGGAACTCGCCAAAGAAAAAGCTAAGCTGTTGGGTTATCGTTTAAAAGAATGGAATTTGATGGACAAGAGCTATAGGAATACCATATTAGAAAAAGATAACAACATTTGTCAGAGTACTATTTAATGTACGACCGTACGTGTTATTGTGCGGATATCAAAGGTATTTTTAATAAAATCGGACTTGCACACAATCCAAACGAATGGTGTATTTTTGTAGATAACTAGGTTACAAACCTAAGCAGTTTTACTTCAGAGTGCAATTGAACTTCCCTCCATCTTATATAAGAAGTCGATTTCATTAATTTGTAATTAAGAAATTACCCAAAAAGACATATCTAAAGATAAAAAAAGGAGATAAACAAAACTGTTGCAAAAATATGTTGCCTAGTTAAATCCAATCAAACCCAATCAAACCCAATCAAACCCAATTAAACCCAATCAAACTCTCGTGATTTTTTCGAACCCTGCTATACAGTACGGAATAAAATAATTGAAAGCAATCTAGTTTTATGTTAGCATGATTAATGTCTAACAATTTTTTATTTTACTAGTGAACACCTTGAAAGAACAATAAGATGATTTAAATTTGAAGAATAAAACAGTTTAATTGTTATTTTGTTTTATGTAGCATTGTTTATTTGTTTTCCAAATTGGTTTTATGGCCTTTTCAGTGAGATTCGTTCTCGTTAAATCATGTACAGTCGTGACTAAAACAAGGTTTTATTTTTAGCGCTTTTTCTAATGAAAAATGTAACTTTATTTTGCCCACCGACTGTACATTTATCTTAAACTTAAAGATACCGTAAATCCAATGCGAAAACTCTCTAATCTATTCAAATTAAACACCCATAAATCTGTACGTGTCCGCTAAAGATCCTAATAGGTTTTGATTTCATTTTCTGTTTTGAATAATAATTTATAAAAATAAACTCTTTCGTACACGTGAGCAGGCTGAATAAAGAAAATATATTCGAGAAATAGGGTCAAGACCGCCATTGTTTTTCTTTCAGTGACATTGTTACCTTTCATAAAGAAATATTTAAGAGGTATAGTCAGCTGCCATCCCCCTTTTGCTATAAAAGAACATTTCATTTCATGTGTAGTCTGGAGTGCGCGCATCGTACGGAAAGTAAATCAACTAACAAACTGCGCCTCCCTTTACTCCGCACACATGCATACCCCGGTTTTCTGTTAACTTGTACAGCTATAAAACATTTGGTCTTTAAATAGGTAATTAAATTTAAAAGCGTGGGGCGCACTTACATATATAGCGGTCTAGGCATACATTACATTTTGTTTATTATGTACTGTTCCATTTTTTGGAAAACGATAAAAACCTATGTTTTGATCTAGAGTTTTATTCGTAATACACAAAACGCAACGTTTCTGATGGTATCTATACAGTCAGATTGTTCACTTAGGTCATTGAACTCACAATCTCCATTGCAATATTGCAAGAACCTAGAAAAAATGTTTTATACCTAAAGTTTATAATAAAACCGAGCCGAACAAATACACTGCACAGTGTATTTTAAAACTTAAAACGGATATTTATGTATTAGCATCAGAAAACTAAAAAATAATTCGTTGGATGACGGGGGAAAACCTAACTGCATACGGGAGTTATTCCAAAATAATTTTTGGATTTGTTTGTTATTCTGGTCGTAGTTCTTTTTTACAAGCTTTTATTTAACTTCACCGGGTTAGTTTGCTTGTATGTATGTATGTATGTATGTATAAGGGCTTGCAATCCCGTACGTATATTTGGATCCCGGGATTTTCGGGATCGAAGAAACAAAAACCCGGAGTAGTGGTATTATGCTTCACGAAGGTGGAGTCATGGTAGTACGCTTCATAATAAAAATAAAAATAAGAAACTTAGTTTATCTCCCTATGTTACAGTCTTTGTTAGCAGCACAATAAGATTTGTGTTTGTCATCGTTTGTTCTGGCAGTCTGTGTTCAAAGAAGCATTATCCTGTTCGAAACAAATGTCTTAAAATTAATGGGATACGTTTTAATTTCTAACCATTTTTTAAAGGCATAATTGTTTGTGCTACCGTGTTATTATGCATTATTAACGTATACAAAATGTATTTATTGTTTTCTAAAAAGTTTAGGGAAGCGTTGCTTCCCCCGGCTTCCATGGACCGCACGCCCCTACCTAAGTTGTTTTTCTGCCTTCTAGTGTTTTAAAAACTGTTTCAATATATCACGTGAGTTTACAAGAATTTAGCTATTCGTCGGTGAATGGCTTTGATAACGGACGGAAAGAGAAAATTATTCATTTACATAAAACTTACATCAAAAATTAAAACCGGAAACAGAAATTACTTGTGTAGCCGTGATTTCATTCAGAAAAATATCTTTTATTGAATACGTGTCTAGGAAGGCCAATAATGCCCCGACATAAATCAACGTTGGGTGTTGCTCAGTCCGGCCAAATAAAAGCACTTTTATTAAGGTTAAACTTTGAGAAAAATACCCCCCATTCTTATAGTCATCTATCTCCTTGCTTTATTTATTTGAGAGTAAAGAAATTGAAAAACATCCGTTTTTGGGGGATAACAAATTTTGATTTAAATATAGATCTAGACCAAGGAGTTGTCAGTGAACAGAAAGAGTTAGAGACACAAAGCCCCCTTGGCAGAATCTTTTTTCTCCAAACATTCAGGATTACCAAAGCCATCAATGGGGAATATGCATTTAATCCCAATAATCCTGAAATATATTTTTTCCTACGACCACCTATGAAAGTGAGTAAAAAAGCACGGTTAATTTGGCGAGAAAGTGCCTTATATCACACGCGTGTTGAAAAGTACTTTACAACACGTGTGTTGAAAAGTACTTGTCAACATGACATTTAAATAGATGTATAGATGGTGCCAATTTCATTTGTTTTATTTTCAGCACACTTGATGAAAATATTAGTATTGAAAGTGAGGGTTTTAAAAGACAGAAATTGAGGTTTTTTTGTAAATATTTTTGTGGTCGTAGGAAAAGTATTGTACATTACTCGTGTGAAAGTAATTTTCGCATACTCGTGGGATTATCGCACTCGGCTGTCGCCTCGTGCGACAACATTCTCACTCGTGTGAAAAATGTCACTTTCAACACTTGTTATGTAATATACTATTTTATATCCTCTATATAAATTAAATAGTGGTTGTTTTTATCTATATAATTTGGTCTTTATTAACAAATAAAATATTGTGAAAAATACTTTTGGAAAACAAGCTTTTATTGTTTAGATGTGCTAAAACGAAAAAAATTTGTACAGTTTTTCCATTGTGGTAATGCTAAATGCTATTTATAAGTGGACGTAGTTCGCGTGGGTGGATCCTAATAAAAGTAGTATCAAAGTTGTCATTGAAACAGATATAATATATTGTTATAAAATCTTGTAGCGCGCGAAAAGTTCGTACAGGCATTAATTTTGTTTGGCAGAAATTGTAAGTAGATACCAAGGTATGTATTTTTTTTTATTTTTTATTCACGCGACAAGCGAAAAAACAGTAAGTGTTATTCGTAGTAAAAGCGACGTCTTTTATGTCTCGTCTGTAATTGCCGGACTCACTTCGTTCGTCCGGCAAACCCACAGACTCGTCATAAAAGTATCGCTTTTACTCCTAATAAAACAATATACTATTTATTTACAGACATTGAGATATAATGTGCTTTTTCATCCAACGCTTAGCTTTTAGCTTCAACACAATGAAATCTAATGCCAAATAAACGACTTTGATGCACAGTCGCAATTCCTTTCATTTATTATTTGAAAGGGATTCCTTTTGATTTGCTGAAATATGTTGTAATATGAGATAGCGAGCATAAAGGGGTCATTGAAAATAATTTTATGCTGGAATTTCATCGAGAAATACCGAAGGAATTTTTTTAAAACTAAAAGCAGAGTTTTTTGGTCTGGAGCATATTTTTTTTTTACTTTTCGATTGCATCCTATGAAAGTAATGCCGATTTTTGACATAGAGTCATTCACAGCCAAAATCGTACTACACATCCGTGCAATACGAAAAGCTTCATACAAATAATAATATATTGTTTAATCATACGACTAAATAAAACCTCTTTTAATGGAGATACGAGTATAATTTATACTTCTTATTAACCACATGCATTATTTCATAAAAGATACTCTAGTACTTAAAATATAATAAAAAAGCAAAACTTGTTATAAAGAACCCTCACAGCAAAAACAGTACAGTCCAAAAATATTACAAAAAAGAAAGTATTACAAATTAATGATATAGTCACTCAATACTTACTATCCATTTCTAAAGTTTTGACCCCTCAGTCTGAGGGTCAACAACAAAAAAACCACGGGGCAGAATAAACTGAAAAAATTACAGCTTGTTAGGACGTTATCCAAGAGTTTCTGCCAAAAAATGTATTATTGTAGTCTAAACGATATTGAACTTATTCATAATCAAGTAGAAAAAAACAACGATTTTACTGCGTTAATACTGATAAACGATTTTCTCATGTCTATATATTGGTTAATTTTTTCCCTATTTAAATGCAATTTTGAAGGTAGATAGAAAAATATCTATACTTTCGCAAGAGATTGGTAGTATGTGTCTAAAATTGTATTTTTTAATTTTTAATGATGTTTGTGTATCAGCTGTACTGTGGACAATTTAAAACCTTAAAAAAATCTTTACACTCGTAGACGTAGTTATTATTATACAAATGTATTTTATTACACAAAATTAAAAAAAGCACCTTTAGTTCTTGTAAAAATTGCAATAAATATTAAAAGCCACATAAGAAAGAGATGCAAAGTGTCAAACGCTTTTACCAACATAATCACAGTACGCTGGCGTCGTCGTAAAGGTCGTATGTAGTCCGTAGGTCCATGTATTTTTATTTGTTTAGAATTTAATCTATTTGTTATGTATTGAAAAGATTTGTAAAATAATATTATTTAGTTGATTGTGGTTGTTTATATCTACTTATTATTGATTTAAAATTTTGGTTTTAGTGGTAGATAGTAATTTGAAATTATTATTGTTTTCACACGATTTTTAAGATTATCTTGTTCGAATTTATATAAATACCTGATGTAATCTGAACCAAAAATACGGTATCAAACTACAGTCTAATAAGTTAAAATGTCTCGTCAGCGCAACGAACAAATGAAAAATATTATATTAAAAGTCAGAGCGTACTTTCAATCAGAGGAAGACAACGGTTTGGGAAATATTTTGATTGAGCAAGTGGTTAAATGAACAGCAGATTGCCTGGGTATTAGTGAAAGCACCGTTAAACGTGTTACTGCGGAAGAAAAAAGTTCCGGTATTATTATACCATCAAAAGGGAGAAGTGGAAGGTCCCGACTGGAATGTGATGAGATTTTGCAGGGCGTCATAAGGAGAACAATATTAAATTTTTACCTGGAGCGTCGGTTTCCTTCTATAAAAGAAGTTTACCAGAAATTGAAAGAAGATGTCGATTATTTACCAGAATTTTCAGAAATGACTTTGTACCGATGGATTAAAGAACTTGGGTTTTCCTAGAAAAAACTAATTAATAAACCAATTTGAATGGAACAAAACACAATTGCTGCCAGAAGAGCGGAATTCTTATACGCCATAAAGAGATATCGTGAAGATTATTGGCAAATATTTTATACAGATGAAACATGGTGCGGTGCAAATCATTCAAGGAAGTTTGGCTGGGTTGAAAGAGTTAATCCCACAAAACGGGATAATTTTGATGAATACAGAGGTGGTATACAGGAAATTAATGGCTTTAGAGGTGGAATAAAACGGCCATCAGGATCAGGACAACAGGGTATTATCTTACATATTGGTAGTAAAAATGGGTTTTTGGATGGCTGCCTGAAGTGTTTCGTTGGGAAAAAAAGTGCGGCGTCAGTGGATTACCATAACGAGATGAATAAACAACATTACGAAGAATGGTTTAGAACAGTGCTTTCCGTAATACCTGACAAATCAGTAATCGTAATTGACCAAGCACCGTATGCTTTTAGACCAATGCTTTTAGACCTATGCAAGAACTGTCACTTTCCAAAAACGTATCTTTTAGATACAATTGCAAAGGAGTTACGTAATGATAATGTAAAGCTTCTATGGTTGCCAGTTGCACACTGTGAATTCAACGCAATTGAATTAATTTGGGCATATGTGAAAAATAAAGTGGCAAAATTGAATACTATGTTTAAAATCACAAATGTACTAAATGTGTGTCTTGAAACGATGCAGAACGTGCCAAATTCTGTTTGGGAAAATTGCGTTGGACACGCTAATAAAATTGAGGAATCCTACAGAGAAAAAGACCACTTAGTTGATGTTGTTGTAGAACCATTAATTATAAATTTAGATGAAGATAATGATTCAAATGTAGACTTTAGTAATGAAGAAGGAGAAAACGATCCATAAGTGTAGGTATTCTTCGGTAAAAAAGAGTGGTGTAATCCAATCAGGATATTTTTAGTTTTAGGTTTAACTAAATTTTGTCAGGGCTTTGTACCTTAAAAGTTAAATCAGATGTGATTCTATGTAAACAGGCCACTTTCACATATTTCTTTTATTATTAAGCAAAGGCAAATGCAGACAAACTTAACACAGCATTTGTTACAATTTTCCAAATATGCGAATCATAAAAATAAGGGAACATCAAAAATATTGTTTTTCTTTTAGGTGAATTATAAATAAATAAAGCTAATTGGCCTATTTACGTTACTCACTTTGAAGTAATATTTTTAAATTAATATTGTTCTACTACACACGTTCTGCCTATTTTATAGATCTTAATGAAACAATCGAAAATCGTTAAATACAAATATATGTAAATATTTATCAATGTATATATTTATTTTTTCTTAATTGTACCAGTTACCTAATTTATCATATAGAGCACAAAAAAAACCTTCACTATATTGCATTACTTTAATGATTATTACCTTAACACCCATACTATTGCACCTTCGACGCCCCGCTCCATCCCGCAAGCTCAATGCTGCTATCCTTTATACAAATTAATTGTTTGTATTTACGTTTATGACAACTGCCAAAACAAAATTTTCGTTAAACGTAAAGTTACATCTCGTTATATGTAATACAAAAAAACAAAAATTTTTGCTGTAAGATTACTGGTAGTAATTACATAACCACAATCATTTTTTGAATATTAGTACCAAACCTAAGAAAAAAAAATAAAACTAATATTTTTTGGGACTAAAGTAAGGTTCACTTTATCGCCTGTAAAAAATTAGTTAGGCCTGGGAGTACCAGTAAGGCACAATAAATTTTTACAATTGAGTCATTGATGAAATAGGGAAAAAATGGTGACAATTTTACAATTACCTTCCCATTAGAAAAGCACCAAGGCATCTACGGTTACAAAGTTTTACATGTGTAATAGAGACAAGTTACTTTACCGAAATATGTGAAAATTATATTTTTTAAAATTGTGCTTTTTACTTTACAAGCTTCCAAACTGAGGGGTCACAACTTTAGAAATGGATAGTAGTTGGGTATCCCTTATTAGTTTCTACCATTTTTAAACGGCGTGGAATAGATTTCGCCAAGGTTTCAGTAGAATCAGATGAAACTGTAGGGATTCACGATCTAAATAGATTTTTTGGAAAGATCGATTTTTTCCAAATGAAAATCGATTTTTCAGAATCGATCTTTAACCCTTCGATCCTGCAAGGAGGTCGGCGATTTTACACAGAATCGATTCTTCTGGTATTTTCATATCTGTGACTTTAAGACTTAATTAATATTTGGAAATATTTGTATGTAATTCTTTACAAACGATAGGGTCGTTGCGCCACGATCAAAACAATCCTAGTAAGAATTGGGAAACTAATAAGGAAATAGTTAAACAGCGCCATCTGACATTTTCTAGAGAAAAACTCAACTCTGAAATCGTACAAAACACCGATGCCGGTCATGTCGATCGGTATCTATGGACAGTTTGATATTTTACGGTTGTCATTTTTTCGTTCAAATGTTTTCTATTTTATTAGTTTTCAATACATTAGTTTGTTTTTCATGATAGCATTTTAAATCAAATATTTTCCCGTCCATACCCTTCTATAACTTAAAAATAAACATAAAAAAATATATTATAATTTAAATATTTTTCTTTTTTTTGAACCACAACTGTACACTTATACTGAGTTTTAAATAGCATTGGTTTGGAATAGACACTGTTTACTCTCCCGGCTCCCCTCTCCTACGCCCAAAGATCGATTTTTTGAAAGATCGATCTCTTAAGGCGATCTAAATAGTGAATCGATCCCCATGATCACGATCTAAGATCGATTCGAAATATAGATTTTTTTAGATTTATTGAATCCCTAGACGAAAGTTTAGAACACTCCTCTTGAAGGGCCGTTCGCAGTTCATTTTTATTAGAAATATTATACGAATATGCACTTTAACTTCTAACTCATGCCACAGATTCTCTATGACATTCAGGTCTGAAGATTGACGGGGCGTTTGAATGACTTTAGGACAATATCAGCCAGTGTTTCGCTACACCCGAAGTATGCTTCGGATTGTTGTCGGCATAAAATTGAAAATTATCCAAAATCTCAAGCTTCTCGGCACATTGTTTTACGTTACGCTTAAGGATGTTTAAATAATCCCATTTTGTCATTGTACCTTCAATAAATTCTAACGCACCGATCCCAGATGCTGCCATACATCCCCATACCATTAAGTACCGGCCCACTATCATGTTTGACAGTTGGCCGCAAACTCCGATTGACTTTATCTTTCTATACCATGCTTGGTGTAAGTGAAATCGGCAACCACTAATTTCAACATCAGACCAACATACAGTAATGCTACATGGATGGTCCTTTCAAAATCAATAAAAACTTGTCTTCGATAGACATAAGACGATACTTTTCATAAATTTTACGTTTAGTAAAGAAAAACACGTTTTGTGGCCATTTTGGAGTCCATGAATTGTAAAAAAAGAAAAAGAAAATGTTCCGTCCATATACAGTATATTCATTTTGGTTAAAATACTTGTTCGTTTCACATATACATAAATACAATAATATTATTTTCTATGTTGTCAATTTCACCTTTATTTGTTAATAGCGTTTCATTATATGCGCTGAGAGCTCCATGCACTTCTGTATTTTTAGGGCGACAGTTATAAATATTCCTTCAAATGTTACTGACATCAATGGTTGTGAGAGATGGTGGCAAATGTGATATGCTTTATAAATGATTTTTGATGGCCTTTCAGTTACTCTTCTTCAGCCTTTCTTTTACACGTATTTGAAACAGCTTTCCTGTTTAACTTTTGTTCGTGTGCTTCATGATTGTGAACATCATCCTTTCTTTAAATTAGGTTCTCTGTACCAACCTTGGATGAATGAAGAATGGATGCGGGATGATTTAACATTCTTTGAAGCCAAAACAAACCATATTAAGCGACACTGTAAACACAATTTGTAAACATTGGCCACATCTTATTTTAAGTTGAATTTTTGTACAAAAAATACGTTAGAAGCATCGCAAGATTTATAAAAGAAATAAAATCCCTAAAATATTTTATTGTTCTGATAAATAATAATAAATTTAAGTTAAAAAGGTTTTAATTACATTATTTCTAAAGATTTATTTAAAGTCGCTCCGAGTTATTTATAAATCTATAAGTCGCACTTTGTCTTTTCTAGTTCATTAGACAAAGACATACGTTTAACCGAGTGTTCAGATCTTGGATGAATAATCATCCAAGGTAATTTGACGTCAACCGCTCAGCTGTTCAGAGGACAACAGAGACAGCAACACTCCTGAGCTCCAACACTTCAATGCTATTTTATCTCTTTCAACTACAATTCTTGATTCAATTACGTATTTCCTTAAAGTTCGTAAGCTGAACCTCTGGGGTACAATGTTTTCATAACAAACAACAAATAAACAGGCTTCACGTTCGATACGCTCACAGTATACGTAGTAGTTTGACCTTACAATTCAGCTTTTTTTGGCTACATCTCCACGATGTCTCACCACTTTTTAACACTTTGTCTTGTGAAAACGTAAAATTTTCGTGTAAAATCAAATCTTTCCCACGTTCACTTTTGATCACTGGCACGGACATTTTCCACTTTTATCTATGCGCTATCAAAAGTAGAAATAAACTAAACTATAAAGCAAATTGACCTGAGCAAGTAAAGTAAACTAAATTTCGGTGTAATTAGGTATATATAAATTGCAATTGTTAACAGGCTGGTGTTTAAAGAAAGGCCCGCGCCCAATTTACATGTTATTATCGCAGACCCTTTTAGAAATACAGCTAACAATACAGGTTGTTTCAATTTCCTTTCTCTTCAGACGCCCACTGTACTTTAGTGCTTAGGCTTGAAGTCTACATTGGCTGTCTCACATAGAAAAAGACTAGTATTAAAGTTTTTACATAACTGTGGTCCCACGATTAAGAATTTCCAGTTATAGTCGGACTGACATACACGAATCAATAAAATATTTTGCGGTCCGTAAAACAGCCGTCGCTCTTCTTTTTTTTCAAATTCTCTGATGTCAGTTAAAGACGGATTAAATCCGGCGGGGACGGTAAATAAAACAAAATCGAAAGTCCGTTAAAACTCCGGTAGGCAGTGCTGTGATGCAACATCGCCGAGTCACAATCGAGAGTTTAAAAGACCCGTTTCAGGTCTTGTTCTTGTAAAGCGGTCCCTTGTTGTGATTCAAGTTTATTGTCTTTTGGATGTTGGGGACGCACTGCATGGATGACAAAATTTTTTTTGCCAATTTAGATCTTCCAATTAAAACTCGATATAAAATATTTTTGGTATCTAGCGCCCATATAGCTTTTATTGAAAAACAATCCATGTCTAAATTTTCCAGCCAATGACGCCAATTAGATTGGACTAATATAGCTTGAACCCATGATACAAATAAAATAAGATATGATACCGCGCAGGTAGGAGTGGCCATTTACGTCACGCCGTGACCAATTCCGCGATATTTTGTAAACGAAACACGTCTTCTTTAAGGTCGCGTTGTGTTTTCAACTATTTTTTGGTATTTTTCATGGATTTATTAGGACTGGATATGGGATGAGTTCACATTCTTTGAAGCCAAAACAAACCATTCTAAACGACACTGTAAACACAATTTGTAAACATTGGCCACATCTTATTTTACCTTGTATTTTTGTACAAAAATACGTTAGAAGCATCACAAGATTTACTAAAAGTAATAAAAGCCCCAAAATATTTTATTTTTCTGCTAAATAGTAATAAATTTAAGTTAAAAAGGTTTTATTATTTGTAGGTTATGTTATGTTAGGTTATTTCTAAAGGCGATTATTTAAAGTCGCTCTGAGTCATTTATAAATCTATATAAATCTATACGTCGCACTTTTTCTTTTCTAGTTCATTAGACAAAGACGTACGTGTAACCGAGCGTTCCCAGACGTTTTTCCTAAGCACCCAGCAGACTAGCAGACAACAACACTTCTGAGCTCCAACACTCCAATGCTATTTTATCTCTTTCTACTACCATTCTTGATTCAATTACGTAGTAATTCGTAGTCTTGTCTATGTTCGTAGTTCGTAAACTGCTCTCTCAAGAGAATAACAAACAACAAAATATTTATATTATATAAGGCTTCACGTTCGATACGCTCACAGTATACGGATATCGAATCCATATTATAATAGATCCATGGTATTTTTATATTACTTTTAGGAGTTTAAAAGTAAAAATGAGATATGTTGTGTATGGTTGTGATGTGGACAATCAATCAATCAATGTAATCAATGTATGTATTCATCCCTTTATTTATATGATTATTTTAAATCATATACTATAAAATTTTTATTATAAGTAGGAGGCAAAGTATATTGCCAATAGAATTTATATAAAATCGCCTTTAACTAACGTAAACTCTATATTGCCCGTTATAAATTTCAAAAATAAGTCACGGCGTGACGTTATGCGCGAACCCGGACGAATTTGACACGGTTTGGTATCATACCTTCTTTTATTTGTATCATGACTTGAACAAAAAATGCCTCCTTCTCCGACTGCGTGCAGTACCAGAGGAACGCATGCGCAGCTAAAAGGTTAAAGCATTTTGTAGTATTGAACAGGACCGGACTTAATATTTGTGTATGGTATTATATCAGTTTACATGCATGTTTATGGCAGTTTTAGTAAATTTTTAGTTTAATACGCCAATGTCCATGTAGAAATACTTATTTTAATCAGTTAGTTTAATACGCCAATGTCCATGTAGAAATACTTATTTTAATCAGTTGAAGACTTAAGATCTAAAAAATATTTTTCATAAAGATATGGATGTTAGCTACGTAAATTAAAACGGTATTCAAGTCAATTCTATGGATCCGACAATCGCCAAGCGAGATAAAGGTTGCTTGCAGATTTCTGAATTTCAGGAAAAATCCGACACACCGCCATGAGCTCTTTTACGGTCTTTACTAGATTCAAACAAAGTAAATCTTAGGTTTACGTGAACATACTACGAACAGTTTTTCATCACACCAAAATAAGATTTGTGCATTCGACGCGCCTTTCGTTAACTGTATTACCAGAACGATGGTAACACGGTTAGCAAAACGCACGATCCATTTAGGGAGACGAGCGTCGAGATCTAAAATTGCATTTTAATGTTTGATCAAAAAGTGTGTAGTGTTAGTATGCCAAAAATCCTAGAATCCCAACTTAGTTTACGTGTAAGTCGTGCAAAATGTAATGCCAAATTTTAATGTGTGATCATAAAAAAAATCGCACGGCGTGAGATCGTAGGACCGTGGTGGCCGACTAACTGGCATAGTACGACTAATGATTCGATCCTCGAAAAATTCTGACGTTTGAAATTTGTAAGGATAAAAAAATGTAAAAATAGAACAAACAGTCTCATGCAAATATGTATTAATTAACCCAACCCAATCAAGAATATGCTAAAAGAAGAATATTATAAAAGAAATAAATAAATATCTATTTACTTATTCATTCACAATAAATAAATGGCATCTATTTCGTCAGTACAATGGATAATAAAATGCTTGTGTTGTTCAGAATTTATCGGCAACGAACTCGTTTCTATGGTGAGTATACTATCCTTCTTTAGCTGCGTTATGTAAACAAGGAGAGCTGAGAACTGATGAATTCGGAAAAAAGGACTATTCGTATATTGCGCACGCATTCCTGTGGCATAGATTTCGCCCATAGTGGAGTTAAAATGTGCGCAACAGCGTAACCTATGTATTTATGAATGAAACTTTAAATACCGGCAGTCCATTTTAATTGACGTCATTGTATAGAGCCAAAAATCAAGAATACATGGTCAAGTGCCGGCCACGTAAAACAAAAACCGTTAAACCTTACGGGGGACGCTTATGTCATTTTGCAACTTTACATTTACATGAAAATAAATAAATCGCCCACGTGAAAAGTTTGCTATAGAAAATCACTTTAAATGTCAGTGAACAAAACAATTGTATTTATCAGGCTCACTAGCGGTGCCAGTGGAGGCAAATGATATTTACAACCAATCGGTATAAATGTAATTCCATTTTTATTTTCTTTGTTCTTTAATACAAAAAAGTTTTTACATAAAATTATTTTTAGAAACAGTCGTCCAATACAAACCTTGATTCAAACTTATGTCAGTTAATTTAAATTTCCAGTAAAACTTGATCGTTGAGCATAAGAATGTATACAGGGTCTTGCAAAACTGCGACAGAATTTTACAGGTGATTTTTTGGTCAAAATTAAGAAAAAGAGTTTATTTTTTATCTGAGACAGCCCTTATAGGCTTCAAGCCTACCTGAGCAAACCCGAACAACCCCGAGAACACCCAACAGGGGCGGAGCTGATCGGAGTAAATCTAAAAACACAACAAAATAAAAAAGTATTAGTGCGCGGCAAAGGTTCCTCTTAAAGGTGAGCAGTAGGTTAATTTCAATAGAATGTGCGTAGTTTAAAAAATATCCTGCTGCACCCATGTTTTATAACGGGTATGAAATTACACCTGTTAATGTACCTACTATTTTCCGGAAGAAAAACTCTTTGAAAACATGCGATTATCTCGTATTCCAATTAAATTGGTCGGTCGGTCTTAATAATGTGCATTGTTTATTTTTTCACACACATAGGTACACTCTTTTTATAAATTGCACTATAACTGGAATAATGTAATTTGTGACGCGGTATACTTAATATCGCCACAAATATCTTTGTATCTGTGTTGCGAATTCATACGGAAAAGATCTATTAAGAGTACCTACCTGGTAATTAGGAGACCCCTACTTCACTGTCTGTCAACAAAAGAGGCAATCCCAGAATATTCAAGAAACTGAAAAGCTGTTACCTTTTGAAAAGGTTGTTGTTTGTTAAAATTTGTTAATTTTAAATTATAATCTAAAATTATTTCACAATAATTTTACAGGGGCCAAAGATATGTTTTTTCTTCATTTTTTAGACGCCCTGTAGAATGACCTACCTACAATCCATACATACATAACAATACACAAAATTGCTCGATATTTTTTGGTAATATATTCATTCAAGTTGTATGAACAAAGCTAATCAAAACACATATTTATTTTCTCTGAAAAAACTTATTTGCCAACAACTTGGTACTCCTAGATACTTATTTTTTTTGTTAAATAATTTCTGTATGGATAAAATACCTACAATTTCTTACGAATAAAAATGTGCAGACATCAAAGAAATCAACAGTTTATTTTGCGATTTTCCTTTAAAACGCCACCCTTTTGTTAAGGAAAAACTAATATTAAAAAATAAGTCACTGCGTTTCAAAGTACCAAAAATAAAACAAATCTTGCAAAGAAACTCTGCTTTATAATTTTCCTGTAACTTTTAATATAAAAAGGTTGCCTGACCCTAATTTATTTTAATATTTATTCTGTTTAAAACCTAATTTGATCAAAGAATGAAAAGCTTTCTGACATTTCGAGACCTTATTTGTAACCTCGTTATCAAAGAAATTTTAAAAATTGAAATTATCTGGCTAACTAATTAAGAGAAACGTCAATTATATTAATTATTAAAAAATAAGTAAAAAAGTATATAAATAGATCTTTTCAGTTTGATATTAATAATAACTTAAGATCAAAAAAACGTCCTCAAAGTATGCTGTGGAACCAATCACGCATGTCTTGAATTATTACTCTTGAAAGGTAACCTGGGTACAAGGTACTGGTGAATGAAAATTGTAATGTTCTGAAGTTTTTATTTTTAAGAAAATTACATTATTGTCATTGCCATTGCATAATACAGAATTAAAAAAAATGATATACAAAGACCCTCAAAATTAAATGAGAGACGTGTCCACCTTCTACTTCCAAACATGTTCCCATTTTTCTTTTTACATCATCAAAAACATTGGTGAGCACTTGGGGAGAGTTGTTAATCTCCTGAAATTTATTTGTAATTCTAGCCCGTATAGGTCTTCTAAATTTTCACAAGGGGTTTTGGAAAACGAGTTTTTAATGTGTCGCCATAAAAAAAAGTCGCACGGCGTAAGATCGCAGGACCGTGGTGACCACCTAACTGGCATATTACGACTAATGATTCGGTCTTTAAATTATCAAGAGTTACGTGAAGTGGTGCGCCGTCCTGCTGTCGTATCTCTTCATCGTCTAATGCGTTTACAAAATTTTGCAATTTCGCCGAATTGAGAGTCCCGTTAAAATTATCGGTCCAATTAACCTTCTCTTCGATATAACCGCCCACACGCCAACTTTCTGAGAGAGAGGCTTCTCTATAAAGAAATGTGGATTTTCAGAACTCCACATTCTCATTTGCCTCATGCCTTGTCAGTAAAAAAGGTTTTTTCAAATACGTTTTCATTATTATGCAAATTACCCATAAACCACTCTGAAAATTGCATTCGCTGCGGCCTGTCGTTTGATAACAATTCTTGGACTGAGCTGAGACGATAAGCGTGCATATTATGTAGGTCACATTTCAGGATTGGGTAATTATTGATATTACTGTAAACAGCGAATTTTTTCATGAAATTTTGCACAGACCCTAATTTTGGGTCGTAGAACACGAATCCGAAGTCAGCTTTTGGCGGTCTCGTATGGTTTTTCCAAAAAAAAATTGTTTTTGGAAAACTTTTAGGTTAACTTTTAGGTTACCTTTTTGTTATAGATTCCTTTAAGTTTCGACACTTTCACTTCAACATATCTGTAAACTTATAATTTTTATTAGTTTTCGTCACACAAAACACCACATTTAGGCAAAAATAGCTAAGAAAATTGCTGTTTTCTATAGAAAATTCCATTTTATCGCTCTAGACGTCATTATTTTGCCAGCTGTCAATTTTCCGGCGTTGCCACGTTTACAAAACATTTTTCTCGCAAATTTTAACAATTTCCGGCCATAAATAAATCCAAAAAAAGAGATGGCAATATGAGAGTAAAATAAGACAGATAGCATTTTATTTTCCCTAAAAGGGCAAAAAGATGACCCCAACCAACACCCTGGGGCACCGATCCCTCTTCGCCTGCGAGGAAAGAGACTGGTCAGGGCCCCTAACCAGGTGCTAACCCTGCTCCGACCTTAGGGTGCCCTCCGATCCACCGTTATACCACCGTTATATCGAAAATATTAGATCTGTCACCTAATTCACCGACTTAGAAAAGTTTTTGATACGAACGGTGGATCGGAGGGCACCCTAAGGTCGGAACAGGGTTAGCACCTGGTTAGGGGCCCTGACCAGTCTCTTTCCTCGCAGGCGAAGAGGGATCGGTGCCCCAGGGTGTTGGTTGGGGTCATCTTTTTGCCCTTTTGGTTAAATTTGGTTCATTTTCGCATTTTCCTGCCAACTTTTTATTATTCCTAATTTACAACTTTGTCTTGAAAAATAAGTAAACCTGGCAACGCCGGACATTTGACAGCTGGGAACGTAATGGCGTCTACTACCAAATACAATGGAATTTTATATAGGAAAAAGCAATTTTCTTAACTATTTTTGGCTAAATGTGGTGTTTTGTGTGACGAAATAAAATAAAAATTATAAGTTTACAGATATGTTTAAGTGAAAGTGTCGAAACTTAAAGGAATCTATAAAAAAAGGTAACCTAAAAGTTAAAAAAAATTTTTGCGGAAAAACCATTCGAGACCGCCAAAAACTGACTTCGGATTCGTGTTCTACGACCCAAAATTAGGGTCTGTGCAAAATTTCATGAAAAAATTCGCTGTTTACAGTAATATCAATAATTACCCTTTTGATCATAAAAGCTTTTTGTTCTGCCACGTGCCGTATGTGTGTACCATATTTAATTTTCTTAAAAATAAAAACTTCAGAACTTGACACTTGACAGTTCTATTTTTCATTCACCTAGACCTTTTACCTATGCTACCTTTCAAGATTAATAATTAAAGATATGTGCGATTGATTCCACGGCCTACTTTGAGGATGTTTCTTTTTTATGTTACGTTATATCGTAATATCATTATCCACGACTTCACTTTGTTAAGAACAGAGCTTGGAAAGCACCAACATTTTGTCACCTGACAAAGTCATTTTGTGCCAGTGTGCAGCACAAACGTCAAGCACAGAAGTATACGCATTATAACGGCTAATAAACAGTCCCAGGAGTAAAACTATCACCAAGGACGAAGGTGTACGACCCTTAATGGCTCGGTATTAAACAAAATCGATTTTAATAAAAAAAATCCCCAATTTACGATCTAAAATTGTTTCATGTAATTGATCTGACTCGCGCGCTGGCACGTACCCATCCATATTCCATATTATTGTTTGTTTACCGGCGTGTTTTAATTAGCCATTTTTTTCCGGATCGTGCAAAAAAAGTCTTTGGGGATTCGGTATAATTTAAAAAGGCCGATATGGCGCATGATGGAAATTAACTTTCTCTAAAAATACATTTTTGTGGTGTGTTTTAATAAAACGGATTCCTTACACAATTTTCCGCCTTAGTTTTTCTAAAGTGTTAAATGTGTTTCGATCTTTGAACCATCCTCAGAATCCATCAATTGGAGGTCAGGGGTATTGAGACACCATCGAATCCATTTTTAACAATCCAGGTCTGATCTTTTAATTTAAAAACTGAGTCACATTTGGCGTGTTGTGTGCAGGGGTTTCGTCCGCCAAATAGCTCGGTTGAGGATATTAAACGGTAACTCATCTAAAAAGCTCTCTATTTCTCCAGTGAGAAAGTGATGATATCTATCACTAGTGAGACGACCTTCGTCAAAAGTGCCCTAATACTCTGTCACCAATAACGCCACACCAAACAGTGAAAGATTTCCATCCTGAAGTTTTGACAGCCTTTACAACACGAGGGTTTTCTTGATCCCAATAATGGGGATTATACCCATTATAGACACTGTTTGTAGCAAAGCAAGCCTCATCTGTCCATATTATCCTGTCAAAAAAGTATCATCCCTGTATAGTTGTTCTAGTATAAAATTATTCAAAGCGCATATATATCGCTTGATAAGCTATCAGACCAGACTATTATGAAGGCATTGAAAAAGTTTAAAAATAAAACAACCTGTGGTCCTGATGGCTTGCCGTGCTTTTTTGTTAGTTAGGTTAGTTCAAAATTCGCTTATTTGATGTTCAATTGTTGTTCAGTTACGTTTCCTGATGGTTCTTGTACAAATCGTCAATTTTTCCAATTTAAACATTTTCCTTCTCTTCAAATAAAAAAGTTATCTCTTGGTCCAAATATAGGCAATAACCCGGAAACTGATGGTGACTTCGAATCACCCCTTTGCTGTATAGAAAAATGTTCTAAAGTCAACTTTGTATGAAAGTAAACTTAAATTCCTCACCAGCTAAGTTTATGACAAAATTAGGGCAGAGTTGCTTGCAATGAAAGTGACCTTCGTCTTCTCAACTTGTATTTTGTGAATTTATTTTTTATTTAACATTAATGGTATTTAAGGTCAATAAAACTAACCAAGAAAGAATAAGCTAATTGCACCTGTATTCATGACCTCGAGCTATCTACTGGTTTCGCCAGACGATACATTATGAAATATTTTTTATTCATTCAGATAGTAATCGTTTTCGTTGTAATAATCATTATTACAAACATAATTTTAATCTTAAAGAAAGTTCAGTTAAAATAGATTACAATTTGTTCTTGATTAAATTTTTAGTAACAATGATATACTTTTATAACTAGAGATCTATAATTATTTTTTGTAAAAACGAATGAAAATATGAACCCAGGTAAATTAAATTTTCATCTATTGGCAAAGTTATGGAGAAAGTCATCAACTTGTAAATAAATTAACAGTGTAGTGACCGTTCAACTTATGTACGCCAAACTTTAACAACTTATTTATAAAACATCATAACAACCGTAACCATAGCAACCATATTCAGTTTTGTCTACTAGAAACTTTCCACTCTAACTAGATATCAATACCCCCTCGTATGTCCCTTTTATGTGTCTACACTGGAGAGTAATTATTTCTTTATAGCAAATAACTAAGCAAAGGCCAAAATATGTATATAACAGTAATAAGCGCTGACCTAGTGCTTTTAAGACGTGAAAATTAGGACATGGAAAATCTGAGTCGCCCTACTCTATAATGTTCCTAGTTTCTATTAATAGCCATATTTAACTTTCAAACCCATATCAGACAGCCAAAATTAGACATTTGAATGGCCCATTGATAAGGAAGAAGACACAAACCAGTGATATGTTATGAGGAGCTGTCACTGGCAACAATTCATGAATAAATAAGGGCACACTGCGTCACAACCATCACGCTGATGTACAACAGCCCAATAATTTGCTGAATACTAAATGGCGAATCGAGTGAGGCCCAAAAGGGCACGTTGAATGTTACCCGCGGGGTTATATTGGACAAGCGAGGCTGGACAATGGCGCCGGCCCTCGATAGATAAAAGGGCATTTCGAAACGATTTCAACAACCTTCCAACATTAAATTAACAAAGCACAACAACAGGAGTACGAGTATAATATAAAATTATCCTAGTTTCTCTCAACTTCTTTTGTAAATGCATTTCTTATTGTATTTTCCAACTTGATGAAATGTAGAATAGTAATAAAAAGCAAGGTGCAACGCCAATTACTAGTGTGTAATGTGTCATCTAGAGACCCGGCAATTTATTTACGGGTTGTTTTACGACGAACAAAAGTGTTAAAAAATTGCACTTTTATACAGGATGTTTACCAAAACATACGGCAAAAATTCAAGGGGTAATTTCTTGGGTAATTTTAAGAATATTTTGTCCCTTAATGATTTTCGGAAAGCCGCTTTGTTTCGACGATACAGGCGATAAAAGTTTTTCGACGAAAACAACATTTTATTACATAAATACAGTAAAGCTTCTTAACCTACAAGAACTGCTGAATAAGACTACCACCAGCTAGGATGCATTGTCCTCATTGACTGTCGAACTCTTCCAAAAACACCAGAGTTGTTTCTTATTGCATTACATCCATCAACTATCCGAAGTCTCAAATCTTCTTAAATGTAACATATCAAGATCGCGGGATTGATCGAGGTGGACCTCACTTATGGCCTGCTCGATCCCCGGACTTAAATCCCTTGGATTTTTTTTCTATGGGGCCATCTGAAGTCATTAGTTTACACCACTCCAGTGAAAAATGAAGATTTGAGAATTCGGATAGTTGATGGATGTAATGCAATAAGAAAAAACCCTGGTGTTTTTGAAAGAGTTCGACAGTCAATGAGGAGAAGATTGGATTCATGCAACCTTGCTGGTGGTAGTCATTTTCACCTTCAGCAGTTTTTGTAGATTAAGAAGATTTACTGTATTTAGTAATTAAATATTGTTTTTGTCGAAAAACTTGTATCGCCCTGTATCTTCGAATCAAACCGGCTTTCCGAAAATCATTAAAGGATAAAATATTCTTATAATTACAGAAGGAATCACCCCTTGATTTTTTTCCGTATGTTTAGTAAACACCCTGTATAGTACAAACTGACAAGTTGAAGAATAGAGGGTGGAGTTTTTAAAATCTTTTTGCCTGCAACTGTATTTATGTAAAATTAATTGGAAGATTCACCTTTCTTTACTTCCTGTTTAATCTATTAATTTTTCTTGTATTTTTTTTATTTATTTTCATTTTGGGCTATTCTTTTAATAACAATGTGATAACAATAACTGTTTGGTAAATAAAGCCGAAATGTACATACATACTTTGTAGTTTTATTATATAAGTTATATTTTACATATTATTATTATTCTGTGTAGGGTTTATAAGTATCAGTACTACTGATTGTTAAAGACAATTATTGATTTTTTTGTTTACTTACTAAAATATAATTTAATCACGAAAATCATCAATTTATAGCTGATTTCACTGAATGCATCGTATTTTATTGTGTCATACAAAAAAAATAATAAATCGTCTTTAAACAATTTAATACTGGCTTGAAAATAAATTAATCTATTATACATATCATATATCACTTTTAAACTACCCGCCACGAGAAAACGAGCTAGAGCGACATCTGGTGATAGGGTGCGTACTAATTTATTGATTTTCATTCAAATTTCGTGTTTCTGGATTTTACTTAGGAGTTAACATTTCTAACCTACTATATTTTCTTTGGTGAACATTAGGGTGGTCCTTATTTATAGGGGAAAATTTTATTCTTAGTATTTTTTTGGGACACCCCCTAGACTGATACCATTTGATAAGTAAGTTAAGTTAAGATAAGTTTCAGTTCATTTGAGTAAAGAGAAATGGTGGCGCCAAGCGCTTAAAAATTTAGTTAAATATTTATACTGATATTGATCAAAAAACTGATATCACGTTATTATGACTGGGTATTTTGATTTTATAAAAAACATATAACACAAACATTATAGGCACTGTCTAGACCAGGGGTTTTCAACCCGCGGCACGCCTTTCATTTTTTTGCGGCCCGCATACGAAAAAAAAACAAATTCGATAAGTAGGTAATAAATTACCCAAAACTTAAAATATTGTCTACTCCAGATCTATTACCTCATTTAAACGAAAACTGAAAAAAATAATAATTTAGTTTACGAAATTATGTAGTAGTTGGGTGAATTCTTGACGAAATTTGGCAAAATTTGGGCGTGGCCCAAACACTTTTCTCCTGCGGCACTTTTCCACCTTCCCGCTTTCCACTGATTCTGGAGACCCCTGGTCTAGACTTCTCGACCAACGATTTTTGTAAAAAATTATTTCTTGTACAACTAGTTGTTTTTGAGAAAAACTCTCCTGGATAATTAAAAATAAATCAATATCATTATTTCTTTCTATTCACATATTTTTAAAGACTTTTCGCGACTGTTGTTCTTCTGAAAGCAAAATATTTTTGTCGATAGTCTGCAATACTGGTAACACAAATTGCTCTTGGGTTTCATTTTTTGTTGATTTGTCATTGAAGTCTTCCATTAACTTGATTCCTTTTTCTGCGGAATCGTTAACTTTCAAACTTTTAACAATATCCAGTGCACCAGCGGCGCAGCCAGGAATACGCTCCGGGGGGGGGGATGTTTGACAAAACATTTTGACAAATATTGCTTTATTTTCGTTAATTTGGGAAATGGGTATTGTATAATCTTTAGGCCTTTGGGGGGGGGGGGGTAACCCCGAACCCCCCCCCCCCCTGCAGTGCAGCATTATAGCTGTCATCATTTTTCCATGTTGAAGGGTCCTTATCCAAAAGTCTGTGTTAATGTTAAATCTCGTAAAAAAATGTTTAGAACTTGGTTGAATGAATTGTTCCAGTCCCTTTTTTATGAATTGTTTTACATCTTTTGGTAGCGTTGCAGTTATCTTAATGTCAGCAGGCGAAAATACCTCGAGAGGTCACTCACAGTTTAATGTTTGCTCCATCAGTTTTTTAGTATCTGCTGAAATATTTGCATCAAAAAATGCCAGAGCTGCGCTTTCTGGCGACAAATACCACAGATGATTGCAAAATGTCTTCACAGCACTTTTGCGAATTTGTGAATCGGCTTTATATTCAAACAGACATCTTAAAAATTGAAAATCATGGCGAGGAGCTTCAATAGGAATGCAGGAGCAGGACAAGGAAAATTTTAAAACAGTAGATAGCTTTAGCCATTCACCTCGCGTGATGAAAAGCTCCTGGGTCTCTGGATGACACATGCAAAATATAAAATTTATAGGTTAAGTTGATGAAAAATGTCGCCAAATTTAAATCTCGAAGTACCTATCGCGACCTCGATCGCGACACTCTTAAGGTACTTATCGTGACAAGCATAAGCGCCACCGTTGCCTTGGCAAATCCTGACGGTGGGGATGGGAGGGACTATTAGAGAGTCTCCTCGGCAGTTTTAGCATCAGGGTTTCATAAGGTAACAGTAGTGCTAGTGCATTATCACAAAAAGTACTATCAAAACTGAGAAAAACGGTTAACATCGTTTTTAAACAATATAAAACCCATATGAAATATACATTTTAGTAATCTTTATTATATGCTGGTGCAAACTTTAGAAAAGTTACTGGAACAGTAAAAACGTACTTAATTTTCTGCACAGACGACATATTTGCTGACTGACTTGTCAAAATAATATTATTTAAACTTTCATAGCAAAACGTCATTAAAAAAGAGCAGAACCTTTGTGAATCCTGTATAAATATGTACACCACCAGTTGGCATAATTCGCGAAGTGTAGGAGTGTCGCCGTTTCGTGGGATCGATACTCCCTGCCGCCCGGCCGGTCTGTTGAGGGTGCGGTTAACTCAAGTTCAGGGTTGTTAATGGTTAGGTTTTTGTACAACGTAATGTACAATAAATTTACATATTTTTTCCTGACCGTATTTGGCAAATATTCTTCAATTTTCCTGGGTTTAGGATTAAAAACTATTCTGTTGACGTTTCGGTATATTTAATTTTCAAAACAATCTTTAGAACTGTAATTATTTTTATACATATAGTTAAGTCAATTTAATAAGAAAATAGTTAAAACATACCTTATTTATAAGTAGGCACTACACTAATGTTCTTTAACGATCTTACTCTATTGGTACTTATTTCTAAACTAAACTCACTCAAATCATAGTTCTCACCATGATACAATAAAAGGAAGATATGATACCAAACCGTGTCAAATTCGTCCGGGTTCGCGCATGACGTCACGCTGTGAGTTATTTTTGAAATTTATAACGCGCAATATAGGGTTTACGTTAGTTAAAGGCGATTTTATATAAATTCTATTGGCAATATACTTTGCCTCCTGCTTATAATACAAATTTTAAAGTATATGACTTAAAATAATCACGTAAATAAAGGGATAAATTAATTTAAAATAATAGATATTGGTAAATTGCCTGCCAATTGTTCGATATATTTATTTACGTGAAAAGAAAAGGATAATAATTTTATAAAATAAAACTATGCCTAATAATTAAGATAATAATTTTTATTCAGAGGCATATTCTTATTAAAATATATACCTACAGAGTCTTCCGAAAATATGTTATAATTAAGAATTTTGTTTGTTCCTATAATTTGTCAAATAGTTTTTTCGGTGAATAAGATATGTATGTTTGTGACGGAAACATGCTTTTGGAGTAGTTTTTTTTGGTTGTATTCTTTGATTTTTGAAATTTAAACAAATCTTAAAATGCCAAGAATTATTCTAAACAAGACAAAAATATCTAAGTTTATGAAATTAGGTAAAACAAGAAATTATTTTTTAAGAAAATAGCTTTTTTCAGTCTCCTTGTTGTATTTTCTCGATTAAAGACAGTTGATTCGTTACCGTGGAGATTTTTAGCGATTTTGTTATTTGTCACAGTAAACTTTTTTATTGAAGCGGGTTTGTAAAAGCATTAAACACATTTGACATCATGACATGACACAATTCATGCTTTAAATTACCTTCATAATCACTTTCGTTAAAATGTGTAAAACAGATTCTAGTATTTTTCACATTAAACTTATCTTCTCGTTTGCGCAGACGCTTCCAAACACTTTGTGTTTCTTTGTCTTTGGGGGAGCTAAGAACTTTAATATCGGGCATAAAGCCCTTGCATTGATTGTCCACATCACAACCATACACAACACACCTCATTTTCACTTTTAAAAGTGATATAAAAACACCAAAAAATAACTTTAAAACACAACGCGATCTTAACAAAGACGTGTCTCGTTTACAAAATATAGCGGAATTACTCACAGCGTGACGTTCATGGCCACGCCTACCTGCGCGGTGTCATATTATCTTCTTTTATTTGTATCATGCGGCAGCAATATTCAAGCGACATATCGTTTGCATGTCGTGTTGATGTCATGTAGCTCCTTGAGGATAGTCTATTTTCTTTTTGCATTTAAAATGTGCGTCTGTCTGTTTTATTTATCTTACGGATTTTATTTACAATGTATAACCGAACACATTGAAATAAAACTAAAAAATTTGTTGGTGATTCACTGATACACCCGCATGTTAAGAGCGATTTATAGTGTAGTGTTTTTTTTCAGGTGTTTTCAGAGCAGTCGTATAAAAAATGTATTATCACGAAAAATAATGCAATATTGATATGTATTTTATTAATTCATAGTCATATACTTTAGCATGTGGTATTTACGATTGCAGATAGTAATCTACAATTATTACATTATTGTAGGGTCAGTAGAATAATAGTAGGTCTTTTACTCTACTCCTCCTAATTTACATAAATTTAAATATTAAAATTAATGAGTTTTACTCCATATATTATAATTAATTAGTTTTAGTCCATATATTAAAATAATATTTTTTTTACCTCCGCCTCTGAACTGAGAGACCCAATTAGCATATCATAATTAGTTTAACTCCCTATAATTAGTTTACCTCATAATTTTACTCCATGTAAAATTTTACCTCCGCAAGACATTGATTGGTCACATACACAATTAAAAAAACAAGGTTAAATCCCACTCTAACCATCAAAGTAGAGGGACAGGAGATGTATAAGTTGTGCATAGAGGTGATACTTTAATTTAGTTTTAGTTTTCAGTAAGGTTAAAATGTCTGTGAATGAAGAAGTGTTGCAAGAAGTTCAACGAATAGAAAAAGAGTTTATTAATAAAAGTATTTGGTATCAAAGATTTGCTTTAGAAAGTAAACCTGAATGGACTCGTTTTTACACTGATACGGTGGAATATTTTGAAAAGGGTATAGATATTTGTCGTGATTTTTATGAAAATGAAGATCTTCTACAGTTAATAAGAAATTTTTCAAATAATGGATTTTCTAGGAAGGTGCTTACTTTCAAAAAATATATCTCAGATAGTGAATCGGAGGTGTTCAATTTAATAAAGGAAGCTGAGAAAGAATGTGACGAACTTTGGTCTTAGTGATTTTGTGATTTTTGGTGAAGTGTAAATATGGAGACTTTAGTCAGTGAAATGTATGAAGATCTTATTATGTCAGAAGCATGTTCGAAATATTATGCACTTGGAGCTGAAGAGGATACGGAAGCGCAAGATGTAATATTATACATAAAATATATGGAACATGCATCAATATGTCAAGAAGCAGCGCAAGCTTGTTTAGACTTTTTAAAGACAAAGGATTTTGTAAAGTTAGTGATTAAATTTTATCGGTTAGAATTATATGACAACATTTCTGTATTAAAAAATAAATATGAACAATAATATTTTTATTGATTTGTGGAAATAATGTATTTAATCGCCTTTAAATGAAAATGGGGTTGTTTAAGAGGTTATTATACTTGTAATCACTTGTATGTATTAGAATTACCATATGGAGAAATAAAACAGTAATATATTTAATCAGTCTTTTTATTCATTCATAAAAAAATTATCATACATATACAGTACATTTGAAAGTGCACACATAGACGGTGACTTAATATGGAAAAAACATTTAGGTGTTGATGGATGTAGAATTGGTTGTTCGTCTACTTCAATTATAGGTTTCTTACAATATTTTCTAATATAGTTAGCCTTTTCACTTCCTTTAACATAAACAAATTGGGCTTCTTCAGTCATTTTTTGAACAATATTGGAAAAATAGTGGAGTGGTGTATATCCAACATTCCAATTGATGCAGTGATGATTCTTCATTAACCATGTAGCTTGCTTGTGTAAATCAGGAGAAAGAAAACTTAATGGATAGGGTTGTTTAAAGACATAATGACTAATTCTGCTTCCATCATACGTAGCCAATTCTTTGGGAATAAATTTGTTTCGCTCATCCTTAAATCCTTGTATATCCAAAACTAGTCGCATATTTTTAGCAACGAAAATTGCTGGCAGATAAATTTTTTTAGAGAGTATTCTCTTATTTGTTTTTTTAGAATTTCTATGTTTTTAATAAAAATTTCAATGCGTATCATTTGAGATGAAGTCATTAGTGTATCACCTTTGAATACATAATTATTACTAGAACTATAGAATAATGTGATTGAAATAAATTTAGTCTATAAACTGGAGTGGGGATAATTATTATAGTTGTTTTACTATTTTAGTTAGTGGATTATAAGTAAATACTTTATCGTGAATTATTAGGCAATATGCTGATGTTTTTGCTGGAACTGTTTCTTTTGTCTCAAACTCAATTCTCATTGTTACTGGACCGGTCTGAAGTAAGTCTCTTTGATGGGAACAGTTAATATAAACTATAGGTGCGTTGTCTTTAAAATCTTTTGGACTGAAGATTGGTTCTACCGGATGGTTATAATACATTTGACGAAATTCGGAAAACATTTCATATAATATGGCAAATTTATTATTTGTAAAATCTAACTGAAGATCGTTGTAAGGATACCTTTCAGAATTTAAATAAACATTTATATTTCTTAGTTCACAATGATCAAATTTACTCATATCCATTTTAAGGTTGTTACGTTTATCTTTTTGAAAAGCGATTAAAACATGGCGTGGTGTCTCAACTTTTGTAGAAGTTTTAACAGGCCAGTTGTGCCTAGTGGTTTCTAATAATTCAGGATATTCAACTAATTCCCAACTACGGAAAGTAATAATAATGTCACTGTTCCTGTCAATAATTTTGGTAAGTGCTAATTCTTGCGGAATGCCTACAGTAAGATGGGGAACTCGCCAACAAAGTTTTGTTAATGTGATTTTTGGTTTTTCATTATCGCTCGTTGATATTAATGCGTTTGAATCATTATTACTCCTTATCAAAATTAATTCTTGTTGTGAATTTAAAATAATTTTATTATAATCTTCAAAAAATCCAGAATACATTTTTAGAGGAATACACAGAGAAACATTTCCTTGTTCATCAGTCATAATCTTGTCCCCTTTTTTAGATTTCGGATACCAACCACCATTTTGAAGTTTTACACTTTCATTTTCATTAAATGATGCATAACCTTTTAATGTAGAAGTTATTCCAATATCCCGTACAGAATCAATAGTAACTCCATTTAAAACATATCTCAGTTCCTTGAATAAAAATGCTGGTGCATTATTAATTAATAAGGTATTTTTTAATGGTTCATTATTTTCATTTAAGACTTTTAGTTCTAAGTATAATTCACTTTTACAGGGTAAAGGATATTTTCCTGTTTGTTGCAAAGAAATTCTTATTTCATCATTTGGTCCTAGTTTATTTGGATTAAATGGATCGAAAGAAAGTAATTCCCAACTCATTATTGATTCATCTACAAGAATGTTTTCTTTCACATTTAAGTGTTCCATTTTATTGTTTTGTTTTAAGCTTGAAACCTATAGATACGAGAAATTTGCGGTTAGAAGATGTTAACGCCTTAGAGTTTACCCTCTTACTGATTGAATTTTGCTTGACTTTACTTATATTAAACTTTTGTTGATGAGCGAAATTTGTCTTTTTGTTATATAAAAAAACCATTATTCTTCTATTTTCTTAAGATGTAGTCTTACCGTCACGGTTTCTCCTCTGAAATTGACGATGCCACCTTCTTGGTCGAGTATTTTAAGTGTAATTTTATCTATAATTTTAACTGTTACAGGTAAATAAATAATGTGTTGAGGTGACTCTATTATTTTATAACCAGGACCTACACTGGGGAAAAACTGGTGAATTATATGAACTGGTTTTCCATTTAAATAAGATCCTTCTGCAACACTACAATCTATATTTAGGGAGTTTACCCGAATAATTTCAGCGGGTCGATCTGATATATATTCTTGATTTGCATTCAATTCTTTATTATCAAATCCAAGTATTTTTCCTATCGTGCCTTCTCGAAAAGTTATTGGAAAAGTTGTTTTAATGTGAGTTCGTAAAGTATTATTATTGGGGAAAAGATGAAAACTTAAGCCTTCTTTATCAAGATGTTTTTGTAACAATGTATTTAAGTCATCTATTTCATAGCTTCCAAATGGTATTCTAAATTCATTCGTCTGATTATAAATAAACAAATTATTTGTTGCATCAATATTCGGAATAGCATTGAAAGTTTCAAAATTAATAAGACCGATAACATATTCAAAATTTTCGTCTAAATATATTGGCGGGTTAAACTCTACTGTTAGTGTAGAAGAATTACCACTAATTACAAAACTATATGACATGTTTCGTTAGACTTCTATTAAGGAATAAATTTGAAAATATTCGTTACATGTTTTTATAAAGAAATTTTAAACATAGTTGTCCACAATTGGTTGCATTATACCTTTGATACTGATCATGATTATATTGTATTATGTTGTTTTTACCATCACTATAAAAGTATTTAATTAATTCAAGCGGAGGACGTAAATTTCCATAACTATCAAAATATATTATATTTGTTCCTTTTTTAACATAAGCTGTCCAGTGACTTCCTTCCCCCCTAGATTCGTCTAAATTAATTATTCCACACTCTGTTTTTTTAATTTTTTTTGGTAGTTTATTTCTCATAAAAATACCTCGAAAGTATGGTATTTTTAGTTGTTTAACATATTTAACTATATCAATGTTTGTGAGCGGTTTTCGAGGTATTTTGTTTAACAGTTTTTTGAGTATGGTTTAAGATATAAGCCACAACCTGATTTGTATGGTCTTAAATAAAGTCCACTTCCCTTTTTTCCTACCGCAATAGATTCCATAGTTTGATTATGTCTTTTCTCTTCTTCTAATTTTTGTTTTGCAGCTTTCGCATCATTAACAGCTTTAGCAATTCCAGCTGCACCTCCACCTAGAGCGCCTAAAGCAGATAATCCTGCGAATAATGGTATAAGTGGTAAGAATCCACCAGATTTTGGAATTGGTAGGATTCTCCTTTTTGGAGTAGATACCCTACCATATTTTTTTATAGATGCTAACGCTATTTTAGCACCTGCTTTTAAACTGTTAATATTTTTTCCTTGAATTCCCTTTCTGGCTAGTGAAATAGCTTTGTTTAATGAAATTCCACGTCCTTTACGACCCCTTGTTCTCCTTTTCCTTCTTTTCATCCCCATTCCTAATTTCGTTTTAACTTTCATTGCTCCACTTATTCCTAAAGCAGCAGCTTTTTCACCAAAACTTGAGTCTTTTGCTTTGAACCGTTCCAAAGCTTTCTGAGCTAATAAACTATCAGCAACATGTCTACCTTTTATATCTTTTGAAGCTGAATATGCAATATCATGCACTTTACACGCCTCATCTAAGGGATTTATTCCTTTGTCACCTCGTGCAAGTCTCTTTTCTAATTTGGTTCCCGGACCACAAAAGTTATAACCTGGAAGATGCAGTTCGAAAGGAATTTTATTAATTAGTGTATTTAAGACACCACTTCCTCTCTTTTTGAATGTCCTTTTGCGTTTAATGCGATTTGGATAAGATATAGTCATGTTATAAATCTTTGAATGAAAAATTTTCTGACACCAAGTTGCTTATATATAAAAACCTGTAAGTTTAAAATCATTTAGTTAATGTCTAAGATGCGGATCGAAAAACAATCCTATACAATCAATATTCGAGATCATGATGTTGCAAAAAATAATTTTCGAAAACATGGACAATTATTTGATGGAAATAGTAAAAGGGGATTAGTGGTTGGACCATCTGGATGTGGAAAAACTAATGTTCTTATTAGTATTATAGAGGACCCTAATGGTTTGCGATTTGAACACATATTTATTTATTCAAAATCCTTGTATCAACCAAAGTATGAATATCTGAGAAAACTCTTCACGCCTCTCAAAGAAATTGGTTTTTACGAATCCGAAGATGAAGAAAATATTATTTCACCAAAAGATATCAATCCAAATTCTATTATAATATTTGACGATATTGTTTGTTGTAATCAAAATATAGTTAAAGATTACTTTTGTTTCGGAAGACATAAAAATACAGATTGTTTTTATTTATGTCAAACGTATTCATCTATACCTAAACAATTAATTCGTGATAATGCAAATTTATTAATAATATTCCAACAAGATTCAACTAATCTGAAACATATTTATGATGATCATGTTAATATTGATATGTCGTTTAAACAATTTAGAGAGTTATGTTTATTGTGTTGGAGAGACAAATATGGATTCTTGGTTGTGGATAAAGACTCAAATATAAATTCTGGAAGATATCGTAAAGGATTTGATTCCTTTATTCATTTATAAATAGCTTGCCAATATCAAGTTTGTATAGTATATGACAAAAACTCAGATGAACAAGATGGATGAAAAAGCGGCAAAAGAATTAGTTAAAATTAGAAAGGCAGTTAAACGAAAATTCCAGACATTAAAAGCTGACATACTTCAATCTCAGGTTCAAAAGGAAAGAGAATTAGAACCTATTATAAAACCTTTGAAGGAATTATTGACAGATAAGTTAAAGAATGAAAAAATCAAAGAAGAATCGTTGGAAAATTTAAGTTTCTTAACTACAAAGCAGCCATTTTTAGCACAACCTTATTTTTCTTCTACACCAACTAAACAAAAAAGAGTATCATCATATGATAAACATTTATTACCAATGGGACTTTCTTTTTTAGAAGAGGAAGAGGTTTTTGAAGGAACACCAGTTAATCTTAGCAACGAATCCGACGAAGGAATTAGACAACAACTTGAAGAAAGCAGATCATATATCCAGAATTTACCTTCAACAAAAACATATAAAATATATTTGGATCAATTTGATCCACTGCCTAGAAAGTATGTAGATGAAATGATAAGAGATACGAAGAGCTTATTCGATCACAAATATGGAATTAGACATAATATAAAAGATGAATCTTTTTCTATTGGCGATTCAAGAATAAATTTTCAAGGAAAAGATGTATTAGTAAAAGGTCTTACATACGAAGGCACGCCTGGGTTATTTGAATTGTTATTTAAAAAACATCCTCTGGGATACAAAGCTAAAGATGTGGACGACTACATGGATATTTTAAAAAGAACTAATGCCTATCGAAAAAACTATAAAGAGAACGAACAAATTCACGGAACAGTTTCAGATAAATATGTTACTCTTATTCATCCATACCTTGTAGATAAGGAGATTTTAAAAGATCCTCTTAGAGGTAGAACCCGTTCATTCTCCAAACCTCTAGCGCCTGTTACAAGGGCTAGAACTAGAGCTTCTTCCATTGCTCAAACATCACAAATACAACAATATTTTAAAAATTTAAGAAAAAAAGGGACAGGTTTCATGGATTTATCTAATAATAAAGTAGATTTTGTTTATTTCGATGATCCCAATGAATTAGTTGAAAGGTTAAAATTATTATTAGCTTCAAAAGCAGCTGGCCACACCGGGCACAATAATGAAATTAACTCTATTATTGAAGAATTAAAAGAGGCCAATATAATTGTATAAAAGGAAAGGTTGTAATTATTTTGCTACACATTCAAAATGACTCTCGACAAATTTGGTAGACACATTTCAAAACGTTTTAATATTAATGTTACATTAGAACCTCTAAAAAGAGAAGTTAATGAACTAAAGGAAAATTTTAAAATTGAAAAAATTCAGAATGATCATTTCAGAAGTATGTATAACACAAAATATGAGGAATTTAGAGAAAAACTAGAAAAGAATGTTCAAGCAATTGAAAATATAGAAAAAGTATTTCAATTATTACAGGCGGGTTTGAAAACCACAGTGGAGGATTTTGAAAAACGATTTGCTAAACTACAACAAAATGTTGACAAAAGCGTCCAAGATCTAGAGGATTTTAAAAAATACACAAAAGCCTTTTCTTTGGAAAGAATTGTAGAAGATTTAAATGATTTTAAAACTTTTGCTAAGGAGGCTCATCATACTGCATTTTTTAATCGAAAAAATATAATAGCAGCTGAAGTTAAGATTTCAGACATAGAATCAAAATTGACACAAAGCCAGCAACATATTTCAGACAGTCACAACTAAAACATAAACAAAATATAAAAAACTAAAATGAGTGAAAATATTAAAGAAACTGTAGTGGATGAACTTCATAAACCCGCTAGAAGAAATTACAAAAGAAGACGGGTTATAGTTAAAGAGTTAAACGATTTATGGCAAGCAGATCTGGTTGAAATGCTACCATACGCAAAATTTAATAGAGGATATCGATATATTTTAGTGGTGATCAACGCATTTTCCAAATATGCTTGGGCTGAACATATTAAGACTAAACAAGGAAAGGATGTTGTGGAAGCTATGGACAAAATTTTAAAAAGTGCTACAAGACCAAAAAACTTGCAAACGGATTTGGGTAAAGAATTTTATAATCAACATTTTCAAAAACTTATGAAAAATTACAATATAAATCATTATAGTACTTTTTCAAATTTAAAAGCAAGTATTGTTGAAAGAGTAAATCGTACCTTGAAAGGTATGATGTGGAAGCGTTTTAGCAATCAAGGTAATTACAAGTGGTTGAATATTTTACCAGAAATTTTAAAAAAGTATAATAATAAAAAACATCAAACAACAGGGTTCAAACCTGCTAATGTTAATGAGAAGAACGCAAATGTAATTATGAAAAAATCATTTACACATAAGAAAACGATTGATCCCAAACAAAATAAATTTATATTAAATGATTTTGTTCGAATTTCTAAACATAGGGAAGCATTCTATAAAGGATATACACCAAACTGGTCTACTGAAATTTTTCAAATTAGGGAAGTGCAATTAACAAATCCAACCACTTATCTCTTAAAAGATATTAAAAACGAAAATATTGAAGGTGGATTTTATGAAGAAGAGTTGCAGAAGGTAAAACATCCTGATGTATATTTGGTTGAAAAAATACTAAGAAAAAAAGGAAATAAGGTATATGTTAAATGGTTAGGATTGGATAAATCACATAATTCATGGATATTAAAAAAGGATGTATTGTAATATGATTTCTATATATCTTTATTGTAATATAATTTTTAATATATAAATATTAGCAAGAAACACAGTTTTTTAATTAAAACCCATTATTTTAAACTAAATTTCTTTATTAAATCTTTCATTATAAATTACATTTCTATGATTTACATCTAATATTTTAGAAAACATTTTTTCACAATTTTGTATTCTTTTTTCAAAACGAAGTCGGTCCAGATAGTACTGATAATAATCACTTTTGCGTGCTTGTCTTGAGGCATAATTCCAAACAACTAATAAGTGAAATTTGTTTTTGTCTTCATTAATATTCACTGATTTCTTCATAATATTTTCTTTTCGGAGCAATTCTTCTCAATTTATTTTCCAACACGTTCGGATACATCAATAACATCTCCAACATGGTACTAACATTTTCACTGTTAGCATTTTGACTGGGATTTAAAACATTATAAACACTTGTTAACAAGTCCACTGAATTATTGACGAGTGTAGTTTGGAACACATCAAAATATTTTTCAAATTCCTGCTTTTTTATAATTTGAATTCTATAATTAATTAGTTCTTGTATTTCCCACAATTTATCAGTAGTGTCTCTAGCGAAATACAAATAATCACCATCACATCTATGAAGTTTTATAATAGGATTTTGATTAATTTTTTCAAATGACAAAGTAAGATCATTAATCTTGACTGGAAAGGGTTCGTTGTTAGATGAATAGAAATAATTTACTACTACTCCCTGATATTTCAAAAGACTTTTCCACTCTTCTTCACTTAAAGTAATACTGAATCCATTTTGGCTTCTAATTTTTATTTTAGCCGAGAAATCTTCCAAACTTATTCCAACTTGTATTAATTTTGATAAGGAATTATTCAAGCAAAACACTTTGTTGTTTAAAAGTTTTTCTTCATTTACTTTTTTTATGTCACTACTATAATAATTTGATTTTGGGTCGTTAGAAAAATACTGATTTTTCGAATAATAGGTCATTTTGAGAGACCCAAGTAGACTGCTATCTTTTTGTCACATTTATTCTTATATTAATACCCCTTCCATAATGAAAACGCAAGGTTAACATTTTTTGCACTATTTAAATAACAGGAGGAGTAAACTTAATAATTAAATTTATAAAACATTATTGACATAATCAACAAGACACAAAGTATAAATATTGATAATGATAAGTTTAACATTCCGATTATTTTACAAGATTCATTTTTTAAAGATTTCTTAATACTTTCATATTCTGTATTATTTGAGCATTCTTCCGTCTGCAAATTCTGAATCCAATTAGTGTCAAAAATAGTATTATTAGAATAATATAATATTTTAAAATATTTACTATTGTTTTCATCGTTTTGCATTAAGTGAGAAAAAGCTGAAGTAAAATTATTATTAATGAGTTTATATTTCATATAGTGACAATGCTTACTTAAAGCAATATCTGTTTTATTTCCAAAACACGCCATAGCATGTGTTACTCTATTTGGATTATGCACATACAATATATTATTAGCAATGTAATATAAAAGGATATATGGATTAAGGGTCATGATTAAAAATCCAATATAGTTTAAAAAATATATTAAACAAGAAAAGACCTTCACAAGACAAAATAATTCTAAGGACTGACAGGTTACATAGCTTAACAAGAGTTTAAATATATCGGGTTACAATATTTAAACACACAAATAAAACAAAAATTAACATAATACACTGATTAAATTTAAAATTTGTCAAAGAATTATTTCCAATATTTGTTGGACAATTACAATTTTTTGCAAACCATAAACATTCCATAAAGTCACAATTCTTAGACAATCTATAATGTTCGTTAATTGGACAATCATCACTTTTCCACATAAATATTTCTACACCACAATAAAAACATTTACAGGCATCTAGAATAGATGTATAATAAAATCCGGAACTTGCCAGCAATTTTGGACACATTTCACCCTTCCAGTCTTTAAAGGAAGACATTCTTTTTTCATAAGTTTTGTATAAACTATTATCAATTCCTCGATCAAATGATTCCAAACACATTATAATGATTTCACTAATATAGAAATAAAATAATTTTGTTTCTGTTTCAAAATATATAGTCTTTACTTAACCTTGAAATAATTTTTATCATTCATGCTCCATAAACCACTCATAAAATGGAATATCCTGGTGACCCCATGCTAAGGTATCAAAACTATTTGGAATTTTAAATCTTTTATCATCTCTAGAAGTTAATGCCAATTTATTTACCAATTCGGTATAAATGGTATGCAGCCGAGGTCTAAACAAGTACATAGTACAAAAAATTTTAGAGTTCTTCTCCACAACATCTCTATAATCTACAAGATCTAATTGGTTTTTAATGCTACTTTTTTTAATTCCCTTTGCCTTTTTAAGTAAACTATTTTGTGTCTTAACACAATAGGCTTTTGATCCAGTACCATAAAAACACTCTATAGGTTCACCAGCATACTCATCTTTAAATTTACCCACAGCAGAAATGGTTCTCGGTATATTATGAATATTATTACATTTATAATTTGATGTATCGAATCTTTCTATGTGGAGACTAATGTCATTATATATGTTTTTCGTTTCAATTTCTAGGATGAAGGAGTCAGTATCTGTATATAATAACTTAACTTTGCTACCATATAAAGGTTTCAAAAACCCATAATAGAAATCATACATTACAGTTTTAGATATGTCTAATATCGAAAAACCAACATATACGGGTTTATTATACTTAACTAACATTTTTTGCATTTGAATAGCAACTAAATTCTCAGAAAATATTGTATAATCTTTAAAATATGGCTTTGCTATTAAATTTTCTGCACCATCTTTTCTTTGGTTTTTTGACCATTGAGTAACTAATCTAATATCAGTTCTTTTTTCAACATTTTCCATCGTTTTTCCATAAATACTATTGTTAGCTAATTTATAGGAATTTTTTTCAAATTCATTTTTTGAATTATTTCTTAATTTTGTATTTAGATCAATGTATTTTTTTAACCAAGGTGATTGTGTAAATTGTACAACCCTATGAATTTTTTTTAGTTTTAATCCATGGTTTAAACATTGTTTCAACAAAGTGTAGTGAATAACATATTTTTCTTTGTTTTTTAAATTTGGAATAAGTTTAGGAATCTTAGAATTAGGGGGCTTAAAATTTTCAGGACAAAAAGGAAATTCATTATGAATATCGTGTAAATTTGAAGGATATTCTAAATCAACTTCCAATACATACCCTTTTTCAGAGGTGTCAGAAATATCCAATATATTTAATTTTTTAATGTCCTCATCTGAAAGCCAAACAAAATCTTTTTCTGGAAGATATTGTGACATTGCATACCCATAAAGATTAGTTGCATCAAGATACATAATATATTTAGTGGGTTTAGAAGCATCATAACCAGAAATTAACTCATTATTTGCAAGAGACTTTCTACTGACACAAGTGCTAACTCCTCCCCTTACACTACCTTTAAAAAAATGTAACATATCGGTATCTGTTAATAAATCCAATTTTATTCCAGTCATGCGCAGACACGCATCAAAACTAAATCCTGGAAAGGTGTAATAGTGCGCAGGATCCAAATTATAAGTTTCTAGACAAGTTTTTCTAAAATTTTGAAAAATATCTGCTAACAATAATACATCAGATTTTAAATAGATATCAGAATATTCACCTATAGATTTGCAGTTAAACAATTTCCAAACACGTTTTGCTCTTTCATAATCTTCAGTACTAATATGTTCATCTGTTAAATCATTGTAAAACTGTTCCCTATTTGGTAAAAATGTAACATTTAATTTGTTAAATTCATTAACATAATTGTAAGGGAACACACCTTTTTGACGAATATATTCAAATTTTTTCCCATCATTAAAATATTTTCTCACTTCTTTACATTGTTGATCTTCTAGAGTTTCAGATAATTTTGCTAATGAATAGGGTAAAAATTGAAAAGAGTCTAAAAACCTAAGACTTTTCCTTTTTTTCTTATTATTTTTATCGGTATAGGTGTCTACGTTAATATGCTTCTCAAAAGAAATGTATTTTTCTTTATTTTGAGCAATAACAGAAATCCGCTCATTATTTTGACATAAGTTTTTAATAAAAAGATGACTATCATAATTCCGTAAGTTATGTAAAATAACTGGTATAAAATTTGGTTGTTTAAAGTTTAAATTGCAATTAAAATGCGCATTTCCTCTCCATTTTCCACTTAGATGGCAATGATCTGAAGCTCTGTCTTTTTGGTCTGTAATGGGTTGATCACAAATGTGACATTCATTTAAAAAATTGTAACGTAGTTTTTCAATACCATCAAGTGTATTCATTTTTTTATAAACTTTAAGGTGTTTGTTATATAAATCATGTACATCTCTCTCTAAGTAATTTATAAAAACGAGATCACTATTGGGACCCCTGTACAATTCAAATTTTGATAGACTATCATCAAATGAGCATTTTATGTAATAGGCAAATGAATAAGGAATATGCTGAAATTGTTTAATGGTGTAAGAAGTAGACGGATCCAAGTGAGTTTCTTCATTATTTAGAGGTTTAAGGATACATTCAAAGTCAGCATAAATAACAAATGGAACTTCCATTTGTTTTTGAATATTTTCAAATTTTAAGATATTTTCCGGAATTTGGTTTCCGAATTTATCTAATTTTAATTCATTTGATGGTAGATTTATTCTTACAAAGTCACAATCATACTCATTATGTCTAATTAAATATTCTTCACTGCTAAAATGTTGTAAGCAACCATCACATAAAAAATGTTTTCCTTTATATTTAGATAACTGTTTAGAGATTAATTTAGATAAATCAGAAATATAAGAGTAATGGAAATTTCCGTTATCATCACCAATTAACAATAAATTGACATGTTGATTTTTTTTTGTTTTTGTATAATGTAGTGGACCAATTATTTCATACTCAAATTTAAATTCAGTTTTAATTTTTTCTAAAGTATAAACATTAATAGAAATATTATTAAGTATTTCAAATTTAGGGATATCCTTTACTGTTATAGGAAACTGAATACCTGTTAAATCCAAAACGGTTGAATAATGAGGATAGGAGGTTACTTCATATTCCAAACCAGTTGGGGGGTATAGTGCGGCTACCACAGACCAAGCAAAACAAAATTCGTCATTATTTTGAATGTTGACTACAGCATTTTTAGACGTTATCTCTTTAGGTAGAGGAATATAAGATGTAGCTCTTAGCGGATTAAACTTGTTGATATTAACTTCTACGTATAACAAATTAAGCAGGATCCACCCTAAAACAGAAGTAATTATTTTATTTTTATTTATAATATAAAGCATTATTCTAGAGAAATAGCTAATTAATTTCATAAAATATTACCTGAGCCTTTTTCTGCTAGTTCGTCAGATTTTCTATCCATTATTCCAATCATCTCTTCAATATCTGCAGTTATATTTGAACTGCTACAGAACACTCTAAATGGAGTATTAAAGGACTTCACATGATGGCTGTCATCACTAGGATTTAAATACATTCCAAATAATTCTAGATTTAGCTTTATGCATGTAAACTTGTCAAGTTTCTCTTGGATTATTTTACTAATTTTTGGTGAAATTTCATTAAAAAAATCTTCAATATTTATATGAAATCCTTTTGCAGTAACCCTATAGGATATAATTCTTTCTTGAAAGGCTGATTTAATTATTTCTACTCCTTCTTCGCTTGTTATTATAGATGTGTTTCTTTTGTGTGTGTTTGTTTTGGCATGACTGCACCATAAACTTTTTTTAACAGATTTTCTACACTCCTGGCAATATTTAAGGTCTTCTACAACAAAATATCTATTTAAAACAACAAAAACGCTTTTTTTTCTTAAGAATGTATGAGGACATCCTGGGAGGCGACCGATGCTTACATAGTACCCCATATTAACATACTACTACCAAGAGGTAATATCATGTGAGGAGACCCACTCATGCATACACTACTAATCATGAGAGGCGACCTATCCATGCTTAGTACTCCCATTAACCAACTACTACCACCCATGCATACATAGGGAGGAGGAGAGTCTCCTCGCTAAGTGCTACTAACATATTTGTTAAAATAATTTTGAACTATTTTATATTTAATAAGTAATACAAAGTATAGAAAGATCTAAAATAATAAAACGTTTAAAACTGGTCTAGTTAGTTTTACACAACTATATATATATTTTTTTGGATTTCATTCTGAATTTAAACGAAAAATAATTAATATACAGTGTTGTTTTCATCAAAACATTATATTATGAATACTACTTACCAAAAGTTTTTTGATATTTAGAATTTTTCAGTTCTTGCAATTGAAGTTTGCATTTTTGAGATATTTTGCTGCAGCTTCCATTAAGGTGACGTATTAAATTATCCCTTCGGGTAAAACTTTTTTTGCATGTGATGCACTGATATGTCATCTTTGCTTAGGTCTATTCTTGTGAAACTGTTCCCGCAAGAAACAAACACAATAAAGGAAATATATGAAAAAGTTTATCTAAATAGTAAGTTCTGGCTAGGAATAAGGAGGGGATTATTCAAGGTTATCTACAATATCATTAAAAACAGTTTCCATCCTTTTCCATAAGTGTTGTTCTGTCTCAAATTGAGAGGGTATTATTGAATTTAACAGAAAAGCTAAAGATTTTAATTTGGAAATAATTTTTAGACTTTTTTTGGTTTTAATTTTTTTTTTAATGCCGAAAGAAATATTCTTAAAAGAATTAGTTTGCGTCGAAACTGTTTTATTTTCAGCATTTGTCTGAGTTGAAGCCGGTAATAAAATTTTCTCCACAACTAAAGGGATGACTTCATAGACAGGCATTTCTGCCTCAAATTTATGAAAATTATTATAATTTTGCAAGTTTTCTCTTTGTGCTGGAATAATTGAGACATCATTATCATCATCCAAAATATTTTCTTCAGCGTCACTATAAAGCGAACTCTTACTTATAAACCTTTGATTTTCACTTTCGTTTTCAAAATTATTTTTAATTAAATTTTGTTTTCTTAAAAGACTGTTTTCCTCCAAATCCAAGATATTATTCACTAAATTAGAATAAGAACTTTCGTTAGTACAACTTGTCTCACAATCAATTTGTGTACTAGAAATTTTATTTTGAAATATTTGTGATGATGTGATCAAATTTTCGCTTGAATTGTCATTAAATAATTGACTAGATAAAAGTCCAAGATAGTCTGGTTGATCTGTTGTATTAAAAAGTGTTGAATTTTTTGTATCTAATACATCTTCCAAAAATTTTTCGTCTAAGTTTTCATTTTGTTCGTCGTAATTTTTGTCATTTTGTCGGTCAATGTCTTTATTTTCCTTATTATGCTCATTAAAATTATTTTCAGTATCAATAGGTTTATTAATAAAATTTTCTAATTCTAAATCAACAGTATTACTTTGTGCCTTTTGTCCACACGAAATTGAGTCACTATTTTTTTTGTTATTAAAAACTAAAAATTTCTCTAAATTATCTTTAACTTTATGATGTGTCAATTCCTTTTGCTGCGCACTATTTTCTAACATATTTTTTACCATATATTGAACATTTTTCGATCTTGGAATGTTAATATCTTGCAAAATTATTACCTTTTTTTCACTGTTTTCAACGATTGGTGCAGGACTTGAACAGGATAGGTCGGTATTCATTTTAAAAACTCACTGAATTGTTTGATGCGTGAACAGCTTAATGATACTACGGGTACTTCTATTTTATATACTCTTTATACATGCAGAAAGGTTAAAATCAACGATTCCACTTTGCAGAGTGGCCTTTAAATGTTAAAGCGTCCCTGAAATTTAGGAAAGCTTAAGGATATTTAGGCTATTTAATTTAATTTAGTGGTGACAATTATGAAGTGACCCAATAAAAATAATTAAGAAATACATACGAAAATTTGTAAGTACACTTAAGGGGATACGCCACCCTGGCGCTCGGAAAAATAAAAAAAAAATTTGACGCAGCCATTAAGTATATAAAACAATCTTTATTTCACACATATACATAGTAGTTTTGTGAGCAATTTGCAATATTAACGATTTAAATTTTTTTTTTTTTTAAATGGTGGAGATATGCGCCGATAAGTATCTTTTGAAAATCCTTGTTGGTACGTGATTTCTCCCTTAGGCATTGTCTGAAAAGCATCAAAATATTTTTTCTTATTTAAATGGGTAATAGCTAAAATGTGACTGAGGGAAAATTTTTTTTGTAAAAATAGCTGCTGTTTGAAAAAAGCTTGAAATTTGCATCAAAATATTGAATTTAAAAAAATTATAACTTTTACACAAGACATCCAATCGAGAAAATCCTATGTCACATCGTAGATAATAAAGAAGAAGTGTTGTAAATTTGAGTCAAATCGGGTGAGTAGATCTTGAGATATTGTGCACACCGTTTTGACAAAAAGTAAAAAAAGTCAGCGTCTGAAAATCAAATATTTCTTTTAATTCTCTTCAGTCTGCGATACCTGGACTGTACATGGGATCTTCTAATGTTGTCATGATGACCTACGCCAGCCAAAAAAAAATTCGTTTTTTTTTGAAAATTTCAGGGTGGCGTAACCCCTTAAATTAGTACCGCTTCCCTCACTAAATTTATCTATACAAAATGTAGGACTAGTACTGTAGCTAAACAAATATAGGACATATCTGTCCTACATTTTTCTTGTTTCTAGTATTACTAGGCGTGCTATGTGCCTATCTGTAAGACAGTACATTTAAACAATGTTATAAATTATTCTACAAATTAAGCCACTTTAAAGTGTGCCATATTTCCTAAAATTAAAAATAAAACACCTGCCGATGCCCTAATTTCGCGCAAAAGGTTGATTTCTCACGGTACTTTTAAAGCGTGTAATAGACGCTTCCAGACATGCATTAATGTGTAAAAATTTCTTTGTTTATCTTCAAAAAAATTGTAGGGTAGTACCGCTTCCCTCACTAAATTTATCTATACAAAATTTTCCAAGCTAAACAAATATAGGACATATCTGTCCTACATTTTTCTTGTTTCTAGTACTACTAGTCTAGTACTATGTGCCTATCTGTAAGAGAGTACATTTAGACAATGTTTTAAATTATTCTACAAATTAAGCCACTTTAAAGTGTGCCATATTTTCTAAAATTAAAAATAAAACACCTGCCGGTGCCCTAATTTCGCTCAAAAGGTTGATTTCTCACGGTACTTTTAAAGCGTATCTTGACCTGATCGGTTAGCGGCCTTCCTTTTTCGTCTACCTTCGCAAGCTGCAATTATGTCTCCTTTTTTGGACAAGTATATTTATGAGTGTATTTAATTATATTGGCTTTAATGGAATGCTGTGAAGGTTTTGTTTCTTTTTCGCGACATTTGCAAACTGCATCTTGATAAAGAGAAAACCAGCCGTATATTAAACTTCATGGGCGTCCACAAGGGTTTTTTACAATACAAATAAAGAAAATAATTGCTTATAATTATTTTAAATGTTAATTATTAGTTAAAAAGAAATATATTTGACTTTCTTCTATTTAAAAGCTAAGGGGTGCAGACCCCCTAGCTTAAACTTGTAGAAAAAAAATACATTTTTAATTTATTCGTATTAAGGAGGTGAATTGAAAATACTAATTAAAGATAATAATTATGTTTAAATAAACGGGTACAAAATTATGCTCACGTGACTCGCAAATTAGTATAAGTAACGCCACGTATTGTAAACGTAAAAATTATCAAACCAATAATATTAAACAATGATTGGGATAGTGTGAGACGACACTGATCGAAATTTTGAGGCTGCAACTCGCCCAGCAAAAGTGAAATCTTTGGTTTTTTAAGGTTTCTCCGGATATTTAAAGTATACATAAGCTATTTCTCAATCAGTTAGTCAAGTCATTTTATCTCAATAACATCAATTTTTTTAAATTTATTTTTTAAACTTTTAATTTTTTATTTTTACTTTTTATTTTTACTTTTTTTAATTATGCAGTCAAATCAATCAAATCAAGCCCGGTACTGGAGGGGACGTTTGCTTCGTTTAGAAGGAAACAGGGTGCACGTAACCGTGCTGCAGCGAACGCTACCCCAGCTCCTGCAAGACCAGGAGAGGCTCGAGCAGCAGAATATGGAGCAGGGGCAGCTTATTCACCAGCTGTGTCAGCTTGTGCAGCACCACCGAGAGCTGTTAGCTCGGATGGAGCAGCGGCAGGTCGCTCTGCAGCGGCTACATGAGCTGGAACTGGAAGAGCTACAGCAACAGCCCGAGCACCCTGACGACCCTCCCTTACAGATCAGCGAGGTAAGCAGTACGACGGTTCCTCCCGCTGATTTGTATAGGACGTATCGGGACTAGATGTGTGATTAGGGACTGTTAATAGTGTATAGAGACAATTTTAAGGTAATGTTAAGTGTTTTTCCAATTTTGCTTAGTTACAAATATTTTAAAGGTGCTTTGTACATTTTTAACCCTAAAATAATTTAATTTTTAGATCTTGTAACTATGAAAAAATTTTAATTTTAAATATAGTGTAGTAATTAATGTTTAGATTCACTAAGAAGGTTTACGATTTAGTATGAGTTTAAATTAAGACCTTATAGTTAATCAGTTATGTCTTTACAGGTTTTAGTCCTGTCACTGTTAATAATTCGTCATTAAAAATAATTCTGATATTTCAGCGATTTGCTTGGTATTTAAATTATTTTAAGGTAATAATTTTTAGTTCTATTATAGTCGAAAGTACATAATAAAATTGTTGTTTTCTTTATAAATTTGTAAAAAACACAGTAATAAATTCATAATGAGTTATCTTATTCTTACACTTGTCAGTTTAAACCTTTCGGTTGTCAAATTAGACCGGACTAATGTTTGAGAATCTGGTTGTACATGTATTAATTTTTTAATTAAAGTGCATATACTAACATTTAAAACAAAGCAAGGTTTGTAGAAAATAAATGACATTATATTAATTTTAAGTTTGCAAAAGCAACAGTATATTTAATAAAGTAAAATATTTTACATTAACAAAGATTATATATATTTTTTAATTTTATGTAAACTACTATATTATACAATAGCAATAAATTTAATGTGGTATAATTGGGATATTTGTTTCCCTATCTGTATCACTTATTTTATATCCACTATTACAAATTAGACAGGTTGTTGGCAAAATTATTAGATATAGTGATCGTTTACAAATATAGCAATGTACGTCTTTTTTCGAATGTCTTAGTTTTCTTTTTATATGCGTATTGACATGACTGTAGGATCCCATTTCAAAAAAAAATTGATGAATGTAAAAGCAAAAATAACAAACACTACGTCGTTCACTGGAAATAATACTTCGTATAATGACGTAACTTTGTGTCACACAGAATATTTTTTCTAAATAGTCCACTTGTCCAGGTTGACGCATCAAAGATACACGCATTGTACCAGCACTATCTTCTTCGTCAAATTCCATGTCGGAATCACCCGATTCCGTTTCTATGGTTGCGTAATTGTTAATATCTTCGTGATTTATTTTTAAAAAACGTTCTACAAAAGGATCTGGACCCAGTTCTGGAGAGACGTTGTAGTCGAAGTGTGGAATAATTTCTTCTACATCGATAACATCCATGATTTCGAATTCTTCTTCCATTTCAAATTTTTAATTAGTAATTTTTTAAACTTTGTCAATTTTAATAAAATAGTTTAATTTACTTTACACTGCTGCTTTTGCAAACTTAAAATGTAGTTTCCAGACACAAAGCGAAATGCTTTTATAAGGCTAGATTGGTCACAAGGATTCAGTAAAATTTAACTTTCACTCTTACGCTTTTAATCTCGTGATATACACAAATACACATACGTCTCAGAGGCAGAGGAAAATTTTAGGCGGAGTAAAATTATTATGAGGTAAACTAATTATAGGGAGTTAAACTAATTATGATATGCTAATTGGGTCTCTCAGTTCAGAGGCGGAGGTAAAAAAAATATTATTTTAATATATGGACTAAAACTAATTAATTATAATATATGGAGTAAAACTCATTAATTTTAATATTTAAATTTATGTAAATTAGGAGGAGTAGAGTAAAAGACCTACTATTATTCTACTAGGGTCGTTTACCAGTATGAAAATATGCCGCATAACTAAAAGCCTGACAACTCAAAAAGTAGGTGGGAGACCGTAAGTAGTAAAGGTTGATGCTCCCCGAGTCTCCGCATGCGCAGTAGGGTCGACCTTGAACGCCCAGGTGTGCTATTGTTATTTGGCCTTGATATGCGCAGGTGTTATTCCAAGGTCAAGGTCAAGAACTTGGCCTTGAACGCGAGCAGATGTTTCTTTGTTTGGTGATGACCAGGTGTACGATGCTTATTTCAAGGTTACATTTGCGGTGCATATTTTCAATGAATGCGAGCAGCTGTTTCTTTGTTTGGTGATGACCAGGTGTACGACGCTTATTTCAAGGTTACATTTGCTTGGCCTTGAACGCGAGCAGATGTTTCTTTGTTTGGTGATGACCAGGTGGACGACGCTTATTTCAAGGTTACATTTGTTTTGTATTTTTCGAGGTCGTCGGATGTATTCCTCCCACTATAAATAAATACTTGACCTTGGATTACTTCCTAATAAATATGGCTCATTTCGAAAATAGCTTTCATTGTCACTCATACATCGTATGCGTTAACTGTTGCTTTGGCATATAAAGTATTGTGTTTGTGGTGTGTTCTACAAGTGTTTATTCAAGGTACTTGACAGTAATTGTTTTTATTGTATTTTAAATCATGAGCATTTCAAAGCAGACCATAGCCGAAATTAATAATATGATAAACCAAGATATTCAATTTCTGGAACGTAGAAAATTCTCTACATTAACGGTGGGCAAAATTTATATGATAAAAAAAATTAATTCTTTGACTTCACGTTTTGGAAAAGCCATTATCGTCACATTGTTTGATCCAACACATCAAGCAACATTTGAAACATTTTTACCATCACGCGTAGCTGAAATTCTGACAGAGGATACTATTGAAATGATGAATAACTCCGGTGATCAGTACACCTTAACTTATTTGGGGCAAAGCTCACATGTATTCTCTGGAGGTAATACTAGAGCGTTGTTAAATTTTGGTTGTTTGTAATATATTGTTGATTAGGCTATTTTAATGTTGATTTAAAATGTAATAAAATAGTTCTTGTTAAGTATATATCGAAAAACACACAGTCACACACAATCACATATCCATTATTTTCTATTTAAGATGTGTGACTGCCCTACTGTCATTGAAAATCGAGATATGTACATTAATTGGTTATCATGTAAATTAAGAGAGCTGGCTGAAGAAATAGTACACTTTGCAAATTATGGTAAATCCGATGTGGGTTTTAGTGAAAGTCAGTATAGGAAGTATATGAAAGACGCCGTAAATTTCACGGCTGGAGCACATACTTGCGAGAAATACCTATATGGAACCATTGATCTGGACGAATTTTGCGCTGGAATGATAAATGAAGAATTGGGAAGCTACCTATTCGAAGTGCCCCATTTACCCGATGAATTAGCTACAAAATATGGTTTGGCTCCCGCAGATGATACCACTATTCTTGATGACCTTGGAAATAAAGCAGTCACCAATGAAGTTGATAGTAAAGCATTGGCTACTGTTAGCGATGACGAGATGGAGTGTGTTCAAGAAGATGAAGAAAATCTTTAATTCATTGTATAATATAATAACATGAGATGTTAAATAAATGATTATGTACCTAAATTATTGTTTAATTTTTTATAAATAGGCAACCTTCACAAAAATCACATCAGTTTAAGCTAAAAATGGGTCGTGTTAACAACACAATTGATAAATTTGGGCGCCAAAAATTTAATGACCAAAATCACATTGTTCTTGTTGGACAACCAGGAGTTGGATTTAGATTGACCGATGATGGTCAATATGATATACAAGGGAAATCTTTAACTAATGTAGCACCACCAAAGAATCCTGGGGATGCCGCTAATCAGGAATATGTTCTTGAACAAAGGCGTGAAATTATTAAAAAACTTAGTGAATTAGTGAATAATGATGTTTTGGAATATGTTAGAAAAGAACTTAATGAAATGAATAAAAAGCTTGCTGAAGAGGCGAATGAAGATTTTTTGCAATCTATTACAAAAAGACTTAAGGAAATCGATTCAAAATTGTTGAATCAAGAAAAAGCTATTCAGCGTATACGTATTACGCGCATGTAGATAAAGAAACAAGTCTATTCTGTGTATGGTGACCTCGATTTTACATGGGATATGAGAGTGGAGGGGTTTGAAGGTCACCTAACAGATACAAATAGAGGCACAAAACTTTCTTGTTTCAGTCTGCATTTCAGTACTTCCAGAATACTACATAGTAATTTATTTTCTCAAAATGCAGTCACCAAAAAGTGAACGTCAAATTGCAGTTGTTCGCCCATTCTCTGTAAACGGTCGTCAGATGTGTGCCAATTGCGAAAATTGGGAATTTATTAGTGGAATAATGGGTTTCTGTGAATGGTGTCAAAATGAGTACCATAAGAAACATGGGATGAAATCACCGCAACAAATATCTCGTGAAAATTCTAGTGAATCTCTGCAAAGTCTCGCTGTCTCAGTGGGAGGTTCATCAGAACATAATAATCACGATACGCCGGAATTCAGTCAAGAAGGGCAGCGCTGGACTTCTTCAAGCAATTTTGAAGATCTCGAAATAATTAACGAATCACCGCAAAGTCCTGTTTTCTTAGAAGGAGGAGGAGGAGGAGTAGGGGGAGGAGGTTCATCAGAACGTAATAATAGTGAGACCATGGAATTCGACCAAGAAGGGCAGCGCTGGTAATTCCGAAAAATAGAGACAATTTAGATATAGTGTAAAAGTTTCTTATGATAGTCATGTAATTTTAAATTTATGTGAAAAAGTGCGTTTTTCTAATGATAGTGTGTATGTATTATTTAAATCTTAATAAAAATCTTTTTGTACTAAATATGTTTATTATTCACCATACATTTGAATTAACAAATCGCTCTTGATATATATTATTTCTGTGGTTCCGTTCTAAAATCCTCGCTAGCATTACATCCATTTTTCCAATTCTCCTTTGAAAACGATATCTATCAAGTATTAGTTGCTGAAAATTACTTTGTCTGGCTTGTCTATATGCAAAACACCAAACAGACATACGGTGGATAATATTTCTTTCTTCGTCAAATCTTACTTGCTTCATGGTGTATTGTAAAATGAATTTTTATTAGTTATGTCATTTATATATAGGCTGAACATAAAGAGAGTGAATTAGTTTTACTTTAAAATGGGTCGTGTTAACAACACAATTGATAAATTTGGTCGACAGAAAACTCCTGTTTGTAACAACTTATCGCGAGGGTTGCCCGGAATCGGATTTAAACTTACTTCAGATGGACATTTTGATATAGAGGGAAAATTATTAAGGAATGTTGCCCAACCGATAAATGATAATGATGCTGCTACCAAAGAATATGTCCTTACGGAAGTTCATCAACTTGGTTCGCAGATAAATACCATACTTAGTAATGTGCTAGTACCGGTTTTTCAAAAAATGTTTGAAGATGATGAGACCAAAATTACGTACCTTAAGGAAAAAATGTATCAAATTCACTCACATGCTGCACGGTATACTACAACGAAGATAAAGGATCCAAAAAATCCAAAATGGAAACCAACCTAGATAAAGTTCTATTTAAAAACATAATTATACTGTTAAATTGAAAATAAAACGAATAATTATGAAAAGCAATATTTATTTTTATTATTTATAATGCATACATACGTAACGTAAAACCTATTTGATAATATTTATACAATATCTGATTTGTCTATCCAAGAATTAAATTGATTTGGAAAACCTAACCATTTTACAAACAATTGATCGTTTTGATTGTTCTTGCGTTTTCTAAGAATTTTCTCAACTAAATAAACACCAGGGCTAGCTGTCTTTTGCAGTTCTGCTTCGTAAAAACATCCTTTAATAGGTTGACCTTCCAATGATTGCAGCAAGTAGGTGGGTGGATTTGTAATATTAACTTTTGCTATTTCAAACAGTTCCGTGGACCAGGAAGGCGTATATCCTTTGTCAAATACACCTTTGTACTTGCTAATGCGAACAACGTCACCCAAATGAAATTTTTTTTTCTTCGGAGCAATTTTCAAATAGTCATATGCTTTAATAGGGGTATCCTCTTTTACACTGTTAGGCTTCATTCCAATGGTGCGGTGTTTAGTGTTATTATAGGTCTTCGTTATAGCTGGTAATATTTGTAACCATCTGTATGAACCTCTAGCCGAGAATTGTTTATATAACTTATTTTTCAAAGTTCTTATAACACGCTCAACAATTGCCGCTTTTTTCGTGCTATATGTGGAATAATGGTTTATATTATATTTTTTCATGAGGGCTTGAAAGGTGCTATTATAAAATTCCTTTCCTTGATCACTCTGTAAATTGTTTGGTGCATATGATGCTTCTTCAATGATGCTTTTCATGGCATTCGTAACTTCAACACCGGTCTTATTCTTAACTGCTTTGGTGTACACGAATTTGGAGTAACAGTTTATACATACAACAATGTAACGGTAACCATCATTGTCAGTAGCATATTGCTGCATTTCCGCCAAATCAATTTGCCACAAATCTCGATATCCTTTTATGACTGTACGTCTTCTAACAAAATTTTTCCTTGCTGTCCTATGTAATTCATTTACGACTTTAATTTTTTCTCGGCTAGGATCCATATTATAAGGTTCCACGTCTTATCAGACACTGAGGATGGCAACTACGTGCAAAACTTAATATATTATTCCTTCTTCTCGAAGCTCTTCCATAATTGACATAATCTCATTATCATGTCCGGTATGTCCAGCTACTTTTGACCCCCACAATAATCGTAATCTATCCACTAACTCCTTAGGTTTATTCCAATAAACATATTGAGATGATTTCGACGATAGGCGCTTTTTTGCTGGTAGTTGGATTTTGTTGTCGCCTTTTTTTCTTCCTACACCACCACCACCACCCAGTTTAGTTCCCGTAATTAGCGGTTTTATGATTCGTAAATATTTTCTCCATCGGGTTTCTCTTAAACTACGTTTCTTGTCATAACCGTCGTATGCCGCATCGGTCAATTTCAAAATGGTTTGGTATTTTCGAAGTACATCTAGATTAATTTCGTCTTCATTACCTAGGAGTGGTGGATTTTTTAGAAAAATCAAATCGTAAAGATCAGCCGTTCCATCGAATTCAGCAATGTTTGTTTTGTTCTTGTATAACACCATCTTTCCGTTTGTTAGAAAACGAACCACTAAGTTGCCAATATATTTTGTTGGTTTATTTTCTTTTTTACCAAAGCGTACACCATACACGGTATCATAATGAGATGGCTCCAATTTTAATCCATTTAAATAATCTTGAATAGTTTTTGCGGCTGAACTGCTACCACTTGATGTGTGTGGTGATGTGTAAGATGATGTTATCGTTGAAGGGGAAGGGGTTTCGAACAGTGACCCACGATTTCCACGTTTCGGTGTAGGAATCGGTGTAGATGTTTCAAAATCCGCTTCTGTTGGATGTTCTTCAAACATTTTCGCCATTCCCACCGAGCTGCTGCTGCTGCTACTCCGACTTTGTGGTTTAGTCGTAGTACTTGATTTTTTAGTTACGTACTGCTGCTGCTGCTGCTTTACGGCTTTAGATATAGATTCTAGTGGTTTAGAAACTGGTTCATAAAACTTTTCCAAATCATGTTCATTCTGCACTTTAGCTGCTTTAATTTGTTTAAATTTTTTTCTAACCGCATTTGTAGTTTCCAGTAGCTTTCGTTTTAATTCGATTTCTTCATTCATGATGCTTTCAAAGCACCGTTCAACGATGAAATGATTATCCAAGTTATTATTATAGGAATATATAACTATCGAATCCCTTGCGGTATCTGCCCGAATTTACATCACTATCCTTGTCAATAACTAAAAAACCATATTTATTATCCCAACATTTAGCACACATCTCTTGAAATTGTGTAAACGTCAGGTCGGGTGAAACGTGATCGGAAAATATATGTTTCATATTCATCTCATCTTGTTTAAACATAATAATGAAGTTGGCATTATCCCGGACGAGCTGCTTAGGAACACGAGAATACGTTTGCGCCAAGTAAAAGGCATCCACATTTTTGTGACGTCCCATGCTAAAATACGATCTTATAACGTCCTGTTTCTCACACATAACGTCATCAAAAATAAATATTGAATTAGGTTTAGCATCTGACGGTTCCACAATGTTATTTGCGTCGCTAAAAGCGTAGTAGCCAAGACCTTTGATTGGACATAAAATTGTCTTTAAATATTCATATTTTGGTTGATAGAGCGACTTTGAGTAGATATAAACATTTTCGAAACGCAGTCCCGATGGGTGAGTAAGCAGCGAAATCATAACATTTGTTTTTCCACAGTTTGAAGGTCCTATTAATAATCCACGAATAGATGACGGTAGCAAAGGACCATGTCTTTTAAATAATTTTTGTTCTAGTCCAGAGCCGACCTTTACATCGAGATTATCGACGGGAAGTTTTTGTTTAAGATTGACGATACGCATCTTAACAAAATCTATATTTTATACTGAACTTTCACGTAAACTATCATTCAGATGTCGCTCGTCAGACGAAGTAGACGGTCTCGTTTATCAAGTAAGACTGGAAGCGGTATTGTTAATTCAGTAATTAATAGGCTACCGTTCGAGTTACACATTCCAGGCTATCAGTATTGCGGGCCCGGGACGAAAATAGTAAAACGTGTGGCAAGAGGAGATCAAGGAATTAATTCTTTGGATGTCGCATGCAAAAAACACGATTTAGCCTATTTGCGTAATAGTGAAAATTTAAGTGCTCGCCACCAAGCAGATCAGGAACTCGAGCAAAGCGCGTGGAAAAGAGTAAAATCTAAAGACTCTAGCGCTGGTGAAAAAGCTGCAGCTTGGTTGGTAACCAACATTATGAAAGCGAAACAACGTTTTGGTATGGGTGTATCATCATCAAAATCGAGAAAAGCATCCACTAGAGGTAAACGTCGCTTCCAGCGCCGCCGCCGCCACACTAAAGGAAATGGCGTCGGTAAACATAAGCGAGTACACAAAGTAGCTTTTGGATCATCTATTAGACGACCCGTTCGATCAGAATTGTTAAAAGCTGGTGGGAAAAAACTTATCGAGAAAAATATCATGAAAGCATCGAAAATAGCTGCAGTAGCTGCACGTAAATCCCTAAGAATAGCCGGTGGCAAACGAAAAATTCGCACGCCTAGAATCATTCCAATTCCGAAGACTGGGGGGATATTACCGTTAATACCAATATTTGCAGGACTATCCGCCTTAGGTTCATTAGCAGGTGGTGCAGCAGGCATCGTGCGTGCCGTAAAAGCAGTAAAAAAGTCGACTGCAGAAAAAATAGGTACCGGCTTACATCTAAGTTCAAGAGGAAATGGATTATATTTGAAACCATATCGCACAGGTTTGGGATTATTTATAAACAACAGCAAAAATAAGAAATCAAAAAACTAATAGAATCCCTACCTCAAAGACCACTATCCAATATTGATATAGAAAAGTACGCCTTAAAAATGAAAATACCACACTTTCGAGGCGTATATATGAGAGATTCATTACCTGTAGGCGGTCCCAAACGTTATGAGGCCGCCATTATAAATTTGGATAGTATGTCGGGTGTAGGGACTCATTGGGTAGCATATAGAAAAAGCAATTCTGATGTAACATACTACGATAGTTTCGGTGATTTACCCCCACCTATGGAATTGGTACGATATCTGCAGATGGGTTCCGAAGCGACGAAGAAAATTTACTATACATACGACCGTCAACAAGAATTTGGAACAGTCTGGTGTGGACATTTGTGTTTGAAGTTTCTTTTACAATCATAAAAAAGTATGTCTTTGACACCCCAAATGGAACGTGACAACTACACCAAAATGTTGCTATCACTTAAAGCATATCGTGAAGTCGGAGGATTACAAAAAATGACAGCTGAACAGTTAGAAAATACGCCCAAAGAAGTGTTGATCGCATTAGCTCCAAATGAAATAGCACTAGTTTGGGATAGGTTACCTAATCACCTAAAAAGTGACGTCGATATATTGAAATATCAATACTGTTTCGAACATTATAATAGCAATAATTCAGATTCGGACGAGGGCGATGGACCGATACCAAAAAAAATATTTTGTTGTTATTGCAAAATTAACGATGTGAATATAAAGGCAGAAAACAGTTTAAAAACGTCCAAAGGAATAAAGCAACGCTTCAGCTTAAATCCATTTAACTGTTGCAAACAGCAATAAAATAGCTACACAAATAGTTTCGTGGTCAGTCATGTCTTACACATTCACTCTAACAGGACATTCAAGTGTCTTAAGTGCGGATTTTTACCCACCCATCGAGTTAAATACAACAAGCAAATATGGAGTTGCACTGCTGGGATTTTACACATATAATTCGATTTTTAATATCGACGAAAGCAATAATTCATTCAGCCATTTGAAAACAGCTATACCAAAGCATTTAAGGATTCCACCAGGAGCTTACGAAATTAATGAAATAGCAAAAGCCATGTACACCGCTTTAAAAGAGTCATGCAATGAAGTTGGTGCCGATTTATTTTCATTAACAGCCAATAATAATACGTTAAAATGTGAGCTAAAGTCAAAATATAGCATCGATTTCCGAGGTAGCAATAGTATCGGCAAAGTGCTCGGATTTGGCTCTGTGTTGCTGCAAGGTGGACAAAGACACGAATCAAGTACCATCGTGGACATAATGAAAGTGCGCATCGTACGTGTGGATTGTAATATAATTTCCGGAGCATACCTGAATTCTTTGGAAAGTCATACGTTATTTGAATTTGATATTGACGTCGAACCCGGTTACAAAATCTCTAAAGAACCGCAAAATAATATTTATATGCCGATAATGCCGGATGGTCGTCAGTTTATCGACAACATTACTCTACGCATCTTGGACGATAGCGGTGATTTGATCGATTTTCGAGGTGAGAAAATAATAGTTAAACTAGAGTTGAAAAAAATCGTATAATGGGTTTTTGCTTTAACCGTCAACTGCATAAGCTGTCAACAATTCAAGATTCAGTTAAACGACATAAAAGTAAGCAGACAACACAGTCAAGGTTCATTCGCAAGTCAGACGGACGATCGAAAACACATCCGCACAGCAATCGCCAGCTCTCCGCGAAAGATTGCAAATTTCTACAATCGATCGGTTTGAAAGTGAGAAAAATTAGAAAATGATGGCCGCTAGCAGTGACAAAATCGAAGTTTTTACCGAACCCATTTTTGATAACTCCATTATTAGTTTTCAAGAACACACATATAAACCTTACGGTTCTCCAACATTCCGCAATTCCGATGAAATTCGTATACCTGTACACTTTCAAGATATCATTTTGGATATATCGGATAGTTACATTTACATCGAAGGAACATTTAAACCCAAAGATGTTAGTAAAAAATGTTATCTATCAAATAATGCCATCGCCTTTCTATTCGACGAATGTCGTTATGAAATGGGAGGGGAGCAAGTTGCCGTCGTTCGGAAACCCGGAATTACCACAACGATGAAAACTATGGTGTCATTGGGTGCCGCACAAAATAGAGCTCTCATGGCATGTGGATGGGGTCTAGACGAAGCAAATCAAGGGATACTAGATTCCACAAGTAACATGTTCTCCGGCAAGCTTCCTCTAAAATATCTCATGGGTTTCGCAGAGGATTATTCAAAGGGTATTTTTAACGTCAAGCAAGAGTTGATTTTAATTATCGCCCGCACTTTCAACAATTGCTATATCGGCGAAGTAGATGCAGACATTTCAATTGAAAAAATTGAATGGAAAATTCGTCACATTATTCCAGACGATCGACAGAAGTTAAAGATATTATCACGCATGAATAAAGGTGGCAGTAACGCAAACGTTCCAATGGCTTACCGTAAATGGGATCTTTACGAGCTACCTTCTTTGAGAGAAACATCGTCAGACGTTTGGGCCTTAAGAACTAGCACGAGTCTCGAAAAACCGAGATATTTGATTATCGGTTTTCAACCAACTAGCTCGTCCGACAACAGAGCAAAAGATAGCACACAATTTACAACGGCCGATATAAGTGATATTAGGCTCTATCTGAACTCTGCCGTATTTCCCTACGAAAGATGGAATTTAGATTTTTCAAAGAAACTGTATGCCGCAGCCTATTATAATTATGAGAATTTTCAAGCTAGCTACTACCAGCGAGAACTGAGCGATCCTATGATGAGTTTTGCCGACTATCTGAAAAATCCGTTATTCGTAATCGATTGCAGTCACCAACCAGAAGCCGTGAGGACGTCCACAGTGGACGTGAAATTGGAGTTTGAAACACGCAAAAGTAAATTTCCTAAAGACATTAAAGTGTACGCGTTAGTTATTCACGATGCATTTTTTAGCTACAATATACTTAATGGTTCTGTTACTAACAAATCAATACATTAGTTTGAAGTTATGTAATTCTCCAAATTATGTATTTTACATATTGAAAATAAACTTATAAAGGACATATTTGCGTTTTATTTTTACGATTGGCTTATTTTAATACTTGAAATGTGGGGCTTTGGTAAATAAGGTTATGAGGCGAAAAATAGAGAGAAATTTAGGAGGGGGGTGGGGAAAAGAAAGTATATAAGTCGTGATGTCGAAAATGGAATTCACTCGAAGCCAAGATGTCGTCAAGTTCAGACAATGGTTATTCCAGCGATGACGACCAGGCAGTGGTACATAATGCGCAACATAGGGGTGTACGCCGCATGCGTAGGTTGAGACCTAGATATTGCATCTTGTTCAACTACGTAAAATGTGGTCCCTTCCCCCCCTTGTGTATGTACTGCTACACAGGATTTAGGCGACAGATAGGTGCGAGGTTCATATCGGGCCATTATACAGTCGGGGCACGAAGTGAATGGCTGCGGAACCACTCGAGGTGTCGTCGGTGTCGGGATAGACTGTTTTCCGTCGCTCACCGGCGCTCATGCCTTATTTGCAATAGGACTTAAATTCCTATTACAAATAAAGCTCCTCATACGACAACCCTGCCTGCCCCCATGACAAAATCAGTCCTTTTCAGGACTACAAAGTATTTGATCGTAGTTTGTAGTTAAACACAGTGTTTCCTAAAGAAGATATTTCTCGATGGAAAAATTGTGTTACTTTGGGTGAGAGAAGCATTAAGTGTTTAAATCATACACCGACAGACTTATTTTTTGGAATTTTTAAAAAATAACCTCGGAAATGGGTTAAGGGCACTAAAAGGAACGTTTTAGTCTTATAAAAGTTTTGCATAAAATGTCTGGAAATGCCTTAAAAAAATTTATGAAAATGCTAAAAAAATTGAAAATCTTTATTTCTAATTTTTTTCAAATTTAAAAAATGCCAAAAAATAGTTTAAATGAGTCCAAATCTTTTGTGATTTACACTTTTGCTGTAAAGTGTCGGGAAATGCCTTAAAAAAATTATGAAAGTATAGTAGTTATTATGTCGATTGGAACCGACATACTTATTTTTTGGAATTTGTAAAAAATAACCTCGGAAATGGGTTAAGGGCACTAAAAGGAACGTTTTAGTCTTATAAAAGTTTTGCATAAAATGTCTGGAAATGCCTTAAAAAAATTTATGAAAATGCTAAAAAAATTGAAAATCTTTATTTCTAATTTTTTTCAAATTTAAAAAATGCCAAAAAATAGTTTAAATGAGTCCAAATCTTTTGTGATTTACACCTTTGCTGTAAAGTGTCGGGAAATGCCTTAAAAAATTATGAACGTTTTTCATAATTTTTTTTCATAATTTTTTTAAGGCATTTCCCAACACTTTACGGAAAAAGTGTAAGTCACAAAAGATTTGGACTCATATAAACTATTTTTTGGCATTTTTCAAATTTGAAAAAAATTAGAAACAAAGATTTTCAATTTTTTTAGCATTTTCATTAATTTTTTTAAGGCATTTCCCGACATTTTATGCAAAAATTGTATTAGACTATAACGTTTCTTTTACAGCCCTTAACCAATTTCCGAGGTCATTTCTTTAAAATTCGCAAAAATAGTGCAGTAGATAGGGCGGAACCTTAGTCTCAGAAGATCTGGGCGTTAGCTACCAGAGTGAAGTTAGCTACCGATGGCGTTAGCTATTTTTTGGAATTTTTAAAAAATAACCTCGGAAATGGGTTAAGGGCACTAAAAGGAACGTTTTAGTCTTATAAAAGTTTTCGATAAAATGTCGGGAAATGCCTTAAAAAAATTTATGAAAATGCTAAAAATATTGAAAATCTTTATTTCTAATTTTTTTCAAATTTAAAAAATGCCAAAAAATAGTTTAAATGAGTCCAAATCTTTTGTGATTTACACTTTTGCTGTAAAGTGTCGGGAAATGCCTTAAAAAAATTATGAAAGTATAGTAGTTATTATGTCGATTGGAACCGACATACTTATTTTTTGGAATTTGTAAAAAATAACCTCGGAAATGGGTTAAGGGCATTAAAAGGAACGTTTTAGTCTTATAAAAGTCTTGCATAAAATGTCTGGAAATGCCTTAAAAAAATTTATGAAAATGCTAAAAAAATTGAAAATCTTTATTTCTAATTTTTTTCAAATTTAAAAAATGCCAAAAAATAGTTTAAATGAGTCCAAATCTTTTGTGATTTACACCTTTGCTGTAAAGTGTCGGGAAATGCCTTAAAAAATTATGAACGTTTTTCATAATTTTTTTTCATAATTTTTTTAAGGCATTTCCCAACACTTTACGGAAAAAGTGTAAGTCACAAAAGATTTGGACTCATATAAACTATTTTTTGGCATTTTTCAAATTTGAAAAAAATTAGAAATAAAGATTTTCAATTTTTTTAGCATTTTCATTAATTTTTTTAAGGCATTTCCCGACATTTTATGCAAAAATTGTATTAGACTATAACGTTTCTTTTACAGCCCTTAACCAATTTCCGAGGTCATTTCTTTAAAATTCGCAAAAATAGTGCAGTAGATAGGGCGGAACCTTAGTCTCAGAAGATCTGGGCGTTAGCTACCAGAGTGAAGTTAGCTACCGATGGCGTTAGCTATTTTTTGGAATTTTTAAAAAATAACCTCGGAAATGGGTTAAGGGCACTAAAAGGAACGTTTTAGTCTTATAAAAGTTTTCGATAAAATGTCGGGAAATGCCTTAAAAAAATTTATGAAAATGCTAAAAATATTGAAAATCTTTATTTCTAATTTTTTTCAAATTTAAAAAATGCCAAAAAATAGTTTAAATGAGTCCAAATCTTTTGTGATTTACACTTTTGCTGTAAAGTGTCGGGAAATGCCTTAAAAAAATTATGAAAGTATAGTAGTTATTATGTCGATTGGAACCGACATACTTATTTTTTGGAATTTTAAAAAAATAACCTCGGAAATGGATTAAGGGCACTAAAAGGAACGTTTTAGTCTTATAAAAGTTTTGCATAAAATGTCTGGAAATGCCTTAAAAAAATTTATGAAAATGCTAAAAAAATTGAAAATCTTTATTTCTAATTTTTTTCAAATTTAAAAAATGCCAAAAAATAGTTTAAATGAGTCCAAATCTTTTGTGATTTACACCTTTGCTGTAAAGTGTCGGGAAATGCCTTAACAAATTATGAACGTTTTTCATAATTTTTTTTCATAATTTTTTTATGGCATTTCCCAACACTTTACGGAAAAAGTGTAAGTCACAAAAGATTTGGACTCATTTAAACTATTTTTTGGCATTTTTCAAATTTGAAAAAAATTAGAAATAAAGATTTTCAATTTTTTTAGCATTTTCATAAATTTTTTTTAAGGCATTTCCCGACATTTTATGCAAAAATTTTATTAGACTAAAACGTTTCTTTTACAGCCCTTAACCAATTTCCGAGGTCATTTCGTTTCTTTGTCGGTCACATTTCCACAACACAATTACACCATTTTTGAGAACTAAAAGCAGTTTTCGACAGTGAAGTCCGCCAGTATCATTTTTGGATGGAGGGCATTTGTATAATAAACTCTAGTTTGTTAGAGGTGAAAAGGTGGGGATGGAGTGGTGGAGGGGGTAGATTATCTCTATTTAAGCGGTTGCGAGCGAGTCACAGAATCACTTCATTTTTAAATCTGATAGTTACCAGATCTAAATATGAATCCTGAACGTCCATTAAGTCGTGGTTCGTCGATTTGGAGCGACGAGACGGTCGACATGAACGAAGTCGACGAACAAGTCTTTGATGACTTTGACGACATAGAGCAGGGCATATTGGATGCTATCGAGTGGGACGAGGATGATCTGCGACCACTCGAAGAACCTGAGTTCGATTGGGGAGTCGAACTGCCCAACGACGATGCAGAGTTGTCGGCTGACGAGATGGAGCCGGACTCCAGTACCGATTGGGTACCACCACCGCCGCCGGAAGATCATGACGGTCCGGCCGATTCATCCACTTGGTGGATCACGGACCATCAGGATGAAGATGGTCCAGCGGATTCCACCAACTGATCCCGGAACCATGCCCGCCCCGACCTATCCCGACAAAATCAGTCCTTTTCAGGACTACAAAATATTTGATCGTAGTTTGTAGTTGATTCATGTCACATCTCATGTAACATGATATTTCTCAAGAATTAATTTCTTTTGGAAAATATTGTGTTACTCTGTAAAGACATGTACGTTCTTACCGTACGTTAGAACTAGCTAAATTTCTAGTAAGTTCTCTACGAAAAGCTGAGAGTTTGGTCTATTATCTTACTTGTAGTAAAATTCACATTTTATTACAAATAAGATGCATGTTTTTAGGCATTGTAACGGGTAGCCTCTCTTCACAGACATAACACTTTATCGCATACTTAAGTTGTGTGCATCTAACGATTACACACCTAAAGTTACGTACCTACATTTTCCGTCTATTCGTTTTTTCTATTTTGCATTTTTACACTATTTTTGTGTGTAACTTCCGTATACTTATTTTAGAAATAAAAAATATTGTTTCATTTAACTTTTTTTTATTATCATATATACAAAAACATTTTCTTTTACTTATATATATATACATTACTATTACAAAAATAACTTAACTCTATATTTACAATAAAATTCTAAAACTACTTCTTATACGTTAAATTATTTATTGCTTCGAGTCTTTTAACGCACTTCTCTCTTGTCCTTTTATTTTCCTCCATTTTCACCCGCAGTTCATTCATTTGTCTTTCAAAGTCCACCTCATCACTATCACACTTTTTTAGTTCTCGTAGTAGTTTTTCCCTAGCACTATACGCCGCGGAGAAGACGCACTTTTGGCTCGCCGAAAACTCGTTCAACCAGTCCGGCTCTTCAGCAGTTGTTGTTGACTGCTGCGATTCCTCGTACGATCGCTTGCATCGCATCTTGACCGGTTTGCGGCACTTCCCACGTCCTATTGTTGGTGATAGTGGTGCACCCGCGATCGGCGATTTTTCGTCAGCGTCGGCCACCAACACCATCGGAGGCATGGACTGCGGCGGCTCGGGCGTTGTCGAGTTTGGGCCTTCATTAATTATGACGACCGGTGACAGAGGCTTCGGTGGTTGTGACGTCTCCAAAAAATCGGGGTATTGGACTGGCACTGTTGGTCGCTTGAACACGAATTTCTTCTTCTTCTTCTGTTCACCCTCCATAGCTGCATAAAATTGACTTTTATTGCTGCCGGCTGTCTTTGGCAATTTCAGCAGCTTTTCCAACTTCGTAGTGGGTTGCCGCCTCGCCTTCTTTACCACCACATCACTTATGATATTGATGCGCCCGCCGTCCTTCTCCGTCCAGTTGTTGACGTAATCAACCGCCGAAGCTACTTTTTTTTCACCCACATTCTCTTCACCCACATTCTCTTCTTCCACAAACGCAGTGTTTAGCACGTCGTCATTGTGCCACTCGTCAAACACACCCGGGGTCAGCAGGTCAATAACGTCCTGCCCCATCAACTCTGCTTGGATACTTCCATCCAAGTTAAACGCATTTAACAATGACTCACTACCGGAATTCATTTTTCTAACTAACTCACTGCACTAAACTGACAAATGTATTTACTTGGCGAACTGTTCTAGCGAACTATGAAATGCTCTGCCTAGCAAACCAAATTTATACTTATCACCCCACCATAAACTCCCCCACTCTATCTGACGGTTGATGCTTTGGAGGCCAAACAAGTTCATTCAACTTACAAGGTTGCGTTCTATGGCTAAACAGCGATTCAAGGACATATTTTCAAGGTAATCGTGTGTCCTTACTTCTGTTATTGTTTGTGCTCTCAAGGTTATATGACCCAGACAACCCATATTTATAGACACTCTCTTTCCTTCGATGCCTATTATCAGAAACTATAATGTTGCCCGCAGATCAAGATAACAGTCGTCCAGCTGAGACTTTTTCAGGAGCACAAATAATAATTTCTGCTGTTTGCTATAATTGTAAAAGAGAAGTATATATTTGGACTGACCACATGCAATCTTACAGTTACATTGAATTGTTGAGAGTAAGGATTGTTAAGTGTCATTACTGTGGAACGCTGATGTGTCGACGAGGGCCGATTAGCAGATCTGATATGTTGAGAAGACAATGGATGCTACGAGAAGTTTATAAGCCAGACATTAATTAATTTTTATTTTTGTAACTTTATTACTATATTGTAAAATAAAACAACATATTATTGAAACAATTATCTATGTATTTTACTATCCTGCGTTATACAATTTCAACTATTGCTATTACTATAGTGGTTAATAAAACTACGTGACATTGGAGTTAATATTTTTTTATTTTTCTAAAACACAGGCTTTCCAACATTTTTCTAATTATAACTAATATTTTCGGGTAAAAAACTTTGCATAGCTTGTATTAACATATTTAGGTTATCTTCAGGGTTTGTTTCGTAAAACTTTATGTCTGGGTGCCCCCAAGGTAGAGTTTTTGTTGTTGATGGTATAATATAACGTTTATCGTCGTGGTGAGATAAAGCAACTTTATTAATTATTTCGGTATAAACGTCGTGTTTATAACTTCGAAAGGTTTTCATTTTTCGAAATATCTGACCACCACGTTCTACGATATTCCGATAATCTTCCAGGTGAAGCTGTTTTTCAATTACACGTTTTTTTATACCTTTCGCTTTTTTAATTTCGCTACTGATTGAGTTTATGTAATAAGCTTTGGCTCCGGTACCATAAAAACTTATTATTGGATCACCTGGAAATTCATCCTTCATTCTACCTACTACTGACTGACTTTTTTTTATGTTAAAAATATTTCCTTCGGTATAATTGGATGTATCGAATTTATCCGGATTTTCTGCAATTATACGATAAAAATTTTCGGTGTAAACTTTTAATATTAACGAATCTGTGTCGGTATACAGTAAAGAAGCATTTTTGCCAAATTTTGCTTTAATGAATGAGTAGAAAAAATCATAAATTACTGTTTTCGACATGTCCAGTATGGAAAATCCGATATAAATTGGTTTATTATAAGTTACCTTTAATCGATCCATATGAATGGCAACGAATTCTTTATTAAAAACCGTTGAACTTTTAAAATAAGGACGAGAAATTAATGCTCGTGCCCCAATTTTACTCCTGTCATTTTCCCATCGGGTAACTAGTTTTATATCATTACGATTCTCCACATTTTCCATGGTCTTGCCAAAAACAGCATTAATGATTAATTTAAAAGTGTCTTTACCAAACTTTGTTGTTGCGCTATTGCGCAAATCTGTATTTAAGTCGATATATGTCTTTAACCACGGGGATTGATTAAATTTTAAAATTCTGTGTGTTTGCATTACCATTAGGCCGTTATTGATTGCTTGTTTTAATGTTCGGTAATGAATGATATATTTCTTTTTATCGTTTAAATTCGGAATTAACTTTGAAAATTTTGCCGATTCGGTGGGTGGTACAATATTTTCAACTAAAAAGGGTAAGTCGGAATGGTCATCATATAGCGTATCCGGATAATGAACGTCAACTTCCAAAACGTATCCTTCTGGACCACTATCATCCACATCCATAATATTTAAATTTAAAATTTCATGCTCTGATAACCATCTAAAACCGCCAAATGGTAATGCTTGCGACATACTATGACCGTACAGATTTGTTGCATCAAGATAAACAATGAAAGATGATGGTTCGTTAGGATCGTAGTTTGGTACATATATGTTGTTGGCAGCGTGCATCCTTTCTGAACACTGACTTATACCGCCTCGAATACCTTTTTTGAAAAAATGAACCATGTCGATATCAGTCAATAGCTCTAACTCTACCTTAGAAATACGCAACATACAATCAAACGAATAACTTGGAAGGGTATGGTACTGTGCTGGATCCAGTTTATACGTTTCTAAACAAGTATCGCGAAACTGTTCAAAAACATCGGTTAATAATAAAACATCAGATTTCAAATATAAATCCGAATAGTTCCCCAAATTCTTACAATTAAATGTGTCCCACACCTTTTTAGCTCTGTCATAATCTTCATCGCTAATGTGCTCCTCTGACAAACTATCATAAAACTGATTTTTTGTGGGTAAAGTTGGATGGTTCATTTTCTCCATTGAATCGACAAAACTATAGGGAAAAACACCTTTTTTGCGCATTAAATTAAACTGCTCATTATCAGAAAAATATTTTCCTGTTTCCCTGAAACTACCCACAGCTAATCCATTACCCAAATTTTCCAGCGAAGTTGATAGAAATTTAAAACTATCGATGAACCGCAATTTCACATATTTTTTCTTTATTGCCCCACTTTTATTATCGACATAATCGTGAACGTAAATACTTTTCGTAAACGAAATATACTTTTCCTTGCTTTGAGCTAAAACATCGATCTTGTCTCCGTGACGACACAACTCTTTAATAAACATGTGGCAATCGTACCCGCTCAAGTTATGAAATATAATTGGAATAAAATTGGGTAACTTATAATTTAAATTGCAAATCGAATGAGCAGCACCAGGTCTTTTTTTCCCAGTTATGTGACAGTGGTCCTTTACTTTACAATTATTATTTTCAAAAGGTCGTTCACATATACCACATTTTGTGGCATTATTGAACTCCGCTATTTGGTCAGCCGTTAAAGTTTCCATTGCTCTTATATCTCTTAAGTATGTATTGTAAAGAGATCTTAAATCACTTTCAAGTCGCGAAACGAAAACCTGGGCTGCGTCGTTTCCCCGGTAGAGCTCAAATTTTGAAATCGAATCGTCAAAGGAGCACTTTATTAAATACGCAAAAGAATACGGTTCATGTTTGATGCTTTTGACTAAGTAAGAATTTGTGGGATTTGGTTCCACTGTATCCAGTGGTTTAAGCACCGATTCGAAATCCGCGTAAACAACAAACGGTACACGCATTTGCTTTTCTATGTTTTCAAATTTTAATATATTTTCACTTACACTCCTTCCAAATTTATCTATTTTTAAATTTAGTGATGGTGTTAATGAATATTTGTGGTTACAGTCATTTTTTTGGTGTAATATCAAAGATGATTGTGAACTAAAATATATCAAACAGCCATCACAAAAATACATTTTATCTCTACGCGATGTAATTTGACTGGAACATAATTTCGATAAGTCTTTTATCCAACAATAATGACTTTTAGAACAACGCGTATCACAAATATGTTCATCATCATCTTTAATACTACAATCCTTTGTTATTAACAACAAGTTGACATGTCTGTTAAGTTTTCTACCCGAATACCTTAATGGACCGACAACTTCGTACTTTAACATATTATTTTCGAAAATTTTTTGCAAACCATAAACGTTAACTGAAATATTATTCATTTCTTCAAATTTTGATATATCACGCAACTTTACTGGAAAGTCTATACCTGTAAAATTCAGCACTCTTGAATAGTGTGGATAAGATCGAATCTGTGATGCCATTCTAGTGGTGGGGCACAAAGCAGACACGATTGACCACGCAAAACAACACTCATCTTGATTAATCACATTGATGATGGCTTTTTTCAATTCGATGAAACGGGGTAGCTTTATATATGAAGATCCACCAAAAGGTTTATATTCATTGACATTTACTTCCAGGTATAGAATTTTTTCCAGAGCCCAACCTACGAAAACACAAAAAGATTGACATAAGTATTTATTTTATTTTTAGTCGTTAATTTATAACATACCTGAATCTTTTTCCTGAAACTCAGTCGATTGAGTCTTCATGGCTTCCACTAATGATTGATATATTTCTTCCAAATCGCTTCCTGAAGTAACAATTTCATTGCGTGTATTAAATGACTTGTCACTGTACATATTATCTTGTGTTGGTAACAGATACCGACCAACAACCACCATATTAACTTTCAAAGCACAACGCACTCTTACTAGGTCACTTACTACCTCTAACACTTTTGCTTTAATTTCATCAAAAAATAATGAATAGTCAGTATGTTCATTATCACTTGATATACGGTATGTGGCAATCCTATTTCTAAAAGCACTGGACACTAGCTCAACACCAGCTGATATTGGTGAACATGCATTACTTTTATGGTGTATTGTTCTTTGATGAGCTGCCATTCGATTTGCTGGTATGGTTATATTGCAGCAAGTGCAAGTACGCACCTCGGATGTTGATGCCCCATCGTCAACTTTTCGCTGTTTTCCACCATGCATATTTTCAAATCGTGCTACGCACGATTCTCGTTTATGTCGTAACATATTATAACTCCGAGTAAATGATTTACCACAATTTTCACACACGTACGCCATGACTTTCAAATTAACTTGCTTGAACCGTTTTACTCAACACAATGTTCTATACTAAAATTTAACCCCCCCCTACCCTCATTTATACCGATCCACATTTAGACCCCCCACTCGATCTTCATACCAAAACATGTTACACCCCAGTAATAACTCAAGGTAAACTAACATCACAAATGTAACCTTGAAATAAGCGTCATCCACCTGGTCATCACCAAACAAAGAAACATCTGCTCGCATTCATTGAAAATGTGCACCGCAAATGTAACCTTGAAATAAGCGTCGTCCACCTGGTCATCACCAAACAAAGAAACATCTGCTCGCGTTCAAGGCCAAGCAAATGTAACCTTGAAATAAGCGTCGTACACCTGGTCATCACCAAACAAAGAAACAGCTGCTCGCATTCATTGAAAATATGCACCGCAAATGTAACCTTGAAATAAGCATCGTACACCTGGTCATCACCAAACAAAGAAACATCTGCTCGCGTTCAAGGCCAAGTTCTTGACCTTGACCTTGGAATAACACCTGCGCATATCAAGGCCAAATAACAATAGCACACCTGGGCGTTCAAGGTCGACCCTACTGCGCATGCGGAGGCTCGGGGAGCATCAACCTTTACTACTACCGTATAGTTCGCCAGATTAACAGTAACCCTGGAATCTCTGATTGATCTAAAAAAATGACATCTTGTTTCTCAATCTATGTTGTAGACCCTATTTAAAATACAAACAGAAATCCTGTACATTTGCCAGCGAACTGTACATTTAGGATCAATTTCCCGGTACAAAGAAAACGTTGGTAGGAATAATGTTGCTTACGATATTTTACCCTCCCTGCCTTTCGGGATTCTTGGTGAGCTTAGCTCGACTATGTATTTTGATTAACACTACTTTTTGGCAGATTACTCTAAGCCTTTGATGTTTTTATCTCGAACTTTTTGTGTTGTTTAATCTAATTGAGGCAGAACAAATCTCAAAAAAGGGAAGGTCATGGTAGATTGAGGCCCATAAATACGGGGTTTAGGAAAAGATTTCAACCTGCACTTTTTGGTAGATATGTAAGCATTAAGAGCCTTGTTTCACTGTTTTTTATTTGCGTATTAGAATTATGCAGACTGAAAACGTTTTTTTAGCTCTAAAAATGCCGTAAAAATCGATTTGAAAGTTCAAGTTTGCTAGGTGAATATCATCATTTTAGGCGTGTGACATCATTGTTTCCCAGCAACTTCATTTGTTGCTACCACGAGGCGAATGAGCAGTGTTGTCAATGAGTATTTTTTACATGCTCTTTAACAGCAGTTTTAACATTTTAAATTTAATTGTTTAAACCGCCAGGATGCGGCCCCCTAAGGTCATCGCTTCGCTGTCATGATTGAAAATTTCGTATTTCTAGACCCGGTACTAAACAAGATATCACACTCCTTCAGGCTCATGATCGAGGACACTGTCCTCTGTATACAGGGTGGCCCACCGAAAACACCACCCAGGTTTATTTTCCAACGTATGAATGAAAGTCTACTTGTCAGGGGTACATATAAATATGCAAATATTGAGAATAAATTCTCTAACCACCTGAAAATTCCTTATACAATAAGGATTTCAACAAATAATGGTAAAACAGCTATTCTCCGGGCTATATGCCCCTCCGAGCGCTGAATTACATACCAAAATTTGCCGTATTTTCTTCTAACACAGTTAGATAATAAAATACTCGGATTCCATCCCTAGAATCTTTAGAGAATTACATACATGTGCATTATAAGTAAAACACAACATTTCTGGGTGTTTAGTTGAACGTTATTATTTTGCTCTTGGTTTGAGCAGCTGTTCTCTGGATTGTTTTATTTAAGTTACGTATGGTTTTTAACTTTTTAAAATTGAAAATTTTAGAAGAGTTAGTAGGATTTCTTTCTTTAAAGGTAACAAACATATTATTTCTTCAAACCTGTTACATAGAATTATTCTTGAGAGAATTGGCAACACAACAACCTAACTCACTGTTTTTTACATGTATTATGTCCATGTGTTTATTACCAGTGGTGGGCAGTGGTTCATTTTTTTTTAAGGGATGATGCGATATTTAGGTTATTATCGCGAAGTACCATTATGACTAATTTTCCCCCATCTGAATTCATACCAGGATTTACCGGTTTCGATATATGCAGTGAATTTCATAACACCCCGATAGTTTAGCAATCTGAAAATATGCCACATAATTGAAATTCTGGCAACAACCATTCTTAAAAAATAGTTGGTGGACCATATAGTTGCCCAGATTATAAGTAACCCTAAAATCTCTGATTGCTCTAAAATGAATACATATATATATAGGTAATGTTATTTTTTATTATTTCCAAGTCTATGGAAATTGCCAAAACTCTTTCTGTTGAGAGAAATTCCAATAATTATCAAGACTGGGATACGCACGAAACTATTGTTTTACGGTTATTTTGTTTACAAAAGGATTACATCAAAAAATAATAAAGAATCTTCTTAAGTACACCTTAGATATTGTAGTGTCCCAACTAACACTGTGGAGATTTTGCTTTTATCAATGTGTGTAGTTCAGGTTTTTTTAAGCAAGGAAACAATAGATTCATTTTTGGGGCAATTACTCTATTGTACCGTATGTACCGTATAAACTATTGGATATGCATCATTTTTTTGCAAACGACTGCCCGCTGGAAAAAATAGGGCCGGTAGTTGTGTGTATTTCCTTTAATTAAAATAGTTACCGGCACCGGCCGATTCCCAAACGAGTTTTACATTTAAAATTGGTTTAATCAGAAAACGGGACTCGATAAAAAAACACGACACATTTTAAGCAACATTTATTGATAACAAGCTATAATTTAAATTCTTTTTATTTCATTCTATAAGGATTACATCTTCTATTTTTGGTGGATTTTTTGTAAGGCCTGAACCTGCAGGACCTCTGTATTATTTTGACAACTTCTCGTCAATAACTTTGGCGCATTTCTGACGTTTCGTAGTAACAGTCTTGTGAGAGTTGGTGATGAACAATCGAGCATAGTCTTGACGACTCACCATAGTACTCATTCCAGGGCTCCAGGCTTCATCCAAAGAGCGAATATCTTCTTTTGTTCTTCTTCTTTGGCGTTTTGAACCATCTTACATAACGTTGAGTCTCCCTGAGCAACTGATATCAGCCACTGATCGTCAGTAGAGACTTCGCATCTCATAGTCTTATTATAATACACCAAATATTTACAGATTATAGAGTTGGTAGCACAGTGGTACAGGGTCTATTTTCAACTGAGTTGCAAATTTTCGGGCCCCCTATTAGGATGTCCAGAAGATTTTCGGGTAGGTTTAGAGGAAATAGTAGGGTAAAAAAATAAAGACGCAGGCTTGTAATAAGATTTTAAATACAAGACCATTGTCCCATTTGTCGAGTTGTTGTTCGTTTAATAACGATTAGCTTTGTTTTAGATCAGGTATAAAGATGTGAAAAATTATTCTAATTAAATTTTTTATCTGGAAGATTGGAGATTTAGGTATTTTTATTTAATATTTTTGTGCTTTTTTATGATTTTATTTTTACTATTTTGTTCCCCATCTTGTCATTGGGCCTTAGGCACGCGCCTAATGATAAACTAGACCCTGCAGTGGTATAAGCACTAACAAAAGGGAGCAATTGATACATTTTGGAGCAGCTCACAGTAGAGCAGTGCCTGGCCAAGTATACTCTGCTGAACTCCACCCCCTCTGACGTCGTCGAATGTAAGTGAGTCTACGTCAGCGGATCTTATTTCAGATGTGTTTATGTCATCTGTCAAATTTTGTCATCTGTCAAATGTCATATATCCAGTATAAATGTCTAAGAACCGAATAACTGAATACTCGTCAAATGTATAAACTATCTCAGCCACATCAGCAGCTAAACAGCTTGATTTTCCCTTTCGAGCCAGAAAATACTTCTTCCCTTCCAACTTGCCCACTCTCTATGTGTTCCAAATAAGACCTAACTTAAAGTACTGCCCCCACATCGACACTTAACATCCTTGATTACATCCAAAAGAGAGCCGTTTGACTCATCAATGACCCAGTCCCCACAAGAAGACTGCCTTCTCTCGCTCATCGCCACACTGTTGGGAATTGGTCCTTTTTCTGCCAATACTTCTACGGATTTTGCTCTGAAGAACTAGCCGCTGTAATTCCCCCCTTAACTGTTCCTAACAAAACAACAATAGGCGCGTTTCGTATGCATCCCTTTACTGTCCTGCTACAAAAGCCTATAACATCCCACTTCTCTCGCTCATTCATCCTAGGGTCTCCACATTATGAAACAAATTGCCTGCAGATGTTTTCCCCTCTCCTTCTTACCTCCAATCCTTCAAAGCCTGTGTCAATAGATTGCATTTCCCTAGTCATCAGACGCCTACGATACCTTAGTAGTCTACGTAGGCTGTGTGTTAGAGATTTGTACTTTATTAATGAACAAAGTGTAATTCATGAGTGGTCTCAAACTTTTGTCCGGCAGTATATTTCTAGCGGATACTCTAAAGTGCCTGGTTTTCCCCGATCTACTTTTTAATATAAGCATTACATAAAATATGTATAAATTAAAAAGTCATTGAAATTCAGATCCTTTTCAACTACATTTTACCGAAATGGATCGTTGTCCAGGAAAGTGACCGTAAGAGCTGTTTGACATTCAATTGGTCAACATACTTGAACTAAGTGACGGACTCCCGAAGGAGCGGTCCCGTAGCCCTTTTGCATTTAATTGACGATGGAGTTTCGGTTAAGGGTTTTTTCGGTTAAGTTTTTGTGTGTGTGTTTTTTTTTTGTTAAAGTGCAATTTTTATTTGCTGTAAAAGTATTTTTGAACACTTTTTAAAAATCTGCAAAGAAATTGGATAACATAGGATACAGGGTGGGTTTTTTAAAGTGTCATAAGGCGATATTTTAAAAACAGTTACAAATATTTAATCAAATTTTGGTGAGTTTTTAGGGAGATGGAAGACATATTATTTAAACATATTTTTTAAAATTTACCCCCTCACTCTATTTTCAAGTGGGGGGGGGGGGTAACTTTGGAATTTTAAATGGGATGATGTTCTTTATTTGAGTTCGATGGCAAAATTCAAATATATGTCAAAAACTACGTATGTGTACAATTTTTTTTCATTTGCTCTTTCAGTTAGGAAATTATGATTTATTAGGTTATAAAATAAAATTTGTTCCATTTAATTTTAACTTATTTATCGTCTGTCATGCTTGAGAAGTTGTTCGAAATGTCCCCCAATAACTTTCAAACACTTTCTCACTCTTTTTCTAAATGAATTTCATACCCGCTGTAACATTTCAGGTGTCACTAATAAGCAGGCAAAGCGCTTTCGGTCTTTCATATCAACTAATGTTGTAGCAGTTGCCATCACTTTGTCCTTTACAGAACACCACAAGCAAAAGTCAAGGGAGGTCAAATCCGGGGACCTAGCAGGACAGTTGACCGGAGCAGCTCGTCCAATCCATCTGTTTTCAAATATTTCATTCAAATGATTACGGGCCTGTATTGCATATTGGGGTGGAGCTCCGTCCTGTTGAAACCACATGTCAGGAGTTATATTTTTATTTAATAATTGGGGTAATTGTTTCTTAAAAAATCTGTTTACATTTCTTCATTTAAATGTCCTTCAAGGAAATGCTGACCAATAACTCTATCCCCGACTGGACCCCGATTATACCACACCAAAAGTTAATAAATTGACCAGGGATGTTGATTTGGCAGAGTTCTCATTCAGTGGGGATTTTTCGACGCCCAGTAGTGCATATTGTGTTTATTTACCTAAAGAAAACAACCAAACAAAACAAAAGAAGTTAAATTTCTACTGATACCTAAGAGATAACCTAAAATCCTACCTGACCACAATTATGAAAATAGCTTCGTCAGAAAAAATAACATTCAGTAGGAATCATGTATTTTGACGAGCTATGTTTGATGATGTATATAGAATTTTAATTTGAACCATTTTGACCCCAATATTTGGGTCAAAATCGAAATTTGCAGCTTTTCCCAAATATATACATCTTCCAGTGATTTTAGGTTTAGGTAAATGTATTGCGAAAAAAAAGTTTTTGAGATTTTAAAGTTTCACTTATTAGTCCGTTTTTCGATACGACGTTTTGTTTTCAAGTTCTGAGGTACCAAAGAGGGGTCTGCAAATGACATTTTTCGACCTAAAAAATTCAAAAGAATTACTTGCCATTTTCCGGTCCTCGCCAGTTTCGATAAAGTTCTGAAGCTCCGGTTCCTCTACAACCTCCGAAAATTTACATCGATTTAATTCACTTTTGCCACCTGTACCCGATTTCAAGGGAAATCGCGGTAATTTCGAATTTGACGTTTAATAGCTCCGAAACGAAACATCTTGAATAACTGAATTTTTACCCAAGCTAATTGAACTATTCCTTCATTAACCCAGAAAACTTGAGTGCTCTCCCTCTGACTGTTTCCGAGAAAAACAAAAAAGTAAACATTTTTATTCCAGTAATTTTCCTCAAAATAATTTTTTTGGGTTTGTAATAACCTCTTTTTTAAACGATTTATGCAATAACAAAAATATGTGCATATGCCTTATTGTCAAAATAGATTAGTTTAAAATAATAGTTTATCTTCTGGTTAAATTCTGCCATAAGCAAGACAACACAAAATTACGTGTCGCTCGACAACTACTTGACCTGCTCTATTCTTTACCATTGTGATATATCCATTTGTTCTTTAAATCCATAACCTGCCTAATATGACTTGTTAAATATTTTATAACTCCACTGAAACTTTTAACGACAACGACTTTTCTAAAAGTGGTTTATCAATTTTGACTTTATCCCCCAATCAACGTCAGGTTTATTTTATTTGAATTTAAAAAGTCAAAATAAATTACTAGAATATTCAACAAAAAAAATATCTTTATATGTTCATTAAAAAAAAAGTTATTAATAGTTAACAATTTCGATTTGCTCAAGAGAAATATTTACTATATTGAAAGTAGAATTGGGCAATAACTTGTTCTTTGGTATATAAATCTCCACAAGAAAGAATCTAGGGATTCTAGGGGGTCAGTTAAGGCCTTGCAGGCGTAACGCTTTTCGCGTTCTGCATGCAACAACATGTAGACATTCAGCTTGACCCCTCCCTCAATCCGTAATGTAACTTTTCACCTTAAATATGAATGAAATTTCCAAAAGTCAAATAATTTTAGAGAGAGAAAACTGTTACATGACAATAATAATACTTAACCCACCTCCACTCCTTGTAACGCCGTGTAGACATTAGTGGTCACCCCTCCCACCCCCTCAACAGCGTTACGTCGTTTATGGACGACCCATTTTGGTCAAATGAAAATAAAATAAGTTTAAATTTTGAATTGTATTTTCACTTTGACGTCTATACTGAAATAAAATATTTAAAAAAAAAATACCAAAACTATACCGTATCCATTTTATTTTGAAAATAATGACAGAAACCCATTTTACATCGGAGAAATCAATTATGTCTCTCTCATTTTTGTCTCTCGTCTTCTTTCTCTCTCATACTCGTAAAATTTTTACAGCTGGTAGAAAGTTAGGTTATGAGAAAGATAAACATGACATATTATTTGAAGCCTATCCCATAATATAAGTTGTTTTTGCAGTGTAAAAATATAATTAAAAAGTTTATATAAAGTATTAGCAGCTTAAATTCCTGTGTTCTATGAATCTCGGGCTGACTAACAATTATTGAAATATTACGCAATGTACATATTATTATTTGTTCTCCTTTACATTACTTGGACTGGGCGTTATGGGAATGAGTAACAGGAACGCCGCGCCGCCCCGATATAAAGTTGGTAATAGTGGGCTTACAGAATATTTCTTTAGTTATTGAGAAAGTAGTGAAAATTGCGCCCTAGAAACGTTCTGTCTCAGTTTAAAGCTGAAGTCACAGTGCCATTACAAAGTGTATCTATCCTTCTGGAACTAAGACTCAACAATTACAGTTAAAAATTGTGAAACTACTTGGTGTATTCGATTAAACAATTTTTATCGCGTCTTTAACTTACACAAACGTCACTGTTCGCAGGTAGGCTGTCTGGCTGTATCCATTTTCATTATTTATCGGAGAATAGGGAATATTTCTTAACCTTATTATTGTTGATCTTAATAAAAATATTTAGTTATTTTTGCTATTTTTTCTTTATTTATTTAAAAACTTTTCCTCCGATCCTTGTATTGCAAATTATTGTTTAGGGGGAGTATTGTTACTTGGGTAGGAAACAATTTTACGTAGTATAAAATAAGAAGGTTAAAGTGTCTATGCTGACACTGTTTCTGCTTAATTGAAACGAGAGACAAATGTTGTTTGTGTTCAGTAAAAACAAAGATCTTTTGCTATAAAATCATAAAACTTACGTAAGTATTTTGTCAGGTTAGAAATTTATTTTTTATAACAATACCGATTAAACGTTCACAGTAGACAACTAGCAATACTTGCACAAACAAAGCCGACTGTGAGAAAATATTTGATTATTCTTTTTATTGGCAACAACATCGTTTTTATTTGTCTTTTACTAATGCCCCTTTTGCTAACAAGGATAGAAAGAAATCGGATTCCGTTGGGAATTTTATCAGTAAAAAACAAAGAATTTTGCGATGACTAATCTTTCGGAGTATATAACCAGTAATACTTCCACAAGCAAAGAAGGTACGATACAAATTTGAACAAATAATTTTTTTATTTGTCTTTGTCTATGCATTTTCGCCAACACGGCTAGAAAGAAATCTGATTCCTCCGTGATTTTCAGGAAAGAAAAGATTGTGATCACTAAAATATATTCTGGTGTAAAGTGTCCGTGGAACTGACCAATAGGGTAAATTCTTGTCAATTGTTTTTTCTGTTATATTCTCACATAAAATTGGATATAATATAGATAATTTTCGTCACACTCGTAGAAAGAACATTGTACCTAACACGTGTGGAAAGTGTCTTTTCCGTACTCGACTGCTGACCGAACTCTGCTTCGCGTCATCCAGGCAACTGCAGTCGCGTGCGGGAAAGTATCACTTCCCGCACTTGTTAGGTAAATAGCTAGTACAACGTTTGAAAGTAGATTGGAGACCATTTTAAACAGCTTTTAAAGCACGACCCTCGTTAAATTAAAGGTAAACAGGAGGATGACGTAAAAAGTTTCCAGCTTGAGCCAAAGAGGGCGCAATTTACCGTTTTGACGATGAAGAAATTTCAGAGGAGCGTAGAATTATGGCAAATACTACAAACGATGAATCGCCACCATCCAAATCCAGGCAAGTAAGAAAATCAAGAAAACTTCTGAAGACAGTGTAGGCATACTTCAACAGCAATAGAGTAATGTAATGTTATTGTGCTAGTACAATAATAAGCCACTTTATAACCGCAAAACTGTACCATAAAGAGTACTTTATATTGAAATCGTACAGAAAAATGTTTAACTTTTTAAAGGTTATAGTTGTTCCACCAGGGAACAAAAACTGCTAAAACGGATACAAAATAAATACTTTATCGGTAACAAAATTACGCAGATTTTCCTATTAATATGCAACACAAATATTGTTGAAGCACAATCCAGAGAAACAGTTTGATTGAGCAAACGTTCGGATGCATTCGTTTTCCACCGATTGAAATCAAAGTGATTCAGAGCAGACATAATAATAGAGCGTAAATAGAATCAGCAGTTCGAACATCCAATAATTTGGAACGTATTTGCATCGGGAAAAATATTGCTGTACATTTTGACAAATTGTTTGGTAAGGTAAAATGTTTCAAAACTTCTCTTCAGAGCCCAAAGTCAACTTAGTATTAATTGTTGAATTGCATTTTAAGTAATCCGCGGGGGCAAAACACTACTACATTATTCCACGTCCACAATGATTTTTAGGTTTTACTGTTCTTTCTGGTGTAGTCCATCGTTATATTTAAATACACTTAAGCACTCCGAAAAAAGTTTCAAAATAAAATAAAATTCGAAGATTAAAAAATGCTGCAAAAGTTACGCAAAATATAAACATTCTAGTTAGTTATGTGCTCCTATCACTATACTACTTAATCTAAGCATGTAACATTATCAGATTTTCTTACACTAAACCAGAATCACAGAAATTAACACAATTATTAGTGATTTGTTAACATTTTCAATATAAATTACTAGAAGTCTAGAATTACTTATTTACATATAAAAGACATGTAACTTTATTTATTCGGAAGCTTCAAATGTCAAATTTGTAGGGGAAGTGACAGTTCGTGTTCAAAATGGCAGCCTCCATTGCGTTCCAATAAAATTAGATGCGCGCGCACTCGTTCAAGCGCCTTATAACTACCCTCTCTTTTCTTTGATTCATTCCAGGATAATTATTGTCCCTACCTGGCCTAATCCAAATTAAAAAAATGTGCTTAATCTCATATCTCATATAAGTCATTGTTGTGTAAATATACCTGATTATTTATTATTATCTTCAGAGGTCCATTTTGTGAGAGCTATTTTGTCACGGGCTCTTTTGTGTTTGGGCTGTCCCGTCGGGGCTCATTTGTCGGGGCGGTTATGGCTGGGGCTATTTTGACAGGCTATTTTGCACAAGTGTCGCTCCGGTCATTGTTATACATTTCTTTTATTCAAATGTAATGTTTCTTATCCACTAAATCTCCTAACCTGCGGGAAGTAATCAATAAAATAAATTAACACTGGAAATCACCTTGTTCTAGCCATTATAACACTTATTTACATGACATGTGACTTTATAACCAATAGTATCGCCTTTTGCAAGTTTAGAATTTTGTATGAAGATTTGAAGTAGAAAATCTTTTTTTTTTTTGTTAATAAAGACCAAAATAAATGGATTGAAAAAAACACCATAAATATTTTATTTATGTAGAGAATATAAAAAATATTTCAGGTTTATTTGTATAATATGCATATTCCATGGATTTATTAAATAAAAGGATACGGGATGATGTAACATTCTTTGAAGCCAAAACAAACCATTCTAAGCGACACTGTAAACACAATTTGTAAACATTGGCCACATCTTATTTTACCTTGTATTTGTGTACAAAAAATACGTTAGAAGCATTACAAGATTTGCTAAAAGTAATAAAAGCCCTAAATTACTTTATTTTCTGCTAAATAATAATAAATTTAAGTTAAAAAGGTTTTATTATTTATAGGTTATGTTATTTCTAAAGGTGTTTATTTAAAGTCGCTCCGAGTCATTTATAAATCTATATAAATCTATACGTCGCACTTTTTCTTTTCTAGTTCATTAGACAAAGACGTACGTGTAACCGAGTGTTCAGACCGAGGTTCAAACCGTTTTCCTAAACAACCAGCACAGACAGCAACACTTCTGAGCTCCAACACACCAATGCTGTTTTATCCTTTTATATAATAAATCCATGGAATATTCCCTATTTGCACTAAAATTAGTTGTCAGGTAGATACATTACTCATAATATCTCATAAATTTTTAAATCCAACACTGTCCAAAGTCGTACATATTTTTTTATTGGAGCTTGTAAAGTGTAAAATTAGAACGAACACAATTTTTAAGAATAATTACTAGAAAATGTTTATACATTAGTACGAATTAGGCGAAAGTGTTTTCTCTGTGTAAGAATAACAGTTGTTCGAACTTCCCCCCTTCCCCATTGGCTAAAACCGAATGCTACAAAGGTGTTGTTATTAAATTATCATATTGATTAAATTCAGGGAAGGTTTAATTCTGCAATTGTTATTCCTTTATTAATTAATTATTCCGTTAAGAAATCCTTTTGTAATTTTTTTTAAATACTTGGGGAAATATTCAAATTTATTCTAAATATTTCATAAAATATCTCAGTCGTGACAGAGTTTTCTTTGTTTCAGATATTAAGACCTGCATCGTATAAAGCAGAAATGGGTAAGTTTGTAGGTTTAATGATTTCCTAAGAGAATTTCATACGTCTGTCAAAAACATAAATAATATTTGCCTCGGGATTCATTAAGAAATATTGCATGCATGCCACTGCAAGATGCACTGGTTAAATTTGAATCTTCTATCTTCTAGAAAAAAGGGTATTTTTTCGCGAGATCCCGTTGACCAACCGTGAACGGCCGGGAACTAGAAGTTACGTGATGTCTGCATTGATATATTAAGTGGCATACACTGTTCAAGGTAGATTAATCAGTTGTTTTTACCATTGTTATGTCCTGTCTTTATTTAAATGTTATTAAAAACTCAAAAGCTATTTTAGTAATAATTATTTCTGTGATTTGCTTGGTTTCCAAAAGATTTTTGTCTTGTAAAACCAGTTTAGTTATATTATTGTGGTAAACCAGGCATAGGAAGTCATACCAAGCATAGCAACAGTAACGAAAACGGGAAAAAGCTAACATAGTTTGCAATGGAATGAGATTTAAGAATAATGACAACATACTTTCAACATGCAGACATACACAAAGGGACATGGATATCACCGGAAGGCAGGGCAATTAAGCAAATGGACCACATAGCTATTAAAAGTAAACACATGCAATATGTACTAAATGCAAGAAGCTACCGGGGAGCAGACACATATACGGACCATATACCTGTTAGAGCAAAAATAAAGTACAGAAGAACACCCCAATGCCAAAAAGAAAAAACTTAAAGAGGAAGAGACGACAAAAACTTTCAAAGACGAATCAGTAAGGATATTAACGGAGAGAATGAAAGAAGTGTGGAAGAAAAATGGAAAGAATTTGAAAGAATAATGGAAGAGAGTGCAAAATTGATGAGTGAGGGAACCAGAGGAAGAGGAAAGACATGGTTTGGCGAGGAGTGTAAGGAAATGATACTGAAAAGAGAAAAAATGAGACTGAAACTACTGCAAAATAACAGAATCATGAAAAATATAGAAAGGAAGTCAAGAGATTGTGCAGGAAAAAGAAGAGAATATGACTGGGGGTCACAATAGCAAGTAGAGGAGACGAGAAGAAGGAAATCCAGGAGAGGATAGCCAAAGGCATAAACAACATGGGAGGAATGGCATATTAAGGTCAAAGAGTGGCTCAAGAAATACCAAAAAAAAATGATAAAACATAATAAGGCCGGTAGTACTGATGGAGTTGAGGTATGGAAGCCGAACATAACTGAAAAAATGCATTAGGAATCTTTGAAAGGAAGGTACTGAGAAGGTTATATGGAGGAAGGAATATACAGAACATGTAGGTAAGAAGAACCAATGAAGAACTACGAGAATTGTAGGGCGAACCAACAATAACAAATGTATTGAGGGCGCAAAGGATGAGATGGTTGGGCCATGTGGACAGATTGGGCGATGAGGGACCGAGAAAGCAGGTTTTAAGAGGTGGGATAACAAGGCGACGGAAAAGAGACAGACCACACAACAAGATGGTTGGACACTGGAGCGGGACCTGGTAGAAATGGAAATAAGAAACTGACGGAGAAGAGTAGATGTTAAAAGGGACTGGAAAAGGATATGCTATCACGCCATACTTGACTCGCAGCGCCATATTATATATAGGGAAATTTCTCTATATATATAAATATATAGAAAATGGGAAATTTTCTCCGGTCGATATAGGTAATATATATGTCACAAAATGCAAAACCTTTAATTCTTTCGCTAGTGCAAAACACGACCGTAAAATGACAAAATAAAATAGTAGGACTATTGATTCTGGTCTGGGTGCCCTCCTGCTATCGCGATTTCTGGACCCTTACCCTTCATCAGGTAGGCTTACACCCAGGGTAGCTGAAGAACAGACCACATTTTGACCAGAATCAAAGAGAGACCTTATATCCAAAAGGTTCGGAAAGGATGTAGATGTAAGATGTAGCGGCTCGCGCCAAACCAGTTTACGTATGTTGCTCCAAAACTTTGGGCTGTTAACACACGATAATAAAATAAATGTGTGCCACTGTACGATAATATAGGGAAGTCTCTCTATATATAAATATATAGAAAATGGGGAATTTTCTTCGGTCGATACAGGTAATATACGAGTACTTATATGTCAGAAAATGCAAGAGCTTTAATTATTTCGCTAGTGCAAAACACAAGACCGTAAAATGACATAAAATAAAATAGTAGGACTATTCTTTTTGATTCTGGTCTGGGTGCCCGCCTGCTATCGTAATACACAAGTTCATAATAAGAGAGATACAGGGTGTTAAAGTTAGAATTATATTTTTATCGATATATTTTGAAAAATAATAAATAAATTCACAAAATTTGGCAAGCGGAAGTTTGTTTGGGATGGGAAAAGCAAAGTCATTCTCAAATTTACTGTATTTTGTAGGGGCGCCACATACGACGTTAAATGCCATTTTAAAACGTCCCAACTTTTTTGTGCTTCAGTGTACAAAATTTCTAAAGAGAAATTCTTATTCCCCTATCTCTTTTACTTAAAAAAAGGTATACTTTATTAATGTCGCTGCAAGCAACTACTTTTGAGAAAAATACATTTAAATTCGATGCCGGTATAGTCTTTATTTATTAAAATATCTGACCTACAAAGTAATCAATGGTCAATTTTACTTTTTTCTACTAAAAAAGTGCTCTTACTAGCCTTCCTAGTTTGCCAAACCGGCAAATCAGAAAGTAAATTATTCTTCTATTAAATATTAACGTGTACAATAAAAAGAGTGTGGTCCGTGAAGCAGGCACATCCAACTTCGCGCCTAATATTGACCGACGTTTAAAAATTCATCGAAATTGATCCCTTAAGCATCGTTCAGTTCTCCTCCTCGGCGAACATTCAATCTTAGCCAGTTGCCCTTCATATTTTACAGAAATTGAATATTGCCAGGGTGCTATAACAATAATCCATTAGGGTCGTCCTTTAATGGCTAATTAAAAATAAATTATGAATGATAATGCGTTTTATTACGAGAGGAATCGATGTGTGTGCAAGTGAGACGGGAAGTTAACTTAGAGCAGTATACCAGCGCTCATTACTAATATTTTAGTCTATTTTTCATTGTTACTGGTCTGTTATTTGCTATAAAAAATAATGACTTGCTACCTCATCATTCTCGGCACGATCACACGAGGCGACACGAGCATAGTTGGTGCTCTCGCATCGCCTCACCATGCCTTGTCTCGCCTCGTTATCGCTCCGATCCGAGTCGGTTTTTCGTCGCGAGTTAAAGGATACAAGACGCGAGGCGAGGCGTCCGACTACACTCGAGCGCACACCATGTGTGAAATTAGTAGAGGTGGACAACTATCGATATTTTTCTACCATCGAAACTATCGATAGTCGTAGTTAAACTATCGATAGTCGTTCCCACCTAAAATTTAAAACGAAATAGTAGGCAACATGCCTTTCGAAGTCCGGATGCAGAAAATGCTAACCAAGCATAAGTTTGTGTCCAGCCCTTACTTAGAAATATACTGGCGCAAAGTGATCATCAAACCAGGCAGAATTAGCGGCTCAATCTTCTAACTTACATATGCCGTCACCATCTTCGGAACTAAGTACTACCAGTAAAAGCTAACACAGATTCAAATCAGTCTTCGTCGTTGTTAAAATTTCTAAGTGAGCAAATATCTGCCGTAAAAACAAAATAAAACTCTCAGAACAGTAGAGAACAGAACAGTACTATTACATGCACAAATGAAAGTATTTTACAAATAACACAAAACACCAAAACAAAACTAAACAGTATTTTTGGTACGTCTTTACTAAAGTTTTTGAACAATTGAAAATAAAAATTCTGTTGTTATGTAGTAGGCAGTTAATTTTGACACATCGACATCCACAATAAAAAAGGGTATTTTCTCGCGAGATCCCGTTGACCAACCGTGAACGGCCGGGAACTAGAAGTTACGTGATGTCTGCATTGATATATTAAGTGGCATACACTGTTCAAGGTAGATCAACGGGATCTCGCGAAAATACACAATCTAGAGCACATGCCCGCAGTTTTAAATCGACAGACGGGTTGGATGATGCAGCTGCGTTGCCAATTTGTTGTCAAAGTCGTAATTAGTAGGTTTTAATGTTTGATGGGCACCGTTACAATTATTAATATTATTATTACTACCTAAATATCTTACAATAAAATTAGGTAAGCTTATATTAAATGTATAAATGTATCGCGAATCGCGAATATTGTTTTAATAATAAATTGGTCAGATTTAAATTAGTGAGCCAGAATTTGCTCAGGTTGGGTTTTACCCGACACCCGGCGCGGCGGCTTTGACAACCACGCGCGCCCCGAAAGCGATATTATTGGTGGGCCGTCGACAAATTGTGTCTCTTTTTAACTTCCTCTAGCGCGTATGTTTGTTTCTCTTTTAGCTTTAATGCATTTTATGTAGTCCATATACACCTATGAGGTAAATTTAAAATACGGCGAGTCCGGAGCAAGCTTGGCTTGATCACCATTGTATACGGTTGCTTGATTTTTTCTTGGGGAGTTTTCGCATGGAACTTGCACTTTTTTGAAAGAAAGGATTATTTTTCGGTTATAAAAAATATAAATATAAATTATTAGGTAGATCATTGAAAATTTTAGGTGGGTCATTGACCAAATGACCTTAGGGACTTATGCGCCTGATAGTTATTAAAAATTTAAACGCTTCAAAGTTGGGCGTGAAATGACAGACTGGACGAACGAAATTGCGATTAACTTCTTTTATATAATTTATGCAAAAAAAATTATAATAACTGAAGGCATGCAAAGCTGCCGCAGTGGTTACCCCAACCACTCTTTCGGTTTCGAGTTAATTGACTTTATTCAGAAACATTAGTTTCACCCTAGTTTTCCTCCGTGATTAGTGATTATCAACTTTATTAACAAAAACTTTGAGTGCTAGAAACTCGCGACGAATAAGTAAATTATCTAAAAATATATAAATAACTGCAAAATTCTTTACAGGGTGCTTCAAGTTTAGTATTTTCTATTTCCATTCGAAGGTTATGTGAACAAGCAAAATTGTAGGATCTGGGGAAGTGAAAATCCTCAAATGATTGAAGAAAAACCTTTACATCCTCTTCGAGTAACCGTGTGGTGTGTATTGTGGGCTGAAGGTATGATAGGACCATTTTTTCCTGAAATGACCATGATGAAGCGGTTTGCTCAGGTTTTCGAGGACCAGACCGTTATAACTCAGATCATTCTATGAAAAGCAACTGAACGTAGTGCGCAATATGGGGAATTAAATTAAGGATACGGCAACACCGCCAAGCACCCTTCGGTCGTTTTAGTGCTAACAGGGAATGTTTATATTTTGCGTAACTTTCGCAGCATTTTTAATCTTCGAATTTAGTTTTGTTTCGAAACTTTTTTCGAGGTGCTTAACTTAATGAACTGCCACAGAAAAAATAGTAAAGTTCTTAGATCTTTTAAATTTGCAGCATCCTGTGTTATCACTTTTATTATTACTTTACGGAAAGTTCATAATTGTTGCTTGCATGACACATTTACTTCACGAAGCAATAGACAACTTTCCCATTATTGGAAAAAATATTTTTTAAAAACGGTTCGTAATTCCTTTTTCTGAGCCACGTACAAAGGAGTTTAAAAAATGTCCAAGTTTTTTAGTCACGAATATTACTAATTAAACTTTAAATAATATTTCCGTCACATCAATCTTCTTTACTGATATTGTATTCAAAATAACCAAACACATTTTCCACACGTCATTTATTTGCTGGTTTTTAATTTAAAATTAAATGATTCGGCCGGTACAAGTTCATCTGTGACAGCTAATATAAATTTGCAATTGATAACGACGTTTAATTTTAACAAATGCCATTAAACAAACAATTCAATACATAAACTACTAGGTAATAAACATGTTGTGCACTGAACAAGTATATCAAATGACCCATAATGGAACATATATATTACTGTGGCGTAGTGATAAAAAGCAGCAACACTTATATTATATGCAACATTTTGGCTTATTTATGGTTAGCTCACAATTGAAACCCTAAAATTTTGCAAAGTGCAGATCCCTGAAGATGCAATCGAGGGCGAAACGTCGAAACTTTGACACAGTCTCATACCAAGAGCTACGGCTTTCTAATATTCATGGTTTTTACTCTTCTAACACAGTGCACCCGCGGACAAAAAAAATCAGACATCTAGTTCATAGTCTAAGAACCAGTTTCCCAAGAAATGAATTGAATGCACCACACAGAAAAAACTATCTTAAATATAATTGGGCGGTGTGATTCAAATTACAGTATATTTTATTAAAAGAACAAGAACTACTGTTTAAATAAAAAATGTAAAAATTAAGTCAATAATCCTTATATCATTTCAATTAAAACAAACACTCCTTTAAAACATATAAGGTATTGGAGAAATAATAAAAAATATTAATTCAATGGGTCCTATTGTTGGCTCAAATATTATTTCTATTGCTCGCGGACACCCTTGGAGAGGTTAGAATGTTTTTTTGTTCCTTGAATAGTTGTACGCCAAATATAATAGATTTTTTGCAAGACTGGAGACTGGAGCAACTTATTTCAGTGTTTTATGGTAAGTAAAACAAATCTAAAAAGGTTTGAAGTAATAAGTGTGTTTTTTTATTTGTAAATCTCTCTTGGTTAGTCTATTTTATATAACTGTTTACTCAGCTGATACGTATTGTTAAAAAACTATTAACATTAAATATGATCGCAAGTTTATTGTTGAATTTGTATTTTTTAGACATGGTTTCCACCAAATCTAGCTGTAAATTTAGGAGATTCGAATGCAGTATCAAATTTGTTCCATCTAGCAAATTTGTTCCATCAGGTAGAGGCAAAACAACTGCAAGGTCGATGTTTTTCCACGTATTAAAACAGGTGTAATATTTTCTGTATGAAACACATGAGTGAAATAGTCATTTGAAAACCAAGCAAATCGCCAAAATATTAGAATAAATCTAAAGAATAAATATTAGAATAAAATGACGACTTATTAACAATGACAGGACAAAAGCCTGCCAAAACCTTACAGCTAGATTCCCCAACGCTAGTACGGTCTAATTTGACAACCAAAAGCTTGAAACTGATAAGTGTACGAACAAAACAACTAAGCTTTATACTATGAATTTATTTCTGAGCTTTTTCGCAAATTTATAAAAAAAATGGCAATTTTCATGCATACTTTCGACAATAATAGATCTAAATTCATTACAGCAACTCGTTCCAAGATGAAAATCATTTGGAAACCAACCAAATCGCTGAAATATCAGAGTAATTCATATGCTTTTCTTAACGACTTATTAACATTCAGGACAAAAATCTGTCAAAACCTAACTGATCAACTGTAAGCGCTTAGTTTAAACCAGTACGAAATCTTAAACCTTCTTTGTGAATATATACGTTATTAATTAAGTATACGACCTTAATTAAATCAAGTACTAAACCTTTTAAATGAATCTGGACGTAATATTTTACGGTATTTTGTTGTACAGCTATTTAAATAAAATATTCAACCGTATTACATAATTTAAATTTATATGATACACATTTCTTCTTAAACTTTGGCGGCCAGATTCACTAAGAAGGTTTCAGATTTAATACTGGTTTAAACTAAGATTTAGTTGGTCAGTTATATTTTGACAAGTTTTTGTCCTGTCATTGTTAATAAGTTGTCCTTAAAAAACATATGAATTATTCTGATATTTCAGCGATTTGCTTGGTTTTCATCTTGGAACGGATTGCTAGAATGAATTTAGTTCTAGTATTGTCGAAAGTACGTACTAAAATTACCCTTTTCTTTATACATTTGCGAAAAAACTCATAAAAAATTCTATAAAACTTAGTTCTCTTATTCTTGCACTTGTCAGTTTAAAACTTTTGGTTGTCAAATTGTACCGGACTAGCGTTGGAGAATCTGGCCGTAATGATTTAATATAACAAAATTTGCTGATCTATAAGCATGCTTTAAAAATTCCCCATCAAACACTTTGTAGATTTTTCCAAATATTTTCGTTTAGCGCTTTTTAAATTTGAGCCAAACGCCATTTTACACTTCCATATATTTATTTAAGATACTGCTAGTAATATATTTTCTTCTACAAGTAAAATTCGGAAACCCAGTTACAGCGAGACAGAGCAGTTTTCACTCTTGCCCTCGAAAATCGATACCTAGTGACGTCATCGGCCCGCCCAGCTTACGACGTCACAGACACGCCAAAAACGCTACACGATACGAAATTTGTATTATTTTTAAGTGATGGAATATGGAATGTTTAAAAGCAATCAGTATAAAATGTATTGCGAAATTATCAAAAAATATTATTATATTGCACCACGACAAGAATTTTATAGTAACTAAAAAATAGCTATTCCTGATTATTTATAATCGGAAATTAGCTCAGATTCACTAAAGAGGTTTGAGATTTAGTACTGGTTTAAACTGAGATCTTAGTTGATCAGTAAGGAATATGCCGGGATGTTTTATTACATAAATCGTTTAAGAAAGTCATTACAAACTCAAAAATATTATTTTGAAGAAAGAATAACTCCCGTTATACTTACAGGAGGCATAGTTTAATTTCGAAGGGTTTATATTTAATAAAAATTTTGGTAGGGTTAGAGGCTGAAATTAGAATGTCTGCAAGTTAATATTTTCCATAAATCACTTACTTTCTGTAGTCGTCATAGTACAACCGCCCACAATCCCCATAATCCCTGATCTATTCTATATGATTTCCTGAGTTTGTAAGGTCAATTGCCCGGCAAATTCTGGGTGCAGAAAAGCAGATAATTACCCCTGTGATGTATTGTTTCTGTTGTAAATACCCCGTCTAGGACGAACAAGTTTGCTAAAGGGTATTAAGCAAAACGAGACATACGTATAAATATTCTGCACAAAGAAACAATAAAAAAAGTGTAAAATGATATCTTATTCCAATAATGAAATAGTCTAGACGTTTTTTTATCATCCACTTATTGAGACCCTTGAAATTTTTTTCGAAAAACAATTTGTTGAAAATATTTCGTACGTAAACCGCATATTATGGTAATATGTCCCCTTTTTGGAAAAATGTCTTTTTCTTCAAACGTCAATAAACCTGACATTTTCCTAGTAATTTTTTGTCGTTAAAGTTTTGCTTTTTTGTCAGTAGGCGGTTGCTATGGGCAGCGGAAGTAAAAGTACTTTTTCTGCCGCTGAGAGCGGAGGTAAAAGTATGAGTGTGTGCTTATAAATAAATATATGTTGAATAATACAAGCAAGTTATAAAAAAATAAAAAATAAATAAAATAAATTCTGAGTTTAACATTTTAATTTGGAGTAAGTGTGGTTTTAAAAATGGCATTTTTGAAAGAGTAACAATGAAAGAAAGTTGCTGCCAATAATATATACTGACACTTGTCAAATCGAACGACGCGTCGGTATCAAACAATACAATAATAAATCCATAGCAACGCTAGGCCCACTCGAAACTCAACATTTTTAAATGAAAAAATTAAAGAATTTTATATCTTTATTTTTCTATATTTAAACGACGTTTAAAGAAACAATAGTATGTTTTATTTGTAGTAAAAGCAACTTCTTATGACTCGTCTGTTATTGCCGGACCCACTTCGCTCGTCCGGCAAACCTACAGACTCGTCATAAAAGTATCGCTTTTACTCCTAATAAAACAATATACTATTTTCTGCCTATCGTTCAAAAATTTTGACATTTCTGACAAGATTTCTTGTAGCAAAAGTAAATATTTATTTTTATTTATTTATTTATTTCTTTACCCAAGAACTATAGAATACAACATTCTAAATGGTATGGAATATAATAAAAGGCGTCTAAACTAGTACTTAGACATGAGCAAAAGCTAAATAAAATTACAAAATACAAAATAATACTAAATACAATCGAAAAACCTACAAACAACAAGCCAAAAAGGAGTTAGAGTCACATAAAAATATTTGCTTTCTTAATTTTGATAATGAGTCTTTAAAAATATCACGGACGGAATAAAAGCGGTTATACTTTACCAGCATTCTACTGACAAAAGCAGTTTGATCATAGTTGGTTCGATGTTGCCCTTGTGAAAAAGCGGTGGCAGTGGTGGCAGCCTCGTGCATCCCAATGGGACTCTCAGATATACCATGCCTAATAAGGTGTTGCAGTCGATCATATTGTTGCACAACTTGTACAGAAAAATGAACATGGCTTCCCTTCTTCTGTGATCGAGACTTTTTATACCACAAAGCATCAGTCTAGTTTCATAAGTGAGACCGCCGGAAAGAAAATGGTGCTTATATAAGAGGCACTTTGCAAATTTATTCTGAACTTTCTCCAGTCTGCTTATGTGGATTATGTATTTGGAAGTCCAGATGATCGAGTAGTATTCCAGTATACTGCGCACACGTGAGTTATATAGGCAGTTTAGTACTTTAGTATCCATCATATGCCTGGAATTTCTTTTTATGAAACCAAGCATTTTGAGGCCCCTGATCGCAATATTTTCAATGTGTAAATTAAAACTTAGGTCTGTCTGGAAAATTACTCCCAAATCTTTGATTGAGTCGACTGTCGTGATGAGGTGATTGTTTATTGTATAGACGCGAACGATTGGATTTTTACCTTATAGAAATTAATGGATTTGCATTTGGGAATATTGATTTTTAAATGATTAAGAGAACACCAAGATACAAATCTGTCGAGGTCTTTCTGAAATCAGTCGTGATGCACTGATATGCGATTATAGATTTTTGGATAAATATACTCTTAAAACTTTATTATTAGGTATAATTGTATATTTTCAGAATAATAATTATTTTTATTAAACTTTAAAATAAATTCTATATGTTCCGATTCCATCTTTTAAAAATGTTATTTTTCATTATGTATGGGGGAGATATATCCCATATATCCCCCCGTGGCTATGCCACTGCCGGCCTGACCAGATTAATTCTAGATCTAACCACTGTGTATACTGTACCCAGAGGCAACAAGCATATTGCTTAAGCACGTAGCGATACATGCTGTAATTAGCAAACTTAAATTGATATTTGTTGCCAAACACAAAGACTTTCATCCTAATATATTGATCAAACTCGGGGTCTGTATTTAACAGAACTTTGTAGGGATTATTTTGTTTTACTTAACGGTTAGAAATTTTGGGATTTGGTGTGTATCCCTAAACCATGCTTTCTTACTATATAATATTCTAATTTAGGGTTGAGAAAAATTTCATTTCAACAGAAGTATTTCTGTAAAAACAGGTTCAGTTCTTGTAACTGCTTGGCCGTGAAAAGTAATGGGAATGAGGCCCAAACTACAGCCAAGTTTAACTTGTTAGCTTCAATTGCTTCTGTGACTTGGCCACATTCCATACCACAGATCTCTATAAACAATCGCTGTGAAAGTGCATACAGAGTGTTACGAAATTCACTGCATATATTGAAATGGGCGGCTCCTGCGGTAGTCTAGAGACACATTCAATACTTTTTTTTGGTTTAATCGAACAACTGTAAAAGTTTATCTAACACTCGAAAACCAGACCATACGCGAACCCACTACTGCGATGTCGCCAACATTTTATTTTCCAGGGGAATATTGTTTTAAATTTGTTCTACTAAGGAAATAAATAAATTAGGCTAGAACTGTCCAACAATAACCTATTAATAATAATTTATAATTCCCAAAAATGCATTATGTTTTATAAAATTACTTACATTGTAGCGTTTAAATTTTTAACAACTATTACCCTTAATATTCCCAATATTTTTGCAAATTTTCATGATTCAGTGCATTCGCCAACCTTCAAAATATCTTGACCATTTGCATCCAAGCAGACGAGACGAGATGTAGTTATCCATGCCTGGTACTCGTAGCTCGTCATGCCGGCCCCTTGACTTTTTCTTGTGGGGTTTTATAAAGGACAAAGTGATGGCGACTGCACCTAGAACTTTAGATGATATGAAAGACCGAATCCGCTTTGCCTGCTTATTAGTGACACCTGAAATGTTACTACGGGTGCGAAATTCATTTAGAAAAAGAGTGAGAAACTGTTTGGAAGTTGAAGGGGGACATTTCGAACAACTTCTCAAACATGACTGACGATATATATGTTGAAGTTAAATAATAAATACTTTTGTTTCGTATTTTATAGCCTAATAAATCATAATTCTGTAACCGAAAGAGCAAATCAAAAGAAATTTTATGCGCATACGTAGTTTTTTACTTAGATTCAAGTTTTATAAACAAAAGTACACCTTCCCATTTAAAATTTCAAAGTTACGCCCACCCCTCAAAATAAAGAGGGAGAGTAAAGGTCACAAAAATGTTTAAATATGCCCCCCCCCCCATCTCCCTATTAACTCACCCTGTAGAATGTTAATGGCGATTAATAAAGTTGACATAAAACTGCTTGATTAAGAAGCCCTCCATGCTGGTTTCGTCAAACGCGGCGATATTGTGACGATGTGTGGGTAGGTATAAAGTATTGAAAACGATCTTCCTGTATCGTTAGTAACATTCCCAAATTTCATTGAGGCCTCCAACGTGTAAAAATGTTCTTTTTAGAAAAATTTACAATATTTATGCCACAGTCTAAAGCACAGTAAATATTTAGAAACTGCGCTGTTCAAACGCAATAGAACAAAACTGATGTCCAAAGGGGCAATAGCATAGCCGTTAATTGGATGCTGCATAATTGATATTTGCAGCAAACAGGATAAATTCCTTTTCTAACAATGCATTGATTGGATTTCGGGTTTATATTCGAAATATACTTAATTCTAACGGGATTATCGTGTTTTAACTAACAACACATTTATGATGCAGACGTTTTAATTACAAATCACTGATGCTTTCATATACAGGCTGTCCGAAAATGATTGGGACGTATTTTCATAGTAGCTTCATGGAGTCAAAGTCGGCTATTAGTCTATATTTAAATCAAAACATATTTATTTTTTATTGTAAGGTTACAAAGAAAAGGATTTGAACTTGTGTGTCCAGAATATCATATTAACAGTAAAAATGATACTTAAAATAAATAATATATATATATATATATATATATATATATATATATATATATATATATATATATATATATATATATATATATATATATATATATATATATTACCATGCACAAATTGCCCAAAAAAATATATTGGAATGACATCTCAGTTACTAAAGAACAGACTTAACGGACACAAATATACAAAAAACACATCAACAGCTCTGAGCAAACATGTAAGAGAGACAAAACACGAATTTAGTTATAACCAAACAAGAATTCTGAATAAAGATCATAACTATTATAAATTATCCATCAAAGAAATGATAGAAATAAAAAAAGATAAAAATGCTGTGAACGACAGAACAGATATAGGAGGACTTAGCCGCATATATGCTAATTTAATTACAACAAATTAAAAAATTATCTCCTCTTAACCAGCATTTGCCATATCCTCTTAATATCAAATCAAAGGATTACACATTTTTTTTAAAAAATTACTATTTTTTCTCTTTCCACATAAAATACTCTGGTATGTTTTAATATGTCTGATAAGAAATAGCAGATTAATCCTTCAAAGACCTTAAAGTTTTCAAGGTGCGTATAATAAAAATATCTTGCAATTATTGTAGAAAAATGTTCACTGTTAAGAACGTAGAATTATAGATGTGTCCAGATTTTAATGTTTACTGTCATATTGTACTGTTGTTGTAAATTGTTTTAACTAATAATGTATTTTTAGGTCTTTTATCAAACTGAATTAATAAAAAAAATAAATATATATTTTGAAAATGACCCGGAAAAGGGTCGAAACGTCAATAGACTTTTAATATAAAAAATGTTTTTACAATGAACCTAATCCCAAGAAACACACACCAAAAAAAAATATATATATATATATATATATATATATATATATATATATATATATATATATATATATATATATATATATCAACGTTCAGAGTTAATGAAAAGAATATATAGGGACCTAAGTCAAGGGAAAACAAATATATACAGTGTGTAACAAAAGTATGAAAACCTCGAAATATCTTGCAAACCGTTAATAAGATTTTTATGAAATTTTGTAGGCTTAGGTACGAAATTACGCCCGATCCAATGATAAGTTCCGCATTGTTGTCAAGTTTACCATTTTCCTGAAATCGACAGGAACTTTTTTTTAAGTGGAATACTCTATATTTTATTCGATTTTCGAATTTAGCTTAAAATTCGGAATATTTCTTGCCGAGAACATTTTATCCTAAAGTTAACAATTTTTTAGAAAATTGTGGTCAAAAATCATTATTTTATTGTATTTTACCTTAAAATATCTGTACACAACAGTTTACCCGAAATGTCTGACATTGTCGGTTTCGTTTATTTATAAAAAATAAATCATTTAACAGAAATTAAAAAAAATTTAAATTTTAATAATACGACAAATATCTGCCGGTTAGAGAGAAAGCTACCGATCCAGGTACATAGGGGGGATTTTTGGGGCATGCAAACATGAAAGGCGTTGGCAACACCCTACACATACTTTTTATTCCTGTTTTTTTGCGCATTCATTTTAAAAAAGCTTCCTTAAAGGGCATTCAATTTGTAAAAAAAGCATTGCTGTTTAATGACGCTAAAGCACACCTTTTAAGAGAAAAACGAATTTAAAGATTAAACGTAAGACCACTAATTGATAGTTGACGATAAGTTGTTCTAAAACAACACACACACTATCTCTCCATCCTTGTCTCTTTTAGATAACCCTAAGTCCTCGTATGTATAGTTTTCCTTACAAGAGAATATTTCTGAGAAAATGGTGCAGTACGAAAACATGACTTTGATTTACCATTTTACCATCATCCGATCCTTAAGAATATAATTAATAACTTTGTCATCATTAACCCGAAATCCTGAGAAATGAGAGTCACTTTTCATAATGTGAAATAGGTCAAAAAGTCTCTGATTTATATAGAGGGAGTCCGCGACTGCAAAGCAGGTAGGCAAATGACAAAAGGACTGATTTCCCCAAAGGACCATAACTTATTGACTGCCTTCGACGGTTAACCTCCCGGGTTTTCCGATTTTAACTTGTTCAAACTTAAGTTTTAGTATCAACTTTACTCTGTGACGTCTATCTGACGGATTTAATTAAGACAAATTGGATTTATATTTGCTGTAAGTATCCAACATAAAATTCGAACTTCGAATTTTACCTTTCTAAATATTCCCTGATATTAATGAGGTAAACGTTTGGGAGCGCTGTATTCAGCACCCACCTTTTTTCGAAGAAGTAGTCCATTTCTCAAAGAGACCTGATTTAGATTGCAAATAAAAAAAATCACAAAGTCAAAGTCTCAATTTGTTTAATCCTTACGACTGGTTACATATGTTTCGCCCTTATCTGGGCATCATCAGACCTAAAGATACAAATATTTAAATCACCTAAACAGGTAAAAACTCCCAGATAACTTACCTAACAACCCCAAAAATTACAATAAAATTTTAAAAGTTTTAAAAACTGATTAAAAACAAAAAACAAAAAACAAAAACATGACAATAACGATTTGCATGTCACTAAACTAAAAAAGCAATAAAATAAAATACGAGGTAGGAGGAAAGGGATTCGGTGGTGATCTGACGTGAGCAGGAATAACCCACGTACTAAAATCCTGCTTGAAACTCAAAATAGTAAGAAAAGAAGAAGAGAAATGTCAATAATGTAATGGCGTTTGGATGAAATACGCGGGAAAAATATAGGGTTAGAGGCACAACAACAGATTAATTATCTATATTATTAAAAATGAAATAAGGCTCAAAATTAAAGACATCATTAACACAGGTAAGGACAGGACTCCTTTTTGCTTTTGTAATTTCAAGCTTTTCCAATAAATCCAACTTTTTGCTCTTATGACATTCATGAATAATGTTTACATTTTCAGGTACAGAGAATTGATGTTTGGATTCCAATAAATGGTTTGCAAAAGCCGACTTAGTGTTCGTTATATCTGTATTTGGATATTTGTTAACAAAACTAAGGTGTTCCTGAACTCTGGTGGATACTCTTCGCCCAGACTGTCCAACGTATACTGCCGGACAATCTCCACACTGTAAAGAATAAACCCCGGATTTCGAAAAGGGGTCAACTTCGTCTTTAGTTTTAACTACATGTCGTTTTAGAGTGTTACTGGTTTTAAATGATAATATAACGTTATAAGGATTAAAAAATTTCTTCAACCTAAGAGATACATTGCCAAAAAAAGTTAATGATCTGTAATTATTGTTTTCAGTACTTGTCTTGTTAGAGTGTAAAATATTGTAGGATAATTTGTATTTATTCATAAATTTATAATAAAGTTTATTAATCAAATTCAATGGAAATCCGTTATTTACCGAGGGCAAGTTACCTTTTTTGGATCTTCTTTTAATTAGAAATAATAATAAAATTAACTTCGAAGTCTATAGAAAACCATCATCAACAGATAATGTTATCCAGTTCTCCTCAAACTCACCTTACTCACATAAATTTGCAGCTTTTAACTCGTTCTTCTATAGGTTATTTAAGCTGCCCCTCTCTAGAAAAGCTTTTAATCAGGAATTGGATACAATAAAGCAAATAGCGGTAAATAACGGATTTCCATTGAATTTGATTAATAAACTTTATTATAAATTTATGAATAAATACAAATTATCCTACAATATTTTACACTCTAACAAGACAAGTACTGAAAACAATAATTACAGATCATTAACTTTTTTTGGCAATGTATCTCTTAGGTTGAAGAAATTTTTTAATCCTTATAACGTTATATTATCATTTAAAACCAGTAACACTCTAAAACGACATGTAGTTAAAACTAAAGACGAAGTTGACCCCTTTTCGAAATCCGGGGTTTATTCTTTACAGTGTGGAGATTGTCCGGCAGTATACGTTGGACAGTCTGGGCGAAGAGTATCCACCAGAGTTCAGGAACACCTTAGTTTTGTTAACAAATATCAAAATACAGATATAACGAACACTAAGTCGGCTTTTGCAAACCATTTATTGGAATCCAAACATCAATTCTCTGTACCTGAAAATGTAAACATTATTCATGAATATCATAAGAGCAAAAAGTTGGATTTATTGGAAAAGCTTGAAATTACAAAAACAAAAAGGAGTCCTGTCCTTACCTGTGTTAATGATGTCTTTAATTTTGAGCCTTATTTCATTTTTAATAATATAGATAATTAATCTGTTGTTGTGCCTCTAACCCTATATTTTTCCCGCGTATTTCATCCAAACGCCATTACATTATTGACATTTCTCTTCTTCTTTTCTTACTATTTTGAGTTTCAAGCAGGATTTTAGTACGTGGGTTATTCCTGCTCACGTCAGATCACCACCGAATCCCTTTCCTCCTACCTCGTATTTTATTTTATTGCTTTTTTAGTTTAGTGACATGCAAATCGTTATTGTCATGTTTTTGTTTTTTGTTTTTTGTTTTTAATCAGTTTTTAAAACTTTTAAAATTTTATTGTAATTTTTGGGGTTGTTAGGTAAGTTATCTGGGAGTTTTTACCTGTTTAGGTGATTTAAATATTTGTATCTTTAGGTCTGATGATGCCCAGATAAGGGCGAAACATATGTAACCAGTCGTAAGGATTAAACAAATTGAGACTTTGACTTTGTGATTTTTTTATTTGCAACCCACCTTTTTTGCTATAAATAAACTGACTTTTCGTTCTAGATACCTAAAAAAGACATGTAATTAATTTAAAAAAATATTTTTGCTTTTTTAAACCTCTCTTTGTAAGAGGATATGTTCCTAAAGATTATTTACTTTTCAGAAACCCAAAATTAGCCACTTATCATTTTGTACTTCCCTACTTAGAACAAGAACTGCATTTCTGAAAAAATCACTTCTCGAAATTTCTTTAGATCTTTACTTTTGGTTTCTCTATATCACGAAAAACACCATGGTTTTCCATTTCCGTCCAATCCGTCTGTTAGCGCGAAAATTTAAGAAGTACGTTGTCATAGAAATGAACTTTGTATGTAGATTATATTATAATATACGATGAAATATATACAGGGTGTTTCATTAAGGGTGATGAGTGATGAGTTACCATATCTCAGGAATTGATACCACAGGAGCTTTGGGAAAAAAATCCTGATAAGGAAAGTTGCCAAGAGAAATTGCTGGAATAACTTTTAAGTTCCTAACTCTGTCGCTAGGGGGCGTAATTGCTGTGCTAGCTAGAGGGCGTTACTTAAAAAACTCCTTGTTTTTTCAATTTTTCTCCGAAATTTTAAATGGAATGACATCGTTATTACCTATATCATAATCGAAAAGTAGAATAAATTTGCAAGAGAAAATGTAAAAAATTCGAATCGATATCTTCATTTGTTTCGGAGATATAGCCAAAAGAATAATTAAGATAATGCTAATTGAAAAAAACATTTGTTTTTATAGGTCCGTGGTCAAGTGTGCCATGAAAAATAAAACAAAATATGTTTAACCTTTTTATTAAGTGTGATACCTGACAGCATATTCGCGTTTCGCAAGAGGAGCATTTTCAAAACACTGAAAATATACGGCAAGCATATCGTAAGCCTCGGCGTTGGTACAAGCCATTTTTGAAAGATGCAGCACAAAAGTTGAATAACGATAAACTCAAAATTCACAAAAAAATTCTAGATAAAATTTTGAGAGATACTTATCAAAAATTAATTAAAGTGACATTTCAATTTATTTCTTTCCCCGAAAACCTGCCGATTTTGTTTCATGACTTACTGACATGACAATCTGTCAATTTTATTTTGGAATCTAGAGTGCCAAGGCTTACCTAAAATCGTTCTAAGCGATGTTCTGGACTGCAAAAAAATACGTACATGATTCCTCAGTGGATCATTTGTTTTCCAGAGACTTGTAAAGTTCCGTAAATCAGTTTTTTGGAAATTTATCTAAAATTTCAAATGACACTACCTCACTTTCATAATAAAATTAGATGTAGTTGTTCATAGCGAGCACAACGATGTATCGCAACACATTTTTTTTCAATCGCTATGTACTTTAAAATTGTCATTTTTCCATTGAGACGTAAAAATCATAACATTTTTAAAGTAATAAAAAACAATTGACTAACTAATTATTATCAATGATGTTATCGTTTTATAAAAAAATAATATTCACACAACAGTAGTGTAAACTTATCATTATATCTAAATTACCAGGTCAGCTGTTTTTCATCAGATTTTCACATCTTGCAATAAAAAGATGGCAATTTTAAAATATAAATTGTAAAAAAAAATTGTGTTGTGATTCGTTGTATTCGGAGATTATGCTGAGTAAATAAAATTTTGTATGAAAATATTGTGGCTTGTGGCGTTTTTTTGGTATGGTAGGCCAAGTACTTATCAATACTTCCTCGTATGTTACACCACTGACTGTGTAGATTTAATAGTAATTTTTGCCTATTCATTTAAAACCTACTGCTCACATGATTAATGAGTGACGCGATAAGCAAATTTATATTAAAATTTATTTATTTAGTAAAAATGGAGTTCCACGGTTTATTCTGTAGCCAACATAATGAAAGGGTTTCATCAATCATTGACTGTTCAATAAAAGCTGTAACTTTTGTTTAGCGGGCTTGTTAATGCACTATCGATGGATATAAAGCGCTTCTTTTGTTTTTTTGCGATGTATAGTTTCTGTTTTAAATTGACTTCGATTAAAATTCGACGAGAAAGTAGTGGAATATAAAATAATCAAGGAGACCCGCCCTGATATACTGATTCAGCGAATGTTATTTTCAGAAAACGTGCTTTCGAAAACTTGAGTACTACTGAAGTACTAACGTGGGCGTCTGAAGAGACAGGAAGGAGAATGGAAAACATCTGCAGGCAATTAGAATTAGTATAAATAAGCGAGAGAAGTGGTATGTGGCTTTTGCAGCTGGACAGTAAAGGGATGCTTACGTAACGTGCCTCTTGTTGTTCTGTTAGGATCAGTCAAGAGGGAAATTATAGCAGCTAGTTTTTCAGAGCAAAATCCGTGGAATTATCGGTAGAAAAGGGATAAATCCCCAACAGCGCAACGATGAGCGATAGAAGGGAGTTTTCTTGTGAGTCATTGATGAGCCGAATGGCTCTCTCTTGAATAGAATCAAGGATGTTATGTATCGAAGGTGATGGCCGCTCCCCAGATGTGGAAACAGTACTCTAGGTTAGGTCTTATTTGGGAAACATAAAGAGTGTGTGAGTTGGAAGGGAAGAAAATAGAAATACATAAGGTCAAAGTAACAAAAGGTCGAAATTAAAAAAGATCTAAAATAAAGAAGTTCGAATCGAAATTACGAAAGGTCGAATCCTTAAAAGATCGAAACTGAAAACGTTGAAACTACAAAAGTTCGAAATAAAAACAGGTGGAAAATTGGGTTTTCAATTATTCATTTTACCCTAAAAAAAACAACATCAGAAGTAAACGACGAAATTAAATGTCAACTATATATATATATATATATATATATATAATATGTAAGGGAGGCTACACCATAATTGGAAATGGTTGAAACAGCTGAAAATGATGATATATATATATATATATATATATATATATATATATATATATATATATATATATATATATATATATATATATATATATATATATATATATATATATGTATATATATATATATATATATATATATATATATATATATATATATATACAGTCAACTTCGGATATAACGACCCCCGCATATAACGAACCACCGGTTATTACGAACAAAAATTATGGTCCGGCCAAAACGCCATAAGAATGTATGTATTTTTTGTTCGTTTATAACGAACCCGGCTATAACGAACTATCGGCTATAGCGAACCCTATTTTGATTAGTTTTTGCTTGTGGAAGTTCGGTTATAACGAACTGTCGAAATTTCAAGTACGTATCACTTCCATATTCGTAAAGTAACGGCCGAGAATAGCAACCATAGAGAAGCGACAAAGACAATACAAGATTTCACAGGGCATGTGCGACGATAATGTGGACTTCTGTCTATACCGCATCATTAGTGTGACGAAATATCTTTCTCCGTTCAATATTGTGGATACGTGTCTGCCCAAGGTCAGCAGAACTGGTTACCCTAAATATCAAAGGCACCGACACGTTTTGTCGCTTCTCTATTCTCGGATAACGGGTCGAGTAGCGACCTGTCAGGCGCCATTTCAATTTGTAGTTTAATTTCGGCAATAGGCGAGGGAATATTGTTCTAGCATGGAGCAGAGCGCGCCAAAATTCAGCAAGCGAAAAAGCAGAAAAAGTTGACATAATTACAAAACTGCAAAATGGGGTTGTAAATGCCTAAATCTGTAGGGACTATCAGTTACAAAAGTCAAAGACTATTAATATTCGTAAATTTTAATAATAATAATTTTGACAACAAGAGTGTTGATTGAGTCTGGTGATTACTTACAAATTAAAATTGAAAAACATGTACTAGAAAAAAGAAAAAATTTCAAATTACTGATTTTGTATAAATTATACAAATATGTATGTTTAATAAGTACATAATTTAAAAATACTATTATGTATTGATTATAATAAACGACTCATAAAAAGTACCATACAGTACATAATACATATTTGTTTTATTCTCTGCACTTCGGATATAACGAACGCCCTGCTATAACGAACTGTTTAAAGATCCCCTTGGTGGTTCGTTATATCCGAAGTTTACTGTATATATATATATATATATATATATATATATATATATATATATATATATATATATATATATATATATATATATATATATATATATATATATATATTATAAGTAGGTACGTAGGGTTTCACGGATGGAGAAATATGTGTCGTGGTTAATCCGGGAATATATCCGTTCGTTTGGTTCGTTTCTAGTTGAAACGTTTCGCCAAAATCTCATTTAGCATCTTCTTGTGCTTACTCGCTGGTCGTAGAAAGTAAACTTTTACTTTCTACGTCCCTGCTTACACTGGGCAATCAAGATACGACGACCATGTCATGTCTTACGTACCATTAACTACAACACACTTTATTATTTTTCGCTGTTCACTCATTTATTAAGTTTAAAAGCCGGCAAGGCGCTACTGCATTTTCTTCATTTCAGAATAGAGACTTTAGAGATGAATCATAGCAGTTATATTTCTCTTGATTCGTATTATTTCGTAAGATTGAGTTTTTGGCTTTAGTTACCGAAATATCTCGAAATTCCGTTCGATTTCACGTGTCGCCAGTCGTGTGTTCTTTTGATAATAGAAATAATACGACTCAGGCTCTGCAATCGATGTTGAAGACTGATGAAAAGGGAGAACAGGAGGATTCCTTTTCTAGAGTAAAAATATTACAAGTCGTAAAATGTACGCTTTTGCAGTTTAGAAATATAACTTTTACTAAAATTGGAACACCATGCACCATGTTATGCATGTTTATATGTAGTAGAAGATACTAGAACAAACTGATCAAACTAAAATAAAGGTTTGTAAGCAACCTCATCAGTTATTACGTTATTTTCACAGCAAATAGATTATCTCTCTTTCTAGGGTATGTTGGTTTGGCGTAAAAATACAATTTTGAAAAATAAAGTAAAATACAAAAATGCTTATACCTGTTAAAATAAACTTCCAAAGCTTCATCCGAATTTTCGTTACACTGAATATAACAAACGAGCATGTCGTACTTTTCATAATTCTCGAATTTCGCATTGGCAGCCATAATTAAGAAAAAACTGCTTTTTACCTTTTAATCGAAGCTTTTATTAAAAATTGAAGAATAGCAAATAGAGAACCAGAATATTCTGACAGAAAATCAAGAATATCTTAAGATAACAAGACTGTCGTCTTTTGTTTTCTTAAATACCCGTCATTGTATTACTAAAAAAATTAATATATATTTTTTAAATATACATTTTTAGCTTAATATTGAAAATAAATAGAAAGTGTTATATTTTTAAAAAGCTTATGATAAACTGAATCATAATATCTAAAAAAATGCAAGTTTGCTTTGTTTCTCGAAAACAATTGAACCTAGATAAAATCCGATTAGGCCACTGGATTTTACGTGAAAAAAACAATGAGTTCATTTTTTACCTTTTTGATAAGTTACAGCGTAACCGAGATACGATGTCCCAAAATGCAAAATTTTCAAAAACACCTCGTATCTTAAAAACTCAGAGAGCTAGGAAAATTCTCTTTGCGGCATCTTTTGTTCCTCAAAAAAGTAACATAGTGCCGCGAATACTGCATCCTTCCCTTCCATCTTTACTAGTAATGGAGATACCCCGTACAACCATACAAAAATGGACACTCTGTAGTTCCCGAAATATTCTAAAATTGTTGTCCCACCAGCAACGGTAGTTATGGGAGCACCCATCAGAGAATCAAATGTTATACAGGTAGTTTGGATTGTTATTGATTCGTTCTTTTATGACCTCACAAAATTCTAAACGCTGATGGTTGTTATCGTCATCACTTAGCTCCTGAACTAACGTAATTTTGTGGGGGTGAAATTTATTGTGTTTCAATGGTCGTTGGACGGCTGTACGTCGAATACCTGAAACATCTGACAAACTTCTAGTACTGAGAGTGGGTTCTATCGTAATGTGACCAAAACAGCTACTTCAGCTCCTTCATTTCTTACCGAATTTTCGATATTCCTTTTTTATTTTGTGCAGATCTAGTTTCTCGAAATTTTGCCAATAAATCGCGCACGTAAGTATGGAATACATGCCTATCTGAATGTCGTCCGTTAAATAAATTTACAGCAGCTCTAGCAGAATCATTATTTCGGAAGAAAAAGGAAATAATCTCAACAGAACCGAATAAAAAAGGTAAACTGGTGATTGGTCCAGTTTTACCTAGAACTGACCTTTGCCTTTTATCATTTCATTTGCTCTGCCTCGTCAGTGACTTCTCACAATCCTCACAAATTCACCTCGTATACCTAAAAATTGAGCAGTTACTTTAACAACCACAAACGTCTGCAAGTAATTGCGAGGACGTTTTTTTAATCATTCCATCCTACATTTAACATGCCGCCCTTAGGCTCTCGAATTCGCCCAATTACGTAACATCCAAATAGGCACATTATCCTTGTACCTTTCCGCTTTGTAAGACCAAGTGGGAAACGATGTCGCATATCAAAACATTCGCAGCAGCAGCGGCCGTCTTGTACGTGCCAATGACATATTTGACTCAATCTGACCTCTTGTTAGCGAAAAGGTACAATCCCAGAGGATATGACAGGGAAACCAATGAGGAACTCTAATTGGTTTAAATTTCAATAGGTATACCGTGAATAAAATATTCTAGATAAACTCAGCTGGAACGAACATGAAATCCACAAAAAAAAACAGGGCTCCTTGGAGCCGATTGTTACCGTTGGAAACGTTTTCAATTACTACGGTGCGGTGGTGTTGTTTTTTGAAGGGAATACAGATTGTATCCATGCATGGGTATCGGCAGGCGCGGCCCGTGAGTTTCTTTACAGGTGGGTCAAAATTTTGTGGACCATATCAACGCAACAAGCAAAATACACGTTTTTAATCAAAAAAAGTTTTTTAATAATGTGCCTAATTTTGCCAAGAAATTATTTACCTACAGATAAACACTGCAAAAATATAATATAGGTACTGTAGTTACTACAGTACCTATTACACAGTAACTTGAAACCTTACTACTACATTCTCTACATGAATAATAATTAAGTACCAGAACCAAATGGCTTTCTAGTCATTGGTGCAATTATCTCAAACAAAAATTATTTATGATAGAAACACTAGTTATTGCATAATAGAAAACAGGAAACATCCAGGTATCTATCCTTTTAACGTGAGCTCTCAAGTTGGAGGGTTTCCAGAAATCCAATTTACATTCCCCCCAATGTGCCATTTTAGATTCTCATCATCAGCACTTCTTGTGGATTAACGACTCTCCAAAGAACAGTACTACCACATACACAAAGGAAAGTATTTTACAAATATTACAAAACATCCAAGCAAAACTAAACATTATTTTTGGTATCTCTTTACTCAAGTTTTTGAACAATTTAAAATAAAAATTCTGTTATATAGGCAATTAATTTTGCCACATCACCGACAAGAAAAAAGGGTATTTTTTCACGAGATCCCGTTCACCAATCGTGAACGGCCGGGATTAGAAGTCACGTGATATTTGCATTGATATATTAAATGTCATACACGTGACACGCTGTTCAAGGTAGATCAACGGAATCTCGCGAAAATACACTCAAGGAAAACACAACCTAGAGCGCATGCAGGCAGTTTTAAATTGATAGACGGGTTTGCTTGGTGCAGCTACGTTGCCAACTTGTTGTGAAAGTCATGATTTCTAAGTAATAATGTTTGATAGGCACAGTTACAATTAATATGATTACTATTAGTAATTACCGAGATATCTTAAAATAAAATTAAATAAGCTTATATTAAATGTATAAATGTATCGCGAATCGCGAATATTGTTTTAATAATAAATTGGTCAGATGTAAATTAGTGAGCCAGAATTTGCGACAAGCCGACACCCGGTGCGGCGGCGTTGACAACCATGCGCGCCCCGAAAGCGATATTATTGGTGGGCCGTCGACAAATTGTCTCTCTTTTTAAGTTCCTCAAGCTCGTATGTTTGTTTCTGTCTTAGCTTTAATGCACTTTATGTAGTACATGTACAACTATGAGGTCAATTTATAATAAGACGAGTCCGGAGCAAGCTTGGCTCCATCCGTTGTATACGGTGGATTGATTCTTTCTTGGGGAGTTTTCGCATGGAAAGATTATTTTTCGGTTTTAAAAAATAAATTATTAGGTAGATCATTGAAAATTTTAGGTGAGTCATTGACCAAATGACCTGCGCCTGGGTATCGGACTGGATAAAATTTGGCACATGGAGTGTGCATGACCTGGATTACCATGTAGAAAAACGGCCTAATATTTATTTCTGCCATCAATAGTTTCCGCGGGATAGCTCTGTCCATACGGACGACGTCACATTAAGAAGTTATTTACTTTAAAGCGCAAGAGATAGTACCAACGTACAATTTTTTTGGCTTTGGATTCAATAAACCGGTGCCTAACATTCCAAGTGTTCATCAATGTCAAAAAGAAAAACAATATCCGTGTACATACTATTAGCTTGTAATATCAGTATCCTGTTGAAAAATCGGATTTGCCAATATTTCCAGAAAATGTGGCTGTAATGCGCAACCCCTCAAGCAAACCCCCTACCCTCACGAAAACTACCCCTTCTGAACTATAACATAAACAGTTATGGCAGAACTCCAATTTTGAAAAAAAAACAATCAAACCCAACCAATTGACCAAAAATTAATTAAAAACTATTTTTTTTGTCCACCATTTAAAGGGCTGTCTCCCTTAGGAAGCATTTTAGGGCGTATATTCACCTCCCTACGTTATTTTTTTATACCCTGTGTATTAATATGTATTATAATTATATACATAATATATGAAAAAAAATACTTTTCAAAGTTCTGATCCTTCTTCCTCTTTAACCCTTTTAATAAAAAACATACAAATTATGAAATTAATCCTGCTGCTATTCCTGAGTTTATCAAAGCTTTTTTTGGTGATATTTTTTATTTGTGAAGTTTTGGATGTCGGAATACTGGCACATACATGTCTAATTTTCTTCTAAAGCTTTACAATTTTCTTTATATGTTTATCCGGGTATAAACATAAGTTCTTAGTTTTATATTAAATGATGCTCTTGAAATTTTTGTACAGGGCGGAGCTTGAATACACTCACTTTCAAAAGTGTTGCACCCCCGAATTATTAGGAATATTATAAAATCTTTCAAACGTTGAAACCCCATTATTAAACATTACATAAAAGCTTACACAAAAATGAGATAAATGAATTTTATTCGAATCAATTATCAAGTGTAAATAAAGAATAAAAATTGGGTTACAAGGACCAAGAAAATTATAATATTAAATTCTAAAGAGAAACTAAAATAACCAGTACTACAAAATATCCATACATACTATCCATATCCAGTATTTGAGCCTCTACTTCTTAGTAACGCATTAACCCGCCTACGCATCACAATACTCAAATAATTAGGAAGTTTCCATTTTTTTCATTTTCTCTTAATAAATAGTCCTAATGTAAAAAACATATGTATTTTTTGTTTTTAAGTATCTGTAGAAATAAAAAAGTTATCGTCCTTCAAAGTCTGAGATGCTACGCTCACGTTGACTGAGGCTCGATGACGTCAAAAACCGCCCCAGCGGAATAGGCGCCCGTTTAATCTTTAGTGTTATTCTTACCGGACAGGATCCAATGCATGAAAGTAAACACGCGAAAGCAGCAGCGGACAGCTATCCCGGAGACCAGGGGGCGACAGAGTTCTGCCTTTGGACCGGTTTTGGACGTCACGGCCGATAAAAGCCGCGCGCGAAGTTTTTAACTAAGAAATTGAATAAGTTCGTCAATTTTGAAGATATCGAGATAATTTTTTTTTTGTTTGACACGTTAAGTGAAAGACTATTACATGATGTTGAAGTTACTCGATATTTCTGACATAGGAAACTTCCTAATTTGATTGTTTCCTGGGGAATATTCATTCCTTCTCAATAAGTGCAACAATAAGTTCTTGGGCATTGCTTAGTGGCTTATTTCGGTTTAAAATCTCTCTGGATACATAATCCCACACATGTTCTATGTGATTCATGTCGAGCGAGTTGGGCGGCCAGTCTATAGTGATGTTTTGCTTTTCAAGGGCTTCTTGATTAGCTCTAGTGAGATGTGGCCTGGCATTGTCGTCCATAAAGATGAACTGGTCGCCTACTTCATTACTTAGGGGTACAATTATAGAATCAATGATGTGTTGAAGGTAATATTGACAGGTCATTATCCCCGGTAGCATATTTACAGATGCTAGCATATGTTGACACCAGGGTGTTGAAATCAGCGAGGGTTTGGAAAAACAGTACATTTACAAATGCTAGCAGATTTGGACACCAGAGGCGATCAGAGTGTTGAAACCAGTGAGCGTTTGCAGTGGGCATACATTTACAGATGCTAACTGATGTTGACACCGGTATTAAATTGACACTATAATAATATGTAATTCCGCAATCAGAGATTCAACTTTTAAAACTATTGGGAGGATTTTGCCATTATTAAAAGCAATTCCAACTTAAGATTACTTCATGTCCCGCAGTTTTAATGTTTTTGATTGCCAAATTTACAACTATTATAGTTTTTCCCACAAATTTTTATATCAGCTTTAAAAGGTGTATTGGCAACGGGTTAGGGCTCTGTTAGTATTTAATTATTTTTTGTGAAATGTTGGCATTAAAGCTGTTCTTAGAAATAATATAATTTCTTCTTGTGGCCATAGAGTTGTAAAATACGTTCTCGGACAGGTTTGTTCAGTTTTAGGTTTCATCAGTATGTTTTTTTAATTTTTTATCTTTGCCGAGTTTTTTTACTGCGACTGCGCGATTCGTATTGGTATAAAATTTTGGCAGCACCGCATACACCTGACATTTTATTAAAAAAGATACTGATGAAACCTAAAACTGAGCAAACCTCTCCGAGAGCGTATTTCACGACTATTATGCAATTTTAATTTCTGCACCTTGTAGGGCCGATCTGGGTTAGCTTTTATTTCTTATTCATCTTATCTCACAAAACCAGTCTAATGCTGAAGGGCATGGATCTGCTCATTAACCTAATATTTTATTTTTATTTTGTTCGTTTGCTTTAATAAATATATTTTTTCAATATTCCAACAACGTTTTATTGTTATTTTCCGTACAGGCACAATCATGGAAAAAGGTTATCTACTGCTCAGGTTACCTAAAACTGGTTTCAACACTATGATCGCCTCTGGTGTCCAAATCTGCTAGCATTTGTAAATGTACTGTTTTTCCAAACCCTCGCTGATTTCAACACCCTGGTGTCAACACATGCTAGCATCTGTAAATATGCTCCCCGGTATATGGATAAGTGGAGTTCTTCTGCTTAACATTTCCGTCCCACCATGCTAAGGAATAAGGAAAAACTTCGATGGCATTTTCCAGTCTATTTTTGCGCTTAGGTTCCCCCCAAACTCCTCTTACTCGGTAATCATCACTCACTAGGCCAAAACGCGACTTGTTTGTAAAAAGCACGTTTCTCCATTCTGGCAATCCGGTGACGAAGAGTTAACAAAGGAACTCATAAAGGTCTTCTGGATAGCAATCCTGATGCTAACCAACCCTTCTAGGAACTGTAGCACTCGAGATAACACGGTGAATCATCCTTTGAAATGTTGATCTTAGGGACGGTACGATTACTAACCGATTTTTACGGGCTGACTGGACAATATATCGTATCGTGGTAAGACAAAGATGACCACTACAAAATCAGCCTTGCACTTCACCAATCTCTTCATAGCGACTAATAATGACATTCTATCGGAGAACCAGGCAGGTATAAAGCCTCATGTGCCTTCTACTCTAAACTTGCCTGGAATTGCCGATACACTCTCAATCAACTGACAAAAAGCAATAACGTAACTCTAATATGGGTGCCGGGTCACGAAGGTGTGGAAGGCAATGAAATTGCTGACCAACTTGCTACAGAAGGAGCACGAGCTCTGTTCTGCGGACCTGAGTCGTTATGCACCATCACTAAAGGTCACCTTATGGAATAATCTCAGGCAATAGGGAAAAAGAACAGAAAATGGCCAACTGGAGGAACGCTGCAGGACGAAGACAGGCAAAAAGAATTATTAGTTGTCGGTGTGACTACACAAAGAAGCTCTTGGAGCTTCAAAAAAATGAACTCAGGTTGGTTACACCTGCTTTCTCACTAGACACGGCCCTTGAATGTATCACCTTAAAGAGATGGGAAAGACTGATGATGAGCACTGTAGGTTTTGTATCGAAGCGGACGAGACTGCCGAACACTTGCTCTGTTAATGCAGAGTAATAACTCCCCAAAGGCTGTAATATCTTGAGGGAGCCTTCCCGACGCCCAATGATTTATACAGTGCGCCTCCAGAAATTTCCTAAATTTCGCGAAAAGTTTAGGAACTGACGAATAAATAATGCAGGGTGTTCACAAAAGATCTAATTTAGTTGAAGTGATAAGTGATGTAGGACTACCGAAGGCGAGCACAATACAGTACAATGTAAATGATACTGTTTTATTATTAGTATTATATTATTACCACTTTACTCTTACTACAGGTCATAATGAGCCATAAAGGAATATAATAAAGAAACTATGAACATAAAGTTTCTATAAGAAGAGCCATCGTATCGGATGCAAACCAGGAATGAAAACAACAATTTTCAGCATATAATCATATCCAGCGGGAGAAAAGAAAACCCGCTGCCTGCTGCCGTTTTTCGCGAGTAGTGCTACAAACTTTTGTTAAGCGTTCCGCGCCAATCTGAAACGGCTGCGGATCAATATGGCTCGACTCTGAAGTCCAACACACAGTTTGTACACCCTCGCACAGTCGACGTTCCTCCTCGGCTCGGTTCGTACGTAGCCCGATTTTACACACTCCTAACCTTAGTCAGTGCATGTGCATAGGGCGGGTGTTCGTTGCTGTTTTTGAAAATCGTGCAACGTGGCGACGGCTTGCAAACCTACTTTTCCACTGACGTATTACTGTAGTGAATAATTTATTGGTGTCTTGGCAAAATGTTGGGATACAGAAAGTAGGAGGTTCGCCCCCAGCAGGTGAGCTCGGAAAGTTGGAATGGTATTTCGTTGGGTAAGAGGTTAAGTTAGCTTGTTAGTTAGTCCTGGGCAGCAGCGACGAAAATGATTCAGCTACGTCTACGACAGAGTGACTATAGGCGAAAAGTAACTAGTACTTATTAATACAACGTAAGTTAGATACTTAGCCTTCAAATCAAACTTAATATTAGCAAACTTGTGCTAACCTTGCTGGTATTTCAATAAACCAACTATCAAACTTATTACCAGCAAACCTGAACAAAACATCGATATTCCTTAATTCGCCAACTACAATTTTTGCAAAGGAAACCAGCAGGTCTACAAATGATTTTTTTCGAAAACAATTTGAATTTCTGGGAGTTCATGTTTTAAAAATATTTTTTTTAGAGAATTGAATTTTTGAGCTCGTTTAAAAAATGTCAATGGTAGAAAGAGAGCAGAAGATCCTAAATAAACCTGAGCAAACGGGCACATATTCCCCTTTTTCGGATTTGAGTAAATTTACTCAGGTTTGCTTGGGCTTTCGCCTGCCTTTTTTTCAGCATTTTCTGAAGCATCCACCTGATATCTATTTAAAAAAGAATAATCAGCATTATGAGACCAAGAATCTAATCTGGCATTTTGGAGACGACGTCTTTCGAATAGATTCGAAAAAAGGATATTTCTAAAAAAAAAATTTCGGAAAAATGTACTTTTGAAAACCGTGTTTTTAGAAAAATTCATTTTCGAAATAAAAACCTCCAATAATTGTTTATTGAAACAATATTTACGAAAGCTTTTTGTAAATAGGTCCTTTTTTAACGACTGAAAGTAAGCACTGAAAGTAAAACCTGAAAATCACATGGAATGCTCAAAAAGTTAATTGATTGCCGTTCAGTCAATAATTAACTAAAAGCAATAATTAAATTGTATCACATATACAATAGGAATGCAAAAAAAACGAAAAGTAGTTTTTTGTGTATGTGGTTACTTGTATTGTTGAACCTGGTTAATGACTATTAAACATATTTTATATACTCCCACGCTTTGATTTATTAGACATTTACTGAATGCCCGTTAATTAGATTAATTGAGATACAAGTTTATAGCTAATAGAAATGCAACAACTCGGCAGCATTCGGTCAATATCAAAGATGGGCATGGCCATGACAAATTTACAATTAATCAATTTTGACAGTTCATGGTTACTGTTTACTTAGTAAATTCGTAATATTTGTGCTTTTTGAAAATAAAATAAGTGAAAATGGGCGATAGTGGAAGTGAAATTGAGAATTTAACTCCACCAGAAATTGTGGAACAGCCTACAAGAGTCGCAAATAGTTTATAACCCGTAAAATCAGCAAAATCAAATGAAAAAATAAGTTAAATTAATTTTGAGAATTGGAATTTCTGTTTTTCTTTATTGTTACTAGTCGTAGAGAAAATAGTGTACCTACGCAACTCAAATTTAATGACTATTAAGACACTCGTATTCATTACGACACTCGCCTTCGGCTCGTGGCGTAATTTTCATACTCATGTATTAATAGCTAATATTAAATGCTCATGGCATAATATACTGTTAGTCAACATTAAAAAAATCAAGAAAAAATAATGAGAAAGCAATAAAGTATGCCATACAAAATAATCCTGATAAATTAAAGGCTATTAATTGTGTTGGCAAAAGCTTTAGTTACAAAAGAACTTCAAACATTTCCGTCTACGAACAAATCAATAAATCACGTGTTTTTCAAGCTATTGGATCATAGACTTTAAAATTTTTATAATTCGTAGGTTTATGATACACGTTTTACTGTTTTGGTCATAATTTTGTATGGTACGATAAACTTTTATCTGTTTATGATACTTTTTTAAACAATAACGTCCGGATTCACTATTGCTGAGACCGGTCTAAGTTGACAGTTAACGGTTTAATGTGACAGGTGTAAGAGTAAGAGAGCTACGTTTTGTACTATGAATTTATTTTTAGGTTTTTTTGCAAATTTATATGGAAAAAAAGCTTTAACAATAGATTCTCAACAATTCAATTAAATTTTTTGTAAGGAGTTTTTAGGAATGGCAGGACTAAACCTGAGCAAACCTAACTGATTAACTAGAAGGTCGAAATTTAAGCCAGTACTAGATCTTAAATTTTTTGGGGAACCCAGGCGGTACAGACTTTTAAAATCGAATTATTTTAATAATTTTAAAAATAAACTGACATAAATGGGTCAACTGTTACTGTGTGCTTTTTTACTGTGGATTAATGAGCGTTTGTGTTTTAATGTAAAGCTGTATAAGAAAAGTTTATGTTGTAAACCATCGTGCCAGCAATAATGTATACTGCACAGTGGTTCCGGCAACGGGGCATAATTCAAAATATTTATTGTCAGAGATCTGTCAGGTAGGCATTAATTTGGGTTAAAAAAGAACGAAATTTACTTAAACCAATAAAACTTTGGCACTTACGGACTAATTTCAGTCAATTTGTGACCGGTTGGTGGTAAATACGATAAAAGCAGTGTAAATATTGTGTTAAAAGTGGGCTTTTTATTTGGTAATGTCGTAAAGAGTACTTAATATTTAAATCCTTCTTTAAGTGGCCTTAATAGCACACGTACATAGTCCTTTTTTTAATAAAATATTGTTGTTTGAAAGGTTTTATTTGGAGATGGTTTGGACATTAATCAAATGAATGTTTTTATTGAACGCGGTTGCGATAGTATCACTTTATCTTGACTTTTAACTATTTGTCCTGTCTGGTCCTCCGGAAAAATGTACATAACCTACTTTTACATTGTCTCCTTTTTATGAGGACGTATAATTTTGATCCAGCTTGTCAAGTTATAATAGTTTAAGTAAACTGTTCGTCGACACACTGCACAATGGCATTTTTTCGATTATTTTTACAGCTTCGTAGTTCGAAAACGGCCAACTGATTTAAATAAATTTTTGGTTTTGAAAAACCTAGTTTATTGAAAGGTAGCTACGAGGTTCGCTTTAATCTAATAAGAACCACATTTTGTTATGCAAGGTGGAAAAGAAAGCTATGTTAAAAAGTAAACACTTTAATCACGTGGCATTCCTCGACACATTTTTTCTCAAATTTTATTTTTACATTATACGGAAGCTTGGATTAATATCTAGGAACAATTAATTTTTATTTTTATGTCCTGTAACAAGAATCATTTTAAAAAACAGCATTTGAAGATATATTCACTAACTCAGCCTGTATTGTATGTATTAGTATTATTAGAAATATATTAATTAGAAAAATATTTGTAGTATGCATGTTTTATAGAAAATAGTAGTTAAATTCATATGACAAGCGTTTGACTTTTTAAAGGCCTTTTCTGTCTGTAGTTAATTTTTACTCTTTTGCACCAAAATTTAAACAAACCGAACACATGAAATCAACTCTGTATCTGCCTGTTGCAATCCTCTTTCTCCAAGACCGTTAAACATTAAGAGCTGAGATTTAGCATAGGTATAGGCATAGACTAAATTAATAATAGATAGACGAACACTGGCGTGTAATAAAAATGGACCAAAAAGCGGGTCTCCCTTGAGAGATTTTGGGGTTTACTGGTTTATGGCTTGGGAATTTGTTTGTCTACCATTATATAATATATATGAAGATATGTTTACTCTATATATATTTAATGGTGAACAAACAAATTCCTAAACAATAAACTAGTAAACCCACCCAAATGTTTCAAGGGAGACCCGCTTTCAGTCCCATTTCGGTGTATTCGAGAATTTGTTTATATTCTTTAGAGTCTCTGGTATAGGTCATAGAATAAAAGCAGATTTAAAATGCAAAAAAATTAGTTCAAAATTTTAGGGGCTGTTTTTTGGCGGTAAACGAGTGACAACTTCACCCAACCAACCGGATGTTAGACCATCAAAAACGTCGGGAGTACAGTAATTCCATGTTAGAACTCATTGCTCAGCATGGCGATTTTCTTTAAAAATTGGTAATGAGTGATGAAGCACATTTCGACTTATCCGGGTTTGTCAATAAGCAAAACTGACAAATATGGTGTACCGAAAATCCTCGCGTGATCCACGAACGACCATTACATCCATCTCGAATTACAGTTTGGTGCGGTATTTGGCTGGGGGTGTATTTGGTCCGTATTTTTGTGAGGACGACGCTGGCGCTACTGTTACCATCACTGGAAGCGATATCGGGACATGATCCAGATCTTTTTAGTACCTCATTTGGAAGAATTAATCTTAGAAAACATCTGGTTTCAACATTATGGGGCTACGTGTCATACCGCCGGAGCAACGATGGCTATATAGAGACCCCTGTTTCCAGGACGTTTAATCTCGCGATTCAGTGACATCGTGTGGCCCTTTAGATCCCCGACTTTTTTCCATGGGGTTATTAAAAGGACAATGTCTATGCTAACCAACCCACCACACTTGAGAATTTGAAACAAAATATACGGCAAGCCATCGCAGAAATTTACCCGGAAATTTTTCATAACGTAATGAAAAATGTTTTTGAAAGGGCAAGCATCTGTAGAGCTTCCAGAGGAGGACATTTAGGAGATTTTGTGTTCCATACATAACTGTAACATGTAAATATAAACTGTTAAGTTCAAAATTAGTAATGTATTTTATTTGTGTCAAAAATTATGTAAACAACAAATCACTCAGGTACATATGGCCCACCCTGTATATTAATAGGAACTCGCTTTTTTATTCTTGACCAACGAATCACCTGTAAAATATTGGCGGTAACGTTTTTTCACACCCTATATTTTCTTACGCGTTGTTTTTTAACATTGTGCCCATTAAACATATTCTAAATAGAAAAATCGTATCTGTTAATAACCTTAGCCAACATGACGGAAAGGTCGAACAAAAAATAATGAGAAACCAATAAAGTATGCTATAGAAAATAATCCCGATAAATTAATGGCGATAAATTACGTTCCGGAAGGCTTTACTTTCAAAAAAGAAACCTCGAACATTTCCGTCTAAAAATTGACGATAAATCAGGTATTTTTCCCGCTATTGGATCGCAGATTTTATGAAATTCTGCACAGTTACTATCGAGAATTATAATATGCATGCATTTTTTGTTAGTACCTAAAACGTTTAAGCAAGTCATTACAAACATTAAAAATATTACTTTGAAGAAAATTACTAAGATAATGTAACTACTTTTTTTTACTTTTCCACCTTTTAACAACGCGTCGCTATCTTGTGCTAAGTTCTTAAATCCAACCTTTTTTATCTTTCTCCTCGGATTTTTTGAACGGCACGTGATCGATTATATTGTTTACAGCAATTATTCACGTGCCTGCTAAAAATTAGGAGCGAATAAATTGAATCTAAGAACTTATCATTGAGTGTATTTTGAGTTGTCTCTACTCACCATGCCTAATCGGAATCGTTTATCCGTGATGTAAATACATACAGGATGTCCGAAAATATCTTTGCTATTATTAGTAAAGATAGAGACATCAAATTTTAAGTGTATCTTATTGCTTAATAAATCTACTTTTTTATGTAATTTAACTTTTTCAACCCCCTTGAGGGGTGACGTTAGGGAGTTGAGGTCAAAAATTTTAAATGTAACCCTATAACGTGTGGTACCTCAGTTTAAAGGTTTTCAAAAAGGATTATTTTAACGTAAACCCAGGTCCATATCTTAATTCGTTTTTAAATAGCAAGCCTGTAAAAACTAAAAATCGTGAAAAAAAAATTAAAATTTAAATACCTGTATTTCTCTTATTACTTTAAAAGTTGTTCGAAATGACCACCATGAACATCTTGGCAGTAATAAAGTCGATTTTGGAACTTACTTCTCACATTATCGAGAATGGAAGGTGTTACTTTTTGGCAAATGTTGACAATTCTTTAGCGTAATTTATCCACATTTTCGGGCTTGGTTAGGTATACTTGTTCTTTTAAGTATCCCAAAGGAAAAAATCAAGAGGAGCAAGGTCCGGAGAACGAGGTGGCCCTTCAATAAATCCACGTCGCCCAATCCAGCGCTCCGGGAATTCATTATTTAAAAATTCCCTGACTGGTATATAAAAATGAGGAGGTGTTCCGCCTTGTTGGAAAATCTTCAATTTCCTTTTCAGTGGCTGTTACAATTGCAGATAAAATAGCCTTTCTCATAAGATTTAAATATGGAGGCCCGGCCTGTCAATAAAGAATATCTAATTATTTTAGTTCCTAGGATTCCAGCCCATACATTTAATTTCTAAGGATGTTGAGTATGGGTTTCTTCAAACCAGTGAGGATTACTGTCAGACCACTATCTGCAGTTGTGCCTATTCACAGTACCGGCCTATCTGGAAAACACTCATTATAAACTCTAGCTGCTTCGTTAAAATTACGGTGCGACTGTCCATAGAAAAAATTATTTAAACTCTGTCCTCGTTACGAAACATTTTTTAATTAAAAATAACTAAAAAACAAATCGAACGTCGAAAGAACGCAAATGCAAACTAAGGATAAACACTGCAAATCCTAAGGAGGAATTAAAATTTATTTATTTACGTAATTGAAAAAAAATACAATTTCAAATACATCATTTTATCAGTTATTTGCATACTTTTTTAACCTTATAGCAGAAAAGAAAAAATTCCTTTGGAACTCCTTTGTTAATAGTTATTTTCCCCCTCCCTGTATTGTAAGCAACCTATTTTGACACTGCTTTGACAGACGGAAGTGAAAGTTACTCAACAAGGTATTGGTTGCCCTTAACGACAGGATGTAAGTCAACTTACATCCCTAGGGAAATAATAATCTGAAATTATTATTATGAATTGTCAACTTGACGTTGTTGATAAAATAAAAACTGCTTATATTGCTGTGGCAACGGATCACGGCTGCCTTCATAATTTAATGAGAATGCTATCGAATGTAATGATAATAAAAATCCAAAAATATATCCAGCATTTTCTGGTAAACATACAATTCAGGGAGGGGGGAAAATGTTATATACTATATGGGATGTAAGTACATTAACCAGTTTCGGACTTTTTTGCCAGCCCTCGCTATCGCTCGGGCGCAAAATTCGTCCTCGACTGGTAAATGTTACTTACATCCCTTATAGTATAAATAACTATTATACTATAAGGGATGTAAGTAACATTTACCAGTCGAGGACGAATTTTGCGCCCGAGCGATAGCGAGGGCTGGCAAAAAAGTCCGAGACTGGTTAATGTACTTACATCCCATATAGTATATAACATTTTTCCCCCTCCCTGAATTGTATGTTTACCAGAAAATGCTGGATATATTTTTGGATTTTTATTATCATTACATTCGATAGCATTCTCATTAAATTATGAAGGCAGCCGTGATCCGTTGCCAGAGCAATATAAGCAGTTTTTATTTTATCAACAACGTCAAGTTGACAATTCATAATAATAATTTCAGATTATTATTTCCCTAGGGATGTAAGTTGACTTACATCCTGTCGTTAAGGGCAACCAATACCTTGTTGAGTAACTTTCACTTCCGTCTGTCAAAGCAGTGTCAAAATAGGTTGCTTACAATACAGGGAGGGGGAAAACTATTTTAATGCTTCAATGAAAAAACAAATAATTAAAAATTTGTAGGTCAAAAGCGAATTGAGATCCAAACCTCGGGTTTGCGATAAACTGTTTCTTTTTTGAAGACCTTAAGATACACATGGCATAGGCTTGCATTTAAAATTTTTTACCTCAACTCCCTAGCGTCACCCCTCAAAGGGATTGAAAATGTTAAATGACATGAAAAAGTAGATTTATTAACCAAAAAAAAAATTATTTGGATTATATGCGTATTGCCTATTGTCCGAAAATATGAAACACGTTCTTTGTTGTTTTTTATAATATGTTAGTGTACTTTAACAATTTATTGATTTTTAGTATTAAAAATTACATTTAGAGTTAAGGCTATTTTTAATATTTATAAAAGCCTTTCCTCAGCTTTATTATTTTTAGCGTTCCGTATCTAATCTGAGGGATTAAGGAGTTTAAATACAGGGATACAGAGAGATTTTATAGATTTCTGTTCAGTTGCAATTATTATTAGAATGTATGATATACCTTTCCTGCATTTTAATAATATGTTGGTATACGATAGCTATTTATTTATCTTTGGTAGTGAATTGGACGAAGTCCACAAATTTTAATTGTTAGAAATTCTTTTTTAGCTTTATTATTTTATGGGAATGCAGGGGTACCTACACATGGATTTTATAAATGTCTGCACAGTTACAACTATTAGAATGTATGATATACACTCTCCTGTACAGAAATTTACTAAAAAAAAGTACCTCTCTATAAAAAGTTCTGTATCGTGAAAAAATAGCATTGCCATTCAAAAATTTGATCTAGTACATATAGGGTGGCTCAAAAATATAAGTACTAATCCACGTGAAGCTAAAAAGACATAAAATCGATATTTAACGATAAACTGCCACTGAAGATGTACTAGAGTGTGGAACATACAGGAGGCCCCAAAAATAAAATTAATTTTTATTATCGCTTTTTGAGCGACCCTGTATTGTCCTGTATCAAGTTTTTGAATAAGCATGCTCTTTTTACAATGCAGAACTTTTTTACCCCAAAGCAAAGTTGAGAACTATGAGCGATTTTTTCAATAATGAATTTGAAGAGATGCTGCAGAGGCTACGTCTAGCTTATTGCCGCCCAGTATAGGTAGTAGGTCAAAGGTATGGTCCAGGTTAAAAACAATATAGACATTGGTAAATCGTAAATATTAATAATAATTACTAATAATTATATTATTATTCGTTATACCGAGGCAAAGAATATGGGTATAGCTGCCACTATCTTAGCCCTAGATAATTTTTGACGTTTCAGTTGTCAATATTTTAATATAATAAATATTGTATTTCTAACGTTACTTTTTGGTTGTTAGTACAGGGATTAAAAATATCTTTTGAAGGGATTTAAAGCATTTTTAATCCCTCAAGGATTAAAAGTGATACCTGGAGTGCAAAAATGTGTATTTTTCATTACAATTCAGGTAGGTTTGGTACTTTGTAGATAAGCACGACCTGTATTTTACAGAACAACTAGTGGCCACGTTCTTTTATAATATTTATAATCAGCAGTTTCCACCGAAAAATCGAACATCTCTTTCATAAGTTCAGATTTTTTTCGCACACAACTTTGTGTTTGTTTGAACAGGTTTGCTTTATGCTAACAATTTCGACACGCGGAGTGAATAGTACAAACAAAGACATGGCGTTGTTTATTTTAAGAACCGTCAAATAAATTTATCTTCTTTTATAACAGGGTTTGTCTCTCTCCTATTTCCGGCGTCGAACAAGAAAACTTATATTAATCAGGACGTTTTATGAGTTTCGAGGTATTCGCTGAAAAGCTTTTGTTTTGGGAAAGGGTTCTTTTGTGATTTGAATTTAGGAATGTCTTATACAATTTGTGTTTTTAGGATTTATTTTTTAATAAATCTTGTACGAAAATGTTAGCTTTAAAAAGCAGTTTTAAGTAAGATTAGATCGCTTAAAACGATGTTTACTACTAGTACGATCAGCTTCAAAAGATATCCTATTTTTTGTAATGCAGTTTTTTTAAATTGCGTTTTAAGCTGTAACCCCGGGATGCATTAATAAGGTTTAACACTTAGGTACTGGTTAAAATTTGAATTCTCTAGTTAATCAGTTTTGACAAGATAAATCATTTGAAAACCAAGCAAATCGGCGAAATAATTGAACAACTAGTTGTTTCTAATTTTTACATATGAAGTGACACTTTTCAAAACCGATGACAGTTTTGAAACATCTCACTTCTCGTAATTAAACGGCTGGCCACTCGAACTTACACATAGAGATTTTTAGGCAAAATTTAAAGTTCAATATTTTCAACAGGAATGCAAATTTTTGAACGCGTCTTGCAGATTTTAAGAGCTAGTTTTTTTCGGATTAAGCTGCATGACGTATATTTATCGTAGGACCAGAGGTTTATTATATACGGGGCGATCAATGAAGTCATGCAAAAAATCAAAAAGTTTGTATGGGTGAAATTTCCGCAAAAAATTTTTTTGGTCGTTGCAATATGGTTCGTTACTAAGTTAACATCAATATCTCTAGACGTTTTTGTCACTTTTTGGATTAAGGCCCTTAAGTCTTGTACACACTACTAAACATAAAATTTGGGTAGCAAAATTTTTAAAATGCTATAACGACATTGGATTGACGGTTCTTGATGATTTTTACGGATTTGGAATCCTTATTTCACGTAGATTTTCTATAATCTAAGCATTTTATTTGGGGGTTGAAATTTACACATTATACCGGGTCAATAATAGACAAAAGCGTAGGGTACGACGCGCTCTAAGGTTTGGCATTATTTAAGTTTTTGTAAAAATAAATTTCAACCTGTATATTTCAACCCATAAATAAAATGCTTAGATTATAGAAAATCTACGTGAAATAAGGATTCCAAATCCGTAAAAATCATCAAGAACAATCAATCCAATGTCAAGTTATAGCATTTTAAAAATTTTGCTACCCAAATTTTATGTTTAATAGTGTGTAGAAGACCTAAGGGCCTTAATCCAAAAAGTGACAAAAGCGTCTAGAGATATTGATGTTACCTTAGTAACGAACCATATTGCAACGACCAAAAAAATTTTTTGCGGAAATTTCACTCATACAAACTTTTTGATTTTCTGCATGACTTCATTGATCACCCCGTATATAATACACCTGTGGTCCTACGATAAATATACTCATGCAGCTTAATCCGAAAAAAACTAGCTCTTAAAATCTGCAAGACGCGTTCAAAAATTGGCATTCCTGTTGAAAATATTGAACTTTAAATTTTGCCTAAAAATCTCTGTGTGTAAGTTCAAGTGGCCAGCAGTTTAGTTGTTTCTAATTTTTACATATGAAGTGACACTTTTCAAAACCGATGACAGTTTTGAAACATCTTACTTTTCGTAATTAGTTACCGAAAGCAAAATATTTCCTAACTAGTGATGAAATATTTATTTCAAACTAGTTATGAAAAAATGAAACACAAAAATATAAGTACTTCGTATGTCTCTCTTAATTTCTCGTTTTCAACAGAAGATTACGCTTTTTGAGCTGCCCCTTTAATAACACTTGGGTTCCCGGAGTTGGACATTTAAATTTTTTTTAAAAGAACAAATTTAATTTGGGACGCGACACTTATTTACAAATAAAACTTCAAAACGACATCATGACAACTGTCTACTAGGTAGCTACTAGGAGTATCAATCCCGGAATCCCGGAGTATAAACCGGACTCGAAAATACCGGGATCCATTAATATTTTCGGGATTAGTCTCGAAATGTTCTTTAGCCACACCGACAGCGATATAGAAGACACTGAAGGTATGGAATAAGGTGGACGTTTTGGAAAAAAAGTGCTTTTTGGAAGTAATCATTACCAATAATCATGACATCTATGTATTGGTGTCTAGAGTTAGACAAATAGTTCAAACATTTGGAAAATCGCCAGCCAAAAATAATATACTACAAAAGTGTATCAAAATTGATATATGATGAATTTCATAAAAAAAGATCTTATTTTTTTTTATCTTCTGACAGCCCACGAAGACCGAAGTCTAAGTACTATGTACCGTAGGTGTACTGGGGGATCGACTCACACACCCAGAGCTTGAAACATCCGTAGGGATTTCACCAACCCTTTAAGAGGATGTGTGGGGTGGTACCACCTCGGTCGAGGAAGAATTCCTCTACTACCTTCCACTTTACTTACTTTACCTTTATTGATCTAAGTATAACGCCAATTTTGGATTCAGAAAGTGAAGTTCTCAAAGGTGTTGTAAAAGTTCTGCAACCAAAAAAGAATTGCAAATGAAACCCTATGCCGTCGCGAAATGGATTTATTATGTAAAGCAGCTGCGGCTTTAAAGTTCACGTTGAAGGAATTATCCAGAATTAAAACACCACTCGGTACGGAACCACAAGAGTCATTGAGAACAAGGATTAAGTAATGCAGAACCAGATATTCTGACATTCTCTGTTATATCAAAAATCTCGACAGTCTGTACTCTGAACAAGATGACTGCTTCCAAACATCAAATATTTCCCTCATTAAATCTTCATTGGAAACACTGTTAATTAGGCTAGACACAGACAACGAAAGTGAAACAGAAATCAGCGACGAAGATGACGTTCCCATTGCAGAAATCCTGAGAGCAGAAGAGAATGAATCATTCAACGTCAAACTGCAAAAAGCATTGCTAAAATGTTCAATACAAAAGCAAACCAGTAGAAAGACCCGCATGTCCGCAATCCTTTCTCAACAAATTGATTTATTTGCAAATGGTGGCAGTCGCGGACTTAATCTTCAGAAAACTTTTGAATTCTTACTAACCATTCAGCCCACAAGCATAGAACCCGAGAGATGTTTCTCTTTCGCAGGAGTTTTCTGCAACAAAATACGTTTAGCCTGAAAGACGAAACATTGGACCCCCTAATATTTTTGTCTAACTCGTATAATTTTGAGGAATCTCGCTTCGCTCATCCCTCAGATATTAAACAAAGTAAAGCATTTCCTAACTGATTTACAGGGGTTACGGGTTTACATAAATAGCTATTTTTTTCCAGAAGGTAAAAAGGTAAGCCTTTTCATCACTTATTATTTATGAGATATACATAATTAGGTAAACAACAAGATCACCTAACCTTGTATATTGACTGATTTGATAGTTTCCTTCATTTTGCAGCAGCTATTGTAAACTCAGCAATCACACTATATAACTGACACGAATATACTGGCAAGACAACTCCCAGCGCACTAACAGTTGTAAATCTTTGGTAAACCGCTCGTCGCTGTCTGTTAAGGTTAGCTCTTATCTGTCACATAAATAAAGGGTGTTTTTCATTTAAAACATCCGGGAAAGAAATTAAGCTAGTCTAGCCGGCGATATATTTAAATTTAAGGCTTAATAAAAACTGACGTGGACAGGTGTTTTGTGGATTAGCGAGATTTTTTCGAGTCAGGTTATGTCTGTTCTTGAAGAAAAAGTTTAAGATTAGAGTCTTGTTAAAAGGAACCGACTATTTTTGTTATTGAACAAAGTTTAAACCAACCTGAGCAAAAACTGCTATGCTATTTTCAATAATAGTATTATTCTTAACCACTCTCACTTTGGTTATATTAAAGTTAATATTGTCTCAACAAAACATCATTGAAATAACCAAAGAAAAAATATTGCTTTAAATATAGATTTGCTATTAGAGTTCAAAAGTAGTCTTACTTCTTTGAAAACTATATTACCATTTTTTCAATTACATAAATACTATTGGAAACCAATAAATGCCAATTATTCCTTAGAGTATAGAATTGTTTAAGCTAAAACATTAAATCATTTGACGAGAATACTCAAATATAGCTATTTGTGGGCGGTGTGATTCAAATTAAAATATATTTTATTAAACGAACAAGAACTACAGTTTAAATAATAAAATCTAAAAATTAAGTGAATTATCCTTATATTTTTTCAATTAAAATAAACACTGTTATAAAATATATAAGGTATTACAGAAATAATAAAAAATATTAATTCAAAGGGTTCTATTGTTGGCTGAAACATTAGTTCTATTACTCGCGGAGGGAGGGGTTAATATTGTGCTGTTGGTATTTGTTCGTTCAATCGTCGTTTAAGCTTGCAGCCTGTTTGCTTATTGCGTTATACGCCAAAAATAGTAGATCTTTGGGACTGGGCAACTCATTTCATTGTTTACTGGTAAGTACAACAAATCTAAAGGGCTTGCAAGAATAAGGTTGCTTTTTTATTTGTAAATCTCTCTTGACTACTATCCATTTCTAAAGTTTTGACCCCTCAGTCTGAGGGTCAATAACAAAAAAAACACGGGGCAGAATAAACTGAAAAAATTACAGCTTGTTAGGACGTTATCCAAGAGTCTCTGCCAAAAATTGTATTATTGTAGTGTAAACGATATTGAACTTATTCATAATCAAGTAGAAAAAAACAATGATTTTACTGCGTTAAATATAATAAACGATTTTCTCATGTCTATATATTGGTTAATTTTTTCCCTATTTAAATGCAATTTTGAAGGTAGATAGAAAAATATCTATACTTTCGCAAGAGATCGGTAGTATGTGTCTAAAATTGTATTTTTTTATTTTTTAATGATGTTTGTGTATCAGCTGTACTGTGGACAATTTAAAACCTTTAAAAAAATCTTTACACTTGTAGACGTAGTTATTATTATACAAGTGTATTTTATTACACAAAATTAAAAAAAGCACCTTTAGTTCTTGTAAAAATTGCAATAAATATTAAAAGCCACATAAGAAAGAGATGCAAAGTGTCAAACGCCTTTACCGACATAATCACAGTACGGTGGCGTCGTCGTAAAGGTCGTATGTAGTCCGTAGGTCCATGTATTTTTATTTGTTTAGAATTTAATCTATTTGTTATGTATTGAAAAGATTTGTAAAATAATATTATTTAGTTTTGATTGTGGTTGTTTATATCTACTTATTGTTGATTTAAATTTTTGGTTTTAGTGGTAGATAGTAATTTGAAATTATTATTGTTTTCTCAGGATTTTTAAGATTATCTTGTTCGAATTTATATAAATACCTGATGTAATCTGAACCACAAATACGGTATCAAACTACAGTCTAATAAGTTAAAATGTCTCGTCAGTGCAACGAACAAATGAAAAATATTATATTAAAAGTCAGAGCGTACTTTCAATAAGAGAAAGACAACGGTTTGGAAAATATTTTGATTGAGCAAGTGGTTAAAGGAACAGAAGATTGCCTGGGTATTAGTGAAAGCACCGTTAAACGTGTTATTGCGGAAGAAAAAAGTTCCGGTAGTATTATACCATCAAAAGGGAGAAGTGGAAGGCCCCGACTGGAATGTGTTGAGATTTTACAGGGCGTCATAAGGAGAACAATATTAAATTTTTACCTGGAGCGCCGGTTTCCTTCTATACAGGAAGTTTACCAGAAATTGAAAAAAGATGTCGATTATTTACCAGAATTTTCAGAAATGACTTTGTACCGATGGATTAAAGAATTTGGATTTTCCTAGAAAAAACTAATTAATAAACCAATTTTAATGGAACAAAACACAATTGCTGCCAGAAGAGCGGAATTCTTATATGCCATAAAGAGATATCGTGAAGATTCTTGGCAATCATTTTATACGGATGAAACATGGTGCGGTGCAAATCATTCAAGGAAGTTTGGCGGGGTTGAAAGAGTTAATCCCACAAAACGGGATAATTTTGATGAATACAGAGGTGGTATACAGGAAATTAATGGCTTTAGAGGTGGAATAAAACGGCCATCAGGATCAGGACAACGGGATATTATCTTACAGATTGGTAGTAAAATTGGGTTTTTGGATGACTGCCTGAAGTGTTTCGTTGGGAAAAAAAGTGCGGGGTCAGTGGATTACCATAACGAGATGAATAAACAACATTACGAAGAATGGTTTAGAACAGTGCTTTAAGTAATACCTGACAAATCAGTAATCGTAATTGACCAAGCACCGTATCATACAATGTTGGACCCTAATTTGCGAAATCCTACAACTGCCTGGATAAAACAAAAAATAATAGAATGGATGTCCCAGCGAAAAGCAACATTGCCCGATGGATTTACAACGTTTAATGAATTAACCAAACCATTGCTTTTCGACCTATGCAAGAACTATCACTTTCCAAAAACGGATCTTTTAGATACAATTGCAAAGGAGTTATGTAATGATAATGTAAAGCTTCTATGGTTGCCAGTTGCACACTGTGAATTCAACGCAATTTAATTAATTTGGGCATATGTGAAAAATAAAGTGGCAAAATTGAATACTACGTTTAAAATCACAAATGTACTAAATTTGTGTCTTGAAGCGATGCAGAACGTGTCAAATTCTGTTTGGGAAAATTGCGTTGGACACGCTAATAAAATTGAGGAATCCTACAGAGAAAAAGTCCACTTAGTTGATGTTGTTGTAGAACCATTAATTATAAATTTAGATGAAGATGATGAAGATGATGATTCAAATGAAGACTTTAGTAATGAAGAAGGAGAAAACGATCCATAAGTGTAGGTATTCTTCGGTAAAAAAGAGTGGTGTAATCCAATCAGGTAATTTTTAGTTTTAGGTTTAACTAAATTTTGTCAGGGCTTTGTACCTTAAAAGTTAAATCAGATGTGATTCTACGTAAACAGGCCACTTTCACATATTTCTTTTATTATTAAGCAAAGGCAAATGCAGACAAACTTAACACAGCATTTGTTACAATTTTCCAAATATGCGAATCATAAAAATAAGGGAACATCAAAAATATTGTTTTTCTTTTAGGTGAATTATAAATAAATAAAGCTAATTTGCCTATTTACGTTACTCACTTTGAAGTAATATTTTTAAATTACTATTGTCCTACTACACTCGTTTTGACTATTTTATAGATCTTAATGAAACAATCGAAAATTGTTAAATACAAATAAATGTAAATATTTATCAATGTATATACTTATTTTTTCTTAATTGTACCAGTTACCTAATTTATCATATAGAGCACAAAAAAACCTTCACTATATTGCATTACTTTAATGATTATTACCTTAACACCCATACTATTGCACCTTCGACGCCCCGCTCCATCCCCCAAGCTCAATGCTGCTATCCTTTACACAAATGAATTGTTTGTATTTACGTTTATGACAACTGCCAAAACAAAATTTTTCGTTAAACGTAAAGTTACATCTCTTTATATGTAATACAAAAAAACAAAAATTTTTGCTGTAAGATTACTGGTAGTAATTACATAACCACAATCATTTTTTGAATATTACTACCAAACCTAAGAAAAAAAAAATAAAACTAATATTTTTTGGGACTAAAGTAAGGTTCACTTTATCGCCTGTAAAAAATTAGTTAGGCCTGGGAGTACCAGTAAGGCACAATAAATTTTTACAATTGAGTCATTGATGAAATAGGGAAAAAATGGTGACAATTTTACAATTACCTTCCCATTAGAAAAGCACCAAGGTATCTACGGTTACAAAGTTTTACATGTGTAATAGATACAAGTAACTTTACCGAAATATGTGAAAATTATATTTTTTAAAATTGTGCTTTTTACTTTACAAGCTTCCAAACTGAGGGGTCAAAACTTTAGAAATGGATAGTAGTCTGTTAACTCAGCCGATGCGTATTGTTAAAAAACTATTAACATTAAATATGATTGAAAGTTTATTGTTAAATTTGTATGTTTTAGACATGGTTTCCACCAAATCTAGCTGTAAATTTAGGAGATTCCAATGCAGTGTTATGCGTCAAATTTGTTCCAGCTTGCATACTGTACCCACACAAGCCAAAAGTAGGCAGCTTTGCAAAAAGTAAATCCTATATTTGGAGTGAAATAAATATAAAAAGTTTATGGTGTTTGCGTTAGTATGGTGTTAATAAAATGTGTTTTTATATTTAAATGTTTACGGAATGTCTAAATAATGTATGTTTATTAATAGTAAATAAAAATTATTTTAAAAAAATAAAGCGTGTTTCATTTGTACCCAAGCAAACCCAAACAAGCAAATTTAAAAAAATTAGAAAGTAAGTATTGTAATCTCTTCTTGAGACCACTATCTACGAATTCTGTAAGAGGTGTATCCAAATAAATAGGCTTCTTATAATTTTTTTACGACAAATTTTCAGTTGTCTGTTTTACGAAAAATGCATTTTCGCATGTTCGCCGCTTAGGAAAACCAATCATTATTTTTTGTAATTTTTCAATTTTAAAAATAATACAGTAGATATCACTGAGGCAAAACATGTATTTTCAGATGGTGTGATTGGTTTTCAAAAACTTTAATTTTTCAGTAAGTTTGATTGGCACAAAGTTGAAGTTATCTCGAAAAAGATGAAAATATCGCTATTAAGAAATTGTTATAAAGCGATAATGAAAAATGATAATTATCTGAAACTTGGTAAAGTTGAAGACGAATATGTCTTCTATTGATATTTAACCATAGATATGGTCGTTTTTGCATATATTTTCATGAATTTCATTTTTTTCTTTTTTTTAAGTATGTAGTTTTTATTGCGCGCCAAAGACTTACCTTATAAGTATTACAAAAATATATATTTCTTATTTTTTATCTCTGTAAAATATTTTAGAATATTACAGGAACTTTAAACAGCCAATCAACGTTAATTTTTTTTAAGAATAAATACTACAAATGAATAACTTTTGTTTCAAATGATCGTTGTTATAGGGAGAAAGAAAATATGAAGTAACTATACATCTTGATTTATGCATTTTTAATAGGTAATGTAGCATTTTCATTAAATATACAATTAATATCATTATTACAAAAATAAAAAGAAACATATTTTATCGCGACAAACTACGGTTAAGAAACTAAAATGCAACTTCTCCCAGGAAGAATAATTATGAAGCGGCAAGAAGACATAATTAGACACTTCTTCATATCAAAATTATCTAAATTGGTGCATAAAATACCACTGTAAAACTAGCAACATACCTGTCGATTCAATGTCATTTCTTGTTTTAAATAAATATGTCAATATTATTGCACAATGAGTCAATCGAAACACACTTCCTTGTGGTCTATTAGTGGGCTTTTGGTTTATAACTGGACAATTCAAAAATCCCCACATACGTGCCGAAGTTCGTAAAGTTTAAGAGACAAATAGACAAATAAATTCGAGCAATTCCCGTACAATTTAAATACTTGAATACAACAATCGAAAACCAAAGCTCGAAGCTTCACTCAAGCACTGCAATGATTGTTTGATCAACCTCCGCTTTAGTTTGTTTTCTAAAGGTGTTTGAAATTGGAGCGGTAAACAACAAATAAAGGATACGACGAACATGATTGTGCAGTGTTTTTGATGTATAAACATCTATGTGGAATAGGTAAATTTTGGTACAAAATATGATACTGTCTGCTCTAATAAAAGGGTAGAAATTTATGAATTACACTTCCCGTACCGTGGCTACGCCAGCTTTTTTGTAAAGGTAGATAAATAACAAATAAAGGAAACGACTAATTTAGTTGTCTTATTTGTCAATTTAAACCCTTGGGTGTTAAATTTCGGTCTGAGCATTAGCTAATCTGGGCGGTAATTTCTATCCACATTAATCTTTCTCCCAAACTATGTACCTGGATCAGTAGCTTTCTTTCTAATTGACGCATATCTGTCGTGGTGGACGGTCACCCATCTAACTTACATCCTATCAATGCTGGCGTACCCCAAGGGTCATTTGACTCATCAATGAGCCAGTCCTCACAAGAAAACTTCCTTCTCTCGCTCATCGCCGTGCTGCTGGGGATTTTTCCCTTTCTACCGATACTTCCACGGATTTTGCTCTGAAGAACTGGCTGTTATAATTCCCTCCTTGACTGTTCCTAACAGAACAACAAGAGGCCCGTTACGTATTACGTATGAATCATCCTTTACTGTCCAGCTACAAAACCCCAGAATATCCCACTTCTCTCACTCATTCGTACCTAGGGTCTCTATGGAACAAATTGCCTGTTTTTCGTTCCACTCTCAGTCCCCAGGTAAATATTTACTCTCGTCGAGACCACACGAGGCAACGCGAGCACGAGAGTGTAGCCAGTGCTCTCGCATCGCCTACTATCCATTTCTAAAGTTTTGACCCCTCAGCCTGAGGGTCAATAACAAAAAAACCACGGGGCAGAATATACTGAAAAAATTACAGCTTGTTAGGACGTTATCCAAGAGTGTTTTCCAAAAAATGTATTATTGTATTGTAAACGATATTGAACATATTCATAATAATCAATTAGAAAAAAACAACGATTTTACTGCGTTAATACTGATAAACGATTTTCTCATGTCTATATATTGGTTAATTTTTTCCCTATTTAAATGCAATTTTGAAGGTAGATAGAAAAATATTTATACTTTCGCAAGAGATTGGTAGTATGTGTCTGAAATTGTATTTTTTTCTTTTTTAATGATGTTTGTGTATCACCTGTACTGTGGCCAATTTAAAACCGTAAAAAAATCTTTACACTCGTAGACGTATTTATTATTATACAAATGTATTTTATTGCACAAAATTAAAAAAAGCACCTTTAGTTCTTGTAAAAATTGCAATAAATATTACAAGCGACATAAGAAAGAGATGAAAAGTATTAAACGCCTTTACCGACATACATACAGTACGGTGGCGTCGTCACGCTTATCGGTATGTAGTCCGTAGTTCCGTGTATTTTGTATTTGTTTAGAAGTTAACATATGTTATGGAGTGAAACGATTTGTAAAATAATATTATTTATTTGATTGTGGTTGTTTCTATCGACTTATTGTTGATTTAAATTTTTGATTTTAGTGGTAGATATTAATTTGAAATTATTATTGTTTTCACACGATTTTTAAGAAAATCTTGTTCGAATTTATATAAATACCTGACGTAATCTGAACCAAAAATACGGTACCAAACTACAGTCTAATAAGTTAAAATGTCTCGTCAGTACAACGAACAAATGAAAAATATTATACTAAAAGTCAGAGCGTACTTTGAACAAGAGAAAGACAACGGTTTGGAAAATATTGTTTAAACGTGTTACTGCGGAAGAACAAAGTTCCGGTATTATTCTACCATCAAAAGGGAGAAGTGGAAGGCCCCGACTGGAATGTGTTGAGATTTTACAGGGCGTCATAAGGAGAACAATATTAAATTTTTACCTGGAGCGCCGGTTTCCTTCTATACAGGAAGTTTACCAGAAATTGAAAAAAGATGTCGATTATTTACCAGAATTTTCAGAAGTGACTTTGTACCGATGGATTAAAGAACTTGGGATTTCCTATAAAAAACTAATTAATAAACCAATTTTAATGGAACAAAACACAATTGCTGCCAGAAGAGCGGAATTCTTATACGACATAAAGAGATATCGTGAAGATTCTTGGCAAATATTTTATACAGATGAAATATGGTGCGGTGAAAATCATTCAAGGAAGTTCGGCTGGGTTGAAAGAGTTAATCCCACAAAACGGGATAATTTTGATGAATACAGGAAATTAATGGCTTTAGAGGTGGAATAAAACGGCCATCAGGATCAGGACAACGGGTTATTATCTTACATATTGGTAGTCCAAATGGGTTTTTGGATGGCTGCCTGAAGTGTTTCGTTGGGAAAAAAGTGCGGCGTCAGTGGATTACCATTACGAAGAATGGTTTAGAACAGTGCTTTCCGTAATACCTGACAAATCAGTAATCGTAATTGACCAAGCACCGTATCATACAATGTTGGATCCTAATTTTCGAAATCCTACAACTGCCTGGACAAAACAAAAAATAATAGAATGGATGTCCCAGCGAAAAGCAACATTGCCCGATGGATTTACAACGTTTAATGAATTAACCAAACCAATGCTTTTAGACCTATGCAAGAACTATCACTTTCCAAAAACGTATCTTTTAGATACAATTGCAAAGAAGCTACGTAATGATAATGTAAAGCTTCTATGGTGGCCAGTTGCACACTGGGAATTCAACGCAATTGAATTAATTTGGGCATATGTGAAAAATAACATGTAGCAAAATTGAATACTACATTTAAAATCACAAATGTACTAAATTTGTGCCTTGAAACGATGCAGAACGTGCCAAATTCTGTTTGGGAAAATTGCGTTGGACACGCTAATAAAATTGAGGAATCCTACAGAGAAAAAGACCACTTAGTTGATGTTGTTGTAGAACCATTAATTATAAATTTAGATGAAGATGATGATTCAAATGAAGACTTTAGTAATGCTGAAGAAGGAGAAAACGATCCATAAGTGTAGGTATTCTTCGGTAAAAAAGAGTGGTGTAATCCAATCAGGTTATTTTTAGTTTTAGGTTTAAATAAATTTTGTCAGGGCTTTGTACCTTAAAAGTTAAATCAGATGTGATGCTACGTAAACAGGCCACTTTCACCTATTTCTTTTATTATTAAGCCAAGGCAAATGCAGACAAACTTAACACAGCATTTGTTACAATTTTCCAAATATGCGAATCATAAAAATAAGGGAACATCAAAAATATTGTTTTTCTTTTAGGTGAATTATAAATGAATCAAGCTAATTGGCCTATTTACGTTACTTTGAAGTAGTATTTTTAAATTACTACTGTTCTACTACACACGTTTTGCCTGGTTTATAGATCTTAATGAAACAATAGAAAATCGTTAAATACAAATAAATGTAAATATTTACCAATACCAATGCATATACTTATTTTTTCTTAATTTTACCAGTTACTTACTTTATCATATTAGAGCACAAAAAAAACCTTCACTATATTGCATTACTTCAATGATTATTACCTTAACACCCATACTATTGCACCTTCGACGCCCCGCTCCATCCCGCAAGCTCAATGCTGCTATCCTTTACACAAATTAATTGTTTCTATTTAGGTTTATGACAACTGCCCAAAACCAAATTTTCGTTAAACATAAAGTTACATCTCTTTATATGTAATACAAAACAACAAAAATTTTTGCTGTAAGATTACTGGTAGTAATTACATAACCACAATCATGTTTTGCCTATTACTACCAAACCTAAAAAAAAAAAATTAAATTAATATTTTTTGGGAATAAAGTAAGGTTCACTTTATCGCCTGTAAAAAATTAGTTAGGCCTGGGAGTACCAGTAAGGTACAATAAATTTTTCAACTTGAGTACTTGATGAAATAGGGAAAAAATGGTGACAATTTTACAATTACCTTCCCATTAGAAAAGCACCAAGGCATCTACGGTTACAAAGTTTTACATGTGTAATAGAGACAAGTAACTTTACCGAAATATGTGAAAATTATATTTTTCAAAATTGTACTTTTTACTTTACAAGCTTCCAAACTGAGGGGTCAAAACTTTAGAAATGGATAGTAGTCCGCTCTCCGATCCGAGTCGATTTTTTTCGTCGCTAGTCAAAGGGCGCGAGGCGAGGCGTACCGACTTCACTCTCGCGCATACCATGTATGAAATTAGAACTGAAGCCGGAGATTGTGGGTGAAATGGCTGACTGGGCAGAACGAAATTACGATTAATTTCTTTTGTACGAAGAAAATTATGGCAAATGAAGGTCACAAGGCTGCCGCGGTGGTTACACCGCAACTACGTCCATCTTACACTGATCTTACACGATCGGCTAAGCAAACCAAGAGTCTAGATGGTATGCACGTGTGCTGCCTCGCCTTGCGACGAGGCGCTCTCGCGAGAGTGTAGAGGTAGCATAAGCGATAGTATCAAGGAAAGAGAACTTCTTGCTGTTTGCTGTAAAAGTATATTAGGTAGGTTCGAGCCAGGTTTAACTTTTTTCAAAAGTTTTATGGTCAGATCAATCCACACTTTGTACTGCTGGCCTGCCGAACAGAAGAAATTTGCTTTTTTTGTACCAATTTTATTCCACACAAAATTCTTGATATAAAGGATTTGGAAGGATTTCTATGCATTAATAGTGTGGTATCTAAACTAAAAAATAAAGCCAATGCGCCCCTCTTTTATTTCCGCCTCGTTAACAGGGCCATAGTATTGGAATTTGTTGCAGCAACAGGTAAACATTTTATTTGACAATTTACCCTTGAACGAGACAAATATTGATAACAACGATCGATGGTAAATTCTAAAAAAATCTGATTTTATAGCCTACCAAAAGTACAGATTTGGCACCACTTGACATTTTATAATCATGCTGATTCATTAGTCACTGTCTGTTACGTCTTTAGAATTAGTTTTATAAAGTTAATACCCACATTAATTTTAGCTCATGATATTTTGTTTTTGTTTAAGGTGAAGCGGCAATGAGGTGTGCTGTGCGCTAGCAGAGAGAATGGAAGTTCCGGAATGGGCATGCGCACGCACCCCCGGGCCCCTCCGTCCGACCCAGTCGCTTTGTGCCGCAATCACTACTTATGGTTCACGTCCACACTGTTGCTCACCGCTTCTGCGTCTGTCCTACTTCCACAAACAGGTAAACTAGAAACTTGAACATTAGCATGTAACAATGTTACAGCTGATAGCCTAAAGTGCTAATTACTCGTACTAACCGGCTAATACCCAAAGCCGCCCAATAAGATGTGACAATGTTAGTGTATTTTTAAAATGTTCGGCAATAATCCGGTTACTATACGCGAATTGTATATGTTATATACAGTGTGTCTTCTTAAGTTCGCAGCATATAGGAAACTTTTTTATTATTAATTTTACGAAAAAAAGTTATTCTTCGTAAAAAGTTCTGCATGGTCCAAAACCTAAAATACAATCATCAGATTTCGAAGTTTCCCAGTCATATACGAAGTCTGTCAGAAAATATGAATTTTACCCTACAGTAAAATACTTTTATTTTTGACAATATCGAAAACTTTTATGAAGTATTTTGATGATGCATTAAAATAATTAATACAGTACTAATATTGTAATAATTACGTAATAAGTTAATAATATTTGACGTTTAATGGCAGATATGTAAATATCATGGCAACCTAATTAGAAATGCATTCATATCAATGTGTTCACTGTTGTAGGGTAGAGAATGGGAAAATGTACAAAATTAGTGTTGGGAAAACCGATGAATTTAAATAACCGAGTTATCGGTACTCGAGTGATTTCAATAACCGAGTGATCACCCGAGTAATTTTTCACTCATCATAATTCCGATGTACGCATCGCAGTATCATTCGAGCGATTTTTCACTTGTTTCAGTTTCGATTCGACGCTTCTAATGATTGAGTTAACCATTCCTTGAAACCTTCAATTATTTTCTAACAAGCAAGACAAAGACGAACAGATTCCGACCGGAATGGGAGTGGCTTTGCTTGCGACGCGACGATTGAGAATCGAGTGATTTAACTCGGTAGTAGGTCAATCAACAACTAATTGGAGACGTGTTGGAAAATGAAAACCGACTTTCGTCACTAGAATTTTAACCGATGATAACCGGATGATTCAGGTTATTGAAAAAACCGGATGATAGATTATTTTTCACTCGAGTGATCCCAACACTATACAAAATCATAACAATTTTTATCTTTATCAAATTTTTAATGAATAAAGAGATAACTGTTTATTATAAATTAGTTTTCAATTCTAAATAAATTTTCTTCATAAAAGTTTTCGATATTGTCAAAAATAAAAGTATTTTACTGTAGGGTAAAATTCATATTTTCTGATAGACCTCGTACATGACTGGAAAATTTCGATATCTGATCGTTGAATTTTAGGTTTTGGACCATGCAGAACTTTTTATGAAAAATAACTTTTTTTCGTAAAATTAATAATAAAAAAGTTTCCCTAGTTCGCTAGCTCCGAAATTGACATGTTAGTTAACATTTTTTGAGACATTGCCAATCGCCAATCTTTTTATCCCCCCCCCCCCCGTTAATTTTTTTTACATCAGTTGGGTTTGCTTGGGTAGTAACCCCTAAAATGATATATTAGATAACATTTTTGAAGAAATTCCTTATCACTCCTTTTTATCACATCCCCCCCCTCCCGTTAATTTTTTTAACGTCTGCTAGAAAAAATTAGATTTCCTGACCTCAATAACCCCGAAAATGATATATTAGTTAACATTTTTGGAGAAGTTCTTAGCCGCTTCTTTTATTCTCTCTATTAACACCCCCCCCCCCCCCGTAACTTTTCTTTTAACATTTGTTGTAAAAGATTTAATATTCTGACCTCGCTAGCCCCGAAATTGACATGTTAGTTAACATTTTTTGAGACATTGCCAATCGCCAATCTTTTTATCCCCCCCCCCCCGTTAATTTTTTTTACATCAGTTGGGTTTGCTTGGGTAGTAACCCCTAAAATGATATATTAGATAACAGTTTTGAGGAAATTCCTTATCACTCCTTTGTATCACATCCCCCCCTCCCGTTAATTTTTTTAACATCTGTTAGACAAAATTAGATTTCCTGACCTCAATATCCCCGAAAATGACATATTAGTTAACATTTTTGGAGAAGTTCTTAGCCGCTCCTTTTATTGTCTCTATCGACCCCAGCCCCCCCCCCCCCCCCGGAACTCTTCTTTTAACATTTGTTGGAAAAAATTTAATATTCTGACCTCGCTAGCCCCGAAATTGACGTTAGTTAACATTTTTGAAGAAATTCCTTATCACTCCTTTTTTATCACATCCCCGCCAGTTAATTTGTTTAACATTTGTTAGACAAAATTAGATATTCTGACCTCAATATCCCCGAAAATGACATATTAGTTAACATTTTTGGAGAAGTTCTTAGCCGCTCCTTTTATTGTCTCTATCGACCCCAGCCCCCCCCCCCCCCCGCGGAACTCTTCTTTTAACATTTGTTGGAAAAGATTTAATATTCTGACCTCGCTAGCCCCGAAATTGACGTTAGTTAACATTTTTGAAGAAATTCCTTATCACTCCTTTTTTATCACATCCCCGCCAGTTAATTTGTTTAACATTTGTTAGACAAAATTAGATATTCTGACCTCAATATCCCCGAAAATGACATATTAGTTAACATTTTTGGAGAAGTTCTTAGCCGCTCCTTTTATTGTCTCTATCGACCCCAGCCCCCCCCCCCCCGCGGAACTCTTCTTTTAACATTTGTTGGAAAAGATTTAATATTCTGACCTCGCTAGCCCCGAAATTGACGTTAGTTAACATTTTTGGAGAAATTCCTTATCACTCCTTTTTTATCACATCCCCGCCAGTTAATTTGTTTAACATTTGTTAGACAAAATTAGATATTCTGACCTCAATATCCCCGAAAATGACATATTAGTTAACATTTTTGGAGAAGTTCTTAGCCGCTCCTTTTATTGTCTCTATCGACCCCAGCCCCCCCCCCCCCCCCCCCGGAACTCTTCTTTTAACATTTGTTGGAAAAGATTTAATATTCTGACCTCGCTAGCCCCGAAATTGACGTTAGTTAACATTTTTGAAGAAATTCCTTATCACTCCTTTTTTATCACATCCCCGCCAGTTAATTTGTTTAACATTTGTTAGACAAAATTAGATATTCTGACCTCAATATCCCCGAAAATGACATATTAGTTAACATTTTTGGAGAAGTTCTTAGCCGCTCCTTTTATTGTCTCTATCGACCCCAGCCCCCCCCCCCCCCCGGAACTCTTCTTTTAACATTTGTTGGAAAAGATTTAATATTCTGACCTCGCTAGCCCCGAAATTGACGTTAGTTAACATTTTTGAAGAAATTCCTAGTCACTCCTTTTTTATCACATCCCCGCCAGTTAATTTGTTTAACATTTGTTAGACAAAATTAGATATTCTGACCTCAATATCCCCGTAAATGACACATAAGTTACCATTTTTGGACAATTTCCGAGTCTGTCCTTTTTATCCCCCCTTAAATTTTTTTAAACATCTGCTAGACAAAATGAGATTTTCTAACCTCAATACCCCCGAACATGAGATATTAGTCAACATTTTCAGAAAAATTCAAAGCCGCTCCGGTTTTACCCCTCCCACCCCCATCCTTTATTATTTTTTAAAGAGATTCCAACAGGACTACCGGACCGTCGCGTCATGCTAAATACATCGGAGAAAAAAATTATCGAAATCGTCTAATCCGTTCAAGAGTTATGCGTAACAATGAACATACATAAAAAAATTACCCATACGGGTCGAATTGAATAATAAGTCGGTTGAAAATAGGGATGTTTTGAAACGTCTGTCTAATAGATGTTACTTGTTTTCTGGGAGAACATGAATTACTTTTCAGGCAAATTATATCGACCTCTGAGAATTTTTAGGAAAATACGATGAACCCATAAAAAAACATTTTCAGGAATTGACAGATCGCTGCCCCCTTTATAATTGTAACCACACGCCACTGAATTGTATAATGCAAATCGCAAAATAACGATAACCTCCTATAAAAGGTTACAGACATCAAACACCATCATCTGACTATGATGGCTAAAATACTAACCTCAAAGCTTCTATAATGCAGTCTGAACTCGTAGCTTTTTATTCATTTACTCGATGTCGCGTTGTGGAAATTCTGATTGACTGATCGGAAGCAGCTTTAAAGTCAATAATTTTGTTAATATTGACCTTCCGCTGAATTTGAATTTCCACGGCAAACTCGATTTTAACGATAACTGCCGCTTCCGATGCGATACGATGATGTCGCAGAATGTTTATCTTGGTCCTTCAAGTCTTGTTTGGATACGGATAAAAAAGCAAGTTCGCGAAACATTTTAAATAGAGTGGAGTGTACAGGGTAGGTCAAATTTTAGTACCTAATGCATGTTTAAAGCATTCTAGATGGAATCAAGTAGGCTATTGGCCTTATGATATACAGGGTGTTTCAAAAAACATGTGCCATCGCTTAAAGGGAGATTCTTTGAAAGAAATTAAGGCAAAAAGTTCTTATGAAGATGCGTCCGCAGATGCTTTGTTTCAAAGATACAGGACGTTCAATTTTTAAATGGTCTTTACATGTTAAAACCGATGGTTGGGAAAACTAAACCAGTAAGACGGTTAATAAAATTACATTTATCTCCCAAACGAAATGAAAATTGAAAAAATATGAAGAGACAAGTTTTGTTAAGAATTTAACATACTATTTTACCGATATACGAAAATGTGAGGAAATCAGTGGCGTACATGATTTTACTGGAAAAATATTGTACCGTCTTCTCATATGTACGCCCCTGGAGGATCTGTCAAAGTCTTTTCATGGTCAGAATTATGCTTAATTTAAGTACTTTACACAACGTAAATTTCATCAAAATGGATGAAGCCATTTTGAAAATATTTTGGAAAAACTGAAAAAAATTAAAAAATTTAACACCCTGTATCTTTGAAACGAAGCATCTGCGGACCCATGTTTATATCAACTTTTTGCCTTAGTTTCTTACAAGGAATCTCCCTTTAAGCGATGACACATGTTTTGTGAAACACCCTGTATAAAGTTAAAATCGATCTAGTGCTTTGCGCTGCAAGGGAACATACATACATGCACACATACATTCTACATAGAGCAATTTAAAATTTAGAAATTTTGAAGTTGTATATCTCTGTTGACACTTACGGAAAACAAGTTGCAATATAGAACGGTTATTGCCCATCAATTATTGATAGAATGTTGTCAAGAAAACTTAAAAATAAAGCTATTGCTGCAGTCTACCCTAAGATAAAAGAAAAACCCAATACATGTAAAACAATTACTTATTTCGGGAAACCAGTAGAAAAAATTTAAAAATATATCAATCAACAAAACGTAAAAGTAGCATTCAAAACAAATAATTCACTAGGAAAATTTCTGACAAATTCAAAAAGTAAAACCAATGAAAATAATAAATCAGGTGGATATCAGTTAACATATGGATCATGTCCGATAAGATACATGGGCCAAATAGATAAATGCAACTTTCCGCATGCATATAAGTGCGAAAAGTAGTTACTCTCCGCACGCTCGTAGGAATTTTTTTGTCAAGTAGACAGAACCATGTTTCTTGTGATCTAGAGACTCCAGAACGTGAAGATCTGAAAAAATCTTGAGAGGTAATTTTTTCACGAATACAATACATCCTTTGGCGATGGAATTAAAAAGAATAAACCAAAATTTTATTTGTTTTTATTATAGCTTTTTACTATTTCAAAGCCGCATGCAAACTTTAAATTGGAAATACCTTTAATGGCTTTACTGAAATAAACTTTAAAATAGACTCCAAGATAATTGACTTGTTCCGTAGTAGCTCTTTAGTTTGGTTTATAATACCTAAAAAGTTTTAATTGTTTCAAGGATTCATCATTAATTTTAGTTTGTCTGGATTAATTTTCCTAGTATTAACTTTATTAGTTGTTTGCTTCCTTAAATTAGTTTTCTTAAGAACTTTTACCAGAATCTTATTGCTAAGCTAAAAACTTGACAAGGGGTGTAATCACTAATCAGCTTCCATCCCCAGAATAATTTTGGTTTTTAAACATTGTTGTTGCTCAAATATTTTTTTAACAGAAACACGGTATACCCCAATACAGAGCTTAAATCAACAAAGTGGAAAATTTCACACTTAAACAAGAATACCGGAAATTCAAACATTCAAAATACTTTCAACATATGATTAATTGATTGCCTTGGCGATTATTTATAATATCTTTAATTGATCAAAAGTTATGGGCATTTGTTTATAGCGCGCGAAGCTTATGAGTATATTTTTAGTGTGCTTTATTTATGAAATACTGACGAACCTATTGGTCGTAGGAAAAGTGATCAGTAGTAAAATTATGTAAAATTTTCTCACCTCGCCTCACGGTGTTCCACTATTTTAATAAATAACTGAGATATGATGAAAAACCCGAAAAAAAACATTAAAATGACTTTTTTGCAATAAATTGTTAATAAAAAGAATTAGCAACAATATATTTTAATAAAGAGTTTTATACGTTTATCTTTAGGGACCCATTCCAATTGGTTTCATCCATTGCATATTTTTTTGCTTATTTCAACTCTCCAGATCTAACTTGTCTCCTCTATATAAGATTATAAATTTCACTTACTTTATATATATATATATATATATATATATATATATATATATATATATATATATATATATATATATATATATATATATATATATATAATAATAATATATTTATTTATTTGTGCCAGTAAACAATAAACAGTGTAAAAAGTAACAATATAATATCATGCATAAATATTTTACAAAAATGAATAACAATAGTAACACACTAGTTGGCACAAAAAGGTAGAATTTTGATTATATATAATCATTCTTCCAACTCCACCCCGCTTAAATAATTTTTACAATAAGTTTTAAAAGTTGAAAAAGTAAAATATTTTAGATAGAAGGGAATGCTGTTATATATGATTGCACTATTATATTTAAAAGATGTTTTATACTTTTCTGTTTTGTGTGATGGTATAGTTAAGTTGTTTTGATTTCTTGTATTCACGTAATGAACATTATTACGAAATTCTAATTTTTTAAATAGATAATCAGGTGTTTTAGTGTTTATGACTTTGTAAATGAAACAAGTTTGATGAATTTCACGTCTAGTTTCTAATTTAATTAATTTATACTGATTGAATGTTGAGGTAATGTGATCATATTTTTTAAGATTTACTGAAAATCTTACACAGTTATTGTGTAGGATTTGTAGTTTTTGTTTAGAATTGTAGCTGATATTTTTATGATATATAACGTCACAATATATATATATATATATATATATATATATATATATATATATATATATATATATATATATATATATTCAGTTTCAGGAAACACCTCTGGCGGAGGAGGCGGATACCAGGATGCCGTGCACATCACAGCCATTCTGGGAGAGTCCGTGGTGTTCAACTGCCACGTGGAGTTTCCAGAGGGACACCCGGTACCGTACGTGTTACAGTGGGAGAAGAAGGTAGGCGACACGGTACGATCATTCTTCCATCTCTTCTGCTCTCTGTCTGGTGGCCAATGGGGGGCCACCGCTGGCCGTAGGTTTGGGTCTTGCAGCATGCATGTTATTTAAATAACCACTTGGTAGGATATTGATCATCTTTTATAAATGTATTTTCCAGCAGTGATTTTTTCGCAATTATGCAATGATTTCTTACTATTGTTAAGCTTAACAAGAAAATTACTAACTCTAAAATAAATAAATACAGGTTACCAACATTAGGAAAATTCACTGAAAGCTAAAAGTCAATGTTAAGCCCCCCCCCCCCTTATTATATTTCGGCTTAGAAAGTTATGTGTTGGCGGTTTTCCCAAGTGTTTTAATTTTAGACATACAAAAATACGGAATTTTAAGCAGAAATCAAAAATTCAATAACATGCAGGGTATTCTACGTAAAGGCAGAAAACTTTATGTATAGATTCTGCGACAAGAACTAATAATTTTTTTTCACAAGATTTGAGCTATGTTAACTTGCAACACAACGGTCAGTGTGTCCACAGAAAAACGAGAAAATTGTCGAATTTTAATGCGGAAAATGCAGGAATTCATATCCCATTATATTTTCAGCATTTAAAGGGTTTCTCTGTACGTACGGTGGAAAACGAAATACGATCCACAAGGACGAGTTTTAATTTTTTTTTTCATTTACAGTAAGAAATTCCCACTAATAGTCTTAAGAGCTGACGAACTTCGAGTTTAAAATACTTAATAATAATCCTTAAAGTTAAAACAAACCAGTTTAAAGTTGGTTTTTTATTTTATTTCAGAATTAAAACTTAAGTATACAGGTTGTCCGAAAAGTCTTAGTATATGCAAATATCTTTGCTATTAATAAAGATAGAGACACCAAATTTTAGGGGTACCTCATCGGTTAATAAATCTACTTTTTTATGTAATTTAACTTTTTCGACCCCCTTGCGGGGTGGCACTAGGGAGTTGAGGTAAATTTTTTTAATTGCACCACATTTTAAAGGTCTTTAAAAAAGGAACATTTTAACGTAAACCGGAGAACCGTTCTTAATTTTTTTTTAAATCGCAAGCCTTTAAAAATTAAAAATCGTGAAAAACAGTAAAATTTAAATACTTTTTTATTGCTCTTATTACTTTAAAAGTTGTTCAAAATGACCACCATAAACTTCTTGGCAGTAAAAAGTCATTTTCACTCACTTCTCACATTTTCGAAAATGGCAAGTGTTACTTCTTGGCAGACGTTAACAATTCTTTGGCGTAACACATCCAAATTTTCGGGCTTTGTTAGGTATACTCGTTCTTTTAAGTAAAGGAAAAAATTAAGAGGAGCAAGGTACGGAGAATGAAATGGCCATTCAATAAATCCACGTCGCCCAATCAAGCGCTCCGGGAATTCATTATTTATAAATTCCCTGACTGGTAAATAAAAATAAGGAGGTTCTCCGTCTTGGAAAAATGGATCATAATCTTCATTTTCCTCTTCAGTGGCTGTTACAATTGCAAATGGCCTCTTCCAGAAGATTTAAATAAAGATGCCCGTTAAGAGGACCTTCAATGAAAAAAGGACCAATTATTTTACGTCCTAGGATTCCAACCCATACATTTAATTTGTGAGGATGTTGAGTGTGAGTTTTTTCAAACCAATGAGGATTGCTGTCAGGCCAATATCTGCAGTTGTGTCTATTCACAGTAGCATTCAGGAAAAAACTTGATTCGTCACTAAAAGATATCCGGTAAAGCAAGTTCGTTACTATTGCCATAAGATTTAGCATCTGCTTATAAAAACTGTAACCTATGGTCTGGATCGTCCTCGTTTAGTTCTTGCACAAGATGTACCTTGCATGGATGAAACTTGTATTTTTTTTTAGTTTCATAGACGTTCGAAAAATTGCCACCTACATCGGTGGCAATTTTTCGAACGTTGTGATTCAACCACTGTTGTTCCAAGAACTTGAACTTGAAGCTCATCGGTTTTAACAGATAGACGATCGCTTCGTGGCGCATCTTGCACGGTAAAATTAGTAACAAATTTAAACACAACACTTCTTACATAACTAGGAGAAACCGGTCTATCCAGAAAAAACTGATTAAAAAGTCTAGTTGCTTCGTTACGATACGACTGTCCATAGAAAAAAAATTCAACTCTGTCATCGTTGTTACGAACCATTTTTAAATTTAAACTAACTGAACAACTAATTGCACGCCTAATGAACGCAAATGCAAACTCAGTATAAACAGTGCAAAACCTAAGGAAGAATGAAGTACACTTATACTATTGAAAAAAAAATACAATTTCAAATACCTCATTTTATCATACTCTTTTTTAGCATTATAGTAGAAAAAAGAATTCCTTTGGAACTCCTTTGTTAAACTATATTAATGCGTCAATAGAAAGAAAATTTTCATCTTTAAATATGTGTAGGTCAAAAACAGATACAGACCTCGGGTCTGCGGTAAAATGTTTCTTTTTTAAAGACCTTTACAATGAGATACGCGGCGTAGCCTTGTATTTGAAATTTTTGACCTCAGCTTCCTAGCCTCGCCCCTCAAGGGGATTGAAAAACTTAAATTATATAAAAAAGTAGATTAATTAACCAATAAGATACACCTAAAATTTGGTGTCTCGATATGTACTAATAGCGAAAATATTTGCCTATACCAATACTTTTCGGACATCCTGTAGACGAATAAACCATTAATTTCCATTAGGATTTTTTCACAAAATAGCTGGAATAAAATATTAAAATGTAATATTAAAAGCTCAAAAGCCCGCGCTGAAAATATTTCGCAATATATTTGAAATACCGCGCTCTCAAGCTTTTTGTAAATGATTTATGTAAATGAAAATCGTGGAAGTAAATTAACCAGCATTACTCTATGCAAAAATATGCGAATTTTAATTTTCTGCATTTTTCGTTGCCTTCCCTTAGACCACATTTTTTATTTCTTTAAGCGCTTCTTCGTTGGTATGCTTCAGATTGTAACTGGAAGTTTTCTTTGATATGTATCGTATATCTGGAAAAGTAGTAGAATAATTTAGATAGTTTCTTGCTTTTCTGAACACGATCTCGAACACATTACTTCAATAGCTTGGTTTTCTAGCTCTACCGAGCCAGTAAATATGTCTCCCCTTCAAACCGATATACTCTCGATGTCTCTCAAATCTCTCTATGTTTTCCAAATAAAATCTAAGACCTCTGGCGAACGAAATTATTTCCACCTCTAAAGGGAAAGCTGAACTATTTGCCAAACACTTCGCTGCCAATTCCACTCTTCTTTTTCCTGCCAATTTCGCTCTTCCAACCGCTACGTCTGTAGCCCACAAAATGTCAGACATAATACTTAAGGTTGAACAAGTTAAAAAAATTCATCTATTGCTTGACACCAAAAAGTCCTCCGATCTGGATGGCACAGTAACAATTGTTCTAAAAAATGCGCTGCAGAACCTGCACCTATCTTAACTCGCCTTTGCCAGATCTGCTTTGACAAGTGTATCTTCCCAGACAGCTGGAAGACTGCTCGTTCCGAAGAAAGGTTCCAAGTCCCTTCCATCCAATTATATACATTTCTTTTTTCTCTCTGTTATCAGCAAAGTTATGAAGAAAGTCATCAACCTGCAACTTCTAAAATATCTAGAAAAACATAAAATTAGCCATGATAGACAGTACGGATATCGTTACCAAAGATCCACAGCTGATCTCCTTTGTTACACATAACTGGAAAAAGTCTCTTGAAGTGGCCAGTTCCGGTTTTACAGGCGTCCCGCTTTTGTTCAAATAAAAAAATAGCTGTATTTTGGCGTAAATAGAACTGCAAGTGGCAATCCCGGAAGTGTCAAGTGCCCCAATCCCGTGTCAATATCATCTCCCTTCTCTTCAACGCCCATGGTACATTAGTACTTAGACTTGAAGTCTACGTGGGCCGCCCAGTATAAAAAAAATCCAAACGCAGCGCAGCGCTGATATCTCGTAAACAGTTTACTCCCTTTTCACTATCACCCGTATGTTTATAAGATTTTACTTATTACTCATAAATATGTTTGTTGTTATTCCTAGAATATTAACCCAAATATTTTAAAGTAACTTCCACATTTACATGTTATTTCACCGTTTTTTCTACTTTGTGGTTATTTATTACGTCCGTTAAAATGCTGCTGCAAGCAAAAGTTTTTTAATAAAAAAAAGTACGTATTTCTCGTTTCTGAAAGCATTTACATCTTTAAATGGAATAAACCGCAACCAAACACCGAGGAAGCCTCTTTATTTTCATATAACCTAGAGGCATCGGGGTTAATCGCTCCTATTTAGACCAATATAAAATATATTAACTGTGCTTTTTTATATGTTTAAACCCATAAAAAAGCGTATACATAATTCTTTAAACTGTTTCTTTAAAACTGCTCCGCAAAACTTCGACACACGTATCGAATTTTTACGGACGCGGTATTAAAGGGAAAATACAAAATACAGTCGTAATTTCTTTAATGAATTGGGTATTTATACACTAAGTGACACACAAATCCGAACACCCAAACAAAAAAAAAATATTTTATTTCAATAATATTTTGCATAAATATTTAGGAGGTCATAGTAAGCAAATTATTAAAATTTCAATCCAATCTGATGAAGATATCCTAATTTTAATCGTTATTACCTTTATGTTGATGCGCCACGGTGTGCTACTGGGGTACCTATCTTACTCTGGGTTATGTTACTTTTGTCACTCATCCTATCAATGATTCAATGCTGGCGTACCCCAAGGTTCAGTCCTGGCAGAAACCCTCTTTATTTCAGCAAACTGAAGGTCACGTCTGCTGTTCGTACTGAGTCACTTGAGCTCAACAAGAGAACTCATATTTACGAAGAGAGCAAACAAAATGACAACAAGAGTTCTGCACTGTCTGAATCTTCCTTTTTTCTACAACATTGCGGAAGGGACCATAAACAATGGGGCAATAATTAAAATGCGACACCATTGACTCCGACAGCGTGCGTTTGAGTCTCTTAGACAGTAGATGTCTATTAGCATATAATATTTTCAAACTATGAAAGGCTTTTTGTAAGCACTTGCCCACCTACTCCACAAACCTTAACTTTGAATCGATAAAAATACCCAAAGTCTTTGCGACATTTTCAACTGGGAGTGCAACTCCGTCACTCTGCAGTTGTACGATTTTGTCGACGTTAGGCATTCTTTGACTTCCAAAGAATATTACAACTAATTTGCGAGGGTTCAGAACCAAACTGTGCTGTCGAGAAATCTCAGATATGTTGTTTAGTTCTTGATTGATCACAAACTCGCCAATATGATGTTCAGTAGGGAGAAAACTATAACTCAACTGTGTATCGTCAGCGTAAGCCTGGTAAGAGCAGCTTTTAATACTTCTGAGTATGTCCGCTGTGTAGATTGTAAATAACAGGGGTCCCAAAATAGAACCCTGAGGCACTCCGGATACCACCGGCCTCAACATTGAAGCCTCTCCATCCAATACCACTCGCTGATACCGATCACCCAAGTAGGATGAAATGAAATTCACAACCGATTGCTGAAACCCATAATATTTGAGCTTTGAACACAACAAATCGTGGTTAATGGTATCAAAGGCCTTGAAAAAATTCAGTAACACTAGAGCAGATATCCTGCCAGCATCCAAGTCCCCTATAGCCGTATCCAAGACTCCCGAAAGGGCGGTCGTTGTACTATGATTCCTCCGGAAACCAGATTGTGCTTCCGGAATTATTTTACAGTCATTGACAAATTTATTTATCTGATTAAGCAACACCCTCTCAAGAATCTTAGACAATACAGGGAGTAGCCTAATTGGACGTAAGTCGGTGTGAGACGCGGGACTGGTCACCTTGGGAATAGGTTGGATAGTTGATGATGTTTATTATTAAATAATCTTTGGCATCAGCTTCGCTCATAAAACGGGTTATTTGCTCTTTTGTTAAAATTCTTACTTCTTAGGGCGATATTCAACTGATTTTTTTTATAAGCTTCTTAAATTTTCTTATATTATATTCTTTTTAAAATTCAGTGTAGTTTTTAACATCGAATATATGGACCACAGTGTAGAAGACTGATTTTTCTTCGAAATACGCCAGAAAAACATTTTCACTAATTTTACCAACTTTTTTTATCATACATAACGCCTCGTCAAAAATGTGTCCTTCTCGAGCACCAAAGTACTATTTCGTGCACTAGCAACGCACAAAACTGGGTGGTCGAATTTCTATGTCACTTAGTATATTTTTATAGGAAGTAACTGAGCATTGCTACCTACTTCTTAACGAAAACGACGTTAGAGAGTCGAAGGAGCTGAATATTTCTTACAAAATAAATGTTTTGAGTTGAGTACCCTATAGAAAACGTATGAATGAAAGTCTACTTGTCAGGGGTACATATAAATATGCAAAAATTGAGAATAAATTCTCTAACCACCTGAAAATTCCTTATACAATAAGGATTTCAACAAATAATGGTAAAACAGCTATTCTCCGGGCTATATGCCCCTCCGAGCGCTGAATTACATACCAAAATTTGCCGTATTTTCTTCTAACACAGTTAGATAATAAAATACTTGTTTTGAATGCAAGGAACAGTGTTGTCAGATATAGTTTTCATATGTCGCCAAATCGACTCTCAAATATCGCCAAAACGAACTAGATGTCGCAAACGGGTAAACAGATTACTTTTGTCATTTGCCAGCGCATTCACCATTAATTTTAATTGAATATTTCTTGGTTTTCGGAAGTTATCTTAGGGTAATATTTGTCAACCGCAACTGTCACCAAAGCAAAACGAAATCGTCTCACAAATGTCAAACAGAATTAACAAATAATGTCCTTGTTCTGTATCTCTCTCTCTCTCTCTCTCTCTCTGTTTCACTGATAATGTTAAAAGATAAAAAAGGATAGACTTTACACGCTGATTCCGTGAACCGCGTCTGTTCGGTATTCGGTCGGTCGGCTAAAAATCAGGGTCAGAGTTGCATACAATATCAAACCTTCAGGGCTGTTCGCATAAACCAGCTATATCGGCCAATGAATTCACTAATCAGTAAAATATGAACCATCGCCCAATTGCGATTTTAAAACATCGGTAAAATCGCCCAATTTGCGACTTGCGACTTTTTGAAATACTTTGTCGCAAAATATTCTTTAAAGTAGCCCAATTTGTGATAAATCGCCCAATCTGGCCACACTGGCAAGGAACTACTAGGAAGAAGGAAGCTTTTTCTTTAGTTAGGATGTCGTCACCTGCAGACCGGTTTCGAACTCGTTGGTTCTCATCAGTACAGGATAGACGAACATACCAACCTTCCGAAAAAGTAATCCCTTAAAGCTACAACTGTCGTACTGCATAAGCAGTGAGACACAGGCAGCGCCATCCATTAGCAGTTTCGAGCATTCAGAGTAGAGTTTACCGTAAGGTAAAATTTTCAAACGTATGAATGAAAGTCTACTTGTCAGGGGTACATATAAATATGCAAAAATTGAGAATAAATTCTCTAACCACCTGAAAATTCCTTATACAATAAGGATTTCAACAAATAATGGTAAAACAGCTATTCTCCGGGCTATATGCCCCTCCGAGCGCTGAATTACATACCAAAATTTGCCGTATTTTCTTCTAACACAGTTAGATAATAAAATACTTGTTTTGAATGCAAGGAACTACTAGGAAGAAGGAAGCTTTTTCTTTAGTTAGGATGTCGTCACCTGCAGACCGGTTTCGAACTCGTTGGTTCTCATCAGTACAGGATAGACGAACATACCAACCTTCCGAAAAAGTAATCCCTTAAGGCTACAACTGTCGTACTGCATAAGCAGTGAGACACAGGCAGCGCCATCCATTAGCAGTTTCGAGCATTCAGAGTAGAGTTTACCGTAAGGTAAAATTTTCAAACGTATGAATGAAAGTCTACTTGTCAGGGGTACATATAAATATGCAAAAATTGAGAATAAATTCTCTAACCACCTGAAAATTCCTTATACAATAAGGATTTCAACAAATAATGGTAAAACAGCTATTCTCCGGGCTATATGCCCCTCCGAGCGCTGAATTACATACCAAAATTTGCCGTATTTTCTTCTAACACAGTTAGATAATAAAATACTTGTTTTGAATGCAAGGAACTACTAGGAAGAAGGAAGCTTTTTCTTTAGTTAGGATGTCGTCACCTGCAGACCGGTTCCGAACTCGTTGGTTCTCATCAGTACAGGATAGACGAACATACCAACCTTCCGAAAAAGTAATCCCTTAAAGCTACAACTGTCGTACTGCATAAGCAGTGAGACACAGGCAGCGCCATCCATTAGCAGTTTCGAGCATTCAGAGTAGAGTTTACCGTTTGAAAATTTTACCTTACGGTAAACTCTACTCTGAATGCTCGAAACTGCTAATGGATGGCGCTGCCTGTGTCTCACTGCTTATGCAGTACGACAGTTGTAGCTTTAAGGGATTACTTTTTCGGAAGGTTGGTATGTTCGTCTATGCTGTACTGATGAGAACCAACGAGTTCGAAACCGGTCTGCAGGTGACGACATCCTAACTAAAGAAAAAGCTTCCTTCTTCCTAGTAGTTCCTTGCATTCAAAACAAGTCTTAACAAGTATTTTATTATCTAACTGTGTTAGAAGAAAATACGGCAAATTTTGGTATGTAATTCAGCGCTCGGAGGGGCATACAGCGTTGCCAGCGCTATTACGTTCGTAACAGATCTGTTACGTAAGATGATTATCTATTACGCTATTACGCCGCTCAATAATCTATTACGTTTTGTCGTTTTGTATGTTATAGCACTATATTCACTATAACATAACCACAAACAACAAAAAATCTAAGCGAAATCATTGTCATGTAAAATAAAAAGTAACAGGGCCGACACCGTCACAAACAAAATCGATAAGATATGCCCCTTACTACCAGACGGACTAAATCATGACTCTGTAGTCACCATTAAAAGGAATGGTAGACACAGCCAAACATTTGAATCGTTTTACGTTACGGCAAAGAAAATTATAGCTACGCTACGACAGACGTAGCTATTATTTTCTTTGGTTACGGTTAATGCGATTTATCCGAGGGTTTATCAATTATCGCTCTTTTCATTGTACATAGTATAGTGGCAAGTGAAGTACCTACTTATTGAAAATATTTTTTCTGTGTTAGTATTTTGTACTATGTACATATTCTAACAAATAAATACAATTTATTATATTAGCCAAAAAATTTAATAATTTTTCACTATTCTATTAGGCCTAGTATGGATTAACGCTCGGAGCGCTCCCCTATGTCTTGTCTTTGTCTTTTAAGGTAAAAAGAACAAAGGTAAAAGATAGACGGAGAGGTTGGAGAACGCTCCGGGAGCGTCAAACCAAACTTGCCCTTAATATCTTCATCAATGCTGCAAAATTATATATTAAAGACAAAATCTTACAGAATCTACTGACTGGTGGTAGCCCTGCTTTTTTGGCATGAAAAGCTCCTTACTAAATTTTGAGGGCGCTACTGTGCAAGCACGGTGGCAAACTGTAACACTATATTCATGGGCGCCCCAGACTTTTTTCTCATGGGGGCAAAATAATGTAGTGATATATACAAATTCACTAATAATTAAAAACAAAAAAAATCGGTCAAGTGCAAGCTATACTTGCAAAATTATTATTCCGTGCCATCAGCCCCCCACTTAACCTGAGCAAACCTCGACCGCCCGATCTCCGTCCATCTGCCGCGGTACCCTCCGCCGACAGCACCAACCCCATATCACATCGCGTATGCGCGGAGCTGAGTGTAAGGACAAAAGTTGTTCCTTACATCGTGAGAAATATTTTTTGTCGAGAAAAACTTTTTCTCTAAAACCAATGGTTCAGCAGTTATAAGGAAATAAACAATTAAATTGTTTATAACAATTGATCGCGCTACAATTTTTTAATCCTGATAATTTTGTCTCAATCTACATGTAACTCGGTTTTTTTCTGTGCGATTCTTTTGGTGATGATGGTGGGGGACAGCAATTTTTAAGCATTTTTCCCGAAAAATATTTCAAAAAATGCATAAAAAATACATCAAATATATATTGTTGAATTCGTACTTCAGTACGCTTTCATTTGACACTCTACCCTATGCCCTTGATTTTTTTTCCATTTCTCAATTTACCCCCTAAAATTAACCCCCAGAATCAAAATTCAACTTTTTATACTTCCCATCTATAATTGGGCCACCACACTCTATGTCTGTGCTAAGTTTAAAATTTTTATGTCGAGTACTTTCAAAGAAAATCTCCTGTGGCAGACGGACGGACGGACGGACGGACACCGAGGTGATTCCGTTTTGCTAATTTTAGCACGGAATACTAAAAAAACATGTTAAAAACTTCTTCATTAAATAAATATGCAGGTTGCAGAAATTCATAGTAATTTTGCCGCTTGCATTGAGTTAAGACTGAGCTTAAATAATATTCCTAATCCTAATTCAATTTTTTGTACGTGGCTTTATACAGATGTTCAAACATCAGAAAACTAGACATTTATGATAAAAGGAAATGTTATTATAAAAATAATATATACCTATCTGGCAATTCGTCCAACAAAAAGTACAAAGTATGACAATCTCACAATCTCACGGGGGGCACGGCCCCCCCGACCCTCCCCTGTGGGCGCCCATGACTCTATTGATAAAATAAAAATAATAGAACCATGGGTTTAAATGTAAAGAGTTTGAAGAGTAATTAAACCAAGCCACAAGTTTTTTAAATATAAAAGCCCATGTATAAGTCTTGGTAACCTTAAATAAAGTCTATTACGGAGGTCCTTAATCTATTACGAAATTTGAATACAATTCATTACGAAAAAAAAATTGCTGCTGGCAACACTGGGGGCATATAGCCCGGAGAATAGCTGTTTTACCATTATTTGTTGAAATCCTTATTGTATAAGGAATTTTCAGGTGGTTAGAGAATTTATTCTCAATTTTTGCATATTTATATGTACCCCTGACTAGTAGACTTTCATTCATACGTTTGAAAATTTTACCTTACGGTAAACTCTACTCTGAATGCTCGAAACTGCTAATGGATGGCGCTGCCTGTGCCTCACTGCTTATGCAGTACGACAGTTGTAGCTTTAAGGGATTACTTTTTCGGAAGGTTGGTATGTTCGTCTATCCTGTACTGATGAGAACCAACGAGTTCGAAATCGGTCTGCAGGTGACGACATCCTAACTAAAGAAAAAGCTTCCTTCTTCCTAGTAGTTCCTTGCATTCAAAACAAGTATTTTATTATCTAACTGTGTTAGAAGAAAATACGGCAAATTTTGGTATGTAATTCAGCGCTCGGAGGGGCATATAGCCCGGAGAATAGCTGTTTTACCATTATTTGTTGAAATCCTTATTGTATAAAGAATTTTCAGGTGGTTAGAGAATTTATTCTCAATTTTTGCATATTTATATGTACCCCTGACAAGTAGACTTTCATTCATACGTTTGAAAATTTTACCTTACGGTAAACTCTACTCTGAATGCTCGAAACTGCTAATGGATGGCGCTGCCTGTGTCTCACTGCTTATGCAGTACGACAGTTGTAGCTTTAAGGGATTACTTTTTCGGAAGGTTGGTATGTTCGTCTATCCTGTACTGATGAGAACCAACGAGTTCGAAACCGGTCTGCAGGTGACGACATCCTAACTAAAGAAAAAGCTTCCTTCTTCCTAGTAGTTCCTTGCATTCAAAACAAGTATTTTATTATCTAACTGTGTTAGAAGAAAATACGGCAAATTTTGGTATGTAATTCAGCGCTCGGAGGGGCATATAGCCCGGAGAATAGCTGTTTTACCATTATTTGTTGAAATCCTTATTGTATAAGGAATTTTCAGGTGGTTAGAGAATTTATTCTCAATTTTTGCATACCCTATAGAATTTATACATATGCATCCCCTTACTATCCAGCTACAAAAAACCCAGAGCAACTCACTCCTCTCGCTCATTCGTTTTCTCTTGCCTTCGTAACCTACAGTCCTTTAAAGTTCATATTAATAGCATACAGCAGTTGCCAGTTTAAACCCTTGATTGTCAAATTAGACCTGTCTTAACAGTTGTGAATCCGGCCGTCGACATATTTCGTGCTATTAAATACTAGATTTGCTATTTATCCATATACATACATTAAAAAAATGTTTTCGGAACGAGGCTTAGGTACATAGAATTGAATAGTATTTATTTGAAATTAGACTGCAGGTGTTTAAGTGCTAACCACAAACACCCATTGTTAATTTTGAACAATTGTGATTGGCCACAGAGCTGTTACATGGGGATATGGAGAGCAGATCAATCGATAACAATTGTTACTGTGTTTCATTCAATTCATTTTATGTTTCATTTGGTTAGTAACATTTGTGCATTTATGAACGTTTTCCCAAAATAAGACAATACGAAGTTTGAATAAGACACAAATTAACTTTGTAGAGTAGAAGTTTTAAAAAATGTAGCTAACATATAGTCTCTAATCAGTTTCTTGTCTGGTAGTATTGTGATATTGGTAGCCAGAAATACATACTTTTTGCTTTTGAAATGGACGTTTTGGCTACTTCCACGAAAATGTAGACATGGGTTCTTCTCAATCGTTTCAGAATTCATTTTTAAATGGCTAGCCTATAAAAATTAAAAATCGTGAAACCGGTATTTCTCTTATTACTTTAGAAGTTGTTCAAATGACCACCATGTCCTTCTTGGCTGTAATAAAGTCAATATTGAAACTGCCAGGAAGTAACACCTCTATTCTCGGAAATGTGAGAAGTTAGTTCCAAAATCGAGTTTATTGCTGCCAAGCAGTTCATGGTGGTCATTTTAAACAACTTTTAAAGCAATAAGAGAAATAAAGGTATTTATATTTTTAATTTTCTTTTCGCGATTTTTAATTTTTAAAGGCTTGCCATTTAAAAACGAATTAAGATACGGACCTCGGGTTTGCGGTAAAAGGTTTCTTTTTCGAAGTCCTTTAAAGTGGCATAATGTTGCATTTAAAGATTTGACCTCAACTCCTTAGCGTCACCCCTCAAGGGGGTTGAAGAAGTTAAATTACAAAAAAGTGGATTTATTAACCAAGAAGATACACCTAAAATGTGGGGTCTCTATCTCTACTAATAGCAAAGATATTTGCCCATAAGAAGACTTTTCGTACACCCTGCATGCACATTGCCTATTGTGGGCAAGTTAATCGCAGGACTTCTATTATTACAATATTTTTAATTTAAACTTAAAATGTTGTTAAAACTGATTTTAAAGAGCATGTAAAAAATACACATCGACAAGTCTGTTCGGTCGCCTGATGATAGCAACCAATGAAATTGCCAGAAAATAACGCCGTTACTCGCCTTAGATGATGTTATTCGTGTAGAAATTTTAAACTTTGAGTCGACTTTATGTTTTTGTACTTAATTTTGACAATACTTTTTAATAAGCAAATAAATAAAAATTGCGAAACAAACCCATTCAGTCTGGCACAGATATTTAGCAGAATTAAATTTGTCATATAAGGTTCTTTAAAATGCTTCTGGCAATAACAGACGTAGAAAAAATGCAGGTACATAGGTGACACAAAAAGTCGATTTATGGCACTTGACACGTTATTCGTCCTTAATAAATTTCATGTCTGCGTCATATACACTAACTTTTGCATCAATAGATGCTTAAATAATAGCTCACAACAAATTTCAACTAGTAGTATTACGTGATGCAAAAAAATAAACACTCTCTACTGTTTTAAAAGAAATTGCTACGTCTACGTAAAAATGCACAAATGTCTTAACACTATCATTCATCATGTTTTTGCAACAATAATAATTATTTGTCTAAGATGTAGCTAAAATGCAAATTATTAATACTTTGGCACAATAATTTAATTAAACACCAGAATTTAGTGAATATCACAATGTAAACGAATGTACTTAGTATTATCTGTCTCTCTCTATCTCTAATTTTTGGGTTTCTTGCATGGTTTTAAGTTGGATGGTCTTTCTTGTTCAGATGCGTAGACATTGGTAGTTAATGAGAGTCGTTATTCGGACGAAAAATAATTTTTAGAAAATATTTAAAAAAGAATTCTTGAAAGTAATTTTTCTCTTAAAATAAAATAATAATAAAGTTAAATTTTGAAATCTTATAGTTTAGAAAGTGATATTGGAAAAAGAGCAGACCAAGATCTTAAGCAAACCTGACCAAACCTATACAACAAAATAGTCAGCATTTTGCCCCAACAACACATTCTGAACACCTTAACGAGGATGGGATAAAAAGTTTCCAGTCTGACACATAGAGGGCGCAATTTACCATAATGTTGATACGTATTTACACAGCCACACTCTTTGTTAGAGTACAGTGATATCCAAATAAAACTGAACAGGCCTTATAACTTTTTTATTTTTAAAGACAGAAAAAAATGTTAAATATGAAAGTTTTGGAAATTTTTACGAATCATTTATATATCTTATCACCGGTCTCCGGTGGCACGGGTTCGAATCCCGCTTCGACAATAGATATTTTGTAATTGTTGTTGGAAGGTGGTAGAGGAATTCTTCCTCGACCGAGGTGGTACCACACCACACATCCTCTTAAAGGGCTGGTGAAATCCCTACGAATGCTTCCAGCTCTGGATGTGTGAGTCGATTCCCTAGTACACCCACGGTACATAGTACTTAGACTTCGGTCTTCGTGGGCTGACAGAAGATAAAAAAAAATCAAAGCAATTGAGCATCGAATAAAAAAGTATAGTATAAAACATCGATTTTCTCACTTATTTTAAGTTGGATGGTATGATTTTTATCATATTTTTGGATTCTAGGAGAAGTTCTAGACATATTTTGTATAACATTCAAATTAAAAATTATTTCGCATAAATATACTTTAAACGTAACATTGGCGAATAAATATCAAAAGAAATTTTTAACATGTCCGTCATTTAATTCTTCGCATTTTTCATACATTCTTCTCCGCCTCTAAAGTGTATTTATAATACTTTCAGCATAATTTTCGTTCAGATTTCTTACTTCATTTCTCACCTTCCTTTGAATTTCTTCAATATTTTCATTATGATTGCTGTTATACGACATTTTTCAAATGACCCCAAAGAAATGTATGTAAAGGTGTGAGGTCTGGGCTATTTGCGGGCCAATGTAACGTTCCATATCTATCGATCCATTCGTTGTACTGATGGTTTACAAAATTGCCAACGTCAGTTATATTATGGGGAGGCGCTCCGTCCAGTTGCCATATAATACGTCGACGTTCTTTAAGTGGCAATTCGTCGAGAATATCTTCGATTTCATTTTCTAAAAAATTAAGATAGTTAATGCTCCCCGAAAAAACAATGGTCCAAGAATTTTATTTTGCAATATCCCACACCAAACGTTGATTGAATTACGCCCGTAATCACATTTTTCAAGTTTCGAAATTCGTGCGAAATTTTGCAGTAGAGAATCTTTTCTTTTGTTAATAAAGACCAAAATAAATGGATAATAGAAACCGTCATAAACATTTATTTTATGTAGGGAATATAAAAAAATATTTCAGAATTATTTGGGTTATCCCTATTCTCATTCTATCATACTGAGAAATAATGCGCCTCTGCATATTGAAACAAAATTTGACTTCTACTTTAACGTATTGCCATGAACTAATACAAATTTATTTGCGACTAATTTAAAAACAAATATTGCACCAGTTTATAAATAGAAATTCCACACCATTTTTTGTTGTTAAATTAATTTGCAATATAAAATTGTATCTCTAAAATACAGGAATATGCAAAACTTTTGAAACTATGTGTATCGCCATACTAAAGGATGATCTCCTACAGAGATAAAAGGAGCATGATGCTACTTTAGGTGAGTCAGATTCCTTATTTTCAACAGTTAAAACTTGGGTTGTGGACTTTAAACGTGGTCGTAAGAGTAATAAAAGTGATCCGCGTTCTGGCAGGCCAAGAACAGCAATGTATGAAGAAATTGTCCAGAAGGTTCATAAAATCCTTTTGAATGATCGTCCACTGAGTTGGGTGAGATAGCTGAGGCTGTAACGATATCGAAAGAGCGAACGCAACATTATTTTTTAAGTTTAAATATAAGAAAGCTATCTACCAATATTTTCCTGTTTTCTATGTTAGGCCGAAATTTTAACATCCCATCCTCATAATAGTCCGTCAGCTACGTTATCCTATAATGTATTTTCGAAAATTTTTTCGAAATAAACCTTTACAATTAACTTTAAAAACTCAAGAATTCAAGCACAGTCACTACAGCGTAGTTTTCTTGTAAAACTTACCTGCTTTTTGTATATTTATAGACGTATTTCTTAAAGTAATATAATATTTATATATAAAATTTTTAAGGATATGCTCTAATCATGCTACTCAAACAAAGTAAATATGATTGGCTTTGGTAATTCGCATGTAAGTATTTTTGGTGCATGTAAATATTTCAGCATTTGGCATGCTACAATGACGAAAATGACTTTAATTTCTTTCTTATTAAACAGCTATTTAGATTTTCAGGTTGGGAAGTTACATTCTAGTGCCTGATGTGGCATAAGGTATAAAAAGGGTATCTACTGTTGATCTGGTAATATAAAGCTTTCTAGCTTAGCTTAGCTTATAAAGGTGTGGGGTATTTATGGTACATATTTTACAATTTTTCGTTAGTAATCAGCGCCTATTTTTGCTTTTTTGCAATTGTTGTTACTTGTTTATTTGTTAGAAGAAACAATGACTTTCCATACATAAGAAATGTAGTTTGTGAAAGAAATCAGAAATGTGTTAAGGCAAATACGCAACAACGTTAGAAGAACTAAAATAGTAGAACTGCTCTAGTAATATCAGGGTGAATCAAAATGATTTGAAAGTGATATAAGCAGCGTAATGAATTATGTACTGGCAAATAAAATAAACCGACCAAGTGCATGAAGGTGAAAAACGGTAACGTCTTAATCATATCCAAATTTATTTTGTTTTATTTCCTACAGAACTTCTAAAACGCAGTGTTTCTTTCATTTTTATTGTCCAAGAAACATTAACTTGAAAAATGGAACAGGTTTTCGTCTACTAGTTGAGTTAACCGCAAAAAAAAATTATTAAAATCTGTTATAAACCATCGTAGAGCAATAAGTAACGTTTAAATATAAATTTAAAAATATTGTGGTTTATCTGGCAATGAGAGACGCCATCGCCATCGAGACTTTTAAACTCCAACGAGTCGTTACAATTAAATGTTATATGATATACCTTTTATTATCTCTTTTCATTATTTCTCCATACATGAGACACTTTTCCTTAAAAATACAGTTACTGTAATAACTTACTATTTTAATTATTATATTCAATTTTATGTACGGGAATGCAAAAGTAATTTTTTCCTCTTGGATAATATCGTATGTTGTCGAATATAAAAAATGTGTTTCCAGTTTATGTCCGGAAACCATCTGAACAAATGGGAAACTTTTTTATTTTTGACTTTACGGAAAACAGTTATTTTTCATAAAAAAATTCTGCTTGTTTAGAAAATATCACCAAATCAAATTTCTGCCCCGGCATATACGGGTTGTCAAAAAAGTAAAAAACGATAAGTGCCGTATAAGGAAAACTATCTTGAATTTTAATTGCAAAGTATAATAACGTAACAAAGTGTCGTCCAGAACTGAAAAGTGGTCGAATATGAAATGTGACAAAATAACTTTATGGTCAATCACATGTACCTTTGAATTTTTTAAAAATGTTTTTGAAATACATGTTTTTTAAATAACATATTACTAAAATAAACAACAATACCATTTTATAAAATACTACACTAAGCTTCAACATGACCACCGTTTCTTTCCATACAAACTATTATACGTCGTGGAAATTTCTCCACTGCATTTCTAACCATCTGAGAGGAAATTTCTTAATTCTCTCTAAATGGTCTATGTTTTCGAAAGGTTTGTGGGCGTAGACTTTTTCTTTTGAAAATTCCCATAAGAAAAAACCTAGGAGAGTTATATCTTTGGACCTTGGTGGCCCAAGCAAATTCTAACCTTCGTCCAATCTACCTCTGTGGAAATGTCCGGTTTAAAAATTCTATCACTCTTGCAGAGCTGTGACATGGGGCACCATCATGTTGGAACCAAAGTTTCTTATATCCAGTGGTAGTGGATGAAAACATTCAAATTATTCTGTGTTCAAACAGTTCAAGTAAATTTCACCGGTAATATTTTCTCGAAAAAAGTACGGCCCTACAATATTGCTCCTAAAAAGACCATACCAAACGTTTGTCTTAAAAGAATGCTGATCACGGCACTCAATTACAAAGTGAGGATTCTCATCACTCCACCACCTACAGTTTTGGGAACACACCCCTCCATTTGAGGTGAACATAGCCTCATCTGAAAATAATATTTTTTTTGCAAAAATAGATCATTTACCTCACCTTGAAAACAACAATCGTAAATCATAATCTCTGGGCTGCAGCTTATGAAGAAATTTTGGTTTGTTTTGGTGAAAATGATTTTCCTTAAAATAACTTGGGGCGTGAATTTTATAACAGGTCGTGGAACGGTTTGTAAAATATTTCTCAATGAAATTTTTAGAATTGTCTACGTCAAATTTCATATTCGATCACTTTTTAGTTCTTGACGACACTTTCTTACATTATTATGCTTTGCAATTAAAATTAAAGATAGTTTTCCTTCAGCGGCATTTATCGTTTTTACTTTTATTGACATCCCGTATAGGCTGGAACAAAATTTTTGATTGAAGTGTTATTTTATCAACAAGTAGAACTTTTTGAGGCATATCTTCTTTCCGTAAAGTAAAATATAAAAAAGTTTCCCATCTGTTAAGATGGTTTCTGGACACGCTGTATAAATATGTCTGATTCCCTCTTAATTGTATTTTTAGCGTCCCATTTTAGAATAGTTAAAAGCAATGTTTTCAGGTCCAGCTTTCCCCCATTAATCGACATTTGTTCTAATTTGTATGAATACTTTAATTCCCTTAAAACCAGTGATTTTAAACACTTCGAAAAAAGAATGTGATGCGTGATAAACCAATCTACATTATTGAATTTTCGTTTTTAAAAGCATACTGTAACAGCGTAGTTTAAACACATTTAAAGACCCTCAATGTTTGATTCTCTTTACCGTCCAAAAATCGTTTAATTGAAATTTTTTTAATTGGTTTTCACAAAACTAAATCTACTTATAGAAACATACACAAAAACAAAATATTTGTTTAACCAATTTATATTTTAACTCCTGGTAAAATTAAATTTAAATAAATAGAAAATAACAAAACGTTTAATATAATTAAAAAATGATAAAGCCGAAAACGGTTTTTAAATTTGTATTGGGTATTAAAATGTACTCGTACATGATTTTTATAAAATCTTTCTATAATAAGTTTAATTAAGAGTACTAGTATAATTTTTTAACATTATTAATGTTTAGTTATTTGCTATACAGCGTGTCCCTCTGAGTTCTTGCCCTATTGGAAAAACTTTTACCGAAAGTTGAAACAAAAATCACTTTGGTGTAGAAACGTTCTGCATATTAATAAACAAAGAATCCCTATGAAGAAAATCTTAAAAGACCCAAACCCATAGTATACAGTCTAGCGACAAATATGTAAAATACGTATAACCAAGAATAAAGTGCCCTTATTTAGGAAAAGTTATTTTAAACAATTATTTGGAATAATTTTCTCTCTCTAAATATGGAATCAAAACCACCTACGAAAAAAAAGTGTTTTTAAAATTAAGAGTTTTAATATAAAACAAATGTATTACATATTAAGAAATAATAAATTTGCAAAATTCAAACTTCAATAGAGCCACCTTCCTTTTTACTACATTTCATTGTTAACTTAAGGAATTTTGAAACAGCTTTTTTTAAAACAACTTGAGCAATTTCTAAAACACATCGGGTTATTACTCTTTCCAAGCTGTTGGTATTTTCAAAAGGTCGGTGAAAATACACTTTTTCCTTTAAATATCTCCAAAGAAAGTAATCGAGTTGGTTCAGATCCGGCGACCTCGCCGGCCAATAGTTTTCTGAAAATCTTCCTATCCAACGCCCCTGGAACATTTCTTAAAGAAACTTGTTAACAGCTCGGGAGCTATGACTTGGCGCACCATCATGCTAATACAATAAATTATTTCTAATGTAAAGGGGAAGGTAATTAACAAAGCCAAACAGCTGATTTCTTTAAATTGAAAGTAAATATCCGACGTTAAATTGCCTCGGAAGAAAAATGGGCCTTATCAAAAATACCACGCCACACAGGTGTCTTAAAATAATACTGATCTCGACACTGGATAACAAATCCCGAATTAGCTGTACTCCACCAACGACAATTGTGGGAGCTAACTACTCCATTTGATGTAAAACTAAAGCATGCAGAACTTTTCTACACCAAAATGCCTTTTTTTATTTTCAGTAACATTTTTTCCCATATACAGGGTGTCTCATAAGTCATGGTCCAAATGGAAGGAGGTGATAAAGGAGGTCATTTGTGATAAAAAAGTTCATATAACATAGGGTCCGATTCCTCACCGTTTTCGAGTAATTTTTATTTGTGTGATTTTTACCAAAACTTGATTTTTGTACAAAAAAAATATATGGTACACACCCAAGGACATTGTCAATTATTTTTTGTTAGAAGTAAATAGCAGAAGTGGTGGTCTTGCAGTATGTTTGTGAAAATTTTACGGTTTAAAAACAAATAGGAGCTTAATTAAAGCATTTAAAGTATTGCAACTTCTTAAAGAACAGAAATTTAAAAAATAAATTAAGCTCCTATTTTTTATTAAAACCGTGAAATTTTTACAAACGTACTGCAAATGAAAGACCACCACTTCTGCTATTTACTTCTAACAAAAAATAATTAAAATTCTCCTTGGGTGTTGTACCATATTTTTTTTAAAGTTTTTGGTAACAATCAGACAAATAAAAATTACTCGAAAACGGTGAGGAATCGGACCCTATGTTATATGAACTTTTTTATCACAAATGACCTCCTTTATCACCTCCTTCCATTTGGACCATGACTTATGAGACACCCTGTATACTTACACGCTGTATAAAACGATGACTTTCAAATGTAGACACAAGAAAGATCTATAATTCCGTGCCTCGCAAAAATTCAATACGTCTGTCGATTTTTTGCGGCGCGCGGTTTGCTGAGGTTTTAATAGATTATGCAGTTATCATTTAACAGACATCTTGCTTACACCCCATCCTTGATTCGATCCAGAAAAGAACCATTTGACACATCAGTGACCTAGATCTCGCAATTATCTAGCTCATCGCCGCACTGTTGAGAATCTGTTCCTTTTCTACCGATACCCCGGATTTTGCTGTCGCCCTCGACTGTTCCTAACAGAACAACAAGAGGCGCGTTACGTATTATGCATCCCTTTACTGTCCAGCTACAAAAGCCTAGAACATCCCACCTCTCTCGCTTATTCATACCTAGGGTATCCAAATTATGGAACAAATTGCCTACAGATGTTTTCCCTTTCCCTCTCAATCTCCACTACTTTAAATCCCGTGTCAATAGATTACATTCTCTTTAGAAGCCCACGGTACGTTAGTACTTTGACTTGAAGATATGGCTATTGTTCAAGATAAAAAAGAAAAACTGAAACTCTGATATACCCAAATACACCAAGTTAATTAAAAAGTGTTTAGACTACACGTGATCTATTTTTAGAAACGCTCGTTGTATCTGGATAACACCGAGTCAGCAAAATTTTCACACTATATTCAGCAAATATCTACGATCTCTAATACCGCCAGTCTTGAAACTTGGGACAGACACGTTTTGATTTGTAATGTCATAAGTTAGGATTTCGCTGACACAACATTTTCAGACTAGCGTGGCTGACCCAACTTATAAGCTTCGCCGTCATTCGGGACAAGTTGGTAAATTGTGGACTAGTCTTCGATCAATATTTTCTGTTATGAAGTCAAATATTTTAGAATTTCACGAATGATATTAAAATTTATTATATGTATCTGTATGTTGTGTCTTGTGTGACTGTACGATCAGAGGGAAGTGGTTTATAAACAGTGCTTAGACCTGTAATGATGTATGGAGCGGAAACATGGTCAATAAAGAAAGAACATGAAGGGAGGTTAGATGTGACAGAAATGAGGATGTTAAGATCGATGGGTGGGGGTATTGTATTGAATGGAGCCGTTCGGTCACTTCGACCGAATTGGATCTTTTGTGAATACCCGTTATTAACCCGTGGCGTCTCAGAAATGCTCTTTCAAGATATTAAGCCTTTGGCGAGTTATTACTCTGCATTCACAGAGCAAGCGTTCGGCAGTTTTATTCGCCTCAATTCAGAATCTACAATGTTAATCATCAGTCTTTATCATCTTCTTGAGGTGATACCTCCAAGGGCCGTGTCCAGTAAGAAGACAGGTAACCAGTCTGAGTTCATTATTTTGAAGCTCCAGGAGCTTTTTTGTGTAGTCAGGCCGATAACAAATTCTGTTTGCCTGTCTTTGTCCTGAAGCGATCCTCCAGTGGGTTATTATCTGGTCTTTTTCCCGTTGCCTGAGGTTTTCCATAAGATAACCTCTAGTATGCCGCAGAAGAGCTCAGGTCCACAGAAAAAAGCTTGTGCTCCTACTTTAGCAAGTGGGTCAGAAATTTCATTGCCTTCCACACCTTGGTGACCGGCCCCACAATAGAGTTATACTATTGTTTTTTGCCAGTTGATTGATTGATTGAGAGATTGTTGGCAACCCCAACCCAATTTAAAGTAGAAGGTAGGTACATGAAACTAGTGTCTTTAAGCTGCCAGGCTGTCGGATACAATGTAAATTTTTGCTCCTTTACGGCCTGTGTTGGCACATTCTGTGGCGCATAGATCTATCGTGTGTATTTCTGCTTAAATGATGGAAGGTGCTTTGCCCAGAGGTTTCAAAATTGTGCTTCTTGGCCCAAGAACATCCGCTCCAACCCCCTCTACCATCTTTGATCCATGTGTGTACCACACTAGTGAACCTTTTTCATATCGCGGCACTTTTTCGCTTAGGTTGGGTCCTTTATAGCCACTTGAAAAGAGCTTTGAAAGTCCCACACTTTTGGCATTGAATCAGTTGGTTTGGTCATGGCATCTAACTAAGGAGGTATTATGCAAGCTAGTTCTTTCGAGCAGAATCTATAAAAAATATCCGTAGAAGAGAGAGATCCCCAGCAGCGCGGCGATGAGCGAAAGGAGGGAGTTTCCTTGTGAGTGAGTCATTGATGAGTCAAATGGCTCTCTTTTGGATAGAATGTAGGATGCTAGCTATCGAAGGGGATGCCGCTCCCGAGTTGTAGGCGCAATATTTTAGGTTAGGTCCTATTTAGGAATCATGGGGAGTATAAGTTAAACGGCGAGGTTAATGTCCAGAGAATAATATAGAGCAATATAATCCCAAAGAACTTGTCAGTTGTTGAAATTTTATTAATAGATAGCTTACATGTAGGGGTCAAATGATGTCTACTACATGCACTAAATTTATCTTAACAATTGATGTTTTTTGGGATTTTATTGCTTTGTATATTTTTAGAACTAATCAGTCAAAAGCAACCGTATTTTTTAAATGCCAGATAATAAAAAACTCTTTCTCTCTCTCTCTCTCTCTCTCTCTCTTTTCATAAGATCCCGACCTTAACCAAGAAAAACCTTTCAAAATTTGTTTATGCATTTGACTAAGACCCGATATTATACACTGGTGAAATTTAAAACTTTTAAAATGTCAAAAATTCCCAAGAAATCTACTTAATTTTCGACAAATATGAACGCCCGCCAGCCCGCCGGGCCAGTCCGTCCCTGCTAAGAGCTCTATTTTATATTAAGTTACCTACACCGTGTTCGACTGTTTTCCTATTATTTTAGAAAATAAAACGAAACTTATGTAATTTTACTTACCCTTCGTATGTGGGTTAATACAAGTCGTATAGGGTTTCTATGGATACATCGACAATCTTTAGTTAAGAGGTGCTGTAGCCATGTGCTTCAGTCATTTAAAGAAAGACAGTTTAGAATTAGTTTATTTATTATGGACAACAGTCAGTAAGGAAAGGTATTTACAACATATACAGGGTTGGGCAATTAATATGCAGTATGTTTAGAAGCTATTTCAATATTCTAATACATTAATAGTAATAATAAGTCGTCATTAATCGGCAACAAGCCGACCATTTTTGAGATGATCCACATTATTAAACACATACAACGACAAAAATGTTAATAAAGTTTGTAATATGGATTTTTGCACTGCTTTATTTTGCCCTCTGTGTTATACTAATAAGTGTTAAAGCTTTAAGAGCTCAAACAGATTATTTAAATCGGTTAAGTGATTTCAAAGCGACAATTTAAAAAGTTGTACTAGAAAAAAACCTTTTGGTAGCAGATTATTTTTTGTTTTGATTATTACCTCAGAAATCAGATAATTAATTGTAATTAGAGTTGTACAACACTCATTCTATTGGCTGCAGTTTTTGTGTAGAACTATAATTATTAAAACATTAGAATATATATATATATATATATATATATATATATATATATATATATATATATATATATATATATATATACAGTGACCGGCAAAAAGTTCGCAACATATGGGAAAAATTTTTATTAGGAGAGTATCGGAAAAACTTTCCCAGGGGATCGGTTCTGCATGTCCGATAACCTAAAAATCGATTTTGACATACGTCACGTGACCACTGGTATAGCGTCAAATTAAAAAAAAAATTGTTAATTTACAAAAAGTGAGGTTAGTTGACGAGATATCAAAAAAAGTTATTTGAAAAAATTGCTTAGAATTAAATTCTAGGTCCTTGTGCAAAATTTTAAGATTTTATTTAAAAAAATTGAAAAACTCAATTTTTTTTAAATATTTTTTTATCGATTTACAAATTTCCGGTTTTTTTCGTTTAGATAGCTTGGCTAATGTAAAGCCCATGTATCTGGATGAAAATAAACGAATGTAGTAGTTTTTTCTACAATTGACAGGACAAAATTTAAAAAAACAGGGTTTCGCCGGACGCTAGCTGTTGCAATGATTTGTATCTAGCAGCAGTGTCAAAATTTTAGAGACATTTCAATGAGATTACATTGAGAAAACCTTAATCGTCTTAAATATATCTGAAGTTCGACTTTTTGTAAAGTTAAGGGGATTAAAATAGATAATAAACAAAAAATTACCTGTTTACTTAATCGAAATTTTATAAACGAAAACCAATGTAAGAAAAACTTAAAAGTAGTCAAATTCTGTACTAACAACACAAAAAATCATTGTTTTTCCTTGGGTGCACAAAATTTAAAACTCAGTATGACCACCATTTCTCTCCATACATACTGTTGTTCTCGAGCGCAACTCTCGATTAACATTTCGGAGCATTTTACGATTTATTTGCAATACACAATTTATAATGACATTCTCTAAATTTTGTATATTCCTAAAGGGTCGATGTTTGTACACAGGGTTCTTTAGGTATCCCCACATAAAAAAATCTAACGGAGTCAGATCTACAATTCTACAATTGACAGGACAAAATCGAAAAAATAGGTGTTCGCCGGACGCTCGCTGTTGCAATGGTTTGAATCTAATGAAATGACTGTATCAAGATTTTATTAAGATTTTTCGCACATAAATTTAACAACCAGGTCTATTTAGTTGTACTTAAAACTACCAAAGCAGGCTCTGAAATTAAAACAACCAAATAATCTAGTAGGTTAAAAACAACAGAAAAATGTCAAACAAATTATAATTTGTTTGATTTCAACCTATGTCATTGGTTTATGTCTCGCATCTGACTAAGTTTGATATTTTACATAAGTTTATTAATATTTTATTCCTTAAAATGGCACCCACACTACTTCTTCAGGAAAAGATAGAAATTATTTTAATTTCTGGAGATAATTACAAAAGCCATAGAGAAACAGCAGCAATTTTTAATGAGAGGCACCCCGATAAATCCCTCCATTATTCCACAGTATCTCGTCTAGTCAATAAATTTAAAGAAACGGGATCGGTAGAAAATCAGTATAAAGTTTCCCATGAAAAACCGGTAACAGGTGACGAAGGTTCTCTGGATGTGTGTTTGTCGATCACAGAAACACCCCAATTAGCAGTTAGTCAAATATCGGAGATCACTAACATTCACGAAAGATCTGTGCGGAGGATATTAAAAAGAAACAAATTTCATCCGTACAAACCTAAATTTGTACAAGTATTAAAAGATAGGGATTATGACGCCCGCTTCGATTTTTGTGCCTGGTTCCAGGGTATGATTGAGAAAGATTTTAATTTCCCAAAGAACGTTCTTTTCTCGGATGAAGCTACATTTACCTCTAACGGAACCGTCAGTTCACAAAACTGTAGATGGTGGGCCACCGAAAACCCAGACTTTGTAATTCAGAGTAAAGACCAATATAGTTTTAAGGTTAATGTGTGGTGCGGAATTTTCAACCTCAGAATAGTGGGACCTTTTTTCTTTAGAGACAATTTAAATTCAGAACGATATTTAGAATTTCTACAAACTGAGATATCTGACTTTTTAGACAATTTGTCATTAGCCGAAAGAAGAAATTTATACTTTCAACAAGACGGAGCTAGCATTCATTCCACAAATGAGGTGAAGAGATGGCTGGATCAAGAATTTGGAAACCAGTGGATAGGACGGTTTTCTGAAAATCCGTGGCCTGCGAGATCACCAGATCTGACTCCGTTAGATTTCTTTATGTGGGGGATACCTAAAGAACTCTGTGTACAAACATCGACCCTTTAGGAATATACAAAATTTAGAGAATGTCATTAGAAATTGTGTATTGCAAATAAATCGTAAAATGCTCCGAAATGTTAATCGAGAGTTGCGCTCGAGAACAATAGTATGTATGGAGAGAAATGGTGGTCATACTGAGTTTTAAATTTTGTGCACCCAAGGAAAAACAATGATTTTTTATGTTGTTAGTACAGAATTTGACTACTTTTAAGTTTTTCTTACATTGGTTTTCGTTTATGAAATTTCGATTAAATAAACAGGTAATTTTTTGTTTATTATCTATTTTACTCCCCTTAACTTTACAAAAAGTCGAACTTCAGATATATTTAAGACGATTAAGGTTTTCTCAATGTAATCTCATTGAAATGTCTCTAAAATTTTGACACTGCTGCTAGATACAAATCATTGCAACAGCTAGCGTCCGGCGAAACCCTGTTTTTTTTAATTTTGTCCTGTCAATTGTAGAAAAAACTACTACATTCGTTTATTTTCATCCAGATACATGGGCTTTACATTAGCCAAGCTATCTAAACGAAAAAAACTGGAAATTTGTAAATCGATAAAAAAATATTTAAAAAAAATTGAGTTTTCCAATTTTTTTAAATAAAATCTTAAAATTTTGCACAAGGACCTAGAATGTAATTCTAAGCAATTTTTTCAAATAACTTTTTTTGATATCTCGTCAACTAACCTCACTTTTTGTAAATTAACAATTTTTTTTTTAATTTGACGCTATACCAGTGGTCACGTGACGTATGTCAAAATCGATTTTTAGGTTATCGGACATGCAGAACCGATCCCCCGGAAAAGTTTTTCCAATACTCACCTAATAAAAATTTTTCCCATATGTTGCGAACTTTTTGCCGGTCACTGTATATATATATATATATATATACACTTGTCTAGCATAATGAGTAGTATAAAGTATTTCATTTTTAACTTTGTATTGCCAGATCTAGTACTGATACTAAAACCAAATATTATGATCCCAACTTGAATGAAAATTAAAGTCATTTTTTCGTTATTTTCCACCTAGAAGAGCCGTACCTTGATTGAGTACTTTTTAAAGGGACAGGACATACCCATTTACATCTGGTACGAGAGTTACCCGACTCACAGCGGCGAGGGCTACGAAGGGCGGGTGTCTCGGGTCTCACCCGACTCACCCTATGGGGCGGCCTCACTCAACCTTACCAACATTCGTGAATCAGACCAGGGATGGTAAGTAAACTTTTTGTGCATAGTGTCTGTGGGACGTTTGATATTATAAGCAGTAATGTTACCAATATCTAACATGCCATTTTCGCGGCTATTGAGGTCATAATATCTATTTTTCTCTAGAAAATGTTAAAAGAAATGATTTATTTAAAAATATACAGGGTGTTATGAATTCACTGCATATACATATTTGAATGGGTGACTCCTGGGGTAATACTTAAATACATTAATAATAGGGTTGTTGACCTTTCCATTCCGGTTCTGTATCTCAAGCCCCTACCTGATTGGTCCGCCATCGGGCCTCCGACCTCCCTAATTGGTCCGCAGAACACGTGCGTCGTGCGTCAGCTGTTCACTGTGATGCAAATATGGATGCATATTGACGAGTTTAATAATGCCGTGTATATTTTTGTTTTCTGTTTCTTAATTTGTAAAAGAAAAGGTTTTAAGGCATTTTACTATTAAGAAAATATCGTACGCGCTTAGTGATCTGCATTATAAATTAGTAAAACAGTAATTCCTGGGTTTTTAGTTGAAGTTGAGGTATTTATTTGTTGGTTTAAACAGCTGTACTCTGGATTGTTTTATTTGTGTTATAGGTAGTATTTTAACTTTTATAAATTGAGAATTTTGGAAGAATTAGTAGGATTTCTTTCTTTAAAGGTACTGTTAATGTAAAATATTATTTCTTCAAACTTGTTACGTAGAAATATTATTAAGAGACCTGGCAGGACAACAACCTAGCTTACTTCTCTTTTGTTCTTTATATGACCAGGTGCAGTGTTTGAAAAAAAATTTGAGGGGCGATACCTAGCTTATTATCGCCATTCATGACTATTTTTCCCCAATCTGAATTTAAATCAGGATTTACCGGTTTCAGTATATGCAGTGAATTTCACAACACGCTGTATTTACAAGAAATGGTTTCTTTTTTCTTACACGATGATGTAGACGTAACTGCAGTCGCTGCGCCCGCCACGCCGCTTAGACTATTATTTATCAAATTTCATTGGTCACGACACGACGTAGTTAAAACATCTAAATTTTTGATATTCCGTGAATTGCGGATGTCAGTTTAAATAAGTAATTCATCATTTTGCTGCAACTTCGCTGAAATTGCATGAATACATTTTCGAAAATGAACTGCTGCGTCTGAATGCAAAATTTAAATTAAAATTACTTCATCAAATGGCATTTCCACAACTAATAAAACTAAACAAATTATGATTTGAAGTTACGCGGCTAAGAATAGCCATGGTCGAAATTAATTTAGTCGAATTAATTTGTGGAAAAAGTTGTTTTTAATTTATTCACGTTACTTTGTCAATTATAATAGACAAGTTGTAAAATAATTTACAAAGTCTTAGTGACTATCTATTTTCTAGTAAACTTTACTTTTTAATCTATTTTAAAAAGAAAAAGTAGTAATAAAATTGGAAAATGGACACTATTTCGTGTAGTAAAAATTGTTTTTTTTTTAATTTTTCACCCCGAATAAAAATTTAAAAATTCATTTGTAACCTAAAATCCTCGGCTCTGTGAAAAATATTTCTTTTAGGTTAAGGTTCTAGGGTTATAGCAGGAATAAGATTTTTTTAAGAAGAAATATTTAAATTTTAACTAAAAGCTATGTACGTAATGTAATGTAAGAGACATGTACATTATATGTACCGAGTATTGACTATATTTGAACCAATAGATAACTTCTTTATTTGAAGAGATAGGAAAATCTTTAAATTATAAAAATTGTAGATTTGTACAAAAGAACCTTTAGAAAACGTAACTGAGAAAACAATTGAACATCAAATAAGCGAGTTTTAAACTAACCTTAAGTTTTTTCAGAGGGCTCGCCATATTATTTTTTTTTTTTTTTTTTAAATTTTACTCGCTAAGGGCTCTATTTTATATTAAGTTACCTACACCGTGTTCGACTCTTTTCCTATACCTAGTTTTAGAAAATAAAACGAAACTTATGTATTTTTATATACCCTTCGTATGTGAGTTAATACAAGTCGTATAGGGTTTCCGTGGATACATCGACAATCTTTAGTTAAGAGGTGCTCTAGCCATGTGCTTCAGTCATTTAAAGAAAGACAGTTAAGTAGGTATTAGTTTATTTATTATGGACAACAGTCAGTAAGGAAAGGTATTTACGACATATACAGGGTTGGGCAAATGTTCCGGAACGACTTAATTACAGGAGAACGAAAAGTGATATCAGATCGGTTTTTTTTTATCTAAGACATCCCACGTAGACTTCAAGCCTAAGTACTAACGTACAGTGGGTGTCTGAAGAGAAGGGAAATGTAGTCTATTGACACGGGATTTGAAGGATTGGAGGTTGGGACTGGAAGGGAAAACATCTGCAGGCAATTTGTTCCATAATCTGGAGACCCTAGGTGTGAATGAGCGAGAGAAGTGGTCTGTTCTAGACTTTTGTAGCTGGACAGTAAAGGGATGCATACGCAACGCGCCTCTTGTTGTTCTGTTAGGGTCATTCAAGGGGGGAATAATACCGGCTAGTTCTTCAGAGCAAAATCCATAGAAGTAGCGGTAGAAAAGGGATAATCCCCTACAGCGCGGCGATGAGCGAGAGAAGGGAGTTTTCTCGTGAGGGCTGGGTCATTGATAAGTCGAATGGCTCTCTTTTGGATAGAATCAAGAATGTTAAGTGTCGAAGGTGATGCCGCTCCCCAGATGTGGGAGCAGTACTCTTGGTTAGGTCTTATTTGGGAAACATACAGTGTGTATAAGTTGGAAGGGGAGAAGTATTTTCTGGCTCGAAAGAGAAAACCAAGCTTTTTAGCTGCCGATGTGACTACAGAAGTAATGTGTTTGTGCCAGCTGAGATCATGTTCGAAAGCGACGCCAACGAGATCAAATGTTTCGTTGTTTTGTAGGGCTTGGCCATTCATGTGGATGGGGTAAGCGTTGCCAGATTTTTTGCGTGAGAGGGAGCAAGACTGGGTTTTGGAGGCGTTGAACTGAACAAGGTTCTTGGCACCCCAGTCTAAGATAAATTGAAGATCTTGGAAAAGGGATAGGTGCATAGATCTGCGTCTATTATCCAACTCCTGATTCGACACGTGTCTGGAAAAATGAATATTGGAGTGAAGAGTACTATCGTCAGCATAACTGTGGATGGGATTGGTAGTTCAAGAGAGTAGGTTATTAATGTGAAGAAGAAATAGGGTTGGTCCAGGACTGAACCTTGGGGGACACCAGATCGGGGTTTTCGACATATAGAGAATATTGTGGTGGTATTGTGTGGTGACTGTGGCCCATAATAAATAAACCAATAATAAACTGTATTTCTTTGAATGACTGAAGCACCTGTTTAGTGCACCTGTCGCTTAACTAAAGTTTGTCGATGTTTCCATATAAACCCTGTACGAGTGCATTAACTCATATACCTACGAGGGGTATGGAAAGTTGTTTGAGTTCTATTTTATTTTTTAAAATTATAGGAAAACAGACGAACATCGGTGTAGGTAACTTAATATAAAATAGAGCTCTTAGCAAGTAGAATTTAAATTTCCTGAATTTCTAATAAAAATTTCTTATTTTCAGGTACGAATGCAAAGTGGTATTCCTCAACCGTTCACCGAACCAACACAAGAACGGCACCTGGTTCCATCTGGACGTGCACGCGCCCCCCAGATTCGTAGTGACCCCCGAGGACGTCATCTACGTCAACCTGGGGGATGCCATTATCTTAAACTGCCAGGCGGAGGGGACTCCGACGCCCGAAATTTTGTGGTACAAGGACGCGAATCCAGTAGATCCCACAGCAACAATAGGTAAAGCACCTTCTACCGGATAGTGCAAAACGCCATCGACATAATATACACCTTTAAAACAATTTTATAAGCAAATAATTTCGTATTTTAGCAATACGCCAATCATTGGGAATATTATATTGTTTTTAATATGTATATACATGATCTTTTCAAATTAAGTTTTTATCTACATTTACAGCCCAATACATATTTTACAAATAAATGAGTACTTACCTGGATTTTTGATAGCTCAAAACATTAGGACCAATTAATTAATATTTACCTTTAATTAACCCTTTACCCTTAATAAAAAAACACCAGTGAATACTTACACGATTAAATTGGTTCCTAAAAGTAATACTCGGATTTACCAACAATAATGCAATCTATAACTTCATTTTCTGCGAAACGAGAATTTCTGACTCAAGTCCCTCTCTTACCTAAAACACTAGAGAATTATTATTTACAGAAAATTATTTTCACCATTGGTGAAATATTAATATTCAATGACTTCTCTCGGACTTTTCCATGACTAGCTAAATTCCATGACTTCCATGACTTTTCCAGAAAGCGTCTATCCTGTCTTTTCTTAACTGTAACTGGTTTAATGGTATTTTCTGTATTGTTTTTAAATTTTAGAAAAACTTGTTCTTTTTTGTAAGTTTAACTTTTATCTTTCGCACTCGGGTTTGATTGGGTTTTTTAAATTTACTTACTTTTTATTTTAGAAGACATTTTCAAAAAAGGATTTTTTTCAAGGTATATTTAATGACGGCACAGAGTTACGCATATCGAACATACGACACGAAGACATCGGAGACTACACGTGCATAGCGAGAAACGGAGAAGGTCAGATATCACACACTGCCAGAGTTATCATCGCTGGAGGTGCGGTGATTATGGTACCCCCGACGAATCAGACCAAGCTGGAAGGAGACAAGGTATTTATTAGTTCATGTAATAATTCTGGTGGACACACCGAAACGGTAATCATTTATTTCCTTTAATATACAGGGGGTTATGAAAAAACCCAAAAAGGTTCGTTTAGGTTTGTTCAGGAACTTTGTTCGTCTTTTTTTCATTAAAATTTTCCTAGCTACTAGACTTCATAATTTAATTTTACAAATACTGTTTTTGAAAAAATATATATTCGGAAAATGTACCGATTTTTTTAAATTACATTTTTGAAAAAATGTACTTTCGAAATACGTGTTTTCGAGAAAATATTTCATAAATCGTTTTCAAAAATGCACCTTTAAAAACGCTGTCAGGACATTTTCGAAATATGTATATTCGAGAAAATATTTTTGAAAATTTTCGTTACCTAATCCGTTTTCAAAAAAGTTATTTTCCGAAAAAATTAACTTTCAAAAGAGATGTTTTTGAAAAAACTATATGGTAATTTGTTTCCTTTAGAAGCCGAAACGATCCGTCGCAAATTTTGATAAAATCGCAGTGAGATGTTTTCATAAGCGATCTAAGAGCATGTAAATCAAAAATGCAGAAAATGGCTTGCATTTTTTATATAACATATTGGTATTGATCACTTACTCATATTTTTGTGGTATAATTCATTTTAAAGACCTTACATAGATGGCAAATGTTTGTGTTTATAATATTTTGTAGAATATGTAGAAATGGTTAGTGTTTATGTTACAATATTTATTTTTATAAAATTCGCTATTGAAACCTTTTTTGTACAAGGCGTAAGGGGGCGCCCCTTGTGCCCCCTAAATCCGCCTCTGGTCTCTAGACTACCCCAGGAGTCACCCATTCCAATATATGTAACAATTTCCATAACACCCTGTATTTAGATTAAGAAACAATTAAAATAAAAGCCATTTAGGTCCAATTCAACTGCGAGGCCAAAGCTCAACCCGGCAACGTCACGGTGAAATGGTTTCGCGAAGGGGCGCCCGTGAAAGAGTTGGCAGCGTTGGAAACGAGGGTCACGATACGGAGGGACGGATCTCTGGTTATCAATCCTGTCAATTCGGATGACTCTGGACAATATCTGTGCGAAGTTAGCAATGGAATTGGAGAACCCCAGAGCGCGTCGGCCTATTTGAATGTCGAATGTAAGTAAGAGTGTTCTTTTAATTGTTATGTTTTTAGGTTTATTTGCGTCTTGCTTGACTCAGTTTAAAATTTTATATACAGGGTGTTTCAGGGAATACTGCAAATCTCAGATAGTTCTAAAAGAGTTTCAGCCAGTTACACTATTAGTATGACAGTCAAGGCGCAGCTTACAATAACATACAGCTCGGACACTCTGCGGAGGCACCATTGATCTGTCCTTAGCTCTCTTTCCTTGTCTAAGGATCTGTCAGACTTCGCTCGACGCGCACCATCTCTCTTGTACTGAGGAGAGAAGCCGGGATCGCATTTGAGATAATTTTATTTTAAGTAAAAGATACACGATACGAAGCAGTGGCAGACTTTCATTGCCCATGTCCTTGCCCTTAACAAAAAACATTTGACATTTTTGAAATTATACATACGGTAGGTAAAAAAAATATACCGGTCTAATTTGACAACCAAAAGTTTTAAACTGAGTGTAAGAATAAGACAACTAAGTGTTATACTATGAATTTGTTTCTGAGCTTTCTTGCAAATTTACAAAGAAAAGGGCACTTTTAATACGTACTTTCCACAATAATAGAAATAAATTCATTCGTTCGAAGATGAAAATCATTTGGAAACCAAGCAAATCGCTCGCCAACTAGAAGATCTGAATTTAAACCAGTACTAAATCTTAAACCTTCTTAGTGAATCTGAACGTTAATGTTTTTGCTAATTTCTTAAAGAAAGTTAGCTTTTCCATAATATTACATAAAATATGTTAAGAAAAATTTAGAGTGGTGTGTTATTTTTGTAGTTTCCTTCAGGTAATAATTGTTTAGTAAAGTGATTGTCGTTTATTTCGCAGTTTCATATTTATAGGTAAACAAAATTTCTTAGTAGGCCTATGTTGCCAAATGTATGTCTTTCTTTCCATTGAAGCTGGTGAAGTCAATCTTGTATTTCCAAGCTTCCAAGTTCCTTATGTAGTGGATGATTTTTGATGAGCTATGAGGGCCTCGCTTCGCTCTTCCCGCATCACTACGTCAAATGGCAGATTTATATTTATAAAATTGTAACTTCAAAGAATGCTAGTCAGGTTTGGCAACACTGCAGGTAAAATGACAGAAATTTTGACAGTAACCAACAAAATTTCAATCTTTTATATTTTTTTTCGTAAAAAATACACGGTTTATGAATTATATGTTTTTCAGTGTTCTAAAACAAATTGCAAAATTCTGATATATTATAATATTTTTAATTTTTTTAAGTATGAATTAAACAAATTTTTGTATTAAGTGCACACAAAAATTTGTTTCATTCATACTTAAAAAAAGTGCACACAACCTTCACACATTCCTTATATTATAATATTGACTCGTCCCATTAGAATAATGTTCTTAAAATTTATGTCTTTATTGTATATTTTTTAAAAATTAGGGCACTTGAAACACCCTCCAATTTAAATCTAATTTAATCCACATAAAAATTTCGATTTTAAATATGAAACGGATTCAAAAATTTGTAATGCCAATTTGTAAAAGAGAAAAAGTGACAATAACAAAGCGCATTTTTAAAATACCTTTCCAAGAAATAAAAATGATTTTTTAGGAGAAATACCCTTTTTACCGTTGTCTTGTCTTCTATAATATACGTACTAGATTTGATTTGTGAAAAACAATACACTCACTATATTCTAAAATACCTACATATAATTAATAAGTTGTAACAAAAAAATTGTACTTGCGAGGATACAAACTAACAAATTAAAGTCGAAAGATCTTTCTCCAAGAACACTCTGTATGTGTTGAGTGTTAGAGTCGTAACTAAGTATCTCGCGTTACAATTAGATACAAACTAGAGATATTATGGTACGATGTACATTTAGTGGTAATAGAGGTATATTAAGTTTCAAGGGGCTTTATGCGTTGATTAAGCCCGACTTAGTTCTATTTAGCGTGGAGGATATTACCGTGTTTCATTGCACACATAGAGCCGCAAACTTAACAATCCCATTAAGTCGAAATGGGTCTGTCCCACAATTATTATTTTTATTTGGTTATTAGGAAGTGCTATTAAAACTTTGTAGAAAAAAAAATTTTCGACTTGCTAAAGAGGGTGTTTATTTTTCAGATCCAGCGAAAGTAACGTTTACCCCGACAGTCCAGTATCTCCCCTTCCGGTTGGCCGGAGTAGTCCAGTGTTACATCCAGGCTAATCCTCCTCTGCAATACGTCACGTGGACGAAGGACAAGCGCTTGCTGGAGCCATATCAAACCAAAGACATTGTTATCATGAACAATGGATCGTTGTTATTTACTAGGGTTAATGAAAATCACAAGGTACAGATATAATTAGATTAAAATATCAATAAGAATCCTTGCACAATTTTCATTTTTTTGTTAGCTAGTGGAGTGCGGTCCATGGAAGCAGGGGAAGCACCGCTACCCTAAACTTTTTGGAGATAAAATAATTAATTTTTATATACATTAATAATGCATAATTTTTGACATTATATTTCATAAAAATATGGAATTTGTTCCACCACTGACACACCGATACTGAACAATAACATAACCTATGCAAACACATATACTACGTTGCTGAGCTGTCACCCCTGAGCCGATTTTGTCTACACTATGGCTTCATGCACTGCGTCGACGAATTTTGGCTGCGCTAGGGTTACCAGACGTCCGGATTTATATATATATATATATATATATATATATATATATATATATATATATATATATATATATATATATATATATATATAGAGTAAAGTGACCAAATATGGAATAGGTGCTTAATATGGAATATCGATGTATTTCAAAAACTATTTGCGCCATTTACTAACTGAAGACTGACACATCAACAAATGCTTATTTTTGCATTGCCGCGAAGTCTTGGTAGCCATATTTGCATTATTATGGATCATACCGCCGGTAAACACGTTTGCTGATATTGAAAGTTTATTTCCTGGCAAGTATTTTTCTGTTTTCTGGTAAGACGTCTCAGTTTAATTGAATTCCTTTGATTGCATGCCTATCCTCGAATGTCATTGTTTTTTATTGTTGGCATTGTTAATCGTTAATTTCATGTTTTTAGCAAAAAAACAAGGTTCAATTTAATGTGAGGTTGGTGCCAAATATGGAATATACCTGAGCACACCTGAGAAATCTGGATCCAGTGTATATTGTGCAGTCACTGGGTACACGAATAATTCTCAGGTGCACTGATCGAGCATTTTTTTTGTGACTTTTGCAAATATCTTGTGTTTGTGTCTTGCACAATTGAAGTCTCTTTTTGTTTGTAAGAAAGTCGTTTTTTAGTTGCTTTACTTAACATTTTTTTAAAATTTGCTTAGATTTTATATTTTCTTTGAAAGCAGATAGTTTTCTGGTTGATGTGTTTGTAGATACTATTATTTTTTAGGATTAAATAAACGTTTATTTGACATATTTTATTTATTTATAGCCATAACCCTGTTTCATTCCCCTCTTTCTTTGAGGCGGATGACGACATCCAGTGCAACCGGGTGGACGGTGGGTTTCTCACAAAAAAAAACTGTGGCGTTGAATAAGGAAAGCAATAAAAATTCTTTTGTAGATTTAATCGCAACTCATGTAAACCATCCAGAACTTAATTTTGGCTACTCTGAAGTAGGCCAAAGTGCAGAATTTAACAAAAATGTACCTGTGGGCATACTAGTGGACGTACAACCCCCACTGGAACATGACATTGTTAACGATGTGTTTTTGTTTCAGAGTATATAATAAGGTATTCCATATTAGGTTCACAAAATATAGCACACAGAAATATGCAACTTTTTATTTATTAGCTCATAATTTCTGTCATAAGAAATTTAATCCCCTATAACACCAAAAATATTTTCAGATGATCCTTAATAAACGGTTTTAGTAATATAACAAACCATTTTAGCACAAAAGAAAAATTTTAAACATAAATAACAAAATGGTATTCCATATTTGGTCACTTTATATATATATATATATATATATATATATATATATATATATATATATATATATATATGTATATATATGAAGAAATATTGATACATCCGTTCGTTTGTTAAATTCCTATTGGAATCTGGCAGACGTTTCGCCAAGGTCTCACTTGGCATTATCAATGCTTACTCGTTGCTGTCAAGTCGTAAACTCACTCAGTTTACGACTTGACAGCAACGAGTAAGCATTGATAATGCCAAGTGAGACCTTGGCGAAACGTCTGCCAGATTCCAATAGGAATTTAACAAACGAACGGATGTACTCCCGGATCAATATTTCTTCACATTTCTCCATCCGTGAAAGTCTACGTTCAAACATATATATGTATATATATATATATATATATATATATATATATATATATATATATATATATATATATATATATATATATATATATATATATATATATATATATGTATAGGTGTCCCTGGATGGGCTTACCTATACCACAAATGGACATAATTTTTAATGTTTCGACAAAAAGTTATTCTTTATACAAAATTTTGCTTGTAAAAAAATGTGATTTGTGTAAAAAAAATAGTTTCTGTATACAGGGAGGTCAAAAACTTCAAAAATATAAACTTTATCTAAATTAAATCACGGTAGATCAGTGTTCCCAGATGTGGCGGAACTACCCTATTCGTGGGAATTTTAAGTTTGTAACGGCAGCAGAGCAAAATAGATTTGAATAAATATCGGTATTTTAGCAGGCGGTTAGAAGGGGGTCACGACGTTAATATGGAAAAATGGGTTCCCAATAATAAAGAGAAACGCTGTATTAAAGTGAAATTTTTTGAGCATATTATAGAAAACTGTATTTTAAAATAATTTAATTTTCTCTTTTTCAGGGTCGATATACTTGTACCCCTTATAATGCTCAAGGCACTCAAGGTAGTTCCGGCCAAATGGACGTACTTGTTAGAAAACCTCCTACGTTCACTATCGAACCTGAACCAATGTACCAAAGAAAAGTGGGGGAAAACGTGGAAATGCACTGCGAAGCTGTGGAAGCCGAAGGAACGCAGAAACCGACGATGCAGTGGCAAAGAAGAGATGGTAAGTGGCAAGCAAATACTGTGTATTCGGCTCGATGTATAGTTCGTTCACTCAAAATTGAAATTGTCTGTTGTGCTGCTTTCGACTGAAAAAACGCCCATGAAACTACAGACAAAGTGCAGCGAGACTGGCAAATACACAACTGCCACCGGGCGCCGGCACCGATTGGATCAACGTACTACTGGCCAGACATCTGTTGTTGTTTTGTTGAGGACTATTACGTTCTAAATGCATTATTACCTAACTATATTATATCATGACAATTTACTAGCCAGGACTATGTATATTAGTCGGTTACTAAACAGACAGTATGGATTTCCTCACCAAAGATCCACAGCTGAGCCTTTGTTACACATATCTGGAACAAATCTCTCGAATTTCATGGCGAATCCCAGATTGTTACTCTTGATATTTCTTACGGCTTTTCTTCCAAACTATGTACCTGGATCAGTAGCTTTCTCTTTAATCGGCGCATGGTGGACGGTCACTTCCAACTTTCATCCTCATCCTATCAATGCAGGCGTACCTCAAGGTTAAGTCCTGGCACCAACCTTCTTCACATTATTGACCTGCTCTCTTCAACTATTAACCCCATCCTCAGTGACACTGACGATAGTACTCCTAACTCCAACATTCATTTTTCCAGAAAACTCTTAATTCAAGAGCTGGATAATAGACGCAAATCTATGTACCCTTGGGTATCCCTTACCCAAGGTCTCTAATAATACTCTTAGACTTTGGTGCCAAAAACCTTGTTCAGTTCAGTGCCTCCACAACCCAGTCTTACTCCCTGTCACGCAAAAAATCCGGCAACACTCACCCCATCCACATGGCCAAACCCTATAGAACAATGAAACGTTCAATATCGTTGGTATCGCTTTCGAACATGATCTCAGCTGGTACAAACACATAACTTCAATAACCACATCAGCAGCTAAAAAGCTTCTCTTTTCTCCTTTCAACTTACACACTCTATATGTTTCCCAAATAAGACCTAACCTAGAGTACTGTTCTCACATCTGAGCAGCGGCATCACGTTTGACACAGCATTCCTGATTCTATCCAAGTGAGAGCCATTTGACTCATCAATGACCCAGTCCTCACAAAGAAACTTCCTTATCTTGCTCATCGCCGCGCTGTTAGGGATTTATCCCTTTTCTACCGATACGTCCACGGATTTTGCTCTGAAGAACTAGCCACTATAATTCCCACATTGACTGTTCCTGACATAACAATAAGAGATGCGTTACATATATGTCCTTTTACTCTCCGGCTACAAAAACCTAGAGCATCCCACTTCTCTTGCTCATTTATACCTAGGGTCTAGAATATGGAATAAATTGCCCGCAGATGTTTTCCTTCCTCTTTCAAACTCTAATCCTTTGAATCCCGTGCCAATAGATTACTTTTCCCTTTTTTTAGGCTCCCACGGTACGTTAGACGAAGTCTACGTGGGCTGTCTCGGATAAAACAAAAAACACCCTGTGTTAACGCAGAAATATACCACATACCATATACAACATTTTTGGTATAATTAAAACGTCCTCATTAACGCAAAACAAGTTTCCCTAATCTAATCCCCGAACAATTTCTGTACAAAACTGTATCTAATAATTTACTCAGCATTTTGCTTTTTGAATGCAGATCAAAAGCTGATACTGACAGACATCGCTGAGAGATTTTAATTATAATTTCATCAAACTGTTTTACGAAGCTTCACAAAACTCTCCCTCTCTCTGTCGCTCTCTCTAGCTTTAAAGGTGAAGCTTAAAGAATTTTAGTTGGTTTATCTCTTTGTGAGAAGGTATTTAGTTTCATCTTTTAATCTTTAGTAATGCAATAAAGTGTTTCAATGAAATCAATTTCTTTGAAATAATGTTTAAAGCAAGGGCGTTCTGTCCATGGAAGAGGGGAAACCACCTCTACCCTAAACTTTTTTGAGATAAAAAAAGATATAATACATTAATAGTAGGTACATAATTTTTAACATTATAAATTTTATAAAAAATTTGGATTAAACTTCTTATACTTTATCTATAAGCTTACGTAAACGTAAAAAATGTTGGTCAACTAGAAGATCTTAATTTAAAGCAGCACTAAATCTTAAACCTTTTTAGTGAAGGTACTGATGAGACCGACACTTGTCTAAAAGTAAGCCTTTCAAGTGTCCCATGACAGTTCAGGTTAGTCAACCGCAAGGTCTAGTGGTAGAACGTGACCCTGGCACTGTATTTCTCATGTATTATAATACATCAAGTTTTGACAAATTTATTATTTTTCACCAGATATTTTTTAATTCTGTTGTCGCATTTGATAATACTTTTTTTCAGGAACTCCTCTTCAAAAAACCCGCGTCAAAATCTTGGGTGGCAACATTACAATAGAGAGCTTACGCAGGTCAGACTTCGGATTTTACCAGTGCGTAGCCACTAACGAAGTAGCCACTATAGTGACGTCTACGCAGTTAGTGGTGGAAGGAACCCAGCCTCATGCTCCCTATAACTTGACAGGGACTGCGACGGAGTTTAGTGTGACGTTAAGTTGGATGCCAGGTATGCCAGTGTCTTGTTTCTAAAATCTACAATAAAGCCATTTTTAAATCAGTGACCAAATCATGACCTAGTCAGACCATTGGGCAACACTGTCTCATTTAATCTTAATACTTTGATTTTTAGGTTAAACACTGAGTATTTGGAGCAACGTTGCCAAATAAGGTGACGTAATCGTGACTAGGTCACTGATTTAAAATCGCCTTAATCAATCGAACGCTATAAAGTGAACGATAGAATTTGGTAAAACAGTACCATGGCAACTTTTAAGTGGGTATACAGTATTGCTCCATTTTGTACCTTGTACCGGTACGGGAAAAATATACGAATCGAACTTGGCGGGGGCACTGCCGTGCTTTTTCCATGCACAAATAAAAACCGAGCAATTCCGTATATAATAAATAATTTTTTTTCTCAATGATTACCAATTATATCCTCCATAGGGTACAGCGGTGGTCCAGACTACAAGCAGGACTACACAATTTGGTATCGAGAAGCAGGAGTTTCGGAGTGGGCCACCATTCCGGTCACACCTTCGGGAAGTACCCAGGTTACCATTAATAGGCTGGCACCCGGTACAGGCTATGAATTTCAAGTGGTAGGAAAGAATGCTTTAGGAGATGGTATGATGAGTAAAATATTTACTATTAGAACTGCGGGTAAGTTAGTTTTATTTTATTATGTTTCTATGTTAAGGAACGATTGCTTGTTCTCTTTAAATCGATGACGATGACTTATTTAGACGAAGATTAATAACATCTTCCACTCACTTTTATTAATGTGCTCTTAGAGCACTCTCAGAGTGTTGTCAAATCGCTTCTGTACGTCACCCGCTCGACTTGCGCTCATGCTCTCATTGCAAGTCATGGAACATCGAACAACTTTTAATGCTAGCATACAATCTGTTATCTGTCTGTCACTCCGTTGAATAGTCGTTTTGTTTTGTGATTTATTAGATTGCTATGAAACCAAGGCTACTCATGATAGCAAATTTTTACATAATTGTTCTTACTGAAAGAATGTTGAGAAACTTAAAAAAAAACAGCAAATACCCAGACCTTAATATAGAGTAAAGATTTTATGGAAAAGGATGGTTTATTAAAAAATAAATAAAAATGCAAAAGTCTAAGAAACAATATTAAAATTTAACGTTATCTTTACTGTTTAATAGAGGACATAGAAAAACGAAAAGCTTTTCCTAGACGATGTCGTATCGTTCCTCTCTATATTAGATAATAGCAACAAGCGAAGCTCAGCTCTTTAAAATGCACTTTGCAGCTAAAAATTTAAATATGCAAACAGGGATTTATTCGAGGACAATAAAGCCATTTTTATGCTAAAAGGTTTGAGATATTTTCGAAGGCGAAATGAGGAGAGCTTGAGTGCTCTTTAATTTGAGATTTTACAATACGCTTCGAGTAATATATTTAAATTAACAATTAATAAAAATTTGAAACCGAGATTACAGAAATTACGCGGCACTTTCCTGAAATATTGTATAGTAAAATAATAGAACTCTCTTTAGAATGTACATAAGTTCTAACAAAATATTTTCTGCTTGCTTAAGATGTTGGATTACCCCGTAACGTCCAAATCACCCCGACTCCCTTTATCACCCCAAATGACGAAACATCTGGTAAGAACGTGACATGTTTAGTTTGCATGGCATGTTCGAATTACAATTTTTTTTAGGATGTGACTTCGCTGCCGGCAGTCATATTAGATGCCGGCGCCGGCAGCGCTAACGGAAGCCTTGCTGGGTGCCGGCACCGGCAGCCGAGGCCGGCAACATTAGATAATTAGTGTTAAAATAAGATCAGATCAAAATTCCTTAATTTAATCATAAAATAATAATTTTTTATAGTGTTTTGCCTCAGTCTTGCTATGGTTTCCGAGATTAGTGAGATCCTTTAATGATATTTTACAACCTGTTTCTCTAGTTACGTTATCTAAAATGATTTTTTATTTGCCCCAACCTTCAGGGCTTCTTGAGTCGTAAGGTTGACATTTTCTGGAAAATTTACTCTTTGTTTTGCTAGAGAATTGAAATGAGCTTTGGATGAAGTATGCTGGTAAATTAATTTGTTCAAGCTCAGGGAGCATAGAAGTTGTTTACACTCACTTCCTTGTTGACTTTTCATTTTTTGTCTTGAATGGTCTTCTAACTTTAAGACATGCTAACCGCAGAGAATAGTATTTCAGAGCTGGATTAATATTCATCACAGTATTAGGATGTCGTTGTCTTTGATTGTCAATTGTTCACGCAATCAAAACTCATTGTTTGTGGCTTTTTTGTAGTCCATCAAAAAATAATTAAAATTTTCATATGAAGAAAATTTATCACCTACTTTAATGTTTTATAGTTTTTACGCAAAATTAAAACAACACAATATTTGCATATCATTTAAAAGACGTAGCAAGTATTTTTAGGTTAGAACTGCCAGCATTCCATTTTGGCCGTATCTGGACTACGGCACCGGCACCCGAGAAATTTTGTAGTCGGGTGCCGGCGCCGTTATCCATGCATCAACATTTTGGGAACCGGCGCCGGCAGCAGAGTCACTTCCTTTTTTTTTAATAATATTTTTAGTAGCTTGCATTATGTTAATTTTTTAAAATATTTATATAAATTTTTTACATCTCACATTTAAGCAGTACTTTACGATAACTTTTTGGTAATTTTATTAGTGTTATGTAAAGTTAGTCATAATACAATAATTTGGAATTATAAATGCTGTGAAACACAAAAATCACTAAGCGGGCAATAACAAAACTAAACTATATGAACAAAAGGTATTTGCGGGAACTATGATTTAAGTAATCCGGACAGCGCTGATGATTTTATCTTTCTCTGTTAGTTGTAAATAACAAAGGATATTCCGTATAAACTGAGACTTCAATTAACTCGATCACTGTTTCTGTAAACGCCTCTTGATATGCTCTTCGACAAGTAAATATACGGTGTTGCCACATGTAAAAAATTTCAGTGAATTAGTTACACTTTAAGAAACTTTGACCATTTTTGAAATTCAAATATTTTCAATTACTACGAATTTAGATAATCTATATAAGACTAAATTTATTCAATCATATCTTTGATGCCATCACATATGTTTGTCATAATGAATATTGAATATGTTAAAAAGAGACGAACACAGCGACGGAGTTAGTCGCGGTATTTAAAAACTTAGCTATAAATTTAAATTTAAACATTGTCCGCATGTGGATGTTGTGACGTAAGTAAACCTTTTGCGATGTATAAGAATCTTTATTTTGCTTTTTTATTTGCTTCACAAAAATATTTAAAAATAAGTATAAGGTAAAAAGTTTAAAAAGGTAAAAAATTGTACGTAATACATATATTTTTGAGCCTAAAAAACAAAAAAGCATTCCTATTTGTGTTTAGATTGAAAACATTCCTTACACTAATTTCGGTGCATTTTAGTTCCAAAACCTGGCTCGCCCAGAAACTTGACTGTGACCGAAGTGGACCACGGTTTCCTAATAACCTGGATGCCGCCAATCGAGAGATCGACGCTCATCCATCATTATGTGATTAAATACAGGACTGACGGGCCTTGGAAGACCATGAATAAGGCTCAGATAAGGCCTGAAGATACCCATTATTTAGGTAAGATTTATGGGTTACGATTGACGTAAAATGTTGTGCAGAACTATGTTCGGCGTTTTAAAATTCCAAACTGAAAATATTTTAACTGATGAATTTAGCAAGGTTCATATTAACCATGCGTCAGTCATGCAAGTCAAACGTGTGATAGCTTAATAACTTCCGCTTTCTTCGCGTCGCGTAGTCTCGATTGGAAAAGGTTTAAAATTTAGTTCTGGTTTGAATTTAGATAAAATACCAAATAATGTCTTCGATAAAACTTTGCTTAAATTTCAATCTATCAAACGTGACAAAGTAACATTAATTGGCAATAAATATACACTAGAAGGGTTTTCTTAAAAACATTTTAAGATTTTATAACGAAAGTTTTAGAACTTCTATTACTAGCTAGCGAGGATGGTAAGAGGCCAAAGGTTGGAAACTTTTAACAAACTAAAACTACTTGCCCTAGCGAAGTGTACTTTAAGCTACTAAGTAACATTTCTTGCAAGGCTGAGGAGCTTTGATGGAACGGCAAACCCTATTTTATTGTTCTAGAAAGCGTTCTTTAGTAACCTTCATTTAAAGTTTAAATTTTTGCTAGACTACGGTAATGGGTCTGCTTCGCAATTTTTTAAATTGTTCATTAGGTGGTCAGGTTTGCTAAATTATGTACCGGGCAAGTCAACGATTGCGCGGAGAAATTTTACGCCTTGAAGATGAAATTTGTCCATAATAAGATTTTGTATAAAGGTTTGGTTGGATATTCTGTACATTTTAAAAATATTTTGAATTATACAGGGTGCGTTCAAAAAGTAGGGTGTCACAAATTTAACCAAACGGGACACAAATGATGTAAAACTTGTTAAGAAGAAATAAGAAATAAAATACCTAAGCGTGTTAATTTTTTTCCCAGGTGGGTCAATTCAAAATTTTAATTTTTTTTTTCGCAAATTACACAATATTTTTTTACCAAAACATTCCTAGTAGGCTCACTATTCAAAAACCTGAACTTGGCATGGGTCCCATAAGTAGCAACAGAGATATACAACTTTAAAATTTCACGTGTCGCGCCTGGTGACCATATATTTAATTAATTAAAAGGGTACCAGCTTCAATAACAATTTTTTTGTGTTTAAAATTCCGTTCTAAAATATTTTGTGTTTTTTTTTCAGTTAAAAATCTAGTAGGTGGAAGAACGTATTACTTTCGTATATTCGCCCACTCCGCCCAGGGCTACGAGGGAAGTGAAGAAGTTAAATTTTCAGTGCCTGCAAGAGTTAAACATAAGGTAAGCAATTAGTTTGAACTTTGAATGGTGTCGGCCTTTACTTGATGGAAATCCATTATACACATAATGATAGCCAGTTTTAGCTTTGTTACTAAAATTTGACACGAAACTGATGGCCAGGAAACTGATATTTCTTGGTTTACTTGGACATGATAGAAAAACTGAAAAGAATTCGCTACAAAAAAGAACCTCTAAAACAAGCACCTAAATTACTTTCACTTACCTTAGAACTAAAATTAAAAATGTCAACGAGACCGAAACTGACGACGTAGCGGATTAGGGCGAGTAAAATGTACAAAAAATGATAATAAAATTAATCTTATTTGTGCTCACCTGCTGCAAAAAAGAAATTAAACTATGTAAGAGGCGTTTTAACCTTGAAACGCTTTGCCACTTTCATATTATTACACCCATATTTTTCGGTGTTTACATGGTGGCACGGAACTGACGTTAATAATTACGAACATCCTGGCCGCGATGGAAAAACCTATTTTTGATTTTTGAAATCTGTTGCTAGTAATTAAAGCTAGTAATTAAAATTTTGGACATTCTACAGCGTGTCCAGAAACCATTTTTCCTTTTTTTATGAAGAATAGCTTTTTTCCGTAAAGTCAAAAATAAAAAAGGTTCCCATACGTTAAGATGGTTTCTGGACGCACTGTATAAGGAAGATATATAGAAAAAATTTACTAAAGCTCTCATTTAAGAAGACTTTCTTGATTATTATTTCAACTTGTGATGGAACTGATATTTTACGGTTGCCTTGTTTAAAAATGGGGTTTAAGGAGTCAGAATTGCAATTAACTTTCTTAAGTACCGCCTACTTATTTGAGTAATTTTAGTATCCAAAATCCACTTTGAAATTTTTGTTTATAATTTGATTAGTTTGTAAGTTTTTGTAAACATGGAATATCAACGTATGTCAATAATAAATTTATAATATCTCTTTTTTTAGGCTATAACTGCTGGGGTTGTAGGAGGATTTCTCTTCTTTATTGTAGCCATTATTTTGTCTGTGTGTGCTGTTAAAATTTGTAATAAAAGGAAGAGACGGAAACAAGAAAAAGGTAGGAAAATTATTTATAGCCTAAATATTTTTACAAATCGCGAATTGTGAGAAAATTTACTAATTGATATAAATTGTGTTTTTTAGAGTTTTTCGACATTTTTAAGCAAAAATAAACACGATAGTGGGAAAATTTGCTACCTTTTTAAGGAGTGAACCTGGCTGAATAGCAATGTTTTCCTTATTTCTGAATGGCCACCAGAAAAAGGCAAAATAAAAACGATTTTTCTCTTCTTTCGCGTATTTCTTAAAACGTACAGACAATAATAAGATGGTCAGTAATTTAAAAATAAATAAAACTTTGCTTTACCCAATCAAACAGAATCTGCTACTGTTATGTTAAATGGTAATAAATTCCTAAATAATATTATTTTTCTTGAAGAAATGTCGGAAAACTCTGATACCGTAAACGGTGTTTTGTGAAATGACCTTAAGGTCGCAGCCTTGTGAGAAGACACAAATATAAAAAAAACATATTGATTTAGTATGCGTTACGTATTGCTTCTTGTATTATTTTATAAAAAATTTAAATAATGGCCGTAAAACAACCATTCTCAAAAACATATGAGTATATTTAAAAACAAAATTAATATTTGTTTAACTATTTGTTATCACTTTAACTACTACACTATACATAAAAATAAAATAGCACTAAAAACATAACCAAATTAATCAATAGGTCTCGAAAAATTTAAAAACTAGCCAAATTTAAATACTTATACAGGGTGTTTGGTAACACTTAGCAGTGGCTGCCTTGGCTTAATTTAGGTCGATGTTACTTATCTTAGTACAAAAGTTGATAGTAAGAAAGATAGAGCGTATTAAAGTTAAACTTTTATTTTACATTTTTATAGATATGTTTTGAAAGATACTAAATAAGTTCATAAAATTTGGTAGGCGGGTGTTTTTTAGGATGGGAAAAGCAAATTTAAATCCGTTCTTAATTAACCCTCTGTATCTCTCTTATTATCAACTTCTGTACTAAATCAACCTAAATAGAGCCAGGAAAGCCACTGTTAAGTTATGGCCCATTCGTTACCAATCACCCTGTATACAAGTTGGTAATTTTAGTACTAAGGGTGCATTTCATAAGTATAGTTTAAACCCAAACCTTCGGTTTTAACCGTAAGACTAATCAGTGGCCCGCTTTATTTATCTTTCTGACTTGATCTTAAGATTGTGATTTATCACAATTTGTGGGAGTAACCCTAAAGCAAATTTTTCACAATTTTATATATTTAATCCTATCATCTTACAAAACGTATTTCAAAAAAAGGTTATTTACAAAATATGTGCATTGTTATAAATTTAAGTTTACATTTCTAAATAAACTTGTTTGAATAATGGAATTTCGTCCTCTGCTATCTACTGTTTTACAATATAATTAACACTTTCTTTTATCCTTCCAAATCGAAAGCACTCTCTAAAATGTATGTATTCTATAGGTAAAGCTTATTAAGGCTATTTATAGCTTGAACCATTTTCATTAAAACCCATTTTGCTAATAGGATAATTTTGCAATTGCATACAATTACAATAATGCTTTTGCATCGAAACACTATTCAAAATGCACCTACACCTAACATCGCTGTGATAAAACATTAACCACTTTACGTTAACTTATTTGTAGATTTCAGGTAGATAATTTTACAGCTCAACTAATTAAAATACACTTATTAGGAACACTTCCACCTCTACTGCACTAACGTGCAAAAAAGTGACGCACCTTCTATTTTAGTTTTTTTTTATCTAAGACATCCCACGTAGACTTCAAGCCTAAGTACTAACGTACCGTAGGTGTCTGAAGAGAAAGGAAATGTGGTCTATTGACACGGGATTTGAAGGATTGGTGGTTGGGACGGGAAGGGAAAACATCTGCAGGCAATTTGTTCCATAATCTGGAGACCCTAGTATGAATGAGCGAGAGAAGTGGTCTGTTCTAGGCTTTTGTAGCTGGACAGTAAAGGGATGCATATGTAACGCGCCTCTTGTTGTTCTGTTAGGGACATTCAAGGGGGGAATAATACCGGCTAGTTCTTCAGAGCAAAATCCGTGGAAGTAACGGTAGAAAAGGGATAAATCCCCTACAGCGCGGCGATGAGCGAGAGCAGGGAGTTTTCTCGTGAGGGCTGGGTCATTGATAAGTCGAATGGCTCTCTTTTGGATAGAATCAAGGATCTTAAGCGTCGAAGGTGATGCCGCTCCCCAGATGTGGGCGCAGTACTCTAGGTTAGGTCTTATTTGGGAAACATAAAGTTGGAAGAGGAGAAGTATTTTCTGGCTCGAAAGAGACAACCAAGCTTTTTAGCTGCCGATGTGGCTACTGAAGTAAGGTGTTTGTGCCAGCTGAGATCATGTTCGAAAGCGATTTTTTTGCTCTCTCGATAACCATGGATTCCTTGGATATACGAAGATGGTTCAAATATAACCCGGACTAATTATTATAACCTTAGATTATATAATCTAAGATTATAACTCCTTATTAAGGCGGCATTCTCCACGTGGCATCCACGTTGGCCAACTTAATTTCATTTTAGTACAATTTTTTGCTTTATTTTTCTTTTGAATGAATATTGTGACAATATTAACTGTAGATTCATATTCTATAGATAATTTTTAGCTTGTCCCCTTGACTGGTCCTAACAGAACAACAAGAGACGCGTTACATATCATCCCACTTCTCTCGCTCATTTACACTTAGGATCTCCAGATTATGAAACGAATTGCCTGCAGATGTTTTTCCTCACCCTCTCAGTCTACAATCCTTTAAAGCCCGTATCAATAGATTACACTCCCCTTCTCTTCATACGTTAGGTATATTAGTCTGCTGGAAGTCTACATGGGCTGTCCCATATAAAAAATAAAGGTGCACCACTTTTGTTGTTCGTCAGTGCATTATGACGTTTCTAACCTTGTTTGGTTCATATTCAGACGTAAAATTACGTATGTGATGTTTACCTTTCTTGCAACAAAAGTCTAAGTAGTGTGTAACATTTGTACAGAAAATTGACACAGTTTACACACCCTGTACAGGTACAGAGTCACAGATAATATAGAAGTAATCAAGTAATTCTTTATTTTTTATAAGTGCTCTTTTAGTAAAGTGAATATTGTATTCCAAATGTTAATTAAAGACTTCATTACCAGTAATTCAAACTTATTGCACCACTTTTAGCACACAAAGAAGTTTTAAGCACCTTCAATTACTTGAAAGTCTAGAATAAGGAGGCTAACAACACTTTAGATATAACTTTGGTCTTGATACTGATAACCAATTTTTATTACATTAACTGTGATAATTTTTGACTACACGTATATTATGTACAATTCAGCGATACCGTATATCTTTTTTAAACTCCTCATTCTAAGACCATTTAGACCTACTACAATCCTATTATACTAAAAGTTTTTCTAATTATTTAAAACTAATGTTTTTTTCTAAATTATTGCAGCATACAACATGGTCGCCTGTAGAATTTCTGACGCTAGGAATGGGGGCGGTGCCACAGAAAGTCAAGTGCCTTTGAAAAAGTAAGTTTAGTTAATTTTATAATAGTAGTATGTTCCGTAAGTTTGTAATGGAGATCATAGATCCGATCACAACGCATCCAATCAGTATATTTCCAGAAAAATACTCATTTTCTTTTATACAAAATTAACTATTTTGGGAGGATCGAGCGATCACGTTATAAACGTACTTAATATGTCAAATAACTTATACATGAAGCGTTTTCTACTAAGCAGCGCGAAAATTTTTACTAACCTTGTATATAATTATTGCATTGTATAGAATTCTGACTAACGTCCTACTTACATAATATATAAATTCAGATTATGTACATATTATACAGGATGTTATAAAATTCACTGCGTATATTGAAACCAGTAAATCCTAAAATGAATTCAAAAAGTTAAAATTCTTCAAAATGAAACAATCCAGAGAACAGCTGTTCAAACCAAAAATAGAATAATAACGCTCAACCAAACACCCAGAAATGTTGTGTTTTACTAACTTTAATGCACAGCAATAAGTTCCTACGATAGTTTGTTAATACTAATAGCACTATTAAAGGGCTGAAAACTATTTTCTATTACTAATTAATAAACAGAAAGCAAAATTTTAGACGGAATTATTCATCTCATATTAAATTTAAAGACACATTTTTAGTAAAATACGACTTTGGAATTGAAATGCTTTGAATTTTTTAAAATTAAGAATGTGCAATTTGATGGAAAAACAGTATTGGGAATGTCTGTAGCCTACCCCAGATGTCACCCATTCCAATTAAAAAACTTTCATAACACCCAGTATAAAGCACACGACTGTCCGTTTTTGGTTTTAAGAATGGTAAAACATTTCCTGATGTTTTTCAAAATTTTATTTTAGGTCAGCTTATATCAGTCTTTTCGTTACTCGTATGTCATTATGATTGATATTTTTATATAAATATGATTCTTAGTAGTATACTTTACATGTATAATTATTTCAAAATAATTAATAGCTAATACCCGAGCGGTAAAATTATTTTATTATTAATAATTAAAAAATGAAAGGTAAACTGCAATATACTGGATGGTCCCTGGATGGGGTTACCTACCATGCGCGGCCCGTGAAATTTCAAAGTTGCATATCTCTGTTGCTACTTATGAGACCCATACCAAATTCAGGTTTTTTAATAGGGAGCCTACTAGGAATGTTTTGGTACAAAAAAAAATATTTTGCAATTTGCGAAAAAAAGTTGATTTTTTGAATTGACCCACCTGGGTAAAAAATTAACACGCTTAGATATTTTATTTATTATTTTTTCTAAACAAATTTTACATCATTTTGTCGACAATTCTTAAATTTTAAGAGAAAAAAATGTGTTAGTAGAAAGTTACAGTCATTTGAATTTTTTCAACCGAAAAATAATTTAAATTTTCGGTTGCAAGAAATTCAAATGGCTATAACTTTCTACTAACACATTTTTTTCTCCTAAAATTTAAGAATTGTCGACAAAATGATGTAACATTTGTTTAGAAAAAATAATAAATAAAATATCTAAGCGTGTTAATTTTTACCCAGGTGGGTCAATTCAAAAAATCAACTTTTTTTCGCAAATTGCAAAATATTTTTTTTCTTTACCAAAACATTCCTAGTAGGCTCACTATTAAAAAACCTGAATTTGGTATGGGTCCCATAAGTAGCAACAGAGATATGCAACTTTGAAATTTCACGGGCCGCGCCTGACCTATACCACCAATGGACCTAATTTTTAACTTTTCGACAAAAGTTATTCTTTATAAAAAATCTTGCTTGTAAAAAACACGATTTGCGATAAGAAAATTTAGTTTTTGTATACAGGGGGGTCAAAAACTTCATAAATATGAATTTTACCTTTAAGTAGACTACCGTTATTTTTCGTTTTTAAGAAAATTGCTATTAGGAAATGTTGTTTAGAATTACTTTCTTATTCCTAATCCAAGGTTTTAAAAAGTCTTGTTTAAATCGATTTTTTCCATGCCTTGATTTATTTTTGAATATAAGGAATACTATAACCAAAATACCTGTTTGGTACTACAAAAATGTATGGAAGTTGGCTGCTTTAATGTTAATTAAAAACTTTCTAAATAAAACGTTTAATTTAATTAACACCAGAATTTTTTGTTGTACAAAATATAAAGTTTTTTTCTGAAATTTTGAATAAACACTAAAAAGTAATCCTAAGCAGCATTTTTCAAGTAGCATTTTTCTTTGAAATGAAAAATCAATGTAGTTTACTCTTAGGTTTTTATATTTTTGAAGTTTTTGACCTTCCTGTATACAGAAACTATTTTTTTGGATAAATAACATTTTTTTACAAGGAAAAATGTTTATAAACAATAACTTTTTTCTTATGTTTGCTATATAAACGAATGAGTGGGAAGTCATTGGTTTTTATAGCAATCAGCAATTCAGCATTCAGATTTCATTTTACATTGTTAAATAAAAAGATAAACGAATCTTACCGCTTATTTAAAATTGATTCACTTAAAACTTTTCAACTTTTGATTAGAGAGCTATTTAACAATCTAACTCCTTAAAACTTGTTTAAACTGCAATAGTAGATTTACTAGCCAGTAATAAAACTATTAATAGGTTAAAATTAGTTGTGATAATTTGGATATTTGCTTATTTTAGGGTAAAGTTAGTTAAGGTATTTTTTATATGTAGATAAACACCATACTTTTGGCCAATGATGAATTAAAATAATCTAAACAACTAAAAAAAGCATAAATTTAATATTAGAAAGTTTCTAAGTTTAAAACGGTTGACCAATGCCTATCAGAACTACTTGCACAAAGAAAAGCAGTGATAAAATATTTGAACATATTCGTTTTTATTGGCAACAGCATCGTTTTTATTTGTATTTTACTAATGAACTTTTTACCAACAAGGATAGAAATAAATCGGATTCCGCTGGGAATTTTATCAGAAAAAAAAAGAATATTTCGATGGCTAATCTTTCAAAGTAGATAACTAGCAATACTTCCATAAGCGAAGAAGGTACAATAAAAAGTTGTACATATTTTTTGTCCTTTTCTAATGCAGTTTCGCCGTGATTATCAGGAAATCAAAGAAGAATATTACAATTAGGAAGTTTCCTATGTCAGAAATATCGAGTAACTTCAACATCATGTAATAGTCTTTCACTTAACGTGTCAAACAAAAAAAAAATTATCCCGATATCTTCAAAATTGACGAACTTATTCAATTTCTTATTTAATAACTTCGCGCGCGGCTTTTATCGGCCGTGACGTCCAAAGGCAGAACTCTGTCGCCCCATGGTCTCCGGGCTAGCTGCCCGCTGCTGCTTTCGCGTGTTTACTTTCATGCATTGGATCCTGTCCGGTAAGAATAACACTAAAGATTAAACGGGCGCCTATTCCGCTGTTGACGGCGGGGTGGCTTTTGACGTCATCGAGCCTCAGCCAACGTGAGCGTAGCATCTCAGGCTTTGAAGGACGATAACTTTTTTATTTCTACAGATAATTAAAAACAAAAAATACATATGTTTTTTTACATTTTTAGGACTGTTTATTAAGAGAAAATGAAAAAAATGGAAACTTCCTAATTGCTAGGATATGACCTGGTGTAAAGTATACATTTTGTTCTGTCATCCATCTTAATTTAAATTGGATAGATCATAGAAGATTTGTATTCGCATAAAGTGTGGTGTTTATGTAAAAGTAAATATTGACCGTCTGAGCCATATAGATAATTTTTACTTGTAGGACGGTTGAGTCCGAGTCGTACCGTGATTACGAGAGCGTGTTTATAATTCCTGGGACAAGCGTTGACACGAACCGTAAGCTGCAGTTTTACGGATCTCGTTATTGCCTGCGATAACCTTACAAAATTAAATTAAAAAATTCTTTTAAACAAACATTTATCAATGTATAATTTTTGTTTCCATTAAAAACGGCCTTATAAACTAGTAAGTAATAATTGAAAACAACGGGAATTTGAAGATTTATGATTCAACATACTATGATTTGAAAGAATTTGAAAAATTTTAATTTGAGTTGTCGCAATTTATAGCGAGATTCTTTAGAGATACGTAGAGTTGCGGAATATAGTTCTTGAAGCCTATATTTTATTGTTGCGAACTGAATTTAACACCGACCCAAATACATTGATTTAACGTTATTCCTATTTTACAATATTTTATACTGAAACATTTTACCTATTTAGACGATTTATAATGAGTGTAAGCCAATTTCTTGTAAGCATCGCCTTCGAACATGATCTCAGCTGGCTCAAACATATTACTTCAATAGCCACATCAGCAACTAAAAAGCTTGGTTTTCTCTTGCGAGCCAGAAAATATTTCTCCCCTTCAACTTACACACTCTCTATGTTTCCCAAATAAGACCTAGCCTAGAGTACTGTTTCCACATCTGGGAGCGGCCGAGCGGCATCACCTTTGACACTTAACATCTGTGATTTTCTCCAAAAGAGAGCTATTCTACTCATCAGTGACCCAGTCCAGTAGAGGGAGATAATATGTTCACCATCCGCTCACGCCCAAAATATATTGCGCGTGCGCCAGGTCTACGCACGCATACGTCACTTATTTTGTAGCTGTTTTGTAGCTGTTTCCAGAAACAGGGTATATTTTGTAGCTGCTGAGGCCCTGTTTCTGGAAACATCTTCTAAACAGTTAAAAACATACCCTGTTTCTGGAAACAGCTACAAAACAGCTAAAACAGAACCTGTTTTTGGAAACAGCTCCTAAACAGTTACAAAACCAGCTTAAAAAGAATATTTTTGAAATATTTAAATGTACTACCGAAAAGGAAACTAGGCTTTGGCTCACCGCATAAATTTGATGCTTGATACCATACACATTATAAATAACTTTACACGGAGTGGATGTAGAAATTGTGACATATTTGGATGTTCTGGTGTGTTTATATTCCCGAACAGTAAAACATAGGATAATACTTTACAACATAAAATATCTATATTCTGCGACTTTGGTGTGCTTCATTTGTTCCTGGAATGTATAGATCAGGCCTTAGGGCCTGTATTTTATGTGTTCTGTGCATTAGTTTACTTCATTTTCTGTTATTTATTTGAAATGCGCGTTAAGTTATGTCTTCTTCATATCTAAGTATATTTGGCAAAACAGATATTTATAATTGTTTGAATAAACGGTAAAAACTTGTACCTGATTCAGAAATATGGATTTAATGTTCTTAATTTTGCCGCTTCGGCACTTCGATTCGTGTAAGTTCGATTATTTCTGCTAACCGAAGCCATTTTGAAATATACAATGTGTCAACAGCACCGCTTTAGCCCAAACGTTTTCGGAAATAATCGTCTAAAAAAATTTACAGGGCTAAATTTAAGCATTTTTATAGCAGATTATTAAAGGGTGATATTTTTCTTGGGTAATGATCTTTTTTACTCTGCCGAATTTTCTTTTATGACGCCGCTGACTACTGTTAATTAAGTTATTAGTAATCCTGTTATGTTTTAAAACTTTGGTCTCTCAAATCTTTTTTCTTTCTCAGTATTTTCAAATTATTTATGCGTGCGTACATACACTATTTTAAAGATAATAATCGTAATAGTTATTTACATAATAAGTGGGATATAGACATTATTATCGCACGTATTTGACAATTGCACGACAAGGTCGTAAGGCCGTAAAAATTGGTAAAAATGATAAACAAGGTATGTTTACTCTTACGAAAAACGTTTTCATAGTTTGTATGCTCACTGTAGAAAAAATTTAAATTTTCATAACGTGAACCTTATTAATTTTACAAGCAAAAACTTTAATTAGAAGTGACATTTTACGTATCTTGCGAAATTTGGTCCATTAAATTTGTCTTCTTCTAAACCCCATCCGTGGACATACTGGTACACTGTACAATCTTTGTCTTGAAACCGAAGGAAGGAGATTTTGGGATAATTCTGCGGCTTTTTCTGTTATCTCTGGAGGAGTAGACTCGAGATAATCTTCGTCGAGATTTTCACAGATCATTGGTATCATTATTTTTAGGAAATTTCCCTTTGATTCTATACGAGTATAGTTAAATCTTGTCGATTCTCTCGGTGACAGCTGAGATAATGCGGTCAGTAATTAAACAAATTAAACAAAATGCTAGAAGACAGCTTTCAAATTATGACTGCTGCCAAAACTGCCGCCTACTAGATTCTGAAACTTTTTTCAAGATTGTATGGATGATCGGTCTGGCGAATGGTTGGTTGCATAATAATTGCTCCTTGCAAAGTGCATTAACGTTTTCGCACGGCGTGTAAACGCTTTCGCACGCTGGTTTGAAATTATTGATTTTCAGTTTTAGTCAGTCACTAAAACGGGTTATCATAAAATAAGATTTATCTGTCAGAAAACTAACAGCTTAACTTAATTGAAAACAAAAATAAACATAATAAGGTAAAAGCAAAAATTAAAAACTCTGAAAATCCGCAACAACGCAATTCCCCCCTCGCAGCAGCAGAAAATTAAATTATGAACAAGATATACCGATACCAGTAATGAGCGACGAGACAACATCGGTTATCGTAATCGGAATACTCTGCCCACTAAGAATGCTAAGTGCAGCGCGGTATAGGTAATATAATTGAAATTATAATTCGATTATGAAAATAATTCGTAATCTATACGGATTTTTTAAACAATACGATTCTGCCCACCACTAACTGCTACTCGACCATAAATGTCTGTTTTGCCAAATCAACACACACACTATCTCTTCATCCTTGTCTCTCTTACATAACTAAACGCGTGTTGTGTTGCATCATCATCAGTTTCTGATCCCTCTCGTGTGATTCTTGCCGCCGCCCGTCTGGACTGCGCAGGAGGAAAAAAGGTGAAGGATTGCAACCCGGCCGCCATTGATCAGCCGAGCACTCAACACTCAAGCACATGTATTAGCTCAATTTCTATTTGATTATTGCACTCGTTTTTTATTGATGGCACTCGTTTTATCATGGTAAATTGATGCCCCGATGTGTCTGTCTAATCCTTATTTTTGTCCCGAATTCCTTTTGTCTGTACCCTCACCCCTCCCATCCCTTCGCCCCTCCCCCTCCTCCGCCTTCACTGCACTATTTTTCGTGTTTTTTGTTTTAACGTTTAAAATAAGTAGAGTACAGCGATTTTGCTATGATGTAACACCTTAAGAGGGTCCCATCCATACTATTTTTTTACCATTGTTGTTGCTTACTTACTTGCTATAAAAACTTTCTAGGGTAGACACAATAAAAAGACTTCCTAGCGTCAGTGAGGTTAAAAAACTTAAATTACATAAGAAAGTAGATTTATTAACCAATAGGGTACCCCTAAAATGTGGCGTCTCTATATTTACTAATAGCAAAGATATTGCATCGCCCATACAAGACTGAAACCTTGTATTTTTGATTTCTTTAACGAATATGTATTGTGTCCACACCGAGAAATCATTTTTTACAGCAAATAACTCAACAATGTTAAAGAAACCAAAATAGTGATTACTTCTCTTAATAAGTTTGATCAGAGATCAGAAATCAGATCCAGTCAGAGGCAAAAAGACCTCGCTGCTTTTTTAACTCAAACACGTAATGGGTAATTTTTGGTTTTTATACACTTATTGACAAAAAAAAACAGAAAAAGAAAATTTTTATAAAGTTTAATGTAAACTTCTTTCGATTTTTGGGAATTGCAATAAGATGTCCGGTAAGTTGTCGAACGTATCACGTGCTTCTTAATTGTGAAAAGAAACACAGCCATGGGCTGTAGGAATTTTATTTTTTACAGTTGTCACAATTCTCCTAAGACATTGTTAAATGTTCAAAAATAGTAATAATGAACACTGAATTCCATTTTTAAGAGAAAATTGTTAAACATCAAACTTTATTTTAGTTCTCGTTCTCTGTTTTTGCTCGTAAGTGTATTTTTTATACACTGATAGCGATTTACAAGAAAATAACGAGCCCAAAATCTTCAACAGTTTTAAAATTTAAGAACACTTGAATGGGTTGTTAGATGTTGTTTTAATTTTTATTAGTGTATAGCCATGTATTTTAGCAATAATTTTATACTACAAAGGCAAGCTACGCCTAATTGTCGTTTAATATACAAAAGCAAATCAATACAATCATATATTTTTCTTCATTTTTTTGGACAGCCTCTAGAATGACTTACCTACACTACTAAATTCATTTGGACGTTATTTTATTGCCTGATTCTCGTAAATAATTTTTATTCGATGTTGTATCTCTCTTATTATAGTAATTACTGCCCTATGAACTAAAAGATCTACAACGATCAGGCCAAGAAAGTACGTCTGTGTAAATTTAACATTGTATATAGGTCTGTCTACAGGGTGTCTAAAAAATTTAGAAAACAATACAATGATATATTAAACAATACCAAATCACAGTTGGCATTCGTAGCATAAAATTGAGAAAAGACATGGCTATCGTAAGTAAAAATTGGAACAAAATTTAACAATTCATTCAGAGGTTATTAAGTTTTAAAACTCTTGAATATTTTGGACACACTTTAATTGTGAGGCTGTATATAAACAACAACAAATTGCCAACTTTTTTAAGTTTGACTGTAAAATACACATTAAGTTTCCCTTCAAGCCATATTTACTCAAGCAAACCCAACCGAGAAATCTCGCACTAACCTGACCAGCCATTTTTCTGCAAGTTGTTAATCATTTATGTAGCCAAGACAAAAAGTAGCTCTTTTTTATAACAAGGCAGATACTAGTTTACTCGCATTACTGAGATTACCCACGCAAATGCTTTATCTGTTATTTTAGTGTTATAGTCCCGGTATTGGGTGTCAGTTGCGAATCCAGATATTTGGGGGGGGGGGGGGGCGACTAAATGCAAAATTTAAAATTCGATACTACTATTTTACGGTTATTTTATAAATTCACATCTTTCGCATAATTTTGGGGGGCCCGGCACCCCTGCCCCCCTGGTTCCGCCACTGTTGGGTGTTGAACACTGATGATGTTTTTCCGCATTTTTTCAATAAAAATAAAAAATCGTGAAAAAAATTACAGATTTAAATACCTTTATTACTTTAGAAGTTGTTCAAAATGATCACCATGAACTTTTTGGCAGTAATAATGTCGATTTTAGAAGTCACTTGTCACATTTTCGAGAATGGCAGTTGTTACTTCTTGGCAGAGTTCCAAAATCAACTTTATTAGTGCCAAGAAGTTCATGGTGGTCATTTTGAACAACTTTTAAAGCAATTAGAGAAATAAAGGTACTTTTTACGGTTTTTAATTTTTGTAGGCTTGCCATTTGAAAGCGTATTATGATACGGGCCTCGGGTTTGCGCTAAAATGTTTCTTTTTTGACAACCTTTAAAATGACGGACCACGCGGCATAGGGTTGTATTAAAAATTTTTGACCTTAACTCCCTAGCGTCGTCCCTCAAGGGGGTTAAAAAAGTTAAATTACCTACGTAAAAAGTAGATTTATTTACCAATAAGATACACCTAGAATTTGGTGTCTCTATCTTTACTAATAGCAAAAATATTTGCCCGTACTAAAGCTTTTCGGACACCCTATATAAAAAGTTAAACAATGTGGTTTATTAAAAAACTTTTAGTACTGAATAGGCGTTATCTATTTCACAACGTATGTATATATTAACTTTGTATTATTATTGCATTTATAGCCAGGAAAGTGTCCAAGTGAGCGAACGCATTGTCGGTATAAAAAATAAAAAGCATAAACTATCTTGCTTTTTGACCACTCTGAAACATTGTGCTGTTTGATGGTTATTGCGACGTTTTGTCACAGCTTTTATCCTGCATTTCTAGACACCTAAATTATAAGCGGTAGTATCAGAAGTTAATTATAATATAATAAATGTTAGTTATTATTATTTAAAATACACAATGCATGATTTAGATTTGCTATGCCTAGGTTATTCGTATTGTTTTGTGCTTGCATTTTCTCAATGACTACCACTGTTTTCGATATTTTTATTGTCACTAGTTTTTCTTACAAAATCATAACTAATGTCATTACAAATAAAAATAAGAAACATTATTCGTTCCATTTGTTTTTATTGCAATTATAATATGCAATTCATTTTATACCTATAAGATTTCTTATCCATATATATTGCCATAAACATTCAGTAAAAAAGGGAAAACTAGTGACTTTTATTAAGGCACCATAGTAACTATCTAACTGTTTCCTTTGATTTAGACTTAGAAAAGGCAGAATACCAGGTCTGAACATGTTGGCGTTAGTCATAAATTGGATTTGGCCCAGCGACCGATGTAGATCCGGGAGCCTTTCAAGTCTCACCTGGCATCCAGACTACCATCCAGACTTTCTTCAACCTGGATCTCCCTCCAAGTCACTAGCCAGGATTTCCAGAGCAGCAGATGGACGTTTCGTGCTCATCGACCCCCATGGGCATCGATCTGGAACTTCTTCAAACTCCTCCAGTAGCGATGATGGTGGGTTTTTGCCTAGTAGAAGAGGAATCAGAAATCGGGCTTCTTGGAGACGCCCTTTGGTGGGCTATCCAAGCCAGTTAAGCCTAAGATCGGACGCATCCGGACAGTCCGCGGCACCAATGGCGTATTTCTTAGAGGATCCTCGGTTGCATCCTGCATTGCAGTTAATACCAACAATCTACAGTCCCCAAACATCTAAATTTCAAAGCAGCTCCCCCGCGAATTCTAGTGGACTCTTATTATCTCCTTGGACACCCATGTACTTTAGTGATTTAAGTTCGGTTCGGTACACCAGTTCTGGTGAAAGATCTTTCCCTACCCCGCCTGGGTTTATGCAGTTACGGTCAGTGCACGAACGATACTCTCAAGAATTACCTCCGTTGAGGGCGATTCATGAGGAGCATCAAGGATTTGTTCCCGTACAACCCGTGTTAGACAGTCCTCGTCCGGCACCTACACGAGTACGTTCCAGCAGACTCTTACCACCACGTCACGCACGTATAGCTCGAAGTGCGCCCGAATTAGATCATTTAGATCGATCACCTGAAAGCAGATCGAGTTCCAGCGGGTTCGGGAGTAAGAACACCTCATCCCAACAAAATCAAAGCTCCCATAGTGGCAGCACCTTTATGGATTGGCGGTTGCCTCCGTACAGACCACCTCCACCTCCTCCTTTGCTTCCACCTCCTCCTCCTTTAATGAGACAGTGGCTTGAGCTAGCTTCCAGTAGTCCTTCCGCATCCGACCACCTACACAAAGCTGTCGATGTTGGAAGTGTCGATGGACACTACGAATTCGATCCGAGCACGCCCACACCAACTCCCTCAACTCCAACGGGCTCGAGAGATATAGATTTAGTCGATTCCGGCCCTGGTCCTCCCCAACGAAAGACTTTTTTACTGAGAAGTCGGTATGATAACATCGATGCCAGGGTGCAAGCGATGAAAGAGGAATTTAATGAATTTAGAAAAAGACAAGCCAGTAGACGAAAAAGTCATGAACTTGAAAGCGCTTGCTAGTAATTTAAAACAAGAGTCCTTTTAGTAGACTTCGCCGCAGCTTATGTTGGATATTCAGCACATAAGTTTTAAATTGGTTATTCTAATTTAAGTCTGATGCTTTTGCCCTTATGTTATTTAAATCAGCTTTTTCGTCACAAATGTTTTTGATTTATAAATTAATAACAATAGTAGTAGTACAAAAAGATAAAAAGCATGCCAGTCACCCTTCAGTGTCCATTTATATTAATTTTTTTTCTGGTCTTCTAAAATTTATCACAAGGGACATAGGCTTACTTTCTCGAAACTGCATCCTTGCATAAGTTAAATTTACTCCTATTTGATTGTGCTGAATAGTATTTGGTAAAACGAATCTCTTGTTTTTAATATCATGTTATAGAAAGGCAAAACGGAGTTACGGAATTTAAAATTTTTGAAGGTGTATCTCATCAACTAATTCACAATATTTTTATAAATGCAGTGGAACCACCTAATTTTACAACAATTAATATCATGTTATTTTTGTTAATTGCCAATTGTTAATTTTTTTATTATGTTCAGTATAAACTTGCCATCTTTTAATTCAATGGAAAGTAAGCGTCTAACAAAAGGAACAGTGTAGTGTAAAGTGCAAAAAATCAAACCATAAAAAGAACTACGAAATCGAACAATTGTCTTAAATTCAGTGTGATATATCCAAAATAAATCGAAAACGAAAAAAATATGTTCTAAATATTTAAAACAGAACCAAATTGACTTTATAATATTAAATTGGTATAGAGTAAGTACTAAGTCTAATAATTCACGACAAATTTTTGTAAAATTAGAACGTATTTATGTTGTATCAGTAATTTGAGGCTCAATTTACTCATGATGGTTAAAATATGCCAATTTCTTTGCGTATAAAAGTAACAATTATTATATTTAATTTGTACCTTATGATTTTCCTGCGGAGGTTCCTAATGTGTTTTATATATTATAAAAGTTTTTGTTAGTTTTTAACGACGCAAGAAATTGGTTAATTTTCAAACCGGAGTATGTTTACAACACCATACAATAGTATTGTGATCAAATAAAGGGTTAGAGTGACGTTTGTCTGTCATATAAAATGTATTACACATTTTAAGAAATATTTGAAAGAACATGCTTATTTAAATTTAATATCACACCTTTTACCAGTTACCCTCTGAAAGTTTTTAAGTTGCGTCACATGTTAAAACTGGAGAGGTCAAATACTCACAAGGATCAAAAAGTTCTTTAAGTGTTTTTATGTCTATTCATATTGTTAAAAAATTGAACTTGTTTGAACGTTACCGCACTTGTAAAACTGTCGATATACAGAGTGTTCATAAAATACGTGGCCAAACTTCAAGATATTATTCCTTACTTAATTTTAGGACAAAAAGTTTATATTAACATAGGTCCTAAACGACTTTGTTTTTAATACAACAAGGGTGTTAAAATTATTTTTTTAAAAGGGTTTTTCGTGAATATCTAAAATACGCAAATTAATATCCCGTTACAACTTGGCGGCAATTTTTTATGAAGAGGAGTATTTTAGGCAAAGAACTTTTCTCATTTTACCAGTAGCGTGCACACGGGTAACGCCGGAGGTTTAATTTAAAATCCTTTGAATTTTTTCGCTCAGATTTTCGATAAAAACGAAAAAATGTAGTTATGCATAACATTATTTATTAGTGTTAGTTGTTGAAAATATCAAAAAGTAAGAGAGTCATGGAAAAAACATTTCTTTAAACAAATTTGACATCCTTTTTATGCATCAAAAATTGTCACCAAGTTTCAACTTTATACTAATTTGCGTCTTCTAGTTATTTAGGAAAACCTTTTTAAACAAAAATCAACACCCTGTGTATTAAAAACAAAATCGTTTAGGACCTGTTTATATGAACTGTTTGTCTTAAAATTGAGTAAGGAATAATACCCTAAAGTTTGGCCTATTACTTTATTAACACCCTGTATAATAGAGTTCTAAATCTGACGAGCGTAGAAAGTATTTTTCGAAAAATATTCTTGAACAAAGTGCAGCAAGTCTTCTAACCCTTTAGAACCTAATAATCTAAACGCTTTAGAGCGGTCTCATCACAGACTGCGACCAACATTCACAAGAGGCTGTTGCGATATTGTAATATTAGATGTTAGGATAAAATTTATATAACATACTTTAAAAGGACTTTTACTACAACTAATTATTGTCGATTGGTTGAAACGACAAACGTTTCTTATTAGACTTTTTTTCCGATAAACTTAAACCTGAATACTGTAAAGATATTTTAATATTAGCAGAAGTTTTGTTGATATATTTTTAGATAATTATCATTTTACGTTAGTTTTATTTTAAATTTATAAATATCGTTTCTTATATACCAATGAGTTCTCTTTATAAAGCAAATTCAATAGATTTTGCTGAGATTTTTAGTTAATGATCTGTAGACCTAAGTTTAAAAATAAACCACTCTACGAATATTTCTCTTTCAATGTTTTATTAGACATTCATTGGTTTAAAAATTATTAAAATAAATACAGATTGAGCCAAACAAAAAAAAATGTTTACTATTTTTTTTTTAAAGTTAGGTGTACAAATCGTAACATATTATGTTTTAAAACTTGTGTTCTGTCTTAGTAGATTTAGTTGTTTTATTCTATCTTAAATATTTCGCAAAAATAAGGCCATGTGAGGACTGGTTGTATAGTACCGTTGAAGTCAATATAAAAGTAGTTAGTAGATGTTAACTTTTTTTATTTATTTACTGTTTAAACGAAGTTAAGGGCTTTGTCACTATGACAAACAACAATCTGTCGTAAACCTGTCTCTATGCAAAATCTCATCCAATCAATGTGCGTGATAAAGCAACAAGAAACGGACAGACAAATCTTCACGTAGGATACCTTAATAAAACTGAAAAGTAGCCTTATTTTAATAAGTGACAAAGCCTTTAACTTTGGTGATGTATGAGCTTTATCCACTATATTGTGCAATAAGAACAATATTAATTTTAATTTTTATATTATTTCGATATAAACTGCACCACATGGAAGTTCTATCTTAATTGTAGGCTTCCATACTAAAACTACGATCGCTAAATTTAATTTGAAAAGGTTGTGGCCTTCTACAAAAAAAAAATCAGTTTGTTAAAAAATCGAATAAAAATAAGAAAATGTTTAATTTTAAATTTGGGAGTCTACAGTTATGTTTAAAGCTTACGAAGACTAAGTTAGGTTGTACATTAATTTTAAAAACAAACATAGAGCTTTAAAAAATTGACATTTTCATTTATGACATGTCATGTTGTGTGCAAATTTTGCCCGAAAAGGGTTCGACTATACGCCAGGCGCCAACGAATTAAAAAAAATCCGGGAAGAAATTTTATTGGATGTAATGGTTCAAGGGGGTAAAGTTACCAAAAATCAATTTTTGCCAATTGCTTTCGCTCTACGTCGAAATTAGATATGTGCAAAATTAAAGAGAATAACATTGCCTATAAAAAAGAACCTATAGATATTTTACATCAGATTTGTATTTCTCGTAGGAATGACCAACTAAGACTGGATAAAGTTAGATTATCTTTATTCTAATATGTTGGCCGTAATTTACATAACTATCAATTTTGCTCATAAATTGAATTGAAATTGAATTGAATTGAACAGTACAAGTTAAAACTCGGGCTCTGAGGTTTCCGAAAAATACTTAGGTGGAAAACTAAATCCTCGCACTTTATGGTGATTAAAAAATAATAAAATATTCTATAACTGCTAATAACTTATCGCTCTAAAAATTTAAGAAAATAATTAATTTTATTATTGCTCTGATACAATACACAACAGAGCTAATTTTATAGCTTAACTGATTAAATGGAGCCCTCGCTGCGCGAGGGTTAACTTTGTTTTAACTAGATCCATTTTACGCAATATATTGCGTAAAATTAATCAGACATGGTTTGAAAATAGTATATTATGCAACGACTATGTAATGATGTCTGTTAATACACGAGCATAAAGTAACGAATTACGAATGCGAATGTATTAATGACTATAGCATGAGAGTTGCAAACACTATTTCTTCTAGGACCATTTATTAACAAATATTAACCTGAATAACATTTATATCATTTTGCAACAGTTAAACAATTTAAATTCTTTACTCTCACTGATGTCATAATCTGACATAATTTCTTATTTAAATATTCTTAAAAGTTTTAATGAAAATGCAAATTTTAGTAAAAGAACTGTGGAAGTCAGATCATTTGTACTAAAAAGAGGCCACTTGATTAAAAAACTATAGGTTTCAAAGTGGCTAATGACGCGGTTTAATAATGAACATTATTTTGAATCAGATCGAGGATATTATTTAATAAATATTAGAGTACCTACCGAAGTGGAAAAATTTGGTTTCTTTTTTATAGCATTTATAATAAATTTCATATCATATTAAATTTTAGTTCAGGACGCTGGAGTAGGGGTTACACGGTTTGCCTCGACTAAATTTAACCAGAGACTGTAAAGAATATACAGACACTCATATACACCAAAAAGCCGGTCTCCCTTAAGACATCTGGTGGGTTTACTGCTTTATGGTTTAAAAGTTTGTGTCTACACCATTATATGTACATGTAGATACATAGTATACATATTTATATAATGGTAGACAATCAAACTTTTAAACCATAAACCAGTAAACCCACCAAATAATGTCTCAAGGGAGACCCGCTATTCGTTGCACGGCAGTGTTCGTCTAGGTATTATTTGGTCTATGGTTTAACCCAAAAGTCTTCCCACTGCCACTTTCTGTCAGATTTTGTTAAAGTGGTGTGGCCTAAGTAATTTAAGCTCAAAATGAAAATCCTTGATCAATAGCTTGAAAAGAAAACTTGATTTTACTAATTTTTTTTTGTAAGTTTAAGCTGCTTTATTTTAGGCAAAAGAATAGTATCAAAATGTTTTAAGCATATAATCTTCTTTCAGGTCCTGAAAACAGTGTCTTCTTAGTGGAAATATTTAATATTTTTAAATAGCTTTCATTATACTGGAAAAGATGAAAAAATTAGTTTTTCGTCAGTTTTTGGTACCTATCTCTTAAGTGGTACGTTCAAATACGATGGTTTACGAATTAATTTTTAAAATAATGCAATTATTACAAATCAAAAAGAAATTGCCACTGTATCTACATTTGTTCAAAATATATGGATACTAGAAAGTTGAAAAACTCGAACAAAAAAATTATGAAATAAGAATGTTGTGATAAACCTCAATAATTATGTTTCATCATTTTTAAAAAGTTGACTCAATTTCAAGCAAAATAAAAAAAATCATCTTTGACAGTTCCAACCGCGTAAAGCGCTATGACGAAATGCATTTAATAGCTATATTATTAGGTTTTTTCGAGTTTTACTTGCTTAGTGACAGTATAAAATTGATTCCTTATAATTTAATTTCCTTTAAATGAACTATTATCTGCAATGTATCATTTTGTCCTTTTATATAGAATGATACATTGAAAATAATTCATTTAACACGTTAACGACCAGCGCTAAATTTTAAAACTTTACTTCTGGACCAGGGTACTTTTTTGTTAAATTTTGATAAAAGGAGGTTTAATAATTTTTTTTTTCAAAAATAATTTGTTTTGGAAAAGGTTTTAACAAAAAAAAAACATGTGTACCAAATGGGTACACGCGGTCTGATATAAAAAATATATTGGTTAAGTTTACCACAGACCATGTGTCCCATATTGGGTCACAGCCAAAACGTTTATTTTACATTTTATTTAAAAAAAAATAAACCAGTAAATTCCATTATAAGGTAACATTACATTCTAAGCATAAAAAAATACAAGTACAACGTTATTATCTACTTACGAGGTCTGATTTTAGAAATATATTGGTTAAGTTTACCACAGACCATGTGTTCCATATTGGGTCACAGCCAAAACGTTTATTTTAAAAAAATAAACAAGTAAATTCCATTATACATTACATTCTAAACATACAAAAATTACAAGTACGACGTTATTATCTAGTTAGCAAAAGAAGTATGGCGTTCGAAAAAACAACTTACACACATATACATATGTACTATAATATATAACAAAATAAATTTATTTTTCCCAACCCAAAGTCATTTTTTATTTCCCAGGGACCAGACCTACTAAACGCCAGATTTAAATACACTGAAGCTGCGTCCCTGTCAGATCCACACGACTTAAAACATGAACATTGACTGTGCCCAAATAGGGTCACGCGGTCTGTGCAGAAACCAGGGTGCGCACCAATATGGTGCACATGGTCGTTAACGTGTTAAAGGAAATTAAATTCAAAGAAATCAATTTAATATTTTCACTAAGTAAGTAAAACTCGAAAAAAAACTTAATAATACAGCTATTAAATGCATTTGGTCATAGCGCTCTTCGCGATTGGCACTGTCAACACCGTCGCGTCGGCGCAACATACAGTTTCCGACGATCCTATCTTGGGTTTTATTCCAGTGAAACGATGATTTTTTTATTTTGCTTAAAATTGAGTCAACTTTTTGTAACTGATAAACAGTTTTAACCATAACTTATCATTATTGCGATATGTCACAACATTTTGATTCCATAATTTTTTTGTTGGAATTTTTCAACCTTCTATTATCTATATCTTTTGATGATAAAGATGCATTTTTTTATTTGTACATAAATGCATTATCTTTAAAATAAATTAATACACCATCGTATTTAAATATACCTTTTAAGAGATAGGTACCAAAAACCGACGAAAAACTCATTTTTTCATCTTTTTTCTGGATTATCAAAGCTATTTAAAAATTTTAAGTATTTTCACTAAAATATATCGTTTTCAGGACTTGAAGAAGATTATACGTCTTAAAAAATTTTGATAGTACTCTTTTTCCTAAAATAAAGCCGCGTAACCTAAAAAAAAATTAGTACAATCAAGTTTTCTTTTCAAACTATTTATCTAGGATTTTCATTTTGGGCTGCTTAAATTTCTGAGGCCACACCACTTTAACAAAATCTGGAAAAATAGAACCTTTGGGTTGGACTTTATTCCAATATGAAATACTAATCTGACGAAAAATATGCTTATACCCTGCTTTGTAGAGTATTTAATTATCTTTAATTTTGTATAACACCATTTTAGACGAAAAGTTAATAAAAAAACAGGCAAAATAGTAAAAACTGACTCTTGATCCCCTCTTCGATCGAGGAGGGAAACTTAATTACTTTTTAATATCATGCTAAAGAGCCATTTCACGGATTATCCCGGAATTTTTTGCATTATAAAATACTTGGCGTCTGGCCTATTATTTAAGTTTTAGGATTCATAATAAATATGTAAATTTACTTATTTCTTAGTAGTCTTGCCATTAAGTTGTACGAATAAGGCTCATCGCGAAGTGAATTATTAAAATATAACTTCTTTATTGCTTAAATTTATATTTATTTAAATTATTTTTCACGTACTGATTATTTTATTAAAATCTGATGAGAGTACAAGTTATTATTTTATATGATAAGGAGAAGGATGCACATAACCACAATCGTGGGAATATACTTAGGTATAACTTAATAGTTATGTTTAAAAAATAACATCGGTATTCATTAAAAAGGTTTCAGACTTAATTTTAGATTAAATTTAGATCTTGCAGATGATCATTAAGAACTTATGACTTATTTCTAGTATTCAACTGACTTAAGGAAAATAACGCATTTCCATGGAAACGAATAATATCCTAGTCAAGATTTAGTTAACCACCAACCGTTTTATTTGATGTAATTTTGGTTTGAACAGAAAAAATACGTCATTTTAGACATTAAAGGGGAAGTTTAAAACCAATAAATATTAAATTTTACGTTTCACCACCTCACGCCCAGCTACCCCGGTAGAACCCCTGGGTAGAAATCCTTGTATAATCACGTTTAAGACGGCAATTCTAGAACATTCTACCAGTGTTCAAAATGTGCTTCACCACTGACTAGACAATAATGCGGCTTATTTTCGAACCTTTCGCAAATTTTCTGAAATATTTTAGCGTTAATGCACCTAAATTCTTGGGTAACAGTAAGCTCTTAAATATCGGAGTTCTCTAAACTACCGTTTTAAGCGGCCCCAGAGGAAGAAATCAAACGGTGTCATATCTGGAGATCTTGCCGGCCAATCCATTTTCCGAACAATCTTTGATCAAACCATTCTTGTAGGTACATGAGGATGGCCAGTTTTGAAACGAAAGCACTGTATATCCCCGCACGATTGTAGGATTATTTTACGTGCATCTTTATCCTTTATTTAGGTTAAACCTTTTTTCTTTATATAAATTGTAAGTGATAATGTAATAATTTTTTACGCGACACTTTGTTAAGGTCTGAAATTTTAACTCATCAAAACTATTTGGATAACGACCTAACTGACATCCTAATTCGAATGATCTTTTTTTGCATTGTAAGTCTATAGCGTAGGAATGTTTCCATGCTTATGACTTTAAATTAAATTTTATTGTTAGTTATTCGAAATTTGTAACCTCCTGTGTATTGCAGCAATTTCAATAGCAAACCACAATGGTAATAAAATTTAAAGTTTATTGTTTATTTTTAACAATTTGTTTTTTTACACTTCAACGTGTCTCTTATCAGCAAAGATAGGTAGTTTTCCTCCTAATACGTTTAATATGTCCGCTATATATCCCATAAAACATAAAATTGTTTTTTAATCATGAAAACATTTCTAAGTAATCGAACTACAATGTAAAAAATTACTAAAATTAGAAAAGGAAAATGGAAAACTGCGGACCGGGTCAGCTTTTACCCTTGTTGGTGATCATCAGACTGGCGTAACCCATGTTTATGTTTGATGGGTTATGTCAGTTTGACGATCCCCAACAAGAGTGAAAGCTTACTGTCAACCCGGCCCGGGGTTTTTGCCCGGAGGTCAGTTTTATCTTATAAAACTGAAAATTAAAAAAATGTATTCTATCTAATTTCGTAAGCTGATAGCACCTATGGAAAAATATACAACAGGAAAATATAAAGGCCATATACTAATCTTTTAAAACCCCCAAGAAAAATGCCGCAAAATTGAAGTTTCAAGTCAAGATTACAATTTAATAAACTTATTTTGCTGATGTCATTTCGGTCGCATGTCCATAAAACAATCGCCATTTTAGGTTATCTTGTCGAAAGTTGAGCTTGAAATCGACCAGCATCATTAAAATTCACCAATTTTTGTAACATTTTGAACGACCTATAACATACTTCTTGCCAGTATCTTGTATTAAAGAAAAATGAATAAACTTATATTTAGATCTGTAATGATTTAAAAACGAAAAATACACTTCTTAAAAAAAGTGTTTGCATGTATTAGGCACCGTTTAAATTTTGTAAAGACGAACGATCAAAAGATATTATGTAACTGTACATTGTTTATATAAATCTTAAATGTAATTATATTGAGTCATACACTTTTGAGAGATTTATTATTATTATTAAAGGCATATTTTTAGCTAAAGCCATAGAGTAAATAATACCTAGACGAAGACTGCCGTGCAACAAAAAACGGGTCTCCTTTGAGATATCTGGTGGGTTTACTGGTTGATGGTTTAAAAGTTTTGTTTGTCTACCATTATATAAATTTGTATAATATGTACCTACACGTATATATAATGGTGGACAAACAAACCGTAAAGCAGTAGACCCACCAAATGTCTCAAGGGAGACCGGCTTTTCCGTGTATTCGCGCGTCTGTCTATATTGTTTATAGTCTCTGCTAAAGCTCAACTTTTACTTTTTAGAAACACATACAGATTTTTGAAAGCTTTGAAACTTTAAACTTTTAATTGATTTTTTTCTTAAGCAAAGTTTTTTACAATATTTGGCAGTGATTTAGCAACATACAGTGTATAACAAAAATATGGAACCCTCGAAATATATTGCAAGCCGTTCATCCGATTTTTATGAACCTTTGTACACTTAGGTACGAAATTACGCCCGATACAATGGTGAGGTGCGCATTGTTGCCAAATTTACCGTTTTCCTCAAATCGACAGAAACTTTTTTTTAACGGAACGCTCTATATTTTATTCTATTTTCGAATTCAGCTTAAAATTCTAAATACTTCCTATTGGGAACATTTTGTCCAAAAGTTTTTTGAGAAAATGGTGGTGTACAATCGTTATTTTATTGCATTTTACCTTAAAATACCTGTGCACAAAAGTTTACCTGAAACTGTTAACTTTAGGATAAAATATTCCCAATAAGAAGTATTCAGAAGATTAAGCTGAATTCGAATATCGAATAAAATATAAAGCGTTCCATTTAAAAAAAAAGTTCCTGTCGATTTCAAGAAAATGGTAAACTTGACAACAATACGGAACTCACCATTGGATCGGGCGTAATTTCGTATTCAGGTGTACGCAATTTTATAAAAATCGGATAAACGGTTTGCAAGATATTTAGAGGTTTCGATATTTTTGTTAAACACTGTATATTAAAACTTTTCTATATCTTAAAAACGTATATCGAATGTGTTAACTGACCATTTTGTCATCTTAATAAGAAATTTCGGTTCAGTTATTAATAATTGGAAATTGGAAAAGTCGAAATGTTTAAATAATTATACTGAGGTTATATAATATTGGTAATACACTGGAGAACTAAATTTTATTTAATTTTGCTGGCTGTAATATGAGCATACATATTTTAGAAGTTTGAAATATAAAATAAAATACAAATTTTGAATAATCATTATATTTGAAATACACTCGTATTTCAAATAAAATATAATAAATATTTTGCTCAATATAATTACAAAAACATATATCATTTCAGAGCACTTTAATTAAGATATAGTGTCCTAAGTTTTAGATGTTATTTAGATTTAAACTGAGTTCCTAGTTTGCATTAAACACATAGTTTTGAAAAGAGTATAATTGTCAATTCTCACATTCACGCGACATAAGTTGACCAGGCTAGAAATTTATAAAATATTCTAAACATAAATTTTATTTATATCGTTAGATTTTGTTGAGACTGTAATTCAGTTTTGGTTTAGATTCGTTTTGTTGCCGTTTAATGCACAACGTGGACCCAGGAAAACTGAGTTGTTACTATGTAACTATCGCTGTAAAAAAAGCATCTACACTTGAATAAAATTTACAATAAAGTTGCGAGATCTCATAGTTCTGATGGTTTTATTTATATTTTAGAATTTTACCTAGCTTATTTTTTTTACTGGACACTACTAAGAGAAGCAGCAGGAACAGTCCCATCGATGGTAAAGCAATGTTTTGCACCCTATTTGGTTGTTTAAAGGTGCGTTTCCTATGGGGCGGCTGACGCTCGCGGCTGCCGCTCAGCGTCTGCTGACGCCAGTATATCCATTGACGTTGACGCTTGCGTCTGACGCTCGAAAAGAAACGGATAAATTAAATTGTCACATGAGCAGTACTAGGCGTCAGACGCTGTGCGGCAGCCGCGAGCGTCAGTCGCCCCATAGGAAACGCACCTTTAACATTGTTGTTGCTTAGTTATTTGCTACAGGAAACAGTGACTTTCCAGTGTAAACACATAAAAGAGACATCAGTCGTTAATATAAAAGCGTTGGATTAATCTCTATATATAAAAGAAGAAACTGAGCTGACTAATAGATCAACGCACAGCCCACACCGCTGGGTCTAGAAACTTGAAATTTTGCACAGAGTTTCCTTATATAACGTAGGCGTGCACTAAGGAAGGGTTTTTCAAAATTCAACTTTAAGGGGGTGAAACAGGGGTTCAAACTTTGTATGAAGAAAGAATATTAAATAGTCGAAACTTCATTGAAGTACTCTAGAAAACAAATGTTTAACAGGTTTTAATAAATCAACCCCTGGGTGGGGGTGAAATGGGGGTTCAAAGTTTGTAATGGAGTAAAATTGTTATACGGTTCAATCACATTGAAACTACATAAAATAATCTGAAAAATATACACATGTGTAATAACATTTTATAAAATCTAATTTTGTGTAATAAATGTTAAATTAAAAATCTTTAAAAAAAATAAAAATTTAAATACCTTTATTTCTCGTGTTACTTCAAAAGTTGTTCAAAGTGACCACTATGAACTTCTTGCCAGTAATAAAGTCGATTTTGGAACTCACTTTTCACATTTTCGAGAATGGCAGGTGTTACTCCTTGGCAGACTTTGGCAGTTGTTTGGCGTATCTCATGCAAATTTTCGGGTTTGGTTAGGTATACTCGTTGAACCATTTTACAAGCTTTTATTCAACTTTACCTGTTAGTTTGCTTGTATACTCGTATATGTTTGTTAGTATGTTTAGGTCAAATATTGCAATCAAAATTTCGACTAGTTCTTATTAAGCTAGAACTTTGAAATTTTGCACACGCGTATACATCCGGTGACAATGCAATATAGTATATTTAATATTGTTCTAAATCCAATATGGCGGACGCCCCAAGATGGCGGATTACCTTTTTATTTGCAATCCCCTTGAAAGGGTTTGACGAGTAGAATACGATAAGCTATGTAACGTCATTCTAAACCCAATATGGCGGACGCCACAAGATGGCGGTTTACCTTTTTGTTTGTATCAAATGAAAGGGTTTGACGTTTGACGAGTAGAATACGATAAGCTGTGTGGCGTCATTCTAACCCAATATGGCTGACGCCACAAGATAGCAGAGATTACCGTTTTCTTCACAATCCCCTTGATATGGGTATCAAATAAAAGGGTTTGAATAGTGGAATACGATAACAGGTAAAATGTCTTGTAATAATAATGCATTAAAAAATGCATAGGTTAAGACGTAGGTAACTAAAAATTTAAAAATAAAATCTTGTAAAAAATACTTATTAAAAACAAGCTTTTATTATTTAGATGTACTAAAACGAAAAAAAAAATAATATAGATTTTTCATTGTGGCAATGCTAAGTGCTATTTATAAGTGGACGTAGTTCGCGTGGGTGGATCCTAATAAAAGTAGTATCAAAGGTTATCACTGAAACATATATAATACAGGGTGGTGCAACCAAGATGGGGTGGACGATTGTGAGTAAACGGTGAGGAATTTGGAAAAATTTTTTTTCGATATTATAGATAGTCAAACCCGCTATGTTTTAAAATTATAGCCATAATACAGGGTGGTCCGAAAAACTCGTGGCGAACCAAACTTGTGTTTTTTTAAATGGGACACCCTGTATATAATTGTTCCAATTGATTCTCCTGTTCGTTACGATCATTTTGATTTAGGGTTTATTGGGTCTAAAACTTATAGTAAGGGAATGGGACGCGGTTAAAGTTGAAAAAATGCTCACAGTTCGGCCATTTTTTAAAAAAATTTGAAACAGGTATGGAAAAACCAAATATTCCATAAAACGTTACATATCCTTGAATACATTAATCGCTTGCAATTTGTTTAAAATTATTCACTGATATACAGGGTGGTCAAGTTTTGCAAATACGCCCTGGACTCATTTTTTTTAAATGGAACACCCTGTATATTTTATTTTTATCTTAAAGATAACATTGCTAGCTTTCAAAAAATACCATACATGATGCCTTTCTGACCAACAGTTTTTTAGTAAACTAGCCGTGAAACCAAGGTTTCTTCATTCTAATACGATTATACTGAATGTACGTTGTTTATTATTAAATATCTAATATTAGGAGGCCATGACACTATCATAAATGAAACAGGATTGACGAACTTGTCAAAGCTACTGCCGTACAATCCATTATTTACAAGTTAAGTGTAGGTGGCCCAATAACTATGAGGTAAGAAGACTCAGACCCGAAAATTTTACATGTTTATTAGAGATATTTCAAAAAATAGAAAATATTGTTTTTAGGAAATGTAAAGTAATTAATAAACCAGTTATAAACAAATTTTTTGAGAAACGAGTTGCCAGTATTGCTTGAAGATTTACGTTTAATGGTAAGGGGATCCTTATGGTTTCAATATGATGGAGCGCCCCGCATTGCCATAGGAATGTAAGATATTTTGTCGATAAATTGGAAGACAGATCGTTGGATTGGGCGAGGTCGACCAGGTAAGTGGTCAGCCAGACCACCCGACTTAACACCACTAGATTTTTTCTATGGGGGCATGTTAAAGAAGAAGTCTATAAAGAGGTTCCAACCACAGTGAAAGATATGAAGACGAGAATAAGAAACAGTTTTCGCAACGTTTCAGAACAGACTTTGAGAAAAGTGAAACTTTCATTTATGGATAGACTCGAAATGTGCCTTCAGCAAAATGGTGGTTTAGTTGAACACCTTGTATGAACTTTGTTAATTATTTATATTAAATTAGGTTTACAAGTAAGTACATACCGAAGTAATTTTAAAAGATGTTCTGTTTTTGCTTAATTAATTTTTTTAAACTATTAATAATACTGATAACTGATTATCTTTGTTTATAACTGGTTTACTAATTACTTTACATTTCCTAAAAACAATATTTTCTGTTTTTTGAAATATCTCTAATAAACATGCAAAAGTTTCGGGTCTCAGTCATCTTACCTCATAATTATTGGGCCACCTACACTTAACTTGTAAATAATGGACTGTGCGGCAGTAGCTTTGACAAGTTCGTCAATCCTGTTTCATTTATGATAGTGTCATGGCCTCCTAATATTAGATATTTAATAATAAACAACGTAAATTCAGTATAATCGTATTAGAATGAAGAAACCTTGGATTCACGGCTAGTTTACTAAAAAACTGTTGGTCAGAAAGGCATCATGTATGGTATTTTTGAAAGCTAGCAATCTTATCTTTAAGATGAAAATAAAATATACAGGGTGTTCCATTTAAAAAAAAATGAGTCCAGGGCGTATTTGCATAACTTGACCACCCTGTATAACAGTGAATAATTTTAAACAAATTGCAAGCGATTAATGTATTCAAGGATATGTAACGTTTTATGGAATATTTGGTTTTTCCATACCTGCTTCAATTTTTTTTTTAAAATGGCCGAACTGCGAGCATTTTTTCAAATTTAACCGCGTCCCATTCCCTTACTATAAGTTTTAGACCCAATAAACCCTATATCAAAATGATCGTAACGGACAGGAGAATCAGTTGGAACAATTATATACAGGGTGTCCCATTTAAAAAAACACAAGTTTGGTTCGCCACGAGTTTTTCGGACCACCCTGTATTATGGCTATAATTTTAAAACATAGCAGGTTTGACTATCTATAATATCCAAAAAAAAAATTTTCGAAATTCCTCACCGTTAACTCACAATCGCCCACCCCATCTTGGTTGCACCACCCTATAGTGTGTTAAATTTATTGTCTTAAAAGCTTGTCGCGTGAATAAAAAAAAAACATACTTACATAGGTATCTACTTAGGTACAATTTCTGCCAAACACAATAATTAATGCCTGTGTGAACTTTTCGCGCGCGACGAGCTTTCAAGACAATAAATCTAACATAATAACATATATTATATATGTTTCAGTGATAACTTTGATACTACTTTTATTAGGATCCACCCACGCGAACTACGTCCACTTATAAATAAATTTTAGCATTGCCACAATGAAAACACTATACTTATTTTTTTTCTTTTTAGTACATCTAAATAATAAAATCTTGTTTTTAAAATGACGTATTTTTTACAAGATTTTATTTTAATTAAAAATAGCTGAAAAACAAATCGAACGCCTGAAGAACTCAAATGCAAACTAAGCATAAGCAGTGCAAAACATAAGAAAGAATGAAATTTATTTATATTACAATAATTGAAAAAAAAAATACAATTTCAAATACCTCATTTTATCAGTATTTGCGTAGTTTTATTAACATTGTAGTAGAAAGAAAGAATTCCTTTCGAACCCCTTTGTTAAACTATTATAATGCGTCAATAAAATAAATAATATAATTGTTATCTTCACGAATTTGTAGGTCAAAACCGAATTCAGATCCAGACCTCGGTTTTGCGGTAAAATGATTCTTTTTTGAAGACCTTTAAAATGAGATACCACACGGAATAGGCTTGTTAAAACTGTTGACCTCAACTCCCTAGCGTCACCCCTCAAGGGGATTGAAAAAGTTAAATTACATGAAAATGTAGATTGATTGATCAATAGGATATCCCTAAAATTTGGCGTCTCTATCTTTACTGATAGCAAAGATCTTTGCCCATACTAAGACTTTTCGGACACCCTGTATATAATTTTATATTCAATATAAATATAATATAATCAATATAATTTTAATTTCACTAAAAGAGGTCCATTATTTATAAGTATTTCGATTTTTATGATAAGTTGTATATATGGATGTATTATTTTTACAAAGGTATTGCTCAGTAATAAATATTTGTACAGTTTTGAATAAGTTTTCATCAAAAAGTATCCAAGTATGGGAAGATAAAAATCCAAAATTGTCCACCCTTTTTTACAAAATCTCTCCAATCAAAACTGTCGACGTTTTTTTATAACGGGTTGAAATTTTAGCGTTTGTTGTAAATAAGCTGTCGACCTTTATGCGAATTTTCCCAAAAACCCAACTGTCGACGTTTTTTTGATACGAGGTCCCAATAACCAACTCGTGCTCTAATTAGCCAATTCAAGCATCCCCCCCCCCCCCCATAAATATGTCCCTGGTCTATAATGTAGTCTACATTACCTTAAAATAACAACACATTAGTAATATCCTTAATTAAAATTACCAAGAAGTTACTTAATTTATAAACGCCTACTATTTTAAGTGTATTACAACAATTTGTTTATCCGTAGGACCAAATGAATCACTTGTGTGAAGGCAATAATTTTGTATATTTAATAATTGATCTACTTACCATTCCTAATATTTTTGTTTTTTTAATATTGTTCAGTTATTTGTCGGAAAAAAAATTAAATTTTTAGTAAATGTAGTACATATCCAAACCTTGGGATAATTGATCTACCAGGTAGTGGAAACCTAGTCCAAATCCGTGCAGTGATTCCTGAGAAAATCGCGAACATACGTACAGAGTGGTTAGAAACAAAACCTTCCTTTCAAAATCAACCAAAGTTGGAAAAGCGCCTTTAAAATATGTAACATGTGTCCAGTAAGTGCATAACAAGTAGGGATTCACCAAATCTCAAAAAAATCGATATTTGGAATCGATCTTAGATCGTGATCATGAAGATCGATTCACTATTTAGATCAACTTAAGAGATCGATCTTTTAAAAAATCGATATTTGGAAAAATTTTGGCGTAGGAGCGGGGAGCGGGGAGAGTAAACAGTGTCCATTCCAAACCAATGCTATTTAAAACTTAAAATATAAGTGTACAGTTGCGGTTAAAAAAAGAAAAATATTTAAATTATATATTTTTAAGTTATAGGAGGGTATGGAGGCGTAAATATTTGATTTAAAATGCCATCATGAAAAACATACTAATTTATTGAAAACTAATAAAATAGAAAACATTTCAATGAAAAAATGACAATTAAACGAAAAAATGACAACCGGAAAATAACAAACTGTCATAGATATGGATCGACATGACCGGCATCGCTTTTTTGTACGATTTCAGATTTGAGTTTTTTTCTAGAAAATGTTAGATGGCGCTGTTTAACTATTTCCCTATTCCGTTCCTAATTCTTACTAGGATCGTTTTGATTGTGGCATAGCGACCCTATCGCTTGTAAATAAATACAAATAAATATTAATTTTTAATTATTAATTAAGTCTTAAAGTTCACAGACATGAAAATACCAGAAGAATAGATTCTGTGTAAAATCGCCGATCTCCTTGCAGGATCGAAGGGTAAAAGATCGATTCTTAAAAATCGATTTTCATTTGGAAAAAATCGATCTTTCCAAGAAATCGATTTAGATGCCACTGCTGAAATATATAATTTAAATATTTTTCTTTTTTTTTTCAACTAGCTGCAACTATACAACTTATACTTAAAGAGTTTTAAATATCATTGGTTAGGAATGAACACTATCTACTCTCCCGGCTCCCCTCCCCCATGCCAAATTTTTCCAAAGATCGAGCTACTAAGGCGATCTAAATAGTGAATCGATTTCCATGATCACGATCTGAGATCGATTCGAAATATCGATTTTTTTGAGATTTGGATGCCAAGTCATTCGAGTTTGAAAAGGGAAATCCATTCCTGGACACACTGTATTGTAACTAATTACAGTAATCGATTACAAAAGTAATCGATTACTTCCCAGCTCTGGACAGGAGGGCGTACCCTCATTATAGTAAGAAAAAAGTTAAATCTTTTTGTGACGTTAAACCGAATGCAAATAAAGCGCGCTCTAAGGTGCGGGCGGATGCCGGGCGTAATTTGTCAATTGAGAAAAGCAAATATAATTTTTAATGCTTGTGTCCTCCTACTGTACTAAACTCATTTATCATATTTATGAGGATCTTCGGCACTTTATATTACGTCATTATTGCGTGTAAAACTGCAAAATTTAGGATTATTTATGCCATTTTATTTGTAAGATTTCAGATAGTTGCTATTGAGGCCTTGATGTAATTTTTAAAGATCATTTTTTTGAGGGCAATGGGCTGATCAGAGACTATAAAGAATATAGACAGACACTCGAATACACCGAAAAGCCGATCTCCCTTGAGACATTTGGTGGGTTTACTGGTTTATGGTTTAAAAGTTTGTTTATCCACCATTATATATACATGTAGATACATAGTATACAGATTTATATAATGGTAGACAAACAAACTTTTAAACCATAAACCAGTAAACCCACCAAATGTCTCAAGGGAGACCAGCTTTTTGTTGCACGTTGTACAACAGACCATTGACTAAATAATACCTTTTTGCTTTTTGGAAAGTGCGGTTAAAAAATTATGTTCAAAATTACAGCCAATTATAAAGGGGGAAGCCAGCCGATAAAAATAATTAAAAGTGACATGACTTTTTACACTTTTGTGAAAATTATTTAAATCTATAACGTCGACTGAGATCCAGATCTCACTTATATTAAAAAGTAAAAAGAGTCTAGGTCTCCGGACTTGAGCCCCCTAGATTATTTCTTGTGGGGCTACTTAAAACAGTTACTGGTAATAATAAAATGGGGCCACTACCTGTGCGCTCGGACTTTATGGACCTATTATTATGGCCCCCCCAACCAACTGTTGCTTTAGGATGTTACCATCCCCACAAACTATTTGAATGATGCTGATTGCTATATTTCATTTATACTTTTTTTCGCGCTAAATATGCTTTCTAGACCTCAGTCCGACGCGAGAGAAATTGACTGCGTTTGGAAAATTGAATGTTAAGCTTCGTACACACTTCTTGTAACATTACCGCGTCCGCAGCGAGTCGGTTTTTCGACGAAACATCAAAGGAGATTCGCCGAACGACGTTTGCTGGTTTGGACGAGATTTCTAGAGCATCAAAGCAAGCACTGTCATTTTTTCAATTTTTTCAGTTATTGTTCGAGTATCTATTTTACACTACATATTTGCAGTACCTTTTTTTAAATACAGTATGGAGTGAACTGAAAACAATCTTATCCATTTAATTGGTTTATATGAAAAAAATATTATGGAAGTCTACACATCAATATATTACTTTAACAGAATAAAGAAACAGGATGCCCGGGAAAAAATTGCCAAAAAATGAAAGGTAGATGTAGAAGAAATCAAGAAAAAAATTTATCCTTACTTGCTTTTTATCGCAAAATGAATATAAATATGTGCAGCTGCAACTAACTCATCCATTGCGTTTTTAAAAATTATTGGGAACATCACGAACGTGTTCCCGTTCGATGCTCAGTTCATCGAAATATAGATTGTGTTCACCTTGGACCTTGATGGCACCTGGACCAGAGTCGAAAATAGTCTCAGCAATTTAGTTGTCCTAATTTTTTCAGGAAAATTAAATATACACTTCTATTCATTAGAAACCCGTACACCTTATTTCTGAGTGCAAGTGGTTCTTTTTTATTTTCCGCATATACTTTTAAAAGTAAATAGTGACCAAATATTAGTTTTTTAATCTCTTGTTATTGTTTTTGTTTCCATTTTTCGCATAAAACCTTTAACATAATATGATAACGTCAAAGAAATAATCAGTCACAAAAGCCTGTGAAATAATACAAAAACTAGTAATAAGAGTTGTACGGGTTTTTATGCACTGAACTGTACTTGTGATAGTACCTAAGAAAAAGGTAAAAGTTTAGATAAGCAGTGTATGTCGTCGTACTCCCGCACACGGTATTACCTTAATAGAGTTTAATCTATTTGATTTGCCTAGCTCATCAGTCGTGAAAACGCTTTGACTGCCGCATGCCGTGCCCAAAAAAAAATTAATTCAAATCGTAAATAGGAAAATGCAATTTTCCAATTTAAAAAAACACCGGGGAGTGAGTTTTTATTTATTTTTGGTGTGTTTTGTCGGGAAAGTCACCGCGTATTTCGAAGAGGAAAATTACGCGCGTTTTTTGACGGCGGCCGTTGGTGATTTTATAGTGCTCGATTGTGAAATTGATTTTCCGCAGAGATATCCCATTCCTTACAAGCTCTTCTGGAAGAAAGAAGTAAGTAATTTTAAATTATTTTTATTTTTTACTATTTTTTTTTAAAATTCTCCTTACACGCAACCCATACTTCTGACGCCCCGATTGTTTTTAATATTAGCTGGTTCATAGACGAGCAAAAAATTTTCTAAGACAATTTTTTTATTAGTTTTTTCAATAAAATATGTTACTGTTAATACATTTTTTTAAACATTTTTTTCACAGTGTGTCGATCAGATCAGGCTAGCTGGACAAAATTATGTATTGTAATTTTCTGCTTCTAACGCCTTTATTAAATACTATTATGAACAGTTTTTTGGCTCAAAGAGTAAAGCTGCCAAAATATAAGAAATTTTATAAAAAAATGCGTTAATTACGAAAATCGAACACATTAGAGATGAAAGTAAAATATAAAGAAATCAATAAAAATCTTACATGTCTATGCAATAAACCTAATTATAATGGGTACATTGGGTACCTTACCCTAAACATACATACAGGGGGAAAAATCTTAGTATGGGCAAATATCTTTATTATCAGTAGAGATAAAGACACCAAATTTTAGGCGTATCTTATTTGTTAATAAATCTACTTTTTATGTAAATTAACTTTTTTAACCCCCTTGAAGGGTCGCGCTAGGGAGTTAAGGTCAAAAATTTTAAATGCGATCATATGCCGAGTGGTACCTCATTTTAAACCTCTTCAAAAAAGAAACATTTTCTCTTAATTCGTTTTTAAGTGGCAAGCCGAAAAATTAAAAATTGATAAAAAAATAAAAATTTAAGTACCTTTATTTTGCTAATTGCTTTAAAAGCTATTCCACCATGAACTTCTTGGCAGTAATAAAGTAAATTTTGGAACTCTGCCAAGAAGTATCGCCTGCCCTTCTCGAAAATGTGAGGTGTTCCAAAATCACCTTTATTACTACCAAGACCAGTGGTGAACATTTTGAACTTTGTATTAAGAGAAATAAAGGTATTTAATTTTTTTTTTCGCGATTTTCAATTTTTAAAAGCTTGCCATTTAAAAACGAATTAAGATACGGACCTCTGGTTTACGGTAAAATGTTTCTCTTTTGAAAACCTTTAAAATGAGGTACCACGCGGCATAGGATTGCATTCAAAATTTTTGACTTCAATTCCCTAGCGTTACCTCTCAAGGGGGATGAAAAAGTTAAATTTATTAACCAATATAATACACCTAAAATTTGGTGTATATTACTAATAGCAAAAATATTTGACCATACTGACTCTTCGGACACCCTGTATAAACAAGGTAACGCTTAGCTAGTTTAGACATATTTAGTTATACCAAAATACGCCTAAAAATCTATTTAAGGCTTGATTGATTTCAAACAAACAAATCGCGAACCAGAGGATGCTAAATAAACGGTTTTAAATACAATAAATAAATGAAAATTAATGATTACGCAATAAAAGCTGGCGTGTAAACATTAACGATTACGTTGGTAACATTTTTTCACGCAAAAGTTCTAAAAAATACCTTAATGACTGTTTTTTCAATTTTTTTCCTTCCGCGCATCTTTTTAGAAAATGATTATGAGCGGAAGTTTGAGGTGGATAGCATGTATACTGATTTTTAGAAGGCTTTCGACAGACTGCATTATAAGTAGATTACTTTTGCATAAATTGGAAATTTGGTGATTCGATTCTGGCTTGCTTGTTAACGTAGCCAGTACGTACGAATTAACAACTTTATTTGTAAAGAAATTTTAGTATTTTGTGGCGTGGCACAAGGATCCCATTGTTGTTCCTAGTTTTTTAAATTGTTTGAAAATAATATTGGCAGCGCTATTGCTCACTCTAATTTCTCTTATTTGCCGACGACTTAAAATTATATAAGGGCATTAAGAGCATTACATAAACTGTATTCATGGACTAATCCAACCACTTAGGGCTTTGTTCAATATGTCGTTATTGTCCGGGGTGTTTACGGCTCCATGGAGGGAGGCGATGGTGTGTCCAATTTTTAAGGGCGGGGATCTCGGATGTGTCACGAACTATAGGTCCATATTCATATTGTGTAATTTCTCGAAGATCTTGGAGATGATACTCTATCCACGTATTCAGAAATATCATTACGCTAGAGCACCATGGATTGATGAACGGTAGATCAACAGTCTCTAACTAAACTCTTAATTCAATTTATTGCAACTGTGCTGGATGAACAGGGACAGGTAGATATGGTTTATACTGACTTTTCCAAGGCCTTTGATCGAATTGATCATAATGTTCTTCTCAGGAAGTTGGATTCACGTCAAGTGGCTTTGATATAGATGCTTTTGCCAATGGTAAAAACTACTTGAGTCATTGGCAGCAGTTTGTCTGTTGTTGCGGATTTAAATCTGCCAAGTATGTTGCTTCTTCTGGTGCGCCGCAAGGTTCTAATTTGGAGTCACTATTATTCCTGATATTTATTACCGATCTAGCAACCATGCTAGTGGAAAATAAACTTTTTTGCGGATGACTCAAAGGTGTTCGCGTCAATATCGGGCGCCGGGGATGGTCATCAGTTGCTTCAGGATGATCTTGACCGGCTGTGGGAATGGTGTGATCGTAATCGACTGGCTCTGAGTGTAGGCAAATGTAAGGTGGTGACATATTCATGTAAGAAAGACATAGCCGAGTTCGATTACAGCATATCTGCGTTGGATCGATCTGCTACTGCCAGAGATCTGGGTATGATTTTTGACGTTAAACTGACCTTTAACCTTCATGTGTCTGAAATTGGATCTAACGCAAGTAGGTCATTGGGTTTTATCGTGCGGAATTGCAGCATTTTTACTATAGTATAGAGGCCATTAAGTCTCGGTATTTCGCATTCTTCGTACAAAAACTAGTATGAAGTATGAAGTCCGTACTATGAAACTCATAAGTCAGCCCTTGAACGAGCAAAATGAAAATTTTTAAAATTCTTGGCTCTATCCTAGGAGGGCATCAAATATGATATTCTGCTTGCAAGATTTGAGTGTCATTCTCTGGAACTTAGAAGAAACAAGTCATCAATTACGTTATTACACAAAATCCTGCGTGGTAAAATCGACTGCCCTGCCCTTCTCCGACAACTAAATATTTTGGCGCCTAGCGTAACTACTAGAAATGGCTTAATGCTCTATTGCCGCAGAGCGAACACCAACTTATATTTGAATTCTCCAATTTACTTAATGTGTAGGTACTACATTTAATAGAATGTGTGACATATTTTATTGTTATACGTGTGACATATTTTATTGTTCTATTCATAAGTTAAAGAGATTATCTGAGGAATGTCTTGGGTATCCTTGACTTACAATCATTTGGTAGATTAGGAACAGTAATTTGTTATTATTTAGATTTAAGTTATCTTGTGTAACACACTGCCCTATAAACCCAAGCAAACCCAGAAGTTACAAAATGACCTTGATAACTTGTTCTTGTGGTCTAAAATAAACGATTTGGGTCTGCATGCAAATAAATGATTCATATCATATCATTTTAAAAATCCAGTTTCGAGCAGATATTTGTTCATTGTTCAATGTTTACGTCAGTTACGGAGGTTCGAGACTTGGGAGTACTACTTGATACCCAACTCTCTATTAAAGCTCATATCGATACAGTAGTACTTACAAGGATTAAAAAATTTGGGATTTATCACCAGATATAGCAAAGATCTTTCACCTGCCTCATTTAAAATATTATGCTGTTCACTAATGCATGCCTCTGTGTTCTGGTCATCAGGGTCAAAACTGTCTGGGCAAATACAGCGTCTCAACGCACACCTTTGTTTCCGAAGTTACATTCCTCGTCTGATTGGTTGATGTCGTGTTGCGAAAAGGAAAGAATAATCCGGATAGATACTCTATCCGGTTCCGTTCAACTGACACCCGTAAACTATTTCTGCTGAAGCGCCATCTACGAGCTCATGAGCAAACTTGTTTTTGCTCAACTGGCGTGAATATTTAATTCGCAATGGGCACTATGTCATCTTACCCGGAACTCCCCTACGTTAACATCATGTAGATTGACACTTATTTTTGCTTACCTCCTGACCTTACTTGACACGAGGACAAATGGCTGCTTTTAAATTGTAATAAATGTTACCGAAAAGAAAAATTTTTGTTTAGTTTAATAATTATCCTATAGTAATTTTTTTGAAAATAAGATTTTTGGGTTTGAAATGTCTTCCTTAAAAGATGTATATGTTACCGACAACTTGCGAAATCCGACAATCTGCGAAATGCCTAGCCACTCTGCAAGCCGACCAATTTACCAGGCATTATGCAAATTGACGAGATCTTCAGATAATTTGAAAAATGACTTAAGCACTTTAGGCAATCTGTAAAATGCCTGCTACAATCGTCAATATGCTTAACAGAGGTATTAATATCTTACATTGACTATTGACTAGGTATTATGCAAACCGTTGGCTGACCGGAACCAATTATCATTATGTGGGAGTATTGTGAAATATATTTAACAAACCTGAGCAAACCTAAATTTTGACATACAGGTTTTTAATCTGTAATATATTTTTTGTTTGTTTCGGACTGGCTGTTCAGAATGTTAATTATGTCTTCTCGTTCAGCAAATGTCACATAGGTGTTGTTATAAATTTTTTACGGCACAATTTACTTAACTTCTCGAGAAATAACTCATTTTTTTAGTTCGTTGCGACGATGGCACGGCAACTGTTCGCAAAACGCCTAGCCAATATGTGATTTTCAGATTACAATTCAGCAGATTGACGATTTTAGGAGGCATTTTACAGATTGCCTGAAGTCTTTTAGTCATTTTTCAAATTATCTGAAGATTTCGTCAATTTGCATAATGCCTGGTGAAATGGTCGGCTTGCAAAATATCTAGACATTTCGCAGATTGCCGGATTTCGCAACTTGCCGGCAACATATACAATAAAAAAATACATGCATATTCCTTGTTACGAGTCTAATCCAGTTATGGATCTATTTAATAACGATATTTAAATTTCCTAGGGCAAAGAAATTTTCTCATGGTACAACGGCCAATACACCGAAACAGATGACTATATTGGCCGAATCACCCTTTTAGAGAATAGCCGGCTGCCCTCTTCATCTCATCCTACCGTATACCCCCAAAAACAGTACTATGGAAGAGCTTCCATAAATCTGACGTCCATACGTGAATCAGACGCAGGATGGTACCAATGTAAAGTCATGTTCACCACCAGAACACCACCGTATAGAAATAACGGAACCTGGTTTCATCTTACTGTGAGTGGTTAGTATATTATGTGATGTAAAACTTAATAAAATTTTGTATTAGTTACAAACCTCGAGAATAGAAGAAAAATAATGCCTCAAAATTTTTTTTATAAAATTAAAATAAGAGAAATAATTTTTTTTATCATATACCAGGTGTTGCATCGCCTGGTGGGACATAGGAAATCCCATGTAATTTTTAGGTGGGTCAATTATTGGCTTTCCTATTAATTTTAGAGGAAAATGTTATTAAGGTTTATTAAAGAGCACTAAAATTTGTGCACGTAAGAAAAAGTTTAGCTTCTTCCGATGAGTTAGCTGACAAAATATTTATGCAAATTTAAAATTTGATTAAAGCCCTTATTGGGGAACGATAATAAAAAAAACAGTCGTTTTTGGCAATAACGTTTCGTGCCAATATTTTTAAATTCTGAAATTTTATTCAAATTGTCAAATACATTACAAATCAAACGAATTCGCAATGAACTACACTAATGAAGAGAAAATAACTATGATTAGGTTGTATTATCAGCTAAATAGCTGTCAAAAGGTATCAGACAAGTTTATTTCAAAACAGGCCAATACCAAATAAACCGCCAGTGGAAAGGACTGTAAAAAAATGTGAGACTCTGGGCACTGGTGTAAATAATTGCAAATGGGCATAAAGAGAAAATTTTAACTTTTTGAAATATGTAGTAGGGTTTATTTCTTTACAGGTAACAATAATTTTATTTTTTCAAACTTCATTTGTTTATGGTAGTTGTTTCGATCCAGTTATTTTGGTTTTTACCAAAAAAAAATCTATTACAAATTTTCGGGGGTTATACCATAAGAGCTCAGATTTAGCCGGATATTTTTTATGCCTGTTTTAGAATACTTACTTTCTGGAAATTTAACGAGAGCTGCTTCGACAAAATCACGAGAGCGAAGCTCGAGTGATTTTGTCGAACAGATCGAGTTAAATTGCCTGAAAGTAAGTATGAGAAAACAAGCAAAAAAATATCAGGCTCAAAATCTGAGCTCGAATGGTATTTGGTAAGACAATTCCATGAATAATTGGTTCCAAATTGATGATTGACTTTTCTTTGTATTTTTAGGAATACAATTTTCTATTTCTCTTTCTATCTTTGCGTCGCAGGTATTTCCGAATCGGGACATGATAAAAACTACTTCTGACAACGTAATCTTTCAATCTGACGTACCGGACGGTTTAACAAATAAGTTGCAATTGTTACCATGGTGATGTACCTAGTTGAAATTTATCCGATTTTTTTATCCAGTTGCATTTCTGTTCCTTCCTTTTTAGCCGATAGCAAACTACGATTTTTGTGTTTTCTAATAGGATTATTTATACATGAGTGGAATTGTCGCATAAATTTTAAAACTTAAGACGCTATGCTATTGGTTGTGATATCACATTACATGTAAGTAAAAGTGTTATTGTGGCTGATGTACTGCAAATTGAAGTGTCAATTTATTTTCTTTGTTATTTTCCGAAGATAAGGAGCTTTCGTAGATAAAAAAACATTACATTTGAATAAAAAAAAAGTTCAACAATGACCACAAGGACAATCAGAAAATTCTGTTTGCTTCTTTTGTGTTTAATTTTTTTCTTGAATAAGTTTAATACTGAAGTTTTGCTCTTTTTAGGAGGAAATCTCTTAGCAATACCCCCTATAAACGTAACTGTTCAAGAAGGAGGAGAAGCGAAGTTTATGTGCGTCGTTAAGGATTATTCCATAAGATTAAGATGGCTGAAGGATAGTATATCTTTAAATGAGTATCAAGATCTTACCCAACGGTCACGGGTAAGTTTTTAAATAAATATTTAAAAGTATGTACAGATGTCTGGTCTACAGGTAATATATTGAAAAATGCAATGATTAATTTATTCGTAGTGCAATATAAGATTTTAAAAAAAGGTCAGGAAAGGACAATTTTAAATTCTGGTCCAGGCGCCTCCCTGCCAGAGCTGGGCAAATACTTTTAAAAAGTAGTTAAATGTTTAATATTAAATCCTTTTTTGATACAAATACCTGAACCCAAAGTAATGGGTGCCTACTTTTGATGAAATATGTTGTTCTTCAGAAGCTTCCAGCAAAAAATTTTCTGTTTGTTCTCTTTTCAAAATCTTTGATTTCTTGGACTCAAATCTTCTTAGACTTGGATTTCAGAAAAGCGATCAGTTTTCCATATTTGGATGTCTAGATTCTTGTAAACTGTCAGAGTGGTTTTTGCCATAGAATACTTTGTCCACAGCAATAATGGAGCTAGTTTTTTTACCAGCGTTTAGGTAATATACTACTTAGTAGAACATCTTCATTGATACGAGTATCTTCAGCTCCTTTATTTTTTCTCCGCATTTCTAGTTCATGAAATGAAACGGCGTCTGGATTTTTCGGGAAAGCTACTGAATCTTGATTTGTCAGTCATTTCTAAAATTTTTTCAGATACTTTGGAAATTTTCCATTTTATGGTTGTAATTGAAGTTGAGCACGATCATACAGTTTTGTTGATCGGCCATTGTCCACAAAAACATCTAAACACCAACACTAAAAAATTGTCACTTAACGAATGAGTCGCTAAATTCTAAATAGTATCAAAATCTCTCAAATAAACCCTACTTCCTTTTCACTCAGACCAGAATTGCAAAATGCAAATGGCGTCGGCCCGATTCTGATCGCTTAGCTGCTGTCCACCCACTTTGCGAGACGGCCTGAGCGCGCCTGCCTCTACACCACCGACTTTTAAAAAAACTGACTGGCGCCAAGCGTGCAAACGCCCTTTTTCGTCCATGCATTGGACGGATTCAGCTGGTGTAGGGAATACGCTGTGTAGGTCTTATATATGCAATATCTGTGGTTATTACATATAAGTCACTTAGAAAATTATTCGGCCTCATGGCCTAAACTTTTTCTTAAGTGACAATGTAACATAACTCACTTGTATAATAAATAAATAACTAAAGTACTTACAAATACAAATATTGCCCAACTCTGCCTCTTGCTGATGAATTTTGGATATGTAAGATGTAGGGATTTTTTGATGGTCCAGCAAATAATTCAATCATTGCATTTTTCCAAAATTCTCGAGGCATTTTATATATTTTTTCATCAGATCTCTACTACTTATTGAACCACTGAATCACGAGTGAATTTAAATTAAATTGACTGTGATATAAAAGAAGCTTAGTTTATATTGATACGGTAAATCATATACAAACTATGATTATAATTATTTGTAGATAGAAAATGACGGAACTCTAGTAATTTATCCAACTGATATGAGTGACTATGGCGTGTATGAGTGTGAAGCTAGTAATAATGTTGGAGATATTCAAAAGGCAAGAGCTTTCTTAAATGTTCAGTGTAAGTAGGTAATACTACCTCATTTTTTGGCTTTATTGGCGACTTAAATTCAGGACGCCAGCTGCAATCAGCAGATTTTTAACGGGAAAGAAGGGCTCACTAGACGACAAAATTGAGAAATATGCTCAATTGTACGATAACGAAGACAAAGACGAAACGAGAACATTCCCCGTTATAGTAGTTAGCAAACTGGATACATAAATAAACTTTGTGTAATAGCCCACTTTTGTGTTGGCATTCCCAGTGACCTTAAATAAGAAAACTCAGGACTGTAGAGTAGTGTTGTAAATATCCGTATTCATTAGATATCCGAATCATACGGAATCGGAATCAGCTAATATCCGTATCCATTATCCGAATACGAATCCATTTCTTGACCCGCGCGAAAGCGGTTACAGATCATGTATACGTATGCATGCAACAGACTAAAACATTTTCTATCCGGATACACGGCTAGGTAGGTCGATGCGGTATCGGTATCATACCATTCGAAGTCGAAGTTTAGGGATAAGAAGGCACCGCGTCGCGCCGTTCTCGTTTGAATTCGGTTCGGGTGAGGCGGGACTAGTTTAACCAATGGGTCTCATCTCATATGATACCCGTTACCCCGATAACTATGCCACCTTTTTTTAGGAAATGTCATTAGAAAGAGAAAGCACAATATCAAATATGCCAAATCGCAGACCGTGTTGTTCGCTTACACTCGATTCCGATTCCGTTTTCTCTTTGCACTTTGCATTAGTAACCACCCGATGCGAATTTTTTTTGATTCCGAATCCGTATTCAAGTTCTCGGCTGGTTCCGGATAATCCGGATTCTTTTAATATTCGGATCCAACGGATTTTTGGATACGTATCCTTACATCACTACTGTAGAGGACCTAAAATTTAAATATCATCAAGAAAAAACTTTTTTTGTCAGATTTAAATGTATTATGTTTATTTCTCGCAATTATTTGTTCAGGTTGGGTTTTTCCAAATGGAGGTCAGACAATTTTAAAAAACGTGTTTCCTAAGGTGAACTCATAAATAAAACAAAACAGTGATTTTTCCTTATTAATTTAAAATATTACAGAAATAAGGTGCTTATAAATTATTACATAAATTACCCAGAAAATACGTCTATTAAGAATATATTCGATTAGTAACAGAACATTAACACTTGAAACAAATTCTCACATTTGAACCAATTTGTAGGGCAGTAAAAATAGCTCAAAAGATGTTGTTGAGAATATAAGAGGCTTTAACATGTACTTAAATCTCAATTATTTGAAACAAAATAAGAACTTATTTTCTCCTTTAAAGTTACTTCTTCTTTTAACCTACCCTGTATAATATTCTAATTCAATCCTATTACTTTTAAATTCATTTTACCAGAACTTCTACTTTTGTAAATATTTTCTGAAAATTTGGTTTACAAATGATTTGAAACAAAAAAGTTATTCAAAAAAGAATAATGTGGTCACTTTTTTGGCCCACTGTGTAGTTATGGAAAAAATATTTCATCATCAGTTAAAAAATATTTGACTTTTCGTAACTAGTTACGAAAAATAGGATGTTTCAAAACTGTCATCGACTTTGAAAAATGTCAGTTTATAAGTCAAAATTGGAAAATAGCTATTTGTTTAACAAGGGAGGAAAGTGGCACTTTTTCTCCCGCATGATGTGAGGTTTTCTGCAAACGCAAAAGGAGGAAAAGACGCTTTACTCTAGTGTAAAACATATGATTTTTTCTAACACCTCCGCAAAAACCTCCAAATAATAATAAAAAAAGAAAAATAGAGTCTTTAAATACCTAATTATTGTTGATATAATTTTATTAAAAAATGCTTAGTTAGGCGATCTAATATTTTTCAATAAATACAACAACTAGGCTTATTTGAAATGCCCACTAACAAAGAAGAAATATTTAATTAAAAGAAATATTTTTTTTTCAAATTCAATCATCTTGTTAATCCAGTTTTAGTTCGACACATTTCAAGTCGTATCTCGCTCATCGCCGCACGGATTTTGCTCTGAAGAACTAGCCGGTATTATTCCCCCCTTGACTGTTCCTAACAGAACAACAAGAGGCGCGTTACGTACTGTCCAGCTACAAAAGCCTAGAACAGACCACTTCCCTCGCTCATTCATATCTAAAGTATCCAGATTATGGAACATATTGCCTGCGGATGTTTTCCCTTCCCGTCGCAACCTCCAATCCTTTAAATCCCGTGTCAATAAATTACATTTCCCTTCTCTTCCGATGCCCACGGTACGTTAGTGCTTAGGCTTAAAGTCTACGTGGGATGTCTTCGATAAAAAATAAGGTTAAATGGACCTAACTTGAACCAGGGAAGTCACTGCTAAAGTATGTCCCATTCGTTACCAAACACCCTGTATAACTTTATCTTTTTTTAATATTACAGATAAGGCAAAAGTTGTTTTTGCGCCTCCAGAAATGCATTTACCCTATGGAAGACCAGCCATGATCGATTGTCATTTCAGGTAATGTTGGTGTTTCATATTATTTTTTCAATAATATTTTTTTCAAAAAAAGATTGCAGTTTCGAAAAAGCTACTAACAAAATAATGAACATATATTTCGAAAAAAAGTATTTTAAAATTATTTTATTTTTGAAATATTTTTCGAAAAAAAAATCGAGAAATTAGTTTTTGCACAGTCACATATTTTCTTATTTACTGTCATTATTGGCAAAAACAGTAAGTTGATTTTACTGAACGATTATTATTTTTCCTAGCATCCAAGTACCGTAGCGGTATCTAGGCCGGTAAGAGGAAGTTACCGCACTAGTATGGCGGGTAAACATGTTTAAAACGCATTTTGTAAAACTACCAAACCAAATTGAAAAAACTGAGCAGCGTTAAAAAGAGAATTTAATGACCTTTCAAATAAGCTATCACTTGACCACTAATCCCACTTAAAATTTTAGGGGTGAGGCTCACCCCTGCTAGGGGGTTGAAGATATGAGGCAAAAGGTTTCCCCGTTCCACACGATGCACGTGTCAAAATGTTTTTTTCATAAAGGACGACAAATATGAAAAATCGGACTTGTTTCGTTTTCACGGACCAACTCTCTACACTATTTCTACAGTGGCAAAAAGATATTGTTTCAAATTAAGAAAATTATAAGATACCTATACAATTTCATTTTTAATATCAATATTCCAAAAAATGGTTTGTTCTATGGTTCTATTTTCTTCAGAAACTTTTAAAGATATTTTGTTTCCAAAAGAATTTTATTTTTTAGAGCTAATCCACCTTTAACGAATCTACGATGGGAAAAAGATGGTTTCCTATTCGACCCTTACAATATACAGGGTGTCTTCTACAGAAAAAATGGTAGTTTGTATTTTGATAGAGTGGACGAAACTCATGCTGGAAGTTATACTTGTACACCCTATAATGATTTGGGTAATGAAATTTACGTTATTCTACTTTAAGCTGGATGATATGCAGGATTTTCCTAAATGCTTTATACCTTCTGTAAGCTAAATCTTTTAGCATATACATCTGTATAAACTTTCCTGCGTAAAACTGGATCAGCAATGAGGTATATTCCGAAATATATATCTTAGGTCCAAGAATACCTTGTTTGTAAAATATTGTGCGAGTCGCGTTTTCTGGCAACCCAATAGATACAGATAATAGGACCAAAAGAATATCAAAACTATTTATTTAATCTATAGTAAAATATGGCTTCGTTTTTAATTCAGAAATATTTTTGCTTTTAGGAACCGAAGGCGCTTCCCCAGTAATGTACGTAACGGTCCAAACCGCACCAATATTTACCAAAACCCCCCATAATTTGTATTTGAAGAAATTAGGTGAGACCGTTGAGATACCGTGTGACGCCAAAGATGGAGATAATGGGCACAGACCCATGATTGTTTGGTCCAAGGTAACACTCCTCATTGCCACGGTGTCTCCTGATGAAGTCAGTTATGTCTAGAGAGAGGAATAATATATGCATCAAAATTTAATCAAAATATGCATCCTTTTTAACAAAAATATGCAACAATCAAACTAGTCAACTAGAAGACCTATAATTAAACCAGTACTAAACCTTAAACTTTTTAATGAATACCGGGCTTTATTTTTCAGAAAGAATCATCTCTACCTATGGGCAGATATTCCATAAATGAAGGCAATCTTACTATAACCGATATACAAGAAGCCGATAGAGGAGTTTATCAGTGTGCCGCTACTAACAAGGCTGCTTCTATTACAACTGAAACAGAACTGTTAGTTGGTAAGTTTTAGAGGTTCTGTTCAACACCGCAATAGTATTTGACCAAAATATCGGATGTTTTATTTAATAAAAAATATACTACATTTCATAAAAATTGTAACACCTAAAAATAATGTATCAATCTCAACCAAAATTACTATACATGCTTATGTCCAGCAGTAGTATAATTGATGAGAAATTAAAGGCAGTCGAGCAACATATACAGCGTGTAAGGAAATTCACTGCATATATTTGAATGGGTAACTCCTGGGGTAGTCTACAGACATATCCAATATATTTTTTTTCTTAAATCGAACATTTTAAAAAATGTTCTTGCACTGTGAGATTCGCAGTTAGAAAATCTTTCAATGTATAAAAGTCGTACTTGTCGAGCGTTTTCGTTAGCTGCTCCGTAGCACAAAATAATATCCGTAACCGTAAGCTAAGCATCTCGGCATCTGTTATCAAGCCTAAAACTTCATCAAAATTTTAAGATGACCGTCTTTTTTTTGAACGTGAGTGTATTTTGTTTTTGTCATAATGAATAGGTTAAAATGTGACGTCAAAAGTGACGGATTTAACGGCAGAATTAAGAAACTTACCCATAAATTTAAAAAAGTTGTGTGGATGTTGTGACCTAAGTAAACCTTTTTATCATTTCTTCAGGGGCGTGTCTATCTCGGCATCTCAATGTGTCTAATTAGATAATTTTTGTCATAGTTATTTTTTTAAATGGAAAGCTACAACGATCGTTTCCTTCCTATTAAACAGAACTTGATCAAAACTACAAAAAAAATTGGTTTCCACTCATTACTTCTCACTTTAAAAAGTACCATTTTAACAAGTACAAAGAAAGAAAATGTAACAACTATGAGGATCATAGTTCGTTAAAGGATAAAGGATGTGAGAGTGAAACAGACAGAATATAAGAAGGTTTATTTTGTTTCTTATATTTTCCAAAAAAAAACTTAAACATCAAAAAGGTTAATACGGAACATCCTATTTTTCCTTGCTCTACACAGTGCTACACACATTAAAATTAGACAGTTTTAACTCTATTTGTGAAAATTCTGACTTAACTCTCATTTTACATTGTTAAAATAGACTTTCATCAATTTTATGTACTGCAAACCTATTCGGTAGCCTTAACTATTGATTCCTTGCTCAGAAAATATTCCCTCGAGTGCCCCGTATAATCTTACCGCAGTGACTTCAGCCACATCCGTCCATTTAACTTGGTTATCCAGAAGACAAAGGAACGTAGAGTTTAGCGTATGGTTTAAGAAAATTGAAAGTACCGAATGGAAAACTTACAGGGTACCGTCAGTTCGGACTTTGGAGGCTACAATAACTAACTTAGAACCAGGTACGTACAAGCATAATAAAAATATTAGCTAATTGTACAGGGTATTCCTAAATTGAGTCTGTTGAACTCAATCGAATTTAAATATTATCTATATAAATAAAATAACATGTCCTGACTGACTGATTCATCATCGCCGAGCCGAAACCGCTGAAGCTGTAAATATGAAATTTGGTCAGTAGTTTTATTTTATAATGTAGAGATTCGCTAAGAAGGGATTTTTCAAAATTCAACCCCTAAAGGGGTCATAAGGGGGTTGAAAGTTTGTATGGAGAAAACATATTAGTTGGTCCTATTAACTTGAAACTTCATAGAAGTACTTTAAAAAAATAAATGATTAAACACGTGTTTTACAGTTTTTAATCAATAAACCCCTAAGGAAACATGAAATGGGGGTTCAAAGTTTGTAATGGAATAAAATTGTTATACCGCGGACGAAGTCGCGGGCGCAAGCTAGTTTATAAATAAAACAATATTGGTTAGGGTACAGTTTATCAAAATCAAATCAGATTTTTCTTAAAGCAAGTCTACAGCAATATATTGAACGTGAAAGTTTGAAAGGAATTAAAGAACCCGCCATATTTTACACCAATAAAGTGATATATCAATTTGAGCTGTTGTCACAATGTCTGACAGAATGCAAAGTCGCTATCAATGAAAGCAGGTACAAAGAATTCGATATAAAACTGTGTCATAGCTCTCAATTATCAACATAAAGTTCCGGAGTAATCAAAGATCTATGTCCGACTCAATATTATTCATTAGAAGAGGATAGCTTAACACCGTTATCGGCCATGAATCTAAAAGTCCGCAATGAATGTAATAGTGGAAAAAACATTTCTGTCAGGTAAGGTATCAGTTTTGTGAAACAGTATAACCTAACAAACCTTTTGAACTCTGTTTTATGTTTTCGTTGGTTTTGAAAGAAAATGTATTCGTTTGTATAAGTTAGAATTATCACTATTTGTGATGCTTATTTAGTGGAAAATGACTTTGAAAAAGCTGATTCGGGCAATTTGCCAAAGGTCACTATAGAAGAAACTTTTTTTTAAGAAAAATACATTTCAATTCGGTGTTGCATACAATTAATAAGAAATAAAATAGAAAATTTTGGTATTAACAAAAAATAAAATTTTTATTAAGGAAATGCAAACATCAAGTGAAAATAATGAAACCCAAATAAAACAGTAATAAATAATATAAAATAAGCTGCTAAAAATAAGCTCATGGCATTTTGAAGACTTGCTTTTTATTTATTTTTATTTTTATTTCCTGTTTATTCTCTGCAACACCGAGAAAGTTTTTACACAAAGCTATGAATTTAACTAATACAAGTCAAGTAAGTGGCGTCCTAAAGATCAGTTTGAGTTGGTCACAGGATACATGACGACCAAGGACCTTTACCACCCTGTATCTTGAAAACTAAGCATTTTGGACATACAAGGACAAACACTTTTTTACTTGGAATAAGATCAGGAATCACATACAGTAATATTTACCTGAGGTTTAGAAACACCCTGTATAGTTCTATTCATTGGACCTGTATGACCTATTTTTTCCCTAACGATTCCCTTTACGATGATTCATCTGATATTCTTTTGCAGGAACTGAATACGAATTTATGGTTCTTTGTAAAGATGACACTGGCGATGGACCCTTCAGTAAATCTATACGGGTTTGGACCAAGATCCAGGAACATGAAACTAACCTTTACAAGGGTAAGGATCAAACAAGTAGGGGTGTACCCTTCCTCTCGAATATCATTGTTCTTGGAATTAGAATTTAGTATTAAATTAAATAATTTTTTAACGCTTCAGCTTTAGGCGCACAAGGCATTTTAGGAAATATTTATATCACGAAATTAAAAACTGTCAATGGATTCATTAACTCTGTACACTGTGGTAAAAATCCCGGACCTTTCGATTATAAAAAGTTGCCCAAAAAGGTACGGCTAAGATATATGACTATTTCACTTATAAAGAACACTCCTTTTATTATCGTTGTAAAAGTTTAAACAGTTTTCATTTAATTTATATTCATTTTAAATTAAATCTACTTTTAAAAGTTTTAAGATATATATTGGTCAGTCATAACTAGAGAGCGGAATATATGCATCTAAATTTAAACAAAATATGCACATAAATAGTGGCGGCCGGTGAAATTTCAAAGTTGTATATCTCTGTTCATACTTACAGGACCCGTACCAAATTTAAGGGTTTTAATAGTGAGACCACTGGGAATGTTTTGGTAAAGAAAAAAAACATTTTGTAATTTTCGAAAAAAAGTTGAATTTTTGCTACAACCCCTACGGGAAAAAAGGAATGCGTTTAGGTATTTTATTTATTATTTTTTCTAAACAAATTTTACATAATTTTGTCGAGAAATTTTAAATTTTAAGAGAAAAAAATGTGTTAGTAGAAAGTTACAGTCATTTGACTTTTTTTAAATTGTATTTTTAGATTTAAAAAAATTCAAATGACTATAACTTTCTACTAACATATTTTTTTCTCTTAAAATTTAAAAATTCTCGACAAAATGATATAAAATTTGCTTAGAAAAAATAATAAATAAAATACCTAAACGCCTTCATTTTTTTCCCATGGGGGGTGCAGCAAAAAGTCAACTTTTTTTCGCAAATTACAAAATGTTTTTTTCTTTACCAAAACATTCCCAGTGGGCTCACTATTAAAACCCTTAAATTTGGTACGGGTCCTGTAAGTATGATTAGGATTAGGATTAGGATTAAGGTGAGTGGGTCAAGAACTGACCCTCCACTGCGACCATCGCGATCTATTGTGGCTCACATCTCTATTAGATTTCTTCCAGCAGATCCAGCCTCTGAATGAAGCTGATTATAGTGCTGGGAGAGGCGTAGATTAGATTTCCTGGCGGAAGCACCCCCTCGCCAAATAATGAAAATCTTATTCTACCTGCCGCAGGGCATGTGCACACTATGTGTTCTGCCGTTTCCTCATCCTCCATGCAGAGTCGGCAGTCGGCGTCTTGCGCCAATCCGATCCGCTGCATGTGATGTCTCAGCCTGCAATGGCCGGTAAGTAAGCCTACTAGGATTTTGAGGTGCGACCGGTTTAGTTCCAGTAGTTTATTCGCAGTTTGATGTGTCAAAGGATTGTTTATGAATGCCTTTGAGTGTCTTAGACCCGGTATTCTCGACCAGTATCTTGCCCACTCCTCTTCGGCCCAGGCTGAGAGCGCACGCTTGGCCGTTGTATAGGAAATGCCTAACACCGGCTCGGGACCTACAAACTTCGACGCTGCCCCTCTCTTAGCGAGCAGGTCGGCTGCTTCATTGCCCTCGAGGCCTGTGTGTCCCGGTATCCACACCAGGGTGATTTTGTTCTGTTTTCCGATTACAGTCAGCACCTCACGGCATTTCCACACCATATTTGAGGTGCACCAGCTGGATTCCAACGCTTTAAGAGCAGCCTGACTGTCAGAAAAGATTTTTATTGTTTTGCGTGTGTATTGCCGTTTTGCCAGCATTCTTACACTTTCCTCAATGGCGTACACCTCTGCCTGGAATACAGTCGCTAATGACCCCAGGCTATATATCAGCTCTGTCTTTGGGTTATTGCCATATATTCCGGCTCCGACACCCTTGCTAGTTTTGGATCCATCGGTAAATAAGCAAATATCTGCTCTAAGTAGGTCAGTTTTATTCCGAACCCATTCTTCCCTTCCAGGATAGATTATTGTATAGGGCATATAGTTGCTTAACCTTTTAGGCATGATGTCCGAGGGCATGCCCAGAATGCCGTGAGCTAAAGTGCCCTCCAGCAGACTTGTCTCCCTCATGACATATGCCTGCATGCTATTTGTTGCATGATAGAGTCTGTATGTGGCCCATCTTGCCTCTCTCTCCAGATATATGTGGAGAGGGAGTAGTTCTAGTAGGGCCTCCATAGATGCCGTTGGCGTGGTGCGGAAGGCACCCGTAATCGTCAGGCATGCTTGTCGCAGTAGGCCGGACATCTTGGCTTGAGCTAGACGCTGATGGCCCTTCCTCCACCAGACGACAGAGCCATATGCTATCATTGGTCTTACGATCATTACGTATAGCCAGTATATCCGTTTAGGCGACATGCCCCAGGACTTGCCACAGACTCTGCGACACGTCCATAGGGAAAGGGTCGCCCTACGAATCACTGCTTCCACCCAACCTGTAAGTATGAACAGAGATATACGACTTTGAAATTTCACCAGCCGCCACAGCATAAATATTCATCCTTTTTAACAAAAATATGCAACGATTTACCCTTAATATGCAAAATGCATAGAAATTAGAAAATTAAAAAAAAAACCTATGCAATTGATATTTAGCAATTTTACCTAATCATAAGAAATATATGGGTTAGAAGATAAAAAACACACAATAATTATTGATTTTGACCATAAGCAGCATTTATTTTTAAATTAAAAGAATATAATAAGACAGCTAGGCTAAAATTTTAATTTGATATAAGAGTTCATAATTAAATGCATTTCAAAATTTTCTACTAAAAGGTTTTGCCTTCTCCACCACACTCCATCTCTGTGCTAAATTTTAAATTTGTACGTCAAATAGTTTCAGAGAAAATCGCCTGTAACAGACGGACGAACAAATGGACACCCAAGGGATTCCATAAGTGCTCCGTTTTTGGTAATTTTAGCACGGGACACTATTTAAAAAAAATGTTAAAGTTTGTATGTTAATTTATGCCCAATTTAATTTATGAATTTACAATCATATTTTTTATTTTAAGAAAATAGTGTATAGTGATTAGTGCATTTTTAAATTTTTTGCTTTTTTAATTTTTTTTTTGCTTTTTGTTTTTAATTTTTTTGCTTTTTGAAAGGCCCCTTAAATGTGAGGCCCTAGGCAAGCGCCTAGTGGTAAAACCGGCCCTGAGTCCGGTCCTGTCTTTCAGCTAACCTCTAAACGTAAAATACACCAGACTTCAACAGGGTGCCATAAATGACAAGGGACCTGGCCACCCTATTGCGAGATCTAAGAAACAGTTTACTATACTGATATTTGAGATTATATGCAATAATTGTTTTGAGTAGTGTAGTTTATTAAAAAAATTATTTTCTTATTAATTCTGGCACGCCCGTGGTTGCTACTAACTTAGAGACAAAGGTGGAAAAGTGGTAAAAAAATGCACGAGACATTTTCACATGGGGTTTTACGAAAAATATGAGTGGTTAACTAGTTGCAAAATACTATTAAAATTATTCTGCTGACCCTGTTTACCTTTCAGTATAAGTGAGAAAACTCACCGGAACTTAGTCTGCATTACAGATTTAAATAATTTTCAGAAAAGTGTAAAAGGCCGGAGTACGTAAGCAATGTATCTTTTCAATGGAAAACGATATCTACATGATCACTGTAATCCTGAAAAATTGACTATTTTTTCAGGTCCAGCTCCACTGGGATACCCAAAAAATATTAAAGTTACGCCAACAGACGAAGGGTTGTTTGTTACATGGGAACCACCAGAATTCGGAATGGAACTGTTTAAGACCTACGTTGTCAGGTAAAAATATTTTTAACCTAAAAATTAAGAATTCCAATCAGTGCAAAATTCTATATTTTTCAGGTGGACACAAGGACCTGATGATTTTGATTTTAGAGATGCTGAAACATTTGAAAATAGTTACCTTAGTAAGTAAAAATAAAAGGAATAAGAGCAAATAATCGTAAAGAAATGTTGTCAAACAGAATGATCTTATACATCTGTTTTGAAAAACATAAATAATATTATTGTACTTATTGTATTTGACTAAACGTTTTTGAGAAGCAATAGGATTTTATATAAAAAAACGTAGGTTGATCCCCATGCTCCACCCCTGACCTATTTAGTGTAAAATCTGGTTAAAACGTTGACCTTAAGCAAAAGGAGACTCAGCCGTTCATTCATAAAAGTCTTTTGTTTGCTTCATGCATAGCAACCGCAATAATTCCGTCTTTTTTATATTTATTTTATTTATGGATAAAGTTCTGTCAGGGAGAACCAAAAATGACGTAAAATATCACCACACGTATATTCCGACCTGCCTGGAAGGTACAAAGAAAATTACGCCTTTCAGATTTCACAACGAACCAGATCACGCCCTGTAAAGCGACGTTGCCACTCCCACTTTAAATTTTCCCACAATGCAATGAAAATAAATTATTTAAAGAATTGTGAAAGGCTTTCGCGTCCCAATATTCGTGTGGTTTCTGGGTTGTTAGGCCGTCGTCGGTTGTCTCTTATTCTTGACGTTGCGCCAACACGAGCGGTTGGCATCTTCAGAAGGTGCACTCAGTTTAACTTCTCGTGAACTACTGAAATGAAACTCGAACTCGGCGTCAGTGTTGCCAGATGACCAAAACCAAATTATGGTAAAATTCTTTAAAATTTATCGTATTTTACATGATTTTATCGTACAAGATGATCTTACTAATATGACGTCATCCGGCTGACCTTGATAATTCAGTAACGTTAGGTAAAGGCAATTTTAAATGACTTTTATTAAAATGTATGCATTCAAATTCAAAATTACAGTATGAATCACTGTTTAGTTATAACACAGTAGGGTACAAAGGTTTTATTACACCACATATTATGTACCAATTTTTTTAGTTCAGGATCTTTCCGAAGGAACAGAATATGACATTCAGGTCCTGGCGGTATCGAGAGATGATCAACAAGCGATAAGTGAGAAAATTAGAGCACTTTATCCAGGATTTAAAAGCATTCGAGCTATATCAACTGGTATGTTATATATTAAAAACCGTAAAAACTTTTTTTTAACAGAAAGTACCTCGAACGCGGTCGATTCTCTGTATTTTTAGTATAGGTATTATTCTTCTTTTGGGTTGTTGCCAGTCCACGTCAAATTGTACAAAAAAAATACAATTCTTCTATGACTTCTCCGCATATCACGAAATTTTGTTTGTTCTACTCATGAATATATATATATATATATATATATATATATATATATATATATATATATATATATATATATATATATATATATATATTATATATGTCTTCAAAAAAGAAACATTTTTACCGCAAAGCGAGGTCCGTATCTTAATTCGATTTTAAATGAATGGCAAGCCTATAAAAATTAAAAATCGTGAAAAAAAAATTAATTACCTTTATTTCTCTTATTACTTTAAAAGTTGTTCAAAAAGACAAATATGAACTTCTTGGCGGCAATAAAGTCGATTTTTTAACTCACTTCTCACATTTTCGAGAATGGCAGGTGTTACTTCTTGGCAGAGTTCTAAAGCCGACTTTATTACTGCCAAGAAGTTCATGATGGTCATTTTAAATGCATTTTGCATGCACTTCCCTTTATGGACCATATTTCTGACCGACGTTTTCACTACGTTCTTCTTGGCACTACGGTCTACGGTCGTCACACAGCACTTCGTAAATTTTCTTAAAATTTCTTCATCCAACTTGCACATCGCAAGATTTTTATTAAATCTATATTATTTCTCATATTTTAGGGATTATAGCTGGCCTTGTTTTCCTAGGAGTTATATTTGCTGCTGTATTCTTCATAAAAAAACGATTCTTTACCAACAAGCCACCACTTCTTAAGAAATAAACCAACACTGTTATTTTAGATAATTTGAGTTTGTAAATATACACAAGTAAAATTTTTTTCTTAATCAAATTATATTTTATAAAATATACATACTTTTAATAAAAAACAAATATTAAAGAACGAAATTGTGTATTTTTTATGTAAAAACAAATTCCATATACAGAGTGTGCGAAAACTCTTTCTATACCCACCCAAATGTTTCAAGGGGGAACCGCTTTCGGTCCCATTTCGGTGTATTCGAGAATTTGTCTATATTCTTTACAGTCTCTAATATATCATCCATATTTTCGAGCTTTGTTAGGTATAGGTATACTCGTTCTTTTAAGTATCCCCAAAGTAAAAAATCAAAACAATCAAGGTCCGGAGAACGAGGTGGACATTCAATCAATTCACGTCGCAACATCCAGCGCGTGAATTCATTATTTATAAATTCCCTGACTGGTAAATAAAAATGAGGAGGTGCTCCATCTTGCTGGAAAAATGGATAATAATCTTTATTTTCCTCTTCAATGGCTGTTACAGTTACAGGTAAACTGGCCTCTTCCAGAAGAGCTAAATAAAAAGGCTCGTTAAAAGATCTGTCAATAAAAAAAGCACGCAACCACCAAGAGACCTGGTAATAATAGGGTTGCGCACCTAAATAATCAAATAATTACAGTAATTCATATAAGTAATAAATAAAATCAAGAACTGGATATTGGATAATAGACGCAGATCTGTGCACATAGCCTTTTCGCAAGATCTTAGACTGGAGTGCTAAAAACTTCGTTCAGTTCAACGCCTCCAAAATCCAGTCTTGCTCGCTGTCACGCAAAAATCTGGCAACACTTATCCCATCCACATGAATGGCCAAGTCCTTCAAGAAGAAACATTTGATCTTGTTGGCATCGCTTTCCAACATTATCTCAGCTGGCTCAAACACATTACTTGAATAGCCACAGTAGCAGCTAAAAAACTTAAGTTTTCTCTTTTGAACAATCGAACTTTTTGCACACTCTCTATGTTTCCCAAACAAGACCTAGCCCAGAGTACTGTTCCCACATCTGGGGAGCGGATCACCTTTGACACTTAACATCCTCGATTTAATTGAAAAGACAGTCATTTGACTCATCAATGACCCAGTCTTCACAAGAAAACTCCGTTCCGCTGTTCGGGCTGTCTCTTTTTTTTTACCGATATTTCACGGATTTTGCTATAATGAACTAGCCGCTATAATTCCCCTCTGAACTGTTCCTAACAAAACAACAAGAGGTGCGTTACGTATACCTACATCCCTTTACTGTCTAGCTTCAAAAACGTTGAACATCCCACTTTTCTCGCTCATTCATATCTAGGGGTTTCAGATTATGGAGAACATTGCCTCCCAACCTCCAATTCTGTAAATCCCGAGTGAATAGATTGTTACGTGGGTTACTGTTTTCATGTAGTTCAGCTGCTGCTTGGGTTTTGGGTATTTTCCAGCATAAGCAAATGAATGCCGTTTGATGTTAAGGTTTGACATTTTAAGCTGTCGTTTTTCCGATGACATTCTGAAAGTTGGGTTGAGAAAAAAGCCCCTTTCTAGAGAAAATTAAAATCTAGCGTCCTCCCTCCTATTCAACCAGATAATCCTTTTCTAGGGACTCTAAAAGAGTGAGTAGGAACGGTTTTTCTTATTTTTATTATATATTTTGAATGGACGTCAACTCTAACCTGTAATTTTACATGTCGGAATCTGATCATATTGTTATTTTTAGGGAAAACCCAGTTGATTTATTTAATGAACTTACTTTATTTAGTCACGGCGTTTCAATGTCTGCCTCTTTGATGATATTTTGGTCGTAATTAGATTATTGTTAGTTTGAAGCAATCTTGGGCATGTGCTCCTGTCTAAGCCTTTTAAAGTATACTAGTGGAGGCGTGCACTCCACTAACAATATTGTTTGTTTCGACTCTTGGTGTTTCATAGTTCGACCTTTGAACAACATCACCAACAAGCTAAGTACCTACTTCATTTTATAATCGCTTAGAAAAGCCAAATGCTCAGACTAGCCATATTTATAAGGAAAAGTGATTAAAATAGTATTCTAGCATTGTAAAGGTGTTGCAACTTCCTAGAGCTAGTTAAAGGATTATCATTTTTCAGTTTCTAAAACCTCCTTGCGGCAATCTGCGAAATACGGAAAACTTCATCAGTTGTCCAAAGACAGCCCGATACACAGAGACCCTACACGACAGATGATGCTTCAGCTGTGTTTATTTCTAATAGACTTACAGCGACTCAGTATAAAAATCTACAGTCGGTAGCCAGTCAACTAGGTTATAACTACGGGTGGGCAATTAATCGATTTTTCGATTAATCGATTTTTCGATTAACCGATTTTTTTCGTTTAATCGATTTTCTCGATTAATCGATTCTTTTTTATAATCATAACTCGACTATGAAATACGTATTCAACGAAAAAATTTGAATGCTTTTCGATCCGCGCGCCTTCAATTTTTAGGGGTCTAAAATTTAAATCGCCCGCCGGAATTGTGTTCAAGATAGGTAGCTCGTAAGCGCTGGAGTAGCTTTGATTATGTCATTAGTAATGACATAAAATCAATTTTCTCGATTAATCGATTTGTCCATTAATTTAGATTAATCGATTAATTTAAATTTTCTCGATTAATTTCGATTAATGGATTAATCGGAAATAATCGATTATTTCAAATAATCGAAAATCGATTATCTTTTTCGATAAACGCCCAGACCTAGTTATAACAGATACCCACCCATCATATTTTAAACTGATGAAATAAAAAAAAATTGTCCCCTGAAGAAGACATACCTACTGGTCACCGAGACTTCTGCGGAAGTTACATTGCAATCTCTTTTAGATCAAACGGCAAGGTTATGTATATTAGAGAAAGAGGTATTTTAGCGATTTCAAGGTCAAACCTTTACGTTTCATTGTAAATGGGGTTGTGGTGGGTCATCAGGGCATTCTACTTATAATACAACGCTTCCGGTTAATCATTCCGTTATAACTTATAACATCTTCCTTTCGGCATTTCTCATTACCTCAGTATCTATACCGTATCCATTTACTTTTGAGAATGATGACAGAAACCCATTTTACAACGAAGAGATCAATTATGTCTCTCTCTCATGTTCTTTCTCTCTCATTTTTTTCTCTCTCGTCTTCTTTCTCTCTCATACTCGTAAAATTTTTACAGCTGGTAGAAAGTTAGGTTATGCGAAAGATTAATATGACATTATTTGAAGCCTGTCCCATGATATAAGTTGTTTTTGCAGTGTAAAAATATACTTAAAAAGTTTATATAAAGTATTAGCAGCTTAAATTCCTGTGTTCTGTGAATCTGGGACTGACTAACAACTATTTAAATATTACGCAAGGTACATATTTGTTCTCCTTTACATTACTTGGACCGGGCGCCTCGAACCGGGCGTTATGGGAATGAGTAACAGGAACACCGACCCGATATAAAGTTGAGAATAGTGGGCATTACAGAAGATTTCTTTCGTTATTGAGAAAGTAGTGAAAATTGCCTCTGGTTTCACTTTAAAGCTGAAGTCACAGTGGCATTACAAAGTGTATCTATCCTTCTGGAACTAAGACTCAACATTTACAGTTAAAAATTGTGAAACTACTTGGTATATTCGATTAAACAATTTTTATCGCGTCTTTAACTTGCACAAACATCACTGTTCGCAGGTAGGCTATATTATAGATGCATTTTCATTATATATCGGAGAATAGGGAATATTTTTTAACCTTATTATAAATTGTTTATACTAATAAAAATATTTACTCATTTTTGAAATTTTTCCTTTATTTATTTAAATACTTTTCCTCCGATCCTTTTAGTGCAAATTGTTAATTACAGGTAGTATTGTTATTTGGGTAGGAAACAATTTTAAATGCTATAAAATAAGAAGGTTAATGTGCCTATGCTGACACTGTTTTTAATAAAAACGAGATTTTTGCAAATGCTGTTTGTGTTCAGTAAAAACAAAGGTCTTTTGCTATAAAATCATAAAACTTACGTAAGCATTTTGTCAGGTTAGAAATTTATTTTTTATGACAACTCCGATTGATTAAACTTTCACTATAGGCAACCAGAAATACTTGCGCACAAACAAAGCCGCCCGTGATGAAATGTTGTTTGATTATTCTTTTTTATTGGCAACAACATCGTTTTTATTTGTCTTTTACTAATGCCCCTTTTGCTAACAAGGATAGAAAGAAACTGGATTCCGCTGGGATTTTATCAGGAAAAAAAGAATTTTGCGATGACTAATCTTTCGAAGTATATAACCAGCAATACTTCCACAAGCAAAGAATGTACGATAAAAATTTGAACAAATCCTTTTTTTATTTGTCTTTGTCTAATGCACTTTCGTCAACACGAATAGAAAGAAATCTGATTCCTCTGTGATTATCAGGAAAGAAAAGATGAATATTGTGATCACTAAAATATGTTCTAGTGTAAACGGTCCATGGAACTGACCAATAGGGTTAATTCTTGTTCAATTGTTTTTTCTGTCATCATTCTCAAAACCAAATGGATACCGTATAGGAAATTTATGAAAAGCTTACAGCGTAATAAAATTTGTATGTACTTCTAGACGAAGTAAATAGTTATACTTGTTTAATTGAACGTTTGTGTATGTACATATATCTTCTTTTGCAAATAAAATTTGTGCTAACCAATTTTTCTGGTGTTCCTCTTTATCCATTATTTTTTATATACTACAACACAAGCGTAAATAAACGTTTTTTAAACATAGAAGTAGAAACAAGCCTCAAAAATATTTTTGTCGCCTTAAAATGCTGAATGGACACATTGCGCGTTGGCTTCTTGTCATACATAACTACTAGCAGTGGCGATCCGTGGTCAGTAAAAGAGGTGAGGCCAAAAGTTATAATATGAAGCATATAGTTTTATTTAAAACACACATCAAAACGTAAAATATCATAAAACGGAAATCAAATGGCAAACTTAAAAACAAACTAAGAAAAATGCAAAATTATGTTTTATAGATTAAGTCTATCTTTCTGTTGCACTTAATCGCAAACGATCCTATTACTAAGTTATAAAATGAGTCGGAGGAATACATTTTAATTATTAAGCCTTTTCTATAGACACTACAGCCAAACCATTTAACATTTCTTGTGCAGTCGAATTTCTCGAATAAGTTTATGAGTTTTAAAGCTAAAAAATTTCTTTCAACTGAAACCGATGCTCCAGGTAGTGTTGGCTATTAAACATAACAATTTGTACATTTCTGATAAAACCTCGTTTAGACCATTTTTGAACATTTTGTCTCTATAATCTCTGGCAAAGATAAGGAACGGAACTGTTTGTCAGCAAAAAAAATTGTAAGCTCGGTTTCGCATCAGTCTTTTTGGAAAAGATTTTTATAACTTTGAACTAAATTGTTAAATAACTGATTTAGAAATGATACGTCAAAATCGGCAAAAAGCGTTTGGTTAAATTAGGTTCAAAAATAATAACTTATTATTATTAATACCGTTAAATCGATCTGTAATTTGATTATTATCAAGCACTTAATAAAATAACGCCTGGTAAGTCAATGTAACATCATTGTTAATTAGGTCCTTATTTTCGATTCTTGCCCGTATACTTGTATAATAGTACTTGTGAAGTAGGTCTCCCATTAGTAACAGTTTCATTTTTTTCACGTTGAGAACGCATAGAAAATGACGTTTGCCGCAGCAATAAAACATCATAAAATACGTAGCTCCGTTCTCAAATAAAATATCTAGTAAATCAGGAGGCCAAGCGCTTTACAGGCCTCTCTTCACTATAAATTCCCGAGTGGAAGCAACGAATACGTGTACGCGTGGAAGTGAGTAATATAAACTTACTAAATAAAGACAGAACCATTCACACACGTCCAGAGATGAGCTGCTTCGAGAGTCTAGCGCTCACCGGGCCTCTGCTGCATAGGCCGTTCTCTCATAGAAGAACTTGTTAACATACAGCGCGTACTGCGAATATCGCATGTGGTTCTTTTTTAGTCGAATATATGGTCGCAAATATTAGCGCTTCCCTTGTAAATAAAAGTGGCTTTATAGACGTTTGCTAAACCTTTCGACCTTTATAATTGCCAAATTTATATAATAAATTTTAGATTTGAAGTAATGTGATGAAGAAGAGCAAAACTAAACATGTTAATCAATCTTACGAAAATTTTCATTTTTACATTTTAAATTAATTGTAGTGAGGCCGGGCCTCACCTGCCTCATGCTACCGATCGCCACTGACTACTAGTCTTTACTATAACAACCATTATTCTCTTTCTTCCCTTTCCCTCCTTTTCAGATGCACCACGGTACCTTAGTACTTAGGCTTGAAGTCTACGTGGCTGTCCTAGATAGAAAAAATAAAAAGCAAAATTGTGCAGGTATATAAAAAATGTATTGGTAAAACTACTTGAATACATAGGTAGGTACATGAGGTTGAGTGAAAATGGTACAGAAATATCAATTTAAATAACCCTAAAGCAATATAAAAATAAGATGTCGTCTGGTTATCTACAGTTATTTTTAAAAAATAAAATAGTTAAAAAAGTAAAATTAGCTAAGACTTCACACGAACATTAAATAATAGCTCAATACTAAAGAATGTGTGTAGAAAAAAAACCTAGAACCATAGGTTAATATATATAATTTAGTTTTTTAGGAAGTCTCAGGTGACTACTCTAAAAAGTATTGAGAACACCACCGGAAATAAGTTTTAAAACATTTTTTTTAAATTATAATATTAGTTATAACATAATAATGATTTAGTTATATAATAATTTAGGGCAGAACGCACTTTTGCAAACAGAAGCAACTTATTCTAATTACCTGCTCCAATCCATCCAAACGTTATGCCAAGTCGAAAACTTATTTCCGTCAGTTTTCTAAAAACTTTCAATGTGTAGTTAAAATAAGACACCCTGTATAAAATGTCCTAATTATTATGTTCCTCTCATTCTATCTATTCCTTTTCTTTTATACTATTTGCCATGTTTATTTGAAAAATAACTTATTTAGGAACAAATTATATCTCCGAAACTTGTTTTTAATTTTTAAGTCCAACATATACAAAATAGGAAATAAGTATTTCAAATTCAAGAGGAAAATGAGTATAAAAAATATTAATTAGGACATCAAAGTAGATTCTTTTACTCCTCAAGGTTTTTATAAAGGTATCATGTACAATATAGATCAATATCGCCTTTTTTCTCTCTCTTTCGTAGGTACTAAAATTTTAAAACCTATTTAAATAATTTCAATAATGACTAGTCACATTATTGAACTCTTCTACAAACATCACATTCCTTGTAATTTTATTACTACTTTGGCCCAAAAAATGTAGCAAAATCATAATGCCAGAACGCTCAAAAATATTTGACTCCAAAATATATTTATTGTAAAAATAAAAATATATATAAAATCAATAAATATAATATATAAAATTTGATTTATTTCTCCAGTAAAATATAACATACATAAAAATTTAATATCGTATTAAATATAAATCATATAAAAGTATAAAAGTGCTTGCGAAATGTATATCTTTCACGAAGTGAAGATAGCTGGGAAAAAATTAAAATTTCTATATTTTTTCTAGTTATTATAAATATTAAACTACTTTAAAAAAATTAAAAACGCGTAACATGGTAACTAACTGTTAGCACCAGCCGATAACATGAATCACAAAATTCAAATGATACATTATGAGCAGTATTCATTATAACACAAACCCCGCCATTTTTTAAAAAAACATGGCTTCTTTTAATCACCTAGACACATAATTGTATTTCTCCATTAAAAAAATATTTATTTTTAAAGCAGACTGCGTCATGTTATTCTACTTTCCATATTAAAGTGAAATAATCAATATAAATACCTTCAAGAGTAAAATCACCTAAAATAAACCTAAAATCTCCTCAAACACTCTTCCACAGATTAAAAATCACAATAAAAAATCTCTTACAAAATGTCTATAGTCTATCACAATACAAATGGCCAGAGGCGGACTAAGGCAGTCTGGCAGAAAGTGCAGAAATTCTGTAAAGATAATTTTATTTCGTTTCGTTTTCAACATGGTGGCTAATCCAAATAACAGCCTGAACTACACTACGCGAATATAATAACTTTAGACGAGCGACGTCATTATTATCCAGCAGTTTCATTGGTTGCTATCACAAAGCGACTGAACAGTGTTGTCAATAAGTTTTTCATACATGCTCTTCTACAGTATTGTTGACATTTTAAGTTTAAATTTAAAATTAATATGATGATACGGGGTCCGTCAAAAACTACGTGTGTACAAAGAGAATTGTTGCATTTGCTCTATTGGTTGTATAGTTACGAATTTTTGAATAAACAAAGGAAATCATTATATTCCTTAAATTTAATGACGGTCGTGCATTAAAAGGTGTTCGAAATGGCCTCCATTTACTTCCAGACATTTTAAAATTATTTTTTGACAAGAGCTTGGACTTGTCGGGTAGTGTGGCCTGCAAGATGTCCTGATTTGATGCCCTTAGAATTTTTTATGAGGAGTTGTTAAAGAAAGAGTTATACCTATGGCATCAATCGCACCAAAAATCATGAAAGACCGGGTTCGTACATTAGTATCTCTGAAAAGCTAAGCGTGGACAACTTCTGTCCAAAAAGAATTTTAAAATGTTGAAAAGAAGTTGCAGGCCAATTCGAACACCAATTTTCTATGTATAGGTACACAAATACTTTTTGACGAACAATCGAATTTTAAAAAAATATATAATCTTTTCATTTGACATTATTAACTTGCCCCCAACTTTTGTAAATTGCATGACGTCTGCTCCTGTTTCCAATATAAATATAAATTTAATTCGACTAAGTGGAACAGGTTCATTTTTGTATTTTGTGTCGACGTTTTGAGCTCTACAAGACGATCCTCAGTATTATACAGTTGCGATCTTCCGATGAATATTCAGTAGGGTTTGTAAATCACGGTCCCGACCATAAATTTGGGAAGTAACCACCGTACACAAATTTACTGGGTAAGGGTTTTTTAGTATTATGTAAATTATCTCTTACTTTTAAACAGTTTATTTACGGCCCCGCCGCCCATGATCTGGCACCGTCTATACCATGATACAATAAAAGGAAGATATGATACCAAACCGCGTCAAATTCGTCCGGGTTCGGGCATGACGTCACGCTGTGAGTTATTTTTGAAATTTATAACGCGCAATATAGAGTTTAAGATCTTATATAATTCTATTGGCAATATACTTTGCCTCCTGCTCATAATACAAATTTTAAAGTATATGACCTAAAATAATCATGTAAACAAAGGGACAAATTAATTTAAAATAACAGATATTGGTAAATTGCCTGTCAATTGCGTTCTGTGTGTTTATTTAAGTGAAAAGAAAATATATATAATTTTATAAAATAAAACTATGCCTAATAATTAAGATAATAATTTTTATTTGGACGCATGTTTTTATTAAAATATATATACTTACCTACAGAGTCTTCCGAAAATATGTTATAAATAAGAATTGTGTTTGTTCCTATAATTTGTCAAATATTTTTTGCGGTGAATAATATCTGTATTTTTGTGGCGGAAACGTGTTTTTCGGGAAGTTTTTTTTTTGAGTTTTTACAATCTAAATAGTAAATTATTAAAAATTATTGTATTTTTGTATTCTTTGATTCTTCAAATATAAAAAATCTTAATGCCAAAAATTATTCTAAAAAGAAGAAAAATATGTAAATTGATGAAATTTAAATAAAACAAGAATTTACTTTTTTAAGAAAATATCCTTTTTTCAGTCTCTGTCGTATTTTCTCGATTAAAGTATGTTGATTCGTTACCGTGGAGATTTGTAGCAATTATTATTGTTTGTCACAGTAAACTTTTTTCTTGAAGCGGGTTTTTAAAAGCATTAAACACATTTGACATTCATGACATGACACAATTCGTGCTTTAAATTACCTTCATAACCACTTTCGTTAAAATGTCTAGAACAGATTCTAGCATTTTTCACATTAAACTTATCTTCTTGTTTGCACAGATGCTTCCAACCACTTTGTTTCTTTGTCTTTGGGGGAGCTAAAAACTTTAATATCGGGCATAAAGCCCTTGCATTGATTGTCCCCATCACAGCCATGCACATCCCATCACACCTCATTTTCACTTTTAAACCCTTAAAAGTGATATAAAAGCACCAAAAAATAACTTTAAAACACAACGCGATCTGAACAAAGACGTGTTTCATTTACAAAATATGGCGGAATTACGCACAGCGTGACGTTCATGGCCACGCCTACCTGCGCAGTGTCATATCTTCTTTTATTTGTATCACGCGTCTTTACGAACCCTAATAATCACATATAAAGAATATTTGTTAACTCAGACCTTTCCTGCTTCGGACATAACATAATTTTTATGCTTTTCCTTACGGGACCGTCTTAGTCACTTTCGCCTTGAAGCTTAGCCTGCCACCGAACTCAACTCATTAGAGCAAAACAAATTAGCGGTTTTGCATTAGTTTTATTCGAAGAACGAAATAAGCTACTACCCTAAGAAGGACGAACAGGCCACAGAGCACCCCTACGTCTATAAAATACGTTTGCATGTCGCCCTTGAAAGACATTTGGTTTAGAAATGCTGTGGGGTATTTGAAATGGCAGTACGCTATATTACATTCTAATTTAGGCCGGTTTAAACCGTATATCGCCACCATACTGCCCTCGAAACTATACTTTACGTAACTTATGTACGGTAACCATCTTAGATAGTACGGAATGTCTTCTAGATTGGCGAAAAATCCTGAGAATAGTACCATGGGGATGGTGGAGATTGGTCCGAGGAACACGCCACTCTAAAAAATAGAAAATATAAAATGAATTTTTGGGTTTGGTAAAAAATCATCAAAGTAGCAGTAGTTTGACAAACAAATATAACTATAAAAATTATTTTATCAAAAAAAGAATTCCCACTTTTCCGCTTGTATAGTCCATTAGTAAAACATACTGTATTAAACATACCTCTATGTTAAAACCAGCACCAATAAGGAGTCCGAAACTTTGGGATACCAAAGCCGTTAGAACTGATATAAGGAGGAACATAAAGAACCTCGTGGGGTCTAGTGGCTGCGCTGTGATGAAATAGACTCCTATTATGTAGCACGTCGTTAAAATTATCTGAAAAATGCATTTTATTGTTAATATTTCTTGTGTTACGTCAAAAGCAAGAATAAGACAACAAAGCCCTGTACTGTAAGTTTTTTTGGTTGTTGTTTTAAAGTTATAAAGGAGTGCTGGACTTCTGGTAAACAAAGAAAATCCAACAAATAAAATATTCAAAGGTAAGTTTCAGTGAAACGTAAAAAAATTGTAGGTCGTTTAGAAAGGTTATTTCTTACCTTTTGTATCCTAACAGTAACGTTTATTTATTAATTACCATAGTTTAAAGAAACCACACTTTTAACAGCATATTATTATATCACCAAAAATAAATATTTAACTTACCTGAAACGGTATATCTGCCATAGTTTTTGCAAAGTAGTACGCTTTGAGTGAATACCAATAGTTAAGGTGTTCTCGAACAAAAACGGACATTTCCAGTGGAACTAAAAGAAAATGAAAATCATATTCACAACAATTGTAATAAACGTAAGAAAATGCATATCATATTTGTAACAATTATAACAATATTGGTAAAATCCTCTTTGAAAAAATCTGACGTGACGGATTTATAAAGAAAAGCTCTATCAAAATCATGTTATAAGTTTACTTTACTACTAGTGATGTGATAAGTTCGTTACATCACTAGTGGTGTAATATAGCTCGTTACATTACTACAAGAGCCGTGAATGAGTTAAATAGAGGGTAATTATCAAGGAGGCCGTTCATAAAATAGATTAAACAATGTTTGTGGCTTACTTACAAGTTAATATAGTTGGCATCATTGCCGTAAACATCATAAACATCACTGTAAAGAATAAACAACCAGCGTTGCTCATAACCTTCGCTGCGTCGTTGCCTATTCCATAATATATTGACCCAATAAGGACACCTATTATAAAATGTGCGACCAGTCTAAGTCTGGTTAATGTCTTATCCCTTAAATAAAAATTAAAAAATAATTATTATTTCAAATATTACATGGATGATTGACAAAAATTCTTCGCCAGTATTTTTTCCCGAAAGCAATTTTTTGAAATTGTTTTAAACATTTCTAGCAAATATATGTTTTCAAAATATTGTTTTTGAAAGAACGCACTTTAAAGAATTTACTTTTTGTTATAAAACTTTAAAAAACTGTTTTTCGAAATTTTTTCTAGATTCTTAGGTAGGTACTTACCTAAAAATTATACACATACTTCTCCTGAGAAGTACTGAAAATTGGTGCAAACCTGAAGTTGGAAAACTATTTTTCTCAGGTTGTAAGTTCTCTGAAGAATCTGTAAAAAATTACCCGCTATTAATGTCCTATCCAATTTAATTTGGGAATGAGACAGGAAAAACAATTGAACAAGAATTCACCCTATTGGTCAGTTTCATGGATAGTTTACACCAGAACATATTTTAGCAATTACAATATTCATCTTTTCCTTCCTGTTAATCACGGAGGAATCAGATTTCTTTCTATCGGTGTTGGCAAAAGTGCATTAGAAAAAGACAAATAGAAAAAGGGCATTTTTAATTTTTATCGTACCTTCTTTGCTTGTAGAAGTATTGCTGGTTATATACTTTGAAAGATTATCATAGCAAAATTCTTTTCTTTCCTAATAAAATTCCCAACAGAATCCGATTTATTTCTATCCTTGTTTGCAAAAGGCGAATTATGGTTCGATGAACCGACGTAACTAACCCTTAACTGGCGCCTTGGTAAAAGACAAATAAAAACGATGTTGTTGCCAATAAAAAAGCATAATCAAACATTTTATGACACCGTCTTTGTTTGCGCAAGTATTTTTGGTTTGGTTTTATGATTTTATAACAAAAGACCTTTGTTCTTACTGAACACAAACAGCATTTGCAAAAATCTCGTTTTTATTAAGCAAATACAGTGTCAGAATCCATATAATCCTTCTTATTTTATACTACTTAAAATTATTGTTTCCTACTCCTTTAAGTAACAATACTCCCTCTAACCAATAACTTTCAATAAAAGGATCGGAGAAAAAGTGTTTAAATAAATAAAGAAAGAATAGCAAAAATGAGTAAATATTTTTATTAAGACAAACAATTTATGAAAATGGAACTATAATACAGCCTACCTGCGAACAGTCATGTTTGTGTGAGTTAAAGACGCGACAAAATTTGTTTAATCGAATATACCAAGTAGTTTCACAATTTTTAACTGTAAGTGTTAAAAGTCTTAGCTCCAGAGGTAATGGTCCTGCGACTTCAGCTTTAACCTGAAAGCAAACGTTTCTAGGGCGCAATTGTCACTTCTTTCTCTATAATTAAAGAAATCTTCTGTGATGCCCTCTGTTCTCAACTTTGTATCGGGTCGGCGTTCCTGTTACTCACTCCCATAATGCCTGGTCCAAGGAATGTAAAGAAGAACAAATATGTACCTTGCGTAATATTTCAATAGTTGCCAGTCAGTCCCACATTCATAAGACACGGGAATTTAAGCTGCTAATACTTTATATAAACTTTTTAAGTATATTTTTACACTGCAATAACAACGTATATTGTGGGACAGGCTTCAAATAAGATGTCATGTTTATGTTTCTCATAACCTAGCTTTCTACCAGCTGAAAAAATTTACCGAGTATGAGAGAGAATAATGAGAGAGAAAAAATGAGAGAGAAAAAATGAGAGAGAGACAGAGACATAATTGATCTTATATAAAATTCCAAACATCGAACAAAGTTTGATATTATGGAACGTATATCAGTTTTGATTTCTCTCTGGCGTCTCATCCCCGGACGCGGAACTGATATACGTTCCATAATATCAAACTTTGTTCGATGTTTGGAATTTTATATATTTCATTACTACTGACGAGGATCGTCTTTGAGATGCGCACCACCTAGCGGTCACCCTGCAATTGTGACTTGATGTCTTTGCAGGTGACTTCCATTACTAATTGTGACATGTGTCTTTAGTGTTGGCGCTGGTGTGTGTATTACTTGGCCTAGATCTGCCGAGATGGCGCTACCCGTAGCGTTTTGCCATAATTGATCTTCCCGTGTTGTAAAATGGGTTTCTGTCGTCATTCTCAAATTACATTGGATACGGTATAGGTAGTTGATGTTCTAATTTAAAAATAGTAAAAAGACATTTTTTCACTTAATGAACTGATAAAACCAGAGAAGTTTTTTTATTTCATCTTATGATCAAGTAATAGACAACCTTCAAAAGATAGAAGATTAACATGCCATACTGGTGAATGAAAATAGAATACACAGGGTGTTTGTAACATTTTTACATCGTTCTTTTTTAAATGAGAAAATCTCGAACAGCATTACTTACCAAGTAGAGACGTTGTGCAAGTGGGCGGTGCTAATCCACTATTTTTAGCCGATCCATTTGGCAGAGGTAAACATTCGCCATTCGGTTTCATTTGTGTAGTTTGCTTAGCAATATCATTTGCTATAATTTTCTGACCACTGGCCTCCAAAGCTTTCGACAAGACCGTGTTGCAACGTCCAGCGTTGACTGCAACCACCAATTTTTGAACGTAGTCGCCATGTTCACCACATGCAACTTCCATTACTGAAACAACATGACTTATAGATGGGGCAACAAACCTCATTTTTTATAATTAATAAGGGTCTGTTTGCGGTCAAAATTATGTACAATAGTATATTGTACAAGTTACGAAATTTCGCTATTATTTTATATATGTAGTTAAATCTTGTCGATTCTCCAGGTGACAGTTGAGATAACCCCGTCAATTATTATGCAAATGAAATTGGTTGCTAGGACACAGCTTTCAAATTATGACTGCTGCCAAAACTGCCGCCTACTAGATTTCGAAACTTTTGTTCAAGATTGTATGGAAGATAGGGCTGGCCAATGCGATAGTTGGTTGCAATTGTTCCTAGCAGCGTGCGTAAACGTTTTCGCACGGCGTATATAAACGTTAACAGACACAAAAGTTCAGAGCCGCCTAGGATGGCGAAAAAATGACTGAGCCATTTGTCTTCGCGTATAGTATAATTATTGATTATATATATATATATTTTCATCGTAAACTAAAAGTTAGCAATATCACCGTATTCTTTAGCTAAACTTCTAATCTTTGAACTTTGCCCTTACGTCGGTTTTTATAATGGTTGTTCTATTATTATTCAGTATCGGCCAACCTCATGATCTAAATTATATTTTTTCAATTTATACTGAAGGTGTCGTTTTCTTGGAAAAATTATTGCCATTAAAGAATGAATTGGGTCATGGTATTCTTATTCACGGTGTGCCGCGACTAAGTTTAAACCAAATGTCTTCCCACTTCCATTTTTTTCTCAGATTATGTTATAGTGCTATGGCCGAAGCAATTTAAGCCCAAAATGAAAATAATAGAGAAAACTTGAGTTTACTATTTTTTTTTAACTTTGGCAGCTTTATTATGAAAAAGAGTAGTATTAAAAATTTATAAGGCGGATAATCTTCTTTTAAGTCCTGAAAACGAAATCTTCTTAGTGGAAATAATTATTATTTTTAAATAGCTTTGAAAACCCTGAAAAATGATGAACAAGTGAGTTTTTCGCCAGTTTTTGGTACCTATCGCTTAAAAATCACAACAAATACGATGGTTTAAAAATTTATTTTAAAGATAATGCAATGCAATCATCTACAAGGCAAAAAAAATTGCCTCTTTATCTACATCTGTTCAAAAGATATAGGTAATAGAAGGTTGAAAAATTCGAACAAAAAAATTATGGAAACTGAATCTTGTGATATATCTCAATAATTATAAGTTTTAATTAATTAACAATTAAAACTGTTCATCATTTTCAAAAAGTTGACTTAATTTCAACCAAAATAAAAAAATTATCTTTTATCTACAATAAAATCAAAGATAGGATCGTCGGAAACTACTCGTATATGTTTAATAGCTGTATTATTAAGTTCTTTTCAAGATTTACTTAGTGAAATATAAAGTTGATTCCTTTTAATTTAATTTCCTTTAAATTAATAATTTTCAATGTATCATTTCCTTTTATATAGAATAACAGCATAAATAATTCATTTAAGAAAATTAAATTCGAAGGAATCATTTTTATATTTTCACTAAGTAAGTAAAACTCGAAAAAAAACTTAATAATACAGTTATTTAATGCATTTCGTCAGTGCTCTACGCGGTTGGCACCGTCAACACCGTCGCACAGTGTTGCATTCAACGGACAAAATTCAAAAATAGGAACAAACTTCCTTTTATATTTAGTTAATTAAATAGCTAGTACAGTATCCAAAATTTATCAAACCAACAATATAAATCCCGCAGCGACGGCATTTTGGTCGAAGTAAACGATGAAGTCGGTATGACAACAGCTTTTGTTATCGCCTTCTTATTGTGGACATAAATGTCAAGCAAAGTTTTCGTCGTTTTCTTAATTGTTTCTGTGAATTATGGCGGATAGTTCTGAAGGTATGTACTCTATTGTGTATTAAAAAAAGTTGTTATTTGTATTCGAGTGTGTTTACTAACTCTTATAATTTTATAAATATTATTATTTAAAAAATATCAATTATTTAATTTTACCCAAGGTTTTAAAAAATACATATTAAAACATATCTGCGATTTTTTTTAAATAAATATTTCTCACATTAGGCTACATTAAAATATAATTCTTTTTTGCCGCTTCTTGCCCCTTGACTTGCAACTAATGTTTTTATCAGATGAAACCCCTCAAATACCATGAAATTGTGTTTTTCTACTCATGTCAATAAAAACCTTTTTTGTATGTTCAATAGTAATTGCGGAAGATAGTCCATTGTTTTATACACATTTTCATTGTGCTTCAATCACCATGGTGATTGAACTACAAAGTTCACTTTGTGCGCGAGTATATTTTTACAAAGGTGGCGTTGACCGGTGCCGTGTCAAAATCTTTATAATTTCATTGACATTTTATGACATCTTAAAAAGAAAAATATTACTAATCCCATTTTATTAACAGTAACATTCGTAGAAAAAGTATAGTGTAAAACTCGCATGGAATGACCATTTCCTACTCGTATGATTTGCAGCACTCGCCTGCGGCATCGTGCTGCAAACGTCATACTCGTAGGAAATGCATGTCATTCCATGCTCGTTGTACAATATACTATTTCCTACGACCACCTATGAAAGTGAAAAAAAAAGCACGGTTAACTTGGCTAGAAAGTGCCTTATATCACACGCGTGTTGAAAAGTACTTGTCAGCATGACGTTTGAACAGATGGTGCCAATTTCTTTTTTTTTATTTTCAACACGTGTGTTGAAATGTTTTTCAGCACACGTGTTGAATGTGGGGGTATTAAATAAATACAGAAATTGGGGATTTTTGGTAAATATTTTTGTGGTTGTAGGAAAAATATTGTACATTACTCGTGTGAAAGTAATTTTCGCACACTCGTGGGATTATCGCACTCGGCTATCGCCTCGTGCGACAACATTCCCATTCGTGTGAAAAATGTCACTTTCAACAGTTGTTATGCAATATACTAATAATGAATGGGTTGGCAGTAGCAATACATTTTTTTTTAATATTTTGGTAAAAATGCATAGCGAATTAGAGCATATATCTATTCAGAAGAGTTTGAGCAAATATTGCTTAAAGAAAGCTAACATTTTTGCTTAACTATTGACCGAATGTGGAAAAATTGTAGGAGAACCCGCAAAACATTCGAAAATAAGCATGCAAGCAAGCTGGCTTATTGGAACTATTATTTTTTCGGCATTAAAATCCAAAAAAGTTTAAGCAAAATTTAGTGGAAAATATACAACCAGGTTCTAGTCGTGGAAGACCACCGAATCTTTCCAAGATGCATCTCAAAAGACAAAAATATACGCAGAGTTGAAGCGCTTGTTTCAAGCTATTCTCCAGAGGAGCTAAGTTTTGTTGCTCAGCGATCAACTGATCTGTAAAAATCAACTGTCACAGTCAGTGACAGCAAAACAACGAATAGTTTTTTTTGAGGTATGTGCAAACTTCAATGAATGGTTTCTTTGGCCTTTCTTAAGGTACGATTTTCTCATTTTAATTAGTTTATATTATTTGTATTGTAGTCAAGTTCTAGTTGTATTGTGGTTAAGTTTGTTTTAGATATCGTACTTAATTTCATATTTTTTAAACCGATTAATCGCTCAGAAAAAAAAATATTTGTACTCGTACCATTGCAAGGTATTAAAACAAAATCTAAGCTGTCATTAATATTAAATTATAGATTTATGTATTTAAGGTAAAGTTTAATGTATATTGAAAACATCAATCCATTTTTTATAAGTAGGAGTATTTTTGTCCATTATTCCCTATCTTGTGCAACACTGTGCGTCGCGTCGGCGCGGACATACAGGGTCCGACGATCCTATCTTAGGTTTTATTCCAGATAAAAAATGATTTTTTTTTATTTTGCTTCAAATTCAGTCAACTTTTTAAAAATAATGAACAGTTTCAACCATAGCTTATAATTATTGAGATATATCACAACATTCTGATTCCATAATTTTTTTGTTCCAATTTTTCAACCTTCTATTATCTATATCTTTTGAACAGATGCAAATGGAGAGACAAGTTTTTCTTATTTGTATATAATTGCAGCCTTTAAAATGAATTCATAAACCATCGTATTTGAACAGATAAGTACCAAAAACTGACGGAAAACTAATTTTTTCATCTTTTTTCAGGATTAACACAGCTATTTGAAAATATTAATAATTTCTACTAAGAAGATATCATTTTCAGGACTTGAAAGAAGATTATACCCTTTAAAAAATTTTGATCCAACTCTTTTTCATATAATAAAATTGCTTAACCTAAAGAAAATAGTAAAATAAAGTTTTATTTTTAAACTATTGATCTAGGATTTTCATTTTGGGGTTAAATTACTTCGCCCACACCGCTTTAACAAAATCTTTAAAACATGAAAGTGGGAAGAGCTTTCTTGAATCTATCGAAAATGACAACATAGTATACATACAGGGTGTTACAAAACTTAAGTGACAATATTTTACAGGTGATGCCTTGGTCAAAATTAAGAAAACGAATGCCTCTTAACATAAATGCGTCATTTCCGAGTATAGGGTTATAAAATGTTAACTAAATCTTGGTTTGTCCCGTTTATTGGATTTAATTTCTTATAATTTATCTGAAATCTTACGCAAACGTAAACAATTTTACTGCGTAAATGCAACCAATTTCTCTCGCGTCGCTATCCCGGCCTGGCATAAGTAAAAAGAAATGAACAAAAGTTAACAACCCATTCAAAACTTAATATTGTTAAATATTTTGAGTCACTTTTTTTATGAGTCAGTGTAGTTGCTAAATTTCATCCAAACAATAGGAAATATAAAAAATTCCCAGACACCAAAAAGATTAAAAATATAAAACAGGAATGTCTGTCGACAAAAAAAGACTCGGTGTCGCCGTAAATATGATTGGAGAGGTCAAAACAAAATACCAATTTGTAGATTATTTGGAATGGTAATAAAGATAATATTATTATGTGTTGTTAGTGTTCCGTGAAACGGAATACTTATGGAATCATTTCGGTGTCCGTTCATGTGTGTGATACAAGCGATTTTCTTTGAAACTATTCGACGAAAAAATTTGAAATTTAACACAGTGGTGGCCCAATTATAGACGTGAAGTATAAAAAATTGAATTTTGATTCTGCGGGTTAATTCAGGGGGTAATTTGGGAAATGGAAAAAAAAATTCAAGGCCATCGTGTAGGGTGTCAAATGAAAGCTTATTGAACCACGAATCCAACAATATATATGATGTATCTTTTTAACATTTTTGGGGAAAACGCTTAAAAATTGCTGCTCCCCACCCCTATCATCAAAAGGATCCAGTGGCGGATTTAGAGAGGGCGCAGGGGGCGCCCCCCCTATAGCCTTGTACAAAAAGGATTTCATTTATAAAAATAAATATTGCAATATAGACATTAACCATTTCTGTATATTCTACAAAATAGTACAAACAAGAACAAACATTTTGCCGTCTATGTAAGGTCTTTGAAATGAATTATACTAAAAAAATATGAATAATAGATCAATACTAATATGTAATATAAAAAATGCAAGCATTTTTTGGAATTCTTGATTGACATGCTCTTAGATTGTTTCTGAAAACATTCCTTAGACATCTCACTACGATCTTATCAAAATTTGCGTCGGATAATTTTGGCTTCTAAACGAAACAAATAACCCAATAATTTTTTTTCAAAAAATATCTCTTTGGAAAGTAAATTTTTTAGAAAATTGATTAACGAAATTTTTCAAAAATATATTTTTTTGAAAACAATATTTAGAAAACTAAATTATGAACTCTAGTAGCTTGGAAAATGTTAATGAAAACAAAAGACAAAAACAGATCCTGAACAAACCCAACGAACCATTTTTGGGTTTGATCAGGTTTCTTTAGGTTTGGTACGTTACTTTATGTAAATAACTTTTTCAAAAAGCCGTTGCTTGAAAAAATTAATACTATCCGAAAAAAAATAATTTCGAAAAAGATGTTCTTTGAAAAAATGTATTTTTGAAAAATGCTTTAAAAAAATGAAAAATTGGATTTAGACAAATTGTACTTCCGTAAGTGCATACTCGTATATCCCCCCAAATAAGCAGAAGGCATAAATAAAAAATAATGCTACAATATTAATTTACACTTCCATATTAATCAAACAGTTTGTCCTGTCGCGGGTAAGCTAGATGACCAACTCTTTCAGCTATTTCTTTTTTCAACAAATATCTTTTTTGATGTTATAATAAGTAAATTTTTTCGAAAACCAGCTTCTTTGACAATATATTTTTTTAAAAAGAGCTGTCAATGAAAAAATGACAAAAAGATCCTAAAATAACCTAAACGAACCTTTTTTGTGTTTGGTCAGGTTTGCGTTCCCTCGTATTTGCTATGTTACTCTGTAGTAAATTAATATGAATATTCGAAATCTTTCTAAAAACATGTTTTCTTGAAAAAATGCAGTTTCAAAAAGTGGTTAAAAAATTCGAAGTTGGTTTCAGAAAAAAAAATTTGAAAACATCCCTAGTTTTCGAATATTTTATTACTGAAAAAGTTCTGTTTTCGAGAAAATATTTCGAAAAAATGAGTTTTCGAAAACTTTTCATATATCAGTCCAAATGGACAAAAAGTATAAGTAATTAAAGAAATGCTAGAATATAAATTTTTTCTGGGTAGAATTTTTTATCACATATATTGTGCAATTAGAACATTTTCAGACGACCAGTATAGTAGAGGGGAGGAGGGTATTAGACGAAACAAGAATTCCATGTTGTTTTTAGTTTTTTTCCGGTTTATATCGTAATACCACTATTTTATTCCTGGCATAAAATCGCTATTCTATAATTCCGAGATTATTTCGGTCTTTTGTTTCGAGGCGGAGAATAGCGTGATCGCGTGTCGAATACGCTAAAACATCGAAAGGCATGGGACATGGGACATTTTTTAGAGGCAATTATTCATTCTTGCCTCTTATAATTACATATGGGTAAGTTGCCTTTGATTTTCTTATGAATTAATAACAATAGGTCAACAATCTGAACTAAATAAATATAAACAAAATTATTGTTTTTCTACATATACATATATGTAAGTCTTTATTCCCACGAAACGACACACACACAGAAAAAAAAACATTATTTAATAATACTTCTTTTATTAAATGCGTTTTCATTCTTTGAATACAAGTTCAGATTTAAACAATATATACAGGGTGTCTAAAATAGGTGATACCACTATTGCTATCTCCGAAATGGTAAAAGATACGAGGTTGGTTAAATTAGAGAAAATGTGCCATTTCTAGTCCCTATTCATATTCCGTTTACGGAGTTGCCAAATTCTCTATAGTTTCTTATCTACAGGGGATTTTTTAAAAATAGTCAAAAATTTAATTCTTGAATATCTCGAAAACTATTATAGTTAGAAAAAAGTTGATTTTACAAAAATCACACGATTTTTTACCTTCTCTAAAGTAACGTTATTGTTTTGTTTATACCATTTGTTTTTACTGAGTTACTGATACTAACTTGTTTTTTTCAAATACGGACCTGGATTTTTTGCTGCATTTTTTGAAAGAATACTTCATACCCTTTACAACTATGTATCACTTGATTATGGTTTTCGACGTTTTGATCAGGAATATCAACATCATCAGGATTTTCTATCGATACGCACCTGGGATTTTCCATGTTAAGGCACAATTTCACATCGCTGTGGTTTAAATTATTCAACCGATTAATTTTAAACTATGTTTATGATTACTAACCAGAACCCTTTGGTCATTAAAGTTGGTCAAATTGCACTTAAGCCAATGAGTTATTGAAAGCAAAAGTTTAGCGGACTCAGATCAGATATAATAAGCGACCTTTATTAACATCACCTAACTAGTGGTTAAGTTTACTACATATTGTAAAAAGCACCCTTGATGATACGTCTTCATTATTTACGTTTTTAATATTTTCGTATCCAAAAATCACCTTTCAGTTGAAAAGATAATAATAAATAATCCTATTTTACCTAATGGTTTCATTTCTGCAGCAACTCATTCTGCTGGTACAGCTGAATTACTATTTACTGGCTTTGAAAACAAACCATATTATCTCCAATTCAACACCTTTAACTATATTCTAGCATAAAACCATTGTCATATTTACTGGGTTCGGATTATAAGGAATTCGAATCTAAAATCCGTTTTCTGCTTTATTTTTTGACTTTGCGTTGAATTATACCCAACATATGGACGGGCGGACGAACAGGTTGAGGGAAGCGATTGGACTGACCACACGAAGCCAATCACGCCTCTAATAATTAATTAGGATTTGTTATAATTAAAACTAAGCTTATGCTTTTTTCAGGCGTTGGACCAATTTTACAAACTTGAGGGTCCTGGTTAGTAATAGGTTACGTGAATTTGTGCGCCGTCCTGTTGGAAGTAGCCTTGTCGCATCTCTTCATCGTCTAATGCGTGGACAAAATTTTCTAAAATTTCATTACTATATCTCGCCGAATTGCGAGTCCTTTAAAAAAAAATCGGTTCATTTAACCTTCTTTTCGATATGGCCGCCCACCCGCCAACTTTCTGTGAATGCAAAAAAGGCTTTTTCAAATACGTATCCATTATTATGTAAATTACTCATAAACCACTCTGAAAATTGCATTCGCTTGCAGATTGTCATTTGGTAACAATTCTTGGACTGAGCTTAGACGATAAGCGTGCATATGCAGGTCACATTTCAGGATTGTATTGCAGGTTCCGTAGGATACATTTACTTGCTGGCTTAAACGCCGAATAGGGGTTTGTGGGTGTTCATTAACAATTTGCTTCAATTCTTCTACTTTCTGTGCAGTGCGAACTTTGGGTCTCCCACTGCCTTTCTTTCTATTCACACTTCCTGTTTCTCTAAACGAAGCCACAGTTCTAGTCAAAACTTGGCAAAACTGTTTATAAAGGGGTAGATCAGTTCTTTTTTCCTGCCAATTGCGTATTCCGGCTCTGCTCAGATTTGCTTTTACTTCTCCCATCCAACTAAATCTTGGTCTGCCCCTTCGTTTGCTTCTTCTTCTTCCACCACGTTGCCATTCTACCATGCTGTAAGTTATAGACCTGTCAACCTCTCTCTACACGTGCCCTAGCCATCTAATTCTTTGTCTTTGTATTTTATTAGTCACTTCTCCCTCTAATTCCTCTAGTATTTCTATGTTAGTTCTGCGCCTCAGGCGCCTGTATATATTATTTTCTGTTTTTCTACGTCCCAATATAACTCTCATTATTTTTCTTTCTTGCACTTCAATTTTTCTTTCTGTTTTTTATATAATAATATTTGAAAGCATTGTAGCTTGTCTCCCGCTAAACCTAGACTTTTACTGAAAAACAGTAGTATTTAAGTATAAATTATTTTGCCCCCAAGAAACAATCCAATGGTGTTAACAACCTAAGGGTGGCCAGGAAAATTGTAGGGGTGCCTCGAGCCACCCCTGTCCTACATAGTACTTTTGTAAAAAAACGATTAAACTATAAGAAAAAATTAAATAGGTGCCTATCTCATTATTTTCTAGTCGATATAAAAAGGGAAAAAGTAACATAAATTATTTTACATTATCGATAAACGAAATCAAAAATTATTTATAATTTCGTCGGCATTGGATCTAGGTCAGACAAAAACAACTTATTGACTATGCGATGTACACGTAGCGATTTTCAAACTATAGAGTCTGCTAAAAATAAAGTTATTGTTGGAATAAGAATGACTGACCGAAGAGAATGCATGGAAATTGATTGATATTGCCTTTTGGTCGTAAAAATCAATAGCGTCTGTAGGAAACCATGTGGGTAGAGGGGTGAGATGTGGGGAACAACTGTATATACCCCTCGTCCTGAGATTATATAAAATTAAAACACCATTACTAACTTTAATTGGTTGCATTTAAGTGGTCTAAAAAATTTGCAACCGGGATTGTTTTTAATGGATATTTTTAAAATGATTCTTTTAAGTTTAATCATCTTCTTCGCGGTGTTTTTTAAATAATAACCCAAGCAAACCAAAACAAATCTTTTTTTTGCATTCTCTACATAAAATAAATATTAATGGCGGTTGCTTCTATCCATTTATTTTCGTTTTTATTAATAAATAACCAGATTTTCTATCAGAAATTTTCATCTGGTATTCAAAACTTGTAAAATGTGATCGCATTGGATTTAGCGTCAATAAGTTTTTTCTTTTCAGAAGGAGATGGCAACACACTAGGGATACATCGGACAAAAATATTCTTAACAACAAAACTCAACAACTTAAACGAGAAATAGCAAAACTTAAAGAAGACTTTAAACAGCCACCTGGAAAACCGCTGATGAGGATATGGATTCCTCCTTGTGGAAGGCAACGAAAAAACTCAAAAGGCCAATCACCCAAATGCCACCCATCAAACTAAGGAATCGTACTTGTGCAAGAGATAATAAAGAAAAGGCTGAAGCTTTTGCAAAATATCTAGCCGAAATTTCTTAGCCAAATGATCCAGTCCAATATCAATATGTAAATATCTAATAGAATGAAATAGCACTAGTCACTATGAAAGAAGTAGCGAACAAAATCAAAAATAATTTAAGCGCCAAAAAAGCCTCCGACATTAACAGAAGAGATTTTAAAACAACTACAAAAGAAAGGTATAGTTATGCTGACTTAATGCGGCATTTAGATTAAAGTCATTATGCTACTAAAACCAGGCACACCACCATGGATTTATTATAATAAGGATTCGATATCCGTATACTGTGAGCGTATCGAACGTGAAGCCTTATATAATATAAATATTTTTGTTGTTTGTTATTCTCTTGGGAGAGCAGTTTACGAACTACGAACATAGACAACACTACGAATTACTACGTAATTGAATCAAGAATGGTAGTAGAAAGAGATAAAATAGCATTGGAGTGTTGGAGCTTAGAAGTGTTGTTGTCTGTACTGGTTGTTTAGGAAAACCCTCTGAACACTCGGTTACACGTACGTCTTTGTCTAATGAACTAGAAAAGAAAAAGTGCGACGTATAGATTTATATAGATTTATAAATCACTCTGAGCGACTTTAAATAAACACCTTTAGAAGTAACATAACCTATAAATAATAAAACCTTTTTAACTTAAATTTATTATTATTTAGCAGAGAAATCAAATATTTTGGGGCTTTTATTACTTTTAGTAAATCTTGTGATGCTTCTAACGTATTTTTGTACAAAAATACAAGGTAAAATAAGATGTGGCCAATGTTTACAAATTGTGTTTACAGTGTCGTTTAGAATGGTTTGTTGTGGCTTCAAAGAATGTGAAATCATCCCGTATCCAGTCCTAATAAATCCATGCGCACCACCAAATGAAGCGTAATCTTACATGCCCATATCACTACTATCAATTATTTCAAAATTATTCGAAAAGCTTTTCTTAAAACGAGTTAAGATTACAATAAAGAACACTCCACGATAGACCAAGTCGAATTACAGATACAATAGAAAAGCACTAGAAGAAAAACTAATCTGCTCAACTAGGTATCTTCTTGACGCAGCTCAAGCTTTTGATAAACGTTGGCAAAAAGAGCTTATTAACAAATTAAACAGAATGTTTCCAAAACAATATGTAGAGTTGCTAACCTCCTACATTACAGATAGAGTGTTCAGAATTAAACAGGAGGATGAAAAAACTATAAACTGAAAGAAGTTAAAAAAGGTAGCCTTAAGGAAGCGTCTTGAGACCCGTCCTTTACTTACTGTACACTTGTGATTTCCCACAAACAGAAAATGTAAATGTAGCTACATTCGCAGATGACACTGCTTTATTAGCAGTAGGAACAGACCTAACCAGCCAACTCCAACAAGCTAGCGGCCAGATTTACAAATTGGACTACAGATTGGAAGATTAAGCTTAATGAGCAAAAATCTATTCATGCCAACTTTACCAACACAAGAATAGGCAATCATCAACTAGTCAACATAAATAGTATCATAGTTTCATATGTCAAATACGTGGGGATGATCTTATTTTTTCCATATTTTTATAGTATTATAGTATAATGTTAAATAATTATGCATAATTAAAATATAAAAAGTTATTTTTTATCTCCAAAAAGTTTACGGAAGCGGTGCTTCCAATGGACCGCACATGCCTGGATTTGGGCAATACAAAAATACACACAGGTCCTCTATTACCTACTTGTCGTATTTAAAACCAGTGATAGATGACAGATGCCAACCTAAACACTTTTGATTTAAAAAATACTGACCTTTCAAGTTTTCTAATTTTGTTATATTTAAAAATGCATTACTCAAATATTTTGTAAAAGCCTTTGCATGGAACCATCCTCGCGACATAAAGTTAAGTATAATAAAATTTTAAAATGCATATTATTATTTCATAGAGCAAAAAAACTATTTATTTGTTGTAAATTTCTACCCTGTATAAAAATTTAGCAGGCCTTTCTTCACGTCTCAGCGTTGCATAAAATATAATTTCTTTTAAACTAATGTTCTACAGGTACAGTAAAATTTAACACATTTTCTTGATTTCTTCACTCTGTATGAAAAATCAATTCAATCAATTGAAAAAATTTTAACCGAAAGCGTCAAGTTTGCCCAAATTTAGGTTTTGCATACAATAAAACATATTTTCGACGCTGGTTCATTTACGAATACAATAGTTCCTCTACAGAAGGAAGGAAAAAGGACGAAAATTAAATCATATACTAGTAAATTATGCACCTTATAATACATAATAATAATCGGCTTACCATAGTCAGCAGGGTTATGATAACTAGGACAATTTAACCCCATGCTAGATAAAAATGGCACCAAATTCATGACTGGACCTCTATAGACACATTGACCTTCGGCTAACATATACAGGTTGTCAAACATTTCAAAAAGCCTCGCCGACGGTTGGTGGATTGTGCATATTATTGTCCGTCCCCCTCTGGCAAGGGATTTTAGTAGACACAAACACTAAAAGAAAAAAAATTGTAAAACGTTAAAACATCGACTTAAAAATGTTTTTCTAAAGATGAGCAGTATATCTACAGGGTTCTAAGCGCTGAACGACAAGACACATTTACTCGTTATTAGCCGGATGTTTTGAATTATCTTTAACTGTTTTTTGCATTTCTAATAATTGTCCAAATACTTCAAGTACTTTGTATAAATTTTTTGTGCCTAAGTAACTGGAAGGTGTATTTTTGTACTACTTTGAATTGAAATTTTGTATTCTTTAAGACCATTTTTATACTCATAGGCTTTTATAATTTATAGAGCAAATCTACTTTGGAAAACTAACAAAATGATAATTTTCTTCTAAAATATGTTTGTAATTCTAAAATTCTGAAAATAGCCAAGGTATCCGTTACTACTTCAACTTACAGCATACCTGAAAACAGGAGGAACTATCCAATCCACTAGTCGGTTCGTCAAAAAACATAACTGGGGGATTATTAACTAATTCTAAAGCTATTGACAGCCGTTTTCGTTGACCTCCGGATAAGCATACCGATGCCGTGTCTTTACAGTCAAGAAGTCCTAAAAAGAAAAAAATACTGTAAAAAATTATTAAAGTGTATAACGGTAAACTTGAAAACTATTTAGTATAGTAGCTGCCGTCATAAAGCAACGACTTGTCCTAATCTTTCTACCTATTTACGGTTTTCTTTTTCAAGAAACAGGCAGTTTTTCCAAAAAACAGGGTGTTTTCTTCAAACAGGCTGTTTTGCTATTTATACGAGTCTGTTATTACTGTTGTATGTTATATATATATATATATATATATATATATATATATATATATATATATATATATATATATATAAATTTGTTGTGTTTTTATAGACCTTTAAAATGAGATACCACACGGCATAGGTTTGTATTTAAAAAAATTTGCCTAAGCTCCCTAGCGTCACCACTTAAGAGGGTTGAAAAAGCTAAATTACACGAAAATGTAGATTTAATAACCAATAAAATAGAATTAAAGTTTAATGTCTTTATCTTTACTAATAGCAAAGATATTTGCATGTACTAAGACTTTTCGGACACCCTGTATATTATTAGTATTCTAAACTTGAAATTGGAATTATGCGTAACTAATAAAATATTATATTTACCCAAAACCTCTATAACTTCGTTAACAATAGCCTTCTTATCTGAGTATGCTATGCCCTTTCCTAATTTGAGATTCGCAGAAACTGTCATGGCTTCTTTAACTGTGAGATGAGGCGATAAGCAATCGTCTTGCATTATGTAGCAGGACATTTTTCGGAATCGGCGCAGACTTCGATCTTTGCCGTTTATCAGGACAGAGCCTTCCAAATTCGATGTTCTGAAAGCAAATGATTTATTTTTATTGGGATATTTACATAAATTAATGTAAAGACATCGAAACGTTCAACGTTAACCACTCAAGTCAAGCCATCGTCGAAAGATATCCAAGCTTGCTCCGGGCTGGGTCGTATTTTAAATTGGCCTCATAGGCTTATATGGACGATATATTTAAACTAGGAGAGAAACAGACATACGCGCTTAAGGAAATTAAAAAGAGACAAAATTTGTCGACGGCCCACCAATAATATCGCGCCACCCCCACTATGGAAATACACTCGAACCGGCCCGTGAAATATACTCTTTCAAAACGTTTGGATTGGACAAAGAAAAACTAATTAGGTACCTAATATGCGCATTGTTAGCGACTAAACTAAACTAAAAAGCGACTACGATCTCTCAGACAGGCCCATGTTAGTCATCAAATATAACGGTATCCTCACGGGCTTTCTCACATTAGCAACGTGGTCCAGAGGTAGAGTCTCAGCTAGTGAACCAAGAGGTCGTGGGTTCGAGATTGTGCTCGGGTAGACTTTTTTTAAATTTTTGTTGCTTAAAAAATTATATCGGCTCTAAAAGATGTATTGGCAACAAGTTTAGCACTCGTTCCTCGATAATTTTTTTTTAATTATCCATAATCTCATATGTTCTACAGCTGGCAGCCTGTATGTGTATCGTATTTTTAGTACAAGCCACGACCTCTATTGAGGAGACGCAGACGTATCAAAACGGGAAGCCGCTAACAATCTTAGACTAAATCACATAGACAAGTAATACTAGAAGTCATAAACATCTAGAGTAGCAATGTTCAATATACTACAGAACCTATTTTATGATTTTTGCGTTGTTTATTTGTAGGTAAATAATTTCTTGACAAAACTAGGCACATTATTAAAAAACCGTTCTTAATTAAAAAAGTGTATTTTGCTTGTTGCGTTGATATCACTAGTTACCCACAAAATTTTGACCCACCTGTAAAAAAAACTCACGGGCCGCGGCTGCTTAATATTACAGGGAAGAAAAAAATTATCGGTTTATTAAATCCAGTGTATGTAACTAGGGCCTTCTATTGTGAAACTTAAAAATGTTTACAAATTCCTATTTCTCGCCCTTAAAAACACATTAATGTCAACTTTAAATTCGATACACTAAACCATTTTCAAATTATGGCTTGTTTTCCAAAATAAACTTTCACTTTCAATACCCTGTATCTCTATAACAAGTATCATTTCAAAAAACTTATATGACTTAATCGGTCTAGTTTGATGTCTAGTATCTCCAGTTGCTCTATAGTCCATGGGACACCCTGTATATCTATACATAATGGTGGACAACCAAACTTCAACCATAAACCACTAAACCCACCAAATGTCTCAAGAGAGATCCGCTTATCCGGTGTATTCGATAATTTGTCTATATTCTTCATAGTCTCTGATACAAGACACTTATAAAATTATCCCTCTCGGCCTTTGGCCGGAACTTTTTCCTTCGCGACTTATATGTAATATAATTCACTAGTATAATAAATATCTATTATCGGATCGCTTCCCCCTTTATAACTGCTATCGCACGCCACTGCAGCACGGTGTTTTGTTTTTCTAAGAATTTAGTTATTCGAATAGTGCTATAATATTTACGCTATAACATTAAAGATTGTTCAGTTGCATTTATAGTGCAATAAAATGTAATAAGAAAAATAAGAATTTATTTTTACTGCGTTACATAAAGGTCGCCTTTCTATCGACTGCTTAACTACATTACGAATTCAATACTGTAATAATAAAGTATTTTGTTGTAATTAATGCTAATAGAAAGAAATTTTTCCTGGGAAAAATACCATCTGGTCCCACCACTGGAAGGTAATATTTTTATTACACACGAACGATAAAATGTATCAGAAACTCTTTCTTTTTCTTTTATGATAATATACGGCGTGATCTTTTATTCATTAGCTGATTTATTTCTGAATTGTGGTCGATGGTTATTTGTTATTTGACTGATTTCAATCAATTTTTAATCAAATACTGCGTGGTACTAGTACGTCGACAACCAGTATAAATTTTTAATCCGAAGAAAAAAACGTTTTGCTTAATAATATACTACATACCTGGTGTTAATTTTTACAATAATTGTAAACATGTAACGCTATGTAGGTAAGATTATTATTGATACCTACGTATTTCTCTGTCACGCTGTTCAGCTGTTATTTTCTAAAAGTGGATCCTCACGGGCGGAAGAAGCGGAACAGCGAACCGGCGCCTCGTTATACGATTGGTTGAATCGGGTCATGTTTAACAAACATGGCGGCATTCAACCAATCATATAACGAAGCGCCTCTCCGCTGTTCTGCTTCTTCCCCGTGAGGACCCACCTTAATTCCGATATTTCTCCGAAAACGCGTTCCCGCACAACAAGTACAGATTAAATTATTTTATTATTTATATTATACAGGGTGAGTCGGGAGGAACGCACCAAATTCTAGGAGTATACTCTACATGCAAATATAAGTCCAAAAAACTGAAAAGTTGTAATTAGATTTTTTTTTCTAATACAAAGTTTTAAAAATATGGTAAATATGCTTTATTTTCATTTTTTTGTCGGTGTATAGATGATAATCATGCCGTTGTAAAGGGTGTCCTTGAACATTTTTTATTTAAAAAACTGTAATTAAAAAAAAATATGTAATGTGTTTTTTTCTAAAACGTAATTTGGAAACAAATGACAATCGGGTTACAACTTGAGAGTTTTGTTGACTTATATTTACCAGTAGAATACACTCCTCAAATTTGGTGCGTTCCTCCCGACTCACCCTGTATATAGCCGAAAAGGAGCATTAAATAAATAATTTGATTATTTAATAGCAACCAATAATTTATTTTGTTACCTAATAATTATTTTAGTTGCGTGATATATTTTCTGATGTAATTATATTCATTTTTTTTTAAATGTATTTTGAATTGTACTTTGTACTGTACTAGGTCAAAAATAACAGGTATTTGGAACAGGTATGAACTGGAATAAGTGGAACATAACGTACCTGTTACCGAAAAATACTGGTTTGTGTCAGCTCTAGACGCAGATAAAGAAAATCAACTGTGTTTTGTACTCTGAATTTATTTTTAATATTTGTTGCAAATTTATAATGAAAAGTGAACTTAAACTGCTGCTTACATTTTTTTTTTGCTGGAAGCAATGTTTCGTTCCAAAAATAAAACATAAACAATAATTTATTAACATACGCTGATGTAAAGTATTGGAACTAAGATATTGTAAATCTTATTTAAAGAAAGGTTAAATGTGTTAAGACGATTTTTACGTCAATATCTCAGAGATAACGTGCTGAGATCCATGTGCTATAATTATTAGGTAACATACTTGATTAAAGCCAATAATCGTAAACTTTGTTGGTAATAGACCATTTTTCCAAGAATACCATCAAAAAGATAAACATTCAAATAAATACGCTCTAGTTCGCAAACAGAGAATAAAAACAACATTATGTATACAATATTTGTATAAATAAATAACGTAAATGCCGTGCAAATGCAAAACGTCGATCATTAGAAGGTTAGGAAATAAGCGAAAAATAATTTTCAATAAATATCTCTCTGTACGCATCTAACAGTAAGCAGAAATACTGATTATAGGTTTTTTAAATTATACGTTTTTAAATCTTTACTGTGAAATTTCACAGTATTCGTTTCAATATAAAATTTTAAAATTGGGGTCTATATTACTTGATTTTTTTTGCATAAAATCAGTTTTTGTCGGTTTCTGAGCGCTGTAGGCCTTTAAACCTTCACAAGATATAAATTTTGAATTTTCAGATAATTTTCTATCAGATAAAGCAATACTCGCGGGATTTCTTCGTAATATTAGAGATATTAATCGCTCAAACATAAAATTTTTAAATTAGTTATGGTTATTAAAAAATTTTCACGTATACAATACTTTCTCCAGCGAGGTTTCTTCAGGTTTGTTAAATTACTACCTCCACGAAAACATTCGCGGATGTTAAACTATCTTTTCATCCCTTGACATCACTTGGCTCAAAGCCCAATTCACAAATTACGTTTAAAATTCCGATGTAGAGCAATTCAATTTGCACGCAATCTAACAAAGTTTAAATAAACAACAACTTACTTGTATCCAGCTAAAATATTCATCAGAGTGCTTTTTCCCGCTCCCGAGGGGCCCATAATACCGGTGAGTTCTCCAGACTTAAAGTTTCCGTTGACCCCTTTTAAAATTGTCTTGTACCCTCTTCGTCTGCCTTCCGACACTGAGTATTTCAGATCTGGAAAAAATAAATGCATTTTTAAAATCACAATAAAAATCGGGTATTTGCTGTCTTGTACGGTTTTCAACATGTTTTATGTAAAAACAACAATAGTATACAGGGTGGCACACCGAAAACTTTCCACCCAGGTTTATTTTCGTTTAAATAAGTAAATCAAAGAACGCTGGGATCCGTATACTACTAGTTTTCAGGGGACATATTTTTTTGGTATTTTTACCCACCGTGCTTGAACCCCTAAGCCGAGCTGGCTTACACCCTTAAAATCTTAAGTGAAAAGGGCTCGAGTGATACCTTATTTTAAAGGGAATTAAATTGCCTTTCCAACAGGACCTTGCTCGTTAAAATCGGGTGAGTAGTTTCTGAGAAATGAGACCTTGCCACGCTCTTTTCCGCAAAGAAGAAGAATTGAATTTACCCTTACTTACCCTTCGGAATTAAAATCCGAAGTTCAAAAAAAAAATTAAAATTCAAAATTTAAGAGAGCAACCAGTCGAGCTGAGTGCGAGGAGCTTGCGCATGCTTGCCAAAGAATGCCCTAGCTCAATGGCCAGAGAGTGGGGGTTAAAGGGCGCCACTGTTTTTGTAGCCCGGTTAAATACAAAAACTCTTCTAGATAGCAAAAAGGATCGAATGTGGCTCGATACAGTCACAACAAATCTGATATTAATTTTTTTCTGTTGTCCCCATTAAAGGACTGTACAAAAATGCTCGATATCCCCCAAGCATCGATAGCTACGAATATCCCTTAACGCGCCAGACGGTCGGGTATCAAAACTGGATGTAATAAAAACAACATAATTTAGCCTGTTCCGCTTAAATTTCAACTCCATGCTGTCTGTTATGTAAAAATGAAACAATCGAATTTGTGTCGATACCATCAGGATCAATCAAAATATAGGTCTGTACAAACTCGTCACGCGCAACACTCGAACAAGGTCGTACCTAATACACGAATTGCCTATCTGACTGTTTAAGCGAAAAAGTCACGCGATCTCTCTGTCAACCAAACTGGCCATTCAGTTAGAAAACTACAGATAACAAAAGTGTAGTTGTCCTCGGGAACCAAAGATGGCACTGCCTATTTCGAAATTAGAATTCAGGCAATAAAATATTATAATTACTAATGGCAAAAATCGACAGGGACAACCTTAAAAAAATTAAAATATAAAAGTTAAGAAATTTCTTATCAGTTGTTTTAATCAAGTAAATGCTGAAAATGTTCACCCCCAATCTCCATGCAATTATAAAGGCACTGTTCGAAATGTTCGCGAACATTATGAAGCATTTCGTTATTTGTCGGCACTCGTACACTGTTCATTGTCGGAAGTCTTTTAAAGAACTGGACTGAGTTGCATACATTTTTGGTTCTAAATGTCCCCACAAGAAAAAGTCCAGTGGTGATAGATCAGGAGATCTTGCAGGCCATTCAATAGGACTTCTTCTTCTCCCAATCCATCATCCTGGACAACTGTTATCTGTCATTCAGATACTTACAGGAAATGCTTAGTGTGGGGGTTCCCAGTAGCCCGCCGTCGGGGGGCTAGGGGGCGCAAGCCCTTAGAGATTTACTGCCAACTATGACCACATATTCTCCAATACAAGGAAAGTAATTTGGCGCCCCCAAATCATTGTACCCCGCCCGCCCCTTAAGAAACGGCACGCCACTGTATTTGTTCCATATTGCTGAAAAATTAGGTTTTCTGGCCGATGACGATCATCTTCAATATCATTGGTTAAATGTGGTTAAAGCAGGGTCAATAGTGATTTCCAACAACTTTAGGTACTCTACGTACAGAACAAGTGGAATTCCAAAAACCTATTTGTAGTAAAAGAAACCTTTTATAAAATTAGGCTTTTATTGACTTTTTAGAACTAACAGTATAATGAATAACAAATGAATAGAAATAACAAACAGGTATAAGTATCAAGGAATAACAAACAGGTATAAGTATTATTACATTCTTCCTCCCTTGTATTTAAACAAAATCTTCCAAATGTTTTGGTCGCTTTCTGTTACGAACAGGACGACTAACTTCTAAAGTTATTTCACTATTGTCATTATTTGACACCGCGTCATAAGTAGAGTTGTTTTCTTGAGTATTTTCTAATGACTGAGTAATTTTAGAGATATCTGGATTTATATCATTTCGTCTCTCTTCCATATTTGTGGGTATTTGGAAATCATTATTTAGTGAAACGTCACCACGTGGTGCTAGGTGGCGGACAGAGACGGTTGTTTCATTTCCATTGGGTAATCTTACATGTGCATAGTCTGAGTTTGAGTCCAACAGTTCAACTTCTTCTACTAATGGTTCATATTTATTTTGATGTATAAACTTCTTTAGAAAAACAGTTCCAGGATTAGACAGCCATGACGGGGTCGACGATCCATTAGATGACCTTCTGGCGTAGCTAAACATACGTTCGTGAGGTGTGCAGTTAGTGGCGGTGCACAATAAAGATCTTATTGAATGTAGAGCATCTTGCAATACTAACTCCCATTGATTAGTATGGATATTTCTTGATTTTAAAACCAGTTGAATAGTCTTCCATATAATTCCGTTATATCTTTCACATTGCCCATTACCCTGTGGATTGTAAGCTGTTGTGCGACTTCTTGCTACATTATGAGAATCCAAAAAAGCTTTTACTTCGTATGATAAGAAAGATGCTCCTCGATCGGAGTGTATATATGATGGTGTTCCAAAAATTGAAAATATTTGACGAAGACATTTTATGACGGTGGCTGATGTCATATCTGAGCAGGCAAATGCGAAAGGAAATCTTGAGTATTCATCAATTATTGTCAGAATATATCGATTATTTGAGGACGACGGCAGAGGTCCTTTAAAATCAATGTTCAGTCTTTCAAAAGGAGATGTTGCTTTTATAAGTGTGCCTTGATGTTTATGATATCTTGGTTTTAATTCTGAACAAACAGGACACTTAGAAGTTACTCTTCGTACATCTTCCACTGAAAATGGCATGTTTTTGCAGCGAATCCAATGGTACAGACGAGTTACTCCTGGATGACATAACGAATTATGTAAATTGTACAAAGTTCTGTCAATTTCAGTTGCAGAACATACTCTTGAAAAAGCATCTGCTACAGTATTTTGCGATCCGGGTCTATATATAATATCATACTTGTAACTTGATAGCTCAAGACGCCATCTCATGATTTTTTCATTCTTAATTTTTCGAGGATTTTTATTGTCAAACATAAATGCTACTGACCTTTGATCTGTTATGAGTTTGAAGTGACGACCAATTAAAAAATGTCTCCATTTTTTCAGAGCTTCAACTATAGCATAAGCCTCTTTCTCTACTGAGGAGTGTCTTTGCTCTGATTTGGACAGAGTTCTTGAAAAAAATGCCACTGGTCTTCCAAGTTGCGAAAGTTGTGCAGCGATAGCAAAGTCGGAGGCATCGGTTTCGACTGTAAACATAGCATTATCGTCAATTGAGGTCACAACAGCACGAGCAATATCTTTCTTGAGAGTTTCAAAAGCAGAAACAACGTTTTCTCCCATTGGAAATTTTTTGCATTGGACAAGCGGCTGAATTTTTTCAGAAAACTTTGGCACCCATTTAGAATAATGTGCAAACATACCCATTATACGTCTTAGAGAAGTAGAGTCATAAGGAACAGGAAGTTCTAACAACGGTCGAAGTCTTTCTGGATCTGGCTTGATGGTCTTCTTAGTGATGCTATAGCCCAAAATATTAATTGAGTTTGATGAAAACATGCACTTTTCTTCGTTTAGTGTTAAGTTATACTTAGCAGCAGTGTTTAAAAATAGTTGTAAGTTATGATCATGATCTGCCTTATCGATTCCACACACTGTAACATCGTCTAAATAAGCGTAAGTGTCTTTAAGACCTTCTTTTTTGATTATACTATCTATTGTTCTTTGAAAACAGGCAACTCCATTAGTAACACCAAATGGAATTCTTCGAAATTGATATAGACCTCCACAGGCTTCAAAAGCGGTATAAATTTTCTCATTTTCTTTGATTGGAATTTGATGATAAGCACTGCGTAAATCTATCGTACTAAAAATTTCATATTTTGCAACTTTATTTATTATATCTTCTATTCTAGGTAGGGGATAAGCATCGAGTTGTGTAAATTTATTAATTGTCTGGGAATAATCAATTACCATACGCTTTTTATGGTTTTCATTAGTTGTAACCAATACTTGAGCTCTCCATGGGGAATCACTGGGTTCAATTACATTTTCACTTAAGAGTCTTTGAATTTCATCTTCAATAAAATTCGAATCTGCCTGCGTATATCTACGTGATTTAATCGCAATGGGTTTACAGTCACCAGATAAATTAGAAAATAATAAAGCAGGTTCAACATTGGCTAAAGCTAGACTACATATTGATAACGGAGATCTTTTCCCACCAAAAACCACTTCAATTATGTTATGCTGGCTTAATATATCATGACCCACAATCATATCAGCACATAAATTTTCTAAGACCATTAGTTTTACATTTTTGTAAGTGTGCTGTAAAATTTTGATATCAACAGTACAGGATCCTAATACTTTTGAAAACAGGGATGTTGAGGCCATGGTTACATCTGCTTTTAATGGAAATATTTTTAGTTTTCGGTCTTTAGCTATTTTGTTGGAAATGTAACCGTCGGAGCTTCCTGTATCAATTAAAGCATCTGTTATAATTCCGTCAACTTCAATTTGAAGTATTGCTTTTGACAAACATCCAGGTGATGCAGCAGATATTGTTGCAAGGAGGGCAGCTGATGTCTGTTTTGTTGAGTTGTCATAAGATTTACACACCTTTGAAAAATGACCCTTTTTCTTACAAAAATGGCACACAGAATTTCTTGCTGGGCATTTTGTACGAGGGTGACGATCGTATCCACAGAAGTAACATTTGGGAGTAACGGATGCGCTGGTTAAAGGATCTGGATCATCTTGCCTGGGCTGAGATTGGTTCATAGCAAAAGATTTCGACATAGCTGCATTAATAGTACCGAATGAAGACGAATAAGATTCAGAGTGATGTTGAGCCATCTGTAGAGATCTAGCTTTGTTAAAGGCCTCCTCCAAACTCAGAGTATTATTTTCAAGAAGTCTTTGACGAATATGGGGTGAGTTTAGTCCACTAATAAATGAATCCCTTATAAAATCATCTCTGTTTTGATCTGCAGTAACAGATTTAAAGCTGCATTCTTTACTCATTTGCTTAAGTACTTGTAAATATTGGTCAATAGATTCTCCAACTTCTTGTCGTCTAGTCGAGAGGGAATGTCGGGCAAATATTTCATTTTGAGGTTTAATATATAAGTTCTCTAATATTTTAATAGCATCCTTGTAAGTGCTACATTCACTTATATATTCATAAACTGCGGGGCAAAGGTAATTTACCAGAAGCTTTAACTGATCTTTATCTTCTGTGACTTTAGTAGCGTCAAGAAAATTGACAAATGATTTATACCAATGTTTCCAATGTTGAGCGGCATTATTTGAGTTGGGTTCTGCTTCTAACTTTTCTGGACGTAGTAGTTTAACCATTTTACAGAGAAAAAGTCAATAAAATTGTAGTAAAAGAAACCTTTTATAAAATTAGGCTTTTATTGACTTTTTAGAACTAACAGTATAATGAATAACAAATGAATAGAAATAACAAACAGGTATAAGTATCAAGGAATAACAAACAGGTATAAGTATTATTACACTATTGTTACAGTATTGCCATGTTTATGCGTATTTAGCATTTTGTTTTCACTTAAGCCAAAATTTCTTTAATATTTAATTTTTCGAAAACTACTCACCCGATTTCAACGAGCAAGATCCCGTTGGAAAGGCGATTCAGTTCCCTTTAAAATAAGGTATCACTTGACCCCCATCCCATTTAAGATTTTAAGGGTTCATGCATGGGTAGGGTTGCCATACGTCCCGATATATCGGGACTGTCACCGTTATCGGAGTTCATGTCCCGACGTACCGACAAAGGTATTAAAAGTCCCGATTTACGTTAAAATGTTTTTTTTAATTAATTTTTAGAAGGCACAAGCACTAAACAAACGTGATTTTGAAATGTTTTTAAAAAGAAAGCTTTTGCGTATAACGCACTACAATAGCGTGGTGCTGTAGACCTCTTCGCTTGACATCTAGCGATTACTATTAATGGTCCAAGTCATTTCTAAAATGTAACGTGTTCGATTGGATGTCGCTGCCTGAAATTCCAGAATGGGAAAAGTTGGAAGAAACAATTATATCAGATCACTGTGTTTTCAACAGTATTTATACCTTAAGAATTTTATGGAAGAAAAAACTCTTTAGAAGAGTGGAAAAACAGTTCGATTGAAGGAAGATGGTTAAATTTTTTTGAAAAGCACAGAACATTTAGATCAGAAATCGGAGTTACTTGTGTGAATACCTCTCCACAATCCCTGCGCAAAATGCCAAAGAATTTTTTCCTTAAGTCCATCCGGTGGTCAGAAGAAAAAAATCGTTTATTAGCTGAGTCCGTGGAGGCCCTTCTCCAATGCTAGTATAACTTTAAATTATCATGTGTAGAATTGTATAAGTACATCAAAGATTAAAAACTAAACAAAATCACCTAATCGAAGAAATATATAAAACAGGCAAATCCTAAATAATGTTTTGATTTAGTTTTAAGCAATATCAGTTATACTAAAGATTTTCGTTCCATGTGTTTTAGTATTTAGACCTAGGACAAATGAAAAAAATATCCCCCCGCCCCCCCGGGGGGGGGGGGCCTTGTGTCACGATATGAGCCAAACGATTTATGGCAACCCTATAGGCATGGAAGGTGAAAATACCAAAAAAATATGTCGCCCTGAAAACTAGTGTACGCGTCCGAGCGTTTCTTGATTTACTTATTTAAAAGAAAATAAACCTGGGTGGAAAGTCTTCGGTGGGCCACCCTCTATGTAAAATTTTGCTACTAGTTATACAGGGTGTTCGGAAACGAATGGGCCATACCTTAGCAGTGGCTTCCTTAGCTTAATGCTGGTCGATTTAACTTAATTTATCTTAGCACAAAAGTTGATAGCTACAGAGAGACAGGGTGTTAAATTGTATTTAACATTTTTATCGGTGTTTCGAAAGATACTAAATAAATTTACAAAATTTGGTTTGCGCGGGCTTTCTGGAATGGAAAAATCAAATCCGCTCTTATATTTGATATATTTTGTAGGTGGCGCCACATACCCACTTAGCAAGTTGGATTAAATCGCAATATTTTAACGCCAGGAATCAACAATTTTATTGCTTTATGTCTCAATATTTTAGACCACCCTGTATACTTGTAGTTTGTTCGTAAGTCACAAATCACTGTTATTTTAATCCTTTTGTTGTATCATTATTAATTTCAAAGAAACACTTCTCAGCATCTCAAATACCGACCTTGACATCATATTTAATATTGAACTTTGCGATTTTTCATTCATCTGTAAGCTCTTAAGTTAATAAAAAAAGTTTCGTTCTTAACAAAAAGTATATAAACCGGTATTGAAATTGCTGTGAGTTGTCATCAAAGTGATTTAGCAATGCTGGATAAAAATTTACATAATATTGTACAAATTATTAAAGCAATCAAGACGTTTGTGGCTGCATAATAAAACCTGTTAATAATCGGTACTTTTGTTAATAAAATCGATACCTTTTTAAAAAAACAGATGTACAGTATGTCCGCGGATGGAGTTAATCATCAGAAAACATAATAAATTTATAAAAATGGATATTCCACTTAAAAATTGGTCTCCTACCCATAAACAAAAATCTAGTGTTTTTGCTTCATCTCCCTCTTCCAATGTTTGGTTAAAGTGGTGTTTGAATAAAAATAATGAATTTTCTTTTAAGATCATCTGAGTATGAGTTTTCTTCACAACTTCTAGAAGATGTTTAGCACGATTTATAAGGGACATTACAGGAGTTTCTCTAACGGACTGAAGCACTAAAACTGGGTCAGCATCGTTTTGGTAATATTTTTTCTTTTTCTTCTTCTTGAGATTCAAAATCGAACCAGTTCTTTAGAACTTTTTATTGTGTTTTAGATTGTCATTTCAGTTATTTTATTGGGATTCCTCCAAATTTCTCCCAAAATTGTTCCATGATGTAGCGGTATGATACCTGGCTTTACCCATAACACCATACTACAGAAATCCTTTGTTCAGTAGATAGCATTTCGATGAGAAGTATTTTAAATTAAATAATTGCTTCATTTAATAAAGACATCGACAAACATGTCCATAGGTGCCAATGGTGTCAATATTGTTTAATGTAGAAACTAGTACTTTGAGTACAGGTGGAAGAGAAAATAGTTGAGACTTTTAAAAATATGTGATAAAACTCGTTGCTTTTAATATTTAAATGTTTTATTGAAATATTGTACTTCTGCGGCTTAGGGTTTAATTTAAAACATATTTCATATTTGTTCTTTTGGTGGAAAATTATAAACGAGGTATGTATCCTTGCTAATCATTTGGAAAACAACTGTTTTTCGACAGTAATTAATTGATCATTTTTATTATTTACAAGCCATAATTAAAGTAAAAAATTAAAAATGTCGAGCATGCTTTGTTTTATTGTTTTTTTCATTAAAAAACAAAAGCTGGAACAACGTATGAAATGTTCTAGGAAACAGGTCCGTATCGCAAAAATTTCTTAATAGTCAAAAAAAGATGTAAAACATAATTTAACCATAATGCGTGGTACACTGTTGAATTCAGAATAAAAAGAGCTTCTAAATTTGATATAAAAAAATCAGGGCCGTATTTAAAAAATAGGTTGATGATCGCAACCCAAAGACGAAACGTCGAATAAAAAATTGATAACGTAATCTCTAAGTTCATTAAAAGTTGCTATAAAGAAGATTTATTAGTTTTGCCCTACCTGTCATATTAACGCCAGAAAATAATTGAATCAAAAATTCGAAAATCTAGTTTTTTCAAAATAACTCGAAAATGAAAAATCATAGTTCATTAATTACGCAACTTTCTTCCCATTTAACCAACTTTGTATTTCCAACTATTACCAAAGACTATAAAGAATATAGACAGACACTCGAATACACCGAAAAGCCGGTCTCCATTGAGACATTTGGTGGGTTTACTGGTTTATGGTTTAAAAGTTTGTTTATCCACCATTATATATACCTGTAGATACATAGTAAGTATACATATTTATATAATGGTAGACAAACAAACTTTTAAACCATAAACCAGTAAACCCACCAAATGTCTCAAGGGAGACCCGCTTTTCATTGCACGGCAGTGTTCATCTAGGTATTATTTCGTCTATGCGATCAACGAGATTCACATACTAGCCCTCCTTATCTTGAACCTAGCTGTTCTTACCTATGAACTGAATATCGACGGGCGGTCTTTTGGAAAGATGTGAAAGATGTGTCAAGGTGCTGTTTGGTTTCTTGGAGTTTTTGTTCGGTACCTTTCGTAAGGTACCCGATTTGGTGACCGTAACAGCGGACGAACCATTGCAGAGGTTTGTTTGGGAACCACTGAAAGAAAAAAAAAGGTATTTTAAAATCTTTACGTAAAATTAAATTTTCTATACTACTAGGGAGGCCAAATAGAATTAACTTGACAAATAACGATTTTCGCGGGACTAAAAATTCGCTCAAGTGCAAGGTATTAGGCACAATTAGTGTTCCGTACCATAAGCCCCCCACTTAACCTGAGCAAACCTCAGCCGATCGATCTCCGCCCATCTGCCGGGCTACCCACCGCCAACGGCACCAACGCCGTATAACGTCGCGTATGCGCGGAGCTGAGTGGGCCAAATTAAAAATTTTGAAAAACGTGTAATAACATAAGTTGTTCCTTACATCATGAGAAATATTTTTTGTCGAAAAACTTTTTCTCTAAAACCAATGGTTCAGTAGTTATAAGGCAATAAACAATTACATTTTTATAACAATTGATCGCGCTAGAATTTTTGCTCGATTTACACCTTATTCTCAATATTCATGATTTTTTCATATTTTTCTGAGCGATCCTTTTGGTGATAAGAAGGGTGGAAGACAGCAAATTTTAAGCATTTTTCCCAAAAAATGTTTAAAAAATGCATAAAAAATACATCATAATATATACTGTTGAATTCGTGCTTCAATAAGCTTTCATTTGACACTCTACACGATGCCCTTAAAAAATGTTTCCATTTTCCAATTTACCACCTGAAATTAACCCACACAACCAAAATTCAATTTTTTATACTTCACGCCTATAATTGGGCCACCACACTCTATCTCTGTGCTAAATTTCAAATTTTTACGTCGAATAGTTTCAAAGAAAATCGCCTGTGACAGACGGACGGACGGGCAGATGGACGCCCAAGTGATTCCACTAAAAACAATAAGCATATGACTACAGTAACTTGGCATTACATTAAACGATGACAAAACATGGAAAACATAACATAATATTCAAACTACAGACTAGAAAAAGTAAGCTGCGTATAATTCTTCAAAACTATAAAATGGAATATTCTTTATAAATTTTTTTATTACGAATTTAAATTCATTTAATGAAATCAAGAATTTATTATCATTTTTTATAGATTTCTTTATTTGTACGGTTACATTTTTGTTTGTAACTAAACTCGATCGACAACAAACCACTGACACGTCAGCAAGACGCCAAACCTACGCAAATACGGTATGTATTTGGAACAACTTTTGAGGAAAAAAATTGTTTTTATTATTTTTTCAAACATGTTTAATTAATAAAGCTCATTCATTAACACTAGAGCGTCGGCCAAGGTTCTTGTAAGATTCGAGAAGGATTACATAAATCCCTTCACAAATTAAAAGTGGGTGGACAAAGCTAATACGCTGTAATAAGCTTTATTTTGGTTCAAATTTAGAACTGTTCTAGAACGGTTGGTGACTGCGTTCTCGATTTTTTTTTTTGTTTTATTTTAACCAGAACTGATCTAAAAAGTAAATAAAACATATATTTTTTTTAAATTTCAATACATTGTATCCTAACTAATAGCATCTTCCATTCGCTTTTATTAAGGTGCTCATAGAGCACTCTAGATTGTTGTCAAATCGCTCTAATACGTCTCATTCGCAAGCAATGGAACAGAAACATCGCTTTCAATACTGATACCAGCTGTTATCAGTCAGTCACTCCATTGTGTAGTGTGTAGTGTAGTGGTTTTGTGGTTTATTGAAAAAATATTATTTATTCAAGACTTGTGCAATGTAGTAAAGTATATGTAATAATTAATATCAAATATTGGTAATAAAAATAAAGACAAATCTTATCTTTTGATCGTCGTATTTATTAATAACATCCTGAACAGAATTTGCAACCTTGGGGATTTTTAATTGGCATTGTTCTGTTTTTGATAATTTCAATAACTTCAAACCTGATAAAGAGAACGAAAGACGAAAAAACTACAAAAAGTTCTGTCGAAATTATCGTCGAATAACATACTTGCTTTTGCCATTTTCATGCTCTCATCTTGTTGATCAATCTCATAGACACAGATCAATCGCGAGTAATCGGAGAGCGCACTGAATATGCCCGATTTTTCAATGGAACACGTCCAGCTGTGAATTAATTGTCGAGCGATAAGAGTGGAAAGAGCGATGAATGGAAGATGCTATAAATAATATGATTTTCATTTCCAAATTGATGTGTGTCAAAATAAAGCGGAAAAAATTCGATAACGCAGATACAAACCGTTCTAGAACAGTTCTAAATAAGAACCAAAACAGAGCTATAGTAAAGAGTCAGTCTAGTTACAGTCGTGGTGGTAAGCGCTAGTTTTGTAATATGGAGTAGTGCGTATCTCGTAAACGTTTCGAAACAGTCTTTCTATGTACCCACCCCAAGGGGCCAAAATTAAGTTTTGCAGCAGCGGCTCGTTATATGAAAAAACCAGAAGAGTTCGTACGGAAGTAGGTCATGCGTTACAAATAAGCAGTGGCGTAGCTACACCCCCGGAGCCAAATTTAGGGGTTTTATTAGTGAGCCCACTGGGAATGTTTTGATAAAGAAAAAAAGATTTTGTAATTTGCGAAAAAAGTTGAATTTTTGCTGTGCCCCCCTAAGAAAAAATGAACACGTCTAGGTATTTTATTTATTATTTTTCTAAGCACATTATGCATTATTTTGTCGAGAATTTTTTAAATTTTAAGAGAAAAAATGTGTTACTAGAAAGTTATAGTCATTTGAATTTTTTTATTATTATATTTTAGGTTTAAAAAAATTCAAATGACTATAACTTTCCACTATCACTTTTTTTCTCAATATTTAAAAACTGTCGACAAAATGATGTAAAATTTGTTTAGAAAAAATAATAAATAAAATACCTATACTCGATTTGAAATTGGTTGATAGTAATAAATCATTTTTAGCAGCCGATTCCATAGGCGCACCTACCTGACGTGCCGGTTTGAACCCTATTTACTTATCCGAATAATTTAGTAATCATTATTGTCATAACAGGTAAAAATAATTATGCCGAGAATTCCGGGAACAATTAATACACAATGTTACTTTTCAGGTAGTTACGAAAAATTAGGTACCTCTACTTATTGGTATAAAACTGTGAGTCATTTTAAGAGCGAACAAACCTAATGCGAGTATTCTAGGACACACATTTGGGTAATTTTTGAAAATGGAGAGTCTTTCAGGATTTATTCCAGTTAAGCGAGCTGCGAAATCAGCGCTAAGCATTAGTGAAAAGATTATTGTGCTTAATGTATTTAATGCACTTAGATATCAAAAAAGTGCAATAAGTATCGATTCTGCAGTGGAACTTTGTTCAAAGATGACAGGTATTGGAAAAGCAACCATCTACAGGCTGATGCGGGAAGAAAAGACAGGAACCGTGACGCCACCAAAACCATCTCCAGGAAGGCGAACAATACCGATCGATGAGGACGAAAAGGCCATCATAAGACGAAAGGTGCATTCATTCTATTTCAATAAGGAGATCCCTACTTTGGATAGAGTTTTAGGGGCAGTAAAAGAAGACTTTCCTGCAATCAAGAGAGATAAACTATGGAAAGTTCTAAGAGAAATGAATTTTAGATGGGAAAAACATAGTCGGAAGTCTCATTTGCTCGAAAAAGATGAAATAGTATGTTGGAGACGTAATTATTTGAGAAAAATAAGAAAATTTCGCAATGAAAACAAAACAATTTTCTATTTGGACGAAACATGGCTGAACGAAGGCTACACAGTTGGAAAAATATGGACAGACAAAAATGTGACTTCTCACCGGCAAGCATTTTTAGACGGTCTATCAACAGGAATAAATCCGCCCTCTGGAAAAGGAAAACGATTAATTATAACTCACATCGGTAGCTCCAATGGATTTTTAGAAGGTGGACTATTATCATTCCAATCAGTTCGTACAGGCGATTACCACGAGGATATGAATGCTGATGTTTTTGAGGAGTATTTCGAACAAATGATAGAGCTGATTCCACCTGGCTCCGTCATTGTGTTAGATAACGCTCCGTATCACTCCAGAAGATTGGAGAAGATGCCTACAACTGCTTGGCGAAAAGCAAAAATTATCGAGTGGCTTGTGGAGAAACAAATACAATTTGAGGACAATATGGTTAAAAAGGAGTTGCTATCAATTGTAAACACCCATAAACATCGGTTTCAAAAATATGTTGTTGACGAAATGGCCAAAAAACAAAATATAATAGTGCTTCGGCTCCCCCCCTACCATTGCGAATTAAATCCGATCGAACTGGTATGGGCTCATGTGAAAGGTTATGTGGCTAGAAAAAATACCACTTATAAAATGAGTGATGTTCAAAAACTCTTTGAAGAAGCGCTTCAAGAAGTCAACGCGGGGAAGTGGCAAAGATGTATAGAGCATGTACTAAAGGAGGAGGAAAAAATGTGGCAATTGGATAGTTTACTGGAGAAAACGGTCGAACCACTTATTATCAATTTAGGGGAAGAAGACAGTCCCTCAGATATTTCATTTTCTGATGATGATTAATTTAAAGCGAAGAACTGTAATGACTTACTATAAATTTTATAGAATTTCAAATAGAAACATTTTTCCAAATTTACTTGTTTATTAGTTGCTTTATTGTTATTAGTATTATATTTATTCAAATACAAGGGTAACAAATTATGCCACACATCCGAATGTTCACTAAATTATATAATTATTGTGTTTAATATAAACTTAAACCCACCCGAAAGCACGTGCATGAGTGCAAAACATCACAGGTAGAATACTACCGCTTATTGTTCGAGCCTCGGGTTAAGCTTTGTATTCGACGCCCTTATCAGATCTATAGGAATGGAAAGTTTAATAAATGCAAAAGGGTCTAGACTTTCAATGTATATACTATTTAAAACTTGGCAATTTAGGTGGACCACTCTGTGTACGTGTTTGACGGATTTTAATGATTTATTACTATCAACCAATTTCAAATCGAGTATAGACAAGTTCATTTTTTCTTAGCACAGCAAAAATTCAAGTTCTTTTCGCAAGTTACAAAATGTTTTTTTCTTTATCAAAACATTCCCAGTGGGCTCACTATTAAAACCCCTAAATTTGGTACGTGTCCGGTAAGTAGGAACAGAGATATACAATTTTGAAATTTCACCAGCCGCCACTGTTGTAAAGTCATCGAAAAATCAATAAAATCGGCATTTAATGCGTAACTCATCCAATAAAATATCCCTGCAATTAAAGTAGATTCCTAAAATCTTATTCATGTATATTTCAAGCTAAAATCGGTCCAGGAACGTTCCAATCTTGCAACAAAAGCTGGCATTTTTGCGAAAGTTTGACACATCATATTTTAATAATTTCGTAAATAAACTGCAATTCTTTGTTTTCATTGCATTGGTCGAATGTTAAGATAAACCTATTTATTGATAACTTTAACGAAAAAATAAGCGATTTAAATTAGTGGGAGGTATTCTTAGATAAATAATTAAAGGATAAAATAAACCAGAAAGAATCACTAAATAGGAAACATAGTGTAGAATAATGTCGGTTCAAAATAGGAGTTGTTGGGAAAAATCAAGACAATTTAGTTTTTACCCCATGGATGACCCGTTCTGAATTTATTTTATAGTCCGACTATCCCTCTATAAAACAGCGTTGAAAAATTGGAAAAAAATTAGGAAAAAATACGGAGTGATTTAAATGTACCGAAGTCAAGTGAAAAAAAAAGTCAAAAAAATTTCAAGATGTTTGGTCATGGGAATAGCGATTGTCGAAATATGGAGTAAGTTAATCCGCTCTTACCACCACATCCGGGAGGATTAAGGTCGGCAGAAACGTTTTTTCCTTTACCATCTGTCGCTCCCTACCTGCACGCAAATTTTCACGTCGCTGGCTTAAAGGAAAAATTTGTTTACAAAAATAACCGGAAGTGCCTATTTTTATTAACATTCCGCCGGGTCAAATCAGACCGGCAGGCATGTCATTCCCTGTTAATCCAAATTCTAGGAGTCAATACAAAAAGGCCTCGTGTCGCTAGCTTCCCGGTACAGGTCGGACGCCTCTAACTCCTGGACTAAAAGCGAAAGCTTAGTGGAAAACGTGCGCCACATTCGCCAGATATGGAGGTCTTTGTCTAGTGAGTATGCTGAGAAGCTTGTGGAAAGTATGCCCGTATGTTGTCGAGGCGTGCTTGATAATAACGGAGATTATACTCTTCATTAGGTTAGTGCGTCGTAGTATTTCAAATATACTTTCAACCCATAAACTTGTTTTTTTACTACTTTATCCTTATACGGCGTGTCACAAACCATACTAACAAATGGGAAAAAATTGTACTACTTATTTTACGAAAAAAAGTTCCTCTTCATAAAAATCGTAAGAAAATAGCATTGCTATTTAAAAATTTGAGCTGACATGTGAAGCTAAAAAACGCAAAATTGTTATTTAAAGGTAAACTGCCATTGTAAATGTACCAGAGTTAATTTGTTTGTTAGTGTATTAGGTTTTAAACATACAGGAGGTCCCACAAATGAAATTAATTTGGAAAAAATGTTCTTTTTTTCAAAAAAACACAGTCGCTTTTTTTTGGTTTTTTTCTTAGTGGGCGTCAAAACAACCAAAACATGGAAAAATTCAAAAAATAGTTATTCTTTAAACAATATATTTTAAGGATTAAAAATATATGAACAAAATGAACAAATCATTGCAAAATAGAACTAATACTCTGGTATAAATTTTCATGTATGTACGTAAACTAAAAAAGACTCCATTATTATAATTAATCACCACTGTCGGTTTCTAAGAAGGAATCATATTGGTTTTTGTAACTTTCATCATCTAATGAGTTTTGTTTTTCACTTTCTACTTCTACTTGGCAAGAAAATTGGCGAAGAAACTGATCATCATGATCGTAACCAACATCTACTTAGTGATGTGGCTGGTATTTGGCGATAGTATTGAATTGACTGTAGTATTGAAAGTCAGTATTTTTTCAATAAGATAAAGGCTACTGCGAATTGCAACAAGCTTTCCCACTCGTTTGTTTGTAAGTCTGTTCCTTTTAGAATGAATATGCTGAAATGATCACCAATTTCTTTTAGATCCTGCCGACTGTAACAAACGAGTAGCCACTGGTTTAAGGGGTTGGTTTGCACAAAGACCTTGCCACATACCAACGGATCACTATCATTTCGTGATGCAATATCCCATAAAATAGAGCTTGAATAGAACTCTGGCCTTCCATATAGCTGTTAATTCAAATTTTATGCTGTTTTACTGTAAATAAATCTAAGAAATGAATTTTTCGGAACAAAACGGCTTCTAATTTTTTTTCCGAGACTGAAAAAATTGTTTTTTTTACAACGCTAGTGTCACCTGTCTGGAAAAATGGGTTCCTTTTGTCTGAAACTCTCTCTCCAGAAGTTTGCTTGGTGAAACACAGACGGCCCGGAAAGCCATTACGGTAGCACGCCGTGACGGTGTTACAGCAGTTGGTCTTTTTCCTACATACGCTCAGTGTATGAAGCAAACAAAAGGCTTTTATGAATAAACAGCTGCGTCTGCTCTGGCTAAAGGTCAATGGTCTGAATACACATCGGAAATATTGCCTTTTCTTCCTGACGCACCATATCACCATCCTATCGAACTTGACCGACTTTATATTTTGACTTTGACTGATAATAGTGATGTACGTCATTAGCAGATTTATTGATATTTATTATTAGTCGATCTCAGCCTATTCATTTAACCATAAACATGTAAAATAGCCTTTGGCCGTGGCCTCTACTGTTTATCACAACCTAAACATTGCACCCGGTTTTTTCCATTTTTATTATTCAGTTGAAAAAAATTAAAACTTTTTTTTTTGGAATTACAATATGTGATTATTATTCCCTACCCAAAGCCCAACTAATAATAATAAGTACAATTTCTGTATCATATCAGGTTCGAAAGAGAAAACTGCTTATTTATTTTGTAAAATTTACACATAACATGAATGGTTAGTTTTTCTTAAAATATTTGGAGTTTTTCCATCGACCGGCTTTCCTTTTGTAATGTGCCTGATGTATCCCTCAAAAGAGACCAACAGTAATCAGCAAGCATGACTAGCTCCCACCTGCCCCGGTAACGTTTCATTATTTCAATTTATTTTAGTTTAATTATTTAAATTTTTAAATTTAGTTTAGAATGGCGACCATTTAAATTTTAAGCATTTAAATCGGCTCATATAGCTTTATTATGTTCCAACTTGGTAACAAATAGAACTTTCAAAGGCCTTTAAAACGATGTGTTACACGTCCTCTTGCCATTAAAAATAAAATATTTAAAATGGCGGCAGTAGCCATTTTGAAAAAGTTACTTAGAAAGGATAGTATTACTGCTGCATTACTTGAAGCCTTTTAAACTTCTTTTTTATTCGGAGCTTGAAGCGAATATATCATTTATTTTCCAAACAGCGACCATTTCAATTTTAAAAATGGAAATGGCCGCCATTTTGACATAAGTTAAAAATATTCTTTCAGGTTGAATAGAACTTTTAAAGACCTTTCAAACGATGTGTCACATGACACCTATCGCCATTTATATACAAGATGGCGGCTGGTTGCCACTTTGAAAGATATTTTAAAAGTTTTGAGTCAAGAAAATTATTTTGTTCCTCATATTTAACATAATCTCACAAAATTTCAATTCAATATTCCTTTCGTAGCAAAAGTTAGAATGAGTAGAATGAGGGGGGGCGGACTTTAGGACCGCACTATATATATATATATATATATATATATATATATATATATATATATATATATATATATATATATATATATATACATATATATATACAGGGTGTTTCATAATTGAATGCTGATCCTTAAGGGTGATAATCCTTGGATGATTTTAAGAAAAATTCTTTATATGAACATAGGTCCGCAACAGCTTTATTTCTGAGATACAGGGTGTTGAAATTTAAGAAAAAAATCTGTTTTTCTTCAATATCTCTAAAACCGCTTTGTATTTTTGTTTTAAATTTTGGTAGGTGCAAAGTACGCTTAAAAATACATTTTCTTCAGGATAAAGGTTTTTTTAATTTTCATCAGTGGCGTCCCTGTTAACATGCCCTGCAATATTTTTAATAAAAAAAATGATACGCCACTGTTTTTTTTTAAATAAATGTTATTTTTATAATTGCCTTCTATCTTCTCATAAAAATGGTCTCTTGACTTTTTTTTATCCGGCGTACGGTTTTCGAAATAAAGTTCATTCATTTGCTTGTCCCTATGTGATTTTTTTCTTGTAGTCTCAATTTCGCAATTTGTGGTAACCAAAGCATCTAGGCTACATTTTTATATTTTATAGTAACTAACTATTATTTAGTTCTAATAACAAGCACGCATAAAAATACATTTTTTATTTGTAAAACTTAACCATTTTGGACAAAATATACCAAAATTAAATTAACTGTTTGCGTTTATAAAACAACGAAATGTGTTGTTAGCATACTAGATGTTTCTAGCCTACAAAATAATCCCACTCTTTAACGGCTTTAATTACTAGAACTAAATAATAGTTACTATAAAATATAAAAATCTAGCCTAGATGCTTAGGTTACCACAAATTGTGAAATTGAGACTACTAGATAAAATCACATAGGGACAAGCAAATGAATGAACTTTATTTCGAAAACCGTACGCCGGATAAAAAAAAGTCAAGAGACCATTTTTATGAGAAGATAGAAGGCAATTATAAAAATAACATTTATTTAAAAAAAAACAGTGGCGTATCATTTTTTTGACTAAAAATATTGCAGGGCATGTTAACAGGGACGCCACTGATGAAAATTAAAAAAACCTTTATCCTGAAGAAAATGTATTTTTAAGCGTACTTTGCACCTACCAAAATTTAAAACAAAAATACAAAGCGGTTTTAGAGATATTGAAGAAAAACAGATTTTTTTCTTAAATTTCAACACCCTGTATCTCAGAAATAAAGCTGTTGCGGACCTATGTTCATATAAAGAATTTTTCTTAAAATCATCCAAGGATTATCACCCTTAAGGATCAGCATTCAATTATGAAACACCCTGTATATATATATATATATATATATATATATATATATATATATATATATATATATATATATATATATATATATATATATATATATATATATATATATATATATAGTATATATATATGTTTGAACGTAGACTTTCACGGATGGAGAAATGTGAAGAAGTATTGATCCGGGAGTACATCCGTTCGTTTGTTAAATTCCTGTTGGAATCTGGCAGACGTTTCGCCAAGGTCTCACTTGGCATTATCAATGCTTACTCGTTGCTGTCAAGTCGTAAACAAGTTTACGACTTGACAGCAACGAGTAAGCATTGATAATGCCAAGTGAGACCTTGGCGAAACGTCTGCCAGATTCCAACAGGAATTTAACAAACGAACGGATGTACTCCCGGATCAATATTTCTTCATATATATATATATATATATATATATATATATATATATATATATATATATATATATATATATATATATATATATATATATATATATATATATATATATATATATATATATATATATATATACATATATATATATATATATATATATATATATATATATATATATATATACATATATATATATACATATACATATACATATATACATATATACATATATATATATATATATATATATATATATATATATATATATATATATATATGCATTTTTTTAAACATATATGTTACCGGCAACTTGCGAAATCCGACAATCTGCGAAATGCCTAACCCTTTGCAAGCCGACCAATTTACCAGACATTATGCAAACTGACCAGATAATTTGAAAAATGACTAAAACACTATAAGCAATCTGTAAAATGTCTGTTACGATCGTTAATATGCATAACAGAGATATTAATATCTTAGGTATAGTTTTGCCAGTCCTAAGTGAATCTCATAAATCTAAATTATCAAGATTTAAGTGGTATAAAAAGCCAGACAAACGCCTGCCGCTCATACCGGGACCGCTCGATACCGATCGATATCGCACAGCAAATAACCACATTTCATGCAAATTTCTTATTGATACATTCCGGTATGCTGTGTAAACAGCACCTGCTTGTTACCCTACCGCGCGACGCGTTTTATCTCTTTTCCACTAAGGGTAATATTATATTATCGCATGAAGACGGCGGAGTCATTTCCAGCTAATTGAGATATTACGTATAGACAGCTGCCTTGTTAAAATATGATTTATTTAAAGCACTTAAGTTTTAGGTTTTTACCAGTGAAGTGCGTATTATAAGTATTTTGGTTTTTAGATACTTGGTTTATGTAAGTGAATTTTTATTATAATAATGGCTTTTAGGCGACCTTTTGTGGTAGATGAAAGCGAATTAATACATGTTGAATTACCTTCGGTACCGACCGTGGCATCGCCTGTCGAAACATGTCCGGAGTTTAATAAAGATTTACCTGTTCAAAGTCAACGAATAATTCTAAATATTTACGGCTGTTTAAAAAAAGAAAATCCGGCACAGTCAGATAAAGCCATTATAAAAAGAGTTAACGAATTAACACAACTTTCGATATCTACAATTTATCGCGTAATTAAAACAAGAGATGTTACAGATCATTCGGTAAAGCGAAAGGAAACTAATCAAAAGTTTCAGAAAGTTGACGATGCAGCAAAAGATGTCATTAGACGAATTGTGTACAATCTATATAAGGAAAATACGGTGCCAACATTAGAAATGATCCGGGATAAGTTAAGCGATTACCCTGATTACAATTACCAGTCATTGGAAACTCTTCCAGGAATTTTATTAGATTGCGGATTTAAACACAAAAAAATTGATAATCGGATGGTTATAATGGAATCGCGCCGTCTTGTTGAACATCGTCAAGAATATTTGCGTAAAATAAAAGAACACCGCGAATCAAATAGGTATATAGTGTATCTAGATGAGACATGGTTTGATACTCATGATGTTGTTCAGTACGGTTGGGTAGATGAAACTCAAAATTGCAGTTTAAATGCACCGTGTTCAAGAGGAAAGCGCGTGATAATACTTCATGGCGGAGGTGAAAATGGTTTCGTGCCCAATGCACTGCTTTTGTCGGCCAAAAACATAACCCAATCTTCTGCCGATTATCATGAGGACATGACTGGGGATTTATTTGAAAAGTGGTTTGTTGATCAGCTTTTACCGAACATTCCACCAAAGTCGGTAATCGTCATGGACAATGCACCATATCATTCGCGTATATTAAACAAAATACCGAATAATAATACTAAAAAGGAAGACATTTTAAATTTTATGAGGCATAAAAATATGGAAATTCCTGAAAAGGTCCCGGTAAAAAAAGAGCTGATAAAAATGATAGAGTCGAAATTTTAAAAATGAATATGTAATTGATAATCTTTGCACTAGACACGGCCATACCCTGTTGCGGTTACCTCCTTATTATTGCATATTTAATCCAATTGAAATGATTTGGGGCACTATAAAAAAACGTCTTCGTAAATGTAATCAGTCACCAACATTAAGTGCAGTGGTACTGGATAATATTCGACGAGTAATAAGTGAATTGAGCCGTGATATTTGGAGAAACTGTGTAGCCCACGTTATAAAAAAAGAAGACGAATATCCTATTTTACCGCCAGTAGCGCCACTTGTGATTCAAAATGCGAATAATTCTAGTTCCGAATCTTCTGACGATTCCAACAGCACGTAGATATTTTTGTTTTATTGTTGATAATGGATTTTACAGGTTTCTAAAATATATAGCATTTGTTGTGAAAACCGCTTTTCACAATGCTCTTCCAGAAAATACAGAGATAGAAATTCAAGTTTTGAACGAAATTCTTTCAAAAGCGGATAAATATACTTTTGGAAGACAAAGATCTTATGAAAACTTCGAAAGTTTTCAAGAAAAGACGTTTATTGAGCTTTTACAGCAACATTGCGTCTACTGACGGTCTCGATTGCTTCAGGATATAGGCAAAATAGGTGATACAAAAGAAGACCAAGGAATCAAATAGAGTAATGAAAAGGCAAAAGTGAAGTGCTAGTGCGAGTGTAGTGCAAATGCTAGCGATAGTGTGAGTGCGAACGCGAGCACGAGTGTTAGTGTTAGTGCGAGCGGGCCTGAATACCAATGATTAAGTCAAATATCTAAGTTCCCACATCTTAAGATTACTTAGGTAAATAGCATGTCATGCACACTTAGTTACTTAACACCGTATGTAACATACAAATATCTTAAGGCTAGAGACAAATATTATCTTAAGTAGGACTTTTGTTACCTTAGGCAATATTGTAAAAATTTTCCTTTCAGGACAGAGATAAACCCCATACTTGTATGCGAAAATATGGGAGGGTTATAAAAGTTCGGCATGAACAACGGGTCATGCGAGCGGTTATAATCTATCGAGAGATACTTGGTTTATAGACTCCGGTCCGAAACAACTACTCTAAGGGGGGTGTTTAGTCAGTAAAAATCGTGACATAACCCACGAATGTCGCATGTGGGTATCTTTGGAAGATTCACCTCCTCTTACCCAAAAAAAAAAAAAAATTAGACAGTATTACGATGACCATGGTCACGTAAGAAACTCCAATAATTTCAAGATTCTCGGGAACGCATCCGAGCCCTTATGTGTGTCCTTGGTTCTCAGTTGAATAGCTGATCTCGATCATGACAATAGATATAGTTACAATATAATATAGTTACACTTACTACAAAACGATCATAAAAATAACAAAGTATTTATGCCATTAATTTAAAGTCTTATTTATCGGTCGACGGTACGCCCATGAATACAATTATTTCTATGGTTAAACATCGTTTTTGCAGATTCAGTTAGGTTTTGATATACCTATAAATAATATTTGGTTAAAATGTTAAAACTTTTTATTGTGTCCCATCTTAAATTGGTTATAATATTTTGGGACGCCTATGGCTGGACCTTATCGGCACGGCTGCGTCAAAGGTGTCGGCTTCGTTACCTCTTTTTTGCGGTTTCACTTAACTTTAGTTATACTATACATTGAGTAGGTATTATGCAAACCGTTGGCTGACTGGAACCACTTCTCACTATGTGTGAGTATTGTGAAATATATTTAGCAACCTGAGCAAACCTAAATTTCTACATACAGGTTTTTAATCTGTAATATTTATATTGTTTGTTTCGGACTGGCTGTTCAGAATGTTAATTATGTCTTCTCGTTCAGCAAATGCCACAAAGGTGTTGTTATAATTCTTTTTACGCACAATTTACTGAACTTCTCGAGAAATAGCTCTTTTTCCCTCCCTCCATGGTCTAGTTCGTTGCGATGATGGCGCACGGCAATTATTGTTCGCAAAACGCCTCGCCAATGTGTGATATTTAGATTACAATTCAGCAGATTGACGCTTTTAGCAGGCAATTTACAGATTGCGTGAAGTGTTTTAGTACTTTTTCAAATTATCTGAAGATCTCGTCAATTTGGATAATGCCTGGTGAAATCGTCGGCTTGCAAAATGGCTAGGCATTTCGCAGACTGTCGGATTTCGCAGGTTGCCGGCAACATCTATAATCTATACCGCTTTCACTCCCTTGAGGTTGAACTGTACAGAACGGCAAACACGTGTTTGCTTGTTTCTAAAGAGAAGTTTACATGCTGAATATAACATACCCACCTCCAGCGATTTTTGATATATATATATATATATATATATATATATATATATATATATATATATAATATATATATATATATTATATATATATATATATATATATATATATATATATATATATATATATATATATATATATACATATATATATATACTATATATATATACATATATATATATATATATATATATATATATATATATATATATATATATATATATATATATATAATATATATATATACAGTGACCGGCAAAAAGTTCGCAACATATGGGAAAAATTTTTATTAGGAGAGTATCGGAAAAACTTTCCCAGGGGATCGGTTCTGCATGTCCGATAACCTAAAAATCGATTTGACATACGTCACGTGACCACTGGTATAGCGTCAAATTAAAAAAAAAATTGTTAATTTACAAAAAGTGAGGTTAGTTGACGAGATATCAAAAAAAGTTATTTGAAAAAATTGCTTAGAATTAAATTCTAGGTCCTTGTGCAAAATTTAAGATTTTATTTAAAAAAATTGGAAAACTCAATTTTTATTAATATTTTTTATCGATTTACAAATTTCCGGTTTTTTTCGTTTAGATAGCTTGGCTAATGTAAAGCCCATGTATCTGGATGAAAATAAACGAATGTAGTAGTTTTTTCTACAATTGACAGGACAAAATTAAAAAAAACAGGGTTTCGCCGGACGCTAGCTGTTGCAATGATTTGTATCTAGCAGCAGTGTCAAAATTTTAGAGACATTTCGATGAGATTACATTGAGAAAACCTTAATCGTCTTAAATATATCTGAAGTTCGACTTTTTGTAAAGTTAAGGGGATTAAAATAGATAATAAACAAAAAATTACCTGTTTATTTAATCGAAATTTTATAAACGAAAACCAATGTAAGAAAAACTTAAAAGTAGTCAAATTCTGTACTAACAACACAAAAAATCATTGTTTTTCCTTGGGTGCACAAAATTTAAAACTCAGTATGACCACCATTTCTCTCCATACATACTGTTGTTCTCGAGCGCAACTCTCGATTAACATTTCGGAGCATTTTACGATTTATTTGCAATACACAATTTATAATGACATTCTCTAAATTTTGTATATTCCTAAAGGGTCGATGTTTGTACACAGGGTTCTTTAGGTATCCCCACATAAAAAAATCTAACGGAGTCAGATCTACAATTCTACAATTGACAGGACAAAATCGAAAAAATAGGTGTTCGCCGGACGCTCGCTGTTGCAATGGTTTGAATCTAATGAAATGACTGTATCAAGATTTTATTAAGATTTTTCGCACATAAATTTAACAACCAGGTCTATTTAGTTGTACTTAAAACTACCAAAGCAGGCTCTGAAATTAAAACAACCAAATAATCTAGTAGGTTAAAAACAACAGAAAAATGTCAAACAAATTATAATTTGTTTGATTTCAACCTATGTCATTGGTTTATGTCTCGCATCTTACTAAGTTTGATATTTTACATAAGTTTATTAATATTTTATTCCTTAAAATGGCACCCACACTACTTCTTCAGGAAAAGATAGAAATTATTTTAATTTCTGGAGATAATTACAAAAGCCATAGAGAAACAGCAGCAATTTTTAATGAGAGGCACCCCGATAAATCCCTCCATTATTCCACAGTATCTCGTCTAGTCAATAAATTTAAAGAAACGGGATCGGTAGAAAATCAGTATAAAGTTTCCCATGAAAAACCGGTAACAGGTGACGAAGGTTCTCTGGATGTGTGTTTGTCGATCACAGAAACACCCCAATTAGCAGTTAGTCAAATATCGGAGATCACTAACATTCACGAAAGATCTGTGCGGAGGATATTAAAAAGAAACAAATTTCATCCGTACAAACCTAAATTTGTACAAGTATTAAAAGATAGGGATTATGACGCCCGCTTCGATTTTTGTGCCTGGTTCCAGGGTATGATTGAGGAAGATTTTAATTTCCCAAAGAACGTTCTTTTCTCGGATGAAGCTACATTTACCTCTAACGGAACCGTCAGTTCACAAAACTGTAGATGGTGGGCCACAGACTTTGTAATTCAGAGTAAAGACCAATATAGTTTTAAGGTTAATGTGTGGTGCGGAATTTTCAACCTCAGAATAGTGGGACCTTTTTTCTTTAGAGACAATTTAAATTCAGAACGATATTTAGAATTTCTACAAACTGAGATATCTGACTTTTTAGACAATTTGTCATTAGCCGAAAGAAGAAATTTATACTTTCAACAAGACGGAGCTAGCATTCATTCCACAAATGAGGTGAAGAGATGGCTGGATCAAGAATTTGGAAACCAGTGGATAGGACGGTTTTCTGAAAATCCGTGGCCTGCGAGATCACCAGATCTGACTCCGTTAGATTTCTTTATGTGGGGATACCTAAAGAACTCTGTGTACAAACATCGACCCTTTAGGAATATACAAAATTTAGAGAATGTCATTAGAAATTGTGTATTGCAAATAAATCGTAAAATGCTCCGAAATGTTAATCGAGAGTTGCGCTCGAGAACAATAGTATGTATGGAGAGAAATGGTGGTCATACTGAGTTTTAAATTTTGTGCACCCAAGGAAAAACAATGATTTTTTATGTTGGTAGTACAGAATTTGACTACTTTTAAGTTTTTCTTACATTGGTTTTCGTTTATGAAATTTCGATTAAATAAACAGGTAATTTTTTGTTTATTATCTATTTTACTCCCCTTAACTTTACAAAAAGTCGAACTTCAGATATATTTAAGACGATTAAGGTTTTCTCAATGTAATCTCATTGAAATGTCTCTAAAATTTTGACACTGCTGCTAGATACAAATCATTGCAACAGCTAGCGTCCGGCGAAACCCTGTTTTTTTTAATTTTGTCCTGTCAATTGTAGAAAAAACTACTACATTCGTTTATTTTCATCCAGATACATGGGCTTTACATTAGCCAAGCTATCTAAACGAAAAAAACTGGAAATTTGTAAATCGATAAAAAAATATTTAAAAAAAATTGAGTTTTCCAAGGACCTAGAATTTAATTCTAAGCAATTTTTTCAAATAACTTTTTTTGATATCTCGTCAACTAACCTCACTTTTTGTAAATTAACAATTTTTTTTTTAATTTGACGCTATACCAGTGGTCACGTGACGTATGTCAAAATCGATTTTTAGGTTATCGGACATGCAGAACCGATCCCCCGGAAAAGTTTTTCCAATACTCACCTAATAAAAATTTTTCCCATATGTTGCGAACTTTTTGCCGGTCACTGTATATATATATATATATATATATATATATATATATATATATATATATATATATATATATATATATATATATATATATATATATATATACAGCGTGTCCAGAAACCATCTTAACAAACGGGATTTTTTTATCTTTGACTTTACGGAAAAAAGTTATTCTTCATAAAAAGTTCTGTTTGGTGACAAAACAACACTCAAATCAAAAATTTTGACCCAGTAAGGGTTCGAATATGAAATTTGACAAAATAACCTTATGGTCATTCATAATACGTACATTTGAATTGTTTAAAAAGGTGTTTTGAAAAAAAGGTTTTAAATAACATATTACTAAAACAAAAATAAAATTTTATGAAATACTACACTAAGCTGCAACATGATCGCCGTTTCCTTTCATACCAACTATTGTACGTCGTGAAAATTTCGTCACTGCATTTCTAACCATGTGAGGGGAAATTTGTTGGACACGTTCTCTGATAATTTTCTCTAAATGGTCTATGTTTTAAAAAGGCCTGTGGGCATAGAATTTTTCTATTAATAATCCCCATAAGAAAAAACCTAGGAGAGTGATATCTTAGGACTTTGGCAAAGCAATTTCTAAACTTCGTCCAATCCACCTCTGTGGAGATGTCTGGTTTAAAAATTCTGTCACTCTTGCAGTGCTGTGACATGGAGCACCGTCATATTGGAACCAAAGTGTGTTTGTTATATCCAGTGGTGGTCGATAAAAAAATTCAAATAATTCCTAGATTAAAAAGTTCAAGTAAATTTCACCGGTAATATTTCCTTGAACAAAGTACGGCCCTACAATTTTGCTCTTAAAAGCACCGTACCAAACCTCTGTCTTAAAAGAATACTGGTCACGACACTCAATTACAAAGTGGGGATTCGCATCACTCCACTACCTACAGTATTTTCGGGAATACACCACTCCATTTTAGGTGAATGTGGCCTCATCTGCAAATAATATATTTCTTGCAAAAAGTGGGTCATCTTCTACCTCACCTTGAAACCAAGAGTAAAACAAAAATCGTGAATCAAAATCTCTAGGCTAACAGTAATTTCTTTATTTTGATAATATGGTATTTAAAAAACATGTATTTGAACAAACTTTTTTAAAAAATTGAAAAGGTGGACACGAATTCAAACTAGAATGGTACAGGAGCGTCATCAGCGTGAAAAAGGACAACGTGTTCTATCTCACTTTAAAATTGCCGGCCGAGATCGACACGCCAGTGGCGTAGTGCTACCTTCACTTTCTTCTGATGAACCCGTATTCACTGTAAATCTTAAGTGATCGAAAGTGTCGTCAAGAATATGCTCTTATTGTATTAGCTCTTCTTCCTAATTTTTTACATGTTTGCAAATTTTGAACCACTCTTGTTTAGATACCTGCTGAAATTTTTGTTCAGTCAGAGCCTCTGTATCAGCCAATTTAAATGTGATGTTGCGAGCGGCTACCCAATTCTTTACTAAAGCCCATATGTTTTCTATGGGATTCAGTTCCGGGTGATAAGGAGGCAAGCGTAGTACATCGTGGCCATGTTGGTTCAACAGCTCATCCAATTTATATTGCGTGGGAAAGCGAAATTTATATTCTTGAATACTGAGGTCAATTTCTGGTTTGGTTAGTTTGGGGTCTGCTGGCAATCCCCTTTCTGCTAGCCAGTATATTTTTCTTTCATTTCCTTTCAATCTTTTTAGTGCTCGTATTTTATAAGGTCAAAATAATTTTGCCTAAGTAGGGTTGTGACGGATATCCTCGAGAATTTATTTTTGAAGCTTGTTTCAAAAAAATTTACACTTTCTTTCGCAAACTTTTAAAAAAGCAAATACGTATCTGCTTATTTCTTATAAGGAGTTTCTATGACGAATGTAACATCCCCACCGCATCCGTTTGTGAAATATAGGCTTTCCTTTAAAACTTGACCCCCTGTTTACCCTTTAGGGATTGAATTTTTAAAAAACGGACAGATACGTGTTTACTTCAAAATAAAAATTTAACAAAAGTCCCTATTTCTGGAACACTGGAAAAATTCCTAGTACATGATTATGATTTCTCCTTAATCTTCAAAATAATAAGTACAAACATGCAACAATTACCTCTAATTAAAACAAAATAAACAATAATTGCTTAATAACTATAATACCCTTTTGATGCTATTAGGTTTTTAAAGTAGTCCATTAAAAAATGTATTTAAAGCGTACAATTATCAAATTGTCATTAATTTCCCAGTACACCCGTATAGCAATCCTTGAACTCTTTAACAATTTCTAATTATGTCTAATTTATATTTACCAGAGTAGATAATTTTTGTAATTGCGAATATTCCTATCACAAATTAGGTACCTTCTTTGTTTAAGTACAACTGTACTTAAACAATAAAACTAAACACAATGAACCCACACACAAGTTAGCCTTAGAAATGTCTTTAAATAGAAAAAATACAGTTCAAAAGTGCGTGATGGTGATGAATGACATATTTATGCAATAGTCATAAAAGGAGAAAAAAAGACAGGGATTTACATTCTGCCATTGTTCAGTCATTCTTGGCTTCCTGTTAATCTTAACAATGGTATCTAGTAGGAAAAGTCTAACATTCCCGGACGTCTGTGTAGATTGCTCACTACCACAAAGTCTGGGAATGGCTCTTTCTATACGAGGTACTACACATTTTTCGGCTGATAATTCAAAAATGGGAAAAAAATATTAAAACTTCGTTTAATTTGGAAAAAATCATGACTATTGCATGTACAAATATAACTGGATGCGTTGAAATTTTTAATACCAATTGGTTGTGTAACCATGGAAAAATATCAATTTTGCATTGTCAAACTTGACGCGTGTAAACTTTTTTTCGCAAATTACAAAATATTTATTTCCTTACCAAAACATTTCTAGTAGGCTCAATCAGGCTATCAAAACCCCTGAACTTGGCCTGGGTCCCGTAAGTAGCAACAGAGATATACAACTTTAAAGTTTCACGGACCGCGCATGGATTATTTGGTAAGTTTCTACGGTTTGCTCCTTCAGTGAAATTCGCCGTGGCGAATAGATGTTTTTATACAAAGAAAACGACCGTTCTGCATCTAATGATGTAAGGTTAGCAAACAGGAATCTTTTACGGCTTCATTTTTCTGATACTGTATATAAATGTCCTGTAATATTGCTAAATCGATATTTCTTTCTAAAATGTGTGTAAACCTTTCCCAAATTTTTATGTCAATGCTGTCTCTTAGCGCTTGTAGCCTAGAATGTAAAATATTCACAATATTTAGAGATTTGGCTAAAGACAAGTCTCCCTTCTGTAGTGTGTTGAGTGCTTCTACTATTACCGTGTAATTTGTGTTGATATTAGTTAAATCAGGGTATTCTTGAATATTATTAAACTTACCGACTCGCGGCAATAGCTTTATATTTAGGATTAAACTTTAAAACTACAGTTTTTATTTGCGTAAAATGTAATATTGCCGCCTCAAGCCATATTCCTCATCGTGTTAAAATACGCTCAAGTGGTTCTGCAAGGCCACCACAACTACGGAATACATACATTTAAGGACTAGATCGCGTTGTGACGCTGATATTTCGACATACCGTTGCTCCGTGTTTGGAGAGCTCTAAACATCAGTCACTCCCGGAAATATTTAGCGAATCCATAATATCCGTAATGATCGACGAGGTTCCGTATGTGGTATGTGAAACACATTACAATTAAGTATGGGCAGTGTTAAACTCATTATTCACGAAGAACTGAAATGCAGGAAATTTGTGCCACTTGGGTCCCAGACTGCTTACCGTGGAGCAAGAAGATTAAAGAGTTGAAATGTTAACACACCTGTTGAACCGATTTCAACACGAAGAAGAAGATTTTCTAAGAAAAGTAGTCACCTGTGAGGAGACCTGGATGCATCACTTTATTCCAGAGTCTAAGAAGGCAAGCATGAAATGGCACACAAAACTTCACCTAGGCCAAAAAAAGCAAAAGTGGTTCCTTCAGCAGGGAAAGTTATGGCCACGTTGTTTTGGGGCATAAAAGGTGTCGTTACCACAGATTTTTATCGGAATGCCGCGAACAATTAGTGCCCCTTACTTTCAGCTCTTGGTGGAAAAGGTTAAACCTGCTTTTCAAAAAAAAAAAGACGAAATCAATACATTAAAAGTATGATTCTCCTCCATGATACCTTTTGGGCACATACAATTAAATCAAAAAACTGTGACGAAAATGCACTGGAAAAGCCTTTTACACCCTCCTTACAGCCCAGACTTGCCGCCTTGCGATTTCCATCTCATTGAACCCCTCAAAGAAGCTCTAGGCGGCAGCAGATTTAAAGATAAATTTAAAAATTTTGTGCAAAACTGGCTTCGCACACAACCAAAAACAATTTATTCTGAAGGCACTCCAAAGCTCCCAAGAAGATGGCGTCAAAAATTATAGTTTGTTGTTTTAAAATTTTGTTTTAATAAAGAGTTATTATAATACTTAGTCCGGGTTATAATATGTGAACCATTCTCGTATTTTCGAAAAATGTACTTTCAAAAATTGATTTTTCGAAAAACTATTTTCAAAAAATTGCTTTTCGAACATTTTTCAACAAAGAAATTTTGGAAGAAATTTTGTCATCGTGATGTTTTCACTCACCTTAGTACAGATGCATTATTCAGAGATTCGAGTTCTTTGCAGGCTGGTGGCGAATATAAAGTACCAGTTTTCGCATTATAAATGACACATTCTTGTTCTTCAGAATCCACTGATGGCAGAGTAACTTTTATATGATCTCCAGCCATCACTTTATGGAGGGACTCTGCTACAGAATCATCAAGTCCAGGTTGACTTGCTTCTGAAAAGGAAAATTAGATTACATGGTGTTGTGTAATATTCCACCGATAAAGTGGAAGCATGTGCATATCTTGGTATATATTGTCAAAAATTCTTAAAATAATGTAAATAAGTAGAAAAGCATTTAAATATTAACATGTCCACAATAAAGATTGTTTGAAAAGAATGTTAATAACCTGAAGCAAAATATTCGTCAAGATATTCGTGAAATTGAACCGCAAAATGTTTATAACAACTTCTTCAAACTCACAAGATCTCATCACGACCAAAATATCATCCAGGAGGCAGACCTCAAAACGCGGCGACTTAATAAATTAAGGTATTTAAATAAATCAACTGGGTTTTCCCCTTTTAGATTCCTTAACAAAGATTCATCTGTAAAGCAGGAGGAATGAAACTAGATTTCAATTTCCTCTAAAAAAGGGGTTTTCTCTCAACCCAGCTTTCAGAATCATGGAACCAATGACAACTCAAAAGTCATAAACGTCAAACAAGATGGTATGACCGATACTACTACCTTGGGTTAATGCTCTCGCGAACCCACGCGATTCATTTGAACTACTTGAAAATATAACAGTAACGGACGTTACACTACTATTCTATTTTTTTTTTAATAGTGTTGTTGCTCAGTTACTTGCTATACAAAACGGTCAATAGCTTTCAGGTTTGAGTAACCCTATACAAATTCTAACCAATTTTCAAGTTGTAGATTTTTGAAAGCCGTAGAACTTTTATCTGAACCATTTTTCACTAACTTATCGAGTTTCTAAAACAACCAGCAGGGACTTTTTACATGCTGTCTATGCTTATAAAACATGATTTTCCAAAACCAACACGACATAATGATATAATCAATGTTTCGACAGAATGCGCATGCTTACCTGATGAGTGAAGTACAATTTTTGGATCGGTCACTATGAGAAATTTTAAGAAATACAAGAAATTAAATATGCCCGAAATAAAGAAACTCGGATTAAGAACAAACCTTCCGGGCATGGCTCTCTTATCGAAACAATGTACCTACTGGTTTTAAATGAAATTAAAAATCTATTGGCACAGGTGATCTTCAAGTGGTTACCGAACTCGTTGTTAAGTGATAATATATTAATAATTGTAGAAACAGATTTGATTAGATTTTAAGCTAATTTCTGTATTTCAAATTCTTTATAAAATAAAATATAGATATAATAGACGCACAGCTTCCTATAGTATAAGCTACCAAAAAATATAATATCACTGGGATTCTGCTGATTTATTACTTTTAAGACAAGTATTTAGCACCTAGTGCCCTACTACATTTAATAAGGAATAAGCATATATTTATTATAAGTCATTTAAGGAAGCTATGTCATAACCATATCAAACCCAAAAGTATTATTTTGAAGAAAATTACTAGGATAATTTAATCTTATCGAAAATTAAGTAAGAAACTTTTCTATTTACGGAAAAGAGTTACAAATGTTTATAAATATTTTACTTATATCTCAAAAATTATCCAATAGTGTTAAAATATCCGATCATTGAACCCTGAGTGTTGAATTTTCAAAGGTTAAAATTAAGAAAAATGTTAACCTTTTAAATAAGTAGCATGACACAGCGTGCAATATGAAATTTATTAATCTCTGTCGTTTTTTCTGTATTTTTGTCAACGTTGTAAAGATTTCGCAGAAATGGACTTTATATTTTAACAGTATCACAGTGTAACTAAAATCGATATTTCGAATCGATCATAGATCGTGATCATGGTGATTCACTATTTAGATCGCCTTGAAAGATCGATCTTTAGAAAAATTTGGGCGTAGGAGAGGGGAGCCGGGAGAATCAACAGTGTCCATTCCAAACCAATTCTATTTAAAACTCTTAAAGTATAAGTTGTACCGTTGTGATTAAAAAAAAAGAAAAATATTTCAATTATATACACGGTGTCCCATATAAGAATGCACACTACAGGGATCTCGTAAACCAGAAGAGATACAAAGATGATTAAATTAGAGAAAAGTTGCGCTTTGCTGAACCTTTCAAAGTCACGATACGCAATCTAACAAAATCCGATTACTTCCGAAGATATTTGGGAAAAACCGAATTTTCCCGATTTCGTTTTTATTTTTTTCTGACTCTATTTAAAAAGATATGACAAAATAAATTTCACATTCTCATTGCCACTTTTTCTGCTCTACAAGCCGACGTTCTTAGATTTTCAATACGACGTTTCGTTTCTTCGCAACCATCATCAACTTCATTTTTTTAAATAGTCGAAAAATTTTGTTTTATTCCTAAAAAATTCTAATTTTAATTCTAAATCCCACGACATATCGCTTCTTACATTTATCCGACGTTTCGGACGAAAAAATCATCATCAATATTATTTGATGATTATTACGAAGGAACGAAACGTCGGATCAAAAATCGAATTACGTTATCATGTAGAGGAGAAAAAATTACATGGGAATGTGGATTTTATTTTGACCTGTCTTCTTTTGTGAAATCAGAAAAAAATTAATTGCCAAAATTTATGTTTAAAATTTCAAGAATTCGTAGATTTTTTTCTGATTCTACTGTAAGAGATAGATTAAAATAAATTTTACATTTTTATTGCCGTTTTTCTCCTCTACAACATGACGTCATTCAATTTTTGATTCTACGTTTTGGCTTGGTTTCGATTCTGTGTATTATCAATTTTTTTTTTAAATAATCCGAAAATTTTATTTTAGCACAGTTAAATTGCCCTTGTTATTCTGAATTCAACGACTTATCACATACGTGCAAGTAAGCAAGATGTTATTATCAAAAAACAAAATATTTTATTTTTACGCTACAAAAAGTTCATTGAAACAATCTTATTTAATCATATGTTCAGAATAACAAGGTCAATTTAACTGTGCTAAAATAAAATTTTCGGATTATTTAAAAAAAAATTGATAATGGTCGAGAGAAGCCAAAACGTAGAATCAAAAATTGAATGACGTCATGTTGTAGAGGAGAAAAACGGCAATAAAAATGTAAAATTTATTTTAATCTATCTCTTACAGTAGAATCAGAAAAAAATCTACGAATTCTTGAAATTTTAAACATAAATTTTGGCAATTAATTTTTTTCTGATTTCACAAAAGAAGACAGGTCAAAATAAAATCCACATTCCCATGTAATTTTTTCTCCTCTACATGATAACGTAATTCGATTTTTGATCCGACGTTTCGTTTCTTCGTAATAATCATCAAATAATATTGATGATGATTTTTTCGTCCGAAACGTCGGATAAATGTAAGAAGCGATATGTCGTGGGATTTAGAATTAAAATTAGAATTTTTTAGGAATAAAACAAAATTTTTCGACTATTTAAAAAAATGAAGTTGATGATGGTTGCGAAGAAACGAAACGTCGTATTGAAAATCTAAGAACATCGGCTTGTAGAGCAGAAGAAGTGGCAATGAGAATGTGAAATTTATTTTGTCATATCTTTTTAAATAGAGTCAGAAAAAAATAAAAACGAAATCGGGAAAATTCGGTTTTTCACAAATATCTTCGGAAGTAATCGGATTTTGTTAGATTTCGTATCGTGACTTTGAAAGGTTCAGCAAAGCGCAACTTTTCTCTAATTTAATCATCTTTGTATCTCTTCTGGTTTACGAGATCCCTGTAGTGTGCATTCTTATATGGGACACCGTGTATTTTTATGTTTATTTTTAAGTTATAGAAGGATATGGAGGGGGAAATATTTGATTTGAAATGCTATCATAAAAAACATACTAATTTATTGAAAACTAATAAAATAGAAAACATTTGAACGACAAAATGACAACCCAACCCAACCTGAACAAACTGTCCATAGATACCGATCGACATGACCGGCATCGCTGTTTTGTACGATTTCAGATTTGAGTTTTTTTTCTAGAAAATGTTAGGTGGCGCAGTTTAACGATTTCCTTATTCCTTTCCAAATTCTTACTAGGATCGTTTTGATCGTGGCGCAGCGACCCTATCGTTTGTAAAGAATTACATATAAATATTAATTTCCAATTATTAAGTCTTAAAGTTCACAGACATGAAAATACCAGACGAATCGATTCTATGTAAAATCGCCGATCTCCTTGGAGGATTGAACGGTAAAAGATCGATTCTTAAAAATCGATTTTCATTTGGAAAAAATCGATATTTCCAAGAAATCGATTTAGAACGGGAATCCCTAGTGTAACAATAATTTTTTCTCTTATATTAGTAGCAAAATAACAGGTTCGTGATCATAAAGGATGTTCCAATACGTACTTCGGGGTTCACTTTATAAATAAAACAAACAATTTTAGAAAAATAACATGCTTGTTATTATATCAAAAAGTCGAGACATGGCAATTATATTTTAAAAATAATATTCTCCAAATGGCCTTCGTCGGTGTTTCTACAGATAACCGTTCTTTGTGTAAAATTGTCAATAACATTTTGGAGTTTGGAGGGAATATGCATATACCCCAAATAAATCTGAAATATTTTTTTTATATTCTCTCCATAAATTAAATGTTTATGGTGGTTGCTGTTATCCATTTATTTTGATCTTTATTAACAAAAAAAAAGTATTTTCTACTGTAAATTTTCGCGCAAATTTCGAAACTTGTAAAACGTGATCCCATTAGCTGTGTCGTCAAAAGTGTTTTATGACTCATAATGAGTACATGGCGAATTCCAGTGTCGTAGGGTCATCGAAAAATCAATAAAATGGCATTTAATGCATAACTCATCCAGTTCCTTCTTATTCAAGTATATTTCAAGCCGAAATGGGTCCAGGAAACCTTTCAATTTTGCAAGAAAAACTGGCATTTTTGCGAAATTTTGGCACATCATAATAATAATTTCAAGTAAATAAACTGTAATTCTTTGTTTTCATGACAATCTTCGAAAATTTTCAAATTTTGCATGTCCCCGAAGCAAATAAACTTATTTATTTATAACTTTAACGAAAAAATAAACGATTTACATTAGTGGGGGTTATTCTTAGATAATTAACGGATAAAATAAACCCAAGAAGAATGACTAAATAAGGAAAATAGTGTGGAATAATGTCGGTTAAAAATAGGATTTGTCGAAAAAAATCAAGAAAATTCTGTTTGTACCCCCTTAAATACGCTCCTGGATGACCCATTCGGTATTCATTTTAAAGTGTGATTATCCCTAAAAGATAGTGTTGAAAAATTTGGAAAAAATTAGATAGGAAAAAATACAGAGTGATTCAAATGTACCGATGTCGAGGGCAAAAAAAGTCACAAAATCGAAATTTAATCGGCGATTGCTCCCTTCCTATAAAGAAAGAAGAAACTAAAAAATATGGATATCATATATTTCGACGAGCTCTTTTCGATGTCGTTTATAGGATTTTAATTTGAACCATTTTGACCCCACAAAAAATTAAAAGCCGTGAAATATTTGGGTCAAAAATCGAAATTTCCAGTTTTTCCCATATATTTCCAGTTTCCAGTGATTTTAGGCTTAGGTAAATGTATTGCAAAAAGAAAGAAAGAATTTGAGATTTTGAAGATTCACTTACGAATCCGTTTTTCGATCCGACGTTTTATTTTCGATTTATGAGATATCAAAGAGGGGCATACAAATGGCATATTTCGACCTAAAAAAATTCAAAACAATTACTTGCCATTTTCCGACCCAACCAGTTTCAATAAAGTTCTGAAGCTCCGGGTTCTCTACAACCTTGGAAAATTTACATCGATTTAATTCACTTTTTCGATTTCAATGGAAATCGGGGAAATTTCAACTTTGACGTTTAATAGCTCCGAAACGAAACATCCTGTATAACTGAATTTTTTACCGAAGCTAGTTGCACTATTCCTGTCTCAACTCGAGAAATTCGATTGCTCGCCCTCTGTTCCTGGACTGAGCTTAGACGATAAGCGTGCCGGTCACATTTCAGGACTGTGTTGCAGGTACCGTAGGATACATTTACTTGCTGGCTTAAATGCCGAATAGGGGTTCGTGGGTGTTCATTAACAAGTTGCCTCAATTTTTCTACTTTTTGTACAGTGCGAACCTTGGGTCTTCCCAGGCCCGTAACCAGGGGGGCGCCAGGGAGGGCTGAGCCCCCCCTAGAGCTGGTCTGAGCCCCCCCCTAGAAAAGTTACCTATATTTCTATAATGGTTATATCAAGGTTGAAACGTGCAACACCGCTTTAAAATTTAAGTTAAAATTATTTGTTTTGCGGCCTATGTTAACCCGCAAAGCTCATCGATCGAGCGGTGTTATAAACGCGGCACACGGCCTTTGTGTCGTACTATAAAAGAGCGACAATCTGGCCGCCACGCGCGGCAAACACCTTGCCTATTTCTTATTTATTTATTTGTTGGTAGATTAAAGAGTAAATTTTAGTTTGTTCCAAATATTTCTTACATTCTTAAATATTATAACTGTTTTCTGTTGTAGCTTTTTCGTTTGCTCTTCAAAAGCGCCTATTTTTAAAATAAAAGACACGTTACCCTTTCTAAATACGGGTTCCTAAGTAGAGATTTTTTATTTTATGATAAAGTACATTTTGAGTTCACTTAAAATGTTTTCTTAAATGTACAGCGTGTCTTCGGAAGTTCTTACCATATGGAAAAAATTTTTATTATTGGTTTTACGAAAAAAGTGCCTGTTTATAAAAAGTTCTGCATCGTGAGAAAATAGCATTTCCATTCAAAAATTTTATCTAGTACATACAGGGTGGCTCAAAAATGTAAAAGTCCTAATACACGTGAAGCTAAAACGACATAAAATCGTTATTTAAAGGTAAACTGCCACTGCAAATGTGCTAGAATTAACTTTTTTATGTTAGTAAATTATGTTTTGAACATACAGGAGGTCCCAAAAATAAAATTAATTTTTTTTATCGCCTTTACAAAAAAGTATATCTTCATAAAAAGTTCTACATTGTGAAAAAAGAGCATGGTTATTCAAAAATTTTATATAGGACATACAGGTGGCAAAATAATTTAAATTAAAATTGTGACTTTCAGCTGTTTAAGCCGCCCTGTATTGTCCTACATCAAGTTTATAAATAACCATGCTCTTTTCTTACAAGGTAGAACTGTTTATGAAGATATACTTCTTTTGTAAAGGTGATAATAATTTTATTTTTGGGACTCCTGTATGTTCCAAACCTAATTCACTAACATACAAAAATTTAACTCTAGTACATTTACAGTTTGTCTTTAAATAACGATTTTGTGTCTTTTAGCTTCATGTGGATTGGGACTTTTACATTTTTGAGCCACCCTGTATGTCCAAGATCAAATTTTGAAATGACGATGCTATTTTCTCATGATGCAGAACTTTTTATAAAGAGGCACTTTTTTTCATAAAATCAATAATAAAAATGTTTACCATATGGTAAGAACTTCCGAAGACACGCTGTACCTACATATATATATATATATATATATATATATATATATATATATATATATATATATATATATATATATATATATATATATATATATATATATATATATAAAAAAAGGTGAAGAAAATATAGGGGAAACTGTCTGTATGGTAGTGCTCGACACGTGTTTCGTGCTTATTAGCACTCATCAGTCGCACATAACCAAGTTATTAGATGGGAAACTTGGAAGTTGAAAAAACACAAAGAGTTCACAGACCAGGGACCTGCTAGCACATTTGCGGTTGTTAATAACTTGGTTATGTGCGACTGATGAGTGCTAATAAGCACGAAACACGTGTCGAGCACTACCATACAGACAGTTTCCCCAATATTTTCTTCACCTTTTTTTATAAATAGTCCTGTCGATATTTCTTTATTTCTTTATATATATATATATATATATATATATATATATATATATATATATATATATATATATATATATATATATATATATCCGTTTGGCAGAAATGTTTTTTTAAACGATAATTTCCGTGAAAACGAAAAGCAAAACTCTCTATGTATTTTTACCGTTTTTACACTATAATGTAGAAACAATATTAAGCCCCCCCAAGATTTTGCTTAGCCCCCCCTAAAAAGTAGGGCTGGATACGGCCCTGGGTCTTCCACTGCCTTCCTTTCTACTCACACTTCCTGTTTTTCTAAACAAAGTCACAGATCTAGTCAATTTGGCAAAACTGGTTGAGATCCATGACTATGCGTGGAGATTCTGTTTAAAAACCCTGAATGGCGTCCCGTGTTGAATAAACCCACAGGCCATCAACCCTTCTACCATTTCTAAAGTAACTTTCGATCATAAAAGCTTTTTGTTCTGCCGTTATTACCATATTTAATTTTCTTAAAAATAGAAACTTCAGAACTTAATAGTTTTCTTTTTCATTCACCTATACTTTGTACTTATGTCTCTGCCTATGTTACCTTTCAAGAGGAATAATTCAGGACACGCGTAACTGATTCCACGGCATACTTTGAGGACGTTTTTTTTTATCTTACTTTATATACCATAAGTATATTTAAAAAAGTAAGCCATGCCTTACCATGACACTGATTTTTGTGTTGTCCAGACTTGCCCTTATAAATCCTGAGCAAACCTGAAAAAATCTGATGGTGAATAATAAACATCAATCACTCTGCATTTAATCTAGACATCCACTTCGGAAAAATCTGAATAATAGTAAGTATTCACTTATCCGTGCAACAATGTATTCTTTTTTACAACGTTTAATTGCTTTGACATAAAATTAATCAAATAATTAATAACTTTGAAATGTATTGACATGACGATAAAGATATGTAAAATCGTTGGTACACGCAGAAAAAATATTCTGTAGTAAAGAATAAAACACATTTATTTGTATATAAACTCATGGCAGGAATTAAATTTTCTTGTGTAGAGTAGAGGCAGAGGAGTTCGTCCTCGTCTGAGGAGGCACCACCCCACATATCTATTTAAAGGGCTGGTGACATCCATAGGAATGTTTCCAGCTCTGGATGTGTTAGTTTTGCCTGGCATTGGCCATGGCCATGGCCTGTTATGTTGTACTTTTTATTTTTAATTAGAATCCAATAACAATTAAATCAGTCCCAGAATCCATTTTAAATAGCACATCTCTACCACTTAAGTTAAATGTCACATTCCAACTATTATCAGCAATTCCATTATTGAAAATTCGCCACGATATTTCTCATCCTCTTGTCGACATCTTTCTTATCTAGGAATAATTTCATTGATTCTTCTTTTACTTCTACAAGACTTACTAAAATGACCCTTATTTCCGCATGTGAAACAAGAAGCATTATTTGCTGAACAAGACGTCTCATCGTGATTAACACCACATCTGCTACATTTACGTATTTCATTCCAGTGTTTTTTCTTATAATGATGCGTTGAAACAGCACCAACTTTACCGAAAATTTATATTGATTTATCTCTTGTAACATAACTGTGCTGTAATTTTCCAGATTCATCCTGCCTTGCCTTAAGAATTGCCTTACTCAACATCAGAGTATTATCCATTGGTAACTTTCGGATAATTTTCCATCAAACACTCCAATTACAATCAAATCCCTTATTAATTTTCCTTTTAAATTTCCCAATTCACAGCTTTCCGCCTATTTATGTTGATCATAAATGACTATATCTATTGGCTCACCAATTAGCTGCCACCTTTTCAAGAGTAACGTGAGTTAGTAGGGCCACCAACGGATCACCTAAGTATCCTCGTCTGAAGGAAACTTTTTGTTTATAACATTATAGGTATTATTATTTTAGCTATCACTTTATCACTTATCAGTCAGATATTATCGTAATTAAAATTAATACCCAGACACTTCAGATGTTTTTGGAAACGTCAGAGATTTCCTTGTCTAGTTTCAATTTATTGTACTTATTTTTATATTCATGTTATCATACTTATCACCAATCACCATACTGAAACCCTGGCCAACTGACATTTTTTATTTTTCACGTTTCTAACAACTTCAGATATTAGAACTCACCACAATTTTCGATAAACCTCAGTTTTTGTTATTACACACAAGTTTAGAGTTAGAGCAAATATTCTTAAAAATAAGGTAAATACATGTACAAGCTGTATAAGTTAACAAAAAAACGGGGTATGCATGTGTGCGGAGTAAAGGGAGGCGCAATTTGTTAGTTGCTTTACTTCCCGTACACTACGCGCACTGCACACCCCGGTTTTATGTTAAGTTGTACAGCTATACAAGGAAAATAATTATTTTTAACTTTTTCGTGCGCTACTCTTACAAGCGTGTTTTTAAAGTTTTTTAGACTATAATTTATTTAAACACGAGTCGCTACTGCTGATGACTTTATATATTTTATAGTAATAATTGAAAATTAGGGTTCAACGATCGAGGATAACAATCATAGTGATGAAGGGCACTAAACTTAATTAAAATTAATGACGATTGTCTGAAAGATCGGCAGAAAAAATGGCAATTGTAATAAAATTATCAATTATGTTTAAATTAATGGTAATGGTTCGAAATATATTAATTTTGCGAAATAAGTTAACTGGACTTGGGTTAGCTGAGTTAATGCTTTTAGTTTCTTATTAGTAACACAAGCTGTTATATATACCTCGTTCACTCTTGAAAAACTGGTAAAAAATTGTTTCTGAGTTTTATCAGTTGTCTGCCTATATTACCCCCTTCAAAGCTCCTTTAAGATCCTTCACTCTATGTGGATTCCCTAAAGAGTACCACCAGTTTTAATCCTGGCCCCGTTGACAAACCATTATCAAAAACTTATGAGAATCTTATAATGCCTAAGTATACAGTGTTAAGAAAAAAGCTTCAGAACATTTTTTGAATTTTTTGTTTTTGGCCTGTTAGCTTGTAAAGTTACTCTGTATAGTAATAGAATAAACCAGTTTGGTTGCAACAAACTGTATTTTCGTTGAAAGTAAGTTCTAGCAGGAAAAATAAACATTTAATTGTCCTTGTAAATGCACTTGTTTGAAGTACCGTTTGTAATGTTAAGGCACATGTAAGAGCTTTATTTCATAATAAAGAAATTCATGTTCCGAGATATGTACTATTGTGTAGATGATAATTGTCACGATAACACAAAATACAATGAAGTAATGGGGCGATTTTAATTTGATTCTATTAAAACACAATGCCTAACAATTCGCTAATAATCGGAACGACTTTCTAAGGCTCCATTAAAACATATAAGGGATATAATGCATTTTTCCGCAATTCGTTATAATAGTTTTTTCAAAAACGAAACCACAACGTACATATGTATACCGTGCGACTCAAAAATGTCCCCTTCTTTGACTTTTTGAATCGGTGAACATAAAAATTTTAAATTTGGCCCACTTCAATTACAATATAAATACTACTTTTTGATATAAATTTCACACTTTTTTATTCAAGATGGCGGCCGGACGCCATTTAAAAAAAAATTAAATAGAAAGGGGGGTATAAAACATCATTTGAAAGGTCTTCACAGTTGGGTTTGCTTGCTAACAATATAAATACTACTTTTTGATATAAATTTCAAACTTTTTATATTCAAGATGGCGGCCGGGCGCCATTTCGAAAAAACAATTAAATAGAAACGGGGGTTGGGTAATACATCATTTGAAAGGTCTTCACGGTGTGCCTCGACTAAGTTTAACCCCAAGGTCTTCCCATTTATATTTTTTTCAGATTTTGTTAAAGTGGTGAGGCCAGTGACGTGCCGTCGAGGGGCTAGGGGGCACAAGCCCCCCCCCCGTCCTCTTCGTAACCGCGCCCTCGCGCCCCCATGGAAATTCACTGCCTATTATGACCACGTACTATCCAATAAAAGGAAACAAATTTGGCGCCTCCAAATCATTGTGCCCCCTCCGCCTCTAAGGGTACGGCACACGCCACTGGGCGAGGCCTTAGTAATTTAAGTCCAAAATGAAAATCATAGATCAACAGTTTCAAAAGGAAACTTGATTTTACTAATTTTTTTTAGGTTAAGCGACTTTATTTTATGAAAAAGAATGGTATTAATAATTTTTAAGTCATATGATCTTCTTTCAAGTCTTCAAAACGATATTTTCTTAGTGGAAATATTTAATATTTTTAAACAGCGTTGATAATCCTGAAAAAAGATGAAAAAATGAGTTATGACGGAATTAACAAATTTTCGAAAGGAAAGATTACCTTTTTTGGAGGACTTCAAAAAAATCGATGGATGATCCAGTTTTTCCAGGAAAATAGTCGAAAAAATAAAAATTTGGAACGTAGCACAGCACGGATTTTCACATGTAGACAGCCGACACATAACACCAAAAATATTATAATCATCGCTAATAGCCTGCAAGTTGGTGCCATGCAAGAAAAAATTGCCTCCAAGCATGCGCGTTGGTTGTTTTTCGATCAGCTGATGCAATTTTACTTGCATTGCATGAAATTGGGACTTTTTCTAATTTAACTGCAAGTAGCATGCAATTTTAGTAACTTTCTAGGAATATTTCGAAGCACCAACCGTATAAAAAGTAATTATCATCTCGAAAAATATCGATTTTGTTTTGAATGGCGTTTGAATGGTTTATTTGCGAACTTAATATATTTTCTATTGTTTATCTTTATAAAAAATAAAGCCGATATATCCCAAAAAGCAGCATGTGGCAAATAAGTATGTACAATAAAAACCTATTTTTTAAACAGCTGACTTACATATATTTTTAAAGTTGGCGAGATTTCTTGTCAGAATACTTGCATACAAAAATTGCTTCAAGTGTAAACGGTCACGCAATGCAATTAATTGCCTTGCCATAACTTTCACGCTATAAATTGCAAGTAACGTAAACAGGCTTTAAGGATTCCAGGATGAGCAATTTAGCAAAGTTCGCCGAAATATCTAATTTTAATTAAACATCATTAAAAATTTAGGTAAATTTCCTGACTATATTTCCCTATAGACCTTATTTAGCTTAAATTTCGAGAAGTCCTATTCAGCCAACATTTTTATTTTAATATTTTAGCTCTAGTTTTTTCCCAAATTCCTTAAAACAATGGGGATTTAAAGCTTTATAATGATAAAATGTCCGATCCTCGCCAGTTTCAATAGAGTTCTGAAGCTCCGGGACCCCTACAATCTCCGAAAATTTATATCGATTTAATTCACATTTGGGACCTGTACCCGATTTCAACGGAAATCGCGGAAATTTCGACTTTGACGTTTAAAGCTCCGAAACAAAACATCCTGTATATATACATTTTTTACCGAAGCTAGTTGCACTATTCCTCTATCAACCCAAAAAACTCGATCGATTGCTCCCCCTGTTTCCGAGAAAAACAAACCTGTTCGACTTTAGGTTAAGCTTTACGTTAACATGTAGATTGACACTTATTTTTGCAGATCTCCCGACGTCATTATTCAGAACACGAAGAACAAATGGCTGCTTTTTAAATTGTACTAAATTATACCGAAAAATAAACATTTTTTGTAGCTAAATTATCCTAATAGTTTTCTTCAAAATAATTTTTTTGAGTTTGTAATGACTTCCAAACGATTTATGCAGTAAAAAAAATATGTGCATATTCCTTATTGGCTAATAACGCCGTTTCATAATGAAAATTTATATCATCATAAACATTATTTTATTATGAAACATATCGAAGATATTTACTTTGAATATTAGGGTAAGGGAGTATAAAAAGTAATTTTATTACCTCTAATTCACTGTTCACACACCTCACACAGTTGATAAACAAATGCAATTGTTGTTATATTAACTATTAAACGTGTTTTTGAACCTTCTGAACCCAAACATCAATAAGAAACAAATAGGGGACACAATAAAGTTCGTGAGAAAAACTAAATTAAATTTTATTGGCATCGATAAGTCTAATTCAAATATTTTAATTTTTCCCACGTGCGTTTTAATCTGTTCATTGTTATTACCCCTTCTCATTTTTCAGATTTTTAACCTTGTGTACGTATCGTGATATCACAAGTGATATTAGAAATGACAGTTGTCTAGTTAGAAACACGAAATTAATGTTTATAGGGTGATGACTAGAGTTTAACAAATGGGGGTAATTCCAGAGACGGCTTCTAACCTAGTTGGAAATAAAATTAGGATTCGATTTGAAAATGAAATACAAATATTTATTTACCCACATTGTGTTATTTGAAAGTGCGAGATACGAAAATATCATACAGGGTGTCTGAAAAGTCTTAGCATGGGCAAATATCTTTACTATTAATAAAGATAGCAACACCAAATTTTAGTTGTACCTTATTGGTTAGTAAATCTACTTTTTTATGTAATTTGACTCTTTCAACCCCCTTGGGGGGTTACGCTAGCGAGTTGAGGTCCAAAATTTTGGATGTAAACCTATGCCGTGTGGCCTCTTCGTTTAAAAGTCTTCAAAAAAGAAACATTGTTTTAGTATTTTAGTATTTATTTATTATTGTAATTCATTTTTAAATGGCAAGCCTATAAAAATTATAACTCGTAAATCGTATAATCGGGCGGGGCACAAGTCGACCATTAGTCGGCCACTTGTGCCAAACAGTACAAGTCGGCGCTGCTATTTTTTGTTTTGTAGGGCACTTTTTTCTAACTTTTTTCCAACTTTACTTCTTCATTTGTCGTTTTTATATGTTTTGTTTTTTGACATCTGCGCAGTAGACCAAAATGCGTACCACGCGCAAACCGAGCGTGCTAGACATGCGCACGGAATTTCAGGAGATGGACTTTGGTGTCTACATTTGAACCCATTCACTTTTAAGAATATATCTCCAGTAGTTAAGGTACCACTGCGAATTTAGACAACAAAGTACATCCCCTGAAATTTCGTGCGAATGTCTAGCCCTCTTGGTTTGCGCGTGGTACGCATTTTGATCAATGGTAAAACTTTTTCCCCAAGTTTTTTTCGACTGTATTTTTCGTTATTTGCCACCGCGCAGATAGCAAAAAAAGAAACATAAAATCGAAAAAACTTGGGAAAAACGTTATAAAGTTAAATACGCAGTGGTACCTTAACTACTGGAGATAGATTCTTAAAAGTGACAGGGTTCAAATGTAGACACCAAAGTCCATCTCCTGAAATTCCGTGCGCATGTCTAGCACGCTCGGTTTGCGCGTGGTACGCATTTTGGTCTACTGCGCACATGGCACGAAATTGAAAAATAAAGTCGAAAAAAACTTGGGAAAAAAGTTATAAAGTTAAATACGTAGTGGTACCTTTACTGGAGATATATTCTGAAAAGTGAATGGGTTCAACTGTAGACACCAAAGTCCATCTCCTAAAAGTCCGTGCGCATGTCCAGCACGCTCGGTTTGCGCGTGGTACGTATTTTGGTCTACTGCGCACATGGCAAAAAACGAAAAATAAAGTCGAAAAAACCTTGGGAAAAAGTTATACAGTTAACTACGTAGTGGTACCTTAACTATTGGGGATATATTCTTACAAGTGAATAGGTTCGAATGTAGACACCCAAGTACATCTCCTGAACTTGCGTACGCATGTCTAGCACGCTCGGTTTGCGCGTGGTACGCATTTTGGTCTACTGCGCAGATGTCAAAAAACAAAACATATAACAACGACAAATGAAGAAGTAAAGTTGGAGAAAAGTTAGAAAAAAGTGCCCCACAAAACAAAAAATAGCAGCGCCGACTTGTGCTGTATGGCACACGAGGTCGACTAATGGTCGACTTTTGCCCCGACCGATTATACGATTTACGAGTTATAATTTTTATAGGCTTGCCATTTAAAAATGAATTACAATAATAAATAAATACTAAAATACTAAAACAATGTTTCTTTTTTGAAGATTTTTAAACGAAGAGGCCACACGGCATAGGTTTGCATTCAAAATTTTCGACCTCAACTCCCTAGCGTAACCCCCCAAGGGGGTTGAAAAAGTCAAATTACATAAAAACGTAGATTTATCAACCAATAAGGTACAACTAAAATTTGGTGTCGCTATCTTTATTAATAGTAAAGATATTTGCCCATGCTAAGACTTTTCAGACACCCTGTATGATATTTTCGTATCTCGCACTTTCAAATAACACAATGTGGGTAAATAAATATTTGTATTTTATTTTCAAATCGACTCCTAATTTTATTTCCAACTAGGTTAGAAGCCGTCTCTGGAATTACCCCCATTTGTCAAACTTTAGTGATGACTTATCATCCCCCAGCGTCAGCTTGGTCACTTAACATCCTTGATTCTACCCAAAAGTCATTCGACTCATCAATGATACAGTCCTCACAATAAAAATTATTGAATTCAAGCGCGGCAACGCTGAAATAAAACATTTATTTAAGATTTAACATGGAATAATATGGATGTTTAGATAAACTGCATTTATATTGTGTAGGTATTTGAATGATAAAACCAGGGTAACACCAGTGTATCCTTATCATTTTTTCTTCGATACTGATAAAGAGAGATGGAAATATATTGGTGGTGTACTAGTTTTACCAACAATCGAACAGTTATAAATTAAAGCCATGCCAGGGCGCGGTATTTTGTCGAACAATACTTTGGCCGATTGTAATTTTTTAAAATCATGTTACAAAGTCTAATATTATATGCATATTCGATAGTATCGATAGTGTCATTTCGGTATAGATATTTTTCGATACTATTCGGAATACTATCGATAGTATCGATAGTGCAATCGATAGTATCCGACCACTATTGCACACGTGTATAAGTCCGGTGCCAATGCCATATCGTATATTTAATATTGTTCTAAATCCAATATGGCGGACGCCCCAAGATGGCGGATTACCTTTTTCCTTATAATCACCTTGATATGGGCATCAAATGAAAGGGTTTGACGAGTAGAATACGATGAGCTAAGTAACGTCATTCTAAACCCAATATGGCGGACGTACAAAATGGCGGATTACGTTTTTCTTCACAGTTCTCTTGATATGGGCATCAAATGAAAAGGTTTGACGAGTAAAATACGATAATCTATGTGACGTCATTCTAAACCCAATATGGCGGACGCCACAAGATGGCGGATTACCTTCTTCTTCACAACCCCCTTGACATTTGTATCAAATAAAAGGGTTTGACGAGTAGAATACGATAAGCTGTATGACGTCATTCTAAACCCAATATGGCGGACGCCACAAGATGGCGGATTACCGTTTTCTTCACAATCTCCTTGATATGGCTATCAAATGAAAGGGTTTGACGAGTAGAATACGATAACAGCTAAAATAGCTTGTAATAATAATGCATTATTAGAAATGCATAGGTTAAGGCGTAACTAAAAATTAAAAAAAAGTTTTGTAAATGCTTTTTAAAATAAGCTTTTATTATTTAGATGTACTAAAACGAAAAAAATGTATTGTCTTTCATTGTGGCAATGCTGAATGCTTTTTATAAGTGGGCGTAGTTCACGTGGGCGGATGCTAATAAAAGTAGTATCAAAGTTATCACTGAAACAGATATAATATATTATGTTCAATTTATTGTCCTAAAAGCTTGTCTCTTGAATAGAAAAGAAAAAAATACGTACTTAGGTACTTACAATTTCTGCAAACAAAATTAATACCTGTATGATCTTTTCGCGCGCAACAAGCTTTGAAGGCAATAAAATTAACATCTGTTTCGGTGATAACTTAGATACTACTTTTATTAGGATCCACCCACGCAAACTACGTCCACTTATAAATAGCATTCAGCATTGCCACAATGAAAAAACTATACTTTTTTTTCGTTTTAGTACATCTAAATAATAATTGTTTTAAAAAGCATTTTTTACAAGATTTTATTTATCATAAAAATAAAGAATAATCCATAACATGCCTCTGATGCCCACTTTGCAAAGTGAAATATAATGTTAAAAATTATGCATTATTAATGTATAAAAAGTTATTTTTTATCTCCAAAATGTGTAGGGAAGCGGTGCTTCTCCCGCTTCCCTGGACCGCACGCCCCTAAAATTGCCCTTTACTTTATAAATTTGCAAAAACCTCAGCAATAAATTCATATTACACAACGCCTTATTTTTACACTTGTCAACTTAAAATCTGTCACAGCCAAACTGGGCCGGGGTTGGCAATAGTGAATTTGGCCGAATAATATTTTTTTCTAATACCACTGTACACATCTTATAAAAACTTTTCCTGTCGTGCTAAGACAAAAACAATTAAAACGGTCAGTTATTTGATCTCTGTATCAGTTAGTGATTAAAGATTATGTGTCTTTATTACATGCGTGTACTGTCTAATCTGAAGCAGACATTATTCTTGCTAAGTACCTAAATAGAGTAAAGGGTACAAACCTAAAAGATAAGGATTACAAAATACCTGTGTTACTAAAACATCTGTTTTTAAAGTACTTAGTTTTATCATTATGCTTATATCAGATAAATCCAGTAATTTTTTAAATTTTATTAAAAACCTACTACTTTTTTTTATATAACACCGTGTAAACTTTTTTTTGGGTTACAAGTACCATAACATTGAAGATGACCACTGAATAGAATTAGTCGACTAGTCGACTCATTATGGAATTTTATTGTATGGGTAGTATTTCAGAGTAGGCATTGTAAAATAGACCAGACTTCAACAGAAAACAGAAAATTTGTCTTTGATCCGGCTGTAACATTTTTATAATCTGGTATAAATCACACCCACTACATTTTATCGAGTGAAATCATTCAACCGTACATTTAATGAATTTAAAGCTTCAATTAATACTTATAAAAGCTTCAAACAAGCGAAATTACCCATTCGTGGCCTTTTAAGACGAGAACATTAAATAAAACAAAACCCGAAACTAAATGTTATGGTATGGTTAGAATTAGACGTACGCGCCACACACATACTGAAAACATTAAACAAATTTAATGAGTACCTAGTCAAGTATAGACTTTTTAAATATGCAAACGATACAGAATTTTATAAATTTCTATATTAAATGAACTTGAAATTGCTGCATTTCCATCTGTTACTATAGCATACAATTATTAATTCTTCTTTCCTTTGTCATATAGTCTTATTCTTATTACTATCACTTTCAAGCATACTTTTACTCCTGGGCCACAATAGGGAATAATATGAATATAATCCCAATAATCCTGAAATTTTCGTTTTTGTATTCTCTATATAAATTCAATATATATGGTGGTTGCTTTTATCCCTTTATTTTGGCCTTTATTAACAAAAAAAAGATTTTCTGCTGCAAATTTTCATACAAAACTCGAAACTTAGAAAACTCGATACTACTAATTGTGACGTCACATGTCATGTAAATAAAAGGGTTATAATTGTGAATTCCAGTGTTCATTTATTTTATTGGATATTTCGCACAGGTTAGGAGATCTCGTGGTTAAGAAACATTACATATTTGAATAAAAGGAATGTTAAACAATGAACGGAACAAAGTTTATGCAAAGACAATTGAATAATTTGCTGAAAGTTGATTGGGTTTGATTGGGTCTTGTATCATGGATGGCAGCTTATTTGTCTTTAAAATTTCTTTACAAATACTTATTATTAACTGCAACATACATATAAATGTACACCAAATATGCTTACTTGAATTTGATTATACTAACCTTTAATAATACCCATTTATGGAAAAGTTTTGATTAACTTTGCATTAGGTATGTAAATCGTGGAAAAAAGTAAAAATTTAAATGCTTTTATTCCTCTTATTACTGTAAAAGTGGTTCAAAATGATCACCATGAACTTCTTGGCAGCAATAAAGTCGATTTTGGAACTCACTTCTTACATTTTCTCACAAATGTGAGAAACAAGTGCTTTATTTCTCTTAGTACTTTAAAAGTTGTCAAAATGACTCATTTCTCACATTGATGAGAAAATGTGAGAAGTGAGTTCCAAAATTGACTTTATTACTGCCAAGATCATGGTGGTCCTTTTGAACCAATAAGATATACCTAAAATCTGGTGTCTCGATCTTTACTAATAGCCCTGTTCGCAGAAGAGTCACAAACCAGTCAGAGCCAATGAAATTACTGGAAACCAGTCGGTAAACTGTCACGTTACCAAATCACTAAAATTTGATTGGCGCTGATCTGTTTGTGATTTGTCTACGAACAGAGCTATTAGCAAAGATATGTGCACATACTGCACATACTAAGATTTTTCGGGCACCTTGTATATATTAAAAAATATATATATTTTTTTTTAATGAATTTTATGTTCTTTTTGAGCGATTACACTGCACAGCCATTAGTTTTTTTTATAGCAACTGAACAACAATATTAAAAAAAATATATTATGTACATATAATAGAACTGGGAGCTGAATACTCGTACTGCTTTTCAAATTTAAACAAATGTTCTACCTTTTGTGTTTATTTATTATTCATTATTAAAATTTATTGATATATCTGTCTTAATATTTAAATGTATTTAAACTTCCATTATCAGTCCTCTAAGACTTATCAGTTTATACAATAAATGAAAACAAAACATTTACTTGTCGTTTTATTTATGTATAGAGTACATATTTCTATCGATTTATTGCTAAGAGTTTTTAGAGCGGTTTTCCGCCAGCGAATATCGGATTTGGCCATGAATTTGACGTAAAACAGCAAAAAATATTTCTGTGAATCACTAACATTCTTCAAATACATACACATACAAGGCAATAGGATGATGAATTTTTTAAAAATTATATTTTAGGTTTAAAAAAATTCAAATGACTATAACTTTCTACTAACACATTTTTTTCTCTTAAAATTTAAGAATTGTCGACAAAATGATGTAAAATTTTTTTAGAAAAATTAATAAAATACCTAAGCGTGTTAATTTTTTTCCCAGGTGGGTCAATTCAAAAATTCACCTTTTTTTCGCAAATTACAAAATATTTTTTTTCTTTACCAAAACATTCCCAGTTAAATCTTTTATTTCCTCTTTCAGTTACGGAATAGTTAACTAAATTTTGATTGAATTTAAAAAATATCTTACTAATTTCAAATTATTATTCGGTTTCAGGGAAATGCGTTATTTTTACTTAAGTCAGTTGAGAATCTTGACGTTTTAAAGATTATATCTCCATAATTTATTGCTCACTTAATCATCGAAGCATGGAAGCGAATTTTAATGTGCACGTTGATATGTTGTTGGTCCGGTCCACTGGCCTACTAGGTCCCCCGATTTGACTCCCCGTGACTTTTTATTGTAGGGTTTGATAAAGGATAAAGTGATACCAGTGATGGAGACTACCTACAACTTTAAATGATATAAAAGACCGAATCCGCTTTGCCTGCTTAGTGACAGCTGAAATGTTACAGCGGGTACCAAATTCATCTAGAAAAAGAGTGGTAATGTGTTTGGAAGTTGAAGGGGAACATCACAGATGATAAATAAGTTGAAATTAAATGATAAAATTTTTTTTTTTATTTTATAACCTAATAAATCAAAATTCCGTAACACACAGAGCAAATAAAAAAAATTGTACACATATGTCGTTTTTTACATAGATTCGAATTTTATAAACAAAAGTGCGTCATCGCGTTTAAAGTTCCCACCCCTCAAAATAGAGTGAGGGGGTAAATGTCAAAAATATGCTTAAATATGTCCTCCCATGTCCCTAATAATGCAAATATTTTAAAACAGTTTCGAGATATAACACTTTAAAAATCTCACACTGTGTACTTAAAGAAGTACAAGGATGAAGGAGAAGTTTCCGATCTAACAAAGAAAACAGCAAAATATTGGTTAAAAAATTATTTTACTTTTCCACATAGTCTCTTTGTAGACCAATACATTTATTCCGGCGATAGCATATCATCGTTATAGACTGATTTGTTCAACTTGTCGAAACGTTTGTGGCAACAATCACACTCACACACGGGAATAAGGTGCATGACGACCCAGTTGGAAGTCTAACTGACGAATTTTTGCCATGACAGAATGAACATTCTTTTTGGCTAAGCCGAAACGTTTATCCTGAATGTTTTTGGTTTAGTTGGTTAAGTACGGTCGCATAGCACTCTGAATTTACTGTTTTTCCCTTTTCAAGGTAGTCTATGGAAATAATGCCTTTGGCATCCCAAAAACCGCCGCCATAACTTTTGCAGCACATGCTTGCTTACAGATTATTTTTATTAATTTACATTTTATGGACGTGATGAACAATTTTACTCGAAAACAGGTGGAGATACAAAGATCGACTAAGAATACCTTTTTTGTGTAAAAATAAACCTAAGTTTCATAATTTAATATTAAAAATTCAAGAATTATCCAAAAAATATATGGGGCATAATTTACCTAACACCCACTCCGTATGTGTCGCCCCTGAAAAATTTTTAGAATATTGGAAAAAAATATGTGTAAGATCATAAATGCTTTAAACTCACCAAATTTCGTAAGTCTACCTCAAACGGTTTAGTTGCAGATATAATACATATTACAGAAAAGCCCTTTTTGGAATCCCCGTTTCGAGAGGCTTTAGCCTCCTTAGGAAGCATTTTTGAGGCATGTTCATAAACTTTTCATCATATTTTGGCAAGTACACCTGTCCTAGAAATAATATTGCCCACTAGTTTCGGGTAGACGAAAATAAAGATAATTAAATTCTCTATAAAAGAGAGTGAATGAAGGTTTTCTCTGCCAGATTACGATTGCTTGGAATAATGATAATTCAAACTGGCATAAAATTGGCTGTACCCTACTCTATTGTCCTATTACCGAATATTTAATATTGTGAATGAAAGAACTGGTTTCAAAGAGAAACAATGGTGATTTTTACAATAACGTAGCGCCTTTAATTTTTTAGATATTAAATATGAACCTGAAGCTAGCGGCCAGCGGCCAGCGGCTGGCTGACGAAATCTTTGATTCGGAATGTACCTTCGCGGTATTGGAAATCAAATAATTATAACTTGATGAAGAGATTTAAAATAAGGCAAAGAATAACATACACAGAGGATTTGACAAAAATCAGAGGCTACAGGGTCGTTTCAAAAGATTAAAGTTTTCGTCAGTTTATTAAATATAGCAGCATATTTTAGTTCACATTTAAACTTGGTGAGTAGATTTAGAATAAGGCAAAAAATAACATACATGGAGGATTTGACAAAAATCGGAGGCTACGGGGTCGTTTCAAAAGTTTCAAATTTTCGTCAGTTTATTAAATATAGCAGCATATTTTAGTTCACATTTATACTTGGCGGGCAGATTTAGAATAAGGCAAAAAATAACATACATAAAGGATTTGGGAAAAATCAGAGGCTACGGGGTCGTTTCAAAAGTTTCAAATTTTCGTCGGTTATTAAATATAGCAGCATATTTTAGTTCACCTTTATATTTGGTGGAGAGATTTGAAATAAAGCAAAAAATGACATACACGAAGGATTTGACAAAAATCGGAGGCTTAAATAGTTTATAATTTGTGCAAAAGAGAAAATGGTAAATAGCATACTGGGCAGACGAGTTGGTAAAATCGTGTTCATTTAAAGTTGGACTCAGGGATGGCAATTACGGTATAAAATGTCATAAGCGAAGGTGAAAGCAAATATTAATCTTGGGCCTGTAACAATGCCTTTAGTGTCGCGCAATATTCTAAAGTTGATAAAAATTCGAAGGGGGGATTTTTATCAAATCCTTTATGTGTTATTTTTTGCCGTATTCTAAATCTACCCACCAAGTATAAATGTGAACTAAAATATGCTGCTATATTTAATAAACTGACGAAAATTTTAAACTTTTGAAACAACCCCGTAGCCTCTGATTTTGGTCAAATCCTCCATGTATGTTATTTTTTGCCTTATTCTAAGTCTACCCACCAAGTATAATAATGAACTAAAATATGCTGCTATATTTAACAAAATAACGAAAATTTGAAACTTTTGAACCGACCCCGTAGCCTCTGATTTGTGTCAAATCCTTTATGTATGTTATTTGTTGCCTTGTTCTAAATCTGCCTACCAAGTATAAATCTGAACTAAAATATGCTGCTATATTTAATAAAATGACGCAAATTTAAAACTTTTGAAACGACCCCGTAGCCTCTGATTTTTGCCAAATCCTCCATGTATGTTATTTTTTGCCTTATTTTAAATCTACCCACGAAGTGTAAGTGTGAACTAAAATATGCTGCTATATTTAATAAAATGACGAAAATTTGAAACTTTTGAACCGACCCCGTAGCCTCTGATTTTTGTCAAATCCCTTATGTATGTTATTTTTTGCCCTATTCTAAATCTGCCCACCAAGTATAAATGTGAACTAAAATATGCTGCTATATTTAATAAAATGACGAAAATTTTAAACTTTTGAAACGACCCCGTAGCCTCTGATTTTGGCCAAATCCTTTATATATGTTATTTTTTGCCTTATTGTAAATCTACCCACCAAGTATAAATGTGAACTAAAATATGCTGCTATATTTAATAAAATGACGAAAACTTGAAACTTTTGAAACGACCCCGTAGCCTCCGATTTTTGTCAAATCCTCCATGTATGTTATTTTTTGCCTTATTCTAAATCTATTCACCAAGTATAAATGTGAACTAAAATATGCTGCTATATTTAATAAACTGACGAAAACTTTAAACTTTTGAAACGACCCTGTAGCCTCTGATTTTTGTCAAATCCTCTATGTATGTTATTCTTTGCCTTATTTTAAATCTCTTCATCAAGTATAAACGTGAAGTAAAATATGCTTGTATTTTTAAAAGTTTTAATTTATAATTTTTTGGGTGAGCCCTGTAGTCGCTACTTTTTTGATTTTTTTTAGTAATTTTGGTAATTTAGAAAATGTCAAGCCTCCTCACCAAGTGCAGATAAAAATTTTACCATTAAAGAGCATGATTGGCTTATGGTATGTATTTAATTATTTGATTTCCAATACCGCGAAGGTACATTCCGAATCAAAGATTTCGCCAGCCAGCCGCTGGCCGCTGGCCGCTAGCTTCAGGTTCATATTCAACTTGAATAATTTACTATTAGAAAGTTGCCAAGAATGATTCAGTCATCAAACCCCGGTTGCGAAAATATGTACAAAATGCTAGAACTATAAACTATAAACCAACAACAAACATCTAGTACCTATCTGACATTTTCATCATCCGGGTCTAGTCTTATTGCTATTCCTATACCAGCTAGATACGCATATAATTGTCTTCGACTTAAAAATTAAAACTTTTACTTCGTATTTTGTAGTCCAGCCATTGTCTTTTTTATAGTACCTTTCATTTATGGTACCTTTCACCATATACCACACTATACATACGAGGGGATATTGATTGATATCCAGTTAGCCTGGAAAGTTTCTATAATAGTAGACAAAACTGAATACCGTTGGTTGTTATGATTACAACTATATGATGTTTTTAAATAAGTTGTTAAAGTTTGACATCCATATGTTGGGGATTTATCTCTTTTCTACCGATACGTCCACGGATTTTGCTCTGAAGAACTAGCCGCTCTAATTCCCCCCTTGACTGTTCCTAACAGAACAACAAGAGGCACGTTACCTATGCATCGCTTTACTGTCCAGCTACAAAAGCCTAGAGAATTCCATTTCTCTTGATTATTCAAACCTAGGGTCTCCAGACTACAGAACAAATTGCCTGCAGATGTTTTCCCTTTCCGTTTTTGTAACCCATTATAAAGTTCGGTACGATCGCCTCGAGTCGCCCACCCCCCCTCAGCAAAAACCTGGATCCGTTACTGTATGGTAGGTATGTACTTATCAAAAACAAAACAGCATGCAAGTTATGACTGAATGGTGGTGTCTTATTTTGCTTTAGGGCAATGGCATGGTGTTTGTACACTCGATAAGACAACTTTGTGGACAGAAACAGTCCTTTAAAAATACGTACTTTGAAAAATTGATATTCTTAAAATTAAACAAGGCAATTTATGTTTGCAATGTTTTTAATTGATAAATGTCTTGAATTGTAGATTGTGTTAAAAAGGGAGTTTTTGCTTGGTTTTTGTTACAGTGCAATGCTTGTTCTTCTGCGATATTAGTCCTCTAGTATTAAGCACATACAGGTATTCTATACCTAGGTGCTATACTCTACCTGATACCTTTTTGTACCTGTGTAATGCTTTTATTATTTTTTTTTTGTAATCCGCTATTAATGAATGAAATTATTATTACTATTTAGGTAAGTACAGCAAAAAGAAAAAAAAACTTTCGAAAGTCCGAAGTTTCCTTTTTTTTTATTTATGCCCAATTTATCTGATACTTCTTATATTATTGTGCCACTAATAAATGTTCCTTACTTTCTAGTATGGATCAGATATCAAGCAAACCAAAGTGCAAGATTATTTTAGGGAATTTCCGCTGTAAATAAATACTGAAATAAAAAAATATTAAAAACAGAGAATTTCTTTTCGTTTTAACAAATACAATAAATTCTTCAAAATAAAAATAACTCCAACAAAACAATAACTGTGCTAATTTAATTGAAATTTAAAAAATAAATGAATAAGTACAAATAAAATGGGATTCCAACAACACGTAAATCCTGAATTTATATTAAAGTACTTATATACTACATACATACTATATAAAAAATTTGAAATATGTACCTATGTACCTATATCAAGACATTATTTGTCGACTTCTAAGAGCGCACTACAGGAAACACAACCTAAATTATTAATGTAGCAATACCTAGATAACAATATGTATGTATGAATTAAGTATAACATTGTTTACCAAAATTTTAAAGTCCGAAGTTCTAGCAATGTAACACAAAAGCTAAATTGTGTTTTCAAAAATGGTTTATAATAATTATACTACTAAAAGTAACATACTACTTAATATTGCCGCTGCCAAGAAAAAAATCTTAAATTTAAACAAATTACTTAAGCAATTAAATTAAAACTAGGTTGACCAGACAGATATAAAAGATACTAGAAGTTTTCAGATGGCTTTGGTCATGGTTGCGGTTGACATTTAAACAATGGGTTAAACATCAGTTGTCAACCAATCGGTTGACAAATGATGTGTAACCCATTGTTTAAATGTCAACAACTATGACCAAAGCCATCTGAAAATTAATATAGTAATAAAATAAGGCCCAAAATAAATAGTAGGTAACATTGTAAATAAACAAAAAATTTGACTGATAATGTCGGGATTTGAGGTCGGCCAAAAATAGATTAAAAACGATAGAAACTGGAAGGCTTATAGAGCTAAAATTTTGCATGCAAATAGTCCTTACTCCTAAAAGATGTACCAGTACCTTGGCGGCGATAGCACCCTCCACCCGAGGGAGAAGCTAATTAAAGGCCCGTTTACAAAAAATAAGACATTATTCTTTATCAATTTTTTGCCTCCAGCTTTAAAAGCTTCTCTTTTTAGTGTAAAGTTACTTTAAAAATTTTTCAAATCACAATGGTACAGCTGTAACACATAACAAATACATGTCTGTTCTTAAGTATGGTTACTTTGACCTCAAGAACAAGATGTCTCAAATCAACCAAACCGAAAAACTACAAAATGATCTCTTACCGTAACTAAAGTTTCGACTAGACGTTCGAACAAAAAAGAAAACAATCTAAGAATTCACCACATCCAATTAAAGTTCTGAATCACGACCCGAATCAAGAACCAACACACGACAACTGCAGAACGACGCAACGACACTGGCAATAGATTTTTCAACAAATGTCCCGCCGATAATAACAACAAACAATCGACGAATTGTGCCTTTCCTGTGAATAAATCATTTGTTTTTAGCAGGAATCAGATAATTAGTCAACAGTACGGAATCAAACTATGCAAAGGTATACGACATGCGGATAGTCGGGAATTGCGCGAGTGCGAAGACTGTTGCCAGCGTTTGGCGTTTATCTTGAACTGCAGGATTGCGACTTCCTGCGCTAGCAGGACGGAGAGTTACCGGGGACATTCACACAGTACCGATAGAAAGGGTACATGTCAAAATATTTTTTTACAGAACACGCAGTGGCGGATATTATAGGGTGGCAAGGGGGTGCTTGTACAATGTCAGGCTAGGTAATGTGATTTGTATTAAATAATTTTATAGGTTAGGCCCTAGACTTTTGTATGAAAAATCACGATACGGTTATTGAAATGTTTGCCTTTGTTAGAGCTTAAATTTTTAAAGGAAATTTTAAGGGTTTTCGAGAGTCGCCGCACAGAGATAAATGTGTTTGAACTTAACGTGTAGACTATCTGTCTAGGAAAACGGAAATGTTATTTGCTAATATATATTTGAATTTAAATTTTTATTTTTAGAATCTAATCACTTCGGTATCCGTCCGTCCGCCCACCTGTCACAAGCGATTATTTTCTATGAAACTATTCGACGTAAAAATTTGAAATTTATCACAGAGATAGAGTGTGATGGCCCAATTATAGACGTGAAGTATAAAAAGTTGAATTTTGATTCTGGGGTTAATTTCAGGGGGTAAATTGGAAAATGAAAAAATAATGTTTTAAGGGCATCGTAAAGGACAGGGCTGCCAACACGAGGCCCGCGGGCCGCATGCGGCCCGCCATGTCATTTTTTGCGGCCCACGCATCGATACTGTGCGTTCAAAAAACATAAATCTGGAATATAAATTATTGAAATTTACATAACATGGACACAAAAATAGATTAGTAAAATAATTTTCACTTTAACTGGCATCATTGTATTTACTCATTTTATGATGCGGCCCTCATACACTTAATTTTTTTTACGATAGCCCCCGGGCCACTTGTACTTGGACAGCCCTGGTGAAGCACGAATTTAACAATATTATTATATTGATGTATTTTTTATGCTTTTTCAAACATTTTTCGGGAAAACGCTTAAAAATTGCTGTCCCCCACCCAGGGCCGGATTTAGCCACGTGCAACAAGTGCTCTAGCGCAAGGGCCTCCACCACTTAAGGGCCTCCATCATAGCGCAAAGAAAAACAATTACAAACAAAATTTAAAAATAGCAAAAACGCCTATAAAGTTATTAATAATTAATCATTTTGGATTCCTAGGCGAACTGTCAAATTTGTCGGATTAACAGATCAAAGCGCGTGCTGAAAATTTAAAAGCGGCATGTTCAAACGATCTAGATGAGTATTTCGGCTCAGAATTGCAACATTTCGCTGAAATTGTGAAGAAAAACATTGGCGAATATGATGAAAGCTGTTCCAAAGAATAATTTTTTAACCAGTTTCTGATGGAAAACAACCTTCCGTGCACTTTTCCAAATACAGAAATTGCACTACGAATGTACACTTAGTCCTCATGGTAACCAATTGTTGGAAAGGTAATTTTCAAAACCAAAAATTAAAGATCGCTTCAGAACTACTATATAAGCAAAAAAATTATTCACTGGATGAAATCAATTGGACTGGGTCCCTAAAGGTATCCAGATGAATGCATAAAACTATAAAAATATCTTATTGCTAATTTTTTCTATTAACAATTTATTGCAAAAAAGTCGTTTTTTTTTCATGACTTTTTTCGGGTTGTCCGTCATATATACCTCAGTTAGTTATTACAAATAGCGGAACGCCGCTGGCATCATCGGAAAGGTTAGAAAATTTTACACAATTTTGCTATTGAGCACTTCTGTCTACGACCAACAGATTCGTCAGTATTTTATAAATAAAAAAGTACGAGCGCGAAAGCGCACCGGTTGCACCGGTTGCGTCGCGCGCTATAAATAAATGCTTATAACTTTTGATCAATTAAAAATATTTGAATGAAACAAAATTGCACGTATATAATCGCCTAGACTCTAGACAATCAATTAAACATATTTTGAAAGTATTTGGAATGTTTGAATTTTCGGTATTCTTGTTTAAGTGTCAATTTTTCCACTTTGTTAATTCAAGCTCTCTATTTATAAACAGATTTTAAAAAATTAAAAAGTAAGTATCGTGATGTCTTCCTGAGACCACTATCTACAAATTCTGTAAGGGGTGTATCCATAAGCTTCTTATATTTTTTGTTACGGCAAATTTTCAGCTGTCTGTTTCACGAAAAATGCATTTTCGCTTGTTCGCCGCTTAGGAAAACCAATAATTTTTTTTGTAATTTTTCAATTTTAAAAATAATACAGTAATTAATCAGTGAGGTAAAACATTTAATTTTAGGTGGTGTGATTGGTTTTACAAAAGCTTTAATTTTTCAGTGAGTTTTATTGGCATAAATTTGAAGTTATCTGGAAAAAGATGAAAATATCGCTATAAATTGTTATAAAAAGATAATGAAAAAAGATAATGATCTGAAACTTGCTGAAGTTATAGATAAATATGTCTTCTATTGACATTTGATCATAGATATGATCGATATTGCATACATTTTCATAAATTTCATTTTTCCCAAAAAAATCGTGGCTTTTTATATGTCACTTAAACAAGAATACCGGAAACCCAAACATTGGAAATACTTTTAAAATACGATTAATTGATTGTCCTGGCAATATACGTGCTATTTTGCTTTATTCAGATATCTTTAACTGATCCAAAGGTATGAGCATTTGCTTATAGCGCGCTCGCGCGCGTACTTTTTGAGCGGTGTTTTATTTATTAAATACTGACGAATCTATGGGTCGTAGAAAAAAGTGCATAGCAGCAAAATTGTGTAAAATTTTCTCACCATCCCGATAGTAAATACAATGTTGCTTCGCATGGTAATTTCCTGTCGGGATTATACTTTGCAGTCGGCTGGTAAAATTTCAAAGTTGTACCTATATCTCTGTTCCTGCTTACAGGACCCGTATCCAATTTAGTAGTTTTAATAGTAAGCCTACTGGGAATGTTTTGATAAAGAAAAAAAAAGAATAAAAGCATTTTGTAATTTGCGAAAAAAGTTGAATTTTTGCTTTGACCCTCCTGGTTAAAAAATAAACACGCTTAGGTATCATATTTATTATTTTTTCTTAGCAAATTTGAGATTATTTTGTCGAAAATTTTTAACTTTTAAGAAAAAAAAAATGTGTCAGTAGAAAGTTATAGTCATTTGAATGTTTTTAAACCTAAAAATAAATATAAGTTAAAAATAATTGAAATGCCAAAAACTTTCTACTAACACATTTTTTTCTCTTCAAATTAAAAAATTTTCGACAAAATGATGTAAAATTTGTTTGGAAAAAATAATAAATAAAAAACCTAAAGGCGTTCATTTTTTCCCATGGGGGCTCAGCAGAAAATCAACTTTTTTTTCGCAAATTACAAAATGTTTTTTTTCTTTACAAAAGCATTCCCAGTGGGCTATTAAAACCCCTAAATTTGGTACGGCACCTGTAAGCAAGAACAGAGATATACAATTTTGAAATTTCACCAGCCGCTACTGATATTTTGCCTAAAAATTACGAAACAGTTTTTTCTGGATTGTATAAAAAGGCATATTAAAAAAGTACTCATCATGAATATGAGATCTAGTATAAATTCGGCATAGGGTTTTTGGCACTGTGATCGTTTCCAACACAATAAGTCTCTATTGCACACTACACACCACACGCGAGACCCGTCATATTTTAGGTCCGATTCCAAATACTCTGCAATCGCAGGTGATTTCTAAGAACGTTTGGTAACCTGATTCCACCGCAAAGCATATCGACACATCGCGGTAGTCAGCTACTAACTGGCAACTCAAATTAAAAAAGTCAGCTGCAATCAGCTGATTTTTAACGGAAAAAGAAGGGCTCTCTAGATAACAAAATTGACAAAGATGCCAAATAACATGATAATGAAGACAAAGACGAAACGAAAACATTCCCTGTTTATAGCAGTTAGCAAATCGGCTAAAGAGGGCACCACGACGTTCTTAATTTGGGTAGCCAGTATCAAAAGACATCAATAAATTTTTGTTCTGAGAGAATTTGCAAAAAGTCGACAATTTTGAATTTTGTTTGCTTAGTTGGATATTTCCCCCCCACCTTCCCTACTTTTAATACGCCCCTTCAAGGGTTGAAGAAATCACTGCACATTCTTTTATCGCTTATCATCCATATTATACCCACATCCGTCAAAATCAGCTGATGTTCGCGACCTTTCCAAGAAATACGGATTTTAACGCGGCAACGTTGCCTCGAATAAAAGTCTATCGAACAGGGAAGGTTTGGGTGCATGTGTACCGAGATCGCGGCTTTGTGGCCTACTATGTCGCAAGATAGCCATCAGGCCATCACATTTGCAAAGAGAAATGGATTTTTGTTTTCATTATTGCGATATGACGTAATAGTAATACCCAGGTAATAAATAGAATGATTTATTTTTTTATAGTTTCTTTCTTGCTGCGGATCCTTGAAATCTGCAATAGCTTTCTACAAAGTATACAGGGTTTTGGTTGATTGTAGTGCGGGTTAGCACCAGGGACGGACTGGGTCCGGAAAATTTGGCGGGCTATTTAAAGGTAAAGGCGCCGATTTAAATTAGTAAGCTTTTTTTAACTATTATTTTCACTTACACCAAAAGGCGCCAGCGCGTCTTGCAAACAAAAGGCGCGGCGGGCTCCGCCCGCTAGCCCGCCGGGCCGGTCCGTCCCTGGTTAGCACATATGAATGATATTTATGAATTTGGGAGTTGGACGTATTTACTAAGATAACTGAGCAAAACCAAACCTAACAAGAGTTATTATTTTTTAAGTTTCTAGCCCTACTGATGGAATATAAACCGATGGTTCGAGATCGTTTGCGGATTGATTTGAAATTGATTTGAAATTGTTTTGTAAATTGAATGTTTGATTTTAAATGTAATGTAAGAATATTTTAATGTGTTAATTACTGTCTGTTCAGATGGATTTCCGACTGTTATCCTGACAAGTAGCACTGATGATGACCTATAAGGTCGAAAGCGCTCTGCTTATTTATTAAATTTGCACTTAACACAAAAATTTGTTTCATTCATAAATATTTATACCAAAACTAATTGTATAAATAATTATATTCAACTCTTATGGAAAAAACTCTTTAGAAGAATGGAAAAACAGTTTCCTTCAATCGGAGGATGGTTAAATTTTTTAAAAAGCACAGAACTTAAATTAGATAATCGGAGTTATTTAAAATGTGTGAATACCTATTCGCAATCTCTGTGCACAATGCAAATTGCGAAAGAATTTTTTCTTTAATCTCCATCCAGTGGTCAGAAGAAAGAAATCGTTTATTAGCTGAGTCCAGTGGCGGCTGGTGAAATATCAAAGTCGTATATCTCTGTTACTACTTACAGGACACGTGCCAAATTTAGAAGTTTTAATAGTGAACCCACTGGGAATGTTTTGGTAAAGAAAAAAAAAGCATTTTGTAGTTTGCGAAAAAAAGTTGAATTTTTGGTGTGCCCCTCCTAGAAAAAAAAAATGAACACGTCTAGGTATTTTATTTATTATTTTTTCTAAACAAATTTTACCTCATTTTGTCGACAGTTTTTCAATTTTGAGAGAAAAAAATGTGTTAGTAGAAAGTTATAGTCATTTGAATTTCTTTAAGCCTAAAATATAATTTAAAAAAAATTCGAATGACTATAACTTTCTACTAACACATTTTTTTCTCTCAAAATTTAAAAAATGTCGACAAAATGATGTAAAATTTGTTTAGAAAAAATAATAAATAAAATACCTAGACGTGTTAATTTTTTTCCTAGGAGGGGCACACCAAAAATTCAACTTTTTTTCGCAAATTACAAAACGATTTTTTTCTTTACTCACTATTAAAACCCCTAAATTTGATGCGGGTCCTCTAAGTAGGAACAGCGATATACAACTTTGAAATTTCACCAGCCTGCAATTCCAGTATAACTCTAAATTATTATCATGTGCAGAATTTTATAAGCACATCAAAGATCAGAAAGATGTTCTTAAGAAAATCACCTCATCGGGAAAATATAAAACTGGCAAATCCTAAATAATTTTTTAATTTAGTTTTAAGGAATATCAGTTATAATAAATAAATATGTTCGTCCCTAATATTGACTCAAATTAAGAACGTGGTGTCTTCTTTAGCCGATTTGCTAACCACTATTATAACGGGGAATGTTTTCATGTCATCTTTGTCTTCATTATCGTGTTATTTGGCATCTTTGTCAGTTTAGTCGTCTAGTAAACCCTGCTTCTCTGTTTTAAAACAGCTGAGTGCAGCTGACTTATTTGATTCGCCACTAGTTGTTTTTGTGTTATGAGTATTTTGAGCTAAGTAAATTTTAACAAAATCAGCCATACTTGGCCAGAGGCCTTGGAAATATCAAGAGCAACAATCTGGAATTCGTCATTAAATTTGGTTACTTTATTGTTACAAAATTAGTTTTGGTGACAATAATGTCGAATTAGAATAATCACATTTAAATTACAATATATTATCTGATAAAAACCTGCAATTTGCACAATTGTTTCTCAATAAAAATGAGCACACATATATATATATATATATATATATATATATATATATATATATATATATATATATATATATATATATATATATATATATATAGTATGTAGGTATGTACTACTAATAAGTATTGTATATATGATTTAAAATCAGGTAATCTCAATTATTGCAATTATACATCCATTAACGCATTAACTTTATTTTTTCATAAATTAATGAAATAACAAAATGTTGATATTTATTTAGTCCCATTGTCTAGGCCAGGTGGGGTGTTGAGTCATTGTCATTGGGATCTCAGTCTTTGTTTGTTTATTTCTCTTGTACTGATTTAATTATTCTTTGTTAGTGCAGCTGAACCAAAAACCACAAAGGCGCAAAGGTTATTTTTTATGATCGTAGGCCTATGTTTTAAAATATAAGGCCGGAGAATAAGTATTACATCATTAAAGCGGGTGGCTATATAAGAGGTCTGTTTAACTCAATAGAATTAAATTATTATATAACCTATTAGGTAATTTTCTTTGATTATTATTTAAACTGGAACCAGTAGTGGACGTCATGCAATTTTCAACAGTCAAGTCAGTTCTTTCTCAAATTCTCAACAACCATTCCTCGACTATATATAAGAAATTAAAAAACTTGCTCTATTTTAGTTATTTTACACCAGTGCAGTGTAAAAAGGGTTGATTTGTGGTGGTTCCAAATTCCCAGACAATAGGCGTCGCATCTACAAAATAATTCAAATTCTTATTGTTTTAAATTTTTAATATGATTAAATATTATATAACTATTACAGCTTGTGTATTATAGTTTACATTGATAAGAGGTTTTTACCCGTGACTTCGCCTGCATAGAACACATGCGCGTAATATTTTTAAAATGGTCTTTCGGTAAAGAATGCTCATTTTGCCAAAAACAATTTTTAAAAAATTGTCTTTGCCTAGCAAGGACCGTGAGGAGGTATGAGCTTTCCTTGCCAGGAAAGGATAGGATCGGGTGTGTTAGTTTATAGGAATATACAGTTAGAATACATTGTATACGTTTTGACAACAAGTCGATCGCAGAAGAATCGCAGTACCTAAACGTTCTGTAAAATGCCATCTAAAATGACAAGAAAAAAACGAAAGGAAAAAGGATCCCTATTCCCCGACACTGTTTTGCTCCCTAACTTCCTACACGTTAAGTATTTTATTTGAACGCAAGTATAAATTTTAAAACAGACGCAAAAAAGGGCTCCCTACTCCCCTACACCTTTTCCATTTCCATGCTCTACTAAATGTTTTAGTCGGGCGCAAAAGTAAAACATAATGAGTGCAAAAAATGCCCCCTACCTTCCTACACTTCAAGCACTTATTTTATTCGAACGCAAAACGCAAGTATAAATTTTAAAACTGACGCAAAAAAGGGCTCCCTACTCCCCTTCACCTTTTCGCATCCAATACTCATAATCAAAATAAAATGTATACCTAGCTAAATTGTTAAAAACGTTACAATTTACAACAATCTTTGCAAACTGCATTCCATCACAACTTGGAATCCATAGTTCTAAGACTGTCTTAACTGTCTCAACTATGAGGGCTTTTCATTTCTTTCTGGTTATACAGCTCCGCTGATGATGGCTATGAGGTAGCCGAAACACGTGTCCGGAGAGAAAAACCAGCCGCGTTTGCAAAGATTGCTAAATTTATGTTAGAGGCCAAATGAACTCTCTAAGTGTTGTACCTTTATATATTTTTCTATATTATGCCGTTTCGGTGACTATACCGAGGAAAAAAATCTTTTCTATATTTGATACTGCTCATTTTTGTCAGAGCTTCGTTAAGTCGAAAAAAGGGTCTACACAATGGACAAACCGGTGATTATAATAGCACCTAAGATGTGCCATCACCGGATGACACCTAACGTGTAACACTTGAAGGGTGAACCATCCTTAATCAACGCGAGAGCGCTTGCATTAAAGAATGGCTTTCAACTTGCGGCCTAAAAACACAGATGGCGTGACACACTAACAAATACCAGCACACTGCGGTATTTCACAGTCAAATAGCATTAAATCTTTGCAAACTGCATTCCATCACAACTTGGAATCCATAGTTCTAAGACGGTCTTAACTGTCTCGACTATGAGGACTTTTCATTTCTTTCTGGTTATACAGCTCCGCTGATGATGGCTAGGCTATGAGGTAGCCGAAACACGTGTCCGGTGTCCGGAGAGAAAAACCAGCCGCGTTTGCAAAGATTGCTAAATTAATTTATGTTAGAGGCCAAATGAAATCTCTAAGTGTTGTACCTTTATATATTTTTCTATGTTACAATTTACGTTTTAAATGTTAAAATATGGTGCTAGGTAGTCATAGTATAGGTAACTCGCTTTTAAGATACGTTTTAAACAAACACGATTGATTTAAAATATAAAAACAATGTAATGACTGGAATCGTTTCCAGGTTATTGGATCACTATTGGCGCTATCATGAACTTTTCGCTTGCAGGCATACAGTCGCTACACCGAACATATATTATTAATATATTTCGGTGGTCGCTATCTTCGCTGCTGTCGCTTCTATACATAATTCATTATGTTTGTAAGAATAAGAAATCAATATTCACTGTACTAATAGGGTTGCCAACTTTTAAAAATAAAAATAGAGTACGTATATAAAAGTTCATTTAAATGAAACGTTCTATTTTCTAAAAACTTTTTATATGAACCAAAGATAGTTAAAAAACAAAAACTATAGGATAGGAAAAATATTTATTGCTTTCACAACTATTTCTTTTGACTCACTTTTAATCAAGTTAACTGTGCATCGATTTCGATCATCATTCCATTTAATGTTCATGGTGGAAAACCCCTTTTCATCGAAGGCATCTATATGGGAATACTACAAATTCGGTCAAGTGCAAAAGCCATCAGCCCACACTTAACCTGAGCAAATCTCGGCCGTCCGATCTCCGCCTATCTGCCGCGCTACCCGCCGCCGACGGCACAAACGCTGTATCACATCGCGTATGCGCGGAGCTGAGTGGGGCGAGCGTTTCAACTGAGCCAAAGAAAAAATTAAAAAAAAAACATATGGATACAAAAGTTGTTCCTTACGTCGTGTTTTGGTTAATTTATTACGTATTTATCGAATTTGCTCTTTTTGTATGCAGGCCACAAGAAATAGAAGGCAGCAAGCGGCCCGCGAGCTGCGGGTTGAAGACCTCTGACCTACACACGATGGTACGGATTATTTTTTCAATTAACCCCCACAATCAAAATTCAACTTTTTATACTTCGCGTATATAATTGGGCCACCACACTCTATCTCTGTGCTAAATTTTAAATTTTTACGTCGAATAGTTTCAGAGAAAATCGCCTGTGACAGACGGACGGACGGACGGACACCGAAGTGATTCCATATTAAGTGTTCCGTTTTGCTAATTCTAGCACGGAACACTAAAAAGAAATAAGTTTCATGATACCAGCTATTGCGAAACTCTTTATTTAACCTAAGAAAATAAAGCCATTTTTCGAAAACAGATTGTAAATTAGTGAAAACGAAATCCGTATTTACTTCCGAAAGTACCTGTTTTGAAGATGCCCTTAAAATAGATATTTGCTGCATTTACTTAGTTTTAGTATAGTATCTATAAAAAGGACTTTTGCTATGCGTCAGAGAAAAGAGGCCGGTAAGACAAAAAAGAGGATCGACTGTCCTCTGGAATAGAGAACGGTTGGCAACCCTAGTACTAATACCAACGAACTAATACTCTATAAATTTGCAAATTTTCTCAAACACGTCTTTCCAATAAGAAAAAGCAAAGAACACTGGAGTGAAAAGAAAACCTCTCCGGTATGTTCTGTTCTATGTTCGCCTGGTATCGATGTAAATAGCGACCGCGACTGCGACCTCCACCGCGATCATCGAGGCATCTCCGGCACACAGAAAGACAAGATAGAGAGAATAATATCTCGTACCGATTTCATTCATAAATACGATTTGCTTTCTATGACCTCCAAACCGAGGTTGAAGCCGAGAAGAGCAAATCAGAGGGAAGCGACATAATCGAGTCCGGCCGCTGCGCTGTGCTCGCGCTCGCCGGCATATTTAGTCCGGTGGTCGATGAGTTTGTTTTGTGTTTGGAAAACTATTTTTGATGCTAAGTTTTAAGTGATAATTTGTTGCTGTAATTTATAAAAATTCTTAAATTATGCTTGGTAATACCTGCACGTTTCGTGGATGCCATTCCAAAGGATCCTGAACGGTAAGTACATATACACCTTTATTACACCAAATTATACCGGCCAACTGCGGGCCAACTGTCTATTGTTTAGACTCGAGGTCACAAAATTTTATACCCCCAACATCAAAGGTGCCGACGTATTTTGTCGCTTCTCTCTGGTTTGCTCTTCTCGGGTTGAAGCAAGCTGCCACGGGCGTGCGGTGCAGATTTTATACCAATGGTATTTACCATTTCTACAATGCGATTCAACAACTAAGCCCCTGATATTATTGGTCAAAAATATAAGCAAATCTGCATCTGCAAAGAATTAGGCGCTTATTTTTGGTAATTAAAGTGTCTTAAAGATAGTTCACATCAATGCTGATTTAGGGCAAATGAGAATTTGAGCAAAAAATAATTCTCAGTTGCTTGTCGCCAAATCGCGGTATCGCGATGGATGAACTTACCTTTTCTTCTTTCTCATTTCGTGGCTTTAGCTCCTAAAGCCGTTAAACAGCATTACTTATTTTTAAAAAAAGAAGAAAATATATGGTTAATGTAAGGAACTTGTCAGCAAAAAAATATACAACTCATTCAAGAAAACCAGAAAAATTCACAAAGATAAATCAAGAAAGTAGAAGAAAATGTCTAAAATAAATGAAGTGGCCACGCTTTACAAGCAATTAAAGACCGAATGGAATTCTTCACATAGGAATTTGAACAAATGCGAAAAGCTTCTATCAGATCTAAAGGTATTTAAGTATTTTATTGCTTCATTTACCTAATCACCTGCATACAGTGTATTGGCCTTCCTAAACAATGGTAATATCCATAAGTACAATTTGTATAGAAATTCTTATTGATCTTGTTAAAGGGAAATATTGAAATTGTTACTAATAGAAAGATGAGACGGTCGTCTTCTTCCTTGTCAATACATTAGATCACTGTATATACTAAGGAGGATTGGTATTTTTTATATTTATTTATTAAGTATTGTACATTTACAAAAATAAACCATATAGGTACTTAAACTGTGCTCAATCTGCCACTTTTGGCCAAAGCTGTAAACTTGTCTACTGAAACACCAAAGGCATGCAGTCTGTCATAATATTTATTGATGTGCTTTGCTACCCTGTTCATGAGCCTATACAACAAGTAGTATATCTGATATGGGATATGGAGAGGGGTTTGCTTATGAGTCTGATAGCTAGATATGTGAATTGAAAAGATTTCCATACATTCAGGGCTCTTTATAATGTTGTTAAGTACTTTAAAAGTTAGCCAGACATTGTAAAACTCCCTTCTGGTGGCAAACATGGCTAGGCGCAGGTAGGACATAGTCTGGTCATCTGTAAGATTAATCCCTGTTTTAAAGAGTAGAAATCTAGCAAATTTGACAAATTTGTGCTAGACATTTTCCAGTCTATTTATATGAACTGGGCACTAAAACAAATATTATATATTAAATAAATAAAATTCTTATGGCATATGCACTTCTAAAGTCCCTGCATGATCTCGTAATAAAACCAACATTGCATTCTTAGCTGATGAAAAGTATTGCAAATTATATGTCTTATCATTACTTGTTTTTTATTATAGTTGGAGTTGACTAATCTTATTTTCCTCCCAACATCGAATATCAGCGCATCAAAACAAGAACTTCTTCTAGCAAGAGATGTTTTAGAAATTGGTGTTCAGTGGGCTATTGAGGCCAACAATATTCCAGCATTTGAAAGGTAAACAAGTTAAAATTATATTCAAAAAAATAGTTTTTTTTGGAATATAAAAAAAATTTCATATTGTCTTCAAATAAATAAATAAATGTGACTTAATGAAAAACAATTAATTCATCTTTACTGTTAAAGGTATATGGCTCAGTTAAAATGCTACTACTTTGACTACCAAAATCAACTGGAGGAATCTGCTTACAAATACCAAGTATTAGGACTGAACTTGCTCTTTTTGCTCTCACAGAATCGAGTTGCAGAATTTCACACTGAATTAGAATTATTACCAGTAGAACACATTCAAAATGATGTTTATATCAGGCATCCGTTAAGTATCGAACAGTATTTGATGGAAGGAAGTTACAATAAAGTAAGTGGTTTAATGTTTTATATCTGCAAATCTTACTATCCATGTTGTACATTAAATTTCGTTAGTTAAAAATAGTTATAGATATACACAGTACTTCTAAAGCTCAGGTAAATACTTCAGGATTTGATTTCTGGCTCAATATTAGGCAAAAAAGTTTATGTTATGTATGTTGAATTTCCCAGGTCGTGTAGGTAACTTTTGACCCTTTTAACCTATTTTTTTTTGGGATGCCACAGACTTTTTGTTCACCCTATATAGACATCAAGTAAGCAAAACTGCAACATACTTTTTATATACATATACAGGGTGTTACAAAAAGCTGTTAAGAAATTTTAAGGGCAGATTCTACATTTAAAAATATGAAAATAAGTTTATATAAACATGGATCCTCAAATGCTTTTTTTTTCGAGATACATGGTGTTTAATATTTTCTTTTTTAAATGTTTTTTTTTACTTTCTCGAAAATGCGTTAAGATGACATGCATTTTGGTACACGCCAGTAAGTAATCATAGGGTACCTACATGTCCGTGCAAAAATTTATTTTCTAATGTACAGGGTGTCCGGATTTCCTTGTATTTGCGGGTTATCTCAGTTATTAGTGGAGATAGAAGGTTGCCGTTTGCACGTCATGGCGCTACTTTTTTATGAAACGAAAAATGACATAAACAGAATTTTCATAGCTTTCTTTGTTTTCAAGCTACAGGGTGATTTTGAAAAGTTTCACTTTTTGAGCACCCCTTGTATCTCCGCTATGCCGCATCATATCAAAATAGTAAAAACTGGCTTTTATGCAGAATGTTACGTAGAATACGATGACGTAATTAGTTTTTTTTGTAAATATTATAATTTTCGAGTAAAGGAGTAAAGTTGTGGTTTTTTAAATGGGACACCCTGTATATTTATACGTCGTGACATTCCGCTTATCGAGGGCTTTTCAAAACTATATAACACTTGATATTTATTTTTTCATCGAGCTGTTAAATCACAATTTTTAATAAAAATTTTAATTTTTATATAGTAGGCTTTGGTTACAAAACAATTGACATGCATTTTAGAAATCTTGTATATTAACTTGTCGATGTCATCCATGTTTACAATTTTATATTATCGCCAGTTTTTTTATTTTTGCCATTTAATTTTTGTTATATGGTTTATTAATTTAGTTATAGTTTGTTATTTTTGTTGGCACTGCTTATATTAATATGGCAGCAAACGAGACTTTTGAAAATTTTGAAAAATATGATATGTTAACCTGTTTTATTCAGTGCAACGAAAATAGCGATGCGGCGTCACAACTGTATTTTGAGAGGTAAATTAATATTTTATGAGGTAACCTTACCATCTATTTTACTTTCAATATTTTTAGATATCCAGAAAGGCGACAACCCAACAAAGTCATATTTAACAGAATTAAAGCTAATCTTGTCAATTTTGGATCATTTTTGAAACCTCGTCCAAAAGCTTATAATAAACCGCAGCGAGAAAATGATGAGATTAATGTTTTGGCAACAGTGGAGACAAACGCTACAAGTTCATGTAGAATAGTTGAAGACGAAGTAGGAGTGCCAAAATCTAGAGTTCAGGAAATACTGAAAAAACATCATTTCAAGCCGTATAAGTTTCAGCTGGTACATAATTTGCATCCCGGGGATTCTCAGCGACGCCTAGAATTTTGTCACTGGTATTTACAAAAGATTAACTCAAACCGACATTTTTACCGTAAAATTATATGGTCGGATGAAGCCTATATTAGCAGCGTAGGAATTTTAAATCGACAAAACAGTAGATACTGGTCGCAGGAAAACGAGCACGTTATATTTCCAAGGGAGCGACAGGGCAGATTTGGCTTCAGTGTTTCCTGCTTCATATTGGGGTCTAATATAAAATTTCATATTTATGAAGGAAGCCTAACTGCAAACAGATATCTACATTTCCTGGAAAATATGTTACCAGAAATTCGCGAAGGTGTTCCTTTGGCCCAGTTAAATAATATATTTTTTCAGCAAGACGGAGCTCCTGCTCATAATTCTCACGTTATAACAACTTATCTGGAAAATCGTTTTCCTGGTCACTGGATTGGCACACATGGTCCCATAAGATGGCCTCCCAGGTCACCGGATTTGTCAGTTCTTGACTTTTTTTTGTGGGGTTATTTGGAAAATAAAATATATCGTACCCGGCATCAAACGATAGAAGAATTGCGGAATGCTACTGAAATGGAATACAGAAATTTGCAAGCACGGCCAGTTAACCATTTAAATGCTTTACGAAGAATTAAAAAAATGTGCCAATATTGTATTCAGAATAACGGAAACCAATTCGAACAATACCTGTAATGTGTAGGTATAAGTTTTACTTCACGGCCTACTATAAAATATTGATATTTTTTAAAAAAATTCTGATTGAACGGCTTGATGAAAAAATAAATATCACGTGTTATATATTTTTGAAAAGCCCTCGATAAGCGGGATGTCACGACGTATAAATATACAGGGTGTCCCATTTAAAAAACCAAAACTTTACTCCATTGCTCGAAAATTATAATATTTAGAAAAAAACTAACTACGTCATCGTATTCTACGTAACATTCTGCACAAAAGCCAGTTTTTACTATTTTGATATGATGCGGCATAACCGAGATACAAGGGGTGCTCGAAAAGTGCAAATTTTCAAAATCACCCTGTAGCTCGAAAACAAAGAAAGCTATGAATATTCTGTTTGTGGCATTTTTCGTTTCACAAAAAAGGAGCGCCATGACACGCAAACCGCAACCTTCTATCTCTACTAATAACTGAGATAACCCACAAATACAACGAAATCCGGACACCCTGTACATGCATTAGTGGCCAGCGTGCTGGTAAGTCTTTATTTTTAGCGAAAAAAATAGCAGGCCACTGATTTTTTTGCAAAATTGGTATCTTCTCTTAAAGTCCAATTAATTCCGTCTGAAAAGTGTCTTGTGAACTTTTTCGCTCTGACGCGCCGTTTTCGAGATAAAAATCAATTTATATCTTACAATAAAAATGATTTTTTTTTACATATTTTTTGTGCAGGAAACAGTGATTTTTGATTTAATTTTATAGTAAATGCTGGAAATGGTTCAATAGGTACACCCGAAAACGAGGCGTTTGAGGATCCATGTTTAATATAAACTTATTTTCATATTTTTAGATGTAGAATTTGCCCTTAAAATTTCTTAACATCTTTTTGTAACACCCTGTATATTTATAAAATGATCTTTTTTATTGTTTAAGATTTTCTTGGCCAAAGGAAATGTACCGGCGAAAAGCTACAACCTTTTTATGGATATTTTACTAGATACAATTCGTGGAGAAATAGCGACTTGTCTTGAATCTTCCTTTGAAAAGATTTCTCCTAAAGATGCTGCGAGAATGCTCTATCTACAAAGCGAAGAGGCACTAAGAGCTTTAGCAGCCAAAGTAAGTTTCCTTTTATGGGTTTTTTCATTACCTACATCCTACATAATTATTATAGGACTGATAGGTAGCATAAATATTGATTTACATACTTTTATTGGGTAGTATTTATGTGTGCATTATGTTAAACAGTGTAAGCAATAAATTTATAATATTTTAAATTTTGTGCATTTGTATGTACCTCTAAACTCAACAAAAGGCGCTAATCGGCGTGAATTCACTTTTTATAATCAAAATTTATTTAATCAACAATTAAAACTTGTCATTTTAGTGTTAAAATGTCTACTTTGGCAGATGAATTAAATTCTCCCCTAATTATTTGTTGTTTTTTAGAAAAAATGGAAACTTGGCAATAATGGGTTCTTCCATTTTACTCCAGAAGTTAAGAAGACCCATGAACCAATTCCATCAGCGGAACTTGCAGTGCAAGCTATTGAATATGCTAAAGAATTAGAAATGATTGTATAACTTTTCCAAAATAAAATATTATGATTGTCTATGATTTTTTTAAGTAAATAAAAAATAATTGAAAATCCAAAATTTTCAAAGGTGTTATTTTCTCAAAAAAATGTTTCCTCTAAAACCCCATATACAATATTCTGTCAAACAAGCTGAAAATATCGTTTTCAGAACTCGCTATTACTGAGATTTATGCGTTTTAAGATTTCCGCCAATCGGCAACAAGAATTATTGTTAAGATTCACGATAGTAATTATTGCTGCCATCAATTAGTGTAACAACAAGCCATCAATTAGCTCTAAGAAGCCGAGCAGTTTACTTGAGGGGGTTTACTGATTTTAGCTCATTAATACCACATGCTAATAACCAATCAATGTACCTACCAAAAACAAATGTACACTCCTTAACATCATTGGTGTGGGCCAATAAACTGATCTAATTTGGCGCCACTTACAGTGTTATAATTGTGTCAAAAAGCACACTACCTGTAAGTAAACTAAAAAGTGTACATAATGAAACAACGTTGGAAGTAAATTAAATGTTTAATTTAAAGAGAAAGCAAGGCATTGTAGAATATGAATTGAATATATTTAATGAAAAGGAATATGATATTTTTTTACTAGGATGTTGCAACGCCTTTACAGTGCTAGGACACATCTTAAATCAGTTTTCTTTATAAAAGTGATGATTCAAAACATTTGGATTTTCCTTGCGATTTTAAAATTAGGTACTTACCTTGATTTCATTTAAAGCTTGGACCCTGGAACACCAAGATCGAAAATTATTCTTTGTGGGGTTAATTTCTCCTCCACTATAAAGGCTTGGACAGAAACACAGGCAGTGGTGGCTGGTGAAATTTTAAAGTTGTATATCTCTGTTGGTACTTACGGGACCCATGCCCAGTTCAGGTTTTTTAATAGTGAGCCTACTAGGAATGTTTTGGTAAAAAAAATATTTTGTAATTTGCGAAAAAGTTGAAATTTTACGGAGCCCCCCCTAGGAAAAAAATGAACACGTTTATTATTTTTTCTAAACAAATTTTACATCATTTTATCGAAAATTTTTTAATTTGAAGAGAAAAATTGTGTTAATAGAAAATTATAGTTATTTGAAATTTTTAAACAAAATATAATTTAAAAAAAAATTCAAATGACTATAACTTTCCACTAACACATTTTCTTCTCCAAATTTAAAAATTCTCGACAAAATGATGTAAAATTTGTTTAGAAAAAATAAATAAAATACCTAAACGTGTTCATTTTTTTTCAGCTGGAACAACAGAACACCCCAGTCTGTTCGATTTTGTAGACCCATAAAACTGGCAAACCCAAGCGGGTTTGGTAGTACCAACGATGGTAATACCGCCCGCAGAGCTTTCGAAAATACCGAACTTTTTCTGCAATAACAGATGTGGATGAAAGTCTTATTAAAAACTACAAGACAATTTTAATTTGTCTGTCTTGTCAATACCAAGTATAAATGCCGAAAAATTTTAAGAATATGGTCTTGCAACTGCACAGTTGTATATAGAAAAGTATTCTTGGTACCCAATGCCTGCAACAGATCACAAGATTTTAATGCTTGGAATAATACTGATCAAAACCATGGATATGAAAACCAAATGGCAAATTTAATTTCGAGTATGGCTCGCTGATGTGCAACGGTTATTCGAAGTAGATGCGGAAACACGCTATTGATGTATAATTTAATTTTTTATGTAATTTCTGTTTTAATCGGTAATTACTGTTAGTTTAATATTGTTTTTCAAAAATTACTTCTTATGATATTCTAATAAAAACATGCTGTTATAACAGTTCCTACTTCCTTTATTATCAAACATAACTAAGTGAAACAAAAAACAAGATTTTAAGAAAGCATGAGGCTCAAATTAGGTTTTAAATGCAATATTTTATTAATGCTAGAATATTTCATACGGTGCGTTGCGAATTTTGGGAAAAAACGCAAAATGTTTGTTACACCCCATATACAATGACAATTAACTTTCTAACAAAAACTCCGAATAAACTAATATTCTTAAAGAATACGCCTATAATAGGCAAAAAAATCTTTCAAATCGGATAAAATAGGTTTAGAAAAACCATAACGTCAAAATTGTTGCAAATTTCTAAGTAGTGGTGCGTTAATATTGCTGGTCAGTGTATAACTTGAAAGTTTATGTTCAAGTGACAGCATTACTAGATAATTTAGTTCTGTTTTCGCCCATACTACTGCTTTTAATTGTTTAGTCAGATTTTTTTGTTTATTTGAGATCTTGAGATGGGGCCCCAAAGAAAGATGGGGACCGGGTCAGTCACCCCTCGGTACCCCACCCCCTCGGCGGCTCTGCCCGCCACTGCAATATAGGATATAGGTACATCATTATATCAACCTTAAAAGTTGTTTTTCAGTTGTAGATAGTATAAATCCTTTTGAGTATCACAGTCACATAATTGTTACCCGTGACTTCGCTCACTTGCATTGCAACATATGAGACAAATAAGATTTCAGCTACCTACCCTGATCTGGTTAGAAAAAATCACTTTTTCATTAGTGAATTGCTAATTGCTTGGACTTTCATGATGTTATATGAACCTCTAGGTTGGGGGACAATCGCAGTAATTGCCCCCTGAGTATGCCTTTGTGTCCATTTAATAAATGCACTCGGAAAAAATTACAATTTTATTAAATTCCTTTAGTTTTATATATTTTATTTATAATCGTGGTATACCGTTATACCGAGTAATTGAAACATATAATAGAATAGGCATATTATCACGCTGATATTTGTAAATTAAAACTATAAAAATAATAAACAATTAGGTAATTTTCTTATCCACTTTGCGGTTATTTAAAATTTAAAGGGATCCCATAATGTAAACAAACCAGTGACCTCCTTTGGGTACACTGTTGCCAAGATGGATGGCTCTTCTCGACCCGTACGTGTCGGGATTAAGAAATGTTTTTAAACTCCAGACCAGATAAGTGGTACTACCTATTTTACGTCAAACAAATAATAGTTTGGCACGCAAACCGTACAGAAACAGACTAAGAATATTTAATAATTTTAATAATTTACAATAATAAAATTCCGCGTTCATTAAAATGACTATAAAATGCTAGGTGTCGCAACGTTGCTTTAAACCGACCTTCGATCGTTTTATCAACAACGACTAAAAGGTGCTCATACCAGCCAATAATAATCCTGCGTTTATAGCCTCGGGTCCGAGCTCGGGTAGCTCCTGGAGTGTATTCTTTTAACAAGAACTGCACCGGATTATGCTTATCACTTTCTAACCGTAGAGAAAAAAAAGAGAAATAGATCATATTCTACCACACCGTCCAGTCAGCTAGAACAACTAGAATTTAAACCGATTATCTGTCAAAACCAGCTGTTGCTTATCAAAATAGTGGGGGGTAAATAATGGTGTCCTGGTGTCACTTGTCGCGCAGGGTACAGATGCCGCCAGAAATTTCCCTCTAATTTTAGCTTGTAGCGGGAAAATAGCACTCCATTTTTGTGCCTTAATAAAAAAGTATTATCTTTAAACCTTCACGTGTGTTTTGTAATTGTGGTTTGTGTTAAAATAAGCTGGAAATCGCTTTAAGAAGTTAGGTAAACGCTAAAGCAAACCAACCCCTCTTATAACGGTATTTAAGGGTTGCAACGGTTTTTAAAAGACGCTTTCTAATTATCCAAAGCCGGGAGACTTTTCACAATGGAAGATGACTTTGAAAATGGTGAGAATATGCCAAGAAGGTCCCTAAGATTGGCTTTAAGTGAAATAAATGAGACTGCTGATGAACAAGCCACCCCAAACAAAAGCACAAATGTTGAAGAACTACTTGTTATGCAAAGAGGACCCAGAAGGAAGCCCATAACGTGGTCACCTGTGGAATATGATAGGTAAGGATTTATTTGATATTTTCTGATTTCCTGTAGGTAAAGCTCATTTCAAGCTCTTTCGTTGCCTTTGGACAAAATGGTAAGTACCTCAAGAGATGTAAATATAAATAGGTATTTCAAGATTCTTAAAAAGTGGTTTAAATTCGGAATAATTTTGGAAGAAAATAAAATTTGTTAAATTACGAATGATTAAAACATTGTTGAAGTCATTCGATTTATTTGTACAATAAAAAAATTATTACTTAAATTTAATTACATCAAATGATTGACTTTGACTTATGACTAATGGAATTTTTCCAATTTTCTATAGGAATGCTATCTACAACTTTTCTAATTAATGTCGCAACACTTGGATTTAAAGTCGGAGAAGTGTTTACTGCTCTAACATTTGATTTTCCTGATGCCACATATGCTTGATTGGGTTGAAACTACAGTAATAGGGGGGAAGGTGTAAAACCGTATGCCCCATATCAGCAGCAATGGTATCGCATACATATTTCTTCTTTGATATTAAATAATGTTTTTAATATTCCTAGATCATTTTTTTTTAATATAATAATTTTTTTTAAAACAACTTTTGTATTTAACGTTTTGCATTAAATTTAAAAAAGACTCCTAACAAAATTTTACGTTTTTGTTTTGTTTGCATACCCCGTACCTACAAAAAAACGACTTTTTGGCATCGTGGATCTTATTTTTAAAGCAAGCAAAAACTTTTATAAAGAACTGCTTTTTTTCGTATCTTTCACTTTTTAGCCAATTTGTCCTCTTGTCTACCCAATCCGTAGACATACTGTATATGGCTGTTCCCGTTTTTCTTTCATTCCTAACCTTTTCTCTCCTTGTTGCCCGCCCCACTCACTTCAGAGAATATTTTTTAATATGTCTAGAACCAAACTGTTGGCACCACCAAGGGAAAAAACCCCAGAGCCAGTGTCACACCGCAAATCAGACATAAATCCAAGACTGAGAAGGAGATTGGTTATGACTCCAGAGAAGAACCCCTCACAGGAACTTGGCTATTACATTGCCAAGAAACTTAAGACTTTGAAAAGTTTGGAGAAAGCGATGAAAGTTAGCTAAAATAGGTTGGGTTTAATATTTTACTGCTCTGATAAGATCCAAGAAAATTTTCGTTAAGGGTTATCAGGATCAGTAAAAAGCATTTTAAATGTATTTATCCAATACTTTCATATAAAGTGTATATTATTGATGAGATTTTAAACTAAAGTTTTTCATAACACACTAGTGATGAGATATGACTCATAACTCACTTGTGAATTATAGCTTGGGTTATTTTAAAAGAAACTCTGACGTTTAGTTTTTTTTAAGGCATTTTTATTATAAAACAGTTATTTGACAATGGAAAGTTAAACGAACTACAATACTATCTACTTATTAATATTTATGTTTATCTATTGAAAAAGCACTAGGAACGTCATTGTTAATACTAATAATGACAAATTAAATAAGTAATGTCATTTTTGGACTTTTAAATTATATTTTATAAATTTTAATTTTACGCTATTATATGAAAGTATTGAATAAAATTTTGTATTAGACACTTGAGTTATTACATAATGTAAGTAACTTAGAAAATTATCCCACTTCACCATACGGCCTCGTGGTTTTAACTTTTTCTTACGTGACTTATATTATGTAACATAACTCACTTGTATAATAAGTAACTATTAATTTTAAGCAAAATGCATGTAGTAATTTTGGTCCCATGCAATATCCTTAATACTCGATGTAAGTAAGTTTGTAAGGGTCCTTATTTTGTCTGATTTTAAAGACTGTAAAGATTGTAGTTTAGTGTAGGTATTTTACTTAATTTTTTTTTGTTTTACATGAAGTTATAATTTTTTTTCTAAAGTACACAGCACACTTTAAAGGAAGTGTAGCACCTTTAGTTATATTTGGCTTTAACGGCTTTTCTGTTGCGACGATTTTTTTAGTTTAAAATTTATCACAGAATAACAGTCCCCTCCTCTGAAAAATAAAAGCAACTGTTATTACCTCAAAGGAGGTAATATCAGAGTATATAAAATAGAAATATAGAGGGGATCTATTTTGAAGTTATATACAGGGTGTTACAAAAACGAAATAAAAAGTACAGGCCCGTATTTAAGAAATTAGACCTGACGATGGTATGTTAGAAATAAAACATCGAATTTTAATACTAGCACTGGCATATTGTAGAGCTTAGAAAAGTGCCGTAAGAAAGCGCTTTAAATTTTTTTGTGGCTCCAAAAATAAACGGAAAATCTGAAATTTCGGTTTTCTTCGGCATATTTTTAATTTGTCAGCGGCTTATAATTAATTAAGCATCAAATTATACCATTTTGCCCCGATTTAACCAACTTTCTACATATATCTTATGATTACCGAGATGCCAATGCTAGCATATTGAATTGGAACATCCTGTATAATTAGATTTTTAATGCCATACACATACAAATTGCAATTAGATTTGCGAAAAAATATAAAATTTTAATCTTCAATTTAACAGGGTAAAGTATTATTCTATGTTAATTAATATATTAACTTATACAGGGCGATTCAAAAATACTTTGACAAACTTGGGGTGTGTTTGGTGGAGTTATTTTACAATGAAAAGTTTAAATGAATTATATTCTTTAGCAGCTTCATTTACGAGATACAGGGTGTCCAAAATTAATAATTTGATTAAAAAAATATCCAAGAAAACTTACTTCGTTTAGAAATTATTTTATTAAAACTAATTTTTAAAAAAATGTTGGACAACCTGTATCTCCTAAACACCTAAACGAAGCTGTTGAGGAACATAGTTTATTGGAACTTTTATCTTTAAATAACACCAACCACCACATCCCAAAGTTTGTCAAAGTATTTTTAAATCACCCTGTATAAAACGGCAGAATATGGTATACAGAGTGATTTCTGTAATAAAAAAAAATTGAATATTTTCCTTCAGCAGGAATTACTGTGTACATGGCAGGAATATACAGGGTGTAAAGTCTTAGTATGGGCAAATATCTTTGCTATTAATAAAGATCGAGACACCAAATTTTAGGTGTATCTTATTGGTTAATAAATCTACTTTTGGGTCTTGTGCACTCAATGTATGACGGAATTTAAAATTGTTTCGATGTGCATTGGATTTCTTATATTATTTTAAGCACATTTTTTCCAAAAAGACCTGGATGAACCATTCTTTTCCAAGAAAATAGCCGAAAAAGGAAAAAAATTTGGAACGTAGCACAGCACGGATTTTAACATGTAGACAGACGACACATAACACCACAAATAACATGTTATAATCATCGCTGTATCACATAATATACAAAGATAGAAATTATTTGTTTACTAGTTTTAGGGAACTCGTCACTTCGCCAGAATAGTTTCTTCATTCTCCTTTCAGCTAACACTGCAAATGCTAAGTTGCCAAATCTATTTACAATTTTTTATTTTAGTATTTACATCAAACTAAGTCTGGTTTTAGGGTTAGATCGGCTCTAAAAGGTGTATTGAAAACGGGTTAGCGCTCCATCCTCATAGAATTTTTTAAATTTTATATTTTTAAAACTCTTGTGGATTCTTGATGTGCGCGCCATCGGGACGATTGTGAAACTTTCTGTATAGACGCTTGTTATTAAGAGTACTTTAAAACTATGCTCTAGTGAGTCAGAATTTGCGGTGTTCGGTCGCTCGGGTTGGCTCAGTTTTAGTCATAGTAAGATATAGGTATAAAAATATATTATACAAATATAAAGTATAGTTATAGGAAAATATGTTCAGTTTGGCAACGCGGTAAAATCTCTTGACATTTTACAATTTAACAATTTAAATACCTTTATTTCTCTTATTACTTTCAAATTTGTTTAAAATAACCACCATGAACTTCTTGGCAGTAATAAAGTCGATTTTGGAACTCATCTCTCATATTTTCGAGAATAGCAGGTGTTACTTCTTGGCAGAGTTCCAGAATTGACTATTACTGCCAAGAAGTTCGTGGTGGTCATTTTGAACAACTTTTAAAGCAATTAGAAAAATAAAGGTATTTAAATTTGTCAATTTTTTCACGATTTTTAATTTTTAAAGGCTTGCCATTTCAAAATAAATTAAGATACGGACCTCGGATTTTGCGTTAAAATATCAAAACATTTAATATTTATTTTTTAAGATCCTTAAAATAAGGTACCATACAGCGTAGGGTTGCATTTAAATTTTTTGACCCCAACTCCCTAGCGTCTCCCCTCAAAGGGGTTGAAAAAGTTAAACTACACGAAAAAGTAGATTTATTAACCAATAATGGGATACTCTTAAAATTGGGTGTATCTGTCGTTACTAATAGCAAAGATATTTGCCCATACTAAGACTTTTCGGATACCCTATATATTAATTTATAAAGGAAGCCTTGTTGCCAATCTCTCTTTTATGTAATGCACAAAAAGTACAAGTGGTTTATTGATGCTTTATGGTAGAAAATTTTATATTTTAGTAGAGGGGTGTGCATTGCTCACGAAAAAATTGTTCGCTCTCGATTTTAAGAATCCTGTAATTTTTTTCTTTTGCCATAAATTTTAATTCCCTGTCAAGTTTAAAGTTGTTGACTCCTTGTACATCAACTGAGATAGAGCGACACACTTCTCACAGTTAGTTAATATATACCGGGGTGTAATTTTATTGCCTTAGTGCTTTAAATTAAGGAATTAAGTGCCTTCTTATTCATATAAGTGTCTATATTTGTTGCTATAATACAAGGTTTCCAATATTGTTCTACATTTTTTAGACTTCTACACTTTCCGACCTCCCCCCCCCAAACAAAAAAATCATTTAATTCATTAAAAACTTCTATGTCTGTCGAATTTTTGTGGCGCACGGTTTTGAAGACAAAGTGTAAAATAAAGTATTGATTTCTTGAATGAATTAAATTTCTTTTTTATATGTCTACACTGAGAAGTCTTTGCTAATCTATAAAAAATAGTTAAGCAGTAACAAGTTAAAAAAATAGTAAGGGCGCTAAATACTGCTGTAAAAACACATCTTTCTCGTACCTAAAAAAATTGTGAAATGTTGGACACCCTGTAGCTCAAAGATAGCAAACATAAAAATTGTCATTAACAAAGACAGACCAAATGAATAAGGCTTAAAGTTAGTAACGCCAGTGCCTTATATTAAAAAATACTTTGTTAAGATTTTTACAGTCTATTCAAAGAGACCTGACACAGGGAAGATCATGCTCATTTACTGTTACAGTGGGCAGCAAAATAATTCGTACACATACAATTCTATAACAAATTAAACAACAAACTAAAATTAGTATTTAGTTGGACCACCCTTTATTTGTATAATTCGTATCAATTTTTCACCATTCTTTTTGAATTACCTTTTCTGTCTTATTTTTCATGTATTGTTTTCCTATTTGAACTTGCAACTGATGCCCTTAAATTTCTATTGGATTAATGTCTGGTGACTGAGGGGGTGTTCTTAATTATTTGGGATGTTACAGGGAAGGCATTCCTTAAGAATTTTCGCAGAATGTTTTGATAAGAACATAATTATTAGAAATTCCTAAAATTTTGATACTGATTTAAATCTTCTGTTAAAATATTAAGATACAACATTTCATCCATAATTTCCAATAATTATTACTTAACTTCCTTCTCCAGATGGCGCCACATAATCCTATACCATATTGACTCCTCTACTCCAACCCACTTTACAGTGGGTTGGAGATGTCATTTGCAAATTGCTCGCCTCGTTTTCTATAAACCAGAGTAAAAAGTACATTTACTCTCGTGGAGAATAAAATGTGTTTGGCTCTGATAGACAAATACTTAAGAGAACACTGTAAAGTATGGAGGAGGATCCTGCATGGTATGGAGTTGTATGGCGACATCAGAAGTGGGAAATTCAGTAGTAATAAATTGGAAATTATGGATACAGTGTTGTGCCTTAATACTTTAACAAACAAAATAAATCAGGGTGTCGAAATTTTAGGGATTCTTAACAATTTTTAATTTTATCAACACAATCAGTTTTTTTACTTTTGCTGTCGCCTGTATCTTACAGATAACGATGATGTGTACATTGTATTATGTTGCTGAATAACCATGATAGACAGTGTTTGAACATTTTTTCTGTACCAGGGCATTTGAACAGATTATAGTTTGAAGATGTTTTTATTAATATCCGATTGTAGAGTTGTATAAATTCATTGAAATAAAACAAACGTGTCAACTTATAAAGTAGTTTTATTTCTTTAAGAAACATTGCACATAAATATAAAACACCAACTTATTTGTACGGTATGACACGGTATTTATAAAATTAACAAAGTAGGTTTGTTTGTTATGCGGAATTAGCGGCAGCAAGTGTACACCACAGAAACGACAGTTACTGTGTATTAGTGTTCTAGGGTACACTAGTGTAGTGTAACAAACAAAACATTACGTATGTTTCTTCTACATGTTTTTTTTTATTAGATGTAGGGAGTAGGTCAAATTTCCGCCAGCGGTAATGGACTCTTAAGAGGAGCAATCATAAATGACAACAAAAAAATCACTGGTACGGTCTTTTACCACCGTTTTTTAATCGTTGGGCGGGTTTGGCTGTTCATCTGCAATCGCTGAAATGATCATTAATCCCTTTGTATAAACGTTAGTGCTGACAATTTGGCATTAGTCGCTTAAATTCGAAATGATCCTAGATTATTAGAATCTATGATTTTTTTTAAGTAAAAAAGAATTTTCGAAAACTTTTAACAATAGAATTTTGAACTATACTAGTTTAGCAAACCCTAATGGAAAAAGTAGAAGGGTTTTAAGCAAACCTGAGCGTAGTTTTGCTTTTTTCGACTGTAACAGCGTTGCCAAATCTTGCTTTATTTCCTAGTTTCTACTATCAAGTTTTGGTTTCTAAATAGGATGCCCAGTATATTTTTACTTATTTTGATTTAGCAGGACATTCAGAATACAACTATGCATTTGTCACTTTTCGATATCAGCCATTTTGTAATATTTTTTTTTACTCAGACTCGTGAAATTCGGCTTTTTTAACCCAACGAGCCACCCTGTATGTATTTGAAAAAACGACTTTTAAGGAATATATACATATTATATACTGGTAGCAGAAACTTGGAAATCAAACAAGATCTGACAACACTGTCTCAAAAAATTCAAAAATATGCCTCATTTAACTACCTACCTACAATTTTGTTTTGATACCTTGTGAGCAGTGGCGGCTGATGAAATTTCAAAGTTGTATATCTCTGTTCCTACTTGCAGGACCCGTATCAAATTTAGGGGTTTTAATAGTCGGCCCACTAGGAATGTTTTGGTAAAGAAAAAAAAACATTTTGTAGTTTGCGAAAAAAAGTTGAATTTTTGGTGTGCCCCTTCTAGGAAAAAAAGGAACACGTCTAGGTATTTTATTTATTATTTTTTCTAAACAAATTTTACATCATTTTGTCGACCTATTTTTCATTTTGAGAGAAAAAATGTGTTAGTTGAAAGTTATAGTCATTTGAATTTTTTTAAGCCTAAAATATAATTTAAAAAAAAATTCAAATAACTATAACTTTCTTCTAACACATTTTTTTCTCTTAAAATTTAAGAATTGTCGACAAAATGTTGTAACATTTGTTTAGAAAAAATAATAAACAAAATACCTAGATGTGTTCATTTTTTTCCTAGGAAGGGCACACCAAAAATTCAAGTTTTTTCGCAAATTACAAAATGTTTTTTTTCTTTACCAACACATTCAAAGTGGGCTCACTATTAAAACCTAAGTTTGGTACGGGTCCTGTAAGTAGGAACAGAGATATGCAACTCTGAAAATTTGCCAGCCGCCACTGCTTGTGAGTCACTATTTTGTGACATACGGTATAAAAAATTATGGCTCCAACAATATATTCTAAACACATCAAATTTGGGCAGTAAACCGGATTTTTTTTTAAAGTTTCGATAAATGTATATTTGAAAAAAGCGCTTTTCAAAATAAATATAAAAAAAATCGAAATTTTTAAAAAATATTTCGAAAATAAAATTGAAAATTTGTTAAAAATATTTTCGAAAAATTTCCAAATCATGTCAGCGGTCCCAGATGAATGTCCCGGTCAGCCTATTCCAAGGGCTGACCTATGTACCTACTCTCCCCAATAGTACTATCAAGCCATTTATTAATAGGAATATGCATTCTCATTTCTTTCATTATAAAAGCCCGTTGGACAGGCTTAATATTGAGATCTAACAGTTTCTTCCAACAAAAACTACTAAAGCAAATTCAGTATAACTGGCATAAAAAATGAAAAAAAAAATCACATATTTTTTGATTTGGTATTTCTGGCTTAAAGTCTCTACCAACAGTTTAAAACGGTAAAATGAAGACATCATTTAAATAAGAGAATAATAACAATAAATTATTAATGCTTATAAATTAGACACTTAGTGCGTGTAATATACTCTATAATAAAGCGTTTTCGATCTCCATAATGAATAGGAATTATCAAACTTAAGTAAATAAACACCTTTGCCGGGGTAAGTGTGCGAGCCCGCGTAGACCTCCGTCTGGCAGTCTCGTCTATAGACCGGGACTATTTCTACTACTGTAGGTTTAGTAACAGAGGATAAGTCCACGCCTAAAAAAAATTTGCCGTAAGAAAATAGATTTATTAATAAGGCTGGGTGCTTTGGTCTGCTCGCAGAGGTGTTCCGGCGGGGGAAAGCATACGAACCGAAAGCCGAAAAGCCAGACGACCGTGAGATTATCGTTTCGGAAACTACTGTGAAGACATTTTCAATGCTGCAGATGTTAAGCCGAGCCCATCCAAATTTCTAATACTTACCAGGTAAGAATTTCACAATATTATATCCCTTTATCTCTATACAGGGTGTTACAAAAAGATGTTAAGAAATTTTAAGGGCAGATTCTACATCTAAAAATATGAAAATAAGTTTATATAAACATGAATCCTTAAACGCTTCTTTTCCGAGATACAAGGTGTTTAATATTTTCTTTTTTAAATGTTTCTTTTTAATTTCTCGAAAATGCGTTAAGGTATTGACATGAATTTTGGTACACGCCAGTATGTAATCAAAGGGTACCTGTACGTGCAAAAAATTATTTTCTAAAGTACTTGCATCAGTGGCGTGCGTGCGGGTAAGTATTTTTAGCGAAAAGAACAGCACGCCACTGATTTTTTGCAAAATTGATATTGTTTTCTTTAAGCACAATTAATTCTACGTGAAAAGTGTCTCTTGAGCTTTTTTCGAGATAAAAATTAATTTATTTCTTACAATAAAAAATAATGAAAATGAATTTAAATATTTTTTGTTCAGAAAACGGTGCTTTTTGATTTAAGTGTATAGTAGATGCTGGAAATGGCTTCTCCGTGCTTCAATACATGCTCTAAATTGTCATCGCATATTTCTCCTAACTCTGTAGAATACTTGAGGTGTGAAAATATTAAACACCCTGTATCTCGAAAAAGAAGCGCTTGAGGATCCACGTTTATATAAACTTATTTTCATATTTTTAGATGTAGAATCTGCCCTTAAAAGTTTTTAACATCTTTATGTAACCCCTGTATATACATATAAAATAACATGTCCTGACTGACTGACTGATTCATCATCGCCGAGCCGAAACCGCTGAAGCTATAAATATGAAATCTGGTTAATAATTTTATTTTATAATGTAGAGACTCACTAAGAAGGGATTTTTCAAAATTCAACCTCTAAATGGGTCATAAGGGGGTTGAAAGTTTGTATGAAGAAAAAATATTAGTTGGTCCTATTAACTTCAAACTTCATAGAAGTACTTCAAAAAATAAATGATTAAACACCTGTTTTACAGTTTTTAATAAATCAGCCCCCAAGGGGTAAAATAGGGGTCCAAAGTTTGTAATGGAGTAGAATTGTTATACCGCTGACGAAGTCGCGGGCGAAAGCCAGTCAGTCATACATCGTATATGCACTTTACTTATTTCCGCTATCGCCGCCTCTGGGTATTTATCATAGAGAAAATATATAATAGAGAAATAATGTCATTTGCGAATGTGGCAAATTTACCAAGCTGAATCCGTAAACACAGACGGTCTTCTACGGGCTTGCGCCTTGTCGAACGTTTGCCTTGTGGTAGACAGGACCGTACTTCAAAATTTATTTCACATGACGTGAATCTTTTATCGAGTAATAAATGCTAAATATATTACTTGTAATTATTCTTCTTATTAATGATAAAAATGTAACCATTAGTGAGATTTTAACAAAAATTGTATAGTTTGTTGGCTTAAATCTGAGTTTTCTTGCTATACAAAACTGTCGATAATTCCTCGAAAATAGCTGAGTTTATACATATACAGTGCGTCTCTTTAATGTCCCCCCTCTTAATTTTTTAAACGTTACATTTACAAAATTGAAAGTTGACATAAAATATAAACATAGTATTCTAAACAATAGAAATAAAATATGCAACTGTTTTAAGAAGTAAAATAGTAAATAAAAAAATTACCAAAACTGTGTATATTTTATTGGATTGGCATCTCATCCTGTATAATTATTGAACAAACCAAGTTCTATGGTAAGATGTAAATATTTTTACACCTATTTACAGTGTGTGCACTTGATACTTTGGTGAAAGCGCTACTTACGGTCCCATGTCAATCTAATCCACCGATATCTTAGCGATCCTTTGACGAAAGCCCTTTTTTATTTCGCCATCCCTTTTAAAATACTCCCCTCTACCCTAATCCACTAGTATTTTAGTGCCCCTTTGGCGAAAGCGCAAATATGCCTTTTGGACACTCACTCACCCTTATGCAATATAGGGGAAGGAGGCATTGACACTATATATGACCTTCTTACACCATCTTACCCCTTATACAATGCCCCTAATACACACACACACCCCATCAGTGCCTTTCTGACACCTTGACCACACTCAATATACGTCACTGATAAATATTTCTACTTCTCCGTGTGTGTGTTCACTTCAACACCGGAGTGCATTTAAGATAAAAGTTAGAAAATTTATTTGGTTAGAGTTAATCTTAATAACTCAAAACTTAAAAGTATTTTTGCAAATGGAAATAGCAACTTCAGCATTTACAACAGCTGTATTCCATGTGTTTCCTTCAGTGATTACAACTGGGTCCGGTTCTGATCGCCGAGTTGCGTCATTGGGTTCAACAACCACTTTTGCTAGACGTCCCGAGTGCGCATGCCTCGAGAGAACCGTCGTTTAAAAACCTGACTGGCGCCATATGCACGCACTTTTTCGCCCATACATTGGACGGATTCAGCTGGTGTTGCGAATACGTTGTGATGGTCTAAATATATTTTGGCTATGGTATTTATTCAAGGATTAGCCTTACCACAGTTACTGAGAACTTTGCGTTCTGTGAGAAATTCACAATATTGTATGCGGTATTACATGCACGAGTCGAACTCGCACTTGGCCGTTCACAATCATGGCAACGCCCACGGATTAAATTCTTTTTGTCGAGTACCGTATACGCACGCACTTATTTCCGTCATCGACGCCTCTGGTGACAAACCAAACTGGCCAGCCTTATTTATTAACATTATTATTGCACTCAGTTACTATAAAAAAAACAATCCCCAAAAAAAATTATTGCTGTACAACGGAGCCAAGTTATCGTGACTGTTCGGTCGGCAAAAGTAGTAACATTTGACTTATATAAGTTCAACGTTATTGTTACTTACTGGGTCAGAAACTGTGTATTTCGAACGTGGCTCTTAGTCAGATCTCTAGAACTATTTTTTACGGTCGAACCGTCACGATAACATGGCTCCGTTTTACAGTACTGTCCTTGCTGGGGTTTTACTTTTGTACGATTTTATTTGCCCAAATCAAAAGTCAATTATGACTCTGACGAGTTTAATCAACTTACCTCCCGATTCCAAATCGCATCTTAACGTTTCGTCCGCATATAACTCCTCTTCGTCAATTTCTACATCCTCATCATCACTTTCGGACACATGAACCGACACCTCTTCGGTAAGAGGCGTGCCAAATTCAAAATATATTCCAAAACCTAAAGAAAACAGGGTATAAAGATACGATTTAACAAGATATTAAATAAGCGTGGTGGAAATCACGAGAAATTGTGGACAAAATAGAGTCCACTGGTGGCGACGCGTCGCATATACCAGTCGAACGCGTGTTATAACAACAGCTTCATAGTCTCGATTGGATCGGTGCGCCATGTGAAGTTCACGTGTAGTTACTTGGCCAAGCTTGTTAACTATATATTTGTTTTGTTCCGTGCTAAAATTAGCAAAATGGAACACTTATGGAATTACTTCGGTGTCCGTCCGAAAGTCCGTCTGTTACAGGCGATTTTCTCTGAAACTATTCCACGTAAAAATTTGAAATTTAGCACAGAGATAGAGTGTGGTGGCCCAATTATAGACGAGAATTATAAAAAGTTGAATTTTGATTCTGGGGGTTAATTTTGAAATGTAGGGTGTCAAATCAAAGCTTATTGAAGCACGAATTCAACAATTTATGATAATTTTTTTTAATGAATTTTTAAATATTTTTCGGGAAAAACGCTTAAAAATTTGCTGTCCCCCCACCTTTATCACCAAAAGAATCGCTCAGCAAAATCTGAAAATCATGAAGAGTGAGAATTAGGTGTAGATTGAGCCAAAATTATCAGGATTGAAAAATTCTAGCGCGATAAATTGTTATAAACAATTTAATTGTTTATTTCCTTATAACCGCTGAACCATTGGTTTTTGAGAAAAAGTTTTTCGACAAAAAATATATTTTAGCATTTCGCACGTTCAACATACTACTTAATAATTATATATTTATAACACGTAAAAATTTCTGCTTTCGTGGCGCCGTGCACCGACCTCAACAGCTAAACGAGACCGACTGAAAAATCAATTAAAGCATCGCCGCTTGCCGCCAGCATGTGCCAATTTCGTTAAAACCAGAGCCATAAAAAAACATCTTAACAAGAGTGTGTATTTACACATGTATTTTTACCTATGTCATAATGATCTGTGGCAAATTCCCAAAAAAGCCTAGAACCATGCGGATGTGTAGGAACCCGTACTGTGACAGTTTCGCCATGACCTACCCTAACTACACCATCGCCTTCTGTTTGGGACACCCTGGAAAATTTGATACCATCAGTTCAGTAGTTTTTCAAATTGTTAGTTTACAAGTCTTTAAGCTTTATTTAAGGGCTAATCCTTAAATCGTAGTAAATATTTCAGGGCGTGATTTCTGGGCTGATTTTAAGTGAAATACAGGAGCGTCTTAGTTTTTTTTTTATCTGAGACAGCCCGGGTAGACTCAAGACTAAGTACTAACGTACAGTGCCGGCTTATGAAAATTCCAAGTTGTATATCTCTGTTCCTGCTTACAGGACCCGTACCAAATTTAGGGGGTTTAGTAGTGAGCCCCCTGGGAATGTTTTGGTAGAGAAAAAAATATTTTGTAGTTTGCGAAAAAAAGTTGAATTAAAAAAAAATTAACGCGTTTAGATATTTTATTTATTATTTTTTCTAAACAAATTTTACATCATTTTGTCGAGAATTTTTAAATTTTAAAAGAAAAAAATATGTTAGTAGAAAGTTATAGTCATTTGAATTTTTTTAAACCTAAAATATAATTTAAAAAAAAATTAAAATGACTATAACTTTCTACTAACACATTTTTTTCTTTTAAAATTTAAAAATTCTCGACAAAATGATGTAAAATTTGTTTAGAAAAAATAATAAGTAAAACACCTACACGCGTTCATTTTTTTCCCAGGGGACTAAAAAAATTCGCAAATTACAAAATGTTTTTTTCCTTACCAAAACATTCCCAGGGGGCTCACTATTAAAACCTCTAAATTTGGTACGGGTCCTGTAAGTAGGAACAGAGATATACAACTTTGAAATTTCATAAGCCGCCAATGCTAACGTATCATGGGCATCTTAAGAGAAGGGAACCGCTGGTTAGAGACAGTTTATTAGTTCAGTTATATTATTGCGAAGCGCCATTTATGATTATTATTCGTCAATCTGAATTCATACCAGGGTTTACCGATTTTAATATATGCAGTGAATTTCATAACACCATGTATATGCATATAAACTTTTTTACTTAGAATTGGCCCCGGAATTGCACCTTGAAATATATGCTTAAGGTTTAAGAACACCCTCTATAATATCAGTCAGCATCAAATACAGGGTGTTTCAAAAAACATGTGCCATGGCTTAAAGGGAGATTCTTTGAAAGAAACTAAGGCAAAAAGTTCTTTTTGCCTTAGCTTTTTGCAAAAAATCTCCTTTTAAGCGATGGCACATGTTTTTTGACACACCCTGTATATCTACACAATTTACCAAATTACCGTTGTTTAAATGCCTCAATGTCAGGCAAGGTCCACATACTGGCAGACGCTATTCGGCAATCTTGATCCTCATCCTGCGACGTTTCGGCATTTTCTGCTTCTGAAGTAATTATTTCTTGATTATTTGAATTCTATTTAAAAAAATTAATATTAATCTGTGTTATTAATGCTAACAATTTCTTGCATAGCTTAGTTTTTGATGAGACCTTTATTGATAAGAATGTTATAATGAATGTTTTTAACTTACAACTCCATTTACTTTAGCTTCACTATCCGAAGATTTTTTCTCATTCAGTGATTCTGCTCTTTGGGACAATTCAAGTTGCTGCATATACTGAATATAATGCTGTTCCTGCAGCTGTCTTATCAGAGTTCCCTGCTTTTCTGGATCACCAGGATATTGTTGCATAGCATATTTCCGAAACTGGTCATAAGTCTGCTCATTTAGAGCATGCTGTATCTGTCTCTTAATGGCTTCTTGTTGTTGCACCCGTTCTAAAACCAACCTATCTTCTTCCTCTTTTTGGCGTCGTTCTTCTTCTTGAATAAGCTTTTTGGATAGATCTTCCTTTCTACAAAAAAAAAGCATAAAATAAATATGTTACTATTTATTTTTTACAATATTTATATCTCACAGCATCATACATCATAAATATTTATTCTATGTAACTGGAGAAATTAATTCCATCTTACTCTATTCTTTCTTGTTCATCTCTTTCTCTCCTATGGGCTTCTACAAAAGTAGAAAAGAGAGGACATCTTCGACTTAGTAACTCAACAAATCCAGCTCTAGCCTGATCCTTTGACAGCTGACCTAACTTTTGCCAGGCTTCCCTAAAGTTAGAAAAGATTTTTTTGTAGAAACCATAGATAAATGTTGCATGGTGTAATTCCTGGACTAATTTAGGTACAAGAATTTATACAGGGTATCCTAAAAGTCTTAGTATGGACAAATATCTTTGCTATTAGTAATGATAGAGACATCAAATTTTAGGTGCATCTTATTGGTTAATAAATCTACTTTTTTACTTAATTTAACTTTTTCAACCCCCTTGAGGGGTGCCGCTAGGGAGTTGAGGTCAAAAATTAAATGCAACCCTATACCGTGTGGACTTCATTTTAAAGGACTTCAAAAAATAAACATTTTAGGCAAACTCGAGGTCAGTACCTTAATTCACTTTTAAATGGTAAGCCATTCAAAATTAAAAATCGTGAAAAAAAAATAAAAACTGAAGTACCTTAACTTATCTTATTACTTTAAAAGTTGTTCAAAATGACCATGTTTAAATCAAAAAATTTACATAAATATAATCTTTGTTGTGAACACCATGATCATGATACAAGAAGCAATTATAATATAAACATTAAATTTCTAAGACTTAAAAGAAAAGAAATAAGAGAAACTTCCTAAAGAAATCAGGGACTTAAATGAAAGTGTTTTTATCAGAAGAATTGAACAGCTTCTGTTGCGCAAAGCTGTTTATAGTATTCAGGAATTCCTGAACATGGATGTCTCATGGGGGTCTCTGTAGCGGGGTTTTCCTTTTTAAGTTTATCTGGAGGCTGTTGGGAGCCTGGATTTTTGCAACTGCATTCTCTTCTTAACTGATTTTAAATTTAAATTAAATTAATTTAATTGTACCTCTTCTGTGTAAAATGTGTTAGAAATAACACAATACTTTTATTTGTAATATTTTATTAAGATAGTTTAGATTTATGATTTTTTATGACATACAGTATAAAACTCTGGTTGTTTTATTAACATGAATAAACTCAAATCAAATCAAATCAAAATCAAAAAGTTAAATTAGATAAAAAAGTAGATTTGTTAACCAATAAGTTACACCTAAAATTTGGTGTCTCTATCTTTACTAATAGAAAAGATATTTGCCCATACTAAGACCTTTCGGACACCCTATATAAACATGTCCTGAAATGCCTCATTTTCAAGGAAGTGTTAAAATTTTTTTTTTGTTTTTGTGATAATTTTTTCACAACTTATACAAAGCTAAACTTTAGCACTTTTGAGTTGCTTGTCAATAAAATCTTCACAAGTAATGTACAGGGGTGATATTTTTGCTGGGGCCATGGTTCCTTTAGCCTTCCAAACTTTCTTTTACGACGTCACTGACTACTTTTAATTAAATCACTAGTACTTTCTATAGCACTTACTTTTTCACGCTATTTGTCAAGAAATTACGACGAGCTCCAAAACTTCCGACTGTACATCGTACTTACTGATCCAGACTTTTGGACTTTCCCGTAGACAGAATCTCGGTTCGCGATCGGGCAGAGTAACACCCTACATCGGTGAGGATATTCCAACTCCCTAACCGGAGTCTTCCCGCTTATATAGAGATAATTCCCATTAATTTTCTTTGGTACAACCACTCCACGAAATTAATGTGCCAATATGGCATTAACAACCTCGCTAAATTCTATTTCCCCTTCCTTTTTCTGCGAATTCTACGAGTGGGCGACTGTGTTTAGCAGGCAAATGAAGGAATACGACTTTACTTGTCAAGTGGGTAGCTTTTTTATTGCTTCCTGCATTTTCTGGAGATTCAAATTCAAATATTTATTCATCCTTTAGCTATACATAATATAGATAAGACATGTCACTTAAAAATACATAAAATTAACCATCACAATCTAAAAATGGAAACAAATACACGATAAAGGACACAAATAAATTAAACATTTGAATTAACAGCACTGTTACAGTATACAATAAATTCTTCAATCAAATAAACACAATTGCTCACTAAAATGTCCTTCAATTTTTTTCTAAATAACAGAATAGATGTTTCTTGCCTCAGAAAATGGTTTAATCCATTATAGAGGCTACAACCTGAGTAAACTGATGATTTCTTATAGAAAGTGATTTGGATCCAGTCGAAAATAATTTCTACCTCTGGTGTCATGGCTATGAAAATTTCCATGAGTTAAAAAGCTATATCAATTTTTATGAATATAGACAAAGATTTTAAATATATAAATGCAAGGCAAAGTTAGGACTTTATATTTTTTAAATGTGTCTCTGCAAGACTCCCTATAACCCAAATCAAAAATGAGACGAATGCGTTTCTGAACAATAAACAATCCATCCAACTCATTAGATCATCCCCACACTATAATATTATAAGATAGGTTTGAGTAGACCATTGCATAATAAGTTTTTAAGAGGTTTTCTTTTTTAAGGGTTTTTTTTAAGACAGATATAGCAAAATATATACACTGTTTAATTTTTTAGAAATAAAATCAATGTGACAAGAAAAACTCAAGTGATTGTCGATGTCGATATACACACTCAAGAACTTAGCCTGATCAGTTGGCATGATACAAATAAAAGAAGGTATGATACCAAACCGTGTCAAATTCGTCCGGGTTTGCGCATGACGTCACGCCGTGACTTACTTTTGAAATTTATAACGCGCAATATAGAGTTTACATTAGTTAAAGGCAATTTTACATAAATTCTATTGGCAATATACTTTGCCTCCTGCTTATAATACAAATTTTATAGTATATAATTTAAAATAATCATATAAATAAAGGGATAAATACATACATTGATTGCATTGATTGATTGATTGTCCACATCACAACCATACACAGCACATCTCATTTTTACTTTTAAACTCCTAAAAGTAATATAAAAACACCAAAAAATAGTTGAAAACACAACGCGATCTTAAAAAAGATGCGTTTCGTTTACAAAATATCGCGGAATTGGTCACGCCGTGACGTAATAGCCACGCCTACCTGCGCGGTATCATATCTTTTTTTATTTGTATCATGACCAGTTGTATTAAATACCTTACTATCAAGAGAAAATGACAGTTTACTCACAACGGGATAATTATTTATTTATTTGCTTTAAGATCATACATATATGACATAAGCTTCGACAGTATATATTAACTAAAACTTTCAACAAAAATAGTTTTTTTCAAAATCTATAATTAGCCGGTTTTTGTAGCATCATTGAGTAAACAGATCCAAAACTCTCTGTACTTTCAGTTTTACATCATCTTTACCACTTACCACAATGGAGGTATCATCAGAGTACATAAAGGGCTTACCAAGACATTTATTGGCGTGTGCTTTGTACAAAGTACATAAAAGAAATTATAAATTTAGGCTCAACTTATCTTAGTACAAAAGTCAATAATAATAAGAGAGATAGGTACAGGGTGTTAAAGTCAAAATTTTATTTTACATTGATATGGATATGTTTTGAAAGACACTAAATAAATTTACAAAATTTGAGAGGTGGGGTTTTTTTGGATTGTAAATCCGTTCTGAAATTTGCTCTACTTTGTAGGGGGCACCACATACAGCATTGAATGCGATTTTAGAATATAACAACTTTTTGTGCTTTCAGTATGCACAATTTCTGAATAGAAATTGTTATCACCTACCTTTTTTACCTAAAAAAGGTATATTATTCCATAGCTTACCTTCTGTCTTTGCCAACAACATCTAATGTACCAAGGGGAGGAAGCTTATGTATAACATCTGCTAATGGTCCATGAACTACTTGTTGGGAGAATGCCACAAGCTGTAGATTGTCTTCATAGCTAAAGTGAACTGCTTTTCCACCTTTTTCTGCAGTAAAATCAAAGTTAAGAAGAGTATTCAGCAGTCATTAATACCATTTCGGTTTTTTAACATTGTTGTACAGTTAATATTTGCTTTAAAAAACAATGACTTTCCAGTGCTGACACAATATTAAATATTGATTTCTTAATAAAACCTCTACCTATTTGAATATTCACACAAAGACACAAAGACGAACATTTCTATCTATATTTACTTAACTGGTACCTACTGACAGACTATTATAGCACATACATTATGTATTTGCTTTATTTTATGTATCTATGTATGTGAAATTTAAACATAGGTTTCTTTTCACACCATAACAGTTAACACTGTAAATATTTTCTCAATAAAGTAAGAGAGGTTAAAAAATAGCAAAGAATTTACGTTATTATGTTTTTTACAATGTAACAACATATGAATAAAGGACAAGGATTCATTAAATCCCTTGAATACTAAATATAAAAACAATTCAAAACCTTAGAAATTCTACAAGACAATCTGAAATGTGACTCCTACTGAACCAATATCAGCAAAATACATTAACAGCATAATGTGTTTCAAAACTTTTTTCTTCGAATGTACATAACCCTGACAGTATTACAGACCAACAAAGGGCAAATAAATTTCAGAGTATTGTATAGGTTGGGCGGATTCAAAAGAGGAATATTAAATTACATGACTACTCAGGGTAATAGAGGAATGTAATATAACACTAAAGCTATTAACGTAATAACTTATATTGAATTTAATGTCCAATTTCAAGGCACATTTTAGTCATATAATCATTAAAAAAAAAACTGCAGAAGACCTTGCGAAGAACAAAGAGGATAATAAAAAAATGTACAAAATTATTGTAATCAAGGCCGGAAAATCGAGGCTACCTCCAAGAGACCGACAAAAATTTACCTTTGTAAAAGTTAAGGGCGAGCCTATATACTTCGGCAAGTGGTAGGCCAAGTTCTATGTTCTCGGTTTCTTCGGTTTCATTTTGATTTGAGTCGTTTGTCTCGTTTAAACAGAGATTTTCTAATTTTTTTGCCACTTCAGAGTTTTCTTCGGCCATTTCGGTGACGTTTTGTTTACAAGACGTCAAAGAAGACAACGTCAGCGTGGACAGTGACACTTCGTTCGAAATTTATGGCGTTAAAACCTGAAACTGTAGAAAAGTTATGGTCCATCCGAGGAACAAAATTATATTTGCCCCTCGAGTGAATTTCTTTTTCTACATTCATGCTTTAACAACAAAAACAAAACTTTCAATTTGCAAATTTATTTCGTGAGCTCTTTTTGTTTGTTTCCGCATCCAACTTCCAACAAACTATAGTAGCCGCCCAACGTTTAATCAGAGCCTCAGCAAACTTTAGAGGTGATTTATTCAGCCTTCAATGATAAGCCGTGGAATTTAAACCTCACCAACCCTTTGGGGCAATTTACACATCGTTCAGCTTGAGTGGTAGATCCTTAGACATGGAAATCATACTTCTCTAATCTAAGGGTAGATCCGTAAAATCAGAGTTTCAGCAACCTTAAGGATTTATCTTATCTTCTAAGGTACAATGGCCTCATTGACTAGCAATGTACAGCTAGCTTTGTTATGTAACACCCGGTATAGCGCTTAGTCACAAAAATCGGACGACCCTCCGAGGTGAGTTACACGTTTGTCCAGTTTGGGGGTGTGGTGAAACCTTCGGATCGTCGGGCCTGTGCCCCCGAAGATTTACAAATGTAATTGATCGTTTAAGATTTTTCTGAGCGTTTAATCTTGGTTAGGAACCGCCACGGCTGTCAAGCGGTCCAGGATATAACCTTTTTCTGTCAGAAACTTGACAGACCCAACCGGAAGTCTCCCTCCTTGGGCCGTCATAGATCATGCAGTCGGCAGGTGAATCTAGGCAAGTTTTTAATAATCACTTCCGTCAAATCTTCCCCGTTTTTCCACGATCCCCAACCAGGACTCTTCCTTCTTCCCCGGGGAACAAAAAAACACGATTTCCCGCGTTCTCACGCACTTCCCGTGAGAGAGATTGGCCACCAAACCTTCTCCCGCTCATCGCCGCGCTGTGGGGATAAAAATATGTTGATGTTGATGTGTCCCTTTTCCACCGATATTTCCACGGATTTTGCTCAGAAGAACTAGCCGCCATATATCATTTCCCCCTTGACTATTCCTAGCAGAACAACAAGAGGCGTGTTACGTATGCATCCCATTACTGTCCAGCTACAAAAGCCTAGAAGATCCCACTTCTCTCGCTTAATTCATACCTAGGGTCAGTGGCGCCCCAAGGGGGCTGCGGGGCTGCAGCCCCACCCAGACCAACATCTTAGACAGCAAAATTAAAAAAGTGCACTACTAATTGAAGAAATCCACCGAATTGCACTATTCAGCCCCCTCCCCCAAGACAAAATCCTGGGTGCGTCACTGCCCAGGGTCTCCAGGTTGTGGAGCGAATTTTCTGCCGATGTTTTCTCTTCCCCTCCCAATCTCCAATCCTTTAAACCCCGTGTCAATAGATTACAATTTCCTTCTTAACCTTCTTTTCAGACGCCCCCGGTACGTTAGTAGTTAGACTTGTCAACGTGGGCTGTCCCAGCGATGAGCGAAGTCATTCATCTTCGATGTCCCTGACGGAAGTCGTTCATATCGGTCCGGTAGCTAAAGCCAGCGTTTCCTAAAGAACCATAGGCGATTTTAAATCAGTGACCTAGTCATGACTACGTCACCTTATTTGGCAACGTTGCTCCATATACCCGATGTTTAACCTAAAAAATCAAAGTATTAAGATTAAATGAGACAGTGTTGCCCAATGGTCTGACTAGGTCATGACTTCGTCACTGATTTAAAAATAGCTCAGATCTCTAACCATAGGGATTTTTTGGCGAGATAAACGGTTATATGTAAATGACCGCTGCGGTCTTTTAATAATGACGTCATAATCAAGCGGTTTTTGTAAATCGCCAAAATGACACGGTTTTTTCATTTGTTTATAAAACCATCTGTCAAGTTTTATTTCTCGTTTGTTGGTTTTGTTTTATTGTACTAGACTGACTAGTGTTTACTGACTGCAATGTATTAATATAATTACTAGCAGCACAAGGCTCAAATTATTAACTCAAAAAAAAACATGCAAAACAAATTGAAGTTAAATAATAATTATCAAATAACAAAACGTGTCATTTTATTTATTAATAATTAATTTGACTGTTTACTTTATTTACCGTTTAGCAACTCCATGACAGTAGCCAAACCTGTTACCAGCTTTATGCGCCCGCAGACTTTTTTCTCAGGCGGGGTCAAATAAAAAATATATATATTTTTAAAGATTTTATTACTAATATAATTAAAAAGGATGACAATCTCAGGGGGGGCCCTGGCCCCTCCCTCCGGGCGCCCATCCCTGCCTCTAAAGTTGACCGAGTATTCATACTGTTCATTTTCTCTATCTCTCTAATGGATTGTTAGCGTCTCTTTCTGGAGAAATTTGCCAGTACTGTTCATTTTTCATTTTTGTGGATGCATTTTTGGCACAGGCACAGACACAGGACTAGATCACTGCACAGGGCTCCATAAGTCGTTTTTTTTGGGCTATGTACGTTGAAAAATGGCGAATTTGGCTCTTAATGTCAAATTTAACCGGTGATGGCTTTTTATCAACAACTTGCACCTTGTTGAATAAATTAAAAGACCGTTTTTAAAACGATGACGTCAGCAATGGCGTCATTTGAAAGACCGCTTAGTCGCGAAAACGGACCGGTATCAGATACCGCTCCAAAATTTAAAACCGTTTATCTCGCCAAAAAATCCCTCATACATTTTTTATCTCTGTGACGTTGACGTGACTTTTTCTAGAAAAATAAGCATCAAGCCTTAGATGAGGGAAGAGAGCATCAAGCCATCAAGCATCAAGTTCATCAAGTTGTTCTTCTTTCAAACCCTTTTTATTTTCTTTGCTTCTTTCGTGATCCAAATCTAAAGCAGAAAGTTTTCGTGCTTATAATTAAAAAAAAACCTTGAGTACAGTATTTTATAGTGAACTGTAAGAAACAAGCGTCTCAAAATGTCGTATATGTTGGCACATTTACACAATGGTTGGCAAGTGGATCAAGCTATTTTGTCTGAAGAAGACAGAGTTGTAGTAAGTAAATTACATTTTTATCCTTCTCAGTAAATGTTAGGGTAATTATTCGGATTACCGGAAACAGCGAATTTTTTCATGAAATTTTGCACAGACCCTAATTTGGGGTCGTAGAACACGAATCTGAAGTCAGTTTTTGGCGGTCTCGTATGGTTTTTGCAAAAAAAAAATTTTTTTAACTTTTAGGTTAGGTTTTTATATAGATTCCTTTAAGTTTCGACTTCAACATATCTGTAAACTTATAATTTTTATTTTATTTCGTCACACAAAACACCACATTTAGGCAAAAATAGCTAAGAAAATTGCTTTTTTCGATAGAAAATTCCATTTTATTCCCTGGTTGCCGCCATTATTTTCCTACCTGTCAACAATATATCGATGGTCTAATTCTAATACCCCGTAACTGCGTAAATCACTATTTTACAGGAGAAGCTTTTTTTTAGTTAATATCTGTTAAATAATAATTTAAAAGGTTGCAAACCTTTTTTTATATTAGAATTTGACTGCTAAATGATAAAATAAAAGTATTTTTTTTCTAAATTTGTTTATTACTGAATTAAGTAAGATACGGTTTATTAGAACATAAAACAAATAAAAAATATTACGATACAGGATATTATCATACGTAACAGTAAACAAAAAAGTTTAAAATACCTAATTGTTAACAACTTCACTTAATCTTCATAAAAACATTGTTAATGTGGCAAATCGTCATAAAAGCTGTGACAGTCATTTGACAAAACGCATTTGATCTCCTGGAGATGCTTCCACTTTATTTGCTTTATTTTTAGTCTGCTTTGATGGAGCGCCTTGTACTCGATTTCGGGATATTTGAGGGATCGCGCTGGAAGAGGTTGGAATACATCATTAAAGTCTATCTTATATTCGATTATTTTTTTCTCAAAATGATATTTTAAATGTCGAAGGTCAGTCACGGTGGGATCGTTCACCTTTCTTCCTGGTCTTATCGAGTTATAGGTCCAAGTTTTTTCGTCTGCATAATTCAAAAAAAAATCATGGGTTACATCTACAACCTCTAATGGGAATGGCTTAGTTCTAGCTTCTTTGGTCAGTTTAACATAGTCACTTGGTAACTCAATGTTTCGATTTTTCAACTTACGTTCTATAAGTGAGTGGACGGCGTCACACTCCATCTGAGTGTGACCCTTTTCTAAATATTTCTGTTCAATAAATATTTTGTGTTTAATAGAATAGTTCAGAAGTGCATTAGAAAGGGTACAATTACGATTTTGGTAACAGCACCCATCAGAGTACAAAATTATAGGAATATTCTTAGTGCATTTATCTTTAATGAAGTCAAGTATAAAATTAGTGAAAGTTGGTGCAGATAAATCGGCTTCTGTTTCGTTAAACCAATAATTCCGGCAAACATGGGTATCCATGTCATAAATCGTAAAATTATGTACCGCTAACTTTGTCTTATAGTAGATTTTACTTGCATTGACTACAGGACAAATTTTTACTGCCTGCAAATCCATGCAAAATGTGTATACCTTTCCCTGCTTTGCTAGTTCCTTATCTTTGGTTTTTTCTTCCCTTGCGCGTTCTTTTTTCTCCAAATGCTTTTTATACTCAAGTTCACTGATATTTTTGGTTTCGAATCCGCAACAAATATCGCATCTATCTTTCCTTGGCTGGTACAAAGCTAAATTCAATTCAGAAAATATTTGGTCGAAAACAGGGTTGCTTAAAATTAGATTGGAAAACCCATTGTCGTCGCAATATTTTTTGTACTCCCTATAAAGTGCTTGCTTTGTTTGAAAGAACTGTTCTAAGTACAATTTGGTGGAATCTTTTCGACAATAATGTGACGACATCTTAGACAAACTGTCAAAAAACTCCCCTATTTTTTTGCGTTTTTCAACACTTTTTTTTGTATCTTCCTTAGGCGGTTTACTAGTGACATTAATACCATGCTCAGTTCTTTTAATCCAGTCGTGTACCATATCCTCTTTTAGACCAATGGTCCCTAGGAACATTTTTTTGCATACCTGTAACTTTGAATTATCTATTTTTCGTAAATAATAATTAAAAGTCCCAGTTCGTCGAGAATTTTCACCTACGGAATTTCGTTTTTTTGGTACATATTCGATACTTGAAGTTATATACACTTTTTTTTCATCCCAATTCATGTTGTCCCAAAACTTTGTAAAAATATTTTTGCGCTCGGCCTCTGAAAATTTACCGCAGTGTCTAGTGTTCATCTTTTTACAGGCATTTGAAAAACACGTTACAGTCATTTGCCTAGCTGGACGTGGAATTCCTTTGCTAACAACTCCCTCCCTATTTCTAGAATAGCCTTTATATTGTTTTCCTGTCATTCGTAGTTTTTTAGTTAGATTCTTTTCCCATACTTCTTTTAAGCTGGTTCTATTCCTTTTTTTATTTAATGGTAAACTTAGCTCCCTTTCGTGTTCTTCTTTACCTTCAAATTCATCCTCTTCTTCATTATGTGATTCATTTGAGCTTATTTCATAGTCGGGGTCATTTTCCTTCTCTTCTAACATTTCTGCTTCTAACTGAGCAGCCTCAACATCGACAGCTCTCGAGTAATTTTCCAAAATATGCACTAAAAAGAAAAATGAGTTTATATTATAAGAGTTTTATGATAACTACTGTCAACAAGAACTTTGCTATACGAGGTAAAAAATGTGGCATTATAGGCATGAAAATTGAGTACTATGCCGTTTTCACACATAATAAAACATTTTACTCATCATGTACCTTCAGAAGTGCCGGAACATTCTGGTTTATTTTCGACGATACCATTTTGCACTTTGTGCGAATCTTCAGTAGAGTCATTAATTTGTCCCCTATCATTACTACTTGTAGAAGGCTGAATACTTGAATTTTTTGCTTCAGAAACATCTAAAAAATAAACAATAATGACATACTATAATTTAAAAAAAAATATATAAATTCTGTTTTTTTTTTAATGCAATGTCAAAAATGACATTATGTTGGCAATATAATATAAAACCGTCAATTTGGTGAAATTTTTAGCATACAAAAGTCTTGTGTTGCCAACATAATTACCACATTTTGGACTTGGGGAAGTGCATTTAATAAAAAGCAGACTTTACCTACCTTCTACAATGTCAGTCTTGTTTAGCTGATTTATTGCTACCTCACAAGCCTGTAAAAGTTGTTCGTCGGATTCAAAAATCACGTCGTCGTCAATTTCTAAAATCGAAGGTTTTGCCGCAGATGGCACGTTTTCTTTGCTTTTTGAAATTTGTATATTTTTTTCATTGCCTAATATCTTTTGGGAGGCTAAACTCATCTCTACCATTTTTCTTCCCCGGGGAAAATCAAAATGCTAAAAATTTGAAGCAATTTACAAATAACCCGTATCTGAAATTAAATTCTTAATTTAAAAAGCAAGATTTGAAAATTAATAACCCGTATCGTAAGGATGAAATTAAAATGAATATTTTCAATTATGAACATTAAAATTACGACATAACATTATTTTATGCTTATAAAATAAATATTTAAAAACATTATTTAACAGTGTCCTTACCTTAAACGATGACATTTGTCAATAAAATGCACTTTTTGTCACAAACAACAGGCCAGTCAACATACACACGTGCAAATCAAGGATAAACTGAACGATACGGGAAATTATTTGGCATAATTTGCAGCGTTGCAATACCGGTAATTAGAATTGTCAAATTTCTCGCGCCAATAATTTCCGAAGCCAATACGGTCTCTTTCAACTCATGACTGAGTAAACGTAGGACCGAATGGCGCGAAAAAGTAAAATTTGAATTTTTTGCAGATACGGGGTATTAGAATTAGACCATCGATATTTCTGTGTCCGGACTGTCCGGTGTTGTCACGTTTACTTATTTTTTTATTGAAATGCATGCTGATGCATGCAACCATATCTGAACAAAAAGGTGTATACCCAACCCAAGCAAACCTGAGCAAAAAGGTGGTCAGGTTTGCTCAGTTTTCATTGATATAGATACATACATATCTAGATCAATGAAAACTGAGCAAACCTGACCACCTTTTTGCTCAGGTTGGGTGAGCAAAAAGGTGGTCAGGTTTGCTCAGTTTTCATTGATATAGATATATATGTATCTATATCAATGAAAACTGAGCAAACCTGACCACCTTTTTGCTCAGGTTTCCTTGGGTTAAAATTGTTAACATTTGCGGGAAAAACCATTTGTAAATTTGGCAACATTGGCGACATTTCGAGAATGTATAACCTCGGGCTGCCTGTTTATTTTCTTTCAGTTTTTTGATATTTTCTCTGTTTTTTTAATGTGTTTTTACCTAAATTTGCCTAAATATGGTTCAGAAAAATAGTGTGTAATGACTTGTATAGATGTGTTTAAGTAAAAGTGCCGAAATTTAAAGAAATTCATTGAAAAAGCTAACCTAAAAGTAAAAATTTTTTTTTTGGAAAAACCATACGAGACCGCCAAAAACTGACTTCGGATTCGTGTTCTACGACCCAAAATTAGGGTCTGTGCAAAATTTCATGAAAAAATTCGCTGTTTCCGGTAATCCGAATAATTACCAACGTTAGGGGTAATGCGAATAAAAGGAACATTGTTTAAAGCACACTACACAAACAATGACCCCATATTTTTTCGTAATAAAACGTTCTCTGTATGCATTTGGTATGCCAAGTCAATAGGTATAGTTGGTTTTCTTTCTTTACTACCAAATTTTACTAATATTTTTTTTTAACATTTTACTAACCTTACTGCAGAAAGTCACATTAAGGATGCTAACTTCACTATGTTATTACAGGTAATTCGCTTCGGCCACGATTGGGACCCTTCTTGTATGAAAATGGATGAAGTGGTGTACAGTATTGCAGAAAAAGTCAAGAACTTTGCAGTTATCTACCTAGTCGATATAACAGAAGTACCTGATTTTAATAAAATGTAAGAACATTAAAAGATTTGCAACAAATGAAAGATTTTTTACATCTTATTTTTTTTAGGTACGAGTTATATGATCCTTGTACTATAATGTTTTTCTTCAGAAACAAACACATAATGATAGATTTGGGAACTGGTAATAACAATAAGATTAACTGGCCTCTTGAAGATAAACAGGAGATGATCGATATAGTTGAAACTGTATACAGAGGGGCTAGAAAAGGCAGGGGTTTGGTGGTGTCTCCTAAAGACTATTCAACTAAATATAGATACTAAAGAGTATTTTTTGAATTAGGTTTAGTATTTGTGACACTATGGACAAATAAGTGATAGTGAGTGAAGAGTCCTTTGTGTCATAATGTTGATACAACATAAATATTAAAATCCGAATGGGATTTTAGTTGTAATTTTCAAGATCACATAAAAGTGGCACTGCATATTATATTGTATAATGTCTTCTGTACTGCAAGTAAGGGGAAATAAGGTTAATTTTATTACCTATTTTTGCCCAAAATCAATCCATTTTACTTGCCATAACCCACCAGTTTCGTAATTGTTGATATTTATGATCTCTTATGTTGAAAAAAAGATGTTTAGGAAAGGAAAAGTGACCATGGTCCTTGTCTTAGAGGACAATTTTTTGAAGTGTATTGTTTTCTATGTCCGATTAAGAAAAAAAAATGTCAGTTCTGTGTCAAATTGTAGTTTACAAAAACGATGATTTATATATAATAATTACTATAATCACAGCCTTCTTTAACAAGGGAACCATGAAGTAGATTATCTGGCAACACAGCACTGGAGGCTGGAATTAGAAAACAGCTGATAGCATGTCGTGTAGCCTTTTGTTAAAAATACCAAATTAATTTCAAATTATATTTATTCATGTTCACAAAATCTTTACAAATTTTTTCACATTCACATTCTTCAGTTGTGTGTTGTAAACATTTTGATGTAAGTGACATTGTTAGAAATGAAACATACAAGATTCACAACGGAGTCTGCTAACAAAATGTGTAAATTCTCAATAAAAAATATTTTTTCTTTAAAAAAATACAGGGTGGTCTTAACGATAAAAAAAAGTTAAAACTAAAACATGGGATTGCACGTACAAACTAAATAATCAAATCAAATCAAAAAATACTTTATTGTCAAAAAGATAATTTTTGTTGACAAAGTCTTACACATAACATAATATAATTATATAATATTCCACACACTCGGATTTTACGTCAATTATAAATAATTACATTTAAATAATAGAAGAAAACACTAAATAAAAGTCTCACAAAATTTACAATACAATCGCACCAAATATACACGTATATAAAATAAATTAAATGAATCTACATAATATTCCTCCACTTTATAATAGACTCTTCCAATCAGAAGTTCCTTTACAAGCTTTTTAAATAAATAAGATTTTCTTTAATAAGTATGATGTAAACTGAACTATAACGTATTTTAATTTGTGGTTTAGATCTACAACATCGATGTCTATTGCGCTCGGTAAATTTTCGGATGGCCTTCAAACTTTCCCAGACACCTACAGAACTTTTCAGGTTCGCATGGAACGGTATCGGTCGGCTCTATGGCAAGAAGATCCAGGTATTCCACCGCAGCGGTCGTCTTCCGGATCGACACAAACCCGTCCCGCCAATTGTAACAAACATAGTTGTCTCTGCCCATCTCCGCTTTGACAAATGGCATGTCATACGATGTAATTTTGATATATTTATCATCATCCGATGCAACCTTCTTCTCTAATTATATTATATTGTTGTTGATTCTCGAATTGTATGAATTATTTGGGTGTTGATAGAATTAAAACAGGTTCCGAACATGTATATTTTGCATTGGTGGAGTCACATTTGCCATATGGTGTGTGTTTCTGGGGATTGTGCTCGAACCAGTTCTTTGGTGCGATTTTTGTTTTGCAGAAGCGTGCAGTTCGGTCCTTGTGCAGGGTCAATTCTCGGGAGTCTTGTACACCACTATTTGTCCCTGCAAATTTTAACTTTGGCGTGTATATTCATTATTGAGACAGTTTGTCTCGTGCACGATAAATTTCAGCCCGAAATTGAAAGAACAGAAGTTTACGCTACTCGATCTTCTGAAATGATCGCCTTACCTATCCCCACTTCAAGTTTAACAAAAAACTCGATTATTTTTAAAAGCAAACAACTTTGTAATCACTTGCCGTTAGTTTTAAAAAATTAAAAATAAAAACCATTTTAGACGGGAAGTAAAAAAGCTATTAATTGGGAAGGCTTACTATTCCGTTTCTGAATATTTGGCTGATTCTCTTTGACTGGCGTCTGTATGTCTCAGGTTTTACTAGTGACCTTTTTGTCTTATTTATATGTTGTTGTCTACTTTGATATATTATATATATATATATATATATATATATATATATATATATATATATATATATATATATATATAACTATTGTCTGTTCTGTTTATGATGACTCATGTAATGTAATTTCATTTTAAATTCTGTGCTTTGCAATTTTATTGTAAATTCTTTTTTTGTGACGCCATTCCTTCATGTTATGTATTTATTTAACAATATGTGACATCCATGGTAATATAGATAATTTTGAGTTTGAATTTGAATATATATATATATATATATATATATATATATATATATATGTATCTGTCGCATCTCCAATTTATTAAATTTTGAGAAAATAAGGAAAACACTACTACTACTGTTTACCTCGATGCAATGCAGGAGATGCTACAGATTCTAATACAAATAAATAGTAAACCAAGGCAGTTACACTTACAATCTTTTACCATAACAAAAAAAAGAAAAGTGTTTTGTGTGGCAAAATAAATAAAGTTAAAGTTTGCTCAAATGTGGAGATACGACGGTTTACCTCTATGCTACTGAATATATATATATATATATATATATTTTTTTTTTTTTGCTGTTTCTTTTTTATCTCATGACTTTTGATATTACTATAGATTTGACGTATTATTGTGTTATATTGTAATATTGGCGTTTTGACCGTTTTATACATATTTTATTTTAATTTGCGTCCTTATTGTTTTAAATTTAGTTAGATTTTTAGGATGCTTTGTTTATAAGATTATATCTTGAAGCAATAAAGCTGTTTTTGACTTTGTGTTATTTTTGTATATGATTTATATTTACTATTTTCCCCTTTATGGTATTCCATATTACATAATACATATTGACAATATAAAATCAGCCCACGTGCGGCGCTGTTTGCGACGTTGCCATTTGTGTTTTATGGCTCGAGTTGAAGACAGCTTTGCTATATGAATTACCTATATTGGACTGGCTATTATTCTATTATTTTCACATTTATAGATGACAAAAATGGCGTAATATCTCTTATTTTGTGAGCAAGTGAATCTGTGACTACTTCTAAAACATTGTCCATGACTAAATGGAGCCTGTAGTTAAAAAAATTCACCCTGAATTTGTGTAAATGAACTCTGTAGAATTAATTCAAATTTTTTTGTAAATAAATAAATCTTTATTTTAAACTTTTGCCTACATATTTTCTATGGTTCATTGCTCATATCTATGGTGTTACTTCCTTCTTCCGGTACTAACTGAATCAGTTCCCTTGAACTAAATGTGTGTTTTACTGAAAATAAAAAAAATATTTACAATGATATTATAGGAAGTCAAAAGGTAGGACTATTTAAAAATACACCAAGGACAGAAAAAAGGCCGATACTTTCTAATGAATTATTTTATAAATTGTACAGGGTCTTATATAAAGTTATTACCCCTTACAGATTTTATCTAAAAACGAATAGTCCAATAAACGAAGGTATTAAAAAAAAATCTATCAGCTAGACTGCTTTTTTGAAAAATGGGTACATTTTGTCGTGAGGAAAGGCATTAGCCTAGGGTGATTAGATTTCTTATTTGGATAAAAAAAATGCATATAATGTAACGTTCGTTACCGTTATATTTTCAAGTAGTTCAAATGAATCGCGTGGATTCGCGAGAGCATGAACTCAAAGTAGTATTGGTCGTACCGTTTCATTTGTCCGATGTCATTCTGAACAGCTGGCGAACAAGGCCTCTTTCCTAGAGGAAATTAAAATCTAGTTTCATCCCTCCTATTTTTACAGATGAATCTTTGTTAGGGACTCTAAAAGGTGAGTAGTAGTGATGTAAGGATAGGTATTCCAAAATCTGTTCGATACGAGTATCAAAAGAATCCGTATTATCCGTAACCGGCCGAAAATTTTGATACGGAATCGAAATTTCGAAATAAATACGCATTAGGGTGGTCACTAATGCAAAGTGCGAAAAGAAAACGGAATCGGGATCGAGTGTAAGCGAACGAAACGATCTGCGATTCGGCATATTTGATTTCATGCTTTTTCTAATGACGTTTCCTAAAAAGCATACATTTTTATTTGGTAAACTTTGCACTAACCTCCTTCTTCGAATTATATGATACCGCATCCACCTACCTATCCGTATCCGTATCAGGCGCGGCCCGTGAGTTTTTTACAGGTGGGTCAAAATTTTGTGGGCAACTAGTGATATCAACGCAACAAGCAAAATACACTTTTTTAATTAAGAAAGGTTTTTTAATAATGTGCCAAGAAATTATTTACCTAGAAATAAACACTGCAAAAATCATAAAGTAGGTACTGCAGAATATTGAACATTACTACTCTAGATGTTTACGGCTTTTTTCTATGTGTTTTAATACTCTAGATTAGTAGATTTTAGCGGCTTTCGTTTTGATAAATTTAGCATCTCCTCAATAGATGTCGCGCCTTGTACCAAAAGCCCAGGATATAAACAGAACAAAATTCTGAGCTAAAGGTATGATTACTCGTAAAATAAAATTAGGAACGCTGCCGAAACTCCATTTTCTTTAATAAATACAATGCTGGCGACTAGACATAGTAATACGATATTTGTGTACGCACGTGCAGGCTGTAAGCCGTAGTAAATATGAGATTGCCAACAATTTTAAAAATATTTTATCAAGGAACAACTTGTTGCCAATATACCTTTTAGAGCCGATCTAATTTTTTAAATAACAAAAAATTTAAAAAAAGTTCTTGTCCCAACACAGATTCGAACCCTCGACCTTCTGATCAACTCGCTGAGATTGTACCTCTGGACTACGCTGGTTACCTATGAAAATCGGTCCGATACTGTTAGATTTGATGCCTAGCGCTGGCCTGGCAGAAATCGTATTTATAATTTTTTATGTTTAACCGCTAATTAATATTATTAATACAATGCAAATACAATGCGCATATTAGGTACCTAATTAGTTTTTCTTTTTCCGAACCAAATGTTTAGAAGTAGTATATTTTAGGGGGCGGTTTGAGAGTATTTCCATAGTGGGAGTGGCCCGATATTATTGGTGGGCCGTCGACCAATTGTGTCTTTTTTTAACTTCCTAAAGCGCGTATGTCTGTTTCTCTCTTAGTTTTAATGAATTTATATCGTCGGTATAAACCTATAAGATCAATTTAAAATATGACCCAGCCCGGATCAAGCTTGGATATCCTTTGACGATGGCTTGGCTTGATTCTTTCTTGGGGAGTTTTCGCATGGAACTTTGAAACAAAAGATTCTTTTTTGGTTTTAAAAAAATTAAAAAATAAATTATTAGGTAGATCACTGAAAATTTTAGGTGGGTCATTGACCAAATGACCTTATGGACGGGCCCGCGCCTGATTATTTCTATGCATCTTTGCAAGATGTTCCTTTGAGGGCAAGTTACGTTGCATTGTAGACTGCCCCTTTTATGTTTTTTTGGTCGTGCTTGGATTTTTTATAGTTTGGAGGAGAGATCTTGGACGTGTGTCCCTGTTTCAGTCCCTTGACGTAGGTTAGGTGAGGAGTGTGCTCTACGAAGAATACTTGTCAGTTTAGGAATTGACACTTGATGTTCCAAAAGCCAAATGCTTTGAATGGGTATTTTTATAAGGAAAACCGATTAAAATAGTATTCTAGCACTGTAAAGGCGTTGCAACGTCGTCGAGCTAGCTACAAAATTTTCATTTTTATAAATGTAACCCATATTTTGCGATGCTACTCTCTTTTTAGTGTTCCGTGAAACGGAACACTTATGGAATCAAATCACTTCGGTGTCCGTGCGTCCGTCCGTGTGTCTGTCGCAGGCGATTTAATTATAATTGTTGGATGGTGGGTTATTTGATACGTTTATATTACTGTAAGTGTCAAATAAGATCTAGGCCAAGCAATAGAGCGATTTGTCGGGACATTAATCTTATTAGAAAACCGTCTGTGTCATCATCTGAAAGACGATCCGTAGATGATTCCTGTTATATTTCCAACTCTGAAATTTTTTCCTTTAATTTGTTATAAACATTTTTAAGCAAAAAAACGCGATTTTTTAGTTTTTTGCTTATAAAATGGAAAGTAATGAAGCAATCTTAATGGTGTGAATGGACGATTTGTAGAGAATGAAAATACGAACAAAATGAGAGGTCAAACGTCACGATAGGATATGTAGCAACGGAGAAAATCCGGAAAAAACGGAAAATTAAGAGTTTTTTTAAATTCATAAATCGGCCATTTTTAAACGTAGTGGGCTCAAGCTTTGGGAAAAAGTAGTAATTTATAGTTACTTTATGTGTGCAAAACCCCGATGCTGTCCGACGATTAGTTTTGCCACAATCGTCATTTTAATTTTTCAACACACTATTTTGCAACAGGTCTGGATGCTCTACAGATCGTCCGATTTTAATTATTGAAACGGAATTGAAAAGTACAGGTTTAATTGAACAATATGTATATTTTAATTTTTCCATAAAATGCTACCAAACCGGTTGAAAATGCACGTAAAGATGCGTGAAAATGGCCGAGCGCGCGAAAGATGTCACGTAGCGGGAGAGCAGCGGAGCGAAGGGGAGCCAATATTCGCGCGCTCGGCCATTTTCACGCATCTTTACGTGCATTTTCAACCGGTTTGGTAGCATTTTATGGAAAAATTAAAATATACATTTCGTTCAATTAAACTTGTACTTTTCAAATCCGTTTCAATAATTAAAATCGGACGATCCATAGAGCATCCAGACCTGTTGCAAAATAGTGTGTTGAAAAATTAAAATGACGATTGTGGCAAAACTAATCGTCGGACAGCGTCGGGGTTTTGCACACATAAAGTAGTTATAAATTACTACTTTTTCAAAAAGTTTGAACCCTATACTTTTAAAAATGGTCCATTTATGAATTTAAAAAAAAACTCTTAATTTTCCGGTTTTTCCGGATTTTCTCCGTTGCTACTTTTCCTATCGAGATGTTCGACCTCTCATTTTGCTCGTATTTTTATTCCCTACAAATTGTCCATTTATACCATTAAGATTGCTTTATTATTTTTCATTTTATAAGCAAAAAACTAAAAAAATCGCGTTTTTTGTTTAAAAATGTTTATAACAAATTAAAGGAAAAAATTTCAGAGTTGGAAATATAACATGAATTATCTACGGATCGTCTTTCAGATGATGGCACAGGCGGTTTTCTAATAAGATTAATGTCAAAAAATCGCTGTTGCTTGGCCTAATCTGTTTATTGGCCCCCACCAAGGATGTTAGGAAATTTACATTTATTTTTGGTAAGTACATTGATAGGTCATTAGCATGTGGCATTAATGAGCTAAAATTAGTAAATCCCCCTCAAGAAACTGCCTTGCTACATTAGAGCTAGTCGATGGTTTGTTGTCATACATGATTGCCTTTACTACTAACAACTATTAATTGATAACGGCAATAATTATTACAATGTACCAAATTTTACCACATAAAAACTTAACAATAAGTTAATTTGTACAACACTTACCTGGATCAATATTTTGTAAATCAAACACTGTGAAGTTGTTCGATTTTTTATCTCCTCCAAGGGCAATTACAAAAGGCGAATCTGGACACAGTGATAAACAGTGAATGTTGCCCATTTTAAATTCCTTTTCATTCACTAACCTAAAAATATTATGAAGATGCAGTGCAGTAAAATTCTAATTAACTTTAACCTGTCTATTCCAAACCAGCTATACAGAGTTTATTACATGGAATATGACAAAATAAATACAGGGTATCCGAAAAGTTTTAGTATATACACCAAATTTTAGGTGTACCAGATTATTGGTTAATAAATCTACTTTTTTAGTTTATCATTGTACTAAGACAAGCACCACGAAGCTGCTTTTAAAATACATCGCATCCGTTTCCGGATACCCTGTATATAGGTATATTTAAACAAGGACCAGACGAGAAAAAGGTACCTTGGGACATTTTCCTCAATAAAATCCCAAGTTTTAACCATTTCATCGGGAGAAGCAGTTACCAATAACCCGGGACATTGTCCGCTAATAGCTAAACCAGTCACTTCCTTCTGGTGTGCAGCCAGTTCCCAAAGTTTTCCTGAAATAAAAATTAAACCGTAAATATTTTTGCCTGATACTTGTTCTGTATAATACCAAGTCATGCATTTAGGCCAAGCAACAGAGCAAAATATTAGCGATTTTTTGACATTAATACTATTAGAAAACCGCGTGTGCCATCATCTGAAAGACGATCCGTAGACGATTCCTGTTATAAATCCAACTCTGAAAATTTTGCCATTAATTTGTTATAAACATTTTTAAGGAAAAAAACGCGATTTTTTTAGTTTTTTGCTTATAAAATGAAAAGTAATGAAGCAATCTTAATGATGTAAATGGACGATTTGTAGAGAATAGAAATACGAACAAAATGAGAGGTCGAACGCCCCGATAGGATAAATAGCAACGGAGAAAATCCGGAAAATTAATATTTTTTAATTCATAAATCCGCCATTTTTAAACGTAGAGGGCTCAAACTTTGGGAAAAAGTAGTAACTTATAGCTATTTTATGTGTGCAAAACCCCGACGCTGTCCGACGATGAGTTTTGCCACAATCGCCATTTTAATTTTTCAACACACTATTTTGCAACAGGTCTGGATGCTCGATGGATCGTCCGATTTTAATTATTGAAACGGATTTGAAAAGTACAAGTTTAATTGAACAATATGTATATCTCAGTTTTTCCAAAAAATGCTACGAAACCGGTTGAAAATGCACGTAAAGATGCGTGAAAATGGCCGAGCGCGCGAGAGATGACGCGTAGCGGGAGAGAAGCGGAGCGAAGGGGAGCCAATATTCGCGCGTTCGGCCATTTTCACGCATCTTTACGTGCATTTTCAACCGGTTTCGTAGCATTTTATGGAAAAACTAAGATATACATATTGTTCAATTAAGCTTGTACTTTTCGAATCCGTTTCAATAATTAAAATTGGACGATCCATAGAGCATCCAGACCTGTTGCAAAATAGTGTGTTGAAAAATTAAAATGACGATTGTGGCAAAACTAATCGTCGGACAGCGTCGGGGTTTTGCACACATAAAATAGCTATACATTACTATTTTTTCCCAAAGTTTGAGCCCTCTGCGTTTAAAAATGGCCGATTTATGAATTTAAAAAGAAAACTCTTAATTTTCCGGTTTTTCCGGATTTTCTCCGTTGCTACTTATCCTATCGGGACGTTCGACCTCTCATTTTATTCGTATTTCTATTCTCTACAAATCGTCCATTTACATCATTAAGATTGCTTCATTACTTTTCATTTTATAAGCCAAAAACTAAAAAAATCGCGTTTTTTTGCTTAAAAATGTTTATAACAAATTAATGGCAAAATTTTCAGAGTTGGATCGTCTTTTAGATGATGGCACACGCGGTTTTCTAATAAGATTGTCACGACAAATCGCTCTATTGCTTGGCCTAATTCTTTAAAAAGTAGTTTAACTTAGTGGGTTGATGTTTTAGCGGTTTTGTTGTTCTTAAAGTGTCAAGAAATGTAATTTCCAACTTCAGTCGAGTTAGAATAGTAACTCTTTCCCAACAAGGATATCGGCAAACTGAAATTGCCGAAATTGTTGGAGTGATGTTTCTCGTGTAGTAAAAAAATACAGGGAAACCAATGATGTTAAAGACAGGACTGGAAGGGATAGAAAAAGGGTAACTACAGCTGCACAAGATCGCCAGATATCCTTAATTGCTCAGCGAAATTGTTTGTCTACTACTCACAATATTAAAGTCGAGCTGGCTCGCTCGAGTCAATGTTTCCAGACAAACCATATCCAGAAGGCTGTGTGGAAGAGCAGACTACATCTACAAAAACCCCACGTGTCCCCAAACTCAGATATACGACGTAGTTTAGCCTGGAGAGCCTCAGGCGAACAAGCACGCCTAAATGTAGCTCAACCCCGTCTTCCATTTCAAGGGGGTAACATTATGGTTTGGGTGGCAAAAAATATCAAAGGAATTAATTTTACCCTTGCGGGTCAAAGGTATTTTATTTGTAGCGTATATGTAAAAAATATTATTTCTAAACAAAAAACCCCCCAGTATAGTACCAAATTTAAAAGAAAATTATTTTTAATTGGTCTATTGTACCTTTCCTACAGTCAAAACATTCCACCGACCCATTGCTTGTTCCAGCCAAGAACATAAAGGGTTGCAATGGGTTCCACAGTATTACTTCGGCTTCGCCACCCAAAGACCACGTTTGGTGGTTCTCAGGAGTTCTGCAATCAAAAACTCTGGCAGTACTATCACATCCACCTAAAAAATAACGCTTTGAAGAGAAGTAACCAGTAATTAAAATTAATGTATTGTTGAATATACTTTGTCACGAATGTCAACATGTTTAATGTGAGGACAACAAAAAAAAAAGTATCTTGGTACTTGGTACTACCTGCTAATAAAGTTTGTCCTTCAAACTTATGCCATTCTAAACACTGTACTTTTTCTTGGAATGCAGTAATGGTGGTAGTGGGTGTTTGTGTCTCCATGTCCCATAATAAAATTGTCTGATCCACTGAACCACTTGCCATAACATGTTCAAACGTTTTATTCCAAGCTATAAAAAATATTTCTTAGTACTAGTTTAAAATAAATCTTCTAGTTGATCAGTTAGGTTTTCGCAAGTTTTTGTCCTGTCATCTATATACAAAAACGCAACGTCTCACAGTGGGATAAAATCGGAAAAACCTGGCCATTTGCCGAAAATCGAAGGTTCTAGTTTAACGCTGAAATCTGTCCCGACCGTTTCTAGGAACCCCAAAGTACAAAGAAAACCGGTTTTCAAGCGCTAGATGTCGCGCAGCATTGCATAGGGCCATTCGGAAGTTGACCGTTGAAGGAAACACGTCGTGAACGTAAATACATGTAGTTCTGAATGCAAAAGTGAAACTGTGTGCATTTCAGGATAGCACAACATATTGATAAGTCTTGCTATGGACTCTTCTCATCAAGGTGTGTGGAATTCAACAAAACATTACAATTTGCTTAATTACTAACCATAAAATATTTATAAACAATTAAGTAAATCTATGTTTTTGTCATTTAAATGCGAAAATTTTTGTAAACATTGAGAAAAAAGTTTACCACTCGACTTCACTCGATCGATGGCTATCACTGGAAATTGTTTAATAACCCCTGAACTTTGAATTCGTGAGGGAGGTAGCTGCTACAACCTGCTACCCCGTTGTTTACACTAATTTGTATAGAAACATGCATAAACAAAATTTAAAGAAAATGTACATGACTAAAAAATTGATTCCATCTTAATGAATGTTGCTGAAAATGGTTACATGGGGGTTTTAGGGGTCGCTGATTACGAATCTGATGATATATTTTTTAAACAAAATGGCGGATTTAATATGGCGGGAAAAATTTTGAAATGTCGATAAATCTTTATGTATGTTGTTAATCAAGAAGATATATCTGATTTTTAGGTTTTCGGGGTCGCTGAATTCGAATCTGACAATATTTTTTTAAAAAACAAAATGGCGGATATAATATGGCGGTCACAAATTTTCAAAAGTCGATACATATTTACCACAATTGTTACTCGGGGGTTTTTGGGGTCGCTGAATTCGAATCTGACAATATTTTTTTAAAAAACAAAATGGCGGATCCACTGTAGTTGCCGCAATGTTTAAAAAGTCAATAAATATTTACCAAAATCGTTACTGGGGGGTTTTCGGGGTCGCTATTTGCGAATCAGACTACCGATTAAAAAAGTGAATTGAGTGTATAACCTAAATAAAAAATTTCAAGAATATTTAATTCATTTTTTGAAAATCAAGTTATGGCAAAATGGATAATTTTCGAATTATTTCTATAATGAGTAATAGAATAATGTAATTTTGATTCTTTTTTTCAGAAATGAGCTCTGTCAAACAGATATATGTTACAAGAAGTGAAAAATTTTGTCCGATTCGTAATCAGCGACCCCAAAAACCCCCGAGTAACGATTGTCGTAAATGTTTATCGACTTTTGAAATGTTTTGGCCGCCATATTGGATCCGCCATTTTGTTTGTCGAAAAATATTGTCATATTCGAATTCAGCGACCCAAAAAAACCCCAAGTAACGATTGTTTTAAATATTTATTGAGTTTCAAAAATTTTTGGCCGCCATTTTGGATCCGCCATTTTGTTTTTCAAAAAAATATTGTCAGATTCGAATTCAGCGACCCCAAAAACCCCCGAGTATCGGTTTTTGAGACGATTTTTCAATATTCAGCTGAGTTACATGCTTATGACCATCTTTTTCAATTTTTATCCCACCGTGCGTCTGTCTGTCCGAATGTACGCATATAACTCGAGAACCATTAATCCAATTTATATGTTTTTTTTAATTTATAGGATATAGGTATGTTGTCTGGCCAGGTTATAGGGTATATTTTATTAGGCTAGGTTATCTACATATAAGAGAGTGAAAAGGTTTTTAAGAGCAGCTTATATTTTATAAATGGCTTAAATTCAGCTTATAAAAAAATAAGCAAACACATGTCTCCGTTTTTTAAAATCCAACCCCTAAAGGGGTAAAAAGCGTATAGCTAACGAAGTGTTGAAGATAGAGATGTTAAATTCAGCAGAGAAAGTCCGTCGTTTTTCTTCAAATACATCCCCTAAAGGCAGAAAATTGGGTGCTCTTTTTTGAAAAAATGCATATACCTACATATATCAAAAGTTGCTGAATGGGGATATTATAGTCAGCAAATAAACTTCTCATTAGAAATAAGGAAACACACGTTCGGCAGTTTTACAAAATTTAACCCGAAAAGGGGTATATTTTTAAAGATAAGCCTATATCTCTCAAACTGTTGAAGGTGGGGATATTATATTCAGCAAATAAACTTCTCATTAGAAATAAGCAAACACGTGATCGGCAGTTTTACAAAATGTAACCCCTAAAGGGGTGAAAGGCGGTAATTTTTTTTAAAGATAAGTCTGTATCTCAAAATGCTAAAGGTGGGGATGTTATATTTAGCAAATAAGCTTCTCATTAGAAATAAGAAAACACTTGTTCGGCAGTTTTACAAAATTTATCCCCTAAAGGGGTGAAAAGGGGTATTTTTTCAAGATTAGCCTATATCTTACAAACTGTTGAAGATGGGGATGTTATATTCAGCAAATAAACTTCTCATTAGAAATAAGGAAACACATGTTCGGCAGTTTTACAAAATTTAACCCGAAAAGGGGTATATTTTTAAAGATAAGCCTATATCTCTCAAACTGTTGAAGGTGGGGATATTATATTCAGCAAATAAGCTTCTCATTAGAAATAAGCAAACACGTTATCGGCAGTTTTACAAAATGTAACCCCTAAAGGGGTGAAAGGCGGTAATTTTGTTTAAAGATAAGTCTGTATCTCAAAATGCTAAAGGTGGGGATGTTATATTTAGCAAATAAGCTTCTCATTAGAAATAAGAAAACACTTGTTCGGCAGTTTTACAAAATTTATCCCCTAAAGGGGTGAAAAGGGGTATTTTTTCAAGATTAGCCTATATCTTACAAACTGTTGAAGATGGGGATGTTATATTCAGCAAATAAACTTCTCATTAGAAATAACAAAACACGTGTCCGGCAGTTTTACAAAATTTAAACCCTAAAAGGCTGAAAAGGGGTTTCCCCAGGCAATTGAGATATAGGCCTATATCTCAGCAAAGAAACTCCCTATAAAAATTAAGCAAATACATCGTCGCCTCAGAGCAAGGACATGATTGAAAACATCGATTCGGAGATAAATGCAATAATTAAAGATTTGGCCGTATTTCAGGTTTTAATAGCTTTTCTATTTTTTAATGAACTGAAATTAAACTTTGGTAACTTACATTCTTACATAGGTTACTAAGCTTTATAAGATTGTGCTAATTAACAAAAAAAAAATGATAAATAATCAAAAACTATTTTTTGAATAAAACCTCTAAAAAAACTGCCGAATGTTATTTTTACCATATAAACTCCTCATTAAAAGAAAGCGAATACGTGTCCGACCGTTCTTCTAAACTCAACCCCTGAAGGGTTGAAAGACGTGTGTATTTTTTGAAAAAATGCCAATAGCTCACAAATCACTAAAATACGAAATATCAAAACAATCAAAACCTGTGCTGTATAGCACGTGTCTTTCGAGGGTAGGCAGAAGTTGACTTTATTCATCTGCATTAGAGATCAATTGAGGATCTCCATTCAATAAGGGGACATGCGCTCGGCCCGGTCCGACCGGACCCTACCCAACCCTGAATGTATGTAAATACAACCTTTGTGCGTAGAATTTTAGAAACAATGAAAAAACAATACCTTAGCGTTGATTCTCAGCAAACTTCCGGCGAGAAAGTTGTTCCTTATAGTCTAAAGAACAATCGTGCGAACGCACGAGATATTTTGACAAAAAATAAACAAATTAGAGCAGGTTTAATCCAGCGTTGCGCGCCGCGCGTATATTTCGATGCGTGCGTAGTAGTAGTTTGAACATTACAGAAGATAATTTGACGTTTAAAAGATGACACAATAATTGTAACAGTGTTACTAGAATAAAAATTGTTTTATTAAAATTATATTATCGAATATAAATTCTTGTTAACACAATAAAGCATTTTAATACAAAGGATTTTTTAATATGAAACATTATAGCATTCATTTTTAAAACGTAGGAAAAGCATGCATCATAATCATTTCACTTTTTTGGATTTACCGCCTGTAACAGCTGTGTTTTGTAAAAGGTTTTCATAAAATTTGCAACCTTCAGGGCTAAGATATTTAACCAAAGTTTTCAAATCATTGAGTTGTTCGCGAGAAATTCCGACATCTTTAGCAAGCGCCGATTTTTCTACATTTTCAAAAGTGATTACTTCCTCGAGAATAATAGTTGCGTGATTTCATTATAACTGGAACAGACGTCAATGTGGCCATGTGCAAAATAATTAATTTTCACCACTTTTTACAATTTAGAAAAATCGTCGCTTGCTAAAGATGTCGGAATTTCTCGCGAAAAACTGAATGATTTGAAAACTAGGTTAAATATCTTAGTCCTGAAGGTTGCAAATTTTAGGAAAACCTTTTTCAAAACACAGCTGTTAGAGGCATTAAGCCCAAAAAAGTGAAATGATTATGATGCATGCTTTTCCTACGTTTTAAAAATTAATGCTATAATGTTTCATATTACAAAATCCTTTGTATTAAAATGCTTTGTGTTACCAAAAATTTATATTTGATAATATACTTTTAAAAAAATAATTTTTATTCTTGTAACACTTTTTTACAATCATTGTGTATATTTTAAACGTCAAATTATCTTCTGTAATGTTCAAACATTACTACGCACGCATCGAAATGTATATACACGCGGCGCGCAACGCTGGATTCAACCTGCTCTAATTTGTTTATTTTTTGTCAAAATATCTCGTGCCTTCGCACGATTGTTCTTTAGACTATAAGGAACAACTTTCCCGCTGGAAGTTTGCTGATAATCAACGTTAAGATATTGTTTTTTAATTGTTTCTAAAACGCGACGCATAAAGGTTGGATTGCATATATATTCAGGGTTGGGTTGGGTCCGCCGGGCCGGGCCGAGCGCATGTCCCCTTATTGAATGGGGCTCCTCAATTACCCACTAACTTTAAAAAAATAGTACCTAGTTACCTAACGATAAAACTGCGTCGCTGTGACCCACAGCATCTCGTCTTTTTTTGGCACTTGCTGGTTTTCCCAACCTAAACGCTGGTTCTATACAATTCATTATATCAATGTCCCAAACCTAGAAAATATACAAAAATAAAATAACTAAAATAAAAGATTAATGCAATAAAAACTTAAACCACAAAAAACCTAATAAACATTTTTAACTTACTTCTATTATGGGTGTCATGGAACCTATAGCGCAGTAGTTACCCTTTGACTGTTGGGGCTCATAATTTAACCATTCTAAACACAATGGGAAAGAGGGAAGTAGAAAATCAGTGTGTACATAAAGGGATTCCTCTTCTTCATTGTACACTAAAAAAATTTTGAAATATTAAATTTAAAAATAAATTAATTCAACCTAAGTAACCAAGTAATAGTTTTGTTATTTAAATATTTTGTGGTACACTGCTAGATTCAGAAATTCTTTATTTAACTAGACCTACCATATATCTCCAATATACTAGCATCTCCTTCTACATGACCAACCAAAATAAGATTATCGGTTGGCTTTATAATGTCATCTTCCTTTTCAGAGTCATCAGACTCCGAAAAGTGATCCTCTGCCTCTGTAGGTAATTCAGCAAGTGATTGGATTCCCAGGGCTTGAGCTTGGCTTTCATCTTTAAAAAATAATATATACTTTTTATAACTCATATACAGTGTGTAACAAAAATATGGAAACCTCGAAATATCTTGCAATCTGTTCATCCGATTTTTACGAAATCTTGTATATTTAAGTACGAAATTACGCCCAATTCAAGGGCGAGTTCCACCTTGTTGTCAAGTTTACCGTTTTTCTGAAATTGACAGGAACTTTTAAGTGGAACCCTGTATATTTTATTCGATTTTCGAATTCAGCTTAAAATTCTAAATACTTCTTATTTACACACAATGAATGACTCGACCCAAATTTTTCATGGTTTTTAATTTTTTTTCATGGTGAAAATGGATCCAAATCAAAATCCCATATACCTCGTCGGAAAGAGATCGTCGAAATACGTGATATTCATATTATTTGATTTTTTCATTTTTTATAGGACAATTAAATCTCGATTTTTTACTTTTCTGCCCTCGACATCAGTATTTCTGATGATGATTTTGAACTCGGTCAATCATTAAGAAACATTTTTGGTTATTTTGAAATCAGTGGTGTGCCCGAAGGGCTCACCATTAATCACTATCCAAAGATAAACTTAACTGAGTCAGATTTTAGGCAAATCATATATATTTGTATTTATATGTGTGGGTATTTGTATGTAGTGATACGGATACGAAGGGTGGTCTGTTCGCAATCATTAGTCAGAAGAAGTGTGATATCTTTCTTAGTACCTACATGCATGAAATTTTCAGTGCATGACAATGATGACAGTGCCGACATTATAGGACCCTCGGGGGGGGGGGGGGGTGGGAGGGGGGTGGCCGCGATTAGGCGTTCTACACCCTAGTTATTTAACCTACCATCATCATAATTTTCAAAATTAAATTCATCTGTGGTAGAAGTCTCCCCTTCCATTGGTGCATCGCCACTTGCATTACCTTGATTATGTACCACACTAAAAAATTTAAATTAGACTACTTATTTATTAAAAGAACTTTTTTTACAAAGTGTTAACAACAACATGATCTCGATTACACTAAGTACCTTAGTTTTTGTTGGGTATCCTTAATAATCTGAACCAACTCACTTTTTGTCAGTTGCACCTAAAACCATAAATTTAATCAGCAAAACGTTTTTTTGATGGTTAAAGGCCAATTTATTAAAAGGATTTAAACTGGAATGGTTTTTAATTCTGTGAAAATTAGACCTTATTATGACAACTACATCAACTGGCATCATTTTAGGAAATTAGATTTATTTCTATCATTTTAAATCGCCCTAAACTCGCATATTTAAAGCATTTTACATATTATTTTTACTAAAACAAGGTGTAAAATCCTTACATTAGCCGGGTTTGTGCTTGCTACTCCACGTTTCACCCACTTAACGCAGGGTATAAAATTAACATTACTTTCTGATTCATTTTCCATGGTCAATATGGGTTGTTACACTGAAATGGTGTGCATTTAAAAAATATTTTCCTTTAACAATACTTTTAAAAAGCCGCAAAACAAATCCACACTCTCTTTCCTTGTCTAAGAATCCACATGTCCTAATGTCAAAAAATCTAACCAACAAATCTCTTCCTTTTTTTAAAACCTTTCTTCTCAGTGGCGACTACTGTTTGAATAATTAGCCAGCTTGCATATTCGTTCGTGTGACTATTAGCTTGTTCTGGAATTATACAAATAGATATCATCGCTCATCTACAGCCACAATAACATCATTTTAAAATAAAAAAGAGAGCAAACTGGCTGAGGGTTCCTTGAACAAATGGCTGCAATAAAGAAGTTTGGGTGTGGCTTCCGTTGCGTTAACATTTCTTGGCCAACTACAAATTTTGGTTTCGGGTTATTTTAGATCACCTAGTGGTGGGGAGTAGAGTACTTCGTGGCGAAATACGAAGGTAAGATACACGCCAGAGGAGTTTGCTCCAAATTCAAGGAAAGTGAGCGATGAGGCCTAAATCCCTGCTTGTGTTGCGTCTTTTTTATCCGCACGAGGTAGACATGAGACGGCTATGTCTTATTGTTGGAGGTGTGCTGTGTGGAAGTGTGGCTAACAGAAAAGATCATGCATAATAGACTCTACCAGAGGCGGGCACCTCCTTAACTCCAAAAGTAGTTAAGTAGAAAAAGAAATTATAAACCTACAATTTTTATTTATTTAGTATAGCAATAGCTAATTCATACACAATTTGTACTTAATATAATAAAACTTCTATCTAAGCTCCGAAGTATCTATGTTAAAAACATCCCAAATTGTATTTGGAAATTTTCGGGGGCACATGCCCGGCTAACCGAAATTGCCATCGATATACCAACACCCTCGCTGAAGAACGTGTAATTCACCTGGGAGGGTCGCCCGAGTCAGAAATAAGCGTTACATAAGAGGCTGGCTGTAGACGACGAGAGGCTATTGTACCTAGAGACAAATGGCTACACAATTGTAGAGAAGAATTAATCTTGGACCTAACCTTTTTTTATAGTTTTTTATTACATTTAAAATTAATAAACAAATTAAAGAAATAAGATTTAAAAATGATGAATTTAATGAATGACTTACCAAGTGTTGTAGTAGTAAGCTCTAGCAATACCAAACCAAAATCAATTATAAAACTTATTACCAAAGAAAATCCGACAGAAAATCCCTCGGGACTTTTTGTACAGCCTTGGAAAATAGGTAGGTAATATATTTATTGAGTGTATTTTTTTATTAAATTACATAATTTGTAGATACAAAATATTATACTGCGATAGTAAACCTCATAGGAGTACACGAATCATTCCAAAGAAATGAAGAATTTAACAATAAAGTGGAAGCTATAATAATACATATGGATTCTAATAAGGTTTCAGGGCTTGTCGACTTGAAGCCTTGGGAAATATTGGACAATGACTGTGATCCAGAGGTAAAATTAAAAATATTTTTAAATATAAATTTAAATGGCGTGAAAAAGTATGTAAAATATTCAGTAAAGATTTCAAGTTGTATGTAGGGTTCGTAAAGATGATGCCAGACAATGGACAGCTGGACCATAAAGGAAATGTGCCTAAAAGTAAAAGATAATTTACATAATACTAAAAAACAGTTACCCAGTAAATTTGTGTACGGTGGTTACTACCCAGTTTTTTTATGGTTTCGCCAGTGCAGCTCTGAAGTCTTTTACTGGCTAGTAGATAGGGAGATGACGATCCTCGTGGATTTGATGTTCGAACCACAACATTGACCAAGGAGTTTTTCTTTAAATCTGTTGATTCATGGATGGTCAGCTACCATTTTTTACTGTTTACATCATGCCAAATTGTATTTTTCATTCGTTCGTGTAAATGTGGTAAATAAGGGGTAAATCACAGTCTAAAATTTGTACAATAACAATTTGTTCAAAAAAATGCCCAACAAATACCCATACCTAAATACATAAGAGTATCTTAAAGTTGTTTTTCAATACCTCAAAAATACCCTTCAAATACCTAGTAGTTCGGCCAAAACGACAATTTTCCCAATAAATGCCCACAATAGGTACCCATAAATTATCCAATACCCATAAATTATCCAAAGGTTGTACTTAAAATACCTCTAATTTTTCAATATATTATATCAATGATCACACATGGTAATTTTAAAATTATCAGATTTGTTTTGGTTTTCTAATAAAATGTGCCAGTACACATGAATCTTAACTTGGTCTAGGGACGACGCAACAGATTAAAATTTACATGCCTATTTCAAAACCCGTTAAAATGAACACACAATCAACACACTACAAGTTGATGCGATAGAAACTCACTCATCTATACTATAAAAAGCATTGCTGATTAAATAGTCCTTGATTTTTGCCCTGAGCTGTTCAACTAGCATATCCCTCAAAATAGCAGGAAGTTTATTACAGAAAGTGGGTCTGTAATAGTTAAAAGACATACGTGTCCTATGCAAACTTAAGAATTCCAGTCATATATGATCTCCCTGTCTAGTAGGGTACTGATGGTAGACATTGTATCATATTGTTCTAAAAATATGACACATCGCGGTAGTTATAGTTCCGGTGCCTATGATCTAGCAGCTAGCACTTTGATTTACAAATCACCGTTACAATTTAAGAAAATAATAATACAATTTTTCCTTTTCCTTTAAGGTGAAATTGCTTATAGCAAATTATTGCAATGATGACACTAAAATTACCAAACAAGATGCAACAAATTGGTGTTTAAAAAGAGGCTATGAATTTGTAGAGCTCTATCCATCTGATACACAAAATACTGAAGAAGATAATATAATACCAGAGAAATTTGGAGTAAATAGGGTTATTGAGGCACTACAGGTTTGTTATGTTTTTACTTTTTGAGAGTACAAAAGTGCATAGAAAAATATTTGATTTAAATCCATATTAATCTTTTAACATAATTCTCTTAAAATATCTATTTTAGGCTCATACATGGTCTAATCTTGTAATGAAAAAGAACAAACTAACTCAAAACAAGAAATGTACAGAATCAACAACGAATGAAACTGCCCCAAGTCTTTCAAATAGTAGTCAAACAGAAGAAGTACCAGGTAATATAAGAAAATTGGTATTCCTTTGCTTATTTTTTGATCCATTTTATTTTATTTTACTAGAAACAACTTACACACTTCTACAGATCTTAGAAATATACTAAATTTTGTTCATATTCACTCACCATATGAGTACAATCGAAATTCCTCATTGTATATACAGTCATGGTTAGCAGAAAGATTTATTGTTAATGCTTTTTCTAATGAAAAATGAAACTTTACCAATGACGTCAATTAAAATGGACTGCCGGTATTTAAAGTTCCATTCATAGATACATAGGTTGCGCAAAACATTTTAACTTCACTATGGGCGAAATCTATACCACAGGAACGCGTGCGCAGGATACGAATCATGATACAAATAAAAGAAGATATGACACCGCGCAGGTAGGCGTGGCCGTGAACGTCACGCTGAGTAATCCCGCCATATTTTATAAACGAAACACGTCTTTGTTAAGATTGCGTTGTGTTATAAAGTTATTTTTTGGTGTTTTTATATCACTTTTGACCTTTATTTCGCTTTGCAATTGCCGGATCCATACATCCATATCTATATGAAAAATATTTTTTAGCTTTAAGTATTTCTACGTGGAAATTGGCGTATTAAAATAAAATTTTACTAAAACTTCCATAAACATGTATTCTATGGAAACTGATATAACATCATACACAGATATTAAGACCGGTCCTGTTATATACTACAAAATGCTTTAACCTTTCAACTGCGCATGCGGTCCTGTGCGGTCCGGAGTCATTCTTGGTTTAAAGCTTATTTTGACTTTGACTTTGACTTTAAGCTATATTAGTCCAATTTTATTTACGTCATTGGTACTTTGGTACATACTCACAAAGATGTATGTAATTTTAGAAGATTTACTTGGTGAAGATGATTTCACAGAACTATTTTCTCAGCTTCACATGATGAAAGATAGTTTACAGTCGCTGCCGATGCAGCAACGACAACAGTGTGCAGAACAAATGGTTACTGCTTTCTGGAAAGCTATCGGGGGAGATGAAGAGGAATTGTCAGATTTGTAAAAATTTGTAAATAAAATAAATTTCCAGTGTATCGTTGAAAAAACTTAAAATTCATTTTTATATTATTGGATTGAGAAGAAAGTATGCCATTATATTTTATATTATATTATTGTGTATCTGCTAAAAATGTTGTGGTACTGCTAGATTATGTAGAATAACGAATTCACTTTGGTATTAAGTGTAAGATTGTAAAAGTGACTGATAATAGAGAAAGCAGAAGTGTCGATCATTAAAAACTACATAATTGGAAATTATACAGGGTGAGTATCTCGAAAGTGGTTTAAAATCTTTTCATGACATTTTGGTCAGTTAATAGGGAGATGGGGGATATATTTAAACATATTTTTGACATTTACTCCCTCTCTATTTTGAGGGGTGGGGGTAATTTCGGAATTTTAAATGGGATGATGTACTTTTGTTTATAAAATTTGAATCTATGTAAAAACCTACGAATGTGTACAATTTTTTTTTAATTTGCTCTTTAGTTACGGAATTATGATTTATTAGGTTATAAAATAAAAAAATATTTACCATTAAATTTCTACTTATTTATCGTTTGTTATGCTTGAGAAGTTGTTGGAAATGTCCCCCTTCAACTTCCAAACACTGACTCTTTTTCTAAATGAATTTCGTACCCGCTGTAACATTTTAGGTGTCACTAATAAGCAAGCAAAGCAGATTCGGTCTTATATCGTCTAAAGTTGTAGGTGCAGTCGCCGTCACTTTGTCCTTTATAAAACAACAGAAGGAAAAGTCAAGGGGTGTCAAATCCGGGGGCCCAGCAATAAACTGAGAAATAATCGGTAAAACGTCAAAGTTCTCAACTGTCTAAAAAAACGCATTTCCATGGAAACGAATAATAATTCTGAAATAAGTGAACTTGATTTATTGGTAAAATGTATTTATTTTTTAAATTCAATCCAAATTTAGTTAACCATAATTCCGTAAGTGAAAGAGCACTTGCAGTCTTGCTTGATTTTCACGTTGAAAGTTCGAAACAAAAAGTTCGAAACGTCGAGATTTCTTGAAATTTGAAAAATCGAAAAATAATAATCTTTATTAATTTACTATTTAAAGTGTAAAAAAACCCCAAAAAAACAATCTTATTCACTGCAAAAATATTTGACAAATTATAGGAACAAACACAATTTCTATTTAAAATATGTCTTTCGGCAGACTGTATATGTTAATAAGAATATGCCTCCAAATAAAAATTATTATCTTAATAAAGCATAGTTTTATTTCATAAAATTCTTTTTTGCATTTTCTTTTCACGTAAATAAGAAATATAAAGTAATTGGCAGAAGGGGGTTTTAATAGTGAGTACACTGGAAATGTTTTAGTAAAGAATAAAAACATTTTGTAGTAGCTTGCGAGAAAAAGTTGAATTTTTGCTCCTGGCTGGTACGGTCCTGTAAGTATGAACAGTGATATACAACTTTGAAATTTTACCAACTGCCACTGGGCCACTTACCATGAATAAATCTGTTTATTCATAAATACCAATTTTTTTAAATAAGTTAATAAAAAGACAAGCTAAATGTCTAACACAATTTTATTAGGATTTTTATATACATGTTCTCTTATTTTCCATGTAACAAATATCAAAGCCCTAAGTTTTAATTGTACAATCAAAATTTTTCCACACACTGGAAAACTCCAAAACCCTCTTGCTCTGATCACTGAAAGATTGCTTTCCTGGCCTTCTCCATTTACTATGATGCAAATCGAGCATCCCCCCAATGATTTCCTGAGCGAAATTCCTCGGAAAAAGCTTGTCATCTTCAATGACATGAGCAAAACCCTCTTCCATTCCAAAACTTACAGAAAAGTATGGCAGACTTTTTGGTATCACCCTGCGTACATCGCGACCTTTAAGAGAAACTAGCTTTTTATTCTGGGCCCATTCAGTTTCAGACTCATCTATGGCCTTTTTAAAGTAGATGGGTGCCATGTCGCCTTCTTCTTTTGGTAGTGGTACGCACTCCATAACCATATGGGGGTACTTGTAAAAGCCAGTGGCTATTTCAAAAAAGACTGGATCTTCATCTCTGGATTGAGCAAGTCTAACCAATGCTTTTCTAAAGTCCAGTATTTCAGCCCACTCATTTTCATCCAGTTGGGTAGCACTAGGACAATGCCTTATAGGTATTATAAAACAATGACCTTCAGTAAGAGGTTCGTGAGGTGGCACACTTAAATACACATATTCGCCCATACAAATAATTAAATGTTTCTGCATTGAACTGGACTGGATGCACTGAGTACAGTTATCTAAGGTTGCAGTCATATTTTTATGTTCATTTATAGCTCTACTACGATGTGCCTCATCAGTTTTAGAATCAGACTTTTTGCGTCTAACATTGTCTGCAAAAAAGTCATCTAAATCATCATTCTTGCGAATGTTGGATGCTATTTTCATAAACTCGCTCTCTTGGTCATGTGTAGTGTTGTATTTCTCATCTTCAAACATTTGTTTCAGTGAGTATTTATCATCATCAGGAAAATATCTTACTCTCTGCTTGTCTTGATGTGTATCTACCGCTTTTTTTCGTTGTTTCTTACTACTGGAACTCTCGCCATACTCACTCTGCAAAACTAAAGGTTTAGCATGACCTTGTTTGTCAGTTTTAGTAAGTAAAACTTCTTCTCCTTGTGATTTAGATTCTTCTAATGTTTGCCTTGCCTGTTCGAGCTGTTCTTTCAACTCTTTTACTTGCTTTTCATTCCCCATAATTTCTGCTTTTACAAGCTTTCCAGCAAGAAGATTGAGATCTTTTTCTGTGGTAGGTTTATCACTTGAATTTTTAGCAAGATCAGCATTGGAAGTTTGACTTTCGTTCTTAGTTGAAGCACTCAAATCATGAGTTTTAGTTAAACTCGATTGACTAGAATCACTCTTATTCTTTCTCCAGTTGGACTCTGATCTTACATAAGTGTTCCTACTTTTGTATGGATAATTATCGTCAGCATCATCCTTTGGTTTCTGGAATTTTGGCAGTCCATCACCTCCATCTTTCCAGTAGGGATTTAACTCTCTAGCACACCTGCTTGGGTCATACTGTTCAGACTGCTTCTGAAGCTTTTTTTCTTGGTCTTTTTGGTTTCGTCGATCAATGTTCGAGAAGGATGAAAATGAGGTAGATAAATTCATCCATTCGTCTCTTTTGTCGCTGTCTGTTTCCTTATTTTTGTTTTTAATAATGTTATCATTAAATTCACCATTAGAACTACATGTATCATCACTTGAGGATGCACTGGAAGATTTTCTAAGCTTTTTCTTTAAGCTTTTTTTATTTTTTGATTTGTGTTCACTTTCACTACTGCTGCAGCTCCAACTTTTATCCTGTTTGCCCTTTCTTTTTTTAATAAGTTGTTCGTCAGAAGATTCACTGCTGCTACGTCGTTTTTTAGATTTTTTATTCGATTCCATCTTCGGAACTGATTCAGCTTCGACCCATTCATGATCTGAAGACCTAGAGCTGTCTTCCCGTTTGGAGCGTTTTTTTGATTTTTTATGTTTCTTAGAACTCTTTTTATGTTTACCCTAAAGAATAAAGTTGGATATTAAATATTTGGCGACAACAGGGAATATATCAATAAATCGCTTTTATACTATCTTACCATTTAGTGATGTTAGTAGAAATCACAATAGGACAAATATTAGCTGTTTTTAAGCCAAAGAAAACTGAAAATTCTAGAGATACGAAACTATCGATAGTGCTATCGATAACTATCGATAGTAGTAACTATCGAATGCTATCGATAGTTTTTTCAACTATCGGCAACAATCGATAGTTTTTGAATATTACAAATATTTCAACATCCCATTACTTCACAGCGGTTTGTTTTAACATCAGAAAGACAGAGTTTCAACCATAACATCTGGCTAATTGGCCTTTGGAGCAGAAGCCAAGTTAGAAAAAAGAAATATGAAATGAAATGTCGCGCAAGCAAACCCAAACGTTCCGCCAGTCCGTGTAGGTTTTAAATAAAACGGAATATTCCAGAATAAACCTATTTATTTTTCAGGGTGTTATTATTGTTTCGTGTTGTATTCGAAGAGGTCCTTATAATTTTTTTAAACAAAAATTCCTGGTTGCTATCTTAACTTGTTGTCTCTCATTGCTTGTTTGGAAATATTACTTGTTTACAAATAATAAACAATAAGGCAGAAGGTGAAAGACTATAAAATAAAAGTAATTCTACAGCATTAAAAAAGTTAGGTTAGTTGGTATCATTGAAATGTAGGGTGAATACCTAACCTAACTTTTGTTAGTTATTGAATACCTAACCTAACTTTTTTACTATCGAAAACTATCGATAGTCGCTCCTTCGACTATCGGTAATTATCGATGGTCGTGACTATCGATAGTTTCGTATCACTAGAAAATTCACAAAAAGATTGTAGGTTAGAATCACAGGTTGGAATGTTAGAATTATTTTCTTCTTCCTACAAAACAAATGCTTTGGCTGTAACTGCGTCAGTACTTGGCTCACAGGGCTGTTGAAGTATGGAGCTGATAGAGCCGCCACTTGTGACACAAATCGGATGCGCGGGCAATGTAAAACAGAAGAATTTGTAAAAATATATTATAGGGGCGTTGTTTTTTCTTATTTATAAGTAAAGGTATTTTTTTATAAAACCATTACTTTACGTAACGCTAATAATATTTGAAAGTACGGTAATTATTCGGATTAATGGAAACACCCAATTTTTTCATGAAATTTTGCACAGACCCTAATTGTGGGTCGTAGAACACGAATCCGAAGTCAGTTTTTGGCGGTCTCCTTTTTTTCCAAAAAAAAAAATAACTTTTAGGTTAGCTTTTTCAATGAATTTCTTTAAATTTCGGCACTTTTACTTAAACACATCTATACAAGTCATTACACACTATTTTTCTGAACCATATTTAGGTAAATTTATGTAAAGACACATTAAAAAAACAGAAAATATCAAAGAACTAAAAGAAAATAAACACGCAACCCGTGGTACACATACTCGAAATTTCTGATGGAAAGACGCGCTGTTCCCAAATTTACAAATCGTTTTTCCCACAAATACTGCTAGCTTTACATAAAGTTAGCGGGAAAATGCGGAAATGAACCATATTTAACCAAAAGGGCAAAAAGATGACTCCAACCAATACCCCGGCGCACCGATCCCTCTTCGCCTGCGAGGAAAGAGACTTGTCAGGGCCCCTAACCAGCTGCTAACCCTGTTCCGACCTTAGGGTGCCCTCCGATCCACCGTTATACCACCGTTATATCGAAAGTATTAGATCTGTCACCTAATTCACCGACTTAGAAAAGTTTTTTATGCGAACTGTGGATCGGAGGGCACCCTAAGGTCGGAACAGGGTTAGCACCTGGTTAGGGGCCCTGACAAGTCTCTTTCCTCGCAGGCGAAGAGGGATCGGTGCGCCAGGGTGTTGGTTGGGGTCATCTTCGGCTGTGTTGTAGAAGCGGTACAAAGTTCGCCAAGATTAATTTCATTTGGGATAAAAAATAGGTAAACGTGGCAACACCGGACACAGGAATATTGTTGACAGGTGGGAAAATAATGGCGGCTAATAGCGAGTTAAAATGGAATTTTCTATAGAAAAAAGCAATTTTCTTAGCTATTTGTGCCTGCCTAAATGTGGTGTTTTGTGTGACGAAAAAAAAATAAAAATTTTAAGTTTACAGATATGTTTAAGTGGAAGGAATCTATAGAAAAAGCTAACCTAACAGTTAAAAAATTTTTTTTTGGAAGAACCATACGAGACCTCCAGAAACTGACTTCGGATTCGTATTCTACGACCCAAAATTAGGGTCTGTGCAAAATTTCATGAAAAAATTCGGTGTTTCCATTAATCCGAATAATTACCGAAAGTACTAAGTACTTATAAATAAAGCAGTTTTACTGAATATTTTCAGAGTTTTTTTTTCTAAATAGGATTTCAAAGTTAGAGGGGGAACCCGCTAAATACGATTTTGCAGGCTCACTGTCAACAAAGCGTGCAAATCAGGGCCGCGCCGCCTCTGTGTGCGGCGCACAAGGGCGCTAGGGTATCAGGGGCGCCGCGAGGCGCCCCGGGGTCTTAATAAAGTGCCAGCGCCAATCATTGGAATTAAAAATTTATATAAACAATAACATTCGTCACAGAGCTGGGCAAATAAGCCCTCGACAAAAGGGCTTGACGCTTCAAGCCACAAGCCCTGTTAAAAAAAGCTTGGAAGCCCAAAGCCACAATTCCATTTTAAACATGACGGGCTTTGCAATTCCCAATTCACTTAGAAAGGAATTTGACCGACATCCACAAGCCCTTTTACAAAGGATTTGAAGCCCTTTATGGGCTTGAAGCTCTGCAAAAGAGCTTGAAGGCCCTTAAAAGAGCTTGAAGCCCTTTGCAAGAGCTTGAAGCCCTTTAAAAGAGCTTAAAGCCCTTGAAAAAACTTGAAACCCTTTAAAGGAGCTTGACGTGACACTGTTTAAATATGAATATAAGTTTAAAAAACTCCACAACGAATATGAACCCCTTTTATATTTCCATGTAAATGTATAATATAGAGCGTGTCTCATAAAGTCCTTCAAATTGTAATGACACGGCCTTTAAGCATTTATTAAAAGGGGATAGTGCATACTAAATAAAGGAAGGAAAGTAAAAATTTTAACATATTTAAACGAGATTATATTTATAAAAATTAATCAGAGGAGTTCTAAAGAAATAAATTTTGCGACACGAAGGGAAATATTTAAAATAAATTAATCATTTGCAAGTTGTAGAAAATTTAATAATTAAAAATTAGTAGAGAAGCGTTCACACAAGAAAACGTTGAAGTTCTATCATGAAATAACTGATTTAAAATTATTTAAATAACCAAGTGGCCAAATAGTTGATCATATTAAGTGCTTTAAACACATTATCAAATAATTATTCAAATTAACTTAAGTGAATAAGAGAAGAAACACTTTGATTCAATTTCAATTGAGAGCAATGAATTAAATTAATTTAATTTCACCAAGAAGTATAAAAACTTTTCTAATTGACCGAACATTCTAAAGCGGAATAAAAACTACCCTTTGTTCTGCTATGCAAAAAGGTGAAATTTCACCCTCTCAATAAAGAAAATATTTTAATTACCCTAACAAGACAAAGAAATCGGTGCTTTGTCTTTTCTGATTGGCTACGAAAAGAAACGCCCCGTGACGTACTTACAGAAATATTGACCCTGCTGCCGTATTGCGAAAGATTGCACAATATGATGGCCTAGATAATTTTATAGCTTTGTTGTGAACCTGTCAGGAACACCTGCAAGCCAAAAAAGGGCGGAAAACCGACGCCTTTGCAATAAAAAAGTAATTAAAGCGTGATGATTCACGCAGATCCCTTTGTTTGGCTGAAAAGCAAGGCACCCACACGTCAACTTTTCCGAGGAAGCCAGTCGTAAAACTTGGTGTTCGGGGAAAGATTTATGGGAAAATTGGCTATTTAAGCGGGAAGACGCCTGTTTGGAAAGTCAGTACAGTTAGAACTTACGAGATGTAAGTTGAAACGCTGCCGGGTTTTACAGCTGGAAATTCTGTCCACGGGAAAGTTCAAAAGTCTGGATACAATAAAATACGATGTTAGTCGGAAGTTTTGGATCTCGTCGAATTTTTTGACAAAAAGCGCGGAAATATAAGTGAAAAAATAAGGGCGCTTAAAATCAAAGATATTGTCTAGAATTGTTGGAAAATTATTGTGAATTTTGAGAAAATTGTGTAAAGTGTAATTTCGGATGGCTCCCAACCCTATTTTGTGGAAATAAAAGTGTAATTGATCCAGAATTTTGCGTTTTACTGTTAGGGAACAGGAAAACATAGAAATTAGATAGAATATATGCATAAAAATCAAAATTTCATTAAAAATCGGCTTTAGTGCAAAAAACCTCTGCAGTAAGTATTAAACTGTTAAGAAGTCTATTGCAAGGCTAGATAAGGGATTAAATTAATAGGTGGTTTAACAGCAGTTGACACGGGGCTCTTCCGGACTCCACGCAAAAGTTTTTCTTGTCACCGCCAGCTGTATTCCTGGGTTACCGCTCACCCGCCAACCAGATAAGGAAAAGAGAGAAAGGAATCAGTGGTGGGTGTTATACCATATGGGATTTTTTATTATTATTAGACCTGGCAAAAAAAAATTCTGCGAAATCTTCTGAGTGTTCCCTAAACTAAAATATCAACAAAAAGATTTAAAAAAATATTTACCGTATATACAAGGGAAAGTGTAAAATTTAAATAGGGCTTAAGAATAAACTACCTTTATTGTTCATTTCTTGGAATATTTAAGCAGAGCTTTTTTTCTAATAAAAGTTTAGGTTGTTAACAAATTTTGAAACAATTTCACGTACAGGGTGCCTCAAAAATTTTTTTAAAACATTCTTTTGCACATATAAGCGATTCTGCTTTTTCTTGGGCGGATTTTGAGACGCATCATCATCACTATCACTACTATAACTTGACATTTTTAAAAGAGAAAATAAAATTACTTTCCTTATACCTATGCAATCTGCATAACATGTAACGTAAAGGCAATGCCCCGGTGAATACCCGATCACGCGGACTGGGTCGTTCGCATTTGCGGGGAGTTATCTAAAAAAGTTCATGACGGCACCGTCCCAGCGCTATGTATTTACAGGCGTACAACTTAAATAACTACAGGTGCTACAATCGACCATTATATTTAAATAATTCTGACAACAACGGTTATAGATCTTAATTTAAACCAGTACTAAATCTTAAACTTTCTTAGTGAATCTGGACGTAAATGATTTAATTTACATTTAAGACAATTTAAAATTCTAGAAATCATTCATGTTGAGTAATAGGTACTTAAAAAATCGTTAAATCCTGTACTCATATCGTGAGATTCAATACAAAATCGTGAGATCTCACGATAAATAAGATCTGTCACCCCTATTTCTAAAGAATAAAATATAAAATAGCAAATAATATTACCGATTGTGTCAAGGTGATAACCGGGGATTCTCGACTCTTTGCGGCTCGTCTCTATATAAATAGAAGTGACTGTGTTCCATAATGATCGAACGGCATATAAATCTATGCAAGTATTCCAAGTACAGTTTTTCGACATATTTATTATTTCGATAATTTTAGGTTTTATATTAATCAATTTAATTTTTGCAGATATTTTGATTTGATGTACCTACTTAAAAAGGTCGTATTTTTAAGTACGATCGCACTGATTTGAAAGAGCTTTACAAGCCCTTTGGTGGCTGGAAAGCCTTTTTAGTATTTCAAGCCTTTGAAAACGCTTTGAAAGCCCTCAAAAGGAATTGAAGCTCTTTTTTCATTCACAATTCCAAAGCTCTTTTATAAAGGAATTCAAGCCCCAATAGACACAAGCTCTCGTTTTAAAAAGGACTTTGTAATATCACGGCTTTTAAGCAATTATTTAAAGGGGATAGCGCTTACTAAATAAAGGAAGGAAAATGAAATTTTAAAATATTTAAACGGGATTATATTTATAAAAATAATCGGAGGAGTTCTAAAGAAACAAAATTCGCGACACGAAGGGAAATGTTTAAAATAAATTAATCATTCAATCAAATTAGAGAAAATTTAATAATTTTAGTAGAGAAGCGTTCACACAAAGAAACATTGAAGTTTATCAAGAAATAATTGATTTAAAATTATTTAAATAACTAAGTGGCCAAATAGTTGATCATATGAAGTGCTTTAAATAAATTATTAAATAATTATTCAAACTAACTTACGTGAATAAAAGAACAAACACTTTAATTCAAATTCAATTGAGAGTAATGAATTAAATTCATTTAATTTCACCAATGTTTTAAAACTTTTCTAATTGCGCGAACATTCTAAATCGGAATAAAAATTACCCCTTGTTCTGCTATGCAAAATGGTGAAATTTCCCCCCTCTTAACAAAGAAAATCTTTTTAATTACCCTAACAAGACAAAGAAATCGGTGTTTCGTCTTCTCGGATTGGCCGGCGAAAACGACCGCCCTAATGACGTACTACAGAAATATCGACCCAGCTGTGTTTTGCGTAAGATTGCACAATATTACGGCCTAGATAATTTTATAGCTTTGTTGTGAACATGTTAGGAACACCTGCAAGCCATAAATGTCAGAGAAGGGAGGAAAAACAGCTCCCTTTGCAATAAAAAGTAATAAAGCGTGCTGATTCACGCAGATTCCTTTGTTTGGTTGAAAAACAAGGCTACCCACGCGTCAACTTTCCGAGGAAGCCGGTCGTAAAACTTGTTGTTTTGGCCTCGATTCTGCGAAAGGGGTCGTAAATGGGGAAAGATTTATGGGAAAATTGGCTATTTAAGCGGGAAGACGCCTGTTTGGACAGTCAGTACAGAAATAAATTTGCGAGATGTAACTTGAAATGCTGCCGGTTTTTATAGCGGGAAATTCTGTCCACGGGAAAGTACAAAAGTCTGGATACAATAAAATACAGTGTTAGTCGGAAGTTTTGGAGCTCGTCGAATTTTATTGACAAAAGCGCGGAAATTAAAGTGAAAAAGTAAGGGCGCTTGAAAATCATAGATATTGTCTAGAATTAATGGAAAATTAATGTGAATTTTGAGAAAATTGTGAAAGTGTAATTTTGGGTAGCTCCCAACCGTAACTTGTGGAAATAAAAGTGTAATTAACCCAGAATTTTGCGTTTTACTGTTAGGGAACAGGAAAACATAGAAATTAGTTAGAATATACAAATAAAAGTAAAATTCTCATTAAAGATCGGGTTTAGTGCTAGAAACACTGCAGTAAGTAATACATTATTAAGAAGTATATTGCAAGGCTAGATAAGGGATTTAAATTAATAGGTGGTTTAGGTGGTTTAACAGCAGTTGACACGTGGCTCTTCCGGACTCCACGCAAAAGTTTTTTTGTCACCGCCAGCTGTATTCTTGGGTTACCGCTCACCTGCCAACAAGATAAGGAAAAGAGAGAAAGGAATCAGTGGTGGGTGTTACAACTTCAAGTCATGAAATTGAAATCCCTAAAAGGGCTTGAAGTTCTTTTTGAAGTCACAAGCTCTCAAGCCCTGCCCAGCTCTGATTCATCATAATCGAGTATCGATAAGTACAAGTCTTCAATGCAATATTTGCGCCTGTGGTTCAAGTTTACGTTATTTGAACTAAACGTCTAGCAGAAAAAATATCTAAGTTTTTATTTATTTGTTCACTAAATGTATGGCATCAAGTATTGACAAAAGTAAACTTTTTGAGCAAAATCTACAGTTCATCGATATGAATATGCCAGTAGTTTTAGATGCTTTGTCGGAATTAAAGAAGTTTTTGAATTTTCCGCAATTTCTTTGGCATCATTTACAATTTTTTCAAAATTTTCGTCAGTTCTAATTTCTATCAAAAATTTTGATAGAAACTACTGACGAAAATTTTGAAAAAATTGTAAATGATGCCCAAGAAATTGCGGAAAAATTAGGTATAGAGACTGAATTTAGAACTTTCAGACCCCTAAAGACGTCGTAAAACTCCAAAAAGTTTAGATTATGAACACGAAGACCAGACTATAAATGATCCAAAAGCCTCTTTTAAAGTTAATATATTTTTTTGCATATTGAATCAAGCGTTATTAGGGATTGCAATCCCGCAAAGGGGGATCCTGCACTCCCGCGGGATCCCGCATCATTCGACGGCCTGGGGGATCCCGCACCAGCTATGCGGATCCGCATAGCCATGAAAGAGCAGTAAACTCTTAAAAAATAACGCGGAAACGTGTATCTGCCAAATATCCGTGGTATTATAAGTATCTTACCTTACAATCAAACTAATGTGATTTACTATAAAAACTAGTAAGACTTAGTATCTCGGGTAGAAAAATAATAAACATTTAAAGTTCATTTGCCCAAAGTTACTTGTTAATTTAATTGATTAGAAATTTAACTGATTTATAGTCAGAGTAGGTAGTATAGTTAAGAGAGGCTAGACTTTAAATTACACAATTTTGTTGACTGACATACTGTCAATTTTTGATATTTATAATAAAAAATTTATGTTGGTTTAATAATTAATTAAATAAACGTTAATTAATCGAATTTTATAAAATTAAAAAACCTATGCGGGATCCCGCGGATAAGCATTTGAAGTTCATTTGCCCAAAGTTACTTGTTACTTTAATTGATAAAAAATTTGACTGATTTATAGTCATAGTAGTATATAGTTAAGAGAGGCTAGACCAAAGAGTAACTATTTGTCTTTGCTTCAAATTTTAACAACGACTAGATTGGATGCTAACAATATAGTAATATAATACGTATGTGGACGCGAGGACGGTTACGGCAATAACTGTAGGGGAAAGGCGTGGAATTCGGACCACCTAAGGTCTCATTGTAATAATTTACACAGGAGGTAATTTTGGTTTTGTAAATTAGTATCACAACTTGTGAGTCTTGTGATTCACAAGACTCAATAAAACAAAGGATTTGATATGGTAACCCAGAAAGCTAATAAAAATTAATTTTTTTTGTAAAAAAAGTAAAAAATTGTTCATGAAAATTTAGTGCGTATTTTGGTCCAGGGTGTGTAATTTGGTTTTTATAATAGTATTTGGTTTATCTGCGATTAAAATGTAAAATATTGCTCAAACCCACAATAATTAAGAAAACTAGAAGTTAGAGATAAAAAAGTAAGCTTTGCAATATCGATGAGTAGATGTATTTTATTGTAGAAAAACAAAAATAAAAATAAAAATGAAATTCTAAAACAAAATAAACTTATTTTCACAATTATCGCAGTAATAAAAGTCAGCACACGAATAACAAAAAAAATATTAAAGAAATTAAAATAAAAAAATTATTTTTCATAATTTATCGCAGTAATAATAGTCAGCATGGCTTATATTTGCACTTGCACACGCCTCATGTGCCGTCTCGCACTTTTCGCACATGATCCAGTCTTCCTCATAACTATCACCGTAAACAAGGCAACGGGTTACAGTTGATCATGGGCGCACCCAGAATTTTGCCTTGGGGGCTACTTTGTCTGGGTGGGGTGGGGGGGAGCTGAATAATGCAATTAGGTGGATTTCTTCAATTAACAGTGTTTAATTTTTGTGTGTCTAGGATGTTCATTGGGGAGGGGGCCACAGCCCCCCTGGGTGCGCCACTGCAGGGTCTCCGGTGGCCGAGTTGGTACGGCGTCAGCTTTGCAACCGAGAGGCGCGGGTTCGAATCCCGCTTCGACCATGGATATTTTGTGATTGTTGTTGGAAGGTGGTAGAGGAATTCTTCCTCGACCGAGGTGGTACCACCCCACACATTCTCTTAAAAGGCTGGTGAAATCCCTACGGATGTTTCCAGCTCTGGATGTGTGAGTCGATTCCCCAGTACACTCACGGTACATAGTACTTAGACTTCGGTCTTCGTGGGCTGTCAGAAGATTAAAAAAACATTGATGGAAGTGGAAGTATTTGGACCAGGGCCAAATTACACGTTTAAAAGTGGTCCAAATTACACAATTGTAAATAATAGCTAACCTTCAGATTTTAAAGTTTTTTGTTAAAGTATCAAACGAGGTAATCACTGTTACTGAGAGTGTAATATCATAGACTAAATAATATATAGACGGGCACTGGCGTGTAACAAAAATGGAACAAAAAGCGTGCATCCATTGAGACATTTTGAGGGTATACTGGTTTATGGCTTAGAAATTTGTTTGTCCACAATTATATATCCATGCGCTTATATGTACTATATAGATATATAATGGTGAACAAACAAATTCCTAAACCATAAACCAGTAAATTCACATAAATGTTTCAATGGATGCCCGCTTTCGGTCCCATTTCGGTGTATTCGAGGATTTGTCTATATTCTTTATAGTCTCTGGTAATATATAGTAAATGATATGCAATAGACGAAATTGTAAAATATTTACTTACTTTTTGCAAATACACTTTTGAAATTGTTGTAAAATTAGAAGAAAACAGTACAGTGACGGGTATGGTACACTACCACGTTGTTGACTACATATTATGGCGCCAAACTACGGCAACCTTAGTATTCGGTGCTGACCGTTCATTCTTTGCAAGCTAGATGTGGCTAGTTGTGATATTTTGTAAATTAATGGCATGGTCCAATTTACACGCTGGTCCAATTTACAATTCCCTACTACAAGAGTGACGACAATAATAATTGTTTTTGTTTTCTTGATCGTGAAACTTATAGGCAATGAAGGGTTAACAAATATTGTTATGCTAGTTTTTTAATTCTAATTAGCAAGTTTGTAATGACTTTTTAACGATGATTTATATCAGAGTTCTTGTCTTCCTGTTATGGTTACAGTTGTCACCACTATCGACTTTTCCGACAGAAAACAGCAACCAATCATTTTTCTGTTCACAATCGGTAAAAAAGCGCCAAAGTTAAAATTGCCATATACCGCAGGGGGTGTTCACAAATAATTTAAAGAGTACCATGAGAACCAAAATTTTAAATTTAAATGAAATCACAGTATATTGTATTAAATTTTTATCAATTATATTATATAAACGGAAATAATCATTCAGTTCCTTTGTCCTAGAGAATCGTTTTATGTACATTCTAACACAACGTACCTGTAACGTTACAAATTAAACGTCTTTGGAACGTATTTGGTGGTTATTGGACGTTCGTACCTAGTTAGGACCTTAAAAGTACGTTCACCACAGAACGTCCTGTGTTATTAGGGAATATACTATTTAGGTACCCACTAAACACAAACACATTCATAGCACATGCTAAGAATATTACTCTAGTAGGTTGGAACATTCTAAAAATATTCTAGATATGGTTTAGGCACATTCATAGAACATGCTATAAATAGATTACAGCAAAGGTGTTTTCACGTGATATAAATGTTCATAGAATGTGAAATCGTATATTCTCATTACGTGCACATCATATTTTTTGGAGAAATTCTTAGCATATTCGTCATATGTACGAGAGAATATACTAATGCCGTTCTTCCTTAGAACCAGTAGGGAATTCCACAGGAACAAAAATATTCCTACCACATTTCTCATGACTCATGACTCCCATGACTCACTACTCCTGGACGTCCTTCTGGATACCATTTAAACCTGTTTTCGCATTTTCTACTTTTATACAATATCACTTAAATTTTATTATGAATTGTTAAATTACCTTGTATCTTGTATGTAACCTGCGTAATCCATTTACTATATTATCCTGTTAATATTACTTACCTACCTTTTTTATACATTCTTTCACTTTGACATTTTCTACTTTTATACACTTAAATTTTATTGTAACTGCTAAATTACCTTGTATCTTGTATGTACCTGCGTAATCCATTTACTATATTATCCTGTTGATTTTACTCACCTTTTTTATACATACTTTCAAAGGCATTTATTAATTCATAATTTACAATTAGACTATTTATTTACATTTCATTTCATTTTATATACAGGAGTACAGAAATGGCATTGCTGCCATTTGCTCACCCCGAGCAAGCGGCCGAGTGGCCGGGGCTGGTGTTGGCCCTTGGTAAACTTTTAGCCCTCTAGTTGGATCAGACTGGCCCTTACCGCGTTGCTTACAAGGCCATTCAAGCGGTTAATGCTGCTCTAGAGCTTGGATTTTTAGATTTTTAAAACATTTATTTATATATATATATATATATATATATATATATATATATATATATATATATATATATATACATATATATATATATATATATATATATATATATATATATATATATATATATATATATATATATATATATATATATATAATAATATATATATGTTAAGGTTGGTTTGTTTTTCTTGGACTTTTCTAATGTATCTTGTTTCTTTTATATTTATTCTTGGGTTTTATAGTCCTGGATAAAAATTAAAAATTATGTGTTGGTTTTTACATATTCTTTATTTGTCGTCAATTAACGTTTCGGTCTTTTTTTCCCCAACTTTCGACCTTCTTCAGAATTATTTACTGCTAAAAGAGATAGCTTATGTCAAAAAAATATTTTTCTCCTTTTTAACCTCATTTGTCACTATATAAATAAAACACGAGAAATACATGAAAAAAACAGACATACCCTGAAGGAAAATCCTTGGCAGGTTTCTTTAACAACATATAAAACTGGTAGATATAATGCATTCCATATCTTAATTAAAACAACAATTTTTAGGGGGGCACAAACACGATCAAACAATGCAGTAAGCATCGGAATATATATGTACAACTGAATACTGACGGGATGATACTATCTATTATTAAGAATGGCAAGCGGAATTTCTGTTTTTCCTTCCTGTTTTTTGCTACTTCCTTTTTTAGCATTTCTTCTTGGTGTTGTTTTTTTGCTTTTGTGATAGTAGGGGGAAGGAAGAATATGTTTATGGGTTAATTAGTGTTACTTAATTATGTTATGATAAATTTTGCTTAGATTTTTTGTATCGGTTTTTGAATTTATGTTTTTTGAGTTTTTTTGAATTTCAATCATTTCATAAAATTCTCTTTTTTTTGTGTGGGTTTCTGTCCGTAAGATTTTTACGTTTTCGAAATCGAAAGTGTGTTGTTTTTCTACACTATGGTTGGTTAGGGCCGTTTTGTTTTTTTTATCATATTTATGGCTGTTAAGTCTATTCTTTAAATATTGACTAGTTTGACCTATATAGACACTGTCACAGTCTTTACAAGGTATTTGATAGACTACATGACTTTTTTTGTGTTTTGGAATTTTAGATTTAAGGGTGCTAAAATTTCTTTTCTTTAGAAGGTTATATCCTTTGTGGGCGATTGTAATATTATGTTTACTAAAAGATTTTTTTAATTGTTCTGATAAGCCTGAGATATATGGTAGGGAAAGAAAGTTTTTGTTTTTTGGGTTGTTGTTTTGTTGGTTTTTGTTGTAAAAAATATGTATTCTTTTTTTAAAAATGTTGTTTATTAACTTTTCAGGGTAACTGTTTAATTTAAGTGCTTGTTTTGCTCTTTTTATGGCATTTTCTCGATATTCGGTGCTGGACAGTTTAATTGCTCGATCTGCAAGACCAATGATTACTGATTTTTTCTGGGAGATCGGGTGCTGAGAGTTAAAGTTTACATATCTGGAAGACCATGTTTCTTTTGTATACCATTCTGTTTTTATATAGTTGTTTTTATGATGTAAGGTTAAATCTAAAAAGTTGATTTTGTTTTGCTTTTCTAGTTCTATTGTGAATTGGAGTTTGTTATGATAACTATTGAAATGGTCTAGTATGTTTTGAGTTTTGTTGTTAGGTACATATCTAAAGAAAAAAGGGGATTTGGTAGTTTAATTTATTAAGAATGTTTTCCTCAAGGTCCTCCATTACGAGTTGGGCTATTACGCTGGATATTGAGGCACCCATTGCATAACCTTCAATTTGTTTATAGAATTTGTCTTCATACAGAATATATATATATATATATATATATATATATATATATATATATATATATATATTATATATTTATATATATATATATATATATATATATATATATATATATATATATATTATATATTTATATATATATATATATATATATATATATATATATATATATATATATATATATATATATATATATATATATATATATATATATATATATAGTTTAAAATATAGTAATACTGGAAAAACAGCAAAAAAACCAGTGTGAATTTAATGACTAGGCGGACGCTATGGTGAAAAACCCAATTTAATTATGCTAACTAGGTTGATTAGTTGCCCAATCAACCCAGTTAACTCCAATGTACGCATTCACTCTCTCCCAATCATTCATTCTTTCACTCTTCCATCTTCCATGCCACTGTACAACTGATTCACACTTTTTGAAGTTTATTAATATATACAAATTTACAAATCCAATCACGCTCCCGAAAGCAAGTCACGTTACCAGGGGTGTGACTTGTTATCGGAGTCGAGTCTAATTTTTGGAACTTTGGATTAATTTCCTAGATTTTTATTTCGGGAAACAACCAATCTCGCTCCAGCTCACCATCACGTGCCTGGGGGAGTGGTTTGTTAGAAGAGTTACTTTTTCCGAGTGTGCTGCCCCTAATTCTTCAATGGGTTAGGGAGTTTCTAATCGTCAACAGGAATTTTTGGGATTAAGTATTTAATCTTCAAAATATACCGGCAATCTATGGTGGATGGGTTTATGTATAGGATTGTCTCTGTGTCTAGTTTGTAGTAGTTTGTCGTCAATGGTGAATTATTAATTTTTGTCTGAAAGAAGTCATTTGCTATGTCGTATACGTACTCGTTAAAACGTGGTAGGTTAGTCAGGTCATGTAATTCGTCGATTCTTGCGTACCGTCCAGACGATGTAACACATCTTAGCACGCGATTTTGCATCCTCTGGAGTCTAGCCATCTGTGTATCAGATATGCCGCTCCAGACGGGTGCAGCGTACGTTAATGTAGGTCGAATTATTTGTTTGTATAGGTGTAGTTTATTTTGCGGGGAAAGCGAGGATCTTGGGGAAAGCAAGGAATACAAGTGCTGCATCGCAACGAAGGATTTTTGTAGAATGTATGAAACTTGTGGGAGAAAGGATAACCTTGAATCAATGATCACCCCCAGGTATTTCAGCTTTTTAGCTGCAACCACAGGGGTGCCATTGACTCTAAGGGGGATGTTTAATTTATTATTTGTACGCTTCCTGTTGACGATCACGCACTCACACTTGGACTCGTTCACAGCGAACTTCCACTTTTTGTACCAAGGCACCAAAGTGTGTAAGTGGTTCGTTATTTTTGCTCTGGCTACATTCGCGTAGAATGAGCTTGCATACACAAGCACATCGTCCGCGAACTTAGCCAGATTTGTATTTGGATACTGCGGAATGTCCGCTGTGTACAAGTTAAATAGTTTCGGGGACAGCACTGTACCCTGGGGTACCCCGCGTGAACCCTTTGGGCAGCCGACAAAGTACCTTCCACCTTTACCATGAAAGTCCGACCAATGATGTATGAGTGGATTAATGATACTAAATATAGCGGAAAGTTGTGTAAGATTGCTAGTTTATATATTAGACCATTATACCAGACAGAGTCAAATGCCCGCTTTATGTCTAGTGCCAGAAGCACAGTATTCTGCTTCCTGTTTGTCCTCTCCAGCAACTCCTGGACAACACGGGCCACCAGGAGCGTCGTACTGTGCCCCTGACGAAATCCGAATTGGACGTCCGGGATGGCTCTGTCTAGCTCCAGGTCTATTATTTTATTTAGGATGACTCTTTCCGCCATTTTAGAGAGTGTATTTAGCAACGCCACCGGTCTATAGGAATCAGGATTGGTCGGTTCCTTTCCTGGCTTAAGTATTGGTATAATTATCGCTTGCTTCCACTGTGTGGGGAAGTGCTGAAGAACAATTATGCTATTTACAATGTACATAATTTGTACGATGGTTTTTCATGGCAAATTTTTGAGCAAGATGTTAGCAATCTCATCCCTCCCAGGCGCTTTATTGTTTGCAGTAGTTTTAATTATTTTAATTAATTCGTTTGGAGTTGTTAAAAGTTTTACTAGCATGCTAGGAGGGATGGGATATTTTTTGTGTAGAATTTTATTTACTGTGTCTGTGATTTGTTCTTGCTCTTGTGTAGTGTTCGGCTGTCCTTGACAGACTCCCGCCAAATGTTCTGCCAACGTGTTGGCTTTTTCAAAACTCGTTTGTGGCTCACCATTCAGGGATGGTATTTTTGAGTATTTGTTTTTCAATCTCTTAGATAGTCGCCACAAAGAATTATCAGCCGTCGAGAGTCCGTCGAGGACACCCGTCCATGCTGCATTTTTGTGTTGATTTATTCGTGTGCGTATCGTGTTTTGTAGCTGCCTGACCCGCTCACCATCCAGTCTTCTTCTTAATCGTTGCCATTTTTTCCTTAACTTATTTTTGAATTTTATTAACTGTATTATTTCTGCCGGAAGTCTATCCTCCATAGGCTTGATAGGAACTTTCTTTGCCACTTGATTTCTGGCAAACTGGATATTCTCCGTCAGAACATCAACTTCCTGTTCTAGTTGTTCCACGGTTTCGATGTTATTATTTATTCTTGTTCGGTTGTTGATGATCTGACGGAACAATCCCCAGTTCGCTCCTCTGTATAGCCATGTCGTCGGGCCATCCTCCCCCGTAATCCTATTTTCCCAATCCAGGAGAAGAGGAAGATGATCCGACGACAATTCATTTAAGATTTGTAAGTCCGGCAGATTTAATATGTTTTTGTTGAGCACCAGATCAATATATGATGGTGACATGTTATTGACTGGATAATGAGTGGGTGAGTCAGTGTGTAGTATTTGTATGTCGTTGTCATTTACATAATCATTTATCAGGTTACGCATTTCTGTTGTTTTGTCTGTTGTTCCAATCTCTATGTCTTGCATTTAAATCACCCAGTAACATGACTTGCTGTCCTTGATTAAAAATAAGATCCAAATCGTTGTTTTGCATGCGGAGGTAAGGACGTGCGTAACCCCCGCACAATATTACCCCGTTATGCAATTTTATAGAACCAGTTTCTATTACTGAATTTATGTTAGTTAATTTCACGTGGGGAATATTGTGCTTAATGAGATTACTACACCTCCCCCCTCACATTGCGATCGAATCTATGTACAATGTAATTTCTCACTCTTAATTTATGATTATTCGTCAATTTGGATTCTGTAATCACCATTACGTCCACCTCCCATTTTTGCAAAAAATAGATTGTTTCACCTAGCTTATTTAAGAGCCCGTTGGCGTTCCACAATACAATCCGTAAGCTATTAAAAACTATAAGCAGCATTCCTGGGAGACATATTCCTTATGGTAATAATTTATGAATATGTAACAATGTATTTGAAGTTATTTTACTTCGGAAAACAACGATGAGATAAATGGAACACGCCGCCCTCTTTTAATAACTGGTTCAATTGTTTACTTTACCAATTTTCTGAGTGAGGGCGCTACTAGAATAAATGGATATCCAGTGGGCCGTTCAAAAATGTCCATAGACGTACTGGATACATTATAGACAAATTTTGACGTGGACGTCTTGTGATATCTGGGTAGGACCTTCAAGTACATCCTGGACATGACGTCCATTGAATTTTCCGAATGGACATCCAATGGAAAATTGCCAATGTGAATAATCAAAATAGACACCTAAAACCGTCGCGTCGGTCCAATAGATTTACAAAGATGTACATCCATGTGTCTCCGTTACAAAGCCATTTATATTCTGGATTATCAATGGAGATCTAAAAACTTCTATGACCAATGGCTTTACAAAAATTAACATCTTTGTGACCGTCGTTACAGGACCATGGATATTCTGGATTCCCAATCATATATCCAATGGCTTTACAGAAATGAACATCCATGTGACCTCCGTTACAGGACAATGGATATTCTGGATTACCAATGGACGTACAAATTTACATGTCCATTGGCATTACATAAATGTATATCCATATGACCTCCGTTACAGGACCATGGATATTATGGATTACCAATGGACGTACAAATGTACATGTCCATGGGCATTACATAAATGGATATCCACATGACTTCCATAAGTGGTGCATGGATGTCTTGACCCTCTAATCGCTTTAAAATGGACGTCCACTGGATATCGTGTGCTGTTTGGGAATATTCTAGAGAAGAATCTAATACATATTTTATGCATATTGTTATAACGTGACCACCGCCCATACAGAAGACGTTACTTAAATATTCTAGGGTATGTTATAAGAATATGCCTAGAATATTGAATATGAAGTGTTCAAGGGCTTTCCAAGAATATTTTATGTTTAATATGAGTAGATTTATTAATTATACTTTTTCGCGCACTTATATAGAAAACTTTAATGGAAATATTCCACAAGGACATTTTAAATAATATTCTATTTATATACCACGAAATTAAATTTATTTTGAACATTCCTAGAACATTCTAAGAACATTATCAAAAAGAATATGCATACAATAGGTATATAAATAATATTCTAACAGAAATATTCCAACAATATTCCATAAGGAAGTTTCCAAGGATATTCTATTTATATACTACGAAATTAGATTTATTTTGAACATTTCTAAAATATTCTAAGAACATTATCAAAAAGAATATGCATACAATAGGTATATAAATAATGTTCTAACAGAAATATTCCAACAATATTCCATAAGGAAGTTTCCAAGGATATTCTATTTATATACTACGAAATTAGATTTATTTTGAACATTCCTAAAATATTCTAAGAACATTATCAAAAAGAATATGCATACAATAGGTATATAAATAATATTCTAACAGAAATATTCCAAAAATATTCCAGAAGGAAGTTTCCTAGGATATTCTATTTATATACTACGAAATTAGATTTATTTTGAACATTCCTAAAATATTCTAAGAACATTATCAAAAAGAATATACATGCAATAGGTATATAAAGAATATTCTAACAGAAATATTCCAAGAATATTCCAGAAGGACATTTCCAAGGGTATTCTATTTATATACTACAATATTAGATTTATTTTGAACATCCCTAGAACATTCTAAGAACATTATCAAAAAGAATATGCATGCAATAGGTACATAAAGAATATTCTAATAGATATATTCCAATAATATTCCGAAAGGACATTCCCAAGGATATTCTGTTTATATACTACGAAAGTGGATTTATTTTAAACATTCCTAGAGCATTCTAAGAATATTATCAAAAAGTATATGCGTGCACTGAATAAACTTATAATATACTTAGAATGTTTGTCACTTTCCGGACTTATAGAGAACATTCTTAGAATGTGAATGTTCTTTTTGTGTTTAGTGGGTATAGACTCAGTAAAGAAATAAATATTTTATTTTATACTTTTCAACGTCTGAATGCAATATAAATTAACATACTTCAGATACTTGCCATATGTGTAGGTAGGTATCTAAAATTTTTTCTACTTTCCACTTCTAAATTATTTAATGATGGTTATTGGATGTTTAGAAAAGTATTTGATTAACGACGTGGCGCGATACGATAAGGCCTGTTCTGTGAAACATTTTCTTTCTCATGAGTTGATATGACTGTGACTGTGGTATCTGGAAATCTGCAATACAATTATAAATATCAATCCAATATACAGACATGCTACTTCGTTCTAGCTTATCAGTGGTTCATTTGCGTATTCGGGTTTTCGTTTTTTAAAACTTATTTTTTTATTAAATTTTAAAAATTAAGCAATCAATGCAGTAATCATGAACGGTATAAATAATTATTTTAAATTTTAAATAAAAATTGTGACGTACCTATACAGGGTGTTACAAAAAGATGTTAAGAAATTTTAAGGGCAGATTCTGCATCTAAAAATATGAAAATAAGTTTATCTTTAAACGCTTCTTTGTCGAGATACAGAATGCTTAATATTTTCTTTTTTAAAAGTTTCTTTTTAATTTCTCGAAAATGCGTTAAGGTATTGACATGAATGTTGGTACACGCCAGTATGTAATCAAAAGGTTGCGTGCAAAAATTTATTTTCTAAAGTACTTGCAGCAGTGCGTGCGTGCTGGTAAGTCTTTATTTTTAGCGAAAAAATGGTACGCCGCTGATTTTTTTTGCAAAATTGGTCTCGTTTCCTTTAAGCCCAATTAATTCTGCGTGGAAAGTGTCTCTTGAGCTTTTTTGTTCTAACGTACCGCTTTCCGCCATTAATTGATTTCTTACAAAAAAAAACAAATAATGAAAATGATTCTTTTAAAATATTTTTTGTACAGAAAACGGTGCTTTTTGATTTAAGTTTATAGTAGATTCTGGAAATGACTTTTCCGTGCTTCAATACATGCTCTAAATCGTCTTCGCATGTTTCTCCTAACTTTTCGGAATACCTAGGGTGTGGAAATATTAAACACCCTGTAACTCGAAAAAGAAGTGTTTGAGGATTTCATATTTTTAGATGTAGAATCTGCCGTTAAAATTTCTTAACATATTTTGTAACACCCTGTATTTAATCATCTGTTTATCAGTTTTAAATCGCATTAAATAGATGTTGTGTGGACCCTACACATATAACTTTTTTGTAAAATAGCTAGATAACTGTTATCAAATCATGAATAAATAAATTATATTTATACAGGGGCGTGTAAATTATCGCATATCCTTATCTCTATTAGACATATTTTGTCCTCGCACCTAGAATTAGTTACATAAAAAGAGAACGCAACTAATATTTTTTTTATTTGGATCACCTTATCAAAAAGGTAGGTAAGCGAATATCAAGAAAAAGTCACATAGTGAGTCATTTGCATCACGCATCAGTTCTACAGCATTATTAAAAAGTTATAGTGACACTACATTATGTTAATACTGTGAAGTTAGCAGTCTGACCGAAGTGAGCTTGTGCTTAAAATGAAAAACAATCAGTAGATTCGGTTTAGTTGAAAAATGTTTTTTGTTAAACGATATGTTGCCAAACTATGGTAAGAACTGAAAATTTTCTTCATTATTTAACTTTGTTAGCCTTTTGTTTTCCACGCATATTCTACAAATATGAGTTTTTAGTAAAATCAATAATTCGCGCTTGTATTTACTTGAGTACTGTTGTTTAATTTTCTTAATGAATCTTACCAAAACTGTACAGGGTTGTTGATTATATTTGGAGCAATAGATAACTTTTGAAGCGATAGAAAAATATTTAAGTTAGCAAAATTGTAAATTTGCAATAATATCCTGTCAACAATAACGCCACACCGAATACTGAAAGCTTTCCATCCTGACGTTTTGACGGCCTTTATAACACGAGGGTTTTCTTGAATCGAATAATGGGTATTATGTCTATTATAGACACTGCTTGTGACAAAGCAAGCCTCATCTGTCCATATTATCCATATCGTTCCTGTGTTGTTGTTCTAGTATAAGATTACAAAATTCCAGCCTTTTGCATTTATTTTCTTTAGAAACCTGTTGAACTTTACTGAACTTATAAGGTTTGCCTCTTTTTTAGATACATGCAATCCCACTATGGAAAAGGATAATGATTTTCGTGAAACTACCGACAAACTGAAAAAAATTCTTTGGAAACTTCTAGATCCGCATTTTAAAACAAAAAATGATCTCTACCTTAATTTATTGTTAAGTCATTGGAATGGTAAAACGGGTAAGTCATTATCAAAGATAAGGGAAGTGGTCCGTATGAATTATTTTGTTTCGGAAATATGAAATTTTTCGGAAAATTTGTCTTCGAAAACCGTTTTTTCAAAGAAATGGATTTTTTTCAAAATCTAATATTTTGATTGTTTTTGAAAAGTTCTGTTCCTAAAAACTTTTTTTCGAAGTACTTTCATATATGTTTTCAAAAATATATTTTAGCGAAAACACTTCTGTCAAATAACGAAAAGGAAGAGGGTCCAAAAACACATTTTATTAGAAAACAGTTTTTCGAAAATTCAATTGTGAACTCTACTAGTTTAGATAGAAAAGGAGATAGAGGAATAGTTATTTTTGTATCTAGGGCGCGAAATGCTACTTTAGTGATCGAGATCTAATTTTTTTAACGAGGCGCAGCCGAGTTAAAAAAATAGTCGAGATCACTAAAGTATTTCGCGCACGAGTTGCAAACAAAATTTTTTCTACAAACGTCAAAATATGTATACTTTTATACAGGGTGTTACTGGTCTGGTTGAGATAAGGTCGGTGCGTAATTTTGAGTTTTTCGAAAAAATTTTGGTACCTATCGATTCGTTTTTCAAAAAAGTGAGGATTATTCAAACATTTTCACGAGAAAATATGATTTTCTTACCTTTTTGGTTCATGAGTTACTTTGAAAAGTGTTAATTATTGTTAAACATTTAGAAATAAATTTGGTTTGTAGACATTTTAGAAATAAATTTGGTTTGTAGACATTCCTTAAATTCCTTTGATAGACACAGATCCGCTGGCCAACGTATAATTTACATGCTGTGCGCGAAATGCCCATTTCGCACACTACTTCGCGCACGCGGGGTCATAGTAACAGGAAAATGAAAAAAAGTGTCACTTCGCATATTGTTATCAATGTGCGAACCTTGTCATTTTTTGACGTTTGTAGAAAAAAAATATTTTTTCTACTAGCGTGCGCAATTCACCGTTTTCCCGCACTCATTTTGTCTCTGAAAGACTAAGTTTCCCGCACCGTGCGGGAAAATTTTTCTCGCACCGTGCGGGAAAATTTTTCCCGCACTGAGTGCGGGAAAATATTTTTTAATGTTTTATATTGAAATAAAATTTTGGTGATGTATGAATAATATTATTATGAAGTCTTAGAGTCATTTCCAATAAAATCACGGCCACTCTACTGGCCAATTCTGGTGAAGGAATAACGAATATTAAACGCCTAGGGGGATGGAAATCCACGTCTGTTGCCGAAGGCTACCTAGAGGAGTCCATCAAACAGAAAAAAGATATGTCCAACAAAATTCTCAATATCAGTCAAGCTATTCCAACGACTTCCAGTTGCATCTTAGAAACATCCACGTCCCTAGATATTGCACCGGGTCCCAGTAGCGTCCATGAAAGTTCAACACCTCTGTCTCTTCAAACTTCCACTATGCAGAATCAGTCAACTTCAACCTCTCTAGCTTCAGCAATTAATTTACACAGTGCATCCAATTGTACTTTTACGATAAATATATATAATAAGTAATAAGTAAACATTATATACCTGTTATTTTTTGTTTATTAAAAAATAATAAACTTTGTAAAAATGATGTTGGTTTTTTTAACGCTAGTAGAAAAAAATTTGATCCTAACTCATGCGGAAAGGCACTTTCCCGCACTCGACTGCTTACCCGAACTCCGCTTCGCGTCGTTCGGGTAACGGCAGTCGCTTGCGGGAAAGTGACTCTTTCCGCACTTGTTAGGATAATAACTATTTTCGAAAAAAGTATTTTTCCAAAAAAATTATGTTCGGAAAATTGTACTTTCGAAAAGGATGTTTTTCTAAAAAGTGTTTTTGAAAAGAAGAGTTAAAAAATATTTGTACTTGGAAAAAATTAAATTGAATCAAAATTTTAGGAAAAAAAACTATTTTTTCGAAAAAAGTATTTTTCCAAAAAAATTATGTTCGGAAAAATGTACTTTCGAAAAGGATGTTTTCCTAAAAAGTGTTTTTGAAAATAAAAGTTAAAAATTATTTGTACTTTTAGAAAAAATTAAATTAAAATCAAAATTTTTACATATTTTGTAGTGCATTTTCTTAGCGTACCATATAGGGTTAATAATAATAATAATAACACTGGGGAAGGGCTCATTCATGCACCAACGAATAAGTATTTTTAAATTGATTCAGTAAATTGAGATTCCATGATTACTTTAAACCCACCTTCCAAAATTATGTCATTTATGGAAATAATGATTCACAAGTTTGGTTGGGTAAAAGTAAATACGAATCTTTACTCAGGGCCCCCACAAGGGTTATCGCCGAGTGCCGGAAATATTTTGGCGCCCTTTGAATATAGTTTATAAATAATATTTTAAAGAATAAGACCCTTGAGTTGTTAGTTGTTACATATATTTTTTAAATTTCGTTGTTCGCTATAATATTTTTAAAGTTGTTTGAGTGAAAATACATTTTATTTTAATTTAGTAATGAAACAACCGGGTTTTAAAAAACTAAAATTTTATGCTTTGCTAGAGTGGTTACAAAGGCAAAAAACAAATCAAACAACTAACACATTCAATCAGGTACTCTAGAAACATGTAGTAAATACACGAAATGCCATTAAATACGCGTTTTTCTAGATTTGGCTGCTGAAATTTCTTTTATGATATTTTTAAAATCAGGATTTTTTATCGAGGATTTCTCGCTCTGTAGCTAAGATTGGCAAACCATGCAGATAATCTTTCTTGTGCCATGGTAGACCTCAAATAATTTTCAATTATTTCTAATTTTGAGAAGGATCTGTCACCAGAAGCAACATACACAGGTAAAGTGAGGAGGACTCTTAATGAAATGGTATTATTTGGTAGGTGAGGATAGGTTGTTTTCAAATATATTATATTGTAGAATGTCAAGTGGATTTGACGCTTCAGGTAATGAAAACAATCTTAGAGCTTTTATCTCGTTAAATAAATAATTTTCTTCCACTTGACCATCTAGTATCACTTAGGGGTTTTAGATGTAACTCGGGGACATGCTTTTTTATAATATCCCATCTTTTTGTGGATGAAGAGAAAAATATATAAAGTTCTTGTACAATATTGAAAAAGTTTACTGGTTCATTTGAAATCTTAGAAGCAACTGCTAAATTCAAGCCGTGTGCAGCACATGGCACAAAAAATTCCCTGGCATTAGCATCGAGTATGCGTTTTTGTTAACCAACATGTTTTCCGCGCATATTCGCCCCATTATCATACCCTTGACCTCTCATGTCTTTGATATCTGAATTCAAATTTTTCAAAAGTTCCACTACGAAATTAAATAGTCCTTCCTCTGTAGAGTCGAATATCGGATTGAACGCTATAAAACCCTCTTGTGTAATACAAGAGAGTACTCTAACACCAATCAAACGCCCTAATCTAGTATGTGCATATTGTTGCGTATGCGTGTTCGCAAATAAGTGAGCGAAATGGCGGGTGGCGGCCCGAAAGAACCGCATCGCTCGTTGCTATGGTGATCGGCTTGTTCCGCTTGCCAGGCCCATAGACAAGATATATTTAGACCATCACAACGTATTCGCGACACCAGCTGAATCCGTCCAATGTATGGGCGAAAAAGTGCGTTTGTGCGCAGTGGGTGCCAGTCAGATTTTAAAACGACGGTCCTCTCGAGGCATGCGCACTCGGGACGTCTAGCAAAAGTGGTTGTTGAACTCAATGACGCAACGCGGCGAACAGAACCGGGCCGAAAAAATCTCAGTCATTTGTATGTTATGGTATTTTTGGTTGGGGTGGCGAATATAGCGAACCTCTGAAGCTTGTTATTTCGATACAAAAATAGTCTTTACAAAGTGTTACAGACATTTCATATGTTTCGCCAATTATGTATCCAACTTTTAAATATAAGGGATTATTTCGTAGTCTATTTCTTACAAGTAGTGCATAAATAGAAATAGTTTAATTCCAAATTTAAATTATATGAATATGTGAAAGAATAGGAGGTAAAAAATATAATTTATCTTAAATGCACTCCGGTGTTGAAGTGAATACACACACGGAGAAGTAGAAATATTTGTCAGTGACGTATATTGAGTGTGGTCAAGGTGTCAGAAAGGCACTGATGGGGTGTGTGTGTATTAGGGGCATTGTATAAGGGGTAAGATGGTGTAAGAAGGTCATATATAGTGTCAATGCCTCCTTCCCCTATATTGCATAAGGGTGAGTGTGTCCAAAAGGCATATTTGCGCTTTCGCCAAAGGGGCACTAAAAATACTAGTGGATTAGGGTAGAGGGGAGTATTTTAAAACGGATGGCGAAAGAAAAAAGCGCTTTCGCCAAAGGATCGCTAAGATATCAGTGGATTAGAAGGGTGAGTGTCCAAAAGGCATATTTGCGCTTTCGTCAAAGGGGCACTAAAAATACTAGTGGATTAGGGTAGAGGGGAGTATTTTAAAAGGGATGGCGAAAGAAAAAAGCGCTTTCGCCAAAGGATCGCTAAGATATCGTAGATTGACATGGGGCCGTAAGTAGTAGCGCTTTCAGCAAAGTATCAAGTGCACACACTGTAAATAGGTGTAAAAATATTTACATCTTACCCTAGAACTTGCTTTGCTCAAGAATTATACAGGATGGGATGCCAATCCAATAAAATATACACATGTAATTTTTTTGATTTACTATTTTACTTCTTAAAACAGTTGCATATTTTATTTCTATTGTTTAGAATACTATGTTTATATTTTATTTCAACTTTCAATTTTGTAAATGTAACGTTTAAAAACATTAAAGAGACGCACTGTATATATATAAACTGAGCTATTTTCGAGGAATTATCGACAGTTTTGTATAGCAAGACAACTCAGATTTAAGCCAACAAACTATACACTTTTTGTTAAAATCTCACTAATGGTTACATTTTTATCATTAATAAAAAGAATAATTACAAGTAATATATTTAGCATTTATTACTCGATAAAAGATTCACGTCATGTAAAATAAATTTTGAAGTACGGTCCTGTCTATCACAAGGCAAACGTTCGACAATGCGCAAGCCCGCAGAGGACCGTCTTTGTTTACGGATTCAGCTCGGTAAATTTGCCGCATTCGTAATTGACATTATTTCTCTACTATATATTTTCTCTATGGCCAGGCCTTGATTTTGATCAGGTCATTCGGGTATTCACGTATTCGTTTAATCAGTGGCGTTGCAAGTCGAAGCAAATTTTGATAATTTTTGTTGTATTTAGGATCCCATGCTTCGTTTCAGTGGTGGATGGGCCGGAAGCCGGGCATCGCATCGAAAAATAATTGAGAGCCCCAAACCACTTTACTTTGTTTTAAGCAAACTTAATTCCGGGCCCCTCCGGGGCCCGGTCCCCTGGGCACCAGCCCCAAGCGCCCAATGGATGAACCGGCACTGCTTGTATTTGTACCTTTTTAAAACTGTCATTTAGAACGACATAACGCAAAACGAAGCTTATTTGTATTGTATTTGTGTAAGTCCAAAATTATTAAATAATATTTGGAACTGCGAACCATATCCAAAATTTATTTTTTACTTTAGAAGACATTAATTCAATAATTTCGTTTTGTATCTGATAAATAATGGGTCATTCTTAAAGAATTTGTTTGTGAGTTTTGCACTCGACTAAAGTGCTCTCTCATCACAGGATCAAAAGAGGGACCCAACCCAACCCAACCTGAGTAAATGGGCCAAATTCTGTCTGCTTCTTCTCCATTTCCTAGTTCTAGTTCCATCCGTAAAATATATTATGGTTGGATATTCTAACAATGAATATAGATTATTTAACTCAGAACGAAGGTAAATTGTTATTGCGCGAGATGTTATTTTTGATGAAAGGAAGAACAAGGACTTTGAAGTTGATTTGGACGTTCAACAGACAACTGCAAGACAAAATCAAGAAGAAAATGATAAATTTTATTTCAGTTTTTCCTATGGTAACCAGGAAAATTGCATTAAAGATATTCCTGTTGAATCCCCAGAAAGCGATCCACAAAGTAAAAAAAGTGAGCAAACAACTGATGACATTGAAAATGAAACTCAAATACCATTAGAAAGAAAGATTTACTTGAAAATGGTAATGAGTTAGATGAATATTATTAAAATAATAGAAAATCAAGTAGAAACAAAGAGTACCAGTTTGGCAAGATGAATTTGAGATGAATTGTTTAGCACTGAATACTGACCTACATGAAGATGGAGAGGTACCTGAATGTTTTACTGAAATTGAAACTAGAAGCGACAAAGATATATGGAAAAAAGGAGTTTTAGAAGAAATTGGAGCATTAGAAAAGAATAGAACATGGACCTCAACTGAGTTACCACACCACAGAAAAGAAAATCAATACGTAGTAAATGAATGTTAACATGAAATAAACCTCTATATGAACTGAAACAAGCTCCTAGAAATTGGAATGAGAACTTCAACGAATGTATTATTAAATTTTGGCTTCAAAATATACTTAAAGGATTAAATATGGTAAATGTCTATCCCACAAAATGAAGACAATTAGGCATGTATGGCTATAGCAAAAGATCCCAAAGAACACAAAAAAATATAATCGCCAAAAACGAATTAGTTATTTCCCTGTTTTTGTAGTATATTCAAGACTAAGCACCTCCAAGCCCCCCCCCCCCTCCCTATGACTTACGGATTTTTTGACCAGTCTTAATAGGAATAATAGGTCTTTAAGTAGGTATACAATGTTTTTTAATTATTTTTACGGATCGCTTTCCCCTTTATAATTGTCACCGCACTGCTCTTACCTATTAACTTGCTTACTCATATTTGATTTTTTTCTATTACATTTTAGGGAATGGCGCCCTAAAACCGAGCCGAAAGCAAGAAATAGATGAAATATTTTTTCAGTGGATAATCGCTACACCTATATCATGGGATGAGAAGGCAAATTTACCGTCGACGCCAGTTTCATCGTTCGCACTAAATGTAGGCTGTCAGTTGAGCGCAGACGAAAACTTTTTTATTAGAATGAAGGATAAAAATGTATACGAAAAATTAGCAGGTACTATGCTGAACTTATTATAATTATAAAAATAAAATGAAAGTACCGAATATGTTTTAAAAATAGCCCACCCATGCATGGAAGCGTCTCTGGTAAAAGGAACCTAGTGTGTCAAAAAATGGTTTTTGAGTTAAGAATGAAATCGGGTTTACCTAAAAACATATAGAATGACGTGGAATCCCTTAAAATATTTAAAACCTTCTTTTTATGATCACACAACATTCGTGATGGCTGCATACATACAAAAAATAATTAGCAAAATAATGCCATTTTTTTATTTTGTCCTTTTCTTTTTGGGTGTTTTTTCCGCTGGTTTTGGCGCTACAAGGTCCTCTGTTTATCTGAATCGGAGCATAAAGTACGAATGTTCTCATAAAGATACCATTTTCTTTCAATTGGTTATCCTTTTGGTAGAATTATAGAAGGCAACTCACTGGCAGAAGGCGGCGCACGGTGGGCCAGATTTAAGAAAATGCTATCGAAAATCATTTTTTCATCTTAACCAATTTAGTTAAAATTGCATGAATATCTAGTAATAACTGTAAATTACTTATTTTACTAGTATTTAACATCAGCATATGCATTCCAACTTCATACTGTACGCGCGAAGTGCGAACAAATTAAGAACTTGTAATAATACACAAATTAAAGCAAATATATTTTTCTTTTCTTTTATTTTATATGCATAAACTCACTGTTGGTGTTATGATAATTGCGTTACACTAAAAATCCGTACTGATTCGTAAAACACTTTAATGAAAACCTAAAGTTATAAAGAATGATTATAAATACAAAATGGCTCTAGCTAGTTAGCGTCTTTTAGTCTTTAATCTAAATGTGGCGTTATAACACTTAAATTCTTCAAGGCCGGACGCTCCGTATACGTTGTTGACTTATGGAACACTGCCCTTCATCCCGCACATAAAGTTCTACCTACGGCTTGCCCTCTGCAGGGGTAGGACCACACATCGCGTCGAAAAGTCAATGGCGCGCATAGTTTTTTACATCCTCCCCCGGCGGTCAAGGGTCAACTTCTAATGGATACAGAAGTTGTACTGGCCTACGAAGTTTCATACCGTTGCTCGTTTGGACTTCGCAAGCACGTACTCGTCCATCTCTTCCGTGATATACATCTGTTACTCGTACCATCTTCCAATGAAGCCTAGGAAGGTGTTGTTCATATAACAGCACAACATCTCCTTGTTTAATAGTTCTAGACTTAACTCGTTCCGTATGGTGGGCAGATCTGAGTTGCTGAAGATAATCTGTACTCCAACGTTTCCAGAATTTTTTCACTATTGATTCTCTTATCTTCCACTGTTTTAGAATAATATTTCGCTTAATTTCTGGTAAGCTTAAATCTATAATCTTAAGTCCACTATCTTTAGGACCAATTAAAAAATGCGATGGCGATAAAATTAGCAAGTTGGTAGGATCGTCGTCGATATAAGTTAAGGGCCTTGAGTTAACTGTGGCCTCAACTTCAGTAAGTATTGTTTGTAATTCGTCATAACCAACACAAGCCTTTTTCAGTGTAATTTTTAGGGCTTCCTTAACTGTTTTTACCATACGTTCCCAAAAACCACCCCACCATGCTGCTCGTTCCACAATAAAACGCCATTCTATTCTATGGGTTTTTGCCACGTCCTGAACTGTATTGCTCGATAATATTAGGGACAGTTCATGCAGCTCCTGCGCAGTTCTTCTAAATGTTTTTGCATTATCGGAGTACATAACAGCAGGTACCCCTCGACGTGAAATAAACCTACGTAAGCCTCTTATACAGCTTTCAGTCGTTAAATCTGGCACTAATTCTAAGTGTACCGCTCGCACCACTGCACACGTTAAAAGCATTACATATACCTTTATTTTCCTATTGTCTATGGTAACATATAGCGGTCCAGCAAAATCCACCCCAGTAATATTAAATGGATTTGCAATAGTCAATCTATTTTTAGGCAAGGGCGCAAAAGGCTCATTTCCAGATTTACCCTTCAATCGTTTACATTGGAAACATTTTCCATACACAGATTTTACTTGTTGACGGCCTTGAACTATCCAGTACCTTTTTCTTGTCATTGCTAATGTTGAATTAACTCCACTGTGCATAGCTTGTACATGACAATTTATAATGACTTTCTTTGTAAAAAGTGTGTTTTTTGGTAATATGATTGGATGTCTGGTTTCGTACGGTAAACAAGCTTCTTCCAGTCTGCCACCCAACCTTAATATACCATTATTGTCCATAAACGGGTTAAGTGTCAAAATGGATGATTTTGAACTCAACTCCTTTGCGTTGGATAATGATGTTATTTCCTCAAGATACTCCATTCGTTGCGTTAATTTAATCCAGTATATTTCAGCATTGTTGAGTTCTTGAACTTCTAGAGGGCCTCTTATCTTATCCGTTCCTTTTTTGGCGTTATTTACGAAACGTTGTACATATGCGGTTACTCGCAAATCTTTGTTAAGATTTTCAAAGCTTTCTAGTGACATAATAGGTTCGTTAATAAGTTGTTTTTGTAAAGTTTCTTCTTTTGGATTAATAAGAAAACTTGAGACTGTATTATCCAAATTTTCATGGTATTCATCGTTAGGCCAACATTGCGATCCCCCTTGTAACCATTCTGGACCACGTATCCATAATGTAGATTGCATTAGTAATTTCGCTGAAACACCTCTCGTTAGTAAATCTGCTGGATTGTCAGCGCTTGGGCAATACCTCCATGTTCCTTGAGTTATGTTTTGTATCTCGGATATTCGGTTCTTTACATATACTTCTCGTTTTGCTGCTTTACCTCTTATCCAGTATAGTGCTATCTTGGAATCAGACCACATCGTTATTGACCTAATATTTAACGTTAAATTTTGTAAAATGTAAGTTTGCAGTCTTGCAGCACACAAAGCTGCTGTCAGCTCTAATTTGGGTAATGTAAGTTCCTTATTACCTTTTTCGTTAATGGGTGACACTCGATTTTTGGCTATTAAAAAATTACATTCGTTAAGGTGCAAACATCGTAGGTACGCCACTGCTCCATAGGCCCTCAAACTAGAATCTGCAAAAATGTGTAGCTCCACCTCATTCGTTTTATTTTGTAAAACTACTCTGGGAATTTGAAAATTTACCAATGATGCAATTTCCGAAGACCATTTAAACCAATTAGACTGTAATTCTTCGGGCAAAACTTCATCCCAGGATAGCTTTTCTCTCCACATATTTTGTAGTAATATTTTTGCTCTTACAGTGAATGGTCCAAGCATACCTAGTGGGTCGAATATCCTTGCAATAGTTTGTAGTACGTTTCGTTTGGTTGGTAAATTATTGAAACTTTCGTTGGTTGAAAAGTTTATCGGAACCGCTAGTTCATCTGTGGCGGTATGCCATAAAATTCCCAAGACTCTTTTGCATTCCTTTACTAATTTTAGATTATCTTCTTCTTTAAATCGTTCAATCATCGTTTGATCGTTCGAGCACCATTTTCGTAAGTTCATATTGGCAGCTTTAAGTATTGTCCTCGACTCGTTAAATAGTTGGCTGGCTTCATCTGCAGTACTGACTGAAACCACTAAGTCATCCACATAAAATGATTGCAATAAATAACTGGTCGTTATAGAAAACTCTTCGGGTTGATCCAAAAAATGCTTTCTTAAAGTAGCCGATAAAATAAATGGACTGGTAGTTACTCCAAAAGTAACTCGTTTCATTCGATATGTCGTTAAATTCGTCAGTCCTGACGTTGATTGTGTTTTATTATTTATTGGCTCATCGTACCACAAAAATCGATGTGAATCTCGATCCTGCTCTGCCAGTCCTATTTGTAGAAATGCCTTTTCAATGTCTGCAATAAGACCGATAGAACCCAGTCTAAAGTTCAATAGAATCCGCACTAAATCGGGTACCAAATTTTCTCCCGAATATAATTGTAGGTTTAATGACAATAGTCCAGGGGCGTGGGCCGACGCATCAAAAACTACGCGCACTTTCGTAGTGTCCTTGTCGTCGCGATATACTGGCCTATGCGGCATATAGTAGGCCCGTTCGTTCATTATTTCTTCCGATGCCTTTTCGGCGCAACCACCAACTAAATACTCGCGTATCGCCTCGTCATACTCGCATAACTTCTCGTTTCGAAGCAATTTAGAAGTTAAGTTTTTTACACGCACTAAAGTTCCGGCATAATTTGAGTCCAATGGTTTATTGTCCTTCCAAGGCAGTAAAACTTCATAACGTCCGTTTTTAAACTTAATGTTGTCATTCATAAAGTCCGTTGTAAAGTTATCCTTTATCTGTTCGGTTAGGTTTATTCCAATGGTTTCTAATGACCAAAATTGTTTCAAATCGATGTCATCGCCTTCAGCCTGCACGTGTAACACTGTTGCCAAGTTGAAGTTTACCATAAATTCTGACGTCGTGTCGTCGTTACGGTTAGAACCAAGTAATGTCCATCCCAATTTTGAATTTACAGCTGTCAGATCTTCTGAAAGGCGGTGCGTTTCTCCAGTAACTAATTTCCAATAGTTATCTGCACCAACTAGGAGAGCTATACCCGGGACTAAATAGTTTTTAAATGGCCTATCTGCAAGATGATGTTTTGATGAGAAATCTCGAATAATCGGATCTTTTAGTGATGGTGGCTGTAATACATCAAAACATATTTCGGGTACTTCTATGGCGTTGATTTCTATTATTTCGTCGTTATATTGGCTTTGCAATTTTATTTGAACTTTATTACAAAGTCTAGCAGGTGCACGATTTCCTCTCCCAAACGATTGGATTGCAATCCTATGTTTATCAATGATAGGTAAACCAAGCTGCCTTGATAAACTCTCTTTAATAAAGGTAAGTTGACTCCCTCCATCAACAATAATACGGATTGACATTTTATTTGTATTGTTGTCCGACAAAATAAATGCAGAAGCCGTTTTTAAATAAACATTATCAATACGTTCGTTGGTTATTAATGTCGTTGAGCAACCACTTGGTGGATTAGAAGATCTGGCAACATCGTTATTTCCGTCTGTTCGCTTTTTATATTGGGGATCACACATCGATGAAACATGCCTAGATTTACATTTCGAACAAGATACACTTGATTTACAAAACTTAGAATTATGATTAGGTTTCAAGCATCTGAAACAACGCCGGTTTTGTTTTAAAAAGTCTTTTTTATCGTTAATATCTATGGAACTGTTACAATCTTTAGTTAGGTGGCTTTTTGCTTTACAAAATAAACAACTTTCGTCCGCACTTGTCAGCAATCCCGCCGCGGTAAATTCGTGGTCGTTCCGTTTATTTTTATAACGGTTAAAATGCCTCTCTTTATCTTTAATAGTATTGTCCCCTCGATTTTCGTAATCGACAGCACTCCTTGCCTGATCAATAGAATCTATTTCCACTTTAATAAACAATAATAAGTCCGCAATTTGTTTATTATAGTCCACGTCCTTTTTGGTCAAGCTGACCTGCGAAGATTCACTGGCTACTGATGTACTACCGTCCACCTCAACGTCCGTTAATTTATGTTTGTTAAATGAAATTCGCAGATTATACGGTAAAGCTTTAAATAAAATAGATTTTACAAGAAGTCCATATTGATCAGGTGATATACCGAGTGTTGTTAATGACCGCGTCACTGTTGCCGCCGTATTATAAAGTTTTCGTAAGGCACTGATGTCTCTTTCATGTTTTACTTGCGTTATCGATAAAAGTTTTTGTATATAATTGTCCACAATACGTTCCGTGTTGGCATACTCGCCTTTTAATAGTTCTATAGCATCTTGATAAGAAGAATGGCTGCTCGTTAAACCGGATATCGTTATGGCAGCTTTTCCCCTCAAAAATGATTTTAAATACGCGAATTTGGCTGCATCGTCTAGATCGGTATTTTCGTGTATTGCGGGAAGGTACTGCTCCCAAAATGCTGGCCAGGATGCTATATCACCGTCAAAATTCGAAATATTAAGTTTAGGTAGTCTTACCTTAAATTTTCCTGGGATATTTTGTACGTTATCAACACCTTGAGATCTACCAAAGTGTGATACCTGTTCCTCGTTATTGTCGTTGATTGGCGTAGGCGTTGCGTTCAGGTGTTCGATTTCCCGTCTCTGGCGATTTTCAAGTCTTGCAATGGCCTCCACTGCACTGTCGTTGTATTCCATAATTTTTAAGCACTCACTTTCAAGTTCTTCCTCTTTAAAGTTTGGAGAAAGACGTTCGTTAACTCCGTTTAAATCCGTTTGTATAGATCTTATACGCGCGATAAGAACCGGTAGCTCGTTAATGTCAATATTTTCCTTTTTAATTATATCGTTGGCGTTGTTAATCAATTTGGTTAATTGCGTTCGGTACGTTTTGCGCAAGACTAGATCCATTTTTTCGACGTTTTTTTAACCCGTTACAACGTTTAAACTATAAGTTTCACTAAAGTCCCTGGTTTCGGCACCAAAATATGATAATTGCGTTACACTAAAAATCCGTACTGATTCGTAAAACACTTTAATGAAAACCTAAAGTTATAAAGAATGATTATAAATACAAAATGGCTCTAGCTAGTTAGCGTCTTTTAGTCTTTAATCTAAATGTGGCGTTATAACACTTAAATTCTTCAAGGCCGGACGCTCCGTATACGTTGTTGACTTATGGAACACTGCCCTTCATCCCGCACATAAAGTTCTACCTACGGCTTGCCCTCTGCAGGGGTAGGACCACACATCGCGTCGAAAAGTCAATGGCGCGCATAGTTTTTTACAGGTGTATAAATAACCTTATAAAGCAATCTCTGGGCTACAAAATGCATATTTATTTTTTGTTCCTTTTTGTATATACAGTTATAAAATACGTCATCGTAGAAAATCCTCCAGATTACAATAAATGTAAAAGAGAATCGGCCTTGCAATACAAGCTAACCACCACTAATTTATAAATTGCTTATGATCATCTCGTTTAGTGTATAAGGAAGACAATTATACCAAGAAATGCTGCAGACACGTGCACACTTGTACAATACCAGCCCGCGCGGCGGCGCCGGTTGGGGTGGCAAGTAAACGGTAAATTGCGTTTTCCCGCATTTTATTTCATTAGTTGAGTGTACGGCGTTACAAAGTTAATAGCCAAGCGTATTTAGATTATAAAAATGTCAGCTTCTCAGGAGGTAAGTTCCAATTTTTTAACCGTTATCTCCTCAAGTACTTACCAATATATATGCTGTCTTGAAAAATCATACAATATTTTCCACCCCTGTATCTCATGTCAATGTTTTTTCATAATTTTCCCCTTTATTACCTTAATGCCATAAAGGGTTAATACCAAAAATCATTCTGTGTTTATATTTTCCACCCCTAAACCGCACCCCTAGGGGTGCCAATTTTTTATGACAATTTTTTCTTGAGTATTTTAATACCATAAGCAAATATAAGAAGTTTCAGAATTTCGATCGACAAAATCCAATTGGGGCCCACTGTGCGGCGTGTGTAATTGTAGATGAAAAGTTTCCTCCTCGGAATCTACGAATTCCATATGTTAGTTGGTCATCGTTAGCTATATTTTCTCAGTTAAGGCAGCTACAGACGTATCGATAAATCGTAGCGATTTATCTGCACAAACTGAACTGCGCAGATTTATTGGACGTGTAGATGATAAATCGTTGCAGATATTTTTGTTTGTACAGTTAATCGGCGCAAGTTACAAATTTTACCTCCCAATGATTTAAATCGCTTATTTTTTCGTTGCACTTATAAATAATTAGGTTTATTTGCATCGGGGACGGGCAAAATTTAAGAACTTTAAAATTTTCCTTCATCCAGGTCCCGAGAAGTCTAGGGAAGGTATCCAAAACTTAACGCAAGGACGCGGCGGTAAGCAGAGTTGCCAAATGAGTACGGGTTCGGATGAATCGGATGAAACGAACGATTCTTCTGCATAATCTAAACAAGGGTGGTGTGTAAGTGTGGCAACACCCGTTTATTATAGGTTTTATTGCGTTTGGTGGTAACTATACGGAGAGCATTCAACAGGGACGTATTTCAGTAAAACCAGAAGATAAACTTAATTGAGTCGGGTTTCAAGCAAATCGTTTATATTTCTGTTTCTATATTATGTGAGCGTTTGTATGAATATATACAGGGTGTCCGAAAAGTCTTAGTATATGTAAATATCTTTGCTATTAGTACGAACATAAATTTAATTGAGTCGGATTTCTAGAAAATCTTAAATATATTACTATTTCTTTGTATGTATGTGTGCAGGGTGTCCGAAAAGGCTTTGTATGCGCAAATTTCTTTGTCATTAGCACGAAGATAAACTTAATTGAGTCTTATTTCAAGTAAATCGTAAATTTTTTATTCCTATGTGTGGTTGTTTATATGTTTGTATATATACAGAGTGTCCAAAAAGTCTTTGAATGCCCAAATATCTTTGCCATTATTACAAAGATAAACTTAATTGAGTCGGTTTTCAAGAAAATCGAAAATATTTAAATTACTGTGTCGTGTTGTGTTTGTATGTATGTATACAGGGTGTCCGAAAAGTCTTTGTATGGGCAAATACCTTTGCTATTTGTACAAAGATAAACTTAATTGTCGGATTTAAAGCAAATCGTATATATGTATTTGCATTTCTATGTGTACGGATTTATATGTTTGTATACAGGCTGTCCAAAAAGTCTTGGTTTGAGCAAATACTCCTATTAGTACCAAGATAAACTTAATTAAACCGGATTTCAAGCAAATCGATTATATTTGTTTTTATATGTGTTGTATATACGTATACAGGGTGTCCGAAAAGTCTTAGTATGGGCAAATACTTCTACTAGTACCAAGACAAAACTTAATTAATTCGGATTTTAAGTAAATCGACTATATTCCTATTTAAATGTGTGGGTGTTAGTGTGAAAGGGTGTCCAAAAAGTCTTGGTATGGGCAAATACTCCTATTAGTAGGTACTTAGATAAACTTAATTAGGTCGGATTTCAAGCAAATCGAATATATTTGTATTAATATGTGTTTATGTTTGTATGTATGTATACAGGGTGCCCGAAAAGTCTTTTTGTTGGCAAGTATCCGTCTGCGGAGCGGAAGACCTTGAAAAAATTTCGCGTCTGGGGAGCGAACGACCTTGGGGAAAATACGTGCCTGGGGAGCGGACGACCTTGAAAAATAGTTTTTACGTGTAGCTGTTTGTTTGTAGCGATACGGTTACGAAGGGCGGTCTATTCTGCATCATCAGTCCGAAGGAGTGTGATATCTTCCTTAATACATGGCATAGAAACTCGAAATTTTCAGGGCATGACAATGATGATATTACCGACCTTATAGAGCCCCCTCGGGGGGCGATTAGGCGGTCTACGCATACTAGTTCTAATGCACTTTCGCCAACATGGATAGAAAGAAATCTGATTTCTCCGTGATCATCAGGAAAGAAAAAGTGAATATTGTGATTTCTAAAATATGTTCGGGTGTAAACTGTCCACGGAACCGACCAATAGAGTGAATTCTGCTTCAATTGTTTTTTCTGTCATCATTTTCAATTCAAATTGGATACAATATAGTTATTTCCTATAAAAAACAATAACTTTCCAGTGTAGGAACATAAAATATACATTCAATTTATTAAATAAATCAAAATGTTATTTTGCACTTTTATTTACAACTGCTAGCTCGTCTTAAAATTCGACAGGGGTATCGACTTCTTGCGGCGCGTGTTTATAGAGAAAAGTACAAGATAAATAACAATATTTTAATGCCAGTTAATGCCACTGTTATTCTATGTCTTATTACGTTTAGACCACCCTGTAATTATGAACTTAATTGTTTTGCAGAAATTTCTATAGCAAATAAAGGTCTTGATACTGGCGTTAGTGTTGGTTTCATCACGTTGCTCTCTTCAGTTCTGGAACATACAAGCGGCGTTCAATGGTTAATGACAACAACCTACTGGAATGACGTGATACACACAGCCTTAAAAGGACATACTAAATACATTAGGCAGAAAGCGTAAGTATGGAGAAGTTTTATATATGTATGATTTAAATAACGGATTGTACTCTACCTAATTCGACAGTCACGGGCGTCATTTGAAGTCTAAGAATAAGACAACTAAGTTTCGTACTCTTAATCTGTTTCTGAGTTTTTCGCAAATTTTTAAAGACAATGGCAAATTTACTAAGTATTGCAGCGAAGCGGCCTATAAACATTTATTTAGAGTATAAAGCAGTGTAAACAAATGAAAGAGAGTAAATTTTAAAAATATTCAAAAAGAAATTGTATTAACAACACAAATAGAAATTCTAAAAAAACTAATCTGGCAAGACAAAAGGAAATGATTAAAAATAAAATTCAAAGAATTTTTAAGTATTTATAAAAGAAAAAAAAAATAAATAGCTTAAGTTATATTGAAGAACTTCAAAAAAAAATTGTTGAAGTTTTATTGAAAATAATTCATTTAAAAAATATTCACCTAATAATTGACTACACAGCCCCTCAAAAAAGTGTTCGTTCCGGCGGACTAGGCTAGTCATTTCCCATGTATTTTGAGACGCTGAATTCAAATATTTTGTCGGAAATAAAAGCGAAGCTCTTATTTTTTCTTAAATTGCCTCTGCTGATTTGGGGCCTGAGATAATGTGATTTTCGTGAGTTTCTTGCATTTTAAAAAAGTGTGCGGTCAATGGCTCACATCTGACTTCAGATTTAGATTCTGAGGTGAAAATCACATGGGAATAGAACTATCAAAACCTCAACATATTCAAATACCTTCATTTTTCGTCTGCCTCCTTCATTTTCCCCTATTTTGTTCTATTTACATTTATTTTTTGCAATTTAGGGAAAATAAGAGCTAAACTTTAAATTCCGACAAAAGATTTGAATTCAGCGACTCAAAATACATGCCAAATGACTAGTCTAGTCCGCCGGAACGAAGACTTTTTTGTTATTAGAAATGATGTAAATAATATATAAAATATTTATAGAACTTAACTCTCGTAATCAGAAAGAACTAATCTTTTATTCAAAAAACAATTTTAACTTGAGTGCGACGAAAATATTTCATTTAATTTCCCAAGTCGCGCAACCGGCTAAAAACTAATTCACTAATTCCGCTTCCGAATTTCGACTGAACATTTTTGAACAACCAGGAACAAACTAACCCTCTGCATTCGTAGTCACAATGGTGAAAATCTCCCCCGCTCAAAAAGTAACACCATAATTACTTTATTATAACAGTAAAATTTAGTTCTGTCTTATCTGATTGGCCCAAAAAAAGAACCGCCCTTGATGACCTATGCTTAGCAAACAAGCATTACTAAATATAGCGCTATCATAAAAATAAAACCTAAATTTATAGTTTCTTTTATGTACCTTGTATAAAGCACACGCCAATAAATGTCTCTAGAAAATGCAAGGAGCAATAAAAAGCTATTCACTTGGCAAACAAACTCGTAAACGTTCAATAAATACAGAGATTTTCCTTCATTTCAACCCAACCTACTAAATAAGGTAGTCCTCTCGTAGAATTTGCGGAAAAACGAAGGGGAAAATAGAATTTAGTAGGGTTGTAAAAATGGCATGTCACATTACTTTCGTGGAGTGGTTAAAACAAGGGAAATTAATGGGAATTTTCTCTACATAAGCGCGAAGACTCCGGCTAGATAAATTGTTGAAAGATACTTACCGATGTAAGGTGTTTCTCTGCCCGATCGCGAACCGAGATTCTGTCTAAGGGAAAGTTCAAAAATCTGGCTCAATAAGTACGGTTTATAATCGAGTTTTATTAGCTCGACGTAATTTTTTTGACAAATAGCGTGAAGAATAAGCGAAAAAGTAATTGCGTTAGAATCCGAAGAAGTTGTCTAGGATTACTGGAAAAATATGTAAAAATTAAGAATTGTGAAAAAGTTATTTTGGGTGGCCTCTATACGTAATCTATGGAAATAAAGTGTAGTTGATCCAGCAATTTGTGTTTTTTCTGTTAGGGAACAGGAGAACATAGAAAAAATAAAGAGAGAAACTAAAATTAGTCAAAAATTATAGAAAGTTTAGTGCTTTATCTCGGTTGTAAGTATCATACTGTTTAGGAAGTCAATTGCAAGGCTAGTAAAATGTGTTTAGGTGTAAAATGGTGGTTTAGTTGGGTATATCGTTTTGGCCAATTATAAAAGGTCAACGAAGAGAAAGGAGTCAGTGGTGGGTGTTACAGTACTTTCCACAATAATCGAACTAAATTCATTTTAGCAGCATTGCGTGTTGGTCATCGAGGTTATGCTATCAAACTTAATTATAAAAAAAGTAATATTCGAAATTTATACTGAACTATTACACAGAAATATTAAGAGAACTGAGAAAACAGCCAATGCCTAATATTTTATAACCTAACAAGGATATTTATCCATGAATATCAAAGAAAAACCAACCATTATTCACCAAACGACAGGAGCAAACAACTATTACACGCCGACCCCAGCGTTTGAGTTTACTATTACTTCTGTTGTAGTTCATCGCTATAATTAAATACACTTAAGCACTCCGAAAAAACTCTCAATCTAAAACTAAATGAGAAGATTAAAAAATGTTACGCTAAATATAAACATTCTCTGTTAGTACTAAAACGGCTGAAGTGGCGCGTGGCGGTGTTGCCGCATCCTTAATTTGATTCGCCACATTGCCCACTACGTTCAGTTGTTTTTGGTAGGATGACGTCAGACGGGAAACTGATTTTTTTGACTTTGGTCGAACCAAAATATTTTTGTTATCGTTCAACTGACGTAATTTTTTGTGTGCCTGTTTCAATTTGACTGGTTGTGCAATAATATTAACATATTTATTGAAGACACGAAATGGGTGAACAAGCCCATTGCCATTGTATGTCTGTTTTGCGATAATGTGCCAAGTCCGACAACACCGATCGCGTAAAAAACATTTGTTTCTTGACAAAGTATGTGGAGTGTTTAGCTCTACCACTTATTTATTACTATGTAATATTTTGCCGTAACTGATATTTTAGGTACCAGTTTATCATAAAGCTTCTGGAAAGTGCAAGCTTAGTTGACAAAGACTTGTGTGAAGAGTTAGTAGAAATATTAGTTGAACCTCTCAGTATAGCTGCAGTGCAGGTGGAATTTACAGGAAATTCAGAAATAGAATGCACATATGTATATGAATCTTTGAAACCAACTTTAGATCTTGTGTCAGAGGTTAGTAAATGCGCAGGTTTACATAACTTTGCTGTACCGGATGTTAACACTTAACATTCATAATGGGCTCATTCACTATAAGTAAGTAAGTAAGCATTGATAATGCCAAGTGTTGGCGAAACGTCTACCAGATTCCAGTAGGAATTTAACAAACGAACGGATGTACTCACGGGTCAACATTTCTTCATATATATATATATATATATATATATATATATATATATATATATATATATATATATATATATATATATAGATTCTAAAAATCATAAAACTGAATTGAATTGAATTGTACGGCACAAATGTCAGTGTTTAATAATACATAAAGGATATTACATACGCGAGCTAAACCGCTGGTAAAAGCTTGACCTATAAATTAAAATTTTAAAAATCGTGTCAACATTGTCCTCAAGTGGATGTTGTGACGTAGCTAAAACTTTTGCGATGATATAAGTTTCTGTCTTCCAAAAAAGATTAACATATCGCAAAGAGAGAACACGAGATTTCCTGTGTTCTGTGTTCTATAATGTGTTACGAAAATTAAAATTTAGTGAAGGAGTCCAAGCTTGAAAATTATATTTGGGAGATGCTTTTTTAATAAAAAAATTATTGTAGGTAATTGACCACCTACTGAGAAAATTAAATCAGAATGTACTAAACATGTTCCTCGATACAGAAATATCAGAAGCAATCCAGAATATTCTTAATTTCTCCAAAACACAAGATTTTTCCTACGATCTGTTAAAAATCCGGTTTGTAATTTTGTTTTATCACTTGTGTGGTAAACTGGAGATAGCCAAGAAATCCGGCCACGACGCAAATACTTTATTTGACATTGGTGTCATGTTTGATCTTATCAAAGCTGAAATTGAAAAAGGTATGTTTCTGGGGGAGACTAAACCATTCATTGATAAATAGCCTTGTGTTTTGTCTTATACATTGCGCTTGTATAGGACAAAGAAAGACGAAAGAGAGAACGCTAAGGATTTCCTAGCAGTCTCTGTTCAACCCGAGAAAACCTGTTAAAAACAGATTTGGATGCAGAGAGGTCGATTTTTCACACACTTGACACTGACCAGCGTTTCTTAAAGGTTTTGGATAAAATCATTAAACAAAAAACACAGAAAATTTCATTAAACACAATTTCCGACTGCTATGCAACGCTGTACACAAAAACGTACTACGCCTTTACAACTGTTTCACCACAGCCGTCTTCAAATCTCGACCATGAAGTACAAATGGCAACTTCGCAAACAGCGCCGCACGTGGTCTGATTTTATTTCGTTAATAATATGTATTATATAGTATAGAATACCACATAGGGGAAAATAGTGAAAATAAATTATATAAAAACAAAATAATACGTGTTTCGGAATCTTTTTTAACTCTATTAACATCCAGATAATTCATAAAATGCAAGAAACAAAACAATATATGACAATATTTTAGATGTTTTGATCTGTAAAATCTAGTAAAATTGTGAACATACATAATGCATTTAAAAAAAGATTTAATTTAATTATATTTTGATAAATTTTTAAATTTTTTTAATAATTTACTAAGAAGATTTAAAAAAGTAGATAAAACTAAGAAATAAATAATTTAATTGGGGTCCCTTAATAAAACGTTTTTTGGTGTAGACAAATATTTTTGTTGATTTATAAATAGGCGGGGTGCTGCGCAATACCTTAATTTAGGACATGATGAAGGAAACTCGTGAGTATTGCCATTTTTATCTTTGTATGTTCCATTTCTAGTAATGTCACTTACATCAAAATGTTTACAACACACAACTAAAGAATGAATCAGTGAGAAATCGTCTCTGTGGATAGCACGCAACCAAATATTTCTATTTTCGTCATCTTTTAGAAAACTAAACGTTGTTTGATAACCTTCTGTCTTAATAATACCACTATAATTTGCTCTACAGTCAGGCACACAACATTTTCGCGGCATGTTAAAAATCAATGTAGGTACATCACTTTAGACCAAGATAAAATAAAAATCCGTAGCCGTAGAAGTCTAAATTAAAAACTGTGCAGGCATAAATTAATAGTAATTAACGTTAAGCACTTTAAAACAAAGTAAAAATGTTTAATTTTATTGTTCAACAATATCGTTGCCGATTATGGAAAATAATATATCTAATTTAAAAGACCGCCGTGGCAATTAAACTTTAAGAAACAGGTCGCTATTTTATACACATGCGTACACGACTGGCTATCAGCTATTTACTGTTTCCAGCCCCCCATGCTGTGTTGCCAGATCATCTACTTCGTGGCTTTCTTGTTAAAGAAGGCTGTGGTTTCACCCAATGAATGAATATATATTTTAGCTTGTAGTAAATGAAAACGTGGCAACAGCCATTCTCAAAAAATAGGTAGGGGACCATATAGTTGGCTGGGTTATAAATAACTTAAGGTTACTAGAGAAGGAATAATATGAAGCAATATATAATTCCAAAAAACTTACATATGTTTGTACATTTTGTTCATTCATCAATTTAGTCTCTTTCTTTTTACAACACACCGTCCTCATTGTGCGACATAATATATAATAATAATATTTTTATTAATTTTTCAAGATCATGTAGGATGTGTAATAAAAATCTGTTACTACGCTCATGTACTGTATTGCAGTTTGGACAACGGTGTTCCGTTATGTACTAGAAAAGGAGAATTAATTGAATTTCAAAATCAGATGATGCTCTTTCAACTTGTCCCAGTCATGGTAAGTAAAAAGTGAATTCCCAAAAATAATTTTACAACACAAAAGGAAATTATTAAAAATAAAGTAAATAATAATAATTATTACAGAAAAATGTAATAATAAATAGTTTGTTTAAGTTTTATTGGAGAACTTGAAACAAAAGTGTTAAAGTTTTATTGAAAATGATTCATGTAAAAAATATTCCAGCACCTAAGTGGCCAGATAACTGATTATTATTTAGAATGATTTAAATGATCTACAGAATATTATTATACAAGTCAACGCACATAATTAGAAAAATTAATCCTTTTTTCCAAAAATAAGTTTGACTGGAGCATGAAGAAAATGTTTTACTAAATTTTACCAAGATTCTTCCGTAACCGACCAAATAACAAATGACTACCACTTCCGAATTTCGACCAAACATTTTTACAATCAGGAATAAACTAACCTTTTGCATTGATACTCTCAATGGGGAAAATCTCCACCGCTCTAAAGAAACGTTCTAATTACCTTACTAAAACAGTTAAATTACGATCTGTCTTATCTGATTGGTCCAACAGAAGAATCGCCCCTTGATGACATATTCGTGGTAAACAAGTATTACTAACTATAACGTCATATTCAAACCTAAATTTATAGTTTCTTTTATGTACCTTGTATAAGGCACACGCCAATAAATGTCTCTAGAAAATACAAGGAGCAATAAAAAGCCCCACTTGACAGATAATGTCGTAAATGCCTGATAATTTTCCTTCATTTGCCTTCTAAACAAAGTCGTCCACTTGTAGAATTCGCAGAGAAAGGATAGGTAAAATAGAATTTAGTGGGTTTGTAAATTCCGTGTTGTCGCATTAATTTCGTGGACTGGTGGTTGACAAAGGAAATAAATGGGGATATTCTCTCTATAAGCGGGAAGACTCCATCTAGAGAGTCGTTGAAAGATACTCACCGATGTAAGGTGTTGCGCTGCCCGATCGCAAACCGAGATTCTGTCTACGGGAAAGTCGAAAATTCTGGTTCAATAAGTACGGTGTATAGTCGGAAGTTTTGGAGTTTGCTGTAATTTCTTAATAAATTGCATGAAAAATAAGTAAAAAATAAGTGCGTTAGAAACCCAAGAATCTATCTACGAGTAGGATTACTGGAAAATTGTGAAAATTAAGAATTGTGAAAAAGTGTGTTTTGGATGGCTCCCATACGTAATATGTGTGTTTTTTCTGTTAGAGAACAGGGGAACAGAAAAAAAATTATAATATTATATTAGTCAAAAATTCATAGAAAATTGGTATTAGTGCCTAACCTCGGCAGTAAGTATCATAATGTTAGGAAGTCAATTGTAAGGCTAGAAAAGGTGTTAGGTAAAGTGATGATTTAACACCAGTTGACACAGCTGTATTCCTGAGTTGCCGCTACGATTATATAGAAAAGGTAAAGAAAAAGAAAGGAATCAGTGGTGGGTGTTACACAATTGTAAGTAAATCATCTTTAGTTTAAAAACTAGAATCTTATGTAATGTATCTTTATGAGTCTAAAGGCACCAAAAATACTCTCTTAATGTGGAAATTGGTTTAACGTAACCTGGAACTGATCAAGTCACACTTTTTCACAGAAGACGCGACCTGTACGAAGTAGACCAAAAATTAACTTTTGCTGCTAATCCGACCCTAGTCAAGAAATGTGTGTTGCCTAGATTAAAGATTGTGTTGTTCAGAATTTATTGGCAACGCACCCGTTTCTATGGTTAGGATGCTTTTCTTCTAGAGCTGCGTTATGTTAACAAGGATATCACGCTGACCGACTGGAACCGGTTTGTCTACTAATGAATTCTAAAAAGCCTATACGTATACTGCGCATGCATTCCTGTGGCATAGATTTCGGCCACAGTGGAGTTAAAAAGTTGTGCGCAACCTATGTATTTATAAATGAAACTTTAAATAACAGCAGTCTATTTTAATTTTGACGTAGTTAGTATACGGGCCAATTTAAAATAAGTTCCCTTTTTCTGTCCCTGGCACCTTACTGCTTCACCTATTAGTTTTTAGTTTATTTTTTCTGATATTATTAGACATAAGGAACTGTTCTGTAAATCTAACAAATATTAGGGCTCGTTGCAAAACCATTTTGACCAAAAATTATACAACATATATACATAAACCCAAGAAAAAGAAGAAACGGGAACTTAATGAAGCAGAAAAATGGAGAGAAAAAGAAAAAGAGCAAGAAAAGAAGCGAAGGTATAGAGAACGGCCAAAGAATAATCCAGAAAAATTGGAAAAACTACCAAAGGACAGGGAAAGAAAAAAGAAACAAAGAAAAAAATCGACCAACTGCCAGAAAAAGCAAAAAGAATACAAAGAAAAAATGGAGAAAATATTCGAGCGAATACTAACAACGAAAAATAGATCAAAAAAAGAGTTTGAGACGCAATCTACATCTGAACAAACACCCGAAAGAGAGACAGTTCCAAATAAACAAGAAGATCGACGCGCCGTTTTGGCAAGCTGTTCAGAATCTCAAATAACGCCTAAAGAAAGAAATATAATTAGAAGAATCAGAAGGGAACATAAGCTACTTAAAGAGTTAGAAGAAAAACTAAAAGCAGAGCAAGAAGATACTTGTTCTTTACTTTATCTGCGATAGGATATTTTTTAATTTCTAGTAATAAATAAACATTGTTAATAGAATTATGGGTTTTCTCATTTCCGTCCCTTCTTTCTCATATTCGTCCACCTACCAAATTTCTTAAGTATCAGTTCAGAGACTTATCAAAAATTGGTACTTTGAAGTTTTATATACATGTTATAATGGCCTTTATCATTTAAAGTTAATTTTATTCTGTCCTTTTGCCAAAATTCTTGACAGAATGAAAGTTTTTGTATCTTATTTTAAATTTGTAGATTGTGTCCCATTATTTCTCACATTACGTATTTATGAACAATGTTGATATTATTTTTGTTATGTATTTTTAAACATTCTAGTCCTGCTTGTTACATACTGTACTAACAAAGCGATTTAAAGAAGTTTGATGGCAAATCACTACAAAGTTGTATCGATGGAAGGACATGAGAAATTATCCGACATTTCTTTCAAAAAAATGTCTTTTATTTGAAAAAGTTGTTTCTTTAACGTGGGCTTTCTATTTTTTATAAAATATACGCCATACATCATTAAAATAAGGCAAAACTATGCATTATTTCTAGATTTTACAATTTTGCATTTTTGAGAACGAAAAAGGGAAATTATTTTAAATTGACCCATACACTGGAAAGTCATTGATTTATTTATAGCAAATAACTGACCGATAATCAAATACCTAAATTTTTAGACTCTTAGTGAACAATTTCTTGGAACACAGAAGAGCAAGCAACTATTGTTAGATGACGTTTTAAGGCAAAAGTTTTATATGAAACTGGCGAAAATCAGTGCCATCAAAACTCTTGAAATAAGTAAGTATTTTAATAAAATAGTAGCGGCCGTAGTATGAATTACTTTTTTAACAGCCAAGTTCTCAATATGCTTACGAACAGACAGCACTTACACCCTGGGGAAGGTAGTAATTCATCCTCCACTCTACTGCCTCCACCCCTTCACGATCCTACACCGCCTGTCCCTAATTCGGGTTGACCTTGAACTTGGTTTGGCTCACATATCCTTTAAATAACACCTGCAGTTCGAACTATACCGCATGTACCGGACACTTGTACGCTGTCCAAGGTCATGTGGACCGGGTTAGGGGGCAAGCAGAGCGGGATCGTGGTAGGGGGTAAGGGGAAGTGGGAGGGAGTCAATTATTACATACCTTTCAACTCTACTTAAATATAAGAACAACCCTCTGGGCCCCCTTTTTGTTGAAAACCTTGTAGGCCGAGCGGCGACTGCAAGTTAGTTAACGTCATAGAGTACAAAAAAACAACTATTTCTTAGAGAAAACAAACATTAAGCTAACAGGAAATCGTTGTTTTGCCGGCTCTCTACGTATTCCATATTAAATAAATGATTGTTGCAATGATTATTAATAAAATTGTGAAAAGAGACGACAACTGGCAACATGGCTTTAGTCATCTCTTTCAGTCGTATTTAAGGCTTCGATTTCATTTTATAAACTGTGTTGTTAGAATAATTTATAATTTGCATGATCTAGCAATTTTTTGCGACTTATCGTTTCATAAACAGTAGCAAAATGTCTATAATCAGTTCATTTTTGAGGATCAACGGTTATAGGGAAAAATGCAGGGAAAGATGTTATGACGTCAGCGATGATGACATTGTTTTATGAAACGATAACGCTTTTATAACCCTAGTCGAAACGTAGGTTACTAGCGATTAACCGCTGACGTTGACAGATAACAAACTAATTTATGTGTTAAATTGTTGTGAAGTAGTGTATTTTTGAAGATTTTTCAATTAAACACGTTTATCATTGTTTCGGTGCCTCTCATCTCAAAACTATGACCAAAATAAAACATGCCGGTTAACCGCTGCGTTTTATCCACCATACTTGTATTTTAGTATAAACACTTGGAGAGAGGGAAATTTTTAGGAGTGGAGGCAGTAACCGCACCGATTATAAGCGGTAATAAACGATTTGTCGCAAAAAATCCCTTATAGTATGAACCACTTACCAGCGAATATTAGAAATCCGGATTAGCTCGGCTAAATATCTGCAGCATGCCATTTTATTTTAGAGCAGCGGTTATCTTGTCTAGCTCTTGAGGTCTGTTGTTGTCGTTGGTGAGCCGAATGGATCTGGAGATCAGCGTGTTTGCTACTGCCTGTATTTGTGATGGGTGGTGATGTGATTTGGCATTTAAGTATATCTTGGTGTTAGTTGATTTCCTGTATACCGTGTGTTCTAGTCGTCTATGTTCATTTTTTTTATCTTCTGACAGCCCACGAAGACTGAAGTCTAAGTACTATATACCGTGGGTGTACTGGGGAATTGACTCACACATCCAGAGCTGGAAACATCCGTAGGGATTTCACCAGCCCTTTAAGCGGATGTGTGGGGTTGTACCACCTCGGTCGAGGAAAAATTCCTCTACCACCTTCCAACAACAATCACAAAATATTCATGGTCGAAGCTGGCGCCGTACCAACTCGGCCACCAGAGACCCAATTTTTGATTACATGTACAGGGTTTTTCCATATAATTGGCCACCCGTTTACAGACTTTACTTAACGAGATACAACAAAAAAGTTTATATGAAAGCGGTAGGTTTGTCCATGAAAATTTTTATTATGCTAATTAGAAAAATGAATGTCTGTCACATGACCAGTAAATTTGAAAAACATATTTTTTTCAAATGGAACACCCCGTATGTTATGATATTTTTAAAATCTTCTTAACTTACTCTTTTCAAAACTATGCAATATGTCTGTATTTGGATCAACGGTTTTCGAGTTATTTGACTGTAAATAGTTTCATCTAGTTAGCCATGCCTGGCAAACCAAAATAATAATATATGACGTGTTATCGCACTGGCCATGGAAATCAAAACAAAGAAATTCTAATATTATTACATTATGTTTTATGGAACTCGATCTCCTGGATAGTAATTCTGTATTGACGCATCGCTTTTGAAGCATTATTTTCATTCGGAAAATAAATTTGAATTATCCTAGGTGAAAAGCATTTTCACGTCAAACGCAAATGAAGATTGAGTGTCATATAATTTCTGTGTTTTGATTTCCATTGCCAGTGCGATAACACGTCATATATTATTATTTTGGTTTTCCAGGCATGGCTAACTAGATGAAACTATTTACAGTCAAATAACTCGAAAACCGTTGATCCAAATATAGACATAATTATATATTTTTGAAAAGAGTAAGTTAAGAAGATTTTTAAAATATCATAAAATACGGGGTGTTCCATTTGAAAAAATTATGTTTTTCAAATTTACTGGTCGTGAGACAGACATTCATTTTTCCCATTAGCATAATAAAAATTTTCATGGAAAAACCTACGGCTTTCATATAAACTTTTTTGTTGTATCTCGTTAAATAAAAACTGTAAACGGGTGGCCAATTATATGGAAAAACCCTGTACACCTAGGAAACGTAGCCGGTTGTTTTCTTTGAGCTCTAGCGTGAATTGGATTCTCGGGTATATGGAATTTAGATGGTCTAAAAATTTGAAGAGTTTCTCTTTGCCAAAGGACCATACGACAAAAACATCATCGACGTATCTAATCCATAGCTTAAGAGTTGCATAAAAAGGTTGGCCAGTTAAGACCCCATCAATCTGTCGGAAAATAACAAACGAACGGATGTACTCCCGGATCAACATTTCTTCACACAGCTTTCCATCCGTGAAAGTCTACGTTCAAATATACAGCGTGAGTCGGGAGGAATGGGCCTAACTCTAAGGGTGTATGCATCAAAATAATAAGAAAAAACTCAAATGCTGTTATCCAATATTCATTTGTTTTCAAATTACAGCGTTAAATAAAATAATCATATTGTTAAACCAAAATATCCAACATTAACATTGTATTAAATAAATCATTGGTTTAGTAAATTTTCAAAAATAGCGCCATTGACTTCCAAACATTTCCTGCTTCGTTTACGCAGGGCGCGCGTGGCTCTTCTAATTGATTCGTGCCTTTCTTTAATATTGAGTGCAGCATTTCTAATGCGTCTAATTAATGCATCCCTAGTATCTACTTTTACTTTGTATACCTCATTTTTTAACCAACTCCATAAATTATTGTCCAGCGGTGTGAGGTCTGGCGATCTAGGAGGCCAACTAATAGGACCACCGCGACCAATCCAAACCCCTGGAAACCTTTGGTCCAAATATTGCTTGACCCGACGATCGAAATGGACAGGCGCTCCGTCGGCGTCGTGTTCATAATACATTTGAATTATGATGTTTAAAGGAACCTCCTCCAGTAGTCCTTCCAATTCATTTTGTAAAAAACTTAAGTAGTGATCCCTGTATGGGGATTTTCCAAAAGAAAAGGGCCAATTAAATTATTGTCGACCATGCCACACCACACGTTTACTGAAAACCTATGTTGAAAATTATCGACTATTGCGTGAGGATTTTCGTCCGACCATACATGGGAGTTTCGATTATTGTTGATGCCGTCACGGGTGAATGTAGCTTCGTCAGTAAAAAGGATGTGCGGTACAAGATGACGATTATTAATTAACCACTCACAAAATTGCATACGCTTGGCGTAGTCTCCAGGTTGAAGATTCTGTACACGCTGTACATGATACGGGTATAAGCCTTGCTCGTGAAGCGTACTGATCACTCTTTTTTGGGGAATCCCCAACTGAGTTCCAATTCTTCTTGAGCTGGTCGTTGCATCTTCTTCAACTAAAGCTAGAACAGTTTCTATTTCTTCTAAATCCTGTCGAATGGTTCGGTCGGATGTTACATTAGCACTAGGAAGCGTTCCGGTCTCGCACAGTTTGTTGAAAACTCTGATAAAGGTCTTTCTGTTCGGTGTTCTTTGATTTGGAAATCGTTGACTATATTCTTCAGCAGCCGCTGTAGCATTCCCATTACACAAACCATAAATAAAAACCATATTGCCGAATTCGAGATGTGAGTAAATGTGTGGCATTTTATAAAATTGCAATGATATAAATCCGAAAGTTAACGGTGAATCAATGTAAATTTTTATACTGATACTATTTATACTGACACTGACAGGATGGTGACTGCACAACAATCAAAAGCGGACAATAATACCACTTATTACAAGAAAGCTAAATTAATGCAATATTTTGTTTTTGCGTTATAATTTGAAAACAAATGAATATTGGATAACAACATTTGAGTTTTTTCTTATTATTTTGATGCATAGATTACACCCTTAGAGTTAGGCCCATTCCTCCCGACTCACCCTGTATATATATATATATATATATATATATATATATATATATATATATATATATATATATATATATATATATATATATATATATATAGTAGAAAAATGGAAGATTTCTTGGCCTATAGGTAATATAATAAATGTAAACGCGAAGATTTACTTCTTCGCTAGTGCAGCGATAAGGCCGTGAATGAAAAATAAAAATAATGAGGACTCTCTTTGATTCTGGTCTGGGTGACCTCCTGCTATCGATTTCTGGGCCCTTACCCATCAGCGGGCAGGCTTACACCCAGGGTGGCTGAAGAACATTATTTTTATTTTTCATTCACGGCCTTATCGCTGCACTAGCGAAGAAGTAAATCTTCGCATTTACATTTATTATATTATTCCATTTTTCTACTATTGTTGTACAATGGTGCATTTGTACCGTCGATGTCGAGAAAGTCGACATCGACATACTTTCGAGTATTATTGTGTTAGCAGCCAAACATTTTTGGAGCAACACTGGGTGAACTAGTTGGCGCGAGCCACTACATCTTACCCATCCTTTCCGAACATTTTGGATATAAGGACTCTCTTTGATTCTGGTCAAATCGTGGTCTGTTCTTCAGCCGCCCTGGGTGTAAGCGTGCCCGCTGATGGGTAAGGGCCCAGAAATCGATAGCAGGAGGTCACCCAGACCAGAATCAAAGATAGTCCTCATTATTTTTATTTTTCAGTCACGGCCTTATCGCTGCACTAGCGAAGAAGTAAATCTTCGCGTTTACATTTATTATATATATATATATATATTTATATATATATATATATATATATATATATATATATATATATATATATATATATATATATATATATATATATATATATATATATATATATATGATAAACAGAACAAATATAATATTTATTATTCTAACGAAGACCATTTTTAGTTTTTGAGACGTGATTTTTGACGTCATATTTTTTTGTTATTTTGAATATCCGGACTCTTATGCAAAATCCACCCAGGGGCATCTGGACGTAGTAAAAATCCGAACATGTCCGGGTGACGTCTGGTAACCCGACGCTAAAGACCACGAAGGATTCTGTAATTCTGTAAAATGAAACTATTTTTAAAGCGGTTTCCCTGGGGGTTAAGACAAAATAAGGGGTGGAAAACCACTTTTGTTGTAGTTTTAATAGAGCTCTATTTAGTAGAAAAACTGTCCTTGTACCTTACGATGTAGTTTTGTTTAAAAAATTATCGCAAAAATTATCATTTATTGCAAAACTGGACGAGAAGGGATTCGGCAAACCAGCAGCAAAAAATGGCAAATCGGCTGCTGCAAGCTCGATTATTTTTATAAATAATTTTATAAGTTAATTAATTTTCCTAAACTTTTATTTGTTATTATTTTAATATATTTGTAGCTCGTAGATGGGAACGACGTTTGGCGTCTAAAAGCGATCTTTTAGAAGACGGAACACTCAGTTTGCAATATATATTGAAATCCAAAAAAATCATAAACAAAGAACTAGCAGCTATTGTATTTCAACCTCTCGTTTATTCCCTCAAAGATGCTGTCAATCAACTGGAGAAATATCGAGAAACAAATATGCCATTAAGGTAATAGACATTTACATCGCTAGCGGAAAATAAGCATCGTTACAATATTACATTACAGGGCCACTAAATGAGATAGACACATTGTGCAATATAGATATATCTATCTAAAAAAATCTAGAGCTGCAGGTGTGCCTCGGCATACCGATGATTTGTGTATCGAGATGTTTAGATACTATATGTCCCAAACTAATTAATTGTAATCGTTTTTAGAGAAATAAACTACTTCAGTATTCTTGTAGACGTAATCATAGACTTGGTTAAGTCGTTTGACTTAACGTGGAAGGATAGCATAGAGACTATTTCAGTACTGGACTTGGCTTGCGAAATTGTTCAGCACGAATATGCTGATTATCAAGTAAGACGATTTAAATATAAATAAAAAACTCATTTATTATATATATTTTTTTTATTTGCGAATGATGTTTAACTGTGTAGTATTTGATATTTTTAAATATTTATGTTAATACCTAAAAGATAAGAAATATAGTGGCGTAACGTCCCCCCCCCCCCCCGAAAGGGGGAGCTAAGCAGCCCAGGCCCAGCTGGCCGGAGAATGACTTTTCTTTGGTGGACATTTATAGGAGCTTAACCGGGCCCGGTAAGCAGGGGTCTAGTTGTAGCTACACCTCTGGGTCCAGGCCGGACTTCGCAGGGGGGGGGGGGTACAATTTTACGTTACGCCACTGACTTAATAGTCTAAGTACTGTTTCGACTACGTTATCGTGTACAAAAAACATTTATTTATGAAAAATAGACATTAGGTAAATAAAAAGCCGTTGGTTATCCAATCCAAATTTGCAGTGAATAATCATTTATGCGATAATTTTTTAAATAAAAATACGTTATCAGGTACAAAGATAAGTAATAAAAAAGCTACCCAATTGAGAAGTAACGTCGTAAATGTCCGATAAAATCACAGCTTTTCCTTCATTTGCCTGCTACATAAAGTCCCCAGAAGAAGAATTCGCGGAAAATCGAATTTACTGGGGTTGTAAATGACATGTTGTCACATTAATTTCTTTTAGGGGTTGTTAACAAAGGAAATAATGGGAATTTTCTCTATATAAGCGGGAAGACTCCGACTAGGGTTGAAACGTACTCACCGATGTAAGGTGTTACGCTGCTCGACCGAGGACCGAGATTCTGTCTCCGGGAAAGTTCAGAATTCTGGTTCAATAAGTACGTTATATAGTCGAAAGTTTTGTAGCTCGTCGTAATTTCTTGACAAATAGCTTGAAAAATAAGCGACAAAGTAGGTGCGTTAGAAATCCAAGAATTTATCTAGGATTAATTGGAAAATTTGTGAAAAATGAAGAATTGTGAAAAGTGTGTTTTGGGTGGCTTCCATACGTAATCTATGGAAATAAAGTCTAGTTGATCCAGAAATTTGTGTCTTTCTGTTCGGGACCAGGGAAACATAGAAAAATAATTAGAATATATTAATTAAAAATTAGTAGTTTGGTAAAGTGGTGGTTTAACAGCAGTTGACACGGGAATTTTCCGAACCCCACAAAAGTTTATCTTGTCAACAATAGCTGTAAACGGTAAAGAAAGAGAAAGGAATCAGTTGTGGGTGTTACATAGTGTTTAAGTATACATTATTTTGCCCCAAATAAAGTCATTGCAAACTCATGGTGTTTTGATTTAAACCAATGTAGTCTTATCCTTAAATCAATCGTAATCTTTATTATTAAAACAAGAATGAGTCAATTAGGAATTGGCGACTTAAATTAAGAACGTGGCGTCCTCTTCAGCCGATTTGTTAACTACTATGACGGGAAATGTTTTAGTTTCGTCTTTGTCTTCATTATCGTGTTATTTGGCATCTTTTGGTCATCTAGTAAGCCCTTCTTCCCCGTTAAAAATCAGCTGATTGCAGCTAGCTTCCTTAATTTGAGTCGTCAATGATGAACATTGTCTACCAGCGATTTGTGTCTACCATTTTTTTATATGTACAAAGAAAAAAAAGAAAAATAAGGAAATGTGGCAACTAGCAAGATCAGATCACTTACGTAAGGGATGAAGGGTATAAAAGTGAAACAGCCAAAGAAGTCAAATAAAAAAGAAATAGGTGAAAAAAACCACCTTGCCAGCTATCGTATGTTTCGCAAAATTGAACAAGGAAGGATTCGCTAAATCAGTGATTTCTGATTTACGTAATGTCTGTTTTCCGAAAAAATATCTTCTTTTCTTGTACTTGATGACGTAGATTAATTTGTAGTCTGTAAGATATTAGTATGTAAGATATATGTTTAGATGTTTATTTGATTTTAGGTGACAGTGAAATTATTACAATTGTTAAATACGGCAATTTCAAAAGGTATGTCACCCGATATGGCGTTACTTATGGTCAATACCAGTGATTCGGTTATATCTCAGATAGGATCCCTACTGTATACCAAATGTCACAACAAAAGTTATCAAATAAGAAATAACGCACTTGAAGTTGTACGTACCTTGGCTTTGGATGCTGAAAAAAGTAAGGACCTAACCTCACAAAAACATTTCTTCAAAATGGAGCCAGATTTTTTACTTTTTATTTATTATTGATAATGTTATTAATATTATTATTATTATGACATTTACTGCTTTCCCAAATTGCCAATGACTTTTTATTTTACAAGTACCTCTCAAATTTAATCAATTTCTCTCAAGTCCTATCAATCTATTTCTTCAACCAGTTCCGATTTCGTGTGACTCAGCCATTCCATTACCCATTAGAGAACCGTGACATGGCTGTGATTATTGCTTGGAATGAGGGGCATTGTGGCTACTACTCAAAATGAAGAGACAGATTATAGACAGAAACTTGACATGGCTGCTACTATTTCTTGATATGAAGAGCTTTGTGGGCACTACCCAAAATGACGAGAGTTAGATTACAAACAGGAATGTGGCATGGCTGTGACTATATCTTGAAATAAAGAGCGTTGTGGCTACTACCTCAAATGAAGAGAGTTAGATTACAAACAGAAACGTGTCATGGCTATGACAATTTCCTGAAATAAAGAGCGTTGTGGCTACAACTCAAAATAAAGAGAGTCAGATTACAGATAAAAACGTGAAATTTGTAGGTGACTATTTTTTGAAATAAAGAGCGTTGTGGCTACTACCCAAAATGATGGGAGTTAGATTAGAAATAAAAACGTGAAATGGATGTGACTATTTCTTTAAATGTACAGCGTTGTGACTTCAACTCAAAATAAAGAGAGTCAGATTACAGATAAAAACGTGAAATGATTGTGACTATTTTCTGAAATAAAGAGCGTTGTGGCTACTACCAGAGACTATAAAGAATATAAAGAGACACTCGAATACACCGAAAAGTCGGTCTCCCTTGAGACATTTGGTGGGTTTACTGGTTTATGGTTTAAAAGTGTGTTTGTCCACCATTATATATACATGTAGATACATAGTATACATGTTTATATAATGGTAGACATACAAACTTTTAAACCATAAACCAGTAAACTCACCAAATGTCTCAAGGGAGGCCCGGTTTTCGTTGCACGGCAGTGTTCGTCTAGGTATTATTTAGTCTATGCTACTACCCAAAATGAAGGGAGTTTTTTTTTTTTTTTGCTGCGAGGAGGTCCGTCTTTGATCTTTTGTGGCGGGTTATGTCGGATTTTTACGGACTAAAAATTTCCTCCCCGGGACACCTGAGTTTTCCTCTCTGGAACTCCCTTCCGGTATTACTTCAGAGAGGGTGTCCGCTCTCGTTGTTCTAGAATCTATCCATTTCCTTGGGTTCGTGCATCTTCTCTTTTTTAATTTAAAATTTCTTTTGCTACTTCTTCTATTACCTGCCAGTTTTGTGGAGAAGCTAGCATTTTATCAATCATGTTTTCTGGTGTTATGTTTCCCATCTTCGCTACAATTCTCTGCCTCTGGCTTGTCCATCTAATGCATTCGAACAAGGTGTGTTCCACACTGTCTTCGTTTGCGCAATAGCGGCATTCTCCGATGTCACATATCCTGAAGCGGGAGAAATATGCTTGGAAGCATCCATGTCCAGTAAGTAACTGGGTGAGATAAAAGTCCACCTCTCCATGATCTCTCTCAACCCAGTGCCTGATGTTTCCTATTAGTCGTCTCGTCCAGTTACCTTTTCCACTGTCGGTATTCCATGCCTCTTGCCATCTAGTCATCATTAATTGATGTGCTGCTGCCTTGCCCTCTTCTCCTTCTTGTTCAACTCGTTCCCTTTCTTCGGCCAGTAGTTCAATGGGAGGTGTCCGCGCAATAACTTGGTTGACGTTGTTTTATACGCATTGGTAATGCTTATTGCTGCCCTCCGCTGAACTTTTAAATACATATTCCTGTATACTTCTTTTTTCATGGCCCTATTCCATATTGAGGCTCCATATGGAAGAATCGAGTGGACCTTCGAGCATAATATTCTTCTGGCGTTCTCCTTCGGACCTCCCAGGTTTGGCATAATCCTGCAGATATTATTTAAGGCTTTATTAGCTTTTTCTGTGGCTTCTCTAATGTGCGCCCTCATGACCATATTTCTGTCTAGATTAACTCCAAGATATCTGATTGCCTCCTGGCTTACAACATTCACATCCTCCACCTTAACAGTAATCGACTTAAAGTTTTCTTCCTGCGGCGAGAAGAACTACCTCAGTCTTTTGAGGTGCTAGCTTTAGCTGTTTCGTAGCCATCCACGCTATTATGTCTCTTATAGCCCTGTTGGCTACATTAACTAGGATCTCCCCATTCTTCGCCACCACTACCACCACCAGATCATCGGCGTAACCCACTAAGGTGACACCTCTCGGCATGGGCATTCTTAACACGCCGTCATAGTAGACGTTCCACAGGGTGGGTCCCAGGACCGATCCCTGTGGTACTCCACACGATGTTTCCAGATTTCCATTCTCCCCCACATTCAAGGTGCGGTCCTCAAAGTAACTAGCAACCAGGTTGTATATATATGGGGCTACCGCCCTTCGTTTGAGTTCTCCCAAGATGCCATCCCATGTAGCCGAGTTAAACGCATTCTGGACATCAATAGCCACCAGTGCACAGCGCCCTCGGTTTGCCCTCTGATTAGCTTCATCCGCTATTTCAATGACCCTTCTTAGAGCGTTGATGGTAGACCGCTTTTCTCTGAAGCCGTACTACTACCCAAAATGAAGGGAATTAGTTTACATATAGAAATGTGACATGACTGCGACTATTTCTTAAAATGAAGAGCATTGTGACTACTACTCAAAATGAAGAGCGTCAGATTACCGACAGAAATGTGACAAGGCTGTGACTCTTTCTTGAAATGAAGAGCGTTGCGACTACTACTCAAAATGAAGCGGGTTAGATTACATAGATTGGCTCTGTTTTGCAGTAATGTTTTTCTTGAGATTTCACTTATTTTTGGAAGGTGGTAATTGGGTTTTGAAGATGTAGGTTTTAATGCATATGAAAATATACGTAGAGTTTTGTAACATTTTAAACTTTTATGTAACGCTTTAGATAACACGTGACTTACTGCGAACAAATGAAGCACGTAAAAAAGTTTAGGATTTATGTGTTTAAATCTGTATCGTTTTTTTTTGCAGAATTTCCAGAATTTACAAATGTCCTTTTCAATGCAGAACTTCCTCAGTTAGTAGTAAATATGGCAGTAAGCGACAGTGTCCATGGGGTTAGAGAAAAAGCACTAAACTGTATACGTGCACTGATATTGGTAGAAGATATTTGTGAAGTATTTCAAGCTGATGACAGTTTTTGGGTAAGTAGGCTAGAATTTAAGATACGAGTACATATTGCATATCTACTAAAATTCTTTAATATATAGGGTAAGGATTTTACAGGATAGCAGAGCTATATCTCAAAGAAAATTATTGTGTTCACTCTACTGGTTGAATGGTTACGAAATTTTGAATTCATGTCATAAATAGTTTATTATTACTTATTTCTCAAGTTATTATACCGGCTTCTCGTAACTGTTTTGTTTACATGACGGGCGCCGCCGAAAAGGAAGGGGTTGGTGCGATGCGAGGCAAGTAAAAAATCTTTCTTCACAGATTTGACAGACGTCGACTATATTATTCGTCGTTATAATTCCTGTCTCTCAGTTCATAAGCAAACGTTTCGCCGGAAGGTATCACATTTAAACTTTTATGTGGCCTATTTCAGTCGTTTTTAAAGACATTTTAAAAATATTTTTACTCTTGGTTTCGGAATTTTTAACACTGCGCTTGAAAGTATGTATATTATGAAAATATGGAATAGATTTTGGCTGGAGGCGAGAAAATAATTTATGAATGAGCAGTTTCATCTATTATTTTATTAATCTGAGGTTTCATCCTTAATTAATTGTTTCAGAATAAAATCCTGAATATTTTGTTGAACGAACCGAAGGGTACAGTTCGAAAAGAAGCGTCAAGACTTATCTCTGACTTATGTCTGCTTAATAAGTTTCCAGAAGGAAATTTATTAACAAGGTAGGTTTTGTTAAAAATGGTTTACCCAGTTATCACTCAAGTGAACCTTAAGGTAAGGAAACAATAAGAGTTTATACAGGTACAGTCGATTGATAAAACGGGACGCATTAGGACCCCCATTAGGTTTGTTCCGTCGCGAAGACATATGATTTTTTTATTTTACAACCTTCCATTTTTTAAGCTAAATTTTTCAATATATAACAAATATAAAATATACAAAAAATATTAACACTTACACTCTTGAGAATTGGATAATATTTTCTTGAATATAATGTCATTTGATTAAATACCTGTGCGGGAACCTTTTATATTTTGTGGTAAATATTCTTGCGCTCAGGCATTTTACTCATTCATACCTAATGTCTCCTGATTATGAAAAAAATTGCCCGTAGATGTTTTCTCTTCCCCTCTCAACATCCAACCCTTTAAATCCCCCATTAGGCTCTCCCCGACAATAAAATATTATTACCTTTCTTTATAGAGGGGTAAAATATCTTCTAAAGACGGTACCGGCCTGGTGGTCTGATGGCTTGGGTTTGCCTGTGTCTGATTTGGTCCCTCTAGGGAGCTGCCTACCGACTTCCCCCCTCCTGCAGGCTAAGTCATTTCGCATCGGAACCTCTCTCGCATTGCTTCGATAGTAAATGCTGGTCATGGAACTTGGTATCACAGACAGGTGTTTTATTAGTATCAATCATCTCTGGTAAGTGTCACCCATTGAGACTTCCATCACATCGCGTGTTCCTTTGTTTATATTATTTTGCTTATAAATCCGCTGGTCTCCTTCCACGTTACTTTTTTATCTTCTGACAGCCCACAAAGACCGAAGTCACTATGCACCGTGGGTGTACTGGGGAAATCAGAGTCACACATCCAGAGCTGGAAACATCCGTAGGGATTTCACCAGCCCTTTAAGAGGATGTATGGGATGGTACCACCTCGGTCGAGGAAGAATTCCTTTACCACCTTCCAACAATAAACAATCACAAAATATCCATAGTCGAAGCGGTAGTCGAACCCGCGACCTCTCGGTTGGAAAGCTGGCGCCGTAGCAACTCGGCCACCGGAGACCCATGTCTCTCTCTGTCTCTAATACTCTCCCGGTTTCTCTGAGGTATTCTGTTCGGATGACATCCCATTTGGGGCAGTTGAATAGATTGTGTTCAACATCATCACATCCTCCACAATACTGACACTCGTCATCGTCTTTCCTTATTTTGTCGAACAGGTATGGCCGGATAGGGGTTGGGTTATAAAATAGTCCACTTCTCCATAGGGTCGGTTAGTCCATCGGTATATGTTGGGTATGAGTCTGTGGGTCCATCGTCCTCTTGTGCTTCTTTCCCATCTCTCTTATCATTTCCTCATAAGATTTTTTTGGCCTCGGTAGCGTATGTGCCGCTGTACCTCTCTAATATTTCCTGGATTAGTGAATCTATTGGAGGGACTCCAGCGATCATTCCTGCAGCCTCCGTAGAGATAGTTCGGTGTGCACTGCATATTCTCATTAGCGCAAGTCTAGGTGCGCCCATGAGTTTCTGCTTTAGCTTCTCATTTAGCATTATTTGATGTAATGCCGGGGCGGCGTATAAAATTTGCGAATGTATTACGCTTGATAGGGTTTTTCTTTTAAGACTCTTGGTCCTCCAACGTTGAGAATAAGTCTGGCTAGAGCTGTTGTTGTCTTGCCTGCTTTCTCTATGGTTTTATTTATACGCGCTTCAAAGGTAAGTTTAGTGTCTATCCAGACTCCGAGGTATTTTATCGCATTACTTGACCTAATAATGGGATCCTTTACCTTGAAGTGTATAGGAAGTATTTTTCTTTTGGTGGTAATAAAAACTGTTGTCGTTTTTTCGAGTGCCAATTGTAGCCTCCTTCCTTTCAGCCAGTTTGCCACTCTTTGAAGTCATGCATCTGCTTTGTTTAACAACTGCTCTCCTCTTGCTGTCACAACCATGGCAATATCATCTGCGAACCCTATTAGGACCACTCCTTCCATCATCTCCATTTCCAGAAGTTCGTTGTAGAGTATATTCCACAGGGCTGGACCCAACACCGATCCTTGAGGGATGCCACTGGCAATGGTCTTTGTTTTAGATTTTCCCTCTGCTTCCAGGATTATTTGCATTCCTGATAGATAAGATGCTGTATGGCTAATTAGGCTCTCTGCGATTCATCTATTTCTCATTTCGTTCAGTATTATTTGCCAGGAAGCACTGTTGAATGCGGTTTAATATCTAGCGTGATAATGGCACATATTCTGCGATGTGCGCTTGTATATGATGCAGCTTCCTTGGATATTCTCAGAACTTCGCATATAGCATCTGTCGTCCTTCGTGGAAACCATACTGGCTCGCGGCCAGTCCGGCCGTCTGTTATTTCTCTTTTTAACCTACTTAGAATCAGCTGTTCGAAGAGTTTGCCCTCTATATCTAATAAGCATATGGGTCTGTAAGATCTCGAATTGTCCAGTGGTTTATCTCCTTTTCTTAGAAGTACGACCCTGGCACGTTTCCAGGGTAGTCTGTCCTACTTGCAAGTCGCTTATAAACGTTTAGTACATACTCGGATCTGTCTGAAGCGTTTGATTAGGTATATCCGGAGTATGTTTCCCGGTTCGGGGGCTTTGTTGCTCTTACGTTTCCCGTGGGCTTTTTTTAGGTCGTCTGTGGTACAATTATCAAAACGGTCGTCTCGCCGATCAACACAAACACCACTTTGTTGGTGCTCCGGAAAGAGGTGACTGATGACGTTTTCCATTGTGCCTATGTCCATTAGGTGTCTCTGGGGGAACTCAATTATACTTTTCACCATGATTTTATAGCCACCCTCCATATGCCACGGTCTATTTCGGCACAAATTGACTTCCACCTAGCCCTTTTAGCAGTCCTTATATTTCTACTAAGTTTCTTTTTGGCGTGCTGAGTTGGTCCACAGATGTTGACGTTCTTCTGGCGATAGTCTTCTGGCATTTTTTGCATGTGTTTTTCTTCTTCTGGTGTATTCTCTTCGTAATTCCTCAATTTCTTCATTCCACCATTATGCTGGTATTCTGTTTTTAAAAGATATTCTTTTTGGCATTGACTTATAGCTGACCTGCTGCAGTACCTTAGAGAAGCTATTTGCTGTCGTTGTTACGCTATCCTAGACGATTTCGGTTATGGCCACTCCAGTTTGTACTTGTTAAGTTTTCTGACTTTCCATCAAATATTATTACCTTTCTGTACGCGTACACACTGTTATTGAGAACATATCTTTAGGCTTTTACGCAAAAATTACTAAATATATAGCAATTATAAAGGACAGGAAAAATTCGATGTCGTTAGTATTGGAAGAACTTTATCTGTCCCTACACAATACTTTAGACATTAATTGCTTATTAAAGAAAAAATCTTTGTGAAAATCTAAAAATATCTAAATTTACATATCAAAAATTTAAGTTAATAAATTAGCAAGAAAAATGAAATCTTTTAAAATACAGAATTGTAAAAAAATAAAAATTATCATCAAATGATTTAAAAAATTTACTTACACCTCAATCCTGTTGACAATATATTGTTTCGGACTTTTTGGGCCTCGTCAGCCCAGGAGTATGAGGCCCCTAATCTAGATAGATAGATAGATAGATATATGCTTTATTGTCTAAAAATACATTCACATATATTTTCATTGACAAAGCAGACTTATGACTAGTGAAACTATACTAACTTATCATATATTAAATAATGAATAATAAAAATACATAAGTTATAATTATTTTAAATTATCGCTAAAATATTCGTCAAGACAGTAATATGATTTTTTTACCAAAATCTTTTTAACTTCATTTTTAAATTTTCTTGTATCCTTTATATTTTTTATATGGTTTGGTAAGTGATTAAATACTTTTTTGCCTTCGAAAAAAATAGATGATTTAGTTAAAGATGATTTAGGTATGGGTAAAGGAATGTTATATTGAGTTCTTGTCTTACGTTTACTCGAAGAGAAATTGCGACCATTTTTATGCAATAATGTTGCAGTTTCTATAATAAATAAACACGGTAGAGTCAAAATCTCATATTTTAAAAATAAAGGTTTACAGTGAGACCTCGAATGACTTTTACACATAAATCTTAGAGCTCTTTTTTGTAAAACAAAAACAGAATTAAACAAAATTTTTGAAGAGAGTCCCCAAAAGGGAATTCCATATTTTAAACGAGATTCTACAAGTGAATAATAAACTGATTTAGCTGTTTCTGTTCCTAGCTCCTTCGCTTCAGTTTTTACTGCAAATGCTCCGCTAGCAATTTTTTTATTTAAATTTTCAATATGATTGGTAAATTTTAAATCTTTATCAATAAATATACCCAAAAATTTTACATTAGTTTTATTTTCAATATAATTATTTGCTAAACTTAAATTTTTAATTTTTGTGTTAAATGACATAATATTGGTCTTTTTAAAATTAAATACTAATAGATTAGAATCACACCATTCTTTAATTAAAGATAGATCACTATGACTCATTTTGTATAAGTCATTAGTGTCTTTAGAGTGCCACATAAGAGTGGTATCGTCTGCGAAAATAAAAAGATTTCCATAAATTGGAATATTAGCTAAATCATTGATATATAATAAAAATAAAATTGGTCCCAAAACAGATCCTTGTGGGACACCACAAGAAATTTTTAATTTATTAGACATTTTGTTACAAATTTTTACTTGTTGATATCTATTACTTAAATATGAATGAAACCAGGAATAAGATTTACCTGAAATTCCATAATTTTGCAGTTTTTTTAAAAGTATGTTATGATTAACACAATCAAAAGCTTTAGAGAAGTCACAGAAAACAGCTGTTATCAATTCACTATTATTTAAATTTGAGTACACTTTCTCAATAAATGAAAATATAGCATCATTTGTACACTTAGAATTTTGAAAACCGAACTGATTTTCATTTAGTATATTATATTTTTTTAAAAAATTTGTTAGTCTATTTTTTACTAATTTTTCAATAATTTTGGAAATAGTTGATAAAAGAGATATTGGACGATAATTTGAAACTGTGTCAATTCCATCATTTTTATAAACAGGTATAACTATAGCTTTTTTGAGAGAATTAGGAAATATTCCATTAGAAAAACTATTATTAATACATGAAACTAAATAATTTAAAGTATCATATGGGAGATAATTTAAAACTTTTATTGATATGTTGTCAAAACCATAAGAATCTTTCTTTTTTATTTGATTTATAATTTTTTTTACTTCAAATACATTAGTAAAATCAATAACAAAATTATCAATTATTTTTTCAGATAAATAACTTAGTGGATCCTTGACTTGTAAAATTTTTTCAGTCAATTTTTTAGCAACAGAAGTAAAGAAGTCATTAAATTTATTTGGATCAATTTCAATGTTATTCGATTGTTTCTTAGTAGTACCACGCAAGTCATTTATAATTTGCCAGCTTTCCTTAGTTTTATTTACTGTATTATTAAATTTTTTTTTGTAGTATAAATTTTTAGCTTTTTTGATTATTTTTCTGTATATTGTTCTGTATTTAAGAAAATCGTTTATAAAAAATTTATTTAAAGTAAATTTACGTATGTATCGTAAACAGTGAAAATTTTTTGAAGAAATTTTTATTCCATTAGTAATCCATTTCTCTTTAGTTTTAATTTTTAATTTTTTTAATGGAAAAGTTTTTTCAAAAATATTTATAAGTATAGTATGAAAATTATCGAAATCTCCGTAGCACAGAGTCCAATTAAAATTATCACAGAGGTTGTAAAATTTTTTAAAATTATCTTTGCTATAAATTCTTCCATACCTAAATCTGTTATTATGTAGTATTTAATTGTAATTTAACTGAAAAATATATTGATTCATGATCTGAAAAACCTGTATTAAAAATATCTGAAGAGCAGGTAAGGCCTTTAAAATTGGTACAAACATAATCTAATGTTGTAGAACAATTTTTAGAAATTCTCGTTGGTGTTTGAATATGCATAGACAAATCAAAAGAATTTAATAAATTTTTTCAATACATTGTATCTCGAGAGTCGTTTGCTAGGTAGTTTATATTAAAATCACCTACTAAAATTATATTTACATTCATAGGCAAACTACTTAAAAAATTTCAAAATTTTTAAAAAAATTTGATTTAGAACATAAAGGTGATCTGTAAATACAAATCAAATATATTTTAAAGGTCTTATTATAAGCCACTGAAAATTCAAGTTCCTTTTCAATTGCCAAGTGATCATAATCTGTGATTTTAAAAAAGTTTAGTTCATCATTAATATCATTTTTTATCATAATGACAGTACCACCATGAATAAACTCTTTTCTACAGAATTTTGATATTACTTTATAATTCTGAATATATAAAATTTCATCTTCATTAAGCCAGTGTTCCGTTAAACATACTAATTTAGGAAATTTTAAGCTTTCTAGTAAAATAAAAAGTTGATCTGTTTTATTTCTTAACGACTGAATATTAAGATAAAGAAGATCTATTAAAGTATTATTATTAGCGTTTTGACTATTTAGCGAATTTTTGTTATTTTTATCTATTTTTTGATACTTCGAAAATTTTGGCATAGAAGAAAATTTTTTGTAGATAAATTTCTGTTAGGAGATAGAATATCTTTTATGTTACTGTTTATATTATAATTTTCATGTTTATTTGATTTATACAATTTTGGATCTGGGTAGTTTTTTGGAAAAGTATAAATTGAGGGCCAATAGTTGTCTTTTTTTCCCAATAAATTTCCTATCCTTTTTTAAAAAATTTTTTCTATATTATTTACACTACTAATAATAATAACTAATCTTTATATATTTTTATTATGACGGAGACACACATTTATGAAAAAAAACATTATGTCAAAATGACTTATAACGACAGTAAGTTTTATTGTTATATTTGTTGGTAAGATACCTTAAGCAATTAAAAAATTCCGGCCATACAGGTATGGTTTGTTTAATTGCTTTAATTTAATTTTTTGTAAATAATCTCAGTGAGAACATATTTTTTAGCTTTTACGCAAAAATTACTGGATTGACGAGGCCCAAAAAGGTCGAAACAATATATTGTCAACAGGATTGAGGTGTAAGTAAATTTTTTAAATCATTTGATGAAAATTTTTATTTTTTTACAATTCTGTATTTCAAAAGATTTAATTTTTCTTGCTAATTTATTAACTTGAATTTTTGCTATGTAAATTTAGATATTTTTAGATTTTCATAAAGATTTTTTCTTTAATAAGCAATTAATGTCTAAAGTATTGTGTAGGAACAGATAAAGTTCTTCTAATACTACCGACATAGAATTTTTTCTTTGTTTTTTCTGATTGTTATATATTTGGTAATTTTTGCGTAAAAGCCAAAAAATATGTTCTCACTGAGATTATTTGCAAAAAATTAAATTAAAGCTTAAACAAACCACACTCTTATTGTTTGCTTAACTCAGTGATTTCTTGATTTCTAATGCTACCACTACAGTCTCGCGAGAGCACACCTCGTCGCGAGGTTTTTACGAAGAGAGGTAGCATCGGCGTGAGGCGATGCAACAGCACCGACCACATTCTCGTGCTCGCGCCGCCTCTTGTGGTCTCGTCAAAAGTGAAGAGGTAGCTAAAGAGCTCACCTTTTTATTGTTACCTATTGCCTTTTTAATTCTCACATTTTCAAATTATATCCAGTAAAACCATTGCTGATATTTTTTAGGCTATACGATGTTATGACGCACACAGCCCTTAGTGACATTCATTGGGAAGTAAAACACAACGCTTTACGTTTTTGGGCTTATACAGTTGAAAATCACTTGATTGCGCAAGGTAATTTGGTCATTTTATAGTTCTTATAATAAAAACAATAAAAAAACATTACTTAACTTTTATAATATACTCCCAGGAACCCAAAACTCATTTTTTAATGCTATTATTGTTAAGAAACACAAATACTAAAGCTTTGTGGGAAGGTTTGTTTTTGAAAATAAATGTCTCTTTTAATTGTTCAAAAATACTTTTTTGAAAAGCAGTTTTTCGATTTTATTTGAAAAACACATTTAACAAAAAAATTTTAAACATTTTTTAAAATTAATTTTTTTCACATATACCTTTTTCTAAAAGACGCTTGTTCAATAGAATGCATTTTAAAAAAAATATTAGGCTTTCCAGGTTCCTTGTATTTAAACGTGTAGGGCCCTTTTGGTTTTACTGGAAGTACACCCAACTATATAATTTCAAATAGAAACCATTATTTTTTTGACATATTCGGATCCATTTAAAACTTCTCTTTTCATTCATGTATTACACTTATAATTCCGGTAAAATCGGAAGTGCATACCTGGTATAATCATCTAGTTATTAGCTACTGGTCAAATTTAATGTGTTTAAAGTATATCTTTGGGGTTATATTGCTGACGGCTTTTTTTTGTGTAATTTTAAGCTAATTTAGATCCATATTCTAGAACTTACCCCTCACAATTTAACAAATAGTGATACACATTTCGTTATTTTATGTTACAATTTGTGGAATAATGATACCCGTATCTTTATCCCTAATACTGTAATGGACGTTTATTATCAAAATAGCATTACTTGACGACAAAAATGATAAAGATGCCAAACACCCACAGTAATAATGACGAAGATGGAAAGTAAAAAAAAATTCCCCGTTATAGCAATTGTAAAATCGACTGAAGAGGGCGCCACGTTAATAATTTGAGTCGCCAATGACATTTGTAGGGTCGTATCCCGTACTGACAAGGAAACCGAAATCGGCCATTTTCGGCGTACTCACAGTTAACCTATTTTACAAAAAACTTTTTTTTAGGTATGTCTGATAGAATGTTTCCAGAATACACGTTTTTAAAACATAAGAAAAAGATAGTAAACCTGAATCAAGAAGAAATTAGAAGGCGAGTCATTGAAGCCTTGAATCAGCTGAGCGAAATTGGTACTATATACATTTTAAAAACGGCCTTCGAAGACGAATTTGACAAAGAAGTATCGAGGTTTGGAAAAACAGTTGCTGCGCATTTGATACCGCTATTTACAAACACAAAGGTACACTTAAGGTCTTAATATTCTTATTTTTAAGGCTCCCAGGCTTCTGATGTTTCACAAATAGGCGGAGAGGCGACCATAAGAGATATATGCTCATTTCGGACAGAATAAGCAAAGGTAGTACTTAACATGACAATCATTGACCTATAAGAGAGAGAATACGATGACTAGCCTTTTCTTTTGTGTCATACACTGTGATGGTTTACATCCGACTTCGCGCGCCGTCGCTATCGCGTTTCGAGCCGTCTGTATTCCACCGAGCAAACCTGTGTGTTCTGTTTCTTTTCCACTAGGGGTAATATAATATCATCGCATGTAGTGGGCGGAGTCATTTTCAGTTAATTGAGACATCATGTCTAAACAGATGCTTTTTTAAAATATAATTTATTTAAAACAGTTAAGTTTTAAGTTTCTACCAGTGATGTGGGTATTTCAAGTGTTTTTGTTTTTAGATACGTGGTTTATATAAGTAAATTTTTATTATAATGATGGCTTTTTGGCGACCTTTTGAGGTAGATGAAAGCGAATTATTGCATGCTGAATTGCCTTCGGTACCGACCGCGGCATCGGCAGTCGAAACATGTCCGGAGTTTAATAAAGATTGGCATGTTAAAGGTCAACGAAACGTAAATATCTACGGCTGTTTAAAAAAAGAAATTCCGGCAGAGTCAGATAATGATTAATTAACGAATTAACACAACTTTCGATTTCTACAGTTTATCACGTAATTAAAGCAGGAGATATTACAGATCATTCGGTTAAGCGAAAGAAAAATAATCAAAAGTTTCAGAAAGTTGACGATGTAGCAAAAGATGTTATTCGACGAATTATTTACAATTTATATAAGGAAAATACTGTGCCAACATTAGAAATGATCCGGGATAAGTTACGCGATTACCCTGGTTATAATTACCAGTCATTTTGGAAACTCTTTGAGGTATTTTATTAAATTGCGGATTTAAACACAAAAAAAATTGATAATCGGATGGTTATAATGGAATCGCGACGTCTTGTTGAACATCGTCAAGAATATTAGAAATAAAAGAATACCGGGAATCAAATAGGTACATATAGTGTATCTAGACGAGACATGGTTTGATACTCATGATGTTCAGTACGGTTGGGTAGATGGAACTCAAAAGTGCAGCATAAATGCACCTTGTTCAAGGGGAAAGCGCGTGATAATACTTCATGCCGGAAGTGAAAATGGTTTCGTGCCCAATGCATTGTTTTTGTCGGCCAAAAACAACCCAATCTTCTGCCGATTATCAGGAGGACATGCCTGGGGATTTATTTGAAAAGTGGTTTCTTGATCAGCTTTAACATTCCACCAAACTCGGTAATCGTCATGGACAATGCACCATATCATTCGCGGAAATTAAACAAAATACCGAATAATAATACTAAAAAGGAAGACATTTTAAATTTCATAACGCGTAAACTATGGAAATTCCTGAAAAGGCCCCGGTAAAAAGAGCTGATAAAAATGATACAGTCGAAAGTTTAAAAATGCATATGTAATTGACAATCCTTGCACTAGACACGGCCATACTCTGTTGTGATTACCTCCTTATTATTGCATATTTAATCCCATTGAAATGATTTGGGGCATCATAAAAAAACGTCTTTGTAAAAGCAATCAGTCACCAACATTAAGTGCAGTGGTACTGGATATTATTCGACGAGTATTAAGTGAACTGAGTCGCGATAATTGGAGAAACTGTGTAGCTCACGTTATAAAAAAAGAAGATGAATATCCTATCTTACCGTCAGTAGCACCACTTGTGATTCAAAATGCGAATGATTCTGGTTCCGAATCTTCTGACGATTCGAACAGCATTTAAATATTTCTATTTTATTTTTGATAATCGATTTGACAGGTTTAAAAAATGTATAGCATTCTTATACTGGATGGGGTTGGAAAGGGTGTAGGGGAGAAGAGAGCCTTTTTTGCAACCAATATGCGATTTATACGACCTATATATGTGCACGGTAAAAATTTTAAATTTTTGCTTTTGCTGTTTTGTATTTAGCCTACTAACCTAAACCTAATAACTAACATCCCCTTCCTTTCCTATCCCGGCAAAGGAAAGCTCTTACCTCCCCGTGGTCCTTGCTGGGCAATAACAATTTATCTCCAGAGTATATTGTTCTTGACAAAATGAAAAAATTTAGTTTCCCGTCTGACGTCATCCTACAGAAAACAACTGAACGTAGTGGGCACTGTGGCGAATCAAATTAAGAATGCGACAAGACTGCCACGCGCCCCTTCAGCTGTTTTAGTACTAACAGAGAGTGTTTATATTTTGTGTAATTAATTTGTAGCATTTTTTAGTCTTTGAATTTAGTTTTCAATTGATAGTTTTTTTCGGAGTGCTTAAGTGTGTTTAAATATAACAATTAACTACAACAAAAATAATACTTAAACCCAAACCACGGTGTGTAATAGTTTTTTGATCCTGTCATTGAAGACTACTTCCTTTTTTAGATGGGAACGGGGTTCTTTTTAGTAAGAATTCAGACTGGACGATTTGCTTTCTAGTATTTTATTTTATAAAATAACCAATTTAAACTTATAAACTAATTTCCAACAGACTGGCACAAGGCTGATAAAGTTCAATGGCAGGCGGGTTTCAGTATTTGGTGTTGCCGTGCATACCACAAAGTCACAATTTCTTTTGGTGGTACTTATGGTTCACTTCGAAGATGTTTCTGTTTAGGAGGCTCCTGCAGAGAACCCCAACTACTATTTACACTTTCACTTAACGTTGTACTTCACTCTTAGAGACTTATTTTACTTTTCAACGTTGCTTTTTACGATTTCAATATGACCCGGGGCGATCTTCCTTGAAGCGCTCCGTCGCAGGTCCCTCTCACATCGTTACTTGACACACTCCCGTACTCATGTCCTGCGCCACCGCTACCTCGCCTTTTCGCACATCTCATTACGACAGTGGCGCCCTTCTATTATCAACACCACCTAGTCACCATAGCCAGCACCTTACATCATTCGATGAATAACGGTTAGGACACTAAAAAAATACTCGAAAATAAGCGCATGTAAAATATACACAAAAATAACGACATATCAAACATATATTGTGTGTTAAAAACAGTGATAAAACAGCAATAAAATAAAATACAATAAATGGTTATGGGCTTTTCGATAAACATGTGATGTTATTTTTTTAGATTACTCCTGATAATGCAGACCTTAAAAGGCCTTCACCTTCTGAAAACAGCGAAGCAAAAGTTACCCTGGCTAATCCAGTAAGTCCAGCGTTTTCCAATAACCATGCTAGCGATCCGGCTAGTCCTAGAAAACATTTCCTCTTGGACAGTTCACCATCACAGGTATATACCTAATATAGTATGAAAATTCTCTTACGCTTCTACTTTTTAGATTCATATAAAAATTTAGAAAGTGATTGACACTGAATGGTGACTGCGTGCCGACACCGGCACGCGAGCTGGGTGCCGGCAACATAGAAAATTAATGTCAAAATAAGATCAGTATCAAAATACCTTAATTTAATCAAAAAAATGATAATTTATTATAGTGTAAACATTAACAAAACTTAAATCTTGCTACAAAAATATATCAATTATTATTCTTCTGCGAATTTGTGAGTGAAATAAGAAAAATAAACAACAAACTTTTTTTAAAAATTTTCGGTTTCTTAGCCCTTTTGCGATTCAACTCTAATACTGTATTTCCAAGTCCCTTCGGAGGTGCTCGTTTTTTGACTTTTCCTGGCATCTGTATCTCTCGTAATTCAAAATATACCTTTTTTCCCATTTCTGAACTTGGATGTTCCACTGAAAAAAAATGTGTAAGTTGCAACCTATTTTAAATTGAAACCTCTGATCGTGGTGCGCACACATATATTGTAATCAAACTTTTCATACCTTGAATAAGGGTGTTCAATTGTCTGATGTCAATTTGATTGTAATTCTTGTCTTCTATGGACATATTGCTATTTTTTGAGGTAAAAGTAACTGGCAAAGCATATGGATCTGTAACTCCCGCGAAGAAAATAATACACAAACATTATTTTATACTAGTTACTTCTTTTGGAATGTTCAGATTTTACAAACCTGTCTTGTTACCATCTTCAGTTCTGTTTTCATTTGGAATATATGCTGCTGAGTCTGTTACATTCTTGTTCTGATCTGACTGAGTTGAGCTTGTTAATAGAATCAGTTGACCATTTGCACCAACCAAATACTCTTCAGTCAATTCATTCTTTTCATGGACTTCTGTTTGGTCCGTTAGTTCTATTACTACAAGGTTCATTGCAACATCCAGGAACAATATTATCAGATTGGGAGAGAGTTTTGCTTCGTTCAACATTTTTTCACAATACTTTCTCAGCCACCTAGCGAAACAGCATCGATTAAAGGCAATGACGTTAAAGATCTACCCTTAAGAATATGCCTGCATGGCAGATCAGTAGATTTCCTGAAAATACACTCACAGCTTGCTGCGGTTCCTTGAAATAATCCCTCAACTGTGGTTGCCAAAAAAATTCCATTGCTTAGTTATTTGAAATCTTTGCACAATGTTACTCTTTTAAGCTGCTTTTTGACCTTTACAAAAGCAAATTCAGTTAGGTATTTGCAGACAGGTATTCTGCAGAATTTTCTGTGTAAGGTTTAACTAGAGTTCGATTTAACATCTGTAAATTTTTCACATCCTTACCTATCCAAAGGCTATTTATTATAATAAAGAGATGACGTATACAATGTTCCAATGAACTGAACCTTGTAATAACGCTCTTCAGTTTGGAGTTGATGGATTCTAAACGGTTGTTAGTTTTATTGGACATACATACATTTTGCAGCATCAGATACTATATCCACTGATTGGATATACTTCCCCAGTTACTGTCATAATATTTTTTTATAGTATCTTTTGCACCATTTTGTTATGAATTTCGGTGTAGCTTTCTTTAGAAAATGCATACGCAAGTTTTTGCAAATATTCCTTGCTCTTATGAACCCCTCCCATGGATATGCCCATCTTTTTATTTGATACTTCTCTATTAAATATTTGGAAAACATGGAATAAACAATCTCATCAGTTTCGCGTTCGAGAAGCTTTCCGAAAGAACTTTTCTCTCTGTTCTATTTGTAGCGGCACTGGCCATCAATCCTTCTTAAATCAATAACCTGGTCGCACGAGGGTGACTTACCATTAAACAATGTCAGCCCAGACAAACTGCGCATACAGCGTGGAATTTTTATAGAGACTTCAGCTGTTCAATAAGGATTCTTAGACAAAAGCACTTATAACAACAACTACATTTAATATCATATACCTGAAAGTAATATACTAATATTCAGAGAATAAATTGGTAAGATTATAAAATAACATCAAAGATTCAAGTTTTCAAGTGTCCACTTGAAACATTTATCTTAACGGTTGACGCACCTGCAAATAGTGACGCATTTGAATCACTATTAAATACCTTTAATTAAGTTGTCATAATAACCCAAATATTGTGTATAAAGTAAGAAGAACTGTTCTTTAATTTTGCTCTAAGAGAAACAATAAACCTTTAAACTATGGCAAGAAAGCACTTAACAACTTACAGTCATATTCGAGGAGGTCATATCTTTACTGTATAACAATTGCACTGAGTTTCATTTGACATGCTTGTAAATTAAAGTTCAAAAGATTTTACTTAGTAACTATTCGGAAATTATTCGTTTATAACACTTGTCTTATCAAGAAAGTTATGACGATTCACTTAGAACAACTCACAACAGACATTTTACTTAAATTGTTACAAGAGTATTATTAACGTGATCATATGTCCCGTTTTGAACAGGACAGTTCCGTTTTTCGGTGCTCTGTCCCGTTGTCTCCAGGGGAAGCTTCGGGACGCCAAAATGTCTCGTTTGCAGAAAGTTTGCAAACGCGACATCAGTTTGAAAGCAAAACTTGTAAAGTAATGATGAACTGAGGATATTTTCAGACTGAATTTAATAAAGAATTAAGGCTATTCCATTGGGCGAATTTGACAAAAGTACCCGTGTGGAAAGAGGTACAAAAAGTTATGGTTTTCCTTATTGAAAAAGGACTTATTGATAGTAACCAAGATACTGAAGTATTTGATGAATTTTCAGTGATTTCTAACTACATTACACTGCAAAAGTAACAGAATGGAATACTCAAAGTATTCCAACGGTAAATCATTGGGTGGAACTATTCAAACACTTCCTTAACAATAATCTCAATCACTCAGTCACGCGAAATACATTTTATCTATGTCTAGGATCAATGCGACAGTAGAACGGGTGCTCTCTCATGAACAAGTTGTGGACGGCTGATAAAACTCAGCTTCAAGTTTTAGTACTCAAAGCGATGTTGATCACTAAGCTAAATATTGATAAAACATATTAAAAATTTCACACAAATATTATCACCTATTAAAGAAAAATTGTTCCTCAGAAAAGTACATAACACTACATAAATATCAAAGATACTTGCATGCAGTATTGTACCTCTCTGAAACTTAGACACTTACTTCCTGAGAACCATTTTATGAGTAAACTTTTTTACATTACAAAATATTTGGCATTTAGCCAATCATTATACGCAATACTATATGCAGTTTACTGTTTTAGAATCCTAGCACTCCCTCCTCTTCAGACCTCTCCGATCTTAGTTCATATTCACATATGGACTCGCCTGCAGACAATAGCCTATCTCCAGCTAGCTATTCTTCTCCTGCGACACCTTATACTCCAAAATCTAGCTATTCTAATCAATCTTCTCCGCATAGTGTAAATCATGCCGAGAAAGAGGAGGATCCAAAAAACTTGATTATAGAAGAGTTGGAGAACATCAATTTTTTTGAGACATCCTGTAATGATAGCGATATCTTTATTTCGGAGGGCGATATTGACTTGGAATTTGCATTATCAGAAAACATGGTAATATATTTTCAATGCTTAATATGTTGTTTTTTTTTTAAATATCGAATTCATGTTATTTCAGTAGAACTCTGTACTTACTCGTGAAACATTTTTTTAGGAAAATGCCGTTGGTGCTGACTCTGATATGGCAGAAACCGGCAAGCTGTTCGACGAGTTGCTAAAGTTAAATGACGAAACTCTGATGGAAGAAATATGTAGTCCGGGGTGTGCGGTATGTTTTATTATGTTATACAGGGTGATCCACCGAAAAATTTTCACCCAGGATTTCTCCTTTTTGACGTAATAAACAGAGAAATACTCGTAGTGTCAATTTTAGTTTTAAGTGGGGCATATTGTTTTGATATAAACATTCCCTAAATTTCAACCCTTAAGGGTGGTGACATTTACCCTTAAATGGTAAGGGATATCGTGTGGTAAATCGTTTTAAAGGGCATTCAATTATCTTTCTCCATTATCTGCCATCCAGTAGTTGCTATTAATTAGGAGAAAAAAGTGGTAAAAAAATTCACGAGACATTTTCACGTGGGGGTTTACGAAAAATATGGGTTCTTAACGGACTGCAAAATATCAAAATTATTCTGCTCGCCACTGGAAAAATCATTGTTAAAAAGAACAAAAAAATCGTATGGACTAGTCCTCTCCAATCAAAATAAAATCTGATGGAGAATGAGAATTATTATTTTCAGATTATTCTAAATTTTGTTCCAAATAAAACTTAATGGACACAATTTTTTTAAGCTCATCGTCCTTTCAAAATTTGATCTTTGGGCAACTTTTAACACACTGTTTTCTTGAAATTTTAGGTGAAACCTCAGGAAATTAAAACCAAACAATACGTGCCACCTTCAGAGTACGTAAAGTTATGCCTTGAACTCGCCGAAGCTAATGACAAGAAATCAAAGGAGTTAGTACACGATTTGGACGAGTTCAATTCGCTGCTGAATGAAGTTTTACAGGAATATAATCTAACGTATCAGAAAGAGAGGGAGTAATAACTAATATAAAGAAAAAATATTTTTTCACACAATCGATTAAAAAATGTATATATCTACTGAACGTAGTGAGCATGAAAATGTATAATTTTATTTGTCGTTTATCAACTGATATTTTTTTTCCCTTATACACAGGTGTGTTCGGAAAATATCCCACAGCTTTTTACTCTTCACTTAGAAGAACGATGGGCACAAGTCTAAAATAAGTAGTCTATGGAATAGAGGATTCTGACAAATTTCTTGTGCTTGGTTGGCGCCTTGTTTGTTTGTTATTATCAATTTGAATGTTATTAACTGCACAGGTTATGATTATTATATTGCAGCTCTGTTCAAAAGTGACATAAGTCAAAATCAGCAAATTCTACAGTAGAACAAAAATGGTATATCGTCTATCAAGTAGGAAAAGCCTAACATTCCTGGGCTAGTGTAAATATTTGCAACACAGAGTACGGGAATGTGACTTTTCCTGTACGAGGTACATATACTATTTTGTCGCCGATCGTTCAAAAATCGAACGAAAATTTTAAATCTTTGTTAAATTTGAAAAAAGCGTGACTGATTTTATGAACAAACAATCGATACCTTCATATTCCTAATCAATATCGGTTAAGTATCCTTGGAAACGTACCAATTTTGTATTGTCAAAGTTAGCACGTGTCAATTTAATTTGTTGGTTGTGACGCCCGCCACTGAGTTCTTTTTCTTTTCTTTGCCTTTTCTATATGCCCGAATGATATAGGAATACAGCTGGCGGTGACAAGATAATCTTCGCGAGGATTCTAAATTTTTTGTCTAATATTATTTCTCTCTTTATTTTTCTCTGTTCCCTGTTTCCTAACAGAAAAATACAAATTTCTTGATCAACTATACTTTATTTCTACAGATTACGTATGAGAGCCACCCAAAATACACTTTTTCACAATTCTTAATTTTCGCAATTTTCCCAGTAATCCTAGATACATTCTTGGGTTTCTAACCCACTTAATTTTCAAGCAATTTGTCAACAAATTACGACGAGCTTCAAAACTTCCGACTATAAACCGTACTTATTGAACCAGACTTTTGAACTTTCCCGTAGACAGAATCTCGGTTCGCGATCGGGCAGAGTAACACCTTACATCGGTGAGTATCTTTCAACTACCTCTCTAGCAGGAGTCATCCCACTTATATCAACAAAATTCCTATAATTTTCGACTGAATTGATTCGGCTTTTACTTGGTGGAAACCCATTATCAAACTGAAGTTTTAATACTGTGGTAAAATAATTTTACACTTTCCACTAATTTGAGATCTTTATTTTTAAACACTCGACATGTTTCGAAACACTGTTTCTTCTTCAAAGGAGTAAAACAAAGTGGTATCTTAAAAGTATAAAGGTGTGTACATACAAAAAGGTTCAGGTATTAACAATAAATCTAAATTGATGTAGGTGTGTACATACAAAAAGGTTCAGGTATTAACAATAAATCTAAATTGAGAGAAAATTCTGTTAAAGTATTTACAAGCTAAGAAAAGATATTCAATAGAGGTGATGAGTTTAAATCTAATTGGTCGTTCAATAAAACATTATTATTTTTAAGTTTGTTTATTTCCAAGGATTCAAGCAAATTCAGCCTTTTTCCCTTGTTCTCGGTATGCAAAATATCATAATTATTGTTGAAAGTATGGTTTTCTTGGATTAAGTGACTGGAATAATTTGAGTCTGTTTTATTATTTGTATAACTAGAGTAATGTTCTTTAATACGTTTATCAAAGTTACGGCCTGTTTGCCCTATATATACTTTAGGGCAATCGTGACATTTTAATTTGTATACACCAGTTTTATTTCCTTTGTTTAGTTTTGTTTTATTGTTTTTAATATGTTTTCCCAGAGTATTGTTGGTTTTGTATGCTATATTGCTATATGCTATAATATAGCATACAAAACTAACAATACTCTGGGAAAACATATTAAAAACAATAAAACAAAACTAAACAAAGGAAATAAAACTGGTGTCTACAAATTAAAATGTCACGATTGCCCTAAAGTATATATAGGGCAAACAGGCCGTAACTTTGATAAACGTATCAAAGAACATTACTCTAGTTATACAAATAATAAAACAGACTCAAATTATTCAAATCACTTAATCCAAGAAAACCATACTTTCAACAATAATTATGATATTTTGCATACCGAGAACAAGGGAAAAAGGCTGAATTTGCTCGAATCCTTGGAAATAAACAAACTTAAAAATAATATTGTTTTATTGAACGACCAATTAGATTTAAACTCATCACCTCTATTGAATATCTTTTCTTAGCTTGTAAATACTTTAACAGGATTTTCCCTCAATTTAGATTTATTGTTAATACCTGAACCTTTTTGTATGTACACCCCTACATCAATTTAGATTTATTGTTAATACCTGAACCTTTTTGTATGTACACACCTTTATACTTTTAAGATACCACTTTGTTTTACTCCTTTGAAGAAGAAACAGTGTTTCGAAACATGTCGAGTGTTTAAAAATAAAGATCTCAAATTAGTGGAAAGTGTAAAATTATTTTACCACAGTATTAAAACTTCAGTATAATTTTCGACCCTACTACTTTCTATTTTCCCCTTTGTGTTTCCGCGAATTCTATGAGTGGACGACCTAGTTTAGCAGGCAAGTGAAGGAAAATCTCTTAATTTATTGGACATTTACTACATTTTTGTTTTCACGTGGGTAGCTTTTTATTGCACCCATCATTTAGGTGCGCATGTTATAACAAGCACATAAAAGAGCTATTGAGTTATATAGGTTTTAATATGGTGCAACATGTGGTAATGAGGTCAAGGATAGGTTATCAAGGGGTGGATCTTCTGTTTGCCAATCAGATATAGGACAAATCATATTTTCCTGTTGATTCCTTTTTTGCTTTTGTCACTTTTGGAAAAAAAATAGGAACAATTATATAACGTAATTGTGTTATTTGAATTTAATAAGGTTTCATTACACCAATTGTTATACAAACTTGAACATTATAATATGGTATACGAGGGAAACCACTGGCGTGGATTAGGAAATTTCTCCTCAATTATACTTTCTGGGTCAGAGTAAATGGAGCATATTTAAATGAACACCAAATTGTTAGTGGACTGCCCCAAGATTCAGTTTTCAACCTTTTATGTTTTTATTATTTATATTTAGCACAATACACACAATATTAAAACAAATATGAGCTTTTTTGTTGACAATAAATGAAATAAATTATGTTGCAACCCATTAACAAAATCAAAATTTGTTCTCTGCTATCCATTGAGAGATGTACTGCAAAATGGAAAATACCACTTAAGATAACTAAATGTTGTGTTTTACACGTGGAACCTAATAACCAAACCCAAATAGTATAGCACAATGAGTTAAGTAAAACACACATACTAAAAATTACGTCGGTTGGACGGATAACAACAAAATTATTAAGGTTTAAAATTCGACAAAATTCCAAAAATTTAGTTTCCCGCCTGATATTCTATGAAAAACAGCTGAACGTAGTGGGCAAGGTGGCGAATCAAATTAGCCATACGGCAACACCGCCATTCGCCCCTTCAGATGTTTTAGTAGTAAGAGGGAATGTTTATATTTTGCGTAACTTTTGTAGCATTCTTTAATCTTCGAATTTAATTTTAATTTTGTAACTTTTCGAAGTGCTCAAGTACAATCTTACAACAGAGCTAATAGTAAAACCCAAAAACCATTATGGAATAATCTCAGCTTGTAGTGGTTTTCGCTCCCGTTATTCGGTGAATTATCGTCAGTATTTCTTTGATACTCATCCGTAAATATCATTTTTAGGTTATAAAATATTATGCGTTGACTGTTTTCTCAGTTTTCTTAATTTTTCTGAGTAATAGTTCAGTATAAATTTCGAATATTACGTTTTCTTATAATTTAGTTCCGTAACATAACTTCGATGACCAACCTGCAAAATTTTTGCAGTGGTGCCAACGCTAAAATTATGTTATTCTCATTGCGGTAGAATATCCCCTAAACCGTTCTAAATGGGAAAATAGTGACACTTTGTTTGAAAGGCCTCTCAGTTTAAAAAACCGACACGTCGCAATGTACATACTTGAGAGGCTTTTCAAAAAAGGTGTCACTTAACCTATCTCCCATTTAAGATTTTTAAGGGGGTAGATGTGACGGCTTAGGGGATAATTCTACCATAATGAAAATAACATAATTTTTCTTCCCCCTTCGTACTACGAGAATGGTTTTAAGCGTTTTGAAATTTCTTTCTTTGTTTTAAACTTATAGCACATTGATCGTGTTCAAATTGTCACCCTGTATACACTACTTAATCAGGTGTAATTCACTAAAATAAAAATCTCATTTTATACTACGTAAATATTTTATTAAACATTAAGTAAATTCTCTAGCTATAATTACATTGCAACAATTTAAAATGATTTTTAAACGTACGTTATTGGAGGAAATTGTGTATGAATTTTTCGAAGCTCATTTTTTTAAAAGGTCATATTTCGAGTACCCAAACTGTTGAAAACCTATTTTTCGAAACTGTTCGATTGCATGTTTCTTTCAGTAAATTGTAAAATGGCAACTTTTGATAAATCCTCAGATGAAACATTTCTAACAAAAAAGAGGAACACGAACAAGAAAAACCTCCGATGGTTCAAGTTTTTCCCTTAAAGCACATTGATTTTTGAGAAATGGTTTGTTTAATTTTTAACGTTAAAAATGTGTATTTAAGTGTACTTAGTAGTTAAGTAAACTGCCAATTATAATGACTTTAACTTTAAAAAATTCACACGTAATCATTGGAAGATAAGAAAATAACAAGTCTGTTAGGTACTTCAAATCAAAAATTGAAATGGTATTTTAGAACTATTTTGTTCGGGTTCGCCAAGGTTGTTTTTGGGACATCCTGTAGGTTATCTAGAAATTTTTTTATTTAATACAATCGTCTTAAAAATAATTTAGTAGCATAAAGTTATATATTCTTGCCATTTTTAGGATGGATTGAAAAATATAAAGGCATTTACTTCCTTTTTTATTTAAAGAAAAAATATTTATAATGTAGAGTGATTTAAATTTTTACGGTTACAAAACAGAAACCCAGCTTAGGAGGAAAAATCAGCTCCCATCCCGCTATTTTGTTTTTTTAACATGTTTGTTTCTCGGTTATTTGCTATTAAAAACCAACAACTTTTCAGTTTTGGTGTAGACCACAGCACTCTAAAAAGAAATAGATTACCTACTTCCCATAAGACCCGTTGTTAATAAAATGGCAAACATATGCAAAGGATGGCTATCTGGGGGATTCAAGTTTAGATGCTGGCACGCTGGCACTGTTGGCAGCTTTGTTACTTGAAATACATCAACAAAGAATATGACAGAGTTCATTATCCCTTGGGTGCGTTCGGATTTGTGATCTACTTTTCACCTTCACATTTTCTTCGGTTTATATTATGTAATTGGATTGCAGAATGCTCCAAAACAATAACCTTATTATTAGCCAAATATTTTTTATCTAAGACATCCCACGTGGACTTCAAGCATAAGTACTAACGTACCGTGGAATTATTTCACATTATAAAATTTTGACATTTGCATTGTATCCTTTTGTTTTCAAAATTACCGCCCATCAACTTCTGCAAAGTTAGCGGTTGCTGCCAACACAAATCCTAGTACCCAACCCAATAAAAGCTAGATACTCCATATGGCCCTTCCATGCATGTGTGGGTCATTTTTGAAACCTAGTCGGTATTCTCTCTCCCAAACATTAAATTTTATCTTTTATACCTTATTCATTTAAATTTCACTAGAACCATCAACAATCTGAATGTATGAACAATAATATCAGTAAGCATAATGATACCGTATAGTAGGGCAGGTTTCCCTTGCAAAAGGGCGGGTAGTTCTAATTTTTGGATATGTTTTATGTTTATTGGCCCTAATAAAGCATGCAGGTTTTTGACCTTGACGCACATCCGCTCGCGCCGCCATCTTGAAAAAAAGTCGGGACAAATCGAGTTTTTCGAAATATTTTCTTACCAATAAGTTTTAGAACATAAATTATTATCAACTTTCTATAGAAGACAAACTTTTCTACAACATCGTTCGGTCGAAGGCAGTCTCGTGCGGAAAAATTCACTTTCCGCACTTGTCAGTAAGTGTCATTTACCAAGCGAAAAAATTTGTATGAAAACGAGGCCCGCAGGCCGAGTTTTGTGAATTTTCGAGATCGGTGAGCACTTACTGACTAGGTATTAGTAGTGAAGGTTGACCGGTCCTGAGTCTCCGCATGAGCCTTGAAAGATATCAGACGCAGTAAGGTTGACCTTAAAAGAGATCATGCGCGATCTGATTGACTTTGACCGAGAACTTGGTATTTAACAAGAAATTGGCCTTGAACGCGAGTGTGAGTTTGGCAGGTGTTATTTCGAGGTCGTTGATTGGAGTGGTAGTTGACCTTGAGTTATTATTAGTTGGGTGTTATCTTTACAAAAAATACAAAAACCAGTCTAATTGCTATTAAATATTGATGGTTCGTAACATCATAATGTGTTATGCAATGATATCTGCTGCTATGCAACGGTTCGTGGTAATTATTGTTACTGTCAGTTTGAATTTGTTGATTCCAATTATTCAAGAAATGTTTGATACAGCGTAACGGAATGAATCTAAATGTCGAGATGTTTGGGGAAGACAGTATTAATGAAGCAGAAAAGTTGATATTGAAATCGAGGAAGAATAGAGAGCCGGTTGTTCACAGCGAATCCCACTAAAATCATATGAAAGGTACGAAAGTGCATACAAAGTTTCCAAAAACTGACTACATGAAGAAAACGTATTACAGCATTAAAACAATAATATAAATAACCTTATAGGAAATGTCGAAAATTCTCAAAGAACTAATGTTCTAGTTCTTACATTTAATAATTGTACAAATTGTAGATTTAACTTTAATTTAAATAAACAAATTCTTTAGTATGTGTTTCTCTTTTTTGTAGTCAAAAGTTGTAGGAAATTTTGTCTCCTATAAAGTTGATTTTTGCCTTAAAACTCATTGGTGAGTAGATATTTAAAAAAACTGATTTTCACTTTATTTTTCTAAAATGGCGTCGCGAGCGGATGTGTGTGAAAGTCGAAAACTTGGCTTTTGTATTAGAAATCCTACATATAAAATTATACGAAAATCTTAACTACCTGACCCTTTGTAAGGTAAAGTCGTCATTAAGATCCCACTACTGGAGTATGATGACTGTTAGAAAAAGCCTAACTTTGTAATATAAAATTGGAAAAGGTAATTTCGAATCTGCAAATAGTTTCTCTTAATTAAAATTAACTAGACTTTAATAAATTACATTTCTGACTTAATTGAAGCCATTACTTTTGAAATATGCCTTATAACGTTTTGAGGTACCGCGTCGTGCAGGTACCTCTGAAAACTGTGATGACCCATCAAAATCCTGTACATCGCTTTTCCGTGCGTCCGTGCGTCTATGTGTCCGTCGGTGAGAGCATTCGCACCAGCTATTAAAAGCTTGTCTCTTAGCTCCTTTGGCAATTGAAATACTCTGTCTGCTCCCATCTTTTTCACAATGTCACCTAAAAATAAATAAACATTGTTAAAATAAAAAATTTGGCCGATTCAAAATTTGCAAAAAAAAAATTAAATTTTGATTTTCTTTTGAACAATTAGAATCGGTTAGTCAGGCGATTTTAATAAATATGTTAATATTAGTGCACAATTAGTCAATCGAAACAAGCACACAAAAAATTACGTCGGTTAGACTGATAATAACAAAAATATCAAGGTTTAAAATACGACCGAATTCTAAAAATCAGTTTCCCGGCGGACGTCATCCTACGAAAAACAACTGAACGTAGTCGGCAATGTGGCGAATCAAATTAAGGATACGGCAACACCGCCATGTGCCCCTTCGGCCGTTTTAGTACTAGCAGGGAATGTTTATATTTTGCGTAACTTTTTTTAGCATTTTTTTTATCTCTGACAGCCCATGTAGACTTCAAGCCTGAAGTACTAACGTACCATCGGCATCTGAAGAGAAGGGAAATGTAGTCTATTGACACGGGATTTAAAGGATTGGAGGTTGGGAGGGGAGCTCTTGATTCGAGGTTTGTTTGGAAAAGGAGTGAATAGTACTATCGTCAGCAGAACTGTGTATAAGATTGGTAATTGAAAAGAGCAGGTCATTAATGTGAAGAAGAAATAGGGTTGGTGCCAGGACTGAACCTTGGGGTACACTAGCATTGATAGGATGGAAGTTAGATGAGTAACCGTTCACCACAACAGATATGCGCCGATTAGAGAGGAAGCCACCGATATAGGTATATAGTTTGGCAAGAAGTTAGTTTGTTGAGGAGTGGCATGCCGTACTTGGTCAAAGGCCTTGGAAATATCGAGAGCAACAATCTGAAATTCGTCATGAAATTCGAGAGACTTGTTCCAGTTATGTGTGATGAAGCTAAGGAGATCTGTAGATTTTTGGTGGCGAAATCCGTACAGTCTGTCATGGAAGATTTCTTTATTTTTCTAGATATTTTAGAATTTGCAAGTTGATCGCTTTCTCCATAACTTTGCTAACAACATAATTGACTGGAAGGGACTTGGAACCTTTCTTGACAGGCTTCACACGAGTAGTCTTCCAGCTATCTGGGAAGATACCCTTGTGATAGGAGATCTGTAAAAGGCGAGTTAAGACGAATGCAATTTCTGGAGCGCATTTTTTTAGAACAATTTGCGGGTATGCCATCCGTACCGGAGGACATTTTGGTGTCCAGGGATCGTTGTAATCGTCGAATTATATTTTAAAACTTTTCGGAGTGCTTAAGTGTATTTAAATCTAATAGGGAGCTGGTGGCAGCAAGTTTTAAATGATTTTATTATTTTGCAGATGTTGATTAAAGCAAAAACCTGAGTAAAATCAACAATATGGGCAACTTCTGCCTAATTTATTGTTGCAATATGAAATGAGAGCTTCTGAAAGATGTAAAAAAAATAAGTGCTTTTAACAATATTATCGCGTCTGTCTCTGGTTTTAATAAAATTGTCTTAAACAAAAAAAGAATAAATGCAACTGGCAGGCGTTTTTCTTACTGTGTTTAAGAAGAAATGATTTTTTTCAATTATTATGATATACATACAAAAAAATGTATTCCATCGTCAGACAGATTGCGTTAATTATATTAAACTTATTTTATATAAAGCACGAAAAGTTACTTCTTCCACTTTTCCACACTGAAAAGACGATGATATGATTTAGTAAAGTTTTTTTTCTATGTTTGTAATTATTATAAGAAATGCAACAATCTGAACGTCTGCCTTCCGTAAATTTATTATCTGTATAGCGCCCCTAATATAATATGTCAATGGCAGACACGATAATATAATTTATGGCAGTTTTTTTTCAATTTTTTTTTATGTTCTGACAACCCACGAAGACCGAAGTCTAAGTACTATGTACAGTGGGTGTACTGGAGAAATCCGACTCACACATCCAGGGCTGGAAACATCCGTACGGACTTCACCAGCCCTTTAAGAGGATGTGTGGGGTGGTGCCATCTCGGTCGCGGAATAAATCCTCTACCACCTTCCAACAATCACAAAATATCCGTTATCGAAGCGGGATTCGAACCCGCGCCTCCCGGTTACGAAGCTGGCGCCGTACCAACTCGGCCACCGGAGACCCAATGTCAAAATTCAGCGCCACTAAGCTCAGCTCTATCTTTTTCTAACCCACATACTTGAAAATTACATTACATATTACTATGAACAACCATGAAATCATATACCGAAATTGCCACTAGCTCCCTAACTATAACGACAAGAGAATAATAGCGAAAACCTAAAAACCATTGTGGAATAATCTGTAGTAGCTGTGCCTCGTCATTCAGAGAATAATGGTTGGTATTTCTTTGATAGTCATGGGTAAATATCCTTGTTAGGTTATAAAATATTATGCGTTGACTGTCTTTTCAGTTTTCTTAATATTTCTGTGTAACAGTTCAGTATAAATTTGGAATATTACAATTATAATTCAGTTTAATAGCAACCCCTCGATGACCAACTCGGAAAATTTTTGCAGCGATGACAACGCTTATTTATTTCCCAAATTTGGGTTTGATCGCCCGTTATGGGATTATGTCGCCAGAAGCCATCTTCCCGTTTTATACTGAGCGATGTTTTACCGCTACTTATTTTGAGGATGAATTTATTAATCAGAACAACTTTTAATTTTTTGGGGATAAGTTTTTCGAATGGAGCACTTTTGTATTATGATATTAAAAAAAATTGCTCTATAAGCCCATTGCAGAGCAACAAAAATGCACATACTTAATAATCGTAGAGCAGCAGCTCTGACAACTGCATTTTGATGACCACATCCTCGTGACGTCGTTACCAAAATCACTCTGTTTACAGGCAACTGCTCACACATAATGTCCAGGGCCGCATTTGCATCTGCTCGAAGAAACCGATTAGTGTCGGCTGTCCGCTGAAATAGTGGACAAGCAATTTCCTCCAACTCCTGGAATAAAAAGTTATATCACTGTTAGTACTGGTTTAAATTTAACATATAGCTGAACAGTTAGGATTGACAACTTTTTTTCCCAAATTTCTCAAATTTAACTCGGTTTTTAGCATTGAGGGAATAAACTCTGATCACTTTGCTAAAGAAGGATGATATTTTAAGAGTACAAACCGCGTGTTTGTAAATTCAAGACAGCAAAGTATAATCTTTCGCAACCAAAACTCGTCGCGGCAGCGCAGGATGTCACGTTGGGAGACCCTAGTCATGGGATTTCGCATGCAAATTGCACTTTTTTGAAAGAAAAGATGATTATTTTTTGGTTTTAAAAAATAAATTATTAGGTGGATCATTGAAAATCAATTATTAGGTGGGTCATTGGCCAAATGACCTTATGGACAAGCCGTGCCTGCTAATCAGCCATAGCCACCAAGGTCCCCAGACTTAAATCCTCTTGATTTTTATTCCTGGGGAAACTTGAAGTCACTGGTTGTGTAAGAATGTATTGAACTTTCAAATTAAGCGTATTAAGTGTTTATTTTATTCACTAAATTTCACAAAAACATGTTAACTCGTATAGAAATTATTTTAAAATAACCAATTTAAAAAATATATTGGTCACTCTGTATCTCATAAACAAAGCTGTTAAGAAACATAATTTATTGAAACTCTTCATCTTAAAATAACGTCAGCAACCACATCCCAAAGTTTGTTAAAGTATTTTTGAAACACCCAGTATACAATTCAATAAAAACGAAATAAAAAATCTTACCATGTCCAAACCGCGCCTGCAGAATAAAAATAACTCCCCCGCAGCGTTGCAGGCGATTCTCGAAACTTGCGATCGTAGATTCTTGACTTGCTTAGCGAGACTTGAGCACACTTGATGCATCTGATTTTCGATTACTTCCGGGTACTGCCTCATCAGTTTTACCAATCCATGAAGACCCTGCACGGTGGTTTCCCAAACAGGGCTCTCCATTTGACCGAGGATGTGTTGTAGAGTCTCTTTGGGTTTGCTGACCGGTCTGCTGACGACTAGCGACACGCCTAGAATTAGTGGTAGGTATAAGAAAAGTCTGTCAGTAAAAATCAATCCAATTACAAATAGGGAATATGCATATATTTTTTATATTGCATAAATCCCATGATACAATAAGAGGAAGATATACCAAATCGTGTTAAATTCGTCCGGGTTCGCGCATGACGTCACGCTGTGAGTTATTTTTGAAATTTATAACGCGCAATATAGAGTTTACGTTATTTATAGGCGATTTTATATAAATTCTATTGGCAATATACTTTGCCTTCTGCTTATAATACAAATTTTAAAGTACTTACATGATTTAAAATAATCATGTAAATAAAAGGATAAATTAATTTAAAATAATAGATATTGGTAAATTGCCTGCCAATTGCGTTCTATGTATTTATTTACGTGAAAAAAAAGGTAAATAATTTTATAAAATAAAACTATGCCTAGTAATTAAGATAATAATTTTTATTTAGAGGCATATTCTTATTAAAATATATACCTAGAGTTTTCCGAAAATATGTTATAAATGAGAATTTTGTTTGCTTGGGTTTGCTTGGGTTTTGTCAAATATTTCTTGCGGTGAATAACATCTGTAACTTTTGCGATGGAAACATGCTTTTAGGATGGTTTTTTTTGGGTTTTTTACACTTTAAATAATAAATTATTAAAAATTATTGTATTTTTGTATTCTTTGATTTTTCAAAGTTAAAAAAATCTTAAAATGCCAAAAATTATTCTAAATAAAACAAAAATATCTAAATTTATGAAATTAGATAAAACAAGAAATTATTTTTTAAGAAAATAGCCTTTTTTCAGTCTCTTCTTTGTCGTATTTTTAGCAATTGTTTGTCACAGTAAACTTTTTTTATTGAAGAGAGTTTGTAAAAGCATTAAACACATTTGACATTCATGACATGACACAATTCATGCTTTAAATTACCTTCATAATCACTTTTGTTAAAATATCTAGAACATATTCTAGCATTTTTCACATTAAACTTATCTTCTCGTTTGCACAGACGCTTCCAAAAACTTTGTTTCTTTGTCTTTGGGGAAGCTAAAAACTTTAATATCGGGCATAAAGCCCTTGCATTGATTGTCCTTATCTGAACCATACACAACACACCTCATTTTCACTTTTAAACTCTTAAAAGTGATATAAAAACACCGAGAAATAACTTTAAAACACAACGCGATTTTAACAAAGATGTGTCTCGTTTATAAAATATGGTGGAATTACTCACAGCCTACTAATAGCAAAGATTTTTGCCAATACCAAAAGTTTTTGGACACCCTGTATGTGTATGTAGGGTCGAAATTGCGCCGAGACGTCTGAACTGATGGAATTTTGGATCAAGTGTTTCTAGTAACATGGGGATAAACCGGTCAAAAATTGGTTAAAATCGACCAACCGCAAGTTGGACGGACGCCATATTGGACTTTTTCTTTCAGCAGAAAGTCAAGGAGTCATTTTAAAAATCTTTTAATTCCATATTCATTTTACAAGTAACGAGAAATTTACTTGCTCCAATTCAAAATACATATAATACAAAATACATAATTTGCATTTGTTGCTAGGCTATGTGATTTAATAAAATTTCAAGCAATATTTTCATTATTTAGTAAGTCAAAACGTATGAATACCTAAAACGACAACTTTTGGATATTGGTCACGTAGGGTACCTATTGAATTATATAAGATAACAGTCTGGCTGAGTGTTCGGAGTATCGTGTAGTGACCACACCAGATTTTTTATAAATAATTTTTGAAACGCTTACAAGTCTGTGGGTGTGTCTAACTGATTTAAATTTTCACTCACCTTCAGCAACCCTAGGGGAAGCTTTCACCGATTTTCGATTTCGAGAAAATCGTCTCTCAAGCTTTAACGCCGGTGCAACTGCATTGGGACTTAAAACCTCTTCATCTTGGCGCTGAAGAGAGTAATCCATGGAACTTAAAGGTAGACCAGATGGCGGCGTCATCGTTTGTTTGTAAGAGTCCTCGTCGCTTATGGTTTCGTTGTTATTGTTCTTGTTTAAGCTGATTTCGTCATTTCTGGGAGGAGCGGAGTTTGAGCCCTTTCTGCAAAAATATGACCAATAAACAATAATATACACAGTTTTTCGAAAAAATATAGCATTGCTAATATCTCACAAATAACTAAATTTTGGGGAAAACGCCGGAACACGGCAGTATTTTTTAAATTTCATGAAACAAAAGTACTCCATTCGAAAAGCTTTTTCCCAAACAAATAGAGTTTTTTAAACTGAGAAAACAGTTAACGCATAATATTTTATAACCTAAAACGAATATTTTGCATTAGTATCAAAGAAAATAAACGCATGTTTCGATTGCCTAACTGTGCAATAATATTAACATATTTATTGAAAATGCGAAATGACCGAACATGTCCGTTGATTTATATTTTTTCCCGTTTTGACAGTGTCTTTTGGTTTAATAAATCTACCTTCTAGCAGGCAGCGCCATCTGGATATTTTTTTAAATAGCAACCTACCGTTTGTATGGATAATTAACGAAGTACCTAAAAAAATTTAATTTAATTAATTCTAAGAGATAAACTACCTTATTGGATTGATTTCCGGCAAAAAGTTCTGTAGATCTACCACCGACTTGCTCTTTCTGTGGACTTCTACAGTAGATGGCCTCGACTGAAGTAACGCTAAACTAATGGACGGAGATCTTGGTTCTGCAATTTCTTCGTTGTTATTGATATTTATTGATTCTACAGAAGGAAAATTATCGTTTATCGGTTCTCCCAGACCATCATTCGTTTCTGCTGAGCTTAATGGTGAGATTCTCTGAAAAAAAGTGAGGTTTGATGAAAATTAAATTAAAACGACTTTGAACCCGTCGAAATTCGACGGAAATATCTCAGATTAATGGTTTGAATCACACAGATATTGTAAAGAATATGTAAGTTACAGGGTCTCTTTGAAAACAACATTACAGGCCATTCGCCATAGTGTAGGGTTGCCGTAAGTGGGGCATTGGTCACCGGGACATTGTTGCCAAAATGCTCAAAACAATCAACAAACAAATTGGACTTAGTTAATTAGTAATATGAAAAATATAGACTAGGCGCACCCACCATTTCATGAAGGGAACACATCCCCACATCACCCTTAGTGGTATCCTTAATTATATTACAAAGCGTACTAAATGAGGTAGCTTATTACCTACTTCTTAAAATAATATATTGTTTAATAAAATAATAATTTAAAACTTTCTGTAATACCGTATTTTTAAAGCCATCTAGGTACAAAAAAAATATGTATTTATATTCGTGATTATTTTATTTAATACTATTCTAGTCACTTTTCTTAGTAAAAGTTAAATTAAAATTTACTTGTAACTTCTTAGAAAATTTAATATAATTAATAACATTCTTGGAAAATCTTCAAAGCGGCATTAAAAAGCAACTTTGGATTCCTGCATGTGCGACATTACTAAAGAATTTTTTTTCAATAATCGAACAATGTCGGAAGAGAGTTTTAGATACTCCTAATGTATAAGAGTTGTGTAATTCTTTAATGTATGTGACAACTTAGGCATATTTAGTTACTTTTTTTAAAAGTCACACGGTCACACCAAACATTGTTTTTTCTTCGACTAGGACCACGGTTCTTTAAAATTCCATATGTAAGTAAACTTCACAAATATTTCCACTAAAATTTGAAAATATCAAGCATACTTGAGCTACAATTGCTTTAAATGTTTTTATAGAACACATATTATGAGTTTTTTTAAGTTGGACCTATTTTCGCATCATTTTTAATGCTCCCAGAAAAGTCAAGTTTCTGTTTAAAAAGGAAGTACTTTACGGTGATACATTTAAAAAAAACTGGTAAACGACTAAACTCCAGACATTTTACAAATTAAAATTCGATAGTTGCTGTTTTGCCCTATGTCCACCAAATATCAAATCTGTTACACTGTGCGACGGCGACGCCAGAGAAATTGGTTGCGTTTACTTTCACAGTGAAACTGTTTACGTAAGATTTCAGATAAATTATAAGAAATTAAATCCATATTTTTATAAAATTACAGTATAATGTTAAAAATTATGCAGTTGTTAATGTATAAAAACGTATTTTTTTTCTCCAAAAAGTTTCAGGAAGCGGTGATTCCCACGCTTTTATGTACCGTGCACCCCTGATTAACAGCAATGAGCTTTCAAATTTGACTGCTTGAATGTGGAAAAGTATTCTTTCCGCACTCGTTATTCAGTTTTTTCTTACCTCTTCATTTTGTACCGTATTCAAATATCCATCAGACGCCGTCGATTTGACCGAATGCGAATCCACACAGTCTCGCGAATTATTGACGACTGACGAATCTAATGCTTCTGGTTCTTCGGCATCGGAACTGAGCCGCTCCTCCGTGTCCATTTTAATAAAAGCGGGCTGATGGCTCTCGGGGGGCGAGGGGGTGAAGTAGCCCGAAGACTCCGAGCCGGAGGATCGGGGGGGCGGTAAGGGTAGAGACAGAAGGCTGACTGAGTCATTGTCTTGAGCAATCGTTTGTTCCCGTGGTGATAGTCTCGTAGAGGTTGGAGTGCACTGTGCACTGGGTACTACAGTTCTGAAAAGAAAGAAAAATATTAATAAACTTAGATTTCAGCTATTCTATGCAGGGTTGTTAGGAAAGTTGGAGATACCGATATACTTATCGGTTACTGGCAATATCGGCATCTCTCGGTATTTCCAGGACTGAAAAGTCCTAAAAGAAGGGATGTGTACTCTTTCCTCTAAAGGACCTGTATCAAGCAAAGGCATATTAATAACTTAGCAATATAAATAGCAATATGATAATAAAATAAAAGTAATAGGTATGAAAAAAACATGCTGAATTTATACCATTAAGAAAAAGTTAACAGGAAAAAATGTACGCTACTGCCGATTTTCTAAAAATGCAACTGAAATTACTCCGACTAGAAATTACTAGAATCTATCTTTCTATCGCGATCGTTAATCTTTATTTTACATGATTCTAATCAAATCACTTTAATGGGCTTTTGTAATCCAAGGTCAACCCTTGTAAATCGATGTGAAACTACATAATGGGCAAATTTTTGCAAGGCGTACAGGCGAGTTCAAAAATCTTTCTAATTAATAGGAACTATCAATAGTTGTCATGTGACCTGACAAAACTAAAATTATAAATAAAATTGAGAGTGTACGAGCTAGAAGCAACAAGCAATTTTCAAGAAAAACAATTTTTCGACAATATTTCGTCACTAGATTTTTTGATTTTTTGTCTTCCAATACAAAATTTTTGGTAGCAATTTTTTTCGAAAAATAAGCTTGGTACTCCAAGGACCAGATTCACTATCGCTAGAACCGTATTATTTTATTCTCTAGGGAAATATTATGCTGATTTCGATAAATTACTTTATTATACCAACAAACGCGTACTTTTGACTCAACAAAATATCACAAAAAAATTCAATTTTTGCGGTGAGTTTATCACTTAATTAGAGTGTTTTATTCTAGAATATAAACTATTTTTTCTGTGTGTATTATCTATAACGCATTTTCGAAAAATTGTTGTTTCGAAAAAGCGACTCTCAAAATTAATTATTTCAGAAAAAACGTACTGTCGAAAAAGATGTTTCCCAAAAAATTCTATTTTCGTAAAAATATTTTTTTAAAATTCCGAAGGTCGTTAACGTAAAAGATAAACAGGGTTTGGTGTTTTTTGCATTCAATTTAATTATAAAATTAATCATTTTACTTTCAAAGATTTCAATCTCCTTTTTAAAATAAATGAAGTGCCATGTTCAAAAGCCTATATAGAGCATGTTGTCAGTTTACTGCCCGATTTCTCAAGTACTTTGGCGGATATTTAATCACAACACGAAACTTTTTCGATGTCTAGCTTCTTTTAAATTAGCCTTATACAACACGCTATTGTGAAAACAGTTTAATAATATCACTGATCAGCAGATTTCGACTTGTTTTCTGCCTTAAAGGATTTGAATGTTGTTCCTAATAGATTTTTGGTCGGTGATTACGAGTCTGGCCGTAAAAATCTTCGTATTGAAACCGCCCGTACCCGGGTCGGTATATCTGGGACTTTTTGCAAGGTCTATAAAGAAAAATGAATATTCTAAAATATAAATTTTTAATAATATGCATACACATAAAAACATCTGTTTTTAAAATAGTCTAAAAATGTCGAAAACCCGTAAAAGTTTGCATAAAAAAGGGTCTCCAGGTCAAATTCTTTAGCTACCTAAAAGAACAGATGGCCTAAATGACGCCAAGCAAACAAGCCACGCGTAACCCCCTCGCAGAGGGGTAGCGCGAGTACTTAAGCGCTCGATGAGACCGCAGAAAGGCATTCAGATTCAGATTGACATTCGACTCGCATTCAAATATCAGATAGACATTCAAATTTTCCTCTTTTTAAAAAGCTAAGTCGTGACGATGTCAGTGGGTTCTCCTGTTAGTAAATTTTCTGTGTTGAAAAACTGCCAGTAAGTCCTTTGCTCTTTGTCTAAAGTACAGTTACGTTCATTGGTGTTGTAATATTAAACAAGTAGTAAAATTGGATTTCTTTTTACTTATTAAAGTGCCTAGTACGCCGATTTCAACTGCCGGTGAGTACGCCGAGGTTAATCTAACTGGTGGGTCGGAATTTTGGTAACGAAATTAAATCCATGAACTGCTTAAAAGAATAATCCATCTCATTAATAATTATGTAAGAAATTTGATTCGTTTTACTTATTAAAGTGCCTAGTACGCCGATTTTAACTGCCGGTGAGTACGCCGAGGTTGATCTAACTGGTGGGTCGGTATTTTTATAACGAAACTAAATCCTTTACTGTAATTTAATGTAATACATTATGTGAATTCAAATACTGGCAGTCATACATCACAGTTTAATCTTATAAACAATATAAAGTAATCTGTTTAAAAATATTAATCGAAATCTTAAAAATGGGGCAACATTTGGGGGAGAATTTAAAATGATGAAAGTATAAAATAAGATTGTCAAATATTATTTTACATAAATTATTACTGAAAGAGAGACATAATTTCTAACGGTACCAGATGGTGTCAAATAACTTTTGCTTTCGAGATTTGGGTCAGTATTGTTAGGGCTAGTGCAAAAGCACCTTTCTGGTAAATACAGATGGCCAGTTTGTCTTCCGGGGTTTAATTGGCGTAACAAAGAAAATATAAAGGTCAGTAAACCGACAGGGTAGATAAAAAATAAAAGGGGTGTTTTGATTCAATTAAAGGTAATCTGCATTATTAAAGAATAATAATAAAAAGGGTTGGGTTGGAGAAAATATGAAATCGCGTTTGACAAACGTATTATCGAGATTGGCAATGATAAAAATAAAAATGGGTGTAGATATTGACATGATGCTACCTGTAGAACGTTAACAGATAATAGGTATATATAAAACGGTGTGATGGGTTTTCTTGGGAAAAGGTTATAACCGACGGTGCCGCTGTCGTAGTTTTCGGTATCTAAGTAACAAGAAAACAACATCTGCTCGAGAAGAAAAGTGACACATGCGTATGGGCGGATGGACTCTTAACTTTTATTGCACCTTTATATGTTATACGTTGAGGTGTCCGATATTTTGTTTGGGTATTGTGCTGATTGTAATCGGCTAATTACAGTAAATTAATTTAACAGTGGGGTTCCACTGTTCAGGTTTTCGGCTCCTCACGGACTGTCCGAAAGTGGGGTTCCGCTGGAGGCTTTCCACCCTACGTAGTAGCATTATGCCGAGCGTGTACGTAATTTGGGGTGATACTGAGTGTTAAAAAAGGTATTTAAAGAATAAAAAGGTATTTAAAGAGTAAATGAAAATTATACGTACACGTCAGAGGGGCGATACCAATAATAAAATGCAAGATTACCGGGTTATATCAGAAAAGGCGTGTTATAAAAAAACAGGGACGAAGTGATAAAAGGCATGCAGAGGTTCGCTGCAGACGCACAGTAACAGGTATAGGGGTTTTGGTAAAACAACATGTAACACAACATGTAAAGAACAAGTTCACGAGGGTCGCCATTAGTGTCGCAGACACTAGATAGGTGAGCTATGAATGGGAAAAGCGCAGCCAAGATAGGTAAAGAAATAGGTAAAGAAACACGTCACGCGGATCACCATCAATGTCGCAGACATTAGATGTGTGAGCTATGAGTGGGAGAGGCGCAGCCAAGAAATTCACCGGTAAATGTAGTCAGGAAACCCACCTGTAGTGTCGCAGACATAAACAGGTGACTAAACTGAAAAAGGGTACAAATTACGGGAGACAGACAAAAGCCTATGTTAATATATTGAATTGTTAATCGTTATAAATAATTTATTGTTATTTTGAATATGAAATTGATAAATAACTTGTGTACAAATGAATAAATGATTAAAACAGATTGATTCTTTGATTTCTGATCTCTACAATGCGACAGATTAAAGAGGGGAAAATATAATTAAAAACTATCAAAGTCTGATATAAAATTTACTGTTGTACCAAACTTTAAAAGAACTTGAAATAAACACAACGTAGGAAAATGAGGTAATGCGTCCAGACGATTACAGCCAACGTGATTGACTTTGTCACGTGATGAATAGACTGGGGGTAGAGAAGTTTCAGTATCACATAAAGATTTTTAGAAAAATGAAGACTAGGTGAAAAGCAGCTCTTTTGGTACTCTTTTATCCCTTATAATTTCGGAATGTTACCTGCTAGAGCAGTGGTTCTTAACCGGTGGTCCGCGGATCACAGGTGGCTCGCGAAAACTAAAATATGGTCCGCGAAACATTTAAACATTTTTATTCATTTTACTGGAGATTCAATCGTTTATCAATCGAAAGGTATCCAAAAGCTGATTCGTAACCCTTTGGGTATTAATGTTGGAGAGGTTGCTGAAGAAGTCCAGCAAGAGCTTATTGAATTACAAAATGATAGAATCTGTGAGGATGCGTTTGAATCTGTTTCCCTAGAGGAATTTTGGTGTAGAAAAGCAATTTCATGTACTGAAATTCGGAAATTGCCTTGCGCTATCTTATGCTCTTCTCCACGACTTGTTTATGTGAACAAGGATTTTCCGCTTTGCTTGTAATTAAAAATAAGTCCCGGAATCGATTGACAGTAAGTGATGATGTGCGTGTAGCTTTGTGCAATAATACTGGTATTAGCTCCAGGATTACACAGCTTGTTGAGGAGATGCAAGCTAAAAAATCACATTGATGATTTGCCAAACTTAATTTTCTATTAAAAATGTTCTTTTTTATATTATAATTATAAATATCTAACAGTACACTCTGTGCATGTTACCATTAAGTTTAAAAAGCATGTTGAAAGTGTTGATTAAAGTTTATTTTAAGGCTTCATTTGCCGACCTCACCCATTTATTGCCAACTTAATTGTATTTTAGTATAGTTTTTTGCTTTATATTTTTCATTTGTATGAATATTTAGTTAAAACTAATATTGAGGTCTTAGTTACAGAAAAAAATGACACCATCGATCTCTTAAAGTATTAATCTTCTGAATGAAAGTAATATACAGGTTGAAACTTTAAATAATTGACTGAACATTGCTTGCAGGACATGAATATATACTCATAATGTTATTGTTAAAATTTTAAATCCGAAAAACCATGTCAAAATGAAATTAAGTTGGCCACCATGTACCCGAATGGAAAATTAACACAGTTTATTAATCTTGAACCTTGTCGTCCCTATACTAAGAACAAAAAAATCAAATTTGGATAAGTTACGCCAAATAATTGTCAACGTCTGTTAAGAAGTAATCTGCCATTCTCGAAAATGTTTCGAGTTTCGAAATCGACTTTATTACTGCCAAAAAGTTCATGGTGGCCATTTTAAAGGCTTGCCATTTAAAAACGAATTAAGATAAGGACCTAAGGATCTCGGGTTTGCGGTAAAATGTTTATTTTTTGAAGACCTTTAAAATGAGATAACGCACGGCATAGGATTGCATTTAAAATTTTTGATCTCAACTCCCTAGCCCACTCAAGGTGGTTGAAAAAGTTAAATTACTTGAAAAAGTAGATTCATTAACCAATAAGGTACACGTAAAATTTGGTGTCTCTATCCTTACTAATAGCAAATATATTTGCCCATATTTTTTTTTATCTAAGACGTCCTACGTAGACTTCAAGCCCAAGTACTAATGTACCGTGGGCATCTGAAGAGAAGGGAAATGTTGTCTATTTACACGAGGTTTGAAGGATTGTAGGTTGGGACGGGAAGGGAAAACATCTGAAGGCAATTTGTTCCATAATCTGGAGACACTAGGTATGAATGAGCGAGAGAAGTGGTCTGTTCTAGGCTTTCGTAAGTAGGCGTATTAACACTTTTCGGACACCCGGTATAGGCTTTGAGGAGTAGGGAGGAGTTGACTTGGAGTAATTATCAAAAATACTTATGGTTAGTCGGTAGTGTTGTTAGATTAAGATAAAAAACTAAGCTTAACTAAGATAAAAAGATTTAAAATGTAAAATATCTTCGTTTAAGAAAAAATATCTTGGTTCAAGAGTATATTCTTGAACCAAATAGATAATTTTTAAGAAAAAAAGAAGATTCAGCCCTAAGTTAGTACCGTGTTTAAAAGAAGCATTTTTATTTACACAAAGTAAGTAGATATTTACGTCAAATTAATATAGGTACTCGAAACAAAGGGAGATACTTATTAACATGGGAAAACTTCTTGTGTGCATTAAACATTTGGACTTAAACGTATACATGTACAAAGTGCAATGACATATGAAATGTCAGCTCTTATGTTCAATTTTACTCTGATCCAAGTATAGGTAAATGAATGAACTTCACAATTTCTAATTAATTATGTAAAACTAAAAGTATTGATAGCTCTAACAAGAATTAGCCCACATTAGTAAAGTTTTTCCACGAAAATGCTAACGAACTATTTAAGTCAATCATTATTAATTTTTAAATTATTTCAACGTAAAATCGATTTCGAGTGGTAGACGCTAATAAATAAATATATTTACTTATTGTCTTTTAGCTTTTATCGCTTTTCACGGTTTTTTGTTTCTGGTAACCAATCAGGATCATCTATTTCAGACGTAGGACAATCAATAATAAATAATTTATTTGGACCTTCATAGTTTTACCTGTTGACTAATAAAATACGGAAAATTCGCACTAAATATTGAAAATTAAGGAGCGGACACACTTTGTCTTTTTTTAAAATTTGGAATTATTGTCAAGGACACAACTTGTTGTCAAAAATGAAAGTACACTTACATGCCTCAAAAAGTTTTCAATTTTTAAAATGGATATTGGATGGTGACTCTTTCACCTAATTTCGAATTACAACTGCCAACCTCTCTTTTCGTCCGATTTTAACAAACCTTTGTCTTCAGATAAAAGCCCTGTATATTTTCAATTTCTGATCATCTGAAGTGTACAGGGTGGTCCAAAATTAATGGGAAAGAGCAGCAGTGGATTCCTGGCATCCAAACATTGCGATTTAGCCCAAAGATAAAAAAGTTAATCATTTTCGAAATATTCTGCAGTGTTTTTACCATAATAGGCAACCTTAAAAATCACGCTGATGAAACCAAAATTCATTTCATCTCAAAATCGGGTAAAACTCATACTATCTCTGAAGATACGTTTTGTATTACATTTCCTGAAATATGCCGCTATTGTAAAATAGCCCCCAAAGTAATATAAAAAATATGTTGCATCTGATGCCAAAATAGAAAATATGTCAGAAATGGTTAACTTTAGCGTCATTCGACAAGTATATATCTAAAAAGCACAGCGAAATAATAATTTTGCATTGCCGGTTCAACGTTCCATAGGCCTACTTACAAAAAATTTGAGCCTTTTTAAAGCACGAAGTGAGTACCCTCTATCCGTGACAGTAAAATTGAGGCCGGATAATTTTTTCACGCCGTCAAAAACCAGTTTTACAAAAACTTTTTACCTATATCATATTAAGGAAAATAGAAATTAAAATTGTGCTAATATCAACTCTATACTTAACAAGGTTGATTAAATAATATTTTAATTCCAAGAATCCACTGTTGATCAATGCCCAATTACTTTTGAATCACCTTGTATAGGACTGCACTGAAGAGGATACAGAGTAAACTGTTACAGCTTTTTTTGGTAATTTTTCTAGGGACCTCTACAGTTTATAATAATTATTACTGCTTTAGGTTAATCACAAAATTTAAAATTATGAAAAAATGCTGTTCACGAAAAATCACTAAAAGGATCTTGCTATTTTCATTTTGTTACACTTTGTTTATTAATTTTACGTCGTACTTTACATATTTTTAAAGTACGACACCGGTACTTTTATGAACGAAATTGTATTCGAATGATATGAAAATTATAAAAGTCATTTTTGTTTGTTTAATAATTCGGATTGATACAAATAAAAAGAAAAAATTTGGCTACCAAAGATTAATGATAGTAGTAATAAAATCTCAATAGGTCATTAGAAAAATTACCGGAAAAACAAGGTCTCACGTTTTACCCTGTATCTGGTCACTTGCCAAAAGCATTAGTAAAAACTTCAGGAGAAGCACTTTTCCTTCCCTGACCTCTGCCAACAAAATTATATCCACCTCTAAAGGGAAAGCTGAACTATTTGCCAAATAATTCACTGCCAATTTCACCCTTATTCCTCCTGCCAATTTCGCTCCTTCAACCGCTAAGTGTGTATACCACAAAATGTCTGACGTAATACTTAAGGGTAAAGCAGTTTACAAAATTATTTTATCAGTTGACACAAAAAAGTCATCCGGTCTGGATGGCATACCACTAATTGTTTGAAAAAAATGCGCTCCAGAACTTGCATCCATCTTAAATCGTCTTTTACAGATCTCCTGTGACACGGGTATCTTCCCAGAGAGCTATGTGCAGCCTGTCCCCAAAAAAGGTTCCAATTTCCTTCCAACCAATTATTATAGACCTATCTATCGCCTCTGTGTTGTCAGCAAAGTTATGGAGAAAGTCAAATGCAAATTCTAAAATAATTAGAAAACCACACTCATGCACGACAGTATAGATTTCCACCAACCAACCAAAGATCCACAGCTGATCTCCTTACCGTTGTCACACATAACTGGAACAAGTCTCTTGAATTTCCACCCTTGATATTTCCCAGGCCTTTGACCAAGTATGGCAAGTCGCACTCCTCAATAGACTACCTTCTTACGGTCGTCCTCCCCAACTATATGCCTGGATTGGTAGCTTTCTCTTTAATCGGCGCATATCTATTGTGACGGATGTTCACTCATCTAATTTCCATCCTATCAATGCTGGCGTAACATAAGGTTCAGTCCAAGCACCAACCCTATTTCCTTTTTACATTAACGACCTACTTTCTTCAACTACCTGAAGATAGTACTCTTCACTCCAACATTAATTTTTCCAGACAAGTCTCGAATCAAGAGCTGGATAATGGACGCAGATCGATGCACTTATCCTCTTCGCAAGATTTCCAATTATTCATAGACTGGGGTACAAAAACCGTGTTCAGTCTCCAAAACTCAGTCTTGCTCCTTCTCACGCAAAGATTCAGCAAGACTTATCCCATCCACATGAGTGGCAAGGTCCTATGGAACAAAAGAACGTTTGATTTTGTTGGTATCGCTTTCGAATATAATCTCAGCTGGCACAAATACATTACTTCAATAGCCACATCAGCAGATAAAAAGCTTGGTCGGTCCTGTATAATTCGGGTAACCAGGAATAGACATACAGACCGACAAGTTTTTTTAAGCGAACTGAAATTCGGTTATCAATAACGATTCCAAATTAGGTGGAAAAATTACCACCCATTTCAAAAGTTTAAAAAGTTTATTTGGCGAAATTTAAAAAAAAATCGTCTAATATATCCCAACAAAGTACGAACTGTACAACCTATTAGATACTAAAATTAAAATTTCACCACGGTATTCACTTAAAAGGTTTAAGATTCAGTACTGGTTTGTACCAAAATCTTCTAGTTAAGCAGTTGATCGGTTAAGCTTTGCCCTGTCAATGTTAATGTAATTATTGAATGAGTTATTCTAATATTTCAATGATTTGCTTGGTTTCTTTCCTGGCGATATTTAACTGGTTATGCCATAAAAACAGATTAATAAAAACCAATGCGGCATTAAAAAATCAAACGCACTTCTATTGAAAAAGATAATCAAAGCGAGTTACTTTTATACTAAAAAATTCGGGCAATTCCAAAATAACTCGCAAACTGTCGGCCAAGCGAGGCAAATATAACTGTTTCGGACTGTTGACACTCATCAGGACGTCTTAACCTATTAAAAACTTACTTTTCTATATCCTCATTAGGGAGAGACAAAGCCAACACCGGAGTGGGAGTTTTTGAATTCGAAAAATCAACCACTTTTCTGCTTCGAAAACACGCCAAACATGACGAAAAGTTACAAAAATTTAAAATCGGAACAAGCGGATTTTTTTTTCTTAGTCCCCACGGATTCTCTATTGATGCACTCGCGCACATTTTGTTAATAAAATATATTTTATTATCAAACATCCTTTAAAACATTATTTTTTTAATCAGAATTGCGTCGTTGCGCGCCAGAATTTGTAATGTTTTCTTTGTACAAAATACGCTTTCCAACGAAGTTTTGTATAAATTAAGCGGCATTGATTGGCTCTGACCGGCGCGCTGACCTCAAGCGTCGCCGTCCCGATGCTAATGGCGTCCTAGATAACGGCGTCAACTATTTTGAACTTAACAGGTCGGACGTGGATTTTTTAGTTTCCGTTTTCGCATAACTCGTGTTGATTTAACGTATTATACCTGTGTTGGATGTACAAAAATCTACGAAACAATTTTTTTAAAGTGTTTTCGAAAAGCACTGATTGGGAAAATACATTTTTCGAAAAAATATTTCTTTAAAAACAGATTTTTTCGAATATGCGTTTTTCCAGACAACGTAACTTCTTGAAAATGCATTACAGAAACAAATTCAACTGAATCAGGTGCAGTCTTTCCACAGGGGGCGTGCGGTTCATGAAAGCGGGGAAAGCACCGCACCCCTTAACTCTTTGGAGATAAAAAAATGTATACGTTAATAACACAGCCCCACAAAAAAAAGTTTTGGAACTCCTATCGAGACAACTATATCCCTATGTAATTTTCGACGCTGAATCCGAATCCGAGGTCAAAAAAAATCGTACACCCCCAAAATCAACCCCTAGCGCTAAAAAACACCTCCTCAGAGGGGTAAAAATGACTTAACGCTCCACGAATAGTCCTAAATCGCAGTAAATCGAATTAAATATAAGCACGCATAAATACAGAGTTAACACTCCTTTCCATTGAAAATCACCCCCATGAATGGGTGAAAACTACCCCTCATACAACAGGAAACTTAAAAAAATGCAGTGATTGCAAAAAAAGCTTACGATGCCCAATTTTTTGCAAAGAGTGAGTAACTGCATTAGTTCCGATGCGATGCTCAAAATCTACCCCCACAGAGTGGCGGAAACCACCCCTAGATTAAAATTGCAAAGAAAATCGGGGAAAAAATTTTGTCATCGTGCTATCGAGACAACTGTATCCCTATGTAATTTTCGACGCTGAATCCGAATCCGAGGTCAAAAAAATCATACACCTCCAAAATCAACCCCTAGCGCGAAAAAACACTCCCTAAACAGGGTAGAAATTACTTAACGCTCCACAGATAGTCATAAATCGAATTAAATATAAACATTCAAGTATATAACGCCTAAATACAGTTAACACCACTTTCCATTGAAAATCACCCCCATAGTGGGTGAAAACTACCCCTCAGACAACAGCAAATTTAAAAAAAAACTGCAGTGATTGCAAAAAAAAGCTTACGATGCTCAGTTCTTTTAGAAACAGTAAGTAACTGCATTAGTCTCGATGCGATGCTCAAAAACTACCCCCATAAAGTGGCGGAAACCACCCCTAAACTTAATTTAATTTTTTATTGCAAGATGGGAATCGAGAAAATGAAGTTTCAAACTCATATTGCACCCTAAAGATTTGAAATTTTTAATCATTTCTGCAACAATTTTTTTATAATTTTTATCTCTTTTATTTCCCAGAATATCATGTGCTAGTTTCTTGAAACTTAGCAATAAAAAATTAAATTAAATTTAGGGGTGGTTTCCGCCACTTTATGGGGGTAGTTTTTGAGCATCGCATCGAGACTAATGCGGTTACTTACTGTTTCTAAAAGAACTGAGCATCGTAAGCTTTTTTTTGCAATCACTGCAGTTTTTTTTTTAATTTCCTGTTGTCTGAGGGGTAGTTTTCACCCACTATGGGGGTGATTTTCAATGGAAAGTGGTGTTAACTGTATTTAGGCGTTATATACTTGAATGTTTATATTTAATTCGATTTACTGCGATTTAGGACTATTCGTGGAGCGTTAAGTCATTTTTACCCCGCTGAGGAGGAGTTTTTTAGCGCTAGGGGTTGATTTTGGGGGTGTACGATTTTTTTTGACCTCGGATTCGGATTCAGCGTCGAAAATTACATAGGGATATAGTTGTCTCGATAGGAGTTCCAAAACTTTTTTTTTTTGGGGCTGTGTAATGAATAATTTTTAACATTATACTATAATTTTCTAAAAATATGAATTTAATTTCTTAGAGTTTATCTAAATTGTTAAGTAAACCAATTTCTCGTTTCGCATTGACCGCATTTTACCTGTTACGCCTTCATGTAAGCTATTGACCTCGCCTACAGACAACGACACGCGTTAGCGTTACGCGAAAAACCAAAAAATTTAATTTTCGCGATTCTTAATTTGTGCGGACGAGTTCGCTGGGGGGCACAATGATTTGGGGAAGCTCAATTACTTTCCTTTTTGAAGAGTATGTGGTCAACTATGACCAGATACTCTTGCCTATTAAGGCAAGCGCGGATTTCGGGAGGGGGGGGGGGTGCAGGAGGCGAGAAAACCTAAACGAACCTTTTTTGGGTTTGATCAGGTTTCCTTAGGTTTGGTATGTTACTTTCTCGTAAATTACTTTTTCAAAAAGCCGATACTTGAAAAAATTAATATCCGAAAAATATAATTTCAAAAAATATGTTCTTTGAAAAAATGTATTTTTGAAAAGTGCTTTAAAAAAATTGGCTTTAGAAAAATTGTACTTTCGTAATTATTCGTATATCCTTCCAAATGAGCAGCAGGCATAAATAAAATAATGCTACAATATTTACACTTTCATATTAATTAAACTATTTGTCCAACTGCGTGTGTGTGTACTGCGTTTTGCAGTCAATTTGTTGTTTTTTTAATTTAAGGTGAATCGACACAATATCGGGCACCTGAAAATTCACAACGGATTAGAGTTGTGGCCAATCAGCAGCCTTGGTCAGTTAATACCTGGTGTGCTATAGACGGGGACGGAGTCATTGGGACACATTTTTATAGAAGGCCCCTTAAAAGCGGACCGTTATCTCCCTAAATAATAGCCAGTAAAATACTTCAGAGCTGTACTGGCGAATCCATAAAAAATTGAGTATTAACCACCGTATACAAATTTGCCGGGTAAGTAATTTTTAATATTATGTAAATTATCTCTTACTTTTAAACACAGTTTATTTACCGTCTTTACGAACCCTAGTAATAAGCGCTGACTAGTGTTATTAGAAACTAGAAATCCTAAAACTAAACAACATCCTGATCAAAATCCGTGCGTAGGTATGTAACAACAACGCGTGGCCGGTATGCTTTTTTATGGTAATGGGACGTTCAGGTTTTAAACCCTTTATTAGAATAATGAATGATATATTAAGGGTATAAATAATTCATTAGACTCTGTACCTAGTGACCTCATTTTTTACTGTTACAAAAGTTGACCTTATTACTACTTCCAGAGACAGAAAGTAAATTAAACATTATCTCCAATATAAAAGTTTCTGTGTCAGTAAGAAGTACAGTTATTTATATCAATAAAAATAAATGCAGTGTCCTAAAAATTAAAAGCTCACAATATACGGAACTGCTGTTTATACGCCTATTTTGCAACTGTAAGCTTACATACGGCAATAAGGCGTTTTAGAAATGTGTCGGCCTGTTGTCACGTTCTTCTGTCGCTCTAACCTTGTAACGCTGTAAAATTAGTTACAAAATATCACCTTTAGCAGTGGCGTGCGCCGCGTGCGGTTACAATTATAAAAGGGGAAGCGATCCGATAAAAATAATTCAACATTTATTGTTTAATAGACAAACTCATTTTGCATAAAAATTAAATTTTAGATTCACGGTGACTGAAGTATTATTGTCAACCTTGACATTAACTTTTACTTATCTACGAATAAAACTTAAAAATGTAGCAGGTATTTCGTTCGTAACCTGGACAGTTACGTTTAAAGTACATTTATGCGAAAAATAATAAAATAAATAAGAATTTTTAATTTTAAATATTTTAAAACCGATTGAAAAACCGCATAGGGTATATTATACAAAAAACTTCTCCTAGAATCCAAAAATGATAAAAAGCATACCATAAGCGAGAAAATCATTTAAAACTAAAAAAGCACATAGTGAAAATTCCGCCACTGCATTCCTAACCATCTGAGGGGAAATTTCTTGGACACATTCACTAATAATTCTCTTTAAATGATCCATATTTTCGAAAGGTCTGTGGGCATAGACTCTTTCTTTTAAGAATTCCCATAAGAAAAAATCTAGGGGAGTTATATTTGGTGAGCTTGGTGGCCAAGTAAATTCTGATCTTCGTCCAATCCACCTCTGTGAAAATGACCGGTTTAAAAATTCTGTCACTCTTGCAGAGCTGTGACATGGGGTACCGTCATGTTGGAACAAAAGTGTATTTCTTATATGCAGTGGTAGTCGATAAAAAAAATTCAAATAATTCCGTGTTTAAAAAGTTCAAGTAAGTGTCACCAGTAATAGTTTCTCGAAAAAAGGAAGGCCCTACAATATTGCTCTTAAAAACACCACACCAAACGTTTGTCTTGAAAGAATACTGGTCACGACACTCAATTACAAAGTGAGGATTCTCAGCACTCCACCACCTACAGTTATGGGAACACATCACTCCATTTGATGTGAATGTGGCCTCATCCGAAAATAATATTTTTCTTGCAAAAAATGGGTCATCGTCTAACTCACCTTGAAACCAAGAGCAAAACAAAAATCGTCAATCAAAAGTTTCTTAGTTAAATTAAATTTAATTAAAATATAAAAAAAAGTTCAAAATTAAAAAAAAAACTAAACTAAGGTGAATTATACGAAAGAAACAAAAATTTAAAATAGGTCTGACAGCTGTTTTGTTTTAAATTGCATTATTTTTTAAAGTGCTACGAACAACATTTTTTAACATATGCAAGGTATTCAAAAACAATTTACTATTTTTAATAGTAATTTTTTGCCTAAGTGATGTTAAACCTAGAAAATATTTCTTACGTTTTCTTTTTGTTTTCTAGATCTTTTCAAAAGAAAAATCAAAGGTCGACCCTCAATTTGTATGTAAAGCAGTAGATTTTTATCAATTACACAAGTATAAAAATAAACCTTGCGTCAAATCGTACATAAAAATTCTCTCCTTCCAGTTGCGTGTATGTAAATCGTTTATTTTATAGCATCTTAGTGTAAAAATAAAGAAGTATAATTAAAAATAGTTTTTATCACTGCATATTAATAGCCACATTTTTAACTGAATAACAATAACACAATAGCACCCATTTATTACGATTTTTCATTTCCATTGACCTAGCGATGCGAAAATGAACCAAAGCAATACTTCAATGAGCTGATTTCGATACTACTTAAAATAGTATATAATGCAACGATTATGTAATGATGGATTTTAATACCCGAGCATAAAGTAACGACACAAGCCTTGGCGAATATTGTTACGAATGCTAGTGTAATAATAGCCATTGCATGAGAGTTGCATGTATCTACTATTATTTCTACGACCATTTATTACCAAAAATTAAACTGAACAACATTTATTTAATGTAGCAGCAGTTAAACAAATTATATTTTTCACTACCACTAATACCATAATCTGACATAACTTATAATTTAAATATTCTTAAAAGTTTTAATGAAAATTCAAATTTTAGTAAATGAACTGTCAAAGTCAGATCAGTTGTATTAAAGAGACCACTTGATTAAAATGGGTTTCAAATTGGCTAATAACGCGGTTTAGTAATGAAAAGTTGTATCATAATTAACATTATTATGAAACATATCGAGGACATTTAATTTGAATATTAGAATATATGGGAGTAGAAAAATAACTATTTATTTACCTTAATGGTATGTTGTTTTAATATGAGATGATATGACTCACCATTATTATCTCTTGGGAAAACCAACACAATATATTGGTATATGATACTCACATGTTAAGCCAGGATAAATACCGTTTCTCAAAAATTGCGTTTTTAAAGTTAAGAGCGGATTGTAGAAAGAAAGTTTAATTCGTGATTAAAGACGCAACGCGTTCGGTTCTTTTACTATCGTGCAGTCGGGCATCGGCTATCTAGCCAAATAAAACGAACAGAAACAGGTCGATGCAAAGCGAAGTACATATTGTTCGGAAACGAACATAAATTATTTCATGTCACAAATAGAGAAAAACGGCCTTCTCAACATATCTGATATTTGATAGACGTCGATTATTCGTCGTTATAATTCCTGTCTTTCGAAGTTACTGCAGTTTAAAAAGTTTCAAGGTTTGTATTTATTTGTTGTTACTATAACACATTTTTAACTAAACAGGTTTTGGCGACAGAGTATTGTATTGTTTTGTATTAGTTACGGTCATCAACATTTAGTGAATATGGCCGAGGAAAAATGGTTTAACAAGCGCTTGTTGTGTTAGTGTTAAACTGGTATATTACGATACATAGTCAGTGTCTTTTACCGTGCAAGAATATTTGTAGCAGTAAATTTTCGAGATTGGTGAGCACGTAATACTAAAAAACTTGGGTTGAAAATTGAGAATGAGTTGTTACAGCCAATTACAGTGATTCAGCCAACAGCCCCCGAAAATTTGCTGAAAATGATCTTTTGTTCGTGTAAGACCGGTGTGGACCAGTTTGTGGATGCAGGAAAAGTGGTTTGCATTGCATTTCAGCTTGTTTACAATACAAAGTCAATAGCTGCTTGAATGCAGCACCAGTGATATCAATGAATGAAATACAGAAGTAGGACAATGAGTAAAGATATTATTTATAAAAATTGTTTGTTTATAGTATTTTTTATAATTTTTGTAAAATAAATATTTTACTACGCTCAAAATTTTATATTATTTTCTTTTGACATTATGTTCGCCATTTTGTATGCGCAATTTTAGTTTTTTGAACATAGATTCATTCTCAGCAGTGCCGAAAACCATAAAAATCCTATTTTTTAACGATCACATTGAAATTGTGAAAGGTATTACATTTCAACCATTTTTTTTTATTTTATCACTGTTTTCCTAAAAAGTTTTGATTTTTTGGGATAGTATTTATTTTTCGTGTTTGTATGATTAATAATTAGGAAAAAAAATTTAAATAATCATTTTTATTGTGAAAGACATGAAGATTCATTCGATAATAAAAATTATTTGTTTAAATAATTAAATAATTATTAGCAATAATTTTTTAAAGATTGAAGTTTTTACGATTAGAAACTCAATGAAAGAAGTGACATGAAAAACCATTCGATATAGACGGGTTCCGAGATTTTAGATTTTTCACGGCCAACTGCACTGGACTATGTGGATATTTTTTTTCGTAATATAGAGGAAATGACTTTTGATTGTCAATAAGTTATTAATATAAAAACCGAGATATTTCACTTCAGAGACAATTTCAATTTTAGAATTATATATAATTATATTTAAGCAGTTAACTCTTATTAGAGGGTATTTATATTTTGTGGTTAAGATAATTGCTTTTGTTTTTTTCACATTGAGTTTTAATTTATTTTTATTTAGATAATCTTCTAATTTCTATAATTCTCTGTTAGTTTTATCAATTTTATTGTTTAATTTTTTATCGTGGCAAGAAATGAGTGGGCCGTCTGCAAAAAGGTTTAAGAAATCTGGGTTAATATTGTTATTTATATCATTTAGGTAAATTATGAAAAGTAATGGCCCAAGAACACTTCCTTGGGGGACTCCAATCGGGTTCAAAATTTTAGTAGATATTTATTTTAGTAATTTGCTTCCTGTCTTTTAAGAAATCAGTTAGCCATTCCAAGGTTGTACCCCAGGCGCTGCCCGCCCATAAGGTCATTAGGTCAATGACCCACCTAAATTTATTTTCAATGATCCACGTAATAATTTATTTTTTAAAACCAAACTTTTCTTTCAAAAAAGTGCAAGTTCCATGCGAAAACTCCCCAAGAAAGAATCAAAATCCATCGAAAGATATCCAAGCTTGCTGAGGGCTGGGTCGTATTTTAAATTCGCCTCGTAGGTTTATATGGACGCTATAAATTCATTAAAACTAAGAAATAGACATACGAGCTTTAGGAAGTTAAAAAGAGACAAAATTTGTCGATGGCCCACCAATAATATCGCGCCACTCCCACAATGTAAATACACTCACACCGCCCCGTAAAATATACTTTTTCAAAACATATAGTTTGGACAAAAAAACGAATTAGGTAGCTAATATGTCCATTGTATTTGCATTGTATTTATTATTAATTAAGTGATAAACGTAAAAATTTATAAATACGATCTCAGCCACGCCAATGCTAGTCATTAAAAATAACGGCATCGGACCGGTTTTCATACATTACCAGCGTAGTAGAGAGGTAGAATCTCAGAGAGTTGATCAAGAGGTCGTGGGCTCGAGGCTGTGTTAGGGTAGAGTTTTTTTTTTAAATTTTTGCCATTTAAAAAATTAGATCGGCTCTAAAAGCTGTATTGGCAACAAGTTACCACTTGTTTGCTTGGGTAAAATATTTTTAATATTATTGGTCATCTCATATCTACTACAGCTGGCAGCCTGCACGTGCGTAGACAAAGATCGTATTACTATGTCTAGCCGCCAGTATTGTATTTATTAATGGAAACGGGGTTTCGGCAGCGATCTTAATTTTATTTTATGAATAATCATACTTTTAGCTCAGAATAAATACCATCCATTTATTCTGGGCTTTTAGTACAAGACGCGACCTCTATTGAGGAGACGCTAAACGTATTAAAACGACAAGTCGCGAACAATATAGAGTACTAAAACACATAGAAAAAGTCATAAACGTCTAGAGTAGCAATGTTCAACAGTACCTATTTTATGATGTTTGCGGTGTTTATCTGTAGGTAAATAATTTCTTGGCAAAACTAGGCACCTGCTGTGCCCCCTATGCCATAACATTTAAGTTTTTCAGCAATATCAATGGCTTCAAACGCTCTCCAAAACTCAAGAATTGAGCATGCGGAACATTATAGTGGATTATGCGGAGTCATTATGTCTGTTTCTATGCAACGGTTCGTGGTAATTGTTGTTACTGTCAGTTTGAATTTGTTGATTCCGATTATTCAAGTCAAGAAATTTTTGATACAGCGTAATCGAATGAATTTAAATGTTGATATATTTGGAAAAGAAACTATTAATGAAGCGAAAATTATTGATATTGAAATCGAGGAAGGATGGAGAGCCGGTTGTTCACAGCGTATCCCACTAAGATCATGTGAAAGGTACGAAAGTGCATATAAAGTTTTTAAAAACTGGCAACACGGGACAAACAGTGTAATTAATGAGAAAAGCTTACTGGCATATTTTGTAATAAAAAGTTCAAGTTTAAAATCTCCTGCACGTTTGTGGGCTGAATATTCAATGCTAAGGACAACAATTAATTTGTACTTTTAACTTTAATTTAAATAAATAAATTCTATACGGTGAGTTCTCTTTTATTAGTCAATTTTTAGCTGCAGATGTAAGCACAACTTCACCTAATGCACTAGGGCGGTAAGTTGCATTTACCGGCCTAGATACGGCTTGTGTACTTTGGTTGCTAGGAAAAATAATAATCTTTCAGTAATATCAATTCACTGTTTCTGTCAATAGTGACAGCAGGTGACAACAAAACATGTTTATACAAAAAATATATTATGATTAAATTAAAGTTAATTTCACTTACCTTTTTGCCATCAGCGGGCCGTTGGGTATCAAAGTGGAGGCGCTACTATGTTTGATTTTCAATTTGTTATCAGAAATGGGAACGGGTATTCCCGATCTGAAATCTTTATGCCAAAATCCGCTCTTTGTTGATGAACCTGAAATTAAAATAAAATAACTAACATTGCGGATAAGGATTAAGAGATTTGGTCAGTTACTTTCATAGTTTTTTTTTATAAAATCGGTGTTTGTATGGGCTTTACGTATAACTCCTACTTCCAATTGCTATACCTCCCTATCGACGTTATGTTTTATTTTACAAATATTAAGAAGAATCGCAATGACCACGTGACCCTGGGATATTCGTTTTATTCGTTATACATATATTTGTTTTTTTGGTGGAAATCCTTTATGGACATCGGTCGCATAATTTTTCCCTCAACCGACAGTGTAGGACTCCCGTACACGGTATACCAACTAAAGCCACCTTCTCTGTCCTATCCTCTATATCTCGACATTATCGTGACCGGTATCTCCTCGAAATAAGGATTGGTAAGTATATTAAGTTAGAGGCCTTGTCTTTCCCTTTCTGCTTTTTCCTTCTTGCTTATTATTGTTTTTACAAGTTGATGTCATTTTTTCCAGTGGTTCTTTGTTTGTAACATGTACTGTATTGTGTTTTGTCCATTTAGATGTGCTTCCCGTTCTATTGTCAGCTCATGTCTTTCTCTATGGCATTTTGGACACCGGTATACTATATGTTCTGGCGTATCCACTTCTTCGCAACAAGGGCAGTTTTCTCCATGCGTTTTTTCCATCTTTTTGGAGTATGTTCTAAAGTACCCAAGACCCGTCAGGAATTGTGTTAGGTAATAGTCCACGTTCCTATGCTTGCAGTTCAGCCATTCTTTGATATTTGGAATCAGCTTTTTTGTCATAATTGTCATTAGCGCGGCCTGCACAGCCTCAACATTCTCAGGAGCAGTTGTCTGCAGTCCACACGTGCGGTGCACACCTGACCAACGCTCCATATTTACTAAATAATCCGCGTCGATCAACTATCGAACGCCGCTAATCCGACCCCGCTACGTTACAAGGTTGCCAAGTTATTCGAGTTTGAAGAGGGAAATCCATTCCTGGACACCCTGTAGAATATTTGTACTTTGCTGTTTAAAGTATAGTATATAGGGCCTAATTAAAAAATATGTATAATAAAGAGCGTCTAATAAAACTATTTTCTCTATTGTCATGTTAGGGAATTTCTCTGTAGTGTCAGACAAATGCCACCCTGTATATTCTAACCTCATTAAATTTAGCCAGTAGTCCATACATAGGTCCGTATCGATTCACTATCGAACGCCGCGCCGACGCCGCTAACCATTTCCCGCTACGTTACACGGTTGCCAAGTTATTGAAAGGGAAAATCCTTCCTGGACCCCTGTATAAAATGTAAAATGTGGTTCATAGTTACCTGTTGACGTGGAAGACGATCTACTCGACAATGAATACGAGTAGGGCTCATGTTTTGCTGGAATTCTTTCCCCGAAAAACAGTTGGTCCGAAGAAAAACTTTTTCTAAAACCGCCACTTGGTCGAAAAGGCCCTCCATCGGAATATTGTAGTCTTGAGTTTACATCAGGATGAACTAAAAAAGAAAATAAAAATAATATGTTAAAAGCAGGCATAATCTGTAGTTATGTAAAGGCTGTCACGCCGCCCATGGTCAGGCACCGTGTTTACGAACCCTACTAATATGTGTGTACATATGAGGAAAAATTCATACTAACCAAAATTTCTGTCATGATGAGCATATTCTCCATTTACATTGTTATTTACAGTGTGTGTAGGTAATCCTTCAACTAAGCCCGTTCGGTACTGAGCCCTCTGGTGTTTAGGGGGCGAAAAAGACCGTCCTCTGTCATATTTTCTGTGACCTCTACCGGTGCTAGTTGAAGGTACTTCTGGTTGAAGAATGTAGACTGGTCGAAGAACTCCTCTTGGAGCTGAAAAATACATACATCAATAGGTCTTGTTTTCTATTATATGTATTAACTAGCTTTCTCCCGCGACTTCGTCCGCGTGGTATAGGTGATAATAGTGATAATTATGAATTCATGAAACATGAGTTAGGTTAGGTTAGGTTAGATATATCTAGAGGGATTTCAATATTACATGACGCAAAAATCGGGGTCGGACTCAGGTAACTGATAGAAAAGACAAGTAAATGAAAATAAATTAATATTAGATTTTGTCAGGTTCTATTTATGAATTATTGCTCCTAAAAAATATTTTTTTTTCAAAAAAATGAACCGACTTCACAAAAGGAAAAGCACTGAAAAGTATGAAATAATATTGTTACGTATTTATTACTGCGGTTAATGATCAACTTAATTTTGCTCATTTTTATAAACAATTTTTTTTCTTTTTAGTGCACCTATTCTTTCCACCTCCCTTCATCTTATCTCCCACTCTTTAAATTTGTAATAGCCATGTTTTATTAGATTTTCCGACCTCAATATCCCCAAAAATGACATATTAGTTAACAATTTTGAAGAAATTCCAATTCTAAAAAGTTATAAATCATGTGTTTATTTTTTACGTAGTTTCAAGGTTATAGAACAGTATAACAATTTTACTCCATTACAAACTTTGAACCCCCATTTTACCCCTTTAGGGGTTGATTAATTAAAAACTGGAAAACACGGGTTTAATCATTTATTTTTAGAGTACTTTTATGAAGTTTGGAGTTAATAGGAAAATCTAGTATTTTTCTCCATATAAAGTTTGAACCCCTATTTCACCCTCTTAGGGGTTGAACTTTGAAAAACCCTTTCATAGTGCACACCCACGATATATAAGAAACATCTGTGCAAAATTTCAAGTTGCTAGACCCAGCGGTGTGGGCTGTGTGTTGATACCTCTGTCAATCAGTCAGTCAGTCACTCAGTCAGATTCATCTTTTATATATAGAGATATGTCCAATTTTCACCATAAATGTGTTTGATCTTAGTGAAATTTTAATGGAAAATAAAGCTTTCAAGTATCAAGTATTCAGTATTCAAATAAAGCAAACCAAATAATTTAGGGTAGGCATAGCAAGTTTTTCCAAAATGGGAATGAAACACAATAATGATTCTCGTTATAATTGGACAGTAGCAAATATCTATTAAGTAGTTGCTAACGATATGAGATAAATAAAAAAATATTACATTATTGGGTACATTAACTTTTCACCATTCTACTACATAAAGTAAGAAATATGGATTTACGTTTAAAAAGTAATTTGCAATAAGTCAAAAGTACAATATAAAAACGTAGAAATGAACTAAGTAAAAAATGACCTTCAGAATAATAGTTTCTCGGTTTTTATAATTCTTCGGAATTACCATAATTTAACGATATTTTTTTATAATTTAACACGGTGTTTGAGTACAGCTAGAGGTAACACAGCTTACTGTGACTAAAGGCCTTAAATTGTTAAAAAAAAAATTTCACTTTCATTTTATTGTACCAATTTTCTCTAGAATTAGTGGATTCTTGACTACAAAAAAGTTATTATATTTCTCTTACAAACAAGTTGTTATACCAGGCTTGTTTAGTTATTTCACGTTTTCAATAAATATGTTAATATTATTGTACGATTCTATTCAAAAGCCATTCATGACCCAGTCGTCACAAAAAAAATCCCTCCTCTCGCTCATCGCCGCGCTGTTGGAGATTTATCCCTTTTCTATATAGCCACGGATTTTGTCCTGAAGAACTAGCCGCCATATTTCCCTCCTTTACTGGTCCTAACAGAATAACAAGAGGCACCTCCCTTTACTCTCCAGCTACAAAAGTCGAGAATATAACACTTCTCTCGCTCATTCATACATTACATTTCCCTTTTCTTCAGACGCCCACAGTACGTTAGTACTTAGGCTTGATATCTACATGAGCTCTCTCAGCGTGAAGTAATTATAGTTAGTATTTCTTTGCTGCTCATGCGTAAATATTCTTTTTAGGTTACAAAATATTTTGCGCTGACTGTTTTTTCAGTTCTCTTATTATTCTGTGTTGTAGTTCAGTATAAATTTATGACAACACGTTTTTTTATAATTTAGTTTGATATAACAACCTCGTAGCCCAAAAAAATAGACGCTGAAACGGATTTTTGAAAAGTATACTTCTTTTATGATGTAGGCAAGAAATAAAGGATTTTTTGAAATTCACCTTCTAAAGGGGTAAAATGTCAATTTACCACAAATAGTTCAAGTGTGAGATATTAAATTCAATATAAACTCCTTATCAACAGTAAGCAAATTCGCGTATTCTTCTTTTCGAGATGCTAATAATATAATATTAATATTTTCACACCTCAAGTATTCCGAAGAGTTAGGAGAAATACGCGAAGACGATTTAGAGCATGTATTGAAGCACGGAGAAGTCATTTCCAGCATCTACTATAAACTTAAATCAAAAAGCACCGTTTTCTGAACAAAAAATATGTTTAAAAATAGTATATTATTCAATGAGCATATAATGGTGGCTGTTATTCACGCGGATGAAGTTTATGACACGAGCCGCAGGCGAGTGTCATAAATCATCCAAGTGAATAACAGCCATTATATGCGAGTAGAATACTATACTTTATCCAGGACTATAAAAAAAATTTAGATAATATTAATATGTTTTTATTTTTAAATGTTGACGTTTTGAATTAAACTCGGAATTAAAGTAACCACAACAGCGCGACAACGCAACGTGACGAAGCTAATGTTTTTATAGCCACAATTGTTTTTTATTTTGTGCGTACAATCGCATTCCAAGGCGGTTTGGATCGAGCACAGCTCTTGTTTGGAGTTTGGATCGAGATATCTGTGGAAGCGGTGAATAATGAAACCATTATTCACTAGTGAATAATGAATATTATTATTATTTCATAAACTCATGTATAATAATCAAATTATAGACGAGTCGTGGGTAAAATCATTTTCATTATAGGTTTTTATTGTAAGAAATAAATTAATTTTTATCTCGAAAACGGTGCGTCAGAACAAAAAAGCTTAAGAGACATTTTTCACGCAGAATTAATTGGGCTTAAAGAAAGCGATATCAATTTTGCAAAAAATTAGTCACGTGCTATTTTTTCGCTAAAAATAAAGACTTACCCGCACGCACGCCACTGATGCAAGTACTTTAGAAAATAAATTCTTCCACGTAAAGGTACCCCTTGATTACATAGTGGCGTGTACCAAAATTCATGTCAATATCTTAAAGCATTTTCGAGAAATTAAAAAAAAACATTTAGAAAAGAAAATATTAAACACCCTCTATCTCGAGAAAGAAGCGTTTAAAAATCCATGTTTATATAAACTTATTTTCATATTTTTAGATGTAAAATACCCTTAAAATTTCTTAACATCTTTTTGTAACACCCTGTATAAGGTATTATTATTACTTATACGTAGTTGCTTGTCTACTCCGCCACTGGTGTGGCATCCAAGTGGGCAGCCTAGATCTGCGTCTAGAGAAGCTTAAAAAACAATTTAAAATACTTAATAAATCAATCTCACCTGAACGTTTCCGTTGTTTTTCAATAAACAAACACAAATTGAATTGCATTGCGTTGAAAAAATACGAATAGGGCTTCTACACCTGACCCTAACTCGATTGACACTAATATGGCACAGAATAAAAACGAACCGGTTAATCTAGCTTATGCGGGTGATAGTTGGAAGAGCAGTTATTGTTTATCAGTTTATTGAAATGAGGAATTTTTCTATCAAAGACATTTAAGGCTTTTACTTATACAGTGCAAGTCGAAAGTGTTGCCTTAGGTATTTAAATATGGCCATTATTTTTTCTAAGGTACTCTAGACCACTCTAGGGGTTTAATTTGATCAATTTTTGTGCAAGGGGAATTTTATTGTAACAACAAATAATGTATGATATTCGTGGTAAAAGTAAAAGTGTGTTTATTTTGTTCGAGGAGATGTACCACTCACTTTGCTCATTTCCCAAACTTTCCTTCTCACAGAGTAAAATGACACTTTGACGCTTATATCGTAAATAACTATTATGTACAGAAATTAACAATTACTTACCTTTTGTTGTCTTCCCATTTTTTGAAAAAGCTGTAGCGTCAGTAACCCAAATTTTTTCAGGATCATCAAAGGCATCCTCCTGCAATAAATATTTATTACGTGTTGTTTCTTGCAAATAACAATTATATGTGGTTAGAGAGCTCAGGTGAGATGTGACTGCAGGCGCGGCCACATCCATAAGGTCATTTGGTCAATGACCCACCTAAATTTATGTCCAATGATCTACCCAATAACTAATTTTTTAAAACTAACAAATAATCTTTCAAAAAAGTGCAAGTTCCATGAGAAAACTCCCCAAGAAAGAATCAAGTCAAGCCATCGTCCCAGATATCCAAGCTTGCTCCGGGTTGGGTCGTATTTTAAAGTGACCTCATAGGTTTATATGGACGATACAAATTCATTAAAACTAAGAGAGAAACAGACATACGCGCTTTACGAAGTTAAAAAGAGGCAGAATTGGTCGACGGCCCACCAATAATATCGGGGCACTCCCACTATGGAAATACACTCAAACCGCCCCGAAAAGAAAAGCTAATTAGGTAGCTAATATGCGCATGTATTATTAATTAGCGGTTCAACATAAAAAATTATAAATACGATCTCTGTCACGCCACCGCTAGGCATCAAATATAACGGCATCGGACCGGTTTTCTTACATTACCAGCGTAGTCCAGAGGTCGAATCTTAGCGAGTTGTGCAAGAGGTCGAGGGTTCCAGGCTGTGTTGGGCTTAACATTTTTTTAAATTTTTGTTATTTAAAAAATTAGATCGGCTCTAAAAGGTGTATTGGCCACAAGTTAGCACTTGCTCCTCGATAGAATATTTTTAAAATTGTTGGCAATCTCATATCTGCTACAGCTGCAGCTACAGCCTGTACGTGCGTAGACAAAGATCGTATTGCTATGTCTATTCGCCAGTACTGCTGTATTTATTAAAGAAAACAGAGTTTCGGCAGCGTTCCTAATTTTATTTTACGAATAATCATACTTTTAGCTCAGAATTTAGACCATTTATTCTGGACTTTGAGTACATGGCGCGACCTGAGGAGATGCTAAACGGATCAAAACGGGAAGCCGCTAACAATCTACTAACCTAGAGTACTAAAAAAATATATATAAAAAGCCATAAACATCTAGAGTAGCAATGTCAATATACTGGAGTACCTATTTTATGATCTTTGCGGTGTTTATTTGTAGGTAAATAATTTCTTGACACATTATTAAAAAACCTTCCTTAATTAAAAAAGTGTTTGCTTGTTGCGTTGATATCACAAAACAATGTAAAAAAATAAATCAGGTAATATGTGTTGAGTACTCCTCTTAAATTCTTAATTATAACAAATACTCGGCGCACAGACAATCCTATTCGACAATCTCGTAGATATTTCTAAAAAATCTTTTTAAGATTCTAGAATCTGATTCTCGAATGTTTCCCGACAATAGCCACATGAACCAGCTGCAACGGCCACAAATCGGAAAGCACAAATTTGCTGAACGGCTTCAAAACGGACTTTTACTATTATTTGTACTTTGTACAATATTCAAAATGTGTAAACTCACCAAGGTAAGAGTATTAATCGAGACTGGCTTTAAGGCAAACACTCGACACAACAACATTATTTAAATCGAATAAAAATGACTTCTTAGAAATAAGTAAAAAACACAGTCGTCGTCGCGGTGTGACAATATTTTCTATTATTATATTCCTTATGACTGGCGAAACTTACAGGATTAATCAATATTCCGGTAGTTATGGTGCCGCAGACTTTTTGATATCGCATGTTCAACAGTTGCCGTGACGTCAACGTCGATAATTAAGTGACAAAGGGGGAGCGCGAGGGGTAATTGATCACATTAAAGAAAACAAATTGTTTTAGGTTCATCCATACAAACTTATTTAGGTTTTCTGTTGGGTAAGTAGTTATAAATTTTGATTTAAACTTTTTTTACAGATCCTCAAGCTATTAAAACTAACGCAGGTAACTTTATAGCTCATTTGGGTAATGAATTACTTCCCGAATGTCGAAGTTTATATCCGCATACCGCATAACTGCACTTTCCTTCAAGATGGTGCTCCATCTCATAGAGCTATCCGAACTCAAAATGTCCTAGCAGAGAACGTTCCATCTTTTGCTAGGGCTAGTAAATGGCCTCCCAATTCTTCAGATTGCGACCCTCTGGATTATTCGATATAGAATGCTCTTCAAGAAAAAGTGTATGAAGACCGAAGGCAAAATAAAGCAAGCGTGGCCCAATATCTCTATATATCTAATAAGAAAGGCTATTTTACAGTTTAAGCCATGATTAAGAACTGTTTCTCTACAAAATGGCGGTCCAATCCAACATATTTTCAGAAAGATATCTTTAATTTGCCAAGAGTTATTACCCTGCCAGACACTTTATAAATTTGTTAAATCTACATCGTCCTACCTACTTACATCAAAAGATTCCCGTAACTGCTGGATTAAAGTAGACCCAGTATTAAAACTATTTTCATGTCTCGAATTATGCATCCAATAATTGATTGAAGGAGTACTTGAAGAAGCTGAAGATAAAGGAGATGGCGAAACGTGGTTGTTTTTTACAATTGTCCCCGATATCCAATCGGTCTCATTTTGATCTATGGGTGACGAATATCGCACTGAACCATCCAGATCCACAGTTGGTAATTGTTTTCTTGAGAGTCTAAAAAGGCATTAAATATGTATTTTTATTGCATGAATCGTTAAAGGAAGTCATCACAAACCGAAAAATATCATTTTGAAGAAAATTAATACGAAGTTTAACTAAAAAAGGGTATTTTACTTCTCGCTATAATTTATTACAATTTAAAAAGCAGCCTTTTGACCTCAGTGCCAAGTGACATCACGCGATAAGCAAAAATAAGTGTTAATCTACATGTTAACGTAAAACTTGACCTAAAGTTAAACAGGTTTGTTATGCAACACAAAAAACATCCACATTTCCTAACGTCACATACTCTATCCGATTTATTTTTTTCTCTTTGCAACACATTAACCAATGAGACGAGGAATTTAACTTCGGAAACAAAGGTCTGCATCTAGACGAATAGCATGTGGAAAGCCGCCTTATTTGCCCAGACAGTAATAATAATTGTACTTTGTGTTACAGCTGTTTTTAATTACAGTGTAAAAATGTATGTATAATTCTTTTTGTTAAAAAATGAAAGCTATTACAAAACTCCTATAAATATTGTATTTTGGTAATATGCAAAAAAAAAACATTGCAAGTGCCCTAAAAACCTTATTTTTTACGTGCTCAGAAAAGCCGAAATTGGAAGAAAGTACATACCTAGTGAAAAGTTAATCAAAAATTTTCCATAAATAGGTATCATTAAAGGTCAGTATCGTAAAATTTAAGTAAGCATATTTGGCTGTATGTTTATTTTTATGTTACAATAAGTAATCCTAAGTATTTGCAATGAAATTTTAACGACAAATAAGCGGCTATCCATCAACTACGGAAACACCTGATTAGAGCACCTTTCCATAGAAACCCTATACGACTTTCATTAACTCATATACGAGGGATATGGAAAATTACCTAAGTTTCGTTTTATTTTCAAAATTATAGGAAAACTGTCCAACATTGGTGTAGGTAACTTAACATAAAATATAGGTAGAGCTCTTTGCGAGTAGAATTTAAAAAAACAAAAAAATAATATGAGAGCCCTCTGGAAAAAATTAAGGTTAGTTGAAAATTCGCTTATGTTCAGTAGTTTTTCCAGTTGCGTTTCCTGATGGTTCTTATACAAATCTACAATTTTTATAATTTAAACATTTTTCTATAATCTCTCTTCAAATAAAAAGTTACCTATTAGTTTAAATATAATCAATAAGCCTGTGCATATGCATTTGGTCCGCGAATGGGGTTTAGAAGAGAACAAATGGATCAAATTATGCAAGATTAAAAAATTTATATTTTTATACAGGGATCATAAAAAATCTCTTTATTAAATGAAGCAATTATTTAATTTAAAATACTTCTCAAATGCTATCCTCTGAACAAAGGATTTTTACAGTCCAGTGTTATACTGATGGCCAACACCCACAACAATTTAGCGAAAAATTTGTAGGAATCCCAATAACTAAAATGACAATCTATAACAATAAAAAAGTTCCAAAGAACTGGTTCGGTTTGAATCTCAAGAAGACAGTTTCAGTTCTTCAGAAATCGGTCTAAACATCTTCTAGAAGTTGTGAAAAAATTCATATTCAGATGATCTTAAAAAAATAGTTATTATCCTAACTAGAGCGGAAAGTTATACTTTCCCGCACGCGATTGCCGTTGTCTCGAACGACGCGAAGCAAAGCTTTTATTAGGAGTGACATTTCTACGTATCTTGCAAAATTCGGTCCATTTGGCCTCTTTTAAACCGCATCCGCGGACATATTGTATAAAAAATACCTGGTTCTGACAACTTGAAGTATCTCTTCGGCGTCTGGAAAATCTTTTACAGTTTTACTGACTATGTTTAAGACGTCAGATATTGAGGATAATGAAGCAACGGCTGCTAACGTTTCAAGTGCTGCATGTCTAACACGCCTTCGTCGATCTTTTAATGCCGACGATGCGAATTCAGTAATTTTATCAATTTCGACATCCGATTTGGGATAGAGTCTGGCACAAGCCATCAAGACTTGTAAAGCACCTAAAAAATACGGTGTAAAATAGATTATAAATAAGACATCAAGGCCAAGAGGTCCGCCCAGTCTACGGTAATATTCAGCAGCTTGTGGCCAAGGACCAAAGTCTGAATTCTGCGTGTTTCTAGAGTCATTTATGCTAGTTTAATTCTATTGAGCGAAACAGACCCATTAAAAAAAAATATAAATTTTTAAGATTTTTGGCTTCGAACCTTCTCGTGTTCGATGTCCGAATCCTTTTCCTAATATTTCCAACTGCAACTTTCTTGGCGGTAACTTCTTCATGACAACCAATGCCAAGCGGACTCCAGACGATGCACCCATTTTACACAGAGCCAATGCTAAACGTGGAAGACAGGACTCTAGAACTTCGGACCGGAGACCTTCGATTAATATTGTTAAAGCGTCCTAAAATGAAACAAGAACTAGAGTATACAGAGTTACCCTTCAAGCAGGCTGATACCCGGAATATATGAAAAACGTACCACTTTTATCATGCGACGCCTGATGATTCTAAAAATAAAGTTTTGTATTTGATAGGCAAGCAAGTGCATACTTACGTCAGCCAAAGTGTGCAGCCTATCCCGGTGGTGACAGGCAAATATTGCTTCGAACAACAATGCTGCTGGTCCTGCCTCCAAAGATTCGCAAGTTCCTGCTTGCTTCAACATTTTTACTAAACTCTCTAAAGCTTCCGATTTGGCCCATATTTCATCCTAAAAAATTAGGGAGTGTATCAGATTTTCAAGATTTTTTCAAAGGCAAAATTTTTGAAAATATGTTTGTAATTGTTTTTAATAGAAAGATCCATGCAGCGGATGTACACCTGCCACCAGGTGCCGGCAGTGAATGCATTAACGTACTACTGGCCAAACATATCTTATTTTAAGTAAAACTACTTTAACGTTGTTGAGGGCCAGCATTAGGAGGGGGGAGGTGGGGGTAAAAAGGAGCAATTGGCAATTTCTTCAAAAATTTTTACTAACGTCATGTTTGGGGCTACTGAGGTCAAAAACTTTAATTTTGTGTAATAGATGTTAAGAAAATTTACGAGGGGGGGAAGGGGGGGGGGGGGGGGAGCGACTGCCAATTTCTCCAATAATGTTAAGTAATGGGTCATTTTCGGGTATATGAGGCCAGAAAAGCTAAGTTCATCTCACGAATGTAAAAAAATACGGCCGGCGAGGAAGGCGAAAGGAGCGGGCCGAAAATCCTTTAAAAATATTAACTATGATATTTTCGGGGTTACTGAAGTCTGGAAATCCAATATTACATGGACACTACAAATTTAAAGATGAAGAGTGAAGGGAGAATAGGTGAACTGTATTTATTTTAAATGGACGATTTTCACAAAAGAAAAAGCAATAAAAAGTATGAAATAATATTTTTACGTATTTATACTGTAGTTAATGGTAAACTTAATTTTGTTCAAAGTTAGGTAACTTGTACACCGAAGTTCTACACTTCGAAGTCGGCGCAATTTCATACTATAAGAGTCCGTAATGCTAATTCATAAACAATTAATAAGGACTTGCGTTTACTTTAAAGATCAGAACTTTTGTGTATAAATTACTTAAAATCGAACGCAATTAGGCTGACCATTGGGCTCAGTAATAAATAAAAATATTACTATTTATTAACAATTTATTAATGTAGTATCATTAAGGATTCCTGTTATACTTTAAAATTGTGCTGACTTCAAAGTAGAACTTCGGTGTACAAGTTACCTAACTTTGAACAAAATTAAATATGTAAAAATATTATTTTATACCTTTTAGTGCTTTTTCTTGTGTGAAGTTGGTTCATTTCTTGGGGAAAAAATTACTCTAGCAAATAACTGATTAGCAACAATTGCAAGCCAGAACAGTACGGATGTTAGTTGATTATCCTCTTAGGGAAGAGTCACAAAAAGAAATATTTTGTTAAAGTAAAAATAGCCATTCTTATCTAATAATAACCCTTTATGTATATCTACACTTATGTACGTTACGCTAATTATGTTGTCCAGTCACACGCCATGATGAATATTAAATGTGGAGGCGTATGTGGGGGTGTGTTTCAAATCGATGACATGTCTATAATTTGGTCTAGTGTGAGTTCGCTGAACTTTTCGTAATATTTATTTATCCTCGATAACATAGAACATCAATTACCAACAATGCAATTATTATAGGGAGCAATAAATCCGTTAAAATCCTTTCTAAAATATAACGTTTTATTTTATTTTTTCAGAATTTTAAATTATATTAGAATCGCTCAAAATTAAAATCATTTATAACGCTGCTTTTGAGTGAAAAAAAAAACGCCCATAATAACGACCGACAAAGACTCATGCAGCGACTCAGGTAAAAGCACACCTGCCACCGGTTGCCGGCAGTGAATGCATCAATGGAATACTGGCCAAATGTCTCTTATTTTAAATAAAACAATTTTAAAGTTGATGACGGCCTTTAGGTTTTAAACGCATTATTAGCTAACTATTGTACAAGATGTTACAAAAGATGTTAAGAAATCTTAAGGGTAGATTCTACATCTAAAAATATGAAAATAAGTTTATATAAACATGGATCCTTAAACGCTTCTTTTTCGAGAAAAAGGATGTTTAATATTTTCTTTTATAAATGTTTCTTTTTAATTTCTCGAAAATGCGTTAAGATATTGACATGAATTTTGGTACACGCCAGTATGTAAGCAAATGGTGCCTTTATGCGCAAAAATGTATTTTCTAAAGTGCTTGCATCAGTGGCGTGCGTGCGGGTAAGTCTTTATTTTTAGCGAAAAAAGGTTTTAAAATGACAAGTGTAAAAATAAGACAAATAAATTGGGTTTATCTCAGAGTTCTTTTCGCAAAACGAGCAATTAAGTCCGTAGGAATTTTTTTTCGAAAAAGGACTTACTCTTAAACATTGTTTTTTCCATTATGTCCCTAACTTTTTGGAAAACACTGAATAAGACAAAAACTAAAGTGTTGCGAACGTATTTACTGCTTAAGCTTATCGCTGGACGAAGGGCAACAATAATTACAGCAGTCTGATGATTACCAGTAAGGATGTAACCTCATTAGTTACCCGATATGGGGGCTGTCATTATTTCTGGACTTTCTTACCTTTATACAACAACGGATTCAAAATGATTTTGTTTATGTAGCGTTCAAAAATTGCCAGCACATCAGGTAAGTATTAAAAGCATATCGAGCTATGCAAAGTGCAATTTTAATATTGGGGTCATTCGCGAAAATTGTTTTCTTTCACACGTCAGTTCAATGCAAATATTATATTATGTAATAGCCTTTGAACACGCAACTTTTCAAAAATTACACTGAGTGGTCAAAAAAATCTGCAGCATGCAGCAACAGAAATAGTATATTACACTCTGAGGTAGAAAGTGTATTACTGTCGAGAGTAAACTTTCCACCTGTAGGCCGAAAATGAAAGTTAAAAGAGTGACACTTTCGAACTTTTAAAAAGTCAGGAATGTCAATAAATAATAGTATATTACAATCCGAGACGGGAAATTGTTGATTACTGTGGAGAGATGATGTAGTTTATCGAGACGTTAAATTATTGAGACAGTAATCAAATTTCTGGTCGAGGATAGTAGGTATATGATTTTATTTTCAACCATAATATTTTAATATTTATAATTTTTATAGTCTGTCATTGTCATAAATTTTCACAAAAAAAATTTGGAAAAGACCTGCTACATTGTACTTACGCAAATATCAAGATAACCATTTTTAATGGTTGCTATGTTATATTAACAAAAAATCATCAAAATCAATAATTCCATTGAATTAATCGACGGTTTAGTTCACTTTGGTGTTTTAATATTGTTTATTTTTGCAAACATGATATCAGATAGCGAAGAATCCATAAGAAATACTCCACTCTTTTAAAATTTTATAGTTGATGAATATTTATTTTTTTGTCTTAAAATTGAAAAATTATATGATCAGGGAAATGAGGACGGGAAATGGGGACAGAAAACGAGGACGGGAAATAAAAAGACAGAAAAGTGACTTAAATTTCAAAAAAGTCAATAATATCAACATTACATATGTATATGGTTGAAAATAATAGTATATTACATAACAAGTGTTGAAAGTGACATTTTTCACACGAGTGGGAATGTTGTCGCACGAGGCGACAGCCGAGTGCGATAATCCCACGAGTGTGCGAAAATTACTTTCACACGAGTAATGTACAATATTTTTCCTACGACCACAAAAATATTTACAAATAACCCTCAATTTCTGTCTTTTAAAACCCTCACTTTCAACACTAACATTTTCATCAAGTGTGCTGAAAATAAAACAAATGAAATTGGCACCATATATTTAAATGTCATGTTGACAATTACTTTTCAACACACGTGTTGAAAAGTACTTTTCAACACATGTGTTGAAAAGTACTTTTCAACACGCGTGTGATATAAGGCACTTTCTCGCCAAGTTAACCGTGCTTTTTTACTCACTTTCATAGGTGGTCGTAGGAAAAAACCTTTACATCCTCTTCGAGTAACATTCGAGTGGATTGTGGGCTGGAGGTGTTATAGGCATGCGCGGACCGTGAGTTTTTTTACAGGTGGGTCAAATTTTTGTGGGCAACTAGTGATAACGCAACAAGCAAAATACCCTTTTTTAATTAAGGAAGGTTTTTTAATAATGTGCCTAGTTTTGCCAATAAATTATTTACCTACAAATAAACACCGCAAAAATCATAAACTGTATATTGAACATTGCTACTCTAGATGTTTATGACTTTTTTCTATGTGATTTAGTACTCTAGATTGTTAGCGGCTTCCCGTTTTGATACGTTTAGTGTCTCCTCAATAGAGGCCGCGCCTTGTACTAAAAGCCCAAAATAAATGGATAGTGTTTTTTCTGAGCTAAAAGTATGATTATTCGTGAAATAAAATTAGGAACGCTGCCGAAACTCCGTTTTCTTTAATAAATACAATACTGGCGACTAGACATAGTAATACGATCTTTGTCTACGCACGTGCAGGCTGCCAGCTGTAGTAGGTAGATATGAGATTGCCAATAATTTTAAAATATTTTATCGAGGAACAAGTGCTAACTTGTTGCCAATACATCTTTTAGAGCCGATATAATTTTTTAAATAACAAAAATTTTAAAAAGTCTACCTTAACACAGTCTCGAACCCACGACCTCTTTGTCAACTCGCTGAGATTCTACCTTTGGACTATGCTGGTAATGTAAGAAAACCGGTGCCATTATATTTCATGACTAGCGCTGGCGTGGCTGAGAGATCGTATTTATAATTTTTTTATGTTTAGCCGCTAATTAATAATATATTAATACAATGCAAATATAATGCGCATATTGGCTACCTAATTAGTTTTTCTTTTTCCAAACCAAATATTTCGAAAGATTATATTTTACGGGGCGGTTTGAGTGTATTTCCATAGTGGGAGTGGCCCGATATTATTGGCGGGCCGTCGACAAATTGTGTCTCTTTTTAACTTACTAAAGCGCGTATGTCTGTTTCACAGTTTTAATGAATTTATATCGTCCATTTAAATCTATGAGGCCAATTTAAAATATGCCCGGAGCAAGCTTGGATATCTTTCGACGATGGCTTGGCTTGATACTTTCTTGGGGAGTTTTCACATGGAACTTGCACTTTTTTGAAACAAGAGATTCTCTTTTGGTTTTCAAAAATTTAAAAATAAATTACTAGGTAGATAATTGAAAATTTTAGGTGGGTCGTTGACCAAATGACCTTATGGTTATAGGGCCGTTTTTTCATGAAAATGACGATCGTGAAACGGTTAATGTTAATGGCAAACGCTACCGCAATATGTTAAGAAACTTTTTATGGTCCCAATTAGACAATAATATGCACCCTTCCAATATGTTATTTCAACAAGATGGCGCCACGTGTGACATGGCTTGGGAAACTTTGGATTTGTTACGATTACGTTTTTCTGGCCGCGTCATTTCTCGAAATGGTGAAATTGAGTGACCTGTAAGATCACGCGATCTAACCCCTTGTGGGTGTTCCTCAAGGACAAAGCGTATTCTAAAAATTCGTAGACGATTAATGACCTGAAGCAAAACATTCGTCAAGTTATTGGTGAAATTATACCGCAATTTGTTCCTAAATGTTATTGTCAATTTTACGCAAAAAATGGTTATCTGTAAAAACAGCCGAGGGGGACATTTGGAGAGTATTATTTTAGAATATACCTAAGTGTCATGTCTCTAATTTTTGATAAAATGAACAAGCATGTTATTTTTCTAAATGTGTTGCTTTTATTTAAAAAGTAAATCCCGAATTACCCATTGGGACATCCTCTATTTATCGCTAAAACGCCTCTAGCAATATTTTTCTTTTTTAAGGACATAGTTCTTGCCCACTTTTTCCCCCTTAGTTGTGTTGTTTATTTATTACTTTTTTATTTCAAGCACGGACCTTTAAATCTACGCCATAATTACCATAAGGAACGTCGCGTTGTGGCCGATAAATTGACCCATATTTCCTGCCGCTTTTGAACCCAAAACTCCTAAATTACCAACCATTTTTCCACTAAAATGACTCTGCTAAAATATATATTTGATGTTTGTGTGGTTGTAATTAGCCCAGTGTTACTTTATAAAATGACAAAGAAATGATAGGGACGTTTGAAATTGCTTTTTTTATATTGGAATATACAGTGCGATCCAATAATGTCCCTCCGTTTTATTCGTTGAACTAGTTCACATAAAAAATTTAAAATTTGGCACACTTCAATAACAATATAAATACCACTTTTTGATATGAATTTCACACTTTTGATATTAAAGATGGCATCTGGGCGCCATTTCGAAAAAAAAAATTAAAGTGAAATATGACATTTAAAAAGTCTTGTCGAGTAGATTACTGTGTATAAATTTTAGAGCATTATTAACATTAGCAAAGAAATGGTGGCGAGTCAAAGATTTAGCGCTTGGATATTCGTAAACAATTCCACTTATTGTTTTACAGCAAAAGATGTTGAAAGTGTTCTCAGTTTACTCCCAAACAGTAAAATAACCTATTTGAGAACTCCTCACGAACATTTTCAAACGTACCCATATTAATATTGCAGCAGGCAGCAGTTATTCTTTGTTGTAACTCTAAAAGAGAGGTCGGCTGTGTTACATACACTTTTGTTTTAGATAGCCCCATAAAAAAGTCCAAGGGTGTTAAATCGGGCGACCTGGCAGGCAATTCGGTAGGACGTCGACGACCAATGCAACGGTCGGGGTAATCAGTGTACAAATATTGACATGGAACCAGCTTTCAACATGATGGTGCGCCCTCCCCCCATTTTAGCAGAAACGTAAGGCAATATTTGGACACTGTTTACCCCGACCGACCGTTGGATTGGTCGTCGAGGTCCTACCGAATGGCCTGCTAGGTTGCCCGATTTAAAATCCTTGGACTTTTTATGGGGCTATTCAAAACAAAAAGTGCATGTAATACAGTCGAACTCTGCTTTAGAGTTACAACAGAGAATAACTGCTGCCTGTTGGAATATTAATGTAGGTAGGTACATTTGAAAATGTTCGTGAGGAGTTCTCAAATAGGTTATTTTACTATTTGAAAGTAAACGGAGAACAGTAGGTATGATAAAATCATTGGTAAATAAAAGCTGCATTTATAGGAAATACCATGCACTTTCATTTTGTTTAACGTATCGCATTTTTTAAAATAGTTATTTATGCAGAAAGTGTATGAAATTAAACTTTTTCTATGATGAGTAAAAAAAGGTAATTTAGACATTAACTGCATTCAGTATTTTTCGACTACCGAAATAGTAGTATATTATATAACAAGTTTTGGAAATAACTCTTTCCACACGAGTGAGACATTTGTGAAAGTCGAACGAGTTTGAAAAGCAATTTTTAAACGTATTGCACACTCTACATTTTCTGCAACTGCAGTATTGATATTTTGTGCATTGCATTAGATGCTAAATTTTTACATATATAGGTAGAATCTTTCTCTTGAAACCGTAGGAAGGAGATTTTAGGAAACTTCTGCGTATGCTCCCAGATAGCTGAAAGACTGCTCGTGTGCAAACACGAAGAAAGATTCCAAGTCCTCAAGTCCTACAGAACAATGAAACGTTCGATTTTGTTGGTATCGCTTTTGAACATGATCTCAGCTGGCACAAACACATTACTTCAATAGCCACATCAGCAGCTTGGTTTTCTCTGTCGAGCCAGAAAATACTTCTCCCAAAAAAGCAAAAAAAAACATATTTTTTGGTTGGGGCGACAATTTTCATTTTGCACCAGGGCGGCAAGCACCCCAGGAACAGCCTTGGTTGTATAATAATTGTTCCTTGCAGCGTGCGTAAACGTTTTCCCACGCTGTTTGAAATTATTGATTGATATTGCCGTTGCAGTTAGTGGTGTGTTTTTTAGGGATTTTCAAACCCAACCCAACCCAACCTGAGCAGTTGTAGAAAAAATATTTTAAAAAGCAGAGAAAAAACATGAAAATTAATTCAGTTTTGATGTCATGTTAATATTGCATTCGAATATGAAAAAAATATAGGTATACAAATTAAACAATTTGAAAAAGTCGACAACGTTTCCATAAACCGACATTGAAAAATAAAGTGAAATCAAAGCAATACTTTTGCGTTTTCATTACTTACCTCACTCGCAAGGGAAGACAAAGACTGCTGCAGTGTTGGCTTCTTACCATCATTAACATTCAGAGTATCTTTCTCCACTATCTCTTCAATATCAACAGATCTTTCATTACTTTCGTCTACAAGATTACTTCTATCTGAACTATTCTCTTTACAAACAGTAAAACTATCATAAGTTTTTTCGTCAGCATTTTTGACCGCTTCTTTTTTCTCTGTAGTGGGTATGTCATAAGTCGGTTTTTCTGCAGGATACGTCACCAAGACCCCATTATCGTCGTCGTGATTTTCCAAATGTAGGGAAGATTGTTCATCAACTTTAGAAATCTCAGAAAGTTCCTCATTGTTATTTACAACCGAGGGGCTGGGTTTTATCTTCCTCTCAGGACTTCGGGTTAAATTATGAAAGAGTTCTATTTCGTTATGGACGGGTATAGGCGACCGAGGTTTGGTTCGACTTTGCTTCGTAACTGGAAGCTTTCGATCACTTGGTGCTGGTTTCTTTTCCAAGTTACTTTCTTTGGTTACTGCTAGTTTTTCGGGTTCTATTCTTCGCTGTTTTGCATCTGTTATAAAGTGTACAAATTTTAAAAAATGTATCAGTTAAATTATGAAAACAATGAAATTCGCCAGTACAGTTTTGTAAAAACGCCATTTTTCGACCAGCGAGTAGGCACAAATATTTCTAAAACAAATTTATTGTTCCGCTTTGGTTCTCCTAAAGTAGTCGCCAAGACTTATGCAAAATATAAACGTCATATTTTAGCTTCATTAAAATAAAATCAATTTTACGAATAAATCTGCATAAATTGGATGAAACGGTAGAAACCATTTACCAGAATATAAATTAAAATATTTTTTACTGACTAATGGTATTTTACAGATATGGTAAATTTATTTTATACGTAACTAGTAAAATATTTCCTAACTGGTCATGAAATATTAATTTCATAACTAGTTATGAAAAAATGAAAAACAAAAACATAAATATTTCGTATTTCTCTCGTGACTTCTCGGGTACAAGAGGAGATAACGCATTTTGAGCTGCCTCTTCGAAATCACTTTAATATTTTTAAAAGAAAAAATTTAATTTGTGACGCGACACTTCAGGTTTGTTCTTTTGTGCTGCACCAAACTGCACTTCTTTTATTAATGGAAAATCCAAAAGCCCATAACAGACCACTTCTCTCGCTCATTCATACCAAGGATCTCCAGATTATGGAACAAATTGCCTGCAGATGTTTTCCCTTCCCGTCCCAACCTCCAATCCTTCAAATCCCGTGTCAATAGACTACATTTCCCTTCTCTTCAGGCGCCCACGGTACGTTAGTACTTAGGCTTGAAGTTTACGTGGTATGTCTTAGATAAAAAAAATGAGCAAAAAACAGTGCAGATTAGTGCAGTTTCGTGCAATACAAAAGAAGAAATCTTTCTTTACAAATAAAACTTCAAAACATCATGACCTACCCTGATAACTGTCTACTATGTACCTACTATATTCTTTAGCAATCACAATATTCCTCTTTTCTTTCCTGATAATCGCGAAGGAATCATATTTCTTTCTATCTGTGTTAGCGAAAGAGCATTAGAAAAAGACAAATAAAAACATAACATGTTCAAATTTTTATCGTAGGTACCTTCTTTGCTTGTGGAAGTATTGCTGGTTATATACTTTAAAAGATTAGTTATCGCAAAATTCTTTTCCTTCTCAACGGAATCCGATTTATTTCTATCCTTGTTAGCAAAAAGGGCATTAGTAAAAGACAAATAAAAACGAGTTGTTGCCAATAAAAAAGAATTATCAAAGGCTTTATCACAGCCGCCTTTGTTTGTGCAAGTATAACTGGTTGTCCACTCTGAAAATTTTTTTGGAATCGTCATAAAAAATAAATTCCTAATCTGGTGATTCCGAGTAAACTAATAAAAATAAATAGTATGTGTAGCACATTTTCTTAATCAGAAAAATAATGTATTTTTAAACCTATGTACAGCATGTTTCATTAAAAAATATATAAGTTATGTTTATGTTATGTCAATAATTTTGGCATTTGACAGTTTATAATATTTTAGATTTGCGGCATAAAAGCTTATCAAAAACCCTGTTTTCTTAATGAAGCTTCTAGTTCAAGAAATACCTATTCTACAGCCATTTAAAAGTGTGACAATTTAAATTGAAAGCACAATTTACCTGAATCCTTTTTTGAAACAATCACTTTTCCAGTTTCTTGCACAGTCTTTTTTCTTAGTGGTATTTTGGAAGAACTGCTTGTAAGGTTAGGTGCAGATTTATAGTGGGACTTAGAAGACTTCGGGTATATACCTTTCTTTGGAGTGGATGGTAAGGAAGATATCCTAACTAAAAGAAAACGTGTTACTAAAAAGCAAAAACCAATATATTGACGTAAAAGCAGCAGTAGACGCTCATTGCTACTATTTTATTAATTTAACATTGTTGCCAATGACAATGAATTTCCAGTGTAGACACATAAACAAGACTAAATCATTAAAGAAATCAAAATGCCCCAAAAAAATTTAATTATACAAGAAAAGTACGAAATATTTTTTTAATGAATTATACAGAGTTTTTCAGTTAAAACGAGTCACACTATCAATTCCAATATTATTAGGTTTCTAAAAAGTCCTGAAATACGTCATTTTTCCTCTTTAGGAATACACGTTTTGATGTAAAATTTGACCCTTTCGTGGTTACTTCCTACTAGAGCTCCAAAAATTTCGTACCCAACCATGAACGTCGAGCGGAGAGGAGCGCCGACAACGCGAACGTTGTGCAGGCAGTATTTTGCAATTGGTTAAACGGTTAGCAAACGGGACCGGGAGTTGACTGATGTAATGCAGGTACAGTACGCCGCGATATTTATTGTGAGGATGACGTTGCAGAGCGAATATGAGTAAAGTACAAGTGCGTAAAAACAGTTTGCTAGTGCATAATGTTCGGAGGTTTATTGGGACTCATCTGTGGTGTTTAGTGTGGCATATGAGGAGTTATTATGTTGGAAAAGATTTTACTGCGAACGGCATGTTAATAGTGCAACGCATAAATTTTAAAAAAGCGGCTGCAAACCCTATATTGAGTTTGTAGTAGATTTAATATTTATGACGTGTGCTTGTAATATACCATTTTACACTCTCTCGATACGACCGTTTCGTACGTTTTGGGAAAAATATAATCCCGATTGGACATTGCCGTCTGACCAAACGTTATGCAATTATTTACCAAGTGCGCGCGAAAGAATAGTGAATAAAATTCGGCGTGAAGTGAAGGGTAAAAAAGGGTGGCTAACTGCAGATAAATCAACCGATTTAAAGAAAAACTCAGTGGTCAATGTTCGAACATTAGATCCACGTAAACCTTCAGTTCCCTATTTACTAGCCAGTAAGTCAAGTCAAGTCAAGTCAAAATAAGCTTTATTGTATAAGAATAAGAATTCTCGTTAACAAAGCAACCTTAAATAACTTATAACTAATAAGTAAATACAATTCACTTCATAAAATTAAAAATTCAAAACGAGGTACTATGGATATTGTAATATCTCCTCTAAAGTAGCCATTAGATATTTTATAACTTGTCAAATTTATAATAAGATTTTTCATATTGCTCATTTCCAAATCTAAATCGTTAATTAAATACACATAATAATAGTTTACACTATAAATCAATTTAAAAAGTTGATATATAAATATATATATATATATATACATATACACACACATATACACATACATATACATACATACACACACATACATACATATATACATATACATACATACATACATATATACACACATATACATACACACACACACACACACATACATACATATATATATACATACATATACATATTTAAACAGAATTTAAATATTTATCATATGTCTACTGTTAGCATACACAATACATTATACAGTCAACAGAAATATTAATTAAATCCACTGATTAAATAAAAATAGAGCAGAATATTATTAAATATTTGATAGGTTGTCATCAAAAAATTCTTGTAGATTATAATAAGCTTTATCAATCAATAATTTACGAACTTTCTTTTTAAAAATTTTTTCTGATGGGCATGTTTTTAAATTATTAGGTAGGTGATTGTAAATTTTCAAGTTCTCATATATAACAGACCTCTTGGTTAGAGCAAGAGTGGGTTTTGGTAATTGTATGTTTATAGATTGACGAGTATTATAATATGTATTTGCAGAATTGAAATTCTGACGATTTTTAAACACAAGACATACTGTTTCTAAGATGAATAAGCTATAAACTGTTAAAATTTTTAATCTAATAAATAATAGCTTACAATGATCTCTTGATTTAGCTTTACATAGATATCTAATAGCACGTTTTTGAATTATAAATAATGTGTTTATTAAATAGTAATTTGACATTCCCCAAAAGCAAATTCCATATCTAAGATGGGATTCTATTAAAGCATAATAAACAGTTTTACCAATTGAAAAACCAAGTTCATTAACTATAACTCTTACTGCATAACAACCTGAAGATATTTTTTTAGACAACGTAATAATGTGAGAGTCAAACTTCAGTTCTTTATCTATAATCAATAATCAAAAAAGAAAAAAAGAAAAAGACTTCACAACTGTACTGGCGAAGCCATAAAAGCTTTGGTATTAACCGCCCTACAAAAATTTGTATTTTGTCTTTTTGTGAAATTTGACACAATATTATTATTATTATTATTATTATTATTATTAAAAATTGCAAATTTCAGCAAACCAAATGCTAATATTTGTTCCTAACGGGGAATCATCCACGCTTCGTGCGGGCCGTTTACTGAAATAAGTTTGCCCTCGTGTAGAGTCTGTCTATTCTGAATTGAATCACCACAAAAAGTAAATCTCGACCAACAGTCAACGGTTTCTTTGTGAAGCATGAGCGGCGTGATAGATATTTAAAAATGTTTCATACTGAATTAATAATTTAACCAATTAATACAGAAAGTCGACCAAAATCCACGTACGCCACTCATGGATTTTCAACTTATCAGCTGCATGTATTCTAAAGCACGTCGGGGGTCCGATAGGCGTGTTATGGCCCGCGCAAATAATTAATAAGAAATCCTTTCGGCAACTTCGTGCAGACGACCAGTATTTCATTTGTCGATTGCTGGGAACATTCAAAATAATTTGGAAGCATGTTTTGAGTGTTTGTGTACGTGAAGGCGCGTAGTACTGATCGGTCCTGGTATAATAGCTAAAAAATAAAGTGATTCAAATCAGACTAGATAAACTATACTACATGTTACGTGTATCTTACATGCATTACATCTTGTAGCAGAAACCATTCACTCCTGTTACCCAGGTGTGGATGCAGTTATAGGGCATACAAAAGTCATATTTCTAAAATCCCCCAGAGGATTCGAAAATTTCATGACAAATGTCCGAATATTCCACAACCTCCACAGCCTGTTTTTACAAGATGGGGAACATGGTTGGAAGCTGCGTTTTATTATTGCCAGCACGTTCAGCAAGTACGGCCACTTGTCGACCTGTCTTACAATTTAACGCCAAAGAAGCTGGCCTCGATCAAAGAAAGTCAGTTAAAATTTCAAGATCCTCAAGTGGAAATTAATCTTCAAACTATTTTTAATAACTACCAAGAAATAGCCAACGCCTACACAGAATTAGAAAAGTCGTCGTTGTAGTTAGCCGAATCACTACAAAGATTAGATAAAGTACAAGCAGTAGGTACTACAAACTTTAAGTGACGAAAAATATGTCCCTATTAGAGAAAATTTTAATAGTGGGCTTAAAAAAATCCAGATTTGGCTAGACTAAGACACATTTTTAACACTAGTGATTTTACAGATCAGTGTTTCAAGAACCATTTTAAGTATGCAAATATTATATCGTTAGATGTCGAACGGTCGTTTCCCGTATATAAACACATTGGAAACATGCGCTATGCTGCAAGTGTTTAGCCGTGCACATTCAGATGTATAGTCCTAGGTACCGGGTAAGTATTTTTTTTTAGTATAAATTATAAATCATGTTATTATCACTTACTTTCATGTAGTTGCGTGTTTACGTTGCCGACGCCTATGGTCGGAGCTTTTTTAATCATTTCCGGAGAACAACAAAAATTTATTAGCGGTTGTCCGATCGCTGGCTTGGCAGATTGGCCACCCAGGACCCTCGACCGAACTGCTGTAAATAGTTAATCTCCAAAGTGTACTAAACAAAACCATTGAATCCAAATTTAATGACAAAACCAAACACATTGCAAAATTTACGAGAACGACGCAGAAGGCACTGCAGAGAAATAAATTATTCGGAAGGTAAGAGAAGAAATGAAAATTCGTTTGTACCACTGTCAGCGGCGTAGCTAGGGTAAGTGACACCCGGGGCGGGTATCAACGGTATCACCCCATGGTAGGGAATAAAGGTTAAAGAAATTTCTTGGGTGCCACGCCCAAACTAACCCATTTGGATTATCTACTTTTGACGACAAAATTTCTATTTTATGAAAAAAATATTTTTTTCACATTTTTATTGATACTTCTGGATTTTTAAATAGGAAAAATTTCAAATGGGCAATTTTTTAAAAATAATTAATAGAGCCCTACAATTAAAAAAAATCTTCGATTCTATTCGATTATAAACTCCAAAAAATTTAAAGCAATCCAGATTTTGCTAAGGTTCTTCACAAGTAAGGAACAATTTTCTTTTATTTTAATTGTAAGTATCGCATTTTTACAATCACTAGGCACACTAAACACTGACGCCACAAATATAAAACTGAACAATACTATTTTATTAATTAAAATATTTGGCCGGGATAGGTTTGCCAGACGTCCCAATTTTATCGGGACAGTCCCGATTTCAAAGGGTATGTCCTGCGCCCCTACACTCTTCAAATCGGCGATGTGTCTCGATTTTTAAAATTTAGTTTTAGTTTAAGTGGTACTGACTGTTCTTAGTTTAAGATGTATGGTTTTTAAAGCTATACTATATTTTTTACGTTTGATTTTCATTAAAAGTTTATATGTTTGCTTTTCAGTTCATTTATTAAATAAATATTATTTCATATATTATTCATATATTAAAAAATAGCATCCCGATTTTTTGACCCAGGTCCAGATTTCTAAGCAGCTTTTAAACGCTGATAACCCGATTTTGAAGATGTTGGATCTGGCAACCCTAAGTCAGGGATGACCATTGAAAGCCAATACTTTTAAAATAACAGTATATTCAAAGAATAATTATTTATTTATTAAATTTACGGGGAATCCCCATTTTTACAATATAACAAATCTTCAAATAGTTAACAATAGGTAGCCGACATAAAATTTATATTAAACATGCAACAAGAGTAAATGTACAAAAACATCTCAACAATCGACAAGGAAACACTAAAAGTTACATGATTTAATCAATCTCCTGTAACCCAACAACGTGCATCTATCTAAATATACATATCTACATTCTATTCAATAAATTTAGAGTCCTGTCAATAGGAACATTTTGACCATTGTTACATAAAAAAGCGTCCAGGTCACCACTTTACCGTTAATTTATGACCTTTGGCGTCCGATGTAGATTTAGCGATTCTTCCCTAACACGTGTTTTTCTAAGAACAAATTGAATGCCCTTGGCCTTTCTTTACCCGTATATATATATAACAATATAACAATACCAACATAAAGAATGCAAGGAAGTGTTTGAAAGTTGAAAAGACAGCTGTGGTTTGTTCACAGAAATTTAAAAATGCTTGCGATTTGGAATATGAAATTCATAAAGATTAGCTTTGTTTTAGATTATAATAATGAGAAATAATAAATTTTTGTTTTTTTTTACTGATTTTTATGACCATATTTTCCATGGCATGAGCTCAAGCCCACTGATGTCACCCACCTAGGTATGGTACCCGGGGCGGACCGCCCCCCCCCCCCCGCCCCACCCTTGCTACGCCGCTAACCACTGTTATAATAACATATTTTTTGCTGAAGTGAGTGGAAAAAAAATCCATAAGATGTTCAGGTACGTACCTGGAATAAGACTTCTCCGTGTTGTAATTGACAGAGCATCTGTTACGGTAATTTTGATCGTAGACACGTCATTGTAATTATCGTCTGCTTGGTGGCTACTGTCGCTTTCTGGAGTTCGCAATTTAAACGATTCACCTCCAAAACGAACTTTTCTGGGGGTTTTTGGCGATTTTTTACCTTCGTCGTAAAAGTCACTTTCACTGTCATCATCCAAAACTTTGATTACACCCTGTTTTCTAAAATATTAATATTGGTATATACAGGGTGTCAAAAAAGTCTGGAAAAATGCAAATATTTTAAAAACTGCTGAATATATATTTGTGAAAATTGACACGTCTATATAGTTAAGAACGGTACATCTTGGAAGGATAAAACCGTTTCTGTCACTATACAGGGTTAGTCAGAAAGAATACTATTTTTTTTATTTTAAATGGAAAGTCCTGTATATTTTCAGATACAGATTCAAATAGTCCCTTTTTTTATCTTCTGACAGCCCACGAAGACCGAGGTCTAAGTACTATGTACCGTGGGTGTACTGGGGAATCGACTCACACATCCAGAGCTGGAAACATCCGTTGGGATTTCACCAGCCCTTTAAGAGAATGTGTGGGGTGGTACCACCTCGGTCGAGGAAGAATTCCTCTACCACCTTCCACTTTTTGTGACAATCCTACTAAATGTCTGGCCACACTTTTTTATTAAGCGTGCGGCCGGGCCAGGAAAAGACAAGTTCAATGATATAAGTTTAATTGATTGGTTTGTCAAAATAATAGGTTTACTATGTAAAAAAACTAAATAATTCATTAATTTTTTGAAAACAGACAGGCGAGAAAATACCTTTGGGATCAGCTAGGTATTATCAGATGACAAATAAACAGTCATCAAATATTCATTCGTAAGCATTCAAAAACTATAAAATACCGTAATTTCTAGTTTTTGTAGCTTTAATTGAAACAGAAAAAATAGTAATAATTGGCGATGAATTTCCCTTAATATAAGGAGTGTGTAAAAAATATATTTTTTCTCAGGGCTCTTAGAATTTGAAATTATATTTTTAAATATTTTTTAAATATTTTCAAAATACTATGTACAAACCTACTGTCTTCTTCGCTCTCAAACGTCCCACTAATAACACTACTGGGTCTGCTTTCTTCGTGAATTTTCATAGTAATATTCGGCCCTGTTCTCAGCGTTATTTCCGTTTCCAAAATGACCTTATCTTCAATTGCTTCTTGTGAATTCCAGGCGGAATGATCCTCGGTGGTTTCATCTCCACTGTAAACTACGGGGAAACTATACATATCGCACATTTTTCTTCGGAATGGTATATGTTAGTTAATGATCTAAAAAGAAAGAAAATAGAAGAATATGCATACATTTTATTATTTCGTTTATATAATATCCCGTAATTAGGTACAGGTATAAATTAGGTGCATTTAATAAGAGGTGTCACGAAAATCGGAGCCATCATAGATTTTTGTTGGGTATATTACGAATTTGCGTCGCAAAGTGTACAAGATTCGGCTGTTTTGACCTCTGATACATTTAGGCCATGGGCCAGTAATTAATAATTATTATTATTCCTAGTTTAATACGATATAGGCCTAAATAGCTTATTTCGTCCGTGAAAAATTCAGAAAATTTACCATTATTGTTATAATAAATCTTCAAGGATGAAAAGTGTCTAATAAGATATTTAGACCAATATCGTATTAAATTAGTCATTTTGAAATTAAATATTATTAATAATCATTATTAATAATGGGTCCCCGGTAGCCGAGTTGGTACGGCGCCAGCTTTGCAACCGAGAGGCGCGGGTTCGAATCCCGCTTCGACCATGGATATTTTGTAATTGTCAATTATTGGAAGGTGGTAGAGGATTTCTTCCTGGACCGAGGTGGTACCACCCCACGCATCCTCTTAAAAGGGCTGGTGAAGTCCCTACGGATGTTTCCAGCTCTGGATGTGTGAGTCGGATTTCCCCAGTACACCCACGGTACATAGTACTTAGACTTCGGTCTTCGTGGGCTGATCAAGGTCACTCTCAATTTGATAGAAAAATCTCGAAATGTCCTGCGAAGAAAGAAAGCTATTTTTTTTTTTGCCCTGACATGCCCAGAAATGATATTCTTTTTTACGAATACAATACTTTCAATTACTCTTTCTCGACACACAATAGGCAGTTAAGTAGCATTTGTGGAACAATTTGAAGTGTCGTGCACTTTGATAATATACCTAAGTGCTTGGACCATTATTATTAAAGTATTTTTAAAAGAGGTTAACAATTCTAAGCAATTAAGTGATTATTTATACTTGCGGTACAAAATCGCGTGCAAGAGAACTGTTATAAAAATCGATATCTTAGACTTTAGCTTAAGAATTTTATTAAAATCTTTACTTTATTCACTTACAACGTATACACACATTGCATTTTAAAACAAACGTCCATATATTGCGTTACATGTTACATTATCTTACATTAACACCTGATCCTGCATACCGATACTGCTACCGCTGACTGATAAGACTGTAAACACGCTATTTGTGACAAACATTTTTAGGTGTTTCTAATGTATATGTATTGATAGGCCGAAAACAAATATGAAAATAAGTTTTCTATTACCCATAGATTTTCTGCAACAGGCATACTTATATTTTCCAATATGTAGTATTTTTATATTGCGTCGCGACGTGTATCAGCAGCGACAAAAACAAATGGTTAAGACCAGTTTTTTTTATAAAATTTAAAACGTATGCCACAAAAGAAATTGCCCCCATCAATAGCACATCTGATATGGTGGATGGTTACTTATCTAACTTCCATCCTATCAATGCTGGCGCACCCCAAGGTTCGGTCCTGGCACCAACCCAATTTCTTCTTATAAACAAAATTAAATGTTTTCAAAAAAATTTACGCATTTATAGTATTTTCTTGAGCTTTTTGGCATAACTGACAAATTGTTACGTTTTATCTCTATACTGCTAGTAAAACCGTATCGACCGCTTTAAAAAGCGCACTATAATAAATATTAGGACAGTCGGTATAGTACCGTTGCCCCGTCCACTTCTTACACCTTAATATATGCATCGTTATCTAGGGGTTTCCTTTCCACGAACCGGTCAAGGTTGATATTTCATGGAAAACTTAAAAAAACATCATACTAATGATAGTAATGGTTCGTCTTGTAAACAAAACCTGAAAAAAATATTCTTATAAAAGGGTAACTTACTTTTTTTAGATTATAATAAATATAAATAATAATAATAAAATATAATAAGTATAAAATAAATTTTCGTACAAAATTCGAAACTTGCAAAACGTGGTACTATTAGTTGTGACGTCACATGTCATGTAAATAAAAGTGTTATAATGGCTAATACATGGTGGATTCCAGTGTTGATTTATTTTTTTTATTATTTCCCAGCCGTTACTAGATTTTGTGGATAAGAAACATTACATTCGAATAAAAGGAATGTTCGCCTATGACGGGAACGGTATTTGTATAAGGACAATATGTAATTTGCTGAAAGCTGATGATTGTAGATGGATGGCCGCATATTTGTCTTTAAAATTTCGTTACGAATAGTTATTATTTATTGTAACATGAAAATAAACATACAGCCAAATATGCTTGCTTGAATTTGACGATACTGACCTTTAATTACGCCTATTTATGGAAAACTGTATTAACCTTGCACTAGGTATGTACCTTCTTCCAACATGAGCTGTTCTGGGCACGTGAAAGATAAGGTATTCAGGGCACTTGCAGTGGCGTTTTTGCACACTGAAACAATACAATATTTATAAGTTACCTAGTTTTTTAATAGATTTAATTGCTTAATAAAAATAACACTAGGCAACAAAGTTTTCTTAAAGGTCCTAGGCAAAAATAGGATTTTTTGATTGTATATGACTGACAGACCCAAAATGTTTTTTGAAAAATTTTCTGTCATCGTACATAAAAAATAGAAGCACAATTTTTAGTACCATTTATTGTATACACTCACCATTTGAGAATTTTAAGAAGTATATTATAAACGTCATTTTTAATTAATATTCCGGCTTTCCATGAACTATTATAAATTATAATTACTACTTAATGATTGCTCTAATTAATCAACTAATCACTTTTCTTCCGTTTTTTAATATCTCTGTTATACCCAGCCTCTGGTTCCTCTCAAAGAAGTGTCCAATAGTAATCCGCTAACATTAAATCATTCCACTTCCCTGGGTATCGTTTTTCCATATTTCCAGTTTTTTGATAGAATCGTTCTCCAGTTTTCGGGGAAGTATTCTAAGTGAGAGTGTAGAAAATGTATTTTTAAGGACATATTACATCCCATATTTTAATAAGCTTTGAGAAGTTTGTCTATAATCTCTGGATAATAGTCCGCTCTTTTATTTCCTAAGAAATGGGTCATAACAATTATAAAGACTTTCCATGCCTCTTTTTATTTTCCCTCAAGCACAGCGTCAAATTCAGAATCCCTAAGAAGTTGCCTTATCTAGAGTCCCACAAAAATCCCCTCCTTAATTTTGGCTTCACTTATTCCGGGAAATTTTTGTTTTAAATAACTGAAGGCAGGACCATCTCTATCCATAGCTTTAGCAAAGTTTGTAATTAAGCCACGTTTGATATGTAATGGCGGAAGCAGGCGGCTCGTCTATAAGGTCATTTGGTCAATGAGTCATTGACTATAAACCGTACTTATTGAACCAGACTTTTGAACTTTCCCGTCGACAGAATCTCGGTTCGCGATCGGGCAGAGTAACACCTTACATCGGTGAGTATCTTTCAACTACCTCTCTAGCATTAGTCATCCCACTTATATCAAGAAAATTCCTATAATTTTCGACCCTACTATATTCTATTTTCCCCTTTGCGTTTCCGCGAATTCTATGAGTGGGCGACCTAGTTTAGCAGGCAAGTGAAGGAAAATCTCTTAATTTATTGGACATTTACTACATTTTTGTTTCCACGTGGGTAGCTTTTTATTGCACCCAGCATTTAGGTGCGCATGTTATAACGAGCACATAAAAGAGCTATTGAGTTATATAGGTTTTAATATGGTGCAACATTTGGTAATGAGGTCAAGGATAGGTTATCAAGGGGCGGATCTTCTGTTTGCCAATCAGATAAGCAGTGGCGGCTCGTCAGGGGAGGCAGTGCCTCCCCTGCAGCATAGCTACAAAATGAAATAATAATACCTTATTTTATAAATATGTAATACAATTAATACAGCTTTGAAACATATTTTTTAATATAATAGTTCCTGTATAAATTTTGCGAAACGGCTCTAATAGCAAGAATATTCTACGCCACCCCTAACCGCGTAAGTGCGCGTACTCTCCATTATGCAGGTCCGTGTGAGCGCGGCGTCCTTATCTGTTTTATTATTATCGCATCTTGATGTCTCGCTCTTCACCTGACCGCCGGACGGAGGCATGCTTCCTCTGCGCGTGACGTTTTTAGGAAAGTCTGTAAGTAAAAAGCCAAATAGTCATATATTTTAGGAAACGTAGCACGTTTTTCGCGTGATGGAAACGTCGACTGGAGGCAAACACGCCCACCGTGTTTTAAACGAATAGATTGACATACAGTTAACCGGTTTTGATTTTAAGAATTAGATTAATTAGGTTCGGGAAGGTGTAGTGTGTTAATAGAGCACGAGAGGGTAAGTTTCCTAAATTATCTGAGTTTTAAAAATGGAAATAAATGAAGTGTCTGTAAGAACCTCCAACGATATCATAGAATTTCTTGTTAAATTTAACTTTAGCAGACTTTCATACGACGACAAATTATTCGTGAGAGATTTAGGGATTCCTCGTCCAGATTTGAGTAAAACAATAATTAATCAGTGTAAACCACATCGTAGTTTTGTCAATGCTTGGTATGAAAAATGTCAGTGGTTAACGGGTAGCCAAATTTTAAAAAAGTTGTTTTGTTGGCCATGTCTCTTATTTTCAAGTAGCGGGGAAGACGTCTGGTCTAAAACTGGATACGATAACATTAAAAATTTATCTCGCTCAATCGAAAGACATACGAAATGTAAGGAGCATATTAGCTGTACCTGTAAACTGCATCTTTTGGGTAAACAAAATAATATTACTACCGTTATAGATTCCGCTTATCGACTCGAAATTGAAAAATTTAATGATTCAGTCAGAAAAAATCGAGATATCTTAAAACGATTAATCGATATTTGTATTTTTCTTTGTAATCAGGATTTAGCATTTCGCGGACATGATGAGAGCTCGGAATCTTTAAACAGGGGAAATTTTAAGGAACTTGTTCTTCTTATGACCAAGACGGACGATACTTTAAAAGATTTTTTTGATACTAATTCGGTTTTTTCGGGGACTCCTAAAACAATTCAAAAAGAATTAGTCGACTCAATTGCACATATTGTAATGAAAACCATTGATTTGGAAATAAATAACTCGCCTTTCTTTGCATGGCAGATCGATGAAACCACTGATATAACTTGTCATTCATAACTTTCAGTTATTATCAGATATGTAAAGAACGGGGCTGTCTTAGAAAGATTTATGGGGTCTTATAATGTTAGTTCTGGACGTACTGCCGAAAATTTGTTTAAATTACTAGCAGATACGTTCTCAAAATTTGATTTAGAAAAAAAATTGATAGCGCAAACGTACGACGGTGCAGCCGTCATGGCAGGCCATTTAAATGGCTTGCAAGCTAAAATTAAAACTGTAGCTTCTCAAGCTCTTTTTACGCATTGTTATGCCCATTCTTTAAATTTGGTATTGAGCAATGCTTGCAGCTCCGTTCCAGAAGTGAGAATTTTTTTTGCAAATTTGTCAGGATATTCCTCATATTTTTCAAAATCCACGAAAAGAACAAATGTTCTAGATACGATATGCAGTAATCGATTACCAACCACGGCCCCAACACGTTGGAATTTTACATCTCGAGTTGTTTCGACAGTCTATACTCACAAACCCCAATTAATTGAAGTTTTTGACCATATCATAAATAATCCCGATTTCGACAAATTATCAATAGAGAAGCGACTGGCTTAAAATATCATTTAGAAGATTCAACATTTATTTTCTATCTAGAAATTTTCGGGGGTAAGTGCACAAGTGCATCAAAATTACCGATAATTTTTGAATGAAATGTGTTTTTTTATAATTGCAAGAGTTTGTTTTCATATTTTCGCGAAAAAGCCCGACTCCGCAGGAGGAGGGCATTTTCGTAAAATATGAAAACAAATGATTGCAATTTGTAAAAAAAAACACATTGAATAAAAAAATTATCTGGTTATTTTGATGCACGAGTGTAATTTATTTGAATATTTCCCAAATTAATTAAGAACTCGAATCAAGTAAATTACATTTTTTGACGTTTGTTAATAATAAAATCCCGCTTTGACGTTTCGTCAACAATATAAACTTGCGATGCAATTTTCGATTTCTGGCAGTGCTGTTTTCGCTGTAATTTTGCGAAAATTGCATTTCTCTTATAGGAACTTTAACATATGAGGGAAATATTCAATTTAATTTTTCAACAAACAGATGTAATATTTTCGATTTTACAAAATAAATTCACTGGCATCGTGTATTCGAGAGACCGTTTGCAAGCCCTCCTTTTAAAATTGGGGGACTTTAGAAACGAAGATTATTATTTTGATAAAATCTTCGAAAATATTTCTCTTAATCAAAGCGAAGCCAAACGAAGAAAAATTTCTGATATAGCAGATCCGAGGCTGCGATATAAACAAATTTATAATGAAATTTTAGACACCGTTATTAACCAAATTGAAACTAGATTTTCGGAAATTAGTAAATTAAATTTTTTCGATTTGTTAAAAAAAAATAATTTTGAAACCTATTCAAAATCGTTTCCACAAGAACTATTGGACAGTTTATTGAAGCAATATAAAATTTTTGATTGTGTTCAACTGAAAAACGAAATTTGTGTTTTATATTGCGATCATATTCTTGGCGAGTCTAAATCACCTTCCCAGATGTTGAAATATATTACCGATGGTGACCTTAATCTCTGCATTCCAGAGTTATATAAATTAATTTGTCTGATTGTGACTATTCCCATCACTTCCGCCTCAGTGGAGAGAAGCTTTTCTGGTTTAAAACGAATCAGAACCTATGCGCGGAATACAACTAGCCAGGACAGACTTTCCAATATATCAATAATTTCAATCAATAAAGATCTCGTTGTAGAATTAAAAAACAACGAACTTTTTTACGATGAAATTATTGATTATTTTGCAGATCAGAAAGACCGTAGAATACCATTAAAATATAAGCGAAATTAATGTTTTTTAAAATAAATATGGACTTAATTTTTTGTTTGTTTTTCGCTTTATTTTATAAATAACTAAGGAGTTTATATCTTTTTTTGTGAAGGTATATGAGAATGCGCTTTTCCACTTCTTCCTATCCCGAGTTCTATCCTATAGGATAGGACATATCCTAGATTAATCTTCAAGCTGACCTTTCTATTTTCAACTTTCATTCTTATTTCCTTCTTTCCATTTTCCTTCCGTCCTGGCAAAAATCCATATTATTATTTTATTACTTTTGAATAGGTATAACCTATCTAAACAGTAGGTGACTGTAGGTACCTACTGTTTAGATAGATAGGTAATAAAATTATTTAATGGAAACTCTACACCTTCCCGTTGGTTTTGCTGAACAATAACATATTTTTTATAGCATATATAAAATATTTTATTGACCAAGTAGAAGTCCTTCCGATTTCCTAGTAATCTGTTTTGTTGTAAGAAAATTTTTTGCCTGCCTCCCCTAAGAAATTGTTACGAGCCGCCACTGTACAATGACCCACCTAAAATTTTCAGTGATCTACCTAATAATTTATTTTTTAATTTTGTAAAACCAAAAAAGAATCTTTGTTTCAAAGTGCCATGCGAAAACTCCCCAAGAAAGAATCAAGCCAATCCATCGTCAAAGGATATCCAAGCTTGCTCCGGGCTGGGTCGTATTTTAAATTGATCTTATAGGTTTATATCGACGATATAAATTCATTAAAAGTAAGAGAGAAACAGACATACGCGCTTTAGGAAGTTAAAAAGAGACACAATATTGGTCGACGGCCCACCAATAATATCAGGCCACTCCCACTATGGAAATACACTGAAACCGCCTCGTAAAATATACTCTTTTAAAACATTTGGTTCGGAAAAAGAAAAACTAATTAGGTACATAGCTAATATGTGCATTTTATTTGCATTGTATTAATAATATTAATTAGCGGATAAACATAAAAAATTATAAATACGATTTCTGTCAGGCCAGCGCTATGTATCAAACTTAACGGCATAGGACCAATTTTCTTACATTACCAGCGTAGTCCAGAGGTATAATCTCAGCAAGTTGATCTTCAAACTGGTTTTTTCGCTGTTTTTCCAGTATTACTATATTTTAAACTGTATATATATATATATATATATATATATATATATATATATATATATATATATATATATATATATATATATATATATATATATATATATATATATATAAATAAATGTTTTAAAAATCTAAAAATCCAAGCTCTAGAGCAGCATTAACCGCTTGAATGGCCTTGTAAGCAACGCGGTAAGGGCCAGTCTGATCCAACTAGAGGGCTAAAAGTTTACCAAGGGCCAACACCAGCCCCGGCCACTCCGCCGCTTGCTCGGGGTGAGCAAATGGCAGCAATGCCATTTCTGTACTCCTGTATATAAAATGAAATGAAATGTAAATAAATAGTCTAATTGTAAATTATGAATTAATAAATGCCTTTGAAAGTAAGTAGCAAGTTGATCGAAAGGTCCAGGGTTCGAATCTGTGTTGGGGCAAAAACTTTTTTTAAAATTTTTGCTATTTAAAAAATTAGATGGGCTCTAAAAGGTGTACTGGCAACAAGTTGTTCCTCGATAAAATATTTTTAAAATTGTTGGCAATCTCATATCAACTACAGAGTTTGCAGCCTGCACGTGCGTAGACAAAGATCGAATTACTATGTCTAGTCGCCAGTATTGTATTTATTAAAGAAAACAGAGTTTCGGCAGCGTTCCTAATTTTATTTTACGAATAATCATACTTTTAGCTCAGACCATAAATACACCATTTATTCTGGGCTTTTAGTACAAGGCGCGACCTCTGTTGAGGAGATGCTAAACGTATCCGCTAGTATATTGCCGCTAGCAATTTACTAATCTAGAGTATTATTAAATCACATAGAAAAAAGCCATAAACATCTCGAGTAGTAATGTTCGATATACTGCAGTACCAGTTTTATGATTTTGCGGTGTTTATTTGTAGGTAAATAATTTCCTGGGACATTATTAAAAAACCTTCCGTAATTAAAAAGTGTATTATGCTTGTTGCGTTGATATCACTAGTTGCCCACAAAATTTTGACCGACCTGTAAAAAAACTCACTGGCCGCGCCTGGGCGGAAGTAAAATTTTCTTTGAAGGAACTAAAGGAATTTCGTAATGTTTTTCACTCCCGGTTCAAAAGATTGTCTTTGTGGCCACACTCTTCATTTAAAGTATAGTGAAATTCCCCCGTGGGCCTTCTTTGGCCTGATTTGTACGCAGCTTTAGATAACTCTATGAATGTATTTCTGTTATTTTGCAGATTTATAAATGAAATAGAAATTTAAGTGCGTATTTTCCACCAGAATTGAACTCAATCGCAGAAATAATAGAATAAATCATAAGTTTTTAATGAAGCCTTATTAACAATGACATGACAAAAAAATCTAACTGATCAACTGAAAGATTTAAATTTTAGACCAGTACTAAACCTTAAACCCTTTCAGTGAATTTCAGTTTTGGTTTGAATTCTATAAAGTGTGGGTTATATAATCAAAAGTTGTGAAACTGTTGAAAAAAATGTGTATCAAAAACTATTTATTGTGAAAATTAAAGCAAACACGGCGTGTCTCGACTAAGCTTAACTCAAAGGTCTTTACACTTCCATTTTTTCCCGATTTTGTTAAAGTGGTGTGGCCTAAATAATTTAAGCCAAAATAAAAATCCTAGATCAATAATTTGAGAAGAAAACTTGATTTTTCTAAGTTTTTTTAGGTTAAGCGATTTCATAATTTTTTTGTCTGGATTTTTCAATCTTTTGAACAGATGCAGATAGAGAAGCATTTTTTTGATTTGTTGATAATTGCATCGTCTTTAAAATGAATTCATAAATCATCATATTTGAACGTAACCATTTAAGAGATAGGTACCACAAACTGACGAAAATCTCATTTATTCATCTTTTGCAGGATTATCAAAGCTATTTAAAAATATTAAATAGTTCCACTAAGGGGTATCATTTCTAGGCTTTAAAAGAAAATTATACGCCTTAAAAAATTTTGATACTTAACCTAAAAAAATTAGTAAAATCAAGTTTTCTTTTCAAACTATTTATCCAGGATTTTCATTTTGGGCTTAAATTACTTAGGGCACCTCACTTTAACAAAATCTGAAAAAAATGGAAGAGGGAAGACCTTTGGTAGTCGAGGCACACCGTGCAACCTCCGACTGGTCTTTTTTTTCAATTTTATTTCCTAATATTGTTTCTTATTTATTTAAGCCCTTTATAACCAACAGAACAGCTCTGTATATATGAATAATGCATAATTTTGTTTGTTCGTGCTTGTCTTTTACTTAAAATGACAGGACTATTTGCATTAATTCTCAGAAAAATCAATAAACTTAAAATACAACACGCTTGTTCAGTTAAAACAATAATTTTATTTCGTTTACCCATCTTAAATTTATTTTTAGTTTTACTTTCGCTTTGTTAAAGTGAAAATTAATTTGGCTTGGACAGTATTCTTTTTAAAACTACAACAAAAACTTCAATAGAACAGAAATTTTAGGCAAGATTGTTATACACCTTTACATTTCTGAAATAATTTTATAATTACTTTTCAGGGTTTAATAGGCAAAATCAGTTCTCATCCCTATTTTGTTTTTTATCATATCTTATCACGCACGGAAAATGATGCCGTGACCGCCTAGTGGGCACGACCAGACTTAGTGTGGTTGCTTACAAGGCCATAACGGCACGATTTGCTGTTTGCGATACTGGAGAATACTATGAACCTATGATAGCGAATGACATTGCTCTATGGGATTCTCATGTATGGCACCTGGTAAAATATTCCGTTACCGCCTAGTGGGTGACCAGACTTAGTGTGTTTGCCCACAAGCAGAAATAGAGCGATTTCTGCGCTCAATACCTAAGAATCACCCATATTTTTCGATGTGGTCGCGAAAATTCGCGTTGCACTGTGAGATCTTGTGTGCATCAAATCGTGACGTTGTTGTCTAGTGGGCGACCAGATTTAGTGTGGTCGCCCACATGCAATAAAAGCACGATCTGCCGCACTCAATACCTAAGAATCGCCCATATTTTTGGCTTTTTCAGCGAAAATTGACGTTGCACTGTGGGATCTCATATATCGTCCTCAACAAATCGTACCGTTGTTGTCTAGTGAGCGACCAGATTTAGTGTGGTCGCCCACATGCAACAAAAGTACGATCTGCGGCACTCAGTACTTAAGAATCACCCCCTGTGGTATCTCAAAGTGGGCGATCAGACTTAGTGTGGCCACGAAAAAGTGATAAAAGACTGATTGGCCACACACAATAAGTAGAAATCCCACAGAGTCACCAATAATTTTGGCTGGGGCAGCGAGAGTTCGAGTTGCTCTCTGAGATTCTCAAATATCGCGCGCGCGTAGTGTGGTCACCCACAAGCGATAATATCACGATTTTCCGCAGTCAAAACCTAACAATCGTCCATATATTTGGCTGTGGCAACGAGAATTCGAGTTTCTCGCTGGAATTCTCAATCGTGCGCGGAAAATAGTGCCATTATCGCCTGGTGGGCGGCCAGATTTAGCGTGATTACAGGCGATAAAAGTACGATTTGCCGTAGTTAATCTTAATACCTAAGAATTGCCCATATTTTTGGCTTTGGCAGCGTAAATTCACGTTGCAGTGTGGAATCTCAAGTATCTTGCTCGGCAAACAGTGCCCTTGTCGCCTAGTGGGCGACCAGGCTTAGTGCAATCGCTCACGGGCGGTAAAAGCACGCTTTGTCGTATTTTTGGCTCTGGCAGCGAAAATTCGCGTTGCAGTAAATCCTGCCGCCTAGTGGGCGACCAGACAGTAAATAAATGAGTGAAACAAAGTGACCAAAAAAGAAACAAATGTTATCTCCAATTTTGCCCTATTGTCATAAAACAGCAATAATACCGAAAGCTCAATCCCAAAGAAGGTATATATCTGCGGATGTAGTAAATAAAACGGTAAACTTGCGTAAAATTTTAGATGAGTAACTGCGTCACCTGTTGTAGCGTGAAATCAAACCGAACGCCCTTTAGCAAAGATATTAATAGCCTTTTTATTTAACTGACCTTTTATTCTAGATACAAGTTCAGTGTCGATAACTATAAACCTGTCAGAAGTATGAACATTATGGAAAGACTGTTTATTGTTAGTGAATTTGACGGACAAGTAAATATTAAATAAGGTAATTGTTTTGTTATTGGTTAATAAAATAATTATTAGTGTTTAAATGTCAGCTACATTGCTTTAAATGTCATTCACCTATAGCTACATTTATTTTCAATGCAAAAATAGCATCCGTTGAACGTCTACTAAAAATTATTATTTCATTAATTTTTTATTTACTTTTTTTGAGTTGGAATAAGTCTAAAAATAACGTGTTTAAGATAGAAAAATTATTTTAGTCTGTAGGCGATATAGTAAAAATGCAAATAAATAAATTCTTCACTAGTGCAATAAAGGAGCGTCAAGAAAACAAACTATCTTAGAGTCCAAAAATGCTTTTAACAACCGCATAAAAGATAACGTGCTTTCCTGTCCCAACGGCGGCAAATCTTTCTGGTCACTTGCCCAAAACATTAATCAAGACTTCTGTAGAAGCTCTTTTCCTCCCCTGAGCTCTGACAACGAAACGATCTCCACATCTAAAGGGAAAGCTGAACTATTTGCCAAACAATTCGCTGTCAATTCCACCCCTTATTCCTCATGCCAATTTCGCTATTCCAACTGCTACTTCTGTACCCCAGAAGATGTCCAACATATTTAATAACATACTTAAGGTCAAACAAGTTCAAAAAAATTTTCTATCCCTTGACACCTAAAAGTCCTCCGGTCTAAATAGCATACCCGAAATTGTTTTAAAAAATGCGCTCCAGAACTTGCACCGATCTTAACTCGTCTTTTCCAGATCTCCTATGACAAGGGTGTCTTTCCAGATAGCTGGAAGACTGCTCGTGTGCAGCCTGTCCCACAGAAAGGTTTCCGTCCAATTACAGACCTATCTCTCTTCTCTCTGTTGTCACCAAAGTTATGGAGGAACTGGCAAATTCTAAGATATCTAGAAAAAAACAAAAACAAAACAATGATAGACAGTGCGGATCTCCTCATTAAAGATCCACAGCTGATCTCCTTGGCTTTGTCACACATAACTGGAACAAGTCTCTAGAATTGTGTACCTGGATTGATAGCTTCTTTTCTAATCGACGCTTATCTGTCGTGGTGGATGGTTACTCATATAACTTTTATCCTATCAATCCTGGCACCAACCCTACTTCTTCTTTACATTAGTAACCTGCTTTCGTCAACTACCAATCCCATCCACAGTTATGCTGACGATAGTACTCTTCACTTCAGCATTCATTTTTCCAGACAAGCCTCGAATCAAGAGCTGGATAATTGACGCAGATCTACGCACCTATCTCTTTCCCAAGATCTTTCATTAATCTTAAACTGGAGTGCCAAGAATCTTGTTCAGTTCAACGCCTCCAAAACCCAGTCTTCCTCCCTGCTCTCTGCTTTCGTCAACTACCAATCCCATCCACAGTTATGCTGACGATAGTACTCTTCACTTCAGCATTCATTTTTCCAGACAAGTCTCGAATCAAGAGCTGGATAATTGACGCAGATCTACGCACCTATCTCTTTCCCAAGATCTTTCATTAATCTTAGAGTGGAGTGCCAAGAATCTTGTTCAGTTCAACGCCTCCAAAACCCAGTCTTTCTCCCTGCCACAAAAACCCCAAGCAACACTTACCCCATCTACATGAATGGCCAAGCCCTGCAGAACAATGAAACGTTCGATCTTGTTGACCTAGCTTTCGAACAGCATCTCATCTGATATAAATACATTACTTCAGTAGCCACATGGGCAGCTAAAAAGCTTTGTTTTATCTTTCGAGCAAGAAAAGACTTCTCTTCCAACTTACAGACTCTCTATGGTTCCCAAATAAGAAGACCTACCCTAAAGAACTGTTCCTTCGACACAACATCCTTGATTCTACCCAAAAGATAGCCATTTGACTCATTAATGACACAGACTTCACAAAAAAACTCCCTTCTCATCGCTCATCGCCGCGCTGTTGGGGATTTATCCGTTTTTTACCGGTGCTTCCACGGATTTTGCTCTGAAAAACCAGCCGCTATAATTCTCCCCTTGACTGTGCCTAATAGAACAACAAAAGGCGCGTTACGTATGTATGCCTTTACTGTCCAGCTAGAAAAGCCTAGAGCATCCCACTTCTTGCGGTCATTCATACCTAGGGTCTCCAGATTATGAAACAAATTGCCTGCAGATATTTTCCCTTCCCCTTCCAACCTCCAATTCTCTAAATCCCGTATCAATAAATGACATTTCTCCTCTCTTTAGACGCCTACCGTACGTGAAGTCTACATGGACTGTCTCAGATAAAAAAACAATTAATTAAATTTAATTTAAATTATAAAAAAATTACATTTCAGATAATAATATGAAATGAAAACTTTAGATAACGCAGAATATTATAAGCAGGAAAATTTTCATTAATTTATTAGACCTAGTATCAAAAGCATACTGATATTTTTAACCAAATGAGCTACAAACTTATTCAGAGAAAGTACGACGTAGAATTTTTGGTGAAAAAGTATTCTTTATGATTTCACGGTAATGAAAATATATATCAAAAACATTAAGTGACAATATTAATTATAGGTAATTGTGTTCAATTAATTATCATTCGTGTCGCAAGCTTGGTAAATGACTTTTGTGACGTCGACAAATTTGTTTGTTTACATTTCTTGTTAACGAAATGACTTTTATAATAATTACCGTAAAAGTTTATTTTAGTATAAACCTAAGTAGATTTAAGTCTATAATATGAACGTATACTGTTTGTACAATTTAAGTAATTAAGTAATTTTACCAATTGTTTTTGCAATTACTAAATGTTGGTTATATTATTAAAAATTGTGAAAAGCCGGAGAACATGCTTATCAAATCTGTATGCATTGTGAGAAGTCAAAGTAACAGCCGAGTCCTAATTTTTATATTTTCCCTCAAATTATTGATATTAACAATCACTGAACACATTTTTTGGAAGTGCAATTCTTCAAAAATATAGTTTCTTGAAAATTGAGGTGTCCAATAAAACTTTTAATCAAGTAATACGTTTAATTGATGTTTAGAGACATTGGCCCCCATGAAAGCTGTCACGTATTTTTTTATTGCGCAAATCATTTCAGAAAGTCATTACAAACCCAAAAAAATTGTTTTAAAGAAAATTACTAGGATAATTTAGCTAATTTTTTTAAAAATTTTCGGTACAATTTATTGCAATTTCAAAGCAGCCATTTTCCCTCAGTAGAAAGTGACGTCAGGAGAGTATAATGTACAGCTTAACCTAAAGTCGAACAGGTTTGTTTTTTTCGGAAACAGTCAGAAGGTGAGCAATCGAATTTTTTGGGTTAATAGAGAACTAGTACAAAAATTCAGTTATACAGGATGTATCATTTCAGAGTTATTAAATGTCGAAGTCGAAATTTCCGCGACTTCCGTTGAATAGGGTGCAGGTCGTAAAAATGGATTAAATCGATTTAAATTTTCGGAGGTAGTAGAGGCCCCGGAGCTTCAGAACTCTATTGAAACTGGTGATTACCCGAAAATGGCAAGTAATCTTTTGAACTTTTTTAAGTTGAAAAATGCCATTTGCAGACTCCTCTTTGGTACCTAATAACTCGATAACGAATAGCCGGATCGAAAAACAACACATTTACCTAAACCTAAAACCACAGGAAAATGAATATATTTGGGAAAAATTGTAAATTTCGATTTTTGACCCAAATTTTTCACCGTTTTTTTTTAGTCAAAATGGATCCAAATTACAATTCAATATACGTCATCGAAAAGAGCTCGTCGAAATACGTGATATCCATATTTTTACTTTCTTCATTTTTTATAGGAAGGGAGCAATCGCCGATTAAATTTCGACTTTTTGACTTTTTTTTGAACTCAACGTCGGTACTGTAAATCACTCCGTATTTAAGGGGTAAAAACTGAATTTTCTTGATTTTTTCCAACAAATCCTATTTTTAACCGACATTATTCTACACTACTTTTCCTATTTAGTAAATCTTTTTGTGTTTATTGTATCCGTTAATAATCGAAAAATACCTCCCACTAATTTAAATCGGATATTTTTTCGTTTAAGTTATAATAAATAGGTTTATTTGCATCGGGAACATGCAAAATTTGAAACTTTTAAATTTTCGAATTTTCAACCACTGCATTGCCATGAAAACAAAGAATTGCAGTTTATTTGCGTCCAAATTATTAAAATATAATGTGTCAAGAATGGAAGGTTAGTGGACCGATTTCGGCTTGAAATATACATGAATAAGATTTTAGGAACCTTCTACTTTAAGTGCATGGATATTTCATTGGTGAGTTACGCATTTGATGCCATTTTTATTGATTTTTCGAAGACCCTACAACACTGAAATTCGCCATGAACTCTTGACGACGCAACCAATTGAATCACGTTTTACAAGTTTCCAAATTCGCGCGAAGATTTGCAGTAGAAAATCCTTCATTTTTGTTAATAAAGACCAAAATAAATTGATAAGAACCATCACAACAAATATTTAATTTATGTAGCAAATATAAAAAAATATATTTCAGATTTATTTGGGTTATATGCATATTCCCTATTGTCGATGTTGCTTCATATTTTAACCTAATGACATTTTGTCTGGTAAAAGTTAAAAGCACCTATGTGAAACAAACTTTGTATTATTAACAATTAAAAATTATAAAATCTATCATTTACTCTCCTGTAAAATTCACCTTTTTGGACTTATTAGACTTTTTTTCGAGATGTTCGAATTAGTTTCACCTTTCTAATGTTATACTAAGAGAACAGTTATTGCTTTCAATTATGTAATATTGCACCACTTAAAGTGTCATACGATTTCAACTATTCAAGTAGTCCTGTTTAAAAAAAGCTATACTAAGTTGAATTTTATATTTTCACGACAATTATTATTAAAAAAAAAGACGAATAACTGCAATACCGCATATAACATAAAAATCAGCATCTCTTACCTCTCTCCTAAGTATTCCCGCCAAAACACACAAAACTATAAAAACTGCGACACCACGAACAGTTTTATTAAATTTTTACTCATTTAACAATTAAATTCACCATTTATTTTATTCAACATTTATTTTACATAAAAAAATCTATTTTGCACGACCTAATGTGGCCTAATTTGGAAGTCGAACATTGTGCGTGGCTAATGAAAGTTTACGAACGATATGTAAACCTATTTCATGTTTGAAGTGCCTGAAAATACTAAGCAGGATATTTTGTTAGAACACCTGACTGACGCCGTAACGTAAAATGACGCCAACACAGGATCGGATTGCAGAGAAATTGTTATTTGTATGCAATATCCTGGAACAGATATTACATATGAATATAATCCGAATAAACCTGAAATATTCTTTTTAGTATTCTCTACATAAATTAGATATTTATGATGGTTTATTTTATCCATTTATATTACCATCCATTACTTGCAAAACGCGATACTATTGGTTATGACGTCACATGACATGTAAATATAAGTATTATAATGGCTATTACATGGTGAATTCCAGTGTTAGGAAATTTCGTGGAAAAGAAACATTACTTTTAAATAAAAGGAATGTTTAACAATGACCGAATCGGAGTTTGTGCAAGGACAATCGGATAATTTACTGAAAGTTAATGCTTGTAGTGACCGCTGATTTGTCTTCGTTACAAATACTTATTATTTACTATAAGATAAAAATAAACGTTCAGCCAAATATGCTTACTTGAATTTGACGTTACTGACCTTTAATGATACCAATTTATGGAAAATTTTGAATTAAATTTGCACTAAGTATGAACCCAACAACGGCTGTTCTGAGCACGTGAAAAATAAGGTATTTAGGAGACTTGTAGTAGTATTTTTGCTCATTTATTTACATTACCTGCCCTACAGGTCGCCCCAACTACAAGGCAGGGATAACAACAATTTCTTTTAGCAGTAAATATTCTTTGGATAGAAAATTATTGTTAATATACATATAATAATGATAATCGAATTCTTAACCTAAGGCATATACGTATCTATTACTACTACATACTACATGATGTAGGTACCAGCGCTTTTGACGGAACTGTCACTGTTAGTCCTGACAGCAGCTTAAAATGCGAGCCAATCGGTTTCCTTTTCGTCTTTTTACCTTTCAAAAGTAAATACAAATTTGGTTTTATTTGTGAAAAGTGGATTAAAATTTAATTATTATCCTATTTACGATAATGACATAGCTATAATGTACCGATAATGCCAGTTTTAAGCAGCAAAAAGTGAAAAAATTACTTGTAGTTTCAGCAGCGGATAGTCTTCACGAGAATGTAAACTGAAGAGTGAATACATCATTTTTAATATCAATTTGAGATTTTGGAGCAAAACGGGTAAGAACATTTGTTAGTTATTTGATAATAAAAACTATTTACCTTTGCCGAAATTACATCCATTGTTCGTGCGACGACCGTTACCATGGAGGTAAAATGCATCGCCTGTCACTGTCACGAGAGATTTTGAATAATTTGTTACATATCATTTGTATTTTGTAAAAAATATAATAAAGATTTGTTTTACGTGAAATTCTTAAAATCTTCACTATAATCACAAAACATAAGTTGGTCCTTCGACAACGGATATCAAGAATCAGATGTCGCAGTAGTTAGATTTCTAAAGAATATGGAACACAGAAGTCGCAAGTGCAAGCCTTTGGTATTTTTGCTGCTGTTGCCGCCGACGTCTACTGAAATAGTTTTGGGATTCATCATAAAACAGGTCGGTGCGTTCCATGCTAATATTCCTGCTTTACCATACTAAGCTTTTATTTGACAATTTTTTTTGACAACTAATTAATAATAATTAAGATTATGTTCACAATATTTTACCGTGTTTTGCACGTTACACGTTTCGAATGATATTATTTACTTGCGTTTGTAAACTTTACTACAGTTTTTAAACACTTAAAGGCATTTTAAGGTCTTTTTACACATTCGGGACGTCGATATTTAATTATTAGATTAAACTGTTTCGACTATATCGTTGCTGTACCGAACTTTCTGCACTACATTTTCTTAAACTATATTACATTCATTTTAAAACAAAGGCTTAGTTTGATATTTTTATTTCACAGAAAGTTGCATTATATTTACACACATAAATTATTTATTTTTTCACGCAATAACTTATTAATTTTTTTTTTTCTCTTTTGTTCAGTTTTGGTAAAACATGTCAGATACGTCCAAAGTTGCTCGTACAAGCACAAAAAGCTTGCTTACGCGTTTTATAAACTATTTTAACACTGTCAAAGATCATACAGATGTTGACATCACTGAGTTACAGCTCCGTTTAAACAGAGCCGAGGAACTCTTAGAAAAATTTAACGATGCGCAACTGTTAATTGAAACATCGGACCCAGACTGCGAAAATAATTATGATACTGTACATGTTATCGAAAGACAAAATTTTGAAGACAGATATTACAGCATAATTTCTGCTGTCAAAAAATTTATTGAGTCCAAAACTGCTGACAGCAATACGCACTCTGGTGATGGTGGTTCGAATGGTAAAACCTCAATTTATAACTCTGCTACTGGCATGAAAAAACCTAACATTACACTGCCCCCGCTGAATTTGCCTACATTTGATGGATCATTTGATCAATGGTTATTTTTTCGCGATAGTTTTTTGTCTATTATTGACCAAAATAATGAATTAGACAATATACAAAAATTTCATTATTTGCGTTTATCGCTACGTGGGGCAGCGGCTGATATAATTAAATCGTTACAGATATCTGGTGATAATTACGCCATTGCATGGAGTTTACTTAATGAGCGTTTCGAAAATAAACAGCTACTTGTAAATTACCACATTAAGGCGCTTTTTAACTTAAATGCTTTAACCAAAGAATCTCGGGATGGTCTCAGACAACTTCTAGATGAAACGCAAAAACATTTACGCGCTTTAAACGTTTTACAATGCCCAACGGAACATTGGGATGACTTAGTAATATATCTTGTTAGCACCAAACTTGACAGCTCTACGCGTCGTGCTTGGGAAACACAAAACAAATCAGGTGAGTTACCAGTGTTAAATGAGTTATTTGAATTTCTCAAGGAAAGATGCCGCCTGCTGGAAACTCTGGATTCACATGAACATTCAAGGTCACATCAACCAAGGTACCCGAACCAAAATGAAAAGTCCAGAACCCACAAGTCTTTCTACAGTAATACAGCTGCTAATGAAAAATCAGATAAAATGAAATGTATTTTGTGTAATAAAGATCACAAAATATATTATTGTACTGATTTTATTAAACTTAACCCATTTGATAGGCTAAGCACTGCCAAGCGCTTACGTCTTTGCATAAATTGTTTAGGGGCTGATCATCCTACAAAAGATTGCAAATCTTTAGGATGCAGAAGATGTGGCAGGGTGCATCACACCATGCTGCATTTTCAGAAATCAGAAAATAAACCAAAACAAGATACACCAAACGAACAACCTAATGTCACAAATCACAGTTCACAATTTTCTCCTCATACAGTAGCTGATAACACTACAGATACACGAAGTAATCACACATCAAATCATCATACAAACCTAGCGTCAGACACGTTATTTTCGACACAAACATTACTTTCAACAGCATTAGTTAAAGTTTTTGACGTTTCTGGCAACGCACATCTTTGCAGGGTGCTTCTTGATAATGGCTCTAATTCGAATTTCATATCTGAAAAACTTTGTGACATTTTACGACTGCCAAAGAAACACATTCATACTACTGTATCTAGTATTAACCAGGCATCTCAAAATGTTAATTCAGTTGTTTCTGTTACTTTCCAGTCCAACGTAAATAATTACCAAAAACAAATTTCTTGTCTAATTTTACCCAACATTTCGGGAAATCTGCCTCATACGTCTATCAATCCCTACATTTTAAACATTCCAAAAAACTTACTACTTGCTGATCCAGATTTTGGAAAGGCTGCTCCTGTGGACATGTTAATAGGAGCTGACATTTTTTGGGATCTTTTATGTATCGGACAAATTAAACTTGGCGACGGTTTTCCAACATTACACAAAACAAAACTAGGCTGGGTAGTTTCCGGTCCATTATTTTCCTATAGCTCACGTCAAGCCATACAACACTGCCATTTTACTGCAACTAATAATCTCGAGAACGAAGTTATTAAGTTCTGAGGATTTTTCTACCAAAAAACATCTGTCTGATGAAGAAACATATTGTGAAAATCATTATAAACAAAATGTTACGCAAGGTTCTGACAATCATTTTACTGTAAAGATACCACTAAAAAATTCTCCTGATATTTTAGGCGATTCCAAAACTACCGCAGTTAAAAGATTTTTATCGCTAGAAAGGAAACTTGAGAAAAATCCTGATCTAAAAAAGCAGTATCATGACTTCATTCAAGAATACATTGACCTAGGACACATGTCTTTATCAGACGCACAACATTCGGGTTTTTATCTCCCCCACCATTATGTTCTAAAAGAATCCTCCACCACTACAAAACTCCGGGTCGTTTTCGATGGTTCTTGCAAATCTGACACTGGCTATTCCGTTAATGACATTATGATGGTTGGTCCTAATATTCAAGACAACTTAATTTTTATTCTTTTAAGATTCAGATTGCATAATTACTTACTCAGTGGGGACGTGACCAAAATGTACCGTCAAATTTGGATTGATGAAACGCAACGAGACTTACAAAAAATCATTTGGCGTTTCAATCCAAAAGACGACTTGTCAACCTACACATTGAATACCGTTACATATGGCACGGCCTCAGCTGCCTTCCTTGCAATCAGATCATTACATGAAGTCGCCTATCGAAACGCAGAAAAACTCCCTCATTTAGCTTCAATTATTCTTCACGACTTTTATGTCGATGATTTACTCACAGGATGTAATACTTTGGAAGAGTTACAACAAATCAAAGTCTCTCTTTCATCTCTACTACTTTCTTATGGTCTTCCTCTGAGGAAATGGATTTCAAACCATCCTTCTCTCTTGGAAAATTCTGAATCACACATATTGCGCATTGGAAATGAAAAAGAAAAACACAATAAGACACTAGGTTTAATCTGGGATTCATCTACTGACACGTTAAAATTCATTATTAATGATTCTAAAATGACTACTAAAATTACCAAACGTCACATTCTTTCTTGTACGGCACAAATCTTTGACCCACTAGGTTTACTGTCCCCAGTAACTATTACATCAAAAATTATTCTCCAAGGCATTTGGAAACTAAAAATTACCTGGGATGAGTCAATTCCTGCTAACTTACATACTATGTGGTCACGTTATCGCAAAGAGCTTACAAAAATCAATGAATTAGAAATACCTAGACAAGTTACTTGTCACAATCCGATTTCTATAGAATTACACGGTTTTTGTGATGCTGCACAAACCGCCTATGGCTCGTGTATATATATACGGTGCAAAGACATTTTGGGTAATGTAACTTGTAACTTATTTTGTAGTAAAACTAGAGTAGCACCTCTTAAAACTACCACAATTCCAAGGCTTGAACTTTGTGCTGCATTACTGTTGTCTGAATTGATTGACAAAGTTGCTTCTTCTATTAATGTCAAACTTCAAAGCATGACCCTCTGGTCTGACTCTACTATAGTTCTTTCATGGATAAAGACATCACCACACTTACTTCAAACTTTCGTTGCTAATCGCATATCACAAATTCAGGAACTTACTACACAACACTCATGGAAATATATAAATACTGCAGATAATCCAGCAGATTTACTTACTAGACCAATGAGTCCTTCTGACTTTATTAAATCGGATCTCTGGCTTAAGGGTCCCCCTTGGCTAGTTCTATCCGAAAATGACTGGCCCATTTACACTAATGTAGACAAAACATTAAAACAGATCGAACTCCCTGAACTCCGTTTAAAGCCTACTGTATTCCATGTTACTGACAACTCTGATTTCATTTCCTGCTTTATTATGCGCTACTCTTCACTAACCAAACTTGTAAGAGTGTTTTCTTATATTCTTCGCTTTATAAAGAATATATCAAACAAGACAAACAGGACGATCGGTAATCTAAGTACTGAAGAACAAGAAAGCTCTTTACTAAAATTAATTCAAAATGTTCAAGAAAACTTCTTTCCTGAAGAGTATAATACGCTTTCTAACTCAAAGATTGCTAGCAGAAAAAGCAAACTACTTAATCTTAATCCATTTTTTGATAGCAGGACTAACACAATCAGAGTTGGTGGACGTATACAAAATTCACAATTTGACTATAATAAAAAGCACCCTATTGTTTTACCAGCCAATCATTACCTCACCAAACTAATTGCTAGACATTTTCACATTAAACTTTTACATGCTGGACCCCAAGCGTTGCTTGCTTCAATCAGGGAACAATACTGGCCACTGTCGGGCAGAAATCTTACCAAAAGGACTGTTCATGAATGCACGCGTTGCTTTCGTTTCACTGGTAAGAACCAACAATACTTGATGGGAAACTTACCAGATTCACGCATAACACCTTCTCGCCCCTTTACTATCTCCGGTATTGACTATGCCGGCCCTCTTTTAATACGTGATAGGAAAGGTCGCAACTATAAGACTACTAAGGCCTATATAGCTTTGTTTATATGCTTTGCTAGTAAGGCGGTCCATTTAGAAGTTGTCAGCGACCTAACCACAGAGTGCTTCCTTGCTGCATTAAGACGTTTCATGGCACGTCGAGGCAAATGTGCCCAGTTGTATTCTGACAATGCTACCACGTTCGTTGGCGCAAACAATGAACTGAAGAAATTTTTCGACACTTATTCTGACGAAATACATAATAACCTATCAAGTGACGCCATTCAATGGAATTTTATCATTCCTCGTTCGCCGCACCAAGGTGGGATCTGGGAATCAGGGGTGAAATCGGTAAAATACCATTTGAAACGTGTAATGGGTAATGCTCTACTAACCTATGAAGACTTAACTACAGTTTTATGTCAAATAGAGGCTTGCCTCAATTCCCGACCGCTGTATCCTCTCTCTACAGATCCTAATGATCCGAACCCACTAACTCCAGCGCACTTGCTTATTGGAGAGCCTTTAACAACTGTTCCTGACCTCAGATATACTGATTTAAAAGAAAACCAACTCTCACGTTATCAGCGACTGCAGCAACTTCTACAACATTTCTGGTCAAGATGGACTAAAGAATATGTTTCACATTTACAACATCGTGTTAAATGGAAAGAAAACTGTCAGCAGTACTTGAATCCTGGTACTCTAGTACTTGTTAAGGAAGATGGCCTTCCACCGCTCAAGTGGCAACTTGGAAGAATCACTCAAACACATGTTGGAAATGACAATATAGTGCGCTCAGTGACATTAAAGACTTGTACCGGGCATATTAAAAGGCCAGTGATTAAGCTATGTGTGCTTCCGAGTGAATAATAAATATGTGCTAAATTTCTTTGAAACCCTAAAGGCTTTCAAGGCGGGACTTTATGTTAGTTATTTGATAATAAAAACTATTTACCTTTGCCGAAATTACATCCATTGTTCGTGCGACGACCGTTACCATGGAGGTAAAATGCATCGCCTGTCACTGTCACGAGAGATTTTGAATAATTTGTTACATATCATTTGTATTTTGTAAAAAATATAATAAAGATTTGTTTTACGTGAAATTCTTAAAATCTTCACTATAATCACAAAACAACATTATTTAAATAAAGCGAGGCATCGTTTAGAAATCTAAAGAGACACATTATTTAAGCTCGAATTAAAACTCAAAATAGGTGTATAATTTATTGTAATTATTAATTTTTATATAATACATTATAATTCAAATCAAAATCTTCTTAAATAATTAATTACCTACCTATGCAAAATCACTTTGTCTTTCTCAATTGACCGTCGACATGCGAAACAAGATCTCATTTTCTATATCTAAAATATTATTAACTCTATTTCCATATTGTATACTTTAAAGTAGGTATATAATAATTAATACTTACTGGATTTTCTGATATTTTATTTTAAATTAAATTAAAGATTATTAAATCAATAGCGGCTATTTACTAAAACAAATATTTAAATACAACAAAGCATAAATTATCAAAACATCAATTATCCTTTAAAAGCAATACAAAATTGTATTGTATTTAAAAGTAAAACAACAATGTTCCATTTTTACTAGTTTTTTACTAATTTCTTCATTTAGTCAATATAAATATAATGACATTTTTATCGTCATCTCATAGCATGGCTCCTGTGCATGGCTCACATGAGAATGTTAAAGCAAGGTAAAAGTCACAATCGGGTGAAGGTACTCATCAGATTTCTTTAGTTCCGTTAACATCACGCTGGGCTTGTGTGGAGGTCCAATTCCATCGAGCCATTAACATGAAATAAAAGGAAAATTTCGGCAGAATCAGCACTAAGTAAACATGTTATTTTTCTAAAATAAATTTGAAAAGTAGATTCCGAAGTACCTATTGGAACACCCATTATAATACGGAAAAATGATTATAAATCTATTTAGCTTTATTTATTACTGTAAACTGAGGTAACTTTGGTAAGATTTTTAGTATTTTTGTTTAACAAAGTAAGACCTATGCTAATGATTTCGTTGAATTTGTTATTATTTAAAATACCACCATAAACAGAAGCAAATGTGTAAAGATGACTATCAAATTTCTTTTAGAAACTTGTATAGCCATGCGCTTAAGTTGTACCAAAGTTACCCTGGGAATAGGGGTAACTTGGGTACAGATGCGTTTTGTATTATTATCTTTACTTAAAAGACATGTGTGTCAAAGTTGGACATAACCATTACTTTTTAAGTGTAAAATTACGTTCTTCAATAATTTTTTTTTATATAAAAAAAAGACCTGGATGGTAACACAAATGAAAAAACAAAAGGTTAAAAATGTAAAAAAAATATTAAAATGTTATAACTTAAACAAGCATTAAACAAAGTTTAAAGGTGCATGCCTTTTTCTGATTATCTTGTGCCTTCGTTATGATTTTTGCGCGCCCGGGAGCATTGATCAGATTGGTCTCGTCGCAATTTAAAATATTTGACAACAAAACTCCTTCTAACTCAGTTTTCAAATGATTAAAAAACTGATTAACTGATTTGAGCTGTAGCTTAAATTCATCTAGGTTATTTTACAGCTTAACTAGAATGTAACGCTTAGAGATGTTCTTACCAGAGTTTAAATAATTTTTATGGTTTTGGCGCCACAATAGATAGTTTGCAGATGTTACCTAAATCACCTGTTTGCCGCTTTCTTACTAACTGTGGCACTGAGCATGCCAGATGAGATGCAATTTTGCCCAACTTTGCTATTTGGTAGTATATTGCCTACTTTTGTAGGCTAGGCATAAAAAACGTTCGGTTTCAATCAAACAACATAGTTTGTTCGAATGTCCCAAAGTTATACCACCGAATATATAACACATAGAAGGATCACTCTCCAAGAAGCGCGAACACGCCCGAGACTGCGCGACAAAATTTTCCCTCCTCATCTCGTCCCCGCTTGGGCGCAAAAGCGCTGGAGTTGATTCATTCGAAGACGCGTCGACGCGTGGTGGTATAAAGTGAACCAAATAAGCGTACGGAGAGTTCTGTGTTGTTTATATAGGGGTGACTGAATAAATTTAAATTAATACTTTTTTGTATGTTGAACATTTTACTTTTTCGTTCTGGTGGTGGTGTTAATCTGTTTATGTAGTAAAAATAAAAACAAACAAAACAAAAGAATTGCATACCCTTAAAAAATTAAAGAACGTAAGACTAAATAAACAATGTTTATTAATTTAGCTCCCAAAATCTTTTGTCAATAGATTCGGAACGGAAGGTCGATGGTCGAACATCGAAAGATAATCATCGATATTGGCATCGATGCTTATGACCCCTAACATCGATGGCAAAACATCGAATTTCAATAACAGAACATCGATGTTTTTTAAACATTCTAACATCGCCCAGCACTGCGCGCAGACGAGCATTAATATGGCGAGACGTCTTTGGGTCACGCGGCAGCCGAATCTTTCAATTTTAACTAACGATAACTTGAACACTATAAGTCGTAGAAAACTGCGTTTTTTTTTAAAAACTTCGTCGCTGTTTTGGCTTTCCTTCGTATGCAGATGGTATGACCAAATTCTTTAAAACAAAAGTTTCTCGCTTACTGAAAAAAGTGTTGCAATTAAAGTACCTACATGTTGAAGTTTCACCAAGTTTTACAAAAAAAACTAGAGTTTTCAAAAAAACAAAATGACTCAGTAGCCTTCGCTCACATTTCTTCTATGGATTAAAAAAATATAACGGAATTATCTCGATTAGTTCCGTAGATATCGCGAGGTATGTGTAAAAATGTAAGAGACATTAATTTAGTCACATTTATGACATTTTTCGTCATAAAAAAGTTTGACCTTCCAAAAAATGTTGTAATTGGCCATTTCAGATAGCCTAGACCCTAGCCAATCATTCTGTGAAGGTCCCATGTAGTTGTACCTTACAATTTTTTTTAACTCATTTTTGCCGGTTTTACAGTCCACTATTCCTGGCCAGTAAATTGTAATTGCAAAAAAATCACTGCGAGACAGATCCTGACGTTATTTTTTCCGGGCTTTAAAATATTTCTCTTAGAAAAATATTTTGCATTTGACAAATCCGAGCAAACAGTTTACATATTTAAAACAGGGTGAACCCATTGTGAGCGAGGCAAGGTATTTGTCGATTTTTTAAATATTTTATTTAGAATAACAAACAACGTTGCTTTTGTTTTGCTCCTATCGTCGACATACTGACATGATAATAAGGCATGTACCGAAATAACCGATTATGATCCAAATATAATTACAAATTAATGTGCCTTCTTTTATGAATATAATATCTACCAATTGGAACTTGCCAATTGTAAAATCGGCAAATACCTAGCTGTAAACAGAACAGTAGGTAAAGAAACAAAAATAAAGTTTTCCACTTTATATAACTTTCTCACAATATGGTTGGATTCATTAAATATTTAACTATTCTTCTATAACTGTCATATTAAATTATAAAATTTAAGCAAAAATCTTAACATTTTAATTTTTTATAGTGTTCACCGTGAACACAAAGTATATACTTTTTCGAGTACGGTTAATGCCTACTTTCCATACAAAATTTCATCCTTTTCCGTCAACTAGTTTTTGAGCTGTCGGGCTAACAGATAGACCGACAGACATCAGGAAGACGGAAATGGACAACATACATTGTTGTCATCTAGGAACCCCAAAACGGTAACATCTGTCAAAATCTCGGAAGGTCTGTTACGCCGTTAATAATTTCTTAGTTATTTTAGGTATATTATATTACCACTCGTTTTTTCAGTATTAACTGATTTCTAATAAAAAACAAACTTAGTATTTAATTTATTTGTAGGTGCTGGAACTTACTTTACGCAAATTATATTATACTTATATACTTAGGTTAAGAAAAAACAGTGATCCAAAAACTTTTTCTTTATTTCAAATTTAACTAACTATAAGTAAAGAACGCAGCTCAACTGTGTGTTTTTAAATAAAAATATTTCCCTACATGTATTTAAAAAATATATTATCTAAGTTTCTTTTTATCCGATATCTTAAGTTTATTATTTGATCGATCTAAAACACACTTTAATGTTGTTTCTATTGCAACTACTTTATTGTAGATAAATAATAGTTTGCAGTGTTGTTGCTAACAAATTGAACTGCGTTCTTATAAGTAACTTTATGTTAATACAACTGATTACTTAAAAAGCTGTAGTTTACTTTTAGTTTTATTCCGTTCCTACAGAGTAACCCTCGTAAAACAGCTCGGCCCCCTTACATATATCGAGTGCACGTATCGCCCTCGTAATTTGGGATTCCCATCTGCGACCTCGCAAGTCTTACAATTCGAGAAAATACATTCGGCTACTGCCGGCGATGCTTTGATCTTAGAACATCACAGTGCCGCGCAGGAGTGACCCTTCTATGTGTTATATCTTCGGTGGTTATACTGCAGTCACAAAGTAACCCAGGTTTACGGTACCTTTTTTATTAACCTATTTAATTATGTCACCAGGATCTGTCAAATGCCTATTGTAGTCATTGTCATATTGGCATTTTACTTTGTTTTATCAACGATTTTAAAAAAGTGCACGGTAAGCGTTAGTCATGGAGGTACGTAGCCTTTACCAGTAAATTAAATTCGACGTCCTGCAGTTCTGTTTGATTAAAGTAAATGTATTTTTAACGGTTTTTACTTGTATAGCTTGCAATGTCGTTTGGAAGCATAACTAGCGAGAAAGTGACAGAAACCGACTTCAAGGACCCTAGTGAGTATAGAGCATTATTTTTATTATTTTATGGTGATGTTTGAAAATCTCCTATTACATTTTTGGGTAATTTTTAAAAAACGAAAGATTTCATTTATTCCAATCCCTTCCGCTGCGGACAAATCCAGATCAGTAGCCACATCGGCAGCTAAAAAGCTTGGTTTTCTCTTCCGAGCCAGAAAATACTTCTCCTCTTCCAACTTATACACTCTCTATATTTCCCAAATAAGACCTAACCTAGAGTACTGCTCCCACATCTGGGGAGCGGCATCACCTTCGACACTTAAGATCCTTGATTCTATCCAAAAGAGAGCCATTCGACTTATCAATGACCCAGCCCTCACGAGAAAACTCCCTTCTCTCGCTCATCGCCGCGCTGTAGGGGATTTATCCCTTTTCTACCGGTACTTCCACGGATTTTGCTCTGAAGAACTAGCTGGTATAATTCCCCCCTTGAATGTCCCTAACAGAACAACAAGAGGCGCGTCACGTATGCATCCCTTTACTGTCCAGCTAAAAAAGCCTAGAACAGACCACTTCTCTCGCTCATTCATACCTAGGGTCTCCAGATTATGGAACAAATTGCCTGCAGATGTTTTCCCTTCCCGTCTCAACCTCCAATCCTTACACATTACATTTCCCTTCTCTTCAGACACCCACGGTATGATAGTACTTAGGCTTGAAGTCTACGTGGGATGTCTTAGATAACAAAAAAATCTGATACACAGTACCTATGTCCACGAATGGGGTTTAGAAGAGGACAAAAAATGTACCAAATTTTGCAAGATTCGTAAAAATGTCACTCCTAATAAAAGTTTTTGCTTGTAAAATAAAATAACATTCACATTATAAAACATCTAATTTTCTGTACAGGTAGCATACAAAATACGGAAACGTTATTTTGTGTAAATGAACATACTTTGTTTATCATTTTCTACCAAAAGAACAATATGGAATATGATTTAAATTAAACCCAAAGCGGAAGTAAAAGATTTCATTAAACAATTTAAATATTAAAAGCAACGAGTATCACATTATTTTTTTAAAGTCTCAACTATTCTCTCTCGCACCTTTAGGTAACCAGAGTACTACATATAGCGTATCCAATTTATTTTGAGAATGATGGCAGAACCCATTTTACAACGGAGAGATCAATTTTATTATGTCTCTCTCTCTCTCTCATGTTCTTTCTCTCTCATTTTTTCTCTCTCATCTTCTTTCTCTCTCATACTCGTAAAATTTTTACAGCTGGTAGAAAGTTAGGTTATGAGAAAGATAAACATGGCATATTATTTTAAGCCTGTCCCGTAATATAAGTTGTTTTTGCAGTGTAAAAATATACTTACTTAAAAAGCTTATATAAAGTATTAGCAACTTAAATTCCTGCGTTCTATGAACTGACTAACAAGTATTGAAATATTACGCAAGGTACATATTTGTTCTCCTTTACATTACTTGGACCGGGTGTTATGGGAATGAGTATCAGGAAAGCCGACCCGGTATAAAGTTGAGAATTGTGGGCATTACAGAAGATTTCTTTAGTTATTGAGAAAGTAGTGAAAATTGTGCCCTAGAAACGTTTGGTTTCATTTTAAAGCTGAAGTCACAGTGCCATTACAAAGTATATCAATCCTTCTGAAACTAAGACTCAACATTTACAGTTAAAAATTGTGAAACTACTTGGCATATTCGATTAAACAATTTTTATCGCGTCTTTAACTTACACAAACGTCACTGTTCGCAGGTAAGCTGTACTACAGATCCATTTCCATTATATATCGGAGAACAGGGAATATTTTTTAACCTTATTACAAATTGTTTATCTTAATAAAAATATTTACTCATTTTTGCTATTTTTTCTTTATTTATTTAAAAACTTTTCCTTCGATCCTTTTATTGCAAAATCATTGGTTAGAGGGAGTATTGTTGCTTGAGTAGGAAACAATTTTAAGTAGTATAAAATAAGAAGGTTAATGGGGCTATGCTGACACTGTTTTTGCTTAAGAAAAACGAGATTTTTGCAAATGCTGTTTGTGTTCAGTAAAAACAAAGGTATTTTGTCAGGTTAGAAATTTATTTTTTATGACAGTTCCGATTAAACTTTCACAGTAGACAACCTTGAACACTTGCACGTTGGCTATCTCAGATATAATAATCCGTCGGCAATGAAGAACATAGAACAGGTTTGTAGCCTGCAAATTTTCTTGGATTTGCGGTCATTGATAATCAGTTTTTTTAATCAAATGTAGCTTCTTACCTACTTACACAAACAAAGCTGACTGTGATAAAATGTTTGATTATTCCTTTTTATTGGCAACAACATCGTTTTTATTTGTCTTTTACTAATGCCCCTTTTGCTAACAAGGATAGAAAGAAATCGGATTCCGTTGGGAATTTTATCAGGAAAAAAAAAAAAATTTTGCGATGACTAATCTTTCAAAGTATATAACCAGCAATACTTCTACCTTAAAAGAATATGATAAAAACTAAGCAATACAATAAAGATATCAAAATTCAAAAACTACACCCCTATAGCCAACACCTTTTTCTAATTGCTTCCTTAAGTCTCTGAAGGAATTTCTAATTTCTTCCTGGGATACCGGACGAACAGCCTGGGCAATTCTGCCTTTTAACACGAAAATATTATTCGATATTGGAGTGGCATAAACAATTTGTTTTTCACGGCCCCACAGAAACATATCGGCCACGCGTTAAGTCGGGGCTTCTTGGAGGCCAAAAAATTGAGCTATTTCTACCAATTCACCTTGGACCAGATCTGCGATAAGCGATTCTATTACCTTGCGAGCGCAATGTACTAGACAACCATCTTGTGATCTTGTTGAAAATACACTTTTAGCGATAATTTAATGGCAAATTTTCGAGTTCATAGCTAAAAAATGTATTCAGCATTTCTAAGTAAGATATTCCATTGCAGGTGTTATTAAAAAAATATGGGCCTAGAATGCCATGCACAGGTATCACGCACCACGCGTTCACTTTTATAAAATAGTATATTCGCCTCATTACTCGGGGTATCTCGACTTCGGGGTTTTCTGGAAACCAGTACCCTGGGATGATTCCATTGGTAGAAAATGTACCTGCATTCATTAGAAAACATAATAAATTTATAAAAATGGATATATACGCTTAAAATTTGGTCTCCCAAAATAACTGTAGTTGTTTCGCTTCATCTCCCTCTTCCAATTTTTGTTAAAATGGGGTTTGAACAAATATAATTTATTTTCTTTTAAAATCATCTGAATATGAGTTTTTTTCACAACTTCCAGAAGATATTTAGCAGGATTTCTAAGGGGAATCACAGGAATTTCTCTAACGGATTGAAGAACTAAAGCTGTGGCAGCATCGTGTTGGTCATATTTCTTCTTCTTCTTGAGAGTCAAAACCGAACCAGTTCTTTCCTTTGGAACTTTTTTTATCGTGTTGTAGATTGTCATTTCAGTTATTGGGATTCCTACAAATATCTCGCTAAATTGTTCCATGATGTAGCGGTATGATACTTGGCCATCCCCATAATACTGGAGTATAAAATCCTCTGCTTAGTAGATAGCATTTTGATGAAGAGTGTTTTAAATTAAAAAAATGCTTCGTTTAATAAGGACATTGATAATCATTATTGATTAATATGTAGAAACTAGTACTCTGGTTAAAGGTGTGAGATAATGGTTTGGGAATGTAAAAAATTGTGATAAAACTCATTACTAATCTATTATTCATATTTGTTTGGCATAATTCATTTCAAAGGCCTTACATAGACCGCAAAATGTTTGTTTTTGTTTATAATATTTTGTAGAATATGTAGAAATGGTTAGCGTTTATGTTACAATATTAATTTTCATAAAATTGAAATCCTTTTTGTATAAGGCTCCCTGCGCCCCCCCCCCTCCTTAAATCAGCCACTGGGTTATAGGGAGTCTTGTAGAGACACATTTAAAAAATATAAAGCTTTAACTTTGCCTTGCATTTATTTAAAATCTTGATCTATATTCAAAAAAATAAATATAGCATTTCAACAAATGGAAATCTTCATAGCCATGACACTAGAGGTTTCGAATGGATCGTCCAAATCACAGTTTCTATAAGAAATCACCAGTTTACTCAGGCTGTAGTCTCTATGAATGAATTAAACCATTCGCTGAGGCAAGAAGCATCTATTCTTTTATTTAGGGGAAAATTAAAGGGCATTTAAGTGAGCAAATGATTTTATTCCATTGAAGAATTTATTGCATACTTTAACAGTGCTGTTAATGCAAATGTTTAATTTATTTATGTCCTTAATTTGTGTACTTGCTTCCGTTGTTAAATTGTGATGGTTAATTTTATGTATTTTTAAGTGGCTTGTCTTATGTATATTATGTATATAGCCGAAGGGTAAATAAATACTGGAAAGACTGTAAAGCTCTTTAAGGATATGATTAACTATCTTGGTTATATACTTATCTGTTAAAAAATTTGCTTAGAAACTCGTCTTTTCGAGAAAACTTATGATGTTACCTATGAAAAATCTATCGACCAGATTCTCCAACGCTAGTCCGGTCTAATTTGGCAACCAAAAGTTTTGAACTGTAAGAATAAGATAACTAAGTGAACTAAGTTTTATACTTTGAATTGGTTTCTGAGCTTTTTCGCAAATTTACAAAGAAAAGGGCAATTTTAGTACGTACTTTTGCCAATAATAGAACTAAATTCATTACAGCAAACCCGTTCCAAGTTCCAAATCATTTGGAAACCAAGCAAATCGCTAAAATATCAGAATAACTCATAAGTCTTTAATGACGACTTATTAACAATGACAGGACAAAAACCTGTCAAAACATAACTGATCAACTATAAGTACTAAATCTTAAACCTTCTTAGTGAATCTGAACGTATATCATTTTATATCTTCGAAGTATTTAGACTGGCTGTATATACAAGCTTTCCATACCTTGCAATAATATAGAACTGCCTGCTAGTAATATAGAACTAAGTTTTTATTTCATTATGTTGTGGGTGCAATTTTGGTAGGGACACAAAATTTTAACTTTAACACCCTGTATCTCTCTTATTAACAATTTTTATGCTCAGATAAGTTAGGTTAAAGCGACCTAAATTGAGTCAGGAAAGTCGCTGCTAAGGTCCATTTGTTACCGAACACTCAGTATATACAGAATATAATAAAAATAACCGCTAATTTAACATTGACCGGTATGTTAGAGAAAATGGGGTTAACTTCTCCATAATATAAACTAAATAGTTACATTGTTTTATGCTTTAATGGTTTGACCTTTATGGCTAAGTTGGGTTGGGCTAATTTAGAGAAAATACTACGGCCGAACTAGATGTCTCTTCGAGATATGGATCAAGGACTGTTTACACGCCAAGGGTCTGAGTGCTTTAACGACCGTTTATACTCAAATAAGGCAGATATTTATTTTAACAGGGCGATCTTTTAGCAGTGCTCAAGCTGTGCAAAAATTCTTTTTTTTTTCAATGGTGGGCAAGCATGCCTCATTCTCTTACGGTTCAGCGTCACCACGAAAACACACTTTAGACTAAAAAAATATGGTTTCAATTCAGCATATTAAAAGCTAATTGCAAGAGCATGTAAGTACAATATTTTTATAAAGTTAACATACCTGTATTAACGTTCTCCATTGCTAAAATACACTAAATACAACACTTTTAAAATACTTCTCCACAGCTCAAGCAAAATTGCAACTGATAAAATAGGTAATGCACTACCTGTAAGTTACCCTTACTTCACAGCCATAAAACTGAATCGATACCTGATAATTCTAATTATTAGGATTTCTTAAAACCCCTTAACTGGAATGTTTATTTATTAGCTAGTAATTATATCTATAATAAAGAGTCAGTGTTTAAATTTGTGTCCACGGGTTGCTGCACTGTGCGACGTTCAAGAGATAATCGAGTCTGCTCTATAGACACACAGACGGACAAACAACGCAGTTTCAACATAGACGTTCTATTTTATTGCCTGGTTAACGCATGAAATCCCTAAAAATAGATACTATATTACGTCATTTGGGTCCCCCATAGACCTCCAGTCAACCGTTTGAGGATAAGCGTCCTCGCTTTTTCCTTAAAAATTATTTAATAAAAATTTAGGTTATAAGGTCGACGGTGATTTGTGACATATTTTCAGATAAATTCATCAATAACTTTCTGTCTAAATAAATTTCAGTCACGGAAGTATTCGAAATTTTGTCCTGCACGCAACAACGAACTAAAGTTGTTGCCGAACGGAAACCACTCTCTCGCTCTCTATCGGGAGTTAGTCTTTTCCGAAAGTTTTCAAGTATGAGTGCATGTGGCGAGGAGATTAATGGTATTTATCTATTTAGTACCTATATTTTTATAATAGAAAACTTAACGTTCATACTAAATATTTTTTTATTCATTTCAAGAAAAAAAAATTACGTAACCAGTTAGGAAATGCTTTACTTTATTTACGGTGTGTAATGTTTGAGGGGCGAGCGAAGCGAGATCCGTAAAAATTATACGAGTTCCTAACATATTTAAGATTCTTTCTAATTTTGGCAAAAATATGTAAATAAAATTATTAGTTTTAATTATTGTATCAAAACATCTTACCTAGTAGACAGTTGTCTGGACTGCCATGATGTTCTAAAGTTTTCCTTGTAAAGAAGTGTCGCATCACAAATTAAATTTTTTCTTTTAAAAATATTCAAAATGTCCGATTCCGAGACCCGAGAAGTCAAAAAAGAAATACGAAATATTCATATTTTTGTGTTCATTTTTTCATAACTACACTCCTGGAAAAATAACGGGTATATAAAATTTTGTTCAAGAATATCTTAAATAACATTTTAAATCTTGCATGGGATTTAATGAATTTTTTGGTACATTTATCGCAGATGCATTCACCTTGATTATTATCTGCTTTTAAGTTTACCAGAGTTCTAACGGACTTGGTGTTATATAAGTAGAATCAAAAGTTGCGTTTTCTGCCCTACATTTGTGAACACTCTGTGGGGAGACGAATCGGTATACTTTAACCAGAGGAAACTGAATCTCATAAATACAAATTCTTAAGATTTAAATGGTATTAAGCCGACGTCCCATGTGCGGAATTAATGACGGAGGCGGAACGGAAAAGGCGATTCTATTGGTCGCTGGGCGGTCATCTGACAATTTTTGACGTCACAAATTGTCAGATGACCGCCCAGCGACCAATAGAATCACCTTTTCCGTTCCGCCTCCGTCTTTAATTCCGCACATGGGAAATCGGCTTAAAAAGCCAGACAAAGGCCTGCCGCTTATACCGGGATCGCTCGATACCGCATAGCAACTAACCCACATTTCATGCAGATTTATTAGTGATAACTTCGGTATACAGTTCAGCCCGCGACGATGCGTTTTATCTCTTTTCCACTAAGGGTAATATTATATTATCGCATGCAGAGGGTGGAGTCATTTTCATTTAATTGAGACATTACGTCTAGACAGATGCTCTTTTAGAATATGATTTATTTAAAACAGTTAAGTTTTAGGTTTTGACCAGTGAAGTGCGTATTATAAGTGTTTTTGTTTTTAGATACTTGGTTTATGTTTAAGTGGATTTTTATTATAATAATGGCTTTTTGGCGACCTTTTGAGGTAGATGAAAGCGAATTATTACATGTTGAATTACCTTCGGTACCGACCGTGGCATCGCCAGTCGAAACGTCCGGAGTTTAATAAAGATTTCCATGTTCAAAGTCAACGAATAATTCTAAATATTTACGGCTGTTTAAAAAAAGAAAATCCGGCACAGTCAGATAAAGTCATTATAAAAAAAGTTAACGAATTAACACAACTTTCGATATCTACAATTTATCGAGTAATTAAAACAAGAGATGTTATAGATCATTCGGTAAAGCGAAAGAAAAATAATCAAAAGTTTCAGAAAGTTGACGATGCAGCCAAAGATGTCATTAGACGAATTGTTTACAATCGATATAAGGAAAATACGGTGTTAACATTAGAAATGATCCGGGATAAGTTACGCGATTACCCTGATTACAATTACCAGTCATTGGAAACTCTTCGAGGAATTTTATTAAATTGCGGATTTAAACACAAAAAAAATTGATAATCGGATGGTTATAATGGAATCGCGCCGTCTTGTTGAACATCGTCAAGAATATTTGCGTAAAATAAAAGAATACCGGGAATCAAATAGGTATATAATGTATCTAGATGAGACATGGTTTGATAATCATGATGTTGTTCAGTACGGTTGGGTAGATGAAACTCAAAATTGCAGTTTAAATGCACCGTGTTCAAGAGGAAAGCGCGTGATAATACTTCATGCCGGAGGTGAAAATGGTTTCGTGCGCAATGCACTGCTTTTGTCGGCCAAAAACATAAACCAATCTTCTGCCGATTATCATGAGGACATGACTGGGGATTTATTTGAAAAGTGGTTTGTTGATCAGCTTTTACCGAACATTCCACCAAACTCGGTAATCGTCATGGACAATGCACCATATCATTCGCGTATATTAAACAAAATACCGAAGACATTTTAAATTTTATGGAAGTTGAAAAAAAAACACAAAGAGTTCACAGACCAGGGACCTGCTAGCACATTTGCGGTTTTATCAGGAGACCCAGGGTTTTCTGGGCAACAACCAACAAACATCAAGACGGAGGCTGCAAATGGCACCTTCGTGAAACCTCTAACCCCAAGGAATAAGACAAGGTAAAGAAATAACGACAGGAAAATTTATAAAAAAGTGAAGAAAATATCGGGGAGCTGTCTGTAAGGTAGTGCTAGACACGTGTTTCCCATCTAATAAGTTGGTTATGTGCTAGATCTTGTCTTTTTATTAGGTTCAAATATAATAATTTTTTGTACCGATTTTTATTACTTAGGGGTTGTTTTTAAATGAGATATTTCATAATAATATAATTAAAGACGAGTTAATTTTTTTTTCGCAGTATCTACCTATCTGCTCGAATACTTAGAGTAGTTCGTTCGCGAACTAGTTCTTTGAACCAGGTCGCCACTGAGAACTAATTCGCGTGAACTAGTTCTTTAAAAAGAACGATTAAGCGCATCACTACTAGTATGACTTTAATAGTCATTTACTTAACAAGTGCAGAAAGTGGCACATTTCCGCACGTGACGACAGTTGCACCAACGATGCGAAGCGAAACAAAATTTTAATATTACTAAATTGAAGAGCATGGTTTTTACATATGAAAAACATGCAAAGAACTATTGCTTGCGTTGAATGAACATTTTTTTTAATATCGTGAGGAAACATAATTTTTCGGCCCTTGTGCGAAAAAGTAACTTTTCCGTACCTACTCTACATTTTTCTCTCAAGAAAATAAAAAAAAACATTGGTAAGTTTTTAATACAAACTTTATTAGTAAGAAACATTCAGAATGATAACTATTGAAATTTTGGAAACGTTAGGAACGATAAATATTAAAATTAAAAGTACAATTTGTAGCGCATTGAAGATTCATTGCGTATTTCATTTCTTTTCCCTCGTATGGTGTAGTTTTTTTTTCGCAAACATTGATATTTACTGATTTTCGTTTGAAGTGTAATGGATATCTCTGGTTTGCTGTAAAGTTGTTGCTGCTGGAGTTAAACAGATATTACTTCTAGGCGTGTCATCTGATGAGTCTAACAACATAGATCTCTTGCTACATGACTTTTAAGTACATTTCGAGAATTTTTCTTTCTTTTTATACATTTTCTTTTATGACATCGCACAAGCAGGTGACCAGCCAACATAATTTGTCGAACTATGACGTTCACTTAATAACGTGCAGAGTGTTTGCAAAGGCAATTTTATAGTTGAAAACTATTAGAAAGAAAATTCAACTGAGATAATGTTTTTTCCAAAATAGTGTGAAAAAGTGCACTTTTCCGCACGCTCGCAGAAAAATCAACTAAAACCATTTTACCATTTTCTTTCAGCTTTCGCGTATATAATAAAAGTTCAAATTGGCCAAAAAATATGCTTTGGTTCGACGAAAGAAAGAAACACCGCCCCTATTGGCAAGGGATTATCGCCGTTTCAGAGAAGAAAAGCGCCCGAATGGTTTAAACAAGGGCCCGGCAGTTATAATGTAGAAAAATACACTTCCGCTTTATACCCAATATTAAACAAGGTTTGTTAGTATACTTGAAGTTTACCTTTAATTACTTAATAACAACTTCCTAAAATACTCTGTATACTTAAAAGTAGACCGTTGTCAGTGGTCAAAGCTTTCATATTATACAGTATGTCTACGGATAGGGTAGACAAGAGGACAAATGAACCAAAAAGTGAAGAATACCAGATCTCTTATGACAGGGGTATCTTCCCAGATGGCTGGAAGACTGCTCGTGTGCAGCCTGTACCGAAGAAAGGTTGCAAGTCCCTTCCATCCAATTATAGACCTATCTCTCTTCTCTCCGTTGTCAGCAAAGTCATGGAGAAAGTAATCAACTTGCAAATTCTAAAATATCTAGAAAAACACAAAATCATCCATGACAGACAGTACGGATTTCGTCACCAAAGATCCACAGCTGATCTCCTTAGCTTTGTCACACATAACTGGAACAAGTCTCTTGAATTTCACGGCGAATCTCAGATTGTTGCTCTCGATATCTCCAAGGCCTTTGACCAAGTATGGCATGCCGCCCTCCTCAACAAACTACCTTCTTACGGTCTTCCTACCAAACTATGTACCTGGATCGGCAGCTTCCTCTCTAATCGGCGCATATCTGTTGTGGTTGACGGTCACTCATCTAACTTCCATCCTATCAATACTGGTGTCCCCCAAGGTTCAGTCCTGGCACCAACCCTGTTTCTTCCTCACATTAATGACCTGCTCTCTTCAACTACTAACCCCATCCACAGTTATGCTGACGATAGTACTCTTCACTCCAATATTCATTTTTCCAGACAAGTTTCGAATCAGGAGTTGGATAATGGACGCAGATCTATGTACCTGTCCCTTTCCCAAGATCTTCAGTTAATCTTAGACTGGGGTGCCAAGAACCTTGTTCAGTTCAACGCCTCCAAAACTCAGTCTTGCTCCCTCTCACGCAAAAATCTGGCAACGCTTACCCCATCCACATGAATGGCCAAGCCCTACAAAACAATGAAACATTCGATGTTGTTGGAGTCGCTTTTGAACATGATCTCAGATGGCACAAACACATTACTTTAGTAGCCACATCGGCAGCTAAAAAGCTTGGTTTTCTCTTTCGAGCCAGAAAATACTTCTCCTCTTCTAACTTATACACTCTCTATGTTTCCCAAATAAGACCTAATGTAGAGTACTGCTCCCACATCTGGGGAGCGGCATCACCTTCGACACTTAAGATCCTTGATTCTATCCAAAGGAGAGCCATTCGACTTATCAATGACCCAGCCCTCACGAGAAAACTCCCTTCTCTCGCTCATCGCCGCGCTGTAGGGGATTTATCCCTTTTCTACCGCTACTTCCACGGATTTTGCTCTGAAGAACTAGCCGGCCCCCCTTGAATGTCCCTAACAGAACAACAAGAGGCGCGTCACGTATGCATCCCTTTACTGTCCAGCTACAAAAGCCTAGAACAGACCACTTCTCTCGCTCGTTCATACCTGGGGTCTCCAGATTATGGAACAAACTGCCTGCAGATGTTTTCCCTTCCCGTCCCAACCTCCAATCCTTCAAATCCCGTGTCAATAGACTACATTTCCCTTCTCTTCAGACACCCACGGTACGTTAGTACTTAGGCTTGAAGTCTACGTGGGATGTTTTGAATAAAAAAAAAATACGAAAAAGATCATTCTTTATTGAAGCTTTTGCTTGCTTAGAAAATAAGATCCACAATGCCAAAAATTGTTTTTTTCCCAGGGTATACAAAAAATACTAAAGCGTAAAATTTGGTTAACAGTAAAGTTGGCTTTTTGAAATTGTAATGCAAAACGTTAAACAAAAAATTTAAAATAATTCCTATTAGGTAAAGATTTTCAAGTAAAAATTTGAAATTTCTAAATTAAGTTTTTAAAATCAAAATTTTTCTTAATCACATTGTAACCTTTTTTATTTGATTACACCTTTGACAACTGTTTTAGGTGCGGAGTAATCGTGGTGTTGGTCCACTAGCCAGCAATGATAAACGTTTTAAACATAAACACGTAAAATTGCCGTCACCGAGCAGGTATAACGTAATTCCGAAAAGGGATACAAAGCAAGCAAAAGCACCTTTCGGTGTGAAAGCTATATCAAAACGACCGGATAATAACAATCCAGGGTAAGAAAAAATTACACTTTAAATAAATGTTATGTACGAACATCTACGCCCCTGGCCTATTTCTGATTTTCTTTACCAACTTTAATGTATCGCATAAACAGGATAACCATTATTATCATAAATGCAAAATCATAAGCCTAAATAATTTCCTTGCTGGACAGTACTCTAGTGCAATCAAGTTCCGGGCGTTAGTACCAAAGGAAGCGGCGATGAAAGTACCTCCTTAAATAAGATATAACTGCGAGGTAAATTTATGAGGACTTTGGGCAAGTCTTATAATTTTCGCGTAAAGACGAAAATGCAGTATGTCCGCGAAATGGGTTTAGAAGAGGACACATGGACCAAATTTTGCCAGATACGTAAAAAGGCCATTCCTAATAGTAAAATAAATAAGATTCACGTTATGAAAAGTTCTTTATACGGGGACCATAAAAAATAAGAAAACATATCTTGTTTATTATTTTCTACCAAAAGAACAAATAATTATATGAAATATGCCGAAGTACAAGACATTAACAAATTTAAATATTTAATGTCCCAAATATCCTCTCTCACAGCTTTAACCAGAGTACTAGTTTCTATATTTTAAACAATAATGACACCTATGGACATGTTTGTCAATGTCTTTTAAAATGAAGCATTATTTAATTCACAATACTTCTTATTCAAATGCAATTTTTAAATAATACGAACATTTAATTAAACTCAAAAGAATATGATATAAACTAAGCAATATATATCAAAATTCAAAAACTCCACCAACATATTCAACACATTTTTCTAATTGCTTTCCTAGATATCTGAAGGAGTTTCTGATTTTTTCCTGGGATATTGAACGAACAGCCTGAGTAATTCTGCCTTTTAGTACGTCAATATTATTTGGTATTGGACTGACATAAACAATTTGTTTTAAACGGCCCCATAGAAACATATCGGCCAACGTTAAGTCGGGTTAAATTTGGTCATTTTTACCAATCCACCTTGGATCAAATCTGCGATGAAGCCACTCTATTACTTCACGAGCGCAATTTGCTGAACAACCATCTTGTTGAAAATATATTTTTTAGCGAAAATTAATGGCAAGCTTTCCAGGTCATCGCTAAAAAATGTATTCAGCATTTCTAAGTAAGATATTCTATTGCAGTTTTTATAAAAAAAATAGAAGGGCCTATAGACTGATATCGCGCACTACACGTTCACTTTTGTGAAATATTTTCTTCGCCTCATAACTCTAAATTCGGGGATTTCTAGAGATCAGTACCTGACATGCTGGGATACTAGTTCCATTAGTAGAAATTATTGTACATTCATCAGACAACATAATAAATTTATAAAAATGGATATTTCCACTTAAAATTTGGTCTCCCACCCATAAACAGAAATCTAGTCTTTTCGCTTCATCTCCCTCTTTCAATGTTTGGTTACGTTGAGGTTTGAACGGAAATAATTTTATTTTAAGATCATCTGGAGGGTTGTAGAGGATTCCCCACACATCCTCTTAAAGGTCTGGTGAAATCCCTACGGATGTTTTCAGCTCTGGATGTGTGAGCCGGACTCCTCAATCCTCAGTACACCCACGGTAAATGATCTTAGGCTTCGGTCTTCGTGGGCTATCAGAAGATAAAAAAAATCTGAATGAGTTTTTTCTAGAAGATATTTAGCACTATTTTTAAGGAACATCACAAGAGTTGCTCTAACAGACTGAAGAACTAAAACCGTGGCAGCATCGTTTTGGTCATATTTCTTCTTCTTGAGATTCAAAACGGAATCAGTTCTTTGGAACCTTTTTATCGTGTTGTACATTGTCATTTCGGGTATTGGGATTCGTATAAATTTCTCGCCAAGTTGTTCCATGATGTAGCGGTATGATTAGCCATCCCCATAACACTGGACTATAAAAATTCTTTGTTTAGTAGATAGCATTTTGATGAGAAATATTTTAAATTAAATAATTTATGCTTCCTATATGCCTTTATGCTTTAATAAAGATATTGACAAACATGTCCATAGTTGTCATTATTGTTTAATATTGTCACAAGTGGAAAAACCAATAATATTTCAGAGATCAATATTCGGAAGTTCAATAAATAAACTATAATCCTATTTTACTTATTCATAAGTTATTGCCCTCTACATTGGCAGGATGTAGCTTATGTATTGAATACGCATTAAAATTGCAACTATGAAATATTATAGTTCCTTTATAAAATCAAACAAGTCCTTTAAATAATTTATTTAAACGACGCTGAATTATCAAGTCAGCAGAATTGCGGTTTCTGACCTAAAGTCAACGCTCCCCAAAAGGAGGGGAAAACTGCTGACTGGGTGATAGGGCGATCGGAAAGACGAGAGTTGGAAAAGACACTAGTACACGACCCCGGTCCGATGCGTTTGTGACTGTGATAAACTGTAGAAGAAATGATCTTTAAATCTGTAATGTAAGTAATAGAAAATTAAGTTGTCTTTCGAGAGTAAATTAGGTACATATATGTGTTTTTTGTTTATGTCAAGATTGAATGTTCCTATTTATTGTAAATAACTGATTTAAGTTTGTTGTTAACTCACGTTTGATTTCGATCTAGTTAAGGTTCCGTTACCTCTACGCCCGGGCGTAGAGGTAACGGAACCTTAACTAGATCGAAATCGAAAATAGGGGCGCGCCCCTAGTCACACCCCTAATAATAGGGCGTGATATGTAAAAACTAGTACTTTTGTTAAAGGTGTGAAAAATAGTTGGGACCAAAATGTGGTAAAACTCGTAACTTTCAATATTTAAATTTCTTAATGAAATCTTGTACTTCGGCTTGGGGCTTAATTTAAAACATATTTAATATTAAATTTGTTCTTTTGGTAGAAAATGATAAACAAGGTATGTTTACTTTTACGCAAAATAACGTTTTCGTATTTTTTATGTTCCCTGTATAAAAAATTAAATTTATCGTAACGTGAATCTTACTTACTTACGTGAAACTACACTAACAAACCCTTTATTTTTCTGTGAACTAAACCGCATTTGTTAACCAATTGGTTGAACTGTAAACCCTTGTTTTGCAAGACAGACTCGCGACAGTGACAATGGCGTAAAGCAGAATCGAAAGAAAAAATGTTAAAAAATAAGGTACAAATTTGAACCGGGCCAGAGGTGGAGCATGTTAAGTAATAGGCTTTAATACGACGTATTTATTAAGTAAAGCGCTATTTTCTCGATACTTTTATAGTCCTGCTACTTACGACATCAGAAAAATCAAGAAATGTCGCAGAACAAGATTTATGAATAACTTCGGCAAACCTTCGATGATCTACGCGATAGAGACCACTTGCGTTCCGGTTCCAGTCGACACCTGTCAAAAATGTAATCAGCTTTGCAAGGGCGACTACTGGCATAGAGAATATTCCTTTTTCTTGTGCCATCTTTGCTGGGTAGAGGAGAAGCAATCGCCGGAATTGTATAACAAAGAGGAATTGAAACAATTTAAGGTACTTATACCGATATTAATAAAACTGCTTAGAAAAAAGATCAAAGCACACGCGCAAGTAAAAGATTCGTAAATAGAGCTTTGCAAATGCGAGCAAAGTTACAGTGGTGTTACCGTTTTATTTACTGGTAGGGCTCCCCAGTTTTCCTTACGTCCAGCGGCGTCGTTTACATATTTATATCAAAAAATATTGGCAATAATGGATAAATAAATTTCTAAAAGCATTTCGGCTTTACTTACAAACATAAAAGCTTTTCTTTCACAAGTAAAATTTTTTAGTCAGAGGCGTAGTATGAATGTTATCAAATTTGGGAAGCCCTATTTATTGGTTTACGGTGATATAAATAAATACATATACAGGGTGTTATGAAATTCACTACATATATTGGAGTGGGTGATTCCTGTTTGGTTTAATCGAACAACTATAAAATTTTCTCCAACACCCGAAAACCTGACCATACGCGCGCCCGCTGTTGCGACGTTGCCAAAATTATTTTCGAGGGGAATATTATATTTTAAATTGCTCTACTAAAAATATAAATAAATTACGCTAGAATTGTCCACCAATAACCTATTAATAATTTATAATTGCCAAAAAAGCATTATCGTTTAAAAAATTACTCACATGAAATACCATATTACTTTCCTCCGTATTTAAAAATATATTAGACACCTACAGAATGTATTTTTGCTCAAAACATGATTTCTGTATGGGTTCCCTTCTTACTAGCCTACACCTCTTAACATTTTTGAGAAAACTAAATTGAAAACATATTATTCGCATAAAACCGTTTTCGCCACCGTTTATAAAACTAATGCTTTTTATTGTGAAAAATAACTGACGTTTACTAAAAATGTCTTTGAGCACACAGACAAAAGCTATTGGGGAAATTTTACAAAGAGAAATTGCATACACGCTAATCATAACCGATAAAATTTAGAGTGGTATTTTAATCAGAGTACTCACCTCATTTTATAGATGAAGTTATAAGTCTGTCAAAGATGAAGAAGACTTTGAACATTTTAATTTTTAGGGTTTTATAAACCATGTGATAGAAGAATCACTTTAAATTTTATCGCTTATGAGTTAGCGTGTCTGCAATTTCTAGTTGCAAAAACTCACTATCATCTCAACACAAAGAACCCCTTTTCTCTTATGCAACAAAAATTAATAATTGTTATTATGGGTTGCCTATACTTTGTCGTGAGTGTCAAATATCCTGTTTAACCAAGAAAATAGAATAGGTTTATTAAATCTGGGCGTATCCTAAGAGAGTTGTGTTTTGCAATAAATAAATTTTTAGTTTTCAGTTTTTCAATAGTGCTGATAGCAGTGGCGGCTGGTGAAATTTCGAAGTTGTATATCTCTGTTCCTACTTACAGGACCCGTACCAAATTTAGGGGTTTTAATAGTGAGCCCACTGGGAATGTTTTGGTAAAGAAAAAAAACATTTTGTAATTTGCGAAAAAAAGTTAAATTTTTGGTGTGCCCCTCCCAAGAAAAAAATGAACACGTCTAGGTATTTTATTTATTATTTTTTCTAAACAAATTTTACATCATTTTGTCGACAGTTTTTAAACTTTGAGAGAAAAAAATGTGCTAGTAGAAAGTTACAGTCATTTGAATTTTTTTAAGCCTAAAATATAATTTTTGAAAAAATTCAAATGACTATAACTTTCTACTAACACATTTTTTTCTCTCAAAATTTAAATGCTGTCGACAAAATGATGTAAAATTTCTTCAGAAAAAATAATAAATAAAATACCTAGACGTGTTCATTTTTTTCTTAGGAGGGGCACACCCAAAATTCAACTTTTTTTCGCAAATTACAAAATGTTTCTTTTCTTTACCAAATCATTCCCAGGGGGCTCACTATCAAAACGCCTTAAATTGGTACGGGTCCTGTAAGCAGGAACAGAGATATACAACTTTGAAATTTCACCAGCCGCCACTGGCTGATAGTATAATTAATTAGTGGAACGTTTTTTTCATTAATTGCTATACCTACTGTTTTGTTGGTGTTGTATAAGTGTTCCTTTCTAGAGGAAGTGAATTTTACAGAGATTTTACTTTAAAAGTACCAAAAACATTAGTTTTCACTGTTTTCAGTTGTTAATAGCGCGTGTGGTAACAAGATACCGTCAACTTTTCAGGGGCGGATTTAGGAGTTTGTCTAGTCTGTTATACACAGAAGTGTATACCAAAAAAAAAACAGCAATTTTTTTATTTATACCTCCTGTCCATTTGGACTGATAGGTATATGAAAATTCTTCGAGAACATATTTTTTGAAAGCATGTTTTTCGAATACAGTTATTCGAAAACTAAGAATGTTGTCAAAATTCTTTTTTTGGAAACCAACTTTTGGAATTTTTTTAACCACTTTTCGAAATTATATTTTTTTTGAGAAAACATGTTTTTAGAATATCCATTCTTTCAAACAATGCTTCGAAAAAGACATATACGTATATATATTCATAAAAAACATTTTTTGACAGTAATTTACTACAGAGTAACCTATTGGTTAATATGAAAGTGTAAATATTGAAGCATTTTTAATTTATGCCATCTGCATTTGGGGGGATATACGAGTACTTACGATAGTACATTTTTTCGGAGAACACTTTCCGAAATCATTTTTTTCTGTATTAATTTTTGTAAGCAAGGGCTTTTTGAAAAAGTAATTTACGAGAAAGTATTATACCAAACCTACGCAAACCTGATTAAATCCAAAAAAGGTTTTGGTTTGTTCAGGATCTTTTTTTGGTGGTTCCAAGCTACTAGAGTTCATAATTTAATTTTCTAAATACTGTTTTCGAAAAAATATATTTTCGGAAAATGTACAGGGTCTTCCAACGAGGACTGAACAGGGGCTCATTTTTGAGCTTCCTTGTATTTAAAGAAAAATCTAAAATGGCCAATCGATGTACTTTTTCCTGCAGAATTCAAAAATGAAACCAAAAATTTATTTGAACCAGAAACAAAAGAGTTACGCTATGGATAAGGTGTTTTTTAAATGGAACATAGCTTTTTTTATACGATTTTCGGAACGAGTGATTTTTTTTATGTCCGTTCTGATTAAAATATTTAATATTGTGACAGCTATTTTTATTAAATTTTAATGTTTTATCCAGTATGATTTAACTTCAACCTGTTTGAAACATACACTAGGTAATAAAGGTAAAAATCACCTTGAAATCCTTCAAAGTCAAAAAATTTGACAAATTTACTATAATATTGCCGAAATGAAGTATTCATTAGATGAGAGATTGCAGATTGTTATCTTGTTCTACAAATGCCAAGAAAATGCAAGAGAAGCAAGGAGAAGATTTATTAGATTTTTTCGGCAATATTATAGTAAATTTGTCAAATTTTTTGACTTTGAAGGATTTCAAGGTGATTTTACCTTTATTACCTAGTGTATGTTTCAAACAGGTTAAAGTTAAATTATAGTGGATAAAACATTAAAATTTAATAAAAATAGCTGTCACAATATTAAATATTTTAATCAGAACGGACATAAAAAAAATCACGCGTTCCGAAAATCGTATAAAAAAAGCTATGTTCCATTTAAAAAACACCTTATCCATAGCGTAACTCTTTTGTTTCTGGTTCAAATAAATTTTTGGTTTCATTTTTGAATTCTGCAGGAAAAAGTACATCGATTGGCTATTTCAGATTTTTCTTTAAATACAAGGAAGCTCAAAAATGAGCCCCTGTTCAGTCCTCGTTGGAAGACCCTGTACCTATTTAAAAATTAATTTTTCAAAAATGTACTTTCCAAATACGTGTTTTCGAGAAAATATTTTATAAATTCGTTTTCAAAAAAGCATGTTTGAAAAAGCTGCCAGGGCATTTTTGAAATAATGTACGTTCGAAATATGTGTAGTTTCGTTAATCCGTTTCGGAAAATGCTGTTATTTGAAAAAGTATACTTTCAAAAGAATGTTTTTTGAAAAAAAAACTATGTATTTGGATATTGTTTCCTTTAGAATTGAAAACGATCTGGAGCAAATTTTGATAAAATCGCAGTTAGATGTGTAAATTGGAACATTTTCAGAAACAATCCAAGAGCTTGTAAATTAAAAATATCAAAAAAGACTTGCATTTTTTTATATATATATCATATTGGTATTGATCTATATTTATAATTATTATTTTCTTGATTATTATTATTATTATTATGGTATAATTAATTTCAAAGATCTTACATAGACGGCAAACAGCTTGTATAAATTTTAGCCCAATCAGTCTAGTAGTTTTTAAGTTATACTATAAAAGTACTATGGTAATGGAGTGATCGTTTTGAAGGATCTCTCAAAATACTTACCGAGATCTTTTTTGTTTTCAGAAAATAAGGAATTGTTCGTTCATGCATAACCATGAAGGTACTGAGGCCGCCCTTTTAATTCTACCTCCGAATAAAATCAAGAAAAAACTGTACCTCGAAAACTACTTGGAACTATATATTGATTGCTAATATAATTATACAAATAAATAAACATTAATTTTAAACATCACAAACTTCTTTTATTGCTTAATTAGATTCTTAAGTACAGTGTGTAACAAAAATATGGAAACCTCAAAATATCTTGCAAACCGTTCATCCGATTTTGATGAACTTTTGTACACTTACGAATACGCCCGATCCAATGGCGAGTTCCACGAATTTAGCTTAAAATTCTGAATACTTCGTATTGGGAACATTTTATCTTAAAGTTAACAGTTTTTGAGAAAATGGTGGTCAAAATCGTACATGTATTTTAAGGTGAAATACCATGATATAACGATTTTTGACCACAATTTTCTCAAAAACTGTTAACTTTAGGATAAAATATTCCCAATAAGAAGTATTCAGAATTTTAAGCTGAATTCGAAAATCGAATAAAATACAGAGCGTTCCATTTAAAAATAAAAGGTCCTGTCGATTTCAGGAAAACGGCAAGCTTGACAACAATGCGGCACTCACCATTGGATCGGGCGTAATTTCGTACCCGAGTGTACGAAAGTTCATAAAAATCGTATGAACGGTTTGCAAGATATTTCGAGGTTTCCATATTTTTGTTACACACTATATCAGGGGTGGTGCCACATAGTGGCACGCCTGGCTCTCTAGAGTGGCACGCAAACATTTGTCGCAAATACATTTTGCACAAAAAAACTTTGCTTGCGGCGCCGTTAACCTTATACAAAAACAAAAAATATTGCCATTCCGAAAAATGAGTGCCACGCCCAAAATTTTTGTTTTCAAAAGTGGCACATCTTATAAAATGGTTGGCCGCCCCTGCACTATATATTCAAATTTATATAGAAGTATTTGACTAAGCCTGGTAAAATATTCTAAAATTAATTAACTCCCCTTAGCGAAAGAGTAAATCAAAAATAAAATTGTACACATATGTACGTAGTTCTTTACTTGGATTGGAATTTTATAAACAAAAGTACATTATCCCATTTAAAATTCCAAAGTTACCAACTACCCTCAAAAGAGAGAGGGGGTAAATGTCAAAAATATGTTTAAATATGTCCCCCATCTACCTATTAACTCACCAAAATCATGAATCGTGAAAATATTTTAATTTCGAGATATAACACTCTAAAAAACTCACCCTGTATACATACATATATGTTGCATGTTATTTTTCTTACATCAACAACAATCATGCGTACAACAAACCTTGAGAATCAACTGAAGTTTATATAAAAATCCTGCATTGTTTAACTTTGTTCAGTAATAAAAAATAGTCACCACTTTAAGCGATTAGTTAAACAATTTATCTGTGAATACAATTTTTACATACATATTACACAGAATAAAAATATCAAGTACCAGGACGGATTGTAAATTTATTTACATCCCCTTGTCATCACTATTAGTACCTTGCCCGTCAGGCTTAGGTCGACAGTCAGAAAAGTTCGTTATTATACTAGTATCACTACCACCGGCTACGGGAGTATCCAAATTACTGTCTGAAATACTATCACTATTAACGTTATTACCGAAATCTCCACCTCCTCGATTAGCGGAACCAGTAGGTCCTCCGTAGATCTGGTCGAAAATCAACGGATCATAGCTTGTTCCAGCTGAAATGTTAGGCCTCGAGTTTTGGTCCAAATTTTTCAGAATGTTTTGAGCGTCTGAAGTTTCGTTGGAAACAGAGCAACCGGAAACATACCGACTTGCAAACGGTTGATTCGTTTCGGAGTTCATCAAGCTCAGTTGTTCCAGTAATGTATCTATGCGTTGTTTACCTGAAAACGACAATACTGTCATAGAACTTGTACACTGTTGTAAAATGTATTACTAAAATTATTGCTTGTACTCTTTTCTACCACCTTGACACATTTGACGTTTAAATAGCGATATATGACATCTTAAATCTTAAATGACAGATGACGTGACGCGTAAGCTCATCGCCCTACGTTCGATGACGTGAGAGGGGGCGGAGCTTGCGCCGCCACGGGAACTATAAAAGGGCCTCGCCTCGTCCACAAGACATTATTCTCGCTTTCACTGCTCTATTGTCACCTTCTCCAAAATGTATCAATTGCTTCCTGTCATTAGTGCTTATACCACGTTACTGCCAACTCTACCTGTAGAGATTTGGTGTATTATATTAAAACTATTGGATGCGGAGTCGCTACTGACCATGATGAGAACTTCTTCGTATTTTTCATCTGTCGCTCAGGGAGACCCAACGTTAAGAAAGATGGTTCAAAACGCTAAAGAAGAAGAACAAAAGAAGACATTTGCCATTTGGATGAAGCCTGGAATGAGTACTAGAGTAAGCCGCCAAGACTTTGACAGATTGTTTTCCACCAACTCTCAAAAGACCGTTACTACGAAACGTCAGAAATACGCCAAAGTTGTCGACGAGAAGTTGTCAAATCAATACAGAGGGTCTGCAGGTTCAGGTCCTACCAAGAAGTCCTCCAAAAATAGACGATTTAATCCTTACAGATTGTAATACACCAGAATTAAATTATAATTAGGTTTAACTGTTTGTTAATAAATTTTAATAATGTAAAAAATGTTTTTTTTTTAATTAAATTATTACACAACGACACACATAATATATCAGGCGCGGCTCGTCCATAAGGTCATTTGGTCAATGACCCAACTAAAATGTTCAGTGATCTACCTAAAAATTTATTTTTTAATTTTTTAAAACCAAAAAAGAATCTTTTGTTTCAAAGTTCCATGCGAAAACTCCCCAAGAAAGAATCAAGCCAAGCCATCGTCAAAGGATATCCAAGCTTGCTCCGGGCTGGGTCATATTTTAAATTGATCTTATAGGTTTATATGGACCATATAAATTCATTAAAAGTAAGAGAGAAGCAGACATACGCGCTTTAGGAAGTTAAAAAGAGACACAATTGGTCGACGGCCCACCAATAATATCAGGCCACTTTCACTACGGAAATACACTCAAACCGCCCCGTAAAATATACTCTTTCAAAGCATTTGGTTCGGAAAAAGAAAAACTAATTAGGTAGCTAATATGCGCATTGTATTTGCATTGTATTAATAATATTAATTAGCGGTTAAACATAAAAAATTATAAATACGATTTCTGTCAGGCCAGCGCTAGGTATCAGACTTAACGGCATCGGACCAATTTTTTTACATTACCAGCGTAGTCCAGAGGTATAATATAAGCAAGTTGATCAGAATGTCGAGGGTTCGAATCTGTGTTGGGGCAATTTTTTTTTTAATTTTTGTTATTTAAAAAATTAGATCGGCTCTAAAAGGTGTATTGGCAACAAGTTGTTCCTCGATAACATATTTTTAAAATTGTTGGCAATCTCATATCAACTACAGAGCTTGCAGCCTGCACGTGCGTAGACAAATATCGTATTACTATGTATAGTCGCCAGCATTGTATTTATTAAAGAAAACGGAGTTTCGGCAGCGTTCCTAATTTTATTTTACGAATAATCATACTTTTAGCTCAGACCATAAATACACCATTTATTCTGAGTTTTGAGTACAAGGCGCGACCTCTATTGAGGAGATGCTAAACGTATCCGCTAGTTTTAGTATATTGTCGCTAGCAATCTACTAATCTAGAGTATTAAAACACATAGAAAAAAGCGATAAACATCAGAATCTAGAGTAGTAATGTTCGATATACTGCAGTACCAGTTTTATGATTTTGCGGTGTTTATTTGTAGGCAAATAATTTCCTGGTACATTATTAAAAAACCTTCCGTAATTTAAAAAGTGTATTTTGGTTGTTGCGTTACGCACAGCTAGATTACTACTATACTTACTTACCCTGCATAATATGCTTATCCATAAATGATGACTGTGTCGTACTCGACTCTGTTATGTCACTAGAATTATCCTTATCAGCTGATAATTCAGGAATATCGGAGCCCGACTTTTCATCAGCATTTATTTCCTGCTGAATCGACTGTTGGCTTGATCCCGGCTGGGAAGTGGCAAACAAAAGATCAGCAGCACTCCGTGTCTTGGGTCGGCCCTCTGACTTTTGATTGTTACAGGTAACATTTAATTTTCGCGCCTCTTCTTCAAAGTTGATCAGATCAAAATCTTCTTCGATACAAAGATTATTTATGTCATCCTCGAACTGGTCGGCTGTTTCGTCGTTTGACCCTTCGGAGTCTTCACTTACCACTTCTGATAGCCTACAATTTAAATTTAAAAAAATATTCAATCGAACTTTAAATAATTTTTATAGTTTTTTATTTTTAGTGCAATTTCTAATTTTTGACTTTTTCTTTTATGTCACAAGATTTCTATCGAGTTTGATATAACGTTTTGGCAGTTAATTTTTGAACTGTGCATTTTTAAGTGTATCACAGATTGCTTTCTTTTTATACCTATACCTATGTCAGATTGAGAAAAGTGAATCTGCTACAATACGATACGCGGGCTCTTATAAATTTATCTAGATCTTAATTAATGCGACAGAGACGGCGGTCGGTGTACTAATCCATTGGAAAGGGAACGAAAGATAATGGAGTTAGTACGGCTATTTTTTCTCCACAATTACTCAAACCTTAATCTCGCACCGAATCTAGAAGTTGTCGCCATTTGAAGATCAAAGGTCTAGAAGATTCATGGAATTCTTCATAAACTGCACGAGGTTTAGCGAACACAGCTCACGTACCAACGTAGTTGGAACTTATATTTAATATGCCTTTATTTCTATTAAATGAGACCACTTGTTTTTGTACATCTATTATATTAACAAGTAAAAAGAAAACACACTGTACAACAAAACTATACTAAATGACGTAAATAAAAGTATAACAAAGAAAAATAAAGAATGCAAAAGAATGAACTGAAGAATGATCTGATACTTATAAAAATAACGTTAAAAAATTGTACATTACATCTGTTAACCCCTTAAGTTAGATAAGTCCCCTGACTACATATTAATTAAGTTCAAAGGTAACGCGACGCGCGAGCCACGCGCCCACCAGTCAAACATTATGCTTTAAAAACCCGGTTCAAATCTGTTCAAATGATACAAATAAAAGAAGATATGATACCGCGCAGGTAGGCGTGGCCATGAACGTCATGCTGTGCGTAACTCCGCCATATTTTGTAAACGAGACACGTCTTTGTTAAGATCGCGTTGTGTTTTAAAGTTATTTTTTGGTGTTTTTATATCACTTTTAAGAGCTTAAAAGTGAAAATGAGGTGTGTTGATGGATGGTTGTGATGTGGACAATCAATGCAAGGGCTTTATGCCCGAGATTAAAGTTTTTAGCTTCTCCAAAGACAAAGAAACACAAAGTGTTTGGAAGCGTCTGTGCAAACGGGAAGATAAGTTTAATGTGAAAAATGCTAGAATCTGTTCTAGACATTTTAAGGAAAGTGATTATGAAGGTAATTTAAAGCATGAATTGTGTCATGAATGTCAAATGTGTTTTAATGCTTTTACAAACTCGCTTTAATAAAAAGTTTACTGTGACAAATAATTGCTAAAAATCTCCGCGGTAACGAATCCCCAGACTTTAATCGAGAAAATACGACAAACAAACAGACTGAAAAAAGGTTATTTTCTTAAAAAATAATTTCTTGTTTTACCTAATTTCATAAATTTAGATATTTTTGTCTTGTTTAGAATAATTTTTGACATTTTAAGATTTTTTTAAATTTGAAAAATTAAAGAATACAAAAATACAATAATTTTTAATAATATACTATTTAAAGTGTAAAAAGCCCAAAAAAACTATCCTACAAAACATGTTTCCGTCGCAAATTTATTCGCAGATTTATTCACCGCAAAAAATATTTGACAAATTATAGGATCAAACAAAATTCTTATTTATAATATATTTTCGGAAGACTCTGTAGGTATATATTTTAATAAGAATATGCCTCTAAATAAAAATTATTATCTTAATTATTAGGCATAGTTTTATTTTATAAAATTATTTGCCTTTTCTTTTCACGTAAATAAATACACAGAACGCAACTGGCAGTTTACCAATATGCATTATTTTAAATTAAATTATCCTTTTATTTACATGATTATTTAAATCATATACTTAAAAATTTGTTATAAGCAGGAGGCAAAGTATATTACCAATAGAATTTATATAAAATCGCCTACAACTATCGTAAACTCTATATTGCGCGTTATAAATTTCAAAAATAACTCACAGCGTGACGTCATGTGCGAACCCGGACGAATTTGACACGGTTTGGTATCATACCTTCCTTTTATTGTATCATGCTCACGACCCGTTGGAGACTGAATTTTATAAAATTCCCCAGTACTACCTACACACTCTTAAGGTTCCTTTTAGCCTTCGCCTAACTAGGCATGTAACAGAGGCGGAACAACATCGAATTTTATACAAAAGGAGTGACACTAAATTATTCTTTGTTTAATGGATTGTTTATCCATTATATAAAGGTTAAAAAACTAGATAAACTTACGCTAAGGCTTACTTTGAATACGTGATCGAAAAAAAGACCTTTATTGGTTACTTTCCAAAGATAAAAAAATCATATTCAAAAGCCTTTCCATATACGGAATTTGAATTTGTAACTCTGGCAGTTACTTATATCTGTATTGTCATTCCCTCTTTTTCTATAAACAAGAATATTTGTGATATCGCGATAATTAGCAAATCCCCAAAAAGTTTAATAAATACGACACTGGTACCTCTTTCTAACAAGACGAGAAATAAAAGTAGGTACTTTTATTTATTTCCCGCGTAAATTTAATACTTCCAAATATTCGTTCTCAGTTCCCAAGCTCAGACTTCCATCTTTTTTACCTTTTCTTAAAATTTAAAACAGATGTAAAATTAGCCCTGTTAATCTCTCTAAAATTGCTTTAAATAATATATGGCATAGTAAAGATTACGTTATGTAGTTAAGCCAATATTTATTAGTAATATTTTAATATATGTACTCGTTTTGTCACAAGTGGCGTCAGATAGATGGCGCTGACACCACTTGACCTGACGTAAGGTCCGCTGGAGTTAGGTTGGGTTGATCTACGGTCGATGATGTCAGAGAGGGCGGAGCTTACGCCGCCACTGGAAGTATAAAAGGGCCTTGCCTGGATCCACTAGGCATTATTCTGTCTTTCACTGTTCTACTGTGAACTTCTCTAAAATGTACCATTTGCTTCCTTTCATTAGTGCTTATACCACTGTACTACCAACTCTGCCTGTAGAGATGTGGTGTCTTATATTAAGACTATTAGATGCGGAGTCTCTACTGGCCATGATGAGAACTTCTTCGTGTTTTTCATCATTTGCTCAGGGAGATCCAACGTTAAGAAAGATGGTTCGAAATGCTGAAGAAGAGGAACAAAAGAAGATATTTGCCCTTTGGATGAAGCCTGGGATGAGTACCAGAGTGAGCCGCCAAGACTATGCCAGACTGTTCTCCACCAATACTCAGAAGACTGCTACTGCAAAACGTCAAAAATATTCCAAAGTTGTCGAGGAGAAAGTGCCAAACCAACACAGAGGGTCTGCAGGTTCAGGTCCTACAAAGAAGTCGTCCAAAAGTAGACGATTTAATCCTTACCGATTGTAATAAACCAAATACAAATTATAATTAGGTTTAATGGTTTGTTCTTAATAAATAGTGTTAAAGATTATTTCTGTTTTTTCTTTTGCAACTTTAATTATTACACCTATGTAAGTGATTTGCCTATAGGGTTTGATATAATGGATTATTTCAACTTCTGATACTCCCTTGTAGGTCAAAAGACACTTAACAGGCTTAATTCGTGTTGTTTGCTTTCAGGGATATTCAACACATGGATGGTTGCATGAAAAGTTTTTCTAATTTTTTTAAACTAATGGGTAGATTATCAGAAAATAGTGAAAGCATTTCTTAGTTCGTTACCAGTTCTTTTTTAAACTCAATAAACAATTTAATGGTGAGGGCAGATGAGTCATTAGATACACTTCGGCGCTGAAGTTAGCTAGAGGTTTATAAAGAACTGACAAACTACACCATTTACATTTTGACACGAAAAATGTCGGTAATGTTGATTGGGTATTTTTATTTATTTAGAAAAAAATTATTTAGAAAAAAGGAATACTAAAATATGAGATAATTATCAGCTATTAAATTTAATATCCATCGCTCCAGTTAATTTATGACGCAACTCTATGAACGTCATAACCGCTTTAGAATCTAAATGCGCCGTGAAGTCTGTCTTTTGTGATCATGGAGTAGAGTAATGTTTAGAAAATTTAGTTCATTATTATAGCGGTATTTTTGTAAGTAAATCTTTAGAATGAGATAATCCTATACTTATCTTAAGGATCAGCGAAAACCGTTGATCTGTGTTTATTAAATTCACGTATTGTAAGAAGGTTCGAAGTAAGTTAAAACAAGTAAAACCTGTAGACACTCCCGTAACTATAGACATTTACGGAGCTCTAACCAGTTGGAAGAGAAGAAAATTGATAGACTGTTTGGATTAAAAACGAATAATAAATAATGTTTTTTGGTAATTTTTGTAACTTTTAGATGTTAAAATAGTGAAAACGACTTCCTAAAGTGGTTGGAGTTAGTGAAGTGTACTTTAAAGATAAAATTGGTGGCAATTTAATGTAGTTGTGTGACCGACTTGAGTTCTGATTGGCTAGCTGCCGGAAGTTTTTTTTGTTCAAAAAAGTTCATTTAAGGTCCAGACCTGGCGGCATGCGTCCTTTTTTTGAGATCCTCTTTGTGGGTAGTAGTACCACAAAAAGCCTGTAGAATTCTAGTGAATATCAGAGAAACTATTTGTTCAGCTAGTAATTCAAAAATATCACAAACTCTCCGTGCTATCCAAGTTTGCCGTCAAGTTTTTTTTAAATAAGACATCCCACGTAGACTTCAAGCCTAAGTACTAACGTACCGTGGGCGTCTGAAGAGAAGGGAAATTGAGTCTGTTGACACGGGTTTTGAAGGCTTGGCGGTTGCGACGGCAAGGGAAATCATCTGCAGGCAATTTGTTCCATAATCTGGAGACCCTAGGTATGAATGAGCGAAAGAAGTGGTCTGTTCTAGGCTTTTGTAGCTGGACAGTAAAAGAATGCATACGCAACGTGCCTCTTGTTGTTCTGTTAGGAACAGTCAAGGGGGGAATAATACCGGCTAGTTTTTCAGAGCAAAATCCATGGAAGTAGCGGTAGAAAAGGGATAAATCCCCAACAGCGCGGCGATGGGCAAGAGAAGGGTTTTCTCGTGAGGGCTGGGTCACTGATGAGTCGAATGGCTCTCTTTTGGATATAATCAAGGATGTTAAGTGTCGAAGCTGATGCCGCTCCCCACATGTGGGAGCAGAACTCTAGGTTAGGTCTTATTTGGGAAACATAGAGAGCGTATAAGTTGGAAGGGGAGAAGTATTTTCTGGCTCGAAAGAGAAAACCAAGCTTTTTAGCTTCCGACGTGGCTACTGAAGTAATGTGTTTGTGCCAGCTGAGATCATGTTCAAAAGCGACGCCAACAAGATCGAATGTTTCATTGTTTTGTAGGGCCTGGCCATTCATGTGGATGGAGTAAGCGTTGCCAGATTTTTTACGTGACAGGGAGCAAGACTGGGTTTTGGAGGCGTTGAACTGAACCAGGTTCTTGGCACCCCACTCTAAGATTAATTGGAGATCCTGGGAAAGGGATAGGTACATCGATCTGAGTCTATTATCCAACTCTTGGTTCGAAACTTGTCTGGAAAAATGAATATTGGAGTGAAGAGTACTATCGTCAGCATAACTGTGGATGGGATTGGTAGTTGAAGAGAGCAGGTCATTAATGTGAAGAAGAAATAGGGTTGGTGCCAGAACTGAACCTTGGGGGACGCCAGCATTGATAGGATGAAAGTTAGATGAGTGACCGTCAACCACAACAGATATGCGCCGATTAGAGAGGAAGCTGCCGATCCAGGTACATAGTTTGCTAGGAAGACCGTAAGAAGGTAGTTTGTTGAGGAGTGCGGCATGCCATACTTGGTCAAAGGCCTTGGAAATATCGAGAGCAACAATCTGAGATTCGCCATAAAATTCGAGAGAATTGTTCCAGTTATGTGTGACAAAGCTAAGGAGATCAGCTGTGGATTTTTGGTGACGAAATCCGTACTGTCTGTCATGAATGATTTTGTGTTTTTCTAGATATTTTAGAATTTGCAAGTTGATCACTTTCTCCTTGTATACTCAAGTTGGTACTGCCAAGTCAGTACTGAAGTTAGATGCATATTCTGTTGTATAATTTTTTGTAGTCTGGATACATCTCGTGCAGTCTAGAAAAGATTCAGTTTAGTGCTGGTGTGTAGTCACATCGCTGCACGTTAGTAGTAACTGTTAAAACGTTGAAATAAATAAATATAAATAAAAATAAATCACTAATCCAATATTTAAAAATAAATCAGTTCAGTTTAGAGACTGTTCATAGGACATTGTGTTTCCTGGTAACGAAGTGTATTGCAAGATAGTTAAGGTAATCTGGTAAATGATAGATTTCGATTTTAGTTTAATATGATACATGGCATCATTCTTTAGGGTATATTATTTATATTTTTATATTTTATAGTGTCCTGGTACGCTTTGTGTACTGCAGGATACTTAAGGTAATCTTGTTAGATTACAGGTTACGATTGCAGGTTTGTGATACTTGGTATCATTCTTTAGGCTTTATTGTAAATCATTACAGTAACAAACCTGAGTGTAGATATGTAGGTTTACTAAACCGAAAATCCTGAGTTTATGCCTGGAGTGTTAGTGTAGATTTTTCTGAACTTTTAAGTCAGATATGTAAAAAGCAGGTCTGTGCATGATTCCCCTATAACTAGTGGGTTCGGCCCCTATAGGAACTTCGATGTGCGGCTTTAGAAGTGACTTTGCTTGGTCGACATAGAGTTATTTGTGATGAGAGAGTATGCGGTGAGCGCTTTCCAATTTTTATATATACTAAATAGAAATAGGTCAATTAGTTATAGTATTTTATTTCTGATGTAAGAGAGGGGAAAGGAGACAGTTGGGTTGTGATCTAAATTGGGAGATTTTGGTCTTACTTAATGTATCGCAACGTGGCGTCCGAACCTAACACCGATTAGATAGATCAGAATCTTTGAATTTCCTTTTACCCTACTGAAACTATGTGGAGAGTACTAAGCCAGAGCTGACATATAAAAAAAACCGAATGATCACACCAAAAGCGCTATTAGGAGCTGTCGTGCCCAGGTCAAAACATCTAGATTACCTGGTTAAAGTGCAACAAGAAATCTTAGGACTAATAAAAGTTACACTGTGCCGTAAGCTTTTCCTTATGCCAAGTTTCATCACGATCTCTTCCCTTATTCAGACGTGATTGAGTAACGCACAAAGAAACAAACAAACATATTTTCGCATTTATAATATAGGGAAAGATAATAAAGTCCTAAAACTGATTTAATTTCCATAACGCCTATCGAATCCGGTAAAAATCTTATGACATGCAAGACAGTGACAAAAATAGACAGCTGTGCGAAAAATAAGTACTCATTATTGATCGCAAAATAATAAGTATTAGGAAATCTCAATCGCTATCGCTGGACCGATCTAATTTTGCAATCACAGATCTTAAATTGAAAATAGTAAGAATAAGACAACTACGTTTCAGGTGACATTTGATAGATGGCGCCAACACCACCTCTGATCTGACCTAAGGTCCGCTGACGCCAGGTCATCGAGCTACGTTCGGTGACGTCACAGAGGGCGGAGCTTGCGTCGCCACGAGAAGTATAAAAGGGCCTTGCCTGGTCCACTACATATCATTCTCTCTTTCACTGCTCTACTGCCAACTTCTCCAAAATGTATCAATTGCTTCCTTTCATTAGTGCTTATACTACTGTGCTACCAACTCTACCTATAGAGATGTGGTGTATTATTTTAAGACTATTAGATGCCGAGTCTTTACTGACAATGATGAGAACTTCTGAGTATTTTTCATCAGTTGCTCAGGGAGACCCAACGTTGAGAAAGATGATTCAAAACGCTAAAGAAGAAGAACAGAAGAAGATATTTGCCCTTTGGATGCAGCCTGGGATGAGTACCAGGGTGAGCCGCAAAGACTATGCCAGACTGTTCTCCACCAACACTCAGAAGACTGCTACTACGAAACATAAGAAGTATTCCAAAGTTGTCGAAGAGAAATTGTTAAACCAACACAGAGGGTCTGCAGGTTCCGGTCCTACAAAGAAGTCATCGAAAAATAGACGATTTAATCCTTACCGATTGTAATAAACCAATTTTAAATTATAATTAGGTTTAGTGGTTTGTCCTTAATAAATAATGTTAAACATATTTTGTATTTTATGGTTACTTTAATTATTACACCTAGGTGATTTGCATAAAGTGTTTGATACAATTGAAGAGAAGAATGTAAGAAGCAAAAGTGCCTAAGTGAAGAAAATATTGTTTTAAGAAAAAAGGAGCATACAGAGGGTGTCCCTGGATGTGGTTACCTACACCACAAATGGACCTAATTTTGACAAAAAGATATTCTTAATAAAAAAAATTGCTTAGAGAAAAAATACGATTTGTGGTAACAAAATTTACTTGTTGTATACAGGGACGTCAGAATCTTCAAAAATATGAATTTTAGCTACGAGGAGACTGATGGGTATTGGGCATTTCCAAACCCCCATTTTTTGCTTTGATTTGATTTGTGTTTGTGCGTCGCAGCGCGACCATCCGCAGGTTAATAATCACTAGCATTAGTTGTAAATTAACACTTTATTAACTTGACAGGGTGTTTTGAATATCATTTTCTAAATTAAACTAATTTTCTGACATGATAAAAATAAAAACGTGGTTTAACAACCCCGTGTTCCGCACTCTGCCGCAACAAAATGTATGAATTGAAAAAATGAATGTGTGTTGTTCGACAACTTATGGAAGACTCTAATAAAAAATAAAATGATTCACGATCTCCGCGAGAGGGATGATGGTAACGTCTATATCATTTTGGGTTGCCTACCAGTGCGAAACTAAAAGGCAATACAAATGTACAGTGAGTGCCAAAAATGACGACAGGGTCGGAACAGAGACTACCGTTAATTTTCGTTTTTAAGAAAAATGCTATTAGGAAATGTTGTTTAGAATTACTTTCTTAGTGATAGTCCAAGATTTATAAAAAGGCTTGTCTACATCGATTTTTTCCATGTCTCAGTTTTTTTCCGAATGTAAGGAATACTATAACCAAAATACATGTCTGGTATTATAAAAGTGTGTAGAGGTTGGCGATTTTCATGTTGAATAAAACGTTTAGTTCAATTAACACTTACAGTTTTTTGTTTTACAAAAATAAAAAGTTTTTTCTAAAATTTTGGGTAATCACTAAAAAAGTAATTTTAAGCCACTTTTATTTATTTATTTATTTGTAATATAAACGGGCACACCCCATTTTAATAAATGTAACACTAACAGTTCTACCTAAATCCAATAACAATATAGTACTGACGGAACTATCGCCAACAATAAACAACTAACTGATCACATCAGCTAGCAAGACTAAAAGGAAATAAAACTAAAGACTAACAATCATGCATTGACCAGAACATTCCTTACCTTCCTTTTAAGGGAAGCAAGGGAATCCGAAAAAATATCCAAGTCTTTATGATGATTAACAAAGCGCATGGCTCTCACTAACGACGAATGCAAATCATAATTGGTTATATGATGGCCAACATTAAAAAGCAAGTGATTTCTAAGGGGCCTTATGCGCACATTAATATGAATTTTACACAGTAAATCAGGGCGTACAACTTAGCAACTTTCAAGAGGTATTTTTCTTTAAATTGAAAAATAAAGGTAGTTTACTCTTAGATCAACTTTATATTTTTGATGTTTTTGACCTTCCTGTATACAAAAACATTTTTTTACATAAATCGCATTTTTTACAAGCAAAAATTTTTATAAATCATAACTTTTTATTGAAAAATTAAGTCCATTTGTGGTATAAGTAACTCCATCCAGAGGCACCCTGTGTATACTCATTTCTCACATTTTCGAGAATAGCAGGTGTTACTTCTTGGTAGAGTTCCAAAATCGACTTTATTACTATCAAGAAGTTCATGGTGATCATTTTGAACAACTTTTAAAGTAATAAGAGAAATAAAGGTCCTTCAGTAAATTTTTAATTTTTGTTTCACGATTTTTAATTCTTATAGGCTTGCCATTTAAAAACGAATTAAGATACCGACCTTGGGTTTGCGGTAAAATGTTTCTTTTTTGAAGACCTTTAAAATGAGGTACCACACGGCATAGGGTTGCATTTAAAAATTTTACCTCAACCCCCTTAAGGGGGTTGAAAAAGTTGAATTACATAAAAAAGTAGATTAAGACACACCTAAAATTTGGTGTCTTTATCTTTACTAATAGCAACGGTATTTGCCCATACTAAGACTTTTTGGAAAGCCTGTATATATTTTTTGCTCGCGGCTAGTTCAGCCATAGCAGCTTTCAAAATTATTGTTTTTACAAATACAAAAATCTTAAAATACAGTTCAAAGTTACCATAATATGTGTACAAATTTTCACATTAATAAATTTAAAAGTCTTCTCAGGAAAAATTCTTGAAAAATCGCTTTTTTAGGCCTCCTAACCCCTTAAGTTAGCAGCCAAATTTGTAAAAAACTGAAACGACTTGCAAGTGAACGTCTCTGTATACAAACTATGGTGCTAATAGGCCTTAACTTATCTTGTAAATATTAATCTGTTTATATGTCTAGTTTTCGAGAAATGGTAAAAATTTAAGTTAGCAGCCAATTTGTAAAAAACTGAAACGGCTTGCAAGTGATCGACTCTGTATACAAACTATAGTGCTAGTAGGCCTTAACTTACCTTGTAAATATTAATCTGTTTATATGTCTAGTTTTCGAGAAATGGTAAAAATTTAAGTTAGCAGCCAAATTTGTATAAACTGAAACGGCTTGCAAGTGAACGACTCTGTATACAAACTATAGTGCTAGTAGGCCTTAACTTACCTTGTAAATATTAATCTGTTTATATGTCTAGTTTTCGAGAAATGGTAAAAATTTAAGTTAGCAGCCAAATTTGTAAAAAACTGAAACGGCTTGCAAGTGATCGACTCTGTATACAAACTATAGTGCTAGTAGGCCTTAACTTACCTTGTAAATATTAATCTGTTTATATGTCTAGTTTTCGAGAAATGGTAAAAATTTAAGTTAGCAGCCAAATTTGTAAAAAACTGAAACGGCTTGCAAGTGATCGACTCTGTATACAAACTATAGTGCTAGTAGGCCTTAACTTACCTTGTAAATATTAATCTGTTTATATGTCTAGTTTTCGAGAAATGGTAAAAATTTAAGTTAGCAGCCAAATTTGTAAAAAACTGAAACGGCTTGCAAGTGATCGACTCTGTATACAAACTATAGTGCTAGTAGGCCTTAACTCACCTTGTAAATATTAATCTGTTTATATGTCTAGTTTTCGAGAAATGGTAAAAATTTAAGTTAGCAGCCAAATTTGTAAAAAACTGAAACGGCTTGCAAGTGATCGACTCTGTATACAAACTATAGTGCTAGTAGGCCTTAACTCACCTTGTAAATATTAATCTGTTTATATGTCTAGTTTTCGAGAAATGGTAAAAATTTAAGTTAGCAGCCAATTTGTAAAAAACTGAAACGGCTTGCAAGTGATCGACTCTGTATACAAACTATAGTGCTAGTAGGCCTTAACTTACCTTGTAAATATTAATCTGTTTATATGTCTAGTTTTCGAGAAATGGTAAAAATTTAAGTTAGCAGCCAAATTTGTAAAAAACTGAAACGGCTTGCAAGTGATCGACTCTGTATACAAACTATAGTGCTAGTAGGCCTTAACTTACCTTGTAAATATTAATCTGTTTATATGTCTAGTTTTCGAGAAATGGTAAAAATTTAAGTTAGCAGCCAAATTTGTAAAAAACTGAAACGGCTTGCAAGTGATCGACTCTGTATACAAACTATAGTGCTAGTAGGCCTTAACTTACCTTGTAAATATTAATCTGTTTATATGTCTAGTTTTCGAGAAATGGTAAAAATTTAAGTTAGCAGCCAAATTTGTAAAAAACTGAAACGGCTTGCAAGTGATCGACTCTGTATACAAACTATAGTGCTAGTAGGCCTTAACTTACCTTGTAAATATTAATCTGTTTATATGTCTAGTTTTCGAGAAATGGTAAAAATTTAAGTTAGCAGCCAAATTTGTAAAAAACTGAAACGGCTTGCAAGTGAACGACTCTGTATACAAACTATAGTGCTAGTAGGCCTTAACTTACCTTGTAAATATTAATCTGTTTATATGTCTAGTTTTCGAGAAATGGTAAAAATTTAAGTTAGCAGCCAAATTTGTAAAAAACTGAAACGGCTTGCAAGTGATTGACTCTGTATACAAACTATAGTGCTAGTAGGCCTTAACTTACCTTGTAAATATTAATCTGTTTATATGTCTAGTTTTCGAGAAATGGTAAAAATTTAAGTTAGCAGCCAAATTTGTAAAAAACTGAAACGGCTTGCAAGTGATTGACTCTGTATACAAACTATAGTGCTAGTAGGCCTTAACTTACCTTGTAAATATTAATCTGTTTATATGTCTAGTTTTCGAGAAATGGTAAAAATTTAAGTTAGCAGCCAAATTTGTATAAACTGAAACGGCTTGCAAGTGAACGACTCTGTATACAAACTATAGTGCTAGTAGGCCTTAACTTACCTTGTAAATATTAATCTGTTTATATGTCTAGTTTTCGAGAAATGCTAAAAATTTTAAGTTAGCAGTCAGATTTGTAGTAGCACATAAATAGCTTTGCAATATACAAAACCGACACAAAACTCTACAAAACAACACAAGAATTTTATTCTCTTTTATGTTTTTGTTTTTATTTTTAAAACTATAAATAATCTTTTACCAACAAATCTTTCGGAGTTTTTATCGTAACACTTAGATAATCATCAACATAATACAAGAAACAAACAAAATTAGTTTTTAAGTAGTGATTCATGTAATATACATTATAAATCAGTTTTTCATAAAGGGATTTAATGTTTGAACTGTGCCGTTTCAGGTGACATCTGATAGATGGCACCAACACCGCCACTGACCTGACCTAAGATCCACTGACGCGTAAGCTCATCGCCCTACGTTCGATGACGTAAGAAGGGGCGGAGCTTGCGCCGCCACGGGAAGTATAAAAGGGCCTTGCCTGGTCCACTACACATCATTCTCGCTTTTACTGTTATACTGTCAACATCCTTAAAATGTATCAATTGCTTCCTTTCATTAGTGCTTATACTACTGTGCTACCAACTCTACCTATAGAGATGTGGTGTCTTATATTAAGACTATTAGATGCCGAGTCTTTACTGACGATGATGAGAACTTCTACGTATTTTTCATCAGTTGCTCAGGGAGACCCAACGTTGAGAAAGATTGTTCAAAACGCTAAAGAAGAAGAACAAAAGAAGATATTCGCCCTTTGGATGAAGCCGGGGATGAGTACCAGGGTGAGCCGGCAAGACTATGCCAGACTGTTTTCCACCAACTCTCAGAAGACTGCTACTACGAAACGACAGAAATATTCCAAAGTTGTCGACGAGAAATTGTCAAACCAACACAGAGGGTCTGCAGGTTCATGTCCTACAAAGAAGTCCTCCAAAAATAGACGATTTAATCCTTATCGATTGTAATAAACCACTTTAAAATTATAATTAGGTTTAATGGTTTGTTCTTAATAAATATTGTTAAAGATATTTTGTGTTTGTTTTCATCATTTGCCTATAGTGTTTGATACAATTTCAACTTGTTTAATTTAATGGTGGGGGCCGATGAGTCAGAAGTTAGCTAAAGAAGTTTATAAACACAGAACTGGCACACATTTTTATTTTGACCGAGATATGTAGGTTATGTTACGATTCTATTTTTAGAAAAAGGGAATATTTAAATATAAGATAATTACTTACTAAATTTAATATCCATATTTAGGGTGATAGATCACAATATTATAGTGACTCACCACTGCTAGAAAATGAGTATAAGTAAGGTAAGTAAAACAGGTCCTCTGTTCCATCATAAGTCTTTTGCTATACATTATACTCAATTTCGTTCTGTGTTACATACAGTGGGTTGCCCAAAACTTTCAATCCAATGTTAAATTCTAATTCAATGTTAAAAACTCCTTTACTAACTTGAATATACCTTAACCGAAGTCTCTGCGTAATTTCGTCCAGCTCTGTAAACTTCCTTTTAAGAGCTCTGCTCAAAAGCTCGTCAGGTTCCTCATTTTCGATAGGTGAATGTAGAGGTGTTGTATCTGAATTACCAGTATCCATAATATTTTTGTTCGAGCAACAATCCATAACATCTCTAATGGAGCAGCATACCTTACCCAAATTTTCTGAGGGATTTACATGAATCTGAAAAAAAAAACTCTATTAAAACAGAAAGTCCGGCCGGTAATAAATGCCGCCAAGACCCAAGGCGCACGCACAAGGTCATATGGATGTGACTGACAAGGTCATAAGAAATAAACAGAACGGAGGCTACCCGAGATTTCCCCTTTTTAAAGCTAATACTCGATAGAATATTTTCTGCGTGGGGCCAAGGTCAAAGTCAGACGTGGAGGACGTAAAGTTTAAGCAATAGAACAAGGTCACTCAAGGGCAACCTAGACTATTCAAGGTTAAGGGCAAAGACATATTTGTACATCATGTGAACTAGTCAAAGTCAAGGTCAGGAGTAGGCTGTGAAAATACAAATTTAGGTTTCGTCAATCTCGTCGGAATTGGGAAATGAAAAAAAAAATCAAGGGCATCGGGTCACATGATGTCATATATATGATGAATTTTTTATACATTTTCGAAAACATTTTTCGGGACACAGAGTGTGGATAACAGTAAAATTATTATATAGGTCCTTTGCCAATGTGGCAATGTGACTAATGTTACTATCAGCAAATGTAAATTCAGTATAAACAAATTAAAGGAAAGGTAGAATACTACACAACACTTGACAACAAAGGTAACACTGTTTCTTGTGATGTTATTTAATGGTTTAATTTTCTCAACAGAAACATATGTCAAAGGTCATGGCTGGTTTACCAAAAATTATAAATATTTAGGCAAATATCAGTCAGTTGAATGTTTTCTTTATCTTCTGACAGCCCACGAAGACCGAAGTCTAAGTACTATGTACCGTGAGTGTACTGGGGAATCGACTCACATCCAGAGCTGGAAACGTCCGTAGGGATTTCACCAGCCTTTTAATAGGATGTGTGGGGTGGTACCACCTCGGTCGAGGAAGAATTCCTCCACTACCTAATCTAACTTAGTTTTACCACTGATGTATTTTGGTAAATAAAGCTGAATAATAATAATTAGGTTTTGGTTTTGATAAATGTATTGTAAATTACAATATGTTTCATGTTTAATGAATGTTACAATAATTATGTTGCGATATTTTATATGGCAATTTGATAGTTCAAAAAATAATAAAAAATAAGAAACTTCGTTTATGTCCCTGTGTTACAGTCTTTGTTAGCAGCACAATAAGATTTGTGGTTGCCCTCGTTTGTTTTGGTAGTCTGTGCTCAAAGAAGCATTAGCCTGTTCGAAACACCCACAATAAAGAAAATGACTACACTAGAAATATATTATTGAAGGGGGATAAGATCAGGAATGGAAGAAGTAAAAACTTAAATAACGGTACCAAGGTCATTCAAGGTCAATCCCGTTTGGTCAAGGTTAGAATTAAGAGAAGAGTAAAGTAAGAAAATACAAACTAAAAATATCGACCTTAAAGAAAATTAATATAATGGCAATATATTTTGACCGGGGTCAAGATCGGGAGTGGGGGAACTAAAATCTTCAGTAACAGTGCCAAGGTCTAATAATCCTTAGTCATCAGCCTGTAGTAGGATTTATGATTGCAGATAAGTATTACCCCACAGTAATTGCGTTATTTTAGTAGAGCCTATCGATCTGCAAATATTCTATATAACAGAAAGCCTGGCAACAGTCATTCCCAAGAAATAGGTGGGAGACCATATCGTTTGGCGAATTTTAAATAACTCGGGAATCCCTGATTGCTCTAAAATGTAAATAATGGTATTTACTATTTGATTCGATATCAATGGGAAGTACTCTTGCTCCGCCTATTGCATTTATACCACAACAAAACTTCGGCCATAAAGAACTTTGCGTGTTCTTAGATTTAACGATTAATTCCATCGCCGTGTTATGTCCATTTCTACCATACCCATTACAACAAAGGCAAAAACATCTGTTGCCATCGATGGAACAATCTGCTGAATTTAAGAACGCGCCCAAGGCATTTCAATCGAACAAAAACGAATTTCCCAGGGTCACGTGATCACTGCATTTATTGTAAATATTTGAAAATAAAACATAGCGTCGATAAGGAGCTACAGAAATTGGAAGTTACGTTATACGTAAGATCCGTTCTCGTTATACCACCCCACACATCCTCTTAAAGGGCTGGTGAAATCCCAACGGATGTTTCCAGCTCTGGATGTGTGAGTCGATTCCCCAGTACACTCACGGTACATAGTACTTTGACTTCGGTCTTCGTGGACTGTCAGAAGATTAAAAAAAACTAACAAGCCTACTGTATATCAACATGACACCGCAAAATTTAGATGTCATTTCCATCCCCTCTTTCTTCCATGGGCATGTGGATCTTAAGCGAAACAATATTATTTATTCCCGTATTTTCTTAAAAGTCTTAGATCTTTGTGCTAGACACCCACCAAATTTCGTTTTCGACATTTGACAGATGACGTGAACAGCTCTGATGTAAGATCGGCCGCCGTAAGCTCATCGCCCTACGTTCGATGACGCCAGAGGGGGCGGGGCTTCCGCCGCGCGCCGCCAGGGGAAGTATAAAAGGGCCTTGCCTGGCTCACTACACATTATTCTCTCGTTCACTTCTCTACTGTCAAGTTCCTTAAAATGTATCAATTGCTTCCTTTCATTAGTGCTTATACAACTGTGCTACCAACTCTACCTGTAGAGATGTGGTGTCTTATATTAAGACTATTAGATGCTGAGTCTTTACTGACAATGATGAGAACTTCTTCGTATTTTTCATCGGTTGCTCAGGGAGACCCAACATTAAGAAAGATGGTTCAAAACGCTAAAGAAGAAGAACAAAAGAAGATATTCGCCCTTTGGATGAAGCCTGGGATGAGTACCAGAGTGAGCCGCCAAGACTATGCCAGACTGTTTTCCACCAACACTCAGAAGACTGCTACTACGAAACGTCAGAAATATTCCAAAGTTGTCGACGAGAAATTGTCAAACCAACACAGAGGGTCTGCAGGTTCAGGTCCTACAAAGAAGTCCTCCAAAAATAGACGATTTAATCCTTATCGATTGTAATAAACCAACTTTAAGTGTATAATTAGGTTTAATGGTTTGTTCTTAATAAATATTGTTAAGGATATTTTGTGTTTGTTTTTGATAACGTTAAATATTACATCTAAGTTATTTGCCTATAGTGTTTGATACAATATCACCTTCTGATAGTCCCTTGTAGATCAAAAAACTCTTAACGGGCTTAATTCGCGTTGTTTGCTTTTAGTGTTGTTGAATTGAATTGAATTTTCTTTTAAAATACAGACAAGTATAGTTTTTTATTTTTAGTGCAATTTCTAATTTTTTACTTTCTCTAGTTACAGTTTACTAAATAAATTAGTGAACTAATCTTTAGTACTATTCACTTTACTGAGCGAGACTGAAAGATTGACATCAGCAAAGTGAATTAAAGTTCCCACCTCTATGATGAAGCCTTGAATGAGTACTAAAATCAGCCGCCAAGATTATGCCAGACTGTTTTCCACCAACTCGTACAAGACTGCTACTACGAAACGTCAGAAATACGCCAAAGTTTTGAACGAGAAGTCATCGAAACAATACAGAGGTCCTGCAGGTTCAGGTCCTCCAAAAATATAAGATTTGATCTTTACAGATTTTAATAAATAAAATTTATAATACTGATGTCTGTGTCTAATAAATGTTGCTCAAAATTTCATGTGCGCTATTATTATACCTAAGTGATTTACCTATAGTTTTATGGCATAAAAAAACTGAAAAACTCACTATCTTTTCCTACACGATCATCATGTTAAATTAAAGTCTATACTTACATTAATTTGTCCATTGCATTTTCCAGAAAAATCGACTATATTAAACCATCCCTGGATATTGGGAAATCCTGCCAGCAGGACCCCTAAGTCCACAGCTGCAAAACCGAGTACAACGTCACTTTGCATATTGGGTTGCAGCACTGCATTGGTACATTTCTTCCAGACTTTAAAAATTAAACGTTTTTGACCCTAAAAAAATTTTACAATGTTATAACGTCAGTACCGTGTCATTATATACAGGGTAGCCCACCGAAAACTTTTCACCCAGATTTATTTTCGTTTAAATAAATGAATCACAAAACGCTCCGATTCGTAAATCCAAACTTCTAACTTACATTTGTTAAAAGATCCATAGGCAAGCTAACATCACACTTAAAATTCCACTGTGGCGACGTGCTTTTCGGAAACACACTCGTCACCTGCAGCGGATCCCCTGGCATAGTTTCAAAAGATACATAAGTACTCGGCAGAATATTTTCATCTTGTTTCGGACTTTTATTCTTGGTCCGTTTCGATTTCGACTTGCTTTTCATCTTCCTTCTACTCGGCAACTGGTTGGCAGAATTAATAAGAATTTGAACTTTGAAACCGGTTTTTTGGGGTTTCTTAATCGTTTTGGGATCCAACGCTAAGGCTTTCTGTAGGGAATCCAGTAAGTCGGAAGTTCGTCGCACTTGTGGAGGTTCCAATTCAATATTCTGAGGAATCTTGGTACTATTAAAAAATATATTATAAGGAAATTATACAAGCTAAGAGAATCCGCGAGGTTAGCCAAAATAACTTTTTCCAAATATGACAAATTTTTTAAAAAAAAAGCTTAGAATCGCTAGCTACCTAGCTATCTCCTAGCAACCAATTTTATTTGTTTAACTAAAGTCGGCGTTATCTCAACTGCCACCCAGAAAATCGACAAGATTTAACTATTTAGAATCAAAGTGAAAGTTCGTAAAAATAATGATAAACATGATCTTGGAAAATCTCGACGGGTACTGTGCATCAAAGCACATAAAAAAAATACAAACCTTGGCTCTGACTTGTGCGTCGTTTCAGTATTCGTACTGCTATCCACTCGAACAGTCTTCTGCTCAAACAGCTTCATGAAAGAACTCAGCATATCCTGCATTTGTGGCACACTCTGTGGCTTATCCTTAGCAGCCATCTCCACGTCCAAATCTGACTGAACACCAACGTCACTCTTTTGAGGTTTTATAGGTTCCCTGGAACTGCCAAAGGTAACTATATCGGTATTCACTCCCTTATCCAAGTGAATACTAACGTCAAACTTTTGAAGTCTTGGTTCTTGAACTATGTCAGTATTTATCCCCTTATCCAAGTGAATACCAACGTCAAACTTTCGAGGTCTTTGCTCTTTAACAAAGTCAGTTTTCGACCCCTTATTCAAGTGAATACTTTGAGGCCTTAGTCCCTTAGGGGGTCCTTTAGGGTCTATTATATTATTTAAAGTATCAGCTCCTTTAGTAAATACTGTTCTAGGCTGTTTACTGAAAACTTTCGTCGCACCCTTGAAATAACTAGATGACTGCGGTACTTTTACATTAGCCCTGACTTGAGGGGAACTAGGAAACTTCGATTTGACTATGTCATCTTTAAAACCTCGTTCCAACTCTAAATTTCTAATTTGGTCTTCAGTTCCTAGAGCTGTAAGGATCTGCACTTGTCCGATTAGCTCATGATTATCGCTGGAATATACGGGTTCCCACCAATCTGTGCCAATAATTGGCAGCTGAAAAAAATTCTGGCGTTTTTATGTCGACTTTTTTTGTAATACATACTGTTGGGAAAAACTTGATTTTTATTAAAAAATCAAAAATCATTGATTTAAATAAAAGTTTTTTTGATTTTGTTCTTAGTGCACGGTAGGAAAAAATTTTTAATATCAACGTTCATCAGAGCTGGACAAGCTACTGGAGAAAAGTAGCTAGCTAGCTACAAGCTATTTAGAATTACAAGTAACTAAGCTACCTACTAATTAGCTACATTCATTTAAAAGTAGCTAAGCTACTGGTAGCTTGGGTTTGCTTGGAAAATATTGGAAACCGAGAGCACTAGTAAGACCATGAAAATTAACAGTGGCGTCCCGCAGGGATCAGTACTGGGTCCTACCCTGTGGAATGTCCTCTACCATAGCCTGCTGGAGGCTGATCTGCCCAGCAACACTACATTGATAGGCTTCGCGGACGATATTGCCCTGATGGTAGTGACTAAGAACGAACAGATCCTGATGAACATGGCAAATACTGGCATATTAGGGGTCACTAACTGGATGGCAAACCGAAGGCTGCAGCTGGCGCCCGAGAAAACGGAGGCAGTTCTTACCACGAAAAGAAAAATAACCCACATAGAATTTAAGGTTCAAGACATGATAGTGACGCCGACTAAGGCCATTAAATACCTCGGCGTATGACTAGACAAAAAACTTGCATTTGCTGAACATGTCAATAAATCCATAGAACAGCTTTGTCAAACCCAATGCCAAATATTAAAGGACCTAGAGCATCCTAAAGGAAAATTCTTTCAAGCGTCATACATTCTCAACTCCTGTATGCAGCCCCTGTATGACACTCAATCGGCGAAAACATGAAACTTAGAAGGAAACTTACAAGGATCCAAAGGATTATGTGTAGGTATTAGGATATGCAGCGCATATAGAACCATAATACAAATAAAAGAAGATATGACACCGCGCAGGTAGGCGTGGCCATGTACGTCACGCTGAGAGTAATTCCGCCATATTTTGTAAACGCGACACATCTTTGTTAAGATCGCGTTGTGTTTTAAATTTATTTTCTGGTGTTTTTATATCACTTTTAAGAGTTTAAAAGTAAAAATGGGGTGTGTTGTGTATGGTTGTGATGAGGACAATCAATGCAAGGGCTTTATGCCCGATATTAAAGTTATTAGCTTAACCAAAAACAAAGAAACACAAAGTGTTTGGAAGCGTCTGTGCAAACGGGAAATAAATTTAATGTGAAGAATGCTAGAATCTGTTCTAGACATTTTAACGAAAGCGAATATGAAATATAGTGAATATAAAGCATGAATTCTGTCATGTCATGAATGTCAAATGCTCGCTTCAATAAAAAAGTTTACTGTGACAAACAATTGCTAAAAATCTCCACGGTAACGAATCACCAGACTTTAATCGAGAAAATACGACAAAGAGACTGAAAAAAGGCTATTTTCTTAAAAAATCATTTCTTGTTTTACCATTTCATAAATTTAGATATTTTTGGCTTGTTTAGAATAATTTTAGGAGTTATTAAAACACTTTTCTTATTACAAAGATGCATTGTTTAATTTAAAATAAAAATTATCCTACAGTTCGTAGTGTTAACCTTTTAAACTGTTTTTTCAAAACTAATATTTTGTGACATTCCTTGTTTTTCTCCTGTTGTTGTCATTTGTTTAAGGGCCATTTCAACAAGTTACGGTAAACTACGACCTTGCGTTTAAACATAATAGGAGAAATAAATTTTATAATTGCAAAATACTTATAATATTCATTTATTTAAAATACCAGTAGGTTTTAAAAATTTTAAAACCCAGATAGGTATAGTGAAAAAAACCATTGATCAGCGCTGTATGGGGTGTAAATTTACCTTATTCCTTTTCAAATGTTGTAAAATAACAGCGTTTCTATAGGCCAAATAAAACTGGTGTAATGGCACTCTAGTGATACCAAACAACAGATCAGTCTGATCTTGTTTTTCCCAAAACTCAACCAACATAAAATTTTCTCTCAGTTTTAGTAAAATGTCATCTTCATACAGTAAAGGAACTGTCTAAAATTAAAAGGTAAAAAAATGTACAATTATACAATTAGGTCAAGTTTTTTAAATAATATAAAATACTGACCTGGCAAAAATTGTATAAAGGATTTGCACTATTGTACACTACTTTACTACTTGAGGTATCACTTTGACAATATGGTTGACACAAAATGTAAGAATCTGGACACACGTTTAAAAACTGTGCTTCGGATATGTAGATAAATCCAAGAAGCAATTCCTTCTGCAAATAAGGTTGTGAGTTAAGTAAATAAAAAGAAACTATTTGCATTTTCATCTACAAAATGACCGTACTTGCAAATCTTCAACATATTATGCAGATATGTATACAGGGTGTTATGAAATTCACTGCATATATTGAAACTGGTAAATTCTGATTTGAATTCAGATTGTGAAAAAATAGTCATAAATGACGCTTCGCGATAATAAGCTAGGTATCGCCCTCAAAAATTTTTTTTAATCACTGCACACAACTGGAAATAAATCACATGGCCATATAAAGAACAAAAGAACAGTGAGATAGATTGTTGTGTTGCCAGGTCTTTTAACAATATTTCTATGTAACAAGCTTGAAGAAATAAAATTTTTAATACATTACCTTTAAAGAAAGAAATCCTACCAACTCTTCCAAAATTCTCAATTTCAAAATGTTAAAATACTGTCTACAACACAAATTTAATAAAACTCTCTAGAGAAAAGCTGTTTAAACCAAAATAAATACCCCAACTTCAACTAAATACCCAGAACTAATTTAAAATGCACCGCACTAAGCGACGATGCGATATTTTGTTAATATTAAACGGCTTTAACTTTTGTTAATATTTAACGGCTTTAACTTTTTCTTTCACAAATTAAGATATAAATAGCAAAAATAATGTAAACGGTATTATTAAACTAGTAAATATGGATCCATACACAGCTGGCGCTGGCGCATGAGTTCAGCCAATCGGAATCACTCTAGCGCACTGAATGGAGTCAACAACCCTTTAGCCTCGCTTCGGGTACATCAAGATCTACCACCTACTTTACTGCTTAGGCAACTATACAAACAGGCGTGCATATTATCAATATATTTTCCTAAAGCAGCCCCTACACGATCATTATTTCTGTCGGTATTTCACACAATAGAAATACTGTCAGTATTATTAAAATATTCGAATAATTTTGGCAAAATGCGTTTGTGGAATTAAAAATACTTTGGATTATTTAAATCTAATAAAAAAATTAGATGTCAAGATAATATTTAAGTTTGGCAATATCCCGGCTGAATCATTTGTTTTTTCCTTATAATATTAGAGCTTATATGACGTCAGGCTCTTTAGAAGCGTCGGATACGGGGGTTGTGTAGGGTGTTTTTTAAAATAAAAAAAGTGTGTGATTTGAGAGAAAAGTATTGGGTATGTCTGTGGACTACCCCAGGAGTCGCTCATTCAAATATATGCAGTGAATTTCATAACACCCTATATAATATTTAAAAAGCAAAAACAAACCTTAACATCTTGATTAAAATTCTGAACCTTATCTAGCTTTTCAATTGGCCGAGTTACAGTGTCATTAACTGTTTTGAAAACTGTCAACTGTGGTTTTGTTAAATTTGGTTTTGTAAAAGTTACAGGGCTATCCTGTTGGGTTTCTGGTTTAACTCCCTTTTCTGGAACAAATTCCTCCTTAAAAACGTTACTTTTAAAATTGGCGGCAACTTCTCGGATTTCTTCTCCGCTATCCGTCTCATCTGAAGGTAATTTCTGACTCAGAACAGCGTCTAGAAGTAATTTTAAATGAAAAATCTAGATTTTTTTACTTATACGGGGTGTTACAAATTCGATGGGATCTCATAAACGGTAAGACATACAGCAAGGGTAATCCTGTATAACTGAATTTTCTATCGAAGCTAGTTGAACTATTCCTCTATCAACCCAAAAAATTCGATTTTTTCCCTCTGACTGTTTCCGAAAAAAGCAAACCTGTTCGACTTTAGGTTAATTTTTTCGTTAACATGTAGACTTACTTTTGCTGATCTCCTGACGTCATTTTTCATTAAGGACAAATGGCTGCTTTTTAAATTGTAATAAATTATACCGAAAAGTAAACATTTTTGTAGCTAAATAATTATCCTAGTAATTTTCTTCAAAATATTTTTTTTTGGGTTTGTAATGACTTCCTTAAACGATTTATGCAATAAAAAAAAATATGTGCATATTCCTTATTGTGCAATTTCGCCCCAATTGAATCTTTGCTGTATCACTTACTTTAAACAAGATTTCGTTTTTACGACAAAAAATTAAAAGCAATAAATACAATATCATACCAACAAATTCTTGCCCAAAATAGATTCTTCCACATCCAAGTTGTAAATGAACCCTTAAAGTACCAACTATGATAGGATTATCTTCATTTAGGTGTATCGGTAATATTTTGCTGCATGAAAAGTTCTTGGAACTCACAAATAAGGCAAAATTAAATTTCGCTACGCCCAGTAGCTCGGAATTCTTCTGACCTCTACTTTTATACCTTACGAAGAATTCTATACTATGGTCCTCTAAATTGCACTCGTACAGATTACAAATGTTATGAGTAAAAATTTGTCTGATATAAATAACTAAAAATAAAATTAAAAGTGTAGAGACTGTTTCTGTTTCCCCACCATCATTATAAATAAATATAAGATTTGTTCTTTTGTGTTGCACGAAACTGCACTAATCTACATTGATTTTTTTTGTAATAGGTGTCTTTCACAAATAAAAAAATAGTGTAAGTTAGTGCAGTTTCGTGCACATGTTACGCCTATGAAAAATTCTGTTATTTTCTGCGGAAAAAACCTATGATAGACGCCTAGAATTTACCACAATCTTCTATTTTCTTCTTTTAATGCTCTTTGTATCCTTCTAAAATGTTTCAGAAATCTCCAGAACCAGCAAAAGGTATATAAAGGGTCCAGACCGGCTTTCTTGTTGATTTTCAATTTGATCTTAGAAACGCGTTAATTTGTTGTCTGTAAAATGGTTATTGTGACATTGAAAGTGAAAAGAAGGTTGTTGTCAGTAAATAAAAATTAGAAAACGCAAAGTTTGTTTAGTATTTCGGCCGTTCGGTACAGTATTTTGTACTTTTCTTGTGCTTCTAGACCGCGCCCCTAATAAAATCGAAACGTCAGTCGAATTTTTAAGGCGCGTAGCTATGATACAATAAAAGGAAGGTATGAGACCAAACCGTGTGAAATTCGTCCGGGTTCGCGCATGACGTCACGCCGTGATTTATTTTTGAAATTTATAACGCGCAATATAGAGTTTTACGTTAGTTAAAGGCGATTTTATATAAATTCTATTGGTAAATATACTTTGCCTCCTGCTTATAATACAAATTTTATAGTATATGATTTAAAATAATCATAATAAAGGGATAAATACATACATTGATTACATTGATTGATTGATTGTCCACATCACAACCACATACAGCACATCTCATTTTTACGTTTAAACTCCTAAAAGTAATATAAAAACACCAAAAAATACTTGAAAACACAAGGCGATCTTAAAAAAGACGTGTTTCGTTTACAAAATATCGCGGAATTGATCACGGCGTGACGTAAATGGCCACGCCTACCGGCGCGACGTAAATGGCCACGCCTACCTGCGCGGTATCATATCTTCTTTTATTTGTATCATGGCGCGCAGCTTTAAAGCAAAAGTTTAAAAGAAAAAATTGTAATGAAGTAGGGACCTGTCTTTTTATATGTCTACATTGAGAAGTTATTGTTTTTTATAACAAATAACTGTATTAAGAAAAAACACAAGAAAACTCCTTTTAAATTACTCTACATGATTTGATTACTGCAAGAAAAGTTCAATGTGACCATTGGAACAATTTTCATACTGTTTCACTTTTAACAGCAATAATTAAAACACTTTATTCGAAGCTCCTAATGTGATAGGATAAAAGGAAAATGAAAATTAATGTAATTAACTTTGGAGCCTACCAACCTCATGAAAAATTGATATAGAAGGAACATCTCTATATACAGTCATTAATACAAGAGCATTTACTCCAGTTCTTGAAAGGTTCAAGAGGGATTAGCCTTAGCCCTTAAGAAATTATTTATTTATAAAGTATCAACAGTAACTTCCAATTATAGATACTTACTAAACTTAAAACTAAATGTAAAATGAAATAACATTATTTTACACATTTTGTTTTGGGTACTTAAATTAATGTTATAAAAAACTATTTTAAAATACCATGAGGCAGCAGCACAGATGGAACTATGTGCTTAAAATAGTATAAAAAGTAAATAAATCCTTATAAAGACACAAACTACATAACTAACGTAATAAAAGGACAGAAAAAAACATTTTAAAATAGTAACAGCAAGGACCAAAGACCATGGGACAGTAATATGTAAGTTAAAATTCAATTTTGGATCAAACATTACTCCAACATCCTTATGGGTAGCTTCACGATTCAATAATTGATTACAAATATTATAGGGATACTCAATTACATTTTTCCTACAGGAAAAAAACATGATTGAACACTCATTGAACATGTGCTATCGAAAGCTAAAGATTGGTTTATTTCAAACAAATTGGTTTTAAATGAAAATAAAACTAAGTCTGTGCTCTTTGAATGTAAGGCAAGAAAAATGAATGATGAGTTATCTGTAGTAAAATTTTGAGGTGTTTCAATGGATCATCAGCTGTTATGGACAGACCATATTAATCAGATATGTAATAGATTGGGTCAGATTGTTTATGCAATAAAAAAAAGTAAATAAATACATTAATCAGAATGCTGCAGTTACGACATATTATGGTATGTTTGACTCTGTGATGATGTATGGGATACATCTTGGGGTTGGGCAGCTAAGTTAATTTAGATAAAGTTTATAGGGTTCAAAAAATGGTAATAAGAGATATAGTAAATGTTTCTTCGGATGTGTCCTGTAAACCATTCTTTAATAAACGTAAAATATTGACCTTATATGGTGTAATAATAAGTACTAAGTTGACTTATGTTAAAAAGAATATTGATAATTGAGGATCTCCATTCAATAAGGGGACATGCGCTCGGCCCGGCCCGACCGGACCCTACCCAACCCTGAATGTATGTAAATCCAACCTTTGTGCGTAGAATTTTAGAAACAATGAAAAAACAATACCTTAGCGTTGATTCTCAGCAAACTTCCAGCGAGATAGTTGTTCCTTATAGTCTAAAGAACAATCGTGCGAAGGCACGAGATATTTTGACAAAAAATAAACAAATTAGAGCAGGTTTAATCCAGCGTTGCGCGCCGCGCGTATATTTCGATGCGTGCGTAGTAGTAGTTTGAACATTACAGAAGATAATTTGACGTTTAAAAGATGACACAATAATTGTAAAAAAGTGTTACAAGAATAAAAATTGTTTTATTAAAATTATATTATCGAATATAAATTTTTGTTAACACAATAAAGCATTTTAATACAAAGAATTTTTTAATATGAAACATTCATTTTTAAAACGTAGGAAAAGCATGCATCATAATCATTTCACTTTTTTGGATTTACTGCCTGTAACAGCTGTGTTTTGAAAAAGGTTTTCATAAAATTTGCAACCTTCAGGGCTAAGATATTTAACCAAAGTTTTCAAATCATTCAGTTGTTCGCGAGAAATTCCGACATCTTTAGCAAGCGCCGATTTTTCTACATTTTCAAAAGTGATTACTTCCTCGAGAATAATAGTTGCGTGATTTCATTATAACTGGAACAGACGTCAATGTGGCCATGTGCAAAATAATTAATTTTCACCACTTTTTACAATTTAGAAAAATCGTCGCTTGCTAAAGATGTCGGAATTTCTCGCGAAAAAACTGAATGATTTGAAAACTAGGTTAAATATCTTAGTCCTGAAGGTTGCAAATTTTAGGAAACCCTTTTTCAAAACACAGCTGTTAAAGGCAGTAAGCCCAAAAAGGTTAAATGATTATGATGCATGCTTTTCCTACGTTTTAAAATTAATGCTATAATGTTTCATATTAAAAAATCCTTTGTATTAAAATGCTTTGTATTACCAAAAATTTATATTTGATAATATACTTTTAATAAAACAATTTGTATTCTTGTAACACTTTTTTACAATCATTGTGTATATTTTAAACGTCAAATTATCTTCTGTAATGTTCAAACATTACTACGCACGCATCGAAATGTATATACACGCGGCGCGCAACGCTGGATTCAACCTGCTCTAATTTGTTTATTTTTTGTCAAAATATCTCGTGCCTTCGCACGATTGTTCTTAAAGGCGGCCTTCCACCAAAGCAACCTTTCAACATGCAACAGACAACATGTTGCTTTTCAACGAAGGAAGGCAACAGAGAAACACGTTTACAAACAACACCGTTGAAAGCAACGAAATTATCTCGTCGAACGCAACCAAAACCATTTCCACCGATTCTACAAATATTTTAGTAGTCGGCAACAAGATGTCAAACCAAACGGTAGCTGCTGCAGCGTTTTTAATTCTTATTAATAAGCGGAAAAAAAGAAGGCATCGATGGTGGACAAGACAACTGTATATTAGAAATTATACGGAACAGAATGCTTTTTTTGACAAACTGTTAGCCGACGACGAAGCACTGTTCAAAAACTTTTCCCGGATGAGTTCCGATGACTTCAATTACCTGTTGGCAAAAGTTTCTCCTGTAGTTTCGAAATGTGATACAAACTATCGAGATGCTATACCAGCTAAAGTTAGACTTCTGCTAACGTTACGCTTCTTTGCCAGTGAATTTTTGGGCTAGTTTTTGGTGGGCATCCAGTTTGGCCTTATTGTTTTTGTACTCGGGCAAGCGTATATTCCACAATACCTCCAGCTGCCTATATTGTTCTATGAAATCACACATTATTTCTTGGCTCCACTCCATCGTTGCTTTCAACTGAGACTGTTTCCCGACACTATCGGGTCCGAGGCAACGCGTAGAAACGTGTAGAACGTCGCCCGTTCAACGGATACATGTTGCCATCCGTCGCATGCAACGTGTGGAACGCCACACGTTGCTTTGGTGTAAATGCATTTTGTTCTTTCAACGCTGTTGCTGTTGACACGTTGCCGAAATGTTGCCTCGGTGGAAGGCCGCCTTTAGACTATAAGGAACAACTTTCCCGCTGGAAGTTTGCTGAGAATCAACGTTAAGGTATTGTTTTTTAATTGTTTCTAAAACGCGACGCATAAAGGTTGAATTGCATATATATTCAGGGTTGGGTTGGGTCCGCCGGGCCGGGCCGAGAGTCATGTCTCCTTATTGAATGGGGCTCCTTAATTATGTTGTGGCAGCGAATATGAATTTGCATGATACTCGAAATAAACATAGTCTGGTTTTGACAAGGAACAGGCTTGACTGTAATAAATGCAATGATGAAATAAAAATGTACAATTCTGAAATAAAAAGATGTAAGTATGTAACCGTATGTCAAAAAAAAAAAAATTAAAATACTTGTAAAGGAACTGCTGATTGGAAGGGTCTAATATAAAGTGGAATATTATGCAGATTTATTTTTAATTTTAAATGTATACTTGCACATTTGGCGCGATTTGTATCTTATGTACGACTTTTATATCAGTGTTTTCTTTTACTATTTAAGTATTTATTTTTTAAATGATATTATGACGTAAAATTTGATGAGTGTGTGTGTAATTTTTTTTTTGTAGCTAGGATAAATGTCGACGTTTTTTTTAAAAAAAGTATTTTTCATATCATCATGAGTTTTTATATTTTAATTTTGATGGTCAATTTTTTAATTTTAATTTTGATTTTTGTTTTTTGTGTGACTCTAATTTTATATTTTTTGTATTTCATGTTTCATCTTTGTCAAATAAGAATTAATTGTTCTTTGACAATAAAGAATATTTTGATTTGATTTCATTTCATTTAATAATAAGGGAGATTACACTCTTTATTAGGTTGGTGCAGCTTGGTATTTGAAATATGTTTTAAACTAAGTACAACCTTGTTTTTCTTTTACTACTCAATCCTTATATTAGAAACGAGATTAGAAACTAGCTCTCACCCGCGACTTCATCCGCGGTATAACAATTTTACTCCATTACAAACTTTCCTTAGGGGTTGATTTATTAAGAACTGTAAAACATGTGTTTACACCTTTATGGTCAGATTCTCCAATGCTAGTCCGGCCTAATCTGACAACCAAAAGTTTTAAACTGACAAGTGTAAGAATAAAACAACTAAGTTTTATACTATGAATTTATTTCTGCGTTTTTTCGCAAAATTTATAAAGAAAAGGGCAATTTTAGTACGTACTTTCGCCAATAATAGAACTAAATTTATTCTAGAAACCCGTTCAAAGATAAAAATCATTTGGAAATCAAGCAAATCGCTGAAATACCAGAATAATTCATAGGTTTCTAATGACGACTTATTAACAATATCAGGACAAAAACCTGTCAAAACATAACTGATCAACTAGAAGATCTTAATTTAAACCAGTACTAAATCTTAAACCTTCTTAGTGGATCTGAACATTATTTTTTAAAGTACTTCTATGAAGTTTCAAGTTAATAGGACCATCTAATATTTTTTCTCCAAACAAAGTTTGAACCCCTGTCTCACCCCCTTAGGGGTTGAATTTTGAAAAACTCTTCCTTAATGGATGCCCAAGTTATGTAAGAAACCTTTGTGCAAATGTGTGAAAAGTTACTAGACCCATTGGAGTGGGCTGTGTCTTGATATGTCAGTCAGTCAGTCAGTCGGTTTCTTCTTTTATATATAGAGATTAAGCCAACACTCTTGTGGTAACGACTGTATAAAACTTATATTTTCAACTCGAATATCAAAATTTTAGCATTGGTTAGCTATTACTCTAAACCCTTTTAAATATTTTTATTATTTAACATCTTGTTACAAACCATCACTGCTTCTTCTCGCACATACTCTCACATGATTGCTTTCTAAACCACTGTCAGTTTTAGATTTACTCTTAGGCAATTCCTTAGTAAAAATTTCTGGAATGTAATATTCTACAAAATAGGTTTCATTTAAACCAAAATTAACTTGCTTTGTCTTATGAGCACCATTTGTCACTTTCTTATTTCCTAAATTATTTAAATGTATATTCTGCAAAATAACTTTTAATGTATCTACATATTTAAGTATATATTCAGAACCCCAATTCCTCTGCTTAATATAATTCGATATGCACTTTTCTTGAGCATTTTCTGTCCTTCGTAAATCACATTTTAAATTATTCCTATCGTAGGCATTGCAAGTAGGACAGGAACACTTCGATAGAAGCGTTTTTTCAGTGGTTTTACACACGTCAGAAGCAGACATAGTCCTTATAGTATTTAATGCAGTTCCTTCTTCTGCTTTCGTTAAATAATCACCCTTTAAAAAAGCTTCCAATAGGTTTGTATCACTAAGTTTTCTATCTGAAAGTGTAGCTGCGCTCGATATCGGCGTATTAAAGTGCTTGTTATAAATTATTTCTGAATTTAATGGATCGTTTTGCAATATTGATTGGACCATGGCGTTTCTTAATTTTTGTCCTTGTTCTAATATTTTGTCTACCAATTTTCCGTTCACATCTTTAAATTCCATAGATGACATTTTTTGTTAAATTGTTACTATTAAATTAAAAAATATTTCTAAAAAACAAAAACAGAAACTCAACGGACTTTCAAAACACTGTTTTGACAGATGGTCTATTTAACCTCAAAATGTCAAAAACAGCTGAATATCAAACTGCGCAAGTGCAAACAACCCTTTTTTCTGTGGATGGCGGATCGACACCCGGGGGTAGGCATCAGAGTCGGGTACCGTACCCATAAAAAATCTTTGAATTTGAAATTCGTGGCCACAATTCTATTTAGTTTTAAAAAATACGGTAAACATAAATAATAATAAATATATCAGCATAATCTCCTCATATTATATCAAAAATCCTTCTATGGATGATTGAACTATATGCTTTTAGTACTAATTTCTTTGCAAAATCCTTGCACCTCAATAGCAAGTAACAACATCTACATCATCTTTCATTTGAACTAAAATAATTGTCCGTACTTACTTGGGAATCCAATAATTAAAAGTATTTTTCACCAAAAATCTCAAGGGAGACTTCTCTGTTGATATCTGACGTCACAATGTCACAATGTTCAGTGTTCAGATACGTTTACTTTCCTGTATCTGTCAGTAACTTATATCTCTTTTTCGCGTATAATGAGCTTACAAGTACGACGAAGATAAACCGATTCTAGGATTGCAAAAGAGTAAAAGTGTTTGCAGGTTTGCCAACAAAGCAAAAACAAAGGAGGCAAGTGGCCAGAGGCGTAGGTTTAGTGGTTTTGAATGAACTTCCTGAGGTGCTACTCCGGGTGGTTATAGTTTCTATAATCCATACAAAGCGATCGTGTTGTTTTTGTCTACCAATCATTCTACAGCAAACATAAAACAGAGCGAAAAAATTTCGCTTTGTCTCTACAAATAGAATTATACGACCTCGCGGAGTCCCACTGCTGATCCTGACAAAAATTATACTCAGAGGTCTCTAAAATCAAATAGATTACCTATTAAGACCAGTTGTTAATAAAATGGCACACATAGTGACACATATGCAAAGGACGGCTATCTGGGTTAGTCAAGTTTAGATATTGGCACGTTGGCAGCTTTGTTACTTGAATACGTCAACAATAAACCATATGACCGAGGGGGAGTTCGAGTTGGACGCTCGGAGTTCTCGGCGCGCAAATCTGACATACGTTTTTAGCATGTCCTATATAAAAGACAAAGTAAGAAATAATATACAATGTCCAAGTTCTGTGCTCGGAGCATTCCAAGCGTCAACTCGAACTCCACCCAAGTTGATTATCTCGTGGGTGCGTTCGGATTTGTGTACTGCTTTTTAACATTTTTTTCCGTTTATAGGTATTTAAGTAATTGAATTGCAAAACAGCTCTAAAACAATAACCTTAAGTAGACAAACATTTAGGGTTATTTTACTTATAAAATATTAACATTCATAGTTTATCCTTTTGTTTTTAAAATAACGGCCCATCAACTTCCACGAAGTTAGCGCTTGCTGCCAACCAGGCGCGGCTCGTCTATAAGGACATTTGGTCAATTACCCACCTAAATTTATTTTCAATGATCCACCTAGTAATTTATTTTTTACAACCAAAAAATAATTAAATCTCAAAACAGTACAAGCTCCATGCGAAAACTCCCCAATAAAGAATCGCGGTAAGCTTGCTCCTGGTTGGTCGTATTTTAAATTGACCTCATAGGATTATATGGACTATATAAATGAATTAAAGCTGAGAAAGAAACAAATATACGCGCTTTAGGAAGTTAAAAAGAGACAAAATTTGTCGACGGCCCACCAATAATACTGCATTCGGGGCGCGCATTGCCGTCGACGCCGCCGTCCGGTTCTCGGGCTGTGCCAGGCCACTATGAAAATACACTCGAACCGCTCCGTGAAAATACTATTGCAAAATATTTGGGTTAGACAAAGAAAAACTAATTACCTAATATGCGCATTGTATTTGCATAAACTTTTGTTTACATCTCAATACGTCGCGCCGGCACTTATTTATTAAAGAGGTTTTTCGGCTGTCCCAACTTTGTTATGTAATAATTATTTTTTATTTTTTTATTTATTTATTAAACAATAGACGAGAAAGCCCATGGATCTATGCCCCATTTTTACAGTAATATAATCTAAAATTTAAAAAAAAATATCATTAACATGATAACATGAAGTTGTGAAATACGTTCTCGGACAGGTCTGCTCAGTTTTAGGTTTCATCAGTTTTTTTTTAATTTTTTATCTTTGTTGAGTTTTTTTACTGCGACTGCGCGATTCGCGTTGGTATAAAATTTTGGAAACACCGCATACAACTATAAATTTATATATTTTATTAAGAAAGATACGGATTAAACCTAAAACTGAGCAAACCTGTCCGAGAACGTATTTCACAACTGACATTTTATTATGCAATTTTTATTTTTGCGCTTTTTATTTCTGCACCTTTTAGAGTCGATCTGGGTTAGCTTTTATTTCTTATTCTTAATTTACAAACTTTTCAGGAAAATAGGTAAACTCGGCAACAACGGATACAAAAATAGTATTGATAGGTGGAGAAATAATGGCGGCTAATAGCGAGTTCAAATGGGATTTTCAAAAGAAACAAGCAATTTGCTTAGCTACTTTTGCCAAAATCTGGTGTTTTTTGCTACGAAAAAAAAATTAACGTTCAGATTCACTAAGAGGGTTTAAAATTTAGTACTGATTTAAATTAAGATCTTCTAGTTTAGTTGATCGGTTATGTTTTGACAGGTTCTTGTCCTGTCATTGTTAATAAGGCGTCATTAAAAACTTATGAATGAATTATACTGATATTTCAGCGATTTACTTGGTTTCCAAATGATTTTTATCTTGGAACGAGTTGCTGTAATGAGTTTAGTTCTATTATTGTCGAAAGTACGTACTAAAATTGCCCTTTTCTTATAAATATGCGAAGGAGCTCAGAAATAAATTAATAGTATAAAATTGAGTTGTCTTATTCTTACACTTGTCAGTTTAAAACTTTTGGTTGTCAAATTAGACCGGACTAGCGTTCGAGAATCTGGCTCTATAAGTTTACAGATGTGTATAAAGTGAAAGTGTCAAAATTTAAAGATATCCATAGAAAAAGCTATCCTAAAAGTTTAAATTTTTTTTTGGAAAAACCATATGAGACCGCCAAAAACTGATTTCAGATTCGTGTCCTACGACCAAAAATTAGGGTAGGTATGTGCAAAATTTCATCAAAGAATTCAGTGGTTCCATTAATCTGAATATCAAATCAAATCAAATCAAAATTTGCTTTATTGTCCAAGAAAAACTGTTCTATTGACAAAGCATACCTATAATAAAAACATTAATCTAAAATACCCAGTTATATAAACATAATCAAAAGCCAAATGACGTAAATAACTATCTTAATTAAAAGTCCTTTACCCTATTTCTTTTTAGACAGCTGTGGTACTAACGTACCGTGGGCGTCTGAAGAGAAGGGAAATATAATCTATTGACTATATTCATTTTTCTGTCAAATTTGTGATAATTAAAGCTTAATGTTAACGCGAAAAATAAAAATTTATGTGAATAAAAATTTCAGTTTGTTGATTTTTTCTAGAGCACAGCCTCCGTGTTACGCCTATGTAAGAAGGGTGCCCAACCGTCGAAATTGGTAGATGCTCCTAAGAGCCGTTATCGTTTCATATCCGAGAATAGTCGACCTGAGTTGGTTTGCTATCGCTTCTTTTCTATACCAACAAAACTGCCATCAGTCTACCTCTCTTTATGCCATTGGAAGGTGGCCCGTCAAAACTCCCTGGTTAATAAACGAACAATCCCCACCCAACAGTCAATTTGCATCTTGGCATTTTGCTTTGTTTTGTTTTGAAAACGACGCTAACGGGAAGTGTGAAGGTTTGTGTTTGCTGTTTTTATGTTTTATTAAAGTAAAATTCGTTTAAAAATCATATCAAACACTGAAAAGATCGTAACACATTTATATTCAGTGATTCTAATTGATTTTGGCCAGTTTAAAATACAATTAATCGCGTAAATTGCATTTTCAGCGCATGTGTGTACGTAAAGCCAAACTACCGAGCGGAAAAATCGATATTCCAAAGGGCTTGAACAATAGATACCGGCTTTTTGGCATTGCAGTCTATATTTAAAGGTATGTTTATGTGATAAAACTATTATTAGACCAAACAATTTAATTTTATTATGATTTATTTAGAATAATAACCGTGTAGGTTTGGGATGCTGCTTAGCTCTTTTGTAGGAAGCATATTATCATTATCTGACTAACAGACTAATTTTCACTTAAACTATTCGTAGGCCTATTCATATCCAATAAACATATTTTAAGTATTATCTAAATTAAGAAAGAATTGACCAATTACCGGTAGGTGGAGCCCCTGATTTTGAATCTTAATATCCAGAATAATTTTATTATTGAACATGTATATTTTTGAGACATCTTTTGTCAGGTCTTTTATAATTAGTTTATAATATAGACTACATAAATGTAGATATAGATGAATATTTTTAAAGTGTTGTACTTTATAAACTAAGAAATAATGAAGATTCTTATGTTTTAACTATGAATTTAAATGTCCTGCCTATGCCGATTTTGCATTGTGGAGTTAATAAGGCGTTAATTTATTTTACATTTTTTAAATTTAATGAATAAAATGATTTATTTGAATTCTCAGTTATATATGATAAAAAATCGAAAGCTCTTCCTGGGTTATACAGAATGACTATGGGCAGAGCCTTCTTTAACAAGGGAGCCATGAAGTAGATGAGCTGGCAACACAGCACGGAAGGCTGGAAATAGTAAACAGCTGATACTGTCATGTACGCACATGTTAAAAATACCTACCTGTTTCCTAAAGTTTAACGGCCGCGGCGGTTGTGCTGTGGGTCAAACAGACAAACTATTTGTAAGTTTCGTCACGTCAAAAAAGTAGTTACTTATTTCGGATTTCAGCACATGGAGAAACAACAAAAGCAGCAAGTGGTGCCTTAGAATAAGTGGTATTTAAAAGAAAAAATTAAATACATAAAAATATGTGGGGTACTTATTGCATAATGCCTTTAAATTAGCGGTATAAGTCAGATTTGCAAAACCAGGTCCACATTTTATCTTATATACAGAATAAACAAATATAACTTCCCTCACTAGAGGATGTATTGTACCTACTTATTCATGGAAAATCACCTTCCTCTTCAGATCTTCACGTTTTAGGGTCCTTAGAACATGAAAAACGTAGCTTCTAATTTCCGTCAGGTTTACTTAGGTTTGCTTCTGTCTGTCTATTGGAGTGAACTATTTTACCAAAACAAATGAAATTTTGCTTAAAAAGTGGGTTTCACCCTGGCTTGAAACCGGCGACACTTCCAATGAAATATACAGTACGTCCACGGATAGAGGTCACAAGAGGACAAATGGACCAAAAATTTCATTGTTCGAAAAAAAAAATCATCAAGCTTCTGCTTCTTAAAAAAATACGGTCTACGAAAAATGTTTGACTTTTTTATACAGGGTGCTCAAAAAATACAAAAATAATAAATTATGTGAAGAGTAAACTACCTTTATTTTTCATTTTAGAGCAAAATGATAAAGACAAAAAATATTTCAAATTCCAGTCAAAATTCAAATTCAAAATATCAGCTGAATATTTTCCTTTTTATTTTTGTGTTATAATTTTATATATTAGGTAATAAAAAAACGGTCAAGGGCGAGTTCGACTCGCGCATATCGAATTCGTTATTGTCAGAACGACGAAGAAATATACCTCTATTAAAAGTGACATAAAGATGCAAAATAGATCTCATCCACAATCTTCCCGATAGTTTTCGCATTCCGTTTTTTTTTTTTTTTAGCTAAAGTTGCGTCAGATCGCGATTCTGGCGCGTATTTTGTTCATTTACTCTATGTTTTATGTTTATTCTAGTGATGTCCAATAAATAATGGCGTTTTTCGAAAAGTTAACAAATTCGTATACATACATTCGTTTTAAAATATCAGGGAATATCCTTTTAGCAAATCGCTGGGAACCCTGTAAAATATCGTGCGATTTATAAATCCCTTGAAAATTGAAGAAATGTTAAAAGCCTTCCCCGTTTGTGGTCGGTTTAGAAAGTCAGTTAGTAAATGTAGCAAAAGTTTAGCATTTAGGGGTTAGCGCAGTGTTGCCACTGGTAGAGAAATTTCCCTAGATCTGCGAAAAAGCCAAGCAGCAAGAAAAATAATTCATAATCATAATTTGTAGACACTCGCTAAGAAATGCACCACCTTGAACAAAAACACGCAACTATTTATCATATAACATTTTTTGTATAAAAAAATTGTTCCTCGCTCCCTATCAGACAAATCCTACAATGTTCTTTGACTTTCTCTCGGCAAAAATCGACCATCTCATCTATGAATTTCCCTCCGCTGAAGTTATCGTCCTGGGCGACTTCAACGTCCATAGCAAGGAATGGTTAGGATCCACAAAAACTGACCCAGAAGGCAGAGCAGCAGAAAACTTCGCAATCAGCAACTCGCTCACTAATTTGATCAGAGAACCAACTTACTTTCCCCGCGTTTCTACCCATAATGCAAATCCTCTAGATCTTTTTCTTACCACCCATCCTGAGCCTTACTTAACATCTGTATGCGCTCCCCTTGGTCGCAGATCATGGCCTCATTACCGTCTCTTGTCCCATACATCCCGAGTTTGCTGAAATCATGCCAGAACGCACGATCTGGCACTACAATTCTGCCGACTGGAATGGTCTTCGAAACTTCTCTGCTTTCCCTTGGAACCCTGTCTGTTTTTCCACTCCCGATCCCTCCGAAATTTGCTCTCATATCACAACATTATTCAAGCAGGTATTGAAGGCTTCATTCCACATACCCGCAAGAAACCTAAACTCCACCATCAAAAGCCATGGTTCTCCAAGGGCTGTGACAAAGCCAGGCTCAAAAAAGCCCAAGCTCACAAAAGGTATCTTCAAAATCCTAGGCCCGAAAATCGTCAAATCTTCACCGAGGCCAGAAATCAATACAACCAAACTATCATAGAGTCCAAAAATGCTTTTAACAACCGCATAAAAGATAAAGTGCTTCCCTGTCCCAACGGCGGCAAATCTTTCTGGCCACTTGCCAAAATCATTAGTCAGAACTTCTGTAGAAGCACTTTTCCTCCCCTGATCTCTGACAGCGAAGTTATCTCCTCCACCTCTAAAGGGGAAGCAGAACTATTCGTCAAACAACTCGCTGCCAATTCCACCCTGATCCCTCTCTCCAATTTCGCTCTTCCAACCGCTAAGTCTGTACCCCACAAAATGCCCGATATAATACTTAAGGTCAAACAAGTTCAAAAAATTCTTCTATCCCTTGACACCAAAAAGTCCTCTGGTCTGGATGGCATACCAGCAATTGTTTTAAAAAAAATGCGCTCCAGAACTTGCACCCATCTTAACTCGTCTTTTCCAGATCTCTTATGACAGGGGTATCTTCCCAGATGGCTGGAAGACTGCTCGTATGCAGCCTGTCCAGAAGAAAGGTTCCAAGTCCCTTTAAGCAATTATAGACCTATCTCTCTTCTCTCCGTTGTCAGCAAAGTTATGGAGAACGTAATCAACTTGAAAAATCTAAAATATCTAGAAAAACAAAATCATCCATGACAGACAGTACGGATTTCTTCACCAAAGATCCACAGCTGATCTCCTTAGCTTTGTCACACATAACTGGAACAAGTCTCTTGAATTTCATGGCGAATCTCAGATTGTTGCTCTCGACATCTCCAAGGCCTTTGACCAAGTATGGCATGCCGCACTCCTCAACAAACTACCTTCTTACGGTCTTCCTACCAAAGTATGTACCTGGATCGGCAGCTTCCTCTCTAATCAGCGCATATCTGTTTTGGTTGACGGTCACTCATCTAACTTCCATCCTATCAATGCTGGTGTCCCCCAAGGTTCAGTCCTGGCACCAACCTTGTTTCTTCTTCACATTAATGACCTGCTCTCTTCAACTGCTAATCCCATCCACAGTTATGCTGACGATAGTACTCTTCACTCCAATATGCATTTTTCCCGACAAGTTTCGAATCAGGAGTTGGATAATGGACGCAGATCTATGTACCTATCCCTTTCCCAAGATCTTCAATTAATCTTAGACTGGGGTGCCAAGAACCTTGTTCATTTCAACGCCTCCAAAACGCAGTCTTGCTCCCTCTCACGCAAAAAATCTGGCAACGCTTACCCCATCCACATGAATGGCCAAGCCCTACAAAACAATGAAACATTCGATCTTGTTGGAGTCGCATTTGAACATGATCTCAATCACACAATCACATTACTTCAGTAGCCACATCGGCAGCTAAAAAGCTTGGTGTTCTCTTTCGAGCCAGAAAATACTTCTCTTCTAACTTATACACTCTCTATGTTTCCCAAATAAGACCTAACCTAGAGTACTTCTCCCACATCTGGGGAGCGGCATCACCTTCGACACTTAAGATCCTTGATTCTATCCAATTGAGAGCCATTCGACTTATCAATGACCCAGCCCTCACGAGAAAACTCCCTTCTCTCGCTCATCGCCGCGCTGTAGGGGATTTATCCCTTTTCTACCGCTACTTCCACGGATTTTGCTCTGAAGAACTAGCCGGTATTATTCCCCCCTTGAATGTCCCTAGCAGAACAACAAGAGGCGCGTTGCTTATGCATCCCTTTACTGTCCAGCTACAAAAGCCTAGAACAGACCACTTCTCTCGCTCGTTCATACCTAGGGTCTCCAGATTATGGAACAAACTGCCTGCAGATGTTTTCCCTTCCCGTCCCAACCTCCAATCCTTCAAATCCCGTGTCAATAGACTACATTTCCCTTCTCTTCAGACACCCACGGTACGTTAGTACTTAGGCTTGAAGTCTACGTGGGATGTCTTAGATAAAAAAAAATTGTATTTGACATTAAAAAACATGGTGCATCAGATCAAAGAAAATAATGTTATTGTGTAGTTTTGCTCCACGAGTTTGAAAAAAATGCATCTAGAAAGACGCAAAAAAAATTGTCACGTCACGTGATCATTAAATACTTTCTTATATTATCATTAAACGGAAATATTTTTTAAAAGTCTAACTAAACTGTAAAACAAAGCAAAAAAACAAAAATATACTTTTTCAGAATTGAAGAAATCATTTCCCTTCGATTTAGCCAAAAATTTACTGTATTCTGTATTTATTCAATTAGTCCAATGTCCAATTTACTTTGGCAACTCTGTAAATTAAAGTTGATATTAATAAACATTATAAATATAACGTATATTAAGCTAGCTCACCATGGTCACGTCGCGCATTTCTAACCTAATGGATACTTAGTTGCTAATTAGTTACGCTAATCCCGATTTAGTTGCTATTCATCCCTCCAAGATACACGCGATGAGCTAACTTAAATATTAATCTAGCAGACCCATTACTATAACTCGGGTTCTGATCAACTTATCGACTTTGTTCAGCCGCCATATTTAGTTGCTAATTAGTTGCTGGAAGATAGCAGAGTTTATTTTACCCCCCCCCCCCCCCCACCCCGTCAACCCTTAACTCCAGGATCGGCACCCCTAAAGGCATGAATTTCAATATGGCTCTGTAGGTAATTATAAATGGTTCTATATTTCGTTGCCAATTAGTTGCTGACGTTTTATGCTTTTTATTTTTTTTTTTCCTCCCCATTATACCCGATAACTACGGTGGTGCTAGAATAATTGTTTGTCTATTCAACCCTTCCGCGCAACTTTTGATCAATGAGAGATATCGACTTCGTTCAACCGCCATATTTAGTTGCTAATTAGTTGCTGGAAGATAGCGTAGTTTATTTTACCCCCCGTCAACCCCTAACTCCAGGATCGGCACCTCTAAAGGCATGAATTTCAATATGGCTCTGTAGGTAATTATAAATGGTTCTATATTTAGTTGCTAATTAGTTGCTTGACGTTTTATGATTTTTATTTTTTTTTCTCTCCCCATTATACCCGAAAACTGCGGTGGTGCTAGAATAATTGTTTGTCTATTCAACCCTTCCGCGCAACTTTTGATCAATGAGATATATCGACTTCGTTCAACCACGGTATTTAATTTTTTATGTGATAACGGGAAAAGTCGAAAAATCTGATCACATCGCTGAAAAGCTGAGGATAAAATACGTCGGAAACATTATATAAATTTGTAATTACATTTTTGTGTGGTAATTTCCTTCTATAGAGATCTGGCGTTTGTCGCAAGCAATTGACGCTGTTTCATGTTTGCGATTGAATTTCTCGAAAATACTGAAGTTGTGTATTTTTTAAAATACTTAAAAAATATATAAAATATACTCTTCGAGATATATAATACAGGTGGTATGTTCTTTTAAGTAGAAAATTATTTATTTCGTAAAATCTGACAACAGCATTGAAAATCTGAGCAAAAAATACGCCGAAATCATACATTGCAGATTTTTTAAGATACATTTTCATTATTGTATCTGCTACGTGAGGAAACAGCACGGTTATCTTATTACAACAAGAACGCGATTCTAAGGCTGTGTACCGTTGTCAAACCTGGTTAACCGCTCGGTTTCTTCGGTGACATTAATGACAGATATTGCGTTTCCAATCTGTCAACTTTTCAGATTACCGATACTTACGGGACACAAAACCGTAACCGAAGTTGACAACGGTACACGCCCTTAATGTGCATCTTTGGTGCCGGCCGTGACTCAACAGTATAGAGTGCCAGACTTGCAAGTCCAAGATTTGAGGCTCGTGCCCGAGTCTCGCCACTTTTTAGAATAATAAAAACCGTAACGTCTTCTGGTATCTATCGAGAAGTGGGATGTTACCATGTGGTCTATAAATTGATTGTTCGTTCGCTGTTGCCTGTCTTACCTACGGCGGGAATTAAAAATAAATAAATAGAGTCTAATATAATAATGTTGCGTCTGTCCTGTAAAGTATGAAATTATCACGAGTATACGAGCGATACGTGCCGATAATAGAAGAGGTCTGCAGTGCTCCGCGAATGATCGACAAGGACGTCGATTTTCTGCCTGGATGTTTTACGTGTGGAAACGTCACGGGTATCTCATTACAATACGGGGTTGACGGGGGGTAAAATAAACTACGCTATCTTCCAGCAACTAATTAGCAACTAAATATGGCGGTTGAACGAAGTCGATATCTCTCATTGATCAAAAGTTGCGCGGAAGGGTTGAATAGACAAACAATTATTCTAGCACCACCGTAGTTATCGGGTATAATGGGGAGGGAAAAAAAAATAAAAAGCATAAAACGTCAGCAACTAATTAGCAACTAAATATAGAACCATTTATAATTACCTACAGAGCCATATTGAAATTCATGCCTTTAGGGGTGCCGATCCTGGAGTTAGGGGTTGACGGGGGATAAAATAAACTACGCTATCTTCCAGCAACTAAATATGGCGGTTGAACGAAGTCGATATCTCTCATTGATCAAAAGTTGCGCGGAAGGGTTGAATAGACAAACAATTATTCTAGCACCACCGCAGTTTTCGGGTATAATGGGGAGGAAAAAAAAAATAAAAAGCATAAAACGTCAGCAACTAATTAGCAACTAAATATAGAACCATTTATAATTACCTACAGAGCCATATTGAAATTCATGCCCTTAGGGGTGCCGATCCTGGAGTTAGGGGTTGACGGGGGGTAAAATAAACTACGCTATCTTCCAGCAACTAATTAGCAACTAAATATGGCGGTTGAACGAAGTCGATATCTCTCATTGATCAAAAGTTGCGCGGAAGGGTTGAATAGACAAACAATTATTCTAGCACCACCGCAGTTTTCGGGTATAATGGGGAGGGAAAAAAAATAAAAAGCATAAAACGTCAGCAACTAATTAGCAACTAAATATAGAACCATTTATAATTTCCTACAGAGCAATATTGAAATGCATGCCTTTAGGGGTGCCGATCCTGGAGTTAGGGGTTGACGGGGGGGTAAAATAAACTACGCTATCTTCCAGCAACTAATTAGCAACTAAATATGGCGGTTGAACGAAGTCGATATCTCTCATTGATCAAAAGTTGCGCGGAAGGGTTGAATAGACAAACAATTTTTCTAGCACCACCGCAGTTTTCGGGTATAATGGGGAGGGAAAAAAAAAATAAAAATCATAAAACGTCAGCAACTAATTAGCAACTAAATATAGAACCATTTATAATTACCTACAGAGCCATATTGAAATTCATCCCTTTAGGGGTGCCGATCCTGGAGTTAGGGGTTGACGGGGGGTAAAATAAACTAAGCTATCTTCCAGCAACTAATTAGCAACTAAATATGGCGGCTGAACAAAGTCGATAAGTTGATCAGAACCCGAGTTATAGTAATTGGTCTGCTAGATTAATATTTAAGTTAGCGCACCGCGTGTATCTTGGAGGGATGAATAGCAACTAAATCGGGATTAGCGTAACTAATTAGCAACTAATTAGCAACTAAATATCCATTAGGTTGGAAATGCGCGACGTGACCATGGTGAGCTAGCTTAATATACGTATAAATATAAGCGATTTTTGTTTGTTTAGGTTTCAATGGTGAATGGTCAATTAAGGATTTTTCTCGTAAAAAATATTTCACAGTTATACATTTACTTAATATACCTAACATAAAAAATAGTTAATATAATTTGAGAAAAAGTAGGCGGAATAAAATGCCTTTTTCAGTGGCGTAACAAACACCCCCCGCACCGCGGGGGAACCCGGCTCGCTGAGGGGCCCACTCAATTTTTGTTACGCCACTGGCCTTTTTTAGAAAAAAAAAACTGAACAAAAAGAACAACCAAACAAAAAATTCGATATAGTACACTCTAAAAACTGCCTTCTAAAATTAAACAAAATATTCCCCATATTAAAATTTTTCGAAAATTTAGGGAATTTTTGGACATTTAAATAAGGAAATAAAAATTTTGGACCTGGCAACACTGGGTTAGCGTGTGTGGAATTTCTGCTTGCAAAATCTCATCATTTATGCAACAATATTAAAATAACATTTTTAGCTCGCATTATAGTTATTTTGGTATTACAGGGTTTTGTTAATTCCTTGTTAATAATGTTGTAAAGTTCTCGTCGTGAGATAAATTAAACAAGTTTGACCCAGGTTTAATTAAATTAACGCCAGAACGAGACGTCTATTAAAATACCATAAAAATCTTTGTATGTTTAAATCATACAGCAGATTAAAATTATATTAGTACGTTAATTGGAATAATGGCAGCAGAGGGGGTGTTTTTCAAGAGATAACAAGCATACAAATACAGGTTGTTCAATAATGTCCCGCATTGTTTAACATTTGGCGGTTTAATAGAACAGTATAAAATAAAATTTTGATTTCCATAATGAATTACATGTCTTTTTAACTGTCTTGAAAAAAGGAGGAGGTCCTCAATTCGACTGTTTGTTGTATTATTATTTTTAATTCGTGATTAAATTCAGTACAGGTGCACCGATTTCAATGATTCTTTTTTTGTTTGAAAGAGTATTGGCGACTCAAATTAAGAATGTGGCGCCCTCTTCAGCTGATTTGCTAACTAAAGTAAGAAAAGGCCCTGAGCTTGGGTTTGCAGGCCGCACTTATTTCCGTCTCTCTCATCCTTTTGCAAAGTGGACATTAGAGGCGTGTTATGGATTATTCTTTATTCTTATGATAAAAATAGTGGTGCTGAATGAACTGGCAACGCTGCACGACTTTCGCTTTGGCCAAATCAGAATCGAAATAAAATCCGTCCCATCAACATGCTAAGAGATGCATTGCGATTGCCGATCTTGCCGAACGTAGAACATGGTCAGATTGTAGTGTGATGGATGACAGTGCATCAAAGGACGAACTGGGATATTCGCAATTTGATTCAGATAGCTAATAGTCATTTTTTTATTTTGAATTATATGCTTACATCATGGTGATATTTAAATGAAATTTGTACAGGGATATCCAAATAAAAGTGAACAGTCCTTATAACTTTTTATTTCTAAACACGGGAAAAAATGTTAAATATGAGAGTTTTGGGGATTTTTATGGATCCTTCATATACATTAGCAAAACAATAGAGCATCGAATAAAAAAATTATAGTATAAAACATCGATTTTCTCGCTTATTTCAAATTCGATGGTATGATTTTTAACATAATTTTGGATTCTAGGAGAAGTTCTAGACATATTGTGTATAACATACCCTATGCGGTTTTTCAATCGTTTTTGAAATATTTCAAATTAAAAATTATTTCGCATATATATGTATATATATATATATATATATATATATATATATATATATATATATATATATATATATATATATATATATTAAGCGTAACTATCCAGGTTGCGAACGAAATACCTTCTACCTTTTTAAATTTTCTTCGTAGGTAAGTCAAATTTAATGTCAAGGTTGACAATAATACTTTAATCACCGTGAATTTATAATTTTATTTTTATGCAAAATGAGTTATTCTTTTAATGGGAGATACAAAATGTTAAAATAATTTGGAGTGTTATAGATTTATATATCTGTTACCGTTTATGTACAGGTTTTTGGTAAGTTACCATGCCTGCAGTCTTGGTTAATACAGGCTATGTGAATTTGGACCCAAAACTTCTCGCGCGTAGATAAGCACCAGTTTTTGTGTTACTAAATAAAAAAGTATTGTATATTTCACGCTGTATATTTATGCTAAGAATTTAGTATACAGGAGTTACAAGTGATTCTATTTCCTTATAAGCAGTACGGACCACTAGAGTTGCAAGATATAATTGTCATTTCATCTATAGTTTTATTTTTCTTATAGAAAATGAGTCAGACTGAACCAGCGCCGCAGGAGTTAGCTCCTGCAACGATTATTACTGAAGATAAGAAGAGCATTCAAGAGGAAGAGCGCGAAAAGATTCTTAATGTAGAAAATGAAGAAAAAAACATGACAGGTAAATTCCACTAGTCTCAAATTTAGTTAGTAAATAGGGATAAGTGAACATTTTAGGGCCTTGACTGATTTTGACAAGAAGTGCCGGTAAAATAGTTTCCCGTTATTTGTAACAATTCAATACATATCCAAAATTAGTTATAATTGTTTTTTAAATACTTATATTATGTAAGTAACTTATATCAGAATATCAGCAGATATTGCGGTAAACCTATTTTCACCAAACCTATTTGCACTGTTTCTGCAAAGACTTCTTGAAATGCACTTCGACAAATAAATATGCAGTTTTACCACATATGAAAAAGGTCGGTGACTTAATTACATTTTAGTCACTTCTGACCATTTCAAAAAATAATATGTATGTAAATTGAAACAAATACAATTACTACGAATGGTCATTATCTAAAACTCGATCATTAAGACTGACAATGGCCGAGTTTTTAAATTTATTCGTTGATTTCTTTGATGACATCAGATATGTTCTATCTTTATCATAATTAATATGTTAAAAGGGGACGTTTATAGCGGCGGAGTTAATCGGTGAATTTAACAACATAAATTGAAATTTTTAAGTGTAGATTCACTAAGAAGGTTTAAGATTTAGAACTGGTTTTTACAGTTGATCAGTTATGTTTTGACAGGTTTTTGTCTTGTCATTGTTAATAAGTCGTCATTAAAACTTACGAATTATTCTAATATATCAGCGATTTACTTGGTTTCCAAATGATTTTCATCTTGGAGTGGATCGCTGTAATAGATTTAGTTCTATTATTGTTGAAAGTACAAACTAAAATTGCCATTTCCTTTACAAATTTGCGAAAAAGCTCAGAAACAAATTCATAGTATAAAACTTAGTTGTCTTATTTTTACACATGTCAGTTTAAAACTTTTGGTTGTCAAATTAGACTGAACTAGCATTGAAGAATCTGAATTTTTAATAATAAATAATTGAACTAAATTCATTCTAATAACACACAACACCAAGATGAAAATCATTTGGAAACCAAGCAAATCGTTGAAATATTAGAACAACTCATAAGTTTTTAATGATGATTTAATAATAAAACCTGTCAAAACCAAACTGATCAACTAGATCAAATCTTAAACCTTTATAGTGAACGCGAACAATAATGTCAATTTATCATCTAGTTTAATTGTACATATTTAATGTAATAACAGAATCCACTGAAGACAAGAAACCCTCTAAAGATATAAAGGAAGGAATGGAAGTCAAGCCTAAAAAAATTCCCATTGGCGGTATCCAAATGCCTGGCTTTTTTACAAGGAGCAAGTCAAAGGAACAATGCAAGGTAATTTGTTCACATTATTTAGTGTTTATTCATACTAAGTATTGCTTTTATTTTGTTTTGTTGTTTTTACTGATATGGAGAAGGCTTTTGACCGGTAAAACATAGCTTAATAAAATTGTATATCTTTATTTTGCTATATTTAAACGACGTTTGAAGAAAAAATAGTATGTTTTATTCGTAGTAAAAGCAAGTTTGGTTTTCTCGCTTTTGCGATTAACAATGAAATATATGAAGTTCGTAGTCCATCATCTTCTTGTTTAGAAGACGACGCGAAAAGGTTTGATATAGTTGCTGTTTTAAATATTTCTTTTCATCACACTTGCTGTCTTCACTTTCTTCCGAATCTTCCGATGAACCCGTACTTACTGTAAAAACTAAGTGTTCTAGAGGGTCGTCCCAGAGATGCTCTTTCCTTATTAGCTCATCTTCATATTTTTTCACATGTTGACAAATATTATACCACTCTTGCTCAGACATCTCCCCAAATTTTTGCCTAGTCAGTGCCTCCGCATCAGCTAATTGAAAAGTAGTATTGTGAGCTGCTACCCAATTCTTCACTAATGCCTATATTTTTTCTATAGGGTTTAGTTCCGGGTGATAGGGAGGTAAACATAACACACAGTGGCCATGTCGTTCCAACAGTTTATCCAACTTGTATTGCGTCAGAAACAAAAATTTATTTTCTAAAATAGTTACGCAATAAAAGTTAAAAAGTTTGCTGATATGTCGTTATTTATTTATTTATGTATTGTTTTAAAATAAGGTGATATGTCGTTATTTATTTTGTATTGTTTTAAAATAAGGAGGATGAACAAACTGAAGGCGCAGAACTGATAGAGCAAGATAGTGATAAAAAAGAAGAGACACCAGCACAGACAAAGATAAAGTTACCCTTATCTAATCTGTTCAAGAAAAGTAAGCCTGCTGATATTGAAGAAGGTAAGATGTTAAATGAAACGTTGATTTCAAATTATATCCCCAAATTTCCAAAGAAAGTTTTAAAATTTACAATGGTGGGCTGCAAACTAAGATAAGGACATGTAGACGGGTTTTCTCTAAGATTCACCATTTGTAGAGTACAAGCTGTCATATCACAAAAAAAATTGTTTTTCTAAGGTCAATATCTTGAGAACTATTGAGTTTAGTTAGAGATGGAACATTCTCGAGAATTTATTTTTGGGAAATATTCTCCGAGAACAATGAGAGAGAATGTATTTTATATGTTGGAGAATTTTATGTTTTGACTGCATAATCTGAAACAGCATATGTTTTTACCAAAAGTTATTTTTTACAACAATTTTATCTGAAAAAATAAAGAGTTGTAGAGATGGGACATTCTCGAGAATTTATTATTGGGAAATATTCTCTGAGAAAAAGGAGAATTTATCGGAAATTTTGGAGAATTTAGTTTATATGTTGGAGAATTTTGTTTTGTTTGACTGCTTAAATTGGAAGAACATATTTTTTTACCCAAAGTAGTTTTCACAATAATTTTATCTGAAAAAATAAAGAGTTGTAGAGATGGGACATTCTCGAGAATTTATTATTGGGAAATATTCTCTGAGAAAAAGGAGAATTTATCGGAAATTTTGGAGAATTTAGTTTATATGTTGGAGAATTTTGTTTTGTTTGACTGCTTAAATTGGAAGAACATATTTTTTTACCCAAAGTAGTTTTCACAATAATTTTATCTGAAAAAATAAAGAGTTGTAGAGATGGGACATTCTCGAGAATTTATTATTGGGAAATATTCTCTGAGAAAAAGGAGAATTTATCGGAAAGTTTGGAGAATTTAGTTTATATGTTGGAGAATTTTGTTTTGTTTGACTGCTTAAATTGGAAGAACATATTTTTTTACCCAAAGTAGTTTTCACAATAATTTTATCTGAAAAAATAAAGAGTTGTAGAGATGGGACATTCTCGAGAATTTATTATTGGGAAATATTCTCTGAGAAAAAGGAGAATTTATCGGAAATTTTGGAGAATTTAGTTTATATGTTGGAGAATTTTGTTTTGTTTGACTGCTTAAATTGGAAGAACATATTTTTTTACCCAAAGTAGTTTTCACAATAATTTTATCTGAAAAAATAAAGAGTTGTAGAGATGGGACATTCTCGAGAATTTATTATTGGGAAATATTCTCTGAGAAAAAGGAGAATTTATCGGAAAGTTTGGAGAATTTAGTTTATATGTTGGAGAATTTTGTTTTGTTTGACTGCTTAAATTGGAAGAACATATCACAAAAAAAAATTGTTTTTCTAAGGTCAATATCTTGAGAACTATTGAGTTTAGTTAGAGATGGAACATTCTCGAGAATTTATTTTTGGGAAATATTCTCCGAGAACAATGAGAATTTATCGAAAATTTTGGAGAATTTATTTTATATGTTGGAGAATTTTATGTTTTGACTGCATAATCTGAAACAGCATATGTTTTTACCAAAAGTTATTTTTTACAACAATTTTATCTGAAAAAATAAAGAGTTGTAGAGATGGGACATTCTCGAGAATTTATTATTGGGAAATATTCTCTGAGAAAAAGGAGAATTTATCGGAAATTTTGGAGAATTTAGTTTATATGTTGGAGAATTTTGTTTTGTTTGACTGCTTAAATTGGAAGAACATATTTTTTTACCCAAAGTAGTTTTCACAATAATTTTATCTGAAAAAATAAAGAGTTGTAGAGATGGGACATTCTCGAGAATTTATTATTGGGAAATATTCTCTGAGAAAAAGGAGAATTTATCGGAAAGTTTGGAGAATTTAGTTTATATGTTGGAGAATTTTGTTTTGTTTGACTGCTTAAATTGGAAGAACATATTTTTTTACCCAAAGTAGTTTTCACAATAATTTTATCTGAAAAAATAAAGAGTTGTAGAGATGGGACATTCTCGAGAATTTATTATTGGGAAATATTCTCTGAGAAAAAGGAGAATTTATCGGAAATTTTGGAGAATTTAGTTTATATGTTGGAGAATTTTGTTTTGTTTGACTGCTTAAATTGGAAGAACATATTTTTTTACCCAAAGTAGTTTTCACAATAATTTTATCTGAAAAAATAAAGAGTTGTAGAGATGGGACATTCTCGAGAATTTATTATTGGGAAATATTCTCTGAGAAAAAGGAGAATTTATCGGAAATTTTGGAGAATTTAGTTTATATGTTGGAGAATTTTGTTTTGTTTGACTGCTTAAATTGGAAGAACATATTTTTTTACCCAAAGTAGTTTTCACAATAATTTTATCTGAAAAAATAAAGAGTTGTAGAGATGGGACATTCTCGAGAATTTATTATTGGGAAATATTCTCTGAGAAAAAGGAGAATTTATCGGAAATTTTGGAGAATTTAGTTTATATGTTGGAGAATTTTGTTTTGTTTGACTGCTTAAATTGGAAGAACATATTTTTTTACCCAAAGTAGTTTTCACAATAATTTTATCTGAAAAAATAAAGAGAGAGCACTGCACAATACCTAATTTAGAAAATATTTAAATTGCAAATTAACGTGATTACGCATCTTAGTCAAAATAAAGACACATTAAATTTTTATTTCCATTATTGTCGAGTAACTTTATTTATAAATAAAACACAACTTAGAAACTCATTGTATAAAATATAGGGTGTCCCATTAAAAAAATGTAACTTTAGTTTTTATCTTCAAATTCGTTCCTTCTAGAAAAAAATGACCGCACCACTGAATTCTACGCAAAACACTATATAATAGTCAGTTGTTACCTTACCGATAAGTTAAAAGGCAACTGAGATACGAGGGGTGCTTGAAAATGGCACATTTTAAAAATCGCCCTGTATTTCCGAAACGAAGCGGGCTGTGGAAATTATGTTTGTAGCATCATATATTTCACGAAAAAGTAGCACAGCATGGCGAAAACCGCAGCTCTCTATCTTTAAAGATAACCGAGATACCCTGTAAAAATGTCGAAAGCTGGACACCCTGTACAGGGTCTTTAACTTTTGATAAATGAAAATGCGCCAGAAAGAGCATATATTTTTTTAGGTGAAAAAGCAGCTGAATCAAGAGATAAACGTAGACTACTAGAAACGATCAGGCTGCCCTTGGTGTCGGTGTTTCAGCGAATGAAAAAAAATCCTGATTCGCAATCCTGATTCGCAAAACTTGACCAGTCAAGATGCGCAGGCTGGCTTGGCATCGATGGAAACCTTAGATGATAAAAGTAATGACGGCAAGAGCAGTCACGAGTTAAAAACTGTTGAGTTGGACGAGAAAAAGGATAACGACAAACCGGAGGCGCAATATACTTGGCAACAGAGAGTTAAGAGTTATAGGATAGCAATAGGTAAGTGGCACACGACCGAAAGATATAAAAGGCTGAATTAAGGTAGAAAGTTTGCATTTTTATGGTTTCTTTTTTCAATAGGTTTTTATTGAATGAACTGTGTATTCTAATTTAAAGGGAATTCTTTATCTGATAGTTAATTTTCTGAAGATCCTAAAAATATATTGCATCTTATATATATATATATATATATATATATATATATATATATATATATATATATATATATATATATATATATATATATGTTGAGGTTTGTTTTTGTTTTCTTGGACCTTTCGATATATTTTATTTGTTTTTTTATTTATTCTTGGGTTCTGTTAGTCCTGGATAAAAATTAAGAATTGTACGTTGGTCTTTACATACTTTTTATTTATTAAATTTTGACGTTTCCGTCCTTTTCTTTAGACCTTCTTCAGAAATATTTATATGTTGCTAAAAAAATAGCTCATGTCAAATTTTTTTTCTCTTGTCATTACATAAATACTACTTAAAAATACGTACACAAAAACACAGACATTCCTTGAAGGAAAATCATTGGCAAGTTTCTCCAAACATTCCACAAATTGCCTCATGTATTGGTTTAATATGAGGCAATTTGTGGAATGTTTGGAGAAACTTGCCAATGATTTTCCTTCAAGGTATGTCTGTGTTTTTGTGTACGTATTTTTAAGTAGTATTTATGTAATGACAAGAGAAAAAAAAATTGACATGAGCTATTTTTTTAGCAACATATAAATATTTCTGAAGGAGGTCTAAAGAAAAGGACCGAAACGTCAAAATTTAATAAATAAAAAGTATGTAAAGACCAACGTACAATTTTTAATTTTTATCCAGGACTAACAGAACCCAAGAATAAATAAAAAAATAAATAAAATATATATATATATATATATATATATATATATATATATATATATATATATATATATATATATATATATATATATATATATATATATATATATATATATATATATACAGTGACCGGCAAAAAGTTCGCAACATATGGGAAAAATTTTTATTAGGTGAGTATTGGAAAAACTTTTCCGGGGGTTCGGTTCTGCATGTCCGATAACCTAAAAATCGATTTTGACATACGTCACGTGACCACTGGTATAGCGTCAAATTAAAAAAAAATTGTTAATTTACAAAAAGTGAGGTTAGTTGACGAGATATCAAAAAAAGTTATTTGAAAAAATTGCTTAGAATTAAATTCTAGGTCCTTGTGCAAAATTTTAAGATTTTATTTAAAAAAATTGGAAAACTCAATTTTTTTTAAATATTTTTTTATCGATTTACAAATTTCCAGTTTTTTTCGTTTAGATAGCTTGGCTAATGTAAAGCCCATGTATCTGGATGAAAATAAACGAATGTAGTAGTTTTTTCTACAATTGACAGGACAAAATTAAAAAAAACAGGGTTTCGCCGGACGCTAGCTGTTGCAATGATTTGTATCTAGCAGCAGTGTCAAAATTTTAGAGACATTTCAATGAGATTACATTGAGAAAACCTTAATCGTCTTAAATATATCTGAAGTTCGACTTTTTGTAAAGTTAAGGGGAGTAAAATAGATAATAAACAAAAAATTACCTGTTTATTCAATCGAAATTTCATAAACGAAAACCAATGTAAGAAAAACTTAAAAGTAGTCAAATTCTGTACTAACAACATAAAAAATCATTGTTTTTCCTTGGGTGCACAAAATTTAAAACTCAGTATGACCACCATTTCTCTCCATACATACTATTGTTCTCGAGCGCAACTCTCGATTAACATTTCGGAGCATTTTACGATTTATTTGCAATACACAATTTCTAATGACATTCTCTAAATTTTGTATATTCCTAAAGGGTCGATGTTTGTACACAGAGTTCTTTAGGTATCCCCACATAAAGAAATCTAACGGAGTCAGATCTGGTGATCTCGCAGGCCACGGATTTTCAGAAAACCGTCCTATCCACTGGTTTCCAAATTCTTGATCCAGCCATCTCTTCACCTCATTTGTGGAATGAATGCTAGCTCCGTCTTGTTGAAAGTATAAATTTCTTCTTTCGGCTAATGACAAATTGTCTAAAAAGTCAGATATCTCAGTTTGTAGAAACTCTAAATATCGTTCTGAATTTAAATTGTCTCTAAAGAAAAAAGGTCCCACTATTCTGAGGTTGAAAATTCCGCACCACACATTAACCTTAAAACTATATTGGTCTTTACTCTGAATTACAAAGTCTGGGTTTTCGGTGGCCCACCATCTACAGTTTTGTGAACTGACGGTTCCGTTAGAGGTAAATGTAGCTTCATCCGAGAAAAGAACGTTCTTTGGGAAATTAAAATCTTCCTCAATCATACCCTGGAACCAGGCACAAAAATCGAAGCGGGCGTCATAATCCCTATCTTTTAATACTTGTACAAATTTAGGTTTGTACGGATGAAATTTGTTTCTTTTTAATATCCTCCGCACAGATCTTTCGAGAATGTTAGTGATCTCCGATATTTGACTAACTGCTAATTGGGGTGTTTCTGTGATCGACAAACACACATCCAGAGAACCTTCGTCACCTGTTACCGGTTTTTCATGGGAAACTTTATACTGATTTTCTACCGATCCCGTTTCTTTAAATTTATTGACTAGACGAGATACTGTGGAATAATGGAGGGATTTATCGGGGTGCCTCTCATTAAAAATTGCTGCTGTTTCTCTATGGCTTTTGTAATTATCTCCAGAAATTAAAATAATTTCTATCTTTTCCTGAAGAAGTAGTGTGGGTCCATTTTAAGGAATAAAATATTAATAAACTTATGTAAAATATCAAACTTAGTAAGATGCGAGACATAAACCAATGACATAGGTTGAAATCAAACAAATTATAATTTGTTTGACATTTTTCTGTTGTTTTTAACCTACTAGATTATTTGGTTGTTTTAATTTCAGAGCCTGCTTTGGTAGTTTTAAGTACAACTAAATAGACCTGGTTGTTAAATTTATGTGCGAAAAATCTTAATAAAATCTTGATACAGTCATTTCATTAGATTCAAACCATTGCAACAGCGAGCGTCCGGCGAACACCTATTTTTTCGATTTTGTCCTGTCAATTGTAGAATTGTAGATCTGACTCCGTTAGATTTTTTTATGTGGGGATACCTAAAGAACCCTGTGTACAAACATCGACCCTTTAGGAATATACAAAATTTAGAGAATGTCATTAGAAATTGTGTATTGCAAATAAATCGTAAAATGCTCCGAAATGTTAATCGAGAGTTGCGCTCGAGAACAACAGTATGTATGGAGAGAAATGGTGGTCATACTGAGTTTTAAATTTTGTGCACCCAAGGAAAAACAATGATTTTTTATGTTGTTAGTACAGAATTTGACTACTTTTAAGTTTTTCTTACATTGGTTTTCGTTTATGAAATTTCGATTAAATAAACAGGTAATTTTTTGTTTATTATCTATTTTAGTCCCCTTAACTTTACAAAAAGTCGAACTTCAGATATATTTAAGACGATTCAGGTTTTCTCAATGTAATCTCATTGAAATGTCTCTAAAATTTTGACACTGCTGCTAGATACAAATCATTGCAACAGCTAGCGTCCGGCGAAACCCTGTTTTTTTTAATTTTGTCCTGTCAATTGTAGAAAAAACTACTACATTCGTTTATTTTCATCCAGATACATGGGCTTTACATTAGCCAAGCTATCTAAACGAAAAAAACTGGAAATTTGTAAATCGATAAAAAAATATTTAAAAAAAATTGAGTTTTCCAATTTTTTTAAATAAAATCTTAAAATTTTGCACAAGGACCTAGAATTTAATTCTAAGCAATTTTTTCAAATAACTTTTTTTGATATCTCGTCAACTAACCTCACTTTTTGTAAATTAACAATTTTTTTTTAATTTGACGCTATACCAGTGGTCACGTGACGTATGTCAAAATCGATTTTTAGGTTATCGGACATGCAGAACCGATCCCCTGGGAAAGTTTTTCCGATACTCTCCTAATAAAAATTTTTCCCATATGTTGCGAACTTTTTGCCGGTCACTGTATATATATATATATATATATATATATATATATATATATATATATATATATATATATATAGTTTTTAATTTTGTTTTCTTGGGGATTTAGTCCGTTGTGAGGCAAATAAAATGTGGTGTTTTTGGTTACATTTTATATTACTAACGTTTCGGTAATAGATATACCTTCATCAGAGTGCAGTAGCTGAAAACATTTTTTTTTATTTTAACAGTTTTTTAGGTAATATTCTAGGAACTAGTTACTAAGTTTATATATAAGTATAGAGGTGTTACCTTTTATTAAAAATCCAAGGATTGGCACGTTGTACTGCGAGGCACTTTATAAAAAATTGCACTTTCTGTTACTTTGAAGTTTTTAAACAGATAGGTCGGTATATACATATTTAGTCGAGCTTTAAATAGTAACTGAAAAACGCACATCTACTTTTGGCGAAGGGTCGTCCGACAATTTGGGAGTGTTTGCCAGATGTATCTATTTGGCTTAAGGGGTCCAATTATTGTTTTTGAGGTCTATGTGTTTTTATTTATTATTTTTTAATTAATTAGTTATTAGTATTATGTAGCTTGTGGGAAGGGTGAGTTTATTTTATAATATTATGGTAAATTTTGTGAAGGTTTTTTGTGTCGGATTTAGCGTTTATAGCGTTTTTGTTTCTTTGGATTTCGATCATTTCAAGTATTTCTCGTTTTTTAGAATGATTTTCTGTATTTAGGATTTTTGTGTTTTTATAGTTGAAAGTATGTTGATTTTCGTCGCTGTGATGTGATAAGGCAGTCTTGTTTTTTTTGTCGAATTTGTGTCCATTTATTCTGTTTTTTAAATGTTGGCTGGTCTGTCCAATATAAACGGCGTGGCAGTTATTGCATGGAATTTCATATACAACGTGAGTTTTTTTATCTTTGGGGATTGTTGATTTTAGCTTGCTGAAATTTTTTCTTAAAAGATTGTGGCCTTTGTGGCTGACAGTTATGTCGTGGTTTTTAAAAACGTTTTGAATTTTTTCTGATAGGTTAGGAATATATGGTAATGATAAGTAATTTTTATTATTTTTTGTTGTATGTTTGTTGTTTGGGTGTGTGTTGTAGAATTTGTGTATTCTTTCTTTAAAAATTTTGTTTATAAGATGCTGCGGATAGTTATTTATTTTTAAAGTTTCTTTTGCTTTGTTGATTGCCCTTTCTCTAAATTCGGGATCAGATAGTTTTATGCTGCGGTCTGCGAGCCCAATAATAACGGTTTTTTTTTGGGATAGGGGGTGCTGTGAGTCAAAATGTAGGTATCTTGCAGACCAAGTTTTTTTAGTGTACCATTCTGTTCTTATTTTGTTGTTTTTATTGTATAGAGTTAGGTCAAGAAAGTTGATTTTGTTTTCGTTTTGTTTTTCTATTGTAAATTGTAGTTTGTGGTGGTAACTGTTAAATTTTTCTAGAATCAAGTTGCATTTATTTTTGGGTACAGCTGTTATACAGTCGTCGACATATCTGTAGAAAAAGGGTAAAGGGAAATCTAAGGGCGGGATTGTGTTTTCTTCGAGGTCTTCCAGGACAAGTTGGGCAATTACACTGGAAATTGAGGCACCCATAGCACATCCATCTATTTGTTTATAGAATTTTTTTTCATATTGGAAATATGTGGAGTTTAAGGTGATTTCAACCGCGTTTAGAAATTCGTTTAGTGGTATGTCGGTGAAGGATTTTATTTTATCCCATTTTTTTGTTATTATTTCTTTTGTAAGATTGATAGGTATGTTTGTGTATAGTGATATAACGTCTAGAGATATCAGTAAGTGATCTTCGGGGATAATTATATTTTTAATTTTATTTTTGAAATCCATCGAATCTTTAATATAATAATTGTTTTTGTTTACAACGTTCTCTAAAATATTTTTTAAAAATTTGGAGAGGTTTTCAAATGGAGATTGGATGCACGACACTATGGGTCTAAGTGGAATATCCTCTTTGTGCAATTTCGGAAGTCCGTATATTCGTGGAGGTAGGGCGTTGTGAATTTTTAGTTTTTTTGCGGTGTTTGGTGATATAAAGGTTTTGTTTTCCCAATGTGTTATTATATCGTTGTTTTGTTTTTGGTATATGTTTGTTGGGTCGTTTCGTAATTCTTTATAGGTTTTGGAGTCTTGTAATAAGTTGGTCATTTTTTGTTCGTATTCGGTGGTGTACATTATAACAGTTTTATTGGTTTTGTCGGGTACCAATACTTTTAGGTGTTTATTTTTCTTTAAGAATGTTTCTGTTTTTCGTGTTTTTCTGAGTAATTCTTTTTTTGTATTGTTTTTTGTCGCGTGATTAAAGTTATTTTTATAATTTGTTATAATGTTGCAGCAGGTCGACCTTAGTTCATCTTTTTTTTCATTGCTTAGATTAGTTAGTGAGGTTTCGATGTTGCTGATTATTTCAGCTGTGGGAATGTCTTCTTGTTTTTCGTAAGGTATTGCAAACTTTGGTCCCAAACTAAGTATTTCTTTCACATCGTCAGGAATACTAACGTCAGTTAGGTTGTCGATCCAACAAGAAGCGTTTTTTTTAATGTTGTTTTGGGACCAAAGTTTGCAATACCTTACGAAAAACAAGAAGACATTCCCACAGCTGAAATAATCAGCAACATCGAAACCTCACTAACTAATCTAAGCAATGAAAAAAAAGATGAACTAAGGTCGACCTGCTGCAACATTATAACAAATTATAAAAATAACTTTAATCACGCGACAAAAAACAATACAAAAAAAGAATTACTCAGAAAAACACGAAAAACAGAAACATTCTTAAAGAAAAATAAACACCTAAAAGTATTGGTACCCGACAAAACCAATAAAACTGTTATAATGTACACCACCGAATACGAACAAAAAATGACCAACTTATTACAAGACTCCAAAACCTATAAAGAATTACGAAACGACCCAACAAACATATACCAAAAACAAAACAACGATATAATAACACATTGGGAAAACAAAACCTTTATATCACCAAACACCGCAAAAAAACTAAAAATTCACAACGCCCTACCTCCACGAATATACGGACTTCCGAAATTGCACAAAGAGGATATTCCACTTAGACCCATAGTGTCGTGCATCCAATCTCCATTTGAAAACCTCTCCAAATTTTTAAAAAATATTTTAGAGAACGTTGTAAACAAAAACAATTATTATATTAAAGATTCGATGGATTTCAAAAATAAAATTAAAAATATAATTATCCCCGAAGATCACTTACTGATATCTCTAGACGTTATATCACTATACACAAACATACCTATCAATCTTACAAAAGAAATAATAACAAAAAAATGGGATAAAATAAAATCCTTCACCGACATACCACTAAACGAATTTCTAAACGCGGTTGAAATCACCTTAAACTCCACATATTTCCAATATGAAAAAAAATTCTATAAACAAATAGATGGATGTGCTATGGGTGCCTCAATTTCCAGTGTAATTGCCCAACTTGTCCTGGAAGACCTCGAAGAAAACACAATCCCGCCCTTAGATTTCCCTTTACCCTTTTTCTACAGATATGTCGACGACTGTATAACAGCTGTACCCAAAAATAAATGCAACTTGATTCTAGAAAAATTTAACAGTTACCACCACAAACTACAATTTACAATAGAAAAACAAAACGAAAACAAAATCAACTTTCTTGACCTAACTCTATACAATAAAAACAACAAAATAAGAACAGAATGGTACACTAAAAAAACTTGGTCTGCAAGATACCTACATTTTGACTCACAGCACCCCCTATCCCAAAAAAAAACCGTTATTATTGGGCTCGCAGACCGCAGCATAAAACTATCTGATCCCGAATTTAGAGAAAGGGCAATCAACAAAGCAAAAGAAACTTTAAAAATAAATAACTATCCGCAGCATCTTATAAACAAAATTTTTAAAGAAAGAATACACAAATTCTACAACACACACCCAAACAACAAACATACAACAAAAAATAATAAAAATTACTTATCATTACCATATATTCCTAACCTATCAGAAAAAATTCAAAACGTTTTTAAAAACCACGACATAACTGTCAGCCACAAAGGCCACAATCTTTTAAGAAAAAATTTCAGCAAGCTAAAATCAACAATCCCCAAAGATAAAAAAACTCACGTTGTATATGAAATTCCATGCAATAACTGCCACGCCGTTTATATTGGACAGACCAGCCAACATTTAAAAAACAGAATAAATGGACACAAATTCGACAAAAAAAACAAGACTGCCTTATCACATCACAGCGACGAAAATCAACATACTTTCAACTATAAAAACACAAAAATCCTAAATACAGAAAATCATTCTAAAAAACGAGAAATACTTGAAATGATCGAAATCCAAAGAAACAAAAACGCTATAAACGCTAAATCCGACACAAAAAACCTTCACAAAATTTACCATAATATTATAAAATAAACTCACCCTTCCCACAAGCTACATAATACTAATAACTAATTAATTAAAAAATAATAAATAAAAACACATAGACCTCAAAAACAATAATTGGACCCCTTAAGCCAAATAGATACATCTGGCAAACACTCCCAAATTGTCGGACGACCCTTCGCCAAAAGTAGATGTGCGTTTTTCAGTTACTATTTAAAGCTCGACTAAATATGTATATACCGACCTATCTGTTTAAAAACTTCAAAGTAACAGAAAGTGCAATTTTTTATAAAGTGCCTCGCAGTACAACGTGCCAATCCTTGGATTTTTAATAAAAGGTAACACCTCTATACTTATATATAAACTTAGTAACTAGTTCCTAGAATATTACCTAAAAAACTGTTAAAATAAAAAAAAATGTTTTCAGCTACTGCACTCTGATGAAGGTATATCTATTACCGAAACGTTAGTAATATAAAATGTAACCAAAAACACCACATTTTATTTGCCTCACAACGGACTAAATCCCCAAGAAAACAAAATTAAAAACAATATATATATCAACAGTCCAAGAACCTGCCAAAAATACATATATATATATATATATATATATATATATATATATATATATATATATATATATATATGTATATATATATATATATGTATATATATATGTATATATATATATATATATATATATATATATATATATATATATATATATATATATAAATATATATATAAATATATATATATATATATATATATATGTATATATATATATATATATATATATATATATATATATATATATATATATATATAAATATATATATATATATATATATATATATATATATATATATATATATATATATATATATATATATATAAATATATACAGCGTGTCTTCGGAAGTTCTTACCATATGGAAAAATTTTTTATTATTGATTTTACGAAAAAAAGTGCCTCTTTATAAAAAGTTCTGCATCGTAAGAAAATAGCATTTCCATTCAAAAATTTGATCTAGTACATACAGGGTGGCTCAAAACTGTAAAAGTCCTAATACACGTGAAGCTAAAAAGACATAAAATCGTTTTAAAGGTAAACTGCCACTGCAAATGTGCTAGAATTAGCTTTTTTATGTTAGTAAATTAGGTTTGGGACATACAGGAGGTCCCAAAAATAAAATTAATTTTTGTTTATCGCCTTTACAAAAAAATTATATCTTCATAAAATGTTCTATATTGTGAAAAAAGAGAATGGTTATTCAAAAATTTTATATAGGACATACAGGTGACAAAATAATTTAAATTTAAATTGTGACTCAGCTGTTTAAGCCACCCTGTATTGTCGTACATCAAGTTTATAAATAACCATGCTCTTTTTTACAAGGTAGAACTTTTTATTAAGATATACTTTTTTTGTAAAGTTGATAATAATTTTATTTTTGGGACTCCTGTATGTTCCAAACCTAATTCACTAACACACAAAAAGTTAACTCTAGTACATTTACAGTGGCAGTTTACCCTTAAATAACGAATTTGTGTCTTTTTAACTTCACGTGGATTGGAACTTTTATATTTTTGAGCCACCCTGTATGTCCAAGATCAAATTTTGGAATGACGATGCTATTTTCTCATGATGCAGAACTTTTTATAAAGAGGCACTTTTTTTTAATAAAATCAATAATAAAAATTTTTACCATATGGTAAGAACTTCCGAAGACACGCTGTATATATATATATATATATATATATATATATATATATATATATATATATATATATATATATATATATATATACAGGGTGGTCCTTTTAAAGTGTTACAAGGCAATATTTAAGAAACGGCTGAGAATAAAAAAATGAAATTTGGGGTGATGCAACGGGACTTTGGGGGACACTATTTGACATGATAGGTAACTTTGTAACCCTTCCCACTTTTTAGGGGTGGGGGGTAACTTTTAAAAGTTAAATGGAACGGTGCGGTTTTTTTTTCAGATTCGCAATCTACAGAAAGAACTACGCCAAAAACATAATTTATTGTCAATGTCAATGTCAGTATCTTAAATAAATTGAACAAATTGACAAAATTATAGTTTTCCACATTTTTCCGTTTATCTCCATGCAAATGAGGCGGTCAATGGCGTCAAGGCGAAAGGCAATGGTGTACGCGCCGTTGTCATAATAACGCACGGGTCACAAAATCAACAATACAAACATAAGTCAGCGCGTGACAGTTATTTTAGTGCTTCCTGTTATTAATTACTGTTGATTTCAGTTCAGTTCAGTCAACGTAACTGGCACTTGTATTTATAATTTTCAAAAATGAATGACTTCGACTGCCAAGTAGACATGTTGTTAATTCTCGGAGAATGTAGAAAAAACTACCGCAATGCTTCTGAACTTTGGTCTGAAAGATTCCCCCAGTTACCACGAAAATCCCACATGGCATTCAAAAGGTTAGAAACTAGGAGTCGTCAGACTGGTCAACTTTCATCCAAAAAGCGCAATCGCAGAAAGACTAAAACCAGCGATGATATGGCGGTAGGAGTTTTGGGAACAGTAGCTATCAACCCTCATATTGGTTCCAGAAACCTGGCTAAAGACGCTGGGATGTGTAAAACATCCGTTCTCAGAATATTGCATAATTTCAAGTTTCATCCTTACCATATTAGCCTACACCAAGAATTGTATGACCAAGATTTTGAGAGACGGGTGGACTTTTGTCACTGGTTTCAACGATGGATCAGAGAAAACAATTCACTGGAAAACATAATTTTTTCTGACGAAGCGACTTTTACGAACCATGGCCAAGTCAATCGACATAATATGCATTATTGGGCTGACGAAAATCCACACTTGATGCGAACAGTCGCTTATCAGCACCCTCGGTCGGTAAATACCTGGTGTGGGATATTTGGCGATGTTATTATTGGACCTCATTTTTTTGATGGAACACTTAATGGACAGCGATACTGCGATTTCCTGAGAAATGATTTACCAAGATTAATGCCAAATATTCCGGAGCAACAACGTGGGTCAGTTTGGTTCCAGCAAGATGGTGCGCCACCACATTTCTGTCGAGATGCACGTAATATTCTCGATGCTACTTACCGTAATAGATGGATTGGACGTGGGGGGCCAGTGCACTGGCCTGCTCGATCACCAGACATGACTCCCCTTGACTTTTTCTTGTGGGGTTTGGTCAAAGAAAAAGTCATGGTGACAGCACCAACTACAGCCGAAGACATGAAGCAAAGAATTAGGCGTGCAGTTCAAGGAATCACCCCAGATATACTGTTAAGAGTTCGAAATTCATTTCAGAATAGGGTTATTAAATGTCTAGAGCAAAATGGCCGTCATTTTGAACACCTATTAAAATAAAATATTGTTTTTTACTCTTACAGTATTTAATTTGTTGACTTTAACATACTGACATTGACATTGATATTAAATTATGTTTTCAACGTAGTTTTTTCTGTAGATTGCTAATCTGAAGAAAAAACCGCACCGTTCCATTTAACTTTCAAAAGTTACCCCCCACCCCTAAAAATTGGGAAGGGTTACAAAGTTACCTATCATGTCAAATAGTGTCCCCCAAAGTCCCGTTGCATCGCCCCAAATTTCATTTTTTTATTCTCAGCCGATTCTTAAATATTGCCTTGTAACACTTTAAAAGGACCACCCTGTATATATATATATATATGTGTATATATACAGAATTAAGGCTTAAATTCCTAATTTTTATGCCAATTAAGTTTATTTAATCAACTGTATCTTCTCATCCAAAGCTAATTCCCGCGAATATAATTTTTCGCAAATTTCAAAAATATATAACTTATTAGGGTTCCATTAATGATTATGTCCAGAAATTCGTAAAGGTTTTCTCTGGTTTACTTATATTTATATAATCCACTTCAATTTTTCATGCCAATAATTTTTTTTCAGGGGGTCTTTTGATATTTTTACTACTCCTAATAATAGTCATTATTATCGCGACCAGGGGACCTGAACCGGTACCTACTCTGCCTATTAGAGATGGAAAGTTTATCGTGACCCAAACAAGTTGCGGAAGAGTGGAAGGGTAAGTTTCAATTTAAAATATATTTTTTAAATTTAATAAATCTATAATTTTTCCAATAAATAAAAATAAGTTTAATCAAAATGCGATTTTCATAATGATGATGATGATTTTAATACTATAGCAAAATGGAAGATAGTTCGTTTGCTTTCCGAGGTATTCCATACGCCAGGCCGCCTATAGGCGATTTAAGGTTCAAGTACGCCCTACCCCTGGACAGAATGGAGTATTGTCGGAACGACACCCTGATAGCTCACAATGCTACTCCTACTTGCCTACAAATCTTAGGAAACGGAACAGTCACTGGTAAGTTTATACAGGATGTTCCTAAAAACCTAGTAAATATTTTTGAGTGTAAGTCCTGGGCAGATTTATCTGTCTGTCGACTGAATAACTAAAAAACTACTCGACTGAAAGAAATGAAATTGGCCTATACAGTGTGCAACAAATGGAAAATTTGTTTTATTAGTTGCACAACCGAAATATAAATAAATGATGATTGATTTATATTTTTTTAAGTCACCAAAATCTTGATGTCTGTGACTATAACTTTCTACTAACATATTTTTTTCTAGCTAGCTCGTAATCTGCTATTCTAATCAAAAATATTTAGTCTTTGTGTTTTGCTTAGAATCACTAGATGTATCAAAATTTGTCAAAAAATGCATTGTTGCCATTTAAAAAAAAATGTTTTTCTGAAATAACTTACAAACTGGCAACATTGGGGAAAATTTGTTTTCGTATTTTTCTTAATTTCTTAATTCTCTAAAATTTCGCTTTTGGAACTATGGGTCTATCACTTTAAATAGAAAAGATAGCATCTGTCAGGTTTTAAAAATTTAACCCTGTATAAAAAATTAAATTTTTCATAAATTATTTGGAGTGACATTTTTACGTATTTTGCAAAATTTGGCCCATTTGTCCTCTTCTAGACCCCATCAGCGGACATACTGTAGAGTATGTGACGCTAGGAACTGTGGATGTTTTTTGTGTTGCATAACAAACCCGTTCAACTTTAGGTCAAGCTTTACGTTATCATGTATATTGACACTTATTTCTGCTTATATCCTGACGTCACTTGGCACGGAGGGAAAATGACTGCTTTTTAAATTATAACAAATTATACCGAGCAGTACAAATTTTTACTAGTTAAATTATCCTAGTAATTTTCTGCAGACTAATATTTTTGTGTTTGTAATGACGTCCTTATTGAGAATAAAATATCTCAAGAACACTACAGGGTGAAAAAGAATCTATTTGCTTACACTAATTTGACCAATATGGCATAAGAACTGAATGCATCAATGAACACACGTATAATTTATTTTAGGGAACTACTTGAATACAAAATTTATTAGAAATGTTTCAGTGCCACCATTGCCATATTTTTTACATTTTACATGGACAAAATTTTTTCGAAGTTAATCATCATATCTCTGTAAAAAGTGGAAAGAAAAGTCGGAGATATTTATACCGGTTTTAGGTGTGGAAGATTGTCTTACGCTGGACATCGTGACGCCATATGTGAGATACGAGAACCCATTGCCAGTCATTGTTCTCATCGGAGCCGACAGTTTTATAGGAGGTTCTCCGGGTAAAATGCGACCCTCGGCGAGGTATGCGAGATCTAGAGATGTCGTGTTCGTACGACCTAATTTCAGACTTGGTGCCTTGGGATTTTTAGCTTTGGGTGAGTAAAATGCAAATAAAGAATGTGATTGCTCCTGTTAACTGACCTTACTACAGGTTTAAAAAAAATTTTCGTTGATTACAGAAACCTTAAGCCGATCTGACTACCCGCCTACGTCGGGCAATTATGGATTATCGGATATTCTGGAGGCACTCAGATGGATCCAGTTAAATATAGAACATTTCGGTGGAGATAAAAAATCCGTTACCCTATTCGGCCATAGGGCGGGAGCCACCCTAGTGACGGCGTTAGCAACGATATCAGATTCTAAAAAATATTTTTCCAGGTAAGTGATAAATCGATAATCATTAATTAAGTAACAGTTTTTAGAACCTCCCTGTATATTATATCATTAGTGCCGTAAATTTTAAAATTTGTTCTCCTCTAGAGCCTGGGCTTCGTCTGGCGGTGCCATCTACCCTCATAAAACCCCCATACAAGCTGAATCCGATTTCCGAATTTTCCTGGGCAACGTCGGATGTGCAAATGCCGAGTGCCTGAGAAATATGGATGCGGAGAAATTGGTAAGATCAGTTCCGGATACGTGGCGAAAACCTCAGCCTGACTTACCTGGTAAAATCGAAGATCCTGCCAACAGGCATCAGTGGTTGGTAAGTACTTACTCTCAGAACTGTAGGGCTCTCACCAGAGGGTTTTTAGTGGACAGGGAAAGAAAACATCTGTGACAAAGTTCCCCTTTTACTACTCTTTTCTACAGGTCATCGATGGTAAAATCCTCAAGAACCACCCAGGCGAAGTATGGGCCGAAGAGGAGTTCCCCGTCAAGCTGATGATCGGATCGACTGCCCACGCCGGAAGTTCGGACACGCTCTTACTAAAATACACCAACTGGACCGAAACTTTAGTAAGACACCACGTGAAAGACTCTTACATCGGAGCGAACGATCTTACCGACGAGGTTTTCAAAATGTACCCCGCCACTTACCCCGGTTTGAGCGGCATGATTACGGACATCCGCATCGTGTGTCCTCTGTTCGCCATTTGGTCGCAGATGCAGAACGTCTCTTTCTACGTGGTGAATCAGACGAGAGGCGAGAACCACATAGCGGATGTCGATTCCGACATCGACGCTATCCTGGGGCGATACGAGCCGAAAACGCCCGAACAGAGACGGTATTTTTCGGCCATGCAGGGGCTGTTCTATCACTTCGTATGGCACGGCAAGGTCGAACAGACCGTGCCCGGTAAGAACGTTCTTATTGTCGGGCAAGACGTGTTGCCTAACGCCACGTATTCGCATTGCGGATTTTGGATATTGAAAAATATCGTCTTGCCGTTCGCAGCTTTAGATTAAGTAAGTTATTGGAAATATTTATTTTTTTTATTTTACGATAGTAAATTAATTTTATCGTGGACAGACACGGATGATAAAGTGCTGATGGGCGATTGCTACAAAACTGAGTCATTTTTGCCTTGGAAAGAGGATGACTCACTTTTGAAGCAATCGCCCGTATGCAAGCACTAAATTATTAATTTGTGGTAGAACTATTAGTTCAGGCAGTAAATGCAGATTTACTTACATTATCGATTCGAAAAATCTAGATTTTTTGATACATACAGAGTATCCAGAAACCATCTTAAAAGTCTTAATCCACATAAAACTAAAGACACAAAGTCGATATTTGAAGGTAAAATGCCATTGTAAATGTACTAGAGTTAACTTTTTACGTTAGTCAATTAGATTTGGAGCATACAGGAGGTCAAAGAAATAAAATTATTTTTTTATTATCGACTACAAAAAAAAAGTATATATTCATAAAATGTTCTTCATTGTGAAAAAAGAGAATGGTTATTCAAAAATTTGATCTAGGGCATACCAGGTGGCTAAACGGTTTAAAAGTAATCATAAAAAATTAATTATATTTTTAGGCCTCCTGTATGTTTCAAACCTAATTTACTAACATTAAAAAATTAACTCTGGTACATTTACAGTGGCAGTTTACTGTTAAATAACAATTTTGTTTTTTAGCTTCAAGTGGGTTAGGACTTTCACATTTTTGAGCCACCCTGTATGTCTTAGCTTAAATTTTTAAATGGCGGTAATATTTTCGCACGATGCAGAACTTTTTATGGAGAGGCACTTTTTTTCGTAAAGTCGGTAATAATTTCCCATTTGTTAAAATGGTTTCTGGATACGCTGTACAGGGTGTTACGAAATTTATTGCATATATTGAAACCGGTAAATCCTGATATTAATTCAGATTGGGGAAAAATAGTCATAAATGGCGCTTCGCGATAAAAACCTAGGTATTGCCCCTAAAAAAAATTAATCACTGCACGCCACTGATAATAAAACACATGACCATATAAAGAACAAAAGAACAGTGAGCTAGATTGTTGTGTTGCCAGGTCTCTTAACAATATTTCTGTGAAACAAGTTTGAAGAAATCATATTTTTATCACATTACCTTTAAAGAAAGAAATCCTACTAACTCTTCCAAAATTCTCAATCTCAAAAAGTTAAAATACTACCTCTAATACAAAGAAAACAATCCAGAGAACAGCTGTTTAAACCAACAAATAAATACCTCAACTTTAACTAAACACCCAGGAATTAGTGTTTTACTAATTTATAAGGCACATCACTAAGCGCGTACAATATTTTGTTAATATTAAAAGGCCTTAAAACTTTTTCTTTTGCAAATTAAACATCAGAAAGCAAAAATTTACACGGCATTATTAAACTCGTCAATATGCATCCACTATCGTGTATATACACCACTTCTCTTCTCTTGCCGCTTGCCTGTCGCCTTAACAGCTGACGCACGTGTTCGGCAGACCAATCAGGGAGGTCGGAGGCACGGTGGCGGACCAATCAGGTAGGGGCTTGAGATACAGTAGCGGAATGAATAAGTTAACAACCCTTTAGCTTAGGTTGGGTTTGCTTAGGTAATCAAAGGATTTGGTTATAATTTTATAATACTGTGTAGTTGTGCTCAATTAGTTTGATAGTAAACTATGTGAAACCCTAGTTGCGACTACTGTCTGAATGTGTTAGTAAATTATGAGAGGCTAGGCGGGATGGTGTTTGCGTTTTAATTCCTAACCATTTTCTAAAGGCAGAAAGTTTGAGCTAGTAGGAATAATGCTAATCTCATTATTAACATAACAGGTAAGTCATAATTTTTTGTGTTACCGTATAACATTACCTGTTTCATTCTGCTTACAATGTCAACCTAATTTCACGAGTGGTCCATATATTTATTAAATTAAAATACACATTTTTGATAAAATGCGTCTGTGGAATTAAAAATACTCTGGATTATTTTCGGTTTTCACTATAACTGATAAAAAATGAGATGTCACGATAATACTTAAGTTTGGCAATGCCCCGGCTGGATCATTTGTTTTTTCTTTATAATATTAGAGCCCATGACGTCAGACTATTCAGAAGCGTCTGATAAGGGCCGATATTTGGACATTTTTTAAAATAAAAAAACTGTGATTTGAGGGAAAAAAGTATTGGGTATGTCTGTAAACTACCCCAGGAGTCACCCATTCAAATAAATGCAGTGAATTTCATAACACCCTGTATACATATATACAGGGTGGTGAAAAAAGTTTGAACCAAATGGAAAACTTTTTTATTTGACGTTTCTCAAAGAAAAAATTATTCTTGAAAAAGTTGGTGTTTGTTCCAAAACCTCTAAATAAGATGACAGTTTTGCAAAAGCTGTCATCGGATTTAGAGGTTTCGGAACAAGCACCAACTTTTCTCGAGAATAAAATTTTCTGAGAAATGTCAAATAAAAAAAATCCATTTGGTGCAAACTTTTTTGACCATCCTGTATATATATATATATATATATATATATATATATATATATATATATATATATATATAAACAAACTTAGATTAATCAATTATTTTTTATTTAAATTAGGAAACTTTTTAGACGTCAGTGAGCATTGCCTATTCTGCTATTTAAAAGTAATAAAAAAATAATTTTATTTGCTCATACTAAATTAAGAAAGTTAAACCGTTTTTGATTGAATATTACAAAAAATGGTGTATCGGAAATTGTTGTTTTTAGTAAGTTTTATGCAATAAAACGACATCTCAATGTAATTTCGTCTTTAGAACAAAAAAATAATAATCTTATTTTTACATACCTTTTTTATCAGTGGCCACCTCTATGGATGCAATAAAAATTCGCTTACAATCTAAAAAAAAATCTACTTAACTTTAATCTCTTATAGTTTTTAAGGTAAGGGGATAAAACATCCTTCTTAGGACACCCTGTACACTAGGTTTCAGTAGTGGTGGATAACAAATAAAGCTTAGGTGGCCACGGATGTAAGAGTAGTATTCAGCGCGTATTACTATTTTCTTTAACTGGCACATGTTTTTTGAAACACCCTGTACATGTAATAACTTTACTAGTACAGTTGTATTTCCTATAAAAAGACAGATACGACAATGACAAAATTAAGTCTATATAAATTTAATATTGCACGTACGTGCATACAGGTTATCTAAAACAATGAAGAAAAACATGTCTTGATTAGTCCCTGTGTATTAAACGACATTAAGTCGTGGCTGGCATTCGTAGCATAAAATTATTGTGAAAAAACGTGGCTGTACGTCAGTAAGAATTTCAACAAAATCTAAAAACCCATTCAAACGTTATTCAGTTTTAAAATTGGGGAAGCTCGCCACTTTTTTGTCGGCCAGTGTATGTTGAAAAAATCAAAATAGTAATCGGCGCTGAATGAACACCGCTTTAAAAATTGTTTTTTAGTACTCTACAAAAAAAACTATATGTTCGATAAGTTTGTTACTGTATATTTGCAAAAAGTCTATAATAATTATTGTATTTAGGAAAATGTATGTATATATATTTCTCAAACTAACGCGAGCCCACGAACAAGTCTAATGTGTAAGCGTAGCTGTAAACGAAAAATATTTTTGGAATGTATTTATATCTCATAGTTTTATGTTTTTTACATTTTATACCTAATTTTATACCCCCAAAACATATATTAGAAAATAGTTCTAGGTAGCTTCTTCGACGGCTCACTTACTAATATAGTTTTTCTTACATGTGTAGTTAGGTCTTAGTCGAATATTAAAATAACTCTTTAAATACTCAAAACAAATACTCGTATTTATAAGGAAGCTTTTTAGAATTGAATGTTGGGTCATCGTTATATTATATTTATTATGACCGCACTGAGTATGCGATAATTTGCCGAGTATCGAGTACTCGGGCTGCCGAGTACTAGTACTCGATCTAATATTGATTATAAATATATTTAAGCCCCAGACCGTTTATGAGATTTAATAGATTTTTTTTATAACATATAACCGCAAGGACAATGGCTATGAACACTTTTAAAGTTGAATTGAGAGTCTATCGATTTAAATCGTCTGATTTTGGATTTGTTTGCTTATTTTGATACATTGCTTATCTTTAATGGACCCCGTCTGTTATTTTTTGAACCAATTATAAAACTACCCATTCTTACACGATGAGGTACATGGTTAGAGGCAGCGTTGTATTTGCAACATTTTCAAAAAATAAAATCCTTAATTTTACAGTTTGATGGTAAAGAATCAGCAGCCATTAGAGAAAGTCAGGTCAAATTTCAAAATGCACAAGTAGAAGCAGATTTAAAAACCCCATAGTAATTACGCGGAATTAACCGATGCCATAAACAAGTTACAAAATACTTCATTATCCTTTGGCGAATCCTTGCGAATAGTAGATGACTTGCAAAAAGTGCTACAGACTTTAAATGACTAGACAGGTTCTTGCATAGACTAAAAAAACGAAATTATTTAAAAATACTATTTTCGATTTAATGCATCCCACTTTCTCAATTTTTAATATTAAAATACTAGATAACAGTCCTTTTACCTACAATAATCCATAACTCTATCGGCCTTCATCCGATGACGTCACTTAGGTAAGCGTTGAGGCCCTGTGTTCAAGTGGGTGTTGGATACGCTCAGTTTTATCTGCGATTTCGATTTTTGCGCCAACGCCAATGGTATATCAAAAGATAGTATTCTTTATTATTAACGTATACAGATATACAATTATCCATTCTAATTGGGGAAAAAAGGCGGTGGGGAGACATTAAAGATATATGCACTGTATTACAACTTCAGAAAGACGAAATATCTAAAATAACAGTATCCAACTTGCGCAAAAACTTTTTTATTTTGTATCTATACCTGTGTAGCTTTCATAATGTGATATAAGTTTAGATAATAAGAGTGTCTAGAAATCTCAGCGGGGGTTCACTAAGAGTAAAGAAATAAAATCACGAGAAAAGTTGATCGAAAATGAGACCGATGTAAATTTAAAAAAAAAAATTTTTTTTTGCATTTAGAACCTCTTATTTAACAAATTTATGGACTCGCACAGTTCCCAAATACGTAGCCCCGTGTTCGGGTTCCTAACCACAGTAGCCACCCCCTTTAATAGTAGGTATTTACGTCATTAACACAAGAGCGTTGGCTCGAGTTCTTGAAAGGTTCAAGAGGGATTAGACTAAACCCGTCATAAATTAATAGAGGATGGGGAAAGCTAATACGCAGTAACCGTAAAGAACCAGTCTATAGTCTGTACACCCAACGTACGGAGTAACAAAACTACCTGATATTCAGGTGGTTTATTCCTATTGGTCAATTTTCGGAATTTAAGCGGTCCTCTTTACACCCTACAATATTCAAAGGGTGCGGGTGTTTTTTTATTATTAATTTTACGAAAAAAAGTTATTCTTTATAAAAAGTTCTGCATGGTTCAAAACCTAAAATTCAACTATCAGATTTAGAAATTTCCCAGTCATATAAAATGCCTGTCAGTCAGAAAATATGAATTTTGCCCTACAGTAAAATACTTTTATTTTTGACAATATCGAAAACTTTTGTGAAGAAAATTTATTTAGAATTGTAAGCTAATTTCTAATAAACAGTTATCTCTTTATTCATTAAAAATTTGATAACCTTTACATTTCTTAACCTCTGTGTTGCAGTATTTTGATGATGGATTAAAATAATTGATACATAACAAAATAATTTATTTTACAATTATCAACTTGAATATAGTACTAATATTGTAATAATTATGTAATAAGTTAATAATATTTAACGTTTAATGGCAGATATGTAAAGATCATGCCAACCTAATTAGAAATGCATTCATATCATTTTTGTAGGGTAGAGAATGGGTAAATGTACAAAATCATAACAATTTTTATTTTTATCAAATTTTTAATGAATAAAGAGAACTGTTTATTAGAAATTAGTTTACAATTCTAGTAATTTTTTTTCATAAAAGTTTTCGATATTGTCAAAAATAAAAGTATTTTACTGTAGGGTAAAATTCATATTTTCTGACAGACCTCGTATATGACTGGGAAATTTCGATATCTGATGGTTGCATTTTAGGTTCTGGACCATGCAGAACTTTTTATGAAGAATTACTTTTTTTCGTAAAATTAATAATAAAAAGGTTTCCCATATGCTGCGAACTTAAGTAGACACACTGTATAAGGCACCAGCCGCCACTGATTTAAACATATGTATATAAAACTGCTTTGCTGCAATCTGCTAAAAGGTGGTATGAAGATAATACTGTTTCCTGGATATTACAAGAAGATAATGACCCAAAACACCGGAGTGTCTTATGCACAGCTTGATAATGACATTCAAACTTTGGATTGACCATCTTAGTCCCCAGACATGAATCCCATTGAGAAAGTTTGGGCTACTATAAAGCGAAAGCTTAGTGGAAACCGTGTATTAACACTGAAGCACTTCAGTCGCCACATTCGTCAGATATGGAGGTCTTTGCCTAGCAAATATGCTGAGAAGATTGTATAAAGCGTGCCCATGTCAAGGCGTGCTTGATAATAACGGAGATTATACCCTTTATTAGGTTAGTGTATTTAAAATATATTTTTAAATTACAAACTTGTTTTTACTTGATCCTTATATTCAGTGGCGGTTGGTGAAATTTCAAAGTTGTTTATCTCTGTTCATACTTACAGGACCCGTACCAAATTTAGGGGTTTTAAGTGAGCCCACTGGGAATGTTTTGGTAAAGAAAAAAAACATTTTGTAATTTGCGAAAAAAAGTTAAATTTTTGGTGCGCCCCTCCCAAGAAACGAACACGTCTAGGTATTTGATTCTTTTTTTTCTAAACAAAGTTTACATCATTTTGTCGACCGTTTTTAAATTTTGAGAGAAAAAAATGTGTTAGTAGAAAGTTATAGTCATTTGAATTTTTTGTAAAATTATATTTTAGGCTTAAAAAAATTCAAATGATTATAACGTTCTACTAACACATTTTTTTCTCTCAAAATTTAAAATCTGTCGACAAAATGATGTAAACTTTGTTTAGAAAAAAAAAAGAAATCAAATACCTAGACGTGTTCATTTTTTTCTTGTGTGCACCAAAAATTTAACTTTTTTTCGCAAATTACAAAATGTTTTTTTTCTTTACCAAAACATTCCCAGTGGGCTCACTATTAAAACCCCTAAATTTGGTACGGGTTCTGTAAGTATGAACAGAGATAAACAACTTTGCAATTTCACCAACCGCCACTGCTTATATTAGAAATTAAGCTAACGCTCTTGTGTTAACGACTGCACACTTTTCTTTAGATACGACGCTAAGCAGCTGTTTTATATACATCACAGACAACGGACCTTTTAAGACTGTTAAAAAACTATTTTATAACTGCCTATTTTAAGAATTATTGTATATTTTGCTTTTAACGTTAATTTTTAGAATGTGCGCAAGTACCAGTGCACACAACTTATTTATTTTCTAATTGCTGATCTGAAAAACTAAAAAAATATTACGTATGTATATTATTTATTCGTAAAACTTTTAAATCAGTTACGTGTAAGGCAACATTCATACATAACGATTAACTGTTCGACGCAAATTGAAGAAGCGGTATAGAAAACTACTAAAATTAAGCCTATGCCAAAAGCATCACCATTATGCGTTAATTTTGCCCACAGGTGTATTTAAAGCGGATATACCAAGAGATCAGTTATAGGTAACTCTTTTAAGTTGTAAGAATATATTAACGTTGCATTTTAAATATTATATATTTAATGTGCCACCAGGCCAAATATAAAATTTTGTTTCTAAAACATGCAATATATTGCGGCACTGGATATATACTAATCATATATTAGCTTGTGGATAACCCTGTAAACTGTTACACGCTTACTTATCAGTAGAGCTGTATAACTTCTCGCAACACGTAATCGCCGGCTCGAGAACCGACTGGGCACATCTTGACGGCAAGCGGCGATGCTTTAAATGATGACACGCACGCCTATGCCGCGCGGGACCAGTTATACCGCTCTACATCAGATGTCATCTTAAAAGAATTAATTCTAGTATTTTGGTAGGTATTAGTATTAAAATGTTGTTTTGTCTAGATCTAAATAACCCATTGTAAAAACTAATAGTATACCTACACCTAGTGACAAATCAAACTTTCATATGTGCGCTGTATTTTCATTTTTAGGCTTGAACGTTTAAATTGTCGCCAGGTGTACCTCGGTATAATCCAACCTTAAAAATATGTGACAAACAAAATTTTATATTTTGTACTACTTTTTTGCTTTTTTATTATTTAACTAACACCAAAACCCTTATATAAGTATAAAACTGTTTTTATTCCCCCTCCTATAAGACTGCATTTTATTTTATTGTACTGAATATATTATTTGATAATACTCTATAAAGGCTTCAACAAATGTGTTATGTGTAATTGTGTATTAATAAATTTAAATGTAACATCTGCTTTGTTGTTTATTTTCCTACCGACACGTCATTAAATACAGTAAAACAATTTAATTACTATATGTCAGTAAAATCCACGAATTTTTATTTTACCAACGGTTTTTCGAGAAAGATTCTACGACACAAAAATGTTGAATAGTGTTATGGATCGTAGTAAGACAGTAGACGCGACAGACCCAAAGTTGCACCCTGTGAGGGTGGGAGTAACTCTTGGCTCCGCCCAAAGTGGGCGGAGACAAGCCTTGGTGACATGAATTTTTAGGGAAAGTTTGCAATTCATTTAGAGATAATTCGCAACCGATTCTTCTTTGCAAATGTGTGAAGTTTCTGGAGAATGAATTTCAGCCGCGAAATAGTGTTGTTGATGGTGCTCGTAGTGAAAGTGGATCGCAGTAATATGGTAGACGTCACACAATCAAAGATCCGTCCTAAATGGGTGGGAGTAGCTCTTAGCTACTTCTAAAATGGGCGGAGATAAGCCTTGGTGCCCCGAATTTTTAGAGTTTGCAATTTATTCTTAGATAATTCGCAACGGGAGTTTGCCTTTGGCTTCCGTTGCGTTAACATCTCTCGGTCGACTACATAGTTAGATTTCAGGTTAGATCGCCTAGAAGCGGTGAGTAGAGTGTTTTGTGACGGAATACGAAGGGAAGCTCCACGGCCTGTTGAGGGGAGTCTTTACCAAATCCAAGGGGGGTGAGCGATGAGGCCTAAAATCCCCGTTCGTGCTGCGTTTTTTCATCCACACAAGGTGGACATGTGACGGCCATGTCTTGTTGTGGGAGGAGCGTAGGGCGGAAGTGTGGCTTCAAGAAAAGGTCATGCGCAATAGACTCTACCAGAGGCGGGAAACTCCATAACCTCAACTGTGCCAAACCGAAAACATTGACGTTAATTTTGTCATTTTTTATCATTGTTATTGTTTGTATTCGGAATCTCCGAGGGTACATACCCGACAAATCGGAGATTCTAAGGGAATTACCACCCAAACTGGGTAGGTAACGTGTAAGCCATCCCTAAGGGTAGCTAGGGATCTGGTTAAGCGCCGGACCGGGTGGGGAGCTGGCCAACCTGTCCCATGGAGGGCCAATAACAGGTGAAGAAAGAAAGAAGAAAGAATAATTCGCAACTGATTATCTTTTGCAAATTCGTGGATTTTATAGAGAATGAATCTCGGACGCAAAATAGCGTGAACTGGTGTTCGTAGTGGTACATGGAAGGTTTTAAAAAAATCATGATTTAAAAAATAACAGCGATTTTCTTTTAAATTATGATTTTCTAAAATTTTTATTTTGGACTAATTTCTATTAATACACATATTTTCTAACCGTTCATATCTTTTTTAGTCAAACTTATAATGAAAAAATATTTTTAAGCGTAAATTATACAGAAACGAAACAAATTCTGGTGGCTAAGAAACAGAGAAGGGACAAGGAAAATGAAGGTGGAAGTGAAAATAGTGGAAGTATCAGCCATTTGGGTTTGCTTGGGTTGGTTGGTTGGTTTTGGTTTTCTATGTTTTATTACTATTTACTGTCCCGTCGATTTCACCCCCTCATCCCCTGAATATTTTCAAATCTAACAGATATATGTTTTCTCATAATAATCCTCACATTCATGCAAAATTTGGTGTATAAAATTAGTTGTCAGTGTTTTCTGTGTTTTTATATTATTTACTGTCCCGTCGATTTCACCCTCTCATCCCCTGAATTTCTTCAAATCTGAAAGATATATGTTTTCTCATAATAATCCGCCCATTTATGCAAAATTTCGTGGTGTATAAAATTCGTTTTCAGTATTTTATGTGTTTTATTTTTATTTACTTAACCGTCGATTTCACGCTCTCATCCCCTGATTTTTTTCAAATCTGAAAGATATATGCTTTCTCATAATATCCTCTCATTTATGCAAAATTTGGTGGTGTATAAAATTCGTTTTCGGTGTTTTATTTTTATTTACTGGTCCCGTCGATTTCACCCTTGTATCCCCTGAATTTTTTCAAATCTAAAAGATATATGTTTTCTCATAATAATCCTGATATTTATGCAAAATTTGGTGGTGTATAAAATTCGTTTTCAGTGTTTTCTGTGTTTTTATATTATTTACTGTCCCGTCGATTTCACCCTCTCATCCCCTGAATTTCTTCAAATCTGAAAGATATATGCTTTCTCATAATATTCTCGCATTTATGCAAAATTTGGTGGTGTATAAAATTCGTTTTCGGTGTTTTATTTTTATTTACTGGTCCCGTCGATTTCACCCTTGTATCCCCTGAATTTATTCAAATCTAAAAGATATATGTTTTCTCATAATAATCCTGATATTTATGCAAAATTTGGTGGTGTATAAAATTCGTTTTCTGGATTTTTCTGGTATTTTAATTTTTGTCCAAAGAATCTAATTTCATTTCTGAACTTCCTACCTTGTTTTTTAGAAAATAAACAACGCTTATGATCTATCTGTTTTGCTAAAGACTTTTTTAGGTTTTTAATTAATATAAATACCCATAATTAAACATTTTTTTAAAATTTATTCTTAAGCTCCATATTTTAGAAACTCGTTGGCAGAAATGAATCTGACTCTGATTCCAACTACAGCCACATATAAAACAGTATCACCATAGACAAGAAATATTACATGACTTGCAAAACACAGTGTATATTTTGACTCTGCTGATTAGCGATTATTTATCTTTATAATATAATAGTTACTTAGTAGTTATTACATAAAAGTTGAATGTATCGCAACAATTCGTGCTTAATTTACTGTAGATTTGTTTACCCAGATTTTTTTTCGTGTAATGTTCATGACAAAAAGAATAGTAAAAGCTAGGAAATGGATATTGGCCGCCAAGTGGGAAGGTTGGCCCAAGGACACCGATGTAAAGCTAGTAGAAGAGGAGCTTGCACCTTTAAAAGATAAAGGTAAGTAAATAACTACTGGTGCAAAGCAACGATCTTCAAGGCTAGTTGTGTTAAAAGACTGAATTTTTCAGGGGTGTTAAGGTTACCAAAAAGAAGCAGTACCTATTCCAAATTTCAGTCGTCTAGGTGGAATATTTTCCAAGATACGAGTGTCCAAAAATCACAATTTCGGGCACTCACTGCATGACTGACTGAAAGATCATCATAAATCTAGGTTACTTCCAATCGAGCTAGAGCTTTAAAATTTGGGACATAAATAGTGTTTAAGGTGATAATTACGAGAGAAATCAAAAATCAATAAAAATTCAACGCGGAAAATAAAATCTGACACGAAATAGGTAGGACTTCTGCTTTAGAAAGTTATATAGATGAAAAGTGTAGTGGTTATCACATCCGCCTAAATGTGAATGCATCGTAGTTACCAGAAAATTCACAAATAACCGCATTAACATTCCCATCCGCATAAATGACGCTCAGATTGCTCCGTCTAAAAAACTGAGATATCTGGGCGTCATTATTGATTCCCGTCTAAGATTCCAAAATCACACTTCCTACATAATCCAAAAGGCCTTTGTAGCAATGCAAAGCCTTTATTCCATCCTTTGCCCCCGTTCCCCGCTGTCCCCTCGAAATAAACTGCTAGTATACAATCAAATTATAAAACCAGTCATGACGTATGCTGCACCAATCTGGTGCAGCATGTCCGACACCCAGATGGCGAGGATACAAAGAATGCAGAATAAAATCCTAAGGTGCGTGACTTCGGCGCCAAGGCGTACAGTCATAGGGGACCTGCACAGGATGGCCAATACGCCGCTCTTTGGCGGTTTTGTGCAGGAAATATCAAATAAATTCTATAAAACAAAAATAAACTCCTCGGTTCTAACACAAAACCTAACAAGAATTAGACATGGCGACGAAGTCACGCATGGACCTCTGTACAAAAGACTGCCAGTTTATTTCGAGGAGATAAATCCTTAAACCAAATCCTACACCCTTTTACTACGAAAAATCTCGTCGAAATGACTTCGGGCTTCCATCTGTACAAATCCTTCTCTCCCATTGGCCGTGCGGCCAAAACAGGGGCGTGGCTTGTCAAGAGAGCTGAAGCCGCTTAAAAGCAAAAAAGGCTATGCTACGAATGTAGTCGCTCCTCGTCCGTCGTAGAAACATGCCAGAAAAATGCGACAAGGGGTTGCTAAATAAACTCAACCAAATCCTGACATAAGGAATGAAGCTTGTAAATACATATTAACACTACTTTGTAAATATTACTTTAATTACACATGTACATAACTACACTAATAAATATTGTATATAAAAACAGAACAAATTAACTTTAACGGAATGAATGGGGATGTAAATAAGAATGAATGAGCGAAGCGTGAGTGATAGAGAGTGAATGATATCTACCTCGTAGACTTAAATTAAGACACCAATTAGCTACTCGTACCTGAATCTTAAAGCTGGTTTTTTCTAAAGTTTTTTCCAGCAAAAACCAAATAATAAAATTTAAAATAAGCAACTGTAAATATGTAATCTTCTTTTTCAAAAATCCTGGAATTATTCACAGCCTAGAAAGATTACTCGGATAGGGCTGTCTTTGCTGCACTTAAACATTTTTAATTTACCAAGGGCCACCATCAGCCCCAGCCACTGCCTGGCTGTGTTTTTCTTGTGGGTATATTTTAGTATATACTGTACTAGAAAATCTTGTAAATAGTGTAAAGTAAATATTGAAATGTGAAAATATTATTAGGAATAATAAAATGTTTTGTAAGTAAGTAAGTACATCCGCCTAACACGCGGCAGGTCCCGTGTTCGATCCCGGGAGGAAACGAAACTTTTTTTTTTTAATTTCTGATTGACTTTCAAATACCTCTATTTTATGATAATCGCAACGAACAGAAATACCAGGAATGCATGCAACCTTATCGACCTTATCGACAAAAAGCCATTATTAAAAATTTTTGCTTGGAAAAAATACCATTCATGTGTATATGTACTAATAAATAAATATCATTTGGCACCTGAACAAAAAGTTATGAAATTGAAGAAATTCCACCAAAAACTGACATGTAAAAAAAGAGGTAAAGTTCTCGTCAGGACTGTGTGTATTGTTATCTGAAAAAAATAACTGAAATGTAAAAATTATGCCAAGTTTCTTGCCTACACGTAATTAGCAGTATGTTGATACGCACAGAAAAATATTGTGTCCTGTAACGCAACTAGCCTTGAAGATAGAAGGGGAATCGAAAAGTGCTCGAAATGGTTCGTGTAAATATAGCACAGAGCGCGCGAGAACTTGGCCTAGCGCACTCTGTGCGCTTTGATGACAAAAAAAGATTGTCAATTGTATTTGTTTTTGTTTTTTAAGAATTTCTAGCTGAAGCAGTTTACCTAAGTGTCGACCCGTACATGAGAAAATATGCTGATACAATTCCCTTGAACACTCCAATAGTTGGAACACAAGTAGCATTGTAAGTAACTCAGTAATTCTAGTATCCTTTGGCGCGCTACTTTTCGTTCACGTCGTTTCGAACGAAAACAAGTCAACGCAAAGCGAAGTGCATATTGTTAAGCGATATCAAAATTACAGAACCCTTGGTTGTCTTAAGCGGAGTCCTTACAAATTTTAGAAGACGTGCAAATAGTTCTACAGTCATTAAATGACAAGAAAAGTGGTGGATTACAGAAAAATTTAATAGCGTATTAAATATAAATGTTTATCTACTCCTATTAAATTATATATTAATTATTCAACTACTTCTGAACAATTAATAGTATCTATAAACCAACAACATGAGTTATAATAACTCACTGCTATAACTCACTATAATAAATCGGAAAAGATTTACGAACCGAATATCAAGGTGGCTCTATACCTACAAGCCGATTGGCCGAAAGGAAACAGTCCATTATTGTTATTGAGGGAAGTAATGTCACTCGAATAATTTTGACGTTTTCAAATTAAGTTAATACCTAATTCTCTGTATCTTAGTATTTATTGTTATAGTCGTAGATAAAGTATAGTATTCAACTTGCGATAATGGTCATAACTCACTTGATGAATTACAGCACTCGCCTGTGGCTCGTGCTGCAAACTTCATCTGCGTGAGTTATGACCTACATTACCGCTCGTTAAATAATATACTATTATCTCGCTAAATTGACACAGATTTATACTGATAGTGTTTCAATGGATTCGTTAAGCAGTTTCAAAGACCATTGGCATTTTTCGACCTAAAAAAAATTCAAAAAAATTACTTGCCATTTTCTGATCCTTGCTAGTTTTAGTAGAGTTCTGAAGCTCCAGGTCCTCTACAACCTCCGAAAATTTACATCGATTTAATTCACTTTTCCGACCTGTACCCGATTTCAATGGAAATCGCGGAAATTTCGACTTTGACGTTTTAATAGCTCCGAAACGAAACATCCTGTATAACTTAATTTTTAAAATATTAACATTTTTAATAACATGTTAATAAATTTTGTTTAAGGATAAAAGAGAGTAAAGACAGCAAATTTCCAGTTGGTAAATATGTGGCTGCACAACTTGGGTGGAGGACACATACTGTTTTAAGTGACGGTCAAGTTTTTTTTAACGATCATTTATCGGCAATTTATCCTGTTACAATTCTACCTGACTTAGGAAACCTACCATTGTCTTTGCCGCTGGGAGTGTTAGGGATGCCTGGGTAAGTTACATCATAGAATAATATTAAGCTTCGTCATTAAAAGCGATCGTCTAGTATAGTCAAATTTTTGAGGAATCTCACCAAATCGTTGCAAAATTTTATATCATTGTCGTTCATCCTTCTGGGTTATTTTTTGGTCACCAGCAAAACATACCACCTATGTTTTTAAATTTCTGCTTAATAACTAGGGTTCGCAAGGACGGTGCCTGGCCATGGACGGCGGGACCGTAAATAAACTGCGTTTAAAAGTAAGAGATACGTTCCATAATACTAAAAAACACTTACCCAGTAAATTTGTATACGGGTGGTTACTACCCAATTTTTTATGGATCCGCCAGTACAGCTCTGAAGTCTTTTACTAAATATTAAATAGGTAGATGACGGTCCTCGTGGATTCAATGTTCGAACTACACCATTGACCACGGAGTATGTCTTTAATCTGTAGATTCATCGATGGTTAGCCACAACTTTTTACTGTCTACTTCACGCCGAATTGCATTTTCCATTTGTTCACGTAAACGTGGTAAATAAGTTCGCAATGTTGCTTCGCATGGCCATTTCCAGTAGGGATTATATTTTTCCCAAAAATACGTTTGTTTCTGGTCTGTATAAAAAGGCATATTACAAGTACTGATCATAAATATCAGATCTAGTATAAATTCGGCATAGAGATTGCTTGGGTCCTATTTAGTATTCCGTGCCAAACGGAACACTTATGGAATCACTTCGGTGCTATTCGTCCGTCCATGTGTCTGTCACGGGTAATTTTCTCTCAACTATTCGACGTAAAAATTTGAAATTTAGCACAGAGATAGAGTGTGGTGGACCAGTTATAGACATGAAGTATAACAACCCAGTAAACCAACTACAGTTTCAGAAACATATCTGAAACCATAACTCCGAGATGTGAAATGTTTCGTATTTTTCTTCAGAGATATTTGTAAAACATCCCTGAAACCATAAATGACCTACCTAAAATATGTTTCACTGAAACATTTCAAAGATTGATTTATGAAACATAACCAATTTTAGTTTCTGAAACATTCTTGAAACCATAAGTGATCTATCTCAAACACGTTTCACTGAAACATTTCAAAGATCGATTTATGAAACATAACCAATTTTTTATATATTTGTAAATGAGAATCAGCTCTCTAACCACCTGACGATACCTTATATTATAAGGATATGAAACAAATGATGTTAAAACAGCTATTCTCCGGGCTATATGCCCCTCCGAGCGCTGCATTATACACCAAAATTTGCCGTATTTTGAAGTTTGACTAACACTGTTAGACAACAAAATACTTGGTTTGACTGCAAGAAACTACCAGGAAGAAGGAAGCCGTTTCTTTACAGGATAAACGAACATACCGATCTTCCGAAACACCAATCCTAAAAGCTAAATATGTCGAACTGCATAAGCAGTATGACACAGGCAGCGCCATCCATTAGCAGTTTCAAGCAGTCGGAGGAGTAATTTTTAGAAAATATTTTTGAAACATGCATAGGTACGCAACGTTCAACGGAGAATGCAGTGGCGGATCCAGGTTTTTGCTGAGGGGGGGGGCAAATTTTATAACGGGTTGAAGAAATACTTCAAATAAATTAATTCCGTGATTAGGGCTCAGGGGGGCGCAACCCCTTTCGCCTCACCCCCCTGAATCCACGCCTGAGAGAATGTTTTAAATGTTTATAAGTATTGTCAATTTGAAATTTAATGATTCGTTTTTACTGGAACATTTTTGAAACATGTATAAAACCTTCAAAATAATGTTTCAAATGTTTATAAGTATTGCCAAACTGATACGCATTTCACAAATGATTAATGTTTACTGGAACATTTCGGAAACATGTATGAAACCTTCAAAAGAAAGTTTCAAATGTTTATAAGTATTACCAAATTGAAACATCTCACAAATGGTTAGTGTTTACTGGAACATTTCTGAAACATATATGAAACCTTCAAAAGAATGTTCCAAATGTTTATAAGTATTGCCAAACTGATACGCATTTCACAAATGATTCATGTTTTCTGGAACATTTCTGAAACATGTATGAAACCTTCAAAAGAATGTTTCAAATGTTTATAAATATTACCAAATTGAAACATCCCACAAACGATTCGTGTTTAATGGAACATTTCCGAAACATGTATGAAACCTTCAAAAGAATGTTTCAAATGTTTATAAGTAATACCAAATTGAAACATCTCACAAATGATTCGTGTTTACTGGGAAGTTTCGGGGGTAAATTGGGAAATGGAAACAAAAATTTCAAGGGCATCGGGTAGGGTACCGAACACCCTATAGTGTATAATAAATATTATTTTTTGCAGAAATACGGCATATTTTGGTTTTCTTGAAAAGTGTCGGCCCAAATCAGGACATACGGTGGTAGTCAGTGGTGCAGCTGGGGCTGTTGGAAGCCATGTGGGACAAATAGCTAAAATCAAGGGTAAATATAAAAAAGGGAATAAATATACCTATAGCACCATAATAAATTTTTGTCATCAAACAAAATTCACTATTATGAAATTCATTCCCAGAAATTATTTTTTATCTCAAAATAAGTTAAAATAAGTTGAGTGTTTTCAAACGTATATATATATATATATATATATATATATATATATATATATATATATATATATATATATATCCAAATTTATAATATTTTGAATTCAAAATAAACGAATATTCATCGTAACTTATGTCCAATAAATATGTTTTATGTTTGAAATAATAACTATATTCTCAAAATAATCGATCTATCGCCAAATAAATTGTATGAGAACTTTATTACGTTTTATTCTGTTGTGGTCAGGTTTGCTCAGGTTTGTTGATGATAGTTTGATTATAACAATGTGATAATACATCTACATATATCCAAACACAATAGTGTTATAATTAATTACATTTTAGTGTGATCGTCATAAATTTACAGATAACCGTTTTGAAATATATTGGTGATAAAATTTTGAGCACAAATCTACAGTTCTAAGCACACTTTTTCTTATTATTTCATTATTAGGTAATTAAGTTTTCAGGTGATTTTACATAAATTTACAGATAATCGCTTAGAAATAGTTTAGAGTTAACATCGCCAAAGTTAACAAGTTGGTGACAGATCTGTTATTCTGAGAACAAATCTAATTATTTTGTGAATAAAAATCAAATTATTTAGTGACTGAAAAAATCACACCCTCAAAAATTAGCCACAATTTTTCATTATTTTAAGAATTTTCAATATACAGAGCCAAAATGTTTCAATATTGTATGTTAGATAGTTACTAGTCGGTAGATTTAATTTTTTATTTATTTATATAGGTTGTAAAGTTATCGGCATAGCTGGTTCGGATGAAAAAGGTCAATACCTAACAAGAGAGCTGGGTTTTGACCACTTTATCAATTACAAAACTCAGGACGTTGACGCGGAGTTAAAGAAAGCAGCACCTCAAGGGGTAGATTGTTATTTTGATAATGTAAGTGTATGCTAGAGAATTTTAAAATAGTTTTACGGTCAAATTCACTGTTGCCAACAAGGGTGAAATTTGATAGTTCAGTTGAGTTTTTTCGCAAAATCATAAAGAAAAAGGTAATTTCAGAATGTATTGTACAAAGTAATAGATCTAAATTCATTTTAATAACAAGTTCCGAGATAAAAAATAATTTGGAAACCAAGCACATCATATAAAAAACTCAGAGGTTATGGGCTAATTCTGACGACAGATTCGGATTCAGCGGTTGAAATATATAAAACAATAGTTTGTTATGGCATACTTACTAAAATCCGTATGGAAATTAAATTGTTGGCAAAATTTTACAAAAAATAGCTTATAAGTCAGAAACTTGGCTAGTTAGGTATAGGTACAATAGACAAAAATAAAGAGCACATTTAAGTAGCTTTTTAAATACTGATTTAAAAAGCCATTTTTAGCTATTTTTTAAATGTATTATTAAATTAAATTATTACTGAATAATTTAATTTAATATGTAATACATTTAAAAAATATACTTATGGTCACTTTTTCAAGTAACCAAAATAACTGTATTTTTAAACCACCCTGTATACTGCAACTACGATTAGGGTAAAAAGCCCCTCGTTATTATCTAACTCTCCGCAAAATTTCAGAGCCTTAGTATTTTAAAGTTCAAAAATATCAGCATTTTTTTAAGGTAACGTTTTCCGCCAAAAAAATTGGAAATTAATTATTATTTCAGAAACGGTAAGATATAAGTATAAAACAATGTTAAAGGAAGTTGTTAAGAAATTAATAGTGGTTTTGAAAATGAAGTCATATACAGGGTGTTCTATTTAAAATATCAAATTTTCTACTACTTTTTAGTAGAAGCGGCAACACTGCATTTTACGCAGGTAGAGCATGTTCGTTTATGTAAATGACCAAATTTTCAGAACGATTCCTTGACTGGTTCGCCAGATACGTCTAACGTACCATCACCCTGTAATACTATATTATGTATTTTTTTATGCATTTTTGTAAAGATTTTCTTGGGAAAAACGCTTAAAAATTGCTGTCCCCCACCCTTATCACCAGAAAGATAGCTCAGAAAAATCTGAAAAAAAATGAAACATTAAGAATTACTTAGGTGTAGATTGAACCAAAATTATCAGCATTGAAAAATTCTAGCGCGATCAATTGTTATATATAAACAATTTAATTGTTTATTTTCCTATAACTGTTAAACCATTGGTTTAAGAGAAAAAGTTTTTCAACAAAAATATTTCTCACGATGTAACAAACAACTTTTCTCCTTACACTTTTTCCAAAATTTTTAATTAGGCTCCGCGCATACGCGATGTGATTGGCACGGAACACTAATTGTGCAAGCATAGCCTGCACCTGACCGATTTTTTCGTAAAGATTAATATGATTGTGCAAAAATAGTATACAATACTTAGTAAATGCTCACCGATCTCGAAAATTTACATTTGCTACAAATTTTCTCTCTTGGTAAAAGACACTTACTGACCATGTATCGAATATATTAGAAACCCGAGATGACTGAGTAAGCCCATTATTTTTCATTTTAGGTTGGCGGAGAATTGAGCAACATCGTCATGAGTCAGATGAACCAATTCGGACGCATTTGCGCTTGTGGGTCGATTTCCGCTTATAATGAAGCGGAGCATAAAGGTAATTTAAATCACGACTTCCACCATGGTAGAAAGAAACTCAAGAATAGGCCTTGACTTGCTCACCGACGCGACGTGGCAACACTATGTCATTTAATATAGTTTACCATGATACAAATAAAAGAAGATATGATACCGCGCAGGTAGGCGTGGCCATGTACGTCGCGCTGTGAGTAATTCCGCCATATTTTGTAAACGAGACACGTCTTTGTTAAGATCGCGTTATGTTTTAAATTTATTTTTTGGTGTTTTTATGTCACTTTTAAGAGTTTAAAAGTGAAAATGAGGGGTGTTGTGTATGGTTGTGATGTGGACAATCAATGCAAGGGTTTTATGCCCGATATTAAAGTTTTTAGCTTCCCCAAAAACAAAAAGACACAAAGTGTCTGGAAGCGTCTGTGCAAACGAGAAGATAAGTTTAATGTGAAAAATGCTAGAATCTGTTCTAGACATTTTAACGAAAGTGATTATGAAGGTAATTTAAAGCATGAATTGTGTCATGTCATGAATGTCAAATGTGTTTAGTGTTTTTACAAACTCGCTTCAATAAAAAAGTTTACTGTGACAAACAATTGCTAAAAATCTCCACGGTAACGTGTAATCGAGAAAATACGACAAAAAAAAAAGAGATTGAAAAAAGGCTATTTTCTTAAAAAATAATTTCTTGTTTCACCTAATTTCATAAATTTAGATAATGTTATTTAGTTTGGAACAAGTTTTGGCATTTTAATATTTTTTAAAATTTGAAAAATTTCCCCAGGCATATTATGTCTTGAAGAGACAGGATTTTTTTTGTTTCAAAATAACTGAGGAATGGAAGCTGATTTCTGGTATTTTAATTGTTGGTAAGTTTAGTTATATTGCCAATAATTTTTTTTTAATTCTGTTTCAGCTACGGTCGCGGCGAGCGAATTCCTACTGGTAAGCAAACAACTCAAAATGGAAAGAATGCAAGTAGTTAGTTACAAGGACAGGTGGCCTGAAGGTTTCAAACAAAACCTGGAATGGGTCAAACAAGGAAAACTTAAGTATAAGGAAACGGTTACGGAAGGATTCGAGAACATGTACGCTGCATTCATTGATATGTTAAAAGGGGGCAATATAGGAAAAGCAATTGTCAAAGTTTAGGAACGCGGTTTTTTGTGATGTGCATTTTTTGTAATTTTTAACATTTAATATAAAATAAGGAAGTTATGCATTACCTGACTTATTTGTTCATGAGAATAAAGGGGTGTGATGATGTGGCCTGTAAGAATTTAAATCAATATATTAGGGTTTAAAGAAGTATAAACAAATTAAGGAAGAAAATTTTGGAAAATATTTAAAAAGGAAATTATTTTTAAAGGAACGGCAGGGAATTTTTAAAAATAAATTTGCAACACAATAAGAAATAATTAAAAATTAATTACGTTCACGTTCAAAGAACTTTAAAAATATTTACTGAGACGGAAAAATATTAAAATTAAATAGTTTGTTTACAATTTATTGGAGAACTGAAAACAAAGGGGAAAGTTTTGTTGAAAATAATTCACATGAAAACACCTAGGTGGCCGAATAATTGATTATTAAAAATGATTTAAATAATCTATAAAATAATTGGTGGGTATATGCGAAGGACCACCCCATAGATGGATTGAGGAAATATTATTATGTTACCAAAACCGTCTCTCACAAAAACATGCCGTTTTTAAAGCACTCACCAGATTTGATGTTGTTGTGGAAGCAGGAATTCAGCTTGGCTGGCCGGCCGGCGTTTCTTAGGACACAGGACACAACATTAGGATTTTAGAACAAGTTTTTGAGCACAAAAGGCGCGGAAACCATGGGTAAAATCGTACCCCTTTCAGCGTCTAGCACAGCACGTTTTTCTCTCTACAGTACTTTTTACACTCTCTCAATTCTCACACTAGCCGTTGCGCCGTTTTCCCATTACAGTGTTGCCGTGCTTAATAACAAGTTTGTGAGAGTACACACGCGAAATATAAATCAAAAGGACGAAAAAGGTTAATACCCAACAATAATTATACAAGTTAACTCACATAATTAGAAAAATTAATCCTTTATTGTAAAGACAAGTTTCACTTGAGTATGAGTTTTTATTCTCCTTCCTATAAGACTGCATTTTATTTTATTGCAATTGTACTGAATATATATAATTTGATAATACTCTATAAAGGCTTCAACAAATGTATAAAATGTATTATGTGTAATTGTGTATTAATAAATTTAAATGTAACATTTGCTTTGTTGTTTCTTTTTCTACCGACACGTCATTAAATACTTACAGTACAACAATTTAATTACTAGACGCGAGTAAAATCCACAAATTTTTATTTTAACAACGGTTTTTTGAGAAAGATTCTTCTTCTTTCTTCCTTCACCTGTTATTGGCCCTCGTCCATGGGACAGGTTGGCCAGCTCTCCACCCGGTCCGGCGCTTAACCAGAGCCCTAGCTACCCTTAGGGATGGCTTACACGTTACCCAGTTTGGGTGGTAATTCCCTTAGAATCTCCGATTTGTCGGGTATGTACCCTCGGAGATTCCGAATACAAACAATAACAATGATAAAAAATGACAAAACGTCAATGTTTTCGGTTTGGCACAGTTGAGGTTATGGAGTTTCCCGCCTCTGGTAGAGTCTATTGCGCATGACCTTTTCTTTAAGCCACACTTCCGCCCTACGCTCCTCCCACAACAAGACATGGCCGTCACATGTCCACCTTGTGTGGATGAAAAAACGCAGCACGAACAGGGATTTTAGGCCTCATTGCTCACCCCCCTTGGATTTGGTAAAGACTCCCCTCAACAGGCCGTGGAGCTTCCCTTCGTATTCCGTCACAAAACACTCTACTCACCGCTTCTAGGCGATCTAACCCGAAATCTAACTATGAAGTCGACCGAGAGATGTTAACGCAACGGAAGCCAAAGGCAAACTCTTGAGAAAGATTGTTGAATAGTGTTATGGATGGTAGTAAGACAGTAGACGCGACAGGCCCAAAGTTGCACCCTATGAGGGTGGGAGTAACTCTTAGCCCCGTGCAAAGTGGGCGGATAATTGGTACCATGAATTTTTTGGGAAATTTTGCAGTTTATTCATAGATAATTCGCAACTGATTCTTTTTTGCAAATTTGTGAAGTTTCTGGAGAATGAATCTCAGACGCGAAATAGTGTTGTTGAATGGTGCTCATGGTGAATGTGGATCGCAGTAGGACAGTAGACGTCACAATCAAAGATCCACCCTAAACGGGTGGGAGTAAATCTTAGCCACGTTTAAAATGGGCGGAGACAAGCCTTGGTGCCATAAACATTTAGAGAAAGTTTGCAATTTATTCTTAGATAATTCGCAATTGATTCTCTTTCGCAAATTCGTGGATTTTCTGGAGAATGAATCTCGGACGCAAAATAACGTTCAATGGTGTTCTTAGTGGTACATGGTGAATGTGGACCGTAGTAAGACAGTAGACGTCACACAATCAAAGATCAACCCTGAATGGGCGAGAGCAGGGGCGCGCCAACGAAATTTGCTGCCCGGGTGCAAGATGTTATTTGCCGCCCCTGTATGTATGTCGACAAGAAAACACAATAAAATTTTATATGTATTTAAATATGTCATATTTTTAAATCCATTTGAAAATTATTATTTGACTGCAAAAACTCACGGAATCGCCGGGGAAGAACCCAATTTCATGGCATAATCGTGATCGGGAAAGAACCGTGATTTATAGCAGTGATTAATTTATTGTAGGTACTCGTTAGTGATGTGATGCGCGATATTGCACGAACTGTGATTTTTCCACTGATATCAAAACATGATAAACGTTTTTTTATGATTATTATTATTATTATTATTATGAAAAAACGAGGCGGCTTTTTGCCGCCCCTGAAATTTGCCGCCCGTGTGCGGTGCACTCCTTGCACCCTGGGCTTGGCGCGCCCCTGGGCGAGAGTAACTCTTAGTCACGTTTAAAGTGGGCGGAGACAACTGAGACAAGCCTTGGTGCCATAAATTTTCAAAGTTCGCAATTTATTCATTTTAGATAATTCGCAATTGATTCTTTTTTGAAAAATTTGTGGACTCTCTGGAGGATGAATCTCAGACGCAAAATAGTGTTTCATGGTGCTGTGAATCGTATTTACGTACCCAATCAAACAAACGACGTCAAATACCTAAATATCCGCCCCGAATGGGTGGGACCAACTCTAAGCTCCGTCCAAAAGTGCCAGCCAAGCCTTAGCCACACCCTAAAACTACGCTTTCTATAGGCGTAGCCACTTTTGGGCTCTTTCCAGCGTAACACGGCCATAGAAAAGCAGATCCACAAAATCCGTTTTAATAATAATTACATTTTTAAAATAAAGGTTCACTTATCTGTCCAGTTTTCCTCTTAGATGAAACAGTATTATTTATTTACATGATTTGAAGTACCTACACATTGTAGGGGAAAGACGGGGAATACCGTCCACGCGGGTAAAACCGATCACCAAATTTCATGCTTAAATTAGCCGTCAATATTTATCATCTGTAGCTCAAACAGCTCAAGGTTAACCATATAAGTCAGTTTACTGCTCGATCCGGCAATATCACGACGCGTTTAGCAGTGAAGTGACAATTTGTCTTAAAGTGAATATTTTTAGAAATGTTTTGGTTTAAAAAATAGGTAAGTAATCTAAAATGCGCGTATGTAAATCGATGTCCACTAGTCAGTGATGTTACGTAGATATGCTGCCACCTAATTATCTATCGAATTTTAGATTAACCTCTTTTTAAAAGGAATGGAACGGACTTATGTTTGTGGATGTGATTTCGGGTAATATCGATCATCATGGTCGGTGTTAACCAAAAGTGATCGATATTACCAGCAATCCGAAAAGTGTAAATATTATATCTATGTATTAATTAGTGTCATGCATTCAAAAATACACCATAATCCTAAACTCGGACCTTCAGGAATATCAGCTAAGAAAAAATCAGCTAAGAGAAAGAAACAGTCACATACCAATGATTTTTTCACTGATGACTCAGAATCCATCGAACTGATAACTGATCCTGATAAGAGTGAATTTGAAGACAACAATCCAACCAACACATCGTTTATAGATTTATTGGCTCCACCAAAAATAAAAAATCATCCGCAAAATAAAACTATAGGATAGCACATTCAAAAGCTACACCTCTACCCCTAACCGAGAAGAATTTGAGTCAAAAATATATAGAAAAGTTACTTTAGCAAAGAATAAGTAAGTTAAACGAAATTAAGTTGACCAAGATGAAAGAGAACCCCAAGAAAAATCCATTAAGAAGAAAAACAAACAGGAAGTGGCAAAAGAGCCCTGTTTCTCATGCGATGAATTTGGCAGGGATGGAGAATGGTGGCTTGTATGTAATAAATGCGGTATGGCAGCTCATGCGGAACATGCAGGCTGCGATATTCGTAACGATTACATTTGTGATTTCTGTCGTAACCAATAATTTTTATATATTTTGTACATTTTTTATGTGGTCGATTTTACCCTACAGTATCGGTTAATATCGACCGATGACATTTTTGTTTGTAATTTTTTTTTCAGCCTTATGACTCAAAAATATTTGGTGTTTTCTTTAGATCTATATCTATTGATATGTAACTAAAACAATGTAACTAATAAATATACGTTTTCTATAGAGTCCGAATTTTTTTCTAACGTTTTACTTTAGGTGATCGGTATTCCCCGTCTTTCCCCTATATTTACATTACTGATTAGCACTTATTTATCTTTGTTTATATAATAGTTACTTATTAGATAAAGGTTTATTATATCGCGACAATGCGTGTTTGATTTACTGTAAATTAGTTTACCCAGATTTTTTTTCGTGGCAATTTTCGTGACAAAAAAAATGGTAAAAGCTAAGAAATGGGTATTGGTCGCCAAGTGGGAAGGTTGGCCCAAGGACACCGATGTAAAGCTAGTAGAAGAGGAGCTTCCACCTTTAAAAGATGGAGGTAAGTAAATAAGTACTGGTGCAAAGCAACCAGGGATTGAACTTTGTACTTTTTTATTGCTTTCTTATCACATACTTACAAGAATATGATAAAAAAAGCTCGTCAATTGTATCTGTTTTTTTTTAAGAAATCCTAGTTGAAGCAGTTTACCTAAGTGTCGACCCGTACATGAGAAAATATGCTGATAGAATTCCCTTGAACACTCCAATAGTTGGAACACAAGTAGCATTGTAAGTAACTCAGTAATTGAAATATCTTTTGGCTTGATGAATAAGGCGCGCTACTTTCGGTTCACGTCCATTACCTTAAACAGGTTTACCGGTTTACCCATATCCACCCTCAGTATACTTTTCCAAATTTAATGATAGTACTGCTGTGGGCTGCCAAAGATAAAGAACGATAATCACCCATGAACATTATTTTGGTGATATCGAAGTAATGGCATGATACAATTTAATATTTTTTGTTTAAGGATAAAGGAGAGTAAAGACAGCAAATTTCCAGTTGGTAAATATGTGGCTGCACGACTTGGATGGAGAACACATACTATTTTAAATGTCGATCAAGGTTTAGGTAACGATACTTTATCGGCAAATTTTCCTGTTACAGTTTTGCCTGATTTGGGAAACCTACCTTTGTCTTTGGCGCTAGGAGTGCTTGGGATGCCTGGGTAAGTTACATTACAGAATAATATTAGGCTTCGTCATCAAAAGGAACCATAAGGGATCGTCTAGTTTAGCCAAATTTTTGAGGAGTCTCGCCAAATCGTTGACAAATTATATACGTAAATGATATAAGTAACCATCTTGATGATTTTGTGTCCCGTATGTGACCAGAGATAGATTGGTTCCTGAAAAAGGATTATTCTGTCAACCATACGGTAAATATTGGTTACTGATTTGTGACTTTCGGAACATACCCTAAATAAGTAGGTATTACGTTGACTTCAGTACAGTAACAGACTATACTAATATACCATGATACAATAAATAGAAGGTAGGACACCAAACCGTGTCAAATTCGTCTGGGTTCGCGCATGACGTCACGCCGTGACTTATTTTTGAAATTTGTAACGCGCAATATAGAGTTTACGTTAGTTAAAGGCGATTTTATATAAATTCTATTGGCCAAATACTTTGCCTCCTGCTTATAATACAAATTTTAAAGTATATGATTTAACAAAATAAACATGTAAATAAAGGGATAAATTAATTTAAAATAATAAGATATCGGTAAATTGCCTGCCAAGTGCCAATTGCGTTCTATGTATTTATTTACGTGAAAAGAAAAGGTAAATAAATTTATAAAATAAAACTATGCCTAATAATTATAACTAGGTTAATAATTTTTATTTAGAGGCATATTCTTATTAAAATATACAGAGTCTTCCGAAAATATGTTATAAATAAGAATTTTGTTTGTTACTATAATTTGTCAAATATTTTTCGCGGTGAATAACATCTGTATGTTTGCGGCAGAAACATGTTTTTAGGATAGTTCTTTTTGTATTTTTTACATTTTAAATAATAAATTAATAAAAATTATTGTATTTATGTATGTATTCTTTGATTTTTCAAATTTAAAAAAATCTTAAAATGTCAAAAATTATTCTAAACAAGACAAAAATATCTAAATTTATGAAATTAGGTAAACCAAGAAATTATTTTTTAAGAAAATAGCTTTTTTCAGTCTCTTTGTTTGTCGTATTTTCTCGATTAAAGTCTGGTGATTCGTTACCGTGGAGATTTTTAGCAATTGTTTGTCACAGTAAACTTTTTTTATTGAAGTGAGTTTGTAAAAACATTAAACACATTTGGCATTCATGACATGATACAATTCGTGCTTTAAATTACCTTCATAATCTCTGTCGTTAAAATGTCTGGAACAGATTCTAGCATTTTTCACATCACACTTATCTTCCAAATACTTTGTATTTCTTTGTCTTTGGGGAAGCTAAAAACTTTAATATCGGGCATAAAGCCCTTGCATCGATTGTCCACTTCACAGCCATACACAACACACCTCATTTTCACTTTTAAACTCTTAAAAGTGGTATAAGAACGCCAAATATATAACTTTAAAACACAACGAGATTTTAACAAAGACGTGTCTCGTTTACAAAATATGGCGGAATTACTCACGGCGTGACGTATATGACCACGCCTACCTGCGCGGTATCATATCTTGTTTTATATGTGTCATGCTAATATACATTAGGTACACTGTGTGTGTGCAAGAAGTTAGCGAAAGAGGGTGCAGTGAAAGTTAGTTCAATTATACAGGGCTGCTAAAAAAGTTGTGACAGGTCAATAGTTATATATATTCTTAAATGGGATACCCTATTTTTTGCTTTAATTTCTGATATTGATTATGATTATAGGCTAAGTTAATAGAACAGTTTCTATAGTGTACAGTGTATAAAAAAATCATATTTTTTGCAGAAATACGGCATATTTTGGTTTTCTTGAAAAATGTCAACCCAAATCAGGAGATACGGTAGTAGTCAGTGGTGCAGCTGGGGCTGTCGGAAGCCATGTGGGACAAATAGCTAAAATCAAGGGTAAATATCAAAAATTAGCCAAAACAGTTTCATTATTTTAAGAATTTTTAATATACAGAGCCAAAATTGTATTTTAGATAGTCGGTAGATTTAATTTTTTATTTATTTATATAGGTTGTAAAGTTATCGGCATAGCTGGCTCGGATGAAAAAGGTCAATACCTAACAAGAGAGCTGGGCTTTGATCACTTTATCAATTATAAGACTCAGGATGTTGACGCGGAGTTAAAGAAAGCTGCACCTCAAGGAGTAGATTGTTATTTTGATAATGTAAGTGTATGCAAGAAATTTTTAAATTAGTTTTACGGTCAAATTCACTATTGTGAATGAGACAAATTTTGTATGAATGAGACAAATTTTGTATTAAGTGCAAATTTAATAAATTAGCACATCAGTGCTTCTTGTCAGGATACCAGTCAGAAATCCATCATTCACTATTGACAACACGCAGTGCCGTAATCAGAACCAATATTTAGGAAGGGCTCATGGTCTTTTTACCAGGGCCGATATTTTATATTCTAATTTTATTTACTAAAGATGCAGCCAATATATTTTAAGACATGCCTAATAGGGTAATATCCATAATGTTGCTATTTTCTTATTTGGTGCGCTGGGTGAATGAAAACTACTAATAGCGCATGTAGCAAAAATTTTGATAAAGTTGAAGCAATTTTATTTTTGTCACACGCCGCGCGCCGATACAAATAACATATTAAAATAATATACAAAAAAAATAAACTTAAAACAAAAGCTTTCAAAAATATGAGGCATTTTTTTGTATTATACAGGGTGTCCGAAAAGTCTTAATATGGGAAAATGGCTTTGCTATTGGTAAAGATAGAGACACCAAATTTTAGATGTATCTTATTGGTATAAATTGGAAAAAAATAAATTGTTAGAAATCTACTTTTTTATGTAATTTAACTTTTTTAACCCCCTTCAGGGGTGATGTAACACCCACCACTGATTCCTATCTCTCTTTTGTTTATTCGGTTGGCAGGGTGAGCGGTAACCCCGGAATTCAGCTGGCGGTGACAAGAATAACTTTTTGCGTGGAGTCCGGAAGAGCCCCGTGTCAACTGCTATTAAACCACCTATTAATTTGTTCCCTTATCTAGCCTTGCAATAGACCTCTTAATAATTTATTACTTACTGCAGAGGTTTTCGTACTAAACTTGATTTCTCATGAAATTTCGACTTTTAGTTGTATTTCCTTGTTTTCCTGTTCCCTAACAGTAAAACGCAAAATTCTGGATCAATTACACTTTTATTTCTACAAGTTACGGTTGGGAGCCACCCAAAGTTATACTTTTCACAATTTTTCCAAATTCACAAGAATTTTCCAATTAATCTAGACGTTACTTTCCTATTTTCTTACATTCCGCAATACTATTCTAATATTCTAGACAATATTTTAACATGTCCCAATTTTCTAAAATTCATAGTAATTTTTCAATAATTCTAGTCAGTATTTTTAATAATTTTAAGCGCCTTACTTTTTCACTTATTTTTCCGCGCTTTTTGTCAAAAATTCGACGAGCTCCAAAACTTCCGACTATCACCGTAATTTTAATTGTATCCAAAATTTTGTACTTTCCCGGAGGACAGGGACCGATTTTCAACCCGGCAGGGGTTCCCCTTGCGACACGAAATTTCCATCTGAACTGAACTGACTAAACCGGCGCTTTTCCGCTTAAATAGCCAATTTTCCCATAAATCTTCCCCCTTTTCCGACCCCTTTCGCGGAATCGAGGACAACATAACAAGTTTTTACGACTGCTTTCTCGGAACAGTTGACGCGTGGGTAGCCTTGTTTTTCAACCAAACAAAGGAATTTGCGTGAATCAGCACGTTTTTATTACTTTTTTATTGCGAAGGGGGCGGTTTTCCTCCCTTCTCTGACATTTATTGCTTGCAGGTGTTCCTAACATGTTCAAAACAAAGCTATAAAATTATCTAGGCCGTATTATTGTGCAATCTTATGCAATCCCGGGGTTGATCGTTAATTCTGTGCGTACGTGACAGGGCGTTCCCTTTTGCTGACCAATTAGAGAAGGCCACGAACCGATTTCTTTATCTTGCAGGATAATTATAATGATCTTCTTTAAAGAGGAAGGGGAAAATTTCATCATCTAGCATAGCAGAACAAAGGGTGGTTTTTTTTTATTCCGATTTATTATGTTAGAAACGTTGTTCTGCGTCCGGGCGAAATTAAATGAATTCAATTCATTGTTCTCAATTGAAATTAAATCAAGGTGTTGGTTCCTGCATTCATGTAAGTTAATTGGATTAATTATTTATTAATTTGTTTAAAATACTTCATACGAGCAACTTTTTGGCCACTTAGGGTTTTAAATTAATTTTAAATCAAATTTTTTTTCCCTGATAATCGTCAACGTTGTCTTTGTGTGAACGCTTCTCTAAAATTTTGTTTATTAAAAATTTCCCTTACTTACAAACGATTAATTTATTTTAAATATTTCCCGTAGTATCGCAAAATTTATTTCTTTAAAACTCCTCCGATTATTTTATAATTTTAATCCCGGTTAAATAAATGAAAATTTTATTTTCATTCCTTTATTTAGTATGCGCTATCCCCTTTTAATAATTGCTTAAAAGCCGTGATTATCACACCACTCCCTTTCCCAGAACATAACGTACCTTTCAAATAAAGGTACTTTATGCGTTGACAGATGCCTAGTGTCTCGAATAAACTTCACTGGGTCACCGTACCCTAGGTCATGAATTAGGCTATTAACTTCACGGCGGTCCCGTTACAGACTCGCGCGTGTTTTTGGGTTATTCTTTCCGTCGAGTGAAAAAGTAGGTGCTTATAAAGTTCTACAAAATTACATTACATTTTATACCTCGTTCTACCTTGATATTCAATGTGTTACAGATCTTAATCTACAGATAAAATTTTATATCAATATTCTTCCAGGAAGCGCTTTCGTTATTTATAAAAATTTTATTTATTTAATTTTAGTTCTGCCCTCAATATTTCGTTAAATTATTATCTTTTAACATTAACTTTTAAGACTTTCTGTCTTTGTTTAACGAATGGGTTTCCTTGTAATTCATTCTAATAACCATATTAAGTTACAACGTTTTTAATAATTTTAAATGACAATTCTTTAAAATGTTCACTTCTTTTTATGAGTTACAAATTTTATTTAAATTTCTCAGCCTACCTTACTAAAATTTGTTATACCCTCAATGTATAATTATAATAATTTATGTTATCATTGTAATTAAATAGGACCTTGCATTCATTTTCTCTATTTAATTTTTATTTCTCCACACATGATTTTAATCTATTAATTTTTCTTACAGTAGAGTGGCGCAACACCCAATAATAAATCTGTTAAATATGAATCTGCCACAATCATACAGACATTATGTATATTATTTTAATCTTATTACGTTTTACAATACTGTCTAAATCTCTCTCTTGTTCCTTAACTTCGTATTCTACAATTCTGACTAGAATTCACTCAGTTTTTAACTTTAGATTTACAATTAATCTACAAGAATATATATAACTTATCTTTGGTTATCTACCTAAGGAATGTACGTATGGATTAATGCTTAAATGGTTAATAAATTCCTAAAATACTGACTTGCTTAAAAAGTATTACAGGCTACCCTCTATAACATTTTGTTATTTCAAAATCTCTTTAATACAACATAAGGTTTTTTTTTTGTTTTTTTTTGTTTTTTTTTGTTTTGGTTTTGTTTGTGTTTTTTTTTGTTTTGAGTATAATTTTATAGACATATTTATTATATATTTTAACTTTTTTTTTGTAATACATGCATATAAACGTCCATTAAATAAGGTATATATAAAAACTCTATGCCTACAGAACCCTAATCCTAATCTTACGCGTAACACTCTCAATTGAAATTTATAGATAAACCCTCCCCTTTTTTTAAGTTTTCTCACCCTTAAGTTAGATATATAAAGTATTACCCCTTTTCCTTCACTCCACTTTCACTATCTGGTTCTGCGGGGGTCCGCCGCAGCACCATTCGGAGGCCGTCAAGAAAAGCCACCTCATATTCGGCGGTGGTCCTGGGTGTTAAGGGGGCGGCTTCCCGGGGTGGAAGGGACCGCCGGTTGGTCCCTGGGAAGGACCTCGAACGGGCTCTGGGGCTGCCTCGCGGTGTGCTGGCTCCGCTGTTTGGGGGGAGCTGGGGCATTTTCTGGCACGGGTTCCGCGGGAGGGGGAGGCCCTCGACATGCCCTACATTGACATGCCGGCCCCCCTTGTTCCTGTATGAGGGCCCAGAAATCTGCCAGCCTAAATAAGTCTCGATGTCCGGGCAGAGGATGACAACTTGGACAATCACATTGGGCGGGGTCGTACTGCTGTCCATGCTCTACGGCCCAACCCGTTCTGAACATCTGGTATTCGGCATGTATAAGGGCTAGCCACATGGTGATAACGGCTCTGTGGGGGAAGAACTCTTCGGGTCCCGGTTGGTTTTCCCCCAGTTGGTAAAACAAGTCCCGCAAATGGTATAGCGCCATCCGCAGGAGGGTGTTGGTTACCGGTGGGTTCCCTCTAAGGAACCGCACATAGGTTAAAAACAGAATCATCCACTCCATTTTTGTTTTTCCACGAAAGTCACCACGGGTAAACGGAATTGTCTCTATATATATAATTTTTTTTTTAAATTGTCTCTCTTAATTAACTAGGTTTATTAAATTTTTCTCTATTTTATTTTATTTACTACTACTTCTCACCACACACGATCACCGGTCTTTTAGGCAAAGAACTAATTGCTAAATCCAGAACGGCTTGGTTCCTTATTTCCAATCTCAAGAGGGGGTAATTTTTTCTAAATTCATTCGATCTGTTAGTTAAAAACTGTTTTATTCCGTTTTGTTCCATTTGAACACTCTAAACTTGTCTCTTACTAATAACTGCCTTTAGTTTTGTTTGTTTATGTAGAAGTCAACATTTATTATATTTTTCCCTAATATGTCTAGATCGTTTATGGACCCTAATATTCATAAATAAGTTTTTTTTTCTATGTTATTTATCCTAAGACGTCAACGTTAAACCCTTTTCAATTTCATAGACCCATTACTCTCTTAATTAATTAGGTGAACACTGGCTTCATTGTCCGCCTATGCCTCCCTTTCTCGCACGTGAGAATTTCAATGGGTTTCCTAACAGCCGTTGGGGTCAATTAATAGTCAAGTTTGACGAATTAATCGCTTGTAAACAAAACGATATTTTCTCGGGGTTGAAATTTTTAAATGATTTGCTTTTTCGCTCTTTTTCTAGTCTTTAGCGGCGCCTGTGGTTCTTTCCAGGCATCGTCTGGGTTCTAGCATAAATATTTCTATAGGACGTTAATTAGGGTGTTAAGCTTTTAAAGTTAGATGGCTCTCCGGGTATGGTATTAATTTTTTAATTTCGATCTTCCTTGGCTTCACTTCGACTAAATAAACTCCATTTTATTTTCGGAATATTAAGCAGGTCATGTTGCAAAGAGGTATATGATGTTGGTTGTACCATGTTATTTTCTTTTGGTACCTTACTCATCTCATTTTCAACGAAAAACGTAACGTGTTTTTCTTTTTCGGTTACAGGAGCGCTAGCGGTTGGCGAATTATAAGCTGGGTCGTCACTACTAAAGTAAGTTTTAATATTTTCTTCGTGTTTCTGGGAACGCACAATGACTTACATACTTGGACTGCTGATATTTAAAGTTCATTCATAAAATACATAGGTTGCGCAGAACTATTTAACTCCACTATGGGCGAAATCTCTGCCACAGGAACGCATGCGTAGTATACGAATAGTCTTTTTCCCGAATTCATCAACGACAAACCGATTCCAGTCGGTCAGCGCGCTCTCCTTGTTTAGATAACGTAGTTAAAAAAGGATAGTATTCTTACCCACGAGACGGGTTCGTCCGACGGTAAATTCAAATCAACACAGCATTATCTATGCAACAGAAAATATCTAGATCAGGGGCTGAGCAGCAGCCGAAGTCCGTTCTCGGTCTGCTTCGGTTGGCTTCGTACGGGTTGCTTGGTGGGCCAGTGTTGCCAGAACTCACGACTTTTCGTGATATCTCACGATTTCGGATATTTCTCCCGATCCCATGAATCAAGTACCAAATCTCACGATTTTGACCTTTATAGAAATATCAATCATCGAATCTCACGACTTTGATCTTTGCAAATTGCAATTTGATTGCTATTGAGGTTTGAAACTCTGTTTGTGATTTCACATTGCACTTTCTCAATATACGTAGTTCAAATAGTTCCAATATAATCCAAATGAAATCCAAAATCTGAATAACGAATGGCGAATGTCAAGATCACACTAAACAATTTTGATAACGATACCTTCTTGTTTTGGAAAAAAAATAATTAGTAAAAATAGCAGATGACTAAAATTTGCGGGTCTGTAGATTTGTTTTTCAGATTTTTTGCTTACCACACTCGAAAGCAGCAGTAGAGAGAACATTTTTTCAAATTTATTTAATAAAAACTCAACTACGCAACAAACCTAAAGTGAAAACAATAGAAAGCATTTTATATAACAAAAGTTTGTCAAGAGACAAAAATTGCTACGATTTTTGTATCACAAATAATACGATTAAAAATTTAGGTTGTGGTCACGTATTTTATTCAGATAAAAATAAGATAGAAACTCCAGTGATACAGATGAATAACGTCTTTCTTTTTGTTTGTTTTGTGTTAGTTTTACACTTTTATTTATAAAAAAATATGGCGTTTTTTATAGCACAAAGTGGTAGATATTTGTTTAAGTTTGCAAATTTGTTTAATAATATTTTGATATCGTAAAATTTTTTTGAGTTTTATTAAAATAAATGATAGTAGAATAAGATTATTTAATCCTATTATTTTTACTTCCGATGCAATCATTACAGGCTCGCGATTTATCACGAATTTCGGCGGTCAATTCTCAAGTTTTTTTTAATGTCTTCTGTTCAGGCAACACTGCCGGTAGCGCCAGCGCGTCTCGCTAAAGCAGTGTTGCCAACGGCACGGCAATTGCCGTGTTTTTACGGGTTTTCAAACTGAAGGTACGGCCACGGATTTACTGTACTGCCGCGCATATAGAAACAGGACTTTTTCGTTTAAAAACTCCAAACGCATACTTGGCCATATATGCACGAAAAAGGCTAAATATGAAGGTAACAAAATGAGTAGCATTTTAATTTGACAAACAATCCGCCCGTCAAGTAGATTTTGAATCGCTCATTTTTCCGTCTGGACAGTTGACAATGTTTATGAATGAAACTTCGGTTATTCATTCACCTTGAACTGTTATGTAGTTCGAGTTTCCCGTTTGACTTTATATGCTTTCTTTATAGACGTTAGTCACTAGACTAGATGTTTATGCGTAACAGAGTGAGAGTAGCGTGATTAATAATACGAAACTGTTTTATTTCATGGTAGATTTGCCACCCGTCATTATTTGCTAAGTACAGTTCTTACTTTGACCCTTACGTCCTTCTATCCTTAGTTCAACCGAAAATGTCCTTACGTCACTGTATACGATAATGTAAATTAATAATAGGTGCATGCATACTAACCCTAGGTACGTACAATCCGATAAAGTCGCCCATTGAATATGGACTTTTTGTTTAATGAAGTTTCTCTAATTGTGGAAAATGAGATAAATTTGGTTTAAGCGACAGATTTTTTTTAAACAAATAAGTACTGCTAATAAATGGAAATATTTGTATATTTAATGAAGTCGGAATTTAAAATTCAAAAAACATATTTTCCATTATATCGCTAGTCCTTCGTATCCCAGCCAGCTCAGCATTCCCTGAAAGATGTTTCTGTGTAATGACTGTAAAATGGAGGGTTTTGATTCACTCAGAATTGTTAATATATTTTAATTTTAAGGAAAGCTGTCAACAGTTTTACGAATGTGCTAAAATTGCAGGTATTTTAACTGCCGCTGAGTCGAACAAAAATACGTGTTAAAATTTAAACCGTGAATAAAAAATCTCTTTATTTCCTTTAAATTTTTCTCGTTACTATACACAGCTCCCCCCTAAATACATTTATTCCCAACCAGCATTTACAATTGCTTATTACAGGGAAAATAATTATAAACTACAAATAAAAATCTAAAAGTAAAATTTACAACAAAGTAAAACAAGTTAAAGCAGTATAATAGTAATAACAAAGAATATTTTAATTAAAGGCTATTTTTCCAGATAGTATTTTTTTAAATATCTTTTATATTTTTTAATATCGAAAATATTTCTTATTTCTTTTGGAATATTATTGTAAATAATTATTCCATTGTGTAATAATGATTTCTGGGCAAAGTTACTTTTAACTTGAGAAATAATCAAATCATTATTATTTCTTGTTTCATAATTATGAATATTTATTGCTTTGAATAATTTTAAATTTAATATCTTTTTTCCATTTATTATTGAATGAATTAAAATAGAAATTTTTAATTTATAAATATTTTCAATATTCAAATAACCATTTGGTTTATATAATTTTTTTTTTGTTCGCCACGGCTTTTATTGTCTGTCGGTTGGCAACACTGCGCTAAATGCTATGGCGTGGCTCATGTCTAATGTCTCCGTGGTGACGTGTTGTCAGTATCTTCCTGGAGTTAGTAAAGTGTGTATAGAATGCATGTCTCAATTTGGCATCACGAAAAATCCGTGTCGCCGTATTTCCACGTAAACATAATATTTACTTTGTCGAATCTAGGGGTTCTTGGCGGTATGTCGGCCTTTCTCTGATGGAAATCTGCAAGCAACCTGTATTTCGCTTCGCGATTGCCGGATCCATAGAGTTGGCTTTCATAGTTTTAATTTAGTACGTAGGTAACATCCATATCTTTATGAAAAATATTTTTTTAGCTTTTAAGTTTTCAACCTATTAAAATAAGTATTTCTACATGGACATCGGCGTATTAAACTAAAAATTGACTAAATCTTCCATAAACATAATATGTATGTTCTATGTGAACTGATATACCTACCACCATACACAAATATTAAGACCGGTCCTGTTTAATACTACAGCGCATGCGTTCCTGTGGCACTGCGCGCGGTCGGAGAAGGGGTCATTCTTGGTTCAAGCGTTGTTAGTCCAAAGTATGTATGTCGCTGGGAACGCATGTGTACCCGTTGTTTATGATGTAATACAAACAAAGTTAAGGTGTCCCAGCAAGATGCTAAAAGATGTAATGAACAACCATTTAGCTTATGAATGGCTACTGCGTTCATACATGTTTCTAATACAAATTTTATCATCCGAAAAATGAAATAGATTCCTATTATTCCACTGGTCCATTCTCCTAAAATCGTAAAATATTTGTATATTGTGCGAATCGCTGAATTAGCTAGTTTCTCCATTTCTTGTTTATCAAATAAGCGTGACGCAGAGAACCCTTGTGATTGTACATCTTGTCCTGCAATTCTTCGGACAATTATATTATTTAACGCATTTCTCTCTAGGGTAAATAAAAGTTCATCTTGAGCCTTTTTAATTTCCTTATAGGTATAAAGACCGCCTGCACCAAGGTCTTTAATAGTATGAAATATCGCAGCTTCTTCTGCATCAACACGCAATTCTTGGGGTACTATTCCTTCATTGGGATATGGATCAAATCCAATCCATCTCTTATCAATGTAATACATTGGGGGGTATTATTGAGTTACATTCTGTTTCTTCGGCGTGCTCTTGGAGAATTCTGGTAACAGGCGACATAAAATAACTTTTATTATAGGCTGCTACTGGCAGTTCTGCGTAACAGTGTGTCTCTCTTCTTACTTCTACTGGTACAGCTACACATTTCATAATATACATTACTTCTCCTGATACTTTAGCGACATACCCTAATTTGTTCTTGACTAACGATGCTACAGCATTCGGGCTTAAAGTGGCCATTATGAGTCTATTTTTCAGAATTTCCCTATGTAGTAAGCATCTTCGGTGGACAGTCTGAGCAAACATTTCGTTTACCGTTCGTTTAAAGGATTGCTCCACATATAAAAATTTTGTGTTGACATAAGTAATTAGGTCAGCATCTCGATATTCATTATTCATTTTGGTAAATGGAGTGGTATCCAATGATGATTTTTTTCGTATGACTATGAGCCTAGGATGTTCACTTTGCCAGGCTTTTACTCCACATAGTTTTTCTTCGCTAAGAAGTTGTATGGCAAATACTTTTGCTCTATCTTCCACTACTACATATTGATTCGATGGGAATTTATGTTCCTTTTCTTGCACAAATGTCGCAATACCCTCATAAAGTATGTTAAACTGTTGACATATGGCAGGATAGTTTTTATCCCATAGAGATTCTCCATTTATACTATCCATACAATATCCCTCCAAGAATGGACATATTACTCCATTCCGCAAATGTATTTCATTATTTTCTAACGCTACCTTTGTATAATAATCCTGTAGAGTTATCTTCACATCCGCTTGAACTATTACACTATTATATTGGATTCCATTTTCGTGATACTGTGCTCCTTCACAGTTGTGTGCCGAACCAATACTTCCTGCTAACAGAAGGGTGGTAGACACAGTCGAGTTTGGTTTCAATTTATCTATGATATGTCCACTAAGTCCTCGGAATTGCCTATAAGTATGGGTTTTCCGGCAATCTTCCGTTCCTAGTTCATAGATATAGGTAGATATCCCTCCCTCTACTGCTGACTGATGGGAGAACATTCCACAATGACTTATTAATCTAGTCACTTCAATCAGACAGGAATATACACGGATATATTCATATCGTTGCTTCTCAATAACTTGCACATATCCGTCCTTAATGTTATACCCATTGTCAGGATCCGGGCAAATACTGACATCACGCAGCGATATCGCTGTTATGTTAGTGGATGGATTTCTGCAATCATAAGCAATGAGACTCGAATAAACAAACGGGACCATCACAAGCAATGTGAACATCTTCACTGCAACAAATAAACTATTTTAGTTTTCTCATCTTTTTAGTTTTCTCATCTTCAAGATATACACTTTTCTTAATGTTTACTTAGTTTCCTAATTTTTTCTTACATACGACTACAATGTTTCACGTTGATTCTTATATACTTCTACAGGGTGGCTCTCCTAATATTTATTTTATTCTACTATATAATCATCGTATCGTATCGCCGAGGTAATCTCACTACTCGGGTGCGAGTACGCCTTTCTAAAGGTATTTCTATAACTTCTCCGTTAGAATCCGATGAAGAGTAATCACTCTGTTCTTCATCCTCATCGTCGTCGTCATCGTCTTCTTCTTCCTCTTCTTCTTCTTCCCCTTCTTCTTCTGGCGGGGGTTCCCTTCCTTCCCGCCCATGTTCAAGGAAGTCCTCAATTTCTCGTTGTCTGTCTTCATCATGCTCTATATTCTCCGTTTCCTCTTCACGTACGTCATAATTTTTATCTTTATTTAACTGATTTTTTCCCAAAGTACAGTCTAGCTCCTTACATGGTTTCAGTCTGTTGGCATGAACCATATGCTCTTTTCTTCCAGTACGTTCCTTAATTTTAAAAGTCACTGGTCCTTTCTTTTCTATAATTCGATACGGACCTGTCCATTTATTATAAAACTTCGAAGCAAGTTTCTTTCCTGGAATGGCTGGAGTGTATAGGTACACTAAATCTCCTAACTGAAATTCTTTTCTAGTCCTCTTTTGATTATGTTTTTCACAGCGTTGTTTAATACTTGTTTCTAAATTTATTTTTGCTAGTTTATGAGCCCTATGCATTCTAATCATAAATTCACTCACGTAGTTTTCGTCTATATCGTACTTTATAAGAGGCTCTCGTATACTCAAGTGTATAGGAAGTTCCATATCGCGTCCAAACATTAAAAAGAATGGCGATTCTTTTGTTCCTTCATGCGGCAGATTCCTGTATGCCATTAAACAATAGGGTAAAATTAAATCCCAGCTATCATTGTATTCACTTACAAAATGACCTATCATTGTTTTAATTGATTTATGGAAACGCTCAACAACGCCGTTTCCACTTGGGTGATAGGGAGTCGTTTTTAATTTTCGAATTCCCAGAAGCGTACATATTTCTAGGAACATTTTCGATACAAACTGGCTTCCACAATCAGTCAAAAGTTCTCTTGGTGTTCCAAAACGACAAATTATATTCTCTACAAAAGCTCTAGCTACTGTTTCTGCTTTTATATCCGGTAGAGGAATACACTCAGGATAACGAGTTAAGTAGTCTACACATGTCAGTAAATATTTGTTGTTATTTTGTGTCCTATTCAAAGGTCCTACTAGATCTAAACTTATTCTCGTCCAAGGTGTAGTTGGAATTGAGATTTCTTGAAGTTCAGCGGGTGGTTGATAATTCGTTTTTCTTAAATTACATGAGCGACATTTTTCGACATAACTTATAACATCTTTTCTAATAGTTGACCAATAAAAATCCCGTTGTATTATTTCTGTCGTTTTCTTTTGACCTGGATGGGAACCAAATACCGAACTATGGTATAGTTGTAGAATTTCAGGAACTATGGCTACTGGTGCCATTATTGGATCGTGTCTTTGATTTTCTTCTCTATGTCGATATAGTATTCCTTCAGGGCTAAAATAATAATGTTCGTCTTCTGGTCCTAACGACGTTATTATTGTTAATAACTTTGGATCATTTTGCTGTAAACTCCTGAGCTCTTCCTTGCTCCATATCACATTAATCATAGGGGTAATATTTTCATTTTCTTTTTCTTTCACGACAGCTATAACGTTTTCACTCGGATTTTCTTCTGATCTCAGACGTGTAAGAGAATCCACATTATCATTCTGTTTTCCTGGCCTGTATACAATTGTAAAGCTGTACTCCATAAGAAACATAGCCCACTTTGCTAATCTCGAACTTGGATCCTTAATAGTCAGCAAATATTTCAGGGGACGGTGGTCTGTCATTATAGTAAAATGTGTTCCAGTTAAATAATTGCGGTATGTCTTTACTGCAAATACAACTGCTAGGCATTCCCTTTCGATTGCACTCTAGCGTCTTTCTGCATCATTCAACGTACGGCTTGAAAAGCATATTGGAAGCTCTGTTCCATCGTGAACTTGGGTCAACATTGCAGCAACTGCTGAGACGCTTGCATTCGTGTTTACTATAAAAGGTTTGCTGAAATCCGCATATCGTAGAATTGGAGGTGAAATAAGAGCTCCTTTCAGGTGTACAAGAGCTTCTTGTTGTTCTGGTCTCCAGTGGTATTTTATATTTTTCTTTGTAAGCAATGTTAAGGGTTGGCTTATTTTTGCAAAATTTGGCACAAACTTTCTATAAAATCCACATAGTCCAAGAAATGCTCTAATTTCCCTAACATTTCTAGGAATGGGGTAGTTCTCAATTATTTCAGTCTTACTAGGATGCGTAGTAAACCCTCCTTCTTTTATAAGGTGTCCAAGGTATTCTATTTCTTTTTGCATAAAATGGCACTTTGTTGGTTTAAATTTTAAATTGATTTCTCTCATCTTTTCAAACACATGCCTAAGACGTTCCAGATGTGTATCTACGTCCTGGGAAAATACTATTATATCATCCAAATAAACAAGACATTCACTATATGTTAACTTTCCTAAAATATGATGCATCATCCGGCTCCAGGTAGCTGGTGCATTCTTAAGTCCCATGGCCATTCGCAAAAATTCATAATGATTATCGGGAGTCGAAAAAGCTGCCTTCTCTTGGTCTTCAGGATGTACAGGCACTTGGAAATATCCTGACGCTAAGTCCATGGTTGAAAATAGAGATGCTCCAGACAGTTTGTCTATAGTTTCTTGTATATTAGGTAATGGGAAAAAATCTGTCTTTGAAATAGCATTCAAATCTCTATAATCAATGACTAATCTAAACTGTACATCTTCTCCAGGATGTCTTTTCTTTTCCACTAAAATCGCTGGAAAACTCCACGGAGACTGACTTTCTTTTATAATTCCATCGTCCAGTAATTTTTGAATTTCCTTTTTCATAATTTTTTGGCGGTGGTACGGCACCCTATATGGCCGTTTTAAAATAGGAGGAACATCTTCCGTTATAATCCTATGTGTAACATTTGACGTACAACTAAGTTTCTGTTCAGGGCTTTTAAAAATATCAATATACTCCACAATTAAATCTCGCAATTTTATTTCACTTATTGCAGTAACATTATCTAAATGAAGTGTTTTCAAAATATCTTTTGTTTCTTTTTCATTTACCTTACGTATCATAAGCCCATTATTTTTCTCACTTGATTCTACGACTTCTGTTTCGTAAGCCCTTGCTATAACCATTCTTTGTTTTAATTTAATTTCACTTTCTGTTATATTCGTTATCCTCACAGGAATGGTTTTTCTTGTTTTACACAACACTCTAGCAGTGATGAGTCCTTTCGGAGCTTCAGTGATTGGTTCTAAAACCATGAATGGTGTAGAAACACTTGCCAATCCTCGTAAATTTGCAGGAAGGATCGCCTGTGTCATCGGGGGAATCACTATCTCTTCTAACACAGAAATAATTGCGCCTTCTTTTGAGGACTCGGGACCTTTACTCGTTGTGTCCCTATTTTCTAAACACTTATTATCGGTTTCGACAGTTTGAGAACCCATCTCTTTCCTTGCGTTGGAAACAGGACCTATTTTCCCATGGTCCTTACTTTCTAAACACTTCTCATTGGAAACTGGACCTATATTTCCATTGTCCTTCTGTTCCAACCACTTATCTTCGGAAACGGCCGTTTTCCTAGATGACGTCCCCACCTCTTTCCTACCTAGCTTCGGATGTAATTTAGCTTTAGCATCCAGATGACTGCCAATCATCTGAGCACTACATCCCTGCATTATTGGCAGTAACGCGGGACGATTGATCGAAGTATCTTGTGACATCACCCATTTTTCTTTATTTCCTTCTTTATTTTTCAAGTGTATTCCTCGTAGCTCCCTCACTTCGGCTTCTAACTGAGCAAGCCTTTCCTCCAATTTATTTTTGGGTTTCTCCTCCATCAAAGGTATGACACTGTCGAAAGCATACATACAATTATTTTCCCAATCTATCTTGACTCCATATTGTCTCAAGAAGTCAATACCCAAAAGCATATCTGCTTGAAAACTATAATTTTCTATCACAACAAAATTATGTTGCACCACTATACCTCCAGGGAATGTAACTAAAACATTCGATACCCCTGACGTGGGTATATTATTCCCTTGTATATCAATTAATTTGACATCTGTGTCACTTACGAACCCCTTGGCAATATCAGGTTTTATCAAGGATATTACTGCTCCACAATCTATTAAGGCTATGCATGGCTTACCATCAACACTAACCTTAATCACACTACACAATTTTGGGGTTCTTTCCTCAGAGCACGTAAATATCCCTACCTTATCCCTCTTACTACTTACTCCCAACTTGCCTGATCGGCAGCCGAACTCCGGGGCTGATACTCGACTACGTTGGTGTTTAACACCTGCTGCTGTGTTGGCTTATAAACACGACTTGCTTTTCGAGGACAAGTCCGAACCAAATGTCCAGGTTCCCTACAGTTATAGCACAGTTTTTCAAAACCTTGTCCGCTAGCATTCTTCTTTTTAGGACACCCACTACTTATGTGCCCAGGTTGGTTACACGTAAAGCACGTACGGGTCTCTTTTTCTTTGCAGTAATTTGCTGTGTGCCCCTCTTTTTGGCACTTAAAACACTTAAATCGATGATTTCCATTTGCTAATTTCTTGTCATAGCTTCTGTTAAATTCAAAGCAATATATTTCAGAATCCTAAAAAATACAAAGATTTTATATTGGATTCATTATTACATTAAAATTGGAATTATTCTTTGATATTTTCTTTTATATTTTACTATGATAAACTTATTATTTAATTTAAAATTAAAATTCATTAACCAAAATACAGATCAGAAGATGTGAAGTCGTTCGTGTAATCCTTCTAAATATTTTTTAAGTAATTTACAGAAAAATTAGCAAATATTGTTTGTTAATAGTATTTATCTAGAAATGTTGATTTAATATAAAACATTGATATTTTATATAAGGTCCCTAGAATGAGGTAAGCTAAAGCAGTTTTTTGGAATTGAGTACAGTATTTGCGTTTGAAACCATTCTGCATTCCCTACTGCCTGACGGATGAACCAAATTTTCTATTGATTCTTCCCTTTCAGCTATCCTTAATGCTTCATCCAAAGATTGCGGGTCTCCTGACAGAACTCGCTGTTTAAGGGGCATCAACAGTCCCAGCGTAAACTGCATAGTAATGTCCTCTTCCAATTTCTTCCTAACAACATCGTCGTGTGTAGGATCTCCTGTAAGGTTTATTGTTCGATTGCCCAGTAATTTTAGTCTAGTTAAGTACTGTCGGCAAGATTCTCCTGTCCTCTGGCGGCATTCAATAAAATTTTTCATCGCAGCGCCCTTCACATACTGCCGCTTAAATTGATTTTTCAAGTTTTCTTTCAGTATTGTCCAACTCTTCGTATCCCTTAATGCTGGATCCGAATCAATAAACTGTTTTGCCTTGTTACGCAATTTTAGCAAAGCTATCGCCACCATCTGGGATTCTGTCCAATTTGCTAGTACACTTGTTCCTTCAACTACCGTCAAAAAATCGTCTATTGAAGTTGTTCCATCATAAATAGGCAGGGAGTCTAAGCCTATCATAATGTTTCCGGTGGTAGCAGTCATCGTTGCAGGGCTTGTGGTGGTTATAGTTGCTGTTGTACTGGCAGCTGATGTTGTAGTAGTCATATTTTATTGCAGGTTGACACTTTTTGAGGGGGTGAAAGATTGTCCTCAAAATAGGGATCTTCTATGGCTGGTTACCGGTAGGGGTAAATGGATCTATACCCAACCAAAGCTAAAATTTGAATATTTGCACAATCTTATCAATATTTTAATCAATCCTACAATGTAATCCAACAATTGTATTACCTCACAATCTGTCCAAAATTTCAACATAAAAAAAAATTTCAGAGAATTTTTTTTTCCAAAATTTTTAATCAACCATTAATCATCCATTAATCAATTAATCAACCCCACACCTGACACCAATTGTAACACCCACCACTGATTCCTATCTCTCTTTTGTTTATTCGGTTGGCAGGGTGAGCGGTAACCCCGGAATTCAGCTGGCGGTGACAAGAATAACTTTTTGCGTGGAGTCCGGAAGAGCCCCGTGTCAACTGCTATTAAACCACCTATTAATTTGTTCCCTTATCTAGCCTTGCAATAGACCTCTTAATAATTTATTACTTACTGCAGAGGTTTTCGTACTAAACTTGATTTCTCATGAAATTTCGACTTTTAGTTGTATTTCCTAACTATTTTCCTTGTTTTCCTGTTCCCTAACAGTAAAACGCAAAATTCTGGATCAATTACACTTTTATTTCTACAAGTTACGGTTGGGAGCCACCCAAAGTTATACTTTTCACAATTTTTCCAAATTCACAAGAATTTTCCAATTAATCTAGACGTTACTTTCCTATTTTCTTACATTCCGCAATACTATTCTAATATTCTAGACAATATTTTAACATGTCCCAATTTTCTAAAATTCATAATAATTTTTCAATAATTCTAGTCAGTATTTTTAATAATTTTAAGCGCCTTACTTTTTCACTTATTTTTCCGCGCTTTTTGTCAAAAATTCGACGAGCTCCAAAACTTCCGACTATCACCGTAATTTTAATTGTATCCAAAATTTTGTACTTTCCCGGAGGACAGGGACCGATTTTCAACCCGGCAGGGGTTCCCCTTGCGACACGAAATTTCTATCTGAACTGAACTGACTAAACCGGCGCTTTTCCGCTTAAATAGCCAATTTTCCCATAAATCTTCCCCCTTTTCCGACCCCTTTCGCGGAATCGAGGACAACATAACAAGTTTTTACGACTGCTTTCTCGGAACAGTTGACGCGTGGGTAGCCTTGTTTTTCAACCAAACAAAGGAATTTGCGTGAATCAGCACGTTTTTATTACTTTTTTATTGCGAAGGGGGCGGTTTTCCTCCCTTCTCTGACATTTATTGCTTGCAGGTGTTCCTAACATGTTCAAAACAAAGCTATAAAATTATCTAGGCCGTATTATTGTGCAATCTTATGCAATCCCGGGGTTGATCGTTAATTCTGTGCGTACGTGACAGGGCGTTCCCTTTTGCTGACCAATTAGAGAAGGCCACGAACCGATTTCTTTGTCTTGCAGGATAATTATAATGATCTTCTTTAAAGAGGAAGGGGAAAATTTCATCATCTAGCATAGCAGAACAAAGGGTGTTTTTTTTTTATTCCGATTTAATATGTTAGAAACGTTGTTCTGCGTCCGGGCGAAATTAAATGAATTCAATTCATTGTTCTCAATTGAAATTAAATCAAGGTGTTGGTTCCTGCATTCATGTAAGTTAATTGGATTAATTATTTATTAATTTGTTTAAAATACTTCATACGAGCAACTTTTTGGCCACTTAGGGTTTTAAATTAATTTTAAATCAAATTTTTTTCCCTGATAATCGTCAACGTTGTCTTTGTGTGAACGCTTCTCTAAAATTTTGTTTATTAAAAATTTCCCTTACTTACAAACGATTAATTTATTTTAAATATTTCCCGTAGTATCGCAAAATTTATTTCTTTAAAACTCCTCCGATTATTTTATAATTTTAATCCCGGTTAAATAAATGAAAATTTTATTTTCATTCCTTTATTTAGTATGCGCTATCCCCTTTTAATAATTGCTTAAAAGCCGTGATTATCACAGTGACTCTAGAAAGTTGAGGTAAAATTTTTTAAATGCAACCCTATGCCGGGTGGTACCTCATTTTGAAGGCCTACAAAAAAGAAATATTTTACCGTAAACCCGGATATTTATTGCATTAAAAATGAGAAAAAGCTCTCGTTTTATAATATCCTTTTTTAAATCATGCAATTAACACTAATTCGATTTGCGCCGAATCGGCAACATGAAAGGACGAGAGACCTTTCAGAATTAACCACGTTCTTATTGGTTATAGGATATAGCGGCGGCGTTTTTGAAATTCTGCGAGTAATTTATAATTTTAGCGTTTTTCCCCAATAATAAGCTGAAAAAACTCTTACGGGGTACTTAAAATATAAAATACAAACAAAACGTAACAACTTCAAATTTTGTTGAAATATCTTTATTTGAAATATTTGTACTACTGGCTATGCTCTACGTCATAGGCGACCACTTGTATATGTATGATGGGTTGCATATTGTAATATCCTCGTTAAAGCCGTCCCTACATGATAATTATTACTTGCAGTATTTCACACAACAGAAATACTGTCAGTATTATAAAAATATTAAAATATTCGAACATTTTCAATACTTTACTTTATTCCATCATTCTATACTCCGTTAACGATCAATATTACTGACAATATTTTTCAATACTGACAGTAATAATGATCGTGTAGGGCCTGCTTTACAAGATCCTTACCTTCTTTGTCGGAATATCAATACTGATTTTTATTAAGAAGATAAGAAGATAGTTTTAGGTACTGTAGTGTTTTCAACAATGTGTGGTCATTATTGGAATATTTTATTTTGCTCATTAAAACAAAGTTTTGTACTTTGCAGTGTTTATTAAATAATCCTAACAAATTTAATTATTTATTACAGTGCTACTTAATAAATTATCGTACGCGCTGAGTGTTGTGCAATATTAAGTTAGTAAACACATTTCTGGGTGTTTAGTTTGGTGTTAGCTTTCGTTTGAACAGCTGTTGCCTGGATTATTTTAGGTATTTTAACTTTTTGAAACTGAGCGTTTTGAACATGGATTTATTAAGAATGGATACGGGATGATTTAACATTCTTTGAAGTCAAAACAAACCATTCTAAGCGACACTGTAAACACAATTTGTAAACATTGACAACATCTTATTTTACCTTGTATTTGTGTACAAAAAATACGTTAGAAGCATTACAAGATTTACTAAAAGTAATAAAAGCCCTAAAATACTTTATTTTCTGCTAAATAATAATAAATTTAAATTAAAAAGTTTTTATTATTTATAGGTTATATTATTTCTAAAGGTTTATTTAAAGTCGTTCCGAGTCATTTATAAATCTATAAGTCGCACTTTTTCTTTTCTAGTTCATTAGACAAAGACATACGTTTAACCGAGTGTTCAGATCTTGGATGAATAAAGAATCATCCAAGGTTGACGTCAACCGCTCAGCTGTTCAGAGGACAACAGAGACAGCATCACTCCTGAGCTCCAACACTCCAATGCTATTTTATCTCTTTCTACCATTCTTGATTCAATTACGTATTTCCTTAAAGTTTGTAAACTGTTCCATAAGTGGAAGATGAAGATGTTTTCATAACAAACAACAAATATAAGGCTTCACGTTCGATACGCTCACAGCATACGGATATCGGATCCTTTCTTAATAAATCTATGGTTTGGAATTAGTTATAGTTAGTTTCAGGTAGTAATAGCATTTTGCCAGTTTAAAGTAGGCACTATTTTTCGTGGCATATTATGATGTTTATTTCTGTACAATGCTTTGATTGTGATTTTAGTGTTTATTACATTTTTTTAACTGTAATGAAATGTAGGGAGAGTGATATTAAGCTGATAAGAATATATATTATCATTTGATCTGTGTCAAAAGGTTAAGAAGCGGATTAATAAGGGTGATAACCTAACCTCTTTTTTGTTTTCTGATATTAAGCTGATAAGAATAGATATTATCATTTGATCTGTAAGTAGTCACAAGGTTGAAAAGCGGATTAATAATGCTGATAAGTTGTTAACCTAATCTATTTTTTGTGTAGGTTTTGATTACTTTTAATTACTGAAAAGTACAAAAGTTAGTTTTTCCTTACTTTTTTGTATACGTTAGCTTCATAAAATTCTTCTAAGTTATTTTTGTTAAACTGTTGCTAGTTTTTATTGCGCGAATGTGTTTAAGATCCGGATTTCTTTCATTAAAGGTAACAAAAATTATATTTTTGTAAACTTGTTACATAGAGACTTGGCAACGCCACAACGAGTACTGACTTAAAAACAAATATTTTTTTCAATGACTGACGTTTTCACTGTTTTTTATATGGCCATGTGTTTATTAGCAGTGGTGCGCAGTTACTAAAAAAATTACGACAATATCTACTTTTTTTATCGTGAAGCGCCATCTATGAATATTTTTATTCAATCTGAATTCATACCAGGCTTTACCGGTTTCAATATATGCAGTGAATTTCATAACACCCTGTATATCGAATATATGTAGCATATTAGAAACGTGAAATGACTAAGCAAGCCCATTATTTTTCATTTTAGGTTGGTGGAGAATTGAGCAACATCGTCATGAGTCAGATGAACGAATTCGGGCGCATTGGCGCTTGTGGGTCGATTTCCGCCTATAATGAAACGGAGCCTAAAGGTAATTAAAATCACGACTTCCACCATGGTAGAAGAAAACAAAAGTATGATATTGCGCACCGTTGCGTTGGGAAACTCTGGAATTGGTCTTGACTTGCTCACCGACGTGGCAAGTGGCAACACACACATTGAGTTGGGTGAAAAAAGGGGGGGGGGGGCAATGTGGCCAAATGCCGACTACATTCTACGCTGTCGGGATGATAAAGCCAACCGGAACGTGTGTATGAATAAACCTGTGCAGGTTTGCTCATACACACGTTCTGGTTGGCCTGAATAGGTCCACCTGCACAGACGACAGACCTTCCGGGCGAGTTTTGACTGTCTAAGATCATACCTATGTTTTCATATGAACTTCTACTGAAATCCATTTTACTATTTTATTTCCACAAGTATATTATGTCTAAGGGTGCATTTACAGTACGGTGCAAAATTGGGTCGATATTACCGAAGGACGCACAAAAAATTTAATTGTTTAAAAATATAAAAAGTAATTTATAGTTATAATTGTTCATGGTACTAGAACAGCAAGAAGTAATAATTAAACTGTAACATAAAGAAAATTATAATAAAAATTAAAAGAAAAGTGATTCACTTTTGCACTTAACAATAGTTTTGCTAATAGTTATATACAGTTTTCTATTTAATATAATCCTTTTTCCTTTTTAACATCTTGCACACGCTTTAGCATACTATTAACGAGTTTTTCACAATAGTCCGGTGATATTTGGTACCACTGTTCCTGGATCCTTTCCCATAAAACATTAAAAGATGGAGGAGAATCATATTCATTGACAAGTATTTTTTTAAGTGTGCCCATACATTTTCAATGGGGTTTTAATCGGGGCTCTGTGTCGGCCACATTAAAACACTTAAACGTTGCCTTGAAAGACAGTCTTGCACAGATTTAATCTTGTTTGGGGTCGTTGCTTTGCCATGTTGGAATATTACTTCGGGAAAATGCATATATTATTTTCAACTGTTGGTAGGTAATAAATGAAGGTTCAAAATACCTTTGTAGATATGCTGATTGATAATAGAATCTATTTTGTGTATTGAGCCGCCATGTTTCACAGTTTGAATAAAGTCCTTAACCTGCATTGACTCGCCTTCTCGTTTCCACATCCACTGAGGTCCATCTGTTGTGTATCTATTAATTTTTGATTCATCTGAACGTATAACCCCTCTCCACTGTTCACCGTCCCAGTTATCATACCTTTTTACAAATTCTGACTTCTGTTTAATATTCTTCTTCGAAAGTAATGGTCTCTTTTTCTTTTCAATGGCTCTAAACTTTACACTTTTTAATGCTTTACGCCCACTTACAATTTTACCAACATCCCGCCTTAATAAACTAGTGGCCATCGATGCTGATACTGCCTCTTCACTTGCCAAATAACGGATCACATGTCTTCGATCTTGCTCAGTCAACACTCTTGGCCGCCCACCTTTGTTTGGAGTAATTTGCTTTTGTTTTTAATTCTCTGTACCTTAGACTGTGTACTATTTAATAAAGAAACTATTTGTCGTGTAGATTTTTTCTCTAGAAGAAATTCTTCCACATAATTTTTCAAAGTTTGGGTTAGAGGCGGCATCGTAAATTAAGTTGACCAAGTAAAAGAAAAAAAACTTAAACAACAATAACGTCTCACTTTATCAGAGATGAACAGTTTTCTGTACACTAACTTAGAATCATAAAATTTTGTCGACTGTATTATTGGGAATATTACAACACATATCGCCGCAAAATCTGCGAAAAAAACTGAATCATCAAAAGCAGTGGCGCATCTAGACAAGTGCCTTTTTGGGGGGCTTAAGCCCTTACCCTTAAGAAAAAGTTAATTTGAAGTTTTTGTTTTTATGGAACAACAATCGATCTAGGGGGGCTAATGTCGAGTTTGGGGGGCTATGCTCCCCCTAGACCCCCTAGTTGCGCCTCTGATCAAAAGAAGTGCAGTGTTGGTAAATAAATATGTAGCATGGAAAATTCCTGTACAAAATGTAAACAGTATTAAGAAACAATTTGTTTTCTGGTACGCGTTTAAAGTTACACTGATAAATTTTTTTTGTATTTTGATTAATTTGTTTTGTCAGATATCGACTCCCTTCTGCACCGTGTATATTAGAACTGCGATAAACGGTATAACGTTGTTTTTTTCCAGAAATAAAATATATTATATAGTAATATACAATACATAATACTTTGAACGTTCCAGCGACGGCAGCTGTTCATCGGTGAGCACTAGGCTATGAGTTAGTAGTTGCTATCAGCGTATTTCTTTGGCAGGAAAAGATCCATAAATAAATGTTTGTCCGGAATTTAACTAACCATGAAACACGTATTATTCAGGCAGGAAACATAAGTAGATAGGAGGAAAAACGTACTTGAACACTGTACACCAGTGTGTACCCCAACAAAAAACTCTAGGATAACAATAAAAAAGCAATAAGTAATGGCATATTATACATTGTTGAATGTATGTTTCCTCAAAGATATTTTGAGAGTTTTTGAATCGAAACAGGCATTTCTGGACGAAAATACAGGAACTTGAAGGTACATAGAAGGCATATTCTAATGAAAGAACTGAAATAAGAAACGAATTTTCAAAAGATGACCACGAAAAAGCTTGATTATAATTAACATACCTGAATGAAGGCATGGAGAAATATGACTACTATACACTCTTTACCATTCAGCATCAGCACAGTGCCAAAAAAAATTATTAATAAGGTTATAGAAACTCTTAAAACGCGAAAGAACCATTCAATAAAAAAACTTGAGATACAAAAGCCCATTCTGGGTAAGGGATGGTTCTCGTGTGTAAGACACCACACTCGACACCCGGGTCGCAGGAAGTGTCTCTCTTAGCAACAGGAGAAAAGCCTTTTTGAAGATCCCGTTCGGAGTACTCTGAAATGGTACCTCGATATTGATTTATTCCAAGCTAAAAAAGAATAGAATTCAAAAACTACATTGTATATGCATATTAACATAAGCAACCAAATTTCTGCCAAAGAAGAGATACGCAAACTCCATTATATGTATTGATTTTTCATGATATTTTTAGCGTCATAAATCTATTCGGAACTACGGTACTAACTTATATATTTCTGGTGAATGCGCCAGATAACTAGGCAGTACCCATGTAGCACCTTAAAATTAAATGTTTTAAATTAACTGCAAATTTATAATTAAATTTACATTACATTGTGGCGAAACACTACAACGGTAAAGGTGCGGTTTCCTCGGGGCGACCATGATAGGCGATCGTCGCTCGGCGATGATCGTGAACCACTGCTCAATGGCAAATCAATGTCACGGTCTTCCTCCAGGGGGTTATGTTGAGCGACTACACTTGTCTTTAGCCATCGTCGCGAGTCGACTGCTCTGAGAGCAGTATAATCGCAATCTGGTTGGGCAAGACTGTTTTATTTGTATATATTCCCAAGTTTGTGTTGAATTTAACAGAAAAATATCTTTTGAAGACGAAGAAGATGAAAAGCTAATAGAAATGGTGGCCAAACACCCTTCTTTATTTGATTTAAACTCGCCGGAGTCGCCGGCATACAAAAACCAACGTATAATAGATAATGCTTAGAAAGAAAAAGGTGTTTTTCGAATTAATACTTCTTGTAGTATTTCATCATCTTCTATTTCTTCGAAAAATAAATACGTTAATGCTTCTACGGCCAAGGAAAAATAGCGACTGAAGCCGCTCGGAGGAAAATGGACACTTAGCGATGATCGCTGACGACGATCGCTCAGGGACGATCGCATATTTTGGCCGCTTCGAGGAAACCGCACCTTAAGAGTGGCGATACTAGCGCAGCGGAGAGAATGATTTCATTATTTTGTATGAAGGTGTGGGGAGCGACACGTTGTTTCATACAAAAAAAATCCGCTTCGCTGGTATCGCAGCTCCAACATAAATCCACCCTTAAAGAGGCACACGTGTTTCTTTTTTACAAAATAACTGAGAGATGCAAGCTGATTTCTGGTGTTGGTGAGTTTATATTGCAAATAAATGAATTTTTTTAATCCTGTTTCAGCTACGACATGCCAATTCCTACTGGTAGGCAAACAACTCAAAATGGAAGGATTCCAAGTAGCTAGTTACAAAAACAGGTGGTCTGAAGGTTTCAAACAAAACCTGGAATGGGTCAAACAAGGAAAACTTAAGTATAAGGAAACGGTCACGGAAGGATTCGAGAATATGTACGCTGCATTTATCGATATGTTAAAAGGAGGCAATACAGGAAAAGCAATTGTCAAAGTTTAGGAACGCTATGTTTTGTGATGTGCATTTTTTGTAATTTTTAAAAGTTAATGTAAAATAAAGAAGTTACTTTTATTTTTTTATGAGCACATTTCCAGTGCTATTCAGTATTTGTTTTATTTCATAATACAAAAGTAGTCCATTTGCAAAGCTTATTAACAAAAAAAAAAGGATTTTTTTGATCAAATTCGCCCTTAAAATAGCGGTCAAACATCGCTCATTATAAAATGGGGAGATGTCCTCTGGTGTCGTAGTCCCACAATGGGCGACCCAAATGTATCAATGTGTTATAAAACTAAATTATAAGAAAACGTAATCCCACCAAAAACATACACGTAAAAAACAGGTCAAGTTCTCTTCAGGACTGTGTGTTTTGTTATCTGAAAGAAATAACTGAAATGTAAAAATTATGCCAAGTTCCTTGCCTACACGTTATTAGCAGTGTTTTGATAAGGACAGAAAAATATTGTGTGAATTGATAAACAGACCAAACTTGGCAAGTTTTCATTAAAGAACTGAGCAATATCGATAGCCTTAAAAAACACTTTGTATGTGATAACCACTACACTACGAGACATACACACGTAACTTTCTAAAGCAGAAGTCGCTACCTATTTCGTGTCAGAATCCGTCATGTTGGATTTTCCGCCATGTTGGATTTTTATTGATTTTTGGTTTTTCTCGTATATTTTAAGTGTATTTATAGAGTTTTCGGGGTGTATTTCTGTTGTTTTTTTTTTGCAATGGAGTGACCATCTTCTAGTAGTGTGGATAATAATTTAGACTCTGTTTGTGTCGTATGTAGTTTATTAAAAAAAGGAATTTCTAGTCGAAACTTTCAAGAAAAAAATGACAGCCCAACTTTTTTTTAATTATTTTTTATAATTATCATTGCACGCCACTGGTGCAGTACAATCTTTAACGGGTAATGTTGCGTCAGAAATCCTTAAGATTTGATAAATGGAGACGCCGACATTACCAGCATACATACCTCAATAGTTTTTTTTATAACTAAATAGCACATTTTTAAAATTGTTCTATGAGGCAGCATAAAAGCAAAAATGATTATCATTGTTTTTATGACAATGTTTTAGTAATTATCTGAGGATGTCTCATGTAGATAATAATATATTTATAATTTTTATCGGGTAATGTTTCATCTTGAATCAAGATTCGACAAATGGTGACACCGGCATACCAACCTCAATAGTTTCTTTTATAATTAGCACATATTTTAGCTATTATGTAACCAGTTAGGTTAGGAAATGCTTTACTTCGTTTAACGAGTGTAATGTTTGAGGGACGAGTGAAGCGAGATCCCTTAAAAATTATACGAGTTAAACAAAATTGCATTTCCTAATGTGTTTCATACAACATTTTTTTCTAATTTTGACAAAAATATGTAAATAAAATTATTAATTTTAATTATTGTATCAAAACATCTAAGTAGGCATCAGACGAAGACATTTTTATTTCATCTAGTGGTACCTAGTAAACAGTTGTCTGGGTTGTCATGATGTCGTTTTGAAGTTTTATTTGTAAAGAAGTGTCGCGTTGCAAATTAAATTTTTTCTTTTAAAATATTGCAAATGTCCGATTCCGGGACCCCAAGTCATACTGAAGAGGCAGCTCAAAACGCATTATCTTCTGTTGTACCAATGGCGGATTTAGGGGGGCGCAGGATAAAATAAATATTGTAACATAACCATTAACCATATTCTACAAAATATTATAAACAAAAACAAATATTTTGCCGTCTATGTAAGGTCTTTGAAATAAATTACATATATACCAAAAAAATATGAATAATAGATCAATACTAATACGAGTATGTAATATAAAAAATGCCTGATTTTTAGCATTTTTGATTTACATGCTCTTAGTACACATCTCACTACGATCTTATAATTTTGGCTTCTAAACGAAACAAATAACCCAATAATTCTATTTGGAGAGTAATTTTTTTCGAAAATCAACTTTTTCGAAAATGGATTAACGAAATTTTTAAAAAATATTTTCTCGAAAACATATTTCGAACCTACATTTTTTCAAAAATGTCCTGACCGCTTTTTCAAAGATGCTTTTCAGAAATCGGATTTATGAAATGTTTTGAAAATATTTTCTCCCCGTATTTTGAAAGTACATTTTTTCAAAAATGTCTCCAAACTAATAATTTTTAAAACAGGTAAGTACATTTTTTGAAAATATATTTTTTTGAAAACAATAGAAAATTAAATTATGAACTCTAGTAGCTTGGAAAATGTTAATGAAAAAAAGACGAAAAAAGATTCTGAACAAACCCAAACGGAACTTTTTTGGGTTTGATCAGGTTTCCTTAAGTGTGGTACGCTACTTTCTCGTAAATTACTTTTTCAAAAAGCCGTTGCTTGAAAAAATTAATACAATCCAATAAAAATTAATTTCGAAAAAAAAGTTCTGTGAAGAACTGAATTTTTGAAAAGTGCTTTAAAAAAATTAAAAAATTGGTTTTAGACAAATTGTACTTTCGTAAGTATATGTAAGTCATTGGTATATCCTCCCAAACGAGCCGAAGGCATATACACTTCCATATTATTCAAACAATTTGCCCTGTCGCGTGTAAGCTAAGATGACATGACCAACTCTTTTAGCTGCTTCTCTTTTCAACAAATATCTTTTTTGATGTTAAATTAAGTAAATTTTTTCGTTCTTTGAAAATATATATTTTTTTAAAATGAACCATTTAAAACTACATTTCCCTGAAATATATTTTTTAGATTTTTTCTAAATTTAAATTATGAATGAATCAATAAACGAAATGTCAACGAAAAAATGACAAAAAGATCCTAAATTAAGCTAAACGAACCTTTTTTCGTGTTTGGTCAGGTTTACGTTTCCTTGTATTTGCTCTGTTACTCTGTAGTAAATTTCTTTCAACAACCAAACAATGTTTAAAAAATGTTCTTTCTTAAAACGTGTTTTCTTGAAAAAATTTAGTTTCAAAAAGTGGTTAAAAAAATTCGAAGTTGGTTGCAGAAAAAAAAAGGGAAGACATCTCTAGTTTTCGAATATCTGTATTATTCAAAAGTTCTGTTTTCGAGAAAATATATTTTCGAAAAATGTTCATGAATCAGTCCAAATGGACAGAAGGTATAACTAATTAAAAATTGCTGGAGTATTGGTAAGTTAGGAATAGTTAGGATGACAAACTCTGTTTTCGCAAGAACAGGTTTTTAGATATTTGGTCCATATAACCCTAAACTAAAAAAGTAGTGCCGCACTCGAGCTTGGCTTTTTTTTGTCTACCTTTATGTAGCTCAAGGTGACCTTGCACCCCCGCCCCTCAATGGGCGCACCCAGTATTTTGTCTTGAGGGGGGGGGGCTTAATAATTCAATTCGGCGGATTTCTTCAAATTGGTAGTGCATTTTTTAAATTTTTGTGTGTCTAGGAGGTGGGTATGGGGGGGGGGGGCTTGGATTTGCTTGCCTGAACCCCTACATGATGACACATATAGGCCACTAGAATCGACTATGTTAGGATTACAAGTATAGCATTGTAAATACCCTTAATCAGCAAATAAAAAAAATGAAAGTCACAATCATAACGACATGAAACTACAAAAATTGCTTAGTTATCTTAAAAAAATAAACGGCTTGCCTATCGTTCAAAGAGGTTAATGTCCATTGGTGGAATAGAAACTTTTAGAAATATTTTTCAATGTTTTTTTAATAAGATGCAGTGGCGGACTAAAGGGAAGGGGCGCCACAAAACGGCAGATTACCTTTTTTTACAACCCCCTTGACGTGGTATCAAATAAAAGGGTTTGATGAGTAGAATACGATAAGTTATGTGACGTCATTCTAAACCCATTATGGCGGACGCCACACGATGGCGAATTACCGTTTTCTTCACAATCCCCTTGATATGGGTATCAAAATAAATGAAAGGGTTTGGCGAGTAGAGTGCGATAATATTGCCGCCTTATCAAAAATAAGTTAAGACGTAACCAAAAATTTAAAAATGAAATCTTGTAACTTGTAATAAATACTTTTTAAAAACAAGCTTTTATTATTTAGATGTACTAAACCGAAAAAAAATAAGTATAGTTTTCTCATTGTGGCAATGCTGATTGCTATTTATAAGTGGACGTAGTTCGCGTGAGTGGATCCTAATAAAAGTAGTATCAAAGTTATCACTGAAACAGATATAACATATTATGTTAAATTTATTGTCTATAATTATTATCGCGTGAATAGAAAAGAAAAAAATGTATACTTATAGGTACTTATAAATTGTGCCAAACAAAATAAATGTCTGTATGAACTTTTCGCTCGCGACTAGCGTTTAAGCAGGGCCGGATTAACGGTACATTGGGCCCTAGGCTAAAATTCAGTTAGGACCCCTATTTAGACCATTTAATACATTTTGTTTTGGATATTTTTTTCATAAAATTTTAAACAAAAATGGTTGGTTAAATGTGTCTATTAAAAATAAAGCATAATACATATATGCAAATCAAACAATAAAAAATGGAAAAAACATTAAACCGTGGGTAGTTTCATTAAAAAAATATAGTATGTATTGACTGGTAGCATATTCAAGTAAATGTTGGTTACCGTGATTTTAGAGCTGCAAAACTTTCAATAATCTTTTCAGTTTGAAATTTTTTAAGAAGGTCACTTTCTATTTCCAATAAAGCAAGATCGTTAGTTTTTCATCGCCTAATGAATTTCATTTATGACTCTTTACCCTTTCTAAAGTTGAAAATGATCTCTCCCCATTAGAGTTAGTTACTCCATCAATAAAAATATAAAAATATTGTTAACGCAATATCTACGTTTGGAAAACTTGATGATATTTTTTTCTCTTACAAACTTTAACATATCCCTTGGATTGGTAAGTCCTCAATTAATTTCGCCAATAAAATATTTCAAGCGGATATACTTGTCTCCTAAATTTTGATCCAAATCATTTGGATATTGCTCCTGGGGTAAATTTGCTTATTTTATAATATTCTTATCTGAATAATTTTCTAAATATAAAAACCCAAACATATTTGAAATGTCAACCAGGGACGTGCCTATGGGGGGGATGGTGGAGCGTCCCCCCTAATGCTGACCCAGTTGGGAAAAGCAAGGTCTATCTCTTAAAAAAAAGGCCCGGGCCGGGCAAAGAAAATTCCGAAAATAACGTTGCCAAATTTTTAGTTCTGCAGTTAGAATTTACGAGTTGACTCAGTTGGGAAGTTTCCTACTTTTTTTCGTTTGTTATCAGATGTGTATGTGGAATTGTTTGAAAGTGTTTTGCCATGTTCTTTGAAATATGCAAAATGTTCGCGTTGTTGTAAGACATATTTAATTAGTAAGTCATACAAAATGGCTACTAAAGAAACATCGATATGAGTGGCCTGTAATGATTTGCTAACTTTAGTGAACTCTGTTAAAATATCGTGGCCTACCGTTGTTGGCCCAATTAGATAAATGTATTTTTTTCCGGTTTTTCTTTTTATTTTAGTCTATTGTATTAATTACAAGGGCCCCCCGCAAGCCTTGGGCCCCTAGGCTATAGCCTACTCAGCCTAATGGATAATCCGGCCCTGCGTTTAAGACTATTGTATCTGTTTCAGTGATAACTTTGATACTACTTTTATTAGGATCCACCCACGCGAACTACGTCCACTTATAAATACATAGCTTTCAGCATTACCACAATGAGAAAACTATACTTACTTTTTTCGTTTTAGTACATCTAAATAATAAAAGCTTGTTTTTAAAAAGTATTTTTACAGGATTTTATGGTTACTTTAGACTCGCAAAATTAAAGATTATTTTGATTTTTTAGAATAACTGACAGCAGAAAATCGCAATTTTCCTGTTGTTGGCAAATATGTAGTGGGATCATTTGGTTGGAGAACACTTGGAGAATATCTGCCTTCAGGGATTTCTATCACAGTTCTACCCGATTTTGAAGAACTGCCAGTCTCTCTGTCTCTTGGCATTTAGGAATAATGTAAGACGTACAACTGAGTATAATTTTCTGTTATGAGTATCAAGAAAATTTACAAAAAATATACAATAAAATAAGTGCAACAAACGGTTTATGAAAATCTGTCAGTTTTGTTGTCGGGTTTGGGATTAAAAAATAGGTACTTATACTGCTTATTTTGGATTCCTCGAACTCTGCAGACTCAAACCACGAGAAACGGTTGTAGTTTGGTGCTGTAGGTAGTCATGTTGGACAGATACCAAAAGTAAATGGTAGAAAAAGTAGAAAAGTAAAAAAATTACCTTAATAGTTCTTTAGTTAACTCATTTTTTAAACGTGACATCAGTGATAAATGATATATTTATTTGCTTTTGGGCTAATGTTTTAGTAAATATTAAAGATTTTGTGTAATAATTATATTTTAATGTAAACCTACAGTACAAGTGTTTATATTAAAGTTCAACCAGTGATTTTAACCAGTGGCGGATCTACGGGGGGAGGGCTTAAGGAACTCAAGCCCCCCCCCCCATTGACCGGCCAACAACAATATAACATCATAATTACCCCCTGACTTCAGTCAACCTCAGCACCATTAATAATTTAGTACCATAGTTAATTACTAAGACCTTTTTTTAAACCTTAATTCTTAAAACTTCTTTGTGAATTTGGGGGTAAATGTTTAAGTTTTAGCAACGCTTTAAGTCTAGCCCCTCCCCCTTTCCTAAATCCTGGATCCGACCCTGATTTTAACTGATAAATGCCATGATCTATAATTAGAGGACCTCTGATAACAGGGCTATTCACTGATGAAAATACATATATATGAAAGATATTACTTGTGCCGGCAATATAGTAATACCTGGTTAATAATTAGTTTCCGCGTTGAAATTGTTAAGATGGTAGTAAAAGAAATTTATTTTACGCAAACGGTCTGAAGGTGTTCCTAAAGCTACGGATTTTAAGTGGATAGATGAAGAACTGCCACAACTAAAAGAAGGCGGTAAGCATTGCTGAGATATCGTAATATTAGCTAAGATTTTTAAAAATTCGGTCCTTTCAAGAGGAAAGCACTGCCTAAATTAAACTCAATGTTGGTGTTGAGAATTTTTTTTTATCTGAGGCATCCCACGTAGACTTCAAGCCTAAGTACTAACGTACCAAGGACGTCTAAAGAAAAAGGAAATATAATCCATTGACACGGGATTTAAAGGATTGGAGATTGGGAGGGGAAGGGAAACACCTGCAGGCAATTTGTTCCATAATCTGGAGACCCTAGGTATGAATGAGCGAGAAAAGTGGGGTGTTCTAGACTTTTGTATCTGGACTGCAAAGGAATGTATACGTAACGCGCCTTTTGATATTTTGTTAGGAACAGTCTAGGAGGAAATTATAGTAGCTAGTTCTTCAGAGCAAAATCTGTGGAAGTATCGGTAGAAAAGGGATAAATCCCCAACAGCGCGGCGATGAGCGAGAAAAGGCAGTTTTCTTGTGAGGACTGGATCATTGATGAGTCGAATGGGATCAGACTGGAATGAAAAAGTGCTTTTATGTAGAGAAAGTTACCATTTTTTATTTCGTTCTTTTTAGAATTTTTGGCTGAAGCAGTGTATCTAAGCGTAGACCCCTACATGAGAGCATATATGCCCGGGATACCACTAGAATCGACTATGATAGGATCACAAGTAGCATTGTAAGTACCTATCCATACTTTTCCGACAATAAAAATTTAAACCGACTGTGTAAAATACCAACTGTAAACAAGTTGCGTGTCTGTAAATGGATCTATATTCATAGTTATATTATAAATTTGTTTGTAGTTTGTATTATAAACTACAAAATGTTTGTCATATCTATTTATAAGAAAGACGTTTAATAAAACAGGCTTTGCCACTCGAAAAATGTTACAAGTTTAATTTCTCGGTTTAAACAGTAGAACTTCTGATATTCGCCGTTTGGATTTTATTTAAATTTAATGTAGCTTATGTTGCGGAACCGAGACCGTATACAAACGGCCAAACGAACGAACATAACACCTAACAACGAAGAACTGTTGCACCAAACGTATCCAAGGCCTGTGACCAGCTATGGCATGCAGCATGCACTCCTCAACTGACTTCCTTTCCTCAGTCTCCCTTCTAAACCATGATACAAAAAAAGGAAGATATGATACCAAACCGTGTCAAATTCGACCGGGTTCGCGCATGACGTCACGATGTGAGTTATTTTTGAAATTTATAACGCGCAATATAGAGTTTACGTTAGTTATAGACCATTTTATATAAATTCTATTGGCAACATACTTTGCCTCCTGCTTATAATACAACAGAAAAAGATCGGTAATAAAAATAGCTCAGTCTTATAGATTTTGACCTGCTCGTCACAAATCCTGCGGCCAAAATATTTGCTGAGGTCTGGTTTTCATGATACAGGCAGTACCCTGTTTTTATAATGGTAATAAACATTTATCCTTAGATGGGCCTGTCTAGACATATTGTAATTGGTTTGTTCCTGTCTACGGTAGTAAAATCTAGTAAATGCATAAATTATTTACCTTTAGTCTTATTTCGACCGTCGTCGTATCGTTTAATGTCGTATTAGTCAAATATGTCAAAATACCGCGCGAGTGTGTTCAAGACAAGCAATTTTTGTTATATTTGTGGAGATGTTACCTTTAAGAGAGAAAAAGAAATATTACTCCTTTAATTAAGAAAGCATAAGAGTTGTATTTTGAATGTAAAATTGGTAACCAAGATAAAAAAAATGGGCGCCCCATATTTGCTGCAATACTTGTGCCAACTGTCTTCGAGACTGGCTTAATGGAAGAGGTCGATCAGTGCTATTTGCTGTAGGTTTGGGAGGACGGTTTGGAGGGAACCAAAGGACCATACATCTGATTGCTATTTTTATATCACATCTCCAATTAGAAAAGATATTGCGATGAAGAATAAGGATAATTTGAGATACCCAAATATTCCGTCTGCTATTCGCCCTGTGTCTCATAATGATGTGTTGCCTGTTCCGGTTCCCCCTAAGGGATATAGTCTTGATTCGGAAGAAGAATTAAATGTCAGAGACGAAGAGCCCTCAACCTTTAAGGACCCAAACTTCCTTCCTGAACCTTGTGGTAGCAAGAAACCACACAGAATACCATAAACTAATGTAGTGACCTCATAAGAGACTTGGATTTGCCAAAACAAGAGGCGGAGTTGTTAGCATCTATGTTACAACAGTGGACCTTACTTGATGTTAAGGTAAGGGTTTCTGTTCATAGAAGTCGTCATGAATTCCTTATGCCATTTTTTAAAATGGAAAATGACTTAGTAGCCTACCATGATATTGATGGTCTAATGAAAGCTTTAGGTATAGAACACATCCCTCATGAATGGCGACTTTTTATAGAGTCATCAAAACTAAGTCTTAAAGCGGTATTACCTACTACATAATGGAAACATAGGTACTTCGCTCAGTTCCAGTTGGTTATGCCGCTTATACAGTGACCGGCAAAAAGTTCGCAACATATGGGAAAAATTTTTATTAGGAGAGTATCGGAAAAACTTTCCCAGGGGATCGGTTCTGCATGTCCGATAACCTAAAAATCGATTTTGACATACGTCACGTGTAGTAGTTTTTTCTACAATTGACAGGACAAAATTAAAAAAAACAGGGTTTCGCCGGACGCTAGCTGTTGCAATGATTTGTATCTAGCAGCAGTGTCAAAATTTTAGAGACATTTCAATGAGATTACATTGAGAAAACCTTAATCGTCTTAAATATATCTGAAGTTCGACTTTTTGTAAAGTTAAGGGGATTAAAATAGATAATAAACAAAAAATTACCTGTTTATTTAATCGAAATTTTATAAACGAAAACCAATGTAAGAAAAACTTAAAAGTAGTCAAATTCTGTACTAACAACACAAAAAATCATTGTTTTTCCTTGGGTGCACAAAATTTAAAACTCAGTATGACCACCATTTCTCTCCATACATACTGTTGTTCTCGAGCGCAACTCTCGATTAACATTTCGGAGCATTTTACGATTTATTTGCAATACACAATTTATAATGACATTCTCTAAATTTTGTATATTCCTAAAGGGTCGATGTTTGTACACAGGGTTCTTTAGGTATCCCCACATAAAAAAATCTAACGGAGTCAGATCTACAATTCTACAATTGACAGGACAAAATCGAAAAAATAGGTGTTCGCCGGACGCTCGCTGTTGCAATGGTTTGAATCTAATGAAATGACTGTATCAAGATTTTATTAAGATTTTTCGCACATAAATTTAACAACCAGGTCTATTTAGTTGTACTTAAAACTACCAAAGCAGGCTCTGAAATTAAAACAACCAAATAATCTAGTAGGTTAAAAACAACAGAAAAATGTCAAACAAATTATAATTTGTTTGATTTCAACCTATGTCATTGGTTTATGTCTCGCATCTTACTAAGTTTGATATTTTACATAAGTTTATTAATATTTTATTCCTTAAAATGGCACCCACACTACTTCTTCAGGAAAAGATAGAAATTATTTTAATTTCTGGAGATAATTACAAAAGCCATAGAGAAACAGCAGCAATTTTTAATGAGAGGCACCCCGATAAATCCCTCCATTATTCCACAGTATCTCGTCTAGTCAATAAATTTAAAGAAACGGGATCGGTAGAAAATCAGTATAAAGTTTCCCATGAAAAACCGGTAACAGGTGACGAAGGTTCTCTGGATGTGTGTTTGTCGATCACAGAAATACCCCAATTAGCAGTTAGTCAAATATCGGAGATCACTAACATTCACGAAAGATCTGTGCGGAGGATATTAAAAAGAAACAAATTTCATCCGTACAAACCTAAATTTGTACAAGTATTAAAAGATAGGGATTATGACGCCCGCTTCGATTTTTGTGCCTGGTTCCAGGGTATGATTGAGGAAGATTTTAATTTCCCAAAGAACGTTCTTTTCTCGGATGAAGCTACATTTACCTCTAACGGAACCGTCAGTTCACAAAACTGTAGATGGTGGGCCACCGAAAACCCAGACTTTGTAATTCAGAGTAAAGACCAATATAGTTTTAAGGTTAATGTGTGGTGCGGAATTTTCAACCTCAGAATAGTGGGACCTTTTTTCTTTAGAGACAATTTAAATTCAGAACGATATTTAGAATTTCTACAAACTGAGATATCTGACTTTTTAGACAATTTGTCATTAGCCGAAAGAAGAAATTTATACTTTCAACAAGACGGAGCTAGCATTCATTCCACAAATGAGGTGAAGAGATGGCTGGATCAAGAATTTGGAAACCAGTGGATAGGACGGTTTTCTGAAAATCCGTGGCCTGCGAGATCACCAGATCTGACTCCGTTAGATTTCTTTATGTGGGGATACCTAAAGAACTCTGTGTACAAACATCGACCCTTTAGGAATATACAAAATTTAGAGAATGTCATTAGAAATTGTGTATTGCAAATAAATCGTAAAATGCTCCGAAATGTTAATCGAGAGTTGCGCTCGAGAACAATAGTATGTATGGAGAGAAATGGTGGTCATACTGAGTTTTAAATTTTGTGCACCCAAGGAAAAACAATGATTTTTTATGTTGTTAGTACAGAATTTGACTACTTTTAAGTTTTTCTTACATTGGTTTTCGTTTATGAAATTTCGATTAAATAAACAGGTAATTTTTTGTTTATTATCTATTTTACTCCCCTTAACTTTACAAAAAGTCGAACTTCAGATATATTTAAGACGATTAAGGTTTTCTCAATGTAATCTCATTGAAATGTCTCTAAAATTTTGACACTGCTGCTAGATACAAATCATTGCAACAGCTAGCGTCCGGCGAAACCCTGTTTTTTCTAATTTTGTCCTGTCAATTGTAGAAAAAACTACTACATTCGTTTATTTTCATCCAGATACATGGGCTTTACATTAGCCAAGCTATCTAAACGAAAAAAACCGGAAATTTGTAAATCGATAAAAAAATATTTAAAAAAAATTGAGTTTTCCAATTTTTTTAAATAAAATCTTAAAATTTTGCACAAGAACCTAGAATTTAATTCTAAGCAATTTTTTCAAATTACTTTTTTTGATATCTCGTCAACTAACCTCACTTTTTGTAAATTAACAATTTTTTTTTTAATTTGACGCTATACCAGTGGTCACGTGACGTATGTCAAAATCGATTTTTAGGTTATCGGACATGCAGAACCGATCCCCCGGAAAAGTTTTTCCAATACTCACCTAATAAAAATTTTTCCCATATGTTGCGAACTTTTTGCCGGTCACTGTATGAAAGAAACATACACCCATGTGAAGCTACTGCCGGAAACATTGCAATATAAGAAATATGATTGGAAAATTTGTGCAGATTTGAAGGTAGTAGCTATTTTACTTGGTGTTCAGTTGGGATATACAAAATACTGTTGTTTTCTCTGCGAGTGGGATAGCCAAGCTAAAATGGATCAATATAAAAGAAGAGTATGGCAACAAAGACAATTTTTTGAACCGGGAGTGAAAAACATTACGAACATTCGAACATTCCTTTAGTTCCTTCAAAGAAAATTTTATTTCCGCCATTACGTATCAAACTTGACTTAGTTAAAAACTTTGTTAAAGCTACGGATAGAGATGGCCCTGCCTTCAGTTATCTAAAACAAAAACTTCCCAGAACAAGTGAAGCCAAAATTAAAAGGAGGGGATTTGTGTGGGAGCCCAGATAAGACAGCTTCTCAGGGAATCTGAATTAGACGCTGTGCTTGAGGGAAAAAAGAGGCATGTGAAGGAAGCCTTTAGAATGGTTGTAACCCATTTCTTAGGAAATAAAATAGCAGACAATTATTCAGAGATTGTAGGCAAATTTCTAAAAGATTATGAAAATATGGGATGTAATATGTCCTTAAAAATACATTTTCTACTTCCCCGAAAACTGTGGAGACGTTAGTGACGAACATGAAGAATGATTCCATCAAGAAATTGAAAATATGGTAAAAGATAAATCCTATTTTTGCCGAGGACCTTTAAAAAAACTTTAAATTTGTTGCCTAGTGAGAATGTGTTCGTGTCGTATATAGTTTATTAAAAAAAAGGATTGTCTGGTCCATACGCTTCCCCCTTTATAATTGCCACCGCACGCCACTGCTCAAGAGCTCTTTATTGTCAGATGTACACGCACCTTTATAGGGATGTTTGCACTCTTTAAAACTAAAGATTATTTTTATTTTCTAGGATAACTGACAGCAGAAATCGCAATTTTCCAGTTGGCAAATATGTAGTAGGATCATTTGGTTGGAGAACACATTCTATTAGCAATGGGGAGTCTGTGCCTGGACAGGTTCCTACAACGCTTCTACCCAGTTTAGGAGAACTGCCAATATCTCTATCCCTAGGTGTTTTAGGCGTTACTGGGTAAGACCCGAGAAGATCCATCGACGAGAAGCGACAAAATCATCGAATCCTTTGTTCTTTCGTGCTCACGAATATTTAATAATATTCAGGCATCGTCCACTGAGGAAAATGTTCCGACCACGTAAAAATTGCTTTGAAATTTTAAGAAATTAATCTGATTTAAAGTTTAGTGTATATTCCTTGCACACTTTGATCCAAATGTTATTATACAGGGTCATAGGCGTTTCTAGGTGGGGGCTTTGGGGGGCTAAGCACCTCAAATCTCGGATTAGCCCCCCAAATTCAACTGAGTGGCCTAGTATATGTATAGCCAAATATGTAAACCGGGGGCTTAAGCCCCCCCAAATATGTAAACCGGGGGCTTAAGTCCCCCCAAAAATAGAGGTCTAGAGCCGCCTATGTACAGGGTGCCCATAAAGTCTGAAATAATGGAAATATCTGGATAACGATTCCCTTTCGGATAAAATGCCCAGCCCTCTAAATGGCATCGTTTTTTTCTGGCGCTCTTTTACTAAATAGGTCTTTTCATGTTGATTTCATAAATACCGGGCTGTGTGTAAATTTTTGAGTTCCGATTTTAAACATTTTTACTAAGCTTTACGTTTAGGGCATATAGAAGATGTTTTGCGTCTGTCTGTCAGTCCATCTATCTGTAGACAAATCTTTTGTAACGCGCCCTGCTCAAAAACTGTTGGATCGAATTTAATGAAATATGGTAGAAAGGTTTGTACTGCCGAGTAGATGGTTCTGTTTTAAAATTATCAAGCTCCGTTGCGGTGGGTGTAGAAAAAGGAGGGTGTGGTCACGTGGTCACCCAAAAATACTTTTTTGTAAAACGTTTCGTCAATTTAGTAACATGTCTTTAGACTAATAATCAAACTCAGCTGTCATACTGGATCACTTCCCTTTCCTACATCCAAAAGTTTTAACCTCAATGTATAGCCGTGGCCAAAAAAAGTGTCATTGTCAATGCTTTTTCTTATGGAAAATTAAACGTTATTTTGTACCCCTTGTGAGACATAAAATGAAGGGGGTTCTTTTAAAAATCATGGAGTTATTAAATATTAAAGTATTTATTGTTACTCCAGCATATACATACATATGTAAAAATAAAAATATTGCCTAACAACGTACTACGGAGCTTTATAGGCAGTTTTTTTTTGTTTTCGGTTAATTTTAACTCTTAAACTCATTCCTTAAAAAAAGTAAACAATAATAATAATTACAAGCTGTTCCTCTTGAAACCGAAGGAAGGAGATTTTGAGATACTTCTGCAACTTTTTGTGCTATCTCCGAAGATCATTTTTATCATTATTTTTACGAAATTTCACTTTTATTCTATGTAGCTAAATCTTGTCGATTCTCTGGGTGGCAGTTGAGATAAGGCCGTCAATAATTAAACAAATGAAATTGGTTGCTAGGAGACAGCTTTCAAATTATGACTGCTGCCGAAACTGCCGCCTACTAGATTTCGAAACTTTTGTTCAAGAGTGTATGGAAGATAGGTCTGGCGAATGGTTGGTTGCATAATAATTGTTCCTTACAGCGTACGTAAACGTTGCCGCACGTCGTGTGTAAACGTTTTTGCACGATGTTTGAAATTATTGATTTTCAGTTGTAATTAGTAGTGTGTTTTTTAGGTATTTTTAGTGCAGTTGTAGAAAGACATTTTTTAACTAATATTTTGCTATTTTCATTGTTACGCCAGTAATTTTTCATGCCATCCTCTTAACTGATAACAATTTAGGTAAACTTGTCGGTTTAAAATTTGGTTTAAGAAGAACTGTTGTTTAAATAATTCACTTTTCTAATTAGTTATGAAACGTTTCTATTTCCTAACTACACTTCTAAATTTGACGGGTTTTGACGCTTTTTATGTCGGTATTACCTATAACAAAAAAAAACAGGTTGCCTTTTCTTAAAATGATTTTTGTATTATAGAGATACTGCTTATTTTGGATTTTTGGAACTCTGCCAACCCAAACCAGGAGAAACGGTGGTAGTTAGTGGTGCAGCTGGTGCTGTAGGTAGTGTTGTTGGACAGATAGCAAAAATAAAGGGTAAGAGATCTAACAACTTTTGACATTAAAAAAAAAGTTTTTTGTAAAAATATGCATTTTTTTCTTTTGATTATTATGTTTCATTTTCTTCAGGTTGCAAAGTAATTGGTATAGCTGGGTCTGACGAAAAGGGAAAATGGTTAACAAAAGAGCTGGGCTTCGATTATTTCATAAACTACAAAACTCAAGATGTGGAAAAAGAGTTAAAAAATGCCGCACCACAAGGGGTGGATTGTTATTTTGACAATGTAAGTAAGTAATGCTGCCATTTGAGGATGGTAGACGAAGGAAAGTTTTTCCTGTATATTAACTGATCTTTGAAATATACAACGTGCCTCAAAAAGCTGAAGGAAAATGAGAAAAATTTTGATTATCTGTTCTGTCAACAAACGACTCTTCATAAAAGGCTCTGTTATAGGTTTAACCAAAATACTCCTATAGAAAATATGAATATACAGGGGTGGAAAAAATAAACAACATAGTTAAAAAACTTGAAATTTCGTAATTTGAGTTTAAGATATGGAACATAAACTTCATTCTTAGTGAAGAAAAAAGGCTAAAAAACTTCTTTAAACGATGCGCGGTCTCCAGTTTTTATTAACCTTGTTTCGTTACTATGGATATGGTCTATTTTGTAAATTCTGGTTTTGTAATTTGTGTCTTTATTTTTTTCACACGCTGTATATTATATATCATATTTTTTTGTGGGCAATCTTATTCGTAAGCCAATCTTAATTTTTACGAAGATTGACTTTTTTTCATAAAAAAATTTCGTTCGTCTCCAATTTTTTGTGACACGTGTGTTGTTTTTTAGGTAGGGGGAGAACTGAGCAGCAGCGTGCTAAAACAAATGAATGCATTCGGACGAATTTCTATATGCGGTGCAATATCTGGATATAATGATAAGCCTCAACAGGGTAAAAGCCAAATAATAAATTTTTCTTTAGTTTCTTAAAGAATATCATTTATGAAAGTGTATGTTACAAAACTTACACACTCTCTATGTTTCCCAAATAAGACCTAACCTAGAATACTGTTCCTACATCTGGGGAGCGACATCACCTTCAACACTTAACATCCTTGATTCTATACAAAAGAGTCGACTTATTAATGACCCGCCCAGTAATCACGAGAAAACTCCTTCCTCCTTAGTTTCTTAAAATAATATCATCAATGAAAGTTTAGTGATGTTACAAATCTTCTTGTAGATAAATTAATTTTATATGTGATATACAGGGCGATGTAAAACTAAGAATAAGTAATCACTGAAACTCGTAGAACTTGCAAATTCTAAATATCTAGAAAAACATAAACCCCTTTATGACAGACAGACAACGGAAACAAGTCTCTCGAATTTCACAGCAAACATCCCAGATTGTCATTGACATTTCGAAGGCATTTAACAAGCACGGCATACTGCACGTCTCAAACAAATGACCTTCTTACTGTCTTCCTCTCAAACTATGTAAAGTACCTATATTTCAGGATATTTGGCTATGACTTATTAACTGTAATACAACTACCTGGTGCTGGATCACGATGTATAGAATTCTACGCGATTTTGACACTAATGAATGACAGTGACCTGCATGTGATGGATTGTTTGTTTTGTTTGAGTAGTCATGTGACTTTGACACGTAGAATAGAATTCTATGTGGCGTGATCCTGGGCCTGGTCGGCCACGTTGTGTAGACAAGTGCATAAGCACTACTGCAAACTAGCAGTACAGAAGAAATGAGATTATTTAGTATATTAATATTTTTAATGCACAGAGTTAAAATCTTTTTAGTTTAAAAGAGGATGTTGAATATAGGCTATACTATTTTTATATAAATTTATTCAAATTCAAAAATTACAAATTACTTATTCTTATTAAGTCTACAACATTGGAATTTTAAGTTGGAGAAGTGTTTTCTGACCTAACTTTTGCAAGATGTCACATGTGCTCTATATATGGGATTAAAAACGCAGTAATGCGGTGGAAGCCACAGGACGGTATATCTCAAATCCTATGCCATGGTGTCACAAGCATATTCCCTTTTTAGATTGAACACTTTTAGAATCTCTAGGAGTTCACTTTTTTATAGGAATCTCTAAAATATATGTCGTTCTCTAACATGTAGTTTTGAATTTCCCATTTCGTGTTATTTGGGCTTGGAATCTTCCATTACTATCAAGCTATTGGCAGGAATATTTGATTAAACGCAATTCTCGAACCAATTCTCAAAAAGATCTGCGGTTGTGTCTTCGTGGTAGTCCACGCAGAAGTCCTTAATATTTTTTGCAGAGAGCCACAAAGCATTTGGAACCCAACGGTTTTCTGATCCCGCATGTAGGATGATTATCCATTTTCCTTTATTACATGGAGCTTTGGTTTGACATCTAGTGGAGGAATCGGACCGTCCTTTTGATGGTGGATCATGCGTCAAACCAGGTCTCATCAAGGTAAATGATGGGACGATTTTCATATCGGTATTGCTTTATGGATATTAGGTACTCATAACGCCATTTTCGTAATCGCTGCCATTCCATCAATATTTGCGTCTTATCAATCTTACGATATCTGAAGTCCATTTCTGACAGAAGTCTCCATTCATGTGTCTCCACATGAATGGCCAAGCCCCACAAAACGATTGCTGGCCTTTCGCTTTCGATCATCATCTCAGCCGGCACAAACGCATGAACCAACTGATCTGAAATTTTGCATGTTTCCTTCTACCACTGATCAAGCAAATGAAAAACATTTACTCTTATATTTTAGTGACTGCTGTCCAAAGTATGGTAGTTACCAATCAATTAAAAATGGAGGGATTTATTGCCTCAAGATGGGCAGATAGGTGGACGGAAAGCCTTAACCAAAACCTGCAGTGGATTAAACAAGGAAAACTCAAGTACAAGGAAACAATTACGGTTGGTTTTCAAAATATGGTTAATGCGTTTATTGATATGTTGGCTGGTGGTAATACCGGAAAAGCTGTTGTTAAAGTTTGAATAAAGCATATAAATCAACCTAAAACTTTTTTTTTATTTTGGAGACAAAAAGAAATAGAAATATTCATAACGGTGGGTTGCTTAAAGCATTTAACCAAGTAACAATAGCACTGTGGTAAAGACGGTGAGGAATTTTTCTTATTTTTTAGTTTTGCGTGAAACGGAAGACTTTTGGAATCACTTCGGTGTCCGTCCATCCGTCTGTCACAGGCGATTTTCTCTGAAACTATTTCACGTAAAAATTTGAAATTTAGCACAGAGATAGAGTGTGGTGGCCCAATTATAGACGTGAAGTATAAAAATATGAATTTTGATTTTGGGGGTTAATTTCAGAGCATAGATTGGGAAAATTCAGTATGTCCACGTAGGTATAGAAGTCACAAGAGGACAAATGGACCAAAAATTTCATTGTTTGGAAAAAAAAAACATTTTTGGTAAGCTTCTGCTTCTTAAAAAATACATTTATCTTATCTTATTATCTTATCTTACAAGGAAAGTTTTTGTTTCAAAAATATTCGTTATAAATATATTTGGTTTAGACGAATCATATTCTTTTTATTTTTCGACATTTTGTATATTTGATTTCTACTGTGATAACGTTAAAAACGTTTTTATGCGTGCAACAACTTTTATCAATGCCCAAAATTTTCTTAAAATTAGGAAATGATTTTTTTCGATATGACGCGAACTTTATGGATGCCGCTGTACATATAACGTAATAAGTAATAAATCCACGCACTCAGTTTTAATTTTTGCAATTATGTTTTTTTTGAGTTAATTTAAAAAGCCTTGTTTAAAGGGGCTACGCTACTGATATATCGATTTCCAGCAACTAAGCCAGGAACAGCGTTGCCAGAACTACCGCTAAAGCGGTATTTCTACTGCTTTAGAGAGTCATCTACCGTTCTCTAGTTTTAGCTCTGTAAAATACCGCTTTTTCGTTTGTACGCAAATTTCCTCGCTATAAATTTGTTTAAAACTAATCAAGGAAACCGTTTAAGTACTGATAATATAATGGGAATACTACTCAGCAAGCGGCTTATTACAAGTTCTTGTTTTAATTTTAAGGAAAACAATGAATTAAGACGGCCAATGACCAAAGATATTTATAAAAATTAAAATATTTTAATGTACCTAAGATAAAATTATTAAATAAATTTTATTAATGACTTATTTTATTATGACTTTTTTTAAAAATAATATATGGATATTATAATATAAAATAATAGTATTTGTATTAAAAATCTTGTTTATGTTTGCTTGATATAATTATTAAAATAAGTGGAGTATTATTTCACAATTACACCTAAGCAAGAAATCGTTTAAGTACTTTCCATATCAATATATATTTTTTTAAAGTATAGTTATTAAAAGTCTATTTTAATTAATTAAAAAATCCAATGTGCAGTGAATATATTTATACATTCGCATTCTCTATTTCTACAAAAAGAAACAAGATAGAACGATAGGAATATACTATTTAGTTAACACTATCACACTAGACTTGCTTCCAAAGGGAGCTGCGACCCAGCCGTTTTCTCAATCTACCGTTTTCTACCGCTATTTTGGGCCAAGTGCCACCGCTTCTTGAAAAATTCATCTGGCAACACTGGCCAGGAATATTCTAAAACGAGACGCAGCACGCGTAAAGTCTTATGCCTATGACGCTCGTGGCTTTTTCTTGCTTGATTCTTACTTTTAGTACGCGTTGCCTGTAGGCGGGTCAATGACCTACATGATGGCGTAATAGGCAAACTGCGGTCATTGCGAAACGCGCTTCCAGGCCCAGGCCACGACGGTGAGGCGAGAGAAATTGGTTGCGTTTACGCAGTAAAATCTTTTACGTCTACGTAAGATTTCAAATAAATTACAAGAAATTAAATCCATATTTTTATAAAATTATAATACCTATAATGTTGAAAATGATTCATTTTTAATGTATAAAAATGTATTTCTTTATCTCCAAGAAGTTTAGGGAAGCGGTACTTCGCCCTGTTTCATGGTAAGTATCCTTCGTTTGCTTGGGTAAAAAATCAAAGTGTGTCTATTCGGAGCGGCCAGTATCATACCTAGTGCCTATTTTTGGTTATAGGGGGCCTAGACTCGTTACGCAATCCGGGGCCCCTCACAACTTCAAAAAGTATTTTTCTTAATAAGTTACGCAGCATTAATTTATCTTTAATGATATATCATAAAGAAAATAAATTAGTTACTACAAATACATTAATAATTATTAATAGTCCTAAAATAGGTATAGTCACAAAAAGTAAAAGTCATAGTCACAAAAAGTAAAAGTCATAGTCACAACAACATAAAACTACGAAAACTGCTAAGTCACCTTAATAAAAAGTAAACAGCATGCCTATATTCAAAGAGGTTAAAGTCCATAGGTGGAATAAATATTTTTTAATGTTTTTTTAATAAGGCGTTACGTATCGTAAGGGACCTTCTAGACACCTTGTCAGTTAGACTGTAAATTGAAGTTTGAAAGTACCATTTTCTTGTCCACCTTACAAGACAGGGGCGGATTTAAAATTTCGTCTGTGGGGGGAGGGCGTAACGTCACCTCGACCTACACAAAAGTACATACCAAAAAAAATCGGGCAAGTTCGCAAGCGACATTATTTTTTTATTATTAAGGGTTCTAAGAAAAGCACACTATATACATCTTAACTTACCAAATTTCTAGCATTTTTTCCATTTATACCTTCTGTCCATTTGGACTGATATATGAAAATTTTTCGAAAACATATTTTTGAAAGCACGTTTTTTCAAAAATATATTTTTGAATACCTACAGTTATTGGAGAACTAGGGATGTTTTCTAAGCTTTTTTCGGAAACCAACTTTTTGAATTTTTTTTAACCACTTTTCGAAAGTACCGTTTTCAGAAAGTACATTTTTTCGAACATTGTTTCGAAAGACTTCGAATATTCATATTAAAAAAAAACACTTTTTTGAAAGTAACTTACTCCAGAGTCACAGATTAATCTGTGCCAGAGTAATATAGCAGACGCAAGAAACCGTAAACCTGACCGAACACAAAATGGATCATTTAGGTTAGTTCAGGATCTTTTTGTCATTTTTTCATTGACATTTTCTAAGCCAGTAGAGTTCACAATTTAAATTTAAAAAAACTGTTTCCCAAAAATATATTTTCGGAAAATGTATTTTTGAATATAAAACAAACGTTCGTTTTTATATTCAAAGGTATATATAATGTAAGATGTACAATTGAGTATAATTTTCTGTTATGAATATAAAGAAAATTTATAAAAAATATACAATAAAATAAGTGCAACAAACAGTTTATGAAAATCTGTCAGTTTTTTTGTTGGGTTTGGGTTTAAAAGAAACATTTTGAAATAATTTTTTTTTCTAGTTACGATTTTGGATCGTGGAACTCTGCAGACCCAAATTATAAGAAACGGTTGTAGCGTTGTTTAAGATATAGTGCGGCTGGTGCTGGAGTTACTCATGTTGGGCTGGTAGCAAAAATAAAGGGTAGAAAAAGTAGAAAAATTACCTTACAGTTTTTTAATTAACCCATTTATTATACGTAGCATAAGTAATCCGATAAAAGATAATTATTTATTTGCTTTTGGGCCAATGTTTTAGTAATTATTATTAAAAAGCTTGTGTAATAATTATAGCTCAATGCATACAATACAAGTGTTTATATCAAAGTTCAACCAGTGATTTTAACTGATAAATGCCTTTATCTGTAATTAGGGGACCTGATAACAGGAGTACTAATGAAACTACATATATGAAAAATATTACTTGTGCTGGCAATACAGCAATAGCTGGTTATTAATTAGTTTCTGCGTTGAAATTATTAAGATGGTAGTGAAGGCTAAGAAATTTATTTTACGCAAACGGTCTGAAGGAGTTCCTAAAGCTACGGATTTCAAGCTGATAGATGAAGAACTGCCACCATTAAAAGAAGGCGGTAAGCATTGTTAAGATATTGTAATACAAGGTGCCCAGGAATAGATTTCCCTCTTTAAGGGGTAGTTAAAAATTTTCTTGAAGTTTTAAAAATTATACTGTCGAGGTGCCTTCCATTTCGGTTAAAATACTCTTGCAATGCCGTCTTCATGTGCATGGTCAAAAACTGCTAAACACATCTCAGATGGTATTCCAATTATTTCTTTCCGTATTTTGTGTTTTAATTCTTACAAAGTGATTTCCCCCCCCCCCCCCCCCGCCCTCGTCCTACGGAGAAAGTTAACATTTTTTATTTCGTTCTTTTTAGAATTCTTGGTTGAAGCAGTGTATCTAAGCGTAGACCCCTACATGAGGGCATATATGCCCAGAGTACCACTAGAATCGACTATGATAGGATCCCAAGTAGCATTGTAAGTATCCGTACTTCGCTGACAATAAAAAATTAAGCACTGCGTAAAATATCAACTGTAAACAAGTCGTGTGTCTGTAAATAGGACCTATGTTCATAGTTGTATTATAAATTTGTTTGTAGTTTGTATTATTAACTACAAAATATTTGTCATATATATTTATAAGAAAGATGTTTAACAGAACAGACTTTGTCACTCGAAAACTGTTACAACTTTTAATTTGTTAGTTTAAACAGAAGAAATCCTGATATTCGCCGTTTGCCTTTTGTTTCAAATTTATAGCTTATGTTGCAGAACCGACACAAAACTTTGCTGCCTCATTAAAAATTGGTAGAGAACGAACTACATGAACCTTTATAGGGATGTTTGCACTCTTGAAAACTAAAGATTATTTTTATTTTCTAGGATAACTGACAGCAGAAATCGCAATTTTCCAGTTGGCAAATATGTAGTAGGATCATTTGGTTGGAGAACACATACTATTACTAATGGGGAGTCTGTGCCAGGAACGGTTCCTACGACGCTTCTACCCAGTTTAGGAGAACTGCCAGTATCTTTGTCTTTAGGCGTTTTAGGCATGCCTGGGTAAGACATGTGTACAACTGTTCAAAATTTCTTGAGTGTGAAAAGGTATTTTTGAGCATATTGTACACTATACTTTTTCTACAACTGCAACAGTGATATTTTGTGTATTGCATCAGATGCTAAATTTTTACGTACATAAAATCTTTCTCTTAAAACTGCAGAAAGGAGATCATTCTAACAAGCTTTTATTTAACTTCACCTGTTAGTATGTATGTATGTATGTTAGTTTTAGGTCAAATATTGCAATTAAAATTTCGACTAATTTCGAAAATTTCTAATTAAACTAGAGCTTTGAAATTTTTCACACGTGCATAAGTCCGGTGACAAGGCAATATAGTATATTTAATATTGTTCTAAACTAAATCCAATATGGTGGACGCCCCAAGATGGCGGATTACCTTTTTCTTTACAATCCCCTTGGTATGGGTATCAAATGAAAGGGTTTGACAAGTAAAATACGATAATCTATGCGATGTCATTCTAAACCCAATATGGCGGACGCCACAAGATGGCGGATTACCTTTTTCTTCACAATTCCCTTGATATGGGTATCAAATGAAAGGGGTTGACAAGTAAAATACGATAATCTATGTGACGTCATTCTAAACCCAATATGGCGGACGCCACAAGATGGCGGAATAGCTTTTTCATCACAATTGCCTTTGATATGGGTATCAAATGAAAGGGTTTGATGAGTAGAATACGATAACAGATAAAATGTTTTTGTAATAATGATGCATTATCATAAATGCATAGGTTGAGACGTAACTAAAAATTTAAAAATATAATCTTGTACAAAATCCTTTTTAAAAACAAGCTTTTATTATTTAGATGTACTAAAACGAAAAAAAAAGGGTATAGTTTTTCATTGTGGCAATGGTAAATGATATTTATAAGTGGACGTAGTTCGCGTGGGTGGATCCTAATAAAAGTAGTATCACAGTTATCACTGAAACAGATATAATCTATGTTAAATTTATTGTCTCAAAAGCTTGTCGCGTGAATAGAAGAGAAAAACATACACTTAGGTACTTACAAGTTTTGCCAAGCAAAATTAATGCCTGTATGAACTTTGCGCGCACGACGAACTTTTAAGACAACAAATTTAACATAATATAATATATTATATCTATTTCAGTGATAACTTTGATACTACTTTCATTAGGATCCACCCACGCGAACTACATCCACTTATAAACAATGGCGTGCCGTGCCTTTAGGTGCGGAGGGGGCACAATGATTTGCGGGCGCCAAATTATTTTCCTTTTATTAGTCAATCTCCAAGGGGCGCCGGAGAGCCTTAAATGACTTTCCTTTTATTGTATGTGGTCATAGTAGGCAGTGAATCTCCGATTTCGTTACACTGTGCGCCGGAAGCTGTCCATGCCATCCTCTTAACTGATAACAATTTAGGTCAACTTTGTCGGTTGTTTATATAATTCACTTTTCTCATTAGTTACGAAACATTTCAATTTCCTAACTACATTTAGAAAATTTTCTAATTTTGACGGATTTTGACGCTTTTTATGTCGGCATTAGAAAAAAAAAAACAGGTCTCTTTTTCCTTACAATGTTTTTTGCATTATAGAAATACTGCTTATTTTGGATTTTTGGAACTCTGCAAACCCAAAGCAGGAGAAACGGTGGTAGTTAGTGGTGCGGCTGGTGCTGTAGGTAGTCTTGTTGGACAGATAGCAAAAATAAAGGGTAAGAATTCCCTAAAATTGGTTTCTGATCTAACATCTATGTAACATTCTTTTTTTTTACTATCTATATATCATATTTCCTCTACCTTATTTTGAAGCTTCTACAAAACAGAGCTTGATGATTCTTTTTCTGAAAGAAAGACTTATTCTTCTCATTGAGCCATCACTAAGAATTTTGTGTCTAAATAAGGCATAGTACCAAAAAAGTAAAATTAATTTTGACGCAATATATAGTTCTTGGCACCATGGCGAATGACCTGTAATGTTGTTTTCAAAGAAATCCCGAACTTACACAATATATTCTTTACAATATCTGTATGATCCAAACCATTAATCTGACATATCAAATCTAGGTCTATACAGGGTGTTACAAAAAGATGTTACAAAATTTTCAGAGCAGATTCTACATCTGAAAATATGCAAATAAGTTTATATAAACATGAATCCCCAAACGCTTCTTTTTCGAGATACAGGGTGTTTCATATTTTCACACCTGAAGTATTCCGAAGAGTTAGGAGAAATATGCGGAGACGATTTAGAGCAAGTATTGAAGCACGGGGAAGCCATTTTCAGCATCTACTATAAACTTAAATCAAAAAGCACAGTTTCCTGAACAAAAATTATTTAAAAAAAAATTCATTTTCATTATTTGTTTTTATTGTAATAAATAAATTAATCTTTATCTCGAAAACCATGCGCCAGAACAAAAAAGCTCAAGAGACACTTTTTACGCACAATTAATTGGGATTTAAGAAAACGATATCAGTTTTGCGTTCAATTTTTTCGCTAAAAATAAAAACTTACCAGCACGCACGCCACTGATGTAAGTACATTAGAAAATAAATTTTTTTACGTAAAGCTACCATGTGATTACACACTGGCATGTATCAAAATTCATGTCAATATCTTAACGCATTTTCGAGAAATTAAAAATAAACTTTTAAAAAATAAAATATTAAGTAGTTTGAGGATACATGTTTATATAAACTTATTTTTAGGTGTAGAATCTGCCCTTAAAATTTCTAAACATCTTTTTGTAACACCCTGTATATTTTCGTCGAATTTTGACGGGTTTAAACTAGCTTAATTTTCTTCAGGTTGCAAAGTAATTGGTATAGCTGGGTCTGACGAAAAGGGAAAATGGTTAACAAAAGAGCTGGGCTTCGATTATTTCATAAACTACAAAACTCAAGATGTGGAAAAAGAGTTAAAAAATGCCGCACCACAAGGCGTGGATTGTTATTTTGACAATGTAAGTAAATAATGCTGCCATTTGAGGATGGTAGACGATAAAAAGTTTCTTAATGGAAAAAGTTTTAGAGTTTCTGTGACTACCCAGAATTTGGTTTTCGAAAGGACAATTTTGTTTCAACATTCTTTAGGAAAACTGATCTAAGTTTGACTAAATCGCAATATTTTAATGTCAGGAATTCACTGTTATCCCATTACTTTTAAACCATCCTGTATATTAACTTAATCTTTGAAATATGCCCCAAAATGCTGAAGGCAAATAATAATTTTTTTTATTATGCGTTCTGTCAACAAACGACTCTTCATAAAAAGTTCTGTTAGGTTTAACCAAAATTCTCCTATGAAAAATGAGATATAATATACAGGGTGTGGCAAAAATACACAGCAGAATTACAATAACCTCAAATTTAGTAGTATGATAAACTACCCCTAAAAATTAAACATCTTGTTTTTTACCATTTATTAATGAGATAAAAATCTGAAAAAATTATATTATATAAACCTTATAAATAACTATGCACAGTTAAAATTTCATTGAGATATCTCAAATAGTTTTGAAGATAATGAATTTTTAAGTTAAGGGTTGCCACCCCCATATCTCCCTCATTACTGAGAGGAGGGGTTTGAAATTTGGTTTAAAAATGTTTCTGTCAAAGAACAATAATTTACGAGGTAAGAACATGGAAACGACGTTGGGGCACTTTTCATATAGTTAACCGGCTAGACCCTTTGGTTTTTGTAATTTGTGTCTTTATTTTTGTCACACGCTGTATATTATCTCATATTTTTTGTGGGAAATCATCTTATTAGTAAGCCAATCATAACTTTTTACGAAGATTCACTTTTTTTTTTATAAAGCACAGAATAAAAAAGATTTCCGTTCGTCCCCAACTTCTTGTGACACGCTGTATAATGTGTGTTGTTTTTTCAGGTAGGGGGAGAAATCAGCAGCACCGTGCTAAAACAAATGAATGCGTTCGGACGTATTTCTGTATGCGGTGCAATTTCTGGATATAATGATAAGCCTCAAAAAGGTAAAAGACTAATTTTTCTTTAGTTTCTTAAATATCATTTATAAAAGTGTATGTTACAAAACTTACACACTCTCTGTTTCCCAAATAAGACCTACCCTAGAGTACTGTTCCTATATCTGGGGAGGGGCATCACCTTAGACACATTGATTCTATACAAAAGAGTAGACTTATTAATGACACAGTCCTCACAAGAAAACTCCCTCTCGCTCATCGCCGCGTTGTTGGGGATTTGTCCCTTTTCTACCGATATCTTCCACAGATTTTGCTCTGAAGAACCTTCCCCCCTTGGCTGTTCCTGACAGAACAACAAGAGGCGCGTTGCGTATGCATCCCTTTACTGTCCAGCCACAAAAGCCTAGAATATCCCACTTCTCTCGCCCATTCATACCTATGGTCTCCAGATTATGGAACAAATTTCCTGCAGATATTTTCCCTTCCCCTTGCAACTCCAATCCTTTAAATCCACCGAAAAGCCGGTCTCCCTCGAGATATTTGGTGGGTTTACTTCTTTTTTATCTAAGACATCCCACGTAGACTTCAAGCCTAAGTACTAACGTACCGTGGGCGTCTGAAGAGAAGGGAAATGTAGTCTATTGACTGGTTTATGGTTTAAAAGTTTGTTTGTCCACCATTATATATACATGTAGATACATAGTATACATATTTAGATAATGGTAGACAAACAAACTTTTAAACCATAAACCAGTAAACCCACCAAATGTCTCAAGGGAGACCCGCTTTTCGTTGCACGGCAGTGTTCGTCTAGGTATTATTTAGTCTATGCACAAACACATGAACCAACTGATCTGAAATTTTGCAAGTTTCTTCTACCTCTGATCAAGCAAATGAAAAAACATTTACCGTTATATTTTAGTGACTGCTATCGAAAGTATGGTAGTTACCAATCAATTAAAAATTGAAGGATTTCTTGTCCTAAGATGGACAGATAGGTGGATGGAAGGCGTTAACCAAAATCTGCAGTGGATTAAACAAGAAAAACTCAAGTACAAGGAAACAGTTACGGTTGGTTTTCAAAATACGGTTAATGCGTTTATTGATATGTTGGCTGGTGGTAATACCGGAAAAGCTGTTGTTAAAGTTTGAATAAAGCACATAAATCAACATAAAACATTTTTTATATCACACCTTTGCTTTTGGAGACGAAAAGAAATAAAATTGTTCCTAACGGTTGGTCGCATAAAGTATTTACCCAAGTAATAATAGCACTATAGCCGTATTGCTGTCATCAAATAAAAGTTGTGATAGTCAAGGCCAAGATGTGCGACAACAAGCAATCGACTGGCTTTAAATAGAAGGGTAGTTTAGGTACTTAAGGGGGGTTTACTAATTTTAGTTCATTAATGCCACATGCACCTATCAATGTACTTACCACAAGAAAATGTACACTCCTTAACATCATTGGTGCATGCGCGGCCCGTGAAATTTTAGATGTGTCGTATCTCAGTTCCTACGCATGGGACTCACACCAAATTATAGGATGTTACTATTGGGTACTCTAGAAACATTTTCGTAAAAAAAATATTTAATTTTAAAATTTGCGAAACAAGTTAATTTTTTGGGCCGCTTCACCTGAGATCTGAGAAAGTTCTGAAGAAAATTTTACTTCAAAGGTTTCTTAATAAATTTTATCAGATTTTATCGATAAAATTCAAGTTTCATTGAATTACCTCTAATATATTGAAATTAATTGGTTTTTAAAATTTTTACCCTAAAATATTTTGTCTAAGAAATAATTTAAAATGTCATTTCTTTAAGGAAAATTAGAATATTTTCACGGAATTTGGGATCTGTCGATAAAATTTGATATACTTTATGAAAGAATACATATGCTGAGTAAAATTTTCTTCAGAGCTTTCTCAGATCTCAGGTGAAGCGGCTAAAAAAATTAACTTTTTTTCCCAATTTCAAAATTAAATATTTTTTCACGAAAATGATTGTACAGTACCCAACAGTAACATTTTATAATTTGGTGTGGGTCCCACGCGTTGGAACTGAGACACGACAATCTGAAATTCCAGGAACCGCCACTGCATTGGTGTGCCGTAAAACATTTTGGCGCCACTTACAGTATCAAAAATGTATCAAACAACCCATTCACGAATGATTAAAATTTCTAAACTCAAAAAGTGCATGTTATAATAAAACAACGATAAATGTAATTTAAATGTTGAATTTAAAGAAAGGCATCGTAATGTAGTAAAAGGGAAATGATAATTTTTTAACTAGCTCTAGAAAATTGCAACACCTTTACAGTGCTAGGGCAAAATAAATAAAAAAATTATAAAAATACTTAGTCAGAACATTTGGCTATTCATGGCTATTATAAAATTATTTATCTTGATGGTGATGTCATTTAAAACTCACCAAGTGTCGATTCTAAAGCTAAAAAATATTCTTAGGGGAGCGCACTTCTCCACTTGTCTACTTTAAAAGGCTTGAACAGGAACATGTTCAAGATTTTCTCCAAACTATCAAAAATCTCACGACGGCCAAAAAACGTCGGCTGTCTTCGAAACACCGGAACTCATCATCAGAGGAACATGACGCAAATATGAAACAAACTTGAGAAAAAGGACCATTTTTCATTTTGGTGCGGGTGCCCGCAATTTCTAGGTGCTTGTCTTTTATCAGGCCAGTTTATACCCAGAGTGGCTGAAGAACACACCACGTTTTCTTCATAAGTGAGTAATCTCACTACGTGCTTGTTACCAAAAATAAGACGCATAGTTCTCATCAACAACGCTCTTGCTTTGCTTCTGGGAATAACTAATAGATAAAAATATCTCCGCAACGACTTTAGCAATATGAATGAAGATTGTGAAAAATACTTAAAATAATACGTATATTTGCATTAAAAAAGTGTAGACCATATATTTGTAATCAAGGAGGAGATTAATACAAAGGTTTATTTTTTCTGATACTACAAATAGCAAAATACAGAAAATTTGAGAACGGTTTTGCTTTTTCCATCCCAAAAAAACCCCGCCTACCAAATTTTATGAATTTATTTAGTATCTTTTAAAACATCGATAAAAACGTAAAATAAAACTTTAACTCCATGTTGATAAGAACTGTTTATCTTACTTCTTTTTGAAACACCCTGTATAGATGAAACAACTCAAGAAGTTAAGATGTAAAAAAATCTCGAAACGTTTCTTGCAATGAAAATAAAAACTTTTTAGTCACTTTTTATTTTTTAAATTAAAAAACGCAAAACAAAAATATTTTAAAAATTAATAATAAATTCAATAAATATATGGAATGTTTTATTATAAGAAAAAATACACTAGTCAGCAAATTGAGCGCACGACAGGAAAACTTTCCATACGTCTAATATAAAATATGGTGACAATAAAATTTTAAGAAAAAATGAGACTGAAATATCTTCATCTTAATGAAAAAACAGTCTTTTGATCTCCCTTCAGGGATCTTCATCCGGTGCGAGTGCATGCATCCCTGAAGATGCCATGTACAATCGAAGACGAAACGGTCTAATCCCAAGAACTATGATTTTTTAAATGACTCAAGTCGTGAAAGCATCTGTTCTATGTTAGCCATATGGAAAGGTTTTCTGTTATGTGTTAAATTTGTTGACCAGTTCACAATAGGTAATATTATGGTTCTGGTACGATATTCAAAATAAATAAAAATTTACTATTACATTTCGAAAATCAAATTTTATTAAAACGTAATTTGTACCGTATAATTAAATATAAAAAATAAATATTTGGCTTGTTTTAATGTGTGTGCATATGCGTGGGTCATGCCTAATATTCTTGAAATTTCAAGAAATTTAATTTAAATTCAAATAAAATGTTTGTCTTAGGTACATAAGTATACAGGATGTCCTGTAAATTTCAATAATATATTATTGTTAAATATAGCTTTGCCTCTGAGTTAGCCCCGCTAATGCGCTATAGACCGGTTATATCGGTGGGGTTAGGTATAGTCCGTAAAAAAAGTGCATACTTTTTTAAATTCCTTTATGTTCTAACAGTTGTGACTAGGAGTGTCAATCCCGACTGGTTTTCTTAATCCCGGGATTTTCGAGATTTTGTTGTCTCATCTCGGGATTACTCACGAAAAAAATTTAAAGGGATTCAAATATTAAAATTTTTATTTACTAAGTTTAAACATGCAAATATACTAAAAAGCACCTAAACGACTGCAAATGCAAAAAGTATATGTATAAATTTATACTTATTTAAAAAAATACAGCAAACATATTAGGTCGTCCAAAGTTTCGTCTTTCGGGCTAGAAAGTATTTTGTTGCAGAAAACTCCTGCGGGGAGAAAATCTCTCGGGTTCTATGCTTGTGGGTTGAATGATTAGTAGGTTGAATGGTTAGGTTGGTATGTTATGGTTGGTATGGTTAAGTTGGTATGGTTGGTACGGTACGGTACGGTTGGTACGGTATTATTATTATACGGTTGGTATGGTTGGTACGGTTAGGTTGGAATGGTTGGTTGGTATGGTATGGTTGGTTGGTATGGTATGGTATGGTTGGTATGGTATGGTAGGTTGAATGGTTAGTAGGAATTCAAAGGCTCTCTCAGTTTTTGTTGCGCCACTGTTAAAGTCGCTTTTTTCCAAAATTTCCATCTTATCCATACCTTCAGTGTCTTCTTTATCGCTGTCGGTGTCGCTAAAGAACATTTCGAGATTAATCCCGAAAATATTAATAGATCCCGGGATTTTAGAGTCCGGTTTATACTCCGGGATCTCGGAATTCCCGGATTTCGGGATCCCGGGATTGACACCCCTGGTCGTGACGTGCATTTAAGTATGGAGCTCTAAACTAAAAGGCAAAGTGTTGTTTGGGAAAAATCGTGAATTTTTGGCAAATATTATTCATTTTATGTGCCAGGAAGCTGAAGCGAATAAACCCATCGAGACTTTAAAGAAAGTTCAAGAGCGTGTTTCGGCGTCTGTATTCGCAAAATTCGAACAATAGCAAGTGAGACGAAAAAAGAGGAAAATAGCGAATGCTCTTCATTTTTAGCACCTATAATAATAATTTTTGTAATTTTTCAAAGTGTAATGTAAAATAAAGAAGTTATGCATTATCCGACTTTTATTTTTTTATGAGCACATTTCCAAGGTCATTCAGTATTTGTTTTACATTAGATAATAAAAAACCTTGTATTTGTATTTTTCCGGATTTAGCAAAAGCTTTCGATACTGTCAGCCATAATTTACTTATTAAAAAATGGGAAAATACTGGATTTAGAGGAATACAATTAGAGTTGATAAAAACTATCTAAAAGATAGACCAAATCATGTTATTCTAGATAAAGAATAAAGTAATTCAAAAGTATTTAAATATGGTGTTCACCAAGGAACAATTTTAGGACCTTTATTTTTTAATATTTACATTAATGATTCATTTAGTATAAATTGTGATGGGAAAATTCATAGTTTTGCAGACGATACTGTTATTTTTTATAGTGATACAAATTGGAACAACATACATAACAAAATTACAAGAGATTTTAAAATAGTTAAAAATCTTAAAACCTTTTTGGATATAAAACATTTAGAAACATTGTATTATGCATTCGTCATTTGAATTGCGGGATTTTAGGTTGGGGAGGAATAAGTAGAATTTGAGTGAAAAAAATAGTATTACAAAATAGTAAAAATAGTACCTATTACAAAAAAGGTTTCTAAAAATTATATTTAATAAAGACATTTTTATCCTTCAAAGGAATTATATTCGGAAACAAAAAATGGATGGACGTTAGGCAAATATATATTTATAATATTTTAATATACGTTTTTAAAAATAAAAATCTAATACAATTTAAAAAACATAACCGTGACACGCGTCACAAAAATGAAATTTCCATTCAACCAAAAATACATAAGTTTATAGAACAAAAGAATTATAAATATGTATGTTTTTATTTAAAAGATTATTTACCAGTATATATTAAAAGAATTGTATGATTAAAAAAATATAAAATTAAAATAAAAGCTTGGATATTAACAACAAACGATTTACAGAAATTTTTGGAATTACTTTGATATTATTTTATATAATATAAAAATTATTTATTTATTTTTCTCTAAGGATCTCTCTTGTCCTCAAAAAGAAATTTGTATGTATGTATTTGAATACATTATTTTTTCCAATTTAATAATTTATAAAATTAAATAATGTAATGTTAAATATAAGATTTGCCCTCAACAAGTACGTCTTCGGGGTTTTATCAAGTTTATTTATAATATTATATATATAATATATTTATAATATATTTCCTAGTATTTCGGTCAATGATTGAGACGATTAATTAATTAATTATCAGAAATTTCTGATGATGATTGAACTAAGAATAAACCGAAACGGCAAAAAAATGCACTTTGTTTAACTAATCATCCCAATCCCAAATAAATAAATAAAAGTCAATTATTGCAGCAACACTCAAAATGAAACTTCTTAGAACAACCCAAATCAAAAGGTATAGATATAGGTAGGTATAGGTAGAGATATAGATGAGCACGATGTGAATACTTTATGATAAAATTAGGTGTAAATTTCGCAAAACCCGATCAAATCCGGGTTTTTTCAATGTTCTACTTTAATTTTATCCAAGCTATGAAAGTTTTTGTTTCAAAAATATTCGTTATAAATATATTTGGTTTAGACGAATCATATTATTTTTATTTTTTGACATTTTCTATATTTGATTTCTACTGTGATAACGTTAAAAACGTTTTTTATGCGAGCAATAACTTTTATCAAGAATGTCCAAAATTTTCTTAAAAATAGCAAACGATTTTTTTCCGTATGACGCGAACTTTATGGATGCCACTGTACATATAAAGTAATAAAATAATAAATCCACAGTTAGTTTTAATTTTTGCAATTATTTTTTTTTTGAGTTAATTTAAAAAGCCTTCTTTAAAAGGGCTACGCCACTAATATATCGATTTCCAGCAACTAAGTCAGGAATATTCTAAATCGAGACACAGCAGGCGTAAAGTCTTCACGCCCATGACGCTCGAGGCTTTTTCTTGCTTGCTTCTTACTTTTAGTACGCCTTTCCTGTAAGCGGGGTCAATGACCTACATGAAGGCCATGATACAAATAAAAGAAGATATGACACCGCGCAGGTAGGCGTGGCCATGTACGTCACGCTGTGAGTCATTCCGCCATATTTTGTAAACGAGACACGTCTTTGTTAAGATTGCGTTGTGTTTTAAAAATATTTTTTGGTGTTTTTATATCAAGAGTTTGAAAGTAAAAAATGAGGTGTTTTGTGTATGGTTGTGATGTGGACAATGAATGCAAGGGCTTTATGCCCGATATTAAGGTTTTTAGCTTCCCCAAAGACAAAGACACACAAAGTGTTTGGAAGCGTCTGTGCAAACGAGAAGATAAGATTAATGTGGAAAATGCTAGAATATGTTCTAGACATTTTAACGAAAATGATTATGAAGGTAATTTAAAGCATGAATTGTGTCGTGTCATGAATTGGCAAATGTGTTTAATGTTTTTACAAGCTCGCTTTAATAAAAAAGTTTACTGTGACAAACAATTGCTAAAGATCTCCACGGTAACGAATCACCAGACTTTAATCGAGAAAATACGACAAGCAAAGAGACTAAGAAAAGCTATTTTCTTAAAAAATAATTTCTTGTTTTACCTAATTTCATAAATTTAGATATTTTTGTCTTGTTTATAATAATTTTTGGCGTTTTAAGATTGTTTTAAATTTGAAAAATCAAAGAATACAAAAATACAATAATTTTTAATAACTTACCGTGTAAAAAAACCCAAAAAAAACTATCCTAAAAAACATGTTTTCGTCGCAAACATCCAGATGTTATTTACCGCATAAAATATTTGACAGATTATAGGAACAAACAAAATTCTTATTTTTAACATATTTTCGGAAGACTCTGTAGGTATATATTTTAATTATTAGGCATAGTTTTATCGGAGAAAAATAAGATAGAGAGAATAATATCTCGTCTTCCCGCCAGCTCGACCACGCTATGGCCTTCAAACGGCAACACCCCGAGATTAGCCAGTACGATTCTCACAATACACCCCGACATTAGCCAGTGCGGCAGCAACACGGCAAGCAGAGAGAGTTTTCTGCGGCGCGTCTCAATCCTCACTCGCACTGTGCTTTATAATAACCCAAAATCTGCATTGCACGTCCATGTCAGCTTATTTCGACGTCGGTTTGGAGGTCATAGAAAGCAAATCGTATTTATGAATGAACTCCGTACGAGATATTCTTCTCTCTATCTTATTCTTCTCTGGTTTTATTTTATAGAATTATTTCCTTTTCTTTTCACGTAAATAAATACATAAAACGCAATTGGCAGGCAATTTACCAATATCTGTTATTTTAAATTGATTTATCCCTTTATTTACATGATTATTTTAAATTATATGCTTTAAAATTTGTATTATAAGCAGGAGGCAAAGTATATTGCCAATAGAATTTATATAAAATCGCCTACAACTAGCGTAAACTCTATTAGATAAAGTTATAAATTTCAAAAATAACTTGTTAAATATTTAAGTAAATTCATAGTGAATATTTTCCTGTGAATATTTATTTCTTACCTTTTATTCAGCCAAAAATAATAAGCACTGGCCATTTTTTGTGGCATTTCCCCCTTTCGTCCCTGTTACAGACTCGCTTGCCAAACTATAAGTACCCTTAGTTTGCAAATAAAACATGAAAGTCATGTCATAACAACATAAAACTACAAGAACTGCTTAGTCATCTTAATAAAAAGTAAACAGCATGCCCATTGTGCATGTCATGTCATTCAAAGAGGTTAACGTCATAGGTGGAATAAATATTTTTAGAAATATTGTTTTTTTTTTTAATAAGACGTTACGTATCGTAAGGGACCTTCTAGAGACCTTGTCAGTTAGACTGTGAATAGGGAATATGCGTATAACCCAAATAAATCTGAAATATGTTTTTTTTTATATTCTCTACATAAATTAAATGTTTGCTGTTACTCATTTATTTTGGTCTTTATTAACAAAAAAAAAGCATTTAAAACTGCAAAATTTTCGCGCGAATTTCGAAACTTGTAAAACGTGATCCCATTGGCTGTGTCGTCAAAACTGAACTTATGACTCATCATGAGTATATGGCGAATTCCAGTGTAGCAGGGTCATCGACAACTCAATAAAAATGGTATTTAATGCGTAGCTCATCCAATGAAATATCCCTGCACTTAAAGTAGAAGGTTCCTAAAATCGTATTCATGTATACTTCAAGCCGAAATCGGTCCAGGCCTTTCAATTTTGCAACAAAAATTTGGCATTTCTGCGAAATTTTGACATATCATCTTAATAATTTCGAGTAAATAAACTGCAATTCTTTATTTTCATGGCAATCTTGGAAAATTCAAAAATTTTCAAATTTTAGATGTCCCCGATGCAAATAAACCTATTTATTTATAACTTTACTGAAAAAATAAGCGATTTAAATTAGCGGGACGTATTCCTAGATAATTAACGGATAAAATAAACCCAAAAAGAATCACTAAATAGGGTAAATAGTGTGGAATAACGTCCGTTAAAAATAGGATTTGTCGGAACAAAAATCAAGAAAATCCAAGTTTTACCCCTTAAATACGCTCTCGGATGACCCATTCGGTATTCATTTTAAAGTGCGATTATCTCTTTGTAAGATAGTGCTGAAAAATTGGGAAAAAATTAGATAGGAAAAAATACAGAGCGACTCAAATGTTCCGATGTCGAGGGAAAAAAAGTTAAAAATCGAAATTTAATCAGCGATGGCTCCCTTCCGATCAGTGGCGGTCGCAGGATTTTCAAAGTTGGATATCTCTGTTCGTACTTACAGGACCCGTACCAAATTTAGGGGTTTTAATAGTGAGCTCACTGGGAATGTTTTGGTAAAGAAAAAAAACATTTGGTAATCTGCGAAAAAAGTTGAATTTTTCATGCCAACCCCCCCCCCTGGAAAAACTGAATGCGTTTATGTATTTTATTAATTATATTTTATAAACAAATTTTACATTATTTCGTAGAGAATTTTAAAATTTTAAGAGAAAAAAGTTTGTTAGTAGAAAGTTATAGTCATTTGATTTTTTTTTGAAATTATATTTTAGGTGTAAAAAAATTCAAATGAGTATAACTTTCTACTAACACATTTTTTTCTCTTAAAATTTTAAAATTCTCGACAAAATAATGTAAAATTTGTTTATAAAAGATAATTAATAAAATACCTAAACGCATTCATTTTTTCAACACCCTGTATATCGAATATATGTAGCATATTAGAAACGTGAAATGACTGAGCAAGCCCGTTATTTTTCATTTTAGGTTGGTGGAGAATTGAGCAACATTGTCATGAGTCAGATGAACGAATTCGGCCGCATTTGCGCTTGTGGGTCGATTTCTGCTTATAATGAAACGGAGCCTAAAGGTAATTAAAATCACGACTTCCACCATGGTAGAACGTTTCCACGTCCACTGAGGTCCATCTGTGTGTGTATCTATTAATTTTTGATTCATCTCAACATTATAACCCTTCTCCACTGTTCACCGTTCCATTTTCATACCTTTTTACAAATTCTAACTTCTGTTTAATATTCTTCTTCGATATTAATGGTCTCTTTTTCTTTTCAATGGCTCTAAACTTCACACTTTATAATGCTGTACGTTCACTTAACATACTCACAATTTTACCAACATCTCGCCTTAATAAACTAGTAGCCATCGATGCTGATACTGCCTCTTCACTTACCAAATAACGGATCACATGTCTTCGATCTTGCTCAGTCAACACTCTTGGACACCTTTGTTTCGAGTAATTTGCTTTTGTTTTTAATTCTCTGCACCTTAGACTGTGTAATATTTAATAAAGAAACTATTTGTCGTGTAGATTTTTTCTCTAGAAGCAATTCTTCCACAAAATTTTTCAAAGTTTGGGATAGAGGCGGCATCGTAAATTAACTTGACCAAGTAAAAGAAAAACCCTAAACAACAATAATGTCTCACTTTATCAGAGATACACAGAACAGTTTTCTGTACACTAACTTAAAATCATCAAATTTTGTGGACTGTATTATTGGGAATATTCCACAAAATCTGCGAGCAAAACTGAGTCATCAAAAGAAGTGCGGCGATGGTAAATAAATAAGTAGCATTGAAAATTCCTGTACAAAATGTAAACAGTATTAAGAAACAATTTGTTTTCTGGTACGTTTAAAGTTACCCTGAGAAACTTTTTTTGTATTGATTAATTTGTTTCGTCACAGATATCGACTCACTTTTGCACCGTGCATGTTAGAGCTGCGATAAACGATAATAGCGACGATACTAGCGCAGCGGCGACAATGGTTTCATTATTTTGTATGAAGGTGTGTGGGGCGACACGTTTCATACAAAAAAAAATCCGCTTCGCTAGTATCGCCGCTCTTATAGTTTATCGCAGCTCCAACATACGTGCACCCTTAAAGAGGCACACGTGTTTCTTTTTTACAAAATAACTGAGGGATGCAAGCTGATTTCTGGTGTTGGTGGGTTTATATTGTAAATAAATGAATTTTTTTTAATCCTGTTTCAGCTACGACATGCCAATTCCTACTGGTAGGCAAACAACTCAAAATGGAAGGATTCCAAGTAGTTAGTTACAAAAACAGGTGGCCTGAAGGTTTCAAACAAAACCTGGAATGGGTCAAACAAGGAAAACTTAAGTATAAGGAAACGGTTACGGAAGGATTCGAGAATATGTACGCTGCATTTATTGATATGTTAAAAGGGGGCAATACAGGAAAAGCAATTATCAAAGTTTAGGAATGCTACGTTTTGTGATGTGCATTTTTTGTAATTTTTGAAAGTTAATGTAAAATAAAGAAATTATGCATTATCTGACTTTTATTTTTTTATGAGCACAATTCCAATGTCATTCAGTATTTGTTTTACATTAGATAATAAAAAACCTTGTATTTGTATCAAATGTGTATAGTATTAAAATAGACGATAATAATAAGATTTTAAAAGCTAACAGTGTTAAATACTTGGGAATAATTTTTGACAGTAAATTAAATTGGGATTTACATGTAGATTACTTAATTAAAAAATTAAGAAGTTTGCTACCAATATCCAAAAATGTTAAAACCTTTTTGGATATAAAACATTTAGAAACATTGTATTATGCATTGGTCATTTGAATTACGGGATTTTAGGTTGGGGAGGAATGAGTAGAATTTGAGTGAAAAAAATAGAAGTATTACAAAAGAGATTTCTAAAAATTATATTTAATAAAGACTATTTTTATCCTTCAAAGGAATTATATTCAGAAACAAAAAATGGATGGACGTTAGGCAAATATATATTTATAATATTTTAATATACGTTTTTAAAAATAAAAATCTAATACAATTTAAAAAACATAACCGTGACACGCGCCATAAAAATGAAATTTCCATTCAACCAAAAATACATAAGTTTATAGAACAAAAGAATTATAAATATTTATGTTTTTATTTAAGATTATTTACCAGTAAATATTAAAAGAATTGTATGATTAAAAAATATAAAATTAAAATAAAAGCTTGGATATTAACAACAGAAACGATTTACAGAAATTTTTGGAATTACTTTGATATTATTTTGTATAATATAAAAATTATTTATTTATTTTTCTCTAAGGATCTCTCTTGTCCTCAAAAAGAAATTTGTATGCATGTATTTGAATATATTATTTTTTTCAATTTAATAATTTATACATATAATTAAATAATGTAATGTTAAATATAAGATTTGCCCCAACAAGTACGTCTTCGGGGTTTTATCAAGTTTATTTATAATATATTTCCTGGTATTTCGGTCAATGATTGGGACGATTAATTAATTATCAGAAATTTCTGATGATGGTTTAACTAAGAATAAACCGAAACGTAAAAAAATGTCCTTTATTTAACTAATCATCCCAATCATTGACCGAAATACCAGAAAATATATTTAAAGTGGCTATGGCCGTAAATGAATAAATAAATAAAAGTTAATTATTGCAGCAACATTCAAAATGAAAATTTCTAGAACAACCCAAATCAAAAGGTATAGAAAATGAGCACGATGTGAATATTTTATAATAAAATTATCAAATCAGGGGTTTTTCAATGTTCTACTTTAATTTTATCCAAGCTATGCATCTTACAAAAAAAGTTTTTGTTTACTAATATACATATTTGGTTTAGACGAATCATATTCTTTTTATTTTTTTACATTCTGTATATTTGATTTCTACTGTGATAACGTTAAAGACGTTTTATATGCGTGCAGGAACTTTTATCAAGACTGACCAAAATTTTCTTAAAAATACGAAATGATTTTTTTCCATATGACGCGAACTTTATGGATGTCGCTGTATATATAAAGTAATAAATAATAAATCCACACAATCATTGAATCATTAGTTTTAATTTATGCAATTATTTTTTTGAGCTAATTTAAAAAGCCTTGTTTAAAGGGGCTACGCCACTGATATATCGATTTCCAGCAACTAAGCCAGGAATATTCTACAACGAGACAGAGCACGTGTCATGCCTATGACGTTTGTGACTTTCTCTTGCTTGATTCTTACTTTTAGTACGCGTTTCCTGTAAGCGGGGTCTATGACCTACACGAAAGCGTAAGAGGTAAACTGCGGTCATTGCGAAACGCGCTTTCAGGCTCAGGCCACGACGGTGACGCGAGAGAAGTTCGTTGCGTTTACGCAGTAAAATCTTTTGCGTCTACGCAAGATTTCAAATAAATTAAAAGAAATTAAATCCATATTTTTATAAAATTATAGTACCTTTAATGCTAAGAATGATGCATTATTAATGTATAAAAATGTATTTCTTTATCTCCAAGAAGTTTAGGGAAGCGGTACTTCGCCCTCTTCCATGGTAAGTACCCTTAGTTTGCTTGGGTAAAACATAAAAGTGTGTCTATTCAGAGCGGCCAGCATCATACCCAGTGCCTATTTTTGGTTATAGGGGGCCCTAGGCCCGGTGCGCAATCCGGGACCCCTCACAACTTCAAAAAGTGTTTTTCTTAATAAGTTACGCAGCATTAATTTATCTTGAATGATATATCATAAAGAAAATAAATTAGTTAGGTACCTATACTATATATTAATAATAATTATTAACAGTCCTAAAATAGGTATAGCCACAAAAACTAAAAGTCATCAATAGTCATCATAACAACATAAAACTACGAAAACTGCTAAGTCATCTTAGTAAAAAGTAAACAGCATGCCTATCATTCAAACAGGTTCATGTCCATATGTGTAAGGGACCTTCTAGAGCAGGGTTTCCCAACCTTTTTGCGCCGAGCCCCCCAGGATTATAAATAATATTTTCGTGCCCCCTTTAATTTTTTTTCGTCACAAAAAACAAATGCATATTATTTTAACAACATTTACTTGTCAATTATAACTTTTAATTTGTACAAAGTAAACAGTTATACAAAGTAAACTTTAATCTAATTTAACGAAACGAAGAATAAACTTTTTTATTACTAGTATTGTCAAACAAATGATTTATTTTATTAGTATTAGTGTTACTAGTGAGATACTTGAGCTTGCATGTTCTGTGCCAGCTGGTCGATTCTATGTTCAGTTTTGACCAGAGCTATTATCAGGTCGCTATCGACGGCAAGACGATTTCGCTGCTTAGTTTTGACTAAAGCCAGAGCTGAAAAACCTATCTCACACAAATATGTCGAGGAAAACGGAACAAGTGTTCACAAAGCAAGAGAGGCAACTTTTGGATTAACACTAGCATGACTGACTGATGAATGTTATGTAAATAATTAGGCGGGACCGAGCGGGAAGCGCGGGAGGAGCGCCCCGCCTGTTGAATTATGATTATTAGGTACTTGTCGAAACTTGTCCAGTAGCGACGACCAACGACTTCGCGTTGTGGAACAGAGACCGACTGTATCAATGAATGTTATTATATTAATCTATACGTTTAATAGACTTTTTTTTTTCGAAAATGCAAAACATTCCGCGCCCCCCTCGCCATCTCTCTACGCCCCCCTAGGGAGGCGCGCCCCACTGGTTGGGAAATCCTGTTCTAGAGACATTGTCAGTTAGACCGTGAATTGCAGTTTGGAAGTACCATATTCTTGTCCATTGGTATACCTTGCAAGACAGGGGCGGATTTCGAGCTACACAAAAGTATAAACCAAAAAACAAGTCGGGCAAGTTCGCAAGCGACAGTATTTCTTTATTAATAAGGGTTCTTAAAAAAACCACACTATATACATCTTAACTCACCAAAATTCGAGAATTTTTTTCATTTATACATTCTGTCCATTTGGACAGATATATGAAAATTTTTCGAAAACATATTTTTGAAAGCACGTTTTTTCGAAAATATATTTTTGACAGTTATTCGAGAACTAGGGATGTTTTATAAGCTTTTTTTCGGAAAGCAACTTTTCGAATTTTTTTTAACCACTTTTCGAAATTACCTTTTTTAAGAACACAAGTTTTCAGAAAGTACATTTTTTCAAACATTGTTTCGAAAAAGACTTCGTATTGAAAAACACTTTTTAATTTACTCCAGAGTCACAGATTAACCTGACCGGACACAAAATGGTTCATTTAGGTTAGTTCAGGATCTTTTTGTCATTTTTTCATTGCCATTTTCTAAGCCAGTAGAGTTCACAATTTAAATTTTAAAAAACTATGTTTTCCAAAAATATATTTTCGGGAAATGTATTTTTGTATATAAAACAAACGTTCGTTGTTATATTCAAAGGTATAATGTAAGATGTACAATTGAGTATAATTTTCTGTTATGAGTATAAAGAAAATTTATAAAAAAAATATACAATAAAATAAGTGCAACAAACAGTTTATGAAAATCTGTTAGTTTTGTTGTTGGGTTTGGGTTTAAAGAAACATTTTAAAATAATTTAATTTTTTTCTAGTTACGATTTTAGACCATAGAGCTCTGCAGACCCAAACTACAAGAAACGGTTGTAGCGTTGTTTAATGTAGTGCGGCTGGTGCTGTAGTTACTCATGTTTTTTTTTATCTAAGACATCCCACGTAGACTTCAAGCCTAAGTACTAACGTACCGTGGGTGTCTGAAGAGAAGGGAAATGTAGTCTATTGACACGGGATTTGAAGGATTGGAGGTTGGGACGGGAAGGGAAAACATCTGCAGGCAATCTGTTCCATAATCTGGAGACCCTAGGTATGAATGAGCGAGAGAAGTGGTCTGTTCTAGGCTTTTGCAGCTGGACAGTAAAGGGATGCATACGTAACGCGCCTCTTGTTGTTCTGTTAGGGACATTCAAGGGGGGAATAATACCGGCTAGTTCTTCAGAGCAAAATCCATGGAAGTAGCGGTAGAAAAGGGATAAATCCCCTACAACGCGGCGGTGAGCGAGAAAAGGGAGTTTTCTCGTGAGGGCTGGGTCATTGATAAGTCGAATGGCTCTCTTTTGTATAGAATCAAGGATCTTAAGTGTCGAAGGTGATGCCGCTCCCCAGATGTGGGAGCAGTACTCTAGGTTAGGTCTTATTTGGGAAATATAGAGAGTGTATAAGTTGGAAGGGGAGAAGTATTTTCTGGCTCGAAAGAGAAAACCAAGCTTTTTAGCTGCCGATATGGCTACTGAAGTAATGTGTTTGTGCCAGCTGAGATCATGTTCGAAAGCGACGCCAATGAGATCGAATGTTTCGTTGTTTTGTAGGGCTTGGCCATTCATGTGGATGGGGTAAGCGTTGCCAGACTTTTTGCGTGAGAGGGAGCAAGACTGGGTTTCGGAGGTGTTGAGCTGAACAAGGTTCTTGGCACCCCAGTCTAAGATTAATTGAAGATCTTGGGCAAGGGAAAGGTACATAGATCTGCGTCTATTATCCAACTCCTGATTCGAAATTTGTCTGGAAAAATGAATGTTGGACTGGTAGCAAAAATAAAGGGTAGAAAAAGTAGAAAAATTACCTTACAGTTTTTTAATTAACCCATTTATTATACGTAGCATAAGTAATCTGATAAATGATAATTATTTATTTGCTTTTGAGCCAATGTTTTTAGTAATTATTAAAGATCTCGTGTAATAATAATTATGGTTCAATATATACAATACAAGTGTTTATATCAAAGTTCAACCAGTGATTTTAACTGATAAATGCCTTTATCTGTAATTAGCGAACCTCTGATAACAGGACTGATGAAACTATATGTATATGAAAAATACTACGTGTGCTGGCAATACAGTAATAGCTGGTTATTAATTAGTTGCTGCGTTGAAATTATTAAGATGGCAGTAAAGGCTAAAAAATTTATTTTACGCAAACGGTCAGAAGGTGTTCCTAAAGCTACGGATTTCAAGCTGATAGATGAAGAACTGCCACCATTAAAAGAAGGCGGTAAGCATTGTTAAGATATTGAAGACAAGGTGTCCAGGTCCAGGAATGGATTTCCCTCTTTAAGGACTAGTTAAAAATTTTCTTCAAGTTTTAAAAAATATATTGTCGAGGTGCCTTCCATTTCGGTTAAAATACTCTTGCAATGTCGTCTTCATGTGGTCAAAAACTGCTAAACACATCTCAGAGGGTATTCCAATAATTGCTTTCCGTATTTTGTGTTTTAACTTACAAAGTGATAGGTCTATCAACACAAACTTTACTTTTGAGGTATCGCCACAAAAAAAGTCCAGTGGGATTAGGTCGGGAGATCTAGCCGGCCAGTTTGGATCTCCAAAGCGGATGATGACCTTTTCCGGGAATAATTCTCTAACGACTTCCATAGACGCTTGGACGTATGTGCGGTGGTCCCATCCTGCTGAAGCCATGTATCCTGATTGAAGTCATCACATTCTTGTAGCTGAGGTACCAAAAAATCCCGAAGCATCGCACAATAACGATTACTATTTAAAGTATCGCCGCGTCGGTTCTCAAAAAAGTACGAACCGATAATTCCTGAGGCCGACATCACACCATAATTACCTTTCAGCTATGTAGGGGCTTTTCGTTATTTTGCCTTGGATTGTTTGGTGCTCAATAGAGACAATATTGCTCATTAACTACGCCTGAAAGGTGAAAGTGCGCCACGCCACTGAACAGAATATTGTTAATCTGTGGTGTGCCATCGAGGGGACTAGGGGGACCCCCCCCCCCCAGCCCTCGTCCTAATGGAGAAAGTTAACATTTTTTATTTCATGCTTTTTAGAATTCTTGGTTGAAGCAGTGTATCTAAGCGTAGACCCCTACATGAGGGCATATATGCCCAGAGTACCACTAGAATCGACTATGATAGGATCCCAAGTAGCATTGTAAGTATCCGTACTTCGCTGACAATAAAAAATTAAGCACTGCGTAAAATACCAACTGTAAACAAGTCGTGTGTCTGTAAATAGGATCTATGTTCATAGTTGTATTATAAATTTGTTTGTAGTTTGTATTATTAACTACAAAATATTTGTCATATCTATTTATAAGAAAGATGTTTAACAGAACAGACTTTGTCACTCGAAAAATGTTACAACTTTTAATTTGTTAGTTTAAACAGAAGAAATCCTGATATTCGCCGTTTGCCTTTTGTTTCAAATTTATAGCTTATGTTGCAGAACCGACACAAAACTTTGCTGCCTCATTAAAAATTGGTAGAGTACGAACTACATGAACCTTTATAGGGATGTTTGCACTCTTGAAAACTAAAGATTATTTTTATTTTCTAGGATAACTGACAGCAGAAATCGCAATTTTCCAGTTGGCAAATATGTAGTAGGATCATTTGGTTGGAGAACACATACTATTACTAATGGGGAGTCTGTGCCAGGAATGGTTCCTACGACGCTTCTACCCAGTTTAGGAGAACTGCCAGTATCTTTGTCTTTAGGCGTTTTAGGCATGCCTGGGTAAGACATGTGTACAACTGTTCAAAATTTCTTGAGTGTGAAAAGGTATTTTTGAACATATTGTACACTATACTTTTTCTACAACTGCAACAGTGATATTTTGTGTATTGCATCAGATGCTAAATTTTTACGTACATAAAATCTTTCTCTTAAAACCGCAGAAAGGAGATGATTTTAACAAGCTTTTATTTAACTTCACCTGTTAGTATGTATGTATGTATGTTAGTTTTAGGTCAAATATTGCAATTAAAATTTCGACTAATTTCGAAAATTTCTAATTAAACTAGAGCTTTGAAATTTTTCACACGTGCATAAGTCCGGTGACAAGGCAATATAGTATATTTAATATTGTTCTAAACTAAATCCAATTTGGTGGACGCCCCAAGATGGCGGATTACCTTTTTCTTTACAATCCCCTTGGTATGGGTATCAAATGAAAGGGTTTGACAAGTAAAATACGATAATCTATGCGATGTCATTCTAAACCCAATATGGCGGACGCCACAAGATGGCGGATTACCTTTTTCTTCACAATTCCCTTGATATGGGTATCAAATGAAAGGGGTTGACAAGTAAAATACGATAATCTATGTGACGTCATTCTAAACCCCATATGGCGGACGCCACAAGATGGCGGAATACCTTTTTCATCACAATTGCCTTTGATATGGGTATCAAATGAAAGGGTTTGACGAATAGAATACGATAACAGATAAAATGTTTTTGTAATAATGATGCATTATCATAAATGCATAGGTTTTTAAAAACAAGCTTTTATTATTTAGATGTACTAAAACGAAAAAAAAGGGTATAGCTTTTCATTGTGGCAATGGTAAATGTTATTTATAAGTGGACGTAGTTCGCGTGGGTGGATCCTAATAAAAGTAGTATCAAAGTTATCACTGAAACAGATATAATCTATGTTAAATTTTTTGTCTCAAAAGCTTGTCGCGTGAATAGAAAAGAAAAACATACACTTAGGTACTTACAAGTTTTGCCAAGCAAAATTAATGCCTGTATGAACTTTGCGCGCACGACGAACTTTTAAGACAACAAATTGAACATAATATATTATATCTATTTCAGTGATAACTTTGATACTACTTTCATTAGGATCCACCCACGCGAACTACATCCACTTATAAACAATGGCGTGCCGTGCCATTAGGTGCGGAGGGGGCACAATGATTTACGGGCGCCAAATTATTTTCCTTTTATTAGAGAGTAATATATATGGTTAGAGTCAATCTGCAAGGGGCGCCGGAGAGCCTTAAGTGACTTTCCTTTTATTGTATGTGGTCATAGTAGGCAGTGAATCTCCGATTTCGTTACACTGTGCGCCGGAAGCTGTCCATGCCATCCTCTTAACTGATAACAATTTAGGTAAACTTGTCGGTTGTTTATATAATTCACTTTTCTCATTAGTTACGAAACATTTCAATTTCCTAATTCATTTAGAAAATTTTCTAATTTTGACGGATTTTGACGCTTTTTATGTCGGCATTAGAAAAAAAACAGGTCTCTTTTTCCTTACAATGTTGTTTGCATTATAGAAATACTGCTTATTTTGGATTTTTGGAACTCTGCAAACCCAAAGCAGGAGAAACGGTGGTAGTTAGTGGTGCGGCTGGTGCTGTAGGTAGTCTTGTTGGACAGATAGCAAAAATAAAGGGTAAGAATTCGCTAAAATTGGTTTCTGATCTAACATCTATGTAACATTCTTTTTACTATCTATATATCATATTTCCTCTACCTTATTTTGAAGCTTCTACAAAACATAGCTTGATGATTCTTTTTCTGAAAGAAAGAATTATTCTTCTCATTGAGCCATCACTAAGAATTTTGTGTCTAAATAAGGCATAGTACCAAAAGAGTTAAATTAATTTTGACGCAATATATAGTTCTTGGCACCATGGCGAATGACCTGTAATGTTGTTTTCAAAGAAATCCCGAACTTACACAATATATTCTTTACAATATCTGTATGATCCAAACCATTAATCTGACATATCAAATCTAGGTCTATACTGGGTGTTACAAAAAGATGTTACAAAATTTTCAGAGCAGATTCTACATCTGAAAATATGCAAATAAGTTTATATAAACATGAATCCCCAAACGCTTCTTTTTCGAGATACAGGGTGTTTCATATTTTCACACCTGAAGTATTCCGAAGAGTTAGGAGAAATATGCGGAGACGATTTAGAGCAAGTATTGAAGCACGGGGAAGCCATTTTCAGCATCTACTATAAACTTAAATCAAAAAGCACAGTTTCCTGAACAAAAATTATTTAAAAAAAAATTCATTTTCATTATTTGTTTTTATTGTAATAAATAAATTAATCTTTATCTCGAAAACCATGCGCCAGAACAAAAAAGCTCAAGAGACACTTTTTACGCACAATTAATTGGGATTTAAGAAAACGATATCAGTTTTGCGTTCAATTTTTTCGCTAAAAATAAAAACTTACCAGCACGCACGCCACTGATGTAAGTACATTAGAAAATAAATTTTTTCACGTAAAGCTACCATGTGATTACATACTGGCATGTATCAAAATTCATGTCAATATCTTAACGCATTTTCGAGAAATTAAAAAAAAAACTTTTAAAAAATAAAATATTAAGTAGTTTGAGGATACATGTTTATATAAACTTATTTTTAGGTGTAGAATCTGCCCTTAAAATTTCTAAACATCTTTTTGTAACACCCTGTATATTTTCGTCGAATTTTGACGGGTTTAAACTAGCTTAATTTTCTTCAGGTTGCAAAGTAATTGGTATAGCTGGGTCTGACGAAAAGGGAAAATGGTTAACAAAAGAGCTGGGCTTCGATTATTTCATAAACTACAAAACTCAAGATGTGGAAAAAGAGTTAAAAAATGCCGCACCACAAGGGGTGGATTGTTATTTTGACAATGTAAGTAAATAATGCTGCCATTTGAGGATGGTAGACGATAAAAAGTTTCTTAATGGAAAAAAGTTTTAGAGTTTCTGTGACTACCCAGAATTTGGTTTTAGAAAGGACAATTTTGTTTCAACATTCTTTAGGAAAACTGATCTAAGTTTGACTAAATCGCAATATTTTAATGTCAGGAATTCACTGTTATCCCATTACTTTTAAACCATCCTGTATATTAACTTAATCTTTGAAATATGCCCCAAAATGCTGAAGGCAAATAATAATTTTTTTTATTATGCGTTCTGTCAACAAACGACTCTTCATAAAAAGTTCTGTTAGGTTTAACCAAAATTCTCCTATGAAAAATGAGATATAATATACAGGGTGTGGCAAAAATACACAGCAGAATTACAATAACCTCAAATTTAGTAGTATGATAAACTACCCCTAAAAATTAAACATCTTGTTTTTTACCATTTATTAATGAGATAAAAATCTGAAAAAATTATATTATATAAACCTTATAAATAACTATGCACAGTTAAAATTTCATTGAGATATCTCAAATAGTTTTGAAGATAATGAATTTTTAAGTTAAGGGTTGCCACCCCCATATCTCCCTCATTACTGAGAGGAGGGGTTTGAAATTTGGTTTAAAAATGTTTCTGTCAAAGAACAATAATTTACGAGGTAAGAACATGGAAACGACGTTGGAGCACTTTTCATATAGTTAACCGGCTAGACCCTTTGGTTTTTGTAATTTGTGTTTATTTTTGTCACACGCTGTATATTATCTCATATTTTTTGTGGGAAATCATCTTATTAGTAAGCCAATCATAACTTTTTACGAAGATTCACTTTTTTTTCATAAAGCACAGAATAAAAAAGATTTCCGTTCGTCCCCAACTTCTTGTGACACGCTGTATAATGTGTGTTGTTTTTTCAGGTTGGGGGAGAAATCAGCAGCACTGTGCTAAAACAAATGAATGCGTTCGGACGTATTTCTGTATGCGGTGCAATTTCTGGATATAATGATAAGCCTCAAAAAGGTAAAAGACAAATTTTTAATTTTTCTTTAGTTTCTTAAATATCATTTATAAAAGTGTATGTTACAAAACTTACACACTCTCTGTTTCCCAAATAAGACCTACCCTAGAGTACTGTTCCTATATCTGGGGAGCAGCATCACCTTAGACACTTAACATCCTTGATTCTATACAAAAGAGTAGACTTATTAATGATACAGTCCTCACAAGAAAACTCCCTCTCGCTCATCGCCGCGTTGTTGGGGATTTGTCCCTTTTCTACCGATATCTTCCACAGATTTTGCTCTGAAGAACCTTCCCCCCTTGGCTGTTCCTGACAGAACAACAAGAGGCGCGTTGCGTATGCATCCCTTTACTGTCCAGCCACAAAAGCCTAGAATATCCCACTTCTCTCGCTCATTCATACCTATGGTCGCCAGATTATGGAACAAATTTCCTGCAGATATTTTCCCTTCCCCTTGCAACTCCAATCCTTTAAATCCCGTGTCAATAGATCACCTTTGATACAGTACATACTCGTATATTACATACCTCTCCCTCCCTAAGAAACGTCCCCAAGCAAGCCCCTGCCATCTAATTATAGGCTTATCTTTCTTCTCTCTATTGTCTGCAAAGTTATGGAGAAAATCATCAACTTGCAAATTCTAAAATATCTAAAAAACCACACTCATCCACGACAGACTGTGGATTTCGTTTCCGAAGATCCACAGCTGATCTCCCTACCTTATTTCTCGAATTTCACGGCGAAACCCAGATTGTTGTCCTTGATATTTCCAAGGCCTTTAACCAAGTATGGCATGCCGCCCTCCTCAACAAATTATTTTCTTACTGTCGTCCTTCCAAATTATGCACCTGGATCGGTAGCTTTCTTTCTAATCAACGGATATCTGTCGTGGTGGACGGTCACTCACCTAACTTCCATCCCATTCAATGCTACAAACCCTATTTCTTCTTCACAATAATGATCTGCTCTCTTCAACTACCAATCCCACCCACAGTTACTCTGCCGATAGTAGGTATTCCTCACTCCAATATTTATTTTTCCAAACAAGTCTCGAATCAAGAGCTGGATAATAGACGCAGATCTATGCACCTTTTTCAAAATCTTCAATTAATCTTAAGCCCCCCACAGACTACGATGTTTTTCATCCGTTCGCATCGGCGATTTGAACCGTCGTGTTTAAATTCAATATGGGACAGATATTAGAACGGACGGTTCGGCACGACCGTTTTCGGCCATAGACTATCAGTTTGGCACGCCGATTCGAATCGCAGCGATGCGAACGGATGAAAAACATCGTAGTCTGTGGGGGGCTTAAGACTGCGGTGCCAAAAATCTTGTTCAGTTCAACGCCTCCAAAACCCAGTCTTGCTCCCTGTCACGCAAAAAATCCCGCAACATCTGCATGAATGGCCAAGCCCTACAGAACGATTGTTGGCCTTTCGAACATCATCTCAGCCGACGCAAACCAGAGACTATAAAGAATATAGACAGACACTCTAATACACCGAAAAGCCGGTCTCCCTCGAGATATTTGGTGGGTTTACTTCTTTTTTATCTAAGACATCCCACGTAGACTTCAAGCCTAAGTACTAACGTACCGTGGGCGTCTGAAGAGAAGGGAAATGTAGTCTATTGACTGGTTTATGGTTTAAAAGTTTGTTTGTCCACCATTATATATACATGTAGATACATAGTATACATATTTAGATAATGGTAGACAAACAAACTTTTAAACCATAAACCAGTAAACCCACCAAATGTCTCAAGGGAGACCCGCTTTTCGTTGCACGGCAGTGTTCGTCTAGGTATTATTTAGTCTATGCACAAACACATGAACCAACTGATCTGAAATTTTGCAAGTTTCCTTCTACCTCTGATCAAGCAAATGAAAAAACATTTACCGTTATATTTTAGTGACTGCTATCGAAAGTATGGTAGTTACCAATCAATTAAAAATTGAAGGATTTCTTGTCCTAAGATGGACAGATAGGTGGATGGAAGGCGTTAACCAAAATCTGCAGTGGATTAAACAAGAAAAACTCAAGTACAAGGAAACAGTTACGGTTGGTTTTCAAAATACGGTTAATGCGTTTATTGATATGTTGGCTGGTGGTAATACCGGAAAAGCTGTTGTTAAAGTTTAAATAAAGCACATAAATCAACACAAAACCTTTTTTTATATCACACCTTTGCTTTTGGAGACGAAAAGAAATAAAATTGTTCCTAACGGTTGGTCGCATGAAGTATTTACCCAAGTAATAATAAGCACTATAGCCGTATTGCTGTCATCAAATAAAAGTTGTTATAGTCAAGGCCAAGATGTGCGACAACAAGCAATCGACTGGCTTTAAATAGAAGGGTAGTTTAGGTACTTAAGGCGGGTTTACTAATTTTAGTTCATTAATGCCACATGCACCTATCAATGTACTTACCACAAGAAAATGTACACTCCTTAACATCATTGGTGCAGGCGCGGCCCGTGAAATTTTAGATGTGTCGTATCTCAGTTCCTACGCATGGGACTCACACCAAATTATGGGATGTTACTATTGGGTACTCTAGAAACATTTTCGTAAAAAAAATATTTAATTTTAAAATTTGCGAAAAAAGTTAATTTTTTGGGCCGCTTCACCTGAGATCTGAGAAAGTTCTGAAGAAAATTTTACTTCCAAGGTTTTTTAATAAATTTTATCAGATTTTATCGATAAAATTCAAGTTTCATTGAATTACCTCTAATATATTGAAATTAACTGGTTTTTAAAATTTTTACCCTAAAATATTTTGTCTAAGAAATAATTTAAAATGTCATTTCTTTAAGGAAAATTAGAATATTTTCACGAAATTTGGGATCTGTCGATAAAATTTGATATACTTTATGAAAGAATACATATGCTGAGTAAAATTTTCTTCAGAACTTTCTCAGATCTCAGGTGAAGCGGCTAAAAAAATTAACTTTTTTTCCCAATTTCAAAATTAAATATTTTTTCACGAAAATGATTGTACAGTACCCAACAGTAACATTTTATAATTTGGTGTGGATCCCATGCGTTGGAACTGAGACACGACAATCTGAAATTCCAGGAACCGCCACTGCATTGGTGGGCCGTAAAACATTTTGGCGCCACTTACAGTATCAAAAATGTATCAAACAACCCATTCACGAATGATTAAAATTTCTAAACTCAAAAAGTGCATGTTATAATAAAACAACGATAAATGTAATTTAAATGTTGAATTTAAAGAAAGGCATCGTAATGTATAAAAGGGAAATGATAATTTTTTAACTAGCTCTAGAAAATTGCAACACCTTTACAGTGCTAGGGCAAAATAAATAAAAAAATTATAAAAATACTTAGTCAGAACATTTGGCTATTCATGGCTATTATAAAATTATTTATCTTGATGGTGATGTCATTTAAAACTCACCAAGTGTCGATTCTAAAGCTAAAAAATATTCTTAGGGGAGCGCACTTTTCCACTTGTCTACTTTAAAAGGCTTGAACAGGGACATGTTCAAGATTTTCTCCAAACTATCAAAAATCTCACGACGGCCAAAAAACGTCGGCTGTCTTCGAAACACCGGAACTCATCATCAGAGGAACATGACGCAAATATCAAACAAACTTGAGAAAAAGGACCGTTTTTCATTTTGGTGCGGGTGCCCGCAATTTCTAGGTGCTTGTCTTTTATCAGGCCAGTTTATACCCAGAGTGGCTGAAGAACACACCACGTTTTCTTCATAAGTAAGTAATCTCACTACGTGCTTGTTACCAAAAATAAGACGCATAGTTCTCATCAACAACGCTCTTGCTTTGCTTCTGGGAATAACTAATAGATAAAAATATCTCCGCAACGACTTTAGCAATATGAATGAAGATTGTGAAAAATACTTAAAATAATACGTATATTTGCATTAAAAAAGTGTAGACCATATATTTGTAATCAAGGAGGAGATTAATACAAAGGTTTATTTTTTCTGATACTACAAATAGCAAAATACAGAAAATTTGAGAACGGTTTTGCTTTTTCCATCCCAAAAAAACCCCGCCTACCAAATTTTATGAATTTATTTAGTATCTTTTAAAACATCGATAAAAACGTAAAATAAAACTTTAACTCCATGTTGATAAGAACTGTTTATCTTACTTCTTTTTGAAACACCCTGTATAGATGAAACAACTCAAGAAGTTAAGATGTAAAAAAATCTCGAAACGTTTCTTGCAATGAAAATAAAAACTTTTTAGAGTCACTTTTATTTTTTAAATTAAAAAACGCAAAACAAAAATATTTTAAAAATTAATAATAAATTCAATAAATATATGGAATGTTTTATTATAAGAAAAAATACACTAGTCAGCAAATTGAGCGCACGACAGGAAAACTTTCCATACGTCTAATATAAAATATGGTGACAATAAAATTTTAAGAAAAAATGAGACTGAAATATCTTCATCTTAATGAAAAAACAGTCTTTTGATCTCCCTTCAGGGATCTTCATCCGGTGCGAGTGCATGCATCCCTGAAGATGCCATGTACAATCGAAGACGAAACGGTCTAATCCCAAGAACTATGATTTTTTAAATGACTCAAGTCGTGAAAGCATCTGTTCTATGTTAGCCATATGGAAAGGTTTTCTGTTATGTGTTAAATTTGTTGACCAGTTCACAATAGGTAATATTATGGTTCTGGTACGATATTCAAAATAAATAAAAATTTACTATTACATTTCGAAAATCAAATTTTATTAAAACGTAATTTGTACCGTATAATTAAATATAAAAAATAAATATTTGGCTTGTTTTAATGTGTGTGCATATGCGTGGGCCATGCCTAATATTCTTGAAATTTCAAGAAATTTAATTTAAATTCAAATAAAATTTTTGTCTTAGGTACATAAGTATACAGGATGTCCTGTAAATTTCAATAATATATTATTGTTAAATATAGCTTTGCCTCTGAGTTAGCCCCGCTAATGCGCTATAGACCGGTTATATCGGTGGGGTTAGGTATAGTCCGTAAAAAAAGTGCATACTTTTTTAAATTCCTTTATGTTCTAACAGTTGTGACTAGGAGTGTCAATCCCGACTGGTTTTCTTAATCCCGGGATTTTCGAGATTTTGTTGTCTCATCTCGGGATTACTCCCGAAAAAAATTTAAAGGGATTCAAATATTAAAATTTTTATTTACTAAGTTTAAACATGCAAATATACTAAAAAGCACCTAAACGACTGCAAATGCAAAAAGTATATGTATAAATTTATACTTATTTAAAAAAATACAGCAAACATATTAGGTCGTCCAAAGTTTCGTCTTTCGGGCTAGAAAGTATTTTGTTGCAGAAAACTCCTGCGGGGAGAAAATCTCTCGGGTTCTATGCTTGTGGGTTGAATGGTTAGGTTGGTATGTTATGGTTGGTATGTTGGTACGGTTGGTACGGTACGGTACGGTTGGTACGGTATTATTATTATACGGTTGTTATGGTTGGTACGGTTAGGTTGGAATGGTTGGTTGGTATGGTATGGTATGGTTGGTTGGTATGGTATGGTATGGTTGGTATGGTATGGTAGGTTGAATGGTTAGTAGGAATTCAAAGGCTCTCTCAGTTTTTGTTGCGCCACTGTTAAAGTCGCTTTTTTCCAAAATTTCCATCTTATCCATACCTTCAGTGTCTTCTTTATCGCTGTCGGTGTCGCTAAAGAACATTTCGAGATTAATCCCGAAAATATTAATAGATCCCGGGATTTTCGAGTCCGGTTTATACTCCGGGATCTCGGAATTCCCGGATTTCGGGATCCCGGGATTGACACCCCTGGTCGTGACGTGCATTTAAGTATGGAGCTCTAAAGTAAAAGGCAAAGTGTTGTTTGGGAAAAATCGTGAAATTTTGGCAAATATTATTCATTTTATGTGCCAGGAAGCTGAAGCGAATAAACCCATCGAGACTTTAAAGAAAGTTCAAGAGCGTGTTTCGGCGTCTGTATTCGCAAAATTCGAACAATAGCAAGTGAGATGAAAAAAGAGGAAAATAGCGAATGCTCTTCATTTTTAGCACCTAATAATAATAATTTTTGTAATTTTTCAAAGTGTAATGTAAAATAAAGAAGTTATGCATTATCCGACTTTTATTTTTTTATGAGCACATTTCCAAGGTCATTCAGTATTTGTTTTACATTAGATAATAAAAAACCTTGTATTTGTATTTTTCCGGATTTAGCAAAAGCTTTCGATACTGTCAGCCATAATTTACTTATTAAAAAATTGGAAAATACTGGATTTAGAGGAATACAATTAGAGTTGATAAAAACTATCTAAAAGATAGACCAAATCATGTTATTCTAGATAAAGAATAAAGTAATTCAAAAGTATTTAAATATGGTGTTCCCCAAGGAACAATTTTAGGACCTTTATTTTTTAATTTTTACATTAATGATTCATTTAGTATAAATTGTGATGGGAAAATTCATAGTTTTGCAGACGATACTGTTATTTTTTATAGTGATACAAATTGGAACAACATACATAACAAAATTACAAGAGATTTTAAAATAGTTAAAAATCTTAAAACCTTTTTGGATATAAAACATTTAGAAACATTGTATTATGCATTCGTCATTTGAATTGCGGGATTTTAGGTTGGGGAGGAATAAGTAGAATTTGAGTGAAGAAAATAGTATTACAAAATAGTAAAAATAGTATTACAAAAAAGGTTTCTAAAAATTATATTTAATAAAGACATTTTTATCCTTCAAAGGAATTATATTCGGAAACAAAAAATGGATGGACGTTAGGCAAATATATATTTATAATATTTTAATATACGTTTTTAAAAATAAAAATCTAATACAATTTAAAAAACATAACCGTGACACGCGTCATAAAAATGAAATTTCCATTCAACCAAAAATACATAAGTTTATAGAACAAAAGAATTATAAATATGTATGTTTTTATTTAAAAGATTATTTACCAGTATATATTAAAAGAATTGTATGATTAAGAAAATATAAAATTAAAATAAAAGCTTGGATATTAACAACAAACGATTTACAGAAATTTTTGGAATTACTTTGATATTATTTTATATAATATAAAAATTATTTATTTATTTTTCTCTAAGGATCTCTCTTGTCCTCAAAAAGAAATTTGTATGTATGTATTTGAATACATTATGTTTTCCAATTTAATAATTTATAAAATTAATTAATGTAATGTTAAATATAAGATTTGCCCCCAACAAGTACGTCTTCGGGGTTTTATCAAGTTTATTTATAATATAATATATATAATATATTTATAATATATTTCCTAGTATTTCGGTCAATGATTGGGACGATTAATTAATTAATTATCAGAAATTTCTGATGATGATTGAACTAAGAATAAACCGAAACGGCAAAAAAATGCCCTTTGTTTAACTAATCATCCCAATCCCAATTAAAGTGGCTATGGCCGTAAATGAGAATAAATGAATAAAAGTCAATTATTGCAGCAACACTCAAAATGAAACTTCTTAGAACAACCCAAATCAAAAGGTATAGATATAGGTAGGTATAGGTAGAGATATAGATGAGCACGATGTGAATACTTTATGATAAAATTAGGTGTAAATTTCGCAAAACCCGATCAAATCCGGGTTTTTTCAATGTTCTACTTTAATTTTATCCAAGCTATGAAAGTTTTTGTTTCAAAAATATTCGTTATAAATATATTTGGTTTAGACGAATCATATTATTTTTATTTTTTGACATTTTCTATATTTGATTTCTACTGTGATAACGTTAAAAACGTTTTTTATGCGAGCAATAACTTTTATGAAGAATGTCCAAAATTTTCTTAAAAATAGCAAATGATTTTTTTCCGTATGACGCGAACTTTATGGATGCCACTGTACATATAAAGTAATAAAATAATAAATCCACAGTTAGTTTTAATTTTTGCAATTATTTTTTTTTTGAGTTAATTTAAAAAGCCTTCTTTAAAAGGGCTACGCCACTAATATATCGATTTCCAGCAACTAAGTCAGGAATATTCTAAATCGAGACACAGCAGGCGTAAAGTCTTCACGCCCATGACGCTCGAGGCTTTTTCTTGCTTGCTTCTTACTTTTAGTAAGCCTTTCCTGTAAGCGGGGTCAATGACCTACATGAAGGCCATGATACAAATAAAAGAAGATATGACACCGCGCAGGTGGCAATGTACGTCACGCTGTGAGTCATTCCGCCATATTTTGTAAACGAGACATGTCTTTGTTAAGATCGCGTTGTGTTTTAAAAATATTTTTTGGTGTTTTTATATCAAGAGTTTGAAAGTAAAAAATGAGGTGTGTTGTGTATGGTTGTGATGTGGACAATGAATGCAAGGGCTTTATGCCCGATATTAAAGTTTTTAGCTTCCCCGAAGACAAAGACACACAAAGTGTTTGGAAGCGTCTGTGCAAACGAGAAGATAAGCTTAATGTGGAAAATGCTAGAATATGTTCTAGACATTTTAACGAAAATGATTATGAAGGTAATTTAAAGCATGAATTGTGTCGTGTCATGAATTGGCAAATGTGTTTAATGTTTTTACAAGCTCGCTTTAATAAAAAAGTTTACTGTGACAAACAATTGCTAAAGATCTCCACGGTAACGAATCACCAGACTTTAATCGAGAAAATACGGCAAGCAAAGAGACTAAAAAAAGCTATTTTCTTAAAAAATAATTTCTTGTTTTACCTAATTTCATAAATTTAGATATTTTTGTCTTGTTTATAATAATTTTTGGCGTTTTAAGATTGTTTTAAATTTGAAAAATCAAAGAATACAAAAATACAATAATTTTTAATAACTTACCGTGTAAAAAAAACCCAAAAAAACTATCCTAAAAAACATGTTTCCGTCGCAAACATCCAGATGTTATTTACCGCATAAAATATTTGACAGATTATAGGAACAAACAAAATTCTTATTTTTAACATATTTTCGGAAGACTCTGTAGGTATATATTTTAATTATTAGGCATAGTTTTATCAGAGAAAAATAAGATAGAGAGAATAATATCTCGTCTTCCCGCCAGCTCGACCACGCTATGGCCTTCAAACGGCAACACCCCGAGATTAGCCAGTACGATTCTCACAATACACCCCGACATTAGCCAGTGCGGCAGCAACACGGCAAGCAGAGAGAGTTTTCTGCGGCGCGTCTCAATCCTCACTCGCACTGTGCTTTATAATAACCCAAAATCTGCATTGCACGCCCATGTCAGCTTATTTCGACGTCGGTTTGGAGGTCATAGAAAGCAAATCGTATTTATGAATGAACTCCGTACGAGATATTCTTCTCTCTATCATATTCTTCTCTGGTTTTACTTTATAGAATTATTTCCTTTTCTTTTCACGTAAATAAATACATAAAACGCAATTGGCAGGCAATTTACCAATATCTGTTATTTTAAATTGATTTATCCCTTTATTTACATGATTATTTTAAATTATATGCTTTAAAATTTGTATTATAAGCAGGAGGCAAAGTATATTGCCAATAGAATTTATATAAAATCGCCTACAACTAGCGTAAACTCTATTAGATAAAGTTATAAATTTCAAAAATAACTTGTTAAATATTTAAGTAAATTCATAGTGAATATTTTCCTGTGAATATTTATTTCTTACCTTTTATTCAGCCAAAAATAATAAGCACTGGCCATTTTTTTGTGGCATTTCCCCCTTTCGTCCCTGTTACAGACTCGCTTGCCAAACTATAAGTACCCTTAGTTTGCAAATAAAACATGAAAGTCATGTCATAACAACATAAAACTACAAGAACTGCTTAGTCATCTTAATAAAAAGTAAACAGCATGCCCATTGTGCATGTCATGTCATTCAAAGAGGTTAACGTCATAGGTGGAATAAATATTTTTAGAAATATTGTTTTTTTTTTTAATAAGACGTTACGTATCGTAAGGGACCTTCTAGAGACCTTGTCAGTTAGACTGTGAATAGGGAATATGCATATAACCCAAATAAATCTGAAATATGTTTTTTTTTATATTCTCTACATAAATTAAATGTTTGCTGTTACTCATTTATTTTGGTCTTTATTAACAAAAAAAAAGCATTTAAAACTGCAAAATTTTCGCGCGAATTTCGAAACTTGTAAAACGTGATCCCATTGGCTGTGTCGTCAAAACTGAACTTATGACTCATCATGAGTATATGGCGAATTCCAGTGTAGCAGGGTCATCGACAACTCAATAAAAATGGTATTTAATGCGTAGCTCATCCAATGAAATATCCCTGCACTTAAAGTAGAAGGTTCCTAAAATCGTATTCATGTATACTTCAAGCCGAAATCGGTCCAGGAACCTTTCAATTTTGCAACAAAAATTGGCATTTCTGCGAAATTTTGACACATCATCTTAATAATTTCGAGTAAATAAACTGCAATTCTTTATTTTCATGGCAATCTTGGAAAATTCAAAAATTTTCAAATTTTAGATGTCCCCGATGCAAATAAACCTATTTATTTATAACTTTACTGAAAAAATAAGCGATTTAAATTAGCGGGACGTATTCCTAGATAATTAACGGATAAAATAAACCCAAAAAGAATCACTAAATAGGGTAAATAGTGTGGAATAACGTCCGTTAAAAATAGGATTTGTCGGAACAAAAATCAAGAAAATCCAAGTTTTACCCCTTAAATACGCTCTCGGATGACCCATTCGGTATTCATTTTAAAGTGCGATTATCTCTTTGTAAGATAGTGCTGAAAAATTGGGAAAAAATTAGATAGGAAAAAATACAGAGCGACTCAAATGTTCCGATGTCGAGGGAAAAAAAGTTAAAAATCGAAATTTAATCAGCGATGGCTCCCTTCCGATCAGTGGCGGTCGCAGGATTTTCAAAGTTGGATATCTCTGTTCGTACTTACAGGACCCGTACCAAATTTAGGGGTTTTAATAGTGAGCTCACTGGGAATGTTTTGGTAAAGAAAAAAAACATTTGGTAATCTGCGAAAAAAGTTGAATTTTTCATGCCAAACCCCCCCCCCCCCCCCCCCTTGGAAAAACTGAATGCGTTTATGTATTTTATTAATTATCTTTTATAAACAAATTTTACATTATTTCGTAGAGAATTTTAAAATTTTAAGAGAAAAAAGTTTGTTAGTAGAAAGTTATAGTCATTTGATTTTTTTTTGAAATTATATTTTAGGTGTAAAAAAATTCAAATGAGTATAACTTTCTACTAACACATTTTTTTCTCTTAAAATTTTAAAATTCTCGACAAAATAATGTAAAATTTGTTTATAAAAGATAATTAATAAAATACCTAAACGCATTCATTTTTTCAACACCCTGTATATCGAATATATGTAGCATATTAGAAACGTGAAATGACTGAGCAAGCCCGTTATTTTTCATTTTAGGTTGGTGGAGAATTGAGCAACATTGTCATGAGTCAGATGAACGAATTCGGCCGCATTTGCGCTTGTGGGTCGATTTCTGCTTATAATGAAACGGAGCCTAAAGGTAATTAAAATCACGACTTCCACCATGGTAGAACGTTTCCACTTCCACTGAGGTCCATCTGTGTGTATCTATTAATTTTTGATTCATCTCAACATTATAACCCTTCTCCACTGTTCACCGTTCCATTTTCATACCTTTTTACAAATTCTAACTTCTGTTTAATATTCTTCTTCGAAATTAATGGTCCCTTTTTCTTTTCAATGGCTCTAAACTTCACACTTTATAATGCTGTACGTTAACTTAACATACTCACAATTTTACCAACATCTCGCCTTAATAAACTAGTAGCCATCGATGCTGATACTGCCTCTTCACTTACCAAATAACGGATCACATGTCTTCGATCTTGCTCAGTCAACACTCTTGGACACCTTTGTTTCGAGTAATTTGCTTTTGTTTTTAATTCTCTGCACCTTAGACTGTGTAATATTTAATAAAGAAACTATTTGTCGTGTAGATTTTTTCTCTAGAAGCAATTCTTCCACAAAATTTTTCAAAGTTTGGGATAGAGGCGGCATCGTAAATTAACTTGACCAAGTAAAAGAAAAACCCTAAACAACAATAATGTCTCACTTTATCAGAGATACACAGAACAGTTTTCTGTACACTAACTTAAAATCATCAAATTTTGTGGACTGTATTATTGGGAATATTCCACAAAATCTGCGAGCAAAACTGAGTCATCAAAAGAAGTGCGGCGATGGTAAATAAATAAGTAGCATTGAAAATTCCTGTACAAAATGTAAACAGTATTAAGAAACAATTTGTTTTCTGGTACGTTTAAAGTTACCCTCAGAAACTTTTTTTGTATTGATTAATTTGTTTCGTCACAGATATCGACTCACTTTTGCACCGTGCATGTTAGAGCTGCGATAAACGATAAGAGCGACGATACTAGCGCAGCGGAGAGAATGGTTTCATTATTTTGTATGAAGGTGTGTGGGGCGACACGTTTCATACAAAAAAAAATCCGCTTCGCTAGTATCGCCGCTCTTATCGTTTATCGCAGCTCCAACATACGTGCACCCTTAAAGAGGCACACGTGTTTCTTTTTTACAAAATAACTGAGGGATGCAAGCTGATTTCTGGTGTTGGTGGGTTTATATTGTAAATAAATGAATTTTTTTTAATCCTGTTTCAGCTACGACATGCCAATTCCTACTGGTAGGCAAACAACTCAAAATGGAAGGATTCCAAGTAGTTAGTTACAAAAACAGGTGGCCTGAAGGTTTCAAACAAAACCTGGAATGGGTCAAACAAGGAAAACTTAAGTATAAGGAAACGGTTACGGAAGGATTCGAGAATATGTACGCTGCATTTATTGATATGTTAAAAGGGGGCAATACAGGAAAAGCAATTATCAAAGTTTAGGAATGCTACGTTTTGTGATGTGCATTTTTTGTAATTTTTGAAAGTTAATGTAAAATAAAGAAATTATGCATTATCTGACTTTTATTTTTTTATGAGCACAATTCCAATGTCATTCAGTATTTGTTTTACATTAGATAATAAAAAACCTTGTATTTGTATCAAATGTGTATAGTATTAAAATAGACGATAATAATAAGATTTTAAAAGCTAACAGTGTTAAATACTTGGGAATAATTTTTGACAGTAAATTAAATTGGGATTTACATGTAGATTACTTAATTAAAAAATTAAGAAGTTTGCTACCAATATCCAAAAATGTTAAAACCCTTTTGGATATAAAACATTTAGAAACACTGTATTATGCATTGGTCATTTGAATTACGGGATTTTAGGTTGGGGAGGAATAAGTAGAATTTGAGTGAAAAAAATAGAAGTATTACAAAAGAGATTTCTAAAAATTATATTTAATAAAGACTATTTTTATCCTTCAAAGGAATTATATTCAGAAACAAAAAATGGATGGACGTTAGGCAAATATATATTTATAATATTTTAATATACGTTTTTAAAAATAAAAATCTAATACAATTTAAAAAACATAACCGTGACACGCGTCATAAAAATGAAATTTCCATTCACCCAAAAATACATAAGTTTATAGAACAAAAGAATTATAAATATTTATGTTTTTATTTAAAAGATTATTTACCAGTAAATATTAAAAGAATTGTATGATTAAAAAATATAAAATTAAAATAAAAGCTTGGATATTAACAACAGAAACGATTTACAGAAATTTTTGGAATTACTTTGATATTATTTTGTATAATATAAAAATTATTTATTTATTTTTCTCTAAGGATTTCTCTTGTCCTCAAAAAGAAATTTGTATGCATGTATTTGAATATATTATTTTTTTCAATTTAATAATTTATACATATAATTAAATAATCTAATGTTAAATATAAGATTTGCCCCAACAAGTACGTCTTCGGGGATTTATCAAGTTTATTTATAATATATTTCCTGGTATTTCGGTCAATGATTGGGACGATTAATTAATTATCAGAAATTTCTGATGATGGTTTAACTAAGAATAAACCGAAACGTAAAAAAAATGTCCTTTATTTAACTAATCATCCCAATCATTGACCGAAATACCCGAAAATATATTTAAAGTGGCTATGGCCGTAAATGAATAAATAAATAAAAGCTAATTATTGCAGCAACATTCAAAATGAAAATTTCTAGAACAACCCAAATCAAAAGGTATAGAAAATGAGCACGATGTGAATATTTTATGATAAAATTATCAAATCAGGGGTTTTTCAATGTTCTACTTTAATTTTATCCAAGCTATGCATCTTACAAAAAAAGTTTTTGTTTCAAAAATATTCGTTATTAATATACATATTTGGTTTAGACGAATCATATTCTTTTTATTTTTTTACATTCTGTATATTTGATTTCTACTGTGATAACGTTAAAGACGTTTTATATGCGTGCAAGAACTTTTATCAAGAATGACCAAAATTTTCTTAAAAATACGAAATAATTTTTTTCCATATGACGCGAACTTTATGGATGTCGCTGTACATATAAAGTAATAAATAATAAATCCACACAATCATTGAATCATTAGTTTTAATTTATGCAATTATTTTTTTGAGCTAATTTAAAAAGCCTTGTTTAAAGGGGCTACGCCACTGATATATCGATTTCCAGCAACTAAGCCAGGAATATTCTACAACGAGACAGAGCACGTGTCATGCCTATGACGTTTGTGACTTTCTCTTGCTTGATTCTTATTTTTAGTACGCGTTTCCTGTAAGCGGGGTCTATGACCTACACGAAGGCGTAAGAGGTAAACTGCGGTCATTGCGAAACGCGCTTTCAGGCTCAGGCCACGACGGTGACGCGAGAGAAGTTCGTTGCGTTTACGCAGTAAAATCTTTTACGTCTACGCAAGATTTCAAATAAATTAAAAGAAATTAAATCCATATTTTTATAAAATTATATAAGGTAAGTGTACGGAATTCTGACACATCACCTAATACTGACACTTTTGTTCAAGTGAGTTAAAATAAGCAATCTAACAAATTTCTAAAATTCCCTCGAGTATTTACTAAAACGATAATGTCATTACTATGTCAAAAAATTGTTTTGACAGATTGAAGTATAATACCGTTGCTTGTATACGCGTTTCAAATGAATCAAGTGGTGGTCACATTCCCCCTCATATTTTTTGTGCAAATTCTTATAAGAATCTCGAGTTCAAGTTTAACTTCCAGGTAAGTTATTTTGTCTAAAATGTTCAATTTTTGTTTGGGTAGATTATGAGTGGTGTTTGTATTGTGTATTTTACATTATTCTTGCAAGAAATATTTAACTGTAAATTATTATCTACAAATTTTGGGTATGTCACAATTAGGTACAACTTAAAAGTACCTTTCCTAATTCTGACACGAGTGTCAGAATTAGGTGAAAAACGTAAAATAGGATTGTCTCTGTTTTCATATACTAGAATCTTGATGATGTTATCTCATGTGCTCAAAATGTAGACAATATAGCTTTTTAATGTTGCATCCTAATTCTGACAGGGGATGTCATAATTAGGCAACTAGTCTGTCAGGTTTAGGAGAAATTATGCTATAAGGGAATTTCCTATCTTTTGTAGTATGTCGGAGAAGAAAAATAATCGGCGATATAATCCTGACACTTTAAAATTGGCAGTTGAATCCATTGCAAATGGTATGCCAGTAAAAAGTGCAAGTAAAACTTACAGCATTCCAAAAACTACCTTACATTACAAGACAACAGGAAAATATCCTATTGAATGTTCGCCAGGTGCTCCTACAGTTTTAACGTCAGAAGAGGAGTCAACATTAGTAAAATGGATAATTCACGTAGCAAAAATGGGATTTCCGGTTAGTAAGGATCATTTGCTGGATAGCGTGGCAATGCTACTTAAAAAGAAAAATCGCCCAAACCCGTTTCGTGAAAATAGACCTGGCAGACATTGGTACGAATCGTTTTTACATCGTAATGCAGAAATTTCAACTAGAATGTGTCAAAACTTAATAAACTCTCGTGCATCGGTAACTGAAGCCGCAATAAGAAACTGGTTTTTAGAAATAGAAAGCTATTTGAAGCAAAACAATTTACAAGAGGTAGCTTCCGATCCGAGAAGAGTGTTTAATGCAGATGAGTCAGCCTTTTTTTTGTGCCCAAAAGGAAAGAAGGTCCGCACATTAAAAGGAAGCAAAACGGTGTACAGCCACACAAGCAATGACGAAAAAGAATGTATTACAGTTTTGTTAACAGGCAAGTACTTAAGTATCTACTACTATTCTTAATATGTGGGTGTGTTTGTTGATAGGTACTTGATTGAAAAGGCATTAGTTTTCTTTTTTTTAGCTAACGCTGCTGGTGACGTAGCCACCCCAATGGTAATGCACGCGTATGAGCGGATTCCACAAAGTATCGTTACTTTAATGCCCAATGGATGGGGACTTGGCAAGTCAGAATCGGGATGGATGACCGGGGAAAGTTTTTTCGAATATATGTGCAACGTTTTTTTTCCTTGGATTCTTAAAAAAGGCATTCCCTTGCCAATCATATTTTACGTGGACGATCATAAATCGCATTTGACACTTCCATTAAGCGAATTTTGTTCCCAAAAACAAATTGTCTTGATCAGCCTCTTACCGAATTCCACTCATATGCTCCAACCGATGGACGTGGGGGTTTTCCGGCCCTTAAAAAATGGTTGGAAAAAAGCAACCGATCAATTTAAAATTGATAATAATAGAGAAAAATTAAGAAAAGAACATTTTGCTCCCCTTTTGGACAAAGTAATTAAAGAAACTTTAAATGAAAAAATGTTAAAAAACGCTTTTAAGACATGTGGCCTCTGTCCATTTAATCCCAATGCGATAAGCTTTGACAAACTGGTGACTATTCCTTTAGCCCAACGTGAAGACAACCTAATTGTAAATCGTGTAGAAAAGAGATGTGATTTTAATAATGAGCAAATAGACTTCATTGAAGAATTAATTGGAAAGGAAAAAATTGTCAAATTTAGAAATTGCCAGGGAAGCAATAATTGGAATGGGGCAACTGAAGACACGTCATTATTTCAATTTTGGTGTAATTGGAGTAAAAGTTTAAACCACAGGGATAACGAAAATCATGTTGATATCATTGTGGAAGTGCAAGAAGGTGAAGACTACTCTTACTTAGATGACGATAATTTACTGGTAGACGCAAAACGAATTGAGGAAGTGTTAAATAAAGAAAAACCCTGTGAAAAGGTAGATGGTGATTCACTGAAAGATACATTTATGGAAAATGTATTTCGTAATGATATAGAAAACCTAGTAGAAACCGTAACTATTGAAAATTTAGAAATAGAGATCTTGGACCAAGACAATTTACTATTTAGCAATAATGAAACAAATGTACTAGAAGGAAGAAATAAAGAATTCCCAACAAAGACCGCTAACATTTCCAACCCGAAAATAAATATAATATCTAATATTGTTTTAGAAACAAATGAGTCCGAAGGAAACAACAGACAGATTCATCAAATAGAAGGGAACAAAAATGAAGAAAGAGAAGCTAACGAGCAAACGGGCTTAAATGACAATATTGAAATTGATCAGACAGTAAGAGCATGTACACCTAAAAGTCCTGAAACGACTTTTGCTCCCATATCAGCTTCTATAAGAGAAGAAAAGTTAGAACAAAAACTAAAAAAGCCGAAAGTTACGAAACCGAAAATTGTTAAAGAAAAAGTAAAGCGAAGGGTATTGGAATCAGATTCTGATGCATCAAGGCAATCATTTGAAGCATCTGCCCCTAACTGCGAACAACACTTAAATGTTGACGATTATGTGGTTGTTAAATATGATGGTATTAAATACCCAGGTATTATTAAAGATCTACGCGAAAATGAAGCTTTTGTTAGTGTTATGGCTCCCAGTGGCTGTAACTGGAAGTGGCCAAATAAAGAAGACTGTATTTGGTATCAGCTTAGTGAAATAACCGAGAAAATTTTTCCTCCGACTTTAAACGGCAACAGGGGAACTTATAGTGTACCAGAATTAAAAAAATATTTAAGTTTTACAGTTTAAAATGTAATTAAAATTACGAAGAAGTGCAGCTGAGTATTTGTTCACCTGTTTTTATTTAAAATACTCAACTAGAACAAAATATCTACCTCAAAACACACCTCCTTTCTTTGTTTCTGTCTATAAAATTGTACCTAGTCACAATTAAGAACACAGGTGTCACATTTAGGAACATTGTCATAATTAGAGCCCACTGAGTGTCATAATTTGGCTAAAACCCCATTTTTAGTGTCAAAATTAGATTCATTTACACAGGTTCCTAAATGATATATTTTTTATAAAAATTTAACAATAAATACAATTTTAACTAAAAACTGTCGTTTTATATAAAGTACTTGTCCAGCCTAGTTGATTCAATAAATTTAAAAACTAGAAATTATCTCATTTAGAATCATACCAAATATGCACGTTCATTAACCTGTCAGAATTCGGTACAATTACCTTATAGTACCTTTAATGTTAAGAATGATGCATTATTAATGTATAAAAATGTATTTCTTTATCTCCAAGAAGTTTAGGGAAGCGGTACTTCGACCTCTTCCATGGTAAGTACCCTTAGTTTGCTTGGGTAAAACATAAAAGTGTGTCTATTCAGAGCGGCCAGTATCATACCCAGTGCCTATTTTTGGTTATAGGGGGCCCTAGGCCCGGTGCGCAATCCGGGGCCCCTCACAACTTCAAAAAGTGTTTTTCTTAATAAGTTACGCAGCACTAATTTATCTTTAATGATATATCATAAAGAAAATAAATTAGTTAGGTACCTACTACATATTAATAATTATTAACAGTCCTAAAATAGGTATAGTATAGCCACAAAAACTAAAAGTCATCATAATATAACAACATAAAACTACGAAAACTGCTAAGTCATCTTAGTAAAAAGTAAACAGCATGCCTATCATTCAAACAGGTTCACGTCCATATGTGTATAGTAAGGGACCTTCTAGAGCAGGGTTTCCCAACCTTTTTGCGCCGAGCCCAAAGAAATGCATATTATTTTAACAACATTTACTTGTCAATTATAACTTTTAATTTGTACAAAGTAAACAGTTATACAAAGTAAACTTTAATCTAATTTAACGAAACGAAGAATAAACTTTTTTATTACTAGTATTGTCAAACAAATGATTTATTTTATTAGTATTAGTGTTACTAGTGAGATACTTGAGCTTGCATGTTCTGTACCAGCTGGTCGATTCTATGTTCAGTTTTGACCAGAGCTATTATCAGGTCGCTATCGACGGCAAGACGATTTCGCTGCTTAGTTTTGACTAAAGCCAGAGCTGAAAAACCTATCTCACACAAATATGTCGAGGAAAACGGAACAAGTGTTCGCAAAGCAAGAGAGGCAACTTTTGGATTAACACTAGCACAGGGCTGCCAACTGACCTTTACTGATTTACTCTCAAAACTTTCCTGGATTACTCACAATTACTCACAACTTTAACATATCAATATCAAGACACCCTTTTTTTTGTATATAAACCGTCAAACACCGTAGGTATATTTGTTAATACTAATAAGTGGCAACTGATGGCGCTTTTGTTTTTATTTTACTACTGTGCAATGTTGCTAAACATCAAAAGCTGGTGTTGCGTGTTGCTAGGGTTGCCAACTCGGAAGAAAGCTAAAGTAGGAGCGCTTTCACCATTTTGAAAGGAATATGTTTGTGTAAATCACACAAGATACAGAAGGGGAATACCCGAGACGCTGCGACACCTAGTGTTGCAAGTTGCAGTATCAAACAGACGAATCACTAGCAACCTTACTTATCCTCTTATATTTTTATATTGGCTAAGCAAGAGAGGAGAGAGGTCGCTAAAAGCAGTGCAAATCTAAAAACTGCAAAATTGTAATTACTGCTAGAGCGCCTAAAATTATGCCTAAAATAAATTATCAGATTAGAAATCTGCACAACTACCAAGAATATACTACGTGAATATACGTTGACCTCTCGATTACTCACAATTTACTCACAATTCCCACTTACTCACAAAATTACTCACAGACCAGCAAATTATTCACAAATGTGAGGAATTACTCACAAATTGGCACCCCTGCACTAGCATGACTGACTGATGAATGTTATGTAAATAATTAGGCGGGACCGAGCGGGAAGCGCGGGAGGAGCGCCCCGCCTGTTGAATTATGATTATTAGGTACTTGTCGAAACTTGTCCAGTAGCGACGACCAACGACTTCGCGTTGTGGAACAGAGACCGACTGTATCAATGAATGTTATTATATTAATCTATACGTTTAATAGACTTTTTTTTTCGAAAATGCAAAACATTCCGCGCCCCCCTCGCCATCTCTCTACGCCCCCCTAGGGAGGCGCGCCCCACTGGTTGGGAAATCCTGTTCTAGAGACATTGTCAGTTAGACCGTGAATTGCAGTTTGGAAGTACCATATTCTTGTCCATTGGTATACCTTGCAAGGCAGGGGCGGATTTCGAGCTACACAAAAGTATAAACCAAAAAACAAGTCGGGCAAGTTCGCAAGCGACAGTATTTCTTTATTAATAAGGGTTCTTAAAAAAACCACACTATATACATCTTAACTCACCAAAATTCGAGAATTTTTTTCATTTATACATTCTGTCCATTTGGACAGATATATGAAAATTTTTCGAAAACATATTTTTGAAAGCGCGTTTTTTCGAAAATATATTTTTGACAGTTATTCGAGAACTAGGGATGTTTTATAAGCTTTTTTTCGGAAAGCAACTTTTCGAATTTTTTTTAACCACTTTTCGAAATTACCTTTTTTAAGAACACAAGTTTTCAGAAAGTACATTTTTTCAAACATTGTTTCGAAAAAGACTTCGTATTAAAAAACACTTTTTAATTTACTCCAGAGTCACAGATTAACCTGACCGGACACAAAATGGTTCATTTAGGTTAGTTCAGGATCTTTTTGTCATTTTTTCATTGCCATTTTCTAAGCCAGTAGAGTTCACAATTTAAATTTTAAAAAACTATGTTTTCCAATAATATATTTTCGGGAAATGTATTTTTGTATATAAAACAAACGTTCGTTGTTATATTCAAAGGTATAATGTAAGATGTACAATTGAGTATAATTTTCTGTTATGAATATAAAGAAAATTTATAAAAAATATACAATAAAATAAGTGCAACAAACAGTTTATGAAAATCTGTTAGTTTTGTTGTTGGGTTTGGGTTTAAAGAAACATTTTAAAATAATTTAATTTTTTTCTAGTTACGATTTTAGATCATAGAGCTCTGCAGACCCAAACTACAAGAAACGGTTGTAGCGTTGTTTAATGTAGTGCGGCTGGTGCTGTAGTTACTCATGTTTTTTTTATCTAAGACATCCCACGTAGACTTCAAGCCTAAGTACTAACGTACCGTGGGTGTCTGAGGAGAAGGGAAATGTAGTCTATTGACACGGGATTTGAAGGATTTAAGGTTGGGACGGGAAGGGAAAACATCTGCAGGCAATCTGTTCCATAATCTGGAGACCCTAGGTATGAATGAGCGAGAGAAGTGGTCTGTTCTAGGCTTTTGCAGCTGGACAGTAAAGGGATGCATACGTAACGCGCCTCTTGTTGTTCTGTTAGGGACATTCAAGGGGGGAATAATACCGGCTAGTTCTTCAGAGCAAAATCCATGGAAGTAGCGGTAGAAAAGGGATAAATCCCCTACAACGCGGCGGTGAGCGAGAAAAGGGAGTTTTCTCGTGAGGGCTGGGTCATTGATAAGTCGAATGGCTCTCTTTTGTATAGAATCAAGGATCTTAAGTGTCGAAGGTGATGCCGCTCCCCAGATGTGGGAGCAGTACTCTAGGTTAGGTCTTATTTGGGAAATATAGAGAGTGTATAAGTTGGAAGGGGAGAAGTATTTTCTGGCTCGAAAGAGAAAACCAAGCTTTTTAGCTGCCGATATGGCTACTGAAGTAATGTGTTTGTGCCAGCTGAGATCATGTTCGAAAGCGACGCCAATGAGATCGAATGTTTCGTTGTTTTGTAGGGCTTGGCCATTCATGTGGATGGGGTAAGCGTTGCCAGACTTTTTGCGTGAGAGGGAGCAAGACTGGGTTTCGGAGGTGTTGAGCTGAACAAGGTTCTTGGCACCCCAGTCTAAGATTAATTGAAGATCTTGGGCAAGGGAAAGGTACATAGATCTGCGTCTATTATCCAACTCCTGATTCGAAATTTGTCTGGAAAAATGAATGTTGGACTGGTAGCAAAAATAAAGGGTAGAAAAAGTAGAAAAATTACCTTACAGTTTTTTAATTAACCCATTTATTATACGTAGCATAAGTAATCTGATAAATGATAATTATTTATTTGCTTTTGAGCCAATGTTTTTAGTAATTATTAAAGATCTCGTGTAATAATAATTATGGTTCAATATATACAATACAAGTGTTTATATCAAAGTTCAACCAGTGATTTTAACTGATAAATGCCTTTATCTGTAATTAGCGAACCTCTGATAACAGGACTGATGAAACTATATGTATATGAAAAATACTACGTGTGCTGGCAATACAGTAATAGCTGGTTATTAATTAGTTGCTGCGTTGAAATTATTAAGATGGCAGTAAAGGCTAAAAAATTTATTTTACGCAAACGGTCAGAAGGTGTTCCTAAAGCTACGGATTTCAAGCTGATAGATGAAGAACTGCCACCATTAAAAGAAGGCGGTAAGCATTGTTAAGATATTGAAGACAAGGTGTCCAGGTCCAGGAATGGATTTCCCTCTTTAAGGACTAGTTAAAAACTTTCTTGAAGTTTTAAAAATTATATTGTCGAGGTGCCTTCCATTTCGGTTAAAATACTCTTGCAATGTCGTCTTCATGTGGTCAAAAACTGCTAAACACATCTCAGAGGGTATTCCAATAATTGCTTTCCGTATTTTGTGTTTTAACTCTTACAAAGTGATAGGTCTATCAACACAAACTTTACTTTTGAGGTATCGCCACAAAAAAAGTCCAGTGGGATTAGGTCGGGAGATCTAGCCGGCCAGTTTGGATCTCCAAAGCGGATGATGACCTTTTCCGGGAATAATTCTCTAACGACTTCCATAGACGCTTGGACGTATGTGCGGTGGTCCCATCCTGCTGAAGCCATGTATCCTGATTGAAGTCATCACATTCTTGTAGCTGAGGTACCAAAAAATCCCGAAGCATCGCACAATAACGATTACTATTTAAAGTATCGCCGCGTCGGTTCTCAAAAAAGTACGAACCGATAATTCCTGAGGCCGACATCACACCATAATTACCTTTCAGCTATGTAGGGGCTTTTCGTTATTTTGCCTTGGATTGTTTGGTGCTCAATAGAGACAATATTGCTCATTAACTACGCCTGAAAGGTGAAAGTGCGCCACGCCACTGAACAGAATATTGTTAATCTGTGGTGTGCCATCGAGGGGACTAGGGGGACCTCCCCCCCCCCCCCCCCCCAGCCCTCGTCCTAATGGAGAAAGTTAACATTTTTTATTTCGTGCTTTTTAGAATTCTTGGTTGAAGCAGTGTATCTAAGCGTAGACCCCTACATGAGGGCATATATGCCCAGAGTACCACTAGAATCGACTATGATAGGATCCCAAGTAGCATTGTAAGTATCCGTACTTCGCTGACAATAAAAAATTAAGCACTGCGTAAAATACCAACTGTAAACAAGTCGTGTGTCTGTAAATAGGATCTATGTTCATAGTTGTATTATAAATTTGTTTGTAGTTTGTATTATTAACTACAAAATATTTGTCATATCTATTTATAAGAAAGATGTTTAACAGAACAGACTTTGTCACTCGAAAAATGTTACAACTTTTAATTTGTTAGTTTAAACAGAAGAAATCCTGATATTCGCCGTTTGCCTTTTGTTTCAAATTTATAGCTTATGTTGCAGAACCGACAGAAAACTTTGCTGCCTCATTAAAAATTGGTAGAGAACGAACTACATGAACCTTTATAGGGATGTTTGCACTCTTGAAAACTAAAGATTATTTTTATTTTCTAGGATATCTGACAGCAGAAATCGCAATTTTCCAGTTGGCAAATATGTAGTAGGATCATTTGGTTGGAGAACACATACTATTACTAATGGGGAATCTGTGCCAGGAACGGTTCCTACGACGCTTCTACCCAGTTTAGGAGAACTGCCAGTATCTTTGTCTTTAGGCGTTTTAGGCATGCCTGGGTAAGACATGTGTACAACTGTTCAAAATTTCTTGAGTGTGAAAAGGTATTTTTGAACATATTGTACACTATACTTTTTCTACAAATGCAACAGTGATATTTTGTGTATTGCATCAGATGCTAAATTTTTACGTACATAAAATCTTTCTCTTAAAACCGCAGAAAGGAGATGATTTTAACAAGCTTTTATTTAACTTCACCTGTTAGTATATATGTATGTATGTTAGTTTTAGGTCAAATATTGCAATTAAAATTTCGACTAATTTCGAAAATTTCTAATTAAACTAGAGCTTTGAAATTTTTCACACGTGCATAAGTCCGGTGACAAGGCAATATAGTATATTTAATATTGTTCTAAACTAAATCCAATATGGTGGACGCCCCAAGATGGCGGATTACCTTTTTCTTTACAATCCCCTTGGTATGGGTATCAAATGAAAGGGTTTGACAAGTAAAATACGATAATCTATGCGATGTCATTCTAAACCCAATATGGCGGACGCCACAAGATGGCGGATTACCTTTTTCTTCACAATTCCCTTGATATGGGTATCAAATGAAAGGGGTTGACAAGTAAAATACGATAATCTATGTGACGTCATTCTAAACCCAATATGGCGGACGCCACAAGATGGCGGAATACCTTCTTCATCACAATTGCCTTTGATATGGGTATCAAATGAAAGGGTTTGACGAATAGAATACGATAACAGATAAAATGTTTTTGTAATAATGATGCATTATCATAAATGCATAGGTTAAGACGTAACTAAAAATTTAAAAATATAATCTTGTACAAAATCCTTTTTAAAAACAAGCTTTTATTATTTAGATGTACTAAAACGAAAAAAAAAGGGTATAGTTTTTCATTGTGGCAATGGTAAATGTTATTTATAAGTGGACGTAGTTCGCGTGGGTGGATCCTAATAAAAGTAGTATCAAAGTTATCACTGAAACAGATATAATCTATGTTAAATTTATTGTCTCAAAAGCTTGTCGCGTGAATAGAAAAGAAAAACATACACTTAGGTACTTACAAGTTTTGCCAAGCAAAATTAATGCCTGTATGAACTTTGCGCGCACGACGAACTTTTAAGACAACAAATTTAACATAATATATTATATCTATTTCAGTGATAACTTTGATACTACTTTCATTAGGATCCACCCACGCGAACTACATCCACTTATAAACAATGGCGTGCCGTGCCTTTAGGTGCGGAGGGGCACAATGATTTGCGGGCGCCAAATTATCTTCCTTTTATTAGAGAGTAATATGGTTAGAGTAGGCAGTCAATCTCCAAGGGGCGCCGGAGAGCCTTAAATGACTTTCCTTTTATTGTATGTGGTCATAGTAGGCAGTGAATCTCCGATTTCGTTACACTGTGCGCCGGAAGCTGTCCATGCCATCCTCTTAACTGATAACAATTTAGGTAAACTTGTCGGTTGTTTATATAATTCACTTTTCTCATTAGTTACGAAACATTTCAATTTCCTAATTCATTTAGAAAATTTTCTAATTTCGACGGATTTTGACGCTTTTTATGTCGGCATTAGAAAAAAAACAGGTCTCTTTTTCCTTACAATGTTTTTTGCATTATAGAAATACTGCTTATTTTGGATTTTTGGAACTCTGCAAACCCAAAGCAGGAGAAACGGTGGTAGTTAGTGGTGCGGCTGGTGCTGTAGGTAGTCTTGTTGGACAGATAGCAAAAATAAAGGGTAAGAATTCGCTAAAATTGGTTTCTGATCTAACATCTATGTAAGATTCTTTTTACTATCTATATATCATATTTCCTCTACCTTATTTTGAAGCTTCTACAAAACATAGCTTGATGATTCTTTTTCTGAAAGAGAGAATTATTCTTCTCATTGAGCCATCACTAAGAATTTTGTGTCTAAATAAGGCATAGTACCAAAAGAGTTAAATTAATTTTGACGCAATATATAGTTCTTGGCACCATGGCGAATGACCTGTAATGTTGTTTTCAAAGAAATCCCGAACTTACACAATATATTCTTTACAATATCTGTATGATCCAAACCATTAATCTGACATATCAAATCTAGGTCTATACAGGGTGTTACAAAAAGATGTTACAAAATTTTCAGAGCAGATTCTACATCTGAAAATATGCAAATAAGTTTATATAAACATGGATCCCCAAACGCTTCTTTTTCGAGATACAGGGTGTTTCATATTTTCACACCTGAAGTATTCCGAAGAGTTAGGAGAAATATGCGGAGACGATTTAGAGCAAGTATTGAAGCACGGGGAAGCCATTTTCAGCATCTACTATAAACTTAAATCAAAAAGCACAGTTTCCTGAACAAAAATTATTTAAAAAAAAATTCATTTTCATTATTTGTTTTTATTGTAATAAATAAATTAATCTTTATCTCGAAAACCATGCGCCAGAACAAAAAAGCTCAAGAGACACTTTTTACGCACAATTAATTGGGATTTAAGAAAACGATATCAGTTTTGCGTTCAATTTTTTCGCTAAAAAATAAAAACTTACCAGCACGCACGCCACTGATGTAAGTACATTAGAAAATAAATTTTTTCACGTAAAGCTACCATGTGATTACATACTGGCATGTATCAAAATTCATGTCAATATCTTAACGCATTTTCGAGAAATTAAAAATAAACTTTTAAAAAATAAAATATTAAGTAGTTTGAGGATACATGTTTATATAAACTTATTTTTAGGTGTAGAATCTGCCCTTAAAATTTCTAAACATCTTTTTGTAACACCCTGTATATTTTCGTCGCATTTTGACGGGTTTAAACTAGCTTAATTTTCTTCAGGTTGCAAAGTAATTGGTATAGCTGGGTCTGACGAAAAGGGAAAATGGTTAACAAAAGAGCTGGGCTTCGATTATTTCATAAACTACAAAACTCAAGATGTGGAAAAAGAGTTAAAAAATGCCGCACCACAAGGCGTGGATTGTTATTTTGACAATGTAAGTAAATAATGCTGCCATTTGAGGATGGTAGACGATAAAAAGTTTCTTAATGGAAAAAAGTTTTAGAGTTTCTGTGACTACCCAGAATTTGGTTTTAGAAAGGACAATTTTGTTTCAACATTCTTTAGGAAAACTGATCTAAGTTTGACTAAATCGCAATATTTTAATGTCAGGAATTCACTGTTATCCCATTACTTTTAAACCATCCTGTATATTAACTTAATCTTTGAAATATGCCCCAAAATGCTGAAGGCAAATAATAATTTTTTTTATTATGCGTTCTGTCAACAAACGACTCTTCATAAAAAGTTCTGTTAGGTTTAACCAAAATTCTCCTATGAAAAATGAGATATAATATACAGGGTGTGGCAAAAATACACAGCAGAATTACAAAAACCTGAAATTTCATAATTTGAGTTTAAGATATGGAAAATAAAACTCATTCTTAGTGAAGAAAAAAGGCTAAAAAAAGTTCTTTAAAAAATGCGCGGCCTCCAGTGTTTATTAACCTTGTTTCGTTACAACGGGTAAGGTCTATTTTGTAAAGGGTCTAGCCGGTTAACTATATTAAAAGTGCCCAACGTCGTTTCCACGTTCTTACCTCGTAAATTATTGTTCTTTGACAGAAACATTTTTACACCAAATTTCAAACCCCCCCTCTCAGTAATGAGGGAGATATGGGGGTGGCAACCCTTAACTTAAAAATTTATTATCTTCAAAACTATTTCAGATATCTCAATGAAATTTTAACTGTGCATAGTTATTTATAAGGTTTATATAATATAATTTTTTCAGATTTTTATCTCATTAATAAATGGTAAAAAACAAGATGTTTAATTTTTAGGGGTGGTTTATCATACTTACCCGGAGTGACACCGACTAAAAAAAATTAGTATAATCGTATATTTAGTAATAACATAAACAAATTACACAAAGCTCGAATAGGTGGAACATTATTAAAAAAAATAAAAATCGATGTGTTATTTCCGATTCCTTCATTTGTACGACTTATACTTACATTAATTCGCCAAAATATATGCTTCATTTTATATGTCACATTGATTTTTATTTTTTTTAACAGTGTTTCACCTATTCGAGCTTTGTGTAATTTTTTTATGTTATTACTAGAGAATAGACGATTATACTAATTTTTTTTAGTCGGTGTCACTCCGGGGGTCAGTATGATAAACTACCCCTAAAAATTAAACATCTTGTTTTTTACCATTTATTAATGAGATAAAAATCTGAAAAAATTATATTATATAAACCTTATAAATAACTATGCACTGTCAAAATTTCATTGAGATATCTCAAATAGTTTTAAAGATAATGAATTTTTAAGTTAAGGGTTGCCACCCCCATATCTCCCTCATTGCTGAGAGGAGGGGTTTGAAATTTGGTTTAAAAATGTTTCTGTCAAAGAACAATAATTTACGAGGTAAGAACATGGAAACGACGTTGGGGCACTTTTCATATAGTTAACCGGCTAGACCCTTTGGTTTTTGTAATTTGTGTCTTTATTTTTGTCACACGCTGTATATTATCTCATATTTTTTTGTGGGAAATCATCTTATTAGTAAGCCAATCATAACTTTTTACGAAGATTCACTTTTTTTTCATAAAGCACAGAATAAAAAAGATTTCCGTTCGTCCCCAACTTCTTGTGACACGCTGTATAATGTGTGTTGTTTTTTCAGGTAGGGGGAGAAATCAGCAGCACTGTGCTAAAACAAATGAATGCGTTCGGACGTATTTCTGTATGCGGTGCAATTTCTGGATATAATGATAAGCCTCAAAAAGGTAAAAGACAAATTTTTAATTTTTCTTTAGTTTCTTAAATATCATTTATAAAAGTGTATGTTACAAAACTTACACACTCTCTGTTTCCCAAATAAGACCTACCCTAGAGTACTGTTCCTATATCTGGGGAGCGGCATCACCTTAGACACATTGATTCTATACAAAAGAGTAGACTTATTAATGACACAGTCCTCACAAGAAAACTCCCTCTCGCTCATCGCCGCGTTGTTGGGGATTTGTCCCTTTTCTACCGATATCTTCCACAGATTTTGCTCTGAAGAACCTTCCCCCCTTGGCTGTTCCTGACAGAACAACAAGAGGCGCGTTGCGTATGCATCCCTTTACTGTCCAGCCACAAAAGCCTAGAATATCCCACTTCTCTCGCCCATTCATACCTATGGTCTCCAGATTATGGAACAAATTTCCTGCAGATATTTTCCCTTCCCCTTGCAACTCCAATCCTTTAAATCCCGTGTCAATAGATCACCTTTCATACAGTACATACTTGTATATTACATACCTCCCCCTCCCTAAGAAACGTTCCCAAGCAAGCCCCTGCCATCTAATTATAGGCTTATCTTTCTTCTCTCTATTGTCTGCAAAGTTATGGACAAAATCATCAACTTGCAAATTCTAAAATATCTAAAAAACCACACTCATCCACGACAGACTGTGGATTTCGTTTCCGAAAATCCACAGCTGATCTCCCTACCTTATTTCTCGAATTTCACGGCGAAACCCAGATTGTTGTCCTTGATATTTCCAAGGCCTTTAACCAAGTATGGCATGCCGCCCTCCTCAACAAATTATTTTCTTACTGTCGTCCTTCCAAATTATGCACCTGGATCGGTAGCTTTCTTTCTAATCAACGGATATCTGTCGTGGTGGACGGTCACTCATCTAACTTCCATCCCATTCAATGCTACAAACCCTATTTCTTCTTCACAATAATGATCTGCTCTCTTCAACTACCAATCCCACCCACAGTTACCCTGCCGATAGTAGGTACCTATTCCTCACTCCAATATTTATTTTTCCAAACAAGTCTCGAATCAAGAGCTGGATAATAGACGCAGATCTATGCACCTTTTTCAAAATCTTCAATTAATCTTAGACTGGGGTGCCAAAAATCTTGCTCAGTTCAACGCCTCCAAAACCCAGTCTTGCTCCCTGTCACGCAAAAAATCCCGCAACATCTGCATGAATGGCCCAGCCCTACAGAACGATTGTTGGCCTTTCGAACATCATCTCAGCCGACGCAAACCAGAGACTATAAAGAATATAGACAGACACTCTAATACACCGAAAAGCCGGTCTCCCTCGAGATATTTGGTGGGTTTACTTCTTTTTTATCTAAGACATCCCACGTAGACTTCAAGCCTAAGTACTAACGTACCGTGGGCGTCTGAAGAGAAGTAGTCTATTGACTGGTGTATGGTTTAAAAGTTTGTTTGTCCACCATTATATATACATGTAGATACATAGTATACATATTTAGATAATGGTAGACAAACAAACTTTTAAACCATAAACCAGTAAACCCACCAAATGTCTCAAGGGAGACCCGCTTTTCGTTGCACGGCAGTGTTCGTCTAGGTATTATTTAGTCTATGCACAAACACATGAACCAACCGATCTGAAATTTTGCAAGTTTCCTTCTACCTCTGATCAAGCAAATGAAAAAACATTTACCGTTATATTTTAGTGACGGCTATCGAAAGTATGGTAGTTACCAATCAATTAAAAATTGAAGGATTTCTTGTCCTAAGCCTAAGATGGACAGATAGGTGGATGGAAGGCGTTAACCAAAATCTGCAGTGGATTAAACAAGAAAAACTCAAGTACAAGGAAACAGTTACGGTTGGTTTTCAAAATATGGTTAATGCGTTTATTGATATGTTGGCTGGTGGTAATACCGGAAAAGCTGTTGTTAAAGTTTGAATAAAGCACATAAATCAACATAAAACATTTTTTATATCACACCTTTGCTTTTGGAGACGAAAAGAAATAAAATTGTTCCTAACGGTTGGTCGCATAAAGTATTTACCCAAGTAATAATAGCACTATAGCCGTATTGCTGTCATCAAATAAAAGTTGTTATAGTCAAGGCCAAGATGTGCGACAACAAGCAATCGACTGGCTTTAACTAGAAGGGTAGTTTAGGTACTTAAGGGGGGTTTACTAATTTTAGTTCATTAATGCCACATGCACCTATCAATGTACTTACCACAAGAAAATGTACACTCCTTAACATCATTGGTGCATGCGCGGCCCGTGAAATTTTAGATGTGTCGTATCTCAGTTCCTACGCATGGGACTCACACCAAATTATAGGATGTTACTATTGGGTACTCTAGAAACATTTTCGTAAAAAAAATATTTAATTTTAAAATTTGCGAAAAAAGTTAATTTTTTGGGCCGCTTCACCTGAGATCTGAGAAAGTTCTGAAGAAAATTTTACTTCAAAGGTTTCTTAATAAATTTTATCAGATTTTATCGATAAAATTCAAGTTTCATTGAATTACCTCTAATATATTGAAATTAATTGGTTTTTAAAATTTTTACCCTAAAATATTTTGTCTAAGAAATAATTTAAAATGTCATTTCTTTAAGGAAAATTAGAATATTTTCACGGAATTTGGGATCTGTCGATAAAATTTGATATACTTTATGAAAGAATACATATGCTGAGTAAAATTTTCTTCAGAGCTTTCTCAGATCTCAGGTGAAGCGGCTAAAAAAATTAACTTTTTTTCCCAATTTCAAAATTAAATATTTTTTCACGAAAATGATTGTACAGTACCCAACAGTAACATTTTATAATTTGGTGTGGGTCCCACGCGTTGGAACTGAGACACGACAATCTGAAATTCCAGGAACCGCCACTGCATTGGTGTGCCGTAAAACATTTTGGCGCCACTTACAGTATCAAAAATGTATCAAACAACCCATTCACGAATGATTAAAATTTCTAAACTCAAAAAGTGCATGTTATAATAAAACAACGATAAATGTAATTTAAATGTTGAATTTAAAGAAAGGCATCGTAATGTAGTAAAAGGGAAATGATAATTTTTTAACTAGCTCTAGAAAATTGCAACACCTTTACAGTGCTAGGGCAAAATAAATAAAAAAATTATAAAAATACTTAGTCACAACATTTGGCTATTCATGGCTATTATAAAATTATTTATCTTGATGGTGATGTCATTTAAAACTCACCAAGTGTCGATTCTAAAGCTAAAAAATATTCTTAGGGGAGCGCACTTCTCCACTTGTCTACTTTAAAAGGCTTGAACAGGGACATGTTCAAGATTTTCTTCAAACTATCAAAAATCTCACGACGGCCAAAAAACGTCGGCTGTCTTCGAAACACCGGAACTCATCATCAGAGGAACATGACGCAAATATCAAACAAACTTGAGAAAAAGGACCATTTTTCATTTTGGTGCGGGTGCCCGCAATTTCTAGGTGCTTGTCTTTTATCAGGCCAGTTTATACCCAGAGTGGCTGAAGAACACACCACGTTTTCTTCATAAGTGAGTAATCTCACTACGTGCTTGTTACCAAAAATAAGACGCATAGTTCTCATCAACAACGCTCTTGCTTTGCTTCTGGGAATAACTAATAGATAAAAATATCTCCGCAACGACTTTAGCAATATGAATGAAGATTGTGAAAAATACTTAAAATAATACGTATATTTGCATTAAAAAAGTGTAGACCATATATTTGTAATCAGGGAGGAGATTAATACAAAGGTTTATTTTTTCTGATACTACAAATAGCAAAATACAGAAAATTTGAGAACGGTTTTGCTTTTTCCATCCCAAAAAAACCCCGCCTACCAAATTTTATGAATTTATTTAGTATCTTTTAAAACATCGATAAAAACGTAAAATAAAACTTTAACTCCATGTTGATAAGAACTGTTTATCTTACTTCTTTTTGAAACACCCTGTATAGATGAAACAACTCAAGAAGTTAAGATGTAAAAAAATCTCGAAACGTTTCTTGCAATGAAAATAAAAACTTTTTAGTCACTTTTTATTTTTTAAATTAAAAAACGCAAAACAAAAATATTTTAAAAATTAATAATAAATTCAATAAATATATGGAATGTTTTATTATAAGAAAAAATACACTAGTCAGCAAATTGAGCGCACGACAGGAAAACTTTCCATACGTCTAATATAAAATATGGTGACAATAAAATTTTAAGAAAAAATGAGACTGAAATATCTTCATCTTAATGAAAAAACAGTCTTTTGATCTCCCTTCAGGGATCTTCATCCGGTGCGAGTGCATGCATCCCTGAAGATGCCATGTACAATCGAAGACGAAACGGTCTAATCCCAAGAACTATGATTTTTTAAATGACTCAAGCCGTGAAAGCATCTGTTCTATGTTAGCCATATGGAAAGGTTTTCTGTTATGCGTTAAATTTGTTGACAGGTTCACAATAGGTAATATTATGGTTCTGGTACGATATTCAAAATAAATAAAAATTTACTATTACATTTCAAAAATCAAATTTTATTAAAATGTAATTTGTACCGAATAATTAAATATAAAAAATAAATATTTGGCTTGCTTTAATGTGTGTGCATATGCGTGGGCCATGCCTAATTCTTGAAATTTCAAGAAATTCAATTTAAATTCAAATAAAATTTTTGTCTTAGGTACATAAGTATACAGGGTGTCCTGTAACTGCCATAGATCAAAACTGAACCAGCTAGAGATCAAAATTTTAGCTTTTTTTTTGAAACACATTTTTTCAAAAGTTTTTTAGATTTAAAAAAATTCTTACATGTTCCTATGTAAGTGTTCCATTCCCTGTCCAAAAATGTCAACTTTCGGTATATCTGGCGGTAAAAAAATGAATTTGCAATACCTTCCGGTCAAACCGGAAGTTGACATTTTTGAATGAAGAATCAATACCTAAAATGGGGGCATATAAGGCGTCTCTCTCCAAGATGCACCGCTAGTAAGCAAACAGACTACAAATTCCAAAAAAGACATTTTTCAAATGTCTCAAGAACTATTCAGTTTAAACCTGCAGTGTGCCTCATACAAAACATATTCCGAATTTTGGGTACAATTAAAAAATTCAATAATATATTACTGTTAAATATAGCTTTGCCTCCGAGTTAGCCGCGCCCATTAATGCGCAACAGACCGGATATATCGGTGGGGCGCGGCCCGTGAAATTTCAAAGCTGTATATCTTTGTTGCTACTTATGGGACACATGCCAAATTCAGGTTTTTTAATAGTGAGTCTACTAGGAATGTTTTGGTAAAGAAAAAAAATATTTTACAATTTGCGAGAAAAAGTTGAATTTTTGAATTGACCCACCAGGGAAAAAATTTAACACGCTTAGGTATTTTATTTAGTATTTTTTCTAGACAAATTTTACATCATTTCATCGACAATTCTTAAATTTTAAGAGAAAAAAATGTGTTAGCAGAAAGTTATAGTCTTTTGAATTTTTTGTTAATTATATTTTAGGTTTAAAAAAATTCAAATGACTATAACTTTCTACTAACACATTTTTTTCTCCTAAAATTTAAGATTTGTGGACAAAAAGGTGTAAAGGTTGTTTAGAAAAAATAATAAATAAAATATCTAACCGTGTTAATTTTTTACCCAGGTGGTTCAATTCAAAAATTCACTTTTTTTCGCAAATTACAAAATATTTTTTCTACTCATGTCAATAAAAACCTTTTTTGTATGTTCAATAGTAATTGCGGAAGATAGTCCATTGTTTTATACACATTTTCATTGTGCTTCAATCACCATGGTGATTGAACTACAAAGTTCACTTTGTGCGCGAGTATATTTTACAAAGGTGGCGTTGACCGGTGCCGCGTCAAAATCTTTATAATTTCATTGACATTTTTTGACATCTTAAAAAGAAAAATATTACTAATCCCATTTTATTAACAGTAACATTCGTAGAAAAAGTATAGTGTAAAACTCGCATGGAATGACCATTTCCTACTCGTATGATTTGCAGCACTCGCCTGCGGCATCGTACTGCAAACGTCATACTCGTAGGAAATGCATGTCATTCCATGCTCGTTGTACAATATACTATTTTTCTTCGCCAAAACATTCCTAGTAGGCCCACTATTAAAAAACCTGAACTTGGCATGGGTCCCATAAGTGGCAACAGAGATATACAGCTTTAAAATTTCACGGGCCGCGCCTGTTAGGTACAGTTCGTAAAAAAGTGCACACTTTTTTAATTCATTTATGTTCTAACAGTCGTGGACTAGGGGTGTCAATCCCGACTGGTTTTCTTAATCCTGGGATTTTCGAGATTTTGTTGTCTAATCTCCCGAAAAAAATTTAAAGGGATTCAAATATTAAAATTTGTATTTATTAAGTTTAAACACACAAACATACTCAAAACCACCTAAACGACTCTAAATGCAAAAAGTATATGTATAAATTTATACTTATTTTCGTCCAAGGGCGTCCAAAGTTTCGTCTTTCAGGCTAGAAACTATTTTGTTGCAGAAAACTTCTGCGGAGAGAGAATCTCTCGGGTTCTATGCTTGTGGGTTGAATGGTTAGTAGGAATTCAAAGGCTTTTTGAAGATTACGTCCGCGACTGCCCTCATTTGCAAATAATTCAATTTGTTTAGGATTGCGGACATCCGGGTCTTATTACTGGTTTGCTTTTGTAATGGCTCTGCAGTTTGCAGTAATGCTTTTTGCAGTTTAACGTTGAATGATTCATTCTCTTCTGCTCTTGGAATTTCTGCAATGGGAATGTCATCTTCGTCGCTGATTTCTGTTTCACTTTCGTTGTCTGTGTCTAGGCTGATTAAAAGTGTTTCCAATTTAGACTTAATGAGGGAAATATTTGATGTTTTGAAGCAGTTATCTTCAGTGGCGGCTGGTGAAGTTGTATATCTTTGTTCCTACTTACAGGACCCGTACCAAATTTAGGAGTTTTAATAGTGGGCCTACTGGGAATGTTTTGGTAAAGAAGAAAAACATTTTGTAATTTGCGAAAAAAAGTTTAATTTTTGGGGTGCCCCTCCTAAGAAAAAAATTAACACAAGTTATTTTATTTATATTTTTTGTAAACAAATTTTACGTCATTTTGTCGACAGTTTTTAAATTTTGAGAGAAAAAAACATGTTAGTAGAAAGTTATAATCATTTGAATTTTTTTTTAATTATATTTTAGACTTAAAAAAATTCAAATGACTATAACTTTCTACTAACACATTTTTTTCTCTTCAAATTTAAAAACTGTCGACAAAATGATGCAAATTTGTTTACAAAAAATAATAAATAGAATAAATAGACGTGTTAATTTTTTTCTTAGGAGGGCACACTAATATAATTTAACTTTTTTTCACAAATTACAAAATGTTTTTTTTTCTTTACCAAAACATTCCCAGTTGGCTCACTATTAAAACTACTAAATTTGGTACGGGTCCTGTACGTAGGAACAGAGATATACAACTTTGAAATTCTACCAGCCGCCACTGGTTATCTTGTTCAGAGTTTAGAATGTCAGGATTTTTGAGATAACAGAGAATGTCGGAATAAATGGTTCTGCGTTGCTTAATCTTTGTTCTCAATAACTCTTGTAGTTCCGTACTGAGTGGTGTTTTAATTCATACATAAATCCATATCGCGACCGCATAGGGCTTCAACTGTAATTTTTATTGATTGGAGAATTTTTAAAACGACTTTGAAAACCTCACTTTCTGAATCTCAAATTGGTGTTTATGAAATTCTCTAATAGTGTAAAACGCTCGAGCATGTCAAGTAAGCTGCTCCATTTCGTTTTGCAATATAATATAACTTTTAGCTCTTTCCCATGATCATTTTTTATATACTTTTGTAGAATATTATTTTTAGTTGGCGATTTTCTAAATGTTCGAACCATTTGTCTAACTCTAGACACCAATACACAGAGGTCATAATTATCAGACCCTGGTCAATGATTATACAGACCCCGCACCGCACACGCGGGGTGCATCAGCTAACTTATCCAATTTAGAGTTGTAATTAGTACCTATTATAAATATAATTACCAAAATTTCCGGAAAGTATTTATATCACTCATAATTCACAATTCAACCCCTTTAACACAAAATAATTTGTGTTTATATTTTTTATCAGAATCAAGCAAGCAGGATGCAGGAACAAAATTGCTGTTGACTGCTACCTGTCTTAAGCTAATTTATGGTAAATTAATAAGTAGGAAGGATAACCTTATTTATATGAAACTGTATATTACAAACCAATTATGTAATTTTATTTTTGTCCCTGACAGTACTTCAAACCAAAGCAGAAGTCGCTTAATATTGCAATTTCTGTTATCCGAATGCTATAAAGTTTTTCAGAGGAAAAGCTATATTTGACAAGCTGTATTTAGAATTCGGAAGCTGTTAGTGGTTGAGCCGGCGACCTTGCATCTTTAACGATATTTTTAAAGGCGACATTAAAATTAAAATCTTCTAATAGGCCACTCATCGTGGATAACCCGGTATAAGAGAAAGAAAGAGCATGGCCCTGCTAGTTTTTAATTTTATATAGTTTAAAGGTAATCTAGTACATTTCATCGGATATTTTTTTAAAAATTTTATCGATCTACAACTACCTTTCTATGCGTGCAGCTAATTCCTTTCTCTAAACGGCGAGCCCCTAAACGGCGATCCTCTATTTGGACTTTCGATAACGGACCTGTTTGGACTTCCTATGTTCTCCTTATCCTTGGCGGCGAATTTGTATTTTTTCAATTTTTGCTCATCACACTGAAAAAATTTCGATACATCACTGGTTCGTTAAGAAATCGAATTCAAGTATTATTTATACTGGTAACATGACTGCATCCCAAGCTGCCGCAATTACTTTTAAAAACTAAACTGCTCGCCAAAAAAAAAAAAAAAGTTTCAGCATCAGTTGTAAATTCTGTAATTTGGACACGAATTGACGGATTTTGATGAGCTTTTCAGATCATGAAAGGTCGTTTTGTTTACATTTTGTTTCAGGAAGCCGTTTTGGGTCAGTAAACATATCTGTACATTATACAGAGCGGATAATAAAGTCGTTGTTACTGCTAAATATGACTGTTTCCACACTGGAAGAGTTTATGAAGGTAAAGTTTATTATTTATTTAAGTTGTGAATAATTTCGCTTAAAGATTAAGGACGATATAAATAAACCTGTTAATAAAAGCCAAATCTTCTGTTAAATTTGATTAAAAATAAGTAAATAAAAAAAATACATGCTTAAGTATTGGGACTTATTTGTTTAAAGCTAATTTTGAACTAAAATTTTTGTTTAGGTACTCTTTTCCTCCAAAAATTTCATGTCCTCCTATTTGAACAAAATTTTACTCTTGGTTTGAACAGCTGTTCTCTTTACTTTTTGTGTTGTAGTAATTTTAACTTTTTGAAATTTATTTTTTTGAAATAGTTAGTTGGATTTCTTACTTTAAAGATAACAAAAATATTATTTTTCAAACCTGTTACATAGGAATATTATAGAGAGACTTGGCAACGCCACAGCGACTGACCGACTTGACTGACGTCAAAACAATTTTTTTTTTCTGAAACTGACATTGCTCGTTGTTTTTTATATGGCCATGTATTTATTACCAGTGGTGCGCAATTACCCAAAAAAATGTTTTTTTGAGGGACGATATCTACTTTTTTTTTTATCATGAAGCGCTCTTTATGAATATTTTTCTTTAATCTGAATTCATAGCAGGATTTACCGGTTTCAATATATGCAGTGAATTTCATAACACCCTGTATATATATATATATATATATATATATATATATATATATATATATATATATATATATATATATACAGTCAACTTCGGATATAACGACCTCCGCATATAACGAACCACCGGTTATTACGAACAAAAATTATGGTCCGGCCAAAGCGCCATAAGAATGTATGTATTTTTTGTTCGTTTATAACGAACCCGGCTATAACGAACTATCGGCTATAGCGAACCCTATTTTGATTAGTTTTTGCTTGTGGAAGTTCGGTTATAACGAACTGTCGAAATTTGACGTACGTATCACTTCCATATTCGTAAAGTAACGGCCGAGAATAGCAACCATAGAGAAGCGACAAAGGCAATACAAGATTTCACAGGGCATGTGCGACGATAATGTGGACTTCTGTCTATACCGCATCATTAGTGTGACGAAATATCTTTCTCCGTTCAATATTGTGGATACGTGTCTGCCCAAGGTCAGCAAAACTGGTTACCCTAAATATCAAAGGCACCGACACGTTTTGTCGCTTCTCTATGGTTGGTATTCTCGGATAACGGGTCGAGTAGCGACCTGTCAGGCGCCATTTCAATTTGTAGTTTAATTTCGGCAATAGGCGAGGGAATATTGTTCTAGCATAGAGCAGAGCGCTTCAAAATTCGGCAAGCGAAAGTTTATAAACACTTGCAGAAAAAGTTGACATAATTACAAAACTGCAAAATGGGGTTGTAAATGCCAAAATCTGTAGGGACTATCAGTTGCAAAAGTCAAAGACTATTAATATTCGTAAATTTTAATAATAATAATTTTGACAAGAGTGTTGATTGAGCCAGGTGATTGCTTACAAATTAAAATTGAAGAACATGTACTAGAAAAGAGAAAAAATTTCAAATTACTGATTTTGTATAAATTATACAAATATGTATGTTTAATAAGTACATAATTTTAAAATACTATTATGTATTGATTATAATAAACGACTCATAAAAAGTACCTATACATATGAATGTACATAGTACATATTTGTTTTATTCTCTGCACTTCGGATATAACGAACGCCCTGCTATAACGAACTGTTTAAAGATCCCCTTGGTGGTTCGTTATATCCGAAGTTGACTGTATATATATATATATATATATATATATATATATATACTATATTATCAACCAAATACCTACCTTATTCTTGTATGACAGATTTTCACTCTCTAATCTTTCCTTCTCCTTCAGTAACTTCTCACACTTCTCTTCAATTTTCAACACACTTCCAAACTTATTATTCAAACTGGTAACTTTATTTTTATACGCTTTATTTTCCATTCTCAGTGTCTCATAATCTTGCAGCAAAATATCGTACTTTCCACTCACATCTATGTATTTCTTTACCATCTGCGAACTCTCCTTGGATTCTGCTTCAAATTGTTTCGATTTACTTTTATAGTACATGCATCTATCGTTAAGGTTCGCATTTTTCTCAGTTAGTTCCTTTACTTTTTCCTCCAATTCTTTAATTGTGCTGTCCTTCTCCTTAACCGAATTTTGGCATTTTGTATTTTCTTCTTTTAACTCTGTGACTTTATTTTCCCATACTGTTTCTTTGGTGATGTAATTATCCACGGTTCCTTCTAAATCTTTTAATTTCACATTTATCTGTTTTATTAGTTTTGCTTGTTCTGTTATTTCTTCTTTTAAATGGTGTTCTTCTTTAACCTAAAACAATATTTTAACAGACTTTAAAAAAAGGAGATTCTTTGTTTAAAATGTATGACGCCCGTAGATATGTATTATCTATGTACAAGGTGTCCCAACTGGTACTATGGGATTTACATTGGTCGCCATTGTTTAACAACTTAACCTAGAAATTTTATAATTTGCATGTGTCATCTAGAAATTTAATTATGGACCTTTTTACGACGGAAGACCGTGTTAAAATTCGTTGGTGTTAGAATTGTTCAAACTTACTACGAAAATTATTGCTGAATTTTGCAATAAAATTATTTTTATATTTATAACTCTAAAGTCTCAAATACTTTCCTTTTATAATACATGTACTTAAACCTAAAAACCACAGGAAAATGGATATATTTGTGAAAAACAGGAAATTTCGATTTTTGACCCAAATTTTCCAAAAAATCCTCGAGGGATTGAAGAAAAACCTGTATATCCTTTTCGAGTAACCGTGTGGTATTGTGGGCTGGAGGTGTTATATACGGCCATTTTTTCATGAAAAAGACGACGGTTACCGCAATATGTTGTGGGCCATAAACTTTTTATGGCCCCAAATTAGATAATATGCACCTTAACAATATGTTCTTCAAATAAGTTTATTAAAAAAACAAGCTTAAAATTACCTACCGTAAAACGAAAAAAGAACTAACAAGACACAGATAAGTTTCAAACTTACCTTATACTGTTTGACCAACTTCTCATATTCGCTGACTCTACCTAACAATTCTTCTCTTATCTGATTTATTGACTTATCGTTACATTTTATAGCTGCCTCATACTGACATTCAAGTTCCTCATTATAATCTTTTGCTTCTTTTAATTCTGTGTTCAATTGGAAATATCGTCTCTCATAGTCGATAAGTTTTTCGTCACACCTGCATAGAAAAAAAGTCAGTCAAGTGCAAGCTATACTTGCACAATTAGTGTGTGTTCCGTGTCATCAGCCGCCCACTTAACCTAAGCAAACCTCGGCCGCCCATATTCCGTGCTACCCGCCGCCGACGGCACCAACGCCGTATCACATCGCGTATGCGCGGAGCGGGGAGCGTTTCGATAACCAATTTAACAAACAAGGTTTTGGGACTGAAATTAGTGATTTGAACGTATTCATAGCCCTTTAGATAGATGGAAAAAATTGATTTATGAAAACTATAACCTGTAATCAAGATTTTGGTTATACTCTAAAGAGTAGATGTAATCTAGGACATACCTGGCCATCTCCTGCTTCAGCTGCTCCACGTCTTTATCAGAATCAATCAGCCTCTTTTTCAACACCTCTATTGTCATCTGAGAGTGACTCAGCGTTATTTGATAAGCTTTGATATCGGCATTCAGCTTTTTTACTTCTTCCTCTTGTTCTCGAATTTTCTCGATCAGAATTTTTATTTTATTTTTTAGCTTTTGCTCTGTATTGGCGTAATTATTATTGATTTGTTCTTGACTGGATACGAGTTTGTCGTATCTTTTTTGCAAATTTTCATATTCCAAAATTTTTTCATCCAGCGACTTCTGAACGGCTTTCTTTTCTAGCTCACACTCTATGATGTTGTATTCGCTGATAGCTTGGCATTCACTTAAAATGGCGTTAGATTGTGATTCTTGTTCTTGTAACTTAAAAATTAAAAAAAAAACTCTCAAATTAATTCAATATACAGTTAGAAATTAAGATAATCTTGGTTTTAAAATGGTTTATTTTTATTTAAATTTAGAAAAATCTATTAAAAGTAAACCATTTTTTACTTTTAAACGACCAATAAAAAAATGCATGAAAGGAAGTTAGATGTGACAAATCATGATATGAAGATTCTTACCTTTTGTTTCCATGTTTTCTCCAATTCCTCTAGCTTGGCTTTCAATACTGCTTCAGAAGCTTCTTTATACTCTTTCAATTTAATTTCATAATCTAACACCAGCTGTCCAATCTGATATTCATGAACTTTTTTCAAGTTCTCAACATCTTTTTGTAATTTATCCTCAAGTTCTTTTAATTTAATTGCGCCTTCTTCTTCTTGTTTTTGCAAGTGCGTCATCGTTTTAAGCATCTCAAACTCCAATTCTTGCATTTCGTTCTGGTGCTCCCTTTGAAGCCGGTCTCTTTCAGCTTTTAAATTTTCCAATTCTTTTTTATAACAGTCTAGTTCATCAGTTAATTTGTGAATGTACTTTGTCTTCTTTTCACACTCTTCGTTTTTTTCGTTAAGTGCTGCGAGATCATTGTTGAATAAATCCTTTGGTTTAATTTTTGTTGCAGGAGTTGCAGTCTTTGTTTTCTTTGGTAGGGTTGGCTGTAAGACATAGAAAGTCGTGAGTTACATGTAGGATGTTAACACGAGTGCTAATAAAGAAAATATTATGTGGTAAGTTCAGGGGAATGCTGTCCACGGAAGAGGGGGAAGCACCGCTTCTTTAAAGTTTTTAGAGATAAAAAATAAATTTTTATACATTAATAATGCATAATTTTTAACATTATACTATACTTTTATAAAAATATGGATTTAATTCCCTATAAACAGACTTGCATAAATGAAAAGAAATTTCCAAATTTAAAATTAAAGCCAGGCATTAAGTGAAATAAATAAAAAATCAAAGTTATAAATACAAATTAATACACATTATGCAAATAAAATACAAACAATTATAGTGACATAATGTAAAATACAGTGGCGGCTGGTGAAATTTCAAAGTTGTATATCTTTGTTCCTACTTACAGGACCAGTACCAAATTTAGGGGTTTTAATAGTGAGCCCACTGGGAATGTTTTGGTAAAGAAAAAAAAAACATTTTGTAATTTGCGAAAAAAAGTTAAATTTTTGGTGTGCCCCTCCTAAGACAAAAATGAACACGATTAGGTATTTTATTTATTATTTTTTTTAACAAATTTTACATCATTTTGTCGACAGTTTTTAAACTTTGAGAGAAAAAAATGTGTTAGTAGAAAGTTATAGTCATTTGAATTTTTTTTTTATTATATTTTAGGCTTAAAAAAATTCAAATGACTAACTTTCTACTAACACGTTTTTTTCTCTTAAAATTTAGAAACTGTCGACAAAATGATATAAAATTTGTTTACAAAAAATAATAAATAAAATAACTAGACGTGTTCATTTTTTTCTTAGGAGGGGCACACCAAAAATTTAACTTTTTTTCGCAAATTACAAAATGTTTTTTTTCTTTACCAAAACATTCCCAGTGGGCTCACTATTAAAACTACTAAATTTGGTACGGGTCCTGTACATAGGAACAGAGATATACAACTTTGAAATTCCACCACCCGCCACTGGTAAAATAAGACAAAACTAAGTTATATCTCATGTTAAGGTATTCCTCATATCCATAGAAAGCTTTGCTAACTATAAAGTGTTTAATTTTGGATTTAGATGCCTTTAAGGGCAAGTTTCTCACTGAAGTAGAAAGATGGTTAAAAAAAATTTATTCCATAGAATGACAGGCTGTCTCTTGTTCTGGAAAGTCTGTGAAATTCAGGCAGTAGCAAATTGTAATTGCGAATTTCGTAATAATTATGTACATGTGAATGCATTTTAGTTGTATTTTTTTTTAAACAGATAGGGGACATCTTATAATATAAACACTGGGAAGTGTGAGTATAGTGAGTATACCCAAGTCAATGAAATGTTGTTTGATCAAACACTCTTGTATCCCCTGATTAGGTCAGGCATCCTTTTTCACAATTAAGTCACTGAGAGCGTACAGAACATTTTCTTTTCAGAATTTGTTGTATTTTTGTATTCTCAAATGCAGTGACTTTTATTAGTTTCATTATTTTCAAAATATATTTTACTTAACAGTAGAGTGGCATAACACCCAAATAAATAGATCTGTTCAACAAACAGTAGGATACCAAAATGACACAAAATTTAGAGATTAACGTTAAGCGATTCACTAAAAAGGTTGAAGATTTAGTACTGGTTTAAATTAAGATTTTCTAGTTGATCAGATAGGTTTTAACAGGTTTTTGCTCTATCATTGTTGACAAGCCGTCATTAAACTCTTAGAAGTGTTTGATATTTCAGAGACTTGCTTGATTTCCAAATGATTTTCATCTTAGAAAGTGTTGCTAAATGGAATTCAGTCCTGTTATTGTGAAAAGTATGTAGGACTAAAATTCCTATTTTCTTTATAAATTTGCGTAAAAACTTTGAAACTTAGTTGTCTTATTCTTGCCCTTGTCAGTTTAAAACTTTTCCTTGTGAAAGTAAACCGGTCTTACTAATAATAGTGAATCTGGAAACTTTTATGTTGTTAGAAATGAAATAAGAAAATGGTACAAAAGAAACATATCATTGGACGTTATACATACTAACAAGAGATATTTAGCCAAATATTAGAGTAACTAAGCTCTCTACTCGAGTCTAATATATTATACTACTTCCACATGAATTGAGCTTGATTAATGAGAAAAGCAATTATTACAGCATGCTTTGGGATATGACTCAAGTAACTTACGGTCTTAAAAGCTGCAGGTACACTCTTTACAGAACCATTATCAGACGTAGCTGGACTTGCCTGGCCTGTAGAATTTGCCTTTGTTTTCTTGGCCTTGTCGGAGGCCCTGTCTTTTGAGAGGTTAGAATTTGTGGAAGGGGTGATTGCTAAAATACGCATTTTATAAAGAATAATTGTCAAAAAGAGAAAAGATCGACTTAAAAACTTTTAAAAGATGCAAGTGGAATAGATAAACAATACTTACGAACAACATCATTAAAACGGATAATTTTGGCTTTACTGAAAGACATTTTTATGGTACAACAAATTATAACAAACACAACTTAAATAGTAAACATAAAATCAATAAATCAACAAACTCTTATAGAGAAAAAACGCTTATTTTAATAAAAACAGATTCATTTACGCGCCTGTTTTCTTCGACTGACCGTTGGAAAATCTGTGTGACAATAGGCAGAATCGACCAATCGAATGAGTCAAAATTAAGATGACAGATGGGGTGGTTTGTGATTGGCCAAATTTCAAAACTGGCGCGCGCAAATAGCGCGAATAAACAAAGGTTTTTTTAATGGAATATTAATAATAATCCTTTATTTTTCGGATTCTTGTTAGGCAAATTTGATATGCTTTTTTCCAGAAGTATGACTGCTGCTTCCCTTGTCAATTTACATCTCAATAGTAAATGAACACTTATAAAATCAAAGAAAACTCAGATATTAAGTGCGGATAGCTATGAAAAAGCGAAAATGTCAGAACTTTGTTTCAATTTGAATTATCATTAGTGTGAAAAATATGAATCTAACGAATATTATTATTATTATATTATAATATATTATCTTTAATTTTGTATGAAACTATTTTTGACAAAAAAAGTCGGTGCAAGCTATGCTTACTTGCACAATTAGTGTTCAGTGCAATCAACCTTCCACTTAACCTTAACGACGGCATTAACGCCGTATCACATCGCCGTATGCATGCGCGGAGCTGAGTGGGCCAAATTAAAAATTTTTAAAAACGTGCAAGGACACAAGTTGTTCCTTACATCGTGAGAAATATATAAGGAAATAAAAAATTAAATTGTTTATAACAATTGACCACGCTAGAATTTTCAATCCTGATAATTTTCGCTCAATCTACACCTAATTCTCAATGTCCATGATTTTTTCAGATTTCTCTGCGCGATCCTTCTGGTGATAAGGATAGGAGACAGCAATTTTTAAGCGTTTTTCCCGGAAAATGTGTAAAAAAATGTAATAAAAAAAAATACACCATATACATCGTTGAATTCGTGGTTCAATAAACTTTCATTTGACACCATACACGATGCCCTTGAAATTTTTTTTCCATTGCCCAATTTACCCCTAGAATCAAAATTCAACTTTTTGATAATTTTCCCGCAATCTACACCTAATTCTCAATGTTCATTTTTTTCAGATTTTTCTGAGCGATCCTTTTGGTGATTAGGGTGGGAGACAGCAATTTTTAAGCGTTTTTTCCTAAAAAGAAAATTATAAAAAATACGTTATATATATATATATATATATATATATATATATATATATATATATATATATATATATATATATATATATATAATATATATATATATATATATATATATATATATATATATATAGTTGAATGCGTGCTTCAATAAGCTTGCATTTGAGCAGGCGCGGCCCGTGTAATTTCAAAGTTGTATATCTCTGTTGCTACTTATGGGACCCATGCCAAGTTCAGGTTTTTTAATAGTGAGGAATGTTTTGGTAAAGAAAAAAAATATTCTGTAATTGCGAAAAAAGTTGAATTTTTGATTGACCCCCCTGGGAAAAAAATTAACACGCTTAGGTATTTTATGTATTTTTTCTAAACAAATTTGACATAATTTTGTCGACAATTATTAAATTTTAAGAGAAAAAAATGTGTTAGTAGAAAGTTGAATTTTTTAAAATTATATTTTAGGTTTAAAAAACCATTTTACCCTTTGAAATCGTTAATAATTCCTTGACCGCAAAAAAGTTTTTATCCTCTGCTTTTTTTTTGTTGTGTTATTCCCCTGCTTCCATGTACGCCCCTGCATAATGATACAAAAACAGATTTGTGTATATAAATAAAAAGGCCTGAAAACTGTTATAAAATCTTTTAATTTCTTAGGTAACTGAACAAATTTTTTAGAAATTAATAATAAAAAAAATTATATACCAAAAATGGAAATACTAGTTGCACCTAGAATTTTTACAAAACCTAAAATTTTAAAACAAGAAAATTCTATACAAAATATTTTTTGGCTTCAATAAATTTACATAGAATATTAGATAAAAAATCCTAAAAACTTGCCATTATTTAATGAATATAGTAAAATTATCCATATTGTGTTTTTAATATTTTATACATTTTTTTACTGTTAGGACTTTATTTCTTTCACAAAGGTCGAATCCAGGGGCTGCGCCCCGATTTTGGGATTAAAAAAAATCCGTTTTTTAGTAGGTACATTTTTATTCGTTTGGACGGGGGGGGGGGGGGGTTAGATCCGCGCTTGTGTAGGTATATAATAATCTGTTATAGAAGTACTCAAATGTTATCATCAAAATATCCTTACGAGTATGGCTAAAGTTATTCTTTTACGTGTAAGCGGCTTTAAGCGTCTACTAGAGGATATTTTCGCGAAATCCTGTTGATCCACCGTAAACAGTATGCCACGTGTATATAATTTAACATTTCATTGCGAATATCACATGGTCTGTAGTTCATGGTGGACCAACGAATCTTGCGTGAATACACTTTTATGTCAACTTGTCAAAATTAACGTTTATGGAAAGGGATAAATTTCCTTGTCAGATTTTGACCCAAGCAAAAGAAGAGGCTTACGTGTTGTACTCCGTGATCCGTGTTTGTCTGTCAGAAGGTCCAACTTTTTATAAACTTTTTGCCACTGTATAGAGGGTGTTTAAAAAAACATGTGCCATCGCTTAAAGAGAGATTCTAAGGCAAAAGTTCATATTATGAACATCGGCCCGCAGATGCTTTGTTTCAAAGATACAGGGTGTTAAACGTTTTAAATGCTTTTTATTTGTTAAAACCGATGTACAATTATCTGTTTGGGAAAACTAAACCAGTAAGGTGCTTAATAAAATTGAAAAAATATGAAGAGGTAAGCTTTGTTAAGAATTTAACATACTATTCGATGGAGATACGAAAAAGTTAAATCCAGTGGCGTACATGTTTTTATTAAAACAATATTTTACCGTCTTCTCATGTGCATGAACCTAGAGGACCTGTCAAAATCTTTACATAGTGAGAATTATGCTTAGTTTAAGAACTTTACACAACCTAAATTTCATTAAAATTACTAAGTCGCTTTGAAAATATTTTGAAAAAACTAAAAAACATTTAATACCCTGTATCTCTAAAAAAAAAGCATCAGAGGACGGTTCATAGGAGCTTCTTGCCTTAGCTGCTTTCAGAGAATCTCCCTTTAAGCGAAGGCACACTTTTTTTGAAACACCCTGTATAAAATGGATATCTACACAGTAGTTTTTTTTTGACAAACACCAACTGATTATTTTAATACTTCAAATTAAAGGTGAAAATATGCACACCAATTAGAATAATTTAGATTAATTTAACGGGGTAAATTATGCAAAAAAATTAAAGCATACTGGGTTTGTTACATTTCAAATTAAAATGTCACTCGCCATAGTATCAAGAACTATATGGGTGATTCTACGTTAAGAGGCCCATGTCATGTCCCGAGGATTTTTTAGTGTTAAGAAAACAAATTATTTTTTTTAGATTTTTTAATAGATTTTAAGTAAGTGATTAGTTTTATTGAGGAGTATTGCAAAGTATGAAAAAAAGTAGTGAAATAAGAAAATTCCGGGATAATATAGTTGAAATATTCCTCCCCTGGCACATCTAATTGTCTCTCCTCTGGATATAGCCATTTTCTAATAGGAAATTACCATTTAATATACTATAAATATACCAAAATGAGTTACACACTAGCATTGTTGGGTCATTGGAAACTTATCTGATATTTTATTGATGATTATCAAGTAAAAAAAATGTAATTCAATCCTGTCCCCAGCCTGTTAAGTCACTCCCCTGGTATCGTATTTTAATAAAAATAATTTTTTTGTATTTTGTTTTTTTGTAGGTAATCTGAATGATTTTTTATAGCACAAGATGAATTGAGCTGTATAGTAATGTTTATATTTTCTTACTTGAAGATATCGAAGACACTTTTTTAAGCTAGCCAGGCGTAAAAGGACCTCTTAACGTAGAATCACCCATATATTACGTCAAAATTAATTAAACTTTTTTTGGTACTTTATGCCTAATTTCGACACAAAATTCTTAGTGATGGCTCAATGGGAAGAAGAGTCCTTTCTTTCAAAAAAAGAATTCTCAAGCTATGTTTTGTAGAGGTTTCAAAATATGGGAGACAAAATATGATATTTGCGTTTTAAATATACAGATTGGCAATTAACCACTACATTATTCTTTTCCAACTGAAAGTCCTCAATTGCATTTCATCTATTATATTACATTTCCTATTAAATTATTTCCAATAAAGATTAATAAATAAATAACATTGACAAAAATCCACATAGAAAAAGAAAATGCAACTATGTTACAGTGGCGGCTCGTGACCTCCGAAATAATCACACTTTTATTCTGCCCCCCCCCCCCAAATAATTAAATGGTATTTTCTTAATAATGCCGAGAATACTTAAAAATAATTTTTTTTTTGGGAAGTATCTGCCACATAGCCACTAAAACTGAGAGTACCACGATATTTGAAATTTTCTAACACGTTCTATCCTTCCATTTTACTTCTTTATTCACATCCAATTTTGGCTTAGGGCTTTCAGAATTTAAAAAGTCTTTTCGATCCATATTATTCCACGTGGAAAAAGATTTTTCCAACAAAACACACACAGGATCATAAATTGGAAACGAGGCCATTTTAAATTATCCAAAATCGCGAAGTTAATACCTAATTCCTGCCCGGGGAGACGGAAGAATCACAGTAATAAAAGGTGTCTTCCTTTCACCCCAAGGAGGAGCTCCCGTACAGCTCCAGAGCCGCACACAGTTGTTCCATTCAACTGGGGCATCAAGCACCTGAACTGTTGGAGCCCTATCCCGCCTGCCCTCTCGGGCATCACTTATCACTTGAGCTTAATGTCAAACTTATCAATTGTTCCTTTCGGAATGGTGTCGAGTGACTCCGGGGCGATTCGCTCCGGGGCGTCAGACACCTGAAAGGAATATTACTAATGCGATGCGCCATCGAAACACTTGCCGCGGACTGTCGCGACGCGCATGATCGTTACCATGACAACCACAGTAAACAAAGCGCCTGATTGAAACACAAGTCAGGATGGTAGCTTGTGATTCTAGTTTTTATCGGTATTATACGCGCGGCGCGGCGATGTATTATTTAATGCAGTTTGCTTAGGCTGGAGTTAGCGACGGGTAAAGTGGTTAAATAAATGAAATGTTATTAATGTTAGACCTATATTAACCCTAACTAATTTAGAGAATGATGTATTAGGCACCGACTGAATTATTTAACCGAAATTTTAGGTGAATCAGTGATTCACTTGATTCGTATGGCGAGCCCACATTGCTATGGTATTGTGAGCTGTGAAGAAAATATATATTTTTAGGTTACAACTGTCAAGCGTGAAAAAATGACCGAAAATTTGCCTAAATAACTGAAAAATTAATACTAAATTAAAGAAAGATAAAAGTTGGTTAACTTCTTAATTTAGTTGTTAATTCTAATTTCATTTAATTTGCCTGCATATTTCCACCTTTATACTATTGTCTATGGAATATAGTATACAAAGCCTTAACATTTTTTTACATTGTTTTCTACAGTAATATTTTTTAACAAAATATATAAATTCTTAGATGTATAAATTAATAATATAAGGAATACAAATATATTTAGGTGTGTGCAATAAGCTTTAGGCATAACAATTTTAAGTTTATTACATAACAACTATCTCTAACTTACGATATATTCTAAATCATTCTCTTCGCAAATTGTCTAACCTAGCTTGAAGATCCGCATCGGCATCAGATAAACCACCATTTCCACCTAAAAGAAAATAATAACCCTTAAAATGAGATTCAATATACAGTATGTCCAGGAAAACTAAAAGTTGCATGATCAAACACCCGAAATTGTAAGAATTTTCAAAGTATATCAGTTAAAAGTAATTTTGGGAAAAAATTTCTTATGTCCGAGGGGATTTTAGTATATAATTATCTTCCAGACAATTAAAAATATAAAAAAATTAACAATGTTTTAAAGAAATTCCTTTTTTACATATAATATTATATTTATTTTGCTATATTCAATCTAATAAACTATGTATAGTTGGTTTGGAATAAAGACAGTTTAATGCTAAACACCTTAAAGTTAAAACAATATTTGTACTAACCTGCAGCTACTGCTGCAGCAGCTGGTTGTTTACTTCCAGAAGCTGGCAATGTTCCTGCTGTCTGTGGTAGTCCTGACAATGTGTCTGTGAGCTGAAGACCTAGTTCATCTAATACTTGGTTGACAACTGCATCACTGAAAAGACAAACAAATTAAGTAGCATATTACTATGTCTGGTGTGATATATGGAAAACAAAATTATATCCCATTAAAATCATTCATTCAATAAAAAACTGGTTCTTACCCCTCCTCTTCATCATCATCTCCTTCCATTGCATCGTCAATAGCATCATTCATGATCTCCTCCTTCATATCCATGATCTCCGACTGTTTTTCAAACTCTTGTAATATCCTCTGTATTTGAGGCAAATTCAGTTGTCTGTTCATGCTAGCCATTGCTTTTGTGACTCCTAAAATTCAGTTATTTATAGAGTACCTAAATATGTAATCATAGTACAACTAAATAAAAAAAAAATTAAAGCTAATTATTGGAATAAGCATTTCTTTGTCTACCTTTCATAGCTTGGGCCATAGCATTTTGCGACCTAAGAGTTTGTATCTTAAGGGACACTGCTTGTATGTTAGCTTTCATAAGCATAAATTTCTTAACATATCGCCTAGTTCTTACTAAATCTCTTGCCATAATTTTTACAGCATCCTATTGAAAAAGAAATAAACATACTTAATTAATAGAAATTATATAGAAAGAGTACAGTAATTAAGTTAGTACATATCTCAATTATATGACTGATATTGGGAAATGAATTTCAATCACATTTATATTGTTTATGAGCACATAGAGGAGCTTGTCGTCATCTGAGGAAGCACCACCCCACACATTTACTTAAAAGGGCTGGTGAAATACATACAGATGTTTCCAGCTCTGGATGTGCGAGTCGGACACTTCTAGTACACCCACGGTCCCACGGTACATAGTACTTAGGTTTAGACCTTCGTGGGCTGTCCAGAGATAAAAAAAATTCCCTGGTATAAACAAACTTCATTCTTACCATTTGACCTTCCTTGGCTAATTTTTTAATATCATTTATAATCTTTTTCTCTTGCTGTTCCATTTTCTGCCTTTCTCGGTCCAAATCCCTCATTGCCTTATTAAGGGCCCTCTGGTTCTTTCGAAGCAGTTCTTCAGGTGTTACCTTCTTCCCAAAAAGCCACTCCATTTTTGGAATTTAGCGAAACTAAAGCTCAAGTACTTAGTGTAAATTAAGGTAATTAACGGGAATATCTTTTAAATATTGTCTTTAAATTAAAATTTAGTAAATTCCACTTTGTTTATGGTGTATGAATCACTTCTAAAGATAAAAAACTAGGAAATGACACCACAAGCCCCTTTCTGTGATGACAAGATGACGTCCAAAAGGTTTTGACAGTTTGCTTGGGGTCATCTGTCAGCATTGAACTCCATACGAGTTCAATGTCTGTCAGTAACTGGGTGTCAAATTGGAGATATTCGTTTATTTGCTTTAAGCTAAACTGGGTCGTTAAGCAGGTGCATAATATCTAATCCAGAACAAATTTACCGGTTCGCCATTTCGCTTCTTAAATGGGGAGTTTAAGAGGGAAAAAGTTATTAGGCTGCATTTTCCCAAAAAAGAAACAAGAGCTGCAGTCAATTACAACATACAACTCGCGCCGCTGGGCTTGCCAAATTCGATAACCTGATGGAAAAAAGTTTCGGTAAACCCGGCTCCAAATTTACAAAAAGGATTTGGGGAGCATGTAGAGGTTTCAAAAATAAAATATTTCTCAAAATTGGCAAGCACACTATTTTTTCTTCTAGGGGGTGGGGGGGGGGGGGGTGTTCTGCCAAGGAAGAGGGCGAGATACGAAATCGGTTTGCGGAGATCATATTCTATTTTATCTTCTAGGGAGGCAGCTCTTCCTGCACCTCGCTGGGTACACCCTTGCACTCAGTTAATCTTTTCATATAAACGCGCATCGCAAATATTCCAACAGGTAACATTCAAATTTTAATGTGAAACTGACGAATGAGGACAATATATCAATATATTACCCGAGAATAACACGATTTGTTTTTCTCGGATATTACCAACACATATTTCGTAATTCGCGTTCATGTGAAACAAGACCAGAGTTCCCGTACGCTTACGCAGCGTTCTCATTGGATGAGGTTCTACGGTATGAGTGTCTGTGCATCTTATTTTATTCCTTATTGTTATTGTTAAAAAAGATAGAACAACATTCGGTACGCACAAACTTGGCCAATGGAAAACTCTATTAGAAACCTGGGGCACATTCAGGGCGTGTACCGTTGTCAACTTCGGTTACGGTTTTGTGTCCCGTAAGTATCGGTAATCTGAAAAGTTGACAGATTGTAAACGCAATATCTGTCATTAATGTCACCGAAGAAACCGATGCGGTTAACCAGGTTTGACAACGGTACACAGCCTCAGAATCGACGCCGGGTGTTCCCGGGTAAACAGCTGACCGTGAGGCCGGCCGTTGTTTCTTATGGCCGTGACGTCATTGACAAGTCTACCCGGGAACACCCGGCGTCGATTCTGAATGTGCCCCTGAGGGAGGGGCACATTCAGAATCGACGCCGGGTGGGTAAAAATTAACTTGTCAATGGCGTCACGGCCATAAGAAACAACGGCTGGCCGCACGGTCAGCTGTTTACCCGGGAACACCCGGCGTCGATTCTGAATATACCCCTGCTCCAGAACTGTGGTGCTTTCTATTTTTCAAACGTACCCCTCAGATCACGTGAGCTGAAATTAATCTGACCCGTATTTGATTGACAAACACTAGATCGATCAGAATCTTTGTACGACACACTAATGCCATTTTATCTCTTTCTACTATCATTCTTGATTCAATTACGTATTTCTCTTAAAGTTCGTAATCTGACCCGGATCGTTCCTATTTTAATCAATCGAATACGTCTCTGGAACGCGCCGGTCCGACCGTCCGACGTTCCCTGTCACATTGCAAGGCAACTGTCAATTATAGTCAGCTGACTGTCTTGTGATAATTTTCCAGTTTTCGATAAAATTCAATCGTCTTGTGAGTTTTGTGGGTGAGGTGTTAAGTGTAACATGTAAGTTTAAGTTGTTTTTAATTTCCCCTTTTTTCGTTTCATATTTTGGTTGTTTTATAATACATCGTCAAAACAGTAAAAGGGTTAAATATAAATCCAAATATCGATTTGTTCTAATTCGGCTAAATGTCAGTAATTTTTACAAGATTTTCTGTTATTTAATTGTGGCTCATTCTCTATTTTGGAAAGCCAGTAGAAATTTAGGTTTGGTGCCTTTAATGTTACTTCAGTTATTAATTTAATTTATGGAGAAAATACCATTTTCATGTTTTTTAATGTAGGCGTAGTCCATTATGTCCTAGCGCGGTTCACAATTTCTATCAAGCGGCAAACAATTTTTTATCAGATCGCAAAGAGATTGCTGTCAAGTGACTTGTACGCACACCTTAAATGATGGGCGGGACTATAATTTCAGTCGATTCACGTGACTTCATTTACTAAGGAGTTTTTCTTTTCAATTGCTTTTCTTTTTTAGAAAACCTAACTCAAAATGTCGAAGTTTCCCAAAATTGGTGATGAAGAAAAGGAGGGACAATTTGGATATGTCCATATGGTCTCTGGTCCAGGTAAATAAGTTTATTATGCCCCATTCTACTCATACCCTTTTATTTTATTTGATTTTACTTACATTGGTTTTTGTTACAATTGGTTTTTTGATTTTATTTTAATATTGTATTCATTCTTAATTGCTACGCTACCCTATTTAGTATATTAAAATTACTGCTACTAAAAAAAAAACATTTTTTGACAGAAAAAAAAACAATACCTACCTAAAAAGAAATAATTTAAAATGTCTTGTGAGTAAAGCCACCAAAGCCCAGCAGAAGGGCAATGTAATCAATAAATTTATTCTATTTTTGAAGTAAGGCATTAAGAAAAAATGAAAAGGTATTATCTCGGTACAGAACACAAAAAATTTTGATAATAAAAAACATACAGTTATGTAATCATAATGTCAAAATTGTCAAATGGTATTTCTGCCTGTATGGTAAGATTACCGGTTACAATCTCTGTGGTACTAACCTGTATGTTCCTAAATTTAAACATACATTGGAGCATTAGATTGGCTTGGAAATGAGTTATATATCTTGTGTCACTTTGGTGATATACAAAAACATATTAGTATACAGAATGAGGCTGTAAATTCTACTTGTAGAAGTTCTAACTCCTTTTACCTACAGCCAGTAACCAAAAATTAACTAATTGAACATATCAGTTCTCTAAAAAAACTCTTGTCCAGGCAAAGATACAATAACTTCATAAATTATTAAAAATATACACATACAGATTCTAACTCCCCTTAGGTATATAATAAATCTTAGCTTTTCAACCGCTAATCTATCTGAAGACTGGAAAATTTCTGTTGTCACAACCAGTTTCAAAGCTGGTGATCAGAAACTCTCACAAAATACATACCTATTTTCATCATAAACACCTTCGGAAAAATCTAGAATTGTTAAATTTTTGGAGAAAAATAACTTTTTCTACTCTAAGTTCGGATTTAGAAACAATAAAAGCACAGTCATTTAGTTAATGACATAAATCAAAATTTACAAGACAATAAAAAAATTTAGCGATTTTTTTAGACCTACATTTGACACAGTTTCAATAATATTTTGTTGGAGAGATAGGAAGACATTGGAGATGGTTCTTTAAAATTATTACAAAATTATTTATCAAATAGAAAACAAAAATCAATTACTCCTACAGAACATATAGAACCCTACCAACAGGTGTTCTGCATGGTACAGTCCTACTGCCATGTGCCCTGTCCTATTGTAAAGTCTGTTAAAAATTAAAGACATACTTCCAAATATTACACATGCACATCAAACTAGAGCAAACACAACTGAAAATTGAAGCTTGCCACTTTTACATAGCTCGATTTGTCAAAGATTTTTAATTTACAATATACATATATATATATATTGCCAGTGGCGGTAGGAGAAATTTCAAAGTTGTATATGTATCTCTGTTCCTGCTTACCAAATTGAGGGGTTTTAATAGTGAGCTCACTGGGAATGTTTTGGTAAAGAGAAAAAAAATTTTAATTTGCCAAAAAAAAGTTGAATTTTTGCTCTCATAAATTTTGATAAAAAATGTGAAATCCTGCCCTGATCAAAGTTTAAGTTGGTGAACAGAATGTTACTAGAAAAGACATGTGACACATGTGTCAACGGCCGCCATTAAACTCGTAAGCTGATATTGACTATAGCAATAGTGGTATTACCTATTTTAGACATCCTGTATAAATGCATTAAAACTAAGAGAGAAACAAACATACGCGCTTTAGGAAGCTAAAAAGAGACAAATATATAACGAAATTGTCGACGGCCCACCAATAATATCGTTTTCGGTGCTCGTTGCTGTCGAAGCCGCCGGTTCTCGGGTTGTCCCAGGTCACTGTGAAAATACACTCGAACCTCTCCGTGAAATATGCTATTACAAAACATTTGGGTTAGACAAAGAGGAACTACATAATTACCTAATATGCGCACTGTATTTGAAGTGCAGTCTCCATCGTATTTTACATCCATTGCATCCCCTTTTCCCCTAGAGTAGGGTAATGTAGTATCCACACTGTCTTTTCTTAGTTTCTCTCTCTTTTCTCAGTGTGTCTTTGTTGTCTTGCACATCGCTTTTACGGTCAGAAAGTATGCGCAAAATGACAAAGGTAGATAGAAAAAGAGGATAGTATTATAAACAAAAGTGTGTAAATCACGTGTTAGTTGGAAAGAGACTTTACTGTACTTTTTAGTGTTCCATGAAACGGAACACTTATGGAATCCCTTGGGTGTTCGTCCGTCCGTCTGTCACAGGCGATTTTCTCTGAAACTATACGACGTAAAAATTTGAAATTTGGCACAGAGATAGAGTGTGGTGGCCCAATTATAGGCGTGAAGTATAAAAAGTTAAATTTTGATTCTGGGGGTTAAGTTCGGGGGTAAATTGGGAAATCAAAAAAAAATTCAAGGGCGTCATGTAGGGAATCAAGCGAACGCTTTTTGAAGCACGAATACAATGATATATAGGTATGATGTATTTTTTTAACGCATCTTTTTAAACATTTTTCGGGAAAAAAACGCTTAAAAATTGCTGTCCCCCACCCTTATCACCAGAAGGATTGCTCAAAAAATCATGAACATTGAGAGTACGTGTAAATTGAGCGAAAATTATTAGGATTGAAAAACTCTAGCGCGGTCAATTGTTATAAACAATTTAATTGTTTATTTCCTTATAACTGCTGAACCATTGGTTTTAGAGAAAAAGTTTTTCGACAAAAAATATTTCTCACAGTGTAAGGAACAACTTTTGTTCTTACACGTTTTTAAAATTTGCGATACGGCGTTGGGGCCGTCGGCGGCGGGTAGCGCGGCAGATGGACGGAGATCGGGAGGCCGAGGTTTGCTCAGGTTAAGTGGGGGGCTGATGGCACGGAACACTAATTGTGCAAGTATAGCTTGCACTTGACCGATTTTTTTTTAAATTTGAATACATAAAATGTTTTTACCAAACAAGGTAAAAACTGATGCCGTCAAATTGATAGATAATAAAATTCAGTAAATTTTATTTGTTATTAATGTAATTACAACAAAAAAATTTGTTTCAATTATTTATTACATATTTGTTGGGGTTTGGTATAATAAGACCTAAAGACTGTATATAATTTTGGTTGGGGAGATGAGAAAGAGAATGGGTTTTAAAAGTAGTTTGGCCAACGGCGATAGCATGACACAAATACTAATATGGCCTACCTTGTCGTCCAAATCACTTTAACTGTTTCTTCGTGGTGGCCACCTGGTTGATCCCATGTGCTGCACTTCCAGAACCATGGATCGGGAACACTATCACTAGTTTGCGGGTAGTTTTAGAGATAAATTATCTATAAAAATGGGGAAAACGCCCGAGAAAGTAAATGGGCCATGCGGCCGAGTAGCGGTCAGTACAACTTGTCTGTTAGTACTCTCTCATTTAGCGTACACGTCATGTGAACACTTTACGCTCATTCTTGCGAATTTAAAATTTATTAACCCAACATTAATTGGGGACGTTACCAAATAGAGAATTAAAATATCTATAAAACCCAACCAAAATTTTTAATTGTCGATCTATCTCTTTATCTGTTACGTTATACACAATATAAAAGCATAAAAAACTTTTTTTTAAAGTCTTTAGATAGTTTCATGATACAACGTAAAGTCAGGGGAAAAACTCAAATATATTCTGGAAAACCTGGAAGTTTGGTCTTGAGCAAAAGTGACTACCCTGAATCAGTTCCAAGGAGCCGCGTCGCATTGTTATCATTTTTAAAAACCGACCAAAAAGCTCCTAAATTTATCCCTTTTTATTATTTTTTCAGTCGTAACGGCCGAGAAAATGAGTGGAGCGGCTATGTACGAACTGGTGAGAGTTGGATATAACGAACTGGTAGGAGAAATTATTCGTTTGGAAGGTGACATGGCAACAATTCAAGTAAGTTTTGGTATGATAACTAAAAGATTAAAGCTAAAATAATAGTCCGGGAGTTAGAGGCATCCAACCTGTACCGGGAAGCTAGCGACATGAGGCCTTTTTGTATTGACCCCTAGCATTTGGGTTAACAGGAAATGACATGTCTGCCGGCCTGTTTTTGGCACTTCCGGTTATTTTTTTAAGCAAATTTTTCCTATAAGCCAGCGACGTGAAAATTTGCATGCAGGTAGGGAGTGATAGATGGTAAAGGAAAAACCGGTTCTGCCGACCTTAATCCGCCCGAAAGTGGTGGCAGAAGCGGATTAACTTACTCCATTTTTCGACAGTCACATAGCTTATCATATTCTATTCTTCAAACCCTTTTATTTGATACCCATATCAAGGGAATTGTAAGAAAAAAGTAATACGCCATCTTGGGGTGTCCGCCATATTGGATTTAGAACAATATTAGATATACTGTATTGCCTTGTCACCGGAGTTATACACGTGTGCAAAATTTCAAAGCTCTAACATAATTATAACTAGTCGAAATTTTGATTGCAATAATTGACCTAAACATACAAACTAACGGGTGAAGGTTAATAAAAGCTTGTAAAAACTTTAAACTACGTCACATTCTGAAGTATTTAACATCCAACATTTGGCAACCAGCATATCTTATATCGTAGCTAGACATGTTTGTAAGGCAAAGCGATATATGGACATTTTATCGATATATCGATACATCGCCGCGTAATAAACATCGATGTTAAATATCGATAATTTTCTGTCAGGATATCGATCTTCTGTAAATGTCGATATATTGTTTACATCCCTATTACTAAAAGTTCTGACATTCCTTTTTATTCATTTCTTAGGTCTATGAGGAAACCTCAGGCGTTACAGTAGGTGACCCTATCTTAAGAACAGGCAAGCCACTGTCTGTAGAACTGGGCCCAGGCATTATGGGGTCCATTTTTGACGGTATCCAACGTCCTCTGAAGGATATTCACGAACTGACTCAGTCCATTTACATTCCCAAAGGTGTCAACGTTCCTGCTCTGTCTAGAACAATTCAGTGGGACTTCAGCTCTACCAATATCAAGGTATTTATACACAGTGTCCAAGATAAGGAGGGCCAGTACGGCGATCTCGTTTATTATTAGAAATACAAGATTGGTTAAACGGGAAAAAAGTTGCGTAATTAAAGAACTAATAAAATGATGTTCCGAAAATTTTAGATCACCCTGTACAAATATAATATACAGATTGTGAAAAAGGGGGAGTTTCTACTGTTTCAAATTTATAAATTGGTTATTTTTTGTGACATCAAACGATAAAAATACGCGTTTTGCAGCTTGGAGCCCACTTAACTGGAGGCGACATCTATGGATTGGTTCACGAAAACACCCTTGTAAAACACAAACTAATATTACCGCCTAAAGCGAAGGGTACCGTAACCTACATCGCCGAACCTGGCAACTACACTGTTGACGTAAGTATGAACTATATAATATCATGAAATAAATAAATATTCTGCAAAAATTCTTGGTACGGATCTTTCCTCGCTGAATGAAGTTAATTTTAATTTCTCGCCCTGTATAAAAATTTTAAAAGTTAATTTTGTACATTTGTGGGACGAGCTTATTAATGGACTAACACTTAGACTGTGAATTAGATATACCCGGTTCAGCCTGGCCGTTTTAGAGTCAGTCAGGACTTTGTATTTTATTTAAAGATATTACGCTTGTAGGACATTGTATTAGAAACGGAATTCGATGGTGACAGAACCAAATACACTATGTTGCAAGTCTGGCCTGTACGTCAGCCTCGTCCTGTTAGTGAAAAGTTACCCGCTAATCACCCACTACTCACTGGACAGAGAGTTCTGGATTCCCTTTTCCCGTAAGTATTTTATTAATTCACCAAACAAACTTAAACTTAATTTAAGTAACTTTGATGGTCAGAAGGTTCTCTGCACATCATAGGAACAGCAAACGGCATATAATTTTTCTTTCCGTGTATCCACTGCACTAGATTTACATGATAACTTACACGACCTGCCCAACTTTTATCATGATCTCCAATTTGGCACTTAATATAGAAAAAATAGGCTTTTTTCACTTCCTGAGATAGAGATCTAGCCTGTGACTTTAAAATAAATCTACATGTATAACAAAACTTCTCCGCTGGATTTTTGCAACATCGTAAATATCCCCATAAAAAATCCCAAGGTGTCAGATCTGGTGATATCACTGGCCACTCAATAAACTCCCTCCTCCCTAATTTTAGAGGATTTCAAAGAGTCGTTGAAATTAGATATTTGTTTCCTTTGTTGTGCTTTAGTAATTAACATGTCCAGAAAAATTAAAAAATTGAACCTGTATAATTCCAAAACTATCCGATATACATAGGTATATAATATGCTACATGAAAAATGTTTAGAATTTTACGTAGAATTCGAAAATGTAAAAATATACAGGGTATTCTATTTAAAAAAATAAAATTGACGTATGTCCTACTTTTTTGAGTCACCCTGTATAATGACAAATATTTATAAAATATATAAAAAATAAAAAGTTGACGTGTCCTAGCGATTTTCCATAAAAAATTTTCATTTTTAATCTAATTCATTTATTCCATACTGTATATCCTCACTGTGTATATTATATCAGGGTAATGTTATAAAAATACATACCATAGGAAATGGTAAAGTTTTAGAGTGTGTGTTTTTGTTTCAGTTGCGTACAGGGAGGTACTACCGCCATTCCCGGTGCTTTCGGTTGTGGTAAAACTGTAATTTCACAAGCCCTTTCCAAGTACTCCAACTCTGATGTCATTGTTTACGTAGGTTGTGGAGAAAGAGGTAAATTTAGATTAGTTTCTATTGCCTGTACGAATTCACATATTTGTTGTTTTTTTTCGTTAATACAAACGTAGCCAAAAATCCCAAGAAAATCGACTAAAAATCATATATCTTTAAAAGTAGGTAATTGTGTAGTTGCTGGACTGATTTTAAGTAAAAGTATGTATACAGGGTATCCGAAAAGTCTGACTATAGGCAAATATATTTGCTATTAGTAAAGACAAACATCAAATTTTAGTTGTATCTTATTGGTTAATAAATCTACTTTTTTTATGAAATTTAACTTTTTTAGTCCCCTAGCTATTTCTTTCCATAAACCCAATCTTGCTTACTTAATATTAACACTATTCACATGCGCTGGACATTTTTTAAAGTTTGTTCCTCTCTAGGTAACGAAATGTCTGAAGTACTTCAGGACTTCCCCGAACTGACCGTCGAAATCGACGGTGCCACTGAATCCATCATGAAACGTACCGCGCTCGTCGCCAACACTTCAAACATGCCCGTAGCCGCCCGTGAAGCTTCCATCTACACCGGTATTACTTTGTCCGAGTACTTCCGTGATATGGGCTACAACGTATCCATGATGGCTGACTCCACATCACGTTGGGCTGAAGCCTTGAGAGAAATTTCAGGTTTGTATTATGATACTCGAAATTGCGTCTTAATACACACTGCGGAATATTGTTACAATAAGTTTTGTGTTTCAGGTCGTTTGGCTGAAATGCCTGCCGATTCCGGATATCCGGCCTATCTGGGAGCCCGTCTGGCCTCCTTCTACGAACGCGCCGGTCGCGTTAAATGTCTGGGTAATCCCGACAGGGAAGGTTCCGTCTCGATCGTAGGAGCCGTATCGCCACCTGGTGGTGACTTCTCTGACCCTGTCACTTCGGCCACTCTGGGTATTGTACAAGTAAGTTTAATGGCGACGTGAAAACCTACAGAATTTTGTCCTGAAAATTTCGATTCATTTTGTGTTGTAAAACTAATCACAATCGCTAATATAAGGCCTTATCGTGACAAAATTCTATAGATTTTCAGTTCAGTTACACAAACAATTTGTTATTATTATTATTTGAATTATTATTATTATTGGCCAAGTTTAGGTGGTACTGCGGTTCTGTTTGTTTATCACGGTTTTAGATTAAGCTTTTGCTTTTAAAGGTATTGATTTTTATATGTTGTAACGGTTTTTGAAGTCATTTGTTGAGTCTGCAGTAACACAGTTGCTGGGGAAACCCAACAGTTCGTCTATTTTCTATATTTCTATTTTTATTTATCAATCCAAGATGGCGCCGAATGATGTGGACGCGGTAAAGTCGTCTGATCAAAGAAAGTGCAAATATTGCAAAAGTAATGTAACTACAAGTGGTGTAAAGTGCGAGAAATGTAATGAGAGTTATCACGCATCCTGTGCTCTCCGCATAAGAGGGCTACGTGTTATCAGTGGCAGCAAAAACATGGTGCAGTGCTGTGTCGACGAAACGGAGGTTATCGGCGAGCTAAATCAACAAATAAGCAGGAAAAAGGCCGAATTATGGCAATTAAAACAACAGATTGTGGATCTGCAAGGCAAAAACAAGACCATGGAGGAACATTTTGGTTGGATACGAGAAAAATTAACGCAAATCGAACAATCGAGCATGGAAAAATTCCCGAAGATTGAAGCATACATGGACAAAAAAATGGAGCAAAAAACCGGTAACGAACACGATCAACACGTGCTGCAGAAGACAGCTGGCAACACTGGCGATGATCTAGACATGATTCCGGCATCCGGATCCAAAAACACAAAAATCGATGCTGTCGAAACCAAGAGTAGTTCTAATGTTACATTCAAACGGACAAATGACAATTTGACAAAGGAGATTAACCTCAAAACAAACTCGAGAGAAAACACAACCTGTTCTGTGGAAAACACCGTTGATCTAACACTCCCCGTTGAGAAGGAGGCAGAAAATCCTAATAAGGATCGAGACTGTGATCCTAAAAATGACTGGAAGACTCCGAAATCACGTAAACATCGCCAGGATACAAGACCAGACCCAATAAGAGGAACATGTGCTAACTTTGCGCTAGCCACTGGCCAAAGCTCGACTTCGCTATTTCTTTCCGGTCTTGATCCTAAGATCATGGCCGAGCAAGTAAACCAGTACATAAAAAACACGGTGAACGTCGACTGTAAATGCGAAAAAATGAAGACCAGAGCAGATCAGTTCAGAAGCTGCTTCAAAGTTGAAGTTCCCACCGAGCTAAAGGAACAAGTAATGTCTCCAAGCATTTGGGGAGAAAAGATCACTATTAACCATTTTCACCACCTGAGACGAAGACCGCTGAGGCGGAACAATCAAAAGATCGACACAACACAGATGGTAAATTGAATCCTCAAACAAAGACAGTACTTAGGATTCTGCACCAAAACGTGCAGTGCTTAAAAAATAAAATCCCAGAAATGGAGGAAGTTATCTACGGTATGGATATTGGGCCAGATTTCATCTGTGTTACTGAACATTGGTATGCAGCCAACGAAATAAACAGCCTTCACTTTGACGACTACATTCTTGTGTCCGCATATGCAAGGGGTACCATGCTGCATGGGGGATCGGCGGTGATGGTCCGTGAGAACCACGAAGTGGACGAAGTGGAGATGGTGACGAGAATGAGCATTGAGGGTCAGATTGAGTGCTCCTCTGTGGTGAGTAGGTCTTTGAAGGCAGTAGTCTTGTGCGTCTACCGTCCTCCAAATGGGACGGAGGACGTTTTTTTCGCAATATTGTCAGATATTTTAAATTACATCTTTGCTCTCTTTAAAAATTACACTTATATCCTCTGTGGTGATTTTAACATCAATCTGTTACACGATTCAGTCTGTGTTAGAAAGTTTAGGGACTTATTACTGAGCTTTGACATGTTGCAAACTATTTTTGAACCTACTAGAATTACTGTAAACACAGAAACTTTACTTGATAACATTTTTATAAATTCTTCAAATGAAAGTAAGGGACAAATAATTAACACTGCACTCTCGGATCACGAGGGACAGATTCTGGACGTCTTTATACCCCGGGCTTGGGGGATTGATGCCTTTCCTCAAAAGACGCGAATTTTTTCTAAAACAAAAATGCGGCAATTCAAGGAGGAATTACAACAGGTGGATTGGGGCGCAGTGTATCTCTCAGGAGAGGTAGACCAGGTGTATAATAGCTTTTTTGAGAGGTTCCATGGTGTCTTCAGTTTGATATTTCCTTTAAAAACATACAAAAAGTACCCAACGTATAAAACAAAAGCCTGGATCACGCAGGGTATAAAAACGTCATCAAAAACAAAACGAAAATTATACAAGAAAAGGTCGAAGGGGGGCATCTCAGCAGAGAGATACAAAACCTACACAAAAATCTTTAAATCGGTAGTAAAACAGGCCAAAAAAAATCACGAGAAATCTTATATACAAAACTCGCACTGTCCAGCAAAGGCAGTCTGGAACTTGGTAGGTAAATATACAGGCAAAACCCGTAAGAAAAAAGACTTCATTATTAAAAACTTAAAACAAACTCCTGAACAAACTGACATAGAAGTGCTGGACAGTATCAATAAATTCTATCTGCATATGTGTCCACAACTAGACATAGACTATAAAACAGTTTCACAGAATATTGAAAGTCATGACAGGACCATATATCTGAATCCGGTAGATTCTTCAGAAGTGCTGAATATAATAAGAGGACTAAAAAACAAAAAATCTGTAGGGCAAGATAATGTGCCAGTTAATATAATAAAATATGCTTCTGCAGAAGTCATTTCTCCCTTAACGTACATCATAAACTTAATGCTTACTACTGGTATATTTCCATCAATGTTAAAAACGGCTCTGATAAAACCAATACACAAGAAAGGTGATAAGAACACAATAAAGAATTATAGACCAATAGCTTTATTGAACAACATGAGCAAAATCTTTGAAAAGGTTATCAATGAGAGGTTGGTCTCATTTTTGGAGGGGGAGGGCCTCCTGTCAGACTTTCAAAACGGATTCCGGCGGAAAAAATCCACAATTAGAGCTGTCTATCAGGCTTTATATAGAGTGCTTGAATCCTTGAATGCAGGAAAGTCCACAGTGGCCATGTGTCTGGACCTGTCAAAGGCTTTTGACAGTGTTGACCACAGGGTGCTTCTCCTGAAACTGGAGAAATATGGAGTTAGGGGTAGGGCAAATGAATTAGTAGAATCTTATCTGAAAGATCGCCAACAGTGTGTCGTCGCATCGGACAAAACAGGTCATCGTATAACATCTCAACTAGAAACTGTTAAGAGGGGTGTACCACAGGGTTCGATTCTTGGACCCCTTCTCTACATCATATATACTAACGAACTACCTTCGATAACGCCAAACACTATTCAGTTTGCAGATGACACATCCGTCATATTCTCAATTGATTCCAAAGAAAGTGAAGGTGAAAAAATTTTGAACACCCTCAGTGTCCTTGAAAATTGGTTTTCTGCAAACAACCTTCTATTAAATGTAGAAAAAACAAAACTAATTAAATTCAATTATAGAATCGATCACGCTGGGAATACATATCGGAGCGACATGAGATCTCTCGAGACAGTATCTTCGACAACGTTTCTGGGAATAGAGGTGGATCACAGATTGGACTGGCGATGCCATACGGAAAAATTAGCCGGGAAGATTGCGGGATATTGTTATGCCTTAAAGGTCCTTGCATCTAACATAAACATTGAGACAGCGATCGTGGCATATCATGCGTACATACACTCGCGATTGAGGTACGGCGTCATTTTCTGGGCAAGGGGGGCGGGGGCGGACAGAATCTTCCTGCTACAGAAGAGATGCATCAGAAATATTTACAATTTAAAATCAATCGAATCATGCAGACCTAAATTTATCGAAACAAAAATCTTCACTCTTCAGTCATTGTACATCTACGAGGCTGTTATCTTTGTTAAACAAAACATTAATTTATTTAGAGACTGTAATAGAGATCACCACCACCCCACTCGTCACAAAGAAAATCTAAAAGACATGAAGTGTAATTTTACTTACATCCAAAAAAATGTCCACTCATCCCTTATAAAAATTTTCAACAAAATACCCACTGCAATTCGAGAGAAACATGTTGCTGCCTTAAAGGCACACTTAAAGACGCTTTTGGTTTCGAAGGCCTACTACACGTTGGAGGAGTTCTTTGAGGACAGGCTGTAATCACGGCGCTAATGTATTTTAATTTGTTATTGTACTCTGTAGTTTTAATTGTATTTTTAAATCTTAAATTTAATTTATTTGTGTTTTATTTGTTTGTAATGACACGTCCTACGCCCAATGGGCAAATGTACTTGCAATACATGTTACTGTTTGTAATATTTTATATAATGGACAAATATAGACTTTTGAATTTGAATTTGAATTTGAATATTTCCAAATAAATATTAATAACCAAGCAGGTATAAAATCCCTTTCAAATGATAAAACTCAAACTCGTATCTCTTGTTTATTTAACTTCCATTAAAATACGCAGTTATCGGTGAAACACAAAACCCATTTGGGATAAAATATCTAAAGAAAATCTTTCCTTTAATTTAGTTCTTCTAAACCGGCCACTTTGTCGGCGAAACTTCAAAAGCTTAGTTTCCTCAGAAAATATCTGATCTTTTAGTTTTATTGCTTTAGCGTTCTAAAAATACACTTCTCTTAAATGTATAAAAAGCCAGAAAACATGGCTACAGACATGAACCTCCTTACGTCTTCTAGTCGTCGTACCGAGGTATCAGGAGCCAACCCTTTCAATATCCTGACCAATGACTGGAGTATGGTTTGTGCGCGTCATTGCCAAATTGACTCTAATTGGTCAAGGCGGGTCCCCGAAGGGGTGGTACAATTCATTTCCACTGATGCCATAGTATTCCAATTTTTGTACCAACTTATCACGGGGGACTAGATCGAATGCACTTTTGAAGCCGAGGTAATATATCAACTGGTTCTTTTTTGTCTAAAGAGGCAGTCCGTGAATTAAGACACTGGCGAAGATTAGAGGATGTCAAACGTCCAGGAAGAAAACCATGTTGACACTGAGAGATGACGTTGTGTAAAGAAAGTTAGTGAGTTCTTCTGCTATTAGCTTTACCATGATTTGATGAATTTATCGCGCTTTTTTTCAAATTTGCAGGTACTTTACCTTCTTTAATTGATCTGGTTATCCGTTTTGAAGTTTTCTCAAACTTTTTGAATCGGCTTGTTACTATGGACGAAACGTGGGTCCATCACCATGACTCAGAGACTAAAAAGCAATGCAATGAGTGGAAGCATTCTGGTTCTCAACGACCCAAAAAATTCTGTTTTAAAAATGGGCTGGCAAAATTCTTCCTTCAGTTTTCTGGGACAAAGATGGGATAATTCTGATAGATTATTTGGATCAGGGTAGAAGTATCACGGGAGCATTTTATATTGAGTTGCTAACTGAGTTACGTAAGAAAATTGTGGAAACTTTCCAAAGATGTGCTCTTTTTGCAAGACAATGCTCCTGCTCACAAGTCGTTGATTGCACTGCAAAAAATTGATGAAATTGGTTTTGAATTGGTTGACCACCCACAATATTCTCCGGATTTAGCACCGTCGGACTATTATTTGTTCCGAAAACTCAAAAAACCTTTGAAAAGTTGACAAAGCCATATGTGCCGTTGAGGAATGGTTTGCAGATCAAGACAAATATATTTTTTTAAGGCCTTACAATTACTTTATGAACATTTTGCTAAATGATCCTTGAAGTCTTAAAGGAGATTATGTTGAATAAATCAAATTTTGTTTTGTAATATTGTGGCTTTTCATGTGGTAGGCTAAGTAGTTTTTGGTATAATATACAAACAGACCAGAAAAAACAGATTTTAGGTGATAAACGACTCGACTTAAATTTGTAAAAACTTGGCCAAAACAAATAGTCGTCCAGAAGTTCTAAATTTAAATCATTAATCTTAAAACTTTTTTGTGAATTTGGGATTTTACTAAAATGGTTGAAGATTTAAACCCATGCGTGTTAAATTAGACCCGTTTTAGCAATAGCATATACTAAATAATACCTAGACGAACACTGCCGTGCAACGAAAAGCGGGTCTCCCTTGAGACATTTGGTGGGTTTACTGGTTTATGGTTTAAAAGTTTGTTTGTCTACCATTATATAAATATGTATACTATGTATATACATGTATATATAATGGTGGACAAACAAACTTTTAAACCGTAAACCAGTAAACCCATCAAATGTCTCAAGGGAGACCGACTTTTCGGTGTATTCGAGTGTCTCTCTATATTCTTTATAGTCTCTAGCAATAGTGAATCTGGTCATTAGACATGGGCGCCCGCAGGGGAGGGCCAGGGGGGCCGTGCCCCCTCCCCCCTGAGATTATGATCCTTAATATTTTTTATTAGGGTATTTCGATAAATTACTACAAATCAAATCTTTTTATTTTTTTTTTATTTTTTTATTTATTTATTTATTTCCCAACAAACTAAATTAGTTTATTACAGGGAAAATATAAATTAACATAAAAAGAAAAATGTAACTTAAGATTAATTATAAATATTTATATAAGTAAAAAAAAAAAAAAAAAAAAAAAATTAACTCCTTTTAGTGTATAAAGAAAGATCATTTAAATTTACCCTTTTTAACCTTTTAAAATATATTTTTTGCACTTCTTTTTAAATAATTTTAATTTAGTTATTTTTTTCAAATTATTTGGTAGTTCATTATATAAAACAACACCATTAAATAATATCGACTTTTTTCCAAAGTTACTTTTAATTGGTGGAAGAATAATATTTGTATTTTTTCTGGTGGTATAATTATGTATAGCATTTGCTTTTTTAAACAGCATATTAGAACTTTTTTCTTTTAAATTTATTGCATGAATAAGCGAGCATATTTTTAATTTGTATAAATTTGCTATATTTAAATATCCATTTGGTTTATATAAATTAACTGTTGGTTCCAGAAAGGGCAACTTATGTATGCATTTTATAATTTTATTTTGCAAAGTTTTTAATGGTTTAATTATACTAGAATTTGCATATCCCCATATTGAAATTAAATATTAAAAAAAAAATTTATTTTGCCCCCCCCCCCCCCTGAGAAAAAGTCTGCGGGCGCTCATGTCATTAGATCAATAATAACATGATGGATTTCAGGTGTTCTGGGGTTTGGACAAGAAACTTGCCCAACGTAAGCATTTCCCTTCAGTCAACTGGCTGTTGTCCTACTCAAATTACGTGCGTGCTTTGGACGACTTCTATGACAAAAACTTCGCCGAATTCGTGCCGTTAAGAACGAAAGCCAAGGAAATCTTGCAGGTAAGCCTCTCCTTTTTGTTTTTCTAACATTGTTATAAAAAAACAATGACTTTTCAGCGTGGACATATAAAAAACATATAATTCATTATATGGTTATCATAATATTTTAAAATAATCAAACGATTATTTTATAATATTCTTGCCACTTCTCCATATTTGAAATTCAAATTTGAAATTGTATTTTCTAGGAAGAGGAAGATTTGTCCGAAATTGTACAGCTGGTAGGTAAGGCGTCCCTGGCCGAATCCGACAAAATCACATTGGAAGTCGCGAAACTGCTGAAAGAAGACTTCTTGCAACAAAATTCGTACTCTTCGTACGACAGATTTTGTCCATTCTACAAAACAGTAGGTAAGGTCAAAGAGAAAATGAATTAAATATACGTTATTTAGGTCAATTTCTGTATTTTCGTCATGTTACTTTAGGTTCCATATGTGGAAATAAGCGCCGAGCAACTACACATGGATACAGGGCGCGCCGGTTCAATCGAGACGACATATGCTGGTTTTGATACCGTACGGAAAGAAAAATTATGGTCATTTTTTTGCGCAGCTTTTAGCGTGCAGTTTATCCCTTCATAAACATCAATTGGGCACAAGACGCTTAAAGGCATATATGCAAAAAAATTACCTATAGGTTATAACTGACCCTAAAATTGTATCCCTCCCGCTTTTGACCCGTTCCCAGAAGTCAAAATCAGTTTGAAAACGTAAAGAAACTGGTGCGTTCTTAACCTTAAACCAAAAAACATCGTAGCAGATGGCATGCTTATGACAGTAAGAAGCCATCTATTAAAACGGTTTCAAAACACCTGAGCGCAAAAAAAAACAAGTACAAATACTTGGTAAACGAGCTTGGCCAAGCAACTACACTTGGACTTCACACGGCGCGCCGATCCAATCGAGACCACGAAAGGGTTGTCCCAGACGAAGAATGTTCGGATGTTGTCGGAATTACTTGCGACATTTTTCACATTTTCAATTTAATTTCTCGGAAACGGTTGTAGTAGAACAGTTCAAACTTTCTGGGTTAATAGAGGGAGAGTGCGACTAGCGTCGGTAAAAAACTCAGTTATACAGGGTGTTTCGTTCCGGAGCTATTAAACGTCAAGAAACGAAATTTCCTCGATTTCTGTTGAAATCGGCGCCTTCGTCCTACGAGATATCCGATCTCATCCGGCCTTTAACCGGCGCGAATAGGACGGTTTTGACGTCAATTCAATTTACACTCTGCCTTTCCACCTACCGCACGGTAGCGTGTACTTCGCGGAACGTGTGCCCTTTAACAAGTAATTTTCTTATTTTAGGTATGCTCAAGAACATGATCGGTCTGTACGACATGGCCCGACACGCCGTCGAAAGCACGGCCCAATCAGAAAACAAAATCACCTGGTCTGTCATCAAGGACTCGATGGGCAGCATCCTTTACCAACTTAGCAGTATGAAATTCAAAGATCCCGTGAAAGACGGAGAGGCCAAAATAAAAGCAGATTTCGACCAATTGTACGAAGACATCCAACAAGCCTTTAGGAACTTAGAAGACTAAACATTGAAAAGAGGGTCGCGTTCTCTTTTTTTTTTTAAAAAAGGCCTTTAACTTTGACGTATCCTCACTGACTAGTTGTAAATGTATAATAATTATTGTTCGTACTAATAACTGTTAAGTCCATACCAGGGAGCCACTCTCGTACGATATTATTGTACTGTACAATATTGTGTTGTTAATAGTTAAGTAATAAAGAAGTAGCCGTTCGTAGATTTCTATATAAATGGTCGTTGTTATAAAGTCGTAGTAGCAAGGTGAGGGTAAAATTAATTTTGTAATTCCCATTCCAATTTGTATTTTTAAGAACTTTTTTGAGGTTTGTTTTATCGTGTACAAATGGTGCTTTATAAGTTTAATTCCAGTATTATCCCAACACTTTTTTTTGGAAAATCAGTTTATTTTAAAACCAATGTATATTGTACATCATTTTACCATATTTTTAAAAAATTGTATAAATGTATAATGCAAAATACCAATAATTTTATTTTAGATTGTTAAGTGTAGTGCAATTATTGTTCTATTTTGAACAAAATATAAGCATTCTTGTTTTGATTTGGCTTTTTTTTAAATAATGAATGAATACTTTAATCTCGTGGCTTCCTATAACTTTCTAGGGTTTTGCACTTGAAGCTTGTCGACTTTGGATAGAGCCCTTTTAATCTCGGCACAATGTACCGCCGTGGCCAAAATAAAGTTTTTAAGACCGCCCGGCGAAATGGAAAGTAATTCTTTTGAATTGTCGAGAATTGCCGTAAACGTACGATTTTCTGCATAATCTAAACAAGGATGGTGTGTAAGTGTGGCAACACACGTTTAGTGTAGGTTTTGGAGTGCATGACGATCAGGGACTTATTTAAATTAAAACCAGTGGATAAACTTGATTTTTGAAATTGAGTCGGTTTTGAGGCAAATCGTTTATATTATTTATATTTCTATATGTGGGTGTTTGTATGTATGTATGTATACAAGGTGTCCGAAAAGTATTCGTATATGTAAATATCTTTGCTATTAGTACAAACATAAACTTAATTGATTCGGATTTCTAGCAAATCGTAAATATATTTCTATTTCTTTGTATGTGTACAGGGTATTTGAAAAGTCGTTGTATGGGCAAATATCTTTGCTATTTGTACGGAGATAAACTTAATTGAGTTGAATTTTAAGAAAATCGTATATGTTTGTATTATTTTGTGCGGGTGTCTGTATGTTTATATGTATACAGGGTGTCCTGAAAGTCTTTGTATGGGCAAATATCTTTGCTACTAGTATGAAGAGAAACTTAATTGGGTCGGATTTCAAGAAAATCGTATATTTGTGTTACTTCTGTGGGTGTTTGTATGTATATATGTATAAAGGTTGTCCGAAAAGTCTTACAATCTTCGAAGATAATCTTAATTAAGTCGGATTTTATGAAAATCGTATAATAATAATAGTTTATTTAAATTAATTACAATTTAAATATGATTATATACATATAAAGCCCAATGCTTTTATGACAACTTATTACCGTTTTCCTTATTTTGATTAGGATATTTTAGATATTATCTGATATGAAAATACAAGCCTATTTTATATCAAAACGACACTGCAAAATTTGGATGACATTTCAATCCCCTCTTTCTACCTTTGTTTAAAGTTGATTTTTTCCAAAAAAAAAACTTGAAATCTTTTTTTTTTATTTTATTATAATTGGTTGATAGTTAACATAACATACATATACTGAAACTCATACAATTACAAGAAAAAATACTCACAAAAATACGTTTACATCATGTTAAAATCGAAATTTGATTCATCGAATTGATTCGGTTGGCCTCCTTGCGAGTTTGGCATCTGCTGTTGGCCCATCTGGCCTCTTCCATTATTACCACCCATTTGCTGCATATTTATTATTTGTTGTCTATACTGGGGTTGCTAATAACAGAAGGACAGTTTAGGAAAAATCTTGGTTTAAATTAAATATTTCTAATAAAGATTCACCCTGTGTGGTTACCGGAATAAAAAAAATCCCAAAAATGTTAATTTTTTCGCCAGAGTGCTTTACTTACTTGTTGCAAAAGGTGCCGTAGACCTGGATTGTTCGCCATGCCGGGCCTGATCATCCTTTGCTGTTGAGGATTCGTTGGTTGAGGAACTTGAGCGTTGTTCTGAGCGGCCATTCTTTGCTGAAAGACATACATTTATACGGGATTATCTAAATATATTGGACCGGGCGGTCGAAATATTGCACACACTTTCGGTTTTCCAACCTTTATTTACTGACAATGTCACAATAATCACTTTACTGACAACAAGAAAACACGTTTGTTAGACTGAATAGAAAATCAAAAATTAAATCTTTGAGAATTCTGAAACATTCTTGAAGGATACAAGGCACAGTAAAACATGATACAAATAAAAGAAGATATGATACCGCGCAGGTAGGCGTGGCCATTTACGTCATGCTGTGACCAATTCCGCGATATTTTGTAAACGAAACGTCTTTTTTAAGATCGCGTTGTGTTTTCAACTATTTTTTGGTGTTTTTATATTACTTTTAGGAGTTTAAAAGTAAAAATGAGATGTGCTGTGTATGGTTGTGATGTGGACAATCAATCAGTCAACGTAATCAATGTATGTATTTATACCTTTATTTATATGATTATTTTAAATCATATACTATAAAATTTGTATTATAAGCAGGAGGCAAAGTATATTGCCAATAGAATTTGTATAAAATCGCCTTTAAGTAACGTAAACTCTATATTGCGCGTCATAAATTTCAAAAATAAGTCACGGCGTGACGTCATTCGCGAATCCGGACTAATTTGACACGGTTTGGTATCATACCTTCTTTTATTTGTATCACGACAGTAAAAGAGGAAAACCAAAGACTGTGGTAAAGTCTAGGCTTTCTATCATACGCGTTCCGTGCAGAAAATAATGGAATCTGCAAAGATCCTAGTTAATAAAACTGTACAGGTTTATCTTTTCATCCAGGCACAGCTTGCATATAAATCCTGTGAAATAAAGAAAAGAATGGCGATATAATATAAAACATGTTACCTCCATCATTTTATACTGCATTTCGGCATGCTGCGCCGCCTGCAACGCCTCCTGCAAATGGGACGTTTTCATGTGACTTATCCGTTCCAGTTGACTCTTATACTGCTGTTCCTGTTGTTGAGCCGCTTCCAAAGTTTGTTTCAATTTGTTGATCTTTTCGAGATTCTGTTGCCTTTCAACTTGAAGCTGATTTTCGAACGGCGCTCTCTGGACTGGCTGTCCCATCATACCGGGTTGCATATTTGGTTGGCTAGGTCCTTAAAAGGAATAAAAACTGTCCTGTAGAAAATATATAAAAAGATAACGACAATGGTGATCCTAATCGACGAAGGAGGTTCTTCGTCTGACCGGTACCGGTACCGGTTTTAATATATACAGTGAATTTCATAACACCCTGTATATGCGTTCACTTTCCGAAAAAAATTGTATATTTTATTTGCATTACCCTGTTGACCAACATTTTGTCCCATCATTCCACCGATAGTAGGCCCACCAGGCTGTCCTATCGGATTACCCGGTTGTCCAATGCTTCCACCAATCTGACCAATGGCATTAGCGCCTTGTCCAATAGAGGACCCAGGCTGACCTATACCAGAGCCAGGTTGATTAAGCGATTGCCCAGGTTGGCCAATGGACTGGCCGGGTTGCCCGAGACCAGGTCCACTTTGGCCGAGTGTTGAACCGGGTTGTCCTAAAGAAATAAAAATATTTTCAAAATTTTAAATATACAGGGTCTTCCTAAACCGCTAATAAATATTTTCGGGCGTGATTCCTGAGCCGATTTTAGGTACATATTTCCCAGATAGATAATAATAATAATAATAATAGGTTTATTCAATAATTCATATGATACATGTACAATTGAGATATATATAGTTTTTTGAATAAGCCAATATAAACACTTGACTCACTAAGTAATACACTTGTTGTGAGTTGACTCAAAATATAATATTAATAATTTTATACAATTTATTTACAATAATAGTAATAATAATAAATATATCAGACATAACTAGATTATTAATAATCCCGAATTGAAATTACAATATATCACAATGAATATCTAGTTGGTTTTTATTAAGTATTTATAAATTATTTATTATATTATGTATTATTTGTCTTGGATTTGATAATATCCATTTTTTAATTTCATTTTTATATTTATTTAAAGATTTAATTATTTTAATTGATTTTGGCAATAAATCAAAAATATATGGAATTATATTTATAAAATTTTTATGACCAATTTTTTTGTTAATTCTGTTTTTATATGTGGTTGTATTTTTATTACGAGTGTTATGAATGTGATTATTATAGTTAATTTTATTTTTATTTTTAAAAATATATATTAACATATTATATGAAAAAAGTTGTCTGATATTCATTTTCTTGCTTTCTTTATATAACAAGTCAGACGAATATAAATAATCTCTTCCACAAATAATTTTTAAAATATATTTTTGTATTGTTTCTATATTTATTTATTTAATAAACAGTAAGCGGTTACAACCGATGAAACTGTTATTACAATTTTAAAGATATCTAACAATCATAAAACTAAATAAACAGTTAATTATTTCATAAATCACATAAACAAGAAATTTTCTAAACTGGATAATGCACCAACTTTCTTTTTCTTTTTTGAAGATCTTCGTCTAGTCGTTTTTTAAAGGTATTCAATGTTTCAGCTTGAATAGTTCTGGGTGACAAGGAATTCCAAGTATATACTACACGACTTGGTAAGAAATTTTTTCTAGGAAGTTTTGCGCACTTTTCCTTCTCTAGTTTCATATGATGTCCTCTCAGGTTAATATTTTGGTTAAAATTAAAGATATCTATGTCCGTTGAAAAATAGTTATTTAGAATTTTGAATGTTGTTATCAAATCTGCTCTCATTCGGCGTTCTTTTAAAGTTTGAAAACCAAAAAAATCAAGTCTTTCTTCATAACTGAGTTCTTTTTTTTTTTTTTTTTTTTTTTTTTATTATGAAGATAATTTCTATTGATACCTCCCCAGCCAAGTATTCCATAATTTAAATGTGTCTGTATCAATGAATAATATAATATTTCAAGTTGATCAATATTTAAGAATTGTTTTAAGTGTTTAAATTTTGGTATAAGAATTCTTAATTTTTTAGTTATATATTCACTATGAAAATTCCATTTTAAATTTTTATCAATAATTATTCCAAGATATTTGATACTTTCTGTTTCTTCTATACTGATATCTTTAAATTTCAGTTTACCAATATTATTTGAATTATTTATATATGAAGTAAATGGTATATATTTTGTTTTTTTATAATTTATAGTTAATAAATTATTATCAAACCAGGTGCTTATTTTTAAAAAATCTTTTTCAATTGTAGTTTTTAAAACATTCCAATTTTTTTCTTCATAAAAAACTACAGTATCATCTGCAAAACTATGTAATTTTCCTTGACAATTTAGGTTAAATATGTCATTTAGATATATGTTAAATAATAATGGTCCTAAGACAGTGCCTTGAGGAACCCCATAATCAAATGTTTTAGGTAAACTAATGTTTTCTCCAATTTTTACATGGTGTATTCTATTATTTAAATAGTTTTCAAATAAAGTTAATGTATGTCCACGAAATCCAATTTTTTCTAATTTTTCTAAAAGTATTTTATGGCTTACTGTATCAAAGGCTTTTGCTAAATCTAAAAATATACACGCACTACTCATCTTATTATTCATTGAGTTATATACTTGACTGGTTAGATAACATATCGCATCTTCTGTAGTTTTTTTTTTTTAAATCCAAATTGTTTGTCAGATAATATTTTATTTTTATTTAGGAAACTGTCCATTCTATCTTTTAAGACTTTTTCAAAAACTTTTGCTAATGATGAAATTAGTGTTATAGGTCTGTAATTTTTAATTTCAGTTTTATTACCATTTTTATAAATTGGTTTAATTATACCTATTTTAAAAGCAGTTGGGTATATTCCTGTTTTAAAAATAGTGTTTATTAAGTAAGTCAAAGGTTTACAAATATACGAATTAATTGATTTTAAAATTTCAGTTGTGATACCGTCTATTCCAGGGGATTTCTTAAATTTTAAGTCATTTATAATTTCTTTTATTTCGGTATAATTGGTTTCTTGTAAATAACAAGAATTTAAATTATTTTTTAAAGTTTCTACTTTTATTTTATTTTGATTTTTATTTATTATATCATTAGCAAGTGACTCTCCAACTTTAGAAAAATATTCAATGAAATTATTTGATATTAAACTTTTATCTGTTGTTATTTCTCCATTTTGAAGTTTCATAAAATTAATTAAATTATTTTTATTATTGTTTTCATTGCAAAGTTTTTTTACACATTGCCATAGTTCTTTTGATGATTTACACGAACTTTCTATTTGAGATTTGTAATAATTTATTTTAGCTTTTTTAATAATTTCTGTTAATTTATTTTTATAAATTTTGTATTCATTTTTTAAATTTTCATTATTTAAATTTTTCATTTCTCTGTAAAGTTGATTTTTCTTGTTTATTGATACTAATAAACTATTTGTTATCCATTCTTTCTTTGGCATATTTTTAATTTTTGTTTGGTATTTACAACATTCAACATTTAGCTTAATTTCTTTAATTAAAAAATTAGTTAAATCTTCTGGGGATTTTAATAAAAAATAAGGATCCCAATTAATTCTGCTAAAATTTTGATTTAATTTAGTATAATTTATGTAAGTCTTATATTTATTAATTTGTGATGGTTCATTTGTGGGTGTATTTGAGAGATTTTGTAAAATAATTGGATAATGGTCTGTAATTTGATATTGAAATATAAATGACTTAAAATTGAATAAGTCCTGTTTAGTTCTAATAAAAATGTGATCAATACATGATTTTTGATCATTTATTTCTCTAGTAAAGTTATTAATATAAGATACGAAATTATATTCACTTAAAATATTAAAATAATCATTGGTATATTTATTACTTAATTCTGATAGAATATTAATATTTAGGTCACCAATAAGAATTGTTGTTTCATCATTTTTAAATTTTTTATAATATTCTACAAAAAAAAGTTTCAAATCATTATTAAATTTATGTGGACATGTAGATGGAGGTCTATAAATTGTTATAATATTAATTTGTGTTGATTTGTTAATAAACAAATTAATATATATTATTTTCATTTCACTAAAGGGAATGATTTCGTAATTGTATATAAGATTGTTTTTTATAAAAACAATAATTCCATCATTTTGATTGGAATTACTGTTGTTATAAATTAAATTATAATTTGGTATAGTATATAAATTTGTATTTAAAATATTCCACGTTTCTGTAAATACTATAACGTCAAAATTTTCTTCTAAATGTTGAATAAATAACCTACTTTCATCATAATTTTTCGAGATGCTACGTATATTATTGTGATATATTGAAAACGTTTTATTATCAAATTTAAGACTGTTATATTCATTTTTATTACTTACCAGTTGTGTCTGAATTTTTTTTACTTTCAATTCTTTTATCATTTTTTTTTCTATAATTTAAAATTGAAATGTATTAAAATATTAATAATAAATTTATAATGAAATAAAAGAATTAATAGAAATTCTAAATCAATACAACTAAAAGATTTCGTTAATTTGTTTTTCTGTGGTGATATTTATTATTTCTTCTTGGTCATTTTTTCTAATAAAAATTTTTCCATTTTTGATCCAAATGTATTTAAATCCTTTTTTTTTTAGCTCTTTTGACTTTCCAAATAGATATTTTGTTCTAGTTGTTAGTTCTTCATTTATATATATTATTTTTTGTGTGTCTGGTAATTTAATGTCATAATTTAATAATTTTCCTTTGTTTCTAAAATACTGCTTAGATTTTTCTATAATTTGTTTTTTAATTTCTTCGTTTTTAAATTTAATACTCAGGACATCTTCGTTTTTTGTATCTTTTCTTTTAACATCTAATATATTTTCTTTGTTTACTTTTAATCCAATTTTATTTAAAATTCTTTCTGTTATTTCTTTGTCATCAACATTTTGATTTTTTGGAACACCTTTAATTTCTATATTTTGTTTCAATAAATTGTGAGATTCCAAATCATTTTTTTGATTAAAAATTTCAATTTCTTTTTTTAAACTAGATATATCTTCTTTCAACAGTTTGTTTTCTTTTTTTAATTCCCATTGATCTCTCAGTATTTCCTTTAATGTTGTAGATATCTGTTTGTTTTCTTTAAAAATTAAATCGTACTTTTCAGATAAAAAATTTAGAGATTGTTGAATTTCCAGAATAAGCTTTAGTGTGTTTTTAGAATTTAGATTAGAATCTTCATTAATATTTTTACACTTACCGCAAAACCATTTATTACCATTTACTTTTTTTAGTTCATTGATAAAAAAATCTAAGTCTTTTTTTTCAACTTTGGAACATTTTGCATGGTACCAATTTTGGCAGGTACCATTGCACTGAATAGAATTTTGATTTTTTTTTTTATAATGTTTTTACAGCTAGCACAGAAATAAGAATTTGATGGTCCTGCTGTTACTTTATCTTGGGTGCATATTTTAAAATTCCTAATTTTTTCCTTACATTTATCCTGGCTTGATCTTGTTGGGTATTTTAATGGAAGATAATCGTCTTCGTCACTTAAATTTTGATTAACAATGTGTTCAATTGACATTTCGTCAATATTTTGACTGGTATTTTTTTTAGAATTCCTTCTTGTCATTTCTGTCACTTTCAATGTCCAAAAAATATTTTAAATATATTAATCCAATTATTTTCTTAATATAAATCAACTGAACTTCTATGTCCTTGGATAGAGCAATTTTTTTTCTATCTTCTCTTGTTGGTTTTATATTTTTATATTACTTTTTTCTTGAATAAATTATGTAAAATGTTAGTAAATATATTATAAAATGTCAGTTAGATACAAGGTGATGGCATGAATAATAATAATAATCACTTAAACTACAAAGCGCCGTTTGATCCATCCCAAAATCTTTTTCCGATCAAGAGATATTTGATTTTGTCCATTTTAGATTTAGAGTAGTGACTAAGTAAGTTCATTACATAAATTAATTGGGGTTTTTCTATAAAAGAACAATATTATCAGATTCCAACACGTAAAATTATAGGTAGAACTCACACACATTCAAACTATACAGTGAAAAAAAATCGCCCCTACTCATCCATTCAGAGTCCCTAACAAAGGATTATCTGTTTAAACAGCAGGGATGAAACTAGATTTTAATTTTCTCTAAAAAAAGGGGATTTTCTCTCAACCCAGTTTTCAGAATGTCATCGGAAAAACGACAGCTTAAAATGTCATATGTCAAACTTCAACGGTATGACTGACACTTCTACTTCTTGGAAGATTATGCTCTCGCGAATTCACATGTTTCATTCGCTCAAGCTTGATAATACCCAAAACCCAAGCAGCAACTGAACTACTTGAAAATACAACAGTAACGAACGTTACACATTTATAAATGATTTTTTACTTAAAATATCGCCCGGAATCAAACTCTAAAACATCTCCCTTTAAGTTTTAGGAACACCCCGTATATTACACGGTTTTTATAACAGATATTTGTTTTATTAACGAGAGCAAATAACAATAAATGTTCAGTAGGAAAAAGTTACCTTGGGGTGTTAAATTTTGGGTAATTTGTCCTCCTCCCATTGACAACGTATTCGTCTGAGAAATCATCAAACCCTGTTGTGGATTTTGAGAAGTGGCCGGATTGGCGCCGCCCATTTGTTGATTTGCATTGCCCATAGGCATTTGACCCCCACCCTGAGGGTTCATCGGCTGGCCGTTGCCACCCTTAAATAAATAAAGAAAAATTGTTTTTTTTTGTCAAGTGTTGTGTAGTACTCCACCTTTCCTTTAGTTTGTTTATACTGAATTTCCAATTGTTGATAGTAACATTAGTCACATTTGTTGATGATCAAGAATCTTACTGCTATTACCACATTGGCAAAGGAACTATAGAATAATTTTACTATTATCCACACTCTGTGTAGATAACTAGAGACAGATTAAATTTAGCGTTTACTTTCAGTTAAGAACATTGACGACAAAGTCGTCCTTGGAGAAAGTGGCACGTTGCATCCTCTGCAGTCACAAAGCACTTCACTAGTCTTCAAGACCTATCTGATTATTAATACACAAACTGATTATTAGTCGATCAGACGCGAACTGATTGTTGGTTGATAAGACACAAACTGACTTCTGCTCATAGACAAAATATATTTAGACCATCACAACGTATTCGCGACACCAGCTGAATCCGTCCAATGTATGGGCGAAAAAGTGCGTTTGTACGCATTGGGCGCCAGTCAGATTTTTAAACGACGGTCCTCTCGAGGCATGCGCACTCGGGACGTCTAGCAAAAGTGGTTGTTGAACTCAGTGACGCAACTCGGCGATCAGAACCGGACCCAGTTGTAATCACTGAAGGAAACACATGGAATACAGCTGTTGTAAATGCTGAAGTTGCTATTTCCATTTGTAAAAATACTTTTAAGTTTTGAGTTATTAAGATTAACTCTAACCAAATAAATTTTCTAACTTTTATCTTAAATGCACTCCGGTGTTGAAGTGAACACACACACGGAGAAGTAGAAATATTTATCAGTGACGTATATTGAGTGTGGTCAAGGTGTCAGAAAGGCACTGATGGGGTGTGTGTGTATTAGGGGCATTGTATAAGGGGTAAGATGGTGTAAGAAGGTCATATATAGTGTCAATGCCTCCTTCCCCTATTTGCATAAGGGTGAGTGAGTGTCCAAAAGGCATATTTGCGCTTTCGCCAGAGGGGCACTAAAAATACTAGTGGATTAGGGTAGAGGGGAGTATTTGAAAAGGGATGGCGAAAGAAAAAAGCTCTTTCGCCAAAGGATCGCTAAGATATCAGTGGATTAGAAGGGTGAGTGTCCAAAAGGCATATTTGCGCTTTCGCCAAAGGAGCACTAAAAATACTAGTGGATTCGGGCAGAGGGGAGTATTTTAAAAGGGATGGCGAAAGAAAAAAGCGCGTTCGCAAAAGGATCGCTAAGATAGGAGTCGATTAGATTGACATGGGGCCGTAAGTAAGTAGCGCTTTCACCAAAGTATCAAGTGCACACACTGTAAATAGGTGTAAAAATATTTACATCTTACCATAGAACTTGGTTTGTTCAATAATTATACAGGATGGGATGCCAATCCAATAAAATATACACATAGTTTTGGTAATTTTTTTATTTACTATTTTACTTCTTAAAACAGTTGCATTATTTTATTTCTATTGTTTAGAATACTATGTTTATATTTTATTTCAACTTTCATTTTGTAAATGTAACGTTTAAAAAATTAAGAGGGGGACATTAAAGAGACGCACTGTATATGTATAAACTGAGCTATTTTCGAGGAATTATCGACAGTTTTGTATAGCAAGAAAACTCAGATTTAAGCCAACAAACTAGACAATTTTTGTTAAAATCTCACTAATGGTTACATTTTTATCATTAATAAAAAGAATAATTACAAGTAATATATTTAGCATTTATTACTCAATAAAAGATTCACGTCATGTGAAATAAATTTTGAAGTACGGTCCTGTCTATTACAAGGCAAACGTTCGACAAGGCGCAAGCCCGCAGAAGACCGTCTGTGTTTACGGATTCAGCTTGGTAAATTTGCCACATTCGCAAATGACATTATTTCTCTATTATATATTTTCTCTATGCTTCTGCTGAATACAGACAATGATCTCTTGCAGGTTTCACAACCTGAAGCACTAGTTTTACGGTTATGTTTTCACAACAGCCCTCTTTAAACGCACATTCCTGTAATACATTTTGACACAAAAATACGTTTTACTATTTTCTACTAAACTTCCAGATTCCCTAAAGTTCAAAATGCTCTTCCGGCAAGCGCGTCAATTTCCAAATAGTTTGAAAACGCACTTTGCAAGCCACAACCGAAAAAGCACAGAATTAAGAAACTTAATATATTCTAATTTAAAAAAAAATTGTTATAATCTTAGTAATCTTGTAAAATCTACTGCGATTATAAAAAAATTATACAAAAAAATCTTACCTGTCTCATCTGCGTAGACTTCTGTTGCTGAATAACTTTTCTCAGACGGTCCACGAACGCTGCCTGATCGTTCGGAATGAATCCCAGGTAAGCCTTTTTGTCGGACGTGTACAACAGAATCAGAACCTTTATATCACAGGGTGTGGGGTTGGGCGTACTGGTAAAGTGGACACAACCAGCCTAAAAGTAAGCTTTAGTAAAAAAACAGAGAAAAAAGAATTCAATGTGTAACGTTAGTTAGTTATATTTTCAAGTAGTTAAAATGCTGATTGAGTTTTGGGTATTTTCGAGCACGCACATGCTCGACATGCATCGCGTGGATTCGCGAGAGCACGAACTCAACGTAGGAGTATCAGTTCTGTTCAATCTGTTTTCTGGGTCATACCAATGATGTTAAGGAGTGTTCCCCTTTTTCTTGCTAAATACATTGATAGGTCATCAGCATGTGGCATTAATGAACTAAAATTAGTAAACTCCCCTGAAGTAAACTGCCTCGCTATTTTACAGCTAGTCGATGGCTTACTGCCATCCATCTTGGCCTTTACTACAACTATTATTTGATGGCAACAATAATTGTTATACACTTATACTTACAAATCCTGAATTCATAACTCGAGTTAATGATTCCAGTGCCTCGCACGGAGTCGGATGGAAGAGTACGGATTTGGAATTTTTAAGATAGGAACCGCCAATATTACCAATTAATTGTTTCGGCATTAACTGCATTATCAGCTTCTGAGGCCAACCATCTGCCTTCCTAAAAAGAAAAAACGGAATGAAAAAAAAATAATGGCCCCACGAAACTAGACTTTTGCTGTGTGGTTTTCAAAGCTTGGAAACTTGTCGAAGAAATGCTCACTTACTATTTTGTACCATTTGGAATTTTTAATTCTGTAGTGTACTATAACTAAACAAATAAATAAATAAAAAGATTGGAATCATTTTCTCAAAAAAAACTTAAAATATCAAGGAAGGGAAAATCTTTTTTTTCTTGCTATATACAATGACAGCAATATCAAAATTTGGTTCGCAAAAATAATCAAAAGTACTGACGTTACTAACAACAATCTGATAACAGAGCAATAAAAATATTAAAATCCAACTCTATCTTACATTTCTGGTTCTCCATCCTTCGAATTGGAAGACACCTGACAAGGAACGTGCCTGGTAACTTTTTGCTGGTCCGTGGGATTTTTCGGTTTCTCTATCCATTCCAGCACCCCTTGCCAGATGGTATGCCTCTCTCTTGCGGCCATTTGTTGTGGAGGAGGCTGAGTACTCTGAAACAATATAAGACATTAAAAATATATTTGTGACTATCAACTAAAACAATTCTAATGCATTCTGGAAGTTGCTTTTAAGCCATTTTGTAAGCTTCCAAAAAACACCACCTCGCAACAATTTTTTCCCTTCAAACACCCGTGTGGAGGGCGTTTATTATACACTGCTCAAAAAAATTAGAGGAACACTTCTTTGAATCTCTATAACTTTTATTGTGGAAATGATATACATATGAAACATTTAAATTTCTAAAGCCACATATGTTATCCTATTAAATAAATGAACTTAAGAATTAAGAATGCAATAATTATTAAGATATGATTAGGAATTTAAAAAAAATACAAAAATCAAAGTGGCGATAGATGCATTTTCTTTGCAAAACATTTGTGGAATTCCCTTCGTATGAGAATCAGTATCTCGTGTGTCCTCCACCAGCACGAATAACTTCATGACACCTCCTTGGCATGCTTCTTATAATTCTTCGAATATTTTCTTGGGGTATACTTTCCCATTCTTCGATTAAGGCTTCTTCTAGGTGCAGGAGAGTTTGGAATGCATTTGGACGCTTCCGAATGCGTCTGTCCAACAAATCCCAAACGTGTTCGATAGGATTTAAATCGGGACTAATCGCAGGCCAATCCATGATTTGAATACCTCGTTCATGTAGGAAGTTTATGGCAATGGCTGCTGTATGTGCTTTCGCATTATCTTGCATCAGTATGAAATTTGGACCTACACCGTAAGCTACAGGTACAACATGTTCTTCTAGCACATTATCGATGTAACGTTGAGCGTTTAGACTTTCATGAATTACCACAAGGTCGGTTTTTCCTTCAAGACTTATCGCTCCCCAAACCATTATCGACCCGCCACCAAACCTTTGCACTTCTCTTACTGCAGCAGCAGAATACCGTTCGCCGGGACGTCTGTAAACACGTGCTCGACCATCACAACGTGTAAGACGAAATCTTGACTCGTCGGTGAAGAGTACTTGTGTCCAATGTCGAAGTTGCCAATTAATATGCTCACGAGCAAAATTTAAACGGCATATTTTGTGACGCCTTGTCAAAATGGGTTTTCGCACGGGTCTTCTGGGTCTCAAGTTAGCTTCTTTTAATCGATTTCTAACAGTCTGGTCGGAAATATCTAGTCCATGAGTCACCCTAAAAGCACTTTGAAGATCATTTGCTGTTAGTATACGATTACGCAATGATGAAAGAACTAAATATCGATCTTGATTTTGGGTGGTTTTCCTCTTACGACCTTGCCCGATGCGTCTTTTGTACTGACCAGTTTCCCTAAAACGATCCCACACACGTTTTATAACAGAAGGACTGCGATTAAACATTCTTGCAACTTGCCGGATACAGAACCCATTTTCAATCAAAGAAACAGCACGAGCAACTTCAACTTCACTAAGATGCCGCATTTTATTTTTCGTGATGTCTAATTGACTTTTGCAACAATATGTTGCTGTTACCATGCCTACTAAATCTCGAAACTAAGCATATGTCACTTTATCGCCACTTTGATTTTTGTATTTTTTTTAAATTCCTAATCATATCTTAATAATTATTGCATTCTTAATTCTTAAGTTCATTTATTTAATAGGATAACATATGTGGCTTTAGAAATTTAAATGTTTCATATGTATATCATTTCCACAATAGAAGTTATAGAGATACAAAGAAGTGTTCCTCTAATTTTTTTGAGCAGTGTATTACAATCTGATCGTTGCTGATCAATGAATAATTTTGTACAAACTAAATGTCTGAATGTCTTATAACTAAGTTCTTACTCATTAGTGTTCCTTAGGTTCTAACAATTTATTTACAACAACCCCTACATTTTCTCCTATAAACGTTGATCCGCAAAAGTGAAGTTAAAGAAATATATATATATATATATATATATATATATATATATATATATATATATATATATATATATATATATATATATATATATATATAGTGTAAATTATAAATTATTCTAACAACACAGTTGGCTGTTTATAAAATCGACACCTATGGAATGTAACCGAGCTGGCGCACCTTAGTCATTACTGAAAGGTGGTGGTAATCATCATTACTGAATCTGCTAAGCTAGTTCTCTGGCAATCATAACATAAAAATCATAAACTTAAGCCGTAGAATTTTTACATCAACAAAAAAAATAAGACTAGTTACCCATCACTTACCTGCGCTTGTGAAGTAACAACAGAATTGGGTTGAGAAACCTGTGACATAGAAGTTTGCATTGACGTTTGAATTGTCGGGTTTTGGGCCATGGAAGTTTGCACGTTCGGTTGTTGAGCCATGTTCAGCTTGTTGATTGGAGAGTTGGCATTAACGTTCACTTAAAACAAAGGATAACTTAGCTCTTTTAACGAAACTAGTCAAATTTAATGTAGTATTTGTAATAATTTAAACACTGAAACTTATCGCTTATCGTTCATTCAAATTTATCCAAAAAATTTAAAAAAAATGCACTTTAACTTGAAGGAAATACTCAAAAACGAAAATTAAAGGCTGTATTATGAAGAGGTTAGACCTGTTTTTAATACTATATAATATACATAAGTATTCAGCACTAAATTTTAAATTACTTTTCATATTATGTGTACTTTTAAACAGTGGCGTGCCGTGACAATTTTAAAGAGGAAAGCGATCCGATAACAATAATTAAAAAAATATGATATAGTGTGTAACAAAAATATGGAAACCTCGAAATATCTTGCAAACCGTTCATCCGATTTTTATGAAATTTTGTACACTTAGGTACAAAATTACGCCCGATCCAATGGCGAGTTCCGCATTGTTTTCAAGTTTACCGTTTTCCTGAAATCGACAGAATTTTTTTAAATGGAACGCTCTATATTTTATTCGATTTTCGACTTCAAATTTCGACAGCTTAAAATTATAAATACTTCTTATTGGGAACATTTCATGCTAAAGTTAACAGTTTTTGAGATAATGGTGGTCAAAAATCGTTATTTTATTCTATAGTAAAGTAAGTAAAGTTTTAAAGAAAATTCGTCAAACTGGAAACATAAAAACGCTATACGCTCTGGCCAACCTAAAAGTGCAACAGATATCACATTAAAAAATTCGTACTGTGCTACGTTCCAAATTTTTTTTCCGGTTATTTCCTTGGAAAAAGTGGATCATCCATCGATTTTTCTTAAAGTGCTTCAGAGAAGGAATCTTTCCATTGCCTATTCGAAAATTTGTTAATTCCGTCACACCTTAAGTGCACAAGACCCTTTGTGTTAACAATGGCTTTAACGCTGCAAGAAACTGTTTGCATGTAAGTTACAAGTAACAGCAAAAATGCAATTTTAGCATTTTAGGTTTTTTTGCAGTGTTTATGTGAAGGTAAATAATCTCGTGGCAAAACTAGGCACATTATTAAAAAACCTTCCTTCCTAATGGTTTGTACTATTTGGAGTTTCTGTGTAATGTACGTATGTGAAGAATAAATAAATTACAACTTGTCAAAAAATCCGTAAATACACTTAAAATACGCAAAATTTTCCAAGGGAACTCGCCCGAACAAACTAAAACTCGCGGAAGACGGCAGAAAGATGGGTTCCCTAATTACTATATTTGCCCGGTTTCTCACGTAACGCGTGCCGTTGCCTGTAAGCGGGGTCAATAACAACCTACATGAAAGCGCAATAGGCGAACTGAAAAATATAGTATAATGTTAAAAATTATGCATTATTAATGTATAAGAATTTATTTTTTTGGGAAGCGGTGCTTCCCCTGCTTCCATGTATCGCACGCCTCTGCTTCTCAACGTTTTTTAATTAATACAAATCTAACTACTATATCCAAGAAACAAGTCAGGTGCAAGCTATTAATAATCTATAGAAAAACTGTTAAATCTAATTATTTTAATGCGCTTTGAATGGGTTCTTTCACCATAGCTGAATTTTAATACGGATATATTTAATAAGGACATTATAAGTATTTGCAACAGTAAAAGCAATCAAGTGTAAATAAGTTTTTATTAAAGAAATACAAACCTGTTAAAATCCCGTTGAATTGAAATTACCAAATCAACTACAATTTAGCGATGCTCTGTGTTGTTGTTTGAAGCATGATATATGCATTTGAAGAGTACTTCACAATAGATTTTTGACCTGCGCATATCTATATTACGTGAAGTTAGTTATAATACAAAAATGATGACTTAGGAACGGCCGAGTTTTTAAATTAATTCGTTCATTTCTTAGATGAAATCCGTTATGTTTTGTCTTTGTTATAATAATATATCAAAGAGGAACGGACATAATGCCGCAGTTAATCGCTGAATTTAATAACTTACTTATAAATTTAAATTTTCGTGTCAACTGCATGTGGATATTGTGACGTAGGTAAAACTTTCGGGGTGATTTATAAAACGGTTAATTTTTTTATTTCCTCAAAAAAATCTTTAAATTTATTTAAAAAAAAAGAAAACGGAAAATGTTTTTCCTTGCTCTATATGAGAGCCCAATACGGACCATTTAAATGCCTTTGTGGGCCTATTGTTGGAAAAATTGAGCCTAATGGGTATATGCTAAGTTGGTTCCAAACTTTTTTGACGGGTAGGGTATCAGTGTGTTAGGATCGGTTATAATTTATCAAATGAATTTGAAGTACCATCAGGGTACCCCAGGGTTCCAACTGCGGACCTCTACTATTTTTACTATTCACTAACGATATCAGTGTCCACCTTGATTCTTCTCATTTGCTGTTTGCAGTTAATCTCAAGATATATAGAGTTATACATGACAATCATGTTGTTCTTCAGGGTGACTTAAGCGTTTTGTATGAGTGTCAAATAATAATCTTCACTTGAACGCGTTTAAATGCTCTGTAATATCTTTTTCTCGAAACAAGAATTTCCATAAATTTATTTGTGATATTAATAGTGATAATGTAACCCGATCAACTCGAGTAAAGGATCTGGGAGTCTGTTTTGACAAAGAATTAAGTTTCAGTAATCACATAAATACGATAGTCGCTAAAGTTTTTCAGAGGTTGGGTTTTATCCTGCGACACTGCAGGGATCTCTCCCCTAATATCTTCAGGTTACTATATTGTATGTGTGTACGTCCTTGTTTGGAATATAGGTCTATTGTCTGGTCACCATATTATCAAACTCACATTAGGTCCATTGAGCGGGTTCAGGATAGGTTTCTGAAGGCATATTATCGTAAGATTAGACTTAACTTGTCGGACCTGTACTATAGTGAAAGATGCAAAGATTACTATAGTTACATAAAAAAATATGATAATGTCCAAAAGCAAAAAGTTACCCAAAAAGAAACAAAACCAGAAAAAAATACCAAGTAACGTACAATCAATACTAAAATTTGAACATTTATACAAAAGAAACAATACTTGGGATTTTTTAAAATTTAAATTTGAATGTATTTTTAGAGTTCCGGCAATAAATACATTTTAATCTGTTTATGATGGGGCAAGGTCGATCATTATCATCTGATTAATGTTATGGGTAAAGGGCATTTTCTGTTTAAGGACCTTTGAACTATAGTAAAAGCGGACTTGGCAATGATCCCAAAAGTGAGTCATTATGATTCCTTCCTTCGAAAAAATTAAAATAATTAAATTACGCTCAGAAATTTCAATGTGTTGGTTTGGATACTAAAATATGCGAGACGTTCTGAAGACAGTTTTTTTTATTTGAGACATCCCACATAGACTTCAGCCCAAGGTACTCACGTACCGTGGGCCTCTGAAGAGAAGGGACATGACTCGGGATTTAAAGCATTGGAGATTGGGAGGGGAAGGGCAAACATCTGCAGGCAATTTGTTCCATAACCTGGAGGCCCTAGGTATCAATGAGCGAGAGAAGTGGGATGTTCTAGGCATTTGCAGCTGGACGGTAAAGGGATGCATCGGAAACGTGCCTCTTGTTGTTCTGTTAGGAACAGTCAAGGGGGAAATTATCGCGGCTAATTCTTCAGAGCAAAATTCGTGCAAATATCGGTAGAAAAAGGGACAAATCCCCAACAGCGTAGCGAAGGAGTTTTCTTGTGAGAACTGGATCATTGATGAGTCGAATGATTCTCTTTTGGATCGAATCAAGAATGTTAAGTGTCAAAGGTGATGCTGCTCCCCAGATGTGGGAACAGTACTCTAGGTTAGGTCTGTAACCGGTTCGATTTGGGTTTAGGAAAATTAAGACACAGGTCGCTGTGAAATAAACGCTGAGAAATAACTTTATTTTTCAACAGGAAAATTGTCCAGTGCTGGAATTGTAAGGGAATGGTTTCAAAACAACAATATAGAAATAATGTTGTGGCCAGCAAGGTCCCGATATCAATATATTAGAAAATGTATGGGGCCTTATGACAAACAAACTACATCATATTAACTTCTGACCACAAAACAGAAATGATCTTGTAAGTAGTGTTGTAAATATCCGTATTCATTAGATATCCGAATCATACGGAATCGGAATCAGCTAATATCCGTATCCATTATCCGAATACGAATCCATTTCTTGACCCGCGCGAAAGCGGTTACAGATCATGTATACGTATGCATGCAACAGACTAAAACATTTTCTATCCGGATACTCGGATACACGGCTAGGTAGGTCGATGCGGTATCGGTATCATACCATTTAGGGATAAGAAGGCACCGCGTCGCGCCGTTCTCGTTTGAATTCGGTTCGGGTGAGGCGGGACTAGTTTAACCAATGGGTCTCATCTCATATGATACCCGTTACCCCGATAACTATGCCATCTTTTTTTAGGAAATGTCATTAGAAAGAGAAAGCACAATATCAAATATGCCAAATCGCAGACCGTGTTGTTCGCTTACACTCGATTCCGATTCCGTTTTCTCTTTGCACTTTGCATTAGTAACCACCCGATGCGAATTTATTTTGATTCCGAATCCGTATTCAAGTTCTCGGCCGGTTCCGGATAATCCGGATTCTTTTAATATTCGGATCCAACGGATTTTTGGATACGTATCCTTACATCACTACTTGTAAGTGCCACTGAGAGAACCTGGGATGAGCTTAGTAACGATGAAGAATTAATACGAAATCTCTGCTTGTCAATTCCGGGTCGACTAGACGAAATTTTGGAAAGAGATGGAGCTATGTCCAAATATTAATAGACTTTAAAAACATATTGATTTATTATTTTTAGTTTGTTATAAAAAGAGACGGTTTAAAGTTGATATGTGTACTGCTACATTCTTGGTGAAACTGGATTAACATTTTAACTTTTAAATGAAAGACAGAGTACTTGTTATAGTTTCACAAAATTTATTCAGTGGCCGTGTTTCGACCCTCTCGGGTCATTTTCGAAGACATAATTATGTCTTCGAAAATGACCCGAGAGGGTCGAAACACGTGTCAGGCATCTGAATAAATTTTGTGAAACTATAACAACTGTCTTTCATTTAAAAGTTAAAAAGAGACTGTTTGTCATAATTACTTGTTGATATTATGCTCTAATTAAAAATTTTGTGTTCAGATAGTAACAAGGAATTACTTAGCTAGTCCCTCGCCGACCTTTCTTAAACAATAACTTTAGTACATACCATTTGTTGAAAAAACCTACGGGCATCTAAACTAACGTAAACACGTATCTTTCAATGAACACAGTTTACCAAACTATCAAATAAAATTAACATGTAGTATGTACAATTAATTATTAAATAATTAGGGGTTTTAATATATAATTAACTGGTTTTTTAATTGTAAGAATTTCCGAAGTTACACAAAAAGTCACGTCTTTTACACAGATTCCGAAATTTGATATTGTTTATTGTCTTCAGTCATGCTCATGCACATTATTTTATATTCATATGCACCTTTTTGTACCTCCCATAATATATAAGAAAACAGTGAATACAATAAATTAGGTGCAGTAATGTTAAAATATTGCAATGTGTTAAGGATGGATTTTTCTGAAAAGAGACAGGCTATTTTTTTATTATGTAGCCTAATTTAAAAATGCAGTTTTTTATACAGGGTGAGTTTTTAAAGTGCTACAAGGCGATATCTTGAAAACGGTTTAAAATATTTTCATAAAATTTTGGCGAGTTAATAGGGAGATCGGGGACATATTTAAACATATTTTTGACATTTAGCCCATCTTTCTATTTTGTACTTTTGCTTATAAAATTCGAATCTACGTAAAAAATACGTATGTGTACAATTTTTTTTTTAGATTTGCTCATTCGGTTACGGAATTATTGTTAACTAAATTTTGATTGAATTTAAAAATAAATAAATTTTACCAATAAATCAAGTTCACTTATTTCAGAATATTATTCGTTTCCATGGAAAGGTGTTTTTACTTAAGTCAGTTGAGAATTTTGACGTTTTAATGATTATTTCTCAGTTTATTGCTCAATTAAATACGAAAGATAATTTTAATGTGAAAGTTGATATGTTATTAATTTTGGGGGAGTGCAGAAAAAACTACAGAGAAGCTTCACTAGTGTGGGCGGAGAGGTTTAATAACCCAAAATCTCACATGACATTTAAAAGACATGATATAAATAAAAGATGTGACACCGTGCAGGTAGGCGTGGCCATGAACGTCACGCTGTGAGTAATTCCGCCATATTTTGTAAAAGAAACACGTCTTTGTTTAGATCGCGTTGTGTTTTAAAGTTATTTTTTGATGTTTTTATATCACTTTTAAGGGTTTAAAAGTGAAAATGAGGTGTGTTGTGGATGGTTGTGATGTGGACAATCAATGCAAGGGCTTTATGCCCGATATTAAAGTTTTTAGCTTCCTCAAAAACAAAGAAACACAAGTGTTTGGAAGCGTCTGTGCAAACGGGAAGATAAGTTTAATGTGAAAAATGCTATAATCTGTTCTAGACATTTTAACGAAAGTGATTATGAAGGTAATTTAAAGCATGACTTATGTCATGTCATGAATGTCAAATGTATTTAATGCTTTTACAAACCTGCTTCAATGGAAAAGTTTACTGTGACAACTAATAAAATTGCTAAAAATCTCTACGGTATCGAATCAACAGACTTTAATCGAGAAAATACGACAAAGAGACCGAAAAAAGGTTATTTTCTTAAAAAATAATTTCTTGTTTTACCTAATTTTATAAATTTAGATATTTTTGTCTTGTTTAGAATAATTTTTGGCATTTTAAGATTTTTTACATTTGAAAAATCAAATACAAAAATACAATAATTTTTGATAATCTACTATTTAAAGTGTAAAAAACCAAAAAAAATACTACCCTTAAAACATGTTTCCGTCACAAACATACAGATCTTATTCACCGCAAAAAATATTTGACAAATTATAGGAACAAACAAAATTGTTATTTATAACATATTTTCGGAAGACTCTGTAGGTAAGTTTAAAATATTTCAATAAGAATATGCCTCTAAATAAAAATTATTATCTTAATTATTAGGCATAGTTTTATTTTAACTCGTTTAGAAATTATTTTAAATAACTAAATTTAAAATAATTTTGGAATTATCTCCTAAACGAAGCTGTTAAGGAACATAGTCTACTGGAACTTTTCATCTTACATAACGTATAGAATATTTCACAATGCTTATTTTTTACAAATAAGAAAAAAACTATTTATGAGTCTGTGAAATATAAACCTAAATTTTTGCAATAATACGAAACCTGTAATAAACTTACTTTGTCCAAATTGATTAACATTCACACCACCAGCTGATATGGATGGTGGTTGGTTAAGTTGGGCGATCAAAGCGCTACCACCTGGTGGGTTGTTGTTGGGTTGGTTGGGTTGCATATAAGGCCTGGGTTGTTGTGTTGGTGGTGGCATTTGCCAACTGGGTCGGGTACCTGCAATGACAATGGAACACTGAGTATTTGAGTACCGTATCGGAAGTAGTACCCGCTGTGTCAAAATTGAAAAAGAATCTGCCAATGCCTTTATCTTGCGCAAGTTTAAAAAAGTATTCTACTTGGTAAAGTAAAAATAAAGACAGTTTTTTTTTTAAATTTACCACCCTGTATAAAGAAAAAGTTGCTTTTATTTAGAATCCTCAGTCCGGTGTAACGTTCGTTGCTGCTTGACTTTTGGGTATTTTCGAGCATGAGCGAATGAAACGCGAGAATTTGCGAGAACATGAACTCAAAGTATAAGTGTCAGTCATACCGTCTTGGTTGACATTTATGACTTTTGAGTTGTCATTTGTCCGATGTCATCCTGAAAGGCTGATGTGAACAAAAGGCCGCTTTTTAAAGGAACTTAAAATCTGGTTTCATCCCTCCTGTTTTTAAAGATGAATCTTTGTTAGGGGCTCTAAAAGGGTGAGTAGTGTCGATTTTTCTGGAAAAATCCCAAGAGGTGATTTTTTTCAAGACTATTTCCCGAGCTATTTCCTATAATGAGGGAAGAGAAGGAAGAGAAAAACTAACAAACTATACTAATTGTGAGAAATCGACTTTTTACTTTCTTCACAGTATAAGTACCAGTTCTCTATGAAAGATCATTAGGATACGTGTGGACTGTGAATTAGGGTACGATTTTTTGTTCACGACAGTAAAATAGCGTCTGAAGTACTGTCAATTCAAAATATTCAACATTCAATTTCAACTTTCGTTAAAATTTGATTTCCTTACCTGTGGCTCCATGTTGTGGATATCCAGGCGGTGCCGGCATGCTTTGCATTCCCATGGCGGTCATTTGACTGGTCGTTATCATTCTTGAAACTAAAAAGTTTGTGCAAAAAATGTTTTAATAACAACGTCTTCTTTTGTAAGTTAATATACCCATCACTCTGTAGCTTGCACACTAAACATCTTAGGTCATACATTTATATATACTCTTTTACTTAAAATTGGGTCATGAATCACTCCTTGAAATATTTACTTGAGATTCACTAACCCAAACAGCAGCTTTAATTACTGACCTTGCGGATGATTTGGAGACCTATAAGGACTCTGTCCCATGCCACTTTGGACAACTGTAGGCGAATTGTTACCCATCATATTGGGATTTTGTGGTGTGCCCATTTGAGAGTTATGTATTGGACTGTCATTTCCACCCAATGGGCTTGGCATCGAAGTAATAGGAAGGGTGGTGGTTGGAAGCTGTGGTTGGCTTGTAACTGTACCTGGTGGTGGGCTTACAGGTCTCTCTTTCAAGCTAACATAACGAGAAAATCATTTTAATCAGCAACAAGTCGGTATTAAAAGAAAAATAAATAAATGCCCTGTAATGTTCTGCACGGTTATACTTTCAAGTAGTTTAAATGAATCGCGTGGATTTCCGGGAGCATGAACTCAAGGTAGTAGTATCGGTCATACCGATTGATTGAATGATTTGAATTAATTAATGAACTAAAATAAGTAAACCCCCTCAAGTAAACTGACTGCTACATTAGAGCTAGTCGATGGCTTGTTGTCAAACATCCTGGCCTATAACAACTATTATTTGACGGCAGCAAGAACTGTTATAGCCTTTATAAATATATCAATTAACATACAACAAAAAGAGTCTAAATTCTACTGTATTTACTAAAAGCATTGTTTTTCTGTTGCCACATTTTTTGTGGCAATTACCCATGTAAGGACTTAAACGACATATATGTATGTTTTAAAACACCTCCAAATATCATTGGTACAGTATACAGTAACAGTAATAACTAACCTGTATCCTTTTAATAGAACCAAATGTCTTGGATCTTTTGCATAATTTTTCGTTTGTGAGGTTGTTAAATCCCCACCACCTTTTTCAAACAATTTATATAAAGGAGGTATCTTTCTTGGTGATATTATGGATAGACAAATGTTTTTCTAAAAAGGAATAAAACAATTTAAGCTTTACACATACACACCGCAGCACTTCCCATTCCATCTTTGACTTTAATTAAGAATTCCTTTATTTATAATGGTAACAAGGTATTTAGTCACCTTCCAAGAGATGTCAGGAAGATTACTTGTGTAAGAGAATTTAAGAGAAAAGATAAACAAATATTAATTGACAAAGCCTCTTACTCTGTTTTGGAAATTTTGATGAAACATTTTAATATTTTCAGCATAGACTTCGATTTACTATTAATTATTGTACATGTTTTTAATTTTATTGTTTGTTTAGTTATGAGTGTGTATAGTGTTCATGTACAGGATCTTCCAACGGGGACTGAACAGGGGCTCATTTTTGAGCTTCCTTGTATTTAAAGAAAAATCTAAAATAGCCAATCGATGTACTTTTTCCTGCAGAATTCAAAAATGAAACCAAAAATTTATTTGAACCAGAAACAAAAGAGTTACGCTATGGATAAGGTGTTTTTTAAATGGAACATAGCTTTTTTTATACGATTTTCGGAACGAGTGATTTTTTTTATGTCCGTTCTGATTAAAATATTTAATATTGTGACAGCTATTTTTATTAAATTTTAATGTTTTATCCAGTATAATTTAACTTCAACCTGTTTGAAACATACACTAGGTAATAAAGGTAAAATCACCTAGTATTGATGGATATATTTCTGTGAAAATTTGCAATAAATCTTCTCCTTGCTTCTCTTGCATTTTCTTGGCATTTGTAGAACAAGATAACAATCTGCAATCTCTCATCTAATGAATATTTCATTTCGGCAATATTATAGTAAATTTGTCAAATTTTTTGACTTTGAAGGATTTCAAGGTGATTTAACCTTTATTACCTAGTGCAGCGGTTCCCAACCGGTGGTTCGCGAACCCCTAGGGGTTCGCGAACGCCTAACTGGGGGTTCGCGACAGAAAAAACGGTAATGGCGGAAACATACTTTATTACTACTACTACGTAAACCCAGTCAATCACCGGCGACGCGACGAACCAAATATGCCGAAGGTCGCGGCGCTGTCAATAGCAATTTGATTGAACATCGCACGCGACGGTTATTTTGTTTTGGTGCGCTTAATAATTGTGTGACAAGTTCTAGTTAAAATCTAACAAAAATTTAAAAACATTAATTATATTATGGATAGGTGGTTAAAAACAGGGAGTGTAGGTGGAGCAGTTCCGGCTAAAATTGACGTTGACGATGTTGCAAGCAGTAGTAAACGCTGTGAAAAAAATGAAAGTGGGAATAAAGGGAAGAAAAGAAAATACGACGCTGAATATTTGCAGTTAGGGTTTCATTTTTTTGGTGACGAATCAGATCCTAAACCTCAGTGTGTGATTTGTGACGAAATCTTAGCAAATAGTAGTTTAAAACCTTCCCTACTACGTCGTCATTTCGAAACAAAACATGCCACATATAAAGATAAGTCCATAGACTATTTTAAAAGACTATTAAATAACAAAAAGACTAGTAGTATTCCTTCCTTTGTATCGAGGTCAAATAAAGATAGCGAAAATGCTTTGGAAGCATCATATCGAGTGAGTTATCAAATTGCTAAATGTGGGAAGGCTCACACAGTGGCAGAAAAATTAATATTGCCATGTGCAAAAGATCTGACAAGGACCATGCTTGGTGAACAAGCCGCGAAAAAAATGGAATTAGTACCTTTGTCAAATAATACGGTGTCGCGAAGAATTCTTGAAATGGCAAATCATGTTGAAGGTACAATTATAAATACAATTAAAAATACGTCCTTTGCTATTCAGCTTGATGAATCCACCGACGTTGCCAATCTTGCCGTATTATTGGTGTACATAAGATACATTGTTAGCGACGAAATCCAAGAAGAGATGCTATTTGCCCGACCACTAAAGACATACACAACAGGAGAAGCTATCTTTAATGTGCTGAATGGCTACTTCGAAGAAAACAAGATCAGTTGGTCATTTTGTGTGGGTATTTGTACAGATGGGGCGAAATCCATGACCGGCACTTATTCCGGTCTTGTGGCACGAGTGAAAAAAATTAATCCAAATATCAAATGGACTCATTGTTGCATTCATCGAGAGGCACTAGCTTGTAAACGTATCCCTCAAACATTAAATACTGTGTTAAATGACTCTATTAAAATTGTTAACTTTATAAAGTCTCGTGCGACCAACTCACGGTTATTTCAAGCTCTGTGTGAAGATTTTGGAAGTCACCATACTAGTTTACTACTTCATGCCGAAGTAAGGTGGCTTTCGCGTGGCAAGGTTTTGACTCGCTTGCTTCAAATGAAATCCGAAGTTCAGTCATTTTTCCTGCAGCATGCATTTCAATTATCTGCTTGTATGTTTGACCCTGGTTGGCTACAAAAACTTGCATATTTGGCAGATATTTTTTCTAAGCTAAACGAATTAAATTTGTCACTTCAAGGACCTAATGTTACAATTTTTAATGTAAATGACAGGATAGAAGGCATAAAAAAGAAATTCAATTTTTGGATTCAGTGTTTAGAATTAAATGAAATTGAATGTTTTGATTCTCTTAGAAATTTTTTGTTAGAAAACAATTTAAACTTAGACGAACATGTCAAGACCAACATGATTGAACATCTTAATCAACTTAAAATAACTTTTGATGATTATTTTCCAACACAACCAGAAGTAAATAACTGGATCCGCAATCCTTTTGACGACAATAATATCTCAAAAGCACACACTCTTTCTTTATCTGAAAAAGAATTACTTATTGATTTGTCAGTCGACAGTTCTTTAAAAATTATTTTCAAGGAAAAGCCCTTGCTTAACTTTTGGTTGGGTATAAGAAAAGATTATCCTGTTTTAGTAGATTTAGCTATTAAGACTTTGTTACCATTTTGTACCACCTATTTATGTGAAAAAAGTTTTTCTACTTATATTTACCTTAAAAATAAATATAGAAATAGGTTGAATGCGGAACCAGACTTACGATTAAATTTGTCAAGTATTGTACCTGATTTTAAACTTATTTGTTCTGATAAGCAAGCACAAATATCTCATTGAGGGCTGGTTTTTAGCTTACTTTGACCTTCGTTTTAATCTATGGTTTTGACTTTTATTTCTTGTTATTCTTAAGTTACATTTTATGTATATTTACTGGAATAAAAAGTAGTTACAGTTTTTAAATGGTTTGAATTTTATATATTAGGAATACCTAAAATAAAAAATTGGGTGGTTCCCAACAAAGGTAATTTTTTAAAAGGGGTTCGCGGTTGACAATAGGTTGGGAACCGCTGACCTAGTGTATGTTTCAAACAGGTTGAAGTTAAATTATACTGGATAAAACATTAAAATTTAATAAAAATAGCTGTCACAATATTAAATATTTTAATCAGAACGGACATAAAAAAATCACTCGTTCCGAAATCGTATAAAAAAAGCTATGTTCCATTTAAAAAACACCTTATCCATAGCGTAACTGTTTTGTTTCTGATTCAAATAAATTTTTGGTTTCATTTTTGAATTCTGCAGGAAAAAGTACATCGATTGGCTATTTTAGATTTTTCTTTAAATACAAGGAAGCTCAAAAATGAGCCCCTGTTCAGTCCTCGTTGGAAGACCCTGTACCTACTACCTATATTAGGCTTGTACTATATTGATTTGGATTGTTTTGACTTTCTGTTTGGACTTATCCCACACTGTGATAAGATAAGCTTTCAACTTTTTACTACATTTGTTCGTTTGTTATAACTTATGTTTGTTGTATTTATTTTAATCATATACTAAGTATTTATTTTCAGACACAATTTGATGATAGGCGAAAAGATAAGGAAAAAAAGTATGGTTCCCCAAGGAGTTATATATTACAAGGAAGGTTATAAGTATTGAATAATAGATTTAATTTATTTGTGTTTTCTTTTTGTTTTTGTAATTATTATAGGCATGCTTTATCAACAAGATTTTTTTTCTTTGGACAATAAAGCTTTTATTGATTGATTGATTGCGTTTATCCTTTTTCACAAGATAACTTTAACAACTTCAAGTACACTCATGATGCCCTAAGCCCTAAACTATTAAATAATAATATTACAATTTTATTAATATTTATTAAATCCTTTATTTAGCAATTGCTAGTTTTTTTCCTTTTTTCTTTGTTTCTACTTTTTTTATTCTGTATTTATATATATATATATATATATATATATATATATATATATATATATATATATATATATATATATAAATCTGCAAAATAAGCTCAAAAACTTGTAAAAATATGGCAATACACAGCCCGAAGTAATATACCTACTGAAAAAACTATTGTGCTAGACTTACTTCTTGAATTGTGCTAGCCAACTGCTCTGCATTTTTTCCTGCATAAGTCTGGCATTCAAATACAGGCATTAAATACGGTGGTGAATTGCATATCAGTATACAATGTTTCTGGACTTGAATATTGGGATCTCTTTTCAGTTGAAGCTCTTCAAAACAACACAAGGCTGTTGCTAAACCTTCTGCAATATTAGCATGTGATTCTGCTTTACCACCAATTAACCTGTAAACGTCGATATATAAGCCTTGCACAAGGATCATTTCTAATTTTGGAGTTGCTGAACTTATATATAATATACTTACTCTAGTCTCTCTACGGCTGCTAAAACTTTAGTGGGGCTGGAAAAGGGGCCAAAAGTATCAGTGCATAGATGCGGCAAGCAATCCGCAGCTTGGTATGTCACGATGCCATAAAAAGAATTTGAATTTTCTGAAATGTAGTTGTTCTCATCTATGCTTCCTTGGCTAAAATATCTAAAAATTGGAATGAATAATATTTTCCCTATTTGAGTTGAAAGGCCTACACTTTTTAGTGCAAAATATAAACAGAGTGTGCACCGCAATGCCAGCTTTTAAAATGTTATTAAATCGACTAAGTTTCGTAATGCAATACTATAAGAGATAATTGTATTTTTTGTACTTACACAGAACGAATTTAGGCTTTCTAGTATCTACACAAATACTTACTCCAGTGTAGGGATAATGTAGTTCAATTTTATATCAGAAATATAAGCGCCGTTGACTGCAGTAGCTTCAATCAAAAAAACTACATCTGCTTGTAATCCCTGTTCTGCTGCACACACAACCATTATGCCTAACTTTAATATATACGTATAAGCAGTTAAACAATTTACTATTTCACATATACATAAGATATTTTATAAAAAAAAATAAGAGAAAGTTATGTAGTTCTAAAATATTGAGTGTTGCCCAAATGATAGCATAGATTAGGGTTTGTTAGGTGGATGATAGGTTGTCATTATTATCAACAAATAACATAACCTTTAAACGGGACCGACAGCGATCAGTGTTACCACGATACAAACTAAATTACCGTACTAGCATGCCCAAAATTACCGTATATTGTCATGAGAAAAATCTGGAGCAAAAGCATTATTTCAAATGGGAAGTGAAGGAAAATTTCAAAACTATTCCCTAAAAAATTCTCCCCAAATGTATTAGACATTCTCCCCGAACTATTACTGTGTATGTGAAGTTCTGAATAAAAAGAAGTATAGGGTTCTTTGGCCTGAACAGCACCGACCAAAAGCAAAAAAAGAACACTATCTAAGACTTTAATAATGTCATTAAACGTGCTTTCGCCATTATATGACCCCAACGACTAGCCCAATAAACACAGGGTGGCTGCTCCAGAAGCGGACAGAAACCGCATTGCCGGAAGCCGCGTCAGCCCGAAATACGCAAAACTTGGCGAATTGTAGGTAGGGCATGTCCTCTTTCCCATCTGCAGTGGCACTCTGTAAGAAAAATAGCGACAGCGACCGGCGTCTCTTCGAAACATACCCTACGGTGATACAAGGGAAGAATTTGCAAAGAGACGCCGGTCGCTATCGCTATTTTTCATACAGAGTTCGGCTGCTGGTGGCCCATGGAATGTAAGGCCGCTTATGGGCCAATGGACCATGAGCGGCATTACAGATTCTTGTTTCCGTCACTGGGCCGCAAATTAATAATATCTGGTTCGACCAGGGCAAATCACCGTTGGAGATACGCTGTCCATCCGCTGGTGAATTAGCCAAGTACAGTGGATGGCTCGCCCACGACGAGGTGCAGTAATACGTGGTTTTATTACAAATTTAAGATGGTCGGCATTGGGCATTTTAGAAAGACTTTTACAGCAAAATAGTCACTAGAAATTAACAACAATAATTTGGCATTGGTCACGGCGTGACGTAAATGGCCACGCCTACCTGCGCGGTATCATATTACCTTCTTTATTTGTATCATGAATACTACAATACACATTCCGAAAAAAATATAGGCGAACAACACACAAAAAAAGCACCAAACTTAAGCACAAGCACGTCTGTACGCCTCCATAAAAAATGGTGATTCTTTGTCATCGAGTCGCACCGTGTCGTGACTCTCGTAAACTCGGATATTTAATTCATGTTCACGAATCATGTTTCACGCATGTTCATTGTCGGAGAGATGGCGCGAAATTTAAAGTCAAGCGGAATGATCGCGGAAACATGGCGGTTAGCGATTTCCAACAAGTATAAAAAGAAGAAGGGTTAGCGGCTTAAGAACCGAATGGAAAGCTGATTTTCGCAACTGCAGTGGGACTCCGCGATGTCGTAGAATTCTATTTGTAGAAACGAAGCGATCGTTTCGTACTCCGCGTAGGTTTCGAAGTCGATTATGTGGCAGCGATATTGTCGTCTTGAAACGAAAGCGACATCGCTAACGCTGCAGTGGGACTCCACGATGTCATAGAATTCTATTTGTAGAAACGGAACGATCGTTTCGTACTCTGCGTATGTTTCGAAGTCGATTATGTGACAGCCATCTTGTCGTCTTGAAACGACATCGCCAATGCTGTAGTTATCGGTTTTGTGAGGTTATGGATCAAGTTGTTTACATATTTTTGGATCAGAGCACTGCCGGTTCGGTGTTCGGTGAACGAAGGCTTTAGAGGTCATATGTTTGAAGTATTGCTTTTTCTGTTTAAGATTATTCCTAATGAGTCTGAGTCTCAAAATTTTGAGCATTTTCACTCTGGCATTAGGTATAACCACAAATTGTCCTAAGTGCAGAGCTTATAAAAAATAAAAAGGACCAGTAAAAGCTCCTTACTTTGCTTTTATGCACTTTGCTTATAATTTGGATACAAATTACTCAGTTGAAAATTTTGAGATCGAAATACATACATTTTTTACTAAATAGTTTTAAATAAGCAACAAACAAAAAGTATCTTTGTAGTAAAATGCGCGTAAGAAGTGAACACTGGCTTTATTTGATAAACTTCGCTGAATCTCATCCAGAAATAAAAATACCCAAATAAATAGCCAAAGATGCTAGAACTAGTAACGCCGTAAAAGTGTGTCCTCACGGGCGGAGGAAGCGGAACAGAGGAGAGGCGCTTCGTTATATGATTAGTTGAATTCTGCCATGTTTAACAAACGAAGTTCCTGTCCGCTGTTCCGCTTCTTCTGCCCGTGAGGTGAGGACCTTCTTTAAGTTACAACACCGCATTGTCACCAGTCGACAGCGGCAGTAAGTTCTCGGCTGATGACGTTGCGACTTGCGTTGCGGTGTTTAACTTCAGCGGCGTACACGGGGGGGGGGGGGGGGGCAGCAGTTCCCCCTACACTAACATCCTAGACACACAAAAATTAAAAAAGTGCACTAATAATTGAAAAAATCCACCAAATCGCGTGATTCCTGAAACACTCCTACAAACTACTACTGAGACAAAATCCTAGGTGCGCCCCTGTTTAACTTACTTAGGTAGCTGTGTTATTGTATAAGCTGTACTTAGGTGTTACTAGTTCTAGAAGGGCTTTGGATGGCACATGGAAAAACTGAAAAAGTTGATCTTAGGTAAAGGGTAAAATACTTTTGAACATGAACCTTGAACATTAAATATAACCAAGCTTTTCTTTCTATCCAAAACTTCTAGTTATAAAATTTAAAATCCCTAGAATTTTTGCAAATGTTTTTAGCTCCGATAGTTATCCCTTTGGCGAGTTCCGAAGATACCCGATCATTAGTCTACAATTAAATAGAGTTGCAAATTTTCTTTAGTAGAAAACGCGAATAGATTTCTATAGTAGAAAGCAATAGTAGTTTTCTATAACGACGCAGAGTCCCACTGCAGGACATAGCTAGATATAAAAGGGAATGTTTTTTTTGATTATATTTTCTTATACTATTGTTTATAATTCTTTTGTTATTTATGTTGTGGGTTATTAAGTATTTTATAATCTCCTTTAGTCTCAGTGTGCCCTCAATTTTAAGCTATTAAATGGGATTTTTTTTGCAGTTTTAGATGGTTAATTTCAAATCGGAAAAGTATCTAAGAGATTATAATTTTATTAATTTATTGTCGTATTTAAATTCAGCGTCATAAAAACATTTTCAGGTATACCTATACTCAAAATTACCAAAAGCATTATAATTCTAATTTCGGAAAAAATGTAATATTTTTAACTTAATCTAGCGCAAAAATCAAGAATAAAGGCCATTTTCGATTAATATTCGCTACGCTTCTGGCACTGGGCGTTTCGAAAAAATACTATTTTTACCCTAATAACTTACTAACCAAATCAACTTATAATTTTACTTCCAATTGTAGCTGCATTATTCAATATTTATATCGAATATCAGTCTTGTAAAAGCAACTATGCTGCTCCTTTTCGCCTTAAAAATAAAAATCGCTGTAGTGAAAAATCACCGTTAAAAATAACGGCTATTCTTAAATCACCATCTCTGTTCTAACAGATATCGAAAAATCACTATATCTCCCAACTCTACTATGCTTTTGAACATAAATATAACCAAACTTTTTCTTCTGTCCAAAACTTCTAGTTATAAAATTAAAAATCCCTAGAATTTCCGCAATGTTTTTAGTTCAGACAGTTACCCTTTGGCGAGTTCCGAAGATACCCGATCATTGTCTACAACTAAACAGAGTTGCACATTTGACGATAGTAGAAAACGCTAATAGATTTCTATACTAGAAAGCTATAGTAGATTACTATAACGACGCAGAGTCTCACTGCTGAGCTGCCACAATTATGACCGCGTTCGATTCGAAACATAAGGGTGTGAACCGCTGTCAACTTCGGTTACGGTTTTGTGTCCCGTAAGTATCGGTAACCTGAAAAGTTGGTAAGATTAGAAACGCGGTTCCTGCACATTCAGAATCGACGCCGGGTGTTCCCGGGTAGACTTGTCAATGACGTCACGGGCATAAGAAACAACGGCTGGCCTCACGGTCAGCTGTTTACCCGGGAATACCCGGCGTCGATTCTGAATGTGCCCCTCCTTTGAAAATTATCTGTCAGGCCGACGTCCCACGTGCGGAATTTAAGACGGAAATACGCAGAAATAAATGCGCAATTTTTAGCGGAACATACCTCATGTGTTCCGCACTTTTTGGCTGATGATATGTCATGCAAACAAACAGTCATAACATAAACTTAACTAAAAGCTGTCGGTTAGTTGTTATCCATTGTATTTACTTTGCTTTCTTAAATTGTCAACGATGGACATTAACAGTAATTGTCTTTTAATACTAGTAAAGGCTTTTATTAGTAAAAGGTTACATTAAAAAACAAGAACTTTCCCGTACGATACAGAAAAGACAACTGGGAAACTTAAAAAAATTATGTAATAAAATTTCATCATGAAATTTAACACATATCCATTTCTAACTAATCTAAACTAATTACACCTAACGGCTATTTGTGAAGAAAATCTGACCAAACCAAATGGCAATAATTAACAAGTTGGGTTATGTTGCTTTGAGTTGTGTCAAAACCATCTGATATTTTGGCTGACTTCCGTAAAAAATTAAACCAGACGTACTTTTTGCGGAATAAAAGCGTAACGTCAAAAATTGTAAGATGGCCGACCAGCGACCAATAGAATCGCCCTTTCCGTTCCGCCTCCGTCCTTAATTCCGCACATGGGACGTCGGCTTCATTAATGACACCGAAGGAACCGATGCATCCCGCTGGTTTTCCGGTTTGTTATGTTATTTTGTTGTTTATGTTTTGCTTTTTGTTTAAATTTAAATTTATTTTTTCCACAAATGTTAAAAATCATCTGTTTTAAAAAGTTGGAAGCAGGAGGAGAGCTATGTTTTTAGGTTTAGTCGATATCCGTAAAAATAAACAGAAATCTAACAGAAATGAAAAATGTTACCATTGATTTACCGCATTATACCGACTGGTTAACTAGGTTTGTCAACGGTACACAGAAGTATCGTTTATGGTGTGCTGAGTCTGTGACGCACGTGCGTACCGTATGTAGAGAAAATGGCAAAAAGAGCCGCCTACTTTCCACCAGTGCCGATAGGCGGACGAATGTTTCCCGACTGCCGTTGAGTACCCATTATCGGGATCGATTTACGAATCATCACCGTTCTGTCGCAGTATCGCTGTTTTATGAATGGCGTTGTCGGCAGCTAGTTTCATACCGAGATGTTATCTTTGGCAAGAATGAGGTTGGCAACAATTGGTACTGACGTGACGTAGCTAATGCAATGTCAAAAGTTGGAAGTTCTTTTGCATCACATGACCGTGTTTTGTTCCCGTGACCAAAATCGCACTAAAATTCAAAAAATTACATAAATCTTCAGTTTAGGTAGCTTCCGATGGACGTTCTGGATCCCCTGGAAGAAAGGTAATAAGCCTTTTTAAATAGGTGCACTTAATTCCTTTCATTGATTGATTATATAACGACTTTGGCAAGGTCAAAGGACTATGATAATTATTTGATAAAAGACCAACTAATGGAATAATAAAATAAACAAAACCAGTAATTAGAATTTTTCATTTCTAACAGTGATGGTGATATGGTAGACACGAAAGTTTTTGTAACCAATATTAAATCAAATGCCATGGACAGTGACGAAGAACAGGCCTCTGTCGAGCACCTATCGCCGCAAACGTTGTTGGAGACACCTGATACAGATGTGCAATATTCCGTGAGATCATCTGAGGGTATGTATTACTGCACTTTGTGGTAATTATTTAGATTAGTGGAAAATGCTAATTTTTTCATGAAATTTTGCACAGACCCTAATTTTGGGTCGTAGAACACGAATCCGAAGTCAGTTTTTGGCGGTCTCGTAAAATTTTTTTTTAACTTTTAGGTTAGCTTTTTCAATGAATTTCTTTAAATTTGTTGGGTGAGCAAAAAGGTGGTCAGGTTTGCTCAGTTTTGATTGATATAGATACATATATATCTATATCAATCAAAACTGAGCAAACCTGGCCATCTTTTTGCTCAGGTTGGGTGAGCAAAAAAAAAATTTTTTTACGAGACTGCCAAAAACTGACTTCGGATTCGTGTTCTACGACCCAAAATTATGGTCTGTGCAAAATTTCATGAAAAAATTAGCATTTTCCACTAATCTAAATAATTACCCACTTTGTATATCTGGGGCTGGATTATTGAAAGAGTCCGGGGCAAAAATCAAGGACTATTTAATCAGCAATGCTTTTTATAGTATAAATTAGTTTCTATCGCATCAGCCTGTAGTGTGTTGATTTTGGCCTGTCGTATGTTAATTTTGACAGGTTTTGAAATATGTAAATTTTAATCTGTTGCGTCGTCCCTAGACTAAGTTAATATTCATGTGTACTGGCACATTTTATTATAAAACCAGAACAAATTTGACGATCGTAAAGTCCGTTTTTTTTAAAGTCCCAAACCATTCTCTCTCACGCCTTTTCCGTACCGATTACCGATTATATATTAGGTACTCTTTAAAAAAGTATTTTAGTAAAGCCAACGAATTTAATAACAACTGTATCCCGGCGGTTGGCGTGGGCCGGTGGGGTGCAGTCAGTCTACGAAAAAAGAAGCACAAGATGCTGAAGCAATAGAAAGTAAGCCCAATTCATACTAAAGAAGTCCCAACAACTACTTCGATTGGATTCCTTATGCACGATTGGCTCAACACTTAGAAGAGGACACAACAACTTCCTCGATGGATTCCATCATACACGCTCGGACCAGGAGCTCAGGAATGGCGCCTTCGGGAACGCACACACGAACTGGATGAGGGCAAGAACAACTAACTGACTGATTGGTGAAGAACATAATTCCAAAGCGGACGCTGAAGGAATAAACTACTACTACAAAAGAAGCACAAGATGCTGAATAAAAAACCTTACTATGATGAAAGAAGCACAAGATGCTGAACTACAACCCCCCTACTGACAGACAACGAAAATTATTCGACGAAAGAAAAGAAGTAATAGGCCATGCCTGACTTAAAGAAAACACAAAAGATCACAAGTATTTAATAACAGAAATCGATGACAAAAATAATCGATTTACTTCTCAGCTCTGACTGTAGATAATCATGACTTATATTTTGATGATGTTCTCTCAGGAACCATTCTCTCAAGCATAAGAATTTGTCATCAACAGCAACAGTAGAGATGGAGCTTGTAGGTACTTATGATCTACTGCTTTGTCATTCAAATGAAATAAATGTGTAAAAAAGAATGCATTTTTTTATATTTATAAGGTGTAAAAATAATAATAATAATACATTGGCGTTAGTACTGTTAAACATATGTCCAGTTGATTTAACATAGCTACAATGATGATTATTGAACGGATAGCAGAATATGGTTTGAGGTACTGGCAGGACCGGTGTAACCTTGCTGTATAATGTTAAAAACATACACATAACTGAGTAGCACTTAAGCATAATTTTTCTTTAAACTCTATTTAGTAGAAAAATTAAATACTGATCAAACTAAAATCAAAAATTGCAATACCGATGACCTAGGGCTTTCTGTATCTTCTCAGATAAATTACAAATCTTTGATTTTTAGTTGAATGATTCGTATAAGTATTATTTAATTATAAATTTAAACTTTATTCATTTAATCTCTTTAATATGACGTTTTTCTTTTTTACTGTTAAGTGTATCATTTGGAAATTCTGTAGTGTATTAATGACAAATAAATAAATAAATTTGTGATATGTAATTGGTTATACACAAGTCACTATATAAAATATAAAATTTATGATCCTTGTTTAAGGTTCAATGATCACTTACCGAGTGTTACAAGTCGAAGATGGCGTAGATAATCCACAGTACGTGTCAACTTCGGGCTTTGGCACCGCAAGTACACCTCAGGTGATTTCAGGAACAAACTTAAATGGACCAATATATGTCATTGGAAATCCTGATGCATATACCGTACCCAGTGGGACTAGGGCTATTGCGCCAAGACCCTCTGCCATAGACACTTCAGTGGTAGTGCAGGTGAAAAAGGTAGGTATTGTAATCTTTTTTTCAGCTGCATAATGGATGGTAATGTTACACAAAAACGTAAGCCTATGTAAAAAGTAAATGATTTGCTAGGAGATCCAATCCAGAGATTTCGGGATCCTGTAAAAAATTCGGCATCGATGACAAAAATAATTGATTTACTTCCCAGGTCTGACTGTAGATAATCATGACTTATACTTGATGATGTTCTCTTAGGAACCATTCTCTCAAGCATAAGAATTTGTCTTCAACAGCAACAGATGGAACGTTTAGGTACTTATGATCTACTGCTTTGTCATTCAAATGGAATAAATGTATGAAAAATAATGCATTTTTTTATATTTATAAGATGTAAAAAGGACTGTACAGTGGCGTTAGTACTGTTAAACATATGTCCATAGTTGATTTAACATAGCTACAATGATGATTATTGAACGGATAGCAGAATATGGTTTGAGGTACTGGCAGGACCAGTGTAACCTTGCTGTATAATGTTAAAAACATACGCATAACTGAGTAGCACTTAAGCAAAATTTTTCTTTAAGCTCTATTTAGTGGGAAAATTAAAAACTGATCCAACTAAAATCAAAAATTGCAATACCGATGACCTAGGTCTTTCTGTATCTTCTCAGATAAACCTACCTTGTTTATCATTTTCCACCAAAAGAATAAATATGAAATATGTTTTAAATTAAACCCTAAGCTAGAGTACAAAATTTCATTAAAAAATTTAAATATTAAAAGTAACAAGTTTAATGACATTATTTTTTTAAAGCCCCAACTATTCCCTCCGTGTTAGGATAGCCAGAGGGGTAACACTGACGAAAAATTTGTACACCATTTTCCATGCGGTCGTATTTTCCTTATATTTTCGATATTTTTCGTATTTTCTTGTAGATTGTCATTATTTTCAATGTATTTTCTGTGTATTTTCTGTATTTTCAGCGCATTTTCCTTATTTTATTGTATTTTAAGTGTTTTAAATATACTTTTTTTGTATTTTTTGAACACAACGAAGGCGAAATAGACAAATAAAACTTTGTTAAAGATTGTTAATTTTACTGCTTTCTGTAAACTACAAGAAAATGCAGTTTTCTTTGCAAAATTGTATCAATAAACGTAAAATTTTTTTATGGCCGGAAACAATTTGAAATCTTTCTGGACATTTCGAAAAATGGCCATAATAATCCGCATAATCTTCCTGACTAATTAGGTGTAAGAGCTGGTTTTGTGCAAAATTTTCCATGTTATTTATTGTTTCATCGTCTATATCTGCAATTATAGGGGCATCTTCAAAGCCATTAAAAACAAGAAGGTTTTTTAATGTTGGCGGTATTTTTAAATCTAAAACCATTTCAGCTTCTGTATATATATCCAAAGCGGAAGACGTGGTATCTTCATCTTTATCCATTTGCAAGCTAAAAAGAAATAACCTATTTAACTCTTTGTTCTTGAATTTTAATTCGCCTAAAAATATATTAATTTTTTATAGAATATCGGAGTATGAAGTGCAAACCCATATAGAGTAGCGATTTCGAGACTCTATTGTGTCGCTTTTTTTTGCGTAGAACCAGGTCAAACATGGTAGGTTTTGCTAATCATGTCACTGGGCATAGAAAGTCGTATTTTACGACATTTTTTCGTGGTCTCAAACTTTTAAATAAAAAAATGAAAAAAACTGTATTTTAAATAAAATGTGTATTTTTTTTATTTCCACCGTCATATCTATAAAACTAACAAAGCTATCGAAGTAATTTTTTTTAAGTTAAAGTAACCACTGTAGCGCTATTAACAGTATCGACAGTTTTTACACAATTCGCATTTTCGTTTTCATCAAACTACAAATTAGAATTTTCACCAGTCAATACACTTTTTTATTCTTGAAAACTTTTATATACATACACCGAAGCAAATAAAGCCTAAACCGAGGCCTAAACATTATAAAAGTTTTTGAAATAATTAGTTTTTTGCCAATGTGTATCGTTTGGCAACAGCGATTTTTTTTATAGCGCGCTAAAATGATTAATGAGAATGCAATTTATGTTGAAATTAAGTTAAATATACAAAAGTGTAGATTCAACCTTTTTTGGGTAACCATTTAATTTTCAGTGTACTACATATATTTAATATTTTTTCAGTGTATATATATTTTATATTTTTTCAGTGTATATACAGTCAACTTCGGATATAACGACCCCCGCATATAACGAACCACCGGTTATTACGAACAAAAATTATGGTCCGGCCAAAACGCCATAAGAATGTATGTATTTTTTGTTCGTTTATAACGAACCCGGCTATAACGAACTATCGGCTATAGCGAACCCTATTTTGATTAGTTTTTGCTTGTGGAAGTTCGGTTATAACGAACTGTCGAAATTTCACGTACGTATCACTTCCATATTCGTAAAGTAACGGCCGAGAATAGCAACCATAGAGAAGCGACAAAGACAATACAAGATTTCACAGGGCATGTGCGACGATAATGTGGACTTCTGTCTATACCGCATCATTAGTGTGACGAAATATCTTTCTCCGTTCAATATTGTGGATACGTGTCTGCCCAAGGTCAGCAGAACTGGTTACCCTAAATATCAAAGGCACCGACACGTTTTGTCGCTTCTCTATTCTCGGATAACGGGTCGAGTAGCGACCTGTCAGGCGCCATTTCAATTTGTAGTTTAATTTCGGCAATAGGCGAGGGAATATTGTTCTAGCATGGAGCAGAGCGCGCCAAAATTCAGCAAGCGAAAAAGCAGAAAAAGTTGACATAATTACAAAACTGCAAAATGGGGTTGTAAATGCCTAAATCTGTAGGGACTATCAGTTACAAAAGTCAAAGACTATTAATGTTCGTAAATTTTAATAATAATAATTTTGACAACAAGAGTGTTGATTGAGTCTGGTGATTACTTACAAATTAAAATTGAAAAACATGTACTAGAAAAAAGAAAAAATTTCAAATTACTGATTTTGTATAAATTATACAAATATGTATGTTTAATAAGTACATAATTTAAAAATACTATTATGTATTGATTATAATAAACGACTCATAAAAAGTACCATACAGTACATAATACATATTTGTTTTATTCTCTGCACTTCGGATATAACGAACGCCCTGCTATAACGAACTGTTTAAAGATCCCCTTGGTGGTTCGTTATATCCGAAGTTGACTGTATATATTTTATATTTTTTTCAGTGTATATATATTTTATATTTTTTTCAGTGTATATACAGTCTCTTTACGATTGATCTTTAAGTTTATCATACAATCTAATAAAATGATATTCTTAATACCTAGTAAGTTAGTTAACAATTACACTGAATACCAAAATAAACATTTAAGTGCTCCTGGATAGATTTTTTTTAAACTTAATATTTTAGATTTATTTTTATTTAATGATTGCTGATCACCTAACTGACCATTTCTATAACTGGAATAAAAATATATAAATACTTACGTTGTGTTATAGCTTAAAATCACTTTAGATACCTATTTCAAAACAGTACAAAATATCAAGACGCAGATGATCACAAGGCAAATCGCAAACTGAGCAGAAACATAACCTCTTAATAATAAACCGCCGATAATCTTGCAGCGTTGTCAGATCTTCCAACGACTTTACGTCGTTGCCAAATTGACTATCGTTTGTATTTTCCACGTATTTTCTGTATTTTCTTCGTATTTTCCTCATATTTTCTGTATTTTCCTAATATTTTCTGTATTTTCTCCGTATTTTCTTGATAGTTATGTATTTTCCTATTTATCCATGTATTTTCTGTATTTTCTTTGTATTTTTTTGAACTTGTACACCATTTTCGCCAGTGAATTACCCCTCGGGATAGCCCAAAATAAAAAAAAAACTTTCATTGTTAGTTATTGTTTCTATTTTTAGTAATATTATTACTATTAATAAACTTTGACGTTTTAGCTGTTCTTGTGTTCCTGTTCATAAATGGGTGGTCTTAGTTCGTTTTTTTTTAAATATATGTTTACTTATTGGCAAATATTGACGTATTTATTGCATATTATTTACTTTATCATTACAAATGTAATCACATATGTATTTTTAATTATTTTCATCTAAAACTTTGCATATTTGTCAGTTTGTGAAAAAAAACGCTATTTTGAAAAAAAAACAAGCTCTATGTTTTTTTTCACAAAAAAAACACGGATTTTGAAAAAATACATTAACGATTTTTTTTCATTTACATCACTAATTAGGAGTGACATTTTTACTTATCTTGCGAAATTTGATTCATTTGTCCTCTTCTAAACCTCATCTGCGGACATACTGTATTATATTATTTATTTACTTTTTTCGTAGAGGGATGAAAAAAGGAGAGCAACACATAACGAAGTAGAGAGAAGAAGACGGGACAAAATAAACAACTGGATCGCCAAACTGGCGAAAATCATCCCCGACGGCCCACAGGACGTCAAAGGAAACGGCCAATATGACGGCCATTCGAAAGGTGGTATTTTATCTAAAGCATTCGAATATATAATCGAGCTCCAAGCGACTGAAACTAGAGTGAACAGCTGTTTGAAAGAAAACAGAAAACTAGCGAATTCCATAGAACAGTTAAAACTTATAAATAACGTTTTAGAAACGGAAAATAAGGAATTGAGGGAGCTCTTAAAGAAACACGGACTCGAGGTGATCAATAAGCGAACGTCATAGCTTAAATAATTTCTGTTTTTATATTTAATAAATTTAATTTTAGACAATTATTGGAAATAAGAATATGCCGGATAAATTAACTTTGAAATTTGTATATATGGCCTTAAAGTTTGAAAATACGGAGTGTTTTCCAAATTTCTCGGGCAAGAATTAAGGGTAGCTTAGAAAAAAGTAAAAATATGGAGATAAATTCAAAAATACGTATACGCACAAAGAATCTTTCACGTTACATTCTAAGTGGCAAAAAAGTAAAGTAGGATCACTCAAATTTGAATTCGTTTCTTCTGCCGCTTTCGAGTAAAAAAAACCCATAAAACTGCAGACAAAGACCCGTGCAGCAACGCAAGGAAATGAACACCTGCGACCAGCGAATTGAATCAGTAAATACTACTGCCCAAATATTTCTTATTTTAAGTAAAACTATTTTAAGGTTTTTGACGGCCTTTCGGTTTTATATGCGTACACGAATTTTATTAAAATATTGTGTAGGAATTTATATATGTGTAGGTACATTTTATCTACTTTAGGAGGACTTTGTAAATAAGAATTCTGTTCCTAACACAATAAAGCATGCCTTGATTTTATTTGATTTGACTAACTCTCAAATATAACCGCTCTTAGAGCTTTGTTTTGCCCTACAAAAACTACCCCGCAATCATTTTTCATAAATAACGCAAGTAAAAATGTAACAAGGATTGATATTGCATTTAGGCTGATATTGAATTTAGTCTGCTTATTTACAATTTTTCTTAGGTTAAACTGGAGCGCGCCACTGATATATTATATTCAATTTAATTATGAATGAATTTTACATTCTAAAACGTTTTGCATTATAACTTTTAGCTCTTTCCCATGATCATTTTTGATATACTTTTGTAGTTATTATTTTTAGCTGGCGACTTTCTTAATCTTCGAACTATTTGTCCAACTCTAGACACAAATACACAGAGGTTATGATTGTCATGACCTTATCCGGTCGGTGTCGCTAAAGAACATTTTGAGATTAATCCCGAAAATATTAATCGATCCCGGGATTGACACCCCTAATGGTGACAGATTATTGTGGTTCTAACCACAAATTGTGGTTCTAACGCTGGCCAATAGAAGTCGTCCTTTTTTACAAACTGACCAATAAGGAATCTTAAAAGCGCTAATGTAGCCTATAACATTCAGGAACGTCAGTCTACGTTGACTCGATTTGCTCTCCGTCCGGTGGCAAGTGTGCATGTGCTTATCTTAGTGTTGTAAATATCCGTATTCTTTAGATATCCGGATAATACGGAATCGGAATCAGCTAATATCCGTATCCATTATCCGAATACGAATCCATTTCTTGACCCGCGCGACAGATCCTATGGACAGATCATGTATACGTATGCATGCAATACTAAAACATTTTCTATCCGGATACACGGCTAGGTAGGTCGATGCGGTATCGGTATCAGTCGAAGTCGAAGGTTAGGGATAGGAAGGCACCGTCGGCGTCGTTCGTTCTCGTTTGAATTCGGTTCGGGTGAGGCGGGCCTAGTTTAACCAATGGGTCTCATCCCATATGATACCTGTTACCCCGATAACTATGCTATCTTTTTTTAGGAAAGGTCATTAGAAAGAGAAAGCATAAGATCAAATATGCCACATCGCAGACCGTGTTGTTCGCTTACACTCGATTCCGCTTTCTCTTTGCACTTTGCATTAGTATACAGCCGATGCGAATTTATTTTGATTCCGAATCCGTATTCAAGTTCTCGGCCGGTTCCGGATAATCCGGATTCTTTTAATATCCGTATCCAACGGATTTTTGGATACGTATCCTTACATCACTAGCTTATCTCCCGGCACGGGTCTTTGTCTGCAGTTTATGAGGGGTTTTTACTCGAAAGCGGCAGAACAAACGATTTCAAATTTGAGTGATCCTACTTTACCTTAAGATGCGTTTAAACTGTGAACTAGCTTTGTGATCACAACGGTGCAGTCACAATAAAAAAATAATACACTAATTCACAGACTAAACGCATCTTAAACGGCTTGCCTGGGGTCTCGTCATTTTTACTGTGAACTAGACATACAATTCTTTTGTCTAGAGGTATACGGTAGAAACAAAGAATTTTCAGGCACTTCTTTGTGAAAATTTTCTTCCAGTTGGGGTTATCTTTATATATTTTTAACAATTTTCCATGACATAATATTTGTACACCCTGTAAATATCACAGTTTTTTTTAATATTCCGTTATGTTAATGTATTATATTACTTTGTTGATATTAGTAAAGAAATATTGTTAAGCTAAAATGGATTTTGCTATGGATCACAGTCTAGATTGAACAAGATTAAAAAAATACGGTATGTTTTGATACAAACATTCGTCGAGTCTAAAGGTTAATGTTAATCTTCTCTATATATGTATGTATAAAAGAAGAAACTGATTGACTGAGGTATCAACGCACAGGCCACACCGCTGGGTGTAGAAACTTGAAATTTTGCACAGAGGTTCCTTATATAACGTAGGCGTTCACTAAGGAAGGGGTTTTCAAAATTCAACCCCTAAGGGGGTGAAACAGGGGTTCAAACTTCGCATGGAGAAAAATACTAAATGGTCATATAGCTCGAAACTTCATAAAATTACTCTAAAAATAAATGTTTAAACACGTGTTTCACAGTTTTTAATAAATTAACCCCTAGGGGGGGGGGGGGTGAAATGGGGTTTCAAAGTTTGTAATGGAGTAAAACTGTTATACGGTTCTATTACCTTGAACCTACGTAAAAAATAAACACGTTTTATAAAATTTAATTTTGTGTAATAAATGTTAAAAAAATTAACATTCAAAAATGTTAACTGATATGTCATTTTTGGGGTTATTGACAGGGGCGGCTACTGCCAGGGGGCGCAGGGCCTCGCACCCCCCAATTAAATTACCAACTAAAATAATAAAATATTTATTTCATTAAAGCAACTCATAGCACCAAAAAACTGTTCAAATTATCCTCGTAACGTAAATTACAGTCAGCGAAAGCACAAATAAATAATGCAGCGTTTTTGCTTGGAAGGTAGTTTGGAGTACCTTGGCAAAAGTAAACGTTATAATCTGAACGGTGGATAAAACGCGAACCTAATCCTTACTTCCGCAGGGTCTCGGCTTGAGAACAACCGCGAGATGATGTCACGCAAAAGGACGCGATGCTCGATGACCAATCAGATTGCGAATAAATCTGTGGTTGCTATGACAACGGTCGGCATAGTACACGTGCTTCGGTCTCAAAACTTCAGCAGCCTTTCTGCCTTTGCCGTTAAATAGTTTGTTTTGTTTTCTGTTTTTTCGGTATTTTCATTGTCTCTACTTTTCTATCAGTTACCTGTGTCCGACCCCGATTTTTGCGTCATGTAATATTGAAATCCCTCTAGATATAACTAACCTAACCTAACATAACTCATGTTTCATCTATTCATAATCATGACATCAATGCTATACTATTATCACCAATACCACGCGGACGAAGTCGCGGGAGAAAGCTAGTAGTACATACCAATGTAATCCCCAAAAACTTACTAATAATATATAGCCTAAATGTAGTGCCCCTAATTTAGTACCTATATTTCGGTCGTGTAATTCTTAATATTTAGTTTTTCGGCATTACATTGCTTTATATTATTCTTTGTATTAACATTAACATTAATCTTTAGAATCGACAAATGTTTGTATCAAAGAGTCTGTATTTAATTTTGTCCAATAGTAAAAAATAGTCTGTGTCTTCTCACGAGGACCTTAACTACTTCACAGTCTCCGGTCAAGGATAGAATATTCACGAATTTTAGTCGCTTTATAGGTGGAATATGGCACCTATGGATGTACAGCGAGAAAAAAATTAAAAGTGATGGTTATATTCATCAGTAATTGTCGCACTTAAGGTATAAATTAATTTTTTTGTATAGATTGAGTTTTGTAATCATCCGATATTCGTTATTTTCAATGCTCGATTTCAAGTGAGTATAGGTGGCAGCACCAGTTTCACTTGATGGCGGTTATAATAAAATTAAGTATATTTTAGCGATACATAAAGTGTTGTTGGTGATTTTAGACGGCGCATCGTTTAGTGGCAAGCAATATTACATTTTAAATAATAACATAACCTCCGATCACATTAAATCCTAGTGAAGTATCGACTTGCAAAAAGAAATCCTCCTTTTAAGTGCAGATCGCCCAATCGCCCCCGGGGAGCCTTTAAGGCCATCGTTGTCATTGAAAATTTCGTATTTCTAAACCCTGTACTATGAAAGATATCACACTCCTACAGACTGATCATCGAAAACAGACCACCTTCCTTATGTACATTCATACATACACTCGTACATACATACAAATAGAGATGTGCCATGAGAATGTTCTCAAGGGAATATTTCCGGAGAACGGTAAATTGCCGAGAATATTTCCCAATAATAAATTCTCGAGAATGTTCCATCTCTACATCTCTTTATTTTTTCAGATAAAATTATTGTAAAAATTACTTTTGGTAAAAAAATATGTTCTTTCAGATTATGCAGTCAAAACATAAAATTCTCCAACATATAAAATAAATTCTCCAAAATTTCCGATAAATTCGCATTGTTCTCGGAGAATATTTCCCAAAAATAAATTCTCGAGAATGTTCCATCTCTAGTTTTAGGTATAGAACGATGAATTGCAAAAGGAAAGTACAGAAAATTCTAAAGTTTGACGTGTCGAACCGTGTTTTGATTCGACCTACAGTTTTCGAGTAAGTCGAAACTAACTGCATTCCTTTAGTTCACTGCGAGCGGCAGCACCGTTGCTTGAGATCGCGCATAACACGCTAAACTGTCCAGACTGTATAATTTTAAGCTAAATTTTCTGGTTTCCTAACTACAATGAATAAGCGAGAAGAAAGCATAACAGAGATGCGAGACTGAATTTTTCGGACACTTGTAAATTGGTCTAAATCTTTTCACTCTAGAAAGGTTGCTCTGGTTGGTTTGGATGTCATTATAGTGTTTTAATACGCATACGCCAGATTATAAGAGGGGTAATCAGCATCCAACCTTATTTTGTTTTTTTTTTATTTAATGTTGTTACTCAGTTTGTTGTTATAAAAAAAAACAATGACTCTAGTGTAGATTAATTTATTAAAGTCAAAATTTTATTTTGTCCATATAGTGGGGATGGAAGCCGACTACCCTTAAACTTATGTATTCTTGTTTCAAATAATTTATATCCACGTATTTACAATTATTATTATTTTTTTTTTATTTTTTCAAGAAAATGTTATTTTTTAATAAATACTTTTTTATTATCCTGTTGTATTATGGTCAAATTGTCCTAGGTATTTATAAGATAAATAATGGTAAGACCAAGTTATTGTTATGTTAAATTACTATGTAATTTCTGTTAATAAAAAAGTACACCAAAAATGTCTTAATGTTCTAATAAAAATATGTTTGACCTAGAACTGGTGGAACTAATGAGTGCTGAAACCATTGAAAAGAACAGACGACACCATTCATTTATAACTAGCTTTTTATATTGTTTCATTATTTTGTTTTATCCAAGACAAGCCATGTAGACTTAAAGCCTACGTACTAACGTGCCGTGTGCGTCTGAAGAAAAGGGAAATGTAATCTACTGACACGGGATTTAAAGGATTGGAGGTTGAGAGGGGAAAGGAAAACATCTGCAGGCAATTTGTTCCATAATCTGGAGACCCTAGATATGAACGAGCGAGAAAGTGGAATGTTTTAGGCTTTTGTAGGCTTAGTTTAAACATCAGAAAAGCTCATTATGTTGCTTTTTCATTAATGGAGGCAAATAGGCCAAGTTTTGATTTCATACATACATATACAAAATATAGGTGAACCCCTTAAAGAAAGTAGTACCACAAAATATCTTGGTATAACCATTGATAAACATGGGACCAGTATGTGTTATATATTTGCAAAAAAATCATGTGTTGTCTTCAAATTTTACCCTTAGAGAGCAGGTCATTAATGTGAAGAAGAAATAGGGTTGGTGCCAAGACTGAACCTTGGGGTACGCCAACTTTGATAGGATGGAAGTCAGATGAGTGTCCGCATGTGGATACTGCGACGTAAGTAAACCTTTTACATTAATTTATATTTTTTTTTCTTCAAGAAAATATTTGAAAATACCAAAAAGGGAGAAAACGGAAAATTCATTTCTCCCTTCTCTATCTCTATGCAGTGTTGCCAAAATTAAAATTTAGTGGAGGAATTCATTTTTTAAACTTCTACCAACCTCTAAAAGTTAAAAAACTAGATCTAGTCAGGTATAAACCCAATCACATTAATGACATGTGATTTGTCAACGTTTTTGCGACACGATTCAAAAACTGAACTTTAATACGTTTGTATCACTTAAATAAAAACGTTAAAAATCCCCAATAAAATTTTTTATTAACGATTAAAAATATAAAAAAGGCCATATATTTTGGCACAACTAGTCACGTTAAAACAATAACAAAAAATAATTTTAAAATATAGGCGTTGTTAGATGAGATTAATCCAATTGCTAAATTCGTAAACTCAATCTTTTTGATATTGCTCAGAATTTTTTTTTTGTAAAAAATGCTTGCTATTCATTACATATTGTTATAATTCTACCTATTAGAAACACGTCGATTAATTCACTTAAAATTCGTTTTATTACCTCGTCTGCAACCATCTCGTTTTCAACATATGACAAAAAAGGACGGAGAAGCTCTCAGATGTGACAAAAAGTGACAGTACTGTCACTCTTTGTCACATCGACTGACAGACTGACATTTCTCGTCAAATGTTTGACATAAAAGTGTTGCCAACATAATAGAAATACAAGGAAACGGCAATGTTGCCAATGTAATTTGTCATATTTTGACTTTCACTTTTTTTATAGAGAAAATATTATGCGATCCATGATGTGTCTTTCAAAAACTCGGAGCAAAAAGACCGATCCTCGAACTTAGCCAATATTAGACAGATAAAAAACTAAAAGTAATGGAAATTAATACACCTTTTTGAGATTATCTTATACCGATAGTATAGGTTCGTTGATACGAAAATGTGTGTAAAAAGTTCTAAAACTGAAACAAAAAATAAAAAAATTATAGAAGTATTAAATTTGCTAGATCTGAGCAAAATTCACGCTGATCCACAGCTTTGGCAAATAGAGTATTCAAACTAGTTCGGTAAGGCAGAATCCTATAGATTGTGACGTTACTGACTGTCATCAGACAATCTAAAAAAAGAAGAGAAAAAAGTTTATCTGACTACTCAATAACTTTTTACACACACTGTAACAGTTAAAAATAAAGGGTTATATGGAATCCTAGCACAGATTAATAAACTAGCAACAGCAGCAACCACCTTCACGTTGCTAAATCACAAACTAGAACATTTTTAGCGATTTATCAATATAGTAATTCAGTACTTTTAAATATACATACATATAAGATATATAACACTTAGAGCAGCGATGCTACTAAACCGATATCACTGGATAAATTTAAATGGCGCAAAATACTTTACGGGATATGAGCGATTTTTTTGTTGTAATTTAAATTGTGGTACCCTGTATGGAAATTTTTCATGTGTAACATATACACAATATACCCAAACATCGACGTAAATTTCAATTGTAAAAATGTAATTTACGTCCAAACTAAGTCTTTTTTCACTTACATCTAATAACCTATTATTTAAATTTACCCAGTATTGGTACCTCGGTACATAAGGTTAGTATTCTTAGTCGGACATTTGTAAGAGGGAGTTGATAGTCCCGTCCTTGTTGCCTCTATTGGCTTCATACACAGTTTTGATGACTTCCTTTTCTATGTTAGGGAACATTTCTTCGATCTAAAAAGGTTGAATTTATTGAAAAAAAAAATCTGCAGAAGTCTCTGCACGGAACGTCCCCCGCTTAACTGTGGATTTATAAACTCAGTTGAGGTTCAGTTGAAGTTGAGGTTCAAGATAAATAAACGCAAACGCGTACTGGCGTTTATAAACAAAGTTCAGTTCAGTTCAGAAGTTTCCATTACGCTGGCGTAAAGTTCGAGATAACCAAATTTTATGTTCGCAGTTGGTGCAGTTGGGCTCCCACCAATCAAAACGCAGAATTAATATTCGTAATGGCGAAGCCACCCGACTTCTGCCGATCATTTTGTAAACAAAACAACATACCCTTTTATTTTCTTTGCAAAACAATTGTTTGGCCGTTTGGATTGTCTGTGTGTTTCCATATTTTTTTCCAAATATCGCGATTGTGGATTGTGTGCTTTTTATTTTTATTAAATCTGTTTATGATGTCAGTTGTCATTAATGTCACTTTACCCCGGACCAATGAAATGAAAGCGGCGAACTGAGTTTATAAATGGCCCAAAAAGCTCAACTGCGAACTTCAACTGCACGAACTGCGAACCTCAACCTCAACTGAACCTCAACTGAGTTTATAAATCCACCTTTAGTGTAATAAAATTCGAAAATTCAGATGTGGCCAGTGACGGTATTGTTTTATAACCTTACATGTCTTGTCAAATATTTGACATAAAAATATTGCCAACATAGAATACAAAGAAAAGGTAATGTTGTCCACTTAATTGGCAATATTTTGACTTTGTCTCTTTTTATAGAAAAATAGTTATTTAAAACACAAGTGAGTTATGTTACATATGTATAAGTCACGTAAGAAAAAGTTCAGACCATGTGGTCGAAGGTCGTGGACTAATTTTCTAAGTGACTTATATGTAACAACTCACGTGTCTAATACAAAATTGTATGTAACTCTTTCATACAGAGTGTAACAAAAATATGAAAACCTCGAAATATCTTGCAAATCGTTCATACGATTTTTATGAAATTTTGTACACATAGGTACGAATTTACTCCCGATCCAATGGTGAGTTGCGCATTGTTGTCAAGTTTACCGATCTTCTCAAATCGGCAGGACCTTTTTTTTTAAATGGAACGCTCTATATTTTATTCAATTTTCGAGTTCAGCTTAAAACTGTGAATACTTCTTATTGGGAACATTTTATCATCCTTGTGGATGGAAGTCACGCCGTGACTGTGGATGACTTCCATTGGAAGTCATCCACTGTTCCTGAGGGTTATATACCGTATGACCACGAATTTTGCTTGCTTAAAAATACGATCCACAATGCCAAAAATTGTTTTTTTGTACAGCGTATGCAAAAAATACAAAATCATAAAATTTGGTTAAGAGTAAAGTTGCATTTTTTTAAATTTTAACGCAAAATGTTGAATAAAAATGTTTTAAATTTTAAAAGAATTCTTATTCCAGATCTTCAAGTAAAAATTTAAAATTTCTATATTACGCTTTTAAAATCAAAATTTTTCTAAATCACATTGTCAGCTTTTTATTTGGTTACGCCTTCGATAACTGTGGCGTATTTGTCAAAATAATAAAGATGTTGTCTTAGAGCAAAGAATATTTGTTGGGGAAACTCAACCGTTCGTTTAATTTCTGTAACTCTATTTTTATTTCTACTTAAATATTAATATCCAAGCAGGTATAAAATCCCCTTCAAATAAACAAGCTCAAACTTGTCTCCTTTGTAAATTTAACTTGCATAAAAATACGCAGTTATCGGTAAAATACAAAGACCATTTCGGCTAAAATATAAAAAGAAAATCTTTCCTTTAATGTTCTGAAACACCGGCTCGTTGTCGGCGAACGTTAAAGGCTGAGTTCCTTTAGAAAATTTCTTATCTCTTAGTTTTAGTACTGTAGCGTTCTAAAAATATATTCTGGTAAATGCCTAAAAAAGGCCAGTAACCATAGCAACAAATATCAACCCCTTTACGTCTCTTAACCGTACCGGGTACAAGCTCGGCCTCTTCCTATTTTCTAGTGGTTAGAGGAGTAATCGCGTCATGGCAGTTTTAACTGCAATTAGCCGGACTCGTGGAGAATAGTCTCCGAAAGGTGGTGCTTTTCAGTTCAACTTGGTTCCCGTCAGGGACAGAGCAGTAGTCCAACACATACCACAAAGAAAGACTGTTGTGTGCCACCTTGGCACAACAGAAAAGCGTCGGTCAAGTGTATGACCAAAAATTACACAAGTTCTGTATAATCAGTGCGGGAACAAGTCCCCCTTTCTTTCTTAGGCATAGTCCTGTTCAGTGCGGGAAAAACTCCCCCTTCTTTCTTACGCATAGTCCTATATTTCAGTTCATAAGACAAAAAAGTCGGTAAAAAGTTAAGTGCGGGAGAAACTCCTCTCTTTCTTTTCTCAGTTCATAAGAACTTTCTGTTCCTCTGTCGAGCCTCCAGTGTTCAAGGAATTTTCGGCCAACAGTGCGCCATTGTTATCATCACCCATTCTCGAGCCATCAGAGCTCAAGAACTCATATTTCAATACTTCTTCTGGCCATCAGTGCCAGATAAACGTTACACCCATTTGAGTCACAGTACTCACGTCAATACCTTAAACTACTTACCAGTGTACAACAATAACATCTCGTAATAACAGAACATGAAGAATACACGTCATGTTTACTAGTGTCAAAAACGATAGTTGTGCATATTTAGCAGTAATAAATACAATTGTTTATTCTTTGATTTGTTATCTCTACAATGCGACAGATTAAAAAGGAGAAAATATAATTAAAAGCTATCAAAATTTGGTATAAAATTTACCGTTGTACCAAACTTTAAAAGAACCTGCAATAAACACAAAGTAGGAAAATAAGGTAGCACATCCAGACAATTCAAGGTGATTGACTTTGTCACGTGAATAGACTGGGGGTCGATGAGTTTCAGTATGTTTAACAATCTTCTAGGGGGCCTCAAAGAGATACCCTTATAGATTAAATTTAAAAAATGTGTAAAGATCTACCTTATAAATGAATGTTTGTAAGAATAATTTAAAACTCGAAATAATTTCTATCAGAACAAATTTATTAATTGTTAAAATATAATATATTGTAAATAAACAAACGAAAACCGACGACGATCTAAATATGACCAAAGCTCTTCGTCAACTACTCTTAGAATGTTTTTCTTTTGGCCTTCGACAAATTAAATTCTTTTCAAATCAAATCAAATCAATAAAGCTTTATTGTCCAAAGAAGAAAATCTTATTGACAAAGCATGCTTACAATTACAAAAACAAAAAAAAAATAAAATCTATCATTCAGATTTCCTCTATATTTCGGGGAACCGTAAAATTTGTCCTTTTTCATAAAAATATATTAGAAATTAAGTATACATATAAAAAAATACAACAAACGTAAGCTATAACAAACGAAGAAATACAATAAAAGGTTAAAAATACAGAAAATACAGAAAGTCAAAAACATTTTGTATAAACACATTTCGTGTGGTGCCGTTCCGAAAGGTTTGTTATGATTATTTATGAGTTCTTTCCTTCCTTGCGTGCCGCCTTACAGTCGGCCATGCTACCAATTGTTCCATCCTCGGAAAATTACGAGGAGCCTGAAAACAATTAACCTAATTAGCAGTTTTGTATATCATCAAAGTTCACCGAATCGGTAAACTTTGATAATACACAACATGCTGGTCTTCAAAACTGTGAACACAGACAGGTAAAATGAAGTACACAGTTTTAAAACCATGTAACGTGCGTTACTGAGAAATCGCGCGGATTCGCGGGACTATGTACTCAACTTAATGTTTCCGAGTTTAATCTGCTGCAATGATATTTTCGAGTCGTCTGGTTCGGTCACATGGGTTCACGAGAGCATGAACTCCGGGTAGAAACCCAGAATATATTTTGGGGTAGAAGTGTCAAGCGCACTGTCTTAACGGCTCGTCGGTGTCGTTTTGACTTGTCATTTGTCCACCGTCATTTACTGATGGCATTTTAACTTTGACAAGGCTGGGCGACAAACGTCCCTTGTAGAGAAATTTAAATCCAGTTTCATCCATTTTAATTTCATAGAAATTCTTTTGTCGGGAACTCGGAAGGGTAAGTTGTAATAATTTAAAATTCATGTATTTAAATTCGACCTTGTGGTTCTCTTAGGGAATACCCAGCTGATACTAATTACTGAAGCCATGTGATTATTGATTATTTCACCTAATGGTTTAGTGACCTAATTAAATGGCCCAATTCGACAGATTAATTGATGTTTTGGACTACTTCTTTGAGGGTGATGACAAGTTTTTCTTCGGTTTATGATATAAAGAAATGACTCCTGAAGTTACAGCTTCGGAGTTTTAAACAGCAAGCTAAGTACCTAGTTTTTTAAGTGCGATGAAAAGCCAAGTGTTAACAAGTAGTATTTTTTATATTTAAAACTATTTTAACGATAAGTTATAGCGTGTGAAGGAGTTGCAACTACCTAGGGCTAGTTAAAAGATCATATCCCTTTTTCGTATAATCAACTGATTTTTTTGCAATGCCTTTTTATCTCTTTCCTTTGTTAAATTAAACATTATCTTACATTTCCACAATATTTCACATAAATTCTTCCGATTAAACATGAAATTTATTTTTTAACCATCGTTTCATTTTGTACACCTTTTAAGTTTACTTGCAGGATCTTTTATTATTGGTAGTGTGCTGTTTGACACTTTATATTACTGCAAGTGGCGCCAAAATTAGATCTGTTTGTTAACACACACCAATAATGTTAAGGGGTGTACATTCGTTTTAGGTGAGTACATTGATTTTGATCATTAGCAGATGACGTTAATGAGCTTTGATTATTAAAACCCCCCCTTAAATAAATTGCCACGCAATATTGAGCTAGTCGATGGCTTGTTGTCATATACTCTAGCCCTGAATGTAATCACAATTCAAATGACAATGAATAATGGTTATAACCATTTCAAAAATTAATAGTAATAAAATATACTCCGCGTCGGAGTTTGCCTCACTACTACTACAATCATGTGTAGCAGTATAAGGTTTTAATTTAAGAATTGGAAAGAATTTATTAAAAATTCTTTCCAATTTTTCCAAGTATGATCATATATGTCTAAACTATGATACCAAGTTTGTGTAAGCCCTTTTAGCCTATCTGCATATGGTCGCTTCGTCCCATTTATTGATGGATGCTAACTGTTATATTTTATCTAGCCATCGAGCATAACTCATATTTGGTTTACCTGGCATAAATTCGGGAATGCAATCGGCTCGTATTGTGACATGGGGTGTTTTCTTGTCTTTATCCAGTAATTTTAATCTTAGAGAATTTTTATTCGCTCTTTGCCATTTCCCTCTGTAGTACTACTACTTTGCGAAGCGTCTACGACTGTAGCTTGTACTACAGTAGCATTATTTCGTAATGGCGGTGATATGGTACTCTCTGGTGTTTGGCTGTAACGAGTAGTTGTTGATTCGGTGTTTCTTTGTCGCGTCACGTCTACTATGACATTTTTACGCTACGGCTACGTCGCTCCTTGCGTCTTAATCTTTTACTCTTTCTTTTGTAGCGACTCACTGTGGTATTTTCCGAGCTACTGGCTGTACATGTACTGCTAGACGAACTTGATGAACTTGAGTTCCGTTTATTATATTTTCGTTTTCCCATTTTTGAAGAACTTTAAACTACACTAAACTTTTTAGTCTTTCTTAATCCTTGGCACACCCTATACTAAACTATTATTTACATAATACACTTATAACACACAATCTCTTGCGGGGATAGTGAGCGATATCCCACCGCTGCACAGTGGTAGCCTCTTATGAGAGCACGCGGCCAAAATTTCAAACAAGCACAATATTATAAGTTATTATATTCTAGTGAACAAATGTGACAAATTGCAAGCCATAAAGAGAAATCAAGTCAGCATTTCACTAATCAACGGGATTAATAAAAATATAATTAGTTTAATGTCAGCGAATATATAATAATTTAGTACTACCGTAGTTTTTAAATACAAATTTTTTTTTATTATAAATTAAGCGGGTATACAAACATTTCTTTTTAAAATATATTAATTTACTGCGAAACCAAAAAATCAACATTTTAAATACTAATGAAAATGCACACACATATATATATATATATATATATATATATATATATATATATATATATATATATATATATATATATATATATATATTATATATATACGAAAAAAAATATGTTTACGAAACTAAAAGTTGTTTGGCTTCGTGGTCCATTTCTAGACTAATTGTTTTCTTCCAGCCTTGCCTCAAACTGGTTAAATAAGGATCTGAAGATACGAGCAAAGAATGTAAAATGTCTTCGTTAGTTGCCACCCGGGAACATTTTCGAGACCCTTGTAGACGAAACCTCTTGAAGTCTTTGTTTCTTTTTTCGGCTGCTTCCTCGCTAAGCTGTCCAATGGGAAGACATGTTGTGCCTATTATTCCACTTCCATGTAGAAGGATTTTATGTACTGACGAAGGCATATGGTACTATTTATACTTCTCTACAAAAAGCTCTGCTGTATTTTGAGCGTAATGATCGAATTTTATTTCGTCTATTGCTCTTCCACTTGTCAAAACCTGAAGTATTACAGAAAATCTAGTGATAAGATTTTCATCAACTCCTGTTACTTCTGATGTTATATGGGTATTTTTGAAAAATTTCCTAGCAGTGTTACCATCGTTTGAGCTTCCACTTCCTTGTCGTGGAACATCAACACTAATTCCAAGTCTCTGCTTCAGTCCGGTTTGAACAATTTTTTTTTTAGTTTTCAAAGATTCCTTTTCTCCGTTTGTTCTAGCACACCACTTTCTGAATTCTAAGCGATATGAAATATTTAAAATACATTCCATAAAACGTATTAAGGCGTGTAAGCTTGAAAGTCCATATTTATAAGCATCAATATTTACAGTTTTATTACGAATTTTGACCAAGTCGTTCATTTCTTTCGGTTTTGCTTTACATATTGGACAGCATGCAGCAGAGGAGGTTTCTGTTAAAATTTGACAAACTTTGCCATCTATCATTGTAAGGGATAAATTATGACAGACTCTAAAATCCTTTTGGAATTTTGTCAGAGACACTGTAGTTTCCTCCAAATTTTCGATTTGGTTTTGATATATACTAACTGTTTGTCTAACATTTTCTGGGGTTTCCTTTAAAAATTCAAAAAATATCGGCCTACAGTAGTTGGACGATGAGGGATGTGGGTTTTTCCAAAGTATAATATTATTTGCAGCAGTCAGTTGCAGAGGAACTAAAGACGCCATAAAAACTGACTCATCTGAAATGTTCGGGTTGCTAAAGTTTTGTTTATAGTTACTGTTTCCTGAGGATCCGTCACAGCCCCACTTGCTAACCAACAAAAGATTCTGAGTACATGCTTCTATTGCCTTTTTTTGTACCTCAGGTATCAGAAAGAGTCGTTTCATGGTGTGATCCAAAAGCTGTTGTAATTTGATTGAAGCTCCTTTCTCGGTAATTTCTGTAAACAATGGATAGCAGTCAGTTTTTGCTTGTAGAATTTGATTATAACTCGGAAATAAGTCAGCCTTTTTTAATGAGCATTGATCTCTTAAATGATTGTATTGATATTTGGACAGTTTCATATCCGTTATTAATGCCAGTGATTCATCTCGCGAGAAGCTCATAACCGACTTCTGATTAAATTTCTGTTTAAAACTATAAGCTCCAATAGAGAGTATTTCCCTAATAAGTGCTGCTTCCTCTTTTCTACCATCTTCTCTTAATTTTTTTTCTAACAGTCCCTGAAGTTCTGCTGCAGACATATTATTTGTTTTTTTCAATTCTGACAGCTTTCTTCGCTTACTTCGTTCCGAACTCTCTTCTATTTTCTTCGTCGGTCTTCCCACTGTAGCCGACTCAGTCGAAATGTTTTTTATTTCTTTAATAATGAAATCACCTTCCAGCCACTGTTTATACTTTTTGTTAAACTGAATTTTAGTTCTATTAACTTGCTTCCACTTCTGCTTAAACTGTGATAAAAAAGTTTTTTGTAAACAGCGTTTTACGGTTTTAAAATCCTCGTCAGAAATCTTAAACTTCTCTTTTAAATTACAAAAAAACCTTTCTTCATTGCCATTTAGAAGGATAATACTGTCTGAAAGATATTTTCTACTGATTTTCAACATTTTCCACAATAATATAACGCAGATAAATACTTTGACATTTAACATTAATATAAAATAATTCGGCTCAGCTTAAACACTTCTTTTTTTTTTGACGAGCGTGGCCTACTTAAATAAAGAAAAACCGACGGATAGGCAGAATTTGGCACCTGGGATTGGTTTTATTCAAGACTATATAAGCTATATGATATATTTCTTTTAATAGCAAAGGTTCGCCAAGCTTCGCAAGTTATTTTTTTCATTACTTAATTTGAAATCTTGACATGTTCTAGATGAATAAGTCGGTATTTCGAATTTACTTTACTATAAAATTACATGGAATGTTTTATACAAAATAATCCTTTATTAGTAAAAATAAATCACTTGTTTATATGTTAACAGTAAAATTATTGTTTATACGTTTCATGATATGGTGAAAAAATATAAATAAAATTGGTATTCAGTTTTATTTTTATTTCAACTTTATGTTGAATGCAGCTTTCAGTGAATTCGCGAAATGAACTTACCCCGTACCTTCAGGTTTTTCATAAAAGCATTGTTTTTTATAAATAACAGTCATGTCTGCTAAGAAGAAATGTAAGTCTTTTTAAAATGTAATAACATTTGGAATCATACTTCTGGCCAACATCTAAGACTAGAGCTTACCACTGTGCGCTGCTCTGGAAGAATAATTTAAAACTCGAAATAATTTCTATCAGAACAAATTTATTAATTGTTAAAATATTATAATATATTGTAAATAAACAAACGAGAACCGATGACGATCTAAATATGATCAAAGCTCTTGTTCAGCGACTCTTACAATGTTTTTCTTTTGGCCCTCCACAAATTAAATTCTTTTATAAACACTCCGTCATTCATTATATTCCGTGTGGTGCCGTTCCGAGAGGTTTGTTATGGTTATGAATTATTTCCTTCTTTGGGTGTCGCGTTCCATATTTTTGTAATGTAATGTTTTGTAATGTAATGTTTTGTAATGTAATGTTTGTAATGTAATGCTATGTAATGTTTTGTAATGTAATGTTTGTAATGTTTTGTAATGTAATGTTTTGTGGTGTAATGTTTTGTAATGTAATGTAAACAAACATTTCTATTTAGCTGCAGTCATTTTTGTCAGACAAGTTAGAAGAATTGCCACGATAGGTGTCCTGCACATTATGCTGCGGAAGTAAGGGATTGACTCAATCGCAAATTTGAAATTCAATAGATGGGCCGAAATGGTCCAATTTTGTGGCCCCCTAGGAGTCCCGATTTGAGAATTTGTGATATATTTCTCTGGGGCGCATTAAACAACTAACATATGAAAGACCCATTGAAAATGACGAAGTTTTAAAGCAGAGAATTTTAAGAGCGATAGAATCGATTTCACTGGAAGAAATAAGAAGAATCTTTAGCCATTTTCGTCGTCAGTTAGAAAAATGCGTATAATATGGAGAAGTTTTTGAAAAATAAATATGATGTGCCTTTAATTTTAAGTTTTTAAAATAAGAAATTTTTCTCAAATTTTACAATAATTATTATTTAATATTTTATTAGTAATTTTTTTGTAACCTGTATGAGTCTGTAATTTTGGATCATAAATATTCTTTGCTCTAAATACAACATCTTTATTATTTTGACAATACATCATAATTATCAAAGGTGTGTAATCAAATAAAAATAGTTGTGATTTAGAAAAAAAATTATTTTAAAAGCATAATTTAGAAATTTCAAATTTTTACTTGAAAATGTGGAATAAGAATTCTTTTAAAATTTAAAACAACTTTTTATTCAACGTTTTGCATTAAAATTTAAAAAAAGTCAACTTTACTCTTAACCAAATTTGACGTTTTTGTATTTTTTGGATACCTACCCTATACAAAAAATGTGTCAGAAGAAAATACGGCAAACTTTGGTATGTAACCCAGCGCTCGGAGGGGCATATAGCCCAGAGAATAGCTGTTTTACCATGATTTGTTCAAATCCATATTGTATAAGGAATTTTCAGGTGGTTTAGAGAACTTATGCTCAATTTTACGTATTTAACAACTCTATGTTTAAAATCTCATCAATATGCACTTTATAAGAAAGTGTTGAATAAAATAGAGTTACCTGTTTTAAATCCTCCTTGTTTAAAACTGGAAGAGCAACTTGCGCGGGTTCCCCACTGTCTGGAGGTGCAGTGTACACACTTAAAGGTTTAATTCCTCCTGCATCTACTCGTGGAATCACCATAACAGGCGGGTAAACAAAATTGTCACCAGGCTAAAAAAATAAGATGTGTGAAAAAATTGTGAAAGCATTATTTAAGGTTCTAATAAAGCCATATCCGCTCGCACAGTCATCTTCGGGAAAAAAGTAAAATATTAAAATTTAGAGAAAGTCGACAATTTCGGCTTCTAATACTCTTAACTATTGCAGTAACATTTGATGTCAAGTTTATATCTGCTACTCACATTATAGCTCAAAACGAGGTTAATCATCCCTTCAACCCCTTCACCTTGCTTGCCACTAAGCGGGTACCAATCTTCATGGGTCTCTTCCCCAGCGAGGACCTGTGGCGGAATGGTTACTTGAGTCCAAGCTATCAATTCGTCCATGGTGAACGATCTTTCGTCGAAAATTTCTATGGTCATTGTCTGGATGCCTTGAGGAATTATGCTAGAATACAAATAAATCAATGTTTAAACCGTGAAATAATCTAGTTCTTCTTCTATATGAATGAACAACTTGACAAAATCTTTTATTAATTTCATTTCATTTACCTTTTCTATCAGGTACCTGAGTCCAACCACGATTTTTGCATCATGTAATGTTGAAATCTAGTCTCTAGATATAACTAACCTAACCTAACATAACTCATATTTCATGTATTCATAATCATGATATCAAAACTACACTATTATCACCTATAATACGCGGACGTAGTTGCGGGCGAAGCTAGTCTATTTTTTATAATTATGAACATACCAGTAAATAACTTTATTCCATCTCGGGTTTTTACCACCATTTGGATCGGTCGGAGTTTCATAAATAACGTGTCCCACTCGAATTCTGCAATAGGGGTCCATTCTAGTCATACCATAATTTTTGGCGAGCTTGGCCTGGACAATGGTAATGCTTAGACGGCCTGCAGGGTTTGGAACATGACTCATTCCTACATAATTTTATAACAAATTAAAAAAAATTCCATATAAGACTATTTCCTATTAGGTATTTTTGTTATGGTTGTTATGGTGTTTATGTTATGAACTGTTACTTTAATACTTACCTACGGAATATTGTTGCTGTAAAGCAATAGCAGCCTGTCGATCAGCTGCTTCTTGTTGCTCTTGGGGAGAAATATTTGGACGCAAGAAATCATCAGGAAGAGGTCCTAGAAGGACCTAGAAATAAACAAAAATGTAGCAACATACATTCATATATAAATTATACTTGCACCAAGAAACAGGGCACTTTGTGTGCCTACAAGTTTGGATTCATATACTAATATTTGGTACGGTACGAACTTTAATGTTAAAAAACTAATTGTAGCTGCTTCATGCTACCCATAGTACCTAATGATGATACTGAATTGTATGAATCATTCCAAATTTGCCGAAAAACTTACCCTAGTTCGCCGTTCCTTAATTGTCTGAGAAATCGCTGATGCCATTGTATTCAAGTAAGAATTCAACTGCACTAAAGAATTCATAAACTTTTATGGGGAAAATCCTTTTATTTAATTTTATTATACTTTTCTTTTAAAATGCAGTGTTGCTTGACTGTTTGTTTGCCTTATAACTTGTCAAAATCAGCTGAACACCCTGGGGAGCGTTCACAATTTTCCTCCATCTTGGGGCCCTTTAACAAGTCGAAGTTGCAGTACCCCAGCGATCCCGACAAGCTCGTTAACGGGTTCTCTGGATTTTAAATGAAATATAAACTTGTTTAAAAAACAATTGGGACTGACTCAGACTATAAACAAATAAGTTTTGCCTATGTTTGTTGCTAGCAACGCAATCCTTTCCGGAAGTATTCATTTTAACAAGGAAACAATCAAAGATTAGAATAATAAAGATAGAATCAAGCAAGAGCCACGGGCGTCATAGGCACGAAGAGATCACGCGTGCTCTGTCTTGTTTTAGAATATTCCTGGCTTGGGTTCGCGAGTTTCTGTCCGCTTATGGAGCGGCCACCTTGTGCTTACTGGGTAAGCATCACTATTATCGTGAAATTGACCAATGAGGGCAATATTTGTTATTCGGCTTCATGTGAAATGAAGCGAAACTGTGAACGTTCCACTAGCTGAGTAATCGCTGTTCCATATTAGGTGTCTTCCTTTCACCCCAAGGAGGAGCTCCCGTGCAGCTCCTGAGCAGCACACAGTTGTTCCATTCAACGGGGGCATCAAGCACCTGAACCGTTCGAGCCCTATCCCCCCGGCCCCCTCGTGCATTACTTATGACTTGAACTTAATGTCAAACTTGTCAATTGTTCCTTTCAGAACGGTGTCGAGTGACTCCGGGGCGAGTCGCTCCGGGGCGTCAGACACCTGAAAGGAATATTACTATTAGTAATATTCCTTTCAGGTGTCTGACGCCCCGGAGTCACTCGACACCAAGGGTACTAAACTTAGATTGGGAATGAAACCCAATCTAAGTTTAGTACCCTTGACTCGACACCATTCCGAAAGGAACAATTGACAAGTTTGACATTAAGCTCAAGTGATAAGTAGTGATAAGTGATGCATGAGAGGGCAGGGGGGATAGGGCTCGAACGGTTCAAGTGATTGATGCCCCAGTTGAATGGAACAACTGTGTGCGGCTCTGGAGCTGTACGGGAGCTCCTCCTTGGGGCGAAAGGAAGACACCTATTGATTTGCGCACATTCGTTACCTTGAATGCCGCTTTTTTCTACTGTCGGACAAATTATTGATTTATTAAACATTCGATTAATGAGTCAGTGTACACAACCCTAATTCAACATTCCCTTTAAACAGTTAACCTCAAATAATTATGTTTGCCGTGTTCTGTAACTTGCAACTATTTAAATAAATGGATTTTAACGTTAAAATAAAGAAGCAAACTAAGTCAAGTACTACTGAAGAATTAGAAAAATTGTCCAAAGAGGTAAGAAAAGCTACCTTTGGTTTTTTTCGTAGGTAGCCAGCGTTTTAGTGCTTTTTTGTATGTTTATAAAGTTCGTAGCGATTTCGAAGTCATACCTAATTGCATAAACAGAGGTTCATATGAACTCGTACTTTAAGCTGTAAACTGGTGACAAAACTTCAGAAAAACTACTGAAGCAAATGGTTATTCAGTTATAAACTCTTAAATTAGTTCTACATTTATTGCTTTGCTTACAGGAACTTATTGCAAGAATTCACTCATTGGAAGCTCACAATGTACAACTCCAGAATGTTATCAGTAAATCTAATATTTCAGAGACGATAAAGGGTAGTAGTAAGAACTTTGATTTTTCAAAGTAAGTTTGCTTTTGTTGACTTTTTAAATAATAAACACAAAAGCTCTAACAGGATAGAATCCAAAAAAAAAAAACTATAATTTTGCAGATGCAGATTTAGGCATATCCTGCTGCGCATATGCTATTTAGGCTGGGACTATCAAGGATTTGCAGTCCAAGAAGACACCACAAATACTCTAGAGTATCATTTATTCCAAGCTTTAACTAAAACATGCCTTATAAAAGACAGATGCTCCTCAAACTACCATCGATGTGGAAGGACTGACAAAGGTGTTAGTTCCTTTGGACAAGTAAGGAAAACAAAACAAAGAAAAGTTAATAAAAATCATAAATTTAGAGAAACGATAATTGTTGGGCGATTTAGCTGCATTTTGATTTAAATTTGGCAAGAAACTGATGCCTTTTTGACAAAAAAAGATATCCGAATTCATTAAAACTAGGGGTAATTATTGATATTACTGGAAACAGCGAATTTTTTCATGAAATTTAGCACAGACCCTAATTTTGGGTCGTAGAACACGAATCCGAAGTCAGTTTTTGGCGGTCTCGAATGGTTTTTCCGCAAAAAATTTTTTTAACTTTTAGGTTACCTTTTTTTATAGATTCCTTTAAGTTTCGACACTTTCACTTAAACATATCTGTAAACTTATAATTTTTATTTTATTTCGTCACACAAAACACCACATTTAGCCAAAAATAGCTAAGAAAATTGCTTTTTCCTATATAAAATTCCATTGTATTTGGTAGTAGACGCCATTACGTTCCCAGCTGTCAAATGTCCGGCGTTGCCAGGTTTACTTATTTTTCAAGACAAAGTTGTAAATTAGGAATAATAAAAAGTTGGCGGGAAAATGCGAAAATGAACCAAATTTAACCAAAAGGGCAAAAAGATGACCCCGACCAACACCCTGGGGCACCGATCCCTCTTCGCCTGCGAGGAAAGAGACTGGTCAGGGCCCCTAACCAGGTGCTAACCCTGTTCCGACCTTAGGGTGCCCTCCGATCCACCGTTCGTATCAAAAACTTTTCTAAGTCGGTGAATTAGGTGACAGATCTAATATTTTCGATATAACGGTGGTATAACGGTGGATCGGAGGGCACCCTAAGGTCGGAGCAGGGTTAGCACCTGGTTAGGGGCCCTGACCAGTCTCTTTCCTCGCAGGCGAAGAGGGATCGGTGCCCCAGGGTGTTGGTTGGGGTCATCTTGTTAAAATTTGCGAGAAAAATGCTTTGTAAACGTGGCAACGCCGGAAAATTGACAGCTGGCAAAATAATGACATCTAGTAGCGATAAAATGGAATTTTCTATAGAAAAAAGCAATTTTCTTAGCTATTTTTGCCTAAATGTGGTGTTTTGTGTGACGAAAACTAATAAAAATTATAAGTTTACAGATATGTTGAAGTGAAAGTGTCGAAACTTAAAGGAATCTATAAAAAAAAGGTAACCTAAAATTTAACCTAAAAGTTTTGCAAAAAAAAATTTTTTGCGGAAAAACCATACGAGACCGCCAAAAGCTGACTTCGGATTCGTGTTCTACGACCCAAAATTAGGGTCTGTGCAAAATTTCATGAAAAAATTCGCTGTTTCCAGTAATATCAATAATTACCAAACTAGGTTCTTAAAAATTTAAATTTTCATCCTTAATTCAGTTTTTATGAAATTCTGGACAGAATCTATAATGAAATCTTAATAAGTTATATATTTTTGGAATCTCCAGAAAATTTGTCATCGAATAAAGCAATATTCGCGGGAATTCGCTTTAGATTAGAAAATAAAGTTGGTTAAACAAAACTCTCTGGAAACAAGGTTTATAAACATTTAAATTTTCTATCTTAATTCAGTTTTTATGAATTTGTGGACAGAATCTTAATAATATCGTAATAAGTTATGTATTTTTGGAATCACCAGAAAACTTGCCATCAGATACAGCACCACTCGCGGGAATTCGCTTTAGAATAGAAGATAAAGATGGTTGAATAAAAGTGTCTGTACCAGTACTATATCTTAAACCTTCTTAGTGAATCTGAACATAAAAGTTTTGACCTTAATTCAGTTTTTATAAATTTCTAGACAGAACCTGTATGAAATCGTTAATAAGTTATATATTTTTGGTATTTCAAGAAAATTTGCTATTGGTTTTTAAAAATGATTTTTAAGAAAATTGAATTTTCGATTTGGTAAAGTGATGGTGTCCTAAAAGATTTGCCTTTTCAGGTTATTTCCATTGACGTCAGAAGCAACCTAAATGCCGAAAATGAAAATGAATTAGATAAAGAAATACCGTATTGTAAAATTTTAAGCAGGGTTCTACCCGCTAATATACAGTGTATTGCGTGGGCACCAGCAGAGCACAACTTTAGTGCAAGATTTAATTGTGTTAGCAGAACGTATAAATATTACTTCCCAAAGGGGAAGTTAAATATTGAGGTTAGTGAATAACGTTTATAATTCAATAATTCTAAAAAATTGTAAATTACGAAACAAAAATAGAGAATTTCTCAAAATTAGGGTGGTCCAAAAGTAATGGTACACAGGGCAACACCAGATTCCTTATGTCGAAATAATGCGATTTATTTAAACTTGCCTAATTCCAAAGTAGATAATAACCAAGATACAGGGTGTCAATATTGTAATTTTGTTTTCGATCTCTTTCAATAATTTCCCAATAAAGCGACATAGCTGCACAGAATTAGGGATTTGGGGGTTTTTTGAGACGAGGAATTTAAATTCGTCCATACTTTTGATGTCACTAGTAGAGGGCGCTACCTACGGCATACCGCACTTCTTTTAAATAACATAACTTTTTTTAAGCTTAGACTATCGGTCTGACTATTGAAAAAATCGATTATCCCACTTCTTTTATGTCAAAAAGGTATATTTTATAGAAGTCGGTAGGAGTAACCATTTTCGAGATAATCGCATTTGAAATTTCCTATGCAATTAATTATTATAGCGACTTCAATAAATTATACCTTTTTTTGAGCCTATAACTTTTAGAAAATGCAAGAGGCATCAAAATCTCTAATTGGAAGCCACGACTTTCGAAATTTTGCCAAAATGGATGTAGGTAATGGGGTAGTCCAGTTTGTCAGAAATGTGCTCGATTTTAGAATAGAACTTCTAAATAGGACTGCGGAACTTAATGGTATGTATACATAATTACAACAAAAGGCTTCAAAACCTTGGAATTACTTTGACTATTAAATTTTAAAAAATGTTGATCAACCGTACGTTATTACATGGCATTTTACTTTCTAATGGTTTTAGAATATTCAATTTATGTGGCAGTTATAAAAGGAAATGCTTTTCTGTGGCACCAGATTCGTTACATTATGGGTATTCTGTTTTTAATTGGTTCAAACAGAGAAGAGCCCGAAGTAGTTAAGGATTTACTAGATGTTAAAGAAAATCCTAGGTAGGTTATTTTGTTAATTTACTAAACATTTCTACAGTTTCTATGAATTTCTGGACAGAATCTTTAATTAACCCAAAATTTGCTATTGCGAAAATTCGCGTTACATTAAAAGATAGAGTTGATTCTATAAAAACTTCTTCAAACAGGGATAATGAAAATTTAAATTTTCTACTCTAAATCAGTTTCTATGAATTCGGAGCAGAATCTTTAATGAAACGTTAGTAAGTTATATATTTTTGGAATCTCCAGAAAATTTTCTTTTTGGATAAAGCAATACATTATATATTTTTGGAATCTCCGAAAAATTTTCCTCAGCACCAAAGTGTATCCAATGAGTCATCTGTCCCCACCATTAAATTGTATATTTACTTTTAAAAAATAGTAACGAACAAAAAAAAAAGAACCCGTTTCACTATTCTACCTGTTAAGACTAAAAATATTTGAAAAACTTTCCATGCGCACATCCATTAGGAAGAATGTTGTATAACCCTAAAAGCAAACAACGCGAATTAAGCCCGGTGAGAGTCTTTTGACATATAAGGGAGCATCAGAAGTTGCAAAATTAATAGTATCAAACACTTATAGGTAAATCACTTAAATGTAATAATTAAAGTTGCAAAAAAAACACACAATATCCTTAACAATATTTATTAAGAACAAATCATTAAACCTAATTAATTATAATCTAAAGTTGGTTTATTACAATCTGTAAGGATTAAATCGTCTATTTTTGGAAGACTTCTTTGTAGGACCTGAACCTGCAGACCCTCTGTGTTGGTTTGACAATTTCTCGTCGACAACTTTGGAATATTTCTGACGTTTCGTAGTAGCAGTCTTCTTTGTAGGGCCTGAACCTGCAGGACCAGTGTACGGTTTTGACGACTTCTCGTCAGCAACTCTGGCGTATTTTTGACGTTTCGTAGTAGCAGTCTTCTGAGAGTTGGTGGAAAACAGTCTGGCATAGTCTTGGCGGCTCACCCTGGTACTCATCCCAGGCTTCATCCAAAGGGCAAATATCTTCTTTTGTTCTTCTTCTTTAGCGTTTTGAACCATCTTTCTCAAAGTTGGGTCTCCCTGAGCAACTGATGAAAACCACGAAGAAGTTCTGGTCATCGTCAGTAGAGACTCCGCATCTAATAGCCTTAATATAAGACACCACATCTCTACAGGTAGAGTTGGTAGTACAGCGGCATAAGCACTAATGAAAGGAAGCAATTGATACATTTTAGAGAAGTTCGCAGTAGCACAGTGAAAGAGAGAATGATACCTAGTGGACGAGGCAAGGCCCTTTTATACTTCCCGTGGCAGCGTAAGCTCCGCCCTCTCTGACGTCATCGATCGTAGATCGATCACCCTATGTCAGGTCAGAAGTGCTAGCGCTATCTACACGTCACTTGAAACGGCACAGTTCAAACTCGATAGAGGTCTTGTGACATAAAAGAGAAAGTCAAAAATTAGTAATTGCACCAAAAATTTAAAAAAGCTATACTTGTCTGTAATTGAAAAAAATATATTTCAAGTTATATGTATTTAATTTAATTAAGCTCTTATTACTTTTATAATAGGTGAGCATAACTATCATTTTAAAACTTTACATTTGGATTCACTAAATAGGTCGAAGATTTAGTACTGGTTTAAATTACCATATTTTAGTTGATCGGGTTGGTAAGTTTTTGTGTTGTCATTGTTAATAAGTCGTTAGAACATATTTTTAGGCTTTTACGCAAAAATTACTAAATATACAGGGTGTTTTATAATTTAATGTCAATATTTAAGGGGGCTATTTTTGGGTCAATTTTAAAAAGAAAACTTCTTATGAACGTATGTCCTAAACGTTTTAACTTTTGAGATACAGGGTGGTAAAGTTTTCAAAAATAAATAGTTTTTTATTAATATCTGTAATACCACTTTAGATATTTTAATTAAATTTGGCGTACATGTACTATGTATCAAGAGACATTATTTAGTGTAACACAATTTTTTTTATTTCCACCAGTGGCGTTCGTACGGAATTTCACCTGCCTATTTTGGCAGACATTGATGGTACGCTACTGATTTCTCGTAAAATTAAAATTATTCCTGAAATCCCCAATCATTTCTAAGCAAATTTGATCTCTTGAATGTTTTCAATCCGATGCACGGTTTTCGCTTAAAAAAATAAAAACCTTTTCTCTGCATGATCATAACAATATCGTTAATAGGTATGACAATATCCCCATGCAGAGAAATAGATTTTATTTTTTAGATCAAATTTGCTTAGAAATGAATAAGGAAGTTAATTTTTGAGATCCTTATTCATTTCTAAGCAAATTTGATCTAAAAAATAAAATCTATTTCTCTGCATGGTGATATTGTCATATTAACGATATTGTTATGATCATGCAGAGAAAAGATTTTTCTTTTTTAAGCGAAAACCGTGGATTGAAAAAATTCAAGAGATCAAATTTGCTTAGAAATGATTGGGGATTTCAGGAATAATTGTCATTTTACGAGAAATCAGTGGCGTATCATCAATGTCTGCCAAAATAGGCAGGTGAAATTCCGTACGAACGCCACTGGTGGAAATAAAAAAAATTGTGGTACACTAAATAATGCCTCTTGATACATAGTACATGTATGCCAAATTTAATTTAATTATCTAAAGTGGTATTACAGATATTAATAAGAAACTATTTATTTTTGAAAACTTTACCACCCTGTATCTCAAAAGTTAAGACGTTTAGGACATACATTCATAGGAAGTTTCTTTTTAAAATGGACCCAAAAATCGCTCCCTTAAATATTGTCATTCAATTAGAAAACACCCTGTATAACAATTAGAAATGACAAAGAAATAATTCTGTCGTTAGTATTGGAAGAACTATATCTGTTCCTACACAATACTTTAGACATTAATTGCTTATTAAAGAAAAAATCTTTATGAACATCTAAGAAAATCTAAATGTACATAGCAAAAATTGAATTTAATAAAGTAGCAAGAAAAATGCAATCCTTTAAAATATAAAGAATTGTAAAATACAAATATATAAACTATATATTGTCAACATGATGGAAGTGTAAATAAATTTTTTAAATCATTTTATGATAATTTTTATTTTTTTACAATTCTATATTTTAAAAGATTTCGTTTTTCTTGGTACTTTATTAAATTCAATTTTTGCTGTGTACATTTAGATTTTCTTAGACGTTCATAAAGATTTTTTCTTGACTAAGCAATTAATGTCTAAAGTATTGTGTAGGAACATAGTTCTTCCAATACTAACGACATAGAATTTTTTTTTTGTCTTTTCTAATTGTTATATAATTAGTAATTTTTGCGTAAAAGCCAAAAAACATGTTCTAACTGAGATTACTCGCAAAAAATAAAATTTAAGCTTAATAAGTCGTCTTTAGAAAGTTATGAGTTATTCTATTATTTCTGCGATTTGATTGGTTTCCAAATGATTTTTGTCATGGAACTTTTTGCTAACATAAATTTAATCATATTATCGTCATTAGTTAACTTACAAAACTGTCAATTTAAAATCTTTGACTACAAAATTAGATCGGTTTATGAATTTTGGCACATAATCTTTAATAAAACCTTAATAAGTTATATATTTTCGGAATCTCGAAAAAAATTTCTATTGGATAAAGCAATATTCATCGGAATTCGCGTTAGATGAGAAGATACAGTGGATTCTATAAAAACTTTTAAAGCGAGGGTCATGGATGTCGACCAGTTTCGCCAAGTTTTGACTAGATATGTGGCTTTGTTTAGAGAAACAGGAAGTGTGAATAGAAAGGAAGGTCGTGAGAGACCCAAAGTTCGCATTGCACAAAAGTAGAAGAATTGAGGCAAATTGTTAATGAACACCCACAAACCCCTATTCGGCGTTTAAGCCAGCAAGTAAATGTAGTTTACGGAACCTGCAATACAATCCTGAAATGTGACCTGTATATGCACGCTTGTCGTCTAAGCTCAGTCTAAGAATTGTTACCAAACGACAAGCCGCGGCGAATACAATTTTCAGAGTGGTTTATGGGTAATTTGCATAATAATGAAAACGTATTTGAAATGGTTTTGCCTCGGTTTTTTTTATCTTCGTTATTTTTGGAATCTCCGAAAAATTTGCTATCGGATAAAGTAGTAATATTCGCGGGAATTCGCGTCAGTTCTGTGTTTATGAACTTCTTTAGCTAACTTGAGCTCTGAAGTGTATCCACTGACTCATTTGTCCCCACCATTAAATTGTCTATTTAATTTAAAAAAATGGTAACAAAACAAAAAATAAGGAACCGTTTCACTGTCTTCTGATAATCTACCCGTTAAGACTAAAAAAATTAGAAAAAATTTTTCCTGCAAACATCCATTAGGAAGAATGTTGCATATCCCTAAAAGCAGACAACACGAATCAAGCCCGATAAGAGTTTACAGGGGAGTATCAGAAGTTGAAAAGATAAATAGTATCAAACACCACAGGTAAATCACTTAGATGCAATAATTGAAGTTGCCAAAAAAACACAAAATATCTTTAACAGCATTTATTAAGAACAAACCATTAAACCTAATTATAATTTAGTTTATTACAATCGGTAAGGATTAAATCGTCTATTTTTGGAGGACTTCTTTGTAGGACCTAAACTTGCAGACCCTCTGTGTTGATTTGACGATTTCTCGTCGTCAATTTTGCAATATTTCTGACGTTTTGTAGTAGCAGTCTTCTGAGAGTTGGTGGAAAACAGTCTGGCATAATCCTGGCGACTCACTCTAGTACTCATTCCAGGCTTCATCCAAAGTGCGAATATCTTCTTTTGTTCTTCTTCTTTAGCCTTTTGAACCATCTCTCTTAAAGTTGGGTCTCCCTGAGCAACTGATGAAAAATACGAAGAAGTTCTCATCATCGTCAGTAGAGACTCCGCATCTAATAGTCTTAATATAAGACACCACATCTCTACAGGTAGAGTTGGTAGAACCGTCGTATAAGCACTAATGAAAGGAAGCAATTGATACATTGTAAAGTTCGCACTAAAGCAGTCAAACAAATAATAATATATAAGAGACTACGCAAGTCCCTTTTATACCTCTCGGATGTCTTAAGCTCCGCCCCCTCTGACGTCACTGAACCTGCATCGATGGAAGAGTAAAGTTCCGATGACTTCGCGCGAGGCCTTTCACTTCCCAGAGACTAGGCAAGGTTTTGTCTAGTACACTAGACATTTTCTCCACTGTTCTTCTGTGAACTTTTCTATAATTACTTCCTTTCATTGTCGCTTCTAGTACTAACAAACCTGTAGAGATTTGATGTCCAATATTTAATCTACTGACGGTTATGGGGACTTCTTTATTTTTCTGATCAGTTTCTCAGTGAGATCCAACTTTAAGCAAGATGGTTCAAAACGCTAAAGAAGAAGAAAGAAAACTTTGGCCCTATGGATAAAACTTGCAATGGGTACAAAGATGAGCCCCCAAGACTACGCCAGGCTGTTTTCTGCCAACTCGTGAAAGAATGTTACTATACAACTTCAGAAATACCCAAAAGTAGTCAAAACAATACACAATGTTCTGCAGGTTCAGATAAAGTCGTCCAAAATTGGTAGATCTGATGTTTTTAGACTGTAGTGATTAGAACTTTAATTGTAGATTAATTATTTAGAATAAATATTGGTAAAGAAAGAGTTCCTACTACTTTAATATTACTAGCAATATATAAAATGGAGAGACTAAAGACCTGACAACAAAAGAAAACATGTCAAAAATGGCTATGTTTAAACTGTATATCACAATTCATATTTTACTCATTTTTAATGTGGTAAGACAGAAAAGTATGAATTCGTTCTTGTTCTCAAGAATATTGAATTATGTTGAGGTCTCAGTAATAATTCGATAAGGTATGATACCCATGTCTCTTATTGAACACAATTTATCAAAGAATGATCCACGTTTATTGTTGATTAAGAAGTGACCGAAACAATGTGGGAATGTATGATATACATGTCGTTTACTGGTTACAATTTAGTAACGACTGATTCATATTTATTCTTATTTAGGACTTCTTTAGTTTCGCTTTGAGAAACATGGGTTGAAACTGACATTTTATTGTAAATTTATGATGAAAAAATATTGGGAAAAAAAATCGAAAGTTAGAAACTATGTGGGGGATGTATTTTAAAGGATAAACTAAAATAAATAAGGTTCATATTTCCAGCTCTTATTGGAAATTACCACCTTTTTATCAGTAGGTGGCTTATTTTATAACATGTGTTTTTAATCACGTGGCTTTCTTCTATATCTTCGAAACTATGTGGGGAAATGCATTTTAACGGGTAAACTAAAATAAACAAGGTCTTTATTTTCCGCTATTATTTGAAATTACAACCTTTTTATCACTAAGTGGACTACTTATGTATAAGAAGTAGCAAAATTAAAAAGCGAATTTTTAACAAAAATTATTAACCAAAAATAACATTTATCTTACATTTTAATAAAACCGTAATAAATTGTATATTTTTGGAAACTCCGAAAAATTTGCTATCGGATAAAGTAATATTCGCGGGAATTCACGTTGACAGCTCTGTGTTTATGAACTTCTTTAGTTAACTTCAGCACCGAAGTGTATCCAATGACTTATTAACCATTAAATTGTCTATTTAATTTTAAGAAATGGTAACGAACAAGAAAATTAAAGAACCCGTTTTACTATTTTCTGATAATCTACCTGTTGGACTAAAAATATTTGAAAAAACCTTTCATGCACACATCCATTAGGAAGAATGTTATACAACATTCTAAACATCCCTAAAAGCAAACCTACAAGAGAACATCAGAAGTTGAAAAAATAAATAGTATCAAATAATATGGGTAAATCACTTAAATGTAATAACTAAAGTTGCAAAAAAAAACATATTATCTTTAACAATATTTATTAAGAACAAACTATTAAACCTTATTACAATCTGTAAGGATTAAATCGTCTATTTTTGGAAGACTTCTTTGTAGGAGCTGAACCTGCAGACCCTCTGTGTTGGTTTGACAACTTCTCGTCGACAACTTTGGAATATTTCTGACGTTTTGTAGTAGCAGTCTTCTGAGAGTTGGTGGAAAAAAGTCTGGCATAGTCTTGGCGGCTCACCCTGGTACTCATCCCAGGCTTCATCCAAAGGGCAAATATCTTCTTTTGTTCTTCTTCTTTAGCGTTTTGAACCATCTTTCTCAAAGTTGGGTCTCCCTGAGCAACTGACGAAAACCACGAAGAAGTTCTGGTCATCGTCAGTAGAGACTCCGCATCTAATAGCCTTAATATAAGACACCACATCTCTACAGGCAGAGTTGGTAGTACAGCGGTATAAGCACTAATGAAAGGAAGCAATTGATACATTTTAGAGAAGTTCGCAGTAGCACAGTGAAAGAGAGAATGATATCTAGTGGACGAGGCAAGGCCCTTTTATACTTCCCGTGGCAGCGTAAGCTCCGCCCTCTCTGACGTCATCGACCGTGGATGGATCACCCTATGTCAGGTCAGAAGTGGTGTTAGCGCTATCTACCCCGTCACTTAAAATGGCACAGTTCAAACTCGATAGAGGTCTTGTGACATAAAAGAGAAAGTCAAAAATTAGTAATTGCACCAAAAATAAAAAAAAACTCTACTTACCTGTAAAATTAAAGTTCTATGTATTTAATTTAATTAAGGACTAATTACTTTTATAATATGTGAGCATAACTATCATTTTAAAACTTTACATTTGGATTCGTTAAACAGGTCGAAGATTTAGTACTGGTTTAAATTACCATATTTTAGTTGATCGGGTTGGTAAGATTTTGTGTTGTCATTGTTAATAAGTCGTTAGAACATATTTTTAGGCTTTTACGCAAAAATTACTAAATATATAACAATTAGAAAAGACAAAGAAATAATTCTATGTCGTTAGTATTAGAAGAACTATATCTGTTCCTACACAATCCTTTAGACATTAACAGCCCGATTCTCCAACGCTAGTCCGGTCTAATTTGACAACCAAAAGTTTTAAACTTACAACTGTAAGAATAAAACAACTAAATTTTATACTATGGGTTTATTTCGGAGCTTTTTCGCAAATTTATAAAGAAAAGGGCAATTTCAGTACGCACTTTCGACAATAATAGAACTAAATTCACTCTAGCAACCCGTTCCAAGATGAATATCATTTGAAAACCAAGCAAATCGCTGAAATATCCGAATAATTCATAAATTTTCAATGACGTCTTATTAACGACAGGACAAAAACTTGTCAAAACATAACTGATCAACTAGCAGATCTTAATTTAAACCAGTACTAAATCTGAAACTTTCTTAGTGAATCTGGACGTAATTGCTTATTAAAGAAAAAATCTTTATCAACATCTAAGAAAATCTAAATGTACATAGCAAAAATTGAATTTAATAAAGTAGCAAGAAAAATGAAATCTTTTAAAATATAGAATTGTAAAATACAAATATATAAACAATATATTGTCAACATGATGGAAGTGTAAATAAATTTTTTAAATCATTTTATGATAATTTTTATTTTTTTTTACAATTCTATATTTTAAAAGATTTCGTTTTTCTTGCTACTTTATTAAATTCAATTTTTGCTGTGTACATTTAGATTTTCTTAGATGTTTGTTAGATTTTTTCTTTAATAAGCAATTATTAATGTCTAAAGTATTGTGTAGGAACAGATATAGTGTTTCCAATACTAACGACGTAAAATTTTTTCTTTGTCTTTTCTAATTGTTATATATTTAGTAATTTTTGCGTAAAAGCCAAAAAATATGTTCTAACTGAGATTATTAAAAAATAAAATTTAAGCTTAATAAGTCGTCTATGGGAAGTTAGGAGTTATTCTATTATTTCTGCGATTTGATTGGTTTCCAAATGATTTTTGTCATGGAACTTTTTGCTAACATGAATTTAGTCAAATTATCGTCATTAGTTGTCTTACAACTGTCAATTTAAAATCTTTGACTACAAAATTAGATCGGTTTATGAATTTTTGCACATAATCTTTAATAAAACCTTAATAAGTTATATATTTTCGGAATCTCGAAAAACGTTTCTATTGGATAAAGTAATATTCACCGGAATTCGCGTTAGATGAGAAGATACAGCAGGCGCGCCCCGTGAGTTTTTTTTACAGGTGGGTCAAAATTTTGTGGGCAACTAGTCATATCAACGCAACAAGCAGAATACACTTTTTTAATTAAGAAAGGTTTTTTAATAATGTGCCAAGAAATTATTTACCTACAAATAAACACTGCAAAAATCATAAAATAGGTACTGCCGAATATTGAACATTACTACTCTATATGTTTATGGCTTTTTTCTATGTGTTTTAATACTCTAGATTAGTAGATTTTAGCGGCTTCCGTTTTGATAAGTTTAGCATCTCCTCAATAGATGTCCCTTGTACTAAAAGCCCAGAATATAAACAGAACAAAATTCTGAGCTAAAAGTATGATTATTCGTAAAATAAAATTAGGAACGCTGCCGAAACTCCGTTTTCTTTAATAAATACAATGCTGGCGACTAGACATAGTAATACGATATTTGTCTACGCACGTGCTGGCTGTAAGCTGTAGTAAATATGAGATTGCCCACAATTTTAAAAATATTTTATCGAGGAACAACTTGTTGCCAATAGACCTTTTAGAGCCGATCTAATTTTTTAAATATCAAAAAATTTAAAAAAAGTTCTTGCCCCAACACAGATTCGAACCCTCGACCTTCTGATCAACTCGCTGAGATTGTACCTCTGGACTAGGCTGGTTATGTAAGAAAATCGGTCCGATACCATTAAATTTGATGCCTAGCGCTGGCCTGACAGAAATCGTATTTATAACTTTTTATATGTAGCCGCTAATTAATATTATTAATACAATGCAAATACAATGCGCATATTAGGTACCTAATTAGTTTTTCTTTTTCCGAACCAAATGTTTTGAAATAGTATATTTTAGGGGGCGGTTTGAGAGTATTTCCATAGTGGGAGTGGCCAGATATTATTGGGGGGCCGTCGACCAATTGTGTCTCTTTTTAACTTCCTAAAGCGCGTATGTCTGTTTCTCTCTTAGTTTTAATGAATTTATATCGTCCGTATAAACCTATGAGGTCAATTTAAAATACGACCCAGTCCGGAGCAAGCTTGGATAATCTTTCGACGGTGGCTTGGCTTGATTCTTTCTTGAGGAGTTTTCTCATGGAACTAGCACTTTTTTGAAACAAAAGATTCTTTTTTGGTTTTAAAAAATTAAAAAATAAATTGTTAGGTAGATCATTAAAAATTTTAGGTGGGTAATTGACCAAATGACCTTATGGACAAAAAGGGTCGCGCCTGAGATACAGTGGTTCTATAAAAACTTTTTAAAGCGAGGGCCGTACAAATCTAGATGTTCTGTCTTAATTTAGTTTTTATGAATTTATGGACAGAATCTTTAACGAAACCTTAATAAGTCATATATTTTTGGAATCTCCGAAAAATTTGCTATCGCATAAAGCTATAGTCTCCGGAATTCGCGTTGGATTAGACAATATAATTGATTCTATTGAAACGTTTTAAAGCGAGGGCCCTAAAAATTTAAATTTTCTACCTTAATTCAGTTTTTATGAATTTTTGAACTGCATCTTTAATAAAATCTTAATAAGTTATATAACGAAAGATAAAAAAAAAACGTCCTCAAAGTATGGCGTGGAATCAATCACACGTCTTGAAAGGTAACATAGGTAAAAGGTATAGGTGAATGAAAAATAGAACTGTCAAGTTCTAAAGTTTTTATTTTAAAGAAAATTAAATATGGTAACCACGGCAGAACAAAAAGGTTTTATGATCGAAAGTTATTTTAGAAATGGTAGAAGGATTGATGGCCAGTGGATTTGTTCACCACGGGACGCCATTCAGGATTTTCAAACAGAATTTCCACACATAGTCAGAGATGTCGACCAGTTTCGCCAAGTTTTGACTAGATATGTGGCTTTATTTAGAGAAACAGGAAGTGTGAATAGAAAGGAAGGTCGTGGGAGACCCAAAGTTCGCATTGCACAAAAGTAGAAGAATTGAGACAAATTGTTAATGGACTCCCACAAACCCCTATTTGGCGTTTAAGCCAGCAACTAAATGTATTCTACGGAACCTGCAATACAATCCTGAAATGTGACCTGCATATGCACGCTTGTCGTCTAAGCTCAGTCTAAGAATTGTTACCAAACGACAAGCCGCGGCGAATACAATTTTCAGAGTGGTTTATGGGTAATTTGCATAATAATGAAAACGTATTTGAAAAAGCCTTTTTTACTGACGAGGCATGGTTTTACCTCTGGTTATGTAAATTCTCAAAAAATAAGAATTATTATTACATTTAGTTTAAATTTATAATTTTTGGGTTCTTTGTTATATATGTCTTTTAATTCTGTATTATGCAATGACAAGAATGTTATTTTCTTAAAAATAAAAACTTCAGAACTTGGCAGTTTTATTTTTCATTCACCCATACCTTTTACCAGTTACCTTGCGTGATTAATTCCACGGCATTTAATTTTTTAAATCTCGGAAAAATTTGCTATCGGATAAAGTAGTAATATTCGCGGGAATTCGCGTCAGTTCTGTGTTTATGAACTTCTTTAGCTAACTTGAGCTCTGAAGTGTATCCACTGACTCATTTGTCCCCACCATTAAATTGTCTATTTAATTTTAAAATGCTAACGGAAGAAAAAATACAGAACCCGTTTCACTGTCTTCTGATCATCTACCCGTTAAGACTAACAAAATTAGAAAAAAAATTTCCTGCAAACATCCATTAGGAAGAATGTTGCATATCCCTAAAAGCAAACAACACGAATCAAGCCCGATAAGAGTTTATAGGGGAGTATCAGAAGTTGAAAAGATAAATAGTATCAAACACCACTTAGATGCAATAATTGAAGTTGCCAAAAAAACACAAAATATCTTTAACAGCATTTATTAAGAACAAACCATTAAACCTAATTATAATTTAGTTTATTACAATCGGTAAGGATTAAATCGTCTATTTTTGGAGGACTTCTTTGTAGGACCTAAACTTGCAGACCCTCTGTGTTGATTTGACGATTTCTCGTCGGCAATTTTGCAATATTTCTGACGTTTTGTAGTAGCAGTCTTCTGAGAGTTGGTGGAAAACAGTCTGGCATAATCTTGGCGACTCACTCTAGTACTCATTCCAGGCTTCATCCAAAGGGCAAATATCTTCTTTTGTTCTTCTTCTTTAGCGTTTTGAACCATCTTTCTCAAATTTGGATCTCCCTGAGCAACTGATGAAAACCACGAAGAAGTTCTGGTCATCGTCAGTAGAGACTCCGCATCTAATAGCCTTAACATAAGACACCACATCTCTACAGGTAGAGTTGGTAGAACCGTGGTATAAGCACTAATGAAAGGAAGCAATTGATACATTGAAAAGTTCGCACTAAAGCAGTCAAACAAATAATAATATATAAGAGACTGCGCAAGGCCCTTTTATACCTCTTGGATGTCTTAAGCTCCGCCCCCTCTGACGTCAATGAACCTGCATCGACGGAAGAGTAAAGTTCCGATGACGTCAGACGGCGCGACGCCTTTCACTTCCCAGAGACTATGCACAGTTTTGTCTAGTACACTAGACATTTTCTCCACTGTTCTTCTGTGAACTTTTCTATAATTACTTCCTTGCATTGTCGCTTCTAGTACTAACAAACCTATAGAGATCTGATGTCTATTATTTATTCTACTGACAATTATGGGGACTTCTTTATTTTTCTGATCAGTTTCTCAGTGAGATCCAACTTTAAGCAAGATGGTTCAAAACGCTAAAGAAGAAGAAAGAAAACTTTGGCCCTATGGATAAAACTTGCAATGGGTACAAAGATGAGCCCCCAAGACTACGCCAGGCTGTTTTCTGCCAACTCGTGAAAGAATGTTACTATAATACAACTTCAGAAATACCCAAAAGTAGCCAAAACAATACACATGTCCTGCAGGTTCAGATAAAGTCGTCCAAAATTAGTAGATCTGATCTTTTTAGACTGTAGCGATTATAACTTTAATTGTAGATTAATTATTTAGAATTAGTATTGGTAAAGAAAGTGTTCTTACTACTTTAATATTACTAGCAATATATAAAATGAAGAGACTAAAGACCTGACAACAAAAGAAAATATGTTAAAAATGGCTATGTTTAAACTTTATCACAACTCATATTTTACTCATTTTTAATGTGGTAAGACAAAAAAGTATAAATTAGTTCTTGTACTCAAGAATGATGAATTGAGGTCACAGTAATAATTCGATAAGGTATGATACCCATGTCTCCTATTGAATACAATTTATCAAAGAATGATGCACCTTTATTGTTGTTTAAGAAGTGACCGAAACAATTTGGGAATGTATTAGGAGTGTCAATCCCGGGATCCCGGAGTATAAACCGGTTTTTAAAATCCCGGAATCGATTAATATTTTCCGGATTAGTCTTGAAATGTTCTTTAGAGACACCGACAGCGACATACAAGACACTGAAGGTATGGAATAAGGTGGAAGTTTTGGAAAAAAGGACATTTTGGAAGTAATCATTACCAGTAATCATGACCTGTGTATTGGTGTCTAGAGTTAGACAAATAGTTCGAACATTTATAAAATCGCCAACTAAAAATAATATACTACAAAATTATATCAAAAATAATCATGGGAAAGAGCTAACAGTTATATTGCAAAACGAGATGGAGCAGCTTACTTGACATGCTGGAGCGTTTTACACTATTAGAAAATTTCATAAAAAAAGATCTTATTGGTATAAACATAACAACAGTTTTGGATTCAGAAAGTGAGATTCTTACAGGTGTTGTAAAAGTTCTCCAACCAAAAAAAATTGCAGTTGAAACCCTATGCCGTCGCGGTATGCATTTATTATGTAAAGCAGATGCGGCTTTAAAGTTCATGTTGAAGGAATTATCCAGAATTAAAACACCACTCAGTACGGAACTACAAGAGTCATTGAAAACAAGGATTAAGCAACGCAGAACCATTTTTCTGACATTCTCTGTTATCTCAAAAATCCCGACATTCTAAACTCTGAACAAGATGACTGCTTTAAAACATCAAATATTTCCCTTATTAAATCTAAATTGGAAACACTTTTAATCAGGCTAGACACAGACAACGAAAGTGAAACATAAATCAGCGACGAAGATGACATTCCCATTGCAGAAATTCCAAGAGTAGAAGATAATTAACCATTCAACGTCAAAGTGCAAAAAGCATTACTAAAATGTTCAGCCATTACAAAAGCAAACCAGTAATAAGACCCGGATGTCCGCAATCCTTTCTCAACAAATTGATTTATTTTTAAATGATGGCAGTCGCAATCTTCAAAAAACCTTTGAATTCCTACGAACCATTCAGCCCACAAGCATAGAACCCGAGAGATGTTTCTCTTTCGCAGGAGTTTTCTGTAACAAAATACGTTCAGCTTGAAAGACGAAACATTGGACGCTCTAATATTTTTGCGGTATTTTTTTTTTAAATAAGTATAAATTTATCCATATATTTTTTGTATTTAGAATCGTTTAGGTGCTTTTCAGTATATTTGTATGGTTAAACTTAATAAATGAAAATTTTTATATTTGAATCCCTTTAAATTTTTTTTGGGACTAATCCCATGATTAGACAATATAATCTCGGGATTAAAAAAGCTAGTCGGGATTGACACCCCTAGAATGTATGATATACATGTCGTTTAGTGATTACAATTTAGCAACGACTGATTTATATTTATTATTATTTAGGACTTCTTTAGTTTCGCGTTGAGAAACATGGGTTTAAACTGACATGAAAAAAATCGTCTATTTTTGGAACACTTCTTTGTAGGAGCTGAACCTCCTGCAGACCCTCTGTGTTGGTTTGACAACTTCTCGTCGACAACTTTGGAATATTTCTGACGTTTTGTAGTAGCAGTCTTTTGAGAGTTGGTGGAAAACAGTCTGGCATAGTCTTGGCGGCTCACTCTGGTACTCATCCCAGGCTTCATCCAAAGGGCAAATATCTTCTTCTGTTCTTCTTCTTTAGCGTTTTGAACCATCTTTCTTAAAGTTGGGTCTCCCTGAGCAACTGATGAAAAACACGAAGAAGTTCTAGTCATCATCAGTAGAGACTCCGCATCTAATAGCCTTAATATAAGACACCACATCTCTACAGGTAGACTTGGTAGTACAGTGGTATAAGCACTAATGAAAGGAAGCAATTGATACATTTTAGAGAAGTTCACAGTAGCACAGTGAAAGAGAGAATGATGCCTAGTAGTCGAGGCAAGGCCCTTTTATACTTTCCGTGGCGGCGTAGGCCCCGCCCTCTCTGACGTCATCGACCGTAGATCGATCACCCTACGTTAGCGGACCTTACGTCAGGTCAGAAGTGGTGTTAGCGCTATCTATCACGTCACTTAAAAAGGCACAGTTTAAAGATTAACTGCTGAAAACGTTAGATCAAACTCGAAAACTCAAAGTCAAAAATTTGAAATTGCAATAAAAAAAACTACTTGTCTGTAATTTGGAAAAAAAATTATTTAAAGTTCCATGTATTTAATTTAATTAAGCTCTTATTACTTTCATAATAGGTGAGCATAACTATCATTTTTAAACTTTACATCGGGATTCACTAAACAGGTTGAAGATTTAATACTGGTTTCAATTACCATATTTTAGTTGATTGGGTTGATAAGTTTTTGTGCTGTCATTGTTAATAAGTCGTCATTAGAAAGTTATGAGTTCTTTGATTATTTCTGCGATGTGATTGATTTCCAAATGATTTTTGTCGTGGAACTTCTTGCCAACATGAATTTAGTCATATTATCGTCATTACACCTGTGAATTTAAAATCATTGATTACAAAATTAGAAATGGAAATTAAATATAAAAACCTAATGTGAACCAGTACCGAGTCTTGAACCTTTTTAGGGAATCCTGTGATAAATTTTAAGATCAGACGATTGGCAAAGTTTTCAAGATTTTTGGCCTGATTAAAAAGAATTTTTGACTATATAGCAAAATATTTGCAGCATTTAAAATGTCTAATTTATTTTAACACCTTTATCTCAAAGTTATGTAAATCAAAAATTTTTAAATGTACCCAAATACCAAAGAATAACTCGTATACTTTTAGAAAACCAGAGTATAACATGGCTAGTGAAGTTCCTTTAAACTTGTTCGCCTGCGAATATGAAGATGTTCATTGGCAGGTAAATCAAGAGAATTTACGATCAGTATTGGAAAGACTGCAAGAAATATGGACTTTTAAAAGTATAAAGTAAGTTAATTGTTAACAAAAACAATTCTGTTCATATTTATACTAGCGTTGGGACAATTTAAATTATAGATAATCGATGATCACAATAAATATCGCGGCGTACTGTACCTGCATTACATCAATCGACTCCCGGAGTATATATATATATATTAAGAGGTACGGTTTGCTTTGAGGTTTGCGGATTTTACGGTCGCCCGAGTCGCCTCGCTTTTTGGTTCGGATGCTTTTCCCCGCCGAAACACCACTGCGAGCAGACCAAAAGTGGCCAGCCATAATATCGATATCGGAATATGAATTATAGTAATCCATTATCTAATATTAAAATTTTAGAACTGCTATGATAAAAGACATACTGGATGATTTGTCTGGACAACTAGAGGGCTCACAGAGACTAAAATGTCCCAGTGACCATCTAATAGGAGGTGTAAAACCTAAAAAATACAAACCTGTAATGAAAAGGCAAAAATGTGGTAAGATGAGTTTTATTTATTTATAAAAATATTTATTAGAAAAAAATATTTTTTTATACGCTACCTTAAAGTACATACGTATCTCTTCTATTTTAGAGAGTTTGGAAGACAAAATCGAGCACTACACCAAAAGGAAACGTATTGAAATAGTACCTAATAATGACTGTGAGCCAAATACATGACGTACTGTTTAACCTTGTGTTTCTTTATTCTTATCTGTGAAAAACTGAAAAAAATAAAAAAAAATTTTAGCTTTAGTTTACAGAACACATCGAAGTTTGAATTAAATAAAATGTGCTCTTTATATTTGATACCTTTTCAACAAGCTCAAAAGTTGCTTTAAATTCGCACACTTTTAGAGACCGTCTTATCCAATCCGGCAGTGCACTTTTAGTACTTGCTCTACCGTACCGCTCGTCCACTAACAGCACTGTAGCGTAATCATTTCTGTGCCTTACAGCTCTGCCTATACACTGATTTACAGCTTTCATACATAGGTTTTCGTAAAATTGCTGACCAGCGCCTTGACCCTGTAACAAATAGAGCAAGTTACACAACAGGATTTTTGGGAAAAATCGCTATTTTTGGATGTAAATATGTAATAAAACCGGCAGATTACAATGTCTTACCTCTTTTCTTTCAAGAAATGTCATTTTTTCCTTTAAATCTGAAGCCATAATGTTGGCGTACGGCAATCCAACGACTATCACGCATCTGCCAAGATCGTCACTGAAATTGAGACCTTCACTAAGTTTTCCACCTTCAAGGAAAAAAATAATGAAGAGAATCAGAATAGGGCATATGCCTCTATTTTTTTTATTGCATACAGGGTGTTATAAAATTCACTGCATATATTGAAACCGGTAAATCCTGGTATGAATTCAGATTGAAGAAAAATGATCATAAATAGCGCTTTGCAAAAATAATCTGGTAATCGCCCCTTAAATTTTCTCTAACCAGCGGTACCTGCCATGGCGCGCCACTGGCAAGAAACACATGATACAGAAGAAGTTGTCCATTCTGTCAATACTTTTTTTATGTAAATAATATTATTGTTAACTTTGTAGTAAAATCCCTTTAAAATACTTTTGAAAATGTTTAAGATTAACAAATACCAGTATACCAAAAAACACTGACAACGCAGTACCTACAGCCATTAATTTAATGCAAGAAATCAACACTAAAAAAGGTTCCAATAACGAATCAAACACAAAATTTAAAAGTTTCCACGGTATTTTGTCACTACCCGCACTAGTAAAAACTGAAAACTAATGTTTTTGTTACTGTTAAAGTAAAATCTCTATAAAGTTCACTCCCCCTAGAAAGATTTTTATATTAAACTTAACACATTTATGCAATACTAACCAAACAGTAGGTATAGCCAATAATGAAAAAAAAATATTCCACTAACTAATTAAATACAATGCTTAAAAGAACCCACGGAATTTTTTACTATCAGCACTATTGAAAACTGAAAACTGAAAATTTATTTAGCTATTAAAAAGGACAACGCCCAATTTTAATAACCATGGCACAATTTTCACTACTTTCTCAGTAACTAAAGAAATCTTCTGTAATGCCCACTATTCTCAACTTTATATCGGGTCGGCGTTCCTGTTACTCATTCCCATAACGCCCGGTCCAAGTAATGTAAAGGAGAACAAATGTGTACCTTGCGTAATATTTCAATAGTTGTTAGTCAGTCCCAGATTCATAGAACACAGGAATTTAAGCTGCTAATACTTTATATAAACTTTTTAAGTATATTTTTACACTGAAAAACAACTTATATTATGGGACAGGCTTCAAATAATAAGCCATGTTTATCTTTCTCATAACCTAACTTTCTACCAGCTGTTCTACAAGTATAAGAGAGAAAGAAGACGAGAGAGAAAAAAATGAGAGAGGAAGAACATGGGAGAGAGACATAATTGATCTCTCCGTTGTAAAAAGGGGTTCTGTCATCATTCTCAAAATAAATTGGACAAGGTATAACATTTATTTACTTTTTAGTATAACAAATTTATAACAATATTCCCCTCAAAAATAAAATTCTGGCAACGTCACAGCATCGGGCGCGCGTATAGCCTGGTTTTTGGGTGTTGAAGAAAATTTTACAGTTGTTTCATTAAACCAAAAAAAAAAGTATTGAGTCTGTATTTGTTTGCGTACAATTCGTTTTTTGATTATAGTGTAATTTGTGTGTTATTCGCAACATTTTGTTGTCAATATTCAATAATTAATTTTTTTAATAACACTTACCTACCACACTAAATAGCAATGCGCCATTTTTCGACTTTTTTACAGTAGCAGCATACTTATCCAGCACCTCGTCTACAGATCCAGAATTTTGCGGTTCTCGGAACAAAGTCCTGTCAAAATTAGTATCCTTAATTTGTTCGTATACCCAACTTTCGTAATTGTATGAAGGAAAAAATACTACTATTCCTCCTTTAACTGTTTTGCAAGTTAATTTTAGAATTTCTTTTAAAGGAGCTCCCTAAAAAGTGATACAATAATCTTTAATTTAAAAAAATTAAAGCCTTAACTTAAATCATACTGATACTGGATTACCCGTTTCTTAGATTTAAAGTATGACGGTACAAAGATACTGCGGCACAACTGGATGGTCGCGTAATTGTAAAAGACAGATTGTGTTAAGATTTTGATCAAAAACCTGAGCTACTGACTTGTTCGTTGACCTATTTTTTTAATCTATTTTTCTACATAATTGTATTTATAAGTAAAGCAAAAAAAACTGACATACCATTGACATTCTGTTACCAAAATTAAATAACAATTTTTCCTGCTTGGAACCTTTCGTTACTGCTATTGGCAGAATATTTTCCGGTGGTATAATGTGATCGCAGGAAAATTCAACAATTCTATCAGGAGTGGCTCCAGCGCCGATAAAAAGTCTGTCACGAAATTCAGCGTTCGGTTTCATAGTTCCTCCTGCAACTATAATCTAAAACAGGAAAATTATAACAATTATTATGGTTTAAGGGACAATTCTCGTGAAAAGCGATGACTATTTTTGTTACTGAACAAAACTGAAAAATGCAACTCCTTTTTCATATAAACATTTGTTGCTTTTAAAGGTTAATATTAAAAGAATAATATAAAGCAATATAATCCCAAAAAACTTACTAATTTTTCAGATACTAATAATACAGGTGGCACCCATATTAAGTTTTTCCGGTTTATATTTCTTTATATTATTCTTTGTACATTAACCTTTAGAATCGACAAACGTTTTTATCAAAATAAACTGTATGTGGAGATAAAATCACAAGAAGAAATTTTTCCACAAATACTTCTTCTAGCCAGGGAAGTAAAACTTACAGCTCTAGCCTCTTTAACCATATCGCTGAAATTCGACGTCGGGTTCAACAACAAAAACTGCATTTTGCATTTCTGCTTTTCCGGACTTTTCGCCAATAAAATTCTTCCGTCATCATAAGAGTACGTCAGAGACTCTAAAAACGAGATAACCACTAAAAGTGGATTGTTAGGGACGGGAAATGTGGGCTTTTTCGGTGCCTTTTCCTCGGTAAGCTTTTTATTTTTGTCTATGCTGGCTAGAAAGTCTCTGACGCCTTTTTTGGTTTCAGGTTTTTTAATTATTTCTTCTTCTATGGGGTATTTTATAGAGTAAGATCTTACCTAAAATAACACGATTTTATTACGTTTTTCTAAAAATGTGTTCCTCAAAACTCCATATTGTTGTTCCTAAACCTGAGGTAGATTTTTCAGGGTGGGATTCCTGGCCCATTTGGGAATATACATACAGGGTGTCTGAAATAGGTGATACCACTATTGCTATCTCCGAAACGGTAAAAGATACGAGGTTGGAGGTTGTTTACCTAAAATCAGCCCAGGAATTACACCCTAAAACTACTTGGGATTTAGGAACACCCTGTATATTTTGTTTAAAGTAACAATCACCTACCTTTTGGGTAATTTTAGATCCTTTGCTAAATTTTATTATATTAAAAAAATTGTAATGCTCAATGCCAGCCGATAATACAAAATTCTCTACAGTACAAATGTCCGTAGTTTCTTCCTTAAACTCTTTGTCTAAAAAATAATTCAAAAATATTAAAAATGCTAAAAAAAACGTTTAAGATAAATATAAAAAAAAAACTAGAAGAATTAAAACTAAACTCCCGGACAAAAAATAACGGCACCCTGGATTTTTTGCTAAGCTTGATCCTTTATAACTTTTTTGTTTTTAATCCGATTTTTAAAGTTCTTTTACCATTTTATAGATAATTTCATTAGGAATGTGCTGGTTTTTTAATGGGTCATGTTCGATAAGGCGATGTTATATCGGGGCGAACCAATGTGTGTTTTTTATCCTAAGTTTTAAACACCCTGTGGAGAAATTGGGGATGTTATTTGATATACTAATAATTTCTTGATAAAGATCCATGTAGTCCTAATATTTTGTTTTTTGAATAATCACGTTATCTCCATTTTTAGAAGAGATATGCATTTTATAATAAAACTCTGTTTTTAGAGCTTTTTTTATTGAAACAATTTTAAAACAGTAGGAATATTTTTAAAAAAATAGCAACGCGTATGTCCTCCTCTAGCTGCAATAACAGGGCGCATTCTGTTAGGTATTGAATGAATAAGAGTAACAATTCTATCTTGAGGGATTAAATTATATTCTACAGAAAGTGCCATCCTTAGCTCCTGTAAAGTGCCTGGTTGCATAGGGCGACGACGAACAGCTCTTTTCAACTGATCCCAGAAATGTTCAATGGGGTTCAAATCCGGACTACAAGCAGACCAATCTAACCGTCGAATATCAATCTCGTCTAAATATGCGGTTACCACTCGTGCAACATGGGGCCTAGCATTATCGTGAATCAATATTAATTGTTCACCATACAGCACATTCCTAATTATCTATAAAATGGTAAAATAACTGTAAAAATCGGATTCAAAACAAAAACTTATAAATGATCAAACTTAGCAAGAAATCCAGGGTGCCGGTATTTTCTTGTCCGGGAATTTATAACACCTTATATCTTGAAAATGAAGCATTTTAGAACATATGTTTATTTGAACTTTTTTACCTTAAATCAGCCCAGGAATTACACCTTGATATTTACTAGCAGTTTAACATTTTCTATGCAATGCAACCGAAATCAAAATTTGATCAGTCTATTACTCACCTAATAATATCAGCAGCTTATTTACTACAAAGATCAATTGATTTAAAGACCGAAGAGTACTAGCTGAAAACATTGTATTATATGTCTGCTTATAGCATTTTAGGTAATGCAGTGAGTAGTAGAGTTGAGGATAAGTTAACTCCGATCCGTGCATCTGGGCAAGCGCCTCCAAAAGATTGTGTGCTTCATCGATAATAATTACATTATCCTTTATATTTATTCCACTGGCTTCCCTTGTTGATTTGTGTAGTAACGTGTTATAGGGAACTAAAAAGTAATTGAGACGGTTAAAAGCAAAGGGGTGTAAGCGACAAATCCAGGATTTTCGAGAAAACGAGCTACAAAGTTTTATCCTATTAAAAAATCAAGCACAATTTAAAAAGAAGCAGACTGGTGCCTTAGGACTTTTTTCGTTCAGTAATAAATACGTAAAAATACCGTTTCTTCCTTTTTTTATATCAATTAATTAATTTCTTTTAAAAATATATATTTAATATATTTTTATCTCCTATTGAATATTTATTTACCCAAAACTACTTCAGCATCTTCTGCAGCCTTTCGACTGGCATAGTATGGACAAGCAGTGATTACTTTGCCCACCTGCACCAGGTCCTCAATGTCGTGTACCCGACTTAAAGCAAAACCCTTCAATTCCTCAATAGTTGATTGTTTATAATAAGGACATTGGCAGCTGGATTGCTTTTGCTTTTTTACTATTTTGCCAACTTCATCTGTTTGCGGTTTTACTGGACGCTTTTTCTGCATATCCAAACATCTGAAACATAGTTTGTGTGATGATGTATTATGGATCTAGGAATAATCTTAGAAAATATTTTTTGTGATAACAATTGTTTGAAAAAAAAAATTAAAGAAAACGTAAATTTAATTAAAAATGTAAAGTAATTAGCGGTTCCCTACCAAAATTATCAATAAAATTTTACTTATTTACTTGTCATTTATCAAAGCCATATTGTTAAGTTTTCTTACAGCTGCATTTATACAATAATTCTGACGAGATGCCAGGGATATCACTCGAACATCTTCGCCAAATGGAGATTTCCTTATTTCTCCAACAAGCTGGGATAATTGAGAGTGTGTTCGGCTGGCTATAATAATCTAAAATTTATACAGAGTGTCGCAAATTCAAATATTGGTTATGTGTCACAAATAAAGATGGTAAGATTGGTAAGTATTACCTAATACAAGCAGAAAAACTACATATAATTATTTGCAGGCGAAGCCGCGGGTAACCGCTAGTAGAAGACTATAAAATAGTACATTTCAACAATACCTGTGTGGGCCTAAACCTATCAATCTCATTTTCATCATCATCTAACTCTTCTTTATCAACATTTTGATCCGATTCATCCAACAGGATATCTTCATCTTCACCTATTAACTTTTCTGCACTTTCCACCAAATTTGTACTGCTTTCTTTCCTTTGTGTGGAAATAGATTTATTAAAATTAACTTTTTTATATGTAGCTGCTTTAGACTTATCCACTTCACTTTTAATTTTTTCTGTTTTTTGATCATAATCTAATATTTTTCTTTCTTCAATCTAGTAACAACATTTACTTATTTCTAAATAGGTACAATGTTATATATAGGGTGGTGCAAGTAAGAAAGGTTAATTCAGGGCCTTACTAACTAACCCATTCATTATACCCCCCTCTTGGTCAACTTTGTTCGTCTGTTGTCGTGAATCTTGACATGTTCACCTTTTCAATTTTTTTTCTCGAAAACGGTTAGTGCGCGAGCGATTAAATTTTCTGGGTTAATAGAGGGATAGTGCGTCTAGCTTCGATAAAAAAATTCAGTTATACAGGGTGTCGCGTTTCGGAGTTATTAAACGCCAAAGTCGAAATTTCCGCGAATTCGTATGGGATCGATTACAGGTCGCAAAACTTAATTAAATCGATTTATATTTTCGGAGGTCGTAGAGGACCGGGACCTTCAGAACCCTATTGAAACTGGCGATATTCGGAAAATGGAAAGTCATACTTTTGAATTTTTTTATGTCGAAAAATGCCGTTTGCAGACCCCTCTTTGGTACCTAATAACTCGAAAACGAAACGTCGTACAGAAAAACGGATTTGAACATAAAACTAAAGAATCTCAAATACTTTCTTTTTGCAACACATTTACCTATACCTAAAATGACCGGAAATTGGAAAAATTTGGGAAAAACCGAAAATTACGATTTTTGATGAAAATTTTTGACGGTTTTTAATTTTTTTCGTAGTCAAAACGGATCCAAATCAAAATCCCATATACCTGGTCGGAAAGAGCTCCCCGAAATACGTAATTTTCATATTTTTTGGTTTCTTTATTTTTTATAGGAAGGGAGAAATCGACGATTAAATTTCGGTTTTTAAGCTATTTTCGATGACATTTGTACATTCGAATCACTCTGTTTTTCCTGTCGGACTTTTTCAAGACGTTTTCAACGCTATCCCGTGGGGATATAATCAGGCTTTAAAATGAATCCCGAATGGATGATCCAGGACCGGACTTAGGGGGTAAAAACTCATTTTTTCTATTTTTTTCCATCAAAACTCATCTTTAAACGGCGTTATTATTTTTTGATTTTTTCCTTCCCTCACTATATGAGAACACTCTACACTAATTAAAATTGCTTATTTTCTCGTTAAAGTTATAAATAAACAGGTTTTTTTTTCCATCGCGACCCCAAAAATTTTCTATAAATTACGAATTTTAAAGCCAAGCATGGGGAGCAGTCCAACGGCAGACAAGACGCCGCGTATCCTTGAGTACAGTGCCATGGAAAAATTTGTTATGCATTATCCAAAAACATGCATTTTATTTTCTAACAATGAGCGTGTATACCTTTGGGCCAATATATTAATTATTATTAAATAATTTTAATTCAATTTTAGAGAAATGAATTGATGCGGATCGTTTGAAAGTAATATATTTGTATTAATATGTGTTTATATTTGTATTAATATGTGTTTATGTTTGTATGTATGGTATACAGGGTGTCCGAAAAGTCTTTTTGGTGGCAAAAATAGTTTCTACGTGTAGGTGTTTGTATGTATGTAGCGATACAGTTATGAAGAGCGGTCTATTCTGCATCATCAGTCCGGAGGAGTGTGATATCTTCCTTAATACATGGCCTAGCAACACGAAATTTTCAGGGAATGACAATGATGATATTACCGACTTTATAGAGCCCCCTCGGGGGGCGATTAGGCGGTCTATCCAATCTAGTTAAATCTTACCTACTTAATATAACTATATCAATGTTATACAAGCCGGTATCATAATCATATTTGGGAATGTAGGTAAAGCTCGTTGATCTATTGCCTGCAATAAACTATTATCGACACCAGCTGTAATAAAATTCGGTAAATTTGCAAGAATCGTAAACATGGCCGGCTCTAATAAAATAACAGGTAAAAAAAGATAATTTTAATACAATCAGTAAAGGGTACGAATGAAGTATTTTTTTACCTGGTTTAATAATTTCGAAATAGTTTAGTTCCTATCCGTTTGGTATACCGTGTAGTTGTTATATGATTTAGATCGTATTTTTTGTTATTCCGAACGTACTAAAAAATGTGGCGTCCCTTGGAAAGACGTTGATCATAGTGTCTCCGGTAGTGCTAATTTAATAAGAAATTATTTATCGCCCGATGCAAAGCAAATTGTTAAAAATGGTTATGTTTCTTTAATGTAAGTGGAGCTGCAGCAGAAACGTCTTTATTAACGAAAACTACTTTGTCTACAGTTAAAGATATTGTGACAAAGCAAATTAAAGACAAAAAAGTACTTAGTGATGCTGGTAAAAGTCAGTGTCTTGACGTAAACGACAAGACTTAATTCGTAGAAAAATGTATGCTATGTACGGTGAGCAAATTGTGCCTACGTTGGTTTCATTAAAGCAACAACTAATGAAAGATGAAACCAACATTTCTTGCTGCAAGACCAGCCTCTGGAGACTATTACCTCAAACGGTTTTTACATCATTAAAGCAGCGACTAATGAAAGATGAACCCACCATTTCTTGCTGCAGGACAAGCTTCTGGAGAGTATTATCTCGAATGGGTTTTACATAATTAGAGCAGCGGCTAATAGAAAATGAAACAAACATTTCTTGCAGGAGGACAACTTCTTAAAAGTTGAATTTTCCAATTTTTTATTTACTAATATCAATAACATAGAACCACTTGTTTTTATGTAAATGAAAATGACAGTGACAGCAAAACCAAATTAAGTCTGTAATTAAATTTAAGTAATAATTTTTTATTGTATAAATGAATCGAATGACATACCTCAATCAATAAAACAATGTTTTAATGATTCGAATCTTAATTTAACAATATTTTAGTTTTTCCAAAATTATTCCATATTTAAACCACTCCTACTCTGGTGCCTTTTAAGAATCTTGAAATATTTATATTTATATTTATTGAGGTACTTAAGTACCATTTTGTCAAAAGTCAATGAAAGAGCTTGAAACGAGCATTTTTTTTTATTAAAACTAACAGAGGTACCTACTTTCAGTTCATTTAACTTTCTAGTTACTTCAATTTCTTTAGATTGGGCAGTAAACCAATCTTTTTCTTCGTTAGCTAATTTTTGCTTCTCTAATTCTAAAGCTTCAATTTCTATTGAAATTTTCTTTTTTCTGTGCTCGTTATGATCTTTCAGCCACTTTACTGCTCCACAAATTATGCTTAAAGATTTACCCTAGAACAAATCTTGATTTCTTTCTATTCATTAATAAGTAGCTCACGAAGTGTCAGAATATCACAAAAAGTTTTTTTTGTCAGAATATCATTAGAATGGCAATAGTACAAATTAGATTTTTTTTAACAACAATATAAGTTTCTATAGTGTCCTTATAGTGATCTATTTTGTGTATTATTTCCCAAAATATTTATAAATATGTTAAATACTCACAGTTCCAGTGGGGCTTTCAAAGATACCTAATTGTTTGTTTTCTAAAACCGAATATAATTTTTTCATAAACTGAAACTGGATATCATATGGTATAAATGGAAATGGAAACTCTGTCGGATCTTCCAATTTCTCGTTATAGAGATCCATTTCTTTGTGTTTGCAAGTACAAAATTTTAAAATTTTACTAACCTCCAAAGCTTTGGCGGGAAATGTCAAACAAGCAGTGGATAAGTACTCGGTAAGCGGAGAATTATTAAAATTTACATGCATCCGATAGGATCCGGGGTAAGTTCATAAATTCGCAAAAACGTGAACTATCGCTGTTTGCGTAAAAAGCTAATAAAATTGCGAAACCTTTAAAAAAGAATGAAATATTAAATTAAACAAGACAAAACTTCAAATGTAGTTTGGTAAACAAAAATAGGTAACAGCCAATTTTAGCTCATTAATAAATTTAAGTATAGTAAACCTTTCTTAGATCTCGCAATATGGTGGCCACGACCAAGTCACGACACTTGTCATTTATGGCGCCCTGTTGAAGTCTGGTATATTTTACCTTTAGAGGTTGACTAAAAAGACAGGACCGGAGTTGTACTCAGCCCTTAACTTAAATATCAAACTCCAAGAAAATCTATTGCTTCTGAAATCTATAAAGTCCAAAAGTCGACCGATATCTTCTTTTAAAAAATTAAACTTTGTAAATAAGCTAAGAACGTGGATTGTATAGATTATAGCTTATTATTGTGTTTTGTCCCTTTCTCGAGTAGTAACTCAGTATCGTGGTGTTATATAAATATTTTTCTTTAGGTTTACTAGCATAACATTGTCTTATTAATTCAGGTAGATCTGTTAGACAATAAAGCTTATTGTTATTTTTGTTATTATTATTATTATTTAAAAACATAAAAACTAGCACCGTATCATGCGAGCTCGCATCAACCGATTTTATGGACTTTGATGTTGGTTGGTATGAGCCACAAAGAGCTGTGGCCACATATCATGGAAGAAGAAAGATTTTTTGTTTGACAGTACTGACAATTCGTTATGTTTGATTTTTGGCGGAGAAACACAAATTTTCTCTTATCTTTTTTTCGAAAATATGACCAAAAGATGTGGTAACTACCAAAGTAGCAATGGAAAAAGACCCAAATTAGACGACGATGAAGTATGGGATGAAGATTTAGACGATGAAGCTCTAGACAAATGCTTCGAACTTGCTACTCAAATTTGTCAAGTAAATATTAGGTTAGTTTTGAGGTACTTATATTTCTATTGACATTTTTAGGATGAATTAAATAACGTACAAACGAAAGACATCAGTATTTTACCGTCCTATAATGCTTTTAAAAATCCAGCTAGTTTTTCTACATCAACACAGGCAAATATTGCGTCTGCTTCAACAAGTAAGAAAGCATCACTTTATGAATTGGAAGCTCAAGTTCAAAGGCTAAAAATACAGAATGAAGAGAAAGACGGAGAAATTAGTATTTTACGGAGTAAGATTAAGGAAACCCACACAGTTGTTCAGGTGGAACAACAAAAAACAACCAGTGAATGGAGAGAAAAGCTTCTGTCAACACAGAAAGAAGCAAGGCTTGTTAAAAGTGAATTAGAATTTAAAGTATGTATCAATTACTGGTAATTGTGTAGAATACAGTTATCTGTAATCTATTAAATTTGCAAAAATATTTCTCATATTATAACATTGTATAAGCTATAATGTTAGTAGGTATACTATATCACAACAGTTATACTGATTTATACCAAGAACAGTGACTTGACCATCTCTCTTTTATAGAATTTGGAAATAGCAAATCTAAAACAACAATTGGCCGAAGTCAAGAGGCTAAGTTTAGATGCTACATTGAATAGCACTCAGCAATTTGTAGCTCCTGAGCCTGTAGTAAAGGTAAAACATGAAAGGTATTATCAAATATATGTTTTTACATTAAATAGTGCCTAGATATAGTTAAGTACATTTTAATATTTACCAAAGAGATTTTAATGTGAGTAATGTCAATTTTAAAATCCTTATCTGAACATGCTCTAGTAATGTATATCGATCCTGTAGTAGGTACTTGAAATTAAGCATAATTATTTTTAAATGACTGAGGATGGCAATAGGGGTACGTAATGGTATTTAATGCATTGAAATCTTGATTGAAATTCTCCTTTCTTAGGGGGAAAGTAAATATTATCACTTAAAATTAGATTATTAGTAGACAGTGGCGCATTGAGGGCTAGAGCCTTGTACAAAAAGGATTTCAATAGCAAATTTTATAAAAACAAATATTTTAACATAAACATTAACCATTTCTACATGTTCTACAAAATATTAAAAAAAATTGCCATCTATGTAAGGTCTTTGAAATGAATTATACCAAAAAAATATGAATAATAGATCAATACTAATATGTAATATAAAAAATGCAAGCCTTTTTTGGCATTTTTGATGTATGTGCTCTTGGATTGTTTCTGAAAACATTCTTTACACACACAAAATTTGCGTCGGATAATTTTGGGTTCTAAACGAAACAAATAACCCAATATTTTCTCGAAAATAAATTTTTTCGAAAATCAGCTGTATCGAAAATGGATCAACGAAATTTTTCAATAATATTTTCTCAAAAACATATTTCAAACCTACATTTTTTCAAATATATCCTTGCCGCTTTTTCAAAGATGTTTTTAGAAAATGGATTTATGAAATATTTTGAAAATATTTTCTCCAAAGACCCGTATTTCGAAAGTACATATTTTCAAAAATGTCTCCAAACAATTTTTAAAACAGGTACATTTTTCGAAACTATATTTTTTTGAAAACAATATTTAGAAAATTAAATTCCCCAATCAAACACATTATAAAGGGTGTCCCAAAAGGTACTTCGGGATTTACTTTTTAAATTAATCCAACAATTTTAGAAAAATAACATGCTTGTTTATTTTACCAAAATGAAGACATGGCAGTTATGTTTTAAAAATAATATTCACCAAATATCCTCCTTGGCTGGTTTCTCCAGATGGCCATTCTTTGCGTAAAATTGTGACATTTTGCAAGGGCGTACCCAGGATCTGAAATAGGGGGGGGGGGGGCTGACCAAAAAAAAAAAACAATGGATTTTGCATTTCTCTTTTTTACTTACTAAATTTTGACATAACTCGCTTAATTTTTACTTCAATAACAATTTTCTTGGATTTGTCGCAAATTTATTTAAAACTTGATTTTCAAATTGCTCTCTATTTGATTTAATTAAATCACGATGCACACTCATCAGACATAATCCTGTTAGCCTTTCCTGTCCCATGGTACTTCTCAACCAAGTCTTCACTCTTCTAAGAGTACTGAAGGATCGTTCTACAGTGGCCGTGGTGCATGGAATTGTGATTAAAATCAAAAGTGCCTGTTTTAGGATGGGATAAAAAACATCGGTCTCGTCGAGAAGGTCAGTTATTTCGACGTCTTTTAGCTGGTCCTCAGTTGACTTTTTTTCCTTCCACAAATTATACCATAGGTCCATTTCCGCAGTAATATCATCCAATTGATAAAACTGGGTAAAATATTGTGCATTTTGTTCTACTTGATTGGTTTCCATGTCGAGCATATATAATGGATGTATTTTTGTTAAGGCAAACGCTGGAGTATGTTCTTGAGAAAAGCGATTATTTAAAGAGGCTATAATTGAAACCAGATACGGTATAATTAACGAACGCTTCCAGTAGTCACTATCACAGTCTGATGGAGGATTGTTTCTATGTATTTGCCTCTTGGTAATTCGAGGGTTAGAAATTTCTATTTCCAATTCCAATGCAAAATCTTGTGCTTTTTTAAGTACTTCATCAGTAGCTAGGTCGGCATCTTCACGGTTTTTCTTCAGTACGTTAAGGATTACGTTCAGATGTTCTTGCAACTTAATGAAATCCATAGTTTTTGCTTGCAAGGCATTAACAACCGGCTCCAGTAAAGCTGAATATTTTGCAATTATAGTTAGGGCAACAATTAGTGAGGGTTTGTCATTTTCGTTACAGTACAATTTAATATAAATTTCTCACAATGTTTACTAGTGTAACGTAACTGCTAACTACATAGACGTTTATCAACAACTAAGTAAATTAAGTCTACTTGCAGTACTTGCAGAAACAAATTAACATCGCTGATAGTGCCTACACCAAATGAAAATAATTAAATTCCATTAGAAAAACAACACAATACAACACATTCACGACTTTGCAAGGTTAAGATTTCGACGTTCCGAATTCGGAGTCGGACGCATCGGATCGGAATGTCTCCCACTCCACTCTATAATTCGGTTGGCAAAACAAAAATAACAAACGGCATCGGCACTCGGCAGTGCACTCGGCTGTCTCGGCAGGTGCAAATGGCCAGGGTCGTAATAGAAAATTCATATTTCTTGGCTAATTCCGCCAATTGCAAATCTAATAGGCTGTGCAGTGCGCTGCGTTTGACTTACATAAATATGAATATATTTTAGTAGTAGTGTCCTATATTTTTCGGTTTTGTAATTTTTTTAGTAAAACCATAGTGGTTTATTTAGATTTTTTTATTTTCTGCACTTAGCGGTGCTTTTTTATAATTTATAAATTTCTAGGGGGGGCAGCTGCCCCCCACCCCCCCCCCCGCCCCTCGCTGGGTACGCCCATGACATTTTGGCACAATTGTGGTTCAATTTCACCAATAACCAGGGCCGTAGCCAGGTCTCTGTTGGTACCAGGACATTGCTGCTTATCACCATTCTTATCATATTTTTAAGAACTCAAATTTTTCCCTATACCCGTTTTAAGCAGGAAAATAAATGCCTTCTTTGTATGTTTTCTTGCAAAACCTTTTATTTAGTAGTAAAATGGGTAGAGCGGTTAGCACTGTTACCAGTAGAAGAATCATCATGGTCAAAAGGTCTTTTTTTTGATAGTCAATGTCCATTGTAGACAAGCTTTACCCTTTACTGCCAACGCAACGACACAGAACAGAATTAACGGAAATTTGCTTCCCGAAAATAGCTACCAACGGAATCAATCATGTCGCCAAATTTAAATCCCCAAGTACCTAAGCATTGGGACACCCTTTAGTAGTAATGAATTCTGGATACTGTTCGCAATACTAACAGTAAATATTGAATTCTGAAATATCTGTGAATTTTTAGGATATTAGAACCATTAAAAAAGGAACATAGAACAGAATCTGTGCACAGGGAGGCTATAATCGAATCTAGTAAGTTGATTTTTACTTTAAATCATTATTTTTTTTTAAGTATTTTTTGATCATAAAATTACATTAAATTATCAATTTACACTCACGTTTCTCAAAACAAAACAAAAAGTCCTAAATAAGAATAAATATAAATCATTCGTTGCTAAATTGTGACCAGTAAAAGACATGTATATCATACGTTCCCAAATTGTTGTGGTCACTTTAACAAGAATAGAGGTGGATCACTTTCTGGTAAATTGTGTTCAATTAGAGACGTGGGTATCATACCTAATTGGATTTGTTTCTGTGACCTCAACATAATTCATCATTCTTTAGTACAAGAACATACTAAATCATCCTCTTTTAAACTGCCTTACCATATTAAAAATTAGTACTTAAAGTATGAATTATGTGATATGAAGCTTAAAAATAGTCATGTTTGACGTGTTATTTCTTGTCAGATCTAGTAATATTAAAGTAGTAAGAACACAGTTTTTTTACCAATATTTATTGTAAACGATTAATCTACAGTTCAAGTTCCAATCACTACAGTCTATAAGGATCAAAACTACTAATTTTGGAGGATTTTTTATAGGGCCTGAACCTGCAGAACCTGTGTATTGTTTTGACTACTTTTGGGTATTTCTGAAGATTTATAGTAACAGTCTTAAGAGTCTCTGGAAAATAGTCTGGCATAGTCTTGATGGTTCATCCTTGTACCCATTGCAAGTTTTATCCAAACGGCGAATGTTTTCTTTTGCCCTTTAGCATTTTGAACCATCTTTCTTTAAGTTGGATCTCACTGAGAAAGACCTCATAATCTTCAGTAGATTAAATATTAGATATTAAATCTTTACAGGTAGAGTTAATAGCGCTCAGTAACTAGAAGCGGTAATGAAAGGGAGTAATTATAGAAAAGTTCACAGTAGAGCAGTGGAGAAAATATTGATGTCTAGTGGACTAGACCTTGCATACTCTCTTGGAAGTTATAGGCCTCGCGCCGTCTGGCGTCATCGAACGTCAGCGGATCTCTATCATCCCGTCGATGCAGGTTCAGTGACGTCAGAGGGGGCGGAGCTTAAGACATCCGGGAGGTATAAAAGGGCCTTGCGTAGTCTCTTAGACATTATTATTTGTTTGACTGCTCTACTGCTAACTTCACAATGTACCAATTGCTTCCTTTCATTAGTGCTTATACCACTGTACTACCAATTCTACCGGTGGAGATGTGGTGTCTTATATCTATTTTTTTCGAAGGCAAAAAAGTATTTAATCACTTACCAAACCATATAAAGGATAAAAGAAAATTTAAAAATGAAGTTAAAAAGATTTTGGTAAAAAAAGCATATTACTGTCTTGAAGAATATTTTAGAGATAATTTAAAATAATTATAAATTATGTATTTTTATTATTCATTATTTAATATCAGATAAGTTAGTATAGTTTCACTAGTCATAAGTCTGCTTTGTCAATGAAAATATATGTGAATGTATTTTTAGACAATAAAGCATATATCTAGCTATCTAAGACTATTATATGCGGAATCTCTATTGACAATGATGAGAACTTCTTCGTATTTTTCATCAGTTGCTCAGGGAGACCCAACTTTAAGAGAGATGGTTCAAAAGGCTAAAGAAGAAGAACAAAAGAAGATATTCGCCCTTTGGATGAAGCCTGGAATGAGTACTAGAGTGAGTCGCCAAGATTATGCCAGACTGTTTTCCATCAACTTTCATAAGACTGCTACTACGAAACGTCAGAAATACGCCAAAGGTGCTGACGAGAAGTCGTCAAAGCCGCACACAGGTCTTGCAGGTTCAGGCCCTACAAAGAAGTCCACCAAAAATAGACGATTTAATCCTTATAGATTGTAATAAATAGAATTTAAAATGTAAGATAAATGTTATTTTTGGTTAATAATAATTATTGTTAAAAATACTCTGTGTTTTAATTTTGATACTTCTTATACATAAGTGGACCATCCACTGATAGAAATGTGGTAATTTCAAATAAGTGCTAATCATTTATTTATTTTAGTTTACCCTTTCCCCACATAGTTATTAACTTTCAAACTTTTTTTTTCAATATTTTTTCATAAATTTACAATAAAATATCAGTTTCCACTCATGTTTCTCAACATGAAACTAAAGAAATATACGGCGTGTCTACTGTCCAGAAATTATTCTGGACATTTTTGACTTTACGGAAAAAAGTTATTCTTCATAAAAAGTTCTGCTTTTTGAGAGAATAACACTCAAATTATATATATTCGGGGTTTCAAGAAAAGTATAAACGATAAATGCCGTAGAAGGAAAACTATCTTTAATTTTAACTCGAAAGTACAATAACGTAAGAAGTGTCGTTCAGAACTGAAAAATGTTCTCGGTCACTCTTGAAGAGCTGTAACATGGAGCACCGTTATGTTGGAACCAAAGTGTGTTTCTTATATCTAGTAGTAGTCGATAAAAAAATTTAAATAATTCCGTACCCATTCAAAAATTTCAAGTAGTAAATTTCACCTGCAATATTTTCTCGAAAAAAGTAGAGGAAAGAACCCGATTATCGCTCATTTTTTTTTAATTGCATTATTTAAGTTATTTTTAAAAATTAATATTTATAGGGGTATAATTATGCTTCTTTAGGGCTTTCGTTAACGTTTTTATATTTAAAAGATTTACAGTTATAAACACAGACGTTCGTTTAAATGATTTTCCAGAATTGTTACAATTCCTGTTTGAAAAAAGTAGAGTTCCTAATATCGGTACCAAATATCGCATAGGCGATATTAGGCTCTTCTTGCACCATCTTTTCCTTTACTTCTTATCTGACATCTCTAAAAGAAAATAGCACATTTTATATAAGCCAAACCTCAGTAGATTTAAAAGAAGCTAAAAAATGGCTGATATTTACTAGTACCCCAATATCGCATATTATGCGATATTGGGGTACAAGGACAAGCTATATGCGATATTAGGAGAATCTTACCTAATATAAAATCTGCATTAATTTTTTTTTAATATCTGCTACAAACCTTTTATAACAAGATCTAGGGTACAGAAGTATTCAAAAGTATTAACCCGAACAAGAATTTACCGTATTGGTACGTCGTTAATAACTCGTTGGGGTTAAAGTCACGTTGCACCTCACTACAGCGTCGTTTCCAAACTGAGGGCCTTGTACTTTACTAATAACTATTTTATGCTTTAGAACCGACTGTTTTCAAACGTTTTTGATATTGATATTAGTAGCACTTACATCTTTAAAAATTAAACTGGACGATATTAAGGCACCGTGCGATATTCGGGTACTTTCCTCTACGGCTCTATAATTTTGCTCTTAAAAACACCACACCAAACGTTTGTCTTTAAAGAATACTGGTCACGACATTCAATTACAAAGCAGGGATTCTCATCACTCCACCAGTCCACCACATGTCTATCAAGCTAGCAGAGCCACAACGCCTTTTTAAATTTTTTCTTGTGTCAAATTTTGGCTATTTTATTGCTAATTTATTACCACATTTTTAATTTTTTTGCTTCTCGTTTTTTTAAAAAAACCTGTGGCTCTGCTGGCTTGAGTTCAAGCTAGCAGAGCCACACTGAAAAACCACAAAACAAAATTCTTTTCCAAAATGTTTTTATGCAGGAATTTTTGGCCAATTAATTGCCCCTGAAATACGTACAGACACTGAGAAAAAAATAAACGTAAGAAAAAAAAAGCGATTTTCTGTTTCGTCCATAGAGAATACGATACTATTACCTACTTAAGATCGCGAAATAATAACTTTATAACCTGTGGGTATATACCAGGATTTAAGACTAATTTATTGCTAATTTATTACCACATTTTTAATTTTTTTGCTCTTCGATTTTTTTTTAAAAACCTGTGGCTCTGCTGGCTTGAGTTCAAGCTAGCAGAGCCACACTGAGAAACCACAAAACAAAATTCTTTTCCAAAATGTTTTTATACAGGAATTTTTGGCCAATTAATTGCCCCTGAAATATGTACAGAGACTGAGAAAAAAATAAACTGTTACAAAAAAAAACAGCGATTTTCTGTTTCGTCTATAGAGAATTCGATACTGTTACTTAAGATCGCGAAATAATAACTTTATGACCTCTGGGTATATAGCAGGTTTTAAGACTAATTTATTGCTAATTTATTACCACATTTTTAATTTTTTTGCTCTTCGATTTTTTAAAAAAAAACCTGTGGCTCTGCTGGCTTGAGTTCAAGCTAGCAGAGCCACACTGAAAAACCACAAAACAAAATTCTTTTCCAAAATGTTTTTATACAGGAATTTTTGGCCAATTAATTGCCCCTGAAATATGTACAGACACTGAGAAAAAAATAAACTGTTAGAAAAAAACAGCGATTTTCAGTTTCGTCTATAGAGAATTCGATACTGTTACTTAAGATCGTGAAATAATAACTTTATGACCTGTGGATATATAGCAGGTTTTAAGACTAATTTATTGCTAATTTATTACCACATTTTTAATTTTTTTGCTCTTCGTTTTTTTAAAAAAATCCTGTGGCTCTGCTGGCTTGAGTTCAAGCTAGCAGAGCCACACTGAAAAACCACAAAACAAAATTCTTTTCCAAAATGTTTTGATACAGGAATTTTTGGCCAATTAATTGCCCCTGAAATATGTACAGAGACTGAGAAAAAAATAAACTTTTAGAAAAAAACAGCGATTTTCTGTTTCGTCTATAGAGAATACGATACTATTACTTAAGATCGCGAAATAATAACTTTATGACCTGTGGATATATAGCAGGTTTTAAGACTAATTTATTGCTAATTTATTACCACATTTTTAATTTTTTTGCTCTTCGTTTTTTTAAAAAAATCCTGTGGCTCTGCTGGCTTGAGTTCAAGCTAGCAGAGCCACACTGAAAAACCACAAAACAAAATTATTTTCCAAAATGTTTTTATACAGGAATTTTTGGCCAATTAATTGCCCCTGAAATATGTACAGAGACTGAGAAAAAAATAAACTGTTAGAAAAAAACAGCGATTTTCTGTTTCGTCTATAGAGAATACGATACTATTACTTAAGATCGCGAAATAATAACTTTATGACCTGTGGATATATAGCAGGTTTTAAGACTAATTTATTGCTAATTTATTACCACATTTTTAATTTTTTTGCTCTTCGTTTTTTTAAAAAAAACTGTGGCTCTGCTGGCTTGAGTTCAAGCTAGCAGAGCCACACTGAAAAACCACAAAACAAAATTATTTTCCAAAATGTTTTTATACAGGAATTTTTGGCCAATTAATTGCCCCTGAAATATGTACAGGGACTGAGAAAAAAATAAACTGTTAGAAAAAAAACAGCGATTTTCTGTTTCGTCTATAGAGAATACGATACTATTACTTAAGATCGCGAAGTAATAACTTTATGACCTGTGGGTATATACCAGGTTTTAAGACTAATTTATTGCTAATTTATTGCCACATTTTTAATTTTTTTGCTCTTCGTTTAAAAAAAAAAACCTGTGGGTCTGCTGGCTTGAGTTCAAGCTAGCAGAGCCACACTGAAAAACCACAAAACAAAATTATTTTCCAAAATGTTTTTATGCAGGAATTTTTGGCCAATTAATTGCCCCTGAAATATGTACAGAGACTGAGAAAAAAATAAACTGTTAGAAGAAAAACAGCGATTTTCTCTTTCGTCTATAGAGAATACGATACTATTACTTAAGATCGCAAAATAATAACTTTATAACCTGTGGGTATATACCAGGATTTAAGACTAATTTATTGCTAATTTATTACCACATTTTAATTTTTTTGCTCTTCGTTTTTTTTTTGAAAAACCTGTGGGTCTGCTAGCTTGAACTCGAGCCAGCAGAGCCACAGATGTTTTTTTAAAAAACGAAGAGCAAAAAAATTATAAATGTGGTAATAAATTAGCAATAAATTAGTCTTAAAACCTGGTATATACCCACAAGTTATAAAGATATTATTTCGCGATCTTAAGTAATAGTATCATATTCTCTATAGACGAAACAGAAAATCGCAGTTTATTTCCAACAGTTTATTTTTTTCTCAGTCCCTGTACATATTGCAGGGGCAATTAATTGACCAAAAATTCCTGTATAAAAACATTTTGGAAAAGAATTTTGTTTCGTGGTTTTTCAGTGTAGCTTGTACTCAAGCCAGCAGAGCCACAGATTTTTTTTTTTTAAAAACGAAGAGCAAAAAAATTAAAAATGTGGTACTAAAATAGCAATAAATTAGTCTTAAACCCTGCTGTATACCCACAGGTCACAAAGTTATTATTTCGCGATCTTAAGTAATAGTATCGTATTCTCTATAGACGAATCAGAAAATCGCAGTTTTTTTCCAACAGTTTATTTTTTTCTCAGTCCCTGTACATGTTTCAGGGGCAATTAATTGGACAAAAATTCCTGTATAAAAACATTTTGGAAAAGAATTTTGTTTTGTGGTTTTTCAGTGTGACTCTGCTAGCTTGAACTCAAGCCAGCAGAGCCACAGATTTTTTTTTTTAAAAACGAAGAGCAAAAAAATTAAAAATGTGGTAATAAATTAGCAATAAATTAGTCTTAAACCCTGCTATATACCCACAGGTCACAAAGTTATTATTTCGCGATCTTAAGTAATAGTATCGTATTCTCTATAGACGAATCAGAAAATCGCAGTTTTTTTCCAACAGTTTATTTGTTTCTCAGTGCCTGTACATATTTCAGGGGCAATTAATTGGCCAAAAATTCCTGTATAAAAGCATTTTGGAAAAGAATTTTGTTTTGTGGTTTTTCAGTGTGGCTCTGCTAGCTTGAACTCAAGCCAGCAGAGCCACAGGTTTTTTTTTTAAAAAGTGAAGAGCAAAAAAATTAAAAATGAGAGAAACCACAAAACAAAATTCTTTTCCAAAATATTTTTATACAGGAATTTTTGGCCAATTAATTGTCCCTGAAATATGTACAGAGACTGAGAAAAAAATAAACTGTTACAAAAAAAAACAGCGATTTTCTGTTTCGTCTATAGAGAATTCGATACTGTTACTTAAGATCGCGAAATAATAACTTTATGACCTCTGGGTATATAGCAGGTTTTAAGACTAATTTATTACCACATTTTTAATTTTTTTGCTCTTCGATTTTTTAAAAAAAAACCTGTGGCTCTGCTGGTTTGAGTTCAAGCTAGCAGAGCCACACTGAAAAACCACAAAACAAAATTCTTTTCCAAAATGTTTTTATACAGGAATTTTTGGCCAATTAATTGCCCCTGAAATATGTACAGACACTGAGAAAAAAATAAACTGTTAGAAAAAAACAGCGATTTTCAGTTTCGTCTATAGAGAATTCGATACTGTTACTTAAGATCGTGAAATAATAACTTTATGACCTGTGGATATATAGCAGGTTTTAAGACTAATTTATTGCTAATTTATTACCACATTTTTAATTTTTTTGCTCTTCGTTTTTTTAAAAAAATCCTGTGGCTCTGCTGGCTTGAGTTCAAGCTAGCAGAGCCACACTGAAAAACCACAAAACAAAATTCTTTTCCAAAATGTTTTGATACAGGAATTTTTAGCCAATTAATTGCCCCTGAAATATGTACAGAGACTGAGAAAAAAATAAACTGTTAGAAAAAACAGCGATTTTCTGTTTCGTCTATAGAGAATACGATACTATTACTTAAGATCGCGAAATAATAACTTTATGACCTGTGGATATATAGCAGGTTTTAAGACTAATTTATTGCTAATTTATTACCACATTTTTAATTTTTTTGCTCTTCGTTTTTTTAAAAAAATCCTGTGGCTCTGCTGGCTTGAGTTCAAGCTAGCAGAGCCACACTGAAAAACCACAAAACAAAATTATTTTCCAAAATGTTTTTATACAGGAATTTTTGGCCAATTAATTGCCCCTGAAATATGTACAGAGACTGAGAAAAAAATAAACTGTTAGAAAAAAACAGCGATTTTCTGTTTCGTCTATAGAGAATACGATACTATTACTTAAGATCGCGAAATAATAACTTTATGACCTGTGGATATATAGCAGGTTTTAAGACTAATTTATTGCTAATTTATTACCACATTTTTAATTTTTTTGGTCTTCGTTTTTTAAAAAAAAACTGTGGCTCTGCTGGCTTGAGTTCAAGCTAGCAGAGCCACACTGAAAAACCACAAAACAAAATTATTTTCCAAAATGTTTTTATACAGGAATTTTTGGCCAATTAATTGCCCCTGAAATATGTACAGGGACTGAGAAAAAAATAAACTGTTAGAAAAAAGACAGCGATTTTCTGTTTCGTCTATAGAGAATACGATACTATTACTTAAGATCGCGAAGTAATAACTTTATGACCTGTGGGTATATACCAGGTTTTAAGACTAATTTATTGGTAATGTATTGCCACATTTTTAATTTTTTTGCTCTTCGTTTAAAAAAAAAACCTGTGGGTCTGCTGGCTTGAGTTCAAGCTAGCAGAGCCACACTAAAAACCACAAAACAAAATTATTTTCCAAAATGTTTTAATGCAGGAATTTTTGGCCAATTAATTGCCCCTGAAATATGTACAGAGACTGAGAAAAAAATAAACTGTTAGAAAAAAAACAGCGATTTTCTCTTTCGTCTATAGAGAATACGATACTATTACTTAAGATCGCAAAATAATAACTTTATAACCTGTGGGTATATACCAGGATTTAAGACTAATTTATTGCTAATTTATTACCACATTTTAATTTTTTTGCTCTTCGTTTTTTTTTTGAAAAACCTGTGGGTCTGCTAGCTTGAACTCGAGCCAGCAGAGCCACAGATGTTTTTTTAAAAAACGAAGAGCAGAAAAATTATAAATGTGGTAATAAATTAGCAATAAATTAGTCTTAAAACCTGGTATATACCCACAAGTTATAAAGATATTATTTCGCGATCTTAAGTAATAGTATCATATTCTCTATAGACGAAACAGAAAATCGCAGTTTATTTCCAACAGTTTATTTTTTTCTCAGTCCCTGTACATATTGCAGGGGCAATTAATTGACCAAAAATTCCTGTATAAAAACATTTTGGAAAAGAATTTTGTTTTGTGGTTTTTCAGTGTAGCTTGTACTCAAGCCAGCAGAGCCACAGATTTTTTTTTTTTAAAAACGAAGAGCAAGAAAATTAAAAATGTGGTACTAAATTAGCAATAAATTAGTCTTAAACCCTGCTATATACCCACAGGTCACAAAGTTATTATTTCGCGATCTTAAGTAATAGTATCGTATTCTCTATAGACGAATCAGAAAATCGCAGTTTTTTTCCAACAGTTTATTTTTTTCTCAGTCCCTGTACATGTTTCAGGGGCAATTAATTGGACAAAAATTCCTGTATAAAAACATTTTGGAAAATAATTTTGTTTTGTGGTTTTTCAGTGTGGCTCTGCTAGCTTGAACTCAAGCCAGCAGAGCCACAGATTTTTTTTTTAAAAACGAAGAGCAAAAAAATTAAAAATGTGGTAATAAATTAGCAATAAATTAGTCTTAAACCCTGCTATATACCCACAGGTCACAAAGTTATTATTTCGCGATCTTAAGTAATAGTATCGTATTCTCTATAGACGAATCAGAAAATCGCAGTTTTTTTCCAACAGTTTATTTGTTTCTCAGTCCCTGTACATATTTCAGGGGCAATTAATTGGCCAAAAATTCCTGTATAAAAGCATTTTGGAAAAGAATTTTGTTTTGTGGTTTTTCAGTGTGGCTCTGCTAGCTTGAACTCAAGCCAGCAGAGCCACAGGTTTTTTTTTTAAAAAGCGAAGAGCAAAAAAATTAAAAATGTGGTAATAAATTAGCAATAAATTAGTCTTAAAACCTGGTATATACCCACAAGTTATAAATATATTATTTCGGGATCTTAAGTAATAGTATCGAATTCTCTATAGACGAAACAGAAAATCGCAGGTTTTTTCCAACAGTTTACTTTTTTTCTCAGTCCCTGTACATATTTCAGGGGCAATTAATTGGCCAAAAATTCCTGTACCTATAAAAACATTTTGGAAAAGAATTTTGTTTTGTGGTTTTTCAATGTGGCTCTGCTAACTTGAACTCAAGCCAGCAGAGCCACAGGATTTTTTTAAAAAAACGAAGAGCAAAGAAATTAAAAATGTGGTAATAAATTAGCAATAAATTAGTCTTAAAACCTGCTATATACCCAGAGGTCATAAAGTTATTATTTCGCGATCTTAAGTAATAGTATCGAATTCTCTATAGACGGAACAGAAAATCGCAGTTTTTTCCCAACAGTTTATTTTTTTCTCCGTCCCTGTACAAATTTCAGGGGCAATTAATTGGCCAAAAATTCCTGTATAAAAACATTTTGGAAAAGAATTCTGTTTTGTGGTTTTTCAGTGTGGCCCTGCTAGCTTGAACTCAAGCCAGCAGAGCCACAGGATTTTTTTTAAAAAAACGAAGAGTAAAAAAATTAAAAATGTGGTAATAAATTAGCAATAAATTAGTCTTAAAACCTGCTATATATCCACAGGTCATAAAGTTATTATTTCGCGATCTTAAGTAATAGTATCGTATTCTCTATAGACGAAACAGAAAATCGCTGTTTTCTTATAACAGTTTATTTTTTTCTCAGTCTCTGTACATATTTCAGGGGCAATTAATGGCCAAAAATTCCTGTATAAAAACATTTTCGAAAAGAATTTTGTTTTGTGGTTTTTCAGTGTGGCTCTGCTAGCTTGAACTCAAGCCAGCAGAGCCACAGGATTTTTTTAAAAAAACGAAGAGCAAAAAAATTAAAAATGTGGTAATAAATTAGTAATAAATTAGTCTTAAAACCTGCTATATATCCACAGGTCATAAAGTTATTATTTCGCGATCTTAAGTAACAGTATCGAATTCTCTATAGACGAAACAGAAAATCGCTGTTTTTTTCTAACAGTTTATTTTTTTCTCAGTCTCTGTACATATTTCAGGGGCAATTAATTGGCCAAAAATTCCTGTATAAAAACATTTTGGAAAAGAATTTTGTTTTGTGGTTTTTCAGTGTGGCTCTGCTAGCTTGAACTCAAGCCAGCAGAGCCACAGGTTTTTTTTAAAAAAACGAAGAGAAAAAAAAATTAAAAATGTGGTAATAAATTAGCAATAAATTAGTCTTAAAACCTGCTATATACCCACAGGTTATAAAGTTATTATTGCGCGATCTTAAGTAGGTAATAGTATCGTATTCTCTATGGACGAAACAGAAAATCGCTGTTTTTTTTTCTAACGTTTATTTTTTTCTCAGTGTCTGTACGTATTTCAGGGGCAATTAATTGGCCAAAAATTCCTGCATAAAAACATTTTGGAAAAGAATTTTGTTTTGTGGTTTTTCAGTGTGGCTCTGCTAGCTTGAACTCAAGCCAGCAGAGCCACAGGTTTTTTTAAAAAAACGAGAAGCAAAAAAATTAAAAATGTGGTAATAAATTAGCAATAAAATAGCCAAAAATTATGACACAAGAAAAAATTTAAAAAGGCGTTGTGGCTCTGCTAGCTTGATAGACATGTCCACCACCTACAGTTTTGGAAACACCACTCCATTTGAGGTGAACTTTAAAAGATTCAAAGGTACATATGAAATGAACGACCATAAAGTTATTTTGTCAAATTTCATATTCGATCACTTTTTAGTCCTGTACGAACTTTCTTACGTAATTGTACTTTGCAATTAAAACTTTAGATAGTTTTCCTTCTACGGCATTTATCGTTTTTAGTTTTTTTGACAACCTGTATATGCTGGGTCAAAATTTTTGATTTGAGTGTTATTTTCTGAACAAGCAGAATTCTTTATGAAGAATAACTTTTTTCTGTAAAGCCATAAATAAAATTTTTCTCATATGTAAAGATGGTTTTTGGATACGCTGTATAAGAATAAATATAAATCGGATTGTGACCAGTAAAAGACATGTATATCATACATTCCCAAATTGTTGCGGTCCCTTCTTAAACAAGAATAAAGGTTGATCATTCTTTGATAAATTGTGTTCAAAAAGACATGGGTATCATACCTTACCGGATTGTTGCTGTAACCTCAACGTAATTCATGATTCTTAAGAACAAGAACTAACTCATACTCTGTTAAGCTGCCTTACCATATTGAAAATTAGTAAAGTATGAATTATGTGATATAAGGCTTTAAAATAGTCATGTTTTGACATATTTTCATTTGTTGTCAGGTCTTTAGTCTCTTCATTTTTATATTGTCACAACGGGGGTTGTTGCGACTGAGACTAAGTAATAGTCTCTGGGATCGTATGGAGGGAATGAAGTTAAAGCAGGTTATAAAAACAGTATTTAATAATTAATCAACAATTATAGCAATAAAATAAAGTTTGGCTTTAAATAAATAAAATGAGACACTTACTAATTTACTTCTCTTACATCTTCTCTGTAAGGGCGGCTCTTCTCCCGACCAACGGGCACATGTCTTGTCTCGACATCTTAAGAACAACTACCTATCACTCTATCCTCCAGTTATCGACGATCGGTGCATTGCTAGGTCAGCATACCTTGACTTACTCAATAAAGTTAAACAAAACCAAGCTGACCTTCAATGTCGTCACCAAGTTCACCGAAGAACAGAGTGTCTATTCATCGTTATTGTCAAAATAATCTTTATATAAATACAGTGTGATTTTAAAAATAATTAATAAAATAATCCATGATAACATAACTATGGCAATATAGTGCTAGTAATATTAAAGTAGTAACACTTTTTTTACTATTATAAACAGAGAATCTACAAATAATGTTCTAATCACCACAGTCTATATATATCAAATCTACTTATTTTGGACGACTTCTTTATGTGAACCTGCAGAACCTGTTTCTGAAGTTTTAGAGTAACAGTCTTTTAAAAGTTGGTGGAAAATAGTCTGGCGTAGTTTTGGCGGCGTGTCTTTGTACCCATTACAGGTTTTATCGAAAGAGCGAATGTTTTCTGTGTTCTTCTTTAGCGTTTTGAACCATTTTCTTAAAGTTAGATATCACTAAGGAACTGATGAGAAAGTCATCATAATCGTCAGTAGATTAAATATTAGATGTCAAATCTCTACAAGTAGAGTTGATAGCGCTCAGTACTAGAAGCGGTAATGAAAGGAAGTAATTATAGAAAAGTTCGCAGTAGAGGAAATAATGATGTCTAGTGGACTAGACAATACCTTGCATGCTCTCTCGGAAGTTATAGATCTCGCGCCGTCTGACGTCATCGAACGTCAGCGGATCTCTATCATCCCGTCGATGCAGGTTCAGTGACGTCAGAGGGGGCGGAGCTTAAGACATACGGGAGGTATAAAAGGGCCTTGCGTAGTCTCTTAGACATTATTATTTGTTTGACTGCTCTACTGCTAACTTCACAATGTACCAATTGCTTCCGTTCATTAGTGCTTATACCACTGTACTACCAATTCTACCGGTGGAGATGTGGTGTCTTATATTAAGACTATTAGATGCGGAATCTCTATTGACAATGATGAGAACTTCTTCGTATTTTTCATCAGTTGCTCAGGGAGACCCAACTCTAAGAGAGATGGTTCAAAAGGCTAAAGAAGAAGAACAAAAGAAGATAATCGCCCTTTGGATGAAGCCTGGAATGAGTACTAGAGTGAGCCGCCAAGATTATGCCAGACTGTTTTCCACCAACTCTCACAAGACTGCTACTACGAAACGTCAGAAATACGCCAAAGTTGCTGACGAGAAGTCGTCAAAACCTTACACAGGTCCTGCAGGTTCAGGCCCTACAAAGAAGTCCACCAAAAATAGACGATTTAATCCTTATAGATTGTAATAAACAGAATTTAAAATGTAAGATAAATGTTATTTTTGGTTAATATAATTATTGTTAAAAATACTCTGTGTTTTAATTTTGATGCTTCTTCTACAAACATCTACTGATAGAAGGGTCGTAATTTCAAATAAGTGCTAAAAGTAACAATTTATTTATTTTAGTTTACCCTTTCCCCACATAGTTTTTAACTTTCAAACTTTTTTTCAATATTTTTTCATAAATTTACAATAAAATATCAGTTTCCACCCATGTTTCTCAAAACACAACACTAAAGAAATATACGGCGTTTCCTGAAAATATTCTGGACATTTTTGACTTTACGGAAAAAAGTTATTCTTCATTAAAAGTTCTGCTTTTTGAGAGAATAACACAAATTAAAAATTTTGACAGCATATACGGGGTTTCAAGAAAAGTAAAAACGATAAATGCCGGAGAAGGAAAACTATCTTTAATTTTAACTGTAAAGTACAATAACGTAAGAAAGTGTCGTTCAGAACTGAAAAATGATCGAATATGAAATTTGACTAAATAACTATGATCATTCATATACACCTTTGAATTTTTTTGAAAGTGTTTTGAAATATATTTTTTAAATATCATTACCAAAATAAACAACAATAACATTTTACTAAATACTACACTAAGCTTCAACATTACCACTGATTCTATCCATACAATTGCATACTAGTATTCCAAACTATTGTACGTTGTGAAAATTCCGCCATTGCATTTCTAACCATCTGAGGGGAAATTTATTGGACACATTCTCTGATAATTCTCTCTAAATGGTCTATGTTTTCGAAAGGTCTGTAGGCATAGACTTTTTCTTTTAAGAATCCCCATAACAAAAAATCTAGGGGTTATATCTGGGGACCTTGGTGGCCAAGCAAATTTTGACCTTTGTCCAATCCACGTCTGTGGAAACGTCCGGTTTAAAAATGCTGTCACTCACCGTCATATTGGAACCAAAGTGTGTTTCATATATCCAGTAGTAGTCGATAAAAAAATTAAAATAATTCCGTATTCAAAAAGTTCAAGTAGTTAATTTCACCTGTAATATTTTCTCGAAAAAAGTAGAGGAATGGACCCGATTATCGCTCACTTTTTTTTTAATTGTATTATTTAAGTTATTTTTAAAAGTTAATATTCATAAGGGTATAATTATGCTTCTTTAGGGCGTTCGTTAACGTCTTTATGTTTAAAAGATTACAATTATAAACACAGACGTTCTTTTAAATAATTTTCCAAAATTGTTACAATTCCTTTTTGGAAAAAGTCGAGTTCCTAATATCGCACATCATATCGATACCAAATATCGCATAGGCGATATTAGGAACTTCTTGCACCATCTTTTCCTTTACTTCTTATCTGACATCACTAAAAGAAAATAGCACATTTTATATAAGCCAAACCTAAGTAGAATTAAAAAGAAGCTAAAAAATGGCTGATATTTACCAGTACCCCAATATCGTATATGCGACATTGGGGTACAGGGACAAGCTATATGCGATATTAGGAGAATCTTACCTAATATAAAATTTGCATTAAATTTTTTTTAATATCTGCTACTAACCTTTTATAACAAGATCTAGGGTACAGAAATATTCAAAAGTATTTAACCCGAACAAGAATTTACCGTATTGGTACGTCGTTAAAAACTCGTTGGGGTTAAAGTCACGTTGCACCTCACTACAGCATTGTTTCCAAACTGAGGGCCTTGTACTTTACTAATAACTATTTTATGCGTTAGGATCGACTGTTTTCAAACGTTTTTAATATATAGCAGCACTTACATCTTCAAAAAAACTGGACGATATTAAGGCATCGTGCGATATTCGGGTACTTTCCTCTACGGTTCTACAATTTTGCTCTTAAAAACACCACACCAAACGTTTGTCTTTAAAGAATACTGGTCACGACATTCAATTACAAAGTAGGGATTCTCATCACTCCACCAGTCCACCACCTACAGTTTTGGGAACACACCACTCCATTTGAGGTGAACTTCTTTAAAAAATTCAAAGGTACATATGAAATGAATGACCATAAAGATATTTTGTCAAATTTCATATTCGATCACTTTTTAGTCCTGGACGACACTTTCTTACGTTATTGTACTTTGCAATTAAAATTAAAGATAGTTTTCCTTCTACGGCATTTATCGTTTTTACTTTTTTTGACACTCTGTATATGTTGGGTCAAAACTTTTGATTTGAGTGTTATTTTCTCAACAAGCAGAACATTTTTCCGTAAAGTCATAAATAAAAAAGTTTCTCGTTTGTAAAGATGGTTTCTGGACACGCTGTATAAGAATACATATAAATCGGTCGTTGCTTAATTGTGACCAGTAAAAGACATGTATATCTTACATTCCCAAATTGTTGCGATCCCTTCTTCAACAAGAATAAAGGTTGATCATTCTTTGATAAATTGTGTTCAGAAAGAGACATGGGTATCATATCTTACCGGATTGTTGCTGGGATCTCAACATAATTCATTATTCTTGAGAATAAGAACAAGAACTAAATCATACTCTTTTAAGCTGCTTTGCTATATTGAAAATTAGTAAAGTATGAATTTTGTGATACAATGCTTTAAAATAGTCATGTTTTGACATGTTTTCTTTTGTTGTCAGATCTTTGGTCTCTTCATTTTTATATATTGCTAGTAATATTAAAGGACTAACAATACTCTTTTTTACCAATATATATTATAAACAAATAATCTACAAATAATGTTCTAATCACTATAGTCTATAAATATAAAATTTACTTATTTTGGACGACTTCTTTATGTGAACCTGCAGAACCTGTTTTCTGTTTCTGAAGTTTTATAGTAACAGTCTTAAAAGTTGGTGGAAAATAGTCTGGCGTAGTTTTGGTGGCTTATCTTTGTACCCATTACAGGTTTTATTGAAAGAGCGAATGTTTTCTTTGTTCTTCTTTAGCGTTTTGAACCATCTTTCTTAAAGTTGGATCTCACTAAGGAACTGATGAGAAAGTCATCATAATCGTCAGTAGATTAAATATTAGATGTCAAGTCTCTACAGGTAGAGTTGATAGCGCTCAGTACTAGAAGCGGTAATGAAAGGAAGTAATTATAGAAAAGTTCGCAGAAGAGGAAATAATGATGTCTAGTGGACTAGACAATACCTTGCATGCTCTCTCGGAAGTTATAGACCTCGCGCCGTCTGACGTCACCGAACGTCAGCGGATCTTTATCATCCCGTAGATGCAGGTTCAGCGACGTCAGAGTGGGCGGAGCTTAAGACATCCGGGAGGTATAAAAGGGCCTTGCGTAGTCTCTTAGACATTACTATTTGTTTGACTGCTCTACTGCGAACTTCACAATGTACCAATTGCTTCCTTTCATTAGTGCTTATACCTCTGTACTACCAATTCTACCGGTGGAGATGTGGTGTCTTATATTAAGACTATTAGATGCGGAGTCCCTACTGACGATGATGAGAACTTTGCATTTTCAATCAGTTGCTCAGGGAGACCCAACTTTAAGAGAGATGGTTCAAAAGGCTAAAGAAGAAGAACAAAAGAAGATATTCGCACTTTGGATGAAGCCTGGAATGAGTACTAGAGTGAGCCGCCAAGATTATGCCAGACTGTTTTCCACCAACTCTCATAAGACTGCTACTACGAAACGTCAAAAATACGCCAGAGTTGCTGACGAGAAGTCGTCAAAACCGTACACTGGTCCTGCAGGTTCAGGCCCTACAAAGAAGTCCACCAAAAATAGAAGATTTAATCCTTATAGATTGTGAAATATAATTTAAAATGTAAGATAAATTGTATTTTTGGTTAATAATAATTATTGTTAAAAATTCGCTGTGTTTTAATTTTGATACTTCTTATACATAAGTGGTCCACTTACTGCTAAAAAGATTTTAATTTCAAATAATGGCTGAAAATAACGACCTTGTTTATTTTAGCTTACCCGTTAAAATGCATTTCCCCACATAGTTTCGAAGATATAGAAGAAAGCCACGTGATTAAAAACACATGTTACAAAATAAGTCGAAACACGATCCCTTACTTGCAAAACCAACAAACTGACAACGAATCGAACTTCAATCACAAATGCGCACGGATAGACAATAAGAAAATTAATTTGCATTCAGTTTATCCGGAAGTTTTGAAACTTGTCAATAGTACTTTGGAGGAACTGAACAGTGAGGATTGCTTGGGGGCTTTAAATAAAGTTATTTGTGTAGCAATAATATTGCTACAAGACCTCAGCGAGTACCTGATTGAATTTGGGTTGCATTTGAGGACTGAGGATATTCAACAGGCTGATACAAATTATTTATTTGGCCATTCTGCTAAAGGGTATGTAAATTGTAGATTAGAGGGGTTATCAAGGGTGGTGGTGTAGCAAGTTTTAAAGGAAGAGAGGCAATGAATGATCTCTTCCTTTAACTATCTCGTGAAATAACAATTTTGGGATTTTTCCTAACAAAATAAAGGGCTTTCCAATAGGTACTTCGGGATAAAATATCCACTGCATGATGCATGTTTTATTTTCTTTTTTATTTAATACATTTATACCATAACACTGTCTTTCTTTGAGAATGTGAAGTTATACGGATGGTTAACGGGTTGCCTCCATGATACAACAGAAGGAAGATATGATACCAAACCGTGTCAAATTCGTCCGCGTTCGCGCATGACGTCACGCTGTGAGTTTACGTTATAGGCGATTTTATATAAATTCAATTGGCAATATACTTTGCCTCCTGCTAATAACACAAATTTTAAAGTATATGATTTAAAATGATCATGCGAATAAAGGGATACATTAATTTAAAATAATAGATATTGGTAAATTGCCTGTCAATTGCGTTCTGTGTATTTATTTACGTGAAAAGAAAATGTAAATAATTTTATAAAATAAAACCATGGCTAATAATTCAGATAATAATTTTTATTTAGAGGCATATTCTTATTAAAATATTTATTATGAATAAGAATTTTGTTTGTTCCTATAATTTGTCAAATATTTTTTGCTGTGAATAACATCTGTATGTTTGCGACGGAAACAAGTTTTTTAGGGTAGTTGTCTTTTGGGTTTTTTACACTTTAAATAGTAAATTATTAAAAATTGTATTTTTTTTAAATTGTATTTTTGTATTCTTTGATTTTTCAAATTTAAAAAAATCTTAAAATGCCAAAAATTATTCTAAACAAAACAAAAATATCTAAATTTATGAAATTAGGTGGAACAAGAAATTATTTATTTTTTAAGAAAATAGCCTTTTTTCAGTCTGTTTGTCGTATTTGCTCGATTAAAGTCTGGTGATTCGTTACCGTGGAGATTTTTAGCGTTTGTTTGTCACAGTAATTTTTTTTATTGTAGCGAGTTTGTAAAAACATTAAACACATTTGACCTTAATGACATGACACAATTTATGCTTTAAATTACCTTCATAATCACTTTCGTTAAAATGTCTAGAACCGATTCTAGCATTTTTCACATTAAACTTATCTTCTCGTTTGTATAGACGTTTCTAACCACTTTGTGTTTCTTTGTCTTTGGGGAAGCTAAAAACTTTAATATCGGGCATAAATCCCTTGCATTGATTGTCCACGTCACAACCATACACAACACACCTCACTTTCACTTTTAAACTCTTAAAAGTGATAAAAAACACCAAAAATAAATTTAAAACCAACGCGATCTTAACAAAGACGTACTCTCGTTTACAAAATATCGCTGAATTACTCACAGCGTGATGAACATGGCCACGCCTACCTGCGCGGTGTCATATCTTCTTTTATTTGTATCATGGGTTGCCTCGAGATTTTATAAGACATATACGAGGCGGTACCGCAAAATACCGAACCTACTAATTTTTTGTAAAAAAAAAATAATTAAAAAATAAAATTAATGGAAGTTGCCATTTTCCCTGACAGGTTTTGAATTCCCTGACATTTCCCTGTTTTACCTGACGCTGGGAACCCTGTCGAAGAGGATATAAAGGTTTTTCTTCAATCACTTGAGGATTTTCAGTTCCCCAAATTCTACAATTTTGCTTCTTCGCATAACCTTCAAAGTAGAAATGACTTTCGTCGGAAAAGATAATTTTATTGCAAATTTATGCATTATTTCTAACTTCTAAGATAAAATAAATAATTCAATTGTCGGGTCTCTATACGGCACATGCAAAATATAAAATTTCTAGGTTAAGTTGTTGAAAACTGGCGCCAAATTTAAATCCGCAAGTACCTATTGGGCCACCCTTTACTTGACATCTAACCAATTAATTTTTTTTGCAGTTCCAAAAATGAAATAGGTATACAGTCAGGGAAAATATTGGAAGTCCTTTCGCAACTGATTTTACATAATTCCTATGTTGCCGATTTTATTTGTGGAAGTAACCCATTAAAGTTGTTACCAAATACGAAAGAATATGTTAAACTTATTCCACACAAAAATGGAAATGTACAGAATGACTACTGCTTGCTAAAAGTATTGTTGACCATAGTTAAAAATATTGGTAAATCGGTAAGTATTCTTCTTACTAAATTAAATATGGTGTTCTTTTACATAACGCGTTTTTTAACAAATTTTTGGCGCGAAATTCGAAACTTCCAAACTAATGATAGTCTAGAACCTAGAACCATGGATTTATTAATAAAGGATTCGATGTTCCGTATACTGTGAGCGTATCGAACGTGAAGCCTTATATTTGTTGTTTGTTGTGAACACGTCTTCCTCTAGAGGTACAGTTTACGAACTTTAAGGAAATACGTAACTGAATCAAGAATGGTAGTAGAAAGAGATAAAATAGCATTGGAGTGTTGGAGCTCAGAAGTGTTCCTGTCTCTGCTGGTTGCTTAGGAAAAACGTTTGAACACTCTGTTACACGTACGTCTTTGTCTAATGAACTAAAAAAGAAAAAGTGCGACTTATAGATTTATAAATGACTCGGAGCGACTTTAAATAAACCTTTAGAAATAATATAACCTCTAAACAATAAAACCTTTTTAACTTAAATTTATTATTATTTTTCAGAAAAATAAAATATTGTAGGCCTTTTATTACTTTTAGTGAACCTTGTGATGCTTCTAACGTATTTTTTGTACAAAAATACAAGGTAAAATAAGATGTGGCCAATGTTTACAAATTGTGTTTACAGTGTCGCTTAGAATGGTTTGTTTTGGCTTCAAAGAATGTTAAATCATCCCGTATCCATTCTTAATAAATCCATGGCTAGAACATTAAAATAAAAATAAAAAATTCATAATTGTAATTAATAAATTATACCGAAAAGTAAAAAAAAATAGTTAAATCATCCCAGTAATTTTCTTAAAAATAATATTCTTAGGTTTGTAGTGACTTTCTTGAGAGATTTATACGAGAAAAACACATGCATGTTGCCTATTAATGTTTAATTTTTGTTCCTTTTAGAGAATTATGGGTCAGATGAATGGATTTTTAGTGTCGGTTATAACTATTTTGACAAATATAGCAATATTGGAAAATGAAAATTACAGGTAAGGTTTATACAGTTAAAATAACGTCGCCCTCTTCCGAAGACATGGAAATTTATTTTACGAACAATTTTTCTTACATACTAAGTTGAGTTTTTTGTTCTTGTTTTTTAGGGACGAACTTATGACTAAAAGAGACGTTTTTTGTAATTTATTTAAAGAAATAGTATTTACAAGGCCTGGGCCAACAATAATAGCAAAAATAACATGTTTATTAAAAGTTGCTTCTAATAATAAACTTTTTGTGCAATACCTTTTCGGGAAAAATGGTAAAAATTCTTTGCTGAAAGCTGATTCTAAGGGTGTTTTATACTATAGTGAAGGTAAGTAAGCTTTATTTGTTATTAGAGCTGTGTAAAAGCGAGCGATTCCAGTGGCGTTGCCGTTTTATTAATTTGTTTGTAGAGATGTACGAGGGAGTACTGATAAGTATTTTTTTATTCAACATAATCTCGTTTAAGACTTACACATTTAGCAGAACGTTAATAAAGTAATTCTAAAAGCTCTTTAAAAAATTCTTTGTCTTGGTCTAGAAATCGCTCCTCAACGCCACATATGGCATCGTCATTTGTCGATATTAAAAATGCAGACAGGAATATTGCATGAAATGACGAGTATGATTGTGTTTATGACGAACACTTTCACCACCGTCAATGTATCTTTGTACCGTCATACTTTAAATTGGAAAATGGATAATTTTTCTAACGCAACTAACAAACCTGACTTCCGGTTGTATTAATAGATAAGTCCTTCTATGTTTATCTTTTATTTATAATATAACAAACCATTAAATACTTAGATAAAACGGTATCGCCACTGAATTCGCTTGCATTTGCACACATCTGCTTATTTGCCATTGTTAAAATATGTATCTTAAAAAATGTAAGCAGAAATTGAAAAAATCGCTATAAATTTAATTGTTATTTTAGATGCCTGTTCATTTTGTGTCTTGGGCGTTCTTTTGCAAAACTACTCACTAAAAACAGAAAAAATACCCTTAGAAGTATATTATAATATGGTAGAATTTATATACAACACTTTTAAGACATCACATTGGATACATTATGAAAACACAGATGCCGTGTAAGTAATATTATTTTATTTATTTATTTCAACGGAATTTTACGTCAATTTTACAATTTACAAGAATAGAGAAAATACAGGACATGAATTCATAATTATACTAAACAGATAAAATATACATATCTGCAATATAGAACCAAATATACCATTAAACAATCAAAGTGTTCGCCTGGATTGTATGTAGGACATAATTTCTTTTTAAACCAAAGTCCCACCAAAGGGGTCCAAATTAAAATCGTTAAACCATCGAACCCTGCGTGACATGGGGCTATGAAAGCCATAATTAGTTAAATGAAGTGCCACCCTGTATAACTGATATCTTTGTGGTTTTTAGCTGTGGGTGCCTTTCACAGCTTTACAAATTGGAAATGGAATTTGTCTTTAGGGCGTTACAAGACTTTGTAAAACACGCTGGAACAGGAAAAAAATGTAAGTTCCGCCAGACATCCGCCCAATTCTGTTCAGTTTAATTTAAGGTTGTGAAAATGAACAAACCCAAAAATGTTATTAAAAAAAATACTGGAATAATTTAACTAAAAAATTTGTTTAATTTTACGGTATAGTTTAATACAAAATAAAAAGCCCATGGCCCATTCGTTACCAAACACCCTGAATATACTTTTTCAGGCGTATCAGATGAGTGGAATGCATTTCTTCGCCACGAATATGTTCAAAAAGTCCTAAACCAAATGAACTTTAATAATTTTGAATTGACCGAGAAATATGTTATGGTGTATTCTCAGTTTAAAGTAATCGAGGCAGTTTTGAAAGCTCAGGGATTATGTGAGTAATGTTATTGCATTTATAATAAATTTTAGTTGGTATTACTGTCCGAGTATTTAAGTTTTTGTTTAATAAAAACTGTTTGTTGTAGTTAACGTCACACAATTAAATACTAGTGAAGAATTAGTAAAAATCACAGCCGAGAAGTTTAGGCAAGATTTTTAGGATTTAACGTGTTAGAATTTGTAATTTGAAGTTAAGTTTGTTTAAGATTTATAAGTCAGTTTGTTAAAATGTTTAGTTATTATGTTTACGTTATGATTTAAGAATAAATCTATATTTTGTATAAAGCTGATTGATTTAGTCAATATCGAATTTTTTTGGCGCTAGAGATGTCCTTAAAATCGATTAGAGGCAAGTATCATCATCTTAGGCGAGTGATGTCATCACTTTCAGTTTCATTCAGCAGTTTCATTAATTGCTATTAGGAGGTGACTAAAACAGTGTTGTCAATGTCGTATTTTTTTACATGCTCTTTAAAATCGGTCAAGTGCAAATTTAAAAATAATATTCCTTTTATTTACCTGTCCTTTGTTAGACCGATACAAATCCACTGTATTCGAAGAGTAAATGCGTTGCTGTAAATTTCTTCGGTTCGCCGGCAAAGTCCTAATCTCTTTTGCGGCTCGCGAAAGTGTCTGTATTTGGAATTCGATAGAATATGGTTCGATTCCTATCAGTTACTATAAATCTAAAAATAAGTTTACCAGTCCTTGGTAAGGCCGATACAAAACCACTGTATTGAAATAAACGGCGTGGTTATGAAATTTCATGTCTCGCCGGCCAACCCTTGTATCTTTTTTGCTGCTCGCTAAAGTGTATTTAGATGACATTTGCTTAATATTAGGTTTGGTAGAACACGGTGCGATTCGTATCAATTAGGTACTAGTTACAACCATAGAGAAAATATATAGTAGAGAAATGTCAATTACGAATGCGGCAAATGTGCTGAGCTGAATCCGTAAACAAAGACGGTCCTCTGCGGGCTTGCGCATTGTCGAACGTTTGCCTTGTGATAGACAGGACCGTACTTCAAAATTTATTTCACATGACGTGAATCTTTTATCGAGTAATAAATGCTAAATATATTACTTGTAATTATTCTTTTTATTAATGATAAAAATGTAACCATTAGTGAGATTTTAACAAAAAGTGTATAGTTTGTTGGCTTAAATCTGAGTTTTCTTGCTATACAAAACTGTCGATAATTCCTCGAAAATAGCTCAGTTTATTTATATACAGTGCGTCTCTTTAATGCCCCCCCCCCTCTTAATTTTTTAAACGTTACATTTATAAAATTGAAAGTTGAAATAAAATATAAACATAGTATTCTAAACAATAGAAATAAAATATGCAACTGTTTTAAGAAGTAAAATAGTAAATCAAAAAAATTACATGTGTATATTTTATTGGATTGGCATCCCATCCTGTATAATTATTGAACAAACCAAGTTCTAGGGTAAGATGTAAATATTTTTACACCTATTTACAGTGTGTGCACTTGATACTTTGCTGAAAGCGCTACTACTTACGGCTCCATGTCAATCTAATCCACCGATATCTTAGCGATCCTTTGGCGAAAGCGCTTTTTTCTTTCGCCATCCCTTTTAAAATACTCCCCTCTACCCTAATCCACTAGTATTTTTAGTGCCCCTTTGACGAAAGCGCAAATATGCCTTTTGGACACACCCTTCTAATCCACTGATATCTTAGCGATCCTTTGGCGAAAGCGCTTTTTTCTTTCGCCATCCGTTTTAAAATACTCCCCTCTACCCTAATCCACTAGTATTTTTAGTGGCCCTTTGGCGAAAGCGCAAATATGCCTTTTGGTCACACTCACCCTTATGCAATATAGGGGAAGGAGGCATTGACACTATATATGACCTTCTTACACCATCTTACCCCTTATACAATGCTCCTAATACACACACCCCATCAGTGCCTTTCTGACACCTTGACCACACTCAATATACGTCACTGACAAATATTTCTACTTCTCCGTGTGTATTCACTTCAACACCGGAGTGCATTTAAGATAAATTATATTTTTTACCTCCTATTCTTTCACATATTGATATAATTTAAATTTGGAATTAAACTATTTGTATTTATGCACTACTTGTAAGAAATAGACTACGAAATAATTCCTTATATTTAAAAGTTGGATACATAATTGGCGAAACATATGAAATGTCTGTAACACTTTGTAAAGACTATTTTTGTATCGAAATAACAAGCTTCAGAGGTTCGCTATATTCGCCACCCCAACCAAAAATACCATAACATACAAATGACTGAGATTTTTTCGGCCCGGTTCTGATCGCCGCGTTGCGTCATTGAGTTCAACAACCACTTTTACGAGACGTCCCGAGTGCGCATGCTTCGAGTGGACCGTCGTTTAAAAATCTGACTGGCGCCCAATGCGTACAAACGCACTTTTTCGCCCGTACATTGGACGGATTCAGCTGGTGTCGCGAATACGTTGTGATGGTCTAAATATATCTTGTCTATGGTTACAACTAAATGAAAATACTTACGTGTTCAGCCTTTTATGAAGTTAATTCACTTTAATTCAATACGGCGCTCTTCTCTTGCTCAGGAGCTAGCTAACTAAGTTTGTGAAATTTAGTTTCAGCCAATTTAAGTTCCATTTTTAATACCACTGAAGAGCTTGATTTAGGATGCAAATGAAACGCAATAAATCTACCTCGTCGCAGACCACGAAAATACTGGCGATAGTATCGCCTGCCGCTGCTTGACATGCAGCACTTTCGGCTGTACTGGGAAGCGGACCCGACCGACCTTCGGCTTATCACGCCGTTCACGTATAAAACCATGATACAAATAAAAGAAGATATGATACCGCGCAGGTAGGCGGGGCCATGTACGTCACGCTGTGAGAAATTCCGCCATATTTTTTTGTTAACGAGACACGTCTTTGTTAAGATCGCCTTGTGTTTTAAAGTTATTTTTTTGGTGTTTTTATCTAACTTTTAAAGTTTAAAAGTGAAAATGAGGTGTGTTGTATATGGTTATGATGTGGGCAATCAATGCAAGGGCTTTATGCCCGATATTAAGTTTTTAGCTTCCCCAAAAACAAAGTGTTTGGAAGCGTCTGTGCAAGCGGGAAGATAAGTTTAATGTAAAAAATGCTAGAATCCGTTCTAGACATTTTAACAAAAGTGATTATAAAGGTAATTTAAAGCATGAATGGTGTCATGTCATAAATGTCAAATGTGTTTAATGTTTTTACAAACGCGCTTCAATAAAAAAGTTTACAGTTGCTAAAAATCTCCACGATAACGAATCACCAGACTTTAATCGAGAAAATACGACAAGCAAAGAGACTGAAAAAAGGCTATTTTCTTAAAAAATAATTTCTTGTTTTACCTAATTTCATAAATTTAGATATTTTTTTCTTGTTTAGAATAATTTTTGGCATTTTAAGATTTTTTAAATTTGAAAAATCAAAGAATACAAAAATACAATAATTTTTAATAATTTACTATTTAAAGTGTAAAAACCCAAAAAAACTATCCTAAAAAACATGTTTTCGTCGCAAAGATGCAGATGTTATTCACTGAAAAAAATATTTGACAAATTATAGGAACAAACAAAATTCATATTTATAACATGATTTCGGTAGACTCTGTAGGTATATATTTTGATAAGAATATGCCTCTAAATAAAAATTATTATCGTAATTGTTAGGCATAGTTTTATTTTATAAAATTATTTACCTTTTCTTTTCACGTAAATAAATACATAGAACGCAATTGGAATTGGCGATTTACCTATATCTATTTTAATTTACATGATTATTTTAAATCATATACTTTAAATTTGTATTATAAATAGGAGGCAAAGTATATTGCCAATAGACTTTATATAAAATCGCCTATAACTAACGTAAACTCTATATTGCGCGTTATAAATTTCAAAAATAACTCACAGCGTGACGTCATGTGCGAATCCGGACGAACTTGACACGGTTTGGTATCGTACCTTTCTTTTATTGCATCATGGTATAAAACGAGGATTTTAGCTGCCCACCTTTTAGCTGAACCGCAAATTTCTTGTTTGTGCAGGGGCGGATCCAGAGAGGAATTTGGGGGATGTGAAAATTGGGGGGGGGGCACTTTTGCGTTAAAAAGGATAAATTGGATTAAGACACAGATGCCAAATAACACGAAAATGAAGACAAAGACGAAACAAAAAGATTCCCCGTTATAGCAGTTAGAAAATCGGTTGAAGAGGGCGCCACGTTCTTAATTTGAGTCGCCAATAATTAAAATAAGTAAAAAAATAACACACTATTAACAAAAAAGTAAGTTTGATTATTCAATGTAAGGTTCACTGTAACAAACAAATCATAAAACAGACATTTAATAAAAACATCAAAACAAAAATATTTACAACTATATTAAATAATCAATGATATCAATAAAGTTAAAAGTCATTTCCTACCTACAATATTACAATTATAGTTTCTTTCCAAGTTTGCTAATTAAGTTCTCTATCATTGTTGCATCTACTAAACCTATAAACTTATCAACTACCAGTCCATTATGAACTGCTATTACAGCAGGCACAGCCTTCACTTCGAAAGTATGTACTAATTCCGCGTGGTTTTCGACATCTACAATGGCCAGGTCAATATCTGTCATGGGTTCTATCAGTTCTTTCATCTTTGGGGTTAGGATATGGCATGGTTCGCACCATTCGGCGTGAAAGTTTACTATAACCGGATTCTCGGAATTCATTACTTTTGATAAGAATTCATCATTTCCTAAAACAAAAGATCTAGGGATGGAACGGACGTACTGCTAACGGATCGAATTCGGAAACAAACGTCTGGTGTAGTGGCCGAACCCGTCGGATTTTCTCTTAGGTCTGGCCGGACCTGCTCAGGAATTGTTATTAACTTTTTTTATTATGTCCTATTAAGCCGAAAATTGTCAGTTTCGTGTCAAACTGTTACAAAAATATCAATATAGAGTCATTAACACAAGAGCTTTAGCTCAAGTTCTTGGAAGGTTCGAAAGGGATTAAAGTAATCCCTTCCCAAATTAATAGAGGGTGGAGAAAGCTAATACGCAGTAACAGTAAAGAGCCAGTCTAGTTACGGTCATGGTGGTAATTGTTAGTTTTGTAATATGGGTAGTGCGTGCTGTAAACGTTTCGAAGCAGTCTGTGTACCCATGATACAAATAAAAGAAGATATGATACCGCTGTGAGTAATTCCGCCATATTTAGTAAACGAAACACGTCTTTGTTAAGATCTCGTTGTGGTTTAAATTTATTTTTTGGTGTTTTTATATCACTTTTAAGAGTTTAAAAGTGAAAATAAGGTGTGTTGTGTATGGTTGTGATGTGGACAATCAATGCAAGGGCTTTATGCCCGATATTAAAGTTTTTAGCTCCCCAGAGACAAAGAAAAACAGTATCTGGAACCGTCTGTGCAAACGAGAAGATAAATTTAATGTGAAAAATGCTAGAATCCGTACTAGACATTTTAACGAAAGTGATTATGAAGGTAATTTAAAGCATTAATTGTCATGTCATGAATGTCAAATGTGTTTAATGCTTTTACAAATCTGCTTCAATAAACAGTTTACTGTGACAAACAATAAAATCTCTAAAAATCTCCATGGTAATGAATCAATGGACTTTAATCAAGAAAATACGACAAAGAGACTGAAAAAAAGGCTATTTTCTTAAAAAATAATTTATTGTTTTACCTAATTTTATAAATTTAGATATTTTTGTCTGGTTTAGAATGATTTTTGACATTTTAAGTTTTTTTTTTAAATTTGAAAAATCAAAGAATACCAAAATATAATAATTTTCAATTTAAAGTGTAAAAAACCCAAAAAAACTACCCTTAAAAACATGCTTCCCTCATAAACATACAGATGTTATTCACCGCAAAAAATTTGACAAATTATAGGAACAAACAAAATTCTTACTCATAACATATTTTCGGAAGACTCTGTAGGTATATATTTTAATAAGAATATGCCTCTAAATAAAAATTATTATCTTAATTATTAGGCATAGTTTCATTTTCTAAAATTATTTACCATTTCTTTTCACGTTAATAAATACATAGAATGCAACTGGCTGGCAATTTACCAATATCTATTATTTTAAATTAATTTATCATTTCATTTACATGATTATTTTAAATCATATACTTTAAAATTTGTATTATAAGCAGGAGGCAAAGTATATTGCCAATAGAATTTATATAAAATCGCCTTTAACTAACATAACCTCTATATTGCGCGTTATAACTTTCAAAAATAACTCACAGCGTGACGTCATGCGCGAACCCGGACGAATTTGATACGGTTTGATATCATACCTTCCTTTTATTGTACCATGCTGTGTACCCACCCCTTATGATCCCTTTAGGGATTGAATTTCGAAAAATCCCTTCTTAATGAGTCTCTACATTATAAAATAAAACTACTAAACAAATTTCATATTTATAGCTTCAGCAGTTTCGGCTCGGCGATGATGAATTAGTCAGTCAGGACAGTTAGGATGTTATTTTATATAAATTAAGTCAACGCTTTTGTGTTCATGACTGTAATAACTGGACGTATGGCAAACCCTATCTTATGGAGAACAAAAAAAGTGAAAAAATGACTCACTTTATCACCTTACAACAATATATTACCTTTAATATTTATAATTCTGTTGAAAATATGTGATGTACAAATTTTCCTTGTAATGTTAAGCAGCTCAGAGTGTCTTCTGAGAATCATATGGGGAGTCATGGTTAATAATCATAAAAACTCTTGATAGGTTTTGGTCTAATGGGTTCTATACAGTAACCAATAAAAAATATGAATAGTCCAGCTAACGCACTCAGAATTAGGAAGACAAGAATGCCAGTTTTATAGATTATTATGTAGTCTTTTTCCTGAAAATGAACAAATAAATTAACTTTGGCTTGAGTATGAATGTGTTTGGTAAAAGGCGATCTAGAAACTTTAGATAAACACTGCTTATAAGTCTAAAATATAAGTATAAACATAACGGCTTACCACAGTATTAACTTCTACAAGAGTGTCGTGCTTTTCTGTTGGTATGCACAGCAGTATAATAGTCAAAACTGAGGCTGATCCTAGAGCTATCCAAGCAATATTACTCTGTAATTTTATTCCAATCACGAAAACTATTATTGTTATGATCCAAACTATTAACAAAATAAAAAGGCCTATTCCAATGCTCCCAATGGTAGTCATACCTTAAATAAGTTTTTGAAGATAAAATTTAGTTTTTAGTGCTCGTTAATTTCACTTACGGTTTTACGATTGGTCATTACAAACATTTTTCTGCTAACTATAAAATAGACCCATAAAATACAAACAAAAATTCCTCTTTACATAACCTAATTTTTCCAAGTTGTCAAAAGGCAAATGGAGCAATGTCACCACACGACGCAAACGAAATTACCGTACTAGCATATCCAAATTGACCGTACGTTTTGGTGACTAAAATCAGGCCCTGGATCACGCCACATAGAATTCTATTCTACATGTCAAAGTCACATGACTACTCAAACAAAACAAACGATCCATCACATGGCCACTGTCATTAGTGTCAAAATCTCGTAGAATTCTATGCATCGTGATCCAGCACCTGGGGTAATTAAGATGAAAATACGCTCTAATGCGAGGACAAAATCCAAGGATTGCCACTAATCCGGAATTAATTTTGTTTTATTTAAGAGTATAGAAATTAAACTACGATTAACCTTATAAACATCAGAACGGAAAACGCCGATTCACTCTCTCGCAAGTGCGCGTATTTGGCTTTACGTACGTCTCTAGTGTGAATCCACCCTAAGCCTATTTGCTGGCTGGACAATGATCCGGAGGATTAATGCCAGATCATGATTGAAATGAAGAAAAATATAGGTTAAATTGAACAGAAAAAAGGTTTGTTTATTATTAAATTTACATGTTTTGTTCGTTAAAGGTGACGCGTTTGGTCAGGTTTCACTAGTTAATCTTTGTGATTTTTTGGAAAAATTACCTTTTGTGATGATAAAGTAATACTATGGCAGATGTAGAACTTGGATTTTTAGAAAAATGTGAAGCATGGAAAGTTGAAAGCAGATTATTTCCTAGTAAAGTTGGCGGCAAGCCTGCTTGGTTAAGTTTAAGGCCACTTCCGACTGCTGAGGACTTAAAATGTAAAATATGCCATAATACTATGATATTTCTTTGCCAAGTGTATGCTCCATATAGCGACCAAAACATAAACCAAGAAATACTTGACAATAATTTTCACAGAACAGTTTTTGTATTTGTATGCCGTAATGAACAGTGTAACAAGCACAATAACAGCGAAAATATAAAAATATTCCGTAGTTCTCTTAAGAGGGAAAATGAGTTTTATTCTGTTAATCCTCCTGAAGAAAAGCTGGATACAATTTTTGATTTAACTAAATGGTCGAACCTTTGTAATTTATGTGGCATTAGTGCTGAAAAACAATGTAGTCGATGTAAAAAGGTCTTTTATTGCTCTAGAGAACATCAAGTATCTGACTGGAAAAATCGGCACAAATTAAACTGTTCTTCAGGTTTGGAATCACACAAGAGCGACAATTCGAATATTCTCTTCAGTGAATGGGAGCTACTAATAGAAACTGAAGAGATTTGTAGCAGTACTGTAGATGAACAAGAGGAATTACAGGAATATGAAAAGTTGAAAGGTTTGCTGCAAATATTTTAGATTTTCAAAAACTCTTTAAGTGCATCTGATTAATAATTCAGATGCCACAGATTACCACAAACCCGAGGTCCGTATCTTAATTCGTTTTTAAATGCCAAGCCTATACAAAATTAAAAATCGTAAAAATAACATTAAAAATTTAAGTACCTTTATTTACATTAAAAAATATCTAAAATTAGCTGTATTACAGTTCAAAGGTCTTCTACTTGATGAAAGTTAACAAGTTTGTTTACGAAATATATCATGGAAACAACTTTATCTGATTTTAGTAATTTTTTTACAGCTGAAAGTAAGCCAGGTACATTTTCCGAGTCGGAGCTGAATGCATATGCAAGCTCAGAGACAGACAAAGTGTTTTCAAAGTTCAAAAAAAGAATCGCTGAGTACCCAGATCAAGTACTTAGGTATAGTCGGGGAGGAGAACCACTTTTTATCTCACAAGATGCAATTCCAACAAGTATACCAGACTGTGAACTGTGCGGAGGTCCAAGGCAGTTTGAATTCCAAGTCATGCCGCAAATGCTTTCCATGCTGAAAGAGAACGACTTAGATTGGGGCGTGCTGTTAGTTTATTCTTGCAAAAATAGCTGTTTGGGTGACTCAATTAACACTTATAAAAAGGAATTTGTATGGAAACAGGACGTGTCAATAAATCATAATTTGTAGGAGTAAATAAGTGTTTGATTTGCTTTCCTTAGGGTCACTTTTACAACTTATGGTAAATCACAGTCTACAGTTTAAACTATAGGACACAGGTCTCTCGTCAGTTAATGTAATAGTTAAAGTAAAGATTGAAGTTTGGACTGCACTTGTAAATTTCAGCTTGAAGCGTCTCGCGTATAAGTAGGTGGAAATATATGTAGGTCGAATTTAAACACTCAGAAAAATTTTTCTAGAAACGATGACGTAATGATTTTCGGACATGTCATGAAATGATTCTTTCTCTACCGAATGGCGAAAACCGCGTTTTGCTAAACTTTTCCGTTATTTTTTTTTATCCGAGCGGAGTTTCGTGGTCGCTGAAAAACCGCGAAAAAAATAGACGAAACTGATTTTTTATATATTTTTTCCGTGTCCAAAATACTCCGAAAACGAATTTTCAGGAAGATCTGATTTGTGATCCGAAATCGCACGACTACTCTTGAAGACAGTGAAACAAGTGAAAAAAAAATGGATTTTTATTATCTTTTAATAAAACGTCCTATAAAATAATTATTTTATTGCAGACTTAAGTCATATGTAAGTCAAAGTTATAAACAAAAAAAATATTTCAAAAAATAAAACATTAACAGCCACTAAACGAAATTAAATCAAATAAAAACTAAAGTAAAACCTTGACACAGCTTCTTAGCTTCCTATCCTATTGAAATTTGAGGAACCTCAGTCTTAAAGATAAAACCGAGTAGTAAAACTATAATCTAAAAAATGTTTTAAAGGTTGTTGAATGCAATTATCAGTTGGCGCCAACATGACACTTGAAAATAAATGAAGCAGATAGTGTAGTATTTTTCAGTATAATTACTAAATTAATTATATATATATATTAAAAAGGGCTTATTACAACCTTGCACTACAGATACACTGCTCTATCTATATAAATAATAATAGATAAAAATTGAGACAACCTACAGATTATAAATTTAGCAAATCTGTCCCTTTGTTTCTTTTCCATAATTGTTATTCGTCCAAAGACACAATACTCAGATATTTGAGTGACTTATGAGTTATAGGCATTTTTTTTCTGAAATTTCGCCCTTTTTTCACTTCCTTAAGGGTTTGGATTTTTAAAAAGGGCCAAACACGTCTTTCTTTGTTTCTAACTAGCCTTACCCACAAATCAGATAAAGAAATTAGGTATATACTATTTTAAACTATGATCACCCAAAATTGAAACCTTCTTTTTGCCGCTTTCGAGTGAAGGAACGCCCATGGAGCGACCCAGACAAATGCGCACCTGCCACTGGGCGCCGGCAGTGAATGCATTAATGTACTACTGGCCACGCATCTCTTATTTTAAGTAAACCTATTTTAACGTTGCTGACGGCCTTTAGGTTTTAAATGCATTATCTTTCATTGCAGAATTTTATGCTTTATCCAACGACACCAAACTCGCCTTTCTATCTTCTATGGTTTTCGAGAAAAATAGATAAATAATATATAATCCAATCATCAACACGAGGGAGGAGCGGGTGGAGCCAGCATAACTTTTTGAGGTGGGTCTGTCCAAAAATCTACTAATGTTGACATGCTGTATCCACTGTAGAAAGGATTTGCTTTTACCCCTCAAGTCACTATACGACTTGGAACCAACCCATGATGATTCATGCAACTAGAGATGTGCAGGGGGGATTGTGCAAGCCTCACCAGAACCAGCCGCTACTGTTGATGAACCTAACCAGACGTCCAAGTGGTGCAGTGCTTACCTCCTCCAGTCCGCCGTAGAACGTCTCACCGAAGGCATCAAATATTTTTTTTGCAAGGCCAGGACATTCACACTAAAAATGTTGAACACTCTCTACCTCCTCCTCATCTCTGCAGCTTCTGCAAAAATCGTTTGCTGGTATTTCCACACTTTCTGCGTAACTACCAAACAGACTGTCCGGTTATCACAGCAGTAATGTTACGTAGGTCCTTCCTACTATGTCTTAACAATGCTGCGGTTCTATTATATTTGTATAAGGGCCATTTAGAGATGATACAGATTGTTAATTTTGGTCATCTGGTCTGAGCAAGTTACGTGGCTTTTTGATCGATTTCAACTCAAAATTATTTACAGTGATCTGACCACAGTCCTCTCCGCTAGTGTGACTTCCATCTCTACGCCTTTTCTAGCCAGTGTGTCGGCCTTCCAACAGCCTTACCAGCACTAAAATAAATCCGCCTTGTTTTGCCCCACAAAAACTACCCTACAATTGTTTTTCACAAATATCAAGGCTTGAATCTTGTATTTAGTCTGGTTATTTACCATTTTTTCTTATATAATGCTTAATATTATATTGGAGCGCGCTTACTACTGATAAATGCATTTTACATTCTACAACAGAATTCGCGCAATAGTAATTTAGTTTAAATAATTTACTCATGTGCAATTTTAAACAATTATCGAGATAGAATGATAATTTGTACGAAAACATTACGCATCCCCACCACTGCAAAAGCTCGTACTAATTGAGATGTTATGGTGACAGATTACTGTGGTTCTAACGCTGGCCAATAGAAATTTTCTCACTGACCAATAAGGAATTTTAAAAGCCCTAATGTACCCAGCTTCACAATTATTTAGTTAAAGTATTAAATATAAAATTATTTTGCAGGATTTTTTAATCCTGTAGATTAAGAAATCCTGCGAATAGTTTGACAGATCCTCGTAAGTTTAAAAATTTCTCCTATTGTTATTAATATAAAAACAGCGTATTTCTGACCACTGCAAAAATGTTTGCATAAGTGATTGATATACAGAAAAATGCTGCATGTGCAAGAACTGATAATTTAAAATACATCCAAGCCACATCATACGTCCCACATTAAATTGATTAACATACATATATATTATTAATTAAGCAAGAATTGTTCAAGATATATAGTATATTAAGCGTGATACATAAAATTTATATTAGATTTTTTGTGGTGCCAAAAAGTAAATAGAATTTCTATTTTTGTTGAGCTACCTATGCAGTAAGTATTTTTATGTGAGTTTACATACTAAATTGTTAACCATAAACGTTTAAAAGAGGCGTGAGATTAGGTACAATTATTATTTTAGGGAAAATGGCATACTTCAGACTAATTTATCAAATACTCATGTTGTTAGCAGTATTTAATATTTGTCAGCCAAAATGCTTGTTGTTAGAAGAAGGAACAGAAAGCGGACACAACGAAGCCGGAATTAAAATCGCATACGGCGGAGATGCAATTAAAACTTATTACAACGAAGAAGGAGTTAAAACCTATTACACCGAAGAAGGAATTGATACCGATTTCAACGAAGGAGTTGAAACCGATTACAACGAAGAAGGAAGTGGCACCGGATATAACGAAGAAGGAATTGAAACCGATTACAACGAAGGAGTTGAAACCGATTATAACGAAGCAGGAATTGAAACTGGATACAACGAAGAAGGAATTGAAACCGGTTACAACGGAGCAGTCATTGAACCGGAATACAGTTACTGGAGAACAGCATGGACAAATCCTGCTCTTTATAAATGCGAAGATACAAATATAGAAGAAATTTATCAAGCAATTAGTGGTACTAGAAATCCAAAAAATACAATATATGTCAATAAATCAAATATAACCGTACTAGAACCTAATTTACACTCTTGGAGTGATACTATAGAGCTTCACTTAGACACCACAAACACATCGCAGATCATTCCAGGATTCTTCGACAGTTTTGATAAACTGGAAGTGTTAGAAATTACGAATAACCAGCTTAAAGAGATAAATGATGACGTTTTCAGCTCCTTCAGTATACTCGAAAAACTGTATTTATCTTCACATTTAATCGAAAATCTTACCCAACACAGCTTTTCCAGTCTGTCAGCTCTGAAGATTTTGGATCTTAGTAACAATAAAATATCCAAAATTTCGGAACAGGTTTGGAAATATCAGACGTCTTTGGAAAGCGTGAATTTATCACGAAATTACCTGGAAAATATAGAAAGTATTTTTTCTAAAAATCTTCGCCTGCAAAGCATTGATTTGTCAAATAATCGATTGACTGATTTTGATTTTTTGCAATTAAAAAACAATTATAATTTAGAATATCTTGATCTGTCTGAAAATTTAATTGAAAATATTACAAACTTTGACCCTAATAATACACCAATTTTGACTTTAAATGTAAGTCATAATATTTTAAAAATGATCAGCGGCAATTTGTGCAACTCAGCCACTAGAGCGCTGGATTTAAGCTACAATAAACTTTCTGAAATATATTCGACTTCATTTCAAAATTGTACTGAGGTAGAATATTTACATTTGCAGCATAATATTCTTAAATCAGTGCCATTGGAAACTTTCATTAATGTAAAAAAAACTAAGTATCTCGATTTATCCTTTAACACTATCAGTCATATTCCCTTTGGGGTTTTTAATAACTTGATACAATTGACTTACCTAGATCTGTCAGGAAATAACATGGTTCTCGATTTTCATACTTTAACCACTTTAGAGTCTTTGGAAACTTTAAAATTTCAAAATAATACGGTTAAAAACTTTGACCCTATCATTCTGATAAACCATTTTAAAAAGTTGTCTTTTGTTTCCCTAGAAAATGATTTGTGGCACTGTAGCGAACTGGCAAATATTATTTATTCATTTAAAACCAAAAATGTCACTATCAGCGGAAATAACACAAAAACAAGTAATATTTTGGGAATTGCATGTAAAGATAAAAATTATTCGAAGGAAGAAGACATCACTTTTGAAAGAGACAATCAAATAAAACCACAGTTGGAAAATCAAAACAAAGAATCTTTCATGGAGAAATTTTTCGATGAAGATTTTAAAAACACTAATTTCTATAAATTTTTTCAAAATTTTTCTCGACAATTTGTACCCCAAAATACAGCCAACGTTGCCAAGGATGTTGGCAATAATGCGTTTATTCAATATTTAAACGAGAATTTTACTGAAACCAAATTTTACAAATATTTAGAAAATTTTAAAAACTTCCAAAATCAAAGCTTTTCAACTCAAAACGTGCCTGAATTTCCACGTAATCTAACATTAACGAATAGTGCTAATTTAACTTTTCTTGGTCAGGATATCAAAAAGTTCTTAGTTACACTCAACGAAGTTTTAGCAAAGAAAAACTCTTCAGATATTCAAAAAGAAATATCTCAAGACGTAAAAGGCCTGATAACTATTCAGAATGCAACTTTGAATAAGTTTGTTGATATTTTAAATAATTTGAAACCTGTAGGGGAAAAGTATGAACATCAAGCGTTGACAGATCAGTCACAGCCAGTAAAAAATATTGATAATCCATTTCAGGCAAACCTAGTAATTTATATCTTGCTTATTTTAATACTGTTTAGCATTGTAGGTTTAGCATACTGTAATTTTTGGAAACCATTGCATCCCCAGGCTACAGCAAGCGAACGAGTTCAGTTAATGTAATACATAATCGATCAGCATTGAGAGTACATACCTATTGTATTTAGTATATTAATAAATAAGGTCTACAAATAAAATATATTTCAATTGGGCATTACGACGCTTAGCTATTTAAACACTAATTTGATATAAATTCATCGAAGACATTACAATTAATTGTTTTACAAAAATCACTCTTGTCAATCAGTGGCGGTTCCTGAAATTTTAGATGTGTCGTATCTCAGTTTCTACGCATGGGACCCACACCAAATTATAGGATGTTACTATTGGGTACTCTAGAAACATTTTCGTCAAAAAATATTTAATTTTGAAAAGTTAATTTTTTGGGCCGCTTCACTTGCGATCTGAGAAAGTTCTGACGAAAATTTTACTTCCAAGTTTTTTTCATAAATTTTATCAGATTTTATCGATAGAATTCAAATTTCATTGAATTACCTCTAATATCCTGAAATTAATTAGTTTTTAAAATGTTTACCCTAAAATATTTTGTCTAAGTAATAATTTAAAATGCCATTTCTTTAAGGAAAATTAGAATATTTCCACCAAATTTGGAATTTGTCGATAAAATTTGATATACTTTATGAAAAAATATAGTGAGTAAAATTTTCTTCAGAACTTTCTCAGATCTCAGGTGAAGCGGCCCAAAAAATTAGCTTTTTTTCGCAAATTTCAAAATTAAATATTTTTTGACGATAATGTTTATAAAAAAAATACGTAGGAATTGAGATATGACAATCTGAAATTCCAGGAGCCGCCACTGTTTTCAACTACCCATCACATCCATACTTACGCTGACGATAGTACTCTTCACTCCAACATTCATTTTTCCAGACAAGTCTTGAATCAAGAGCTGGATAATAGACGCAAGTCCATAGGCGCCGGCTATTGAATATCGCTTTGGGTGCTTAGGAAAACTAGGGGAAGATTTTGGAGCGCTTCCGCCATTTATTCAAGAATTAACCCAAAACTCGGCTAATTTTCTAAAACTGTACATTGTACTACACCTGACACACCATTAAGCAGGCGCATATACAAGGGGGGAGGCAATGGGTGCAATTGCCCCCCCCCCCCCCACCCGAGCCTCGACCGAACATCTTAATTTCAACCAATTTTTTGTTTCACACACAAAAATCACAAAATCAGAACGAATTTGCTGGAAGATAGGTAACTCTCATAAAAATTGCCCCCTTGTGCGTTTAAGGCTAACGGCTAAACAGTACGTCGCCTTCGCCATTTTAGTTTTTGACAGATATTTCTTCATATTTTTGTCTTACTAAAAATAAGCCTCTATTATAGGGTCCTGAGGAATCCTACTGTCCACATATTAGTGCCAGAAAAAATAAAATAAATACATAACAAATATTTTAAAAAAGTTATTAAGCATTATATGATAAAATAACGGTAAATTTATTCTTACATCACTATTAATGTACCTATTTATGTCGTAATTTTCTGGCACTAAAATATAGACAATTAAAATCCTCAGCTCGATATAGAGGCTTATTTTGAGTAGGTATGACCACAGATCCATATAGCTATATGGATCTGTGGTATGACCCAAATGTAATGCAATATTTGTCAAAAAATAAAATGACGAAGGCATCGCTACTGTTCACTTTTAAAGTCGCCATGGAAACGCCAACCTAAAACTGTGTCTCCGACATATTTTTACATTTTTTAATTTTTATTTATCCAGTATTTTTTAAATGCTTGTTTGAAAACTGCTAGAATTTAGCTAATTGATTTAGCTGATGTTACCCAACATAAATTTTAATAAGCAGCCTCCAAGATATACAGAGGAGTCAATAATTGAGCCCTTCAAAATTAACATGTGATTTCCATGCTTTTCCATGCAAATTCGAGGTCTAAATGGCAAGCCTTTAAAAGCCGTGGAAAAAAATTAAGTAAGTACCTTTATTTCTCTTATTACGTACTTTAAAAGTTGTTCAAAATGATCACCATAAATTTATTGGCAGTAATAAAGTCGATTTTGGAACTCGCTTCTCACAGTCCCGAGAATGGCAGGCGTTACTTCTTGGCAGTGTTCCACAATAGACTTCATTACTGCCAAGAACTCTATGGTGATCATTTTGAACAACTTTTAAAGTAATAAGAGAAATAAATGTACTTTCATTTTTAATATTCTTTTTACGATTTTAATTGTTATAGGCTTGACATTTAAAAACGAATTAAGATACGGACCTCAGGTTCGCGGTAAAATGTTTCTTTTTTGAAGATCTTTAAAATAAGGTAGGTACCACACGACTTAGGGTCGCATTTAACATTTTTGACCTCAGCTCCCCAGCGTCACCCCCCAACGGGGTTAAAAAAGTTAAATTTCATAAAAACATAGATTTATTAATCAATAAGATGCACCTACAATTTGTGTCTCTATTTTTACTAATAGCAAAGATATCTGCCCATACTGGACTTTTCGAACACCCTGTATATCTGTATTTTCCTTGGTTTGTTTAAGTTCTTGTTGTAAATGTAAAAAATGTAAAAAAATGTGTAAATGTAAAAAATGTAAAAAATATGTAGATAGTTTTTTTTACGTGTATGTTTGTTTGTTTCAGTTTTATTTCGTGAGACTTTATTTTACTTTTATGGTTGATCTCAAATAAAAATAATCTATAAAGGGTGGTTAAATTTTTTTTGTGCTACCTCCCCCCCAGGAAACAATTATGTACGCCCTTGGGTTGGGATCTTATGTAAAAACTAGGGATGGGAATTTTTTTCGATATATCGATAGTTATCGATAACTATCGATATATCGACAATCGATAAATGTTTTAAAAAATATCGATATATCGATATATCGATAACTATCGAAATATCGATAGTTATCGATAGTTATCGATATATCGATAACTATCGATATATCGATAACTATCGATATATCGATAACTATCGATATATCGATAACTATCGATATATCGATAACTATCGATATATCGATAACTATCGATATATCGATAACTATCGATAACTGCCGATATATCGATAACTATCGATAACTGCCGATATATCGATATATAGATAGTTATCGATATATCGATAGTTATCGATATATCGATAGTTATCGATAACTATAGGTATATCGATAACCATCAGTAATTAATTTTTTAATTATTATAATATACTGCTAAAGCACTTCTCGTAAACCTCCAGAAAGCAGACATTTGGTAAATATCGGCTCGATCGAACACTTACGATTACGAACTACCTTTTAAATGTATATTAATGTATCTATAAGTATTAATATATATAATTTATAGTTATCGATAAATCGATAGTTATTGATATATCGGAGTTATCGATATTTATCGATATATCGATATTTATATTTATCGATATATGGATAGTTATATTTATCGATATATCGATAGTTATCGATCGATATATCGATAGTTATCGATATATCGATAGTTATCGATAGTTATCGATATATCGATAAATCGATAGTTATCGATAGTTATCGATAAATCGATAGTTATCGATATATCGATAGTTATCGATATATCGATAAATCGATAGTTATCGATATATCGATAGTTATCGATATATCGATAGTTATCGATATATCGATAAATCGATAGTTATCGATATATCGATAAATCGATAGTTATCGATATATCGATAGTTATCGATAAATCGATAGTTATCGATATATCGATAGTTATCGATATATCGATAGTTATCGATAAACCGATAAGTATCGGCATATCGATAACTAAAACTTATCGATAGGTACCTTGCCGATGGTTATCGATAGGTAAAACCCATTATCGCCCATCCCTAGTAAAAACCACGTGAATCAGTTAACTGAAGGCTTTATTAAAAAATTAATTATGGCGATTATTTACCTTATACGTATAAATCTTAGGGCGATTTTCACTAGCTTTCAGCGAAAATCACCCTCCACAAAGTAAAAATCACCCTCACGAAGACGTAGCCAATCAAAAGCTTGTGCCTGCTCCTAGCAACTCGACAGCAGTTTACACAAATTGTGTTTTTAATTGTATACTTTATACTGTTCCAAATAAAATAGATTTTTAACTTTCTTTGATCATTTTTATTAGGTAAATAAATCTGAAAAATACGTTTCGGAAAGGTAAAATAATCAGAAAATCCTTCCCTCAGATTTGTTGCCCTATAGGAACTGCTTTCGCGCATAAATGCACTCAAGTAGCTTCTAGGCATGATTGAAATAAGTCACGACTTTTATAAAAAAGTCAAGAAAAGTCATACTTTTTGAATTAATTCTGACTTTTTGGAATTAATTCAATTTTTAGAAAAATAACTTTTAATATTTTACCTATAAAAACCTATGAATGGTATATATTTCGGAATATGCCACCACAATTTAATATGAGTACCTACATGTTATGCTTTTCAAGATTTGTATACTGTAATACGTAATCATAATTAATAAGTTAAAAACGCTAACGTTCTATCTGAAAAGATTTTATTAAAATATAAATAAATATCATTGCTTTTTATTTAAATATCCCAATCTTTGTAATTCGGATGAAAAACAAAGAATTATTCTACAAACTAATAGGTACGCCATTTATTTCACCTTTTTGAATTAAACTATTTAGGAGGCGTAATAAGGATTTAGTAGCAATTAACGATCGTTTTTTTTAGATTTTAATAAAATCAAAACCTCATCAGTAGTATTAATTAGTTAATTAATTAGTAGTATGTATTAAACACTAAGCTTCAGAGTGCAGTCCTATCTGTCATCAGGTGAGCGTTCTGCAATACGCACACCGACTTTGTCTACAGAATTTGCTCCGTAAATTTACCACATTCGGTAATACTGTTTGCTAGTCCATAGATATCTGTCGATGTTCTAGAGTTATAAGCGTACAAACGGACAGACAGGAAGAGGTTACTTTTTGTATATAAGAAGAAGGTAAAGGAATACTATTTTTGTCTTCCTCCGCCGAATTCGTAGTGGTTATGTAGTGGTACAATAAGAGATTATAAGCAGTTTTTTTAAAAATAATATCATAATCATATATACATATATATATATATATATATATATATATATATATATATATATATATATATATATATATATACATATATATATATATATATATATATATATATATATATATATATATATACATATATATATATATATATATATATATATATATATATATATATATAATATATATATATATATATATATATATATATATATATATATATATATATATATTTTTTTTTTTTTTTTTTGGAACTATTTCTTGGGAATAGAGGTTCATCATTTAAACGTCAAAATAACAGCTTTACTGACTGTGGAAGTGTGTTCTCCTTTTGCATTAAAGTACGGGGAGTCCAAGTAAATGGACAATCCCGGGCCGGGTAGACCATGACAGCTGTTTCGCCCTTGTTAGGACTCATTCAGACGGCCATAACCAATAACTACTTGAATATATTATATATTATATTATAGTATTCAAGTAGTTATTGCCATAACCCCAGTCGCACCGTGGCAAACGACATTAAAGCATCTTAAATCCGTTTTGCAAAACACAAGCAGGAAGAAACATACCATAACGCCACCTAGCGGGTGCTAGCTCTAATGCAAGAAGCAGAACACACTGAATGTAAAATCTAAAATCTAAGGGCGAACACGGCATTTCTAGTTTATGAGAAACGCATTTTCGCAAATTCGCCCAACTTGTCGGCACGAATACGTGCAGAGCAAGGAGGGAGTCACAAACGTTCTCACTAGGAAGACGCGTAATCCCTTAACGAAAGGTGGTTTCATTGCAATTACTCCCTTGCAATTTTATAATTTGTATCACGATAAGTGTATCGTGATTTGTATGTTTCTTGAACCATTTCAATATATATTTTTTGGAACTATTTCTTGGGAATAGGAGGTTCATCATTTAAACGACAAAATAACAGCTTTACTGACTGTGGAAGTGTGTTCTCCTTTTGCATTAAAGTACGGGGAGTCCAAGTAAATGGACAACCCCGGGCCGGGTAGACCATGACAGCTGTTTCGTCCTTGTTAGGACTCATTCAGACGGCCATAACCCCAGTCGCACCGTGGTATGTTTCTTCCTGCTTGTGTTTTGCAAAACGGATTTAAGATGCTTTAATGTCGTTTGCGACTGGGGTTATGGCCGTCTGAATGAGTCCTAACAAGGACGAAACAGCTGTCATGGTCTACCCGGCCCGCGGGGTTGTCCATTTACTTGGACTCCCCGTACTTTAATGCAAAAGGAGAACACACTTCCACAGTCAGTAAAGCTATTATTTTGTCGTTTAAATGATGAACCTCTATTCCCAAGAAATAGTTCCAATATATATATATATATATATATATATATATATATATATATATATATATATATATATATATATATATATATATATACAGGGTGGTCCGTAATGAATGCGCCAAAAAGCAATCCTAGATTAATCTCGTGAAAATAATGATATTGAGCCAAATATGCCTTAATCAAATGTCTCTCATTAATGAGATACAGGGTGTTAAAGTCCAGTTCTCAGAATTGTTATTTCTTTATAGCTCAAGTCGTTTTTGAGATATCGACATGAAAACTGGGAATCGGGGGTTTTCAGGGATGGGGAATACGATGGTATTCCACTTATTGACATAACATGTAGAGGGCGCTAGTTACACCTTATACACTCATTATTTCATGCCATAACTTTCTTATTAGTACCGTGCTTTTATTTTTTATTGAAAATTTTGAAAGAGTGACGTTTTTCAAGAAAAAAAGGTATACTACATTTACTTCCATTAAATAAGCCGTTTTCGAAATATTTGCATTTATTCGTTCTATTGCATAGTCAAAAAATATTAAACATTAAAACTGAGATAACAGACTTGACTAACGAATAATGAATTGATCATGCACAAATAACAAAAAATTACTTCAACAAATGTGAAAAACGTCCACCATTCACATCTATGCATTGTCTTAATCCCTTCACCAAATAGCGTCGTACTTGGAATAAAGTTCCTGGCTTATTCCTGATAAAATTGGTGGTACCATGAATTTGTTGCAAAAGTTGCTCACGGGTACGGATTTCTTCTGTGTACAATAAAGATTTGATAAAACCCAAAAGGAAGAAATCCAAAGGATTAAGATCCGGGCTAGGCGGCGGCCATGGAATTTCACTGCCACGACCAAACCATCTATAAAGCAGCCATTCATCTAGATATGTAGTTGCGAACTGCAACTGGATAATGTGGTGGAGCACCATCGTGCATAAACCACATGTTTTGTCGTAAATTTAAGGGTATATCGTCGAGTAGATCCCGCAAAACATTTTGAAGAAACTGCAAGTAATGGTTACCATTAACCAGTTGCAGTTAGCAACTATCTAGATGAATGGCTGCCTCATAGATGGTTTGGTCGTGGCAGTGAAATTCCATCGCCGCCGCGTAGCCCGGATCTTAATCCTTTGGATTTCTTCCTTTGGGGTTTTATCAAATCTTTATTGTACACCGAAGAAATCCGTACCCGTGAGCAACTTTTGCAACAAATTAATGGTTCCACCAATGTTCTCAGGAATAAGCCAGGAACTTTATTCCAAGTACGACGCTACTTGGTGAAAGGATTCAGAAAATGCATAGAAGTGAATGGTGGACATTTTTCACATTTGTTGAAGTAATTTTTTGCTATTTGTGCATGATCAATTCATTATTCGTTAGTCAAGTCTGTTATCTCGGTTTTAATGTAGTATACCTTTTTTTCTTAAAAAACGTCACTCTTTCAAAATTTTCAATAAAAAATAAAAGAACGGTACTAATAAGAAAGTTATGGCATGAAATAATGAGTGTATAAGGTGTAACTAGCGCCCTCTACATGTTATGTCAATAAATGGAATACCATCGTATTCCCCATCCCTGAAAACCCCCGATTCCCATTTTTCATGTCGATATCTCAAAAACGACTTGAGCTATAAAGAAATAACAATTCTGAGAACTGGACTTTAACACCCTGTATCTCATTAATGAGCAACATTTGATTAATGTATATTTGGCTCAATATCATTATTTTCACGAGATTAATCTAGGTTTGCTTTTTGGCGCATTCATTACGGACCACCCTGTATATATATACAGGGTGATGCAACCAAGATGGGGTGGACGATTGTGAGTAAACGGTGAGGAATTTCGAAAAAATTTGTTTTGGATATTATCGATAGTCAGACACGCTATGTTTTAAAATTATAGCCATAATACAGGGTGGTCCGAAAAACTCGTGGCGAACCAAACTTGTATTTTTTTAAATGGGACACCCGGTATATTATTGTTCCAATTGATTCTCCTGTTCGTTACGATCATTTTGATATAGGGTTTATTGGGTCTAAAACTTATAGTAAGGGAATGGGAGGCGGTTAAAGTTGAAAAAATGCTCACAGTTCGGCCATTTTTTAAAGAAATTTGAAACAGGTATGGAAAAACCAAATATTCCATAAAACGTTACATATCCTTGAATACATTAATCACTTGCAATTTGTTTAAAATTATTCACTGTTATACAGGGTGGTCAAGTTTTGCAAATACGTCCTGGACTCATTTTTTTTAAATGGAACACCCTGTATATTTTATTTTCATGTTAAAGATAACATTACTAGCTTTCAAAAAATACCATACATGATGCCTTTCTGACCAACAGTTTTTTAGTAATCTAGCCGTGAAAGCAAAGTTTCTTCATTCTAATACGATTATACTGAATTTACGTTGTTTATTATTGAAATGAAACAAAAGACTGACGCACTTGTCAAAGCTACTGCCGCATAATCCATTATTTACAAGTTAAGTGTACGTGGCCCAATAATTATGAGGTAAGAAAACTGAGACCCGAAACTTTTACATGTTTATTAGAGATATTTCAAAAAACAGAAAATATTGTTTTTAGGAAATGTAAAGTAATTAATAAACAAAGATAATCAGTTATCAGTATTATTAATGGTGTAAGGAAATTAATTAAGCAAAAACAGAACATCTTTTAAAATTATTTAGGTATGTACTTACTTGTAAACCTAATTTAATATAAACAAGTAAGTACATACCTAAATAATTTTAAAAGATGTTCTGTTTTTGCTTAATTAATTTCCTTACACTATTAATAATACTGATAACTGATTATCTTTGTTTATTAATTACTTTGCATTTCCTAAAAACAATATTTTCTGTTTTTTGAAATATCTCTAATAAACATGTAAAAGTTTCGGGTCTCAGTTTTCTTACCTCATAATTATTGGGCCACGTACACTTAACTTGTAAATAATGGATTATGCGGCAGTAGCTTTGACAAGTTCGTCAGTCTTTTGTTTCATTTCAATAATAAACAACGTAAATTCAGCATAATCGTATTAGAATGAAGAAACTTTGCTTTCACGGCTAGATTACTAAAAAACTGTTGGTCAGAAAGGCATCATGTATGGTATTTTTTGAAAGCTAGTAATGTTATATTTAACATGAAAATAAAATATACAGGGTGTTCCATTTAAAAAAAATGAGTCCAGGACGTATTTGCAAAACTTGACCACCCTGTATAACAGTGAATAATTTTAAACAAATTGCAAGTGATTAATGTATTCAAGGATATGTAACGTTTTATGGAATATTTGGTTTTTCCATACCTGTTTCAACTTTCTTTAAAAAATGGCCGAACTGTGAGCATTTTTTCAACTTTAACCGCCTCCCATTCCCTTACTATAAGTTTTAGACCCAATAAACCCTATATCAAAATGATCGTAACGAACAGGAGAATCAATTGGAACAATAATATACCGGGTGTCCCATTTAAAAAAATACAAGTTTGGTTCGCCACGAGTTTTTCGGACCACCCTGTATTATGGCTATAATTTTAAAACATAGCGTGTCTGACTATCGATAATATCCAAAACAAATTTTTTCGAAATTCCTCACCGTTTACTCACAATCGTCCACCCCATCTTGGTTGCACCACCCTGTATATATATATATATATATATATATATATATATATATATATATATATATATATATATATATATATATATATATATATATATATATACATATATACCTATATTGGAAATTATGACTTTGATATTATTTTTCTGACAGAGACATGGCTCTCTGATGTTGATGACATTTCTGCTTTTGTTATTGCAGGTTATCGCATAATTAGAAAGGATAGACAGGGTAGAGGTGGGGGTGTGGCGGTTTATGTGAGGGATAGTTTAGTTCCTGAGGTTATGCACTTTGATCTTTTGGTCACGAATTTTCTTGAATTTTTACCCCTTAAAATTAAAATCAAAAATAAATATTATGCATTCTGCGCCTTTTATCGCCCCCCAAAAACTAATTTTAACAATGTCATTAATGATTTTGATAACATATTTTCTGCCATTTATCCAACAGTGGATGAAATAATTTGTGTGGGTGATTTTAATATAAATGTTTTAAAGGTAGATAACCCGCTTTCGTCACTTTTTGAAAATTATAATCTCAAACAAATTTTGAACCAACCTACCAGAATAGCGAGAACATCCAGCACACTTTTAGATCCTATTTTTATTACCAATGATTCTTTGGTCAGTGATTTTGGAGTTGTTCCCGCGCCAGGTGTTTCTGATCATTGTTTAGTCTACTGCTGTTTGAAAATTGAAAATGTTCATACTGCACCTAAAATTATTAAATACAGAAATTTCAACAATTTTAAGCTTAATTCATTTCTCTTGGATCTTCAATCACTTCAATGGGATGGCATTCTCTATGAACAGAACATAGATGTCAAGATTATATTATTTAATAACTTGCTCTTTTCACTTTTTGACAAGCATGCCCTTCTCACGGAGTCCAGAATTACTAAACCTAGAGCACCATGGCTTACCCCAGATTTAAAAATTTTCATGAAACAAAGGGATCGCGCACTACAAAATTTTAAGAGGTCGAGGGCATTGAATGATTGGGAAGATTATAAGCGTTTAAGAAATTTTACCGTTGCTATGGTCAGGAGAGAAAAAAGAAGATATCTGGACTCTGTTTGCGCAGAGAATAATTCTGGAAAAACCTGGAAGTCCTTAAAATCCTTTAACATAGGCTCTAATAAAAACTTTACCATTCCTGATAGCTTATCTGATCCAAATGAAATAAGTAAATTCTTTGGTGTCTATTTGCAAAGCATTTCAGATTGTAGTCGTAGGGTTGATTTTTACAATAACAATACTTTTAATAATAACCTAACTTTTTCTTTTAGAATGGCAGAAATACCAGAAATCCACAAATTAATTCACTCTATTAGCTCTAACGCCTCTGGTGTTGATGGTATTTCTTCATCAATGTTAAAGTATTGCAGTCCCTTTGTGGACCCATATGTCACTCATATTATCAACTGCTGTTTAGAGGCTAATTATTTTCCAGATCAGTGGAAGGTTTCTATTGGTAAACCTTTGCCCAAAACTAATAACCCTTTAACTTATAATGATCTCAGAATAATAAGCATTTTGCCAATTTTATCTAAAATATTTGAAAAAGTGTTATACACACAATTGTTTCAATATTGTGTAAACAATGACATACTACCGGAGAGCCAATGTGGCTTTAGGAGGGACTTCAGTACATCTGTCGCGTTGGTCAAGATTACCGATGACATAATGACAGCTATTGATAAAAAATTAAATTGGTACTTTTAGATTTCTCGAAGGCCTTTGACACCCTTAATCATTCACTTCTGTTGGCAAAGTTAAAATACTATGGCCTTCTTAAACCATCATTGGATCTAATTAATTCATACTTTTTAAACAGATTTCAAACAATTCTTTATAATGGTAATTTATCAGAACAAGTTCAAATTTTATCGGGTGTGCCTCAGGGATCTATCCTTGGACCTCTTCTCTTCATTATTTATACTTCTGACATATTAAAGTCTCTGAAGCACTGTAAGGTTCAGGCGTATGCTGACGATACTCAAGTTTACCTTCATTTTAACTGTAAAGACTACATCAACGCGACAGATTTACTTAACGAAGATTTAAGTATATTAAGTCAACTTTCTTCAGATCATAATTTAAGGTTGAATCCTGTTAAATCAACTTTGATGGTTTTTGGAAACAAGAAGAATAGAGCTTTTTTAAACGAAAATATTAACATAATTCTTGATGGGGTTCGGCTTCCTGTGGTCGGGAGGGCTAAGAATTTGGGCATGATCTTGGACACTGAATTGAGATTTAGGGACTACATTAAGAAGTTAATTCAAAGGGCATATATGTCTCTAAGATTACTTTATAATAACCGTCATATCCTTAGTTTTAAACTGCGCAAAATGCCTTGTGAGAGTCTTGTTTTGTCCAGTTTTAACTATTGTGACTTTATTTATGGGCCATGTTTGGATTTAATTGACATAAGCAGAATACAAAAGGTACAAAATACTTGCTCACGCCTAATTTTTGGACTTCGAAAATTTGACCATGTTTCACATACGTTTAAAGATCTTAACTGGCTTACAATGAGCAGTCGTAGGGCTTTGCATCTGGGTGTTTTTTTGTTTAAAATATTAAATAACCCTGCTTTACCGCTGTCCATAAGAGGTAAGTTTGTGTTTCGTGAGGATGTACACGCGCGCAATATTAGATTTTCTAATAGAATCACAATGCCTCATCATCAGAGTGCCATGTTTCAGCGATCATTTACTTACAACGCTGTAAAATTATATAACTCTTTACCAGAGGAATTGGTTTCTCTTGATAGTAACAAATTTAAATTGCAATTTAAAAAATATTTACTTAATCGTCAAAATCAACAACATCTGTAAAAATTTTCCTTGTCTTCTCCTATGCTTTTTTTTATTTTATTATTTTTTTGTTGCTTCGATGTTAATGTGTTCCTTGTCTTCTCAAGGCAGGGCGCTTTTTTTTTTGTTTTGGTTTTTCTTCCACTTTCTTTATGATAGAGTTTTTATGGAGTGGTGGCTGGGTTTCTTCTTTTCTTTCTTTTGATTAATATTTATTTCATTATAATTTTATCTTGTATTTTTTTTTTTTAGTGATTTATTTTAATTCTTTTCTCTCTATTTTTAATCTCACAAGCGGTTTGGGGTTCAGTAGAGTAGCCCCTTCGGCTAGACTGCGCCCTATACTTGCTTGTATTTTTATTTTGTAAAGGTCAATTGTATTTCTTTTTTTTTTGTTAATAAAAAGGCATTTATTATTATTATTATTATTATTATATATATATATATATATATATATATATATATATATATATATATATATATATATATATATATACACGGTGTTCATTTGAAAACTTCCCACCACGGATTTATCGAAAACCACTGATTAAAAGAAAAAACGCCGAGATACGTCAAAAGATGTGCCAAAGGGGACAACTTTTTAACCAAAAACTACTTCACCCCCTTTTAGCCTCTGCCCCCCGGGGTCATCCCCTTAAAAATTTTAAATGACAAGGGGTATCAAGTAATAGCTTGTTTGAAAGGTGTTTCAAAGTGCTTTGTTTTGACGTTTGATTTTTTAAAATCGGTTGATTCGTTTTCGAGAAAATTAGAAAAATCTTTATTTATCTTAATTTGTTCAGATAGAAAAAAAAACACATGAAAATATCACTTTTTATTTCAATAACTGTTCAAAAACCAACATAAACAGCAATTCGGAAGATTATACGTGGCAGCAACCAAATAACAACCAGAATTTTTTTCCGCCTTTTTATCAACAGAGATAACATATGCGAACTGTATTTATTCTTATACCTGTTTAGTTTTTTATAGTTGCTAAGGAAAAGAAAGAATTTAATTTGCTGTCAGTTACCTTTGTTACAATCTCGGGATAGTGAAAATTAATTTATTGATTCACATTTTACTTCCAAAATGGTTTACACACTAGCCGAAAGAGTGGAAATTATTCTAATTTATGGTGCCCAAAATCAATGTGCTCGGCAAACTGCCGTCACATTTAACGCCAGACATCCGGAAAAGATAACTTCGCATAGGTATGTTTTGGACCTTGTTACTAAATTTGCTCAAACTGGATCTGTTGCAAATAAAAAACGTAATCATCGTAGAGTTTTGGATGAAGCCGCTCAAGTTGAAGTTTTGGGTCATTTTGGCATAAATCCTAATACTTCATTACGCAAAATTGTTGATGCGACCGGTATTTCAATAGGCTCTGTACACACAGTTACTAAATTACATAAATTTCATCCATTCAAAATGAAAATATTGCAAGAGTTAACCGAAGATGATTTCGATAGCCGACTTGAGTTTTGTGAACAAATGACTGCAGCGATTAATGATAATACCATTCATGCAAAGAATATCTGCTTCAGTGATGGATGCACATTTTATCTAAATGGATTTGTTAATAAGCATAACTGCAGGTATTGGAGCAATGAAAATCCTCATGCTTTTGTAGAAGGGCATACTCAGTACCCCCAAAAACTTAATGTATGGGCAGGCATTTTAGGAAACAAAGTGATTGGGCCATTGTTTATTAATGGGAATTTAAATGGAGGCATTTATTTAGATATGTTGGAAAATAACATCAATCCGCTTATCACTGAAACCATTGAAAACCAAATCGAAGACGATGGAAACCCTATACTTGATGAGGCTGAAATATATTTCCAGCTCCTCCGCACTATGTTCTTCCGGTTCGGCAATGGCTAGACGACGAGTTTCCAGATAAATGGATAGGGCGAAGAGGGCCTATAGAATGGCCTGCTAGATCTCCTGACTTGACGCCATTAGACTTTTTTCTATGGGGGCCATTTGAAATCTATTGTGTTCACTCCCCAACCTGAAACTTTGGATGAACTTCGTCAACGCATCATCGAAAGCGGCCATGATCTCCCACAACATATTTTTGAAAATGTCCGTCAGGAATTTGCACATCGCCTATATCATTGTTTGGCCAATAACTGGCAACATTTTGAACAGTTATTGAAATAAAAAGTGATATTTTCGTGTGTTTTTTTTCTATCTGAACAAATTAAGATAAATAAAGATTTTTCTAATTTTCTCGAAAACGAATCGACCGATTTTAAAAAATCAAACGTCAAAACAAAGCACTTTGAAACACCTTTCAAACAAGCGATTACTTGATACCCCTTGTCATTTAAAATTTTTAAGGGGATGACCCCGGGGGGCAGAGGGTAAAAGGGGGTGAAGTAGTTTTTGGTTAAAAAGTTGTCCCCTTTGGCACATCTTTTGACGTGTCTCGGCGTTTTTTCTTTTAATCAGTGGTTTTCGATAAATCCGTGGTGGGAAGTTTTCAAATGAACACCGTGTATATATATAGCCACATTATTACTAATTTTTGGAGTACCTACACTTATTTAATACATTTAAAAATATCTAAAATTAGCTGTATTTCGAAGGTCTTCTACTTGATAAAAGTTAACAAGTTTGTTTACGAACTATAACATAGTAACAACTTTATCTGATTTTAGTAACTTTTTTTGCAGCTCAAAGTAAGCCAGGTGCATTTTCCGAGTCGGAGCTGAATGCATATGCAAGGTCAGAGACAGACAAGGTGTTTTCAAAGTTCAAAAAAAGAATCGCTGAGTATCCAGATCAAGTACTTAGGTATAGTCGGGGAGGAGAACCACTTTTTATCTCACGATATCTCAAAGATGCCATTCTAACAACCAACAAGTATACCAGACTGTGAACTATGCAGAGGTCCAAGACAGTTTGAATTCCAAGTCATGCCGCAAATGCTTTCCATATTGAAAGAAAGCGACTTAGATTGGGGCGTGCTGTTAGTTTATACTCGCAAAAATAGCTGTTTGTGTGACTCAATTAACACTTATAAAAAGGAATATGTATGGAAACAGGACGTGTCAATAAATCATAATTTGTAGGAGTATATAAGTGTTTAATATGCTTTCCTTAGGGCCACTTTTGCAACTTACGGTAAATCACAATCTAGAGTTTGAACTACGAATACAGGTCCCACATTGGTCAACGTAATACCCCAGCTGGGGTAACACTTAAAGTAAAGATTGGAGTTTGGACTGCACTTGTAAATTCCAGCCTTGGAGCGTCTCGCGTATACGTGGTTCGAAATATAGGTCGAATTTGAACGCTCGGAAGAATTTTTCTAGAAACGATAACGTAATGATTTTCGGACATGCCATAAACTAATACTCTCTATCGAATGGAGAAAACCGCGTCTTGCTAAGCTTTTTCGTTATTTTTTCAGAAAATTTTTATCGGATCTCTACTAGCGAAGGTTCGCAGTCGCAGAAAAACCGCGAGAAAAATGGATGAAACTGATTTTTTAAAAATTTTCCCGTGTCCAAAATACCCGGAAAACGTATTTTCAGGAAAATCTGATTTTTGACCTGGAATTGCATTTTCTTTCATATGTATAATAAATTTTCCTCCCAAACTATGTACCTGCAGTCCTACTCCGGGTGGAAATAGTTTTTATAATCGACATAAAGCGATCGTGTTGTTTTTGTCTGCCGATCATTCGACAGCGAACGTAAAACAGAGCGAGAAAATGTCGCTTCATCTCTACAAATAGAATTCTAGACCTCGCGCATATCTGTCGTGGTGGACGGCCACCAGGTGTTGAATCCAGGTATCTCTCCGGGGGGGCTGAGCCTGAGTAGAAAGAAAAATTTTCGACGAAATGATGTCAAATTTGTTTAGAAAAAATAATAAATAAAATACTTCAACATGTTAATTTCTTGTCCGGAGGAAGGAATGCAAAAATTCAACTTTTTTCGCAAATTACAAAATGTTTTTTCTTTACCAAAACATTCCCAGGGGTCTCACTATTAAAACCCCTAAATTTGGTACGGGTCCTGTAAGTAGGAACAGAAATATACTAGTTTAAAATTTCACCAACCGCCACTGTACAGGCTGTCCAACTTTCGATATTCTTGTAGGGTATCTCGGTTATCTTTAAAGATAGAGAGCTGTGGCTTTCGCAATCATCATCATTTCGCGAGCTCTCGGCTTACTGACTTGCTGGCTGGCTTGGACTTGGGGCAGACGGTGCATGGGCCAACCCGAGGGAGGTCTTGTCTGGACAGTGTGTTTGCGAGTTCAGTGATAGAGGTATGTAATGCTGAAATAGTGGACCCTGACCTATCAGATCACAGGGGTCAGCTGATTCAGTTCCAGACTGAAGTAGCTGGAGGGTTCTCCCAAAATGAGAAAGTATGTAGGCCTCTGACACAGAGGGGATTATTTTTATTTCGCAATAGACTGGAGGGTGAGTCATGGAATTTCATTAACTTGGAAGATCTGTGTGCAGAACAGAAGGTGGTTAGATTTATGCGTAAGTTAGAACAAGCTTATCTTTGCTCATTCCCGGAAAAAACATATATCGTGAGAACTGATCGAATGGGTGGTGTTCCCTGGTTTAATGGAGAACTGAGGGCTATGCGTGAGCGTTTGATGTTTTTGAGAGATTTAAGCAGACAGTATGACTGTGTGAGTGCTCAGCAATATACTAGCTATAAAAAAATGTACAAAAGCAAAATAAAGCAAGCAAAAATTCAGGCTAATGATAACTTAATATATAATTCAGGCAACGCAATAAAAAGTATCTGGCAGATTATAAACACTCAAAGAGGCAAAACTAAGAATACCACAAACAGTACTAACCTACTGCCTGACGACTTCAATGACTTTTTTTCTAGTATAGCAGAAAATATAGTGAAAAGCATTCCAGACTCAAAAAATGATCCCATAAGTAATCTTAATAATTTAACTATGCCAACCGACACTTTTGTCTTCACTGAAGTAACATACAATGAGGTGCGCGATATAATTAATGCTCTAAAAAACAAAGAAAGTCGCGATATATATGGTTTAAATGTCAAACTAATAAAAACTATTAAAAATGTAATCTTAATACCCTTGACAAAGCTTATAAATCTCTGCTTTAAAGAAAATGTCTTTCCACAGATCTTAAAAAGAGCTCTAGTAACGCCAATTTTTAAAAAGGGGGACCCTAATATGCCTGAAAACTACAGGCCTATATCCTTGTTACCAATTATATCTAAGGTACTGGAGAAGTGCATGGCCTTAAGAATAACACACTTTTTCGAGAGCAGTGGGCTTTTCTCTGACTGCCAGTACGGTTTTCGCCGCGGTAAAAACACTACGATGGGAATTCTAGATCTGGTTTCACATATTATTGAGGCTTTTCACAATAAGCAGTACAGCACGGTCCTTCTCTGCGACCTCAGCAAGGCCTTTGACTGCGTTGACCACGGTATCCTCCTGCAAAAGCTGCAGGCATATAATTTCAGCTCAAATAGTATCAAGTTATTGAAAGGTGTCAAATAGTGAGATGTGGGGGGGTGTCATCGGCGGAGAGGGGGATTAGCGTTGGCGTCCCACAGGGTTCAATTTTGGGGCCCATCCTGTTCCTGATCTATATTAATGATCTGCCTATGGGGAGCGTGGCCGCGCGGTTCACCCTTTTCGCTGATGACACCACGCTCTGCTCTGTTGGTGAGACTTTGGAGAGCGCGCGTGCTGGGTCCGTGGCGGCGCAGGCTGAGGCCGAGCAGTGGTTTTGCTCGAACAAGCTCCTTCTTAATAGGGACAAAACCAAAAGAATGGATTTTGCAATGCGTAGGATAGGTGATGATGATGACTGTGTGCAGGAAGCGGGGTTCTTGGGTGTTACCTTGGACACGAGGTTGCAGTGGGACCCTCACATTAATGGGGTTGCCAGGAAGCTGGCCAGGGGCTTGTATGTTATCAGAAACCTCTCGACTTGTGTCTCTCAACCTATCTTGAGAACAGCATACTTTGCCATCTTTCAGTCGCACGTCGCATATGCAATATTGGCGTGGGGACACTCGTCGGGGGCACGTAGGCTGTTTGCCATACAGAGGAGAGCAGTGAGAGTGATGGCGGGTCTGGGGTATAGGGATGATTGCAGGGAGTCGTTTGCTTCCCTTGGTATCCTTACTGTGCCATCGCTGTATATATTGGAGAACTTGCTGTTCATTAAGAGAAATACTAGCTTTCGAACACATAAAGACATTCACGATCACAACACCCGCGGGAAAAGCAACTTGGTGCCTCTCTACTGGCGACTGGAAAGGTGTCAAGACGGTGCTGGTTATTGGGCAATAAAATTTTTTAATGTTCTGCCACAAAGAATAAAAGACCTGCCCTTGGAATCTTTTCATAGGGAAGTAAAGAATGTTTTATTGAAAAATGTATTTTATTCATTTGATGAATTTTTAAGTTTTTTGTTTTAAACAAATTTCAGATGAAATGTTTGTGTATGTGAAATTTTATTTACTTGCATTTTAAATTTTAAATTAGTGACTACTGTTATTACTACTTTATATGTATTTGTTGACGTGTGAAAGCTATATGTACTGTATCATGAAATAATGAATAAATAAATAAATAAATAAATAAAATAAATCATCATCATCAAATAGCCATCTGCGTCCACTGCTGGACATAGGCCTCTCTCAGTGTATGCCACTCTGCCCGGTCCTGTGCTGCATGCATCCAGTTTATACGGATTCTTTTTAGGTCATCTGTCCACCTTGTTGGTGGCCTGCCTCTGCTTCTGTAGGCTTCGTGCCTGGGTCTCCACTCTAGGATACGCTTCGACCATCTTCCATCGGATGTTCTTGCAAGATGGCCAGCCCAATTCCACTTCAGGTTTGCGATTCGTTCTATCACGTCCGTAACGCCCGTTCTTTGACGTTAGGCACCTTATCCCTCAAAGATAAGCCCAACATTGATCGCTCCATAGACCTTTGAGCAACGCGCAGCTTGTTCACGGTTTTTCTGGTAAGCGTCAACGTCTCTGCCCCATAGGTCAATACTGGCAGGACACATTGATCAAATGCTTTTCTTTTGGGACATATAGGGATGTTTGTTTTAAAGACATCTTTAAGCCTACCAAATGCTGCCCATGCTAAGCATATCCTTCTTTTTAACTCGCAGGTTTGGTTATCTCTGCCAATTTGTACCTCATGCCCCAAGTATTTATAGGAAGCCACCTGCTCGATACTTCTATTTCCCACTGAGATACCATCGCTTAAGACAAGGTTGGTCATATATTGTGTCTTTGAAAAGTTTATTCTTAGACCAACTTCCTGGCACGAATCGTGAAGATCCTTTAACATATTCTGCGCCTGGTCTACGCTATCAGCTGTTATGACAATATCGTCAGCGAATCTCAGGTGGCTTAATAGCTCTCCGTCTTATGTTTATACCCCTTTCCGCCCAGTTCACTCTCTTAAAGGCATACTCCAGTACAGCAGTAAACAGTTTTGGAGATATTGTGTCGCCCTGACGAACTCCTCTTTCAATTCGGAACTTGTTTGTGTTTGTTTGTAGTCTTACACTTGCCGTTGCCCTCTCGTATATACTCTTCAGCAATGAGATCTATCGATGATCAATACGAGAGTCCGCCAGCGCTAACAACATTCTGTGATGGTTCACTCGATCAAACGCCTTTTCGAAGTCCGCGAAGATTAGAACAAGTGGCCTATTATACTCGATAGACTTTTCTATTAGGGTCTTGATCGTTTCGAGGTGGTCATTTGTTCCATAACCAGCCCTAAATCCAGCCTGCTCGCGTGGCTGGTACAAATCTAATTTAGATGTTAGTCGCTTTGCTATTATCTTCATAAAGAGTTTAAAAATATGCGACAGAAGGCTTATAGGTCTATAATTTTCCAACTTTGAAATGTCTCGTTTCTTGTGCATTATAACTATTACTGCGTTATCCCACTGAGAAGGTGTTATCCCTTTTTCAAGACATGCGTTAAAAAGTATGCTTATAGCCTTAAGCAATGCGCTTCCGCCTGCTTTAATCGATTCTATGACAATTTCGTCATCGCCGGGGGATTTGTTATTTTTCATTTCCTCCAGTGATATCTGGTATATCTTCGGAGCCTTGATTTTGGACATGAGGCAATCGGGACAGGTTTTCAAGGGGAGTGTTGTTTTCTTCTTTGTAAAGCTCAGTATAGAACTTTTCCACTATCCTTACAATCTCTTCTTTATTTGATGTGGTTTGGCCCGCCTTATTTTGAAGTTTACAAATATTCGTGGTGCCAGGAGTGAAATCTCTTCGGTTTTCGCAATACTGTGCTATTTTTCGTAAATCGTATGACTCACAAGAAAACTCCCTTCTCTCGCTCATCGCCGCGCTGTTGGGGATTTATCCCTTTTCTACCGATACTTCCACGGATTTTGCTCCGAACCTCGATGACCAACTCGCAAAATTCTTGCAGCGCAGCAGTTCCTAAGCTTAATTTATTTCTTAAATTTGGGTCGGCCATCGTGGGACTACGTAACCAGCGGCCATCTCCCCGTTTTGTAATGAGAGATGTTTAATCTCTATTTTGACGGTGAATTTTATGTAAAAGAATTTGAATTTTTTGGGGGATCAGTTTTTTGAATTGACTACGTTTGTATTATGAAATAAAAAATGCCCCATTCTAGGAATATTCATATCGATGGGAAATTTTATGTGAAATTTGATTTGGTCCTGGTTATCCCGGAAAATTCGATTTTCCGGATCGGTGTCTAGATGTCGGGTTGCCAACATTTTAATTGATTTTTTTTTCTTTAAGGTTTGTAACTGAGCTCAATTGCGATTCTTCAACCTTATACTGGTAGGTTAAAGAGTACCGTGAAAAGACACATGTGCAGGGATTTTCCTAGTGGAAAAACATATACGAGGTTCAAAATTAAGTAGATTGTTTTTAAGCGCTTAGAAAAATTTTTCTGGGAACAAATTAGTAGTTTCTTGATTTGCTGTGAAATATAAATAAACTTGAAAAGAAATTATGTGTATATCTATAATCTTCTAATTGATCTATCACGATATTAAGAAATGGCGAACAGTTCTGTAAGAGTAAAATGACACTCGAAAATAAATGAATCAGATAGTGCAATATTTATTGAGCATAACTACTAAAGTAATTATAGGGATTAAAAATGGTTTGTTAGAACGTTGCACTACAGATACACTGCTCTACCTAGGCGTATACCTAAATCATGGGCGCACCCCGGATTTTGTCGGGGGGGGGGGGGGGGGGTGATTTGTCTTGGTTGTCGGGGGGGGGGGGAATTACGTGGATTTCTTTAGTTAGTAGTGCACTTGTTAAATTGTTGTGTGTCTAGGACAATACTGTTTAGCATTGTAGATTTAGCATACTATAATTTTTGGAAACCATTGCATCCCCAGTCTATACAGCAAACGAACAAGTTCAGTTTATAATTGATCAGCATTGAATTTAGTATATTAATAAATAACGTCTAGAAATACAATATCTTTTATTTCGGCATTACGACGCTTAGCTGTTTAAATACCAATTTGATTTAAATTCATCGAAGACATCAAAATTAATTGTCTTACATAACATCTATACTTACGCTGACGATAGTACTCTTCACTCCAACATTTATTTTTCCAGACAAGTCTTGAATCAAGAGCTGGATAGTAGACGCAGGTCTATCCACCTATCCCTTTCCCAAGATCTTCAATTATTCCAAAAACATTGTCAAGGTTCAACGCCTCCCAAACCCAGTCTTGCTCCCTGTCACGCAAAAAATCCGGCAACACTCCATCCACATGAATGGCCAAGCTCTACAGAACACTGACACGTTCGATCTTGTTGGCATCGCTTTCGAACATGATATCAGCTGGCACAAACACATCCAATACTTTAATTGCCTCATCAGGCGCTAAAAAGCTTGGTTTTCTCTTTCGAGTCAGAAAGTACGTCTCCCTTTCCAACTTACATTCTCTATGTCTCGCAAATAAGACTTAGCCTAGAGTACTGTTCCCACATCTGGGGAGCGGAATTCACCTTATCGATATTTGGAAAGTCTCTAGTCTACTCCATAAAACCTTTTTGGCCTCACTACATTTCTTGACTAATAACTAAAAAAATTGAATTTCTCCAGTTGGAGCAGTGTACTATTTTTTTTACTAATATAGACATACCACTTTGTTTCCAAGCAGTTAGATATCTCCATTTTTTATTTGTATATATATAACTATATAAAATGGGCCTATTTTCCAAATTTGTATTGACTTTCAAAAAGGTGTAGTACAATGATAAGACAAGTTTCTATAGTTATCTTAATTTATTGCTTAATACAAGTGGTTCCAGCTGACAATGAAAACTTTACCGCATTGTTGGAGATGGTGAATGATAACATTACAGCGGCTGGAAGTTACATTTTACCTACAGATAATAGTTTACTGGTAAATGTTACTGACTCCAACGCTACTGTTATTGGTAAGATTATTATTTTAATTTTGTACTTCCCTTGCTATAATTAGGCATGGTTAAAAAGTATAAATTCGATGAGCGAATCCACCGCGGGACAACGCGACCAAGTAACAGTATAAAAAATAAAAATAATAACAATGTTGGTTTCAATCAATCGCCGCCGCCGGCGGAATGTAAAAATGGGTGAGTATCAGAAGCGGCCCGTGAAATTTCAAAGTTGTATATCTCTGTTGCTACTTATGGTACCCATGACAAATTCAGGTTTTTTAATAGTGAGCCTACTAGGAATGTTTTGGTAAAGAAAAAACTATTTTGCAATTTGCGAATTTGAATTTCTGAATTGACCGACCTGGGAAAAAAATTAACACGCTTAGGTATTTTATCTATTATTTTTTCTAAACAAATTTTGCATCATTTTGTCGACAATTCCTAAATTTTAAGAGAAAAAAATATGTAAGTAGAAAGTTATAATAGTCATTTGAATTTTTTGTTAAATTATATTTTAGGTTTAAAAAAATTCAAATGACTATAACTTTCTACTAACACATTTTTTTCTCTTGAAATTTAAGAATTGTCGACAAAATGATGTAAAATTTGTTTAGAAAAAATAATAAATAAAATATCTAAAAATGGGTGTCAATGGGTGTCAATGGGTCAATTCAAAAATTCAACTTTTTTTCGCAAATTACAAAATATTTCTTTTCTTCGCCAAAACATTCCTAGTATGCCCACTTATTAAAATGCCCACTATATTAAAAAATCTGAACTTGGTATGGATCCCATAAGTAGCAACAGAAATATACAACTTGAAAATTTCACGGGCCGCGCCTGGTGTATAAATTTATTACACTCATATACTTATTAATAAGTATATGATTACACTGTTCGGCGCCATTTTCCCTCAGAGCCTTCAAATCATTTCCGGTACATTTTTGGTCGCTGATTAGTAAATCGGGCAGTAAACTTTCCCTAACACGTAGTAACACGTCAAATTTTTGAGAAAAATAGGCGACGGGGGTACAAGCACGTTTATGCCAGTCTTAACCACTCGTAATAAAATGATTATAAAATGAAACTGCGGCTGCTCTTATAATATGTACCATCAACAGAAAAAACTATAATTACTTACATGTCAAAAATCTTTACAAATACATTTGTAAGGAAAAATATGCTTGTAAACTCGATCGATCAAACCTAATACAAATAAAAATAGATCGTTCAGAAATCACTAAAAAACCATTACATTTTACATTTAAAACTTTAACTAAATCTTTATTTCCCCAATATTACTTGGGGGGGGGGGGGGGGGGGGGGGGGTCGGTTCAAGTCAACGTGGACTTCTATGTTCCTGAATGCCATTGGCTACATTAGCGCTTTTAAAGTTCCATATTGGTAAGCAAGAAAATTTCTATTCGCCAGCGTTTGAAACTTGTAGTTTTATGGACGTTTTTTCGCTAGAAAGCGGCAGAATAAACAATTTCAATTTTGAGTGATCGCACTTTAACTAATCCTTTTAGATTTGGACTCCTATGATTTTGTTATTATCGGTGCTGGCTCTGCTGGTTCAGTTTTAGCCAACAGATTAACAGAAGTCAGCAACTGGACTGTGTTACTTCTTGAAGCAGGAGGACGAGACAATGACTTCACCGATATTCTTGGCTTGAGTAGTGCATATACGTATTTTTCAGAGATTAATTGGGGATACAACTCTACTCCACAGAAAAATGCTTGCCAAGGTAATATCACTTTTTAATAGAAGATTTGTTATTTAGGATACCTACCAATTATTTATGAAAAACTTAGGATCAAGACTCGATCCTTGTTACATTTCTACTCCTGTTATTTATGAAAAACGATTGTGGGGTAGTTTTCGTAGGGCAAAACAAAGCTTTAAGGACGGTTTTATTTGAGTGCTGGCCAGGCTGTAACACTCGTGTGTGCTGTGCCAAGATAAGTGACAAAATACAGGGTTTTATGAAATTTACTGCATATATTGAACTCCGTAAAAGCCATAAATTGGGGTGGACTGTTTTCAGTGGGTCACTCTATATATTCAAAAATGGACCGCCCTGGTTCTAATGTATTTTCTTGTCCTTTGGTGCTCATATAAAAATCAAATTCGCCAACAGTAATTTATATTCATTAGCTATGGTCGATCAACAATGTGTTTACGCTAGAGGTAGAGCTAGAGGCGGCAGTAGCAGTTTTAATGATGGAGTCTACACAAAAGGTCACCCTATGGATTATGCCAGATGGGAGCAGCTTGGGAACGACGGGTGGGGATGGAATGACGTCTTTCCTTATTTCCTCAAATCAGAAAATGCCGTTTTCGAAGGGCAAGATGCGGACTACCACGGTAAAGGAGGATATTTGACTATTGACGTTACTTCGGAGACTCCCGGAGTGGTAAGTTGTCAACTTTGAAATAATATTAGTCAATTCTGTTTATTGTTGTGCCCATTGACCTTAAGCAAGAGGAGTCGGAGTCGTTCATTACTGGCCTACAGCCAAAATGTATACGAGGTCAAAATAGCCGTACACTTTGCGACGCAAATTCATAATATACCCAACAAAAGTTCAAGTTGGCTCCGGATTTCGTGATACCTGTTATAAAAGGTACCTACTTTATATCTGTAACTAATTACGGGTAATACTATTATAAATTCATTTAGCCTTGTATTTAGTATTCTGGGAATAGTCTATATATTTGTAAATACCTAAAAGTAAACGTGTGAATTCTTACCCAGTTCTGATTTAACTTTTGGGTTAGTTGGGAGTGTTCGTATATTAGAAATAAGTGAGCTTTAACTAAGATGCTGCGAGTTTGTGTAACAGGGGAGAATTTATGGGAACTTTCCCCATATAAGCGGGAAGGCCACGGCTAGGAAACAGCAGAATGATACTCACCGATGTAAGTTGTTACGCTGCCGGGTCGCGGTCCGAGATTCTGTCTACGGGAAAGTTCAAAAGTCTGGATTCGATAGTACGGTGTAAAGTCGGAAGTTTTGGAGCTCGTCGTAATTTCTTGAGAAATAGCATGAAAAAATAAGTAAAAAAGTAAGCGCGTTAAAAACCCAAGAAATTGTGTTGAATTACTGGAGAAATTTGTAAAAATTAAGAAATTGAGGAAAAGTGTATTTTGGGTGGCTCCCAACCATCACCTGTGGAAATAAAGTGTACTTAATTCAGAATTTTGTGTTCTCCTGTTAGGGAACAGAAGTAGTCAATATTTCATAAAAAATTGGAATTAATGCCTAAACCTCTGCAGTAAGTATCATACTGTTAGGAAGTAAATTGCAAAGCTAGTAAAGGTGTTAGGTTAAGTTTTTTTTTTAATCTAAGACATCCCACGTAGACTTCAAGCCTAAGTACTAACGTACCGTGGGTGTCTGAAGAGAAGGGAAATGTAGTTTATTGACACAGGATTTGAAGGATTGGAGGTTGGGACGGGAAGGGAAAACATCTGCAGGCAATTTGTTCCATAATTTGGAGACCCTAGGTATGAATGAGCGAGAGAAGTGGTCTGTTATAGGCTTTTGTAGCTGGACAGTAAAGGGATGCATACGCAACGCGCCTCTGGTTATTCTGTTAGGGACATTCAGGGGGGAATAATACCGGCCAGTTCTTCAGAGCAAAATCCGTGGAAGTAGCGGTAGAAAAGGGATAAATCCCCTACAGCGCGGCGATGAGCGAGAGAAGGGAGTTTTCTCGTGGGGCTGGGTCATTGATAAGTCGAATGGCTCTCTTCTGGATAGAATCAAGGATCTTAAGTGTCGAAGGTGGTGCCGCTCCCCAGATGTGGGAGCAGTACTCTAGGTTAGGTCTTATTTGGGAAACATACAGAGTGTATAAGTTGGAAGGGGAGAAGTATTTTCTGGCTCGAAAGAGAAAACCAAGCTTTTTAGCTGCCGATGTGGCTACTGAAGTAATGTGTTTGTGCCAGCTGAGATCATGTTCGAAAGCGACGCTAACGAGATCGAATGTTTCGTTGTTTTGTGGTTTAATAGCAGTTGATACAAGGAGTCTTTCGGCCCCGCGCGCAATCTTATCTTGTCACCGCCAGCTGTATTCCTAGGTTACCGTAAGGCCAACTAGATGTGGTGGGTGTTCCAGCTTATCAATCTCTTACTCTTAAGAAACGTTTAGACCGTAAACTAGTTGTATGACTTTATTTACCGCGATTGTACAATCAGAAATTATATAATTCCATATTCTACAGCATGTAAACAAATATTTCTTGCCCTATCTCTATAATCCGGCCTTTCTAGAATGGCGGACATTTTTTCATCCCACAGTTCCCAGTACTTAGTTTTAGATAATCCTCTTTGGCCCAATATGTTTTCTATGTCATCACGATTCAACAGTTTGAGTCGCGACAACTGACAGCCTAAAAAAAATTAACAGTAAATTGTGTATACGATGCAGAAGATTAAACATTCAATAAATAGTATTTTCTAAAATCACTAGTCAACAAGTTTCGACGTGTTCCTGGTAGATTTTTGGTCGCTGAGTACGAATCTGACCGTAAAACCACGTCAAGTTTTTGAGAAAAATAAAGAAAAATATGCGGAAAACAGCGCTTTGGGAACTTTTTCATCACTTATCTTATAACTCACGAATGGTATCTACGACACGCTACGGCTCAAATTGAAGGGACAAGGCTCCTAGTTTAAAATACAAATGTAAAAATTCGCGCCAAGAAGTTTTCAACAAAATGCGTACCCTAAAAATCTGGTAACATAGTGGTCAGTAGTGACAACAGAGTTATTTTCCATAAAAGCCACTGTCCCCCAGCTAATGCAGTGCAATGTTGGCGTAAGTAGTTTAAGAAAATATTACCAACGAACATGTTATGTTCGTTGATATTACTGAATGGTACGTAAAAGTATTGTAGGAACTGTATTTTCACTAAAACATTACAAAATGTAGTGATATTGCACTGCATTAGCTGGGGGACAGTGTTGATTTTTATGGAAAATCATTCTGTTATCACTCTGTTACCAGATTTTTTGATTTGTAAAAATAGCTTCATAATTACAAAAACATTTAATAATTAAACAAATTATATGTAAACTACACCGAAAATCAAAAACATTTATGTGAAAATTAGGAGTGTTGTAACGGGAAAGGTTTATCTGCAAAAAAAAGTAGAATGGCCTAGCTACTTACTGGCACCTTTAAATCAACAACCGATGCCGAAATCTTAAATTTTCGAATAAGATTGCGCACTGCGTTGTCACTTGCCACATAATTACACCAGTTGTGGAGTTAGGGGGTGGGGCGCAAGGGGCGCGCGCCCCACCCCTAGAGCCTTGTACAAAAAGGATTTCAATAGCGAAGCTTATAAAAATAAATATTGTAACATAAACATTAACCATTTCTACATATTCTACAAAATATTATAAACAAAAACAAACATTTTGCGATCTATATAAGGTTTTTGAAAAGATTGATACCAAGAAAATATGAATAATAAATCAATACTAATATGAAACAAATGACCCAATAATTTTTTTTTTTTCAAAAAACATAACTTTGCAAAGTAATTTTTTTCGAAAAACAGCTTTTTCGAAAATGGATTAAAGAAATTTTCTCGAAAATATATTTCGAACCTACATGTTTTCAAAAATGTCCTGACCGCTTTTTCAAAGATGCTTTTTAGAAAACGGATTTGTGAAATATTTTGAAAATATTTTGTCCAAAAACCCGTGTTTCGAAAGTACGTTTTTTCAAAAATGCCTCCAAACAAATAATTGTTAAAACAGGTACATTTTTCGAAAATATATTTTTTTGAAAACAATATTTAGAAAGTTAAATTATGAACTCTAGTAGCTTGGAAAATATTAATAAAAAAAAAACGAAAAAAGATCCTGAACAAACCCAAACGAACCCTTATAGGGTTTGGCGAGGTTTCCTTAGGTTTGGTACGTTACTTTCTCGTAAATTATTTTTTCAAAAAGACGTTGCTTGACATATTTTTTGAAACACCCTGTATATTACCGAAAAGGATGCCAAATTTCCCATACTCCTTCCATTCCTTTTTGAATACATCTAACGGAAATATTTCCTCCGGATTTTCTCCTAGTTCTCTTGCAAAGTCAGAGAAACTCTCATAATACAAGTTCAAATAATAATCTAATTTATCCATATCCTCTTTCGATGCTCCCGAATAGAAAAAACAACTTAAATCGTAAAAAGGGTTGTTAGAATGTGCTTGCGGAAAATCGATAAGTTTAATGTCTTCCAGCTCACCAGTTTCCTAAAAAATAGTATCTTATTAGGGGGGAATAATTACCCACCATCCTTATTATTCCTTTTTTTGTTATTACAGTTGACCAAAACGAGTTATTGTGGATGTGTAGACTACATCTACTGTAATTGGTGCATGTTTTAATGATAGACATTTTTAGCCAAATTTCCACTTTTATTTAATACGTTATAATATAACATGACGCGTTTCGCTACACTATAGCTTCATCGGACAAACTAAAAGTTCACAAAGGTGTCATAAAATACAACAATCTAGGTAGATAAATAAAATTTTAATTTAGGTTTATTTTACTAATTTACTATGAGGAATTCCTACTGGGCTTCATATCTGCCACTGAATGATTTTATAATAGGTTTGTTTCTGCAGCAGTTTCAAACTAGCCAGAGTCAATCATCTTTAAGGAAAACAGTTTGCTGATCGAAACTGGGCAATCTCATTGGCTCTGATTGATCTGAAACTGCTGCAGAAACAAACGGGGAAGAAGGGTTTACTTGACGACAAAAATGACAAAGATGCCACATAACACGATAATGAAGACAAAGACGAAACAAAAACGTTCCCCGTTATAGTAGTTAGCAAATCGCATGAAGAGGACGCTACGTTTCAGTCTTGAGTATAGTATCTTTTTTCTGTGTGTACAGACCACAACTACGTTGTTCTACAACGTGTTTTTGTCTTTTTAAAAAAACTATCTTCTGAGACATTTTCATAAATATTTTATACATACCTTGTATTTAAATAACATATTATTTGACCAACAGTCCCCATGAGTTAAACACTGATAACGTCCCTTGTAGTCGAGTGAATTTTTTAAGGATTCAGCCACATTGTCCACTGTTTTTAATTTGTCCAAAATGTCGGCTTCAGTTATGGGATCAAAACTCTCAAGAGCATTTAAATAGCCTTTTTCAATCATTGCTACTAGTTCTGGGGTTTGCAAAAGTTTCTTTCTCGTGGAGGTTAATGCGCTTAGTAAATTTTCCCATTTTTCCCTATTTTCATTCATATAGCTGAAAGATAACGCATGCAGTTTTCCATATGTCTTGAAAATAAATTCAATATGCTCACTATCGAGCAATTTATCTTTATCGGTAAGCACATATCCCGCTGTGTTTAAATTTTCCATGGCTATGAACATATTTCTTGAATCTAGACTTCCACCTAAATATGTTGGAATCTGATTAAAGGGAGAGTTGACTTTCTTTCCCTGCTGAAACTTGTCTAACTCGGGAAATATTTTGGAATAAAAATAAATTTCATTTTTATAACTTTGCTCGTGTCCACCGCCAGCATCGAAACCTGACACGGGCGCTCTTTTTATGGCAACTTCTATCTTTTTACCGGTATCCTTGTTTAAAATTTCTCCAGAAAAGAACTCGGACATGAATCCTTCTCCTTGTATACGGTTGTAATCGGAGAAAACTTCATAATTGTTGATGTTTTCTGACCGGGCTACACTTTTTAAAATATCTTCGACTCCTTGTTGAAGAGCTTTATCTTTACTCTCCATTATTAACTTTACAAACATTCAAAACTGACATTCACTGAGTGGAGCTCTAAACACACTACAAAGTAAGGTGCTTATCATGTAGGTAAAACAATAGTATAATAAATAATTAAATAATATATTTTAAAATATGTTTGCATGGAATTACGTAAAAATAAAATTCACATTTTAGCAAATAATGATAAGTAAAGAAAGTACTTAGTGAATCTATAATGCCAGCAAAATTAAAAACTAAATTAGCCTCATTATAAAATGTAACTGCTTACTATATACCACTAACAGAAAGAATAAGGGCTATAAATATTTAGAAGTCAAATATTTTTACAAATACAAATAAATCGTTTATCGATCACTAATCAAACATTTTATTCTACGTTTAATTCTTTTCTCGATGTCGATGTCGTCGAGAGAACTCTGAGCATGCTGCAGGATAGGATGGGATCAGTGTTTGAGGGTGGCTTTAATGTTCATTTTGGCGCTGGGACTTTGAGGTGTGTTGATCTCTGTATAGTTTGCTGGATTCTTTTGGACTGGTCCAGTTGGTATATGAGCCGACCAGGAATGGCTCCTACTTGGACAATGCATTCCGTGGTGGACACGGCTCTTTCTGACCACTTTGGTCAGCTTATTGAATTTCCGGTGACCTGGGGTGGCAGTGACCCCGGGATAACAAAGATCACTTGCAGACCTATCACACAACAATGTAAGAATATTTTTTCTTGTGTATTGAGAGCGTGGACTGGGAGTTTTTAAATGATCCTGGAACGACTGTCGATGTGAAGTTTCTTTCTTTTCATAATACTCAAGCATTTATATATACTTTTCCTGAGAAATCAAATCAAAGGTCTTTGAAAAGTGCTTAGTGGTAAGGATTATAGAATACTTTCAATCGGGCGACCTTTCTACGGACAGCCAATCCGGTTTGGGGGGGGGGGGGGGCGAAACACGACCCTGGATCTCATATCGTGGAACCAGGAGGCCTTAGAGGAGCCCTGTTATTTGTCGAGTACCTATTGTGACCTGAGCAAGGCCTTCGATTACGTCTCACGTGAGTTGCTTCTTAAAAAATTAGAAAAATAGAACTTGAGCAATGGGTAAGTTGGGGTCCTCTACCTTGTTTCTGCAAAGGCTCTCTGGATGTGTCTTCCAGTCCACCTTAAGGCAGGCATACTTTGCACTTTGCCACTCCCACATCCATTACGCCATTGTGGCCTGGGGCCATAGTGCTGGTGCTAAGGGGGTCTTTCGAGTCCAGAGAAGGATGGCGAGGGTAGTTGCTGGCCTATCCTATCAGACGGACTGTCGGCATGCCTTTATATCCCTCGGTATATTGACTCTGCCTTCTCTGTTCTTGGAGAGTCTTGGAGAGCCTTCTTTTGAACCTGAAATTATGTTTTAAGATTTATTTAGAACCACAGCAGTTATTTTATAGTGAAGCATTACACTAAGAGAGTAAATTCAAGTTTACTACGAGATCACTGAGTATTATGCGTAGTCATAGTCGAAATTTTTCTGAGCAAATATTTTTAATCTTTTGATCCATTTATTTGTCTTTTTTATTGGTGTATAATACAATACATTTTAGTTTGTGTTTTGATAGTGAACACAGTATTTTTAAAACAGTATTTTTCTCATATTTTTGGGATATCCAATATCATTGCCAGCAGCAGGGGCGCATCCATGGGGTAGAGTACGAGTTTTCTGTTGGGGGCGGACCTCGTACCAAAAAAAAAAACGTCGACTGATTTGCAAAAATATTCTTTGAAAATGTGATTTTTTTTCACAGTGAGAAATCTGAGCTTGATGCTACTTTAGGTAAGTCAGCTCCTTCATTTTCAACAGTAAAAACTTGGGTTACGGATTTTAAACGTGCTTCGCGTTCTGACAGGTCAAAAACGGCAACTTCGCAACTTCTGAAAAAATTGTTGAAGGTTCTTAGCTCTTATGTGCCACTAACTCTATGGCACTACTAAAGGACCTTAGAAAATATCGATACGCGATACGCCTTTCAAAGACCGGACTTGGGGGAACCCCATCCTAAAATCTCAATTAAAATCTTATTCTATAGGAGCCAGTTATTACAGAAGCCTTCGCCGAACTTGGCATAGACAGAGGAGATATTAACGGAGCCAATCAAACCAGACTTGACAGACTACAATATACGTTGAAGGGCAATAAAAGAGCAAGTACTGCCCATGCCTTTTTAGACGGCTTTGAAGATGACAGGAGCAATTTAAACCTAAGTCTAAACAGCTTTGTTACCAAGATTTTGATTGATAATTCCACTAAAACTGCATATGGTGAGTCAATCTCTTTACATTAATTACTAAAAGCTATTTTATACTATACACTGTGGACCAAATTAAAGTAATTTAGTAAGTTTTTTAGAGCTTGATCATTTTTTTGTTTAATAACCGATTTTAATGAATATCCTGCCTTTTAGTATAGAATTAGTTTTTAAATAGTACAGAGGAAATAATTTTTTTATTATTGAAAACAGTGCACATGCACTCGTTGTAAAAATCAAGGATTCGAGACAACAATATCGAAAACACTTAGTGTTGTTCAAAGACTTTGAAAAATCAAAGATATCTTTTACAGATTTTTTTATAATGAATTTATTCAAGTAGCTACTTCTGTTATCTAAAAAAAATTATTTTCTCTACTGGTGCATCGAATCAAGTAGCTGCCTTTTCTCCTCTAACCATGCCAACAACAATAATTTTAAAGTTTGTGAAGTAATTGTAAAGTTTTTAAAATATTCTATTATCAAATGGTGGTATACGAGGGGTTATTGATATCTAGTTAGTCTGGAAAGTTTCTATACCGTACCCAATTTATTTTGAGAATGATGACAGAAACAAATTTTACAACGGAGAGATCAATTATGTCTCTCTTTCATGTTCTTTATCTCTCGTTTTCTTTCTCTCTCATACTCGTAAAATTTTTACAGCTGGTAGAAAGTTAGGTTATGAGAAATATAAACCTGACATATTAATATATAACATATAATTATAATATAAGTTGTTTTTGTTTTTAAAAATATACTTAAAAAGTTTATATAAAGTATTGGCAGCTTAAATTCCTGTGTTCTATGAATCTGGTTCTGATTAACAACTATTGAAATATTACGCAAGGTACATATTTGTTCTTCTTTACATTACTTGGACCGGGCGTTATGAGAATGAGTAACAGGAACGCCGAGCCGATACAAAGTTGAGAACAGAGGGAATCACAGAAGATTTCTTTAGTAATTGAAAAAGGGTGACAATTGCGCCCTAGAAACGTTTGGTTTCGATTTAAAGCTGAAGTCACAATGCCATTACAAAGTGTATCTATCCTTCTGGAACTAAGACTTTCAATATTTACAGTTAGAAATTGTGAAATTACTTGGTACCTATATTCGATTAAACAATTTGTATCGCGCCTTTAACTCACACAAACATCACTGTTCGCAGGTAGGCTTTTATTATTAGAGAGATCCGTTTTCATTATATATCGGAGAATACGAAACATTTTTTTAACATTATTATAAATTGTTCTCTCTTTAATAAAAATATTTATTAATTTTTGCTATTTTTTCTTTGTTTATTTTAAAAATTTTCTCCGATCCTTTTATTGCAAATTATTGGTATTTATTGGGAGTATTGTTACTTAGAGGGGTAGGAAAAAATAATTTTAATTAGTATCAAATAAGAAGGCTAAAGTGTCTATGCTGACACTGTTTTTGCTTAATAATAAAGAGATTTTTGCAAATGCTGCTTGTATTCAGTAAAAACAAAGGTCTTTTGCTATAAAATCATAAAAGTATTTTGCCAGATTAGAAATTTATTTTTTATGACAATTCCGATTAACCTTTCACAGTAGAGAACCAGAAATACTTGCACAAACAAAGCCGATTGATTATTCTTTTTTATTGGCAACAACATCGTTTTTGTTTGTTTTTTACTAATGCCCCTTTTGCTAACAAGGATAGAAACATACATAAAAATAATGTCTTAACGTCAAGCCATTGGTTTCTATTCAAGAGCACATATTTTCCTCATATTTTCTGTATTTTCCTATCATTTTCTGTATTTTCCCAACCCAAGCATTTTCCTATTTATGTATTTTCTTTTGGATTTTTTTCAACTTTTTCAACTCAATTTTCGCCAGTTAATTACCCTTCGGTTCCCGCAGAGATCAGAAATGAGTTGCCGATGTGGAACGAAGTTTGTGTATGATAGAAACCGCGACTGAATAAACTAAGCTAGAAACGAGGGGTAATCACTGACGAAAAATTTGTACACCATTTTCCATGCCGTCGTATTTTTATTTATTTTTCGTCGTATATTTTTGAAACTCTTGATAAAATAAGCCTACAAGGATAACAAAAAACAAAATTGTTTAAGCAAGTCATTCCGTTACAAACCTAAACATATATAGTTTTATTGTACTTCTTGGGCCTTCGGTCAGTTTAAATTAAAGTATTGAAATGGTTTTGACGTTTCGGTTTATTTCATCTCTAAACCATCATCAGAATCCTAATAACAAAGGTGTAATAGTAATATATTTTTCTATGTAAGATTTATATAAACAAGAGATAGTAGAATAGGACATACCTTTTAAATTGATTTCACTTAAACACTACATTTTAACAAAATGACTTATTGCAACAGGGTTTTAAACTAGACTGATTTGTGGATGTTTACAGTAAAGAGCTTTGGTTTTATTATTCCAGATGTTTAAGGGTAGGGACACAAAAATTTTGCTTTTATTTTCGTTTTACTTTTTTATGATAAGGTTGTTGTAAATGGTACTTAAATTATCCGTATCTGTTCTATAGTTTAGGGTGTTATGGTTTTTTTTAATATGTATCATTTCCTTTATGTTTCGTTTTTTGTAGTTTGATTCATAATCTAAGATTTCTACGTTATTAAAATTAAAGTTGTGTAAATATTCTAGTGAATGATTTGATAGAGCTGTTGAACTGTGACTAACATTTCTAATACTGTTTTGATGTTCCTTAATTCTGTTTTTAAGATATTGCTTTGTTTGCCCAATATAGGTTTTTGGGCAATCAAGGCAATTTATTTTGTAAATGAGTTGAGACTGGTTTGTTTTTGGAATATTTGGTTTTAGATTTGTGAATAGTTTTCTTGAATTATTAATTGGTTTTTCTGCTATTTTGATTTTATGTGGGTGAAGTACTTTTTTAATTTTCTGGTTTATTTCTTTTATGTATGGAGTAGATACGTAATGGTTTTCATTCATATTTTTGGGGATATTTTTCTGTGGGTTGTATATTTTGTTTATTTTTGCTTTTATGATTGGTTCATAGAACTTTTTAGGGTAGTTATTGTTTTGTAAGATATTTCGTACTTTTTTTAAGTTTTTTGGTCTGTGTTTATTATCAGATAGTTTAATAGCTCTGTCAACTAGTGAATTTACAACACTTTTCTTGTATTTTTCTGGAATGTTGGAGTTATAATTGATATATCGTCCTGACCACATTGGTTTGGTATACCAGCTTGTTTCTATGTCACCTTCTTCGTTATAGTTTAACGTTATGTCTAAAAAGTTTATTGATTTGTTATTTTCTGTTTCGTGTGTAAATTGAATTTTTGGATGGAATGAATTAAACTTGTTTAATGTATAGTTGTTTATTTTTTGGAATACATAGAATGCAGTCGTCAACAAATCTTTTGAAGAAATGAGGTTTATAATCAAGCGATTCTATGACGTTTACCTCTAGATGCTCCATTACTAAGTTTGCTATAGTAGCTGAGATGGGTGAACCCATTGCGACGCCATAAATTTGCGAGAAGAATTGGTCTTGGTACTGAAAAAATGTAGAGGTTAGACATATTTTTGTGGCTTCTATAAATTCTGTTTTTGGTATTGTTGTAAAATTTTTTATGTTATTCCATTTTTCTGCGATAACTTTTAGAGCTAATTCAACTGGAATATTAGTGTAGAGTGATGTGGCATCGAACGAAACTAGAAAATAATCTTTTGGAATTTTTTTATCTTTAATGAATTGGTGAAAATTCCAGGAATCTTTAATATGATATTCATTATTTCCAAGAATATTGGTCAATATATTGGATAGAAAATGTGACAGGTTGTAGGAAGCAGATCCGGTAGTACTGACTATTGGTCGTAAGGGTGTGTTAGTTTTGTGTAATTTGGGTAGTCCGTAAATATATGGTGGTTGACCATTGTGACAAATAAGTTTATTTTTTGTTTTTTTTATCAATGTATTTATTTTTAAGCCATGTATTGATTAATTTATTTATTTTATTTTGAATTTTACCGGTTATATCATGTGTTTCTTTTTTATAGGTTGTTGCGTCATTTAAGAGGTCTAACATCTTTTTGTTGTATTCATGTTTTTCCATTATAACAGTTTTGTTGCTTTTATCAGCTGATAAAATATATAGTGAGGGGTGTTGAGATAGGAATAATTTGGTTTCTTTTACGAAATAGTTAATTTGATTTTTAAGTTTTTTGTGTGATTGGGAAATTTTGTTTTTAAAATTCGTTAAAATATTTGTTATTCTGTTTCTGATGATTTCTTTGTCATTTTGATTAAGTGATTCAATACCAGCCTCAATATTTGTTATAATGTTTTCGATACAATTAGGTTTCAATTTGTAATCTGTTGTAAATTTGGGACCAAACTGACCGAAAGCCCAAGAAGTACAATAAAACTATTTAATCAAAAACGGTCAAGAAACTAATATTACTAACCTAAACATATATTTTGAAGACTATTGTGTAATTACGATGATTTTCAACACCCCAATTGAAAATTAACGCTTGAATTTAATTTTTACAAGCAGATGTTTCGTTTCAATTCATCTAAAATGCAGCGGCATCGTGCCCAAAGGGTCAACAGTAAGTGCGGTATTTGAACCCGCTGCCGCTGATGGGCCTCAATCAGTTAAACAGTGGATTAATTTCGACCGTTGTCGTCGTTAGTGTCGTAATTTTCATATGTTTTAATGGGCTATAACGAATTGCCATAAAAGATAAAACGCTATTACTTACCAGAGAATGGCCAAAATAGGTTTTGACTACTCTTATAATAAGAGAACATGAAAGACATACACAATCTCGTATTAAAAATGTTCGCTTTCTTAGAGAAACACTTGTTATCATTGTTTGAAGAAATATTTATTCAAAATCTGAGATAAATATCTTAAACTTAGAGATATTTCACAATAACGTAGATTTGCATTAAACTAAGAACTAGTTTCTCAAATCAAGTACCTAGAGTTTTTAAAAATAATATCGTTGCGATTTCAGCGAGAGCGAATTATTTTTTTGTTTTGAGCTCCTACTATCTAAGTGAAAGAAATCTGATATCTTAAACTATAACTTTTGAATGTTGTTAATTCTTAAATATGATGTCTTCCAATTGTTAATTACGGTATTTTAGCTTAGGGAAATGGCTTTAAATCGAACACAGAAGTTAAAATATATTTTTTCTCACTTTAAATCTTACTGTTTCCTTAAAATAAAGAAGTTCTCTTTATTTAAAAACTCAAGTGTTCCAAGTAAAGAAATATTTCTGAAAGCAATTATTTCCTTGAAACAAGACTTCATTTTTATGTGTGAAGAAATCGGATTTCGTTGGGAGTTTTTAAAGAAATGAATTTTGCGATGACTAATCTTTCGAAGTAAATAACCAGCAATACTCCCACAAGCAAAGAAGGTACGATAAAAATATGAACATATTCTTATCAAGCTTATTTGTCTTTTTCTAATGCACTTTCGCCAACACGGATAGAAAGAAATCTGATTCCTCGGTGATTATCACGAAAGAAAGATGAATATAGTGATCGCCAAAATATGTTCTGGTGTAAACTGTCCATGGAACTGACCAATACGGTGAATTCTTGTTCAGTTGATTTTTCTGCCATCATTCTCAAAATAAATTGGACAGAATATAGTAGACAAAATTAAATATGGTTGCTATGGTTACAACTATGATGTTTTATAAATAACTTGTTTGACATCCATAAGTTGAACGGTGACAAAACTGTTTTTGGAAACGGCATGTCCGGGAAAATGCTAAATTTTGAAAAAACTATAAAGGAACTATATTATTTCATAGATTTAATTTTAATGCATATTTAATAAATAAGTTGCATCCTGCCATTGTAGAGGGCAATAACTTATGAAAAAGTAAAATAAGATGATAGTTTATCTATTGAACTTCCGATCTATGAAATATTACACTGGATTTATAAACTCAGTTGAGGTTCAGTTGAGGTTCAGTTGAAGTTGAGGTTCAAGATAAATAAACGCAAACGCGTACTGGCGTTTATAAACAAAGTTCAGTTCAGTTCAGAAGTTTCCATTACGCTGGCGTAAAGTTCGAGATAACCAAATTTTATGTTCGCAGTTGGTGCAGTTGGGCTCCCACCAATCAAAACGCAGAATTACTACATGTGATGGTGAAGCCACGCCTCTGCCGATCATTTGCCATCATTTTGTAAAGAAAACAATTGTTTTTCCGTTTGGTGTGCCTGTGTTTCCATATATTTTTTCCAAATATTGCGATTGTGGATTGTGTGCTTTTTATTTTTTCTAAATATGTTTATGATGTCACAGTTGTCATTAACCTCACTTTACCCTGGACCAATGAAATGAAAGCAGCGAACTGAGTTTATAAATGGCCCAAAAAGCTCAACTGCGAACTTCAACTGCACGAACTGCGAACCTCAACCTCAACTGAACCTCAACTGAGTTTATAAATCCAACTGGTTTTTCCACACATATTTGACAAGCTGTAATATTTTTCTATTAGGTGTCGAATTTATCAAAAGTGGAAAAATATACAGAGTAAATGCCACCAAGGAAGTCATTTTATCAGGTGGAAGTATAAATTCACCACAAATCTTAATTTTGTCTGGAATTGGACCTGGCTCGCACTTGGAAGAATTGGGAATTGACATCGTTCAAGACTTACCCGTAGGAGAAAATCTAGAAGATCACATTGCTTACATTGGCTTTTATTTCAGGTAATTGACATATGCATTTCGCAATTGAATGTTGATTTAAAACCTCTAGTTCACAGTCTAAGTGTCAGTTCTCTATGAAACTCGATTAATAAATGTTTAGACAGTGAATTATTTATTGTCACTTTTTTACAGGTTGAAAAAGTTTTTTGGGTATTTTGCTTATTGCACTTTACATTTTTATTAAAAATAGTGCACGTTAAGTGTTACCTTTTTCTTCTAGAACAAATAACACTTACTGGAATCTAACGACTGAGCAACTTTTAAAAAGATGGACTCAAAATCTACGTCCACTAACTGCGGGTCTCTGTTCGGAAATGATAGCATTTGACAATGTTAATAATGGCTCTCTTGGACGGCCAGACATAGAGCTAGCAATTCTTAATTCTATTTATCCTTCGGCAGGGCTCTCAAAGGTTTTTAGGTAAGTGCCTTAGGTTGTGTAGGGAACAACAGTTAAAACTATTTATTCATAAATCATGTTATCGCCATGTCAAATCAGTCTTTATAGATGCCTGTGACTTGTCAGCAACTACTTGTAAAAAGTTACTTATTTTCAGACTTAATGATGAATATACCGCCGCTTATGACAATTCTCTTCATGACTTGTGGTTCATTCCTGCTCTCCAGCATCCGAAATCTCGAGGAACCGTAAGGCTGCAATCTAGCAGCCCTGTAGATTTTCCTTTGATTGATCCTAACTTCTTATCAGACGATGAAGGTTACGATCTGGAAACCTTGTACCAAGGAGTAAGTATCCTTTATTTACTTTTCTTTTTAAAATGTCCTTGTTAAAATAGAGCAAATTAAGTTGGCAACATTGTCTTTTCTTTGTATTTCAATTGCGTTTTCGATCAGTTCTATGCCATATTTTGACAAGAAATGCAGATTATACTTCACTGTCACTCTTTGTCACATCTGAAACTTGCTCCGTCCCTATTTGTCATTTATTGAGAATATGAGATCCAAAATGCGGTGAAGCCACTCTGTTACCTCGCGAGCGCAATGTTCTGGAAAACCACCTTGTTGAAATACATTTTTTGGTGGAAATTGAATGGCAAATTTTCGAGTTCGTCGGTACAAAATGTATCCAGCATTTCTAAGTAAGATATTCTGTTGCAGGTGTTACTAAAAAATATGGGCATATAATGCCATCGACAGATATCGTGCACCACACGTTCACTTTTATACAATATTGTCGTCACCTTATTATTCTAAATTCCGGGTTTTCTCGAGACCAGTACCTGACATGCTGGGATGCTACAGTTCCATTAATAGAAAATGTACATTCATCAGAAAATATAATAAATTTATAAAAATGGATGTTTCCACTTAAAATTTGGTCTCCCACCCATAAACAAAAACTAGTCTTTTCGCTTCATCTCCCTCTTCCAATTTTTGTTAAAATGGGGTTTGAACAAATATAATTTATTTTCTTTTAAGATCATCTGAATATGAGTTTTTTTACAACTTCTAGAAGATGTTTAGCAGGATTTCTAAGGGACATCACAAGAGATTCTCTAACAGACTGAAGTAAGAACTAAAACTGTGGCAGCATCGTTTTGGTCACATTTCTTCTTCTTCTTGAGATTCACTATCGACATCTCGTGATTCTATAAGAATCACAAAGAGTAAAAATTTTTGATTAGAATAGCCGTTTACGAGCTATTGGCGTTTATCCCGAGAAGAACAAGTTGGTTTGTTCTTCTCGGGTTTATCGTTATAACGTTTTTTTTTTTCGTTTTTCTTAGGTTAAAAACAAAATAACTGTAAATAAATAAATTTTTCTATAACTGCTCTGAAAAAAGCTAACAAATTAAAATTCATTTAGTTGTAATAATATTACATTAGTACTCGCACTAAGGATTTAATTAAAATTTAAACGCCAATAGCTTGTAGACTGCTATTCTAATCAAAAATTTTTACTCCTTGTGTTTTTTTTTTAGAATCACGAAATATATCCAAATTTGTCAAAAAGTGCATTGATGCCATTTAAGAAAATTAGTTTTTCTGAAATAACTTACAAACTGGCAACAATGGAGAAAATTTGTTCTCGTATTTTTCTTAGTTTTTTTTTAATCTTCTGACAGCCCACGAAGACCGAAGTCTAAGTACTATGTACCGTGGGTGTACTGGAGAATCGACTCACACATCCACAGCTGGAAACATCCGTAGGGATTGCACCAGCCCTTTAAGAAGATGTGTGGGGTGGTACCACCTCGGCCGAGGAGAATTCCTCTACCACCTTCCAACAACAATCACAAAATATCCATGGTCGAAGCAGGATTCGAACCCGCGCCTCTCGGTTGCAAAGCTGGCGCCGTACCAACTCGGCCACCGGAGGCCCAAAGTTGCCAAAGTTGGGCTATTCTCTAAAATTTCGCTTTTAAAACTATAGGTCTATCTCTTTAAATAAAAAAGTTGGCTTACGTCGGGTTTTAAAAAAATAACCCTGTATATATATTATATATATGATGAATGAAAAAGAGCTCTTTTCAACGTGTTCATCATGACAAGGACATCTGATGTCAAAGAAATCAATGAATACATTTAAGAACTCGCTACGTACGTATGTACGTACCATAAGCTCAAATGACGGAGTCTTAGATAAGTCTCATTTGTAGCGGGTAATTGAAAAGGTTTGTACTTTTCTTAATATACATAAATATGATTTTTAAAAATGGTTAAAAGTTCTTTAAATGTTTAATTAACTGTACTTTTTATGCGTGGCAACACTGTATTTGTAGAATTGCATATCAAAAGACCTTTACGGAAACAGTGCAGTATTTCTAAGTCTCGCTATCAAAAAAATGTTTTGGGATACATACAGGCCTTATAGATTTCTTTAAACTTTAACAATTGTATATTCACAGGTGCAACTTCTATTACAACTTAATGAAACCCAGGCATTTAAAGACTACGATGCTTCGTTTCACAACGTGCCTGTGCCAACGTGTGACAACACGTACGAGGAATTGTCCAAAGATTGGTGGATTTGTGCCATTAAGGCGCTTACTATTGCGGTAAGTCAAAACAAAATTATATTAGTTTAAAATAATTGAAAATAGGAGATATTACATTATTACATTATCCCTTTTGAAAATTTTTCGGTAAGGGCCTTGACAATTTCTAATTTTTCGATTTGGCCCCTAGCTTTCGCTATTTTGTGCATGCTTAGGATAAAGAAAAAGAGCTATAACTCCGACTCCGTGCGCCACCGTTATGGCTGTGTGGGTCGTTTGTATTCCATCGAGCAAACTTGTGATAAGACGTTCCAATAAGAAAAAATTGCCGCGATAATTTTTTCAACAATGGTACGGTAACAAACAATAAAATATCCGTATTTTATTGTAAAATATTGATTTTGACTGGTGAATTAAATTCTCCTAGTAATTTTCGTAAAAATAATAGTTTTTAAACGATTTATGCAGTAAAAAAATACTTGCGTCAGAATGCGCCCGACTGCGATTTTCTCCAAGCGCTATTGGCGACTCCAATTAAGGAAACCCAGCGTTGCCACCGCTGCAATCAGCTGATATAACGGGGAACAATGGCCCACTCGATGGAAAATTACAGAAACCTATGCGATAATTTGGGTTCATGTCTTCTCTGAAAAGTTCATGACATTTGTCAAACTAACCTCAACCTTACTTTTTGGTTAATGACAACAAACTGTGCTTTACTCGTAGTTCGTGATTATTAGTTAAAATCGTATTGTTTTTTAAACTTTTTGTGGGTTACGACATTATAGCGATCATGTTTTAAACCCTTTTGACTGTTTTTAAATGTCTTGAGAAACTCCTGCCTCTAGAAATGTGATTGAAGGGAGAGAACTTTTAAACGCCAAACTAAAGTTTACAGAATATATATTCTGTAAACTTTGGCCAAACACATAATTACGTGTGGAATTTTAGAAAAAACCGGTAAGTAATTTTACATAAAGAAGTGTTAATAGTAGCCATAACGCAAAGTGCAATTAAGATAAGTTTTGGTAGCTGTCAATACACTGATTCCCACAATTGTGGGAGTTAATCGTTGGGTAGTTTACCCTTGGAATTTTTAATTAACAAAATACGATTATGCGATATTATTAATACCAAAGGGATGAATATTGTGGTTATGATGAAAAAAGTTTGTAGGTTATTACTTAAAAAACATATGGTCTTGCCAGTACTTTCTAGGGCAAACATATTTTGGTGTGAATGCCACCTTTTTTATGTTGTTCAAATAACTATACATATTACGTAACTTATTTTGGAATTATTGTTTTAGATTCGTTCATTAAAATTTTGTCCCTATGTCTCCAAACATCTCTAAACTCTGCACCTCATGAAGTTACTGGAACTTTTAAAATTACATCAGCTAGAAGTTAAGAATATGAGGTGTTCCTGTAAGGGAAAAAGTGTAAGCATATACCAGCAGTTCTGTTACATTGCACCAGGTTGTATAACTCATAATTAAATTGGGCATGACATTGAGGTTTTCCAGTGATTAAAAGATGTTAACAGTGGCGTACCTACCATTTTGGGGCGGGGGTGAATTGGTATTATTTTGCAAATAAGAATACTTTTTATTAGATGCACAATTTTAGAAGCTAGGGGCGCCATGAACTAGGGCGGAGGGGGGCTGACTGCCCCCTAGCCCCCAAGGTATGCCACTCAATATCAATCATTATTAATTATCTTAGTTTTTGTTTCTGTTTTAGATCTAATTTAACCGAAATGGAAGAGTTATCTTCCACTGACATTCAGTGTATATAGAACAAGAAAAAGGGAGTTTCAATTTCCAGTTATATACCTCAGTCTATATTGAGTCTGGATGCATAAGGTAATTAATTTATAAAAAATGAAAAACTACTTGAATTTAAGTTATATTTTTTATGTTAATATACATATACATAGGTTTTGCTCAATGGGTTAAATTTTTATTTTTCTTTTTATTTAAAAACAAGTTACTGTTTATGGATTGTCATCAAGAAAGTATTAATATTCCATACAGGTTGTTAAAAAAATTGATTTTGCTTAATATATATATGTAAAATACTTACTTACATGTACTTAACCCCAAGCTAAAAAGCACCGCAAATATCTCGATTCACTTCAGATTTGTGCATTATATTTTAAACTAAATTCTCTACAGCATTGTTTTTTAACCTTTTTAGAGTCGCGACCCCCGAAAAAGCCAAAAAACAAAGTAAAAAACCTTACGACCCCCTCACTGTACATTTTAATGTTTATCACAGTTTTACATTACTAATGTGTAAAATTCATTATTTAATAAAAGGATTTTTAGTATACGTGCCTTATTTTCTTGACAGATTGCGACCCCCCCCCCCCCCTTATCAGATCGCGACCCTTCTGAGGCTCGCTGCCCTCAGTTTAAAAAACGATGCTCCACAAAAATACACGTGTTTTTAAATTTACTGAAAATTTATCTAGTACAAAAATTTTCGGGGATAATACCACGAGAGCTTAAAAATTACCGATAATTTTTCACGATTGCGTGTTCTCTATAATTTGCAAAGAAAACACGTGAGAGTGAAAAATTATCAGTAATTTTAAAGCTCGAGTGGTATTTAGGGGATTATTTCACGAATGAAAACACAAACTGCTCGAGTGATATTTAGGGATTATTTCACTAATGAAAACACAAAAAATATGAATTGAATATTTATTAAACAATTTAAACAACAAACCTTACTTTTAAATTAAAAGGAAAAAATTATCGGTGTAATTTTTTTAATTGACGTAACGTCAAAAAATTATCGCTGTAATTTTAAAAAACTTTACTCATCTTATGGGACTTTTAACACATGAGTGAAATAATCATGGAAATTTTTTACTGAAAATATTTTTTCCTAATCATTTGCGTCTTGTAAAAACTAATATTTTAAAACATTGGATTTCTATTTCTCTAGTTATTAAGTATGCAGATTGTGAAAAAACCCTTGTTGGTCTCGAGTCAAAATTTGCAGCACTTATGCGTCAGTGAATTTATTTTAAAACTCCAAGTTTTTTATTATTCAAAGAAGTTACTTGCTGTTTATAAGGAATCCTGCTGGTTTCGAAAACTATGGTCAAACAATCTGTTACATGATCTACACTCTACAGGATGAAAAATTTAAAATATAAAAATGTGTACCTAACTCATTACCAAAATTTGATCTCGCACTATATTATAGATAGCAAACCCCAGCAAATTAAATGTTACTCTGAACAAAGAAAAACTAAAAATAAATATTTAAAAAAAATATACCTTCAGTGATAGAAAGTTCAACTATTTTTTTACTTTCCTTACCAGCGGAAGTATTTCATTTTTTATTTTTATTTCCTTTACAACACAGTAACTTTTTGTCATATTTTAACATGTGATAAATGAACATTAAAAAACTAAGAGAAAATTTTAAAATGTTTATTTTGCATAATGTACAGTATCCACAGATGGGGTTCACAAGAGGACCAAATTATTAATGATAAGACTAAATGTCATTATTAATAAAAGTTTTTACTTGCCGAAAAAATAAGATTAATTCCTTCATTCTGTGAGGAAATTGCTAGTTCAATTGGAACCATATTCTATTCATGACTTTAGATAATAGGCTTGATGCGTTGTCTATCATGTATTGTAGCACAATTTTGAATAGACGATTTTATTATTATTATAACATTTTGTGTTAAAACTCTAAATAACGCATGTTTATTCTTGACACAATTCCTTATTTTTTGCATTTTTGGAGCACCCTATACAAGAAATTAAAATTTTCTTATGGTGAATCTAATTTCTTTGGTGAGCAGAAACTTTCATTAATTGATATTGTATATAAAGGGTGTCTGGAAACGAATGCGACATATTTTAATAGTAGCTTCCTGGAGTCAAAATACACCGATTTAGACAAACTTATCTTAGTACAATTGTGCTCTGGTTTGTTAGGTGGGTAGGGTGTTGTCAATGCAGTGTAAAGTAAAACACAAAGTTCTAAGGCCTATAACTGTTTAAGGAAGCAACATTATATGAAGATTAGTAGATCTAAATTGGTCTATTTTTACTCCAGCAAGCTATACTTTATCTCATAATATAAACCTATTTTATGGCATTCCTAATTTTGAGCCAAGTAAGACTAAGTAAATTGTAGTTTTTTAACTATTTGACAAAAATTTTAGGACTGGATACATACTGACAGCAGTAGGCTTACTATATGAGCCGAATTTTGTTGGACAGATCAGAAAATATCTTAACACTTTCTTGATCATAAAATTCACCTAGAGACCACCAGACAAAAGAAATGATGTGTGCCAGAAAAGGTTGGCAGTTAATGGCAAACAGAGATTAGAGTATAAAGAAATTAAGTCGTTCATTTTACTGGGAAGTTCCTTGTATCTTAAAATTCAACACTAGAAAAAACATTTTTTTTTAGAATAAGTGCTGTATTTCAACATATAATAATATGTCAATAGTTGTAAGCATAATGAATTACTCCTTGACTCGAGAATAACTATGTATGATGTGATTGTTACCTTTTACAATACAAATTAAATAAAATAAAATACAAACTCCAGAACTACAACTGGTAATTCTGAGTTTTAAATTTTAAATGTAAACAGTCTTTTATAACATTTAGTACTAGTAGTATCATTCTTGTTAAACAGTTGATAAACAATCTTTTATTATTAAATGTTTGTATTTAGCTAAACAATTATATAATCCATTCAGAAAAATAAATGATTTGTGAAGTGATTTGATTTTTTATAATAATAGTAGAAGTCTAAAAAGAGAAAATGTGAGAACATCCATATATTGAACTATAGAACTGCACAATATGAGTAAATGTAAAAACAAAGTCTAAAAGAAAAAAGCAATGTATAACTTATCAAGGTAAGCTAATCTTTTTAAAACAAGAAAAGGTGTTTAGGGGGCTTCAACAAATGTATGGCAGTTTCCATTGATTGCTTTGATGCTTCTGTACATTTGTCAGTCTTAACTCTAGGAACTTGAATCTGTGTTAACTATGGTCCTAGATATATTTCAAATAATCTACAAATAAAAACAAGAAACTGTTAATTTGATTAAATTTTTAAATACATTTAATGGTTACTGGCCATACAGCAGGTTGCACAAAACTTTTAATCAAGTAGTAAATTTAATTGATGTTTAAAGTCATCTTTGGCAATGATGTTAAAATGAGTGCTCTCACATTACAAGTGTCTAATTAGTTTAATTTGTGATTAAATTGTTTATGTAACCAGACGATAGTGGTGCATTTTTTGGAAAAACTTTTATTTGCCCTTTTTCTTTATCTAGAGTGAGGTTAATTTGACGTATTAAAGTACTACTTCTTTTACTACTAGTAGTACTAGCTTTTGAATATATACAGGGTGTTACAAAAAGATGTTAAGAAATTTTAAGGGCAGTTTCTACATTTAAAAATATGAAAATAAGTTTATATAAACATGGATCCTTAAAACGCTTCTTTTTCGAGATACAGGGTGTTTAATATTTTCACACCTCAAGTATTCCGAAGAGTTAGGAGAAATATGCGAAGACGATTTAGAGCATGTATTGAAGCACGGAGCCATTTCCAGCATCTACTATAGGCTTAAATCAAAAAGCACAGTTTCCTGAACAAAAGATATTAAAAAACTCATTTTTATTATTTGTTTTTATTGTAAGAAATAAATTAATTTTTATCTCGAAAACGGTGCGTCAGAACAAAAAAGCTCAAGAGACAGTTTTCACGTAGAATTAGTTGGGCTTGAAAACAATATCAATTTTGCAAAAAAAACAGTGGCGTGCCATCTTTTTCGCTAAAAATAAAGACTTACTAGCACGCACGCCACTGATGCAAGTACTTTAGAAAATAAGATTTTGCACGTAAAGGTACCCTTTGATTACATACTGGCGTGTACCAAAATTCATGTCAATATCTTAACGCATTTTCGAGAAATTAAAAACAAACTTTTAAAAAGAAAATATTAAACACCCTGTATCTCGAAAAAGAAGCGTCTGAGGATCCATGTTTATATAACAGGGTTCCCACTTTTCTGGAAAGTCGGGGAATGTCAGGGGATTCAAAAGTGGTCAGGGAAAACTAGTTGAAAACCTGGCAAATTTGCCTTTTCCAGTTATAGATAAAAATAATTTCATTTCCCAAAAAAATTAAAAATAATCCGGGTGTGTCTTATCGATAAAAATAATTTCATTTCATAACAAAATTGAAAATAAGGCAATAAAAGTAGGTAATAAACCATCTATTAACTATAAAAAACAATTTTCTTGCGGTTAGCTTCTTTTTATTCTCGGAAATTGTGTTCAAGGAGACCTGGAAAGTCGGGAAATGTCAGGGAATTCGATTTAAACATTTTGGTGGGAAGCCTGTAAAATTTTTGGATATCTTGTCAATTTGACCCCGTCAACTTACTTTTAAATTTCCGCCAAACCAATGATCACACGACGTGTGTTAAAATAGATTTTTTTGGTTGTCGGACATGCAGAAATGAATCCCCAGTACAGTTTTTTTTAAATATCAATAATAAAAATTTTCCCATATGTAGCCAACTTTATGGCGGACACTGTATGTATATATATATATATATATATATATATATATATATATATATATATATATATATATATATATATATATTTTATAGAATTTGTTTTCTTGGATATTCTATATATTTTTTTATAGGAATGTTTTCTTGGGGTTTATAGATCCGGAATAATCACTATTTTTTTATATTTTGTTTTTGTTTTTATTAACGTTTCGGTCAATTCTTGTGACCTTCTTCAGAATACAGTGCTGTGAACGAAAATGTTTTTGGGGAATGCATCCTCTTAATTAAGATTTAAAATTGACATATAACACTAACATTGTGGACGACAGTTTAAAAACGACGAGAACAATTTTAAAAATATCATGCAGGCAAGTAGCCTGCGTGTCTACTGCAATACTGGGTCCCAGTATTGCAGTAGACACGCAGACTTCTTGCCTGCATGATATTTTTAAAATTGTTCTCGTCGTTTTTAAACTGTCGTCCACAATGTTAGTGTTATATGTCAATTTTAAATCTTAATTAAGAGGATGCATTCCCCAAAAACATTTTCGTTCACAGCACTGTATTCTGAAGAAGGTCACAAGAATTGACCGAAACGTTAATAAAAACAAAAACAAAATATAAAAAAATAGTGATTATTCCGGACCTATAAACCCCAAGAAAACATTCCTATAAAAAAAAATTATATATGTATATATATATATATATATATATATATATATATAACTAGAGTAAATTACCTTTTAAAAATATTCAAAGGTGTTATGAGTTGTTTCTTAGAATTAAAAATTTAACTGAAATTTCTAATTTGATGGCAAAATGTTAAGAAAGTCGTTTTTGTATTATTTTTCTAATTTTTTAGTCTTTGCAGCAGTATGCCACTGGCTATCTTTTATTTTTACGCATTAGGATTATCACCCTACAGCAATCTGCGAATTAGAACTCTGTAGTTGATATGTAATTATATACATTTGCGTTTTTATTTTTTAGCCAAATATGACACCGCTTGTCTCGATAAGCTTTTAAAAAAAAATGTAAATTGTAACTAAATAAATAGGTAGGTACTGCTTTTAAAGTTTATAGCTTATCGACAGGACATAAAAATATGTTTATGAAAAGTTTATTTTAGTGTTTAATTTAAATTAACACAATTTTCTTCACAAAAGCTCATTGAAACAAGCGATGTCATAACTCTCCTAAAAAAAAATAAAAACACTGAGGTAAAGTAATATACCTGCCGGAGGTTTCTAATTTCTTCACAAATAGTTGTAGAGTAACTAGTTCTAATGCGTGAAAATAAAAGATAGTCAGTGGCGTACTGAGTATAAAAATTAAGATTTTTTTTAAAACATCTAACAATTTGTCCTCAAATTATAAATGTAAGATAATTAATTAATGCTAAGGAACTTAATAAAATTGTATAATACTTTGAACAACAGGGGTAGTTTGGCTCATAGTTTAGCCTCGATTCATTAACTTCTTATAATAAGTACATATGTTACGGGTAGAACCCTAAGTGCGGCTACACCTAAGTGTAGCCATTAGCAGTTGGCTAGTCCTAGGTGTAACGTATTACAAACCTCATTATAACCAGATACACCTAGGTCTGGCCAGTCACAGCCGGCTAGAACTAGGTGTACCAGCTAAGTGTCGGCTAATATTGAATGCGCGCGCTAGATGTAACCTATTTCTGGCTATACCTAGGTATCACCAGTCGCAGTAGTCTAGAACTGGGTCTAACCTTATTCTTAATCGGCTACACCTAGGTGTAGCCAGTCACGGTTAGTGAGAACCATAAGACATTACATATGTCTATGAGAACTAGGTGTATATACACTTGGTGTCCGCTAATATTTAGGACAAAACTCCCGTGACGCTTATTTTTCTCATAATTGTCTTTGGGTTGTTTAGAAAAATTGGACTGGTGAATTGAACAATATATGAGGTAAGAACCAGAAACTAATGTACAGTTGACATAATATTGATATTGATATAAAAATTTTAAAAAGGCCTAAACTCCTTTATCAAATCAACAGACTTAGAAACATAGTTAAACATCCCATCTTGACTTGTGTAAACACCATTGTGAGTCATAACATAACATGAATTATTTATTATTATTATAGCATACATTTTTAAAGGGGGGTACCAACTAGTATCTTGAATATAACTGAAATTAGGCTCCAGGCTGCCACACAGATGCACTGAATGCAGGTCTTCCCAAAAACTAAATTTTCTTTGCAATTTTCTCACCTGTACGTGACATAATATTTGTTATTAAAAACATATTTGAAGCAGGCCACACAGGTAAAAAAATGAGTGAAAATACAATCAGGTCTTTTCCAAAAACAGACAGCAGGGAACCTTTCGCCAAGACTAACGTTTTTTAAATTAAGTATGTAAAGCATTTTTTTTCCAATTTTCTCACCTATTTACCAATATCCAATAGAAAAGGGACCTTGTGTGTACTGTGAATGAATTTTTGGCTTTGGAAATGAATTAATTAGGTATACTAAATGTATTTTTTTCCTCTTCCTCTTTAAAAATATGCTTTTAATAATAAACGAATACCTATATCAAGTGCTGAAAAAAAATTCCTTCTTTCCTATGCATGTAACAAACCTGCACTTTTGAAAAAGACCTGCTTTTAGTGCACTTGGTGGCTGCCTCGAGGCATACTTCACCTACATACATTAACTCTAGTACATCTTAGTGTTCAAGCAGCTTTGTTCGAGTAGCCTGAGGCTAAACTTTGCTATGCATGTCTTATTTGTGTGTACATATATGCAGTATTTTATAAATAAAGAAAATTTATTATTACTTTTTGTAAATATCTACTTTGTAAAACTAAGTAAAAATACTTGATTCATAAAATTATATAGATACTAGTTTGTTTTCCCCGCTCACCTTTTCATAACCAAATTTCATACTTACCTACTGATGCTTCAGTTCTTGTATTTCTTAGCTTCACAATAATTGTACTAAACAGAGATTATACTGGTAATTTCTGGGAGCAACCCTTTTTAATTTTGCATGCCTAGCATAATTACCTAAAATGAACAAAATTTATAAATATCACAAAACTATTTTCAAAGACATGTAAAGTAAGGAGACTTGAAAATCCAAAATACCCACTAGATGATTTTAAAGTAGTTCAATGTTAATTAGGTTTATAAACAAAATTTTATTTAATTTATTATTTAATAATAAATCACAAGTGGGTACTTAAATTTTAGAATATTTATCAGCTACTGTTCCTTCATATTTACTATAACTCTTCGTATAACTCCAGTATCAATCCCCATGTAGGGACATTTTTACATTATTAAAGCAGTTTAAAAAAGAATCAACTATAGGTTAATTACCTATCTAATATAATAGTAATACTTTTATGGTCATCAAAACATTCAAAAATGAACACTGACAATATTATATTGTCTATCTATAATAGAAACCAAGTTATTATCTATATCTGCCAGTCATTAGGTTTGTTAAGGAGTACAAAAATGTAATTTGCTTTTAAAAATAGAATTTCATAGTGCATAGAATCGTACTTTATATATTATGAGAATACGCAGAACATTGTAATACATTGCCCTCAACATTGCCTGTTAAAATGGTAAAAGTTACGTTTATTAACAAACACATTTTCACAATTCTTAACTAGTTAAAAATGATGAATTTACCTACCTCCATCAGAAGCAATGAATTAATCTCGTAGTGTAAAATGTAAGAAGTACACTGTCACTCATTTGTAGGAAAACCTTATTATATATTCCTCATATTTAGGTTTGTCTCCAGTATTGTCCATAGGTATTTTCTTCCATCATTAAGAATATGGTCACTCCATTTTTAGGGCTTTTTTTGATAAAAAGGGATGTGAGCTTACACTTACTCAAATTTCATTTAAATTACACACCTTTGCACACTGTTTTGATTCGGTCGGTGGTTTGGTCTTTTGAGGTTAAAAATCTTGCATTTTAAAAATGTAATAAGCGAAACTTATACCGAACTATTACACAGAAATATTAAGAGAACTGAGGAAATAGTCAATGCACAGTCTTTTACACGAGTAAATCGGATATTTATGCACAGGCATTGAAAAACACTAACCAGTTCGTCGAATGGCGGGGCTACTAATCGACTTTCCCACTCGAGTTATACAAACATGATTTTTGGGTTTGATTGCTGTTTTTGTTACGTTTCTTCTTTATTTCTCAATATACTTTAGATTTTGTAACAAAAATTATAAAATAGGACTAATTCTGAGGTTTTAAAAATGGTATAAATAAACAAGAGGTAAACAAGCCCCGATATGCTAGCTACAAAAGTGGTCGCTAGAGGCGCGGCGACTTATCCGAGCCGACAAAATCCCAGACATACGTTCTTAACATATCCTATATAGATGACAAAGTAAAAAGTAATATACAATGTCTAAATTGTTTTCTCGACCGTTCCCGGACCGTTCCAAGCGTCAAGTCGAACTCATCCGCCATCAGCTGATTGATTCCCCGTTATAGTAGTTTAGCAAATCGGCTGATGAGGACGCCACGTTCTTCATTTGTGTCCCCGACGCATTTCATTGGAAAAAATGAGAAAAAACATTATAATATCCAAGAATTACAATGAATTGGTACACAAAAATAATAATATAACCTAGAAAACTGTTATGGTACACTATTTCATAACCTTGGGCGGACATTATGCCTTAACATCAACGAAACACTGAGCATAATTTACCGAACGACGGGGGCAAAAAACTGCTGTGTACACAAGGTATTTCACAATGATTTTTGAGTTTTACTATTATTTCTGTTGTACTTCGTAGTCATACTTATATATACTTGAGCACTCCGAAAAAAACTTTTTAAATAATACTAAATTCGACGTTTCAAAAATGCTACAAAAGTTATAAAAAACGTAAACATTCCCCGTTATACTAGTACCAAAACGGCCGCTAGTTGGCCAGAACGGTGTTGCCGTCTCCCTAATTGGAGTCGCCAATAAGTGGGAGCTGTAATTTGAAATAGAACACACCTAATTTAATTTTTTTCGATTTCTTTCAGTTTTACCATCCAAGCGGCACAACTCGAATGGGCAACTCAACTACCAATTCTGTGGTGAACAGTGCACTCCAAGTCCACGGAATCAATAATTTGAGAGTCGTAGATGCGGGTGTAATGCCTGAAACTATAACAGGGCATATCAATGCAGTCGTCATTATGATTGCTGAAAAGGCAGCCGATATTATTAAAGAGGCATACTTAAATAAATACTAATACATATTCAATGTTAACTATTTATTATTGTTATTACTATGTCTGCTTTGTATCTAATAATAAAAATTTAAAAATATTTAAAATCAGTTGTTGATCTGGGTGCATAATAGTATCCCCGTATCCCCACCAGTGGCGTGAGGTGACAAATATAAAGGGGCAAGCAATCCTATAAAAAACCTACTCCCCAGTAAACACAAGGTGGCTGCTTCAGAAGCGGAGAGAAATCGCATTGCCGAAAGCCGCGTCTGGCCCACAACACGGCAAACCCAGCGGATTGTATACCGTGCATGTCCTCTTTGCCGCAGCGGCCAATGGAATGTAATGCCGCTCATGATCCATGAGCGGCATTACAGTACCTATAGGGCGCAGTATACCGTTGGAGATCCTCTGTCCAGTGGTACCGCACTCAATTTTACAGATGTACCAACCACTTATCAAAAAATGTAATAAAAGTTGTTTGATTGTTAATTAAAGCTAAAAAAATATGTTTGTGGTGTTCACTGAGTAATACCAATCGGATTAATAATTATTAATCCGATTATATAATTGATTGCCTGAATAAAGACATTTATATTTCTGAAAAACAAATATAAGTGTAACGCCAATTTGAGACAAAAACACGACAGCACTGCGACACAAAATAAGACAATACAAAATTGAGACAAACTGTCTATATCACAAGGACAAAATTGCAACAAAGTTCAGTTGTTGTGAAGCAGTTTTTTAAGCATGTGGCGGTTCCACCAAGAAGAAGATAAAGACTTATTGCTTATAGCAGTCAGTAGCTTTATGTTCCTCTTCTCGTCATTCAATGTTATAAAAACGTTTTTTTTTTCTTATAGTTTCTTCCTTCTCTCATATACTGGCAGTAGTGGCAGTAAATATTTCTTATGTTTTTTCTCAACATCAATTACTGAATTTATATTTAATGCTATACAATTCTCCTTTAATGCATCAGCTTTCTTGAAACGATTTTTGTAGTCCTTGTTTCTGAGATCCCATAATAATGGATGCTCTCTATTATAGTTCTATTAATTTGCAGGTATTTTCCGTGCTCCCCTTTTCTCCTGACATTTTTTCTAGATTAGGTACACGGTGCCAGCACTACAATATACAACAACCAAACAACTAACTATCAAACTAACTGGGTGAGTATTATATATTATATAAAGTATTATTATTACTATTTATCACTTATACGTAGCTGCTTATATACGACGCCGCCACTGGTGAGGCATTCAAGCGGGCAGCTTTAATATTAATGTATAAAAATTTATTTTTTATTTCCAAAAAGTTTAGGGAGGCAGTGCTTCCCCGGCTTCCATGGACAGCACTTAAAACTCCACTACACTACAACACGTACATTCCGAACAGTCAAAAACATTACACACAAAATACTACCCCTTAAGCCCTAAACTAACGGAACTACGGCACGTACTACGAAAGCGACGTTACCATTACTTTCACTTTAAATTTCGTTACCATGCAATGTAATAAATTATGGCATTATTAATCTTTAGTCATATGCTTTAGCCTGTGGTATTTACGATTGCACTTTTAACCCACAGTAATTGCGCTATTTTAGTATAGTTTATCAACCTGAAAATATGCCACATAACTGAAAGCCTAGCAACAGCTGTTCTTATAAATTAGAGGGGGGGGGGGGGTAGAGCATATAGTTGGCCAGGCTAAGAGTAACCCTGAAAACTCTGATGGCCCTAAAATGTAAATAATGGTATCATGTCCTTGTTTTTAAATAGTATATGGTACGTAACTGCCGAGTCGTAAATTACCCAGAATTATTTTTCATCAAAAAACAATAGTCATTTAAGAATATATTAAAAACTGAAGCATACGGTTTAGCAACAATTAAGATGATAATTATTAAACAATGTAGTAAAAGGTCATGGAATTTGTCTTTCTTAATGGTTTTATTGTGTTCACTGTTCAGTCCAAGTACATCTTATTTATTTCTAATACTCGTATACATAACATCACGATATTAATGGATTCTTACTGTTGGTAACAAATTTGACAAGAAAATTATTTAAAGAAAAAATAACATCTAAATGTACGCTGTACTTGGGAGATCGCTAAAGAAAGGGCAATCAACTGCCATCCCTATTTTGATTCCTCTGTTAACACTGTTACTGTTCAGTTTTTTGCTATAAAAAAAGCAATGACTTTTCGGTACAGACACATAAAATAGATATACAATATACAGTGCGGCTCTGTAAGGTGACACCCTCCTAATTTTTTAACCGATTTATTTAGAAAATTGAAAGTTGATATAAGGTGATGAGCACAAAAATACATACTATGTTTTGATGCACAAGTGACTATCGGAAAAATCAAGATGGCTGCTGACGCCATCTTGGAAAAAAAATTCATTTTAAAGGTCTCATTGAATACACATATTCAGAGCAAAGTGACGAGATCTTAAATTTTATTTAAATAAAATTAGTCATTTAAAAGTAGCTTACCCTTTCACTGCAAGAGATGCTGAAAATGACCACCCTGTACTTCCTGACAGTAAAATAATCTATTAGATAACTCATATCGCACATTCTGGAAAATAATAATGTCAATATTCTGGCACACATTTGTAATCCTCTGGCGTAAATCCACATTGGATTCTGGTTCCGTTTGATAAACCTTTTGTTTTAAATAACTCCACAAGGAAAACTCTAAAGGCAAAAGGTCAGGGAAATGGGCGGGCCACTCCATAGTGCCCCGACGCCCAATTCACCGGCCCGGGAAGTTGATGTTCAAATAATATTTAACTTCTCTAGCATAATGTGGAGGAGTATCATCTTACCGAAATATTATCTCCATATCAAATTCGTGGGGATTTTCCTCAAGTATTTTAACAATACGTGGCTCAATAGAGTTCCCAGAATATGTAGATACAACTCTCCAGCCAAATTTTGCTCAATAAATAGAGGTCATATAATGTGTCTTCTCAAAATTCAAGCCAAAACGTTTATTTTCTGAGGGTACTGCTAATGCGCCTCCCGGAACACTTGTGTATTAACATCACTCCAGTACGGACAATTTTGTCTATGAATATACACTCGTCACTGAAACAGATGTTATGGAGAGAGGTAGGATGCCTGTCATAATTACACAAAATTTCATTCTTCTGTCAGGGTCTTCTTTAGTTAACTGATGAAGCATTTGAAACTTGTATGTACGGATGAAATTTATGTCTTTTTAGTGTGATTTGATTTGATGATGTCAGAGCAAAAATATAATGTTTTGAGTGCACATAACCCAAATATGCCTAATTAGACCATAATTAGGCATAATTTAATTGATTTGAATGGTTATACCAGGTTTCATAATTATTTGTGCCTAAATTAGTCTAACCCAAGCCGTATTACATCGCGTATGCGCGGAGCTGAGTGGGGGGGGGGGCGTTTCGATTGGGCCAAATTAAAAATTTTGAAAATCGTGTAAGGACAATGGCCCTTATAAAACGTGATAAACATTTTTTATCGAAAAACTTTTTCTCTAAAACCAATGGTTTAGCAGTTATAAGGAAATAAAAATTTTTTTATTGTTAACAATTGATTGCGGTAGAATTTTTCAATCTTAATAATTTTGGTTCAATCTACACCTAATTCTCAATGTTCATGATTTTTTCAGATTTTTCCGAGCGATCCTTTTAGTGATTAGGGTGGGGGACAGCAATTTTTAAGCGTTTTTCCCTAAGAAAAAATTATAAAAAAAATAGATCATAAAATATATATTGTTGAATTCGTGCTTCAATAAGCTTTCATTTGACACCCTGCACGATGCCCTTGAAAATGTTCTTCCCATTTCCCAATTTACTCCCTGAAATTAACCCCCACCAAAGTGCTCCGTCTCCTCTGCATTTGGGCCCTATATTAGTAGTATTTTAACAATAATAAGCAAGTTCTTGAGGACTATATTACTTGATATTATTCTTCATACTTTTAGAATCAACAAAAGTTAATATCGTATTATTTTAATTTTGCTCAAAAATAATTTAAAAATCTGTCCTCTTTCACAAGATGCTGTCCTTAAATCAAACAGCGCAAAGTAATGCTTGCGCTAATATCATAATCCTAAATAATAATTAGGCATACATGATGTTTTTTCTCAATTATTTATTTACCTAAAAATGTTTATATAAAATCATTCGTGTGTAAGTTGCCGAGGTAGATATGTATATATTTTAGTGGACAGCCTTGAGTTTTGCACCGCAGAAATAAAACAACCTTAGTTCTGTAATTCACCTCAGTATTCGAATCCCTCAAGATGGTCAGTGATAAAAAACATTAAGAACTTCCTTAACACGGTGTTATATAAGTGCAATAATCATTGTTTTTTAAATTCAATTTTAGGGTAAATCGGGCTCGATCGAGATGTGTAAGGTGTTAGTTATTGTTTGTTTGTTTACATTGACTGGTAAGCAACTTTTCACTAATTGGTGTCAGGTAATTTCATCATTTTTTTTAAAAGGTCAATTAGTTGTCTGATCAGTGTTATGTGTTAATAGCAACATTATTTAACCTAGTTTTTAAATGCGGGTTGAGATAAATAGGTATTTTAGAAAAAAACGCGGGAAAACCATTACCAGTTCTTCCCGCCAATCAGAAATAGACGTTAAATTAATTTATCGATGACATACAAAATGTTGAGTTTTGTGCGTCAATAAAGTTTAATAATAAACTTTGTGGTACAATTCTACTTTTTTTTTTGTCAGAGCAAAAAATGCTACCACATAATAACTATGTTAATTACTAAGCTAGTGACGTAAACCGATATACAAAAAATTTTGAAAATCCTTTTTTTCGATTTTTATTCGAAAAACGCTTTTTTGTGAAAATACGTCTTTTTCAAAAATGCACGTTTTCGAAAATATATTTATAATTTTATAAAACGCTGATAAAAAAATAGATGGAAACAAGCCTGAGCAAATCTAAGCAGACCTGATCAAAATCAAAAAGGCGAATCTGTGCAGGTTTGCTCAGGTTTGTTCAGTTTTGCTAAGGATCTTTTTATTGTTCTGTGCCAAACAGAACACTACTTATAGAATCACTTCCGTTTCCGTCCGCCCGTCCATCTGTCACAGGCGACTTTCTCTGACACTACTCGGCGTAAAAATTTGAAATTTAGCACAGACACCGAAGTAATGTTCGGTGGCACAGAGATAGAGTGTGGTATATTTTTTATGCATTTTTCAAACATTTTTCGGGAATTCTCCCACCCTTATCACCAAAAGTATCGCTCAGAAAAATCTGAAAAATATCATGAACATTGAGAATTAAGTGTAGATTGAGCCAAAATTATCAGGATTAAAAAATTCTCGGCCTAGCCCGATAAATTGTTATAAACAAGTTAATTGTATATTTCCTTACAACTGCTGAATCATTGGTTTCAGAAAAAAAGTTTTTCGATAAAAAATATTTCTCACGATATAAGGAACAACTTTTGTCCATACAGGTTTTTCAAAATTTTTAATTTGGCTCAGTCAAAACGCGAGTGCACTACTTTTAATAATTTAAGTGGGGAGTGGGGGGCTTATGGCACAGAACACTAATTGTGCAAGTATAGTTTGCACCTGACCTTTTTTTTTATTTTTTAAAGTAAGAATCAAGCCGGAAAAAACCACGAGCGTCATAGGCATGAAGACATCACGCGTGCTCTGTCTCGTTTTAGAATATTCCTGGCTTAGTTGCTCATACGCAAAAAAACTTCATTCCCTATTTTTAAGAAAATTTTTGGTATTCTTGGTGAAAGTTCTTGCACGCATAAAAAACGTTTTTGATGTTATCACAGTTGAAACCAAATATACAAAATGTCAAAAAATAATGTGAGTCGTCTAAACCAAATATATTTAAAACGAATATTTTTGAAACGAAAACTTTCTTTGTAGGATACAGTTTTAGTTAGAACATATGTTCTGTCTTTTACGCAAAAATTACTAAATATATAACAATTAGAAAAGACAAAAAAATTCTATGTCGTTAGTAGGTACTGGAAGAACTATGTCTGTTCCTACACAATACTTTAGACATTAATTGATTATTAAAGAAAAAATCTTTATGATCATCTAAGAATATCTAAATTTACATAGCAAAAATTCAAGTTAATAAAGTAGCAAGAAAAATGAAATCTTTTAAAATACAGAATTGTAAAAAAATAAACATTATCATAAAATGATTTAAAAAATTTACTTACACCTCAATCCTGTTGACATAATATTGTTTCAGCCTTTTTGGGCCTCGTCAGCCCAGTAGTATGATGCCCCTAATCTAATCTTTATCAATTTTTATTATAACAGAGAAACATATTTGAAGAGTTGAAGTAAATAACGGGCTAAGTGCCAAAAAAATCATTCCGAGTTATTTCAAAAAAACAGTGTAATTTAAAATTGTATATATAAAACCTACTTCCATAATTTTTTAAATAAATTTAACCATATCAATAACAACATAATGGGTTTACTTTGTATGTAGATCTTTTCAATCAAGAAATAAAAAAAAAATAATACCAAAATTCGTAGAAGGTGGTAAGTGCCATACTAATTTTAGTTTATAATGGGCTAAGTGCCATTACTAATTTCGATATATAGTGGGCTGAAAGCCACCACTTTATAATGGTTTAAAAATTGAACTAGAGACAAAGTGGCTTTTATATTATTTTATTTGAAAAACGTACAGTGGCCTATCCCGGTCGGACACAGTAATTTTAAAGTTGTATATCTCTGTTGCTACTTATGGGACCCAGGGGTCCGGGGTTTTAATAGTAAGCCTACTAGGAATGTTTCGGTAAATAAAAAAAATATTTTGTAATTTGCGAAAAAAAGTTGAAATTTTAGTTTGCCCGCCTTGGTTAAAGAATGAACAAGCTTAGATATTTTATTTATTACTTTTTCTAAACAAATTTTACATCATTTTGTCGAGAATTTTTAAATTTTAAGAGCAAAAATGTGTTAGTAGAAAGTGTAGAAAGTTATAGTCATTTGATTTGTTTTTAAATTATAGTTTCGGTTTAAAAATTAAAATGACTATAATTTGATACTAACACGTTTTTTCTCTTAAAATTTTAAAATTCTCGACAAAATGATGTAAAATTTGTTTAGAAAAAATAATAAATAAAATACCTAAGCGTGCTCATTTTTTAACCAGGGGGAGCGAACCAAAATTTCAACTTTTTTTCGCAAATTACAAAATGCTCTTTTTTCTTTACCATAACATTCCTAGTAGGCTTACTATTCAAACCCTGAACTTGGCATGGATTCCGTAAGTAGCAACAGAGATAAATCCAACTTTAAAATTCCTGGCTACGCCACTGAAGGTACAAATGTATGAAAAATAATAATGTTATCCCTAATTGGTTAAGATCCCCGACTGGCACTTAGCCCGTTATTTACCGATGAGAACCTGGCACTTGACACATGCACGATCTTGCGGCTAAGATTTTAGGCACTTCCCAATTTTTTTTTGCACAGTCCGTTTGATACGTTAAAGGCGATGCCACATAGCCCACTTTTACGGAAGAAACACAATTCTTAAATTTTTGGCACATACCCCGTTTTTTACTTCAAGTCTTCATTTATGAAAAAAATATTATGTCAAAATGACTTATAAAGGGAGTAAGTCTTATTTTTATATTTGTTGGTAAAATACCTTAAAAAATTCTGGCCATACAGGTAGGGTTTGCTTAAGCTTAAATTCTATTTTTTCATAAATGTGTTTCTCTGTTATAATAAAAATAGATAAATATTAGATTAGGGGCCTCATACCCCTGGGCTCACGAGTTCCAAAAAGGCCGAAACAATATATTGTCAACAGGATTGAGGTGTAAGTAAATTTTTTAAAACATTTTATCATAATTTTTATTTTTTTACAATCCGTATTTTAAAAGATTTCATTTTTCTTGCTACTTTATTAACTTGAATTTTTGCTATGTAAATTTAGATATTCTTAGATGTTCATAAATATGTTTTCTTTAATAAGCAATTAATGTCTAAAGTATTGTGTAGGAACAGATATAGTTCTTCCAATACTAACGACATAGAATTTTTTCTTTGTCTTTTCTAATTGTTGTATATTTAGTAATTTTTGCGTAAAAGCCAAAAAATATGCTCTAACTGAGATTATTGGCAAAAAATAAAATTTAAGCTTAAGCAAATATATAGTTTCGATAAAATTAAAGTAGAACATTGAAAAAACCCGGATTTGATCGGCTCTTGCGAAATTTAGATGCAATTTTGTCATAAACTATTCACATCATGCACATTTTCTATAGCTTTTAATTTAGGTTGTTCCAGAATTTTTATTTTGAATGTTGTTGCTATAATTAACTTTAATTTTGCGACGCCAGAAACGTACTGTATACATGCAGAAACTTTTATCAAAAATCTACCATTCCACCATATTCTACATTCGGCAACATCAAGGAGGCAGATCGCCGTTGGCGATCTATAATAATATTTACTTCTTGGACGTCATCTTCAAATGCCTCTACTTCGAGTTCCCCTAGTACGCATTTGCGGCTCATGTTTTCCTTATTGTGGAGAGGATCCATATAGAGACATCTAAATTACCTTGATGACATTTCTTAAAACCCTGTATAGTACGTAAGTATGGAATTTCCTTTAACAACATCCACTTGTTATACTTTAGTAATAAAATCTCTCCCGGTTCAAGGTTGAACCAAACCAGATTCTCACCTACCATTTGATTTTAAAGACAAATAATAATTATAATTAGTTAACAAACAAAAGTGAACTTTAGTTGCAACGTTATGCATTTGAAAAAGTGGTTGCTATTAAGTGTACTTGCAGTTACATTACCAATAATGACTTTAAAAAACACAAACTGTGATTATATAGGAACAGTTGAAGTGCGGATAAATAACGTATCAGAAAATGCGTTATTTTTATGGGACAGAAATTACAGAACTGATTATATCAAGTCGGTAGAAGGTTGCTTGGAAAAAAGCAAACTTAACGAAAACGCAGCGATCATCCGAATTACTTGTAGAAATACGGAAATATCTAAATTAGGAAAAGCATCAATCAGAGACCTTAAATTTCTACATTCCATCAATATATTTGACTGTCCGATCAAGACGATAGAACCAGGTGCTTTTGTGAAGGTGTCCGAGTTGGAATGGATTCGTCTGGAGAATTCATCTTTGACAGAAGTAAAAAAAGGAGTTTTTAATGATATTGCAAAACTCAAATATCTCTGTTTAGTAGGCAATCGTATTGAGTACGTTGAAGATCGTGCTTTTGGGGACATGGAGGTACTGGAGACTGTAAGCTTAGCCCACAATCAACTTAAGTATATTACTGCCAATTGGTTTTTGAACAGCGTTGAATTAAAATCGCTGGATATGTCGTTTAATTTGATCACAAGAATACGATCCAGAACTTTCCAGCATACTCCAAATCTGTTAAATTTGTTTCTGACTCACAATGAAATATCTGTTATAGAGTTAGATGCATTTGAGGGACTTACTCGGTTAGATCACTTAAGCCTGAATAGTAATCAACTAAGAACTATTTCTTCTGACATATTTCCTCAAAAGTTCGAAATATACCGGTTGGATTTGAGGAGGAATTTATTGAATTATGTATCAAAAGCTTTTTTGGGCAGGATTTTGAGTTATGGAAGTGTGAATATAATGGGTAATCCCATAAAATGTCCATGTTTGGAGATGATCAACAAGTGGTTGTTTCAGAAAGGGTTTGATCCCCAAAAAATTTATTGGAAATACAGTGGTGATAGTGACTGTAAAGAGGATTTGGTTCCAGTTTGTGTTGGTGACAAGAATTCTCCAAGTGAATGCGTGGAGACTAATAATGTTGAACTAACGAGAAAGTATGAAGAGGCTTTAATGGAGAGGCCGATCACGAATAATTGTTTTATCGATAAAACGAATATTTTACTGAATAATTTGTAAATTGATACATATTTTTACTGCTTTAAAATAGTACCTATATTATGAAATGATTATGTATTAATGGTCACTACATGAGAGTTGCATACACTATTTTTTCTACGACCGTTTATTAATAAATATTAAACTGCACAACATTTATTTAATTTAGCAACAGTTAAACAAATTAAATTCTTCGCTATCACTAATACCATAATCTGACATAATTTATAATTATTTAAATATTCTTAAAAGTTTTAATGAAAATGTAAATTTTAGTAAGAGAATTGTCATTTGCATATTAAAGAGAGGCCACTTGATTAAAAAAGTATGGGCTTAAAATTGGCTAATAACGCGGTTTTGTAATGAAAATTTGTATCATAATGAACACTATTATGAAACATGTCGAAGGCATTTAATTTGAATATACATACAGCAGTGGAAAAATAAATATACAGGGTGTCCGAAAAGTCTTAGTATGGGCAAATATTTTTGCTATTAGTAAAGATAGAGACACCAATTTTTAGGTGTATCTTATTGGTTAATTAATCTACTTTTTTATGTAATTTAAATTTTTTCACCTACTTGAGGGGTGAAGCTAGGGAGTTGAGGTCAAATATTTTAAAAGCAACCCTAAGCCGCGTTGTACCTTATTTTAAAGGTCTTCAAAAAAGAAATATTTTACCACAACCTCGAGGTTTATATCCTAATTCGTATTTAAATGGCAAGCCCATAAAAATTAAAAAATGTGAAAAATAAATTAAAATTTAAGAACGTTTATTTCTCCTATTAGTTTAAAAGTTGTTTAAAATGACCACCATGAACTTCTTGGCAGTAATAAAGTCGATTTTGAAGTTCTGCCAAGATGTAACACCTGCCATTTTCGAAAATGTGAGAAGTGAGTACGTGAGAAATTCGTACAAGGCTAGATTTTAACACTTTTTCTAAAGATTATTAAAAAAATTTTATACAACATGCGGGGGGGGGGGGGGGGGGGGGTATGCCATGCTATGGTCAATTGTATCCTCCCGAACTTTTCTTACGCCGCCACTGATTATTTTAATTAAATAATTATTATTAAGTACTCCTAACATTTTGCCACCTTGGCGAATGTTTTGCTTCAGGTCATTAATCGTCTGCGGATTGTTAGAATAGAGTTTGTTTTTGAGGAAGCCCCACAAGAAAAAATCGAAGGGGGTTAGAACGCATGATCTTGCAGGCCACTGAATATCACCATTTCGAGAAATGACGCGGCCAGGAAAACGTGTAATCCATCTTGTCAAGGGCGTACCCAGGATCTGAACTAGAAGGGGGCAACTCATATTATTTTTGAGGAAGGTGGCAGGATGCGAATTCGGTTGCGAAGATTATAACTTTATTTTTTCTTCTAGGGGGGGGGCAGCTGCCCCACCCTGCCCCTCGCTGGGTACGCCCTTGCATCTTGTTGAAAGAAAATATTGTTAAGGTGCATACTATCTAATTGGGACCATAAAAAGTTTTTTGCCATTAACTTTAACCGATTCATCATCATCATTTTCATTTAAAAAACTCATTTGCAGTGATTAAATAAAATATGCACCTACCCACCTATACATATACTACTAATCGCTAGTTAAAAATATATTATACTGTTAAATTGGTTTATCGTAAATAGTTTATGTCGCATTTTTTCTGTGCCAGGTACATTTGAACATTTGTAATTGAGTTTAAAAAAATCCTCCCGAAACAACCGCGTTTTAAAGTATTTTAATCGCCCTAACACTTTCTGGCGTACAGATAGACAAACGCAAGCTTTGTTTTATTATGTAAGTAGTAAATATAAAACAACAGTTTCAGTTTTAAAACGGCATGCGGCAGTTATTTCTCACATATTTCACAATATATCTTATTTTCTACTTAATATATTAACATTTTATGTAATATGTATATAAGTGTTACAAAGTACGATATTTATAATTTGTATTACAGTAAAACTTGTGTTAACGGACACCCTTTTATATCGGCCACCTGTGTTATCGGCCAGTTTCAAGCTAACAAAAATCTACTTTATAGGAAATCCCGTAGATAAAAACCCTTAGATAATGGACACCCTTATAAAACAGCCACGGCCAGACGTACCTCAATTTTTATAACCTATTTCTAGGTACATCAACCTTTTCATATTGGCCGGAATTTCTTTGGCCTAATTTGTATTTTATTATTTTATGATTACATTCTGCAAACTTTAAGGGTGGACATACCCAACAATATTATTACTAATATTATTTTTACCTGGTTCAAATAGCATTAGTGGTTATAGGGTGATTATCTTCACATTATATTTTTAGTTGTGTCTTAGATCGACCTTAGATCGTGAATATGCACCTAATTAAATAAAAAACAAATCTCCAAATGAACTTTTATTTTAGTTATAATTAAACTGTGATATGTAAATGTTATTAGGCTTTAGAAACCCCTCTGAGTAAATGTTTACTTTTTTGTACAAATAAGAACTGTTACCTGGCAATACTGGCCACCCTTCTATAAAGGCCAATTATTCTTAATTTTATGGTGGCCCTTATAGACAAGTTTTACTGTAATTCCGTACCTGAACAAGGCTTGTGCCTATAAACAAGTTTACACGTAAAACAGAGACAAAACATTTTTCATCGATTTCGAAGCCTAAAAATTTTACAAAACATTGCCGTCTCCAAATCCTAACCATGGTGATTAATTAAGATAAACAAATTTTTTTGATTTGGCTTCTGTAAGGTTTGGGGAGTGTGCGAAAGTTAGGTTTAATTCGAAAAAATAACAATAAATATTTTTAATAAGCCGAACGAACTTTACTGATTTTTGAACGTTTTCATTGGCCTGTAATTTTTTCTTGGATTTTTTTTCGACATAAAAATAACTTCGCACACCCACATGGATATCATCTTTCGATTGGCATTAAAAAATTCAATATCTGTTTTGGTTTTTTTGTAATTTGGTTTAACAAAGCCGCTCAAAACGACGAAATTTTCGTCTTAAAGCTATCAATAAGTCAAGTCAGTGGCATCTTTAAAAGTGGTTAGTCAAAGATTACATCACCCGAGAGCTTCTATGCCCTTTATCTTAAAAACAAAGCATTTTGGGACATATATTTAAAAAAACTTGTTTACCTAAAATAGAGCCAGAGCTTTAAGGACACCCTATATAGGACTAAATTCCTTTAAAATTCGAGTCATACCGAAATTACAGTATTTTAACAAAAATTACGTCAAATTTTATGTTATCAACCTAAACTATGTATTTATCATTACTTATTACATATTATGAACTTAATTATAATGTCAACAATAAACAGATAAAGGATCAAACAGGAAATCCCACGAAACTTTTGAGAACCTTGGAATACGGTGTTTTATATTTATTAACATACTGGATATCACCGAAATTAAAACTTCTGGTGGGGCCAGTGACTGGCCACTACACAACTTTCCGAAAACCTAGCCAAACTGCTGATGATTGGAACTAAAGTAGAACCAGTGAATACCTTATATGATTCAATACCCTACGTGGCATATAGCCAAAAGTTGTTTTAGGTATTCATGAGGCTCACTAAATAATAAAAATGTTGCTTTAAATCCGACTTTATCACATAACCTAGTGGCAACTTTTAATTATGATAAGGGTCAAATGAAATTGCCAAACGTTTAACTTTAGTGATCGACCTAGTCACTGACGCCCGGCACGGTTAATACTTGGATGGGTAACCGCTTGGGAACGCCGGTGTCTCATTGCCTTAAACAAGGAAGATGGTAAAGGAGCTCGGTCTTCACCGAGGAGGCACCACTCCACACACCCACTGCTGGTGAAATCCCTGTGGATATTTCGAACTCTGGATCTGTGAGTAGAACTTCCCCAGTACACCCACTGTACATATTTTTTTTATCGAAGACATCTCACGTAGACTTCAAGCCTTAGTACTAACATCCCGTGGGCGTCTGAAGAGAAGGGAAATGTAGTCTATTGACACGGGACTTAAAAGATTGAAGGCTGGGACGGGAAGGGAAAACATCCGCAGGCAATTTGTTTCATAATCTGGAGACCCTAGGCATGACTGAGCGAGAGAAGTGGTCTGTTCTAGGCTTTTCAAGCTGGACAGTAAAGGGATGCATACATAACGTGCCTCTTGTTGTTCTGTTAGGAACAGTCCAAGAGGGAATAATACCGGCTAGTCCTTCGGAGCAAAATCCTTGGAAGTACCGGTAGAACCGGTAGAACAATCTGAGATTCGCCATTAAATTCGAGAGACTTGTTCCAGTTATGTGTGACAAAGTTAAGGAGATCAGCTGTGGATCTTTGGTGACGAAATCCGTACTGTCTACCATGGATGATTTTGTAGATATTTTATAATTTGCAAGTTGATCGCTTTCTCCATAACTTTGCTGACAACAGAGAGAAGAGAGATAGGTTTATAATTGGATGGAAGGGACTTGGAGCCTTTCTTAGGGACAGGCTGCACACGAACAGTTTTCCAGTTATCTGGGAAGATACCCTTGTCATAAGAGATCTGGAAAAGACGAGTTAAGATGGGTCCAAGTTCTGGAGCGTATTTTTAGAACAATTGCTGGTATGCCATCCAGGCCGAAGGACTTTTTGGTGTCAAGGGATAGAAGAATTTTTTGAACTTGCTTGACCTTCAGGATTATGTCGGACGTTTTGTGGGGCACAGATGTAGCGGTTGAAAGAGCGAAACTGGCGGGATGAATTAGGGTGGAATTGGCAGCGAATTGTTTGGCAAATAGTTCAGATTTTGGACATTGGCGTATTAAACTAAAAATTCACTAAAACTTTTATAAGCAATATTCTATGTAAACTGATATAACACCATGCACAAATATTAAGACCGGTCCTGTTCAATACTACAAAATGCCTTAACCTTTCAACTGCGCATGCGTTCCTGTGGCATTGCGCGCGGTCGGAGAATGAGGCATTTTTGGTTCAAGCTATATTAGTCCAATTTAATTTGGACGTCATTGGCCGGAACTCGTGCTGAGAAGTCTCTGTTAATAATATGTTTGATTATCTGTAAAACAAACAAATACAAACAGAGATAAAATACTAGAAAATTAAGATTCATGGAATTGTTTAATTACCTATATTTATTTTGGGTTTTTGATAAAATACGTCACCATCTGTAAATTTATGGTTTGTTCCTGACGGATGGAAAATACACAGTTAGAATGTACCTTTCTGCTTGAAGTAATTAATTATGGTAATATGGTACAAACAAATAATGGTATTAAGACTGTGTGAAAAATGGATTCTTTTCATCCGGAACTCTCTTTTTACAGGTTTGCGCGGGGTAATACATTGTGCGTGTGTAGACCTAAAAACGCCTGCTATAACTAATGCCACCGTAATGGCTTTTCGGGCCAAAAGCCATTACGGTGGCGCGCGGAGACGGAGTTATAGCAGGCGTTTTTAGGTCTACACACGCACAACGTATGAAACAAACTAAAGGCTAGTTGTGAATGGCCGACTGCATCCCCTCTTGCTGAGGGTCAATGTTTATTCCAGCATTTCTGCGATTCGCTTGATTTGCAGATGATTTTTATTTTTGTTAAAATGAATATAATTCGATTACTGTGAAAAATGGATACTTAAATTTCTCTTCTTGTAAAAGCGGAGTTACGATTTTCTATCAAAAACGGCTCCAAAGACTACGATTACCTAACCCCAAAATCCATATAAGAAGAAACTGACTGACTGAGATAACAACGCACAGCCCACACCGGTGGGTCTAAAAACCTAAAATTTTGCACAGAGGACTTTCTATGGAAAAAATATTTGATGGTCCTATTAACTCGAAGCTGCATAGAAATACTCTAAAAAATAAATGTTTAAACACGTACAGCTTTTAATGAATCAACCCCTAGGGGGTGAAATAGGGGTTCAAATTTTGTAATGTAATAAAATTGTTATAAGGCCGACGAAGTCGCGGACGCAAGCTAGCCTGTGATAAATTTAATAGTTTTTGTAAAACAACATAATCCCTTTGTGCCTTTGTATAAGAAAGATAACCCACAATTGAATCGTTGATTTAGGTAATTTAAACCTCTGTTGTCATATTAGGCTAGTCTTAATAACATTAAGATTGGCCGTACCTGTACATGTCTGAGAAAAATATATAGGACCTTTTTCCTTTTTGTCCTCAAAAGATGATTAAAGCTGTAGGACATGGAGACTTTTTTATTTCCATTAATTCTTTTAAAATTTATCGTAATTAAAACAGCTCTTTTTCAGAGCAAGCACCTTTTGAAAACGCGCTTGATTTTGAAGATAAATGGAACTACCAGATAGAGCCTCACAATTCACCACTGTTAAATGGATCAAGCAAACACTTTACATTGCCCTTCTATTCGTATGATACAGTAAGTACATATCCATTTAAAAGTAATTTATAATACACACTCAGGTTTGATAATTTTTTTATTTCTAGTCCGATTTGAATACTTTTTTAAGCAAATTATAAATGCAAATATTGACTTTATTACGCTTCTTCAAATTTTCCAGAAAACCTTTATTTGACACTTTAGATAAGGATAATCGGAATACTGTTTTTTTCGCATAACTTTAAAACACCCTGTGGAATAATTCTGCAGCGTAAATATTTCAAAATGTCACTTGGAATACAGTTCCATCTATTCTCTAAACTTTATGTTTGGAATCATGTCAATATCTGCATCTCTGCGTTTCAGCTCAACACCAGGTGCAAAATATCCTGGTTATCAATTTCTTTTCAAAAATTTAATCACGTTGTAATACGAATGAGCCTTAATGTTTCACTAAAAAAACATTATCAACCAGGGTATAGAAACTACTACTTCCATATTATGTTATCTTTTTTATACCCTGACAGTATTTTTATTGTGAAACCAGAGAAAAACCAAGATAGAGAGAAGGATATCTCGTACTGATTTCATTCATAAATACAATTTGCTTTCTATGACCTCCAAAGCGGCCTGACGCACTCTATTACCAGCGTTTAAATAAAGCTGCAACGGGCGCGCGTTGCAGATTTTGGGTTATTATAAGAAAAAATGCTGCAAAAGTTTAAAATATTCTCTAAAAATGTAGCCAAGCGTTAAAAACAGAATAGCCCGTCGGTATAAATCGTATAAAGCACAGTGAGAGTGAGTATTGAGACGCGCCGCGCCGCAGAAAACTCTCTCTGCTTGCCATGTTGCTACCGCACTGGCTATGTCGGGGTGTATTGTGAGAATCCCACGCGCCAATCTCGGGGTGTTGCCGTTTGAAGGCCATGGCGTTCTGGCGGGAAGAAGAGATATTCTTCTCTCTGTCTTGGTTTTTCTCTGGTGAAACGTTAAAAGTTTCATTCGTATTAGAATAACGTGACGAAATTTGGTGGCCAGTTTATTTTGCACCTGATTGTTAAAAAATGCGGATATTGACATAAATCCAAAAACAGAGATTATAGGATAGACGAAACTTTATCCCAAGAGGCAGTATGGAATCTTTACGCTGCTCAATTATTACACAGGGTGTTTTAAAGTTAGGCGAAAAAAACAGTATTCCGATTATCCTTGTATAAAATGTCAAATAACGGTTTATGAAAAATTTGAAGAAGTAAAATAAGGTCAATATTTTCATTTATAATTTGCAGCCTAATACAAATTAAATACTCCATATGGCCGTCCAGGCATGCGTGGGCCATTTTTAAAATATAGTCAGTATTCTACTTTTTTTAGATACATGTGATCCTCACACCAGATTTAGGGCCGGATTATCCATTTTATGTTGTATCTAAATTGATTTAGTGGTTCTCGCGAAAACCTATGTATGTACGTACGATTAAAAAAAATTCTCCGCCGTTGTATTTCATATTCTCTGATGCTACTGCATCGAAGTTAAATATAACCTACATTTTTAACCGATATTCTAAGCTAATTTAATACATTTTTTTAGGATCTAGAGGTTGAAGGTCTGCGTTCAAATAAGAATGATTCAACAACAATATTACCATCATTGAGGGAAGCAAAAATTTCTGGCGACATTGTTAGATCAAAAGTGTCATGTGGAGTTTGCACAATAGGTAAAATTCTCATCTGCCAGATACATTACGTACAACTGGTGATAGCTCTAAGTTTTATATTTATATGGAAATACAATGCATATCTGAAAGTTTGAAATGTCAGCAGCTGTACATACACAGTAATAAAAAAATGGTTTATTGCTGTTTTAGGTGTTGGATTTCTTCAAAGTGCTGTGGAAAGCAAAACTCCGTTTGAAGATATAAAGAGTCAGTTTGTATCACTTTGTGTGACACTTCAAATAGAGAATTTCAATGTGTGTTCTGGTATATTTGATACGTATGGGCCAGAAGTTATAGCTGCAGTTCAAGCTACATCATTATGTAAGTACAGCCTTAGGTAGTGTATAAAATTTTCTGTCATTTTTCGTTAACAATTTTATTTTGTAAAACGGGCGAAGCGACGCAAGGCGGTGTTGCCGCATCCTTTATCTGATTCGCCATATTGCCCACTACTCAATATCAGGTAAGATTTTAATGGCGGCCGTTGACACATGTCAAAATATTTGCCACCCAGTATTGTCTAGAATTGATACAATAGCAAGTGCAAATTATTTTTGTGAATTTCCAATGATTATTTTGCTGTAAAAGTCTGTCTAGAATGCCCAATGCGGACCAGCTTAAATTTGTATTAACACTATACAGATATGCTAACGCATTTGAATGACTCAGCTTTTTACCTCCGGGACAGATATTCTCGGCACCGGCCAGACGCTAAAACAATCCGCTGGGTTTGCCGTGTTTCGGGCCGGAAGCATCCTTTTCTTACGCCTTTGTACCGGCATATCTCTTTCCGACAATCTTCAACCCGTCTTGTCTATTCTGCGTTCCTTCGCTATTTACAGAGCCGTCCCGTCTGATATTCATTTATGACGTTGAAATCAAAGTTTGTTTTTAGGAATATTCTTGTTGGTTTTTCGGTGTTTCCAGAAAGAATTTTGCCATTATTTTGATTATTTTGTGCTTATTATATTATTAAAATTCCTGCAACCTTCAAAAAACTAACCAGAATTAGACAAATCTGTGTGTCGCGAGATCATTCGTAAATTTTACTGTAGTGAGGTTTTGGTAACTTCAAATTTGTTTTTATTGAATATTTGATATTGACATGATAGTTTTGCTTCCATATTAGTTACTTTTATATGTGTATGCAATACAGTGACTAGCAGGAAGATAAACAAACATTAAATTTGTATCATTGATTTATCAAGAAAAAATCATTTTGCTGCAGCCCCCCAGCCCCCTCCCCTCTTGGGTGCGCCACTGATTTTTCATTATTAACAAATTTTATAATTTTCGGCCTAATATTTTAAATAGGAGCATTATTTTCCAATATTAAAAGTAATCCTAAAAATAAACATACAGTGTTGCTATATGCGAAAAAATTAAGTGAACTCAATTATGTTTTAGCGCCAGCTGACATTTGTAAATTGGCATTCGGAGAAACCTGTGAAACTCCGGATCCTTCGTCGCACCATTGGAAAGTGAAGTTACCGGATGCCGCGAAGCCACCTGTTAAAACCCCACCTTTACCAAAGGCAGGTATTGTTAAGTAAAAGAAGTTATCCTGTTTCCATTTTAAAAAAATAATTAAAATATTGAAATTACAAACAAAAATTGCAACGTTATGGCTCGAATACTAAAATATGGGAGATGTATTGAAGAAAGTTTATTATTATTTATTATTTTAGGCCCTTTTTTAAGAAATTAATCGTGAAATGTCCCGTGTTTGTCCCGTGTTTGTCCCAGTCACAACTTGAAATAATAATTAAGAAATTTTTCACACTCTAGTTTTAGACATTGCTTGTAATATTTCCGCATATAAGGAAAAATGTTGTTTAAGGGCTACGGTTATCAAAAATTTTGGTTTTCAAGTTTTATATCAAATTGTGGTAAATCAATGTAAATAAACTTACGATTTATACACCATTTATATTGTTAAACTAAAATACACAGGGTGTTCACAAAGTCCTAGTATGGGCAAATTTTTTTGCTACTGGTAAAGATAGAGACACCAAATTTTAGGTGTATCTATTGAGGTCAAATATTTTAATTGCTACCCTATACCGCGTGGTACCTTATTTTAGAGGTCTTTAAAAAAGAAACATTTTACCGCAAGCCCGAGGTCTCTATCTTAATTGGCTTTTAAATGGCAAGCATATAAAAATTAAAAATCGTGAAAAAAAATTAAGTTCAAAATGACGATCATGAACATCTTTTCAGTAATAAAGTCATTTTGGGAACTCTGCCAAGAAGTAATATCTACCATTCTCAAAAATGTGAGAAGTGAGTGCTGAAATCGACTTTATTACTGCCAAGAAGTTCAAGGTGGTTATTTCGAACAGCTTTTAAAGTAATAAGAGTAATAAGGTATTTAAATTTTTAATTTTTTTCACGATTTTTAATTTTTAAATGCTTGCCATTTAAAAATGAACTAAGATACGGCCCTCGGGTTTGCGGTAAAATGTTTCGTTTTCGGCATAGGCTTGCATTTAAAATTTTTGACCTCATTTCCCTAGAGTCACCCCTCAATGGGGGCTAAAAAAGGTAAATTACATAAAAAAGTAGATTTATTAACCGTTGTCTCTATCTTTAGTAATAGCAAAGATATTTGCCCATATAAGACTTCCGGACACTCTGTATAAGTATTCGTGATCATTTGAGTACTGTTTGATATTCCGTGAAACTTCTTGTTTTATGGAAAACTTTCTTAGTAACAGCCCGAGGGAATCACATCTCATAAATATATATTCTCATATTTCAGATGAATGCTTTTTTTTTTGGTAAAAAAACAGCATTAAGAAAAAGCAAAACTATATTTTGTGATAAAACTGATTTTTTTTAAACGAAATGTGCGATAAATTTAAGAAACGCATATTTAAGACAAATGCATTTAAACTGCATTAAAACATGAAGATTTATTTCCTTGTCAGTAAATTTCTTTTTTTCTTGTATGCAAAACAACTCTGAACAAATAACAATCCAGAACAAATTTCAATAGATAACAAACTAGAACTGAACTATCTTGAAGCTAAACTTATTGTTTGAACAACTGACCACAAGAAACTCAAGGAAAACAAAAACAATGACTTAATTTCTAACTCAGGCGGGACTAAAAATTATTTTCCAAGTTTGGAATCTATTTTTCGTTTTTCGTAAATTTATCTTTTAAGATACGCCATGAAATTCGGGTAATTCTCGCCGCCTAGGTGTAGACTGTCACCTACCTTATAAATCATTCTTGCTGCATTTAGAGGTTCTGCTGACTGTGCTGCTACAGAAAAAGTTTCCTCTTTCTGTAGGCATGTTTACTAAAAAGTTAAGGTTCTGATAAGGTAATTTCATTACATTTGGAATTTTCATGATGCCTTAAAACCACTCCCTAATAAAAACCAAAAATTTAAAGTCAAATTAAATAACAAACAAAACTTTCGCTTTCCCAGACAGGAAGTCTACGCGTTAAGTTCACCCAAACATGATATTACCTCTGTGCAGCAACTCAGGAAAACCATTAAAATATCCTATCTATAGAAATTTTTTTCCAGACATTTTTTAAATCTTCATGTCATGGGATTCCTAGGTCACGAAAAACTTCTGTCGGTGTGTCTGTTGGGGCAGAAACTTAAAAATAAGTTGACCAGCGCATTTTCGCTGTCCAATATCTATGTGTTGTTAATGCATAATTTAAATTTATCCTTTCTATGATGTAAATACATAAATGCAGATGATGCAGTTGATAATAATAAAATTATACGCTTACTGGTTTTATCAATTTAAAAGTAATTTATCCAGTGGCATGTGAAATAATGATGCGTTTTCAAAGTCACATTTTGTTTTATAAGCTTGCTGCATGTATAATATTTAAATAAATTACTTCAAATCAAGATAAGCACATTTACATATATGTTCTAAGAAAACATAAATTTATAGGATTTCCTATATCTATTTCATATGTATATAGTAATAGTAACCATTCACGAACTTCGTACAAGGTATGCTTGGGATCATTGTCATGGTATGAGCGATACTTCTAATTGATCCCTACTTTTCTTGCAATAGCAGCTAAATGCTATTTTAAGATATCTAAATACATGTTACCTTCAATGAAATGTAAATTACCGGCACCAGCGGATGTCATACATCCCCGCAACATAACACTTCCTCACTACTTCCGTCATGCTCCGAATCCGAATTGTCTTTGTATGCTTCAATTGTTAATTTTGCTGCACTTTTTTAGGGCTATTCTGTATTTATGACAATCCACCTCTGTAAACGTTCAGTCAAGTTTTTATTTGGAGCCACTCTGGATTCATTTTAGATTCTATTTTCCCGACTGTATCATTCTATTATACAGGGTGTAACAAAAATATGGAAACCTTGAAATATCTTGCAAACCGTTAATCCGATTTTTATGAAATTTCGTAGACCTAGATACGAAATTACGCCCGATCCAATGGTGAGTTCCGCATTGTTGTCAAGTTTGCCGTTTTCCTGAAATCGACAGAATTTTTTTTTAAATGGAACGCTCTACATTTTATTCGATTTTCGAATTTAGCTTAAAATTCTGAATACTTCTTATTCGGAACATTTTATCCTAAAGTTAACAGTTTTTGAGAAAATGGTGGTCAAAAATTATTATTTTATTGTGTTTTACCTTAAAATACCTGTACACGAAAGTTTACCTAAAATGTCTGATATTGTCAGTTTCGTTTATTTACAAAAAATTGATCATTTCACAGAAACCCAAAAACTTACCGGAAACGTAAAAAAGCTCTACGCTCTGGCCGACCTAAAAGTGCAACAGATGGTGATAAGGTTCTTAATGTTTTACTCAGTTTAGAGGAAAATCCCCACCTTTCTACAAGAACACTGGGAAAAGAAAACGTTTCACACATGTCCGTAGACCGCTTTCTGAAAACCGAAAAGTTTCATCGGTACAAAATAAAACTTGTGAAAGGACTCTCATAAGATAATTACGACAGGTACTTGGAATTTTGCAAAACCATGATGGAACGTGGCAACGCCAACGCCAATCCAGATTTCGTCCACCGAATAATTTTCTTTGACGAATCAACCTTTTTTTTAAATGGAAAAGTTAATAGGCATAATTGTCGATACTGGACCAGAGACAATCCTCACTGGATATGCGAAAATCATACCCAGTTCCCCCAAAAGGTAAATGTTTGGGCTGGTATAATAGGTCCGAGAATAATTGGCCCCTTCTTCATGCAAGAGATATTAAATGGAGGAAGATGTTTGGATCGTCTTAGAAATGAAATTGTCCCGACTATTGCACAGCTATTTCCAAATAATCGCAACTAAGTGTTGCTACTTTCTTTTACCTGTTGTATTGATTATTTGAATACGATTTTTTAGGCAATAATCAAGCACCAAATGATGAAATATGGTTTCAGCAGAATGATGCTCTACCGCACTATGACCATAATGTTCGGCAATATCTCGATGGTGTTTTTTTTACAAGATGAATTGGACGTAGGGGTACAATCGAGTGACCAGCTCGGTCTCCGGACATGACGCCCCTCGACTACTTCTTGTGGGGCCACCTCAAAAATGATACTTTCAAAAGTAAGCCAAATGACCCCAATGATTTAAAGCTAAGGATAGAAACAGAATGTAGAAGAATCGAGGAAACTGACGTTCTTCTTAAACGTTTTGCCTGTTTTTCCGCAGTATTTGTCTTACTACCTAGAAGTAAATGGACAACATTTTAAACATTTGATTTAGTTTTCTTTATCAACTTTTAAATTATTTCCTTCTGTATTGTTTATTCTTGTACTGAATATCCAAATGATATAGCGTTTTTTAAGTTTCCAGTTTGACCAAATTTTTTTAAAACTTTACTTAAAATATATTTAGTTCGGTCCCCATAACCCAATATTATTAAAATTTCAATTCTTTGGGTTTCTGTTAAATGATCCATTTTTTGTAACTAAACGAAACTGACAATATCCGACATTTCAAGTAAATTTTCGTGTACACGTATTTTAATGTAAAAAACAATAAAATAACGATTCTTGACCACCGTTTTCTCAAAAACTCTTGACATCAAATAATGCTCCCAATGAGAGGTATTTAGAATTTTAAGCTGAATTCGAAAATCGGATGAAATATAGAGCGTTCAATTAAAAAAAAAGTTCCTGTCGATTTCAGGAAAACGGTAAACTTGACAACAATGCGCAACAGCGCAACTCACCATTGGATCGGGCGTAATTTAGTGCACAAGAGTTCATAAAAATCGGATGAACGGTTCTCAAGATATTTCGAGGTTTCCATATTTTTGTTACACCACTGGATGTTGCACAGTAGATGCATGTTAATTAACCATTTTGGCAACACTTCTCTGACTAAAGCTATTTCTGAAATGAGTATTTAATAATGTCTCTCTTTAGTTGTAGTTTGACGACCCATTTTTGTTTTATTATGGGATAACTTGCAAAAACTAGTAAAATCAACCCTAGTCAAAGGGTACATGGCGCCCCAAAAGCATGGAACAGGTAGATCAGCCTTACTTGTTGATTTCCCTGAGTTCTTGACTATAATTTTATCATAAAATTCCCCGAAAAATAAATTTTATTTGCTTAGAGGTCATTGCGACAGTTTATACAAATTATCGCTTGAATCATCCGGGTTCCCATGAACGAGCAGTCGTCGTTAACTACAAATTACTTCATAGCGGATAAAATCCATGTAATATTAAAATTACCATCGACAGACTGTTATTTGCAGGCATTAATGTTATTGACACAAAACGAATAACAAATTATTTGTTTGTGTACAAGCAGTGCTTACCGTCAATTAACTTATTTGATTATGGTTTTATGTTAATTACACTTCTTGTTTTAGGGGTTCTTTGTTGTTTTGTAAGATAGTCGGTGGGGCTTGATAGATATTGGTTAAGCGCGAGTCAGAGTCCGTAACTAAAGTTTTATCTGGGACAGCGTATTTAGACTTCAAGCCTAAGTACTAATGTACCGTGGGCGTGGGCGTCAGAAGAGAAGGGAAAATAATTTATTGATACCGCGTTTAAATAATTAGAGGTTGGGAGGAGAAGGGAAAGCCTCACTGCAGGCAATTTGCTACATATTTGGAGACCTTAGGTATGAACGAGCGAGGGGAGTGGGATGTTCTAGGCTTTTGTAGCTGGATAGTACAAAGATGCATATGTAAAGCGCTTCTTTTTGTTCTGTTAGAAACAGTCAAGGGGGAAATGTCTATAAAAAAGAGACAGATCCCTAACAGCGCGGCGATGAGCGAGAGAAAGGTGTTTTCTCGTGAGGACTGGGTCATTGATGAGTCGAATGGCTCTCTTTTGGATAGAATCAAGGATGTTAAGAGTCGAAGGTGTCCAGATGGGAAACATAAAGAGTGTCTAAGTTGGACGGGGAGAAGTACTTTCTGACTCTAAAGAGAAAATCAAGCTTTCTAGCTACTGACGTGGCTATTGAGGTGATGTGTCTGCGCCAGCTAAGATCATGTTCGACAGCGATGATTAATTGAAGATCTTGCGAAAGGGATAGGTGCATATATCTGCGTCTATTATCCAGCTCTTGATTCGAGAGATTTTTACAGCTACACGTAAAACTAAGAAGTCAATTACTTTAATTGACAATATATTTTGTAATTTTGAACAAAATTTCACAAGTTACTTGATAAACTCTGCACTCTCAGACCACCATGCACAGGTTATCAGTGTTAACGGTTTATATAACAACAAAAATAGCCCAGAATACGAATGTAGGAGATTTTTTTTTCTCGGAGTAAGATTGTGTATTTTAAACAGGAGATTGGAATGATAGATTGGGCACAGGTGTATGACACACAAGCAGTGAATGAGGCATACTCTACAGATTCGTCTAGAAAAATGAATGTTGGAGTAAAGAGTACTATCGTCAGCGTAACTGGTAGTTGAAGAAAGCACATTATTAATGCAAAAGAAGAAATAGGGTTGATGTCAGGATTGAACCCTGGGGTACCCCAGCATTGATAGGATAGAAGTTAGATAAGTGACCGTCCACCACAACAGATATGCGTTGATTAGAGAGGAAGCTACCGATCCAGGTACATAGTTTGGGAGGAAGACCGTAAAAAGCTAGTTTGTTGAGGAGTGCGACATGTCGTACTTGATCAAAGGCCTTGGAAATATGAAGAGCAACAATCTGGAATTCGCCGTGAAATTCGACAGACTTGTTCCAGTTTTGCGTGACAGAAATAAGGAGATCAGCTGTGGATCTTTGGTGACGAAATCTGTACTGTCTGTTATGGATGATTTCGTGTTTTTCTAGGTATTTTAGAATTTGCAAGTTGATGACTTACTCCGTAACTTTCCTGACATCAGAGAGAAGAGAGATAGGTCTATAATTGGATGGAAGGGACTTGGAACCTTTCTTCGAGATAGGTTGCACACACACGAGCAGTCTTCTAGCTATCTGGGAAGATACCGTTGTCACAGGAGATCTGGGATCTGGAAAAGACGAGTTCTGGAGCGCATTTTTTTAGAACAATTGCGGGTATGCCATCCAGATTGGAGGACTTTTGTGTCAAGGGATAGAATTATGTCGGACATTTCGTGGGGTACAGACGTGTTTGGCAAATAGTTCAGGTTTCCCTTTAGAGGTGGAGATAATTTCGTTGTCAGAGGTCAGGGGAGGAAAAGTGCTTCTACTGAAGTTTTGACTAATATTTTTGGTAAGGGACCAGGAATGCTTAAAAATATTACAGAAAAATGAGTAAACAGTTCAATTAATTGACGTGTTTAAGCGTTTTACTCAAAAATAACGCATTCAAGAAATATAAATTTTATGCGGGACTTCTTAATCACTATGTACATATTGCCTAATACCGTGCTGCGTTTTGCCCACACACTGAGGCTTGCAACAGTAGCACATTTAACTGAACTCAATTTATACTAACAGAGGAAGACCTAACTGATCAACTAGAAGATGTTAATTTAAATTAGTACTAAATTTTTTGGTGGATCCCGGGACAAAATTGTATTTTGTAATTTTCCTTTAAAAGAGCGCGTCTTACAAAAACTCGACACGTCTGTCGAATTATTTATGTATACATATATTTGTATTTCAATCTTGACTTGAATTTTCATTAAGATTTAAAATCATTGTTTTATCGTGTTTCTATGTAGTGCGTGTGTGTAATTCAGATAACAAGATATTTAGGAAATTTAGCACGTTTTGTTCAGCTTGTATCGGTGTAAGTAAGTGCCTATATCTGCTCGAATGGCAGCTATTTTTGCTTAAATAACTATTTAGTTTATCCGCACTGACATACAGCGTGTTCGACTATACGTCTATAAATTATGTATATACAGTGCATTGTCTTAAAGGGGGCCATATGATTTGACATGATAAATTTTTAACCACCTGTTAGGCCCTGTTCTACTAGAAGTATAGAGATACAACATAATATAGGTAAATTTCGGAATCTCAAGATCGTGTTAAAAATAATGAAAACATGCATTTCAAATTGTGACAATAAAGTTAAAGTTTAAGTTTTTGATATCTTTTTAGCTCGGGTTACCAGTATTTAAAGTTTTACATATCTCTGATACTCATTATGATCCGGATTATGCGGAAGGCTCCATATCCAATTGCGACGAACCATTGTGTTGTAGAACCTATAGCACTCCAAAAGCAGACGAAGATGTAATTCCCGCTGGCAGGTAAAAATAACCTTATAATGTGCCATTAAAAAATACACAAATTATCACCACATCAAACAACCGTTTCGATAACCTCGTTGGCATCATTAGGATCACTAGTTTTGAAAGGTATACTTACTGACTTAATCCTAAGCCTTTTTACCGTTAGGTGCCAGGCTGTTTGAGTTGAGCTTTGTACTTTCTTCTCCTTACTTTTCTGTCCTGAGTTGATTTCCTAATTTCTTTCCATTCTATTCCCTTTTTCTCTGCCTCTTCTCTGATTCTGTTGATAAATGTTTTCCTTGGTCTTCCCTTTCTGTTCTTTTCTGGCACTCGCGTCTCAAACACTTTTTTGCCATTCTATTGCCCGGCACATGGCACACGTGTCAGAACCATCTTAACTGCCCTTCCACGATTTGTTCATTTATAGGGTATATTTGTAACTGTCTATACTCTTCATTTCTGATTTTATCTCTTTTACTTTGGTTTTTTATTTTTCTAAGAAACCTAATTTCCATTGCATTGGCTTACTTTTTCTGTCTCCGAAAGCTTCCATGTTACGCTACTGTACATGATCGATGGCCTCACTACTTCCTTGGACTTGATATTATCGAGCTTTTAGTTTTTTCGACATTTATTTTCATATTTAACTTCATTAGTTCTTTCTCTAATATTTCTTGGATTTGTTGTAGATCCTTTTCTGGTTCTGCTAGTATGGCCATGTCATCTGCGAACATTAATTCAGTAATCTCTGTTTCTTTCATTTGTCAATATTCCAGTGTTAATTTTTTATCCTCTTCTTTGCTTCTTTTATTATTTTATCCAGGGCTACTGAAAATATAACAAGACTTAAAATACAGCCCTGTTTTACTCCGACTCCCGCAGCGAATTCTCTAGACTCTTCATTATTTGCCCGCACCGTATTTACATTATCCGTATACTTTGATTTTGTTATTTCTATTGTTGTTCTACTTCACTCTTTTTTAAAATTCTCGATATGTCTTCTCTTAGGATTCTATCTAAGACCTTCTCTAGGTCTATGAAACAATAATATGTATGTCATTGTTCTTATTAATAAATTTTTCACTTGCTTGTTTTATCGTGAAAATTAGATCTTGTGTGATTCTATTATTTCTAAATCCACACTCACTGTTTTCTGGTGTTGTCTCTATCTTATTTTTGGGCCTGTTTTCTATTATTCTAGTCAGTATTTTTCCTGGGAAACTTATTACTCTATATTACTCGATAGTTACTTCAGTTTCTCTTATCTCCTTTTTTGTATATTGGCAATATAAGACCTGAATTCCAATCCTTTGGTATTTTTCTATTATTTATTATGTCATTTATCAATTCTGTTACCTGTTTTGACTCTTCTTTCCCCATATATTTTATCATCTCCGGTGTTATGTTGTCTGCCCGGCGCGTCCTTCTTTCAACATTTTTATCGCTTCTTCCACTTCTTTTTCTTCTTTTTTTTCTATTTCTTCTAGTTCACGTGCCTAATTTATTTCTGCTATTAACTCTTGACCAATTGTTTCAGTTTATGTCAATTTTTCAAAATATTGTCTCCATCTCTCCATTATCTTATCCTCTTCTGTTATTATATTTCCCTCCTTGTCCTTTATATTCCTTCTTTTGTCTCATTTGTTTTAAACCATAAAACAATTTTTGGTTTTCTCTACTATTTTCCGTCATCTGATGATCAAATTTTTCCCAAGACTTCTGTTTGCTTTTTTGATTTTTTTCGTTTGCTCTCTTTCTTTTTTTTTCTATATATTTATTTCGTGGTCTTCATAATTTTGTGTAGTCAAGTGTTTTTTCCATTTTTTATCTTTTTCATCTTTCATAATTTTTCTTATGTCTTCAGTCCACCATTTCGTTCCTAATACCTCAACCATTTTTGAGGTACTATGGATACATTTTACACTTTTGCTGCTTTGATTTTTCAGGTGGGGTTCCTATGAAAAATGCGACGCTCCAAGAAAGTTAATAGAAAACATGTTAAGACATATTTCCTTGCAACACCCTGTAAGTATAACATACACATGAACACAATGATATGATAATTGATAAATCTAAAATTAACAATAATTTAGCGTGGTAGCATATACAGGGTGTTTGGTAATGAATGGGCTTCTCCGGTTCAATTTATCCTAACGTATCTTAGTACAGAAGTTGATATTAAGAGAGATACTACAGGGTGTTAAAGTTATAATTTTATTTCACGTTTTTATCGATATGTGTTGAAGGATATTAAATAAATTTACAAAATTTGGTAGGCAGGTTTGTTTGGGATGGGAAAAGCAAATCCGTTCAGAAATTTGCTGTATTTGTAGGGGTCGCCACATACGGCAATAAATGTATTTTAAAATGTCACAACTTTTTTATGCTTCAGTCTCCATAATTTCTGAGTCAAAATTATTATTCCTCTACATTTTTTACTTAAAAAAAGTATACTTTATTAATGTCGCTAGGGGCAACTGTTCTTAAGAAAAATATATTTGAATTCGGCACAGAATAAGGACATTTTTAGTATTAACAAAAAATAAACTAAGTGAAAATAATCATAATAATACCTGTGTTTTATATGGGTTTTATTATTTCCACTTGATATGTTTGTTGATTGGCGCACTCAATCGAATTTAAATATTATTTATAAGTAAAAAAGAGGGGGTGGAGTACAGTTTTTCAAAATGAAATCAGATTTTTCTTAAAACAAGTCTATGGCAATATATTGAACTTGAAAATTTGAAAGGATTTAAAAACCCGCCATATTTCACACCAATAAAATAATATCGATTTGCGCTGTTGTCACAGTGTCTGACATATAATACATAGGCTTCGATATATAACTGTTTCATATGTCTTAATAATCAACATAAACTTCCGAGGTAATCAAAGATTTATGTTCGACTCCTTCAATATTACTCATTAGCAAAGGATAGCTTAACACCGTTATCGGCTTTGAATCGAGAAACCCGCAATAAATGTATTTGTGGAACAAACCATTTCTGTCAGGTGAGGTGACAGTTGAAACAACATAACCTAACAAACCTTTTGAACTCTGTGTTTGTTTTATGTTTTCGCTGGTTTTGAAAGAATTTTTTTTTGTTTGCATAAGTATCATTACATTAGTGATAGCTTATTCGGTGGAAAATGGATCCAGGCTTTGAAAAAGCTGATTCGGGCAATTTGCCAAATGTTATTATCGACATATATAAATATTTACTTTCAAATGCAGAATCAGGAATGTGAAGTTAAAACGGTTAGTACAAAAAAGAGGAGCGGATAAAAATCATAAGAAATATCAGCATTGCCAAATCGCTGCCCCCTAGTTTTTGAGGTTATATTCTATTGTGTTGTATGTTTATTTCTGATTTTCTATCGACCGCATTTATGGATTTTTTTTTATGCTTTTACGGCCACAGGGTGCCATGGCAGTTTTTTGCTTCGTGTGTGAAAAGATTTCTACCCAAAGTTCACTGAATCGTCACCGACGTGAAGTACATAATCTTAAGAGTTTTAATATAAGCTAAGACGCAAAAGCACATGTTTCTTAAAAATGTCACAGCTTGCTATAACAAAATTTCTTAAAATTCTTGATGCAAAAACTCATGGTTGAAAATAGAATACACTCGTCGACGGGAAATTTCATTACTGTCTCGAGATAAAATTTACATCGACGCTACGAGTCTCGATAAACTACATAACCTCTCGACAGCAATGGATCATTTCCTGTCTCGGCTTGTAATATACTATTACATAGCTATGCTATAATATTGCTCTATAAAATTTCCAATTCAGTCCTAATTTTCCCGCCAAAGTTTAAAATTTCAGTGCCTACATTTAACAATCAGTGATACTTGGCAACGTCGGTACCTCTTATGAATTTTATCCGCTCCTCAAAAAGGCTATGCTTTTCACATTGTTCTCTATAATAATTTTATAAATATATCTATATTTCCTGTGAATACTTTTTTCATAATAAGCAAATTTATGTCGAGGCAGAGAGGTTTTTAAATTAGACTGATTTTGTACCTTTAGATTCTTTAGTTGAATGTCCGCTCGAGCAACGAACGATTCGGCAACAATTGCAAAAGTCTTATAAATCAAAAAGCAGGGAAATGATGACATCACTCGCCTGTGTGACAAAACTCGCCAAAGTTTAACTCGATTTTTAGGGCAATTCCCTTTTCCCGAAGAATTCCCAAAACATATTTTTGCACTTCATTTTGACCACAAATTCCAGCGAATAAAAAATAGAGTGGAACACACCGGATCCATTTCCTTAATAATAATGGTTATTTCTTGCTGATACTACAAATTTTTATTCCATATCTGTGCAACACAGAATTCAAGTGTATTTTCCTCAAAAACCGTTGCTTCTAGCGACATTAATCAAGTACTTAATTACTTCATATATTGCAAAAAATATCGACAAAAACGTAAAATATCATTTTAACTTTAATACCCTGTATCTCTCTTATCAATTTTTGTACTAAAATAAGTTAGGTTAAATAATTGATCTACATTAAGCCACGAAAGCCACTGCTAAGGTGTGGCCTATTCGTTACCAAACACCCTGTATAGTTTTAATTATAATTACTGTTTCATTATTTTTGTGGTACCGATTTCAAAAGGCAAATAGTTCGGCACTGGGAATTTTATAAGTGGAATTTCCAGCCTTAAATTACTAAAAAAAAATAATCTTTAAAATTTGTAGGATGTAGATTTCATCATATGGACTGGCGACTTACCACCTCACGACATCTGGAATCAGACGAAAAAATTTAATTTAGATGTTATCAGAGATACTGTCGAGATGGTTTTTACTTATTTTCCTGATAAACCGATATTTCCAGCTATCGGAAATCACGAAGCCAGTCCAGCAGGAAAGTGAGTGTAAATACTATTATATACTCCCCCCCCCCTAGAGGAATTTTTCAAATTTCTTTATTCATGTTATATACAGTAATACTGCTTACATACGTCAATACAATAAAATAATATCACATGTGCTAAATGCACCCATAATGTCATTTATACATGTTTTCTTTTTTTTTTTAAAGCTAGACAAAAACTAAATACAAATTAAAATTTAAAATTTACGAATTTAAAATAATATAACGTAAAAACATTGTGTTTTAAAACGTATGGGACATAAACTCATTTACAGAATAAAAAGTATTTTGAATTAACAGTTCTTTTACTTTGCTTTTAAAATTTTTATAATCTAAAGTTTTTAAAAATTCTGGTATCCTATTGTAAAACTTGACTGCCCAGTACCCCGGGCCAGTCTGGCACCTTTTCAACCTCCAGTAGGCTGGAATGAGTTCATTTTTTTGCCGGGTGTCATGGCTATGCATGTCCGCATGCGAGCTAAAGGAAGCGATATTCTTTTTGATGTACAACAGGTTTTCATATATATAAAGGGATGGTAAGGTGAGTATTTTTAGATTTTTAAATGCCTGTCTACAATCATCCCCAAACCGAAGCCCACACAGAACTCTTACTGCTTTCCGCTGCATCCCAAAAACCCGGCAAGCATCCGCAGAGTGACCCCAAACAAGAACCGCATATGAGACTCGGGAATGGAATACTGAGAAATATGCCACCCTCAGGACCTCTCGAGATACAGAGCGCTGTAAGTTGCGTAAAACAAAGAGATCTCTACTCAGTTTTCTGCAGAGCTCATCGATGTGTGGTCCCCATTGTAATTTTGGATCCAACTGAACACCCAGGAATCCAACTCCTGTCACACCCCTACTGACACCCTGGTCATCTCTGAGAGCAAATACCACTTGCTGTGTTTTGTTGTTATTTAGCAGTAGTTTGTTCATCTTGAACCATCTCTCAGCCCTCTCCCGCGCAGCCGACAAGCCCTCAAGCGCTCCCTCAAGAGTATCACCCGCAAAGGACACAGTCGTGTCATCAGCAAAGAGTGTGTATCTTGTATTATTACTTTTTAAAGCAGGTAAGTCATTTATGTATATTAGGAAAAGTATTGGTCCCAGAACTGAGCCCTGGGGGACCCCAATCTTGACAACACTCTCCGCTGATGCCACACCCGACAACCTCACCATCTGCACTCTGTTTGTCAGATATGACTTTATTAATTCAATGAGTAGAGGGATATGATGCTCCCCGAGTCTCCGCATGCGCAGTAGGGTCGACCTTGAACGCCCAGGTGTGCTATTGTTATTTGGCCTTGATATGCGCAGGTGTTATTCCAAGGTCAAGGTCAAGAACTTGGCCTTGAACGCGAGCAGATGTTTCTTTGTTTGGTGATGACCAGGTGTACGATGCTTATTTCAAGGTTACATTTGCGGTGCATATTTTCAATGAATGCGAGCAGCTGTTTCTTTGTTTGGTGATGACCAGGTGTACGACGCTTATTTCAAGGTTACATTTGCTTGGCCTTGAACGCGAGCAGATGTTTCTTTGTTTGGTGATGACCAGGTGGACGACGCTTATTTCAAGGTTACATTTGTTTTGTATTTTTCGAGGTCGTCGGATGTATTCCTCCCACCATAAATAAATACTTGACCTTGGATTACTTCCTAATAAATATGGCTCATTTCGAAAATAGCTTTCATTGTCACTCATACATCGTATGCGTTAACTGTTGCTTTGGCATATAAAGTATTGTGTTTGTGGTGTGTTCTACAAGTGTTTATTCAAGGTACTTGACAGTAATTGTTTTTATTGTATTTTAAATCATGAGCATTTCAAAGCAGACCATAGCCGAAATTAATAATATGATAAACCAAGATATTCAATTTCTGGAACGTAGAAAATTCTCTACATTAACGGTGGGCAAAATTTATATGATAAAAAAAATTAATTCTTTGACTTCACGTTTTGGAAAAGCCATTATCGTCACATTGTTTGATCCAACACATCAAGCAACATTTGAAACATTTTTACCATCACGCGTAGCTGAAATTCTGACAGAGGATACTATTGAAATGATGAATAACTCCGGTGATCAGTACACCTTAACTTATTTGGGGCAAAGCTCACATGTATTCTCTGGAGGTAATACTAGAGCGTTGTTAAATTTTGGTTGTTTGTAATATATTGTTGATTAGGCTATTTTAATGTTGATTTAAAATGTAATAAAATAGTTCTTGTTAAGTATATATCGAAAAACACACAGTCACACACAATCACATATCCATTATTTTCTATTTAAGATGTGTGACTGCCCTACTGTCATTGAAAATCGAGATATGTACATTAATTGGTTATCATGTAAATTAAGAGAGCTGGCTGAAGAAATAGTACACTTTGCAAATTATGGTAAATCCGATGTGGGTTTTAGTGAAAGTCAGTATAGGAAGTATATGAAAGACGCCGTAAATTTCACGGCTGGAGCACATACTTGCGAGAAATACCTATATGGAACCATTGATCTGGACGAATTTTGCGCTGGAATGATAAATGAAGAATTGGGAAGCTACCTATTCGAAGTGCCCCATTTACCCGATGAATTAGCTACAAAATATGGTTTGGCTCCCGCAGATGATACCACTATTCTTGATGACCTTGGAAATAAAGCAGTCACCAATGAAGTTGATAGTAAAGCATTGGCTACTGTTAGCGATGACGAAATGGAGTGTGTTCAAGAAGATGAAGAAAATCTTTAATTCATTGTATAATATAATAACATGAGATGTTAAATAAATGATTATGTACCTAAATTATTGTTTAATTTTTTATAAATAGGCAACCTTCACAAAAATCACATCAGTTTAAGCTAAAAATGGGTCGTGTTAACAACACAATTGATAAATTTGGGCGCCAAAAATTTAATGACCAAAATCACATTGTTCTTGTTGGACAACCAGGAGTTGGATTTAGATTGACCGATGATGGTCAATATGATATACAAGGGAAATCTTTAACTAATGTAGCACCACCAAAGAATCCTGGGGATGCCGCTAATCAGGAATATGTTCTTGAACAAAGGCGTGAAATTATTAAAAAACTTAGTGAATTAGTGAATAATGATGTTTTGGAATATGTTAGAAAAGAACTTAATGAAATGAATAAAAAGCTTGCTGAAGAGGCGAATGAAGATTTTTTGCAATCTGTTACAAAAAGACTTAAGGAAATCGATTCAAAATTGTTGAATCAAGAAAAAGCTATTCAGCGTATACGTATTACGCGCATGTAGATAAAGAAACAAGTCTATTCTGTGTATGGTGACCTCGATTTTACATGGGATATGAGAGTGGAGGGGTTTGAAGGTCACCTAACAGATACAAATAGAGGCACAAAACTTTCTTGTTTCAGTCTGCATTTCAGTACTTCCAGAATACTACATAGTAATTTATTTTCTCAAAATGCAGTCACCAAAAAGTGAACGTCAAATTGCAGTTGTTCGCCCATTCTCTGTAAACGGTCGTCAGATGTGTGCCAATTGCGAAAATTGGGAATTTATTAGTGGAATAATGGGTTTCTGTGAATGGTGTCAAAATGAGTACCATAAGAAACATGGGATGAAATCACCGCAACAAATATCTCGTGAAAATTCTAGTGAATCTCTGCAAAGTCTCGCTGTCTCAGTGGGAGGTTCATCAGAACATAATAATCACGATACGCCGGAATTCAGTCAAGAAGGGCAGCGCTGGACTTCTTCAAGCAATTTTGAAGATCTCGAAATAATTAACGAATCACCGCAAAGTCCTGTTTTCTTAGAAGGAGGAGGAGGAGGAGTAGGGGGAGGAGGTTCATCAGAACGTAATAATAGTGAGACCATGGAATTCGACCAAGAAGGGCAGCGCTGGTAATTCCGAAAAATAGAGACAATTTAGATATAGTGTAAAAGTTTCTTATGATAGTCATGTAATTTTAAATTTATGTGAAAAAGTGCGTTTTTCTAATGATAGTGTGTATGTATTATTTAAATCTTAATAAAAATCTTTTTGTACTAAATATGTTTATTATTCACCATACATTTGAATTAACAAATCGCTCTTGATATATATTATTTCTGTGGTTCCGTTCTAAAATCCTCGCTAGCATTACATCCATTTTTCCAATTCTCCTTTGAAAACGATATCTATCAAGTATTAGTTGCTGAAAATTACTTTGTCTGGCTTGTCTATATGCAAAACACCAAACAGACATACGGTGGATAATATTTCTTTCTTCGTCAAATCTTACTTGCTTCATGGTGTATTGTAAAATGAATTTTTATTAGTTATGTCATTTATATATAGGCTGAACATAAAGAGAGTGAATTAGTTTTACTTTAAAATGGGTCGTGTTAACAACACAATTGATAAATTTGGTCGACAGAAAACTCCTGTTTGTAACAACTTATCGCGAGGGTTGCCCGGAATCGGATTTAAACTTACTTCAGATGGACATTTTGATATAGAGGGAAAATTATTAAGGAATGTTGCCCAACCGATAAATGATAATGATGCTGCTACCAAAGAATATGTCCTTACGGAAGTTCATCAACTTGGTTCGCAGATAAATACCATACTTAGTAATGTGCTAGTACCGGTTTTTCAAAAAATGTTTGAAGATGATGAGACCAAAATTACGTACCTTAAGGAAAAAATGTATCAAATTCACTCACATGCTGCACGGTATACTACAACGAAGATAAAGGATCCAAAAAAACCAAAATGGAAACCAACCTAGATAAAGTTCTATTTAAAAACATAATTATACTGTTAAATTGAAAATAAAACGAATAATTATGAAAAGCAATATTTATTTTTATTATTTATAATGCATACATACGTAACGTAAAACCTATTTGATAATATTTATACAATATCTGATTTGTCTATCCAAGAATTAAATTGATTTGGAAAACCTAACCATTTTACAAACAATTGATCGTTTTGATTGTTCTTGCGTTTTCTAAGAATTTTCTCAACTAAATAAACACCAGGGCTAGCTGTCTTTTGCAGTTCTGCTTCGTAAAAACATCCTTTAATAGGTTGACCTTCCAATGATTGCAGCAAGTAGGTGGGTGGATTTGTAATATTAACTTTTGCTATTTCAAACAGTTCCGTGGACCAGGAAGGCGTATATCCTTTGTCAAATACACCTTTGTACTTGCTAATGCGAACAACGTCACCCAAATGAAATTTTTTTTTCTTCGGAGCAATTTTCAAATAGTCATATGCTTTAATAGGGGTATCCTCTTTTACACTGTTAGGCTTCATTCCAATGGTGCGGTGTTTAGTGTTATTATAGGTCTTCGTTATAGCTGGTAATATTTGTAACCATCTGTAAGAACCTCTAGCCGAGAATTGTTTATATAACTTATTTTTCAAAGTTCTTATAACACGCTCAACAATTGCCGCTTTTTTCGTGCTATATGTGGAATAATGGTTTATATTATATTTTTTCATGAGGGCTTGAAAGGTGCTATTATAAAATTCCTTTCCTTGATCACTCTGTAAATTGTTTGGTGCATATGATGCTTCTTCAATGATGCTTTTCATGGCATTCGTAACTTCAACACCGGTCTTATTCTTAACTGCTTTGGTGTACACGAATTTGGAGTAACAGTTTATACATACAACAATGTAACGGTAACCATCATTGTCAGTAGCATATTGCTGCATTTCCGCCAAATCAATTTGCCACAAATCTCGATATCCTTTTATGACTGTACGTCTTCTAACAAAATTTTTCCTTGCTGTCCTATGTAATTCATTTACGACTTTAATTTTTTCTCGGCTAGGATCCATATTATAAGGTTCCACGTCTTATCAGACACTGAGGATGGCAACTACGTGCAAAACTTAATATATTATTCCTTCTTCTCGAAGCTCTTCCATAATTGACATAATCTCATTATCATGTCCGGTATGTCCAGCTACTTTTGACCCCCACAATAATCGTAATCTATCCACTAACTCCTTAGGTTTATTCCAATAAACATATTCAGATGATTTCGACGATAGGCGCTTTTTTGCTGGTAGTTGGATTTTGTTGTCGCCTTTTTTTCTTCCTACACCACCACCACCCAGTTTGGTTCCCATAATTAGCGGTTTTATGATTCGTAAATATTTTCTCCATCGGGTTTCCCTTAAACCACGTTTCTTGTCATAACCGTCGTAGGCCGCATCCGTCAATTTCAAAATGGTTTGGTATTTTCGAAGTACATCTAGACTAATTTCGTCTTCATTATCTAAGCATGCTGGATTTTTTAGAAAAATCAAATCGTAAAGCTCAGCCGTTCCATCGAATTCAGCAATGTTTGTTTTGTTCTTGTATAACACCATCTTTCCGTTTGTTAGAAAACGAACCACCAAGTTGCCAATATATTTTGTTGATTTATTGTCTTTTTTACCAAAGCGTACACCATACACGGTATCATAACGGGACGGTTCGAATTTTAATCCATTTAAATAATCTTGAATAGTTTTTGCGGCTGAACTGCTACCACTTGATGTGTGTGGTGATGTGTAAGATGATGTTATCGTTGATGGGGAAGGGGTTTCGAACAGTGACTCACGATTTCCACGTTTTGGTGTAGGAATTTGTGTTTTTTGCGAAATCGGTGTAGATGTTTCAAAATCCGCTTCTGTTGGATGTTCTTCAAACATTTTCGCCATTCCCACCGAGCTGCTGCTGCTACTCCGACTTTGTGGTTTAGTCGTAGTACTTGATTTTTTAGTTGCGTACTGTTGCTGCTGCTGCTTTACGGCTTTAGATATAGATTCTAGTGGTTTAGAAACTGGTTCATAAAACTTTTCCAAATCATGTTCATTCTGCACTTTAGCTGCTTTAATTTGTTTAAATTTTTTTCTAACCGCATTTGTAGTTTCCAGTAGCTTTCGTTTTAATTCGATTTCTTCATTCATGATGCTTTCAAAGCACCGTCCAACGATGAAATGATTATCCAAGTTATTATTATAGGAATATATAACTATCGAATCCCTTGCGGTATCTGCCCGAATTTACATCACTGTCCTTGTCAATAACTAAAAAACCATATTTATTATCCCAACATTTAGCACACATCTCTTGAAATTGTGTAAACGTCAGGTCGGGTGAAACGTGATCGGAAAATATATGTTTCATATTCATCTCATCTTGTTTAAACATAATAATGAAGTTGGCATTATCCCGGACGAGCTGCTTAGGAACACGAGAATACGTTTGCGCCAAGTAAAAGGCATCCACATTTTTGTGACGTCCCATGCTAAAATACGATCTTATAACGTCCTGTTTCTCACACATAACGTCATCAAAAATAAATATTGAATTAGGTTTAGCATCTGACGGTTCCACAATGTTATTTGCGTCGCTAAAAGCGTAGTAGCCAAGACCTTTGATTGGTGATAAAATTTTCTTTAAATATTCATATTTCGGTTGATAGAGCGACTTTGAGTAGATATAAACATTTTCGAAACGCAGTCCCGAGGGGTGAGTAAGCAGCGAAATCATAACATTTGTTTTTCCACAGTTTGAAGGTCCTATTAATAATCCACGAATAGATGACGGTAGCAAAGGACCATGTCTTTTAAATAATTTTTGTTCTAGTCCAGATCCGACCTTTACATCGAGATTATCGACGGGAAGTTTTTGTTTAAGATTGACGACACGCATCTTAACAAAATCTATATTTTATACTGAACTTTCACGTAAACTATCATTCAGATGTCGCTCGTCAGACGAAGTAGACGGTCTCGTTTATCAAGTAAGACTGGAAGCGGTATTGTTAATTCAGTAATTAATAGGCTACCGTTTGAGTTACACATTCCCGGCTATCAGTATTGCGGGCCCGGGACGAAAGTAGTAAAACGTGTGGCAAGAGGAGATCAAGGAATTAATTCTTTGGATGTCGCATGCAAAAAACACGATTTAGCCTATTTGCGTAATAGTGAAAATTTAAGTGCTCGCCACCAAGCAGATCAGGAACTCGAGCAAAGCGCGTGGAAAAGAGTAAAATCTAAAGACTCTAGCGCTGGTGAAAAAGCTGCAGCTTGGTTGGTAACCAACATTATGAAAGCGAAACAACGTTTTGGTATGGGTGTATCATCATCATCAAAATCGAGAAAAGCATCCACTAGAGGTAAACGTCGCTTCCAGCGCCGCCGCCGCCACACTAAAGGTAAAGGCGTTGGTAAACATAAGCGACTACACAAAGTAGCTTTTGGATCATCTATTAGACGACCCGTTCGATCAGAATTGTTAAAAGCTGGTGGGAAAAAACTTGTCGAGAAAAATATCATGAAAGCATCGAAAATAGCTGCAGTAGCTGCACGTAAATCCCTAAGAATAGCCGGTGGCAAACGAAAAATTCGCACGCCTAGAATCATTCCAATTCCGAAGACTGGGGGGATATTACCGTTAATACCAATATTTGCAGGACTATCGGCCTTAGGTTCATTAGCAGGTGGTGCAGCAGGCATCGTGCGTGCCGTAAAAGCAGTAAAAAAGTCGACTGCAGAAAAAATAGGTACCGGCTTACATCTAAGTTCAAGAGGAAATGGATTATACTTGAAACCATATCGCACAGGTTTGGGATTATATATAAACAACGGCAAAAATAAGAAATCAAAAAACTAATAGAATCCCTACCTCAAAGACCACTATCCAATATTGATATAGAAAAGTACGCCTTAAAAATGAAAATACCACACTTTCGAGGCGTATATATGAGAGATTCATTACCTGTACGCGGTCCCAAACGTTATGAGGCCGCCATTATAAATTTGGATAGTATGTCGGGTGTAGGGACTCATTGGGTAGCATATAGAAAAAGCAATTCTGATGTAACATACTACGATAGTTTCGGTGATTTACCCCCACCTATGGAATTGGTACGATATCTGCAGATGGGTTCCGAAGCGACGAAGAAAATTTACTATACATACGACCGTCAACAAGAATTCGGAACAGTCTGGTGTGGACATTTGTGTTTGAAGTTTCTTTTACAATCGTAAAAAGTATGTCTTTGACACCCCAAATGGAACGTGACAACTACACCAAAATGTTGCTATCACTTAAAGCATATCGTGAAGTCGGAGGATTACAAAAAATGACTGCCGAACAGTTAGAAAATACGCCCAAAGAAGTGTTGATCGCATTAGCTCCAAATGAAATAGCACTAGTTTGGGATAGGTTACCTAATCACCTAAAAAGTGACGTCGATATATTGAAATATCAATACTGTTTCGAACATTATAATAGCAATAATTCAGATTCGGACGAGGGCGATGGACCGATACCAAAAAAAATATTTTGTTGTTATTGCAAAATTAACGATGTGAATATAAAGGCAGAAAACAGTTTAAAAACGTCCAAAGGAATAAAGCAACGCTTCAGCTTAAATCCATTTAACTGTTGCAAACAGCAATAAAATAGCTACACAAATAGTTTCGTGGTCAGTCATGTCTTACACATTCACTCTAACAGGACATACAAGTGTCTTAAGTGCGGATTTTTACCCACCCATCGAGTTAAATACAACAGACAAATATGGAGTTGCACTGCTGGGATTTTACACATATAATTCGATTTTTAATATCGACGAAAGCAATAATTCATTCAGCCATTTGAAAACAGCGATACCAAAGTATGTAAGGATTCCACCAGGAGCTTACGAAATTAATGAAATAGCAAAAGCCATGTACACCGCTTTAAAAGAGTCATGCAATGAAGTTGGTACCGATTTATTTTCATTAACAGCCAATAATAATACGTTAAAATGTGAGCTAAAGTCAAAATATAGCATCGATTTTCGAGGTAGCAATAGTATCGGCAAAGTGCTCGGATTTGGCTCTGTGCTGCTGCAAGGTGGACAACGACACGAATCAAGTACCATCGTGGACATAATGAAAGTGCGCATCGTACGTGTGGATTGTAATATAATTTCCGGAGCATACCTGAATTCTTTGGAAAGTCATACGTTATTTGAATTTGATATTGACGTCGAACCCGGTTACAAAATCTCTAAAGAACCGCAAAATAATATTTATATGCCGATAATGCCGGATGGTCGTCAGTTTATCGACAACATTACTCTACGCATCTTGGACGATAGCGGTGATTTGATCGATTTTCGAGGTGAGAAAATAATAGTTAAACTAGAGTTGAAAAAAATCGTATAATGGGTTTTTGCTTTAACCGTCAACTGCATAAGCTGTCAACAATTCAAGATTCAGTTAAACGACATAAAAGTAAGCAGACAACACAGTCAAGGTTCATTCGCAAGTCAGACGGACGATCGAAAACACATCCGCACAGCAATCGCCAGCTCTCCGCGAAAGATTGCAAATTTCTACAATCGATCGGTTTGAAAGTGAGAAAAATTAGAAAATGATGGCCGCTAGCAGTGACAAAATCGAAGTTTTTACCGAACCCATTTTTGATAACTCCATTATTAGTTTTCAAGAACACACATATAAACCTTACGGTTCTCCAACATTCCGCAATTCCGATGAAATTCGTATACCTGTACACTTTCAAGATATCATTTTGGATATATCGGATAGTTACATTTACATCGAAGGAACATTTAAACCCAAAGATGTTAGTAAAAAATGTTATCTATCAAATAATGCCATCGCCTTTCTATTCGACGAATGTCGTTATGAAATGGGAGGGGAGCAAGTTGCCGTCGTTCGGAAACCCGGAATTACCACAACGATGAAAACTATGGTGTCATTGGGTGCCGCACAAAATAGAGCTCTCATGGCATGCGGATGGGGTCTAGACGAAGCAAATCAAGGGATACTAGATTCCACAAGTAACATGTTCTCCGGCAAGCTTCCTCTAAAATATCTCATGGGTTTCGCAGAGGATTATTCAAAGGGTATTTTTAACGTCAAGCAAGAGTTGATTTTAATTATCGCCCGCACTTTCAACAATTGCTATATCGGCGAAGTAGATGCAGACATTTCAATTGAAAAAATTGAATGGAAAATTCGTCACATTATTCCAGACGATCGACAGAAGTTAAAGATATTATCACGCATGAATAAAGGTGGCAGTAACGCAAACGTTCCAATGGCTTACCGTAAATGGGATCTTTACGAGCTACCTTCTTTGAGAGAAACATCGTCAGACGTTTGGGCCTTAAGAACTAGCACGAGTCTCGAAAAACCGAGATATTTGATTATCGGTTTTCAACCAACTAGCTCGTCCGACAACAGAGCAAAAGATAGCACACAATTTACAACGGCCGATATAAGTGATATTAGGCTCTATCTGAACTCTGCCGTATTTCCGTACGAAAGATGGAATTTAGATTTTTCAAAGAAACTGTATGCCGCAGCCTATTATAATTATGAGAATTTTCAAGCTAGCTACTACCAGCGAGAACTGAGCGATCCTATGATGAGTTTTGCCGACTATCTGAAAAATCCGTTATTCGTAATCGATTGCAGTCACCAACCAGAAGCCGTGAGGACGTCCACAGTGGACGTGAAATTGGAGTTTGAAACACGCAAAAGTAAATTTCCTAAAGACATTAAAGTGTACGCGTTAGTTATTCACGATGCATTTTTTAGCTACAATATACTTAATGGTTCTGTTACTAACAAATCAATACATTAGTTTGAAGTTATGTAATTCTCCAAATTATATATTTTTACATATTTAAAATAAACTTATAAAGGACATATTTGCGTTTTATTTTTACTATTGCCTTATTTTAATACTTCAAATGTGGGGCTTTGGTAAATAAGGTTATGAGGCGAAAAATAGAGAGAAATTTAGGAGAGGGGTGGGGAAAAGAAAGTATATAAGACGGGATTTAGAAAATTAAATTCACTCGAAGCCACAATGTCGTCAAGCTCGGATAATGGTTATTCTAGTGACGACGAGCAGGCAGTCGCACCAAATGTGCAACATAGGCTCGTACGCAGACCGCGTAGGCTTAGACCTAGGTATTGCATCATGCAATCCTACGTCTCATGGGGGTCTAGAGATTTGTGTATGAACTGCTACACGAGAGGATTTGGAGCTGCGATTATGGATGTTCATTTCGTCACAACCCATTTTACAGTGGGTTCGCGAGGTGATCAAAGGCGGAACCACTCGAGGTGTGCTTTGTGTAGGGAGAGACTGTTTACCGTCGTTCATCAGCAGTCTTGCCTTATTTGCAATAGAATGTAAATTCTATTACAAATAAAGCTCCTCATACGACAACCCTGCCTGTCCCCTGACAAAATCAGTCCTTTTCAGGACTACAGAATATTTGATCGTAGTTTGTAGTTAAACACTATGTTTCCTAAGGAAGATATTTCTCGAAGGAAAAATTGTGTTAGTTTGGGTGAGAGATGCATTATGTGTTTAAATCATACATAGATGGCGAGAGAAAGAGCATTTGCAAGATTTAGCTTGTAGTTTTTATGTATGATAAGAACGCATATGCCTCTAGTTATTCAAAGTGACATAACTTTCTATCAAGAAACATATTTTAAACAATAAATTCACTCTGGGTTGATACGCTCAAAAAGATACATCTGAATTTGTGTCGTTTCACATAGAACGTTGGCAAACCTGCTCTTAAGTATGACAAAAACAGACGTATCCTTTCAGTGTAACAAAATATTTCGAACAAGAAATCTATTCTATAGGAAATATTTTGTTACTCTGAAAGGATATGTTACAACTGTTTAGCCCCACTCTCACCCCCACTCTCACCCCCACTCTCACCCCCCACCATCCTAAATGCTTTTAAAAGCGGGAGCAGCCATCACAATTTTCATTTCTCAACCAGCCATGAAGTGGGACAGGCTGATGTTAAGGACGACAAGGGAGTCCAAAATAAGCGAGTTTTGGGAGGCTTGGCGTTTAAAAAACGCGAATAAGCCAACGGCTATCGTACAGCCGATCCCAAGACCGCAACCACCACCGGAGCCGGCTCCAACAGAGCCCGTGGAAGTGGTGGAAGGACCACAGATGCTGCTGGGTCCTGAAGAAAGGGCGGCTCTGTTAGAAGAGCTCACGGAGCGTCGCCGGAGCCGTCGCAGCACTCGGCTCGAGGTGCGAAGACGGCGAGCTGCACCGCGATCGGTGCAGATCGCGAGAGGGGAACAACCACTCTAGGTTTCCCTCTCCAACCCACCGTGAAAACGGCCCTTTTCAGGGCCACAAAAGATTTGATCGTAGTTTAGATATTCTTAGTCACTTTGTGTTTGACACTGAATCGGTGAAAAATGCAAAGATGACCAAGGATGACATTTTCAGGACGTTTAAAAATAGACGTTGGCATTTTTGCATAACTCTTTTCGATAATTTACCTAGAAGTGTCTAAAACTTATTTTAAGTTAAAGGTCCAAGATCCGTTAAAATTGTTATTTTTCTAACTTAAAAATTGTATCCATTTAGTTATTTCCGAGACGTATATTTTTGGAACTAAAAATCGATATTTGTCGACCCACTAAGATTTTTATTTTTGTATATTTTTAACAAAAAAAGCAACCACATTAACCCTTATATAACAAAAATATTTTTATTTCGGATCAAAGCAATGACAACAAGCACATAACTTGTGGGTTTGCTCAGGTTTGCTTGGGTTTGTTTAGCCAATACAAATAATAAGAATTTTGTTATTAATATTATTATTATTATTTGATAGTTCAAGGACATTTCAGAACATTTGACATAAAACTTTTTATGATCAAAATGATCAGACTAATCAAAATTTCAAGAATTATGGGGTTTGATTGGGTTTGCTCATGAATAACGGGAGAAGTGTAGCTCAGATCGAAAAAAGTTATAGGAAAATATTTTAGAGTAAACTTTTTGTGATTGGAAATGACTTTTCAATATTTAATTTGGAAAAATTGAAAAAGACATTTTTCAGATTTCTAATTAATTCAAAGGGGTAGTATAGGGAAGCTGTGGGGAATAGGGCGAAGGCATGAGGGATGGGTGGCATAATCGTTTTTAAATAAGACCCGAGTGATTTGAGTCATTAAAAGTAATAAGAGGTCGGTCAAAAAAAGACCTAGGGAGTAGGTATGTATTTTAGGGAAAACAGGGAACTATGAAAAGATAGTCAGGTCCAAACTAATGTGAATTGTACAATTTGACTGTTATTCCGGGGTTCGGGGGCGAGGCCCCCAAACCCCCGCCAGGGGCTACCGCCCCTGGACCCCGTTTGGTTTTTGCGCAACGGAGGCGGGCCAGCGGGTGGGCGGTGGGGGCGGCCGGGGGGGCGGGGGCGGCGCTAGCTGCGTAGCAGCGTCGTTAGGTCGCGAAGCGACCTAACCTCCGCGCCGCCCCCGCCCCCCCGGCCGCCCCCACCGCCCACCCGCTGGCCCGCCTCCGTTGCGCAAAAGCCAAACGGGGTCCAGGGGCGGTAGCCCCTGGCGGGGGTTTGGGGGCGGAGCCCCCGATCTGGGGGGGGCCCGGGGGGGCACGAAGTGGCCACCCCGGGATTTTTCGAGGTTTTTGGGGGTCTTTGGGGGTCTTTGGTGCAATTTTAGACCTTCCAAAACTGAATTTTATATATTTCTTTTTCTTATATCTTTGCACGTAAAACACCCTTCAGCGTTTAAGTTTGTCATCTCCTAAGGGTTCTATCATATCTTGGTAGTCGTCATAGAATCGCACCATCATCCCCTCCTGTATTTTTAGCAAGGGTGGGGGAAGCTGAGGTCTTTAAAAGCAGCTCGAGTCGACTGCTTACTTCATTACATTCGCTCATCTCAACATGGCATCATCAGATGATGATGGATACTTAAGCGATGATACTCCTAGGAATTTGGATAATTGGGCACTTAGACAGAGGAAAGTTTTCCCCGTCCGATCCCGCCGGGTGTGCAAGATCTTAAACCTGGTGAAGGTGGGTGATGACGGCTGGTGTATTGGCTGCTATGCCGACTTGGAAAACAAGTCGGCTGGTGACCAATTCTTCAGTGGTCATGTAACCCAAGATTTCGGTAGTCGCGCGCACATACCGAACTGTAAAGGTTGTGGAGTAGCTCTTGGTACTCTACAACATAAGAGTGCGTGCCTTATTTGTAATCGAGCCTGATTACAAATAAGATTTTATCCCTTGAAAAACGGTCCTTTTCAGGGCCACAGAATGTTTCATCGTAGTTTTAGTTACCTAATGCCATAGTACATGTGGTGTTAGGTAGAAAATTATATAAGTCCAGTCGGATCGACTATAATTTTCCTTGCAAAATCCGTCCTTTTCAGGATGACAGGATATTTTGATCTTACTTGTATTTATCTAATGCCACGGCATCTGTACAGGATATTTTGATCTTACTTGTATTTATCTAATGCCACGGCATCTGTGACATTAGATAGAAATTATGTAAGTCCAGACGGATCGAGCATAAGTTTCTTTGTCGGTCACATTTCCACAACACAATTACACCATTTTTGAGAACTAAAAGCAGTTTTCGACAGTGAAGTCCGCCAGTATCATTTTTGGATGGAGGGCATTTGTATAATAAACTCTAGTTTGTTGGCGGTGGAAAGGTGGGGATGGAGTGGTGGAGGGGGTAGATTATCTCTATTTAAACGGTTACGACCGGGTCACAGAATCACTTCATTTTTAAATCTTAAAGTACGAAGATATAACTATGGATTTCGAAAGACCATTGAGTCGCGGTTCATCGGTTTTTAGCGATGATACCGTTGACATGAATGATGTCGATATGGATGACCTACTCTTGGACATCGAACGACTTCTAGACATCGAGGCAGAAGATATGTTTAATGCCTGGGAAGATGAGCGGGCGGTCGAAGAAGCAGATGTGGGTCTGGAATTGCCAAACATGGATTGGCAAAATGGGGAGTTGTCGGCTGAAGACATGGAGCCAGACTCCAGCACTGATTGGGTGCCACCACCGCCGCCGGAAGGTCATGACGGTCCGGCCGATTCATCCACTTGGTGGATCACGGACCATCAGGATGATGATGGTCCAGCTGATTCCACCAACTGATCCCGGAACAATGCCCTCCCCGACCTACCCCGACAAAATCAGCCCTTTTCAGGGCTACAAAATATTTGATCGTAGTTTGTAGTTGATTCATGTCACATCCCAAGTAACATGATATTTCTCAAGAATTAATTTCTTTTGGAAAATATTGTGTTACTCTATAAAGACATGTACGTTCTTACCATACGTTAGAACTAGCTAAATTTCTAGTAAGTTCTCGACGAAAATGCCGAGAGTTTGGTCTATTATCTTACTTGCAGTAAAATTCACATTTTATTACAAATAAGATGCATGTTCTCAGGCATTGTAACGGGTAGCCTCTCTTCACAGACATAACACTTTATCGCATACTTAAGTTGTGTGCATCTAATGATTACACACCTAAAGTTACGGCCCTACATTTTTTCGTCTATTCTTTTTTCTATTTTGCATTTTTATTTTATTTTGTGTAACTTTCGCATACTTATTTTAGAAATAAAAAATATTGTTTCATTTAACTTTTTATTATCATATATACAAAAACATTTTATTTTACTTATATATACAACACTATTACAAAAATAACTTAACTCTATATTTACAATAAAATTCTAAAATTAATTATATGGAAAATTGTCCAATAACTTAAGTCTTTTTCTACACACTTCCCCTTCACTTTTACACTGTTCAATTTTCGCCTGCAGTTCCTTAATCTGTCTCTCGTATTGCGCCACATCACTATCGTTCTTTTTTAGTTCATCAACTAGTTTTTGCCTCGCACTAAAAGCCACGGAGAAGGCACACTTCTGGCTTGGAGAAAACTCTTCCATCCAGTCCGGTATCGGCACTTCTGCAGAAGAAGCAGCAGCAGGTTGACGGGGTTGACTAACCGCCTCGAATAGCCGCTTGCACCGCTTCTTTAATGGTTTGCGGCACATTCCACGCCCAACTATTGGCGATATCGGCGCACTCGCGATCGGCGATTTTTCGTCAGCGTCGGCCACCAACACAATCGGAGGCATGGACTTCGGCGGCTCGGGCGTTGTCGAGTTTGGGCCTTCATTAATGATGACGACCGGTGACAGAGGCTTCGGTGGTTGTGACGTCTCCAAAAAATCGGGGTATTGAACTGGCACTGTTGGTCGCTTGAACACGAATTTCTTCTTCTTCTTCTGTTCACCCTCCATAGCTGCATAAAATTGACTTTTATTGTTGCCGGCTGTCTTTGGCAATTTCAGCAGCTTTTCCAACTTCGTAGTGGGTTGCCGCCTCGCCTTCTTTACCACCACATCACTTATGATATTGATGCGCCCGCCGTCCTTCTCCGTCCAGTTGTTGACGTAATCAACCGCCGAAGATACTTTTTTTTCACCCACATTCTCTTCTTCCACAAACGCAGTGTTTAGCACGTCGTCATTGTGCCACTCGTCAAACACACCCGGGGTCAGCAGGTCAATAACGTCCTGCCCCATCAACTCTGCTTGGATACTTCCATCCAAGTTAAACGCATTTAACAACGACTCACTACCGGAATTCATTTTTCTAACTAACTCACTGCACTTAACTGACGAATGTATTTACTTGGCGAACTGTTCTAGCGAACTATGAAATGCTCTGCCTAGCAAACCAAATTTATACTTATCACCCCACCATAAACTCCCCCACCCTATCTGACGGTTGATGCTTTAGAGGCCAAACAAGTTAATTCAACTTACAAGGTTGCGTTCTACGGCTAAACAGCGATTCAAGGACATATTTTCAAGGTAATCGTGTGTCCTTACTTCTGTTATTGTTTGTGCTCTCAAGGTTATATGACCCAGACAACCCATATTTATAGACACTCTCTTTCCTTCGATGCCTATTATCAGAAACTATAATGTTGCCCGCAGATCAAGATAACAGTCGTCCAGCTGAGACTTTTTCGGGAGCACAAATAATAATTTCTGCTGTTTGCTATAATTGTAAAAGAGAAGTATATATTTGGACTGACCACATGCAATCTTACAGTTACATTGAATTGTTGAGAGTAAGGATTGTTAAGTGTCATTACTGTGGAACGCTGATGTGTCGACGAGGGCCGATTAGCAGATCTGATATGTTGAGAAGACAATGGATGCTACGAGAAGTTTACAAGCCAGACATTAATTAATTTTTATTTTTGTAACTTTATTACTATATTGTAAAATAAAACAACATATTATTGAAACAATTATCTATGTATTTTCCTATCCTGCGTTATAAAATTTCAACTATTGCTATTACTATAGTGGTTAATAAAACTACGTGACATTGGAGTTAATATTTTTTTATTTTTCTAAAACATAGACTTTCCAACATTTTTCTAATTATAACTAATATTTTCGGGTAAAAAACTTTGCATAGCTTGTATTAACATATTTAGGTTATCTTCAGGGTTTGTTTCGTAAAACTTTATGTCTGGGTGCCCCCAAGGTAGAGTTTTTGTTGTTGATGGTATAATATAACGTTTATCGTCGTGGTGACATAAAGCAACTTTATTAATTATTTCGGTATAAACGTCGTGTTTATAACTTCGAAAGGTTTTCATTTTTCGAAATATCTGACCACCACGTTCTACGATATTCCGATAATCTTCCAGGTGAAGCTGTTTTTCAATTACACGTTTTTTTATACCTTTCGCTTTTTTAATTTCGCTACTGATTGAGTTTATGTAATAAGCTTTGGCTCCGGTACCATAAAAACTTATTATTGGATCACCTGGAAATTCATCCTTCATTCTACCTACTACTGACTGACTTTTTTTTATGTTAAAAATATTTCCTTCGGTATAATTGGATGTATCGAATTTATCCGGATTTTCTGCAATTATACGATAAAAATTTTCGGTGTAAACTTTTAATATTAACGAATCTGTGTCGGTATACAGTAAAGAAGCATTTTTGCCAAATTTTGCTTTAATGAATGAGTAGAAAAAATCATAAATTACTGTTTTCGACATGTCCAGTATGGAAAATCCGATATAAATTGGTTTATTATAAGTTACCTTTAATCGATCCATATGAATGGCAACGAATTCTTTATTAAAAACCGTTGAACTTTTAAAATAAGGACGAGAAATTAATGCTCGTGCCCCAATTTTATTCCTGTCATTTTCCCATCGGGTGACTAGTTTTATATCATTACGATTCTCCACATTTTCCATGGTCTTGCCGAAAACAGCATTAATGATTAATTTAAAAGTGTCTTTACCAAACTTTGTTGTTGCCCTATTGCGCAAATCTGTATTTAAGTCGATATATGTCTTTAACCAGGGGGATTGATTAAATTTTAAAATTCTGTGTGTTTGCATTACCATTAGGCCGTTATTGATTGCTTGTTTTAATGTTCGGTAATGAATGATGTATTTCTTTTTATCGTTTAAATTCGGAATTAACTTTGAAAATTTTGCCGATTCCGTGGGTGGTACAATATTTTCAACTAAAAAGGGTAAGTCGGAATGATCATCATATAGCGTATCCGGATAATGAACGTCAACTTCCAAAACGTATCCTTCTGGACCATTATCGTCCACATCCATAATATTTAAATTTAAAATTTCATGCTCTGATAACCATCTAAAGCCGCCAAATGGTAATGCTTGCGACATACTATGACCGTACAGATTTGTTGCATCAAGATAAACAATGAAAGATGATGGCTCGTTAGGATCGTAGTTTGGTACATATATGTTGTTGGCAGCGTGCATCCTTTCTGAACACTGACTTATACCGCCTCGAATACCTTTTTTGAAAAAATGAACCGTGTCGATATCGGTCAATAGCTCTAACTCTACCTTAGAAATACGCAACATACAATCAAACGAATAACTTGGAAGGGTATGGTACTGTGCTGGATCCAGTTTATACGTTTCTAAACAAGTATCGCGAAACTGTTCAAAAACATCGGTTAATAATAAAACATCAGATTTCAAATATAAATCCGAATAGTCCCCCAAATTCTTACAATTAAATGTGTCCCACACCTTTTTAGCTCTATCATAATCTTCATCGCTAATGTGCTCCTCTGACAAACTATCATAAAACTGATTTTTTGTGGGTAAAGTTGGATGGTTCATTTTGTCTATTGAATCGACAAAACTATAGGGAAAAACACCTGTTTTACGCATTAAATTAAACTGCTCATTATCAGAAAAATATTTTCCTGTTTCCCTGAAACTACCCACAGCTAATCCATTACCCAAATTTTCCAGTGACGTTGATAGAAATTTAAAACTATCGATGAACCGCAATTTCAAATATTTTTTCTTTATTGTCCCACTTTTATTATCGACATAATCGTGAACGTAAATACTTTTCGTAAACGAAATATACTTTTCCTTGCTTTGAGCTAAAACATCGATCTTGTCTCCGTGACGACACAACTCTTTAATAAACATGTGGCAATCGTACCCGCTCAAGTTATGAAATATAATTGGAATAAAATTGGGTAACTTATAATTTAAATTGCAAATCGAATGAGCAGCACCAGGTCTTTTTTTCCCAGTTATGTGACAGTGGTCCTTTACTTTACAATTATTATTTTCAAAAGGTCGTTCACATATACCACATTTTGTGGCATTATTGAACTCCGCTATTTGGTCAGCCGTTAAAGTTTCCATTGCTTTTATATCTCTTAAGTATGTATTGTAAAGAGATCTTAAATCACTTTCAAGTCGAGAAACGAAAACCTGGGCTGCGTCGTTTCCCCGGTAGAGCTCAAATTTTGAAATCGAATCGTCAAAGGAGCACTTAATTAAATACGCAAAAGAATACGGTTCATGTTTGATGCTTTTGACTAAGTAAGAATTTGTGGGATTCGGTTCCACTGTATCCAGTGGTTTAAGCACCGATTCAAAATCCGCGTAAACGACAAACGGTACACGCATTTGCTTTTCTATGTTGTCAAATTTTAATATATTTTCACTTACACTCCTTCCAAATTTATCTATTTTTAAATTTAGTGATGGTGTTAATGAATATTTGTGGTTACAGTCATTTTTTTGGTGTGATATCAAAGATGATGGTGAACTAAAATATATCAAACAACCATCACAAAAATACATTTTATCTCTACGTGATGTAATTTGACTGGAACATAATTTCGATAAGTCTTTTATCCAACAATAATGACTTTTAGAACAACGCGTATCACAAATATGTTCATCATCATCTTTAATACTACAATCCTTTGTTATTAACAACAAGTTGACATGTCTGTTAAGTTTTCTACCCGAATACCTTAATGGACCGACAACTTCGTACTTTAACATATTATTTTCGAAATTTTTTTGCAAACCATAAACGTTAACTGAAATATTATTCATTTCTTCAAATTTTGATATATCACGCAACTTTACTGGAAAGTCTATACCTGTAAAATTCAGCACTCTTGAATAGTGTGGATAAGATTGAATCTGTGATGCCATTCTAGTGGTGGGGCACAAAGCAGACACGATTGACCACGCAAAACAACACTCATCTTGATTAAACACATTGATGATGGCTTTTTTCAATTCGATGAATCGGGGTAACTTTATATATGAAGATCCACCAAAAGGTTTATACTCGTTGACATTTACTTCCAGGTATAGAATTTTTTCCAGAGCCCAACCTACGAAAATAAAAAAGAATGACATAAGTATTTATTTTATTTTTAGTCGTTAATTTATAACATACCTGAATCTTTTTCCTGAAACTCAGTCGATTGAGTCTTCATGGCTTCCACTAATGATTGATATATTTCTTCCAAATCGCTTCCTGAAGTGACAATTTCATTGCGTGTATTAAATGACTTGTCACTGTACATATTATCTTGTGTTGGTAAAAGATACCGACCAACAACCACCATATTAACTTTCAAAGCACAACGCACTCTTACTAGGTCACTTACTACCTCTAACACTCTTGCTTTAATTTCATCAAAAAATAATGAATAGTCAGTATGTTCATTATCACTTGATATACGGTATGTGGCAATCCTATTTCTAAAAGCACTGGACACTAGCTCAACACCAGCTGATATTGGTGAACATGCATTACTTTTATGGTGTATTGTTCTTTGATGACCTGCCATTCGATTTGCTGGTATGGTTATATTGCAGCAAGTGCAAGTACGCACCTCGGATGTTGATGCCCCATCGTCAACTTTTCGCTGTTTTCCACCATGCATATTTTCAAATCGTGCTACGCACGATTCTCGTTTATGTCGTAACATATTATAACTCCGAGTAAATGATTTACCACAATTTTCACACACGTACGCCATGACTTTCAAATTAACTTGCTTGAACCGTTTTACTCAACACAATGTTCTATACTAAAATTTAACCCCCCCTACCCTCATATATACCGATCCACATTTAGACCCAACCCACTCGACCGTCATACCAAAACATGTTACACCCCAGTAATAACTCAAGGTAAACTAACATCATAAATGTAACCTTGAAATAAGCGTCGTCCACCTGGTCATCACCAAACAAAGAAACATCTGCTCGCGTTCAAGGCCAAGCAAATGTAACCTTGAAATAAGCGTCGTACACCTGGTCATCACCAAACAAAGAAACAGCTGCTCGCATTCATTGAAAATATGCACCGCAAATGTAACCTTGAAATAAGCATCGTACACCTGGTCATCACCAAACAAAGAAACATCTGCTCGCGTTCAAGGCCAAGTTCTTGACCTTGACCTTGGAATAACACCTGCGCATATCAAGGCCAAATAACAATAGCACACCTGGGCGTTCAAGGTCGACCCTACTGCGCATGCGGAGACTCGGGGAGCATCATATCCCTCTACTTCAATGCTTTCATGACAGAATCTGTAGTTGCCAAGCTTCTGAAGGAGCAAATCGTGACTGACGCAGTCAAAAGCTTTGCTCAGGTCACACATCAACACCGCACTGAACTTCAGCCTGTGAAAGGACTCCACAATGTAAGAAACAAGGTCCAAGACGGCCATGACTGTATTTTTGTCTTTTCTAAAACCAAACTGACAGTTAGAAAAATAGTCATTCCTCTCAAAAAACTCCACGATCTGCACAGACATACATTTTTCTACTACCTTCGAGACAACTGGCAACAAGGACACTGGCCTATAATTTTCAGGAAGTTCAGAGTCGCCCTTCTTGAAGATGGGGACAACAACAGCCCTCTTAAGAGCAGATGGAAATGTGTTTTTCTGTAAGCAAAGATTTATTAATTTTGTAAGGGGGCTTATTATAATATTTTTAATGGATTTAATTACCTTCACATTGAGCCCATATATGTCTCGGCTGTTTTTGTTCTTTAGGTTGTCTATGATATCACGGACATGAACAAAGCCAACCGGTGAAAATGAGAACTCATTTATTGGTGGGGGATAGGGTATGTTTTTTGGCATTGTAAAGTTTAAAAAGGATATGTCCTTTACTAAATTTTGTGCAATATTTGCAAAGTAATCATTGAAAATGTCCGGAGTCAATACATGGTTGTTGTCAGATTTATCTTTGGATATACCCCTATGACTGTTTATAATATCCCACATAGCCCTTGAAGGGTTACTAGATGTTTGTATAAGATTATTATTTGCTCTGACTTTTGCCCTATGTATTTCCCCTTTATAGTGTTTTTTAAATTTTTTATACATTTGGGAAATTTCTTCACTTTGGTATTGTTGGCTGAGATCATATAAGAAATTTAGTTGTTCACGCATCAGTTTAAGTTCATCATTGAACCAGTTTACCTTATGTGGACTCCCTGACTCGACCCTGTAAGTTTTTTCCGGAAAACACTCCAAGAAAGCACTTTCCAGGATACCAATAAAGATAGAAAATCTTTCTTCAACATTCAGATCTGTTAAACTCACAAAATCCCAGTCACACTCACTTACCTTATTGTAGAAAGCAATCATTCCCCTTTGTGTTATGGGCCTAAAAGTGTTACTCTGAGTTTGCGATTTTTCATTTGTTGTGAGCATGAAACTGACTAGTTGACCCAAATGGTCCGAAAAGCCCAAATTCAGAACCCTTGCTGAGAAAACCCGTATGTCCTGATCTGCAAAGATGTTGTCCAGGCAATTTTTCCCTCGTGTTGCCTCAAAGATTGTCTGTTTCATGTTAAAACTATCCAGGATGTTTTGCATCTGTCGGACACTTGCATCAGGTTTGCAAAATTTGACATTAAAGTCACCGGCCAGAATAACTTTTAAAGTATTGTGCTCACCAAAAAATCACCTAAAATTTGTTTAAGTCTTCACGCTTTAGGCTTTCTACACGAAAAATCACCTCTTAGAATTTGTTTAAATCTTTAGTCTTTCCAAATCACGAAAAACTGGATTATCATTTCTGTCGGTCTTTCGGTGTGTCTCTTGGCGCGAAAATTTAAAAACCATTGGACCAAAAAAATAAAATTTTGCGTTTGGATCAGGCTTTACCCTGGCTCGACTTTGGTTGCACTTCCTATGAAATATGTACAAGGTGTAAACCTTTAAAAGTCATTTTTTGTTTTTTGTTGCTTTAACTCAAAGATCATTGAACAAAAATTATATTTTGTCTATCTATAGCTAAGGCGTTACACGTTGGTGTAAATAAACACTTTTGATCCCTCAAATTCAGGGTAAACAACCTAAGAAAATTGGATTTTGCCTTTTTGTTCTAATTGGAGTACTATTTATATTTTACGTAAGATGATTATTATTAATGGGTGCGCTTTCATACAGGGATGTGCTATTTTACATACCATTTTTTTATTGTTGGTTTATTTTGAGAAAGTATGTTTGAAAAAATTATTTGAATACAAGTATAAGTACCTAAAGGTTTCAGTTGCAATTTAGATTTTTCATGCAATACAAGGCGAGAAAAAAAATGGTTTGCTATAGAACTAGAACATAAGCTAAAAAGAAATAAAATTTTATACAGAGCTGAAGATTTTACGTGAAAAATTAGCAGCCTTTAAAAGTTCACCGACATTGGTTATACTGGCGATATTTGTTCGTTTTTGTCCACGAGGCAGTTTTAATTCACAATTTTTATTGAAACTTTTTTGCGAATTAGTTATTTCACATAAAATATGTATATACTTTTTAGCTTTGCTCCTCCATGGATGAAAGACAGTTCCCACTCTACGGACTGGCTTTATAAAGAGATAGCGGATTCTTGGGCAAGATGGCTTCCGGCCAGTAGTGGTAACACAGTGCGACATGGCGCTTTCTATTCTATACTGCTTAGGCCAGGTTTCAGACTGATATCAGTCAATACGAATTACTGTCATTCACTTAGCTGGTAACGTAGTTTTATTTTACAATTTTTTAGAGCTTCTGGGTTTATCTACTTGTCAAATTAGAATTGGATTTTTTTTATTAAAAATGGGCCCTTTTACTATAACTTTAAGAGTCAAGGATGAACACGAAAAAGTCTATTTTATCTTTGTCGATAAAAGTAAAATTTAGTGAAACGGTTCATTGGTGTTTTGTAGAAATAAAGTTTTAGCAAAATTTTTCAATTATATCAATATTATTATACAAAATACAGGGTGGCCGGTCTAAACCGAAACAGCTTTATTTTAGCACATTTAATGGGATTATATTGAAAATCGCTCGGACTCGTAAATTTTATTTTTAAGGGGGACACATTAATTCGCTATTTTCAACTGCGTCACTTTAACTCCAATGTAGAGGTTACATTCACCCCTGAAATCTTAAATTATCATTTTAAAGCTATTTTCCATCTCTTTACAACGATACCAAAATTTTTAAATTCGATCCATTACTTATTGAAAAAATGCTCTCTGAAGTTAAAATTGCGAAGAATAAATTTCAGTTTCAAATTCCGACCATTTTTTATCTACATAAGTAAAAATTTTAACGTTTTGAATACGTTTTGCTTTGTTTATTTCTTTGAACGATGGCCGAAAAAGATACAAATTTATTGATAAAATAATAAAGAATAAAATTCAGTGTGGGTAGTGATAGTGTGCTCCTTAGTATCGTATTTTATTATCTTTCATTGCGTTTTTAAAATAATAATGCTTTACTTCACTACAGAATGAGTAGAAATTATTATACTTTTCTTTGCAAGCAATAAATGTGCTAATAGAGCAAGCCACTTGTTTGATAAACAACACCAAGACAAACATGTCCATCGTTAGTATGTATTGTAGTTGGTACAAAAAATCGGACAGACGGGGTCTGCAGCGAACAAAAAGCGGGTTATTGAAATTCCAGTGATAAATGAAGCTACTGAGGTGGCGGCTTTAGGGCACGTTGCTCTAGATCCGACGCTAAGTACGAGAAATATGGCTACTGTATCTGGTGTTAAGCACAGAAGCATCCAGACGATTTAACAAAAACACAAGTGGAATCCGTATCAAATACAGCTGGTATACATTTACTGAATGAGGGCGATATTAATAGAGGTTTGCAGTTTTGTGAAACCATGAGTGAATGGGCAATATATGACCGAAATTTTCTATACAACATCTGCTTTTCTGACGAATGCTCTTTTTTGTAAAGGGTATCGTGAATCGGCATAATTGCCGCTATTGGTCTGATTCAAATCCTAGAATTTTCCATGAGGTGGATACACAACAGCCCCAAAAATCGAATGTTTGGGCTGGCATTTTCGGTAACCATCTGGTAGTTCCCTTTTTTTATTCGACAGTTTGACTGGGGAACTGTATTTACAGCTATTAGAAGAGGCCATTGATCCAGCGTTGACCGAGATTATGAAAAATTATAAGCAATACATTGTAGAAAATGTAATATTTCAATAGGACGGAGCTTCTCCGCATTATGCACTACCCGTTCGGCAGTATTCGGAAGATGGATTCCTAGGACGATGGATTGGAAAAAAACCACTATTGAGTGGCCACCACGATCACCAGATTTATCTCCGTTAGCTTTTTTGTACGGGGTCACTTAAAAACTAAAATCTACGCAACCCAACCAACCTCACTGGAGGATCTACGACAACGAATTATTAATGAGTGTCATCAAATTACTCCACAAATTCTTCAAAATGTGCGAGCATACTTTCAACAGAACCTTTACTACTGTATGGAAACTGGTGGCCAACATTTTCAACATGTAATTATCTAAGTAAGTAAACTGTTTCATGTTTTGTTAAATTTTCTAACTGAAATTTTCCATTAATATTGAGCCAAATTTAAGAATTTTGGTATCGCTGTAAAGAGAAATAAAATAGATTTAAAATGATGTGCTACTTGACCCCCATTGCCACTTAAGATTTCAGGGGTGGACGTAACCCCTACAGGGAGGTTGAAGTGACGCAGTTAAAAATAGCGAATCAATGTGTCCCTCTTAAAAATAAAATTTACGGGTCCGAGCGATTTTCAATATAATGACATGAAGTGTGCTAAAATAAAGCTGTTTCGTTTTTGACTAGACACCCTGTATAAATTAATAATATTAAACCAGTAGGTCTAAGTTACAGTCGAGTCATTATTGGTATTTACAGTAATATTCTTTACAGGTGGCTTTTTGTAAATAGTACCGATCCAGCACATGAACTTAAATGGTTAATCCACGAATTGCAACAAGCAGAAAATAAGGGTGAAAAAGTTCATATTATAGGTAATTTACTTTACACATTCATGAACCTTAAAAAGTCTTTCCAAAGTACAGTATCCTTCTCTTCAGACGCTCACGGTACGTTAGTGCCTATTACTGACAGTTTAATTTTTTTTTAGGACACATTGCACCCGGAAGCACCGACTGTATGAAAACTTGGTCTGAAAACTTCTACGAAATCGTAAATCGCTACGAAAGTACTATTACCTCACTGTTTTACGGTCACAGTCACGCTGATGAGTTCGAAGTGTTCTACGAAACATCAAGTTACAGTAAGATAGAGTCTATTAGGAAACGTATAAGGTGGTGGAAAAGCAAACATACTAATGACCTTAAATTCACAGGTGATGGGTTAACATATTTTATTTATTGGTGTGTCGAAGTCTCGAGTTAAGCTAACCAGTCTTGCTGCAACTGCAAACAGCTGATTCTAAATGAGGAACAATGCCAGAATCTACCGAATTTTTGACAATATTTTTTTACAGACAATCTTTCTTAAGTCCTTTTTCAAACGAAGATTCATTTTTATCGAAAAACAGTTTTTTAGAAAGTTCACTTTGTCGAAAAACATTTGTTTGTAAGATATGTTTTTTTTAAAGGCTTGGAAACGCTTTCTTATCACTTTTTTAGGGTCATGCTGATTGTATTTTTTATACAGGGTGTCCGAAAAGTAGTAGTATGGGCAAATATCTTTGCTATTAGTAAAGATAGAGACACCAAACTTTAGGTGTATCTTGTTGGTTAATAAATCTTTTTTACGTAATTTCACCTTTTCAACCCCTTTGAGGGGTGATGCTAAGGAGTTGAGGTCAAACATTTGAAATGAACCCTCTGCCGTGTGGTACCTCATTTTAAAGGTCTTTAAAAAAGAATCATTTTACCGCAAACCCGAGGTCTGTATCTTAATTCGTTTTTAAATGGCAAACCTATGAAAAAAATTAAAAATTTTAGTACTTACCTTTATTTCTTTTATTACGAGTACTTTAAGAACTGTTCAAAAGCACCACCATGAACTTCTTGGCAGGAATAAAGTCGATTTTAGAATTCTATCAAGAAGTAACAACTGCCATTTTTGAAAATGTCGGGGATGCATTTAAAAAATTTTCACCTTAACATTCTAGTGTAACCCCCCTCACTGAGGTTGAAAAAGTTAAATAACATAAAAAAGTAGATTACTAAGACTTTGCGGACACCCTGTATAAAAAACAAGCACACCCAGGATTTTGTCCTGGGGGCTGAATAGTGCAATTCGGTGGATTTTTTCAATTAGTAGTGCACTTTTTAATTTTTGTTTGTCAAGAATGTTGTTGGGGGGGGGGGGGGGGTGGAGGTTGAGCCCCCTGGGTGCGCCACTGATAAAAAATACAATCAGCATGACCCTAAAAAAGTCATAAACAAGCATTTTCAACCATTTATTTAAAAAATAACACATAATAAAAACAAATGTTTTTCAACAAAGTGGGCTTTATAAAAAACTGTTAGTCGATAAAAATGAATTTTCGTTTAAAAAAGAACTTTAGGAAAATTGTCTGGGAAAAAATATTTTCAAAAATATGTCACACGTGGCGCCATCTTATTAAAAGAACATATTGTTAAGGTGTATATTATTTAATTGAGTAATGTGACCATATCGAAAATGTCAAAATCCGGGACACGGGTGGACAATAAGTACCGTGTTGGGATATCCTTTATATGTCAATCGTCTGAATAAATTGCATCACATTGTATATTGTATGCTTTGGGGTATTTGTTGTTTGTAAGATATACTAAGACTTTATACATTAAAAATGTTTGTAGGTAGACCTACAGCTGTAGCCTATTTAGGTCCTTCGGTGACAAGTTATACAAATAACAACCCCGCCTATAGGATATACTATATTGATGGAGACCACAATGATACAACCAGAGTAAGTATTACAGTATTAAAATTATTTAAAAAACGGACTCTTTCAATAGTGTTTGATTGTTCAATTGTAGAGAGTGCGGAAAAATATAATTTTCTGTGTCCTTTTTGATATATTAAAGAAAAGATAATAATAAACCTTCTTACAATTAAAATTGCAACGTCTTAGCAAAATGCGTAGAATACGGACAGAAGTTTTTGAAAAATAAATATGTGCCCTTAATTTTTTTAAAGTGTAATAAAATAAATATTTCTGGAATATTACAATTATTTAATGTTTAATCGTTATTTTCCTTATTGTGTATGAGTCTGTAATTTTAGATTATAAATATTTTTTGCGCTAAAGAAAACATCTTTATTATTCGGATAAATACGTCACAGTTGTCAAAGGTGTAATCAAATAAAAAAGGTGGCGATGTGACTTAGAAGAATTTTGGTTTTAAAAGCGTAATTTCGAAATTTCAAATTGTTACGTGAAAATTTGGAATAGCAATTGTTTTATACTTCAAAATCACTTTTTTATTTAACGTTTTGCATTAGAATTTAAAAAGGGCAACTTTACTCTTAACCAAATTTAACGTTTTTGTATTTTTTGCATACCTATATTGGTCCTTTTGTCTTCTTGTCTACCCCATCCGTGGACATACTGTATACAATAATTGACGAAAGACGAAACACGGAAAGTTCTTAAAATCCTAATAATGCTATATTATCCCTATATTATTGTTGATTTTTTAAGGAAGTTATAGATCATGAGACGTGGACTTTTAACCTAGATCAAGCCAATAAGAATGGCAAGGAGCCCAGCTGGTATAAATTGTATTCCGCCAAGGAGGAATATCAGATGGAAAGCCTAAGAGCTAGCGAATGGAATAAATTAATCAATTCTATGACTAGTAATCCAAAGATGTTTCTTAAATTTTATAAGTAAGTACTTACGTGTCTCTTCTAAGATAAAATTGGCTACCGTTCTTCTGTCGTAACGAGCCATAATATAACTGCCGGGTCTCTAGATGGCATATGCCAAATACAAAATTTCTAGGTTAAGTTTTTCAAAAATGGCGCCAAATTTAAGTCCCAAAGTACCTACTGGGGCGCCCTTTACCACCTTATACTATTTTTTTTTTCAAAAAAATGAACCAATTTGACAGAAAAAGCACTAAAAAGGATGAAATAATATTTTTACGTATTCATAACTGTGGTTAATGGTAAACGTAATTTTGTTCAAAGTTCGGTAACTTGTACACCGAAGTTGTAAACTTTGAAGTCGTCGCAATTTTAAGTATATGTATAACATGGATTTATTATAATAAGGATTCGATGTCCGTGTACTGTGAGCGTATCGAACGTGAAGCCTTATATTTTGTTGTTTGTTTTTGTTTTTGTTATTCTCTTGGGGGAGCAGTTTACGAACTACGAACATAGACAATAAGACTACGAATTACTACGTAATTGAATCAAGAATGGTAGTAGAAAGAGATAAAATAGCATTGGAGTGTTGGAGCTCAGAAGTATTGTTGTCTGTGCTGGTTGTTTAGGAAAACGGCTGAACCTCGGTCTGAACACTCGGTTACACGTACGTCTTTGTCTAATGAACTAGAAAAGAAAAAGTGCGACGTATAGATTTATATAGATTTATAAATGACTCGGAACGACTTTAAATAAACACCTTTAGAAATAACATAACCTATAAATAATAAAACCTTTTTAACTTAAATTTATTATTATTTAGCAGAAAAATAAAATATTTTTTACTTTTAGTAAATCTTGTGATGCTTCTAACGTATTTTTTGTACAAAAAGACAAGGTAAAATAAGATGTGGCCAATGTTTACAAATTGTGTTTACAGTGTCGCTTAGAATGGTTTGTTTTGTTTGTATAATATCCTTAATGATAATACATTTATAAATGGTTAACAAAGAGTAATATTTTTAGTCATTTATTACTGAGCCTTAGGCGCGGCCCGTGAAGTTTTAAAGTTGTATATTATCTCTGTTGCTACTTATGGGACCCATGCCAAGTCCAGGTTTTTTAATAGTGAGCCTACTGTTTTGGTAAAGAAAAAAAATACCTTGAAATTTGCGAAAAAACATTGAATTTTTGAATTGATCCACCTGGGAAAAAAATTAACAAAACAAGTTCTACATCATTTTGTCTACAATAATTCTTAAATTTTAGAGAAAAAAGTGTGTTAGTAGAAAGTTAAAGTCATTTGAATTTTTTTTTAATTATATTTTAGTTTTAAAAAATTCAAATGACAGTAACTTTCTACTAACACATTTTTTTCTCCTAAAAATTAAGAATTGTCGACAAAATGATGTAAAATTTGTTTAGAATAACAAATAAAATAAAAAAGGGTGTTATTGTTTTTTCCCAGGTGGGCCAGCTCAAAAATTCAACTTATTTTCGCAAATTACAAAATATATTTTTTTTACCAAAACATTTCTTGTAGGCTTACAGCAACAGAGATATACAACTTCAAAATTTCACGGGCCGCTCCTTCTGAGCCTAATGGTCAGTCTAACTGCGTAATTTGTACATAAAAGTTGTGAATTTGCCAATTTAAAAAAAAAACCTTAAAATGGGACCATTCGGGAGAACTGATCTACAAACCAAAAAAAATTAATCGAAATCGGTTAATCAGTTCAAGAACTATGCGTGAACATACATAAAAAAAATGACACATATACCAATCGAATCGATAACCTCTTGTAACCTCTTGTAGTCGTTTAAAAATTGGACAAATTTATATGAAACAATTTGTTTTATTGTTTTTTTTAGGAATTATTATCGAGATTCCCCCACAACTCCATACTGTGATACAAATTGTAAAACGCAAACGTTGTGTGACCTGAAATCTGCCAAATCCCATAGCCGTCATCAACTGTGTCATGAGTTGGAATCAGTTTATAAAACATAAAAATGTCAGTATTATGTGTTAGGTGTTTAGAAATAAATAATTGTTTGTTTTTAATATTTGTTTTATTACAGTAGATGGCATATTTTAAAGTGTAATTTTTAAGCCAAAGAAAATGTCTCGCCGAGCTTAGTTATGTGCGAGTAGAGCTACATTCCGAGCGGTTTCAGTTGCGTTACATATCATTTTCTTTACAGTTTCGCAGGGATAAAAAAATAAATATATGAACTCAAGCAAGCGAAAACGTGTTGTTTCATACATTGTACGTGCTTAGAACAAAGAACGACAGCTATAACTCCGACTTTGCGCGCCACCGTAATGACTTTCCGGGCCGTCTATATTCCACCGAGCAAACCTGTGAAATGATAGTTCCGGATGCAAATATCCCTTAAAAGGCAAGTGTTATCGTAAAAATGGTTATTACAAAGTTTGTAGACTTGCGGTTCTCTGTAAATAAAGGTTCTTTTTTTACAAATGATTTTTCGTGGGATATCGCGATTTTAAAAATTGGAAAATTCATGTTTCATATGCACTCTTTTCCACACCACCTTCGAGGTAGAGTATTTGGCGCATTCTTTTTACTTAAATTGGCTCGAAAACGTTATGGTTTAATACTCATCCCCAGGCTTCAGGGTCCAGTTCATTACCTAGCCATACTTGGACTTGATAGTAGGCACGATATAAATATTGATAAGCAGCACCAGATGTTGAAGGAAGACAGGATAACCGTACACTTTTATTGTTCCGTGTGTTTCTTACTTATTTCATCGGTGGAGGATATCTTTTACATCGTGTTGTGTGGGATCGAGAAGAAACATTCGGTGTTGACTGTTTCCACTATTACAAACTAATAACAGATCACTCTTCGGTTCAGTGCTGTGTGAAAAATTACCAGCTGTTGATATTTTTGTGAAACAAGCTGATAATGACGCTGATGTCCTCATAATTGGAACAGCCATACAACATACAACAGGTCAATACAAATACGACTATGTTGTATTTGTATGTAATATTAAAATAATGCAGATCTGTCCACCACTAATACAAACAAGCCTTAGCAAACCTATTATACTTTCTTTGATACAAACCTTCAATATAATGCGGTCTGGATAAGACGCATTTTAACATTAACATCTGCTATAAATTCTCTTGAGACACTACTGGATATCTACGTAACATTAATGGCATATTCCCGCCAGACTTACTTAATATTTTATTACAAATAATAATAAATCTAATGCACAAGTTGCAAACACACAAAAGATAAAGTTTATCTGCCTAACATGTTTATTTACTACGGTAATGATCGGTTTGGTAAACAAAACCACTGAGTAACAAGCAACCAGTACGTTATTATTTAGGAGAAGGCAGAGCCAAACGTAGACATGAATATTATTAAAAATGGCTGAAAATTCCTATTTATTTGAATATACCAATGCTGCCTTTTACTTTCTATGAAGCTAATTCTTTTTCAATGGTACACCTATGCAAAGGAGCTGGTTTGGGGGATTTACTTTTAGATTTTGGCAGCCTTGTTACTTCAGTTTACGTCAAGAATATACAGTATGGCCGACTTGTTTGTCTTGTGTGTCCGTTCGTTGTGATTGCTATAAAATCTTGTTGCTGTGGTGCTTTTAGTATGTCGCTGGCTTTTAGTACATACTTGTCTTCAGAGGAGTATGTTGATATTTGAAAGTTGCATATTTCTGTTCCTACTTACAAGAACCGTACCAAATTTAGGGGTTTTAATAGTGAGCTCACTGGGAATATTTTGGTAAAGAAAAAAAAACATTTTGTAATTTGTCAAAAAAAGTTGAGTTTTTGCTGGACCCCCTATGGGAAAAAAATGAACGCGTTTTGGTATTTTATTTATTATTTTTCTAAACAAATTTTACATCATTTTGTCGAGAATTTTTAAATTTTAAGAGCAAAAAATGTGTTAGTAAAAAGTTATAGTCATTTGATTTTTTTAAAATTATATATTATTATTAGGGCTAAAAAATGTGGCATCCCTGGAAAAATGTTGATCATAGTGCCTCCGTTAGTGCTAATTTAAAAAAAATATATTTATCGCCCGATGCCAAGCGAATTGTTAAAATGTGTATGTTTCTTTATTGATCAGGGGGTTTAATGTAAATGCAGCTGCAGCAGAAACGTCTTCATTAACGAAAACTCTTTTGTCTACAGTTAAAGATATTGTAACAAAGGAAATTAAAGGTGAAAAAGTACGTAGTGATGCTGTAAAGCAAGTGTTTTGAGGAAAGCGATAGACTTAATTCGTAGAAAAATGTATGCTATGTATACGAAGAACAAATTGTGCCTACGATGGTTTCATTAAAGCAGCGACTAATGAAAAATGAAAATACCATTTCTTGCAGCAGGACAAGCTTCTGGAGAGTATTATCTCAAATGGGTTTTACAAATCGGACTTACTAAGTTATAAAATGAGTCAGAAGAATATTTTTTATTTATTAAGCCCTTTTCTATTAACACTACAGTCAAACCAGTTAATCTTTCTTGTGCAATCGAATTTCTTGAATAAGTTTTATGCGTTTTAAAGCTGAAAAATTTCTTTCAACTGAATCCGAAGCTGCAGGTAGTGTTGCTATTAAACATAGCAATTTGTGCATTTCTGGTAAAAACTCGTTTAGGTCATTTTCGTATATTTTGTCTCTATGATCTCTGGCAAAGATAAGGAACGGAACTATTATTTATCAGCAAAAAAAAATTGTAAACTCGGTTTTGCATCGGTCTCTTTATTTTTATAACTTTGAATTAAATTGTCAAATAACTGATTTGAAAATGATACGTTGAAATCGTCAAAACGCGTTTGGTTAAACTAGGTTCAAAAATAATAACTTGTTAATACCGTTAAATCGATCTGTAATTTGATTATAATCAAGCACTTCATAAAATAACTCCTGGTAAGTCAATGTGACATCATCGTTAATTAGGTCCTTATTTTCGGTTCTTGTTCGTATACTTGTATAATAGTAACTTCTGAAGTAGGTCTCCCATTAATGGTTTGGTAGTAGTTTAATTATACTTAATATAATTAATAGTAATAGTTTCGTTTTTTTCATGTTGAGAACGCATAGAAAATGATGTTGGTCGCAGCAATTAAACAAGATCATAATGCAGCTCCATTCTCAAATAAAATATCTAGTAAATCAGGAGGCTAAAGGTGCACGCTCACTTAGGCGAAGCGTCGCGAAGCGAAGAAATTTTATCCATCCGAGAAACTTACGTGCAATCAAATGGAAGCCCGCACAACGCTTCTTGACGCTTCAGTGTGCGGGCTTCCATTTGATTGCATGTAAGTTTCTTGGATGGATAAAATTCTCTTCTCTTCGCTTCGCGACGCTTCGCCTAAGTGAGCGTGCACTTTAAGCGCTTTACAGGCCTCTCTTCTCTCTAAATTCGCGCGTGGAAGCAACGAATACCAATTGCGTGGAAGTGAGTAATAGAAACAGATTAAATAAAGACAGAACCATTTGCAGAGACAAGCCGCGACGAGAGTCTATCGTTAACCGGGCCTCTGGTGCATAAGCGGTTCTTTCAGAGAAGAACTTTTTAACATACAAGCGCGTACTGCGAATATTCCGTGCGGTTCTTTTTTAGTCGAATATATTGTTGCAAATATTAGCGCTTCCCTTGTAAATAAAAGTGGCTTTATAGACGTTTGATACTCCTTTCGACCTTTATAATTGCCAAATTTATATAATAAATTTTAGATTTGAAGTAATGTGATGAAGAACAGCAAAACAAAACATGTTTATCAATCAATCTTACGAAAATTTTCATTTTTACATTTTAAATTAATTGTAGTGAGGCCGGGCCTCACCTGCCTCATGCCATCGATCGCCACTGGTGTTATGAGATTAATTAGAAAAGTTGTAGATAGCATTCCTATAGAAAGTTGGGAAAATTCGATAAACCATGTTATTAAAGTCGAAGATTCCTATTTTTCATTTACCTACTAATAACAGTACCTAATAACATAGAGAGAGTTTTTAATGTAGATGAAAACGACAGTGACAGCGAAACCGAAATCTATAATTAAATTTAAATAATAATTTTTATTGTACAAATAAATCGAATGAAATAAATCAATAAACAATGTTTTAATCATTCGTAATTTAACAAGATTTTATTTGTTCCAAAATTATTCCGAATTCAAACCACTCCGACTCTGGCGTTTTTTAAGAATCTTGAAATATTTATATGTACATTAAATTGAGATGCTTACCATTTGTCTGCTTGAAATGAGCTTTACACCACATACCGCTAAGTATGTAGAAAACATTCCAAATGTGGATTAAGCTAAACCTGGTTTAAGAATTGCGTTACAAATAAGGGTTAAAGTAACAAAATAAAGTCCTTGAATGCTTCAATGAATTAATTAAATGAATGTATTTTTAAATAATTAATACAATAAAATCTGCTACAGAATTTTAAAATATCCTGCATTTCGATCTTCGACTTCGACTCAATAACCGACTGTACCGTAGTCTGATAATCGGGCTGCGATTTAAACCTCGGTTAGACTGTAACAGTGCTTCAGACGGTCATAGTCTATAAGCGGTTTGAAAATTACGGTGCATACGGCCTTGAGTGAGCCTCCCGCAGTGCTAAAACACGACGTTCTGGTTGTTGGTTCCTCTGTGGCGATTCTGGCTATGTTTTAATGATAACACTATTTATTTTTAACCATCATTGCGGCGAAATATTATTCATAAAAGTTTTAACGAAATTTCTAACAGTAGTATAATGCCAGCGACGATCTTTGTAACTACACAATACACATCTATTAAAGTATTCTAAATATTCTATTGAAATGACTTTGGTATTATTTTAAATTAAAACAGACAGCTTGCAGTGTTATGGTTTAACAAGTTTACTGTTGTTTAGTTCATTAAAGTCTGTTTAGGTGTAATTTAAACAGGTAAGTTTAAAGGTCCGCCAAAGAGAGAAACCTCAAATAAAATACTTTTACTATTTACATGTTTGTATAAGATAATGATAATGACCTTGTAAATACTTCCACTATTTTTTCCGTACTTCGGTTGCCATGACAATGGTTGCCATGGCATGGTGATGATTACCACGATGGCAACTGCTACTACGGATACGACCAGTGTTGCCAACGGTTAAGAGTAAAAATATCAAAAGAAAATCAAAAATTTATCAGATTTGAGGAAAAATTATCAGATTTTTTTTTGATGTGTGATTTTTTAAATAAGTTATGCCAATATTTTTGATGTTTTAACTTCGAAACTATCTTTTATTTTCTAAAAATGTTAATTCGCTTGGGGTTACGTTTTCGCGAAAATACGAAAAGGTGGAACACTTAAATTAAAATAATTATTACCAATTTTAAACATTGGCAGCACTGGATACGACATATACCTAATTTTAGTAACGGATATGGTTTACCAAAAGAAAGGCCGGTATGGACAGGTCTCTCCGGTATCCATAGCAATCGTTGCCATGACAACCATTGTCATGTCAATCGTTGTCATGTCAACCGTTTTACTGAAAAGGTATTGTACAATGACATTTAAAACTTGCTACGTATCCAATATCAGCCAAGTGGGACGCTGGCTTTGCTCGAGGGGGAAAGTTTGCGGGCTTTTTAGTATAATCCTGACGAATTGTTCCTTCATAGAATTTAATTTAATCTTGGAATTTTTTCCATAACAAAATATTCAGGCATTTGACCTACAACGGCACGTTATATATATAGAACTATATATAGCGATTGAACGGGTTCATATTTTATTTATAAAATGTATAATTTTGGTTATAAAATTCATGCCGTATCTTTAATTTTATTTTTTTAGACATGGAATTTAAAAACATCCTCGCGGAATTAATGACACATCCAAGTTGGTTTATAATAATCCTATCAATGTCGATTACTTTTTCCCTCAGCGTTTACGTCTGCATAAAACGCAACTCGAAAAACACAAACGAAAGGCAAGAGGAATCGGACTGTGCTGTTTATAGTCCAGTGGGCGAATTTCGCTTTTTCTCAGGAGGCGACTTTGAGGACTCGAAATTGTAGATTAGTATTTATTTTTGTATTGTGCACGTACTCATATATACGGTGTGTTATGTAGGCTGTGATAAATGTTTTTTTAATTATTAATGTTTTGTATTTTTAGATATAAAGTTTATACCGAAAGGTAAAAAAAAATTAGTTAAATTATCCTAGAACGTTTTAACATTTTTTGGTTTGCAATGACATGACTTGTTTAAACAATAATTAATATGCATATATTTTTAGGGCATATATCTTTTAAGGAAGTCATTATAAACCCAAAAAAACTATTTTAAAGAAAATTCCTGGGATAATATAATTTAACTAAATTTTTTTATACTTCTCGGTATAATTTATTCCAATTTAAAAAGCAGCCATTTGCCCTTAGTGCCAAGTGACGATGATGTCAGGAGATAAGCACAAAATAAGAGCCAATCTACATGTTAACGTTAAGCTTAACCTAGGGGTGCAGCTAGGGATTCACCAAATCTCCAAAAAAAAAAACGATATTCACTATTTAGATCGCCTTAAGAGATCGATCTTTTAAAAATCGATCTTTGGAAAAATTTAGGCGTAGGAGAGGGGAGCCGGGAGAGTAAACAGTGTCCATTCCAAACTAATGCTATTTAAAACTCTTAAAGTATAAGTTGTACAGTTGTGGTTAAAAAAAAAGAAAAATATTCAAATTATATATTTTTTATCTTTATTTTTAAGTTATAGAAGGGTATGGAAGGGGGAATATTTGAGTTAAAATGGTATCATGAAAAACATACTAATTTAGTGAAAACCAATAAAATACAAAACATTTGAACGAAAAAATGACAACCGTAAAGTAACAAACTGCCCATGGATACCGATCGACATGACCGGCATCGCTGTTTTGTACGATTTCAGATTTAAGTTTTTTTCTAGAAAATGTTAGATGGCGCAGTTTAACTATTCCCTTATTCCTTTCCTAATTCTTACTAGGAGCGTTTTGATCGTGAAGCAGCGACCCGATCGTTTGTAAAGAATTACATATAAATAATAATTTCCAATTATTAATTAAGTCTTAAAGTTCACAGACATGAAAATACCGGAAGAATCGATTCTGTGTAAAATCGCGATCGCCTTGCAGGATCGAAGGGTAAAAGATCGATTCTTAAAAATCGATTTTCATTTGGAAAAAATCGATCTTTCCAAGAAATCGATTTAGATCGTCAATCCCCAAGTGTACCCTATAAACGTATATGAATGGACAACTTCTGTGATAGCCCGCAAGCAAGTGAGCATTTTCTCGTACGATTATACTTAATCAATTGATTTACCAAACTGATAGTTATAATATGTACGCTTAAGAGTGGCAGAATGTCAGTTTACAAGACCTGAAGTTGAACAGGTTAATTATGCAACACAAAAAAAATCCACATTTCCTAGCGTCACATACTCTATCCGATTTATTTTTTCCTCTTCGCAATACAACATCAACCAATCAGATGCGGAATTTAACTTTGAAAACAAGGGTGTCCATTTAGGCGAGTAGCATGTACAGTGCTCCTTATCTGCCCAGATAGTAATTGTTGTTTGTGACCCGGTTGCTTTTTTTATTACAGTGTAATTTGTGTAGATATACGTTATTTTTATTAAATAATGAAATTTATTAAAAAATTGTATTGCGCCAGTGTGCAAAAATACCAGTGCAAGTGCCTCGTAAACCTCATTTTTTACGAGCCCAGAACAGCCGATGCTGGCAGAAAGTACATACCTAGTGCAAAGGAAATCAAAAATTTTCCATAAAGAGGTATCATTAAAGGTCAGTATCCTCAAATTCAATTGAGTATATTTGACTGTGTTTATTTCCTTAAAACTACTGAACCATTGGTTTCAGAGAAAAAGTTTTTCGATCAAAAATATCTCTCACGATGTAAGGAACAACTGTTGTCCCTGCACGGTTTTCAAAATTTTTAATTTGGCTCACTCGAAACGCTTCCCACTCAGCTCCGCGCATACGCTTTGTGATACGGCGTTGTTGTCGTCGCCGGCGGGTAGCGCGGCAGATGGGCGGAGATGGGCGGAGATGGGGCGGCCGAGATTTGCTTAAGTTAGTGGGGGGGGGGGGGGGGCTGATGGCACGGAACACTAATTGTGCAAGTATAGCTTGCACTTGACCGATTTTTTTGTTTTCAGTTATTGGTGTATCTGTATAAATCACTACAAATAAAATCTTTAAAAATATATATATTTTATTTTGCCCCCCTGAGAAAAAAGTCTGTGGGCACCCATGTTTTAGTACATCAGTAGTACTCAGCATCCAGCAAAGCTACTCTGTACCAAAACAGTCATGGTTTCATGGAAGGGGGCGCCGTCACGACGAGGGCGGGGGGCTTGCGCCCTCCTAGCCCCCCCGACGGCACGCCACTGCTGTGGCCAAAGGTAAAATCTACTAAAAATAGCGTTTTTAATCATTTTTGCAGTATACTAACAACTGTTAGGAATAGTATATTACATAACAAGTGTTGAAAGTGACATTTTTCACACGAGTGGGAATGTTGTCGTACGAGGCGATAGCCGAGTGCGATAATCCCACGAGTGTGCGAAAATTACTTTCACACGAGTAATGTTCAATATTTTTCCTACGACCACAAAAATATTTGCCAAAAACCCCAATTTCTGTATTTATTTAATACCCCCACTTTCAACACGTGTGCTGAAAAATATTTCGACACACGTGTTGAAAAAAAAAATGAAATTGGCACCATCTGTTCAAACGTCATGTTGACAAGTACTTTTCAACACATGTGTTGAAATAGTATATTACATAACAAGTGTTGAAAGTGACATTTTTCACACGAGTGGGAATGCTGTCATCCCACGAGTGTGCGAAAATTACTTTCACACGAGTAATGTACAATATTTTTCCTACGACCATAAAAATATCTACAAAAAAACTCAATTTCTGTCTTTTAAAACCCTCACTTTCAACACTAATATTTTCATCAAGTGTGCTGAAAATAAAACAAATGAAATTGGCACCATCTATTTAAATGTCATATTGACAAGTACTTTTCAACACACGTGTTGTAAAGTACTTTTCAACACGCGTGTGATATAAGGCACTTTCTTGCCAAGTTAACCGTGCTTTTTTACTCACTTTCATAGGTGGTCGTAGGAAAAGTACTCTTCAACACGCGTGTGATATAAGGCACTTTCTAGCCAAGTTAACCGTGCTTTTTTTCTCACTTTCATAGGCGGTCGTAGGAAAATATTATTTCCTCAGAGTACATAAATGAATATTTCCTAGCAGTTATTTTTCGTTGCCTGGCAACGACGAGATGTATTGTAATAATGACTTTCTTTACAAAAAATCCTGTTATAAATGTTAAAATGATCGGCGGAAAACATTTGCAAAACTTGCACTTGAAAAGTTCGAAATAATACTTCCTTACGTCACATTAGTTCACTTTATTTTGGTACATACATGTCTGACTCTGATTGCAAGACGAAAATTCAGTTTTTTCATAAAATTTGCTATAACCTTCACATAAATTCGTAAGTGCCGAATACAACATCTCCGAATTTGCACCACGATTCAACGTCTCCCTCTTATGTCTTAAGTTTTTATGAGCTTTCACTCGGTTTTTTCTATTATATCCCTGCTTAAATCCCAAATTTCCAGCGTTGCCACCTCCTCGAATCGGTCTCCTTTTTCTTTTTATTCTGTTCAGTTGAGCGTTGATCATTGCCGACATTATCTGCGTAGCGCTGGGGTCGTAAGTATAATTGTAATTTTTTCCTTTAATAGCATGAATCACCAAGAAAAGTAAGTAACCACCAAATGCTAAAAACGCTAGAGTTGTAACGGATAGCTGGAAAATAGTGGTAACGGTTTTCTTGTTATCATATTTTTTGTTGCCGTCTTCTCCATAGTATCCTTCTTTCTTTCTAATTTTTTGGTTTCCAATTAGGGGTAAAGCTTGGGGAAAGGTTCCTAAAAACACCGTGGGAAAATAAGTGGGTTTACTTAATTTTACTAATTAATGGAGATGCACACAAGTGAATTTTTCATATTACCTGGTCAAAACCTTCTGAACTCGGGTATAAAATTTCCCCTGACTTTTAGATGTAGCTAAGAACTTAGGTACCTGGGCGTACTAAATCGACCTTAGAAAGTTCGAGAAATTCAGATTGTTTAAATGGCACTATAATACAGCCGCTAGCAGTAGTTCTGTATTAAGTAAAAGGTCCCCGAGATAGCTTAAGTGCATTGTGTTTCTTGATGTTAATATTTTTGTTTTTTCTTTGTTACCACACAAGAATATGGTCACTTTAGTTTTTATAAAATTACTAGACATCGAGTAGTAAAAAAATACCCAACACTGAACAAAAAAATTTATTTTCTGCTATGCTTACCTATTTTACAACTTCTTTCATTTAACAAAGTTAACTACATTCATTAGTTGCTCTCTGACTATAACATAATTCGCCTCCCTGACTATAACATAATAATTCTTTAACACACCGTGATCGTGGTGATCGCCTTATTTTGCCAGTTCGCGCCGTGCCTGTAGCGAGAAATAATAAATCGATTTATTATTATTATTATTATTATTATTATTATTATTAAATTATATTCTTCAATATGGTGATTTGTTTTGGCCTGAAGTTGAACTTCTATGTAGTGCTACAAACGCAGGAGAATATCAGACTAACCTATCACAATCCCATATATGTATATTTAGTTCATCTTTATGTACCTCTATGTACATATGTAGCATGTCGTATGCAGGGAAAATGACATGTGAAAATATTTTTATGTAATAATTGTTTTAAAAGAGAGTTAGATTTAGACAGGTTACAAAACCATGATATAGAGGAAGCAGATACTCGAATGATGTTGCATACAATGCACGCATCAAATAAAGGACACGAGAAAATTTACATCCTGTCTTCAGACACTGACATAGTTGTTATGGCGTTATATCATCTACAAACCTCTAAAGCCAGTGGACTAAAGGTATAATTTAGGAACTTTGGATCAGAGCAGGATCAAGAGCTATAAAAGGAGATGTTCCACTATATATTATTGCTGCCCGTCACGGTGCAGCATTGTGCTCAGTTCTTGCTGCACTTTATCGCCTATCTGAAGCTGACTATATCTGACTAGGTGAATCTGAATTCGACGTCGAAAATTCAGTTAGATGCGCAGATGAGTATTTGATACAAGTGATACAAAAGGATAATCCTTCCAAAACTTTCGACGACTTAAGGTATTGGAAGTTTCATCATGGGAAGATGACCTCCTTATTAGAGCTTACACCTACGACTGCATCTATTATTGGACTACATATTTTGAGAACATTATATATTGTTTATACCCAAAATAACTGTTTAGCAAAAAAAATGGTACCCCTTGATCCTCTTTTATTTGGGTACAAAGAAGCCAGAGGATATCTGGCACCAACATTTTCTCCTCTACTGAAGAATTAGTACCAAGCTGCAAATGTGTCAAATGCTCTCGAAAAAATTCCTGTTGCTGTCGCGTCGCGGGCCTACCATGTATCTCTTTTTGTAACTGTCATACTGCAGACCAGTGCCAAAATCCCTAGTGAAATAAAGTGTATGTAAACAAATATAATTTTTTAAAATATGTTTTACATGTACCTATATTTTTATTCATTTATTACAAACCCTGATGTAAATATTGTTTTCGAAACTTGGGTGACTTCAGACCTTTAGTGTCATACCATGGTAAATTAAACCGATAAAAATAGTTTACTTAACTTTAAAATACGAACATAATATACCGGTTATATGAGGAAGTAGAAGCAAAATTTACGAATATACAGTGTGTCTGCTTAAGTTCGCAGCATATGGGAAACTTTTCTATTATTCATTTTACGAAAAAAAGGTATTCTTCATAAAAAGTTCTACATGGCCCAAAACCTAAAATTCACCCATCAGATATCGAAATTTCCCATATACGAGATCTGTCAGAAAATATGAATTTTAACAGTAAAATACTTTTATTTTTGACAATATCGAAAACTTTTATGAAGAAAATTTATTTAGAATTGTAAACTAATTTCTAATAAATAGTCATCTCTTTATTCATTAAAAATTTGATAACATTTATGTTTCTTAACCTCTGTCTTGCAGTATTTTGATGATGCATTAAAATAATTGATACATAACAAAATAATTTATTTTACAATTATCAACTTGAATACAGTACTAATATTGTAATAATTACGCAAGAAGTTAATAATATTTGACGTTTAATGGCAGGTATGTAAATATCATGGCAAGCCAATTAGAAATGCATTCATATCAATGTGTTCACTTTGTAGGGTAGAGAATGGAAAAATGTACACAATCATAACAATTTTTATTTTTATGAAATTTTTAATGAAAAAGAGATAACTGTTTATTAGAAATTACTTTACAATTCTAAATAAATTTTCTTCATAAGAGTTTTCGATATCGTCAAAAATAAAAGTATTTCACTATAGGGTAAAATTCATATTTTCTGACAGACCTCGTATATGACTGGATAATTTCGATATCTGATGGTTGCATTTTAGGTTTTGGACTATGCAGAACTTTTTATGAAGAATAACTTTTTTTCGTAAAATTAATAATAAAAAAGTTTCCCATATGCTGCATAAGCAGACACACTGTATATGTTGAAAAGCCTTTAAAAACATAACTGACCATTTTTCAGCTTGGTAACAAAAAGAATATGATTTCTTAAACTTATTAAAATGATTTGCAAAAGAAATATATCGGGGACCTAAAAAAAATACAGGATCGTACCTAGCGTATGGACTACTAGTTTAAATTTGTCAATCGCTTGCTACTCTTGTTGCGAGCAAGCAGTTACCTGTAACCGACGTGCGTTTACTGTGCTGCGTGCGTAATTTGTGTGTGGCGTTATGGATCTTGTATGTAATATATTATTGATGAAAAATATTGGCATATTTTTATTGTTTATGCACTTTAAAACTTAGATATTTAGAATGATCTATTCCAAAAAAAGGGTTCTAATTTTTGCTTAAAGGTTTAGTAACTGATCCCACGCAATCCCACCATATATTTGTAGAAGTAAAAAAGCTTACGCATTCCTTGTATTTACCAAATTAAATTTACTTGCTAGAAAGTGCTAACTTAAGAGAAAAGTTAAATCACGTAAAAGATGTCGCAATGGAAGAAAATGACTATTTTATTTTTATTATAAAATATGTCTGATGGCTGAGTATTTGAATTTCTGTTACAGGGTCAAGAGAAAGTTACGCTGCCTTTACCAGGCGCGAACTATTTGATATACCTGAAAGATGTCCTTCCAATAATTTTTTAAAAAATGCAGATATGTACAAAATGAAATTAAGAAGAAAACTGGGACTGTGGACTATTTATATTACTAATAATACTTTTTACTTTAATACACCATTATAATGCAAAAAAAAACAAAAACAAAAGTTTTGGCCAGGTATTTTGAAAAATTCACCTGTGTGAGATGTGGTGTATTGACTAGTTTTACATTTGTGTCGTTTTCTGTGCATTGTTTTACTTATTTATTAAAAGACATTCATGCACGAAATTTGTAGCATTGTAAAATTCACGGCATCGGCAAGATCAAGGAAAATCATTTCCATCATTTTGAATAATGACAATCTGATCAGCGACAAATCTTGGAGCTTTTTGCATATTGTGACAACGAATGGAAGCTAAATTAAAAATGCTCGGTTGAATTTTAAATCTGTATCGTAAGCGAAATACCCTATAGTCCAGTAAAAATAGGCAAAACAAGTCCAACTCTAACTATTTTTACGATAACACTTCTTGCCATTTAAGAGATATTTGCGAAAAACCTATTTTTTGACCTTTGACCTTGAATAAAAATTTTATCACAAGTGGAATCGATGAGAACTTTTGACATTTCATATGTAATGATGGTATGTACCAATTTTTAGCTTTGTGCGAATTTTTCCGAGGTTGAATGTCTATTGTTATTGGATTAAATATTCCCAAAAAGTGCTGTAGGACAATTATTTTTACAAGTAATAATTGGTGATGTGAAGTCCTTTATCAAAATGTAAGCAATTTGGGTAAGCGCTTAGGGCTTCTTGCTTGTAGCCCTTGTACTCAGTATTTTGCCCATCTTTGTCTCAAAGTAAGCACGTACTTAAAACAAACGTTTCCTTTCTTCGTACACATTCAAGGATTTTATGTTGAAATAATCCTGATCCTAAACTTCATAAAGAAACAGGCAGAAAACTATAAAAATGTAAAACCAGAATTACACTGTCCATTACGTAACAAAAAAGGATCCTACGCACGATTTTATTAAAAACAAGTTAACACATGAATGTGTTTATACATAAAACAGGAAAATCATATTCATATGACGGCCTAAATTTAAACCTCGCTTAGGCAGTCGTTCAAACAGTCCTTATTTAAAGAAATCTGAGTATAAATTTGTGGTAAGTATTAGGACCCAAAAAAAAAACGCTTAGCGCATGTAAAATTCGAAGTAGAATGAACTTGATACTTACTATAAAATAAATCTAATAATCTAATGATTTCTTAACGATTTTATTTATTTCTGTCATTAAAAAGTAATTGTATATAATAAATTAAATTGACAGGTATAAATATTACACTGTACACTACGTCTCATACCCAAGAAGTTATAGGCCACAAAAATAATATTTCTTTAATAAAAACTAGAAAAACGACAAGGATGAATCAAATATTAAGTTACTGAATATACGATGCTTAAGAGCTAGTATTTTGTTTAAATATTGTTGATGGTGGTTGTTCAAAGTATTAAATAAAATGTTGATTTCTTCAATGAATTATACCAACCATCCCCATATAACAACCAGACCCGGTCGTCCTTACCCTACTTTACTTACTAAAATCGTATCCTATTTTCTTACAAAAGATATTTAAAAATGACTTTCATACCGTAAGCTGTAAAATCATTCCTTTCACTTAAAATATTCCTATCATTTTCTTCAAATTGCAATATATTTTTCCTAACATTCAAAAGAGATTCCAAAGGCAGTTCACTCAATGAATCGACATCAATTAATGACGTAAAGTCTTGACAATCAACTGTGAGAACGAAAAATATGGATGTGCAAACTGTGATACTGAGCATCTTTTACTACGAAAGTAAACGGCAAGACGGTACACTAGGATGGCAATTATCTTGAGCGTCCTATGGAAATTCTGTTAGAAATATGTTTTTACTATTTGCACCAACAATAAAATACGTAAAAGTACTCATATGAAGACCAACTTGTCAATGCGTAGATTGTTTCACTTGCTTCACAATAAGGTTTTTAATTTGATAAGTTCAGCCATACTTATCTTCTGAAAAATACTAAATAACGTCACAAAATTTGATTGGCGTAGGTTTTTTGGGATAGGAACAGCAGATCTGTTCTTAAATTTGCTGTATTTTGTAGTTGACGCCACATACGTCATTAAATGCCATTTTAAAATATCCCAACTTTTTTGTGTACACAATTTCTAAATAGAAGTTCTTATTAAACAAATTTCTCTACTAGAAAAGATATCCTTTATTAATGTCGCTAAAAGCATCTGCTTGTGAGAAAAATTCATTCGAATTCCGTGTTGCTCAGAATAAAAAACTAAAAATTGATCTGCTGCCACTTTCTATTTTTTGCAGTAAGTTTTTGTGAGACACCGATGGTAAGTCCTCACGGGCGAAAAAAGCGGAACAGCGGACAGGCGCTTCATTATATGATTGGTTGAATGCCGCCATGTTTAACAAACTAATGTTAAACATGGCGGCATTGAACCAATCATATAACAAATCGCCTTTCCGCTGTTCCGCTTCTTCCGCCCGTGAGGACTTACCATTAGAGTAATTTAGCTCTGTCATTGGTTAGACTGTTTCTCTTTTTTCAGTGGATATGGCTGTTCACGCTGAAACTTCGCTCAGTAGCTGCTGAAGAAACTGGCATCATCAAAACCCGCGACGCCACTTTTGATAATGAAGTGGTTAAACAAAAGTCTTTTTACCAGGACACCGGATTGTCAAGGCTGCTCTTCCATAATACGAAATATTTTCCAAACAGCTGACCGCTTCTACAACGGCAATCTGGGACTTTATCAATAACATCCTTCTCTTTTAAATGAAGTTTACTTTTGCCAATGTAAAGTACACATTCAGTGACTAACAGTATTTCTGTTTCATTAAGCTCTGTTCCTTGTGATTATGGATTAAGGGAGCATAATGTACAGGTCGAATGATAACTTTTTTTCTCTTAGCAATTAACTTCCGCATTTCAGTATTTTCTTCTTCATTAAGTGGGGATGAAGGTGAAAGATTTTCTTGGATCATTAAAGGCCTTAGCAGCAAAGTGAACTGTGCGAAAGTACCCTTCTACAATTTTTAACCACTTACTTAGAGGTTGAAAAATATTAAGTTTGCAATTTGAACCCAAAAAACCCCGTCGTCTAAGATCCATTGTTTTACAGATTTATATTTGTGTTTGTGCTGCTTCTTGACTAACAGCAAGGCCTTGTAAACTGAGCTTGGCGTTATAAACGCTCTTTAAACAAAGCAGAACTAACGACCAGCGAGTCTTCACAAGCAAATGAATGACACCTGCTTTTGACATTTTTGTTTTCAGTTTGTCTTGCTTTTAATAATTTATACAAAGCTTGTGTTTTGTCTAATGTGTTTCACAATTTCTGTAACTTTGACTATTATAGATGAAATACTGTTAATTTTAACTACATCAGTACACAGAAAATTGGGTGCGTCTGGAAAACAACCATACGGAATTATATTACATTTTTCATTCATAATTTTTTCAGCCAATTGCATATTTTTTACATTGTCCGAGACAAAACCTAAAAACGTGACGTGTCCGTATTTTTCAGTCATCTTGCTCAACTCCTCAGTAATATTTTCAGTGAAAATATTTCCATTTACAACACTAGCCCGGATACTATGTTAAATCAGTTTTCTTGATAAAAAAATAATGATTTAAAACATTTGGCTTTTCTTGACGATTAGAAAACTAAGTACTTAGCTTGTTGGTGACGCCGTTCAAAGCTCGAACTCTGGAACACCAAGAATCGATTCCAAAACAAATAATATTCTTAGTGAAACTCATGTCTCCACTTCCAGTCTATTTCAAAAACAGGAACACATGTCCCAGACTTCTTGAAACTAACAAAAATCTAATTACGACTAAAATATCATCAGGAAGGCAGACCTCGAAACGCTGTGACTCAATAAAATAGGTACATTAAGTACTAGATATTCCCCTTTTGAGTCCCTATCAAAGTATAATCTGTAAAAACAGGAGCGATGAAACTAGATTTTGATTTCCACTGAAAAAAGGGTTTTTCTCAACCCTGCCCTAAGAATGTCATCGGAAAAACGACAGCTCAAAATGTCAAACGTCAACGTCAAACGGTATGGCCGAGATTTCTACTTCTAGAAAGTTCATGCTCTCGCGAATTCACGTGATTCATTTGAACTACTTGAAAATATAACAGTAACGAACGTTACAACCGTATTTGGCGCCCCCTACAAAATGCAGAAAATTTGAGAACGGATTTGGTTTTACCATCCCCAAAAACCCCGCCTGTCAAATTCTGTGTAGTACTTAGTATCCTTCAAAACATATTGATATAAATGTAAAATAAAATTTTCATATGCAAAAATTGAGGATCAATTCTCTAGCCACTTGAAAATTCCTTATACAATAAGGATTTCAACAAATAATGGTAAAACAGCTATTCTCCGTGCTATATGCCCCTCCGAGCGCTGAACTACATACCAAAATTTGCCGTATTTTCTTCTAACACAGTTAGATAATAAAATACTAATGTTTCGAATGCAAGAATCTACCAGGAAGAAGAAAGCTTTTTCTTTAGTTAGAATGTCGTCACCTGCAGACCGGTTTCGAACTCTTTGGTTCTCATCAGTACAGGATAGACGAACATACCATCCTTCCGAAAAAGTAATTCCTTAAAACTACAATGTCGTGCTGCGTAAGCAGTGATACACAGACAGCGCCATCCATTAGCAGTCTCAAGCAGTCGGAGTAGACTACTCCGACTGCTGCGACTCCTTATTGTATCAGGAATTTTCAGGTGGTTAGAGAATTGATTCTCAATTTTCGCATATTTATATGTACCCCTGACAAGTAGGCTTCATTCATATTTATAAAATTTTAACTTTAACACCCTGTATCTCTCTTATTATCAACTTTTGTAATAGGATAAGTTAGGTTAAATCGACTTAAATTGAGCCAAGGAAGTCACTGCTAAGATATGGCCCATTCGTTACCAAATATCCTGTATCAGTTTGTTGACGTTGGTGCAAGCAACTTACTCATTGCAAATTATACCGCTATTTCTATCACGATGCTCAATAAGTGTCTTAACAGCAATTTACTAATTCTTCACAGTCGGCGAACCAAGAAAACTGAAAACTCTTCCGCAAAAAAATGTGTCCCGGTGCACGCACAGATCGTTTTTAACGCACGAACCTCTCTAACTGTGCAAGAGCATCTTTTTCTATGATGTCTAATACATTTTTAATTATATTTTTGACTAGTACCGTAATAGTATCTATATATGCTCAAAACTCTTTTACAGTATTTGATACAGTAAAGTCAGGGTTCAAGTGGGCAGAAACGTTGTTAAAACTGGATCATTCGACTGGAGTTGCGAAATTAGTTTCCGATACTTTTAGGAATTCCAGTTATACGAAAACTAAAGATGGTCATGGCAGTAGTGGTATAATTACTGGATTTTTAAAAATACTTGGATTTAATGCGAAGAAAATTGGAGCTATTGCAGTAAATGGTTTAATTTTCTTAGCTCAGTTGGTAAGTTATGATATTTTTTGTGGACTATGATATTTTTAAACCAGTACTTACGAAGGTACAATTTTTGAAAACCAATTTTCAAATTTTTTTACAGCACTTTTCAAAAATACATTTTTTCAAGAGAACATCTGTTTCGAAATTAAATTTTTTCGGATATTAATGTTTCCAAGCAACGGCTTTTTGAAAAAGTAATTTACGAGAAAGTAACATACCAAACCTAAGGAAACCTGATCAGACTCAAAAAAGGTGCGTTTAGGTTTGTTCAGGATCTTTTTTCGTCTTTTTTTCATTAACATTTTCCAAGCTATTAGAGTTCATAATTTAATTTTCTAAATACTTTTTTCGAAAAAATATGTATTTTCGGAAAATGTACCTATTTTTTAAAAATTATTTTTTTTAAGGCATTTTTGAAAAAATGTACGTTCGAAATACTGTTTTACTTAAAACATAAAATAGTGTATTAAAGTACAAGTTTTATACGGCATCATTTTAGAGCACGGGTCCATGTTAGAAAACGAGCCGCTCCCGGCGAGTTTTCCGGGACAAGTGCTCTAATAACTGTACAAAACATGTACTTTATACTATTTTTTCTATTTTGCATTGTTTTCAGTAAAAAAATTCATATTTAAAAACAAAATATGACATACAAATGTTGAAAATTTCTATATCAAAATTTTATGTTGGTAATAGTATCAAATTTTATTTACCACATTGATAAATTAAATTATTTTATTATACATGACTACACACCGCATTACCAACATTTAAAAAAAATAAAAAAGTGGTTTCAATAAAAATAGCCTGTTACGATACTGAAAACGGTATCGAAACAGCTTTGTTATGAAACCAAAATAGAAAAAAATATTTTCGGAACGTTTTCAACGTTTACCTAGAAAAGTACAAAATGAGGTATGATACTTACAAAATGAAAGATTGACAACTAATTGTTTTATTTGTAGATGCTGACAGTTGTGTCTCCTTTTTATTAAATACTAGCTTTCACCCGCGACTTCGTCCTCGGTATAACAATTTTACTCAATTACAGACCCATTTCAGCCCCTCATCAGGGGTTGATTTATTAAAAACTGTAAAACCCATGTTTAAACGTTAACAGGCAGATTCTTAAACGCTAGTCCGGTCTAATTTGACAACCAAAAGTTTTAAACTGACAAATGCATGAATAAGACAACTAAGTTTTATACTATGAACTTATTTCTTAGCTTTTTCGCAAATTTATAAAAAAGGGCATTTTAGTACGTACTTTCGACAATAAGGGTGGTCTCACACTGGAACCGACTACGTGCAATTTATATTGAAGAAGTAACAAGGTGTTCTGATTTTTTGTTGAACGAGTTCAAACTCATTCGGAAGTGGTCAAAGAATTTCTTAGAATCATGCTTCAAATCACCCATTAAATGGTGAAACTCGTCTGTCTTCAGGAATATCTCGTTAACCCATTTCGTTCTTCTTGAACGTCGTCTTCTTCGCCTCATCAGCAAACCACTAGTTTCAACCAAGTAAAACAACTTATTCGTCATTTCAAAATAATCGAATACAAAAAACTGAATCAAATTTCACGGCAACCACCACACAACAGTCGCCTGTGAAGGACCAAGGGCACCATCTAAACAAGTAGTTTGCTCCAATGTGGGAGCTCAAGTTGTACGACCAAGTCGACGTCTAGTCGTCCATAGTCGCACGTAGTCGCCGATTCCAGTGTGAGACCAGCCTATTCATTACAGTAACTCGTTCCAAGATGAAAATCATTTGGAAACCAAGCAAATCGCTGAAATATCAGAATGATTCATGCTTTTAAAGACGACTTATTAACAATGACAGAACGAAAACCTGTCAAAACATAAGTGATTAAATATAAGGTCTTAATTTAAATCAGTACTAAATCTTAAACCTTCTCAATGAATCCGAACGTTATTTTTTAAAATACTTCTATGAAGTTTCGAGTTAATAGGACCATCTAGTACTTTTTTTAGTTTGTATGGAAAGAAACGGTGATCATGTTGAAGCTTAGTGTAGCAGAACTTTTATGAATAATAACTTTTTTCCGTAAAGTCAAAAATAAAAAAGTTCCCATGTTAAGATGGTTTCTGGACACGCTGTAACTAGTAATATTGACCTTTTCTACAAGACATCTTGTCAGAAATGTCAACATTTAGAACGATCGGCGGAAATATAATTTTTTCGAAAAAAAAAAAACGTCTGCAGAATGAATGCATTTTTGAAAAATAGTGTTTTTAAGAAAACATCTTGTTAAAAACGTGTATTTCGAAGAAACGCCCTTTTAGACAAGATATTTATGGAAAAAGTGTATTTTCCAAATAATTGTTTTTCCAAAAGAATACATGTTAAACTATACATATACTTTATCCAATTTTAGTTGGGCACATCCTTATCAATAAAACCACCATCGAGACTTCTGAAAGCTAGAGATGCAAAAGATTTACACTTAGAAAGTCCCTTATTATGGATGCTTGAAAACAGTAAAGTAATAAATATGATTACCCAAGCAAGTGATAAAAATTTACCCGATCAGATAATCGAATACATAAAAGAGAGATCTCTTGATGAGGAAACAGGATGCATTCAGTTGCTGGTTTGTAAATCTGCTCCATTTATTTGGGGAATGCAAAAGGCTCTCACGGAGGATAGTAATAAAAATACTGCGACAAAAGAAGCGAAGTTAGGTGGAAAAATGGTATTTTTTCACTATCTGCCCACTGCCGAAGAATTACGGGAAAATAGTGAGAAATGCGAGGAAAAACATCATTACTGCTTCTATGATGAATTGTAAATAATAAAAATAATCTTTCTAGAAAACTGTAGTTGTTCTTTCTAGCCGACTTTAAATGTGCCGAATCAAATTAAGGAGACGGCAACAACACCATGCCCCGTTTTAATACTAATAGGGAATGTTTATATTTTGCGTAACTTTTATAGCATTTTTTAATCTTAATTTTTGGTAGTAATAAAGTCGATTTGGATCACATTTTCGAAAATGGCAGGTGTAACCTCTTGGCAGAGTTCCAATATCGGCATATTTCTGCCAAGAAGTTCATGGTTGTATGAACAAACGTCATTTTCAGAGGTACGGAAAATCGTTCATTAAACATAATACAATTTGAGTTCGGATACAACGAGCTGGGATATAACCTCTTTTGGTACGAGAAAAATTTTCTCTGCGAAATTGCTACATTGCTTTTGCCTACAACGAGCAATTTTCGGTCAGTCTCCACCAATATTTTCCACTGCGATTACAAAGAGGAGTCGACAAATTCTTGGACTGTTAGCTTCGTTTATATCGCGCGCCAGATGAAAACAAACTTGTACACTAAATAAATAAACAGGTCGGTTATAACAAGATTACTAGTTATAATGTTTATAATGTATTTTTTCTTGAAACATTCTACTAAAGTTAAAACGCCGAACTGATGGAGCAATAAAACTACGTGATCGATGCGTATCAGGGGATGTCAGCTTAGACGAGCGTGTTTTCGTAGATAATGGTAGGCCAAATATCGTTTTCTAGGAGGTGATAAACTAAAAACATTGGCATCAAGTGCGTAAAGTGCGTCAGCGCACGTGGTTTGAACCTGTTCACTCCATCTATTCGGCAATTTGTGTATAGAGTCTTTTTTTTAATAAACTCCACGCTCCACACTCACAGAAGATGGTCCCTCCATTGCAAAAAAAAAACAGAAATACAAAGCGAAAAATCCGTAAATACACTTAGAATATGCAAAACTTTCCAAGCGAGCTCACCCGAACAAACTTAAACTCTCAAGAGGCGGCAGAAATATTGCTTCCTAGGCTGTTAAATTTGCCCGGTTTCTCGCGTAACGCGTGCCGTTGCCTGGAAGGGGTGTCAATAGCCTAAATAAAGGCATAATAGGCGATCTGCGGCCATAGCGAAACGTGCTTCCAGGCCCAGGCCACAACGGCGACGCGAGGGAAATTGCTTGCGATTTCGCAGTAAAATTTTTTACGTTTAGGTAAGATTTCAGATAAATTATAAGAAATTAAATCCATATTTTTATAGAATTATATTATAATGTTAAAAATTATGTATTATTAATGTATCTAACTCTCCCTATCTCCAAAATGTTTAGGGAAGCGGTGCTTCCCCCGCTTCCATGGACCGCACGCCCCTGTTGTCCTGAAACCTACCAAAAGGCACCAACTTCCCACAATTCAGCATCCATTATTTTATTAAAGGGTTGGTAAAATCAATTAGGAACATACGGAGGTACATGACATGTTAAACGGTCGAAGATGTGAAAAATATGTATAAAAAAATAAATGTTTTCATCGTGGCGAATGGCTGTGTCGTCTCCATAAGTTCCCTGAGCGAGCAGAAGACAACAATATATGGGCATCTGACTGAGCGACCCCGGCCACAGCATAAATATTACCATTAAAGGTGAGGTTTAGCAGCGGGCGATCCGAGCACCCCTGCGGTGAGAATTACTGCCCGAATGAATAACTATATACTTTATTACATACTAATAACATGATCGCATTAGCATGTGACTGTTATGTGCGGATATTAATCAGCCCAGCACCGTCGAAGCCGCTACCTTTCACTACGTGCACTACGTACTCGAGAACGATGTGTTCGTGTGAGCGACCAACACCGAAATTTCTTGCATTGGTTTAAAAATCATCGCTGATTTATGGTATGCAAAAGATATACCCGCCGATAATTTATGTTGGCACAACTGTGAATACAATTTGTAAATGAAAATTTAACGGTGCAGGTGGAGCATAATGGATATTTAATAATTATGTACGATTAACAGTATCTATCAAGAACGTTTTCGTTAAAGAGGAAATTCAGATGAGGTCACGTGATATCGAAAGTTCTTCGAGTCACTCGAAGTCAGCTTTCAAATATTCTATGCCAGGGACTGACTCTTAAAAGTGGGGAATTAATTCTCAAGGGAATATTACTCATCATCTAATTGCATATATGCAATATATATACTTTGTATATATAATTTTATAATAACAAAGTATACTTTGTTATTATTCTTGAACCATTTGTAATATATTTTTTATTGGTTCTTTCTTGGGATCAGGTTCATAGTAATATCATTTTTTTTATTAAAAATCTATTGACATTTCGACCCTTTTTCGGGTAATTTTCAATTTTTTTTATATTGTTTGGTAAAAAGACTAAAAAGAAACTTTGCTGTCTTTTGAGAACTCTCCAAGTTACAGTATAGGCTACGCTGCCTCGGTTCTCCAAAAAGTACGGACCAACAATTCCTGAAGACGACGCGACGTCGCACACCACACAGTTACCTTTGGGCAATGTCGGGACTTTTCGTATATTTGCCTTGCCCAGTAGCGACAGTTTTCTTATTAACTGCACCTGAAAGGTAAAAGTGCGCTTTGTCACCGAACAGAATATTGTCAAATCGGTCGTCAAGCAAAAAATGGTCATCATTGTTTCAGCGAAAGAACGACAGCTTATAAAAGTCACTTGGGTTTAATTCTTGCACTATTTGGATCTTGTATGGACGAATCTTCAAATCTGTCCTTAAAATTGTATATATCGTCGGCTGAATGTAAGAACTGGGTAACTCAAAATTTGGTGATTTTGAGTTATCTACGTTTTCAGTTAGTCAAGATTAAGTAGAATTTGATGAAAAATTGGATATCAATCAATCAGTTTGCTGTCTTGTTATCCTCAAAGTCATCCTATAACTGAACCCAAATATAAAGATTTAATGTCCTTGTTTTCTTTAAACCCACCGGCATTAAATCGTGACTATTTTGATGTTTACTTTAACCTACCACACGGTAGGAGAGAAGAGGAAGAAGACGATTAAAACGGATCTTTTTTTGCTCTATTGTTTCAAAAAATACGCCAAATTGGTTTAATTTAGGTTTAACTTTATGTTTAACTATGTTTTAGTTATTTTAGGTAATAATCTGGTTTAATTTCTGAATAAAAATTTTGTGCAAAAAGTAGGTAAGTTTTGATGTATTCTTTAATAACAATAAAGCCCTACAAACAAAAATTGTGTTACTTTTTTTAAAAATGGTTTCTCAAGACAGGTTCTAATATATCGCTAATAATACTTTATCGGTTTTCTCGAAACTACAAAAACAGAGTTACCCTGTTCTTACATTCAGCCGACGATATGTAGAGCTGATTTGTGCATTTGCAAAACATTTAGGTACAAAATCAATAGCAATTTTCTGGCAACTGCCCTTGATGTTGGTTTCCATGTCGACGCAGTATATTTTAACTTTAAGATAGCATTTGACCGAGTCGACCAATACATTCTACTACAAAAATTGGATTAACAGTTCCTCTCCTGGATTAACAGTTATCTCCGTAACCGAATCCAATACGTTAAAGTCAATAATTACTTCTCAAAAGATATCCTGGTTCATTCTGGAGTATTCCAGGGCTCCCATATTGATCCTGTGTTGTTCGTGATATTCGTGAACGATCTATCCTACATATTTGATCATTTCTTCTTTGTATTTTTCGCCGATGACCTAAAGGTTTACCGCATCGTCTCTGACACGAGTGATTGTATGCAGTTGTAGGATCAAATAACTAAGTTATGGATGTGGTATGAAAATAATAAAATGGCACTAAACACAAGCAAGTGTAAAGTTATATCTTTTTCCAGAAAAAGGTACATCGTGGATCTGCGTGAGCAACCCGTAGAAGAACAATGTAAACTATAAATGGGTCGAAAACCAGTTTTATCGCCTAAAATGGAAGAAGATTTGGTACTGTTTGGAAATGGACAAAATATATTATGGTCTAGGACTCGCAGACATTCGCAGACTGGCGTACATAGGCGAACAAAGTTAATAGACAAGAAACTGAATACTTCATCTCTTTCTAAACTGTTGCTTGGCGCCATCCTTGGACTGTACTTCCAAGCTTGCTTTAATGATCGATCGAATCTAACTTAAAAAACAAAGAAATTAGTATTATTGGGAGCACATTTTTGAAATCCTGCTTTGCCAACAGAGTAAACGGCGTTCTTTATTGAAGTATACAGTATGTCCACGGAAGGAGTTAACAAGAGGAAAAATATCTTTATTATAAAATTTACGATCAAAAGTCATTGTTTATAAAAAAATTGTGCTTGTTGAAAAAATAAGTTTTCCTTCGACCACCTACGAAAGTGAGTAAAAAAGCACGGTTAACTTGGCGAGAAAGTGCCTTATATCACACGAGTGTTGAAAAGTACTTTACAACACGTGTGTTGAAAAGTACTGGTCAACATGCCATTTAAATAGATGGTGCCAATTTCATTTGTTTTATTTTCAGCACACGTGATGAAAATATTAGTGTTGAAAGTGAGGGTTTTAAAAGACAGAAATTGAGGTTTTTTTCCATTATTCATTACTCGTGTGAAAGTAATTTTCGCACACTCGTGGGATTATCGCACTCGGCTATCGCCTCGTGCGACAACATTCCCACTCGTGTGAAAAATGTCACTTTCAACACTTGTTATGTAATATGCTATTACCATATCAAAATCTGAGATCAGATGTACAGGATGTTAATAAAGTAAGAAAAATATGAAAATGCTTTGGGAGAGAAGAAGCATTATTTATTATTTTAAATAAAATGTTCGTAAAACAAAGTGGTTTGTAATCCTAAACAAAGCCTAAATGCAAATTTTGAAATCAAAATTCTAATTTATTCTACATAGCTACCTCCCATCCCACCATATTAAATAAATACGCTCTTCTTTTGTGAACATTTTGGAAACTACCGTCACGAAATCAAAATAACTACTGACAGACGTAAAGACGATGCTGATGTAACATTGACGTTAACTAAATCGACTATTTTCATTTTTTGTCAAATGCTGCAAATAGTCGCAAAAAACACTATTATTATTATTCTAAATTTAAAAGATAGAATTCTGATTACAAAATTTGTATTTAGGCTTTATTTTGGATCATAAACAACTTTGTTTTATGAACATTAAAATTTGGTTGAATGAAAATACTAAATAATGGTACTTCTTTCGTAAAGCATTTTAATTTTTCTTAATTTACTAACACTAACACCCTGTACATCTGATCTCCGATTTTTATATGGTATACTTATTTATTGACAAGGAGAATTTGTTTATAAAGAATGTCTTTTAGTGGTAAAATTAATAATAAAGATATTTTCCCTCGTGTCAACTCCATCCCTGGGCACACTGTATGTATTAATATGTAAACTTTGGTGCATAAAAATCGACCCACATCATCATACTTCGAAATTGAATGCTTTTTTAAGAACCCATTCACCAGTTTAATTACAAAAAGTATACTTATGAAAGACTATTTAATTACCATTACAGTGGGTCTAGATCAATCGAGATGTCTTTTTTTTTTTATTTAAAAGATGACTGGTTTCGAAGAAAATGCATTCGATTTCAAATTGTGTAGTTGGTCAATTTCTATGCATGTAAGGGTATATGTAATATTATGGTGGTTCCGATGGACGAAGTATGACTTTTTGCAAAAGTAAAGCTTGCACATACAACCTATATCATATACAGCATAAGGCAAGGATGACATAATTGGTTAAAAGGAAATAATTAAAAAAAAAACATTAAATATTTAGTAACATAATATTTTAATGACATATACATTACATTAAATAACCAACAAGACCAATGTAGAAAGGTAAGACCAAATGAGGAGTACAATAAGTTTAATTAGATAAGTGTGGAAAAGACATTCCTAGGTACTTACATTATTAGGTATTGCTTTTTTGTTCATAAACTTGCGAGAAATCTTTAAAAAAATTCTTAGTACCAAACTTACTTTTCTAATTTTTACACTTGTCATTTTAAATCCTTAGTTTTCAAAAGTTAAATAACTTGCTATTTTGTCTCCTTTCCAACACACTATTAAAAACTCGATGGAAAATAACAACAATGAGTAACCACAGAAAAATTAATCTACTAACAAAATTTCCGTGCACTGTGATGGCGCTTCATTGGTTCTTCCCTTCCCCTTCACGAAAAAGTTGAAAACCACCCCTTGATACTTGACTTGCGGTGATATCTTAATGATTAATGTTGAAAATACTAATATGGAAATGTACAGTTTCATTGACGAGTTTCATGGTCAGCGCCCTCCGATATCCGTACTTTTAAGCTAACAATTTTGGGCGGGAAAGCCGAACTGTCTTTACTATAAAATCCGTGTACTGTGCTGGCGTATCAGCTGCTATAAGGAATAACCTTCCTCATCCGTTATATTATTGATGGCTCATTCCCACCAAGGGTTACACTGGTCAATGATCTTGGTGTCATTTCCGGTAGGAAACTTACATTATTGCCCATATTGATAATATTACGGTAAGGGCTTTTAAGATGATGAGCCTTGGTCATGCGATAGTGCTGGGAATTCAAGGCGTCAAGGTCCTTAAGTCTATATAATATGCATTGGTACGGAACCACCTTGAGTATTGTTGCATGATATGGGCTCCTTTATATAACACTCATATTTAAAGAATAGAACGCGTACCAGTCCTGTTTGTCAAGTTCTTACTAGTCAAACTAAATGTAGACAGTTGTCTATTACCGTTCCATGAGCGAATATATTGGGCCTGGATACTCTGGAAACCTGCAGAATTCAGCTGACTTTGGTATTTGGCCACAAGCTGCTGAATGATGGGATAGACTGCGCGGACCTCTTGGCCTTGATAAATTTTTCCATATTGCCCTACGAGGCAACTAGAACCATTTTCTAGAAACCCTAGTCGCACTGATATTGGAAAAAACTGCACCATTAACCAAATAATGTCGTACTTAAACATGCTATCATATAATCTGAATCTTAACTATTCTGCGGTAACTTTTAAAAATAAAATTAGAAATATTAGTATATGATTATATACATTCTTATCCATTTCTGGAATGGGGTAACGAATAGTGGGAAGATATTAACTATTACATTTTGATGTGTTGGATTGTTGGACCGTTGGACCGGATAAGTTTTGTTCTACCGCATTTGTACTTTTTGCATTGCTTTCTTTTCTCTTTTTGTTAATAAAAAATAAATAAATAAAAATCATTTGGAAGCCAAGCAAATCCTAAACATAATAGAAAACGTATACGTTTGTAAAGATTTGTTAACAACAACAAAACAAAAACCTGTCCAAAATCCAGCTGATCAACTGTTTAGTAAGTTCTTCTACCTTTTAAATAAATTCTGGTTAATATTTTTATTCAAACAACTTTATTTAATGCCTATTTCGAACGAACAACAAGCATTTGTGTATTATTTACAAGAGACCAAGGTTCACGCTCGAAGACCAGAAGTCAATGAAGTAAAAAATAATCAAGATCAAATAAAATATCATAACAATTTCCATAAAATGTAATCATAATATTAATAACCGTCATAAAGGCCGTAATAAAGTGTAAAGTGATATTTTTCAAGAATTTACGACAAATATCTATTTACGACATTCAACTGAATAGTCATTTAAATTCACAGGGGTACACACAAAGTGTTTCTCATATTTCTGATGCTTATCCTGATTGCTGAAGATTGGTATTGGGATGGAATGTTAAGCGATTGGTTATATTTACTATTATTTGATAACAATATTAATTATTTTAATGTTACATTAATGTTTGTAAAAAATAATGGTATTATTGTACATATATTTCTAACCTTTAGAAACGTTTATGTCTTTTTATTTCTTTTTTACTTTTCAAATACAGTTAGCTTGGATATTTTTTATGGGCTACTCTGGCTCTACTTGGTTGGCAAGTTTTTGCTAAAATTTTTAAATTGCACAAAAATTTCCTACCGTTAAAAAAGTGCCAACCAAAAACATGGTAAAAGGGCACCCAATTTTACCACCCATTTAAGTGACGCCAATAGTATTTAACATACAGGGTGTTATGAAATTCACTGCACACATTGGGCGGCTCCTGGGGTAGTCTAGAGACACAGTCAGTACTTTTTTTTAGTTTGATCAAATATATATGTACAACATATATCATTAGTAATACGCTGGTATTGGGTATGTTTGACAAGAAATATATCATTAATTACATTTTTAAATTAAAGATCCTGGTTTTGTTTCATAAATTAATGAAAATTACAAGAGGAAGTAACATTATTTCTTAACTTGAAGACATATTTGGGTATACTGCGGGTTCTTACAAGCAAGTAAATTCTTTCTGTAATTTTTTTATTGGTCGGTATAATAAACTGCTGACAAACTGGGTTAATTTACAGGTTGTCGCCATCTTGAATTTAGTACCATGTGTTTTTCTTTTTGAAAACCATGTTTAAGTTACATGATCGGTTATAAGGTTTTCTTGGAACTAAACATATCGTATCGTAAAACAATAGCACAAGACGACAAGTAAAAACAATACAATGTATTAGATAAGAAAAGAAGATACACCAGCACACTGTACAGTGGCTCAAGACAAAGTGAACTGTGTATTAGTTCAGTTGTCATTATTAAGTAAGGCAGATAAAAGGTATGAATAAATTATACTAAGATTATCTATATCTTTCCTCTTGTTTATGCAGTCACGATCTAGGAAAATCTCCACCATTTCCAGATAGTTTCCTTTTTTGTAATTTTTCTCTGTGATCAGAACTTTTACATTTGGGAAATCGATGTTATGGTTTGTTGCAATGACATGTTCTGATGAGGCACATGACTTTTTTGCAGTCTACAGTCACTTTTGTGTCTAGTGATTCTATCTTTTAGTACGGTGGAGGTTTGCCCTATATAGTTCTTGTTACAATCTAAACACTTAAGAGTATACACTACATTTAGTAGTCTCATCTATATCTTTTAGCCTGAAAAACGTATTTTGTATTTTTAAAATGTGTTTGCCACAAATTCTGATTCCTATCTGTTTTGTGAGAATTTTTTCTAGTTTATGTGTCAATTCTTGACAATATGGTAATGAAAAATAATGTTGAAGTTGATTTTCAGGTAAAAGGGCACTAATATCTGGTGATAAGAGTTGTGAAGAGCTGTGGTTTAGAAAGACATAGATTTCAGGAGATACAGTGGAAACTTCATTGTCACTGATTATGTCATAGGGTATTAAAATTCTCACTATTAATAGAATTATGAAAGAATTTATTTAAGAAGCATTTTGGATATGAATTAATGCTTAAAGTTTTGTATAGTTTTAAATTTTTTTTTGGATGCATGTGGGGTGACAAATTTTGTGAATCCTATTCCTTAAAGCCAAAACCAAATTGATTTTCATTTTCTGGGTGTGGTAGGATAAAAAGTTGATGCATCTACCTGAGTAAGTTGGCTTTGTGTATCAATCTACCATGATTATCTAAATTATCTTATTTTCAGTCTAATTAGTTGAGTGTCCGGAAAGGGAAAACTGTTATCTTTTTCAGTTTCCATTGTAAACTGAATTTTGGAGTCATAACCATTGAAGATGTGTAACATTTCCTCGGTCTTGTTTTTGGGAACTGAGGTAATTATATCATCAACATATTTTTTTATAAATGGTGGTTGGAAACTCAGCTTAGGAATGTATTCACACAACAAGTCATCCGTCACATATTGGGAAACTATTGGTGAAATTGTAGCTCCCATCGGGATTCCCAGAATTTGTTTATAGTATTTACCTTCAAATCTGCAGCAAGTAGAATCAAAAACAAGTTCCACTATACACAAGAGCTTTTTGAAGTATATGTACAGCAATAATTGAGGTTTTGTTAGAAAAGCCTGCCGTGGACCATTGATGACGACAATATGAATATGAAAATACTTGCGTATCTACACTTAGGGGCTATCACTGAAGTATTGTACAATAATTATGTCAAGTGTGCGTACTAACAATTTGGGAGTACTTAGTCATTATTGTTGTACTTGAAATTCTACATCTATTATAGTGACGAGCGTAATTCGTCTAAAATTTATTTATCATTTTTAATGATTTGCTATTGTATTGTTTTGTAATTATATTTTGTACAACTGTATCAATAAAAAATATGTCACGCGACATTGGCATGTGCTCAGTAACAGTATAGCAGCACGTTCACGAGACATTCATGTGTTTTGACTTTTTTCGGTATTAGGGGAGAAAGGGGCACAATTCAGAAGCATTTAAATAAAACAGCGTAATTTTTTCACAAATAAATTGTAATGTAAATACGTCAGTAATCGAGCTATTTTATTTAGGGAGGAGCAGGAATCGAGAAATTATAAAGGATTTTTTTTATCTGAGACAGCCCACGTAGATTTCAAGCCTAGACACTAACGGACCGTGGGCGTCTGAAGGGAAGGAAAATTTAATCTATTGACATGGGATATAAAGGATTGTAGGTTGGAAGGTGAAGGGAAAACATCGGCAAGCAATTTCTTCTATGATCTGGAGACCCTAAGTATGAATAAGCGAGGGAAGTGGGATGTTCTGGACGTTGTAGCTAGGAAATGCATTCGTAACACGATTCTTGTTATTCTGTTACGAACAGTTAAGGGAAGAGTTTTAGCGGCTAGTTCTTTAGAGCAAAATCCGTGGAAGTACCGGTAGAAAAGGGATAACTCTTTAATAGCGCGGCGATGAGCGATAAAATGGAGCTTTCTTGTGAGGACTGGGCCATTAATAGGTCTAATAACTCTTTTTTGGATGGAATCAAGGATACTAAGTGTGTGATGGTGATGGCGCTCTCCAGATATGGGGAAGTACTCTATACCGTATCCATTTAATTTTGAGGATGATGACAGAAACCCATTTTACAACTGAGAGATCAATTAGGTCTCTCTCTCTCTCTCTCTCTCATGTTCTTTCTCTCTCATACACGCAAAATTTTTACAGCTGGTAGAGTTAGGTTATGTGAAAGATAAACATGATATATTATTTGAAGCCTGTCCCATAATATAAGTTGTTTGTGCAGTGTAAAAATATACTTAAAAAGTTTATATAAAGTATTACCAGCTTAAATTCCTGTGTTCTATGAATTTGGGACTGACTAACAACTATTGAAATATTTCGCAAGGTACATATTTGTTCTTCTTTACATTACTTGGACCAGGCGCTATGGGAATGAGTAACAGGAACGCCGACCCGATAGAAAGTTGAGAATAGTGGGCATTACAGAAGATTTTAGTTATTGAGAAAATAGTGAAAATTGCGCCCTAGAAACGTTTGGTTTCAGTTTAAAGCTGAAGTCACAGTGCCATTACAAAGTGTATCTATCCTTCTGGAACTATTTTTTAAGGCTCAGCATTTACAGTTAAAAATTGTGGAACTACTTGGTATATTCAATTAAACAATTTTTATCGCGTCTTTAACTTACACAAACGTCACTGTTCGCAGGTAGGCTGTACTATAGATCCATTTTCATTATATATCGAAGAATAGGGAATATTTTTTAACCTTATTATAAATTGTTTATCTTAATAAAAACATTTACTCATTTTTGCAATTTCTTCTTTATTTATTTAAAAACTTTTCCTCCGATCCTTTTATTGCAAATGATTGTTTAGAGGGAGTATTGTTACTTGGGTAGGAAGCAAGTAAAAACAAAGGTCTTTTTCTATAAAACCATAAAACTTACGTAAGTATTTTGTCAGGTTAGAAATTTATTTTTTATGACAATTCCGATTAAACTTTTACAGTAGACAATCAGAAATACTTGCACAAACAAAGCCGACTGTGATAAAATGATTAATTATTCTTGTTTATTGGCAACAACATCGTTTTTATATGTCTTTTACGAATGCCCCTTTTGCTAACAAGGATCGAAAGAAATCGGATTCCGTTGGGATTTTATCAGGAAAATAAAAAGAATTTTGGGATGACTAATCTTTCGAAGTATATAACCAGCAATACTTCCACAAGCAAAGAAGGTAAGATATAAATTTGAATAAATTATTTTATTATTTGTCTTTGTCTAATGCACACACGCAAAATATTTACTCATTTTTGCAATTTCTTCTTTATTTATTTAGAAAGATTTCCTGCGATCCTTTTATTGCAAATGATTGTTTAGAGGGAGTTCGTTACTTGGGTAGGAAGCAAGTAAAAACAAAGGTCTTTTGCTATAAAACCATAAAACTTACTAAGTATTTTGTCAGGTTAGAAATTAATTTTTTATGACAATTCCGATTAAACTTTTACAGTAGACAATCAGAAATACTTGCACAAACAAAGCCGACTGTGATAAAATGATTAATTATTCTTGTTTATTGGCAACAACATCGATTTTATATGTCTTTTACGAATGCCCCTTTTGCTAACAAGGATAGAAAGAAATCGGATTCCGTTGGGATTTTATCAGGAAAATAAAAAGAATTTTGGGATGACTAATCTTTCGAAGTATATAACCAGCAATACTTCCACAAGCAAAGAAGGTAAGATAAAAATTTGAATAAATTATTTTATTATTTGTCTTTGTCTAATGCACACACGCAAAATATTTACTCATTTTTGCAATTTCTTCTTTATTTATTTAGAAAGATTTCCTGCGATCCTTTTATTGCAAATGATTGTTTAGAGGGAGTTCGTTACTTGGGTAGGAAGCAAGTAAAAACAAAGGTCTTTTGCTATAAAACCATAAAACTTACTAAGTATTTTGTCAGGTTAGAAATTAATTTTTTATGACAATTCCGATTAAACTTTTACAGTAGACAATCAGAAATACTTGCACAAACAAAGCCGACTGTGATAAAATGATTAATTATTCTTGTTTATTGGCAACAACATCGATTTTATAAGTCTTTTACGAATGCCCCTTTTGCTAACAAGGATAGAAAGAAATCGGATTCCGTTGGGATTTTATCAGGAAAATAAAAAGAATTTTGGGATGACTAATCTTTCGAAGTATATAACCAGCAATACTTCCACAAGCAAAGAAGGTAAGATAAAAATTTGAATAAATTATTTTATTATTTGTCTTTGTCTAATGCACACACGCAAAATATTTACTCATTTTTGCAATTTCTTCTTTATTTATTTAGAAACGTTTCCTGCGATCCTTTTATTGCAAATGATTGTTTAGAGGGAGTTCGTTACTTGGGTAGGAAGCAAGCAAAAACAAAGGTCTTTTGCTATAAAACCATAAAACTTACTAAGTATTTTGTCAGGTTAGAAATTAATTTTTTATGACAATTCCGATTAAACTTTTACAGTAGACAATCAGAAATACTTGCACAAACAAAGCCGACTGTGATAAAATGATTAATTATTCTTGTTTATTGGCAACAACATCGTTTTTATATGTCTTTTACTAATGCTCCTTTTGCTAACAAGGATAGAAAGAAATCGGATTCCGTTGGGATTTTATCAGGAAAATAAAAAGAATTTTGGGATGACTAATCTTTCGAAGTATATAACCAGCAATACTTCCACAAGCAAAGAAGGTAAGATAAAAATTTGAATAAATTATTTTATTATTATTCTTTGTCTAATGCACACACGCAAAATATTTACTCATTTTTGCAATTTCTTCTTTATTTATTTAGAAACGTTTCCTGCGATCCTTTTATTGCAAATGATTGTTTAGAGGGAGTTCGTTACTTGGGTAGGAAGCAAGTAAAAACAAAGGTCTTTTGCTATAAAACCATAAAACTTACTAAGTATTTTGTCAGGTTAGAAATTAATTTTTTATGACAATTCCGATTAAACTTTTACAGTAGACAATCAGAAATACTTGCACAAACAAAGCCGACTGTGATAAAATGATTAATTATTCTTGTTTATTGGCAACAACATCGATTTTATATGTCTTTTACGAATGCCCCTTTTGCTAACAAGGATAGAAAGAAATCGGATTCCGTTGGGATTTTATCAGGAAAATAAAAAGAATTTTGGGATGACTAATCTTTCGAAGTATATAACCAGCAATACTTCCACAAGCAGAGAAGGTAAGATAAAAATTTGAATAAATTCTTTTTTTATTTGTCTTTGTCTGATGCACTTTCGCCAACACGGATAGAAAGAAATCTGATTCTTCCGTGATTATCAGGAAAGAAAAGATGAATATTGTGATCACTGAAATATGTTCTGGTGTAAACTGTCTATGGAACTGACCAATAGGGTGAATTCTTGTTCAATTGTTTTTTTCTGTCATCATTCTCACATAAAATTTGATATAATATAGGTTAGGTAGATCTTATTTGGTGAACATAGGACATACATTACCAAGAAAATTAGGCTAAGCTAAAGTAGCCAAAAATATAGAAGATTTTAAAATAAAATAGTATCTCATCAACAGCAAGATTTTCTTTACCAAACTCTCCCCTAACATTTGGTACTTGTTTATTAATTAATTGTATTCACGAGAGCTTTAAATGAAATATCAAAGTTCAAGTTGCAATGGGTCCGTTGCACACCGTTTTTATTGACATTAGAATTTATGGTCAAAATAACGTGCAAACATATTTTTTTGGAAATTTTTTGGGAAGCGGGAAATGCCCCAAAAATCGAGTTAAACTTTGGCGAGTTTTGTCACATAGGCGAGTGATGTCATCATTTCCCTGCATTTTACAATGTTGCCGAATCGTTCGTGGCTTGAGCTGGCATTCAACCAAGGATACAAAATCAATCTAATTCAAAAACCTCGCTGCCTCAACATAAAATTGCTTATTACGAAAAAAATATTGCTAGGAAAGATACATAATTATAGAGAACAATGTGAGAAGCATAGTTTTTTGGTACTTTTGAAAGTAAATATTCATAAATCATGTCCACAGTAACCTTGAGCAAATTTCCCAAGTCAGCTCTTTCAAAGCCTTGATCTGTTTTCCACTGAATAAGCTATCACGAATGGTGAAAACACAAACAAACGAATACATTTTCTTTTAAAACCAACGAAAACATAAAACAAACACAGTTCAAAAGGTTTGCTGTCACCTTACCTGACAGAGATGGTTTGTTCTACGATTACATTCATTGCGAACTTCTGGATTCAAAGCCGATAACGGTGTTAAGCTATCCTTTTCTAATGAATATTGAAGGAGTCGCCAGACATAAGGAACTTTATGTTGATTATTGAGAGCTGTGAAACAGTTTTATATCGAATCCTTTGTACCTGTTATCACTGATATCGAACTTGTTTTATATGTTAGACATTATGACAACAGCGCAAATCGATATATTATTTTATTGGTGTGAAATATGGCGGGGTTTTTAATTCCTTTCAAATTTTCACTTTCAATATATTGCTGTAGACTTCTTTTAAGAAAAATCTTAAATTATTATTATTGTTTTACTCATAAATAATATTTAAATACAATTGAGGGCAACAGACCCATTTTAACTGAATATTGTTTTCTAGTCATTTTTATTTTGACACTTTCTCTATTGGCGATTGAAATTAAGATCGTCCATGCTAACTACTGTAGCGGGGAATGTTTTCGCTTCGTCTTTGTCATCACGATCGTCTTATTTGATATCTTTGTCAATTTCATCATCTAGTGAGCCCTTCTTCTCCATTAAAAATCAGCTGAGTGCAGCTGGCTTCTTTAATTTAAGTCGCCAATATTATTTTGGGGGTTAAGTAGAGTTGTAAGAAAAATATCTTTGTTTATTATTTTTATTTAGCATGCATTATTATTAACAAGAGTTTAAAAATCAATACTTTAGGAAGTTTCACAATCGTCATCACTGGGAATAACTTCCTCGAGAAGAGATACGAAATCATCAAGTGGACAAAAAGCTTCACATCCAGGGATTGTCAACAGTCTTGGTTGCTGAGTGCTCCAGTCCTGGTAGTAAACCTACGAAAAATATAATAAAGCAATGGTTAGGAGTGTTACTGCGCTCGACAGAGAATTTTAAATTATTCATTTGACCGGTTTTATGTGGTTTTATTAAATAGTCGTAGAAGAAATACATATAGGTATTTACCTTGAATCCATAAACTCCTCTGATCAAATGAAGTTCAACCAAGACGTGAGAACCATAAGAGGGTACTTTGTCGTCATATACACCGAGCGTTAGCAAAAATTTGGCCACGTTACTCTCATGAGCTGAGTAAAGAAATACCTTCCTGGATTGGGGTGTTAGAAGCCCGTCGAGTTTTGCTTTTGAATCGTTGATGATTTTTCTCAAAAGGAATCCTGTTGAAATAAAAGAAAAATTTGTTAAGTAAACACATAGTAATAATAAAAATATATTGGGTGTTTTAGTAGTAGTTTAAGGAAGATATTGAGTTAAATGAAGAAATCTATTAAATGATGTGATTTTTATAGACATATAAATATATATTCTGAATGTAGTTGTGGCTGTAAAAAATGCAACATTTTTACCACCAATTAATTTTGTTAAGATATACAAGGCGAAAGGGGTCTGAGTGCAATAATTTTAAGGCATGGTAGCAATGTCACAGTAATAGTAGAACAAAAAGGCTTATAGATCAGGTCAGGGGTCGAAAACGAATCGCTTAACTGTAATTTTAATTTTCCTTGAAGTTTCTTAGCGAAATCGACGTCATCAGATTTTCCTTGTGCATTTTGCTTAAAGCAATTTCTCTTTCAGTAGCGCGAAATTATGATTTTCACTTTCGCTAAAAACCCTCAAGAAATTAAAATATTTATTATAATTTTTAGATCATACCTATGCTATGACCCCTTAAAAATCTTACACTCATAATACACTACTTTTATTTTAATAAAGCCGACTTGACAGATATAGTACCTCCAGCTAGTTTTTTGAGGTCCGTCGTGTTAGTTCCAATGTAGTAGACATCTTTGGCAATTTTTTCAAGTACGTCTGGAAATACTGGTTTAGTCCATTCTTCTAGTGGATATCCATATTCTTGCTGTAATTAAAATACGATACAACGAATCAGGTGTAAGTGGTACACGAAAAAACATTATTCCATTACAAACTTTGAACCCGATTTCACCCGCTTAGGGGCTGGTTTATTAAAAACTGTAAAACACGTATTTTAATTTTTTAGAGTAGTTCTATGAAGTTTCGAGTTAATAGGGCGATCTAATATTTTTTCTCCATACGAAATTTGAACCCCTGTTTCACCCCCTTAGGGGTTGAATTTTGAAAAACCCTTGCTAAGAAGAGAGCTACGTTATGTAGGAAACCTCTGTGCAAAATTTCAAGTATCTATACTCAGCGTTGTGGGATCCTTATTCACAAGCAAAAGAAAAAAACTTAATATAATGGGATTTGTTTTCACGTTGGTTTTTTTTATTTTAATAATAGTAAGGGTACGCAGCCCCTACTACTCTAAGAGTGTATGTCGAGATGAAGCGGACTTGCCAGATTGGGGTATTTTTCGTAATTTTGGGGAAAATTACCCGTGGGGGAAATTTGGGGATATAAAATATGAGGGGAATTTCCTTTTAACACGGAAAATTTTGGGGAATTTACTTCTGCTTGCTCTCTTTACCTATAATGATGCATGTCCATGAAGCTATTAGAAAAATCAAAAATTGTCTTATAATAAAAACAAAAAAAAAATGTCCCATTTAGCGGAGGCTATAGAACATTAGTCGGACTTCGCCGAGATGAAACAATGTTGCCATATGATTTATTGGTGTAAACTTGGAAAATTTGTAAATTACTATAAGTAATATGTTACTAAGTGTGGACAGGCCTTAAGACGCTGGCAGCAGTTTTTGGACGTTTCGCACAAAAACACAAGAATTCATTGCAAATATGTAATTTTTATTAGGTTAGAATTATATATCTCTTTTTTTATTTCAGGGGATCATTTTTTAAATCGTCTGTTTGTGGGGAAAAATTGAAAGTTTGAGGAAATTTTTAAAATCTTACCAGTTAAAGGAAGAAGATAGAGTTAAATTATTTTTATCTTACCTGAGTAACTAATGTAAAATAGAGATTGAAAATGGCATCTGGAGTTCTGAAATCTTGACCAGTTGCACTGGAAACGTATTCAAAGTATTCGTTGTATACTGACAGAGCTTCCTGTATTTCGTCAGAATTTTGTACCTCTTCTAACAAAGTATTGTAATTGGTGCAAACATAGGAGCCTTGAAGTTCCTAAAAATAATTATTTTTTAACTTTGATATTAAAAGCGCCACTTTCCAGAACTTAAATACTTAGAAAATGATAGTTTTTCGTAATGAGTTAGGAAAAGTAAATTATTCCGACAAATCTGGTTGAAACAAATTTCAGCTGAGTGTTTGTTATTAACTGCAATCAGCAAGTTATTCAACCAAGAAGTTTGCAACAAATGTGAAACGTTTTCATTAATCAGTATTACGAAAAAATGGAGCATACTTACTAAAAACAAAATTAAGCAGTTTTATAAAATCGCCCAAGAGTCAAGTATGAAATTGTCTCCTATCTAGAATAGCTATTTTTCTAACAAGTGCGGAAAACACACTTTCCGCACGTATTGGGTATAATGTTTTTTCTACGGGCGTGATAACTTTAGTCAAAAAGTATACTTACATCATCTGGAGCCTCGTTTAGAAATTGCTCTGTATTGTTTCTTGTAAGCGATTGTTTCTTGTAAGATTCTTTTTCTTGAGCAAGGCGATCACTTTAAAATATTTGGTTATATCCAAATTATGTTTTATTTTTAACCAGTGCCGGATTAAGCCAGCGCGGTGCCCGGCCAACTGCAAATAAGAGGCCCTTGGTTGGGTTTGCCCGCGCTTGCTTGGGAAAAATAAAACCCAAGCAAACAAGAGGCCCTTGGTTTGTTTTAAAGATCTGGAATATGATTCCATAGGATGGGCACTTTACTCTAGAGTTAAAAAATCTTAGTATTTTTTTGTAAACTTGCTTTATAGAAAAAATGTTTTATTTCCTACCATAAAATAGCTTTTTTATTATGTTCCATGGCTATTTGGTTATTTGTAATAGGATTTTTTTATATGAATATTTTTGCAACCATTTAAATGTTTTGTACACAATTCAACATTTTTACTTTTTTTGTTTTGGTTCAAAATGAGTTTTATATTTTTAAAAACGCTTTTTGTGTCCAACTCTGCTTATATGGACACCGGTAGTGGCCGTAGTTAGTTCTGTGTCGAATTAAAGCTAATTTCAACTTGACCCCACTCTGAGGGGACACTAATTTAAAAAAAATAAACGTCATTTTTTTGCCGAAAACCCATAGGCATGATATTATAGGTATCACCTGGAGCCACCTTCGTGAATTTTTCAGATTTTTTTAGCCAAAACTGGCTGAAATATTAATTAAAAAACTCAATGTTTTGTCCAACTATACCCCAGATGACAGTATCCATTAATTACTTTCTTATTGAATTAATAGAACCCTATTCAAATTGGTCGCGTTATTACGACTAGCTCGAAGACGGGAATTTCCCTCTTAGTTTTACGGTGTTGTCAACTTGCGTTCGTAATTTATGGCGCTCACGTTTAGAAATGTGCTAAAATTATTAATAATCGTTGTAGATTTGGACACCACCGTCATTCCATTGGACGGTAGCGATAGGTGGTATAAACCATATCTATCTTACTTGATAGATTTTTTTACGCCCAGGCGCGAAGCCCCCCAATGCGCGGGACCCGTAGCATTTGCTACTCTTGCTACTTGGCTAATCCGGCAGTTTTTAACATAGATTTTAACATTGTATACCTCGACCGTAACGTGGATGGTTTACAAGTTTTTGAAATGTCGGAAAAGTATACCTACTATAAAATACCTCGTTTTTCTTGAAATTGTTTATTTTCTTTTTTGCGCACCATTGTTGGATCCTTCGAGAATGTCTTCCAGTATTTCATCAATCATTTGTTGCAAATTTCTTGGACCCTACAGCCCATATACTCCTTAATATGAATAATAGATCCTACCTTATCGTTTGTTAGATAATTGTAAGGAATAGGTTGCCAACCTAACCAAGGATTCCATCTTTGTTCGCCGCGTGGTGGCCACAGCCCTGCTAACACCAGCGCTAATGACATTTTGGTTCTCTGAACGTTGGTTGTTCTGGCTTCAATATGGTTGATGTTCCACGTTTGACCTAGGAAGCGATTGTAACGTTGACGCAACGTCGTTCCAATACGGTATTCAGTCCTCTTTCCCTCCTACAATAAATTTTAAGAACGGTTAAGAGCGATCAGTATTTATTTATATCTATTACAGTATCCCCCTTAAATCGCGCGTTTGCTAAATTTAAAAAAATATCCTAAACCACCCCATATTCGACGCTTCTACCAGCGACGTTTCCAAACCTAAATATTACCGTGACATCTAATTTTTTTAGCAGTTTTAGTAAAAACCAAAAATAATCCAAAACATTTTTAATTTTAGTAAAAATCAACATTTCTGGGTGTTATTTTTTCGCTCTTGGTTTAAACAGCTATTCTCTGGATTGTTTTTTTGTGTTATAATATTTTAACCTTTTCAAATTCAGAATTTTGGAAGAGTTAGTAGGATTTTTTTCTTTAAAGGTAACCAAAATATCATTTTTCTTCAAACGTCAATAAACCTGACACTTTTCTACTAATTTTCTGACGTTAAAGTTTTGCTTTTTTGTCAGTAGGCGGTTGCTATTGGCAGCGGAAATAAAAGTACTTTTTCTGCCGCTGAGAGCGGAGGTAAAATTATGACTGTGTGCTCATGAATAAATATATGTTAAATAATACAAGGAAGTAATAAAAAAATAAACAATAAATTAAAAGAAAAGTAATACTAATATTTAATTTTTAATACACTGATTGAAGTCGAGACTATTTTTTTTATAAAAATTAATTTATACTGAAATTTAAAACAATTACTCTTGAAATAAAAATCCGCTTCCTTGTGGGAATAACAACATACATATTCGGTTCTTTAAAAAAACTAACTTTATTACAAACACACAGCACATCAACTTACATTGGTTAATTGTCCAAAGCCCTCTGGATAAAAACTCGAATCAATGGGGTTATTGGTGTAGCCCTTGTAATCAGGGGTGCGGTTTCCGTGACGAAACAGCTAAAAAAAAATGTTTACTAAAAAGTTTGAAATCAACTCAAACTTCTCTGAAAATACCTAAAAACAAACTACTACAGGTCCGCAAACTTTTTTTTCCTGTAGTTTTTAGTACTATTACTAAATTTTAGTATCGCCAAAGGGCGTAACCAGCGAGAGGCAGGGGGGCAGCTTCCCTCCCTAGCAAAAAAGGGGAAGAAAGTAAAGGTTACTTTCTACGACCAGCGAGTAAGCACAAGAAGATGCCAAATGAGATTTTGGCGAAACGTCTGTAAGTTTCAACTAGAAACGAACCAAACGAACGAATGTATTCCCGGATTAACCACGATATATATATATATATATATATATATATATATATATATATATATATATATATATATATATATATATATATATATATATATATATATATATATATATGTATATACAGTGTGTCCGCTTAAGTTCTGTACATATGGGAAACTTTTTTATTATTACTTTTACGAAAAAAAGTTACTCTTTATAAAAAGTTCTGCTTCCTGAGAAAATAATATTAAACTATTTAAACTTGAGATACTATGTACAGGATTGTCAAAAATTAAAAAAACTCAAAATTGTCCTAAGAGAGAAGTACCCTTAATTTTAATTTTAGAGCAAATTTGAATAAGAAAATGTTGCTTGGCCTTAAAAATTATATCTGTTTATACTCTTAATTTTAACTATTATTAAAAATGAAAATTATTTCAGTTTTATCTTGCATACTCAATTTCAACGGCATATTTATCTACTTAAATAGTCAAATTGATGTTTCAGACAAATACCATAGCCGACAGTTGCAATTATTCAAATTCAGGTGGGAAATTGTGTCAAGATACTGGACATGCCATTAAGAATTAAGATTTAATTTTTTAAGTTTATTTTTAATAATAGTATACTAAGAGTATAAGCAGATATAGTTTTTAATGTCAAGCAACATTTTCTTATTCCATTTTGCTCTAAAACTAAAATTAAGGGTACTTCTCTCTTAGGTCAATTTTGATTTTTTTAATTTTTGACTATCCTGTACATACTATCTCAAGTTTGAATAGTTTAATATTATTTTCTCAGGAAGCAGAACTTTTTATAAAGAGTAACTTTTTTTAGTAAGATTAATAATAAAAAAGGTTACCATATGTACAGAACTTAAGCGGACACACTGTATATATATATATATATATATATATATATATATATATATATATATATATATATATATATACAGTGACCGGCAAAAAGTTCGCAACATATGGGAAAAATTTTTATTAGGTGAGTATTGGAAAAACTTTTCCGGGGGATCGGTTCTGCATGTCCGATAACCTAAAAATCGATTTTGACATACGTCACGTGACCACTGGTATAGCGTCAAATTTAAAAAAAAATTGTTAATTTACAAAAAGTGAGGTTAGTTGACGAGATATCAAAAAAAGTTATTTGAAAAAATTGCTTAGAATTAAATTCTAGGTCCTTGTGCAAAATTTTAAGATTTTATTTAAAAAAATTGGAAAACTCAATTTTTTTTAAATATTTTTTTATCGATTTACAAATTTTCAGTTTTTTTCGTTTAGATAGCTTGGCTAATGTAAAGCCCATGTATCTGGATGAAAATAAACGAATGTAGTAGTTTTTTCTACAATTGACAGGACAAAATTAAAAAAAACAGGGTTTCGCCGGACGCTAGCTGTTGCAATGATTTGTATCTAGCAGCAGTGTCAAAATTTTAGAGACATTTCAATGAGATTACATTGAGAAAACCTTAATCGTCTTAAATATATCTGAAGTTCGACTTTTTGTAAAGTTAAGGGGAGTAAAATAGATAATAAACAAAAAATTACCTGTTTATTTAATCGAAATTTCATAAACGAAAACCAATGTAAGAAAAACTTAAAAGTAGTCAAATTCTGTACTAACAACATAAAAAATCATTGTTCTTCCTTGGGTGCACAAAATTTAAAACTCAGTATGACCACCATTTCTCTCCATACATACTATTGTTCTCGAGCGCAACTCTCGATTAACATTTCGGAGCATTTTACGATTTATTTGCAATACACAATTTCTAATGACATTCTCTAAATTTTGTATATTCCTAAAGGGTCGATGTTTGTACACAGAGTTCTTTAGGTATCCCCACATAAAGAAATCTAACGGAGTCAGATCTGGTGATCTCGCAGGCCACGGATTTTCAGAAAACCGTCCTATCCACTGGTTTCCAAATTCTTGATCCAGCCATCTCTTCACCTCATTTGTGGAATGAATGCTAGCTCCGTCTTGTTGAAAGTATAAATTTCTTCTTTCGGCTAATGACAAATTGTCTAAAAGGTCAGATATCTCAGTTTGTAGAAATTCTAAATATCGTTCTGAATTTAAATTGTCTCTAAAGAAAAAAGGTCCCACTATTCTGAGGTTGGAAATTCCGCACCACACATTAACCTTAAAACTATATTGGTCTTTACTCTGAATTACAAAGTCTGGGTTTTCGGTGGCCCACCATCTACAGTTTTGTGAACTGACGGTTCCGTTAGAGGTAAATGTAGCTTCATCCGAGAAAAGAACGTTCTTTGGGAAATTAAAATCTTCCTCAATCATACCCTGGAACCAGGCACAAAAATCGAAGCGGGCGTCATAATCCCTATCTTTTAATACTTGTACAAATTTAGGTTTGTACGGATGAAATTTGTTTCTTTTTAATATCCTCCGCACAGATCTTTCGTGAATGTTAGTGATCTCCGATATTTGACTAACTGCTAATTGGGGTGTTTCTGTGATCGACAAACACACATCCAGAGAACCTTCGTCACCTGTTACCGGTTTTTCATGGGAAACTTTATACTGATTTTCTACCGATCCCGTTTCTTTAAATTTATTGACTAGACGAGATACTGTGGAATAATGGAGGGATTTATCGGGGTGCCTCTCATTAAAAATTGCTGCTGTTTCTCTATGGCTTTTGTAATTATCTCCAGAAATTAAAATAATTTCTATCTTTTCCTGAAGAAGTAGTGTGGGTGCCATTTTAAGGAATAAAATATTAATAAACTTATGTAAAATATCAAACTTAGTAAGATGCGAGACATAAACCAATGACATAGGTTGAAATCAAACAAATTATAATTTGTTTGACATTTTTCTGTTGTTTTTAACCTACTAGATTATTTGGTTGTTTTAATTTCAGAGCCTGCTTTGGTAGTTTTAAGTACAACTAAATAGACCTGGTTGTTAAATTTATGTGCGAAAAATCTTAATAAAATCTTGATACAGTCATTTCATTAGATTCAAACCATTGCAACAGCGAGCGTCCGGCGAACACCTATTTTTTCGATTTTGTCCTGTCAATTGTAGAATTGTAGATCTGACTCCGTTAGATTTTTTTATGTGGGGATACCTAAAGAACCCTGTGTACAAACATCGACCCTTTAGGAATATACAAAATTTAGAGAATGTCATTATAAATTGTGTATTGCAAATAAATCGTAAAATGCTCCGAAATGTTAATCGAGAGTTGCGCTCGAGAACAACAGTATGTATGGAGAGAAATGGTGGTCATACTGAGTTTTAAATTTTGTGCACCCAAGGAAAAACAATGATTTTTTGTGTTGTTAGTACAGAATTTGACTACTTTTAAGTTTTTCTTACATTGGTTTTCGTTTATAAAATTTCGATTAAATAAACAGATAATTTTTTGTTGATTATCTATTTTAATCCCCTTACCTTTACAAAAAGTCGAACTTCAGATATATTTAAGACGATTAAGGTTTTCTCAATGTAATCTCATTGAAATGTCTCTAAAATTTTGACGCTGCTGCTAGATACAAATCATTGCAACAGCTAGCGTCCGGCGAAACCCTGTTTTTTTTAATTTTGTCCTGTCAATTGTAGAAAAAACTACTACATTCGTTTATTTTCATCCAGATACATGGGCTTTACATTAGCCAAGCTATCTAAACGAAAAAAACTGGAAATTTGTAAATCGATAAAAAAATATTTAAAAAAAATTGAGTTTTCCAATTTTTTTAAATAAAATCTTAAAATTTTGCACAAGGACCTAGAATTTAATTCTAAACAATTTTTTCAAACAACTTTTTTTGATATCTCGTCAACTAACCTCACTTTTTGTAAATTAACAATTTTTTTTTTAATTTGACGCTATACCAGTGGTCACGTGACGTATGTCAAAATCGATTTTTAGGTTATCGGACATGCAGAACCGATCCCCTGGGAAAGTTTTTCCGATACTCTCCTAATAAAAATTTTTCCCACTATATATATATATATATATATATATATATATATATATATATATATATATATATATATATATATATATATATATATATATATATGGTTCTAAACTTAGTTGTCTTATTCTTACACCTGTCAATATGAAACCTTGATGGCCACATTGGACTGGTTTTAGCGATAGAGTTAGAGTTAATATTTTAATTTTCAAAATTTTTGTATGTTTATAAAATTACATTTTCAATTTACCTATTTTCGAGGAAATGTATTTTAAAAAAAATTTTATTGTCGAAAAATTGTGTTTTCGGAAAAATATACTTTTAAAAATGCATTTTTTGAAAAATTGATTTTCGAAGATTTCCCTGTACATTTTCACCTTATTAAAAAAAGTTACTTACGGCATGAACCAGAACCAATGTGTCATCATCTCTTGAAGGTAGACGACTAGCTATCCCAAAGTAGCCAAACGCCGAGATGCAGACAAAGATCGGGACGAGGAAGTTCATGGTAAACGTTTCAATTTCAAAAAAATCTCTTATTTTATACTAAAAAAATGCCCCTTATCATTCTAGGAAATTAAAAATATCTTCCGTTTTTATAATTCTTTATGCCTATACCTATTTACTTTAATCCCTGTGGCGATTAATTGCAGACTTATTGGCTATTAAAAGATTAAAAAGATTTATATTTCCCAACTTTTGTATCAGAATTTTTTTATTGGCAAATGATATGTGGTAAAACATTTATTGTCTTTGTTTCTTGAAACCCAATTTTTTCGGATCAAACTTATAGAAAATCATGTTTTGCAGCCTATTGCTCCGTGAAATTGACCATTTCCACCGATCCATGCTAGAACATTTACAGCACCTGCAAAATAGAAGCTCTTTAAGTTAAAGAAAATGACTTTAAAATAATATACACATCAAATTGGTCTAGGGACACCTATAAATATTAAATTATTTGAAATAATTTTGACAATTTTAATTCCAACGGTAAAGCACGGAATGGGTTCCGTTCTAATCTGGGGGTGTATGTCATGGCATGGAGTGGGCCAGCTCCATTTTATTGACGGAACTATGGATCGGTTCATCTACAGACTACATGGACATTTTAAAGAAGAATTTAAGTCAAAGTGCGAAGGAAATGTGAATTGGAAGCAATTTCATATTTCAACAAGACAACGATCCAAAGCATACAGCGCGGGTCGTTAAAGAGTGGATACTGTATAGCGTACCAAGAGTGTTGGAAACGCCACCGCAATCCCCAGACGTTAACCCATCTGAACACTCAAAGAAAGGGCGAAAGAATATAAAATTTTCAACAAAATACGTTAAAAGCAAGATGTTAAAAAGAATGGTCAAAAATTGAAGTAGGTTTTGTTATAAAACTGGTAGAGCCAATGCCTAACAGGTTACAACAAATTATAAAATCAAAAGGGTAGCCCACACGTTATTAGTTTTGGCATGTTCGGACGAATTTCGAAAAAAAGTTGGTGGACGAATAATTTTTCTCCCTTGGTTTTTAAGAAATTATGTTTTATTTTTTAAATTTGTCTAGGTTGGACGTTATATGTATTACCTACTGTTTTTAACATGAATAGTTGTTTTTATTTTTGTAATGAAAAGCAAATAAACTTCAGTAGTTTAAATTTTATCCCAATTTTTTACAACTTTTATAAGTGGACGAATAATTAATCTCCCAACTGTATATCTCTGTTGCTACTTTTGGGATCCATGCCAAGTTCAGGTTTTGTAATAGCGAGCCTACTAGGAATGTTTTGGTAAAGAAAAAAATATTTTGTAATTTGCGAATAAAATGTTGAATTTTTGAGTTGATCCACTTGGAAAAAAAATTAACACGCTTAGGTATTTTATTTATTATTTTTCTAAACAAACTTTACATCATTTTGTACACAATTCTTAAATTTTAAGAGAAAAAAATCTGTTAGTAGAAAGTTATAGTCATTTGAATTTTTTTAAATCCAAAATATAATTAAAATATGGCTAAAGAATGCCTAAAGCAATGCCCAGTGTAGAGCTAGGGATTTGACAGTTTTAGGTATCCAGCCACGTCCGTGGGCATCTTTCCGATTTTGTTAATTCCACACATTGGACAGAACATTTTCCGTTTTGGTAATTTAAGAAAAATCTTCTATGGGGCGTCCTTTATGGTCGCAGTAATGCACATTTTTTTTTATTAGGTTTAAATTTCGTTCCCCGCTTACTACAAAGCTGCGTTGATGAGTTTTATTATCAGGAATCGTAATATGCATCAAGGATTCTTTGTCTTCAATGTTATCTATGGCCAAATAAGTTAATTCTTTTCGGCGTCAGGCGCCTGCCAATTAATGTGAAAACTTTAGTCAAAAGGTATACATCATCTGGAGCCTCGTTCAGAAATTGCTCTATATTGTTTCTTGTTAGAGTTTTACATTTTTTTGGCTGTAATTCAACATTCATTTTCTTGAGAAAGGCGATCACTTTATAATGCTTGTTTATATCCAAATTATGTTTTAATTCTAACATAGATTTTAACATTGAGCAGCTTGACCATAACGTGGATGGTTTTGCTCAGGTTGTCAGAAAAGTATACTAGAATTACCTCTTTTTCCTTGAAATTGTTTATTTCTTTTTTGCACACCATCTTACTCAATGCTTCCAATAATTATTTGGCATAACGGTATTTCGATTTTTCTGGTAACAGTTCGAGGTTCACATTCTTGGCTTCTTCGAGAATGTCTTTCGGTACTCCATCAATCATATTCTCTTCAATTTCTTCCTCGATCTCCATTTGCTACTTAAAAGTTGGATAAAAGTCGAATAACCTTTGTATTTTCACCTTGACATCTATAGTGACAATTAACAAATTGTGTTATTTACCTATTTGTTGATTGTCACTATAGAAGTCAAGGTGAAAATACAAAGGTTATTCGACTTTAACACAAATTTAATTGCATAGTAACGATGTAAGTGGAAAGGCCCTTCATAATTTCTGGATTATTTTTTGGTTATTTTCCACTAATATTTTACTAAATATCTTAAATTGGACCTCTTCGGCCTGGGTCCAGTGATATTAATTAGCACACCAAGTCTAACTAAGCGGCGATATAGGTATGTGATTGTTGATGTACAGTTTCCCGAGTCAGTGCTGAAAAAATTTTCAGCACTAGTGTGGAAAAGTGCAACGTTCAGCATGCATATAAGTGCGAAAAGTAGTTACTTTCCGCACGCTCGTAGAAAAAATAAATTTTCTGCACTTTCGTTTATAGGTCGAGTTTGAGCGGCTGTAAACGCTCTATTTCTGGGTTATCAATGCCTTTCATATAATAGATATCCATGGGATATTAGAGTAGATGTTTTCTGTTTACTGTCTTTTTTTATGTTTGTTGTTTGTCCGTTTATTATATTATTATGTATAAATGATTTATTATCTATACTATTGGCTTTTTACTTTTTATCGTATCGTAATAAATTTAAATCATTTCTATTTTGGCTTTTCACGAAATCATCTGCGCGTTCACGGGATAATCGTGTGCACGAATCTTTTCAAAATAACTACTAGGAGGCTGGAGGGTAAAATAATACAAAATTATTGCCGACAAAAATTTAAAAATATAAAACGCTAGTATGGTAGGATTCTATTAGGCGTAAAACGTTAAAATTCTTTTTATTTGATTTGTATACAACTCTCTATATTTGAGCCCTAATTTAGTCCGCTTAATTCTGATACGTTCCTTCCATTTTAATTTTACATCTTTATTTATTTAAAAACTTTTTCTCCTATCCTTTTATTGCAAATTATTGGTTAGAGCGAGTATTGTTACTTGGGTAGGGAACAGTTTTAAGTAGAATAAAATTAGAAGGTTAATGTGGCTATGCTGACACTGTTATTGCTTAATAAAAACGAGATTTTCTCAAATGCTGTTTGTGTTCAGTAAAACAAAGGTCTTTTGCTATAAAATCATAAAACTTACGTAAGTATTTTGTCAGGTTAGAAATTTATTTTTTATGACAATTCCGATTAAACTTTCACAGTAGACAACCAGAAATAGTTGCACGAACAAAGCCGACTGTAATAAAATGTTTGATTATTCTTTTTTATTGGAAACAACATCGTTTTATTTGTCTTTTACTAATGCCTCTTTTGCTAACAAGGATAGAACTAAATCGGATTCCGCTGGGAATTGTATCAGGAAAAAAAAAAAGAATTTTGCGATAACAAATCTTTTGAAGTATATATCCAGCAATACTTCCACAAGCAAAGAAGGTACGATAAAAATTTGAACAAATTCTTTTTTTATTTGTCTTAGTCTAATGCCCTTTCGCCAATACGGATAGAAAGAAATCTGATTCCTCCGTGGATATCAGGAAAGAAAAGATGAATACGGTAATCACTAAAATATGTTCTGGTGTGAACTGTCCATGGAACTGACCAATAGGGTGAATTTTTGTTCAATTGTTTTTTCTGTCATCATTCTCACATAAAATTGGATACAAGATACTCAAGATAGTATTTGTAAGTTTCTTGACAACTAACGACAGAAAATGGAATAAGTATTGTTTAAAACTATCTTTTTAAAGAATACCTAAGAATATAATAATTCTTTAAAAAAAACTAAATATGCGGGTAAAACGACCCCGGAATCGGTCGACCGTACCCCATGGGGGATCATTTTGCCCGAACGGGCAAAATTCACTAGCCGTCTGTTGTTTTAATGAAGTAAGTGCTGAAAATGTTCACCCCCAACCTCCATGCAATTATAAAGGCATTGTTCGAAGTGTTCGCGAACATTATGAAGCATTTCGGGCGTTATTTGTCGGCACTGGTACACTATTCGTTGTCACAAATCTTCTAAACAATGGGGCTGGGTTGCAAAAATTTTTTATTTAAATTTTCCCACAAGAAAAAGTCCAGTGGCGATAGATCAGCAGATCTTGCAGGCCATTCAATAGAATTTCTTTTTCCAATCCATGTTCCTGGAAAATTTGTCGCTGAAAAGACAAAGGGGCGTAAGTCCGAAAACCCGAATCTCGAGTTATGGCCACCATATCTACCTCAAGGTCATATTTATAATATTTAGCATAAACTACTAAACAACTTACATAAATGTACTGTAAATTATAACAGAAGAAGAAGTTTCAGTAACCAATGCAATACTGGCTTAATTTTCAGTTGCTTCTCCTGAAAAATATGTTAAATGGAGTTACGCCTCTTTGTCTTTTCAGCGATGAATTGTCATCCAAATACTTCCTTACAGGAAATGCATAGTGTGATGGTGCCCAATCTTGCTGAAAAATTAGATTCTCTGACCCATGACTGCCATCTTCTGTAATAGCATTCATTAAAGAAGGTTCAATAGTGGTTTCCAACAACTCTAGGTACATTTCACCAGTTAAATTGCCAGGAAGAAAATACGGCCCGATAATACGGTCCCCAAAAATTCTAGTTTACACATTTCATTTTTCTGGATGTTGAGTATGTACCTAATTCTCTAAAGATTCTCGGGCTGGAATCCGACCACTATCTACAATTATGTCGATTCTCAGTACCATGTAGGAAAAAAGAGCATTCATCAGATATCACGAATGATTCTTTCACTCATTGACTCGCAAAATTCCAAACAGCGATCGGTAGATATCGTCTTCATTAAGTTCATGAACCAGTTTTATTTTGTAGGGATGGAATTTATGCTTTTCAAATATTCTCTGGATGGTTGTACGCGAAACAACCGACACTTCTGGCATTTTCCTCGTACTAAGTGTGCGATCAATTGCAATATGACCCAAAACTGCAACTTCGACAGCTTTATTTCTTACAGGTTTTATATATAGATACAGTGATGGGCAGAATTTACGCAGCATATGGGAGAAATTTGTATTGTTAAATTTCAACAAATACCGATGTTGGCAATTGTCTCTGCATCATTCGAAACCCCAAAAACCATTAAACAGTGGCGTTCGTATTTAGGGGTTTTTTCGGGAAATTTAAAAAAATCAAAGATTAAGGAGCAAAAATGCCCTTAAATGAAATTATATCAATTTTTTTTATTAAGAAATGTTGTTTAGAATTAAATTATAAAGACGCACACAAATTTTGAAAGCAATTGAATAAAAAATAAGAAATACTCGTTTTTGTCAAATCAAAAATTTGTCAATACTCATATTGCAATTTTTAGTGAACAATATTGTTAACTGCGCTAAAATAGTTATTTGAACTCGCGTTCTTTAAAATTATACTTTTTAGTTGCCTTTTTTAATAAGAAAAACAAAAGTGTTCAATTCTGGCTGGTACTCCATTGCTTCATAACGAAATATTTTTATGGTCTTATCATCAATTTATTATTCATAAAAGGGGAAGGTGGTAGAGGAATTCTTCCTCGACCGAGGTGGTACCACCCCACACATCCTCTTAAAGGCTGGTGAAATCCCAACGGATGTTTCCAGCTCTGGATGTGTGAGTCGATTCCCCAGTACACCCACGGTACATAGTACTTAGACCTCGGTCTTCGTGGGCTGTCAGAGGATAAAAAAAAATATATGTTTGTTTTTTGATACAGCTTTATTATTCAGATTATAAAACTTTTTAAATATTATCCAAAAGATAATACAAATTGGAAATGATAAATTAAAGACCTCCTTAGAAATGTAAATGCAAATATTAACAGTAACAACAAATAATAACAATATTTTAACTTCTGAACTACTCCACATGCCTTCCATCTCATTCAATACATGTAGTTCTCTTTTGTTCCATGCCTTTTAGTACTTTTCTTAGTTTATCTGGTGTTACATATATTGGCGACATGATATCTTATTGTATCCTCTAAAACTCTAAATGACCGATGTTTGTATACCTTGATTTTAAGGTATCCCCACAAAAAAAAATCCATTGCGGTCAGGTCCGGAGATATAATAATAAATTGATTGGATGGGTCTAGCATGCAAAGGCCATAAAAATATTTCGCTATGAAGCAATGTAGTACCAGCCAGAATTGAACAATTTCCTTTTCTTATTAAGAAACGCAACTAAGAAGTATAATTTTAGGAAACGTGATTTGGAATAATTGTTTTAGTGCAGTTACTAATATTTTGCACTAAAAATTGTATTATGAGTATTGTCAAATTTTTAATCATCTGGAGCCTCGTTCAGAAATTGCTCTATATTGTTTCTTGTTAGAGTTTTAGATTTTTTTGGCTGAAATTCAACATTCCTTTTGTTGAGAAAGTCGATCACTTTATAATGCTTGCTTATATCCAAATTATGTTTTAATTCTAACATAGATTTTAACATTGAGTAGCTTCACCATAACGTGGATGGTTGTGCAAGTTTTTAGAATGTCAGGAAAGTGTACTAGAATTACCTATTTTTCCTTGAAATTGTTTATTTCCTTTTTTGCACACCATCTACTCAATGTTTCCAATAATTATTTGGCATAACGGTGTTCCGATTTATCCGGTAACAGTTCAACGTTCACATTCTTGCCTTCTTCGAGAATGTCTTCCGGTACTCCATCAATCATATTCCCTCAATTTCTTCCTCGATCTCCATTTGCTACTTAAAAGTTGAATAAAAGTCGAATAACCTTTGTATTTTCACCTTGACCTCTAAGTGACAATCAACAAATAGGTAAATAACACAAACTTAATTGCAGAGTAATGATATAAGTAGAAACGCCCTGTAATTATTAGGCGGATTCATAATTTCTGGATTGTTATTTTTTGGGTATTTCCCACTAATATTTTACTAAATAGCTTAAATTGGACCTCTTCGGTCTGGGTGCAGTGATAAGCGCACCAAGTCTAATTGAGTGGCGATATAGGTATGTGATTGTTGATGTATGGTTCCCCGAGTCAGTGCTGAAAAAATTGTCAGCACTAGTGTGGAATAGTGTAACTTTAAGCACGCATTTAAGTGCGAAAAGTAGTTACTTTCCGCACGCTCGTAGAAAAAATAAGTTTCCCGTACTTTCTTTTATAGGTCGAGTTTGAGCGGCTGTAAACGCTCTATTTCTGGGATATCAATGCCTTTCATATAATAGATATCCATGGGATATTAGAGTAGCTGTTTTCTGTTTACTGTCTTTATTTTATGTTTGTTGTTTGTCCGTTTATTATATGTATAAATGATTTATTATCTATACAATTGGCTTTTTACTTTTTATCGTACCGTAATAAATTTAAATCATTTCTATTTTGGCTTTTCACGAGACCATCTGCGCGTTCACGGGACAGTCGTGTGCACGAATCTTTGCAAAATAATTATTAGGGGGCAGGAGGGTAAAATAATACAAAATCATTGCCAACAAAAATTTAAAAATATAAAACGCTAGTATGGTAGAATTCTGTCGCGCGCAAGACGTAAAATTTTTTTTTATTTGATTTGTATACAACTGTCTATATTTGAGCCCTAATTTAGTCTGCTTAACTCTGATACATTCCTTCCATTTCAGTTTCGCATCTAAGGATTCTAAGGTAATCCCCAGGTATTTGGAGGTGTTTGATAATTAATTGCCTATTCTTCTGTTAGTAAACTTGACGAATAGATTTCTGCTTAATAAATTTAATCTTCCAATCTGTGGTCCAATTGTAAAACTGATGGTCGCTAGCATCTTGGAGTTCTCGTTGGAGAACCGAGTCATTGATGAGCCGAATGGCTTTTTTTGGATAGGAGAAAGGATGTAGTGTCGAAAGTGATGCTGCTCCCCAGATCAGTAGGTACTCTAGGTTATGCCTAATTTAGAAAAAATAGAGAGTGTGTAAGTTAGAAAGGGAGAGGAATTTTTCGGCTCGAAAGAGAAAACCAAGCTGTCTAGCTGCTGATGTGGCTATTGAAGCAAGAAGTTTGTGCCAGCTGAGATCATGTTCGAAAGCGATGCCAACTAGATCGAACGTTTCACTGTATAGTGATTTTTATATGTATGTCGCTGTATATCAATCAAAAAATGACATGTTGCATTCTTCTACTTAAACATCTATTTGGTCTAGTTTTTAAAATGGGGAGAAGGGCACAAAATAATTCCCCTACCGGAAAAATTGCTCGTGAACCAAGTGTATGATTCAGGGAGAATAATAATCGTTTTTATGGGATTCCCCAATCTTTATGCTTTCAGATTAAAATATACAGAGTGTTTAATAATAAAGTTATTTATAGAAATATGAACGTGTGCAAAAGGACCATTTTACCCTACCTGGTTGGGCAAAACGATCCCTTAAGGTAGGGTTAAATGATCCCCCAATTTCGTTTAAAGAAAAATGCAGAATTGTTGAAAATAAGTCACTAATTAAGATATAGGCAAAAGGATATGCTTCTTAGAAATATAAATTATAAATTTAATATCCCCTTTATCTTTTAAGAGCTGTTACAAAAGTCTGTAGATACAGTGGCGTGCCGTACCTTTAGAAGCGGAGGGGGCACAATTATTGGGGGGCGCCAAATTATTTTTCTTTTATTGGAGAGTATGTGGTCATAGTAGGCAGTAAATCTCCAGGGGGCGCCCTAAATTACTTTCCTTATACACATAGCCATGTTTATTTAAAAAATTTCAGTTTGTTCTATTCTCCACTAAATATTAAAATTTTATTGATATATCCAACTACTAATCTCTTGTAATAAAATTAATTTACCGATTGTAGCTCACTTTTGATAATAATTTGTTATGTTGTTATGATTCAGCAAATGAGGAAATAAAGTGTACCTACTACAAATTACATCCTGTAAAAATTAATTTTTGTGCAAAGTAATTAATTCCAATTTATTTTATCATTAGATATTAATAATTATAACGTCTAACTTGTAAATATTTCGAATAATTATAATACTTTTATTAGAAGTACTGAACAACGTTATCAAAATTCTTAAATTTCAGAAACAATGTTTATTCTTTACGCCGACACTTAATATGTCACTTTTAAATAAACACTTTAATCAACACCGTTTAAGATAAGACACGCAGCTAGAAAATTACTTGGATAGAGCCGATTTTGTACTTTTCCCGAAGTTTTGAAGGTGGACATAACAGTCGTGGCCATAACGTCCGTAACGGCTAGTAACGACCGGATGACCCCCCCCCCCCCCCTTTCATCGTTACATAATTTATGAGTGGCCTCTTTTCAATAAATTAAAACAACAATTTTTCTAGATGTTCATGTTATGACGTTCAATAAATAATACTGTATTAGTGCAATGTCCCGTAAACATTGGCAATGTTCTGGTTTGGCCCCCATATCTTCTGAGGTTTGGCCCGACACTGAATTCGCTGGATTGGTCGTCGAGGTCCTTCCGAATGGCCTGCCAGGTTGCCCAATTTAACCACCCGTGCACTTTTTTATGGAGCCATCTAAAACAAAAAGTGTACGTAACACAGCCGAACTATCTTTGTTTATAGTTACAACAAAGAATAACTGCTGTAGTGCTACCTGTCGCAATATTGATACGGGTACATTTGAAAATGTTCGTAATGAGTTCTCAAATAGATTATTTTACTGTTTAAGTAAACGTAGTAACGGAGTAACGGAGAACACTTCACCTTTTGCAGTAAAAAGGTAAGTTTAGTTGCTCCTTAAATTTCTTATGAATATTCAAGTGCTAAAACTTTGACTCGCCGTCATTTATTTGCTTGGGTACTCTAACGTTTTTACACATTAATTTACTCGACAAGACCCTTCAAATGATGTGTTACACGGACCCCCTTTTTATATATTTTTTTTTTAAATGGAGTCCAGTCGCCATCTTAAATATTAAAAGTGTGAAATTTATGTCAAAAAGTAGTATTTATATTTTGATTGAAGTGTGACAAATTTTAAATTTTTAGGTTTGCCGGTTTAAGAAATAAAAGGGGGGGGGGGGGATTTTGAGCCGAATTGTATAATTCAATGCCCTCCGTGGCAAATGGCCAACAAAAGCTGTTTTAGATTTCTTTTTGTCTTACTAAATAATAATGAAAACGTTGCTTTAAATTTTTACCATAAAGCACAGTGGCAACTCTCAATCCTAGCCATTTTAAAAAAGAGGATGCCAGGTCTTGAAACCTTAAAAACGAGCAGAGAATCAAGAGATTATAGGTGTGTACTTGATATTTTTTTTTGCTGCAAGAAATTCAAATATGGTACCCCACCAACTTTCTGTTGGCTGATCGGCGGAGGTCTGGCACAGGTTTGGCTTTGCTTTGCATCTTTTAGGCAATTAGATCTAAAAAATCCTTGTTTAGAACCGGAAGACAACATGGTTTCTAGGTTCTTCTAGCTATAATTTTCTTTGCTCGCGGCAATAGCTTGAGAGTCTTTAGGATTATAACAACAATCTTTATTTGCCTAAAATGTTTATAATAATACATTGCCTCCTCAAGCCATGTTTCCCATCGTGTTAAAATAGGCTCAGGTAGCTGTGCAAGGCCAGGACAACTTCTACGGAATTCTTCGGTATGCTTGGGCGATTTAAGGAACACAGCTTTTGTATTTGCAATTAATTCATTGACATTCTTGTAATTTGCCCTGACAGCTGCCGTGCGGGAGCAAAACCTAGTAACTAGAGTGCAAATACCGTCTAGTTACTAGGTTTTGCTCCGGCACGGCAGACAGTTTCCGCAACAAGATACTACTATAAAGTATACATACAGGTAACGTGTAGTGCGTTAGGAAACCGAGACTTAAGAGAGCACTCTAGCTTTAACATTGTATTATTTCCAGCTGTTACTAGCATATAAACTGGACTACGAGAAAATTTAAATTTTTTTGTGTTTCTATCATTAGTTTGATTACAACAGATTTAGTTAATCATATTCACTGATTAGACTCGATATAACACAATGCTGAAGGAAAAAATAAACTCATTTCACAGTATACAATCTTTTATTTGTTGGTCTAATGTAACTTGTACTTTAACAGGATCTTAATAAGTGTTTTCTAGGATGCTTAACAATCGTCATCACTGGGAATTACTTCTTCCAGAAGAGACACGAAATCATCAAATGGACAGAAAGCGCTGCATCCAGGAATGGTCAACAATCTGGGTTGTCTGGTGCTCCAGTCTTGATAGTAAATCTACAAAAATTGGTACATGTGAAACTGATGATCTACAATTTCTATTACCAATGTGTTGAATCTTAAAAAAATAATTTTCAAACGCATGGGTCCACGAGTGGATGCAACAATATGTAAAACTAAACTTTTACAAAAAGGGAAGTAGAAATATACTTACTTGAAAACCATATACACCTCTGATTAAATGGAGTTCTACTAGGACGTGGGCTCCATAGGCTGGAATTTTATCGTCATATACATCGAGTGTTCGCAAGAATCTGGCCACATTACTCTCATGGGCTGAATAGATAAACATCTTCCTAGTTTGTGGCGTTAGAAGTCCGTCGATCTTTGCCTTGGAGTCGTTGATGATTTTCTTTAGAAGGAGTCCTGTTGGAAAATTTACAATTTAATACATTTAAGAGGAGCAACCAGCGACATTGTCTCTGGGGCCCAATTATTGAAATTGTTAGAAAAGATTCTCATATGAAGCAAGAAAAAGTTCACATGTTCAATAATTGTTGAGATTGTATTATTGACTGATCTCAAACCAATAATTTCGTGTAATTTTTGATATAATAATATATATGTATATATATATATATATATATATATATATATATATATATATATATATATATATATATATATATATATATATATATATGGTCTTGTGTTTTGCACTAGCGAAAGATAAAGCTTTTGCATTTACCGACATATATTAAATATATGGACCGAAGAAAATTCCCCATTTTTTATTTAATTTTTCATAGAAAGGGCGTCGAGGACGAGGCGATATATTGATAAATTTATTAACTTTATTTAAAGACAGTGCGGTGGGTCACGATTTGAAAAAAATGTTAATAAAGTGTACCTCCAGCTATCTTTTTCAGGTCCGTGGTGTTAGTTGCAATATAGTAGACATCTTTGGCAATTTTTTCGATAATCTCTGGAAATACTGGTTTAGTCCATTCTGCAAGTGGATACCCATATTCTTGCTGTAATTGAAAGAAATTTTGTACCTGTGTCTTTTCGCTTCGCAAAAATTCGACTGACCGAATATTGGCGAGGTAAGTACGATTTTAAAACAAATTATAAAATAATATTTTGATTCCTTTAATGAATTATATATTTTTTTATCGTAGATAGAAGCCTGTATTACATAGGTTAATGGTTGTTGACTTACCTGAGTCGTTAAAGCAAAATATAGGCCAAAAACGGCATCTGGAGTGCTAAAATCTTCACCAGTCGCATCGGAAATGTATTTGAAATATTCGTCGTATACCGATAAAGCTTCCTGGATTTCGTCGGAATTCTCTACTTCGGCCAACAACGTGGTGTAGTTGGAACAAATATAGGAGCCTAAGAGTTCCTAAGACATAAAAATTTCATGCTATTTTAAGAAATTTTGAGTCGATTATTTATATGATTAAATATTTCAATGCATGATGTTCCTTTGAAAGCAAGTTATTTATAACGCTGTGATACATTATAATGAGTAGATATATCACTTATTTTGCTTGTATCTCCCTTGCACTGTTTCGTAGGGGAATTAGGACTGATGTTGAGCAAACAAGGAAGCATTGCTGGAAATTCGGTAATTTTATTGTATCTATTTCATTCTATTTTTATTTGTTAAAAGGGTTCATGTTAAGCAGCCCACATGTGTCGCCTAGACTTCGCCCTTTGAGAATTGTAATTTTATTTTTGTAATTTTATTTCACTTAATAAAGACTATTTATTATTATTATTTTTACTCAGTTTTATAATCGCCAAGAAAGCCGAATGTTTTGATTAGCATAATAAAGAAAACTGACTTAATATAGTGTTCTAGCATTGCAAAGGTGTTGCAACTTCCTAAAGCTAGGTAAAAGATTATCATTTTTTAGTTTTATTGTAATTCATTATATGCACTTTTTCAGTTTACTTACATGACCTTTTATCGGTAGTGGGCTATTTGACATACTTATTCTTTTCTGTAAGTGTCACCAAATTAGATCTGTTTATTGGCTCACGCCAACGATGTTGAAAAGTGAACATTTATTTTTGGTAAGTACAGGGTGTCCCGAGCTATTGAGAAAGAAGTTGAAGTGAACATGGCTCAAGCACGAACTATATCACACAACTATATATTTAGACCATATAAAGTCAAAATCGTCCAGCAGTTACATCCTGGGGATGCTGAACATCGTCTCACTTTTTTGCAATTGGTTTTTGCAGAAAAGTTAAGCCAATATAATTTTAGAAGATTTGTGAAATGGTCCGATGAGGCGTATTTCACACGCTCTGGTATTTTCAATAGGCACAATACGAGACATTGGTATCAAGAAAACCATCATCTTTAGTTTGAGCGGGAACAGTAGGGAAGATTCGGTTTCAGCGTTGCTTGTTTTATTTTGGAAATGCAACTAACTTATCGAATTTATGAGGGAAGCCTTTCGGAAAATGGTTACCTGGGTATATTGCAAGATGTTGTACCTGAATTGCTAGATGGTGTTCTCTTGGCTTACTTAAACAATACATATATATATATATATATATATATATATATATATATATATATATATATATATATATATATATATATATATATATATATATATATATATATATATATATATATACAGTGACCGGCAAAAAGTTGGACACATATGGGAAAAATTTTTATTATTGTAATATTGAAAAAACTTTTTATGCCGATTGTCTCTGTATGATGGGTAACCTAAAAATTCATTTTGACATTTGTTACGTGATTACTCGTTTGCCGGCAAAATTGAAAAAAATATATATTGTCATGGAAAACTGGTATTAGGTGACAAGATATTGAAAAAAATTATTAGAAAAAAGTGTTTAGATTTTAATTTTATACTCCTTGGCAAAGTCTGGAGCCAAAATTAAAAAAAAAATATTTTACATTTTTTGAAAAAAAATGTAGGTACAATATTAGTTTCATATTCCCATGAATTTAATAAAAATGTGTTAAATGATCGAAAACCAAGGTAATAACCTATTATCTCAACATTTTTGTTATTACTTAAAAGTTTTATTTGATAAAATTTAAAATTTAGCTTTTTTCCATGTACTTGGGTGTGGCCAGGCCCTGTATCTGGCAACCATTTTGATAGACACGTTAAAATTTCTTCAAAATTAGAGCAAACGGTCTTTCGTAAGCATATTGTTCCAGAAGTAACTATAAATGGTAAATATCGTTGCCAGATACAGGGCCTAGCCACACCCAAGTACATGGAAAAAAGCTAAATTTTAAATTTTATCAAATAAAACTTTTAAGTAATAACAAAAATGTTGAGATAATAGGTTATTACCTTGGTTTTCGATCATTTAACACATTTTTATTAAATTCATGGGAATATGAAACTAATATTGTACATTTTTTTTCAAAAAATGTAAAATATTTTTTTTTAATTTTGGCTCCAGACTTTGCCAAGGCGTATAAAATTAAGATCTAAACACTTTTTTCTAATAACTTTTTTCAATATCTTGTCACCTAATACCAGTTTTCCATGACAATATATATTTTTTTCAATTTTGCCGCCAAACGAGTAATCACGTAACAAATGTCAAAATGAATTTTTAGGTTACCCATCATGCAGAGACAATCGGCATAAAAAGTTTTTTCAATATTCCAATAATAAAATTTTTTCCCATATGTGTCCAACTTTTTGCCGGTCACTGTATATATATATATATATATATATATATATATATATATATATATATATATATATATATATATATATATATATATATATATATTTCCAACAGGAATAATACGCCCTTTTTTAGACAATAATTTTCCTGAGAAATGTATTGGAGCCAACGGACCTGCAAGATGGCCACCATGATGACCCGATCTTTCCGTACCTGACTTTTTTGTGGGGTTATTTACAAAGTAAAGTTTACAAGTCCCGGCATCGCACTCTAGAAGAACTGCGTAGAGCCACTACACTCGAATTTCAAAATTTGCAGGGACGATCGATCATACTTTTAAATGCCATACGACGAATAAGTAAAATGTGCGAGTTTTGTATTAGAGAAAACGGTAACAGTTTTGAGCAACTTTTGTGATATATAAAATATACATATTATATAGATATTATATTAGATATTAAATATAAAATTTTTTTATTCAAAGTTTGATTCAGTTATGTTATTGGGATTTAAAATTTTAAAAATAAACCTCAATGTTACTGAGATGTCTCTATTCAATTGTTTCAAATCATTATATCACGGCCTACTATGAAATATTATACCTTTTTTTAAATTGTAAAATTCGGAAGTTATTCCAAAAGATTTATACCAACAATTATGTATTTTTAAAAGGTTATGAAAAAAGCAATCGAAATAAAACAAAATATACAGGGTGTCCCATTTAAAAAATGTAACTTTGGTTTTTATTTTAAAATTCGTTCCTTCTAGAAAAAATTGACTAAACCACTGGATTCTACGAAAAAAACAATATATTATATTTAGTTTTTACCTTACGGATAATTTAAAAGGCAACTGAGATACTTGCTTGAAAATGATACATTTGGAAAATCGCCCTGTATCTCAGAAACGATGGGGGCTATGAAAATTCTGTTTGTAGCGTCATGCGTTTCACGAAAAAGTAGTATAGTATTACGAAAACCGCAGCTCTCTATCTTTAAAGATAACCGAGATACCCTGCAAAAGTGTCGAAAATTGGATAGCCTGTACATTAATAGGTCATTAATGAACTAAAATTAGTAAACCAGTCCTTAAGTAAACTGCTCCGCTACATTAGAGCTAGTCGATGGGTTGTATCTTGGCCTTACTATAACAACCATTATTTGATACCAGCAATAATTGTCATAAAATATTATACGATGACTGTTTCTCAGTTCCCTTAATTTTTCTGTATAATAGTTGAGTATAAATTTCAAATATTAATGTTTTTTTTATAATTTAGTTTGATAACATAATCCCGATGACTAACCCGCAAAATCCTTGCAGCGTTGCCACCGCTTAGTTTATTTCTTAAATTTGGGTCGCCCATCTTGGGATTACGTCACTAGAGGCGATCTCCCCGTTTTATAATAAGCGATATTGATCACTATTTTAAGGAAAAATTTGATAACAAAAAATTCTATTTCTTTGGGGATAAGCATTTCGAATGGAGTACTTTTCTATTATGAAACAGAGTTATTCTTATTAGCCAAAATCTCACCTTATCAAGTGTTAAGTAATTATAAGGAATTGGTTGCCAGCTCAACCAAGGCTGCCATCTTTGCTCACCAACTGGTGGCCAAAGGCCTGCCAACATCAACTCTAAGGACATTTTAGTTCTGTTAAAGGGTGTAGTTCTGGCATCGATGTAGTTGATGTTCCATGTTGGACCCAGGAAGCGATTGTAGCGTTGTCGCAGCGTTGTTCCAATGCGGTATTCAGTCCTCTTTCCTTCCTATTAAAAAACGTATACAGAGCGTTTTAGTTAAAAGAAGTCACCCTATACAATTACGTCAATGGTATGTTTTTTAAATAATCCTAAAATACGTTACTTTTGTTTCTATATAGGGTTTATTACACCGGGTCTTATATTTTCATATAAAATTTGGTTCTATCCTGTAATGTATTTATTTGGCAGTATTTAGGACACTTAAAATTCAAATATTCCCAAAGAAAGAAATCTAAATAAGTTACGTCGGGAGCCTGGGAGTCACAGCCAATCAAGCTTAAGTTACTTGGGAACGTGACAGTTTCAGTAATTTCATGAACTTGACCCTAACTGGTTTACGATTCCCCAATAAAGAGAAATATTACGAATATAGAGACACAAAGCAATAAACAAGAGCACAAACTTACGTTGGTTAATTGTCCAAAACCTTCTGGGTAGAAGCTTTCATTAAAGGGGTTGTTTGTGTAACCTGCAGAGTCTGGAGTTCGGTTTCCGTGACGGAAAAGCTAAAAAAGAAACACAGTATTTAATAAAAACGTTTAGATTTAGACCATACATATTTGATTCAATGGTTACAGTATGGTGTTTTAAAAATAGCATATTGATATAAAAACAAAGCTTAGGATTTTAAACAAATTCAACGGAAAGGGAATAATTACTAATTACAAATCTTATTTATGTAAGAATTTTGAATTTTATTTAAAATTTTCACTTATAATATCCCTAGTGCTTAAATTTTATTAGTGGAAATTTTTCCGAGAACGCAAATATTTTGAAAATTATAATTTTCTAATAATATTTGCGAACGAGGAATAATTTTCGGTAATTAATTTAAGCTCGTGGGATATTCGGTAAGACAAGTTCGCACCTCTAGAAAAATTTTAGAAACATTTTAACAAAATTTAAATTTTTTATCATGAAGGGCAAAACTGAAACTATCTTTGTGAGCCATCAACAGCAGAAAATTTTTACAGTGTGTCCATTACCTGTCATCGCGCCAGTTTAACTCATTGATTAATAAAATAACATTCCGAAGCACTACAAGATTATATGCATAATAAAGTACCTACCAAATTTCTTAGAGGAATAAAATGACATTTTCCAACTATAGTTAAATAAAACTTTTATAAATAACTTGAAGACATCTTATATTAAAGTCGTAGCTGCTAGCAAGAAGGGGCATGGTTAAATATGTTAATTATATTCTCTGACGCTAGTCTGGTCTTACTTGACGACCAAAAGTTTTAAACTGACAAGTGTAAGAATAAGACAACTAAGATTTATACTATGAATTTATTTCTGAGCTTTTTCGCAAATTTATAAAGAAAATGACAATATTAGAACGTCCTTTACTCAATAATAGAACTAAATTCATTACGGCAGTTCATTCCAAGATGCAAATCATTTAGAAGCCAAGCAAATCGCTGATATATCATTCATATTTTTAGTGACCACATATTAGCAATGACAGGACAAAGACCTGTTAAAACATAACTGATCAACTATAAGATCTTAATTTAAACCAGTACTAAATCTTAAACCTTCGTAGTGAATCTGAACGTAAATTTTTAGATCAAAAGCGAAAATTAATATAAAATGCACGAGAATTAAAACAAAATTTATTGAAACTTGGTTTTATAAAATACAACCTTATTATAGAGTTACAAGTAAAAACAATTAAATTAATAATAAATTATTTTTAACAAAGATATTTTTTTTATTCCAAAAAGCATAAACTCTTAAGTAGTGATACCGCTATATATGGACTGAAGTCTAATAATGCCAGAATCATATTGCCCCCATTTCATTCACAGCAAATAACCGGCTCTACAACAGCTGTCCAGCTGCTACAAAATTACCATATTTTACCAATACCTGGTACATGTCACTACCAGTATAAAAGAAAACGAGGGAAATCATTTTGCTCGCAACGATCATGTCTCCCCAAAAATTAATTTTTCACAAAATATATGTTTGAAAAATTGTTTTTTGACAAACTTTTCGTAGGTGCCCTATGAATATGAATAATTATAAAAAATATACTTACAGTATGGACTAAAACCAACGTCTCATCTCTGGATGATGGTTCTGGTAAGGGTAGGCGACTAGCTACTGCAGAGTAGCTAAACGCCAAGAGAATGGTCGCGATGAGGCAATTCATGATGAATGCTTGTCTCTCAAAAAGCGTTTGATTATTTTATACTCAAAGATTGTCCATTATCAGTATACATAATCATGAACACCTTTGAATATTTAAAAACAATATTTTTACAAAAAACAATCGGTAACCTTTAATCCACAATTCGAGTAGTTAAAAGTTTTATTGGCCATTAGGGGATTAGTCAAAAATATTTTATTAGTTAATTAATCGGATATAGGTACTTTATAATAAAGATTAGTTAATAGTTTTAAATCGATTAGGTGGATTTTTCTTCATTATAGTTCATGAAAAAACTTAAATTGGTCAATTCTGTAAGACCATAACATATCTTTATGGTTCCATTTCTTCACACTAATGACCCGCCCTCTTCTAGTACAAATTTCATCCCTATGCTGAAGATTGTATTCATAGAACTCTTCATTTCACTATTCATTTCCTCAAAAGAGTTCCGAATCTAGAACCGGATAATAAGCGCAGATCTATGCACCAATCACTTTCGCAAGACTTCCAACTAGACCACAAAATCCTGTTAAGTTCAACGGCTCCAAAAATCAGTCCTAGCCAACTCTGATTCCATCTCCATGAATGGTTTAGCCTCGCAGAACAAAGAAATCTTCGATTTGGTTGCTTCCGAACATGATCTCAGCTGGCATAATCATGACTTTAATAGCCACATCAGCTGCTTATACAAGCTTGATATTCTTTCCTGAGCCAGAAAATATTTCTCCCCTTTCAACTTATATACTTTTTATATAGGGTGGCCCACCGAAAACTCTCCACCCAGGTTTGCTTGGGTATACTTTAGTTTTCAGGGGAACATATTTTTTTGATATTTTCACACACCGTGCTTGAACCCCTAAGCCCCTAAGGGGTGACTTTCACCCTCAAAATCATAAATAGGGAGGAAAGTCGAGTGGCACCTTATTTTTAAAGGGAATTGAATTGCCTTTCCAACGGTACCTTGCTCGTTGAAATCGGGTGAGTAGTTTCTGAGAAATGTTACCTTAAAATTTAGAAGTAACGAAATTTCTTACCAGTTGTTTTAATCAAGTAAGTGCTGAAAATGTTCACCCCCAACCTCCATGCAATTATAAAGGCATTGTTCGAAGTGTTCGCGAACATTATGAAGCATTTCGGGCGTTATTTGTCGGCACTGGTACACTATTCGTTGTCACAAATCTTCTAAACAATGGGGCTGGGTTGCAAAATTTTTTTATTTAAATTTTCCCACAAGAAAAAGTCCAGTGGCGATAGATCAGCAGATCTTGCAGGCCATTCAATAGAATTTCTTTTTCCAATCCATGTTCCTGGAAAATTTGTCGCTGAAAAGACAAAGGGGCGTAAGTCCGAAGACCCGAATCTCGAGTTATGGCCACCATATCTACCTCAAGGTCATATTTATAATATTTAGCATAAACTACTACACAACTTACATAAATGTACTGTAAATTATAACAGAAGAAGAAGTTTCAGTAACCAATGCAATACTGGCTTAATTTTCAGTCGCTTCTCCTGAAAAATATGTTAAATGGAGTTACGCCTCTTTGTCTTTTCAGCGATGAATTGTCATCCAAATACTTCCTTACAGGAAATGCATAGTGTGGTGGTGCCCAATCTTGCTGAAAAATTAGATTCTCTGACCGATGACTGCCATCTTCTGTAATAGCATTCATTAAAGAAGGTTCAATAGTGGTTTCCAACAACTCTAGGTACATTTCACCAGTTAAATTGCCAGGAAGAAAATACGGCCCGATAATACGGTCCCCAAAAATTCTAGCTTACACATTTCATTTTTCTGGATGTTGAGTATGTACCTACCTACTTCTCTAAAGATTCTCGGGCTGGAATCCGACCACTATCTACAATTATGTCGATTCTCAGTACCATGTAGGAAAAAAGAGCATTCATCAGATATCGCGAATGATTCTTTCACTCATTGACTCGCAAAATTCCAAAGAGCGATCGGTAGATATCGTCTTCATTAAGTTCATGAACCAGTTTTATTTTGTAGGGATGGAATTTATGCTTTTTAAATATTCTCTGGATGGTTGTACGCGAAACAACCGACACTTCTAGCATTTTCCTCGTACTAAGTGTGCGATCAATTGCAATATGACCCAAAACTGCAACTTCGACAGCTTTATTTCTTACAGGTTTTATATATAGATACAGTGATGGGCAGAATTTACACAGTAAAAAATCCAGTTGATTAACCACAAGAGATGTCTGATTTTATTGGCCGGATTAAATTTTTTGATTTAATGTGTAATTATTTTCTAAATCAGTTTCATAATCTTCGTTTTGATTTAAACAAATTACTCATTCTCGATTACTTTAAATCGATACTGATCAAATGCATAAAAAAGACAAACATTTTAAATCATATTTCCTTGTTAAAATAATCACAATAATCAGTATCAATCACCTACTGACTAAAAAATACTCAAACTTCTAAACCAAGCCGCCAACACATGCTCAGTACGCAACCATTTAATCACAAGGGAGTACCGATATCCATCCACCCCGCTGCAATCTGCAAAAATTCCATTTAATCGGCAGTAGGTATGGCGGTTTCTGTGGTAGTGCAATGTGCAATGTGAGGTTATAACGAATGAAGTGGTCAACCTGTTCTAAAATTTTACGAATATTCTTTTAAAAACTTTGTTGTTACATCATGTTGGTGAAATTATGTTTCAAAAACAAAAGAAATACGCAAAAATCTCAGATCTTGAATCCAATCCCTTGGAGGAACTCATGCACCAATGTAAGTTATTTTCCATGTATTTTCAAAGAAATGATTTGTCATGCCAGGTCTTCATTAGTGTTTTATGTATTTATTTACAGATGAGTAAATAATTTTCGTGTTTTTACTTCATATAATTATTTTCAACTTTTACACTGTAAAAAAAATTATTAAATTTTAAATCAAATTCAACCCAATTTTGACTAAATCCAGGTCCACGCCTCACCTCCCCGGATTTTTGTTTATGATATGGGACAAACAATTCCCATGCTTTGGGAATTTGCATTACCTATCTTTTATATAATTTCATCTGTTTGTTCTTTAATGTGTTCCCTTTTCTTATGTATTATAGTATTGTCATTTAATAAATAAAATCGACGCCCTAATCAGGTACTTTATAGGGCGGAGAGGGGAAGGGCGGTGCTACTGATGATTGCATATCAATCACATTGGATTTAAGATTTAATAAAAAATGATTAGAGTATTATGGAAATTTAATCATTATGGAAGAAAATTTTAATAAAAATTGATTTAGATGTAATCAGAATTAATTGTTAGGTTAATCAATTTTGAATAAGAAAATTTAATCACAGATCCTTCGATTTAATCAATATGCAGTGTTAATTTTTTCAATCAATCTGGCGTGGACCTGGATTTAGTCAAAATTGGGTTGAATTTGATTTAAAATTTAATCATTTTTTTTTACAGTGTACGCAGCATATGGGAAAAATTTGTATTGTTAAATTTCAACAAATACCGATGTTGGCAATTGTCTCTGCATCATTCGAAACCCCAAAAACCATTAAACAGTGGCTTTCGTATTTAGGGGTTTTTTCGGGAAATTTAAAAAAATCAAAGATTAAGGAGCAAAAATGCCCTTAAATGAAATTATATCAATTTCATTTTATTAAGAAATGTTGTTTAGAATTAAATTATAAAGACGCACACAAATTTTGAAAGCAATTGAATAAAAAATAAGAAATACTCGTTTTTGTCAAATCAAAAATTTGTCAATACTCATATTGCAATTTTTAGTGAACAATATTGTTAACTGCGCTAAAATAGTTATTTGAACTCGCGTTCTTTAAAATTATACTTTTTAGTTGCCTTTTTTAATAAGAAAAACAAAAGTGTTCAATTCTGGCTGGTACTCCATTGCTTCATAACGAAATATTTTTATGGTCTTATCATCAATTTATTATTCATAAAAGGGGAAGGTGGTAGAGGAATTCTTCCTCGACCGAGGTGGTACCACCCCACACATCCTCTTAAAGGCTGGTGAAATCCCAACGGATGTTTCCAGCTCTGGATGTGTGAGTCGATTCCCCAGTACACCCACGGTACATAGTACTTAGACCTCGGTCTTCGTGGGCTGTCAGAAGATAAAAAAAAATACATGTTTGTTTTTTGATACAGCTTTATTATTCAGATTATAAAACTTTTTAAATATTATCCAAAAGATAATACAAATTGGAAATGATAAATTAAAGACCTCCTTAGAAATGTAAATGCAAATATTAACAGTAACAACAAATAATAACAATATTTTAACTTCTGAACTACTCCACATGCCTTCCATCTCATTCAATACATGTCGTTCTCTTTTGTTCCATGGCTTTTAGTACTTTTCTTAGTTTATCTGGTGTTACATATATTGGCGACATGATATCTTATTGTATCCTCTAAAACTCTAAATGACCGATGTTTGTATACCTTGATTTTAAGGTATCCCCACAAAAAAAAATCCATTGAGGTCAGGTCCGGAGATATAATAATAAATTGATTGGATGGGTCTAGCATGCAAAGGCCATAAAAATATTTCGCTATGAAGCAATGTAGTACCAGCCAGAATTGAACAATTTCCTTTTCTTATTAAGAAACGCAACTAAGAAGTATAATTTTAGGAAACGTGATTTGGAATAATTGTTTTAGTGCAGTTACTAATATTTTGCACTAAAAATTGCATTATGAGTATTGTCAAATTTTTAATCATCTGGAGCCTCGTTCAGAAATTGCTCTATACACTGTAAAAAAAAATGATTAAATTTTAAATCAAATTCAACCCAATTTTGACTAAATCCAGGTCCACGCCAGATTGATTGAAAAAATTAACACTGCATATTGATTAAATCGAAGGATCTGTGATTAAATTTTCTTATTCAAAATTGATTAACCTAACAATTAATTCTGATTACATCTAAATCAATTTTTATTAAAATTTTCTTCCATAATGATTAAATTTCCATAATACTCTAATCATTTTTTATTAAATCTTAAATTCAATGTGATTGATATGCAATCATCAGTAGCACCGACCTTCCCCTCTCCGCCCTATAAAGTACCTGATTAGGGCGTCGATTTTATTTATTAAATGACAATATTATAATACATAAGAAAAGGGAACACATTAAAGAACAAACAGATGAAATTATATAAAAGATAGGTAATGCAAATTCCCAAAGCATGGGAATTGTTTGTCCCATATCATAAACAAAAATCCGGGGAGGTGAGGCGTGGACCTGGATTTAGTCAAAATTGGGTTGAATTTGATTTAAAATTTAATAATTTTTTTTTACAGTGTAAAAGTTGAAAATAATTATATGAAGTAAAAACACGAAAATTATTTACTCATCTGTAAATAAATACATAAAACACTAATGAAGACCTGGCATGACAAATCTTTTCTTTGAAAATACATGGAAAATAACTTACATTGGTGCATGAGTTCCTCCAAGGGATTGGATTCAAGATCTGAGATTTTTGCGTATTTCTTTTGTTTTTGAAACATAATTTCACCAACATGATGTAACAACAGAGTTTTTAAAAGAATATTCGTAAAATTTTAGAACAGGTTGACCACTTCATTCGTTATAACCTCACATTGCACATTGCACTACCACAGAAACCGCCATACCTACTGCCGATTAAATGGACTTTTTGCAGATTGCAGCGGGGTGGATGGATATCGGTACTCCCTTGCGATTAAAAGGTTGCGTACTGCGCATGTGTTGGCGGCTTGGTTTAGAAGTTTGAGTATTTTTTAGTCAGTAGGTGATTGATACTGATTATTGTGATTATTTTAACAAGGAAATATGATTTAAAATGTTTGTCTTTTTTATGCATTTGATCAGTATCGATTTAAAGTAATCGAGAATGAGTAATTTGTTTGAATCATAACGAAGATTATGAAACTGATTTAGAAAATAATTACAAATTAAATCAAAAAATTTAATCCGGCCAATAAAATCAGACATCTCTTGTGGTTAATCAACTGGATTTTTTACTGTGTATTGTTTCTTGTTAGAGTTTTAGATTTTTTTGGCTGAAATTCAACATTCCTTTTGTTGAGAAAGTCGATCACTTTATAATGCTTGCTTATATCCAAATTATGTTTTAATTCTAACATAGATTTTAACATTGAGTAGCTTCACCATAACGTGGATGGTTGTGCAAGTTTTTAGAATGTCAGGAAAGTGTACTAGAATTACCTATTTTTCCTTGAAATTGTTTATTTCCTTTTTTGCACACCATCTACTCAATGTTTCCAATAATTATTTGGCATAACGGTGTTCCGATTTATCCGGTAACAGTTCAACGTTCACATTCTTGCCTTCTTCGAGAATGTCTTCCGGTACTCCATCAATCATATTCCCTCAATTTCTTCCTCGATCTCCATTTGCTACTTAAAAGTTGAATAAAAGTCGAATTGTCGTACCGTAATAAATTTAAATCATTTCTATTTTGTATTTTCACCTTGACCTCTAAGTGACAATCAACAAATAGGTAAATAACACAAACTTAATTGCAGAGCAATGATATAAGTAGAAACGCCCTGTAATTATTAGGCGGATTCATAATTTCTGGATTGTTATTTTTTGGGTATTTCCCACTAATATTTTACTAAATAGCTTAAATTGGACCTCTTCGGTCTGGGTGCAGTGATAAGCGCACCAAGTCTAATTGAGTGGCGATATAGGTATGTGATTGTTGATGTATGGTTCCCCGAGTCAGTGCTGAAAAAATTGTCAGCACTAGTGTGGAATAGTGTAACTTTAAGCACGCATTTAAGTGCGAAAAGTAGTTACTTTCCGTACGCTCGTAGAAAAAATAAGTTTCCCGTACTTTCTTTTATAGGTCGAGTTTGAGCGGCTGTAAACGCTCTATTTCTGGGATATCAATGCCTTTCATATAATAGATATCCATGGGATATTAGAGTAGCTGTTTTCTGTTTACTGTCTTTATTTTATGTTTGTTGTTTGTCCGTTTATTATATGTATAAATGATTTATTATCTATACAATTGGCTTTTTACTTTTTATCGTACCGTAATAAATTTAAATCATTTCTATTTTGGCTTTTCACGAGACCATCTGCGCGTTCACGGGACAGTCGTGTGCACGAATCTTTGCAAAATAATTATTAGGGGGCAGGAGGGTAAAATAATACAAAATCATTGCCAACAAAAATTTAAAAATATAAAACGCTAGTATGGTAGAATTCTGTCGCGCGCAAGACGTAAAATTTTTTTTTATTTGATTTGTATACAACTGTCTATATTTGAGCCCTAATTTAGTCTGCTTAACTCTGATACATTCCTTCCATTTCAGTTTCGCATCTAAGGATTCTAAGGTAATCCCCAGGTATTTGGAGGTGTTTGATAATTAATTGCCTATTCTTCTGTTAGTAAACTTGACGAATAGATTTCTGCTTAATAAATTTAATCTTCCAATCTGTGGTCCAATTGTAAAACTGATGGTCGCTAGCATCTTGGAGTTCTCGTTGGAGAACCGAGTCATTGATGAGCCGAATGGCTTTTTTTGGATAGGAGAAAGGATGTAGTGTCGAAAGTGATGCTGCTCCCCAGATCAGTAGGTACTCTAGGTTATGCCTAATTTAGAAAAAATAGAGAGTGTGTAAGTTAGAAAGGGAGAGGAATTTTTCGGCTCGAAAGAGAAAACCAAGCTGTCTAGCTGCTGATGTGGCTATTGAAGCAAGAAGTTTGTGCCAGCTGAGATCATGTTCGAAAGCGATGCCAACTAGATCGAACGTTTCACTGTATAGTGATTTTTATATGTATGTCGCTGTATTGTCATATTTCCCCAGATATTCATCATTTTTTCCAAATTTCTATACATTTTTCATATTATTTATTTAACATTTCGGAAACCACTCTACGTGCTGCGATTGCATATCGCTGGCCTCGCCTTTATTTTATGAACCCTGACCAGTTTGAACTGTTAGTATAAACTGTTCTTGGGGGATTCATATAAAAAGCGTACCAGCGAGATGCAAAAGAGGGCGTCGTGTCCCGACGGGGGAGGCGTCACTGTGGTGCCGCACGAATAGTACGCATAGTACGAATAGCGCCAGCCCTTTAGGCTGACAAAGTACTCGGCTAGAAGCTGCCCCCTACGCTACCCAACTTAGTTACGTAAGTGTATTATTGTGCTTGTACCTGATATCAATATAAGTGTTTTGGTAAACCGCAGCCTATTTTATCAACCCTGACGACCCCTAGCGTGACATTTGGTGGAGGCGCCTGGTTCTTTCTCGTTGGTAAGTTCTTCCTAACTTGCCAAGGGCCTTTTGTGTTTTATAATTTTTTACTATCTCTTTCAGGTCATTTTAGTGTTTTTCAGTGCATTTTTAAAGTGTTTTTTTGCAGGGCGTTATAGTGCATTTTTTTTTTTGTCAAATTATTTTTTACAGTGATTTTTTTAAAGGGCATTTTTACAGTGTTTTTTTTCAGGGTTTTTTTTTACATTGGTTTTTAAAGGGTATTTATTTTACAGTGGTTTTAAGGGGAATTTTTACAGTGCTTTTTACGTCTATATAATTTTCCTACCCCATTCTCATCCCAAAAAACGTTTGACATAATTTTGTCTTGTGCCCGTTAACGCTGGCGAGATTAAAATTATCCAAACAGAACCTATAGGAAAACCCACCTCGTGCCCGTTAACGCTGGCGAGGCTAGGTTTACTATAAATCCCACCTCAAAGCGTCTACTGTAGTCCTGTCTTGTGCCCGTTAACGCTGGCGAGATTAGATTACATAGACTGCTAAATATAGAAATAGTTCCACCTCGTGCCCGTTAACGCTGGCGAGGCTAGAATTATTATATATTGGGGTTAATCACTAAACTACCCGTAACCTTTTTTATTCCTGTTATCCCTTTTATTTAATTTTTATGGCCCGTAGGAAGCTTAACAAGATTCAAAGAGAACGAAAAAGGCAAGAGAAGTTGAGGGTTGTTAATAACGGCACATCGTTAGGTTTACCAAATACACTACCCGTAAAAATTTTTATTTCAAACGAGCAACAATTAAGGGCCCTGAGATTAAAAAGGAAATTTTTAAATTTATTTGGCGACAATGAAATATAATATTTTGTTTTGACATTGAGGTCGTCGCTCATGAACTTAAAGTGTATTTTGAAATTCAATACACAAGGTTCACGGGCTTGTTATGTTATCAATTAAGCATGTAATATTATTAACAAAGTGTTATGCAAATAGTACCGTTATTTTTATAAACATATTTTCATATCTAAGCGCCATTCAAATATAAAGATTTCCAATTTTTTAAATATATTTTTTTTTATTATTATCTTGTAGGTATATTTGTACTGCCTTTTTTTTATCGCCATTTTGATAAGGTACCACAGAAATATTTATATTTTATTTATCATTATTAGGGTTAATACTTAACATAATATACGGATATTTTTGCCTCTGATGTCTAATGAACAACCGCCACGCCCGATAACAAGGTCCACTAGCGTCAAATATAAACTAGTTATAGATAATAAAAATACGTTTTCTCCGGTCCACCGCAGTACAGAGCTTTTCGGGAACCCCGATCCATTCGCAAGAGCATCGCGAGTTTCTCGATCACCGCCAGCCACCCCTGAAAACGATAATTTTAGTGTTAGTGACAACAAAAATAGTAGTGATAATAAGCAGAACATTAGTGATATAACAAATAGTGCCAACAAGACAGAGGGTTGTACAGAACGCACGAATCAAACACCCCCAACAGACAACGCTAATTGCGACCAATCCTCCGAGGATAGCACGGACGACGACGACGAAGTGTTTGACAATCCGAACCCCGAACCCCCTCAACAAGAAGCAACCACGATGGCAGATACGACATTTGCCGACAGTTTAGCCGCCCCAAAGTCTCCTGCGGTTCCCAACTTTTTATGCCCTTCAACGTTCAATCCTTGCACCAGCAACGCCTCATCATTTCTAAAGCAATACGAAAGAACTAGCGCTGCTAACGGATGGACTGACGCACTAAAAATGTCATATATGGAATCATTTTTAGAAGGTGCGGCCCATCTATGGATAACAAGGCACAAAAACGACCAGAATAATGCAGATAAAAAATGGACAGACATCAAAGAAGATTTCCTTAGGGAATTCGGAAAACGTAAGACAAAAGGATCACTAGAAAAAGTGCTCTATTCCAGGACACAGCAACCTAAAGAATCGATAAGATCTTACTACTTCGATCTTTTAAACACCTATGGAGAATATGACCCAGACTGTGACGTAGAAGGGTTTAGAAAATTTTTCGAAAGCGGCCTGAGAGACGACTTGCGTAAACATTACCGCCTTATCTCGGATGACCAAATGGACTGGACACAACTTAAAAAGGTAGTGGATAAGCTCGAAGATGACGACAGCGTTTCCAATCGCAATACGACGTTTCCACAAGGGAATGGGTCCTGTACCGGACACTGCTGCAACCAGGGAAACAACAATTTTGGAGGTCGCTCCAGCTACCAAAATAATAATTATCGCCAAAATAGAAATAATTATTCACATTCACACCAACAAGGGCAAAACTATTCAAACACAAGAAGATACTACCCTCAAAACCAACCCAATCATCAAAGTCATTGGAATAATAGGGATTATCAAAGAAACCAAAACCAAAATTACAATAGCCCTCCTAGGCAAAACCCACCTCGGACACAAAGAAATACGTCATACATTCCAAATACAAGGAACCACGATGGACGCCCTAGGTGTTACAACTGTAACAAAGTAGGACATACAGCCTCAGCGTGCCAAAACACTACGTTTAATAGAAACCCAAACGACACAGGACGCCGTTTCTGAACCCCGACGTCGTCCTCTCCACACAAGAGGGTTCTGAAGCTTCTAAACAGCGGAAAGAACTATTAACAGTTACAGTGTCTATTAACCGCAGAGAAATTAGAGCAGTAATTGACACAGGATCCCAAATGAATATCGTGAAAAAAAGTTTTATTTCAGGCTTCCAAAATAAACACAATACTCATCTTTTAGCAGCTGGAGGACATAGAGTCCCCGTCTTGGGAAATACCTGTCTTCAGCTAGACTTTTCAGATTTCTCTACCCCATGCAAAGCACTAGTAATTGAAACACTCCCCTTCCCTCTAATATTAGGTCTAGAATTTTTAGAGCAGCATTTAGCGGCAATCTGTCTCAGGTCAAGGTCAATCGAGCTGATCCACAAACACATAAAATACAATATACCAATCAATTCGGAAAGAACAAATATAAGTTCCACAAACCTTTTCACAGGACCGCCCGCATCAGAAACGTGTCCCACAACACTTTCCAAGGCACAACTCTACGAAAGCTATAAAAAAGAAGCCTTAAAAAATATCAAATATCATTTACAGGAACTTTGCCAAGAACGTCAAAAAACGTACCAGCTCGAAGATACCTCAGCGAAGATAAGCATACCTGCACACACGAGCACCGATAGTCCACAGAAAAACAAAATATATTTACAACAGACTAATCAAAAAGAAACCGTTGCAGCCCTCGAGAAAATATCATTGCTTTCAGCAGTACCCGAACAGGAAGGTAATTTAAACAATCAGCCAAAAATGGCGATAGTCCCAGAAAAAACCGAAGAGAATACAGAACCAAACACTCAAGACCTGCTGACAAAACACGTCATAAATACGTCAGAGAAAGTACTCTTGCGAAACGACGTAATCATAAAGCCAGGCGAAATTTCCGTCATCTCTACAAGCTGTAATAATGAAAAAGAGGCCCTTACGGAGTACGATTTTTTCGAAAACGAAAACTTTTTTATTGCAAATAAGTTACTAATGGTGAAAATATCAGTCCACAAAAGTGAATTAAATATGACAATAATGAACAAGGGCTCCTACCCAGTACGATTGTACAAGGGACAAACCATCGGTTTCATCCAAACCATAGAAAAGGTGGCAACACCGCAACCCAGCATCATTCTATACTTGGACCAGAACAATGAGGATGAAGTCACCCTCGAAGACCACGATTTAGGCCACCTTGACGACCCAGACTTTAAAGTAAAAATGGAACACCTACTCCAAGAATTCTCAGACGTATTCTCAAAATCGACACGTAAAATGGGCTTAACCAGCCTCGTCGAACATAAAATAGACGTCGGTGACGCACAACCTATAAAGTGCCGTCCTTACAGAGTGTCCCAAAAAGAACGGGAAATAATAGACGAACAGATACAAGAAATGTTGAGCAATGATATAATACGGCCCTGTCATTCTCCATGGGCAAGTCCTATAGTACTCGTCAAAAAGAAAGATGGTACAGTGAGATTTTGTGTAGATTACAGAAAAGTTAATGGTGTTACCCGCAAATCCAGTTATCCCATTCCCAACATTGACGATATACTTACATATTTCGGAAAAGCCAAATACTTCAGTTGTTTGGATATGTTCAGTGGCTATTTTCAAGTAAGAGTGGAAGAAGACTCGAAGCAATATACGGCCTTTGTGGCACAAGGTCACGGATCCTACGAATTCAATGTCCTCAGTTTCGGATTATGTAACGCACCAGCCACGTTCCAGGCACTAGCTGACAGGGTATTTCAGGGAATGAAATGGAAAGACGTGGTAATTTATCTCGACGATATTTTAGTATTTTCCAGAACCAAAGAAGAGCATATAGAAAAACTTCGAAAAGTTTTCGAAAGACTACGAGAAGCAGGACTCACCCTTAAGCCGAGCAAGTGTAACTACGCAAAAACAGAGGTCAAAGTCTTAGGACACATTGTTAGCGAAAACGGAATATCACCAGACGAAGACAAACTTCTTGCTATAAAGAACTTCCCAGTGCCACACGACATCAAGTCCATTCAAAGTTTTTTAGGGCTGTGTAACTATTATAGAAAGTTCATAAAAAATTTCTCTCTCTTAGCTCGACCATTACACGAAACAACCAAGAAAGACAGCAAATTTACCTGGGGACCAACGCAACAACAATCATTTGACGTATTAAAAGAAAAACTTCTTACAGCCCCTGTCCTATCACACTTTAACCCAAACAAAGGATGCGAACTACGAGTAGATGCTTCCAGAATCGGAATAGGTGCCGTCTTACTACAAGAAGAAAACGATGGAAAGGCACACCCAATAGCCTACATAAGCCGCAGCTTATCGAAAGCTGAAACAAACTACGGAATCACGGAATTGGAAGGATTAGCAGCTATTTGGTCACTAGGATATCTTAGACATTTAATATATGGACGACCAGTAAAAATTGTCACCGATCACCATGCCCTTTGCTGGATCCGCTCCCTAAAGGACCCAACCGGCCGCCTTGCAAGATGGTCACTAAAACTTTCAGAATACGACTACACTATAGTTCATAAAAGCGGATCGTCTCACAAAGACGCGGACTGCCTATCTAGAAATCCTGTCCTTGGTGCAGAAACAAGCCAAGATGTTGACGAAATTCCTACATTTTTGCTGCAACCCTCAGATATCGTTTCGGAGCAAGCTGCGGATGATGAAATTGCAAATCTAATAAAAGCCGTTACAGATCCGGATGACGGATCATTTCCTCTAGGCCTGAGACGAAGAGCAAAAAATTTCCGCATCATAGATGGTGCTCTATACAAAATCAACCCCTCACCAGAAGGTTCTGAAAACTTACTGGTAATCCCAAAACAGTTAATTCAAGAAATTCTTTTTAGCCACCACTGTGAGCCCCTTTCAGGACATTTAGGTATAACCAAAACTCTACATAAAATCAAAAACAGGTATTACTGGACAGGCCTACAAAAAGACGTAGAAAAGTTCGTCAAAGGATGTGTTGACTGCCAAGCTAGAAAAGGACAAGAAAATAGACGACCAGTTGGCCTTTTACAACCTATCCCGGTGAGTACACCCTTTCAGAGAGTTGGCATAGACATCCTAGGTCCGTTCAGAAGAAGTAAGTCAGGAAAAACCGTTATCATAGTAGCTACAGATTATGCTACACGGTGGGCTGAAACAAAGGCCTTATCTTCTGGAAAAGCGGAGCCTGTGGCGAAATTCATCCTAGAAAACATTATCGCACGTCATGGCGCACCCAGGTACCTATTAAGTGACCGAGGCCAAACATTTCGTTCAGAGTTAGTCCAAGAACTCGCAAAGAGTATGGGAACAGTTAATCAGTATACAACTGCCTATCACCCCGCATGCAACGGACTAACTGAAAGATTTAACAAAACTTTAGCCGATATGCTAGCAATATACACTAATACAAACCAGACAGATTGGGATGTAGCACTCCCACTAGTCACTTTTGCCTATAATACCGCCAGACAAGAAACTACTAAATTTTCGCCCTTCATGTTAGTCTATGGACGTGAACCAATCTTGCCCACAGAAGCAAACCTAATGGAGACAAATATCGCAACAGATAGCTTTAAATTACGAGAAATTGCGTTGGCAGCTAGAAGCGAAGCTGTAGATAACATCGTTAGAAAGCAGCACCTGGACAAACAACGCTACGATGACAAGCACAGACACTTAGAATTTCAAGAAGGGGACAAAGTCAAAGTGTTCACCCCAGTCAGGAAAGTAGGCAGAAGCGAAAAACTACTTTTAAGATGGTTCGGACCATACTTCATTACCAAGAAATTGAGCGAGGTAAATTACGAAGTCCGCAAAGGCCCTTCCCAGACATGTAAAAAAGATGTAATCCACGTCAGCCGTATTCTACCTTATAACGATCCATGGACCCCAGAGGTCACCCCGCCGAAAGAGGACACCTAAAATAAATTATAATATGTACATAACTTAAACTATTATTTTGAATTTTTTTTAATATATATCCTTATACTAATATTCAAGTATTTTTGCACATATAAAATATTAATATAGAAATTTATACCCTACTATAGAGTCTAGAGTCGATAACATTTCAGTCTCATCTCCTAATATTAATCACAATATTCTCTCTATATATTATAGGATGTTTATCATCATCATATTTTTACACCATGCCACCGCACAAGGATTGGAACTTTCAGCAGGAGCATTTTGGCGACCACTTCCTCTAACGGTAACGTATGAAGCAACCATACCATTGACATACGAAGCTAAATGGTATGAAGCCGAAGAAGTAAGCACAGATAAAAAACAAAATGACCCGTGTAATAATAGCGAATCTCATTGTTACTTTCAAAATATTCTCAATAATCTTGAAGATGCTTTCGATACAGAATTTCACTCTCTCGAGCAAAACTGGAACACGAAATACCTCAAAAAATACTCTAAACTTTCGGAAAACTTCAGGCAAAAACGCGCGTTAGATTTTTTGGGAGAAGGGTTATCTTGGTGTTGTGGGGTAGCCACCCAACACAAATTAGACTCACTAGTCATGGACGAAAGTAATCTTCAAGAACAAGTATTAAATCTAAACAAAGCATTATCTAAAACATTGACAACTATCTCTCAAAGGTCCGAAAAATTCCTTGAATATGAAAATTCAGTAAGCAAAGCTTTTAACACTACGGAAAAACACTTACGTAGAGTAGAAGCGTATGCAAATGAGCTCAAAAATTCTGTGATCAAAGAGGAAAACCACCTCAACGCCGATATAGTTTCAATTCTAAAGAGACAATTTAGAACTGTAAACCGGCAAGTAAAAACGACCAGAGCAATTAAAAGACAGGGTATCCTAAATTCGTGTATGCAGCACCGCATACCCATATCAATTTTAGGTCCCGAAGTCCTTACCCACGATCTTCGAAATTTGAACAAAGAAATAGATGCCTACGGGCAAAGTCTCGCTATACCTTTACAAAAAATTTCTAACTACTATCAACTAAGTATCTGCGATTGCACATTTTCTGATAATAAAATTTTCATAAACATTAGAGTCCCTATAACGCAAAAATCGAATAATTGGGAACTATTTGAACTAATTACTATACCATTTTCTTGGAATAACCAAACATGTACTATCCAACACCAAGCTTTATATTTGGCAGTATCATATCAGGAAAATCATCAACTCTCAGATATCCGCCAAATATCAGGCTCGGGCCTTAGACATTGCAAACCCTTTGATGATAGACTCTGTTACATACCACGTTTTTCTGCAGACTCATTTCAGGGACCTAACTGCGCAAAAAAGCTTTTTAAGGGTGCGTCAGTAATAGAACTAAATTACCACTGCCCTATGCAGTGTCACAAATCCGACACAACGGTAATATCGGAAATAACACAAGAAGTGTACATTGTAACACACCCCAAGCCAGATTCAAAAATTGTTTGCCCTAATACTACAACAACAATTCCGCAAAAATCCTATACATTCCCCGGAGCAATAAAAGTAACCGTCCCCTGCAATTGCGAGTTGTTCGCAGAAGGAGAGATACTAATCCCAAAAAGATTTCCATGTAAGGAACGCCCACTTATAGAGGCATCCACTATTCATATCCTCCCCGCAGCATGGACCAACCTAAAATCCTTCGTCCTTAATCCAAAATACCCAAACGCTCCCCAATTTCTTGATCTACAAGAATCTCTAAATCCCAATTGGACTCTTACAATCCCACACCTAAATATAACCACCACTAAAGATCAAGTCCAAGAAATCACGGACACCCTACAAAACCACATTAAATACATATTACCAATTACACACAACATTACTAGCGGAACAATATTTTTAATCTGGAATATTATCTTATCTGTATTACTGGCAATGCTTTTCTTTAAAAATCCCAATGCTTTTACGGTAATCCCTAATTTTATTAACCCCGTACGAGGGGAAAATGACCTTATACAGCACGACATTTTCTTAGGTACATTGATTGCGGCCTTTGCACTGTTTGTAATTTATATATTAACTAGGTACCTACTATTATGGCTGACATGCAAAAAGTCCAAAACCAATAATGCAAACTCTAGTCCCAGACAGACTGACGACTCAACACAGCAATTCATTATAGAAATACCAACAAGAAACTTAGAATTACCCAGTGGCACAAGCCTATCTTGCTCCCTTTCCAAACTAGACGAAACATGATGTCATAATTTCTACAGCCTTTAAGTCATTAATCATTTAGAATGCTATTTTTTATTTTTTGCGTTTATAATAAGCAAACATATCATCACGTATAAATTTGATCAAGTTCATTACTATAAATAAATCACGAAGGTAAAGGTAGACAGTTCATTATTTTATTTAATCAGCAGAAAAGTAAACAATTGTTATATAATGCCATTCACCCAGTTATTGTTGTTAAAGTTAAATTGTAATATACGGCGTCTAATGAAAATAAGTTAAACAAAAACAAGGGTGTATTTTATGACTGAGACATTGAAAAATAAATCAGGGTCAGAATTTTTTTTATAAATCCAACTTCTTTTATACTTTTAAGTCTAATATTATTATTATTAAGTAAATTTAAATATAGCGTACAATAATGATTACCATATGCATTTTGTAATCGGGTGTTTATTTGTTTATATGACTGAAAGTCATATGTTTTCCAAATAGGGGGACATGGAGGATGACTTTGAACACGGAGTTGAATGTCCGCCTATTTGATGGTGATATGTGTTATGTATATGATTATTTATTTTATTTATGACTAAAAGTCATAATATGTTTTCCGAGTAGGGGAACATGGAAGATGGCCCTGAGCATAGAGCTGAATGTTCGCCTACTCGATGGTGGTATGTATACCGTTATTTAAATGGCTAAGAGTCATTATGTGAGTATAGGGAGACATGGAAGAGGACCTTCATATAGGGTTGAATGTCTGCCTATGCGAAATATTAAGAGTTATATGCAAGTAGCATTTGAAGTTTATGTGACTTTATTGATGAACAAATAGGATGGTAAATATGGTAAATATTTGATGATGTGATTACGCTATATTTGGGTTTTAAATTGTTATGTAAATGTGTGTAATTTTGTTTTTCCCTGATGAATTAGAGACCGATGTCTCTCTGTCTCCAAAAGAGTAATACTTAGACACCAATAAAAGTTCTATGTAAAAACCGGGTGAATGTTCTTAGCCTGTCTACTTTTACTTAAACATCATAGTATCATGTAGGTTTTCATTATTTTTCATTATTTATAAACTGTTTTTTTTCCTTTTAACTGCCGGTAGTCTTTTTTTTTCCATGTACCATTGGGAGACCACACGACCTGGATCGAGAGCCACAAAACACACCAAAAACCCAAAGGCCAGTCGCCGCTCGCATCCACAGAGCCAGCGTCATGCATCAGCCACGCACGGTCCACCATGGCTCGCCAGCCTGGTCTTCCCTCACAAACGCCGAACTTCTGCACAACGAGCCGTGACGACACTGGTTGATCACAACTACCCTTAAGATTAGCCCTGCAAAGTTCCCGTCAATCACGGCTTAGTAACGGCACTCAACGGCACCCAAAGTCCGGGTGGCCGAACTCTTTGGAGGAGGGAGACCCCTGCTGCACTGGGAGTCGGCAACAAAACTAGCCGATCCCACCCCCAGGACACAGGAACCGTGACCGCTGCGTCTGAGCAAGAAGCAGATGACAAGGAGCCTCAACGCCTAAGATGTGTCGGGTTTTGTCGGTGTGTAGGCTATTCGATCAGTAACGTGTTGGAACTCCCTAATAATAGAACTTTGTAAAGAAAGTGTGTAAATGTGAACCAGACTACCAGGACAGTAACCATTTTTATTCCTCATTTTTTAAGCTAGTTTTACCATTCCTCATTTCACCCAAATAAATACGGAGTGTACCGAGCCTGCGAGCTCCAATTGTTTGTGTTTGTAATATTGTTTCTATGTTTGTTTATTGTATATTTTGTTTATCTCCGTTTTGTATATTTGTATTTTGTAAATATGTGATATTTTGTATATATGTATTGTGTAAATTTTTAAAGCTAGGGGCTAGCTTTTACAGGCGCGGGGGAAATGTCATATTTCCCCAGATATTCATCATTTTTTCCAAATTTCTATACATTTTTCATATTATTTATTTAACATTTCGGAAACCACTCTACGTGCTGCGATTGCATATCGCTGGCCTCGCCTTTATTTTATGAACCCTGACCAGTTTGAACTGTTAGTATAAACTGTTCTTGGGGGATTCATATAAAAAGCGTACCAGCGAGATGCAAAAGAGGGCGTCGTGTCCCGACGGGGGAGGCGTCACTGTGGTGCCGCACGAATAGTACGCATAGTACGAATAGCGCCAGCCCTTTAGGCTGACAAAGTACTCGGCTAGAAGCTGCCCCCTACGCTACCCAACTTAGTTACGTAAGTGTATTATTGTGCTTGTACCTGATATCAATATAAGTGTTTTGGTAAACCGCAGCCTATTTTATCAACCCTGACGACCCCTAGCGCGACAGTATATCAATCAAAAAATGACATGTTGCATTCTTCTACTTAAACATCTATTTGGTCTAGTTTTTAAAATGGGGAGAAGGGCACAAAATAATTCCCCTACCGGAAAAATTGCTCGTGAACCAAGTGTATGATTCAGGGAGAATAATAATCGTTTTTATGGGATTCCCCAATCTTTATGCTTTCAGATTAAAATATACAGAGTGTTTAATAATAAAGTTATTTATAGAAATATGAACGTGTGCAAAAGGACCATTTTACCCTACCTGGTTGGGCAAAACGATCCCTTAAGGTAGGGTTAAATGATCCCCCAATTTCGTTTAAAGAAAAATGCAGAATTGTTGAAAATAAGTCACTAATTAAGATATAGGCAAAAGGATATGCTTCTTAGAAATATAAATTATAAATTTAATATCCCCTTTATCTTTTAAGAGCTGTTACAAAAGTCTGTAGATACAGTGGCGTGCCGTACCTTTAGAAGCGGAGGGGGCACAATTATTGGGGGGCGCCAAATTATTTTTCTTTTATTGGAGAGTATGTGGTCATAGTAGGCAGTAAATCTCCAGGGGGCGCCCTAAATTACTTTCCTTATACACATAGCCATGTTTATTTAAAAAATTTCAGTTTGTTCTATTCTCCACTAAATATTAAAATTTTATTGATATATCCAACTACTAATCTCTTGTAATAAAATTAATTTACCGATTGTAGCTCACTTTTGATAATAATTTGTTATGTTGTTATGATTCAGCAAATGAGGAAATAAAGTGTACCTACTACAAATTACATCCTGTAAAAATTAATTTTTGTGCAAAGTAATTAATTCCAATTTATTTTATCATTAGATATTAATAATTATAACGTCTAACTTGTAAATATTTCGAATAATTATAATACTTTTATTAGAAGTACTGAACAACGTTATCAAAATTCTTAAATTTCAGAAACAATGTTTATTCTTTACGCCGACACTTAATATGTCACTTTTAAATAAACACTTTAATCAACACCGTTTAAGATAAGACACGCAGCTAGAAAATTACTTGGATAGAGCCGATTTTGTACTTTTCCCGAAGTTTTGAAGGTGGACATAACAGTCGTGGCCATAACGTCCGTAACGGCTAGTAACGACCGGATGACCCCCCCCCCTTTCATCGTTACATAATTTATGAGTGGCCTCTTTTCAATAAATTAAAACAACAATTTTTCTAGATGTTCATGTTATGACGTTCAATAAATAATACTGTATTAGTGCAATGTCCCGTAAACATTGGCAATGTTCTGGTTTGGCCCCCATATCTTCTGAGGTTTGGCCCGACACTGAATTCGCTGGATTGGTCGTCGAGGTCCTTCCGAATGGCCTGCCAGGTTGCCCAATTTAACCACCCGTGCACTTTTTTATGGAGCCATCTAAAACAAAAAGTGTACGTAACACAGCCGAACTATCTTTGTTTATAGTTACAACAAAGAATAACTGCTGTAGTGCTACCTGTCGCAATATTGATACGGGTACATTTGAAAATGTTCGTAATGAGTTCTCAAATAGATTATTTTACTGTTTAAGTAAACGTAGTAACGGAGTAACGGAGAACACTTCACCTTTTGCAGTAAAAAGGTAAGTTTAGTTGCTCCTTAAATTTCTTATGAATATTCAAGTGCTAAAACTTTGACTCGCCGTCATTTATTTGCTTGGGTACTCTAACGTTTTTACACATTAATTTACTCGACAAGACCCTTCAAATGATGTGTTACACGGACCCCCTTTTTATATATTTTTTTTTTAAATGGAGTCCAGTCGCCATCTTAAATATTAAAAGTGTGAAATTTATGTCAAAAAGTAGTATTTATATTTTGATTGAAGTGTGACAAATTTTAAATTTTTAGGTTTGCCGGTTTAAGAAATAAAAGGGGGGGGGGGATTTTGAGCCGAATTGTATAATTCAATGCCCTCCGTGGCAAATGGCCAACAAAAGCTGTTTTAGATTTCTTTTTGTCTTACTAAATAATAATGAAAACGTTGCTTTAAATTTTTACCATAAAGCACAGTGGCAACTCTCAATCCTAGCCATTTTAAAAAAGAGGATGCCAGTGTCTTGAAACCTTAAAAACGAGCAGAGAATCAAGAGATTATAGGTGTGTACTTGATATTTTTTTTTGCTGCAAGAAATTCAAATATGGTACCCCACCAACTTTCTGTTGGCTGATCGGCGGAGGTCTGGCACAGGTTTGGCTTTGCTTTGCATCTTTTAGGCAATTAGATCTAAAAAATCCTTGTTTAGAACCGGAAGACAACATGGTTTCTAGGTTCTTCTAGCTATAATTTTCTTTGCTCGCGGCAATAGCTTTAGAGTCTTTAGGATTATAACAACAAACTTTATTTGCTTAAAATATTTATAATAATACATTGCCGTCTCAAGCCATGTTTCCCATCGTGTTAAAATAGGCTCAGATAGTTCTGCAAGGCCAGGACAACTTCTACGGAATTCTTCGGTATGCTTGGGTGATTTAAGGAAGACAGCTTTTGTATTTGCAATTAATTCATTGACATTCTTGTAATTTGCCCTGACAGTTTCCGCAACAAGATGGACACCATAAAGTATACATACAGGTAACGTGTAGTGCGTTAGGAAACAGAGATAAAGAGAGCACCCTAGCTTTAACGTTGTATTATTTCCAGCTGTTACCAGCATATAAACTGAACTACGAGAAATTTTAAATTTGTTAATATTTCTACCATTAGTTTGATCACAACAGATTTAGTTAATTATATTCACTGATTAGACTTATAACGCAGAAGGAAAATATAAACTCATTTTACACTATACAATATTTTATTTGTTGGTCTAATGTAACTTGTACTTTAACAGGATCTTAAACAGTGTTTTTTAAGATGTTTAACAATCGTCATCACTGGGAATTACTTCTTCCAGAAGAGATACGAAATCATCAAATGGACAGAAAGACCTGCATCCAGGAATGGTCAACAATCTGGGTTGTCTGGTGCTCCAGTCTTGATAGTAAATCTACAAAAATTGGTACATGTGAAACTGATGATCTACAATTTCTATTACCAGTGTGTTGAATATTAAAAAAATAATTTTCAAACGCATGGGTCCACGAGTAGATGCAACAATAAATGTAAAACTAAACTTTTACAAAAAGGGAAGTAGAAATATACTTACTTGAAAACCATATACACCTCTGATTAAATGAAGTTCTACTAGGACGTGGGCTCCATAGGCGGGAACTTTATCGTCATACACATCGAGTGTTCGCAAGAATTTGGCCACATTACTCTCATGGGCTGAATAGATAAACATCTTCCTAGTTTGTGGCGTTAGAAGTCCGTCGATCTTTGCCTTGGAGTCGTTGATGATTTTCTTTAGAAGGAGTCCTGTTGGAAAATTTACAATTTAATACATTTAAGGGGTTACGCCATCCTGGCGCTCGGAAAATTAGGTATAAAAATAAAAAAAAATTTGACGCAGCCATTAAGTATATAAAAAAATCTTTGTTTCACACATATACATAGTAGTTTTATGAACAATTTGCAATATTAACGATTTAAAAAAAATTTAAAAATGGCGGAGATATGAGCCGATAAGTAGGACCATCTTTTGAAGATCCTTGCTGGTGGTGTACGTGATTTCTCAGTTAGGCATTGTCGGAAACGTAACAAAATATTTTTTTCTTATTTAAAAGGGTAATAGCTACAAAGTGACATAGGGAAAAATTTTAATTTTTTTTTGTAGAAATGACAGCTGTTTGAAAAAAAATGCTTGAAATTTGCATCGAAATTTTGAGTTTAAAAAATTCATAACTTTTGAACAAGACATCCAATCGAAAAAATCCCACGTCACATCGTAGATAATATGATAAAGAAGAAGTGTTGCAAATTTGAGCCTAATCGGTTGAGTAGATCTTGAGATATCGTGTACACCGTTTTGAAAAAAGTAGTTTCAAGAAAAACGCAAAAGAAAAAAAGTACGACGTCAGCGTCTGAAAATCAAATAATATTTCTTTTAATTCTCTTCAGTTTGCGATACCTGGACCGTACATGGGGTCTTCTAATGTTAACGTATAAACAATTTATCTAACCAAAAAAAACTCGATTTTTTGAAAATTTCAGGGTGGCGTAACCCCTTAAGAGGAGCAACAAGCGACATTGTCTCTGGAATATTGTTATACGTATAATTATAAATAAATAAATTAAAATCCCCTCATACATAAGAGATTTTTCCTAAAATACTTTTAACTATTATAGGTACTTCGAAAATTCTGACAATGTCTGGTATTGTAATCATGTAATTTTTTGTTTTCTTTAAAAGTAATATTTGACTTTTTCTTTTAATAAAATAGGATGTATTAAACCGCACATTCTTAATTTATAAATATTATGAATATTTCGACATCCCTTGGGTTTATATAAATTAATAATAGTTAGCTCTAAATAAGGTAATCTGTAAATGCATTAAATGATTTTATTCTGTATTTTTTTTTGTAAATGTTTTAAATTGGACAAACAAACAGAACCCCAAATAGAAAGTAAATATTGTAGTCTGGAATACCTTTATTATTGAAAAGTAAATTTCGATAGGTATTTTAAAAAATGTAATATTCAGTTATATACACTGAAAAAACATTGTGGGACATTTCACTACAATTGTGTACCTTTTTCCAACAATTTGTTCTCAAAAACGTCCTAGACCAATTTGTAGCAAAATTTGCTACAATTGTATGAAAATGTATAGACTTTCAGCGCTCTTTTCAAGTGGCTATAAAAGACCGTCGAAGTATGAGCGACACAGCGCTGCAATTTGAGAAAGGTTCACTAGTGTGGTACACAGATGGATCAAAGACGGCAGAAGGGGTGGGAGCGGGGGTCTTTGGGCCAAAATGCCGAATTTCAAAGCCTCTGGGCAAAGCACCTTCCATCTTTCAAGCAGAAATACACGCGATAGATTTATGCGCCACCGAATGTGCCAAAAAAGGCCTTAAAGGCGCAAAAATCTACATTATATCGGACAGCCAGGCAGCTATAAAGGCACTAGCTTCATGTACCTTCTACTCCAAACTGGCATGGGACTGCCGACAATCCCTCAACCAACTAGCAAAAAACAATAGTATAACTCTAATGTGGGTGCCGGGCCACAAAGGTGTGGAAGGCAATGAAATTGCTGACCAACTTGCTAAAGAAGGAGCACAGGCACCTTTTTACGGACCTGAACCCTTCTGCGGCATCACTAGAGGTCACCGTATGGAAAGCCTCAGGGAATGGGAAAAAGAACCGAAAACAGCCCACTGGAGGAAAGCTCCAGGACAAAGACAGGCAAAGAGAATGATTAGTTATCGGCCTGACTACACAAAAAAGCTCCTCGAGCTTCAAAAGAATGAACTTAGACTGGTTACCTGCCTTCTTACTGGACACGGCCCTTGGAGGTATCACCTCAAAAAAATGGGAAAGACTGATGAAGAACACTGTAGATTCTGTAACGAAGCAGATGAAACTGCCGAACACTTGCCCTGTGAATGCAGAGTAATAACTCGTCAAAGGCTGCAATATCTTGAGGGAGCTTTTCTCACGCCCGAAGATATATTAAAATGCGCCCCCAGAAACATTCTAAACTTCGCGAAAAGTTTGGGAATTGATGGGTAAATAATGTAGGGTATTCACAAAAGATCTAACTTGGCCGAAGTGATGTAGGGCTACCAGAGCCGAACGACCCCATTTAATACAATACAATACAATGAAAATGTATAAAAACTGCTGTAACTAATAATCCAATTAGAGTAAATTGCTCTACAAAGACTTTGCTACAATTTTGTGTGAAAAAAAGTCCAAACGATTTTTTCGGTGTACAGCATACAGCACACTTATTACAGGAGTTAAAAGATTTATAATATTTTGAATATGATTTTTCCAACTTAGATTTTCACCTAAAATTAGGTCTAAAAATTTTGTCGTATTTAAATACCGAATGGATTCAGTGTGAATCATGAATGGGGAAATATTAGAATTTATCTTATTTTTACTAATAAACATAAAAGAAGATTTTTCGAAATATATAAGTTTATGAGATTAAAGCCTAGACAGAAGTATTTGTAAATAATAATTAATTTTGAAATATAAATGTTCTATTCATTTTCATCCACTGATGTATTCATTCAATTGTCTTTTAATATCTTTGTATTTAATAGACAGGGCGTCGAGGACGAGGCGATATATTGATATGATAAGTTTATTAACTTTATTTCAAGACAGTGCAATGGCCCACGATTTGAAAAAATTGTTAATAAAGCGTACCTCCAGCTATCTTTTTCAGGTCCGTGTTGTTAGTTCCAATATAGTAAACATCTTTGGCAATTTTTTCGATAATCTCTGGAAATACTGGTTTGGTCCATTCGGCAAGTGGATACCCATATTCTTGCTGTAATTGAAAGAAATCTTGTACCTGTGTCTTGTCCCTTCGCAAAAATTCAACTGACCGAATATTGGCCAGGTACGATTTTAAAGCAAAGTAGAAAATAATATTTTGATTCCTTTAATTAATTATAAATTCTTTTATCGTAGGTAGAAGCCTGTATTACATAGGTTCATGGTTGTTGACTTACCTGAGTCGTTAAAGCAAAATATAGGCCAAAAACGGCATCTGGAGTGCTAAAATCTTCACCAGTCGCATCGGAAATGTATTTGAAATATTCGTCGTATATCGATAAAGCTTCCTGGATTTCGTCGGAATTCTCTACTTCGTCCAACAACGTGGTGTAGTTGGAACAAATATAGGAGCCTAAGAGTTCCTAAGAAATAAAAATTTTACGTTGAATTGATTCTGCCTTTACTTGGTGGAACTCCATATCACTACATATAGACATAAACACAAATTGGTTAAAATTCCACTTTATTTAAACAAAAAATATATTCGTTTACAATATATTCGACATGTTTCGCCAACACGGTGGCTTCTTCGGGAATGAAACAGATTTGGTACCAAGTGACAAGAGGTAGGTAAATAATTAGGGTTTGGGGATTTTACAGCAATAAACCTTAGGTATTTTTAAAATAGATTTAACAAAGGAGAAGATCTTAGGTCTAATTGGCAATTTAACAGATGTTCAGAAGTTTTAAGTTTATTTATTTCTAGAGATTCCAGCAAATCTAATTTACAACCTTTATTTTGTACATGAAGAATTTTGAAATTAGTATCAAAACTATGATTATTTTCTATTAGATGATCAGAATAATTTGAATCGGTTTTTTTTTATTTAAAAAGCTTGAATGGTGTTCTTTGATTCTTTTTGAGAAACTTCTTCCCGATTGGCCTATATAGGTTTTCTACCAACTTTCATGCGCAGATTGTCCAAAAACCTATATAGGCCAATCGGGAAGAAGTTTCTCAAAAAGAATCAAAGAACACCATTCAAACTTTTTAAATAAAAAAACCGATTCAAATTATTCTAATCATCTAATAGAAAATAATCATAGTTTTCATACTAATTTCAAAATTCTTCATGTAGAAAATAAAGGTTGTAAATTAGATTTGCTGGGATCTCTAGAAATAAATAAACTTAAAAATTCTGAACATCTGTTAAATTGCCAATTAGACCTAAGATCTTCTCCTTTGTTAAATCTATTTTAAAAATACCTAAGGTTTATTGCTGTAAAATCCCCAAACCCTAATTATTTACCTACCTCTTGTCACTTGGTACCAAATCTGTTTCATTCCCGAAGAAGCCACCGTGTTGGCGAAACATGTCGAATATATTGTAAACGAATATATTTTTTGTTTAAATAAAGTGGAATTTTAACCAATTTCTGTTTATGTCTATATGTAGTAAAATTTTATGTTATTTTAGGAAATTTTGTGTCGATTATTTATATGATTAAATATTTCAATGCAACTTTGCAAGATGTTCCTTTGAGAGCAAGTTGTTTATAACACTGTGACATATTATAATGAGTAGATATATTACTTATTTTGCTTGTACCGCCCTTGAACTGTTTCGTAAGGGAATTCGGCTTTGTTGAGCAAACAAGGAAGCATTGCTGGAAATTCGGTAATTTTATTGTAAACCTATCTATTTTATTCATGTGTCGCCTAGACTTCGCCCTTTGAGAATTGTAATTTTATTTCACTTAATAAAGGCTATTTATTATTATCATTTTTACTTAGTTTTATAATCGCCAAGAAAGCCAAATGTTTTGCATAACATAATAAAGAAAACGGATTTAATATAGTGTTCTAGCATTGCAAAGGTGTTGCAACTTCCTAAAGTTAGGTAAAATATTATTATTACCCTTTTTATTACGTACATCTTATACAAATTCTACGATGCCTTTCTTTTTTTTTAATTAGACATTTAAATTAGTTTTATTGTGATTCATTATGTGAACGTTTTCAGTTTACTTACAGGAGCTTTAATTTATTGGTAGTGGGCTGTTTGATATACTTATTCTGTAAGTGGCACCAAATTAGATCTGCTAATTGGCTCACACCAACGATATTGAAAAGTGTACATTTATTTTTGGTAAGTACAGGGTGCTATGAGAAAGACGTTGGAGTGAACAATGCTCAAGCACGAACTATTTTTACACAAATATAAATTTAGACCATATAAAGTCGAAATCGTCCAGCAGTTACATCCTGGGGATGCTGAACGTCGTCTTATTTTTTTGCAATTGGTTTTTGCAGGAAACTCAAGCCAATGTGATTTTAGAAGATTTGTGATAATAATATGGTCCGATGAGGCGTATTTAATGTTTTTTTTTTCATAATTTAGTTTGATAACATAATCCCGATGACTAACCCGCAAGATCCTTGCAGCGTTGCCAACGCTTAGTTTATTTCTTAAATTTGGGTCGCCCATCTTGGGATTACGTCACTAGTCTCCCCGTTTTATAATAAGCGATATTGATTACTATTTTAAGCAAAACTTTGATGAGAAAAAATTCTAGTTCTGTGGGGATAAGCATTTCGAATGAAGTACTTTTCTATTATGAAACAGAGTCATTCTTATTAACCAAAATCTTACCTTATCAAGTGTTAAGTAATTATAAGGAATTGGTTGCCAACTCAACCAAGGCTGCCATCTTTGCTCACCAACTGGTGGCCAAAGGCCCGCCAACATCAACTCTAAGGACATTTTAGTTCTGTTAACGTTGGTAGTTCTGGCATCGATGTAGTTGATGTTCCATGTTGGACCTAGGAAGCGATTGTAGCGTTGTCGCAGCGTTGTTCCAATGCGGTATTCAGTCCTCTTTCCTTCCTATTAAAAAACGTATACAGAGCGTTTTAGTTAAAAGGAGTCACCCTATACAATTGATGGTATGTTTTTTAAATAATCCTAAAACACGTTACTTTTGTTTCTAGAGTTTATTACACCAGGTCTTATATTTTTATGTAAAATTTGGCCCTGTCGCTTAAATACATTGCAAAAAAAGTTCTCCACAATGTAAGGGGGGAAACGAAACCTTATTTGTAAATACCATTGCATTGCAAGAAAGTTAATAGCGCCATTTTGAGAACCTAATAAAATAACTCAAAAATTTTGTTTGTATTGTAAGTAATGTATTTATTTGGCAGTGTTTAGAACACTTAAAATTCAAATATTCCCAAAAAAAGAAATCTAAATAAGTTACCGGTCGGGAGCCTGGGAGGACATTCGGTAGCTCTGTTTTTAAGTGAATTACAGACTAGTCTTCAAGCTTAAGTTTCTTGGGAACGTGGCAGTTTCAGTAATTTCATGAACTTGACTCTAACTGATTTATGATTCCCCAATGAACAGAAATATTACGAATATAGAGACACAAAGCAATAAACAAGAGCACAAACTTACGTTGGTTAATTGTCCAAAACCTTCTGGGTAGAAACTTTCATTAAATGGGTTGTTTGTGTAACCTGCAGAGTCTGGAGTTCGGTTTCCGTGACGGAAAAGCTAAAAAAGAAAGACAGTATTTAATAAAAACGTTTAGATTTAGACTATATACAGGGTGTTTTCTAATTGAATGTCAATATTTAAGGGGGCGATTTTTGGATCCATTCTAAAAAGAAAACTTCATATGAACGTATGTCCTAAACGTCTTAACTTTTGAGATACAGGGTGGTAAAGTTTTCAAAAATAAATAGATTTTTATTAAAATCTGTAATACCACTTTAGATATTTTAATTAAATTTGGCATACATGTACTATGTATCAAGAGGCATTATTTGGTGTACCACAATTTTTTTTCTTTCCACCAGTGGCGTTCGTACGGAATTTCACCTGCCTATTTTGGCAGAGATTGATGGTACGCCACTGATTTCTCGTAAAATTAAAATTATTCCTGAAATCCCCAATCATTTCTAAGCAAATTTGATCTCTTGCATTTTGTCAATTCGATGCACGGTTTTCGCTTAAAAAAATAAAAACCTTTTCTCTGCATGATCATAACAATATCGTTAATATGACAATATCACCATGCAGAGAAATAGATTTTATTTTTTAGATCAAATTTGCTTAGAAATGAATAAGGAAGTTAATTTTTGAGGTCCTTATTCATTTCTAAGCAAATTTGATCGAAAAAATAAAATCTATTTCTCTGTATGGCGATCGATATTGTCATATTGACGATATTGTAATGATCATGCAGAGAAAAGGTTTTTATTTTCTTAAGCGAAAACCGTGCATCGGATTGAAAAAATGCAAGAGATCAAATTTGCTTAGAAATGATTGGGGATTTCAGGAATAATTTTAATTTTACGAGAAATCAGTGGCGTACCATCAATGTCTGCCAAAATAGGCAGGTGAAATTCCGTACGAACGCCACTGGTGGAAAGAAAAAAAATTGTGGTACACTAAATAATGCCTCTTAATACATAGTACATGTATGCCAAATTTAATTAAAATATCTAAAGTGGTATTACAGATATTAGGTAATAAAAAACTATTTATTTTCGACAACTTTACCACCCTGTATCTCAAAAGTTAAGACGTCTAGGACATATGTTCATATGAAGTTTTCTTTTTAGAATGGACCCAAAAATCGCCCCCTTAAATATCGACATTCAATTAGAAAACACCCTGTATATATTTGATTCAATGGTTACAATATGGTGTTTTAAAAATATCATATTGATATAAAAACAAAGCTTACGATCTTAAACAACTTAAACGGTACGGGAATAATTAGTAATTACAAATTTTACGTAAGAATTTTGAATTTAATGTAAAATTTTGATGTAATAATATCCCTAGTGCTTGAATTATTAGAGTAATTTTTTCCGAGAACTCAAATATTTTGAAAATTATAGTTTTTAGTTAAATAAAACTTCTATAAATCATTTAAAGACATTCTATATTTCCGTTTTTTATCAACTTTAATCTGCTAATATCATTGAAACATCATTTACTTTTGATAATCATTCCGAAGCACTACAAGATTATAATATTCATAATAATTCATTGCATTAAATTCCTTAGCGGAAGGAAACGACCGTCTTCCTATGTTAGTTAAGTAAAACTTTTATAAATAACTTAAAGACATCTTATAAAGTGGCGATGGCGGCCCATCGTGGGGGGCACAGGCCCCCCAAATGTATTTTATGGGTTTTAATTTTTAAAATAGTTATTAGAAATATATACAGTGACCAGTGACAGTGTGGCATACAACTTTGGACACGGGTGAATAACTCAAAAAGTTAAATGCGAAATGTGTCACTTTTGGATGAGACACCCCCGTCAAGTTTTCAAAATTATTTTTCTTACAAGGATTATATCAAAACTAATTTTATGAGCTGTTATACTTGTATGTTTATTTTTATAATTTTAATTTTTGCTTAAAAATGTTTTTAGAAAACTAAAGATATCTTTATTGTCTCGTGAAACGGAATGCTTATGGAATTACTTCCGTGTTCGTCCGTGTGTCTGTCACAGGCGATTTTCTCTGAAAATTTCCAGTTTAATTTTGTCGGAAGCTTAACCAGTATGAATACTCACGGGAATTTTTCTCCTTGCCATGGAAGCGATTCAAAATAGAAGCTCGTGATTGGTTAGAAAAAGTGGGGGCGAAATTTTCACAAAAATTGTTTAAAATTTTTCAAAAATCTTATTTTGAAAAAGATTTATTTTAAGAATGTATTTTTTTCTAGCAGCATCTTTTATAAAAGTACCTTTTGTTACGCCCTTTTAGTGACTCCCCGTGAGAGTTCCAGTTCCATTTTCGAAAAATTGTGTTTCTGAATTTTTTTTTTCTAAAAACGTTGTTTTGAAGAAACGTAGGGAAGAAGTGGGTAATATGGTAATATAGTTTCTTAGATTTGGGTTTTGGTGTGTCTTTAATGCCACTATTGTCATATGCCTCTAATACTAAAATACAGTGTGTCCGAACAGTCTTAGTATGGGCAAATATCTTCGCTGTTAGGTCCGTATCTTAATTCGTTTTTAAATGGCAAACGTATAAAAATTAAAGATCGTGAGAAAAAAATGAAATAGCTTTATTTCTCCTATTACTTTAAAAGCTTTTTAAAATGACCTGAAACTTCCTAGCGTCACCCCTCAAGGGGGTTGAAAAAGTTAAATTACATAAAAAAGTAGATTTTTTAAACAATAAAATATATCCAAAATTTGGTGTCTCTACCTTTACTAATAATAAAGGTAGTTGCCCCTACTAAGACTTTTCGGACACCCTGTATAAAGAAATAAAAGTTTTTTAAAAATGTTACATAAAGATCATTTTACCCACACCTATGGGTAAAATGATCCCTTGTCTGAAGATAAAGGATCCCTTAGAACAATTAAAGAAAAGATTCTTAGATTCTCCGACGCTAGTCTGGTCTTATTTGACTACCAAAAGTTTTAAACTGACAAGTGTAAGAATAAGACAACTAAGTTTTATACTATGAATTTATTTCTGAGCTTTTTCGCAAATTTATAAATAAAAGGATAACTTTAGAACGTACTTTCGAAATAATAGAAATAAATTCATTACGTCAGCTCGTTCCAAGATGCAAATCATTTGGAATCCAAGCAAATCGCTGATATATCAATCATGTTTTTAATGACTACTTAGTAACAATGACAGGAGAAAAACCTGTCAGAACATAACTGATCAACTATAAGATCTTAATTTAAACCAGTACTAAATCTTAAACCTTCTTAGTGAATCTGAACGTAAATTTTTAGATCAAAAGCGAAAATATAAAACGCACGAGAATTAAAACAAGATTTATTGAAACTTGGTTTTATAAAATACAACATTGTTATAGAGTTACAAGTAAAAAAATTTAAATTAATAATACATTATTTTTAACAATGTTAATTTTTTATTCCAAAAAGCAAAAAGTCTTAAGTAGTGATAACGCTATCTATAAACTGAAGTCTAATAGTGACAGAGTCATATTGCCCCCATTTTCTTTCACAACAAATATCCGACTTTACAACAGCTGTTCAGCTGCTACAAAATTACCATATTTTACTAATACCTGGTACGTGCCACTAGTCTACTAGAATAAAGGAATTGATTTTTCCCAAAAACATATTTTTGAAAAATTGATTTTTGACAAACTTTTCGTAGGTGCCCTAGGTATGAATAATTATAAAAAATATACTTACAGTATGGACTAAAACCAACGTCTCATCTCTGGATGATGGTTCTGGTAAGGGTAGGCGACTAGGTACTGCAGAGTAGCCAAACGCCAAGAGAATGATCGCGATGAGGCAATTCATGATGAATGCTTGCCTCTCAAAAAGCGATTGATCATTTTATACTCAAAGATTGTCCATTATCAGTACACATAATCATGAACACCTTTGAATATTTAAAAACAACATTTTTACAAAAAACAATCGGTAACCTTTAATCCGCAATTCGAGTAGTTAATAGTTTTATTGACTTTTAGGGGATTAGTCAAAATTTTTTTATTAGTTAATTAATCGGATATATTTCCTAATAAAGATTAGTTAATATTTTTAAATCGATTAGGTGGATTTTTCTTCATTATAGTTAATGAAAAAGCTTAAATTGGTCAATTCTGTAAGACTATAAGATATCTTTATGGTTTCATTCCTACACATTAATTAATGACCCGCTCTCTTTTAGTATAAATTTCATCCCTATGCTGAAGATTGTATTCATAATACTTTCCATTTCAGTATGCATTTCCTCGTTGAGTTCCGAATCTAGAACTGGACAATAAGCGCAGATCTATGAACCGATCACTTTCGCAAGACTTCCAACTAACCACAAAATCTTGTTAAGTTCACACCTCCAAAATTCAGTCCTAGTCAACTATGATTCCAACACCATGAATGGTTTAGCCTCGCAGAACAAAGAAATCTTCTATTTTGTTGGCTTCCGAACATGATCCGAACCGATCCGAACGAATATCAAGCACTCATACACTATTCGTTGAGGCAAGTCTTCTAAACAATTGGGCTGGGTTGCAAACATTCTGGTTTTTAAATTTTCCCACAAGAAAAAGTCCAGTGGCGATAGATCAGCAGATCTTGCAGGCCATTCAATAGAATTTCTTTTTCAAATCGATCTTCCTGGAAAATTGTCATCCAAATACCTACTGCCTTACAGGAAATGCATAGTGTGGTGGTGCCCAATCTTGTTGAAAAATTAGATTCTCTGGCCGATGACTGTCATCTTCTGTAATAGCATTCATTAAAGCAGGGTCAATAGTGGTTTCCAACAACTCTAGGTACATTTCACCAGTTAAATTGCCAGGAAGAAAATACGGCCCGATAATACGGTCCCCAAAAATTCCAGCATACAACATTAATTTTTCTGGATGTTGAGTATGTACTTCTCTAAAGATTCTAGGGTTGGAATCCCACCAATATCTACAATTATGTCGATTGACAGTTCCATGAGCGAAAAAAGAGCATTCATCTGAGATCACCAATGATTCTTTCACTCACTGACTCCCAAAATTCCAAACAGCGATCGGTAGGTATCGTCTTCATTAAGTTCATGAACCAGTTTTATTTTGTAGGGATGGAATTTATGCTTCTTAAAAATTCTCTGGATGGTTGTACGCGAAACCGACACTTCTGGCAATTTCCTCTTACTAAGTGTGCGATCAATTACAATATGACCCAAAACTGCAACTTCTTCAGCTTTATTTATTACAGGTTCTATATATATATATATATATATATATATATATATATATATATATATATATATATATATATATATATATATATATATATATATATAAAAGAGAGGAGAATTATTGTGGGCATGTCCGCTAGCAATGAACAGTAAAATGAAAAGTTAGAATGGTAACCCGTACGACACGTGTTTCTGCTCATTGGCTTCATCAGGCCCACGTATGTGACTGTGCCTCTCAACATAAGTCGAGATGCACAACGTCACATACGCAGTTACGGGTGTAACCTTAAGAAAAGGGAAAAAAAAAATATATTTAACGAGGACCACAAACAGGAGCCAGTGCACCAATTTGTGGCTTCAGCCAAAAGACCCCTTTTTTGGGGGCAACAATTAGCGTCGCCGACGGAGGCAACTATAGCCAACTGTCGTGGTATCCTATAAGCCCAAGAGAAGAATAACAAATGCTAGAAACTAGCGCGGATCGATACATAAAAAAGAGATCCGCAGAAACACGTGTCGTACGGGTTACCATTCTAACTTTTCATTTTACTGTTCATTGCTAGCGGACATGCCCACAATAATTCTCCTCTCTTTTTTATGTATCGATCCGCGCTAGTTTCTAGCATTTGTTATATATATATATATATATATATATATATATATATATATATATATATATATATATATATATATATATTATTTGCTTTTAAGTTATGTAGAACGATATATTGAAAATAATCCATTCAAAGGAAATTAAAAGGAATCAATTTTATATTTTTACTTAGCAAACTGAACTCGAAAAAAACGTAATAATGCAGCTATTAAATGCATTTCGTTAGGGAGAGGCCACAACACTGCGGTGCGACGACGCACCTTAGAAATCTACGACGTCGCACAACGCATCGTGGAAATTTCCGATGTGGTGCCGCACCGTACAAATCTGCGGTGCGACGACGTAGTCGGTGTGCATCTTTCGAAGCAATAGGTTGCGTGCGTGCGTATGCCACTGCAAGATGACTGATTACGATATCGATTATCTCATTTCCTTAATTCAGGAACGTCCCGTCCTGTGGGATAAAACAATAGCAGAGTTCAAAGATAAATTTTTAAAAACAGAAGCGTGGAAGGAAGTGTGTTAAGGTTTATATGAAAATTTTGAGGAGTTGAATAATGAAGAAAAAACAAAACTCATTCTAAAGTAACCGAAAAATTTCCCCTCCTCTGTTTTCAACGCCTCATATTTTGTTTTGAAGTGATTTCCATCGTTATTCATAATAGTTAGAAATGGGTGCACCCAGTACTTTCTTTTCGGTTTTTTCTTGATGCGTCTTAACGCAAGCAGACGTAGGACACGTGTTGTGCGGTCCATGTCCCACTAGAAGTGAAAAGTGTTGCGTTTTATCGGAACAGATTGATTGATTTCTCCAGCTGTGATTGGCTGATTTGAAATGACATTTCATTCAATCATGTTCAAATTGATCACGAAAAACCGCAGCTCTGATCAGCGTCTTCTCGTACGATGCCGTATGCGATGATATTTTTGCGTTGCGTCCTCGCACCGCATTGCGGTGCGACGTCGTTTTTGCGATGCGTCGTCGCACCGCAGTGTTGTGGCCTCTCCCTTATAGCGCTCTATGCGGTTGGCATCGTCGCGTCGCGTCGTCGCGGCGCGGACATACAGTTTTCGACGATCCTATTTTTGGTTTTATTCCAGATAAATGATGGATTTTTTTTCATTTTGCTTGAAATTAAGTCAACTTTCTAAAAATGATGAATAGTTTTAACCATAACTTCTAATTGTTAAGATATATCACAACATTCTGATTCCATAATTTTTTTGTTCGAATTTTTCAACCTTCTATTATTTATATCTTTTGAACAGATGTAGCTAGAGAGGCAATTTTTTTTTATTTGTAGATTGCATTGCCGTTTGCAGTGCATTGCCTTTAAAATGAATTCATAAACCATCGTATTTGAACGTACCATTTAAAAGATAGGTACTAAAAACTGCTGAAAAACTTCATCATTTTTCAGGATTGTCTAAGCTACTTCAAAATATTACGTATTTTCACTAAGAATATATCGTTTTTAGGACTTGAACGAAGATTATACGTCTTATAAGTTATCAATATAAGTTATCCCGTTTCACGAAATTTCGCCACTAATTCTTGCACGTAAGTATGAGACAGGTGTCCATTTGGGTGTAATTCATTATAAGATAACGCTGCAGCTCGATCACAATCGTTATTTCTAAAGAAAATTGAAATAATTGTAACTCTTCCTTCAAGAGTATATCTATGATGGGTGGTCAAACCAGTACGAGTCAAAATTTGGCGAAAATGAGTTTAATTCATTTTTGTAGGTCATTCAGGATCCTCTATCTACTGGTCTAAACAGTATAACTAAATCTCTTCAAAATAACGTTGGTCTACCTAGTTTAACACCAGAAATATTTTGATTTTGGTGGGCATATCAGTATAAGTTGACTTGTACTATTTGGACAAACACAATCGTGAATTCAAAATAGTACAAGTAGACTTATACTATACCTATCAGTAATTTTAACATTGACTTATACTATTTGTATCATTCTGACATTCTGTCATTCAGATTATTTGAGTTTTAGGTTATATTATTGGTAAACAAAGTTGCTACAACCTGTTTTCCTCGTATCTTTTTATAATTTGGGTGATTGTTGTTACAATACAACACGAAAATGGCCTCAAGTAGGTCTAAAAAATTAGTAGAGCTTGCTCGAATTGATTTAGGTAAGTTATGCGTTTTAAGAGCGTCCTATAATCAATTAAACAAAATAATAATATTTAGGCTTAGAACCAGCACCTGAGAAACATGTTGCCAAAGTTACACATACTATAGAGTTATATAGTGATATTTATTATGATGCTGTACCTTCAAGGAGTGATGTACTAGATATTGGTAAGTACAAAAAATATTTTGTATGTCTTCTGTTTTTGTATATTTTTCATTTATAGATCCATCAAAAGAAGTGACAGACAAGCCGGAACTTGAAACAATGGATTTTCATTCTCAAATAGCAAGTTTGGCAGGTAAATCTAAAAAGTTGGAAAAGTGCAAATTTGAAGGATTTGAAAAATAATTTATTGTTTCAGGTACATCAAGAGAAGATGTGGCCATGGGAGATAATAAAACAGGATTTAGTGGCGTTGATAGTATACAGGATGTTTCACATACTGTAGGGCTATATTGTATACAAGATAGAGGCTATGTTCCGGACAAGGAACCTTCTGATTCGGATGATTCTAGTAATGACAACATTCCTTTACTGGCCGTAAAAAGAAAATTGCTTGAAACGAGTAAAGATAAAAAGAGTGAGCAAGATAAACAACCTGAAAACAGAAATTACAGAGATTGATAGATGGCCCTTACACAAGAAAGAAAAGACACGAAAGAAAAGTAAAGAGAAATACTGGGCAATGTTACGTAACGGCAAACGGAAAGCTAGTGAGAAAAAGAACAATAAAACCTCTAGCAAATTGTAGAATGAGATGCCGTGAAAAAATAGCAGAAGATCTCAGACAGGGCATTTTTAACGAATACTGGAGCCTTGGAAGTAGAGACAGAAGAGCAAGATATATTGCAGATCATTCGTCAACAACGGAAACAGCTGTTAAGAGAAAACGGACTGACAATCCTGGTAAATCAAGAAACCGCCAGGTAAGCCATTCATTTTATTTTAAAATAAATGGCGAAAGAGTCAAAGTCTGTCGGGGATGTTTTATGAAAATATTAGATGAAACACAAATGTTTATCACTCTCGCTCTTGACAATTCTCGATTATCAGTTTCTGGAATTATTCAACCCGACAGAAGAGGTCACCATGAACCAAAAAATAAATACAGTGATGAGAAAATACAAGAAGTAATTGATCACATCAACTCGTTTCCCGCGTACGAATCCCATTACACGAGAAGAACAAACGACAAAAAATATCTGTCTCCTCATTTGACCCTACAAAAGATGTATGAACTATATTGTGAAAATAGAAAAGAAAAGGTTTCAAGACGCATATACGAAAAAGAATTTCATAAACTAAAGTTATCTTTTAAAAAACCGAAGGTCGATACATGTCATAAGTGCGATGTTTTACAGATGCAACTAAAGGTAGCTGAAGAAAATGAAAAGGAAACTATACAAAAAGAAATAGATTCTCACCTCCTTGAAGCCGACAATGTTTATAAACAAAAGGATATTGACAAAACATTTGCGAAAGAAAACGAGGATACGAAATGTTACTCCTTTGACTTGCAACAATGCCTCCCTACTCCTTTTGTTAACTCGAGTGTTCCTTTTTATAAAAGACAGCTGTGGACCTACAATCTAACACTTCATGATATGGGAAATGGAACTGTCACTTGCTTCATGTGGCATGAAGGAGAAGGGGACCGTGGTGGTAATCAAATTGCAACTTGCCTTTTCATGGAGCTCATGTCTTTGCCAGAAGATATTAAAAATGTTGTTCTATACTCGGATACATGCGGGGGTCAGAACAAAAATTTCCACGTTGCTGCTATGTTCCTAACTGTTATGCAGCGCAAAAATACTTTGGAAACAATTGATCACAAATGCATGGTTAGTGGCCATAGCCATATGGAGTGTGACGTCGACCACGCTTTGATAGAAAAACAAAAAAGAAAGTTAGGCACTGAAATTTTCCATCCCTATGATTGGTACCAGCTTGTTAGAAGTGTAGGCAAAAGACGAAAATTTTTGGTTAAGGAATTAACATACGACAAGTTCCGCAGTTTCGCCGATTTATACAAAAGCTCTTTGGTTCTGCGAAAAAAAGATTCTTCAGGAAACCCCTTCAAATGGTATGATGCTCAATGGCTTCGCTACACTAGGGAACCTGGCAAGACATTTTTAAAAAAAAGCTTAACCGGTGAAGACAATTTTAAGGAAATCAGTTTCGCTAGACGTGGAAAGGGAGAAATATTGTCACCTGAGAAGTGTTACTCACAAAAGCCTCCAATATCGAAAGAAAAAAATCTGATATAATACAGCTACTGCCCCTAATACCTCCAGTTTTTAGACCGTTCTACCTTGATTTGCCCACAAGTAGTGACGTTCGTGATACCTACCCAGATGTTGATGAGTTTGACGAAAATTAGATCTTGATTGTTATGTTTCAAAATAATGTATGTTTAAAGAAATTAAACTTTTTTGTATGTTTATTCTTATTTCATAATATCGTTGTATGTGAAATTCACATTTTTTGTTGGATATGATAGTACAAGTCATCTTATGTTAGGTCAAAAAAGTATAAGTCATAGTTTTCTTTTAATTACCTACCAAAAAAATCCTTACCAGTTAAAAAAATGAGTCAATACACTTTTGTAGGATCTAGAACTAGTTATCCAAAAAAATATACCGGCACAAAGCAAAATATTCTGGCGCCAAAGATATAAAACCCGCTTTTCTCGATTTGTCTAATTTTGACTTGTACTCATTTGCCCACACACCATAGATATAATACGTCATTTTAATGCATACTTGAACGAAACAAAATTTATAGCAAAATTATTAGTCTTACCTACTATGAATTTGACCGATATCAACAACCAACTTATGACAGACATTTTTTCAACAGAACAAGTGGAATTCCAAATACCTATTGTGTCAGTATTTAAAAAAATTAAAAACCTCATAAATTGGTAGTTGTATTATTCATGTACCTATGTTACCTTTGAAGAGTAATAATTCAAGACATGCGTGATGATTCCACGGCATACTTTAAGGACTATTTTTATCTTATATTATCTAAGGTCTCCAGATTATGGAACTAACTGCCTGCAGATGTTTTCCCTTTACCCTCCAAAACGCTAATCATTTAAATATAAGAGTGTGAACAATTAAAGTCCTATCTTCCTTCTTATAAGAAGGAAGATATGACTTTAATTGTTCACACTCTTATATTTAACCATGTCCCTTCTGAATAGCAGATACGGCTAATCATCTAAATGCAGTGTCAATAGATTAGATTTTCCTTCTCTTCAGACGCCCACGGTACGTTAGTACTTAGGATTAAAGTCTACGTGCGCTGTCTCAACTAGAAGAAAATAATCTTATTATTTTTACAGAGAAAAGTCCAAAACCCTAAAAAACAACTTCGCTACTCAAAAAGCAAAATCAAACATTATCCAAATATTATAGGTACGTCACTAAGAACTGTTTTTATCCATATCTCACAATTTGCTTAAAAAAGTAGGCGGGTTTTATTGCTGCAATCGAGCCGACATGCTTCTGAGTATGCGTGTGTATATTAAGTCACGCACGATAAAAGCAAAGTACTTTAAAAAAAACAAGGGGTATGTGCGATATATTTTATTTTTTTATTGTATTATAAATTTAATTGCTTGTAGCTTGTTTAATCATGTCCATGTGAGACTACTTACTCACTCACGAGCCATTCATGTGCACAAATTTTTATATCGAACGATTGAAAATCGGGGAGGGAGGTGTAAAATTAAATATAATAGAAAGTTATCTAAGTCTGCATGAAGAGGTAGTATTTATATTCAAATATATTTGGTCAAGTAAAGGCTAAATTTCTAATACAAGGATCAAACAGAAAAACAAACAAGTTTGTAGTTTGACAATCTATTTCAAATTAGGGATGTTCATCAAAAACAAACATCGATGTTTTTCTCGATGTAATGCATCATAAAAGGGCATCGATGTATATCGATGTATCGGGATGTATATCGATGTATCGGGAAATAACATCGATGCATCGAAAAATAACATCGATGAATCGAAAAATAACATCGATGCATCGAATCGGTTATTATTAAAAAAACAGCCATATGAAATCAACATTATAACATGGTATCGAGTCAAACGAAAAACAAAATAAAAAAATAAGAAAAATTACACGAAATTATAAATCCAAATATTTTTTGTCTAAATTCTGTAAAAATAGGATTTTACTTAATCGTTTTCCTTTGAGTCTATTTCTTTGCTGATTTAGGGTTTGTGCAGCTTTCGAGAATAAATCGTTCGGACGGAACGGAACTGGCCACCATTGGTTACAAACCGCTGCCTCAATGTATGAATTCGTAAAAATTGGTCTTGACCAGGGGTTGTAAAATAGTCACAATTATACACCGCCGGTAGGGGAATGGGTGCTTTTATCAGCCAAAAATATTAACGATTCCAGCTTAGACTACCACGAAGACACAACTGTCGAACTTTTTGAAAACTGGTTTCAAAATTATATTTTAAAAAAAGTACCTACGAACAGTGTCATCATCATGGATTATGCGAGCTATAGCAGCCAGTTAAAAAAGTTCCAAATCCAGCCAGGAAAAAATCGGAACTAAAGGAATTTATGTCAGAAAATGACATAAACTTCGAAGAAAGTATATAAGACTGATTTACTACAGGTACTAAAATAATTAATTTAATATCAGAAAAGAATATGTTTGTGACAATATTGCAAAATAAATGGCTCATACCGTTCTGCGTCTACCACTATATTATTGTGTTTTAACCCGATAGAAAATATGTGGCACCAGGTTAAACCTATAATAAAAGCTCAAAATACGTCACCTACTCTATGTTCAAATGTCATAGCCAACCCAAGCCTCAGTTACCGGTCGATCAAGTCCGTTATAGGTACTTGTTTTGGTAGTCGACACCGACGTTTGGAGAGAGATGATTCTGGTTAAGAGTGTCTTCTGTCTCTTCCCCTCTTCACTAAAAACTTTTTGGTGCTGCCCTTGCTTGGGCGCTAACATGAAATTACTATACGTTTTCTAACTCTATAATACAGAAGAAGGTAGAAGATACTTTGGTAAATCAGTCAGAGTGAGTTCCTGCCTTTTGTGTATTTGTATAAACATATAAATAGATTGATTCAAATAACAGAGTTAAAATATTGTTAAATTTGCTCTATTCTCCACTTTACATTATGATTTTATAGATATTTTTTATTGCTAATCTCTTTAATTAAATAGAAATAAATAAAAGCCGATAATGAGTGGTGCAATTTTTTACAAAATATACAATAAGTGATTAATTGGCAAAAATTTGGTATCAATAAATTATAATATAAAAACTGTACAACACGAGACGATTGGATGACAATTATTAAATTTGTAGAAACTAAATTATTGGACAATATATAGTAAGTCACAATCGTCTATTACAACCGTCTATTAAAATAAAATACCAGCAAGTTATGAATCATGTAAACATTTCATTTTAATTTTGAGTTCAACTCTAGCTGATCTTCTAGTGCAGCGTTTCCCAAACTGTGGGCCGTGGCCCACTGGTGGGTCGCAAGCCGGTTTTTGGTGGGTCGCAAACAGTGTTTAAAGATATATTTTTGTTTTTTTTTTGGTCCATTTTTGGTACACGCCTGTGTTCGTCTATGTATTATTTACTCTATGCGTATAACTTTCTATTGACACATTTTTTCTCTTAAAATTTTACAATTTTCGACAAATTGATGTAAAATTTGTTTAGAAAAAATAATAAATAAAATAGCTAAACGCGCTCATTTTTTTCCAAAGGGCTCAGCAAAAATTTACCTCTTTTTACAAATTACAAAATGTTTTCTTCTTTACCAAAATAATTCCAGTGGGCTTACTATTAAAACCCCTAAATTTGTTACGGGTCCTGTAAGTAGGAACAGAGATATACAACTTTGATATTTTACCAGCCGCCACAGACGATTCTGAGTTAATACTACTCGTACCAAAATATTCTAGGTTAGGTATAGGTAAGTATTATATACGTATTACTAGTATATTGTTAGCAACCAATCTACCCGTTGTTAAAATTTGAAGCGAAGATAAAATATTCTTTTGTTTGGTGTTGTACCACGTGATGTACCAGCACTTTTCACAGAACTGCCACTGTCAGTTCTGACAGCAGTTTAAAATCTGAGCTTGTCGGTTTCCTTTTCGTCTTTTTGCCTTTCAAAAGTAATGAAAAATGTGTTTTTATTTGTGGAAAGTGGATTAAAAGTTAATTATTATCCTATTTACGATAATGGCATAGCTAATGTACCGATAATGTCAGTTTTAAGCAGCAAGAAATTAAAAAATTGCTTGTAGTTTCAGCGACGGATAGTCTTCACAAGAATGTAAACTGAAGAGTAAAGACATCATTTTTAATAACAATTTGAGATTTTGGGGCAAAACGGGTAATAACATTATGTAAATAAAGCGAGGCATCGTTTGGAAATCTGAAAACAACATTATTTAAGCTCGAATTAAAACTCAAAATAGGTAAATATAATTTATCGTAATTATGAATTTTTATATAATACATTATAATTAGGATCAAAATCTTCTTAAATAATTAATTACCTACCTATGCAAAATCACCTTGTCTTTCTCAATTGACAGTCGACATGCGAAACAAGATCTCATTTTCTATCTAAAATATTATTAACTCTATTTCAATATTGTATTTTACACTATATAATAATTTATACTTACTGGTTTTTCTGATATTAAAAATAATTATATTAAATTAAACAAATTGAATTAAGTATTATTATACATATTATTACATTATTCACAAAAGAACGGTACGGTGAAATCGAAGGCTTGTCAAATTCAAATTTGAACTTTTGACAGGCGCGAGCGGTCATGGTGTCATATTTCGTGTTTTGATTAGCTGGGCGGTACGTATAGTATTGACACAGTTTAAACTGTAAACTTTGGTATTGAGTTCACTGGCTGGGCAAATCACGTGGTTGTTTATGAGGGACGTTCAGTACAGCATGTGACTGGTTAGCAATTGTTTCCAAAGGCTACGTCTTTGCGTCATCATTTTTTCGTCGTTCGCTATATAGTAGTAATACGTATATGGTTAGTATTACCTTGCGAGTTTTTTGCGAGGCCCCTGTGGGCGCGAGGCCGCAGGCGGTCGCCGACATTGCCGACGTCTAGTGCCGCCACTGAGACTTGGTTTTGGAGGTGTTGAACTGAAAAAGGTTTTTTGCTTTGGCTCTTTTTAAAGCTGATTCCAAAATAATGATTTTAGAAAAACTGTATTTTCGGAAGATCGTAGTAAGCAGAAAATTGTAGGTAGTTTCTGAAAATCTTTTTACGAAAATTTTTCTCACATCCATTTCAACAAGAGCGCAAAATATGTACTTGCCTATTTATAGTATTATATAGGTACATACATAGGTATTTTGATTTGATAAAATTCGTATCTCGAAAGTGTCTTCACGTGATATTCATTGGAAGGAATTTATTGACTGTTACCTCCATAAAAATGCAAATATACCACCGAGCTGACTGGATTTCGTGTACGTCGATATCGTGCTGATTTGACACTAGTTAAAAACGTATTAAATAAATTAGCGTTGCGCTGTGGCAGGGATATAAATACGGCCTTTTTAAACGTTCAGGGGAGTTTTGATATATTGTTATTAGTGTTTATAGGGACCACACACGGGCACGATTCTTTTCCAATGTAAATATTGAACATAGGATTAAATCAAAGAGACGCATAGCTGCCAGATAGTTTCGGGTTTATCCTGATTTATCTGCGACTAATTTTTGGCGTTATTTTAAGTTATTTATGGTCGCAGTTTTATTTGCACCAGTTTCGTTTTTCGTCCTTGATAGAAAGATAAATGGACTCGCTGTTAAAATTTACTCTTGTTTAGCCCATTATTCTTATAATAGAGAATATGCATATAACCCAGATAATTCTGAAATATTTTTTTTATATTCTCTACATAAATTAAATGTTTATGGCGGTTGCTGTTATCCATTTATTTTGGTCTTTAGTAACAAAAAAAAGTGATTTTACGCTGCAAATTTTCGCGCGAATTTCGAACCTTGTAAAACGTGATCCCATTGGCTGTGTCGTCAAAAGTAAACTTATGGCTCACCATGAGTACATGGCGAATTCCAGTGTTGTAGGGTCCTCGAAAAATCAATAAAAATTGCATTTAATGCGTAACTCATCCAATGAAATATCCCTGCACTAAATGTAGAAGGTTCCTAAAATTTTATTCATGTACTTTTCAAGCCGAAATCAGCCCAGAAACATTTCAATTTTGTAACAGAAACTACGAAATTTTGACATATCATATATTAATAATTTCGAGTTAATAAACTGTCATTCTTTGTTTTCATGGCAATCTTCGAAAATCAAAAATTTTGAAATTTTGCATGTCGCCGATGCAAATAAACCTATTTATTTATAACTTTAACGAAAAAATATTAAATTAGTTGGATGTATTCTTAGATAATTAAAGGATAAAATAAACCCAAAACGAGTCACTAAATAAGGAGAACAGTGTGAAATAATGTCGGTTAAAAATAGGATTTATCGGAAAAAATCAAGAAAGTCCAGTTTTTTCTCCTTAAATACGCTCCTGGATGACCTACTCGTATTCATTTTAAAGTATGATTCTCCCTTTATGAGATAGTGTTGAAAAATTGGGAGAAAATTAGATAGAAGAAAATACAGAGTGATTCAAATGTACCGTTGTCGAGGGCAAAAAATGTAAAAAAAAATCTAAATTTAATCGGCGATTGCTCCCTTCCTATAGAGAATGAAGAAACTAAAAAATATGAAAATCATATATTTCGACAAGCTCTTTCCGATGACGTATATGGGATTTTAATTTGAGCCATTTTGACCACCCCCAAAAATTATTTTGCCTTGAAGATAAGATTTGTCGACAATAAGCTTTTGTGTGAAGGTATGGTTGGATATTCTGCATACTTTAAAAATATTTTGCACACAGCACAGGGTGCGTTCAAAAAGAAGGGTGCCACAAATTAGATTTTTTTAAATAGGACACCCTGCATTTGAATGAATTTTTGAATTCTATGTGTAATTTCATAACTTTTTATTAGTGTAATATACGAAAAAGTAATAGTTTTCAAGTTGACCTGTAATGAAAATTTAGCATTTGCAAGCATCTCGTTGTTGTGAAAATCAAAATACTACTTAAATTTTGACTCCAAGCTACTCGTAATTTGTATCCTGGGTAAATTAAGTCCAGAAAACATACTCATTATGAAATATTTGACATCTCATTTTATTTATTTCTAGGTCCAAATTCAGAAAACTACTAATTAAAAAATGCCACTTTAATCAAATAACACCCTATATGTTCTTCTGTCATCATATCGCTCGTAAAAAACCTTCATATTTTGAGAAGAATGTCCTATCCCTATCTCTTATAGTTTTTGAAATATTTTCAGACATTTTGAATACAATAAATAATGGGTACTTGCCTTCGCGGTAGAAGTAAAAACCCACAGGTAAAACTAACTACTCGTAAATACAAACATAGATATCTTTACACAACACTAAAACGTAATGAGCACATTATTTTTGTAACTGTAACCCTCCAAAGAAACTCAGTTTCTTCTTAATAAATGTTGGAATACTTGGAATAGATGTCCTTCTTGTTCAATACTCATGTCAATTCTTCTAATAATTTTTCCCGAACGTTGGATAACATGCCTGGTGTTATAGTTTGACATATATCTCTAATCCTATTCTCCATGTCATGGCTTCTCGCAAGTGGTGTGACATATGCCCTATCCTTTATGTAGCCTCACAGAAGAAAATCTAACGGGGTAAGGTCACAAGACCTTGGTGGCCATGCAACATGTGGTGCGACATAATACTGTTTGGGCCAGCAGCGTTGGCACCAATGTTGGAGGTTATCCGTCTTGTGTCGGTTTTCGACGTCACATCAAAGGAATTGGCGCCAATAATTGTGTTGCCGGCCACACGTTGGAAATTTGGACGTTTCGTCAGTAAATCTTTGTCTAGACTTTACAGGAGTGTGTGAATGGTAAACTTATATAATGTCGTCTCAGGTGGTGTGGTCTAATGAAAAAGTACTTTAATTTTTGCAACTCTATCACAGATGCGAATCTTACGCTTTCGACGGTTTCTCAATTTCGAGAAATTATAAGGCGGCGATGCTCCTTATTATTTAGTCTGTCGCCGATGGTCGCCGAACGGTGAATTCCTCGCTGTTAGCGTGTGCGAGCGTCTCGGTGGAATAGAGAGCAGGCTAATGTTATTACATCAGTTTTGTTGCGTTGATTTTATGGTTTAAATTGTTGTTGTACTAGGTTGTAGTGTAATTTTAATAAACGAGATACGTTTTTGTATTTGTTAATGATATAATTTTATATAAAATGCCACACAATATCATGTTTTAATATTTTAAAATATAATCCATAATGTCTCTGAATTAAAACCTACCAAACGCGTGGAAAATTCCATTCACGGCTTCGACGCTCGAAGCGACCGGGCCGCTCTGTCCGTAGCGCCAAGACCGCGGAATCCTGTTATAGGAAAGTTATTAAGAGATTCGCATACTCTATCAAGCAGAGCCAGTTGTTTTATACTCTTTAGAGTATAGTAAACCCGAGCGTGACTTACCGAGCTGTGAAGTGAACTTGACAAAACTATTCTCCTGCTTGTGGTCATCTATTCAGGTACCTGTTCAAACTGGTCCTTGGTATACACGTAATATACAGGGAAAATATTATGCACATGACTTTATAACACACCAGTTTGATTGAAGCCTATGGTTAGAAACTTTTATGTCCGACATGTTGACATTGACTTTACCCGGAAATAACTGAGCTTGGCTCCAATTACTTCCAATGTGTGGCTCTTCTAACGAACAAAATGGCGAATGTGAGCCAACGCTGGCGTCAACATTGGCCCCAGTGTATGGAGCTGGCGCATACAATAGAGGTCTTAGTGAGTAGAATTTAAAAAATCAAAAAAAGAATATGGCAACCCTTCTGAAAAAACTTAAGGCGTGTTCAAAACTCACTTATTCGTCTATCCTGTACTACTGAGAACCAAAGAGTTCGAAACCGGTCTGCAGGTGACGACATCCTAACTAAAAAAAGCTTCCTTCTTCCTTGTAGTTTCTTGCATTCAAAACAAGTATTTTATTATTTGACTGTGTTAGAAGAAAATACGGCAAATTTTGGTATGTAATCAAGCGCTCGGAGGGGCATATAGCCCGGAGAAATGCTGTTTTACCACGATTTCTCAAATTCTTATTGTATAGGAATTTTCAGGTGGTTTAGAGAACTGCTTCTCAATTTTACGTACTTTTCTATCTCTTCAAATAAAAAAGTAATCTAATATAACCTAATAAATAAAATATGCCTATAAGTAGACATATATATTTTTTACACAACGAATAGTTTGTAACCCCCATTAAGCGCAGCACGACCTTTATGACAGTTAACTGATCATAAAACGCATTCCTTAAACATAAACTTTAATAGGGGGTTATTTTGTAAATGATTTAAAATTGCCTTATTCGATATTTTTATTGTGCCATAAATTATTTTAAAGTTGAAAGACGTCATGTGATAAAATGCATCATATTTGAAGCCTTTTGGCCTTTTCATCAGGATGTTCTTGCTCAGCACGTAATAAATTTTCGCAGTTTGAAGGACAGTAATTTTCTTCACAAAATCTATCAATATTACTTTAGCTAAAAAATGTTTGCTTCTACAAGCATGCGGAAAGTAACTACTTTCCGCACCTATATGGGTGCGGAAAGTTTTTCAGCACTGATGCGGGAAACAATCACATACCTATATCAATACTTAATTAGACATCGAGTGCTAATTAACGTCACTGGACCTGGACCGAAGAGGTCCAATTTAACATATTCAATAAAATAATGGTGGGATATACCTAAAAAAAACACAACTTTATTGCAAGCAGAGGGTGGATAAATAGGTTTAAAAAGAGGCGTGGCAGTCGTCAATTGACAGTGGTTGGAGAGGAACTATCTAGTGATTCTTCTGCCGTGCAACCTTTCCTACGAAAATTCACCGAAAATTGCATAATTAGGTACCTACTTTAATATTGCTCCAGTAATCCGGATTTTTCACCAATCCGGATCGAGTCAGTTTCAATTCAATTGATCCAGATTAGCGGAGCTTTAATGTACTACCAAATATGCTTACGTGGATTTGACGATACTGACCTTTAATAATATCTATTTATGGCAAATTTTTGATTAACTTTGCAATGGGTATGTACTTTCTTCTGTCTTCCAAAGACGGCTGTTCTGGGCACGTAAAAAGTGAGGTTTTCAGGGCACTTGCAGTGACATTTTTGTAGATGGGCACAATACAATATTTATAGGGTAGTATTTTAACAGATTTCATTGTTTAATAAAGAGAATTATACACAAATTACACTATAATAAAAAACAACCTTATCGCAAACAACAATTACTGTTTGGGCAAATAAAGCTGCTCTCCAACCACACGCTACTTGTTTCAATTCTCACCTTTGTTTTCGAAGTTAAATTACTCTTCCGATTGGTTGACATCGTGTTGCGAAGAGGATAAAATAAATCGGACAGAGTAGATATGTGACGCTAGGAAATGTGGATGTTTATTGTGTTGCATAAGAAACTTGTCCAACTTTAGGTCTGGTAGACTGACATTTGCCAGATAGCATACAATATTACGAATAATAACAATCAGTTTGGTAAATCAATTGATTAGGTATGTGCAATCGCTCGAGAAAATGCTCACTTGCTTTCGGACTATTTCAGAAGTTGTCGATTCATATCATAGAGAAAATATATAATAGAGAAATAATGTCATTTGCGAATGTGGCAAATTTACCAAGCTGAATCCGTAAACACAGACGGTCTTCTGCGGGCTTGCGCCTTGTCGAACGTTTGCCTTATGATAGACAGAACCGTACTTCAAAATTTATTTCACATGACGTGAATCTTTTATCGAGTAATAAATGCTAAATATATTATTTGTAATTATTCTTTTTATTAATGATAAAAATGTACCCATTAATGAGATTTTAAAAAACATTGTATAGTTTGTTGGCTTAAATCTGAGTTTTCTTGCTATACAAAACTGTCGATAATTCCTCGAAAATAGCTCAGTTTATACATATACAGTGCGTCTCTTTAATGTCCCCCCTCTTAATTTTTTAAACGTTACATTTACAAAATTGAAAGTTGAAATAAAATATAAACATAGTATTCTAAACAATAGAAATAAAATATGCAACTGTGTTAAGAAGTAAAATAGTAAATAAAAAAATTACCAAAACTATGTGTATATTTTATTGGATTGGCATCCCATCCTGTATAATTATTGAACAAACCAAGTTCTATGGTAAGATGTAAATATTTTTACACCTATTTATAATGTGTGCACTTGATACTTTGGTGAAAGCGCTACTTACTTACGGTCCCATGTCAATCTAATCCACTGATATCTTAGCGATCCTTTGGCGAAAGCGCTTTTTTCTCTCGCCATCCCTTTTAAAATACTCCTCTCTACCCTAATCCACTAGTATTTTTAGTGCCCCTTTGACGAAAACGCAAATATGCCTTTTGGACACTCACCCTTCTAATCCACTGATATCTTAGCGATCCTTTGGCGAAAGAGCTTTTTTCTTTCGCCATCCCTTTTCAAATACTCCCCTCTACCCTAATCCACTAGTATTTTTAGTGCCCCTTTGGCGAAAGCGCAAATATGCCTTTTGGACACTCACTCACCCTTAGGGGAAAGGCAGGCAAGATAGCATAGGCGGGCAAAATGGCACATCGTCTATATAAAATAACACTATCCACTAAAATGTCCTCTATGTGTGACAAATTAGCGCACATGTTGGCAACATCCCTCATTTGTAATGGTAGGTCGGTTGCAGCAGCGAGACAGGCGCTATTTGTTTTTATGTGATTTTATGTGAAGTTGATCTAATGTAAGTCTTATTTTAGAAGCAGATTAAGTAATCATAATTTAATTTTTTATGTAATTTGTGTACACTGTCGCAACTGTAGGATCACAACCTTTATTTTCGCGTTCTTACATTTTTACTTTAGCTTTTCTCCACATATTTTTAGCCAATAATTTTTAAAAATGCGAGAGGCGGGCAAGTTGGCCTAACCGTCTGCTGGGCAAGATGGCAGGGTACTCCATCTTGCCCGCCCCTTTATTTTTATTGTTTGTGTTACAAAGGATTACAAGAATTTTTATTCTTTTTTCTAAATGGGTTACTCATATACTAGAAAAACAAATAGAGGAATCTGTGATGAGGCTAATATGGCAAGAGCTATAGAAGCAGTTAGGAAAAAATAAATGGGATAGGCTCGAGCAAGTAAAACTTTCAACGTATCTGCGACTACCCTGCGACGTCGAGTTGGAAATAAAAATAAAGTTGCAGTTAATACTAGAAAACGCCTCAGTTTTAAGTTTAACCAGCGTTAAGATAAGATTACGAGTCGTTAGTGTAGTGTTATTGCCTAATGCCATCTTACCCGACCCGGTCGGGCAAGATGGATTTTAGCATGTATATTTTTCGATTTTTTTTTGTAATAAATGGATTTTAGAAGTCAACATTTTTGTGTCAAGATACTTTGCGAATACCCTTGGCCATCACCAGATTTAAGAATTGTTGCTTGAACTTTAATGATAAGGTAATATTCAAAAAATTAAAGATGCTATGCCATCTTGCCTGCCTTTCCCCTATGCAATATAGGGGAAGGAGGCGTTGACACTATATATGACCTTCTTACACCATCTTACCCCTTATACAATGCCCCTAATACACACACACCCCATCAGTGCCTTTCTGACACCTTGACCACACTCATTATACGTCACTGATCAACATTTCTACTTCTCCGTGTGTGTGTTCACTTCAACACCGGAGTGCATTTAAGATAAAAGTTAGAAAACTTATTTGGTTAGAGTTAATGTTAATAACTCAAAACTTAAAAGTATTTTTGCAAATGGAAATAGCAACTTCAGCATTTACAACAGCTGTATTCCATGTGTTTCCTTCAGTGATTACAACTGGGTCCGGTTCTGATCGCCGAGTTGCGTCATTGTGTTCAACAACCACTTTTGCTAGACGTCCCGAGTGCGCATGCCTCGAGAGGACCGTCGTTTAAAAATCTGACTGGCGCCCAATGCGTACAAACGCACTTTTTCGCCCATACATTGGACGGATTCAGCTGGTGTCGCGAATACGTTGTGATGGTCTAAATATATGTATTTTGTCTATGATTCATATACATACATGAATACATGAATACATCACACTTCCTCTTGCTCATATAATAAATTTAATTTTTTAAACTGGAAGGGTCCCATTTTAAAGCATCTGTAGTTACCCCAATATATAAATCTTGTGACAAAAATGAAATGAGCAACTACAGACCAATACCTAAGTGTAATATCTAATGCTGCCAAACTGTTTGAGAAGTGTCTGAAGACCCGTCTTATAGATTATAGTAGCAGAAATATATCAGAAAACCAGTTTGGATTCAGAAGGGGGATTAGTACCACAAATGCAATGTTTGAAGTGGTAAACAGTGTCACACAGCTTTTAAATAATGGTAAGAAATGTATTGGTCTTTTCCTTGACTTGGCCAAGGCCTTTGACACGGTCTCTCACACTCTACTTCTCGAAATTCTGGAGGCGTGTGGTGTGGAGTGAGGTGAACGGTGCTGGAGGTCTTTGTAGCTACCTTAGAGATCGTCCCCAACAGGTCAGGATAGCGAGGGCTGTCAGTGAGAGCAAAACTGTTGTGCATGGTGTGTCACAGGGTACTGTAATTGGTCCTGTTCTTTTTAATCTTTACATAAATAGTCTTTGTGGCCTGGCTCTGGAGGGGAGGATTGTCTCGTATGCTCATGATACTGTGGTAATTTTCTGTGGTGATTCCTGGCACGAGGTTAAAGAGAGGCTTAAATGAAGCTTTATTGTGATAAAAAAAAAATAGATACACTTAAACTTAGTTTAAACATCAAAAAAAAACTCATTAAATTGCCTTCTCTCTGACTGAAGCAGACAGGTTAGATTTTGGTGGATGGTGTGGGTGAACCCCTAAACGAGAGCGCCAGCACCAAATATCTTGGAGTGGTTATTGATAAATATCTCAAGTGGGATCAACATGTGCTTTATCTGTGCAAAAAAATTAAATGATTCATTTACAAATTTTATATTCTGAGGGAAATTTTAACAAAAAAAATCTTATAATACTTTATAGAGCGCTTGTGGAGTCACTACTGAGCTATGATGTTTTGGTTTGGGGGGGGGGGGGGGCTTGCAACTGCCACTTGCAACCTTTGAGAATTAATTATATGGTGAAGGTCATTTTAAAAAGTCCTAGACTGTACTCAACAAGTTTGTTGTATGGCGAGGAAGTTTGTGATTTAAAGAGTCTTTACCTAATCATTGTGTGCAACTTTGTCCATCTTAATGATAAGTTTGAACAATTATTTATCTCACATGCATATGCTACAAGGGGAAACACAGATAATTTACTAAATACCTTTCTCTGCAGAAATAATCAGGGCCATCAGTTTGTCTTGTATACTGGACCTAAATCATATAATCTCATCCCGCCGGTGCACATACGCGGGGTATCAAAGAGAAAAAATTGTTTATGAAATTGTTCTCACTATTTCTCAAATTGTCGGGAGTTTCCGGATGTTTTTAATCAGTAAATGTCTTGAAGTGTAGATGGTGTTGAAAAGGGAGTTTTTGCTTGGTTTTGTTGTAGTTCAATGCTTGTCCTTTCCGGACCATCTGCGATATTAATCCTCTAGTGTTAAGTACATACAGCTATTCTGTACCTAGGTGCTATACCCTACCTATCTGTGATACATTTTTGTACCTGTGTAATGTCTTTTTTTATATTTTTTGTAACCCACTATAAATGAATAAATTTATTATTATTATTATTATTATTATTATTATAAGTATAAGGTTTTTATGTAGCACCACTAGGTTAAACTTTATTTTAACATGTAGATTGATGGTTATCTCTTGACGTCACTTGAAACTGAGGGAAAATGGCTGCTTTTTAAATTGTAATAAATTATACAGAGAAGTAATTTTTTTTAGTTAAATTATCTTAGTAATTTTCTTCAAAATAATATTTTTGGGTTTGTAATGACTTCTTTAAACGATTTAAAATACATGCACATTCGTTATTGTAACCAGGAATCGATTTATATTTTATTATAATCGTTCCAGCTCTGTTTGTGATATTGACTATTTCAATAAAAAATCATTTAACATACTAAGGACATGTAATTCAAGATATAATATTCTCCGGTTTTTCAACAATATTGAGCCCTAAAAACAGATAGTTACACCGAAAAAACCAATAAAACAAAGATATTAAAAAGACTGATTTATTATAACCTGCAGCTAACTTATGTAGAACATAATTTTTAATGATGTTGAAACAAGCAAACATAAACCTCCATCGCGTCACTCGACGCCAACATTACTCTGGTCACCGCCTTAAGAATATTTGCTTCGGAACCAATGAGATCATCAGCAACAGTGGCTAAAACTCCTCCCAGCATCCGTTTAAGTCAAGTCAGATCTCAGCCTGTGGACCACCTATTACGAACATATTAGTTCCCAATTAGTGCCTATTAAGTCGACACCACCGATCGTGTGTTGTTCGGTGCGCGTGTGCCTCTTTACCAGCGTCTTTACCAGACCCTTTATTGACGTTTATAAGCTTGTGTGTGGATATTATTAAAATAGGTGGACTTTATGTTTTGTTGATATTTAGATTTAAGAGTTGCTAATTGATATTGTGGAGAAAGAGGGGCGAAGATATATAGGTAAGTGGCTTTTGTCACGCTGACATTTAGAATGTCAAATTGGAGACACATTATTATACAGAAAAGCAAGACAAATCAAAACAGATGCGTTTATAATAATATAAGCCAATATAAAAATAGTATATATGTTACGGTTAATTTGGATACTTGGCTAGTTTACAAACTAACCAGCTAGTGTGCAAACTAACTAAAGACACTGTTATTTTGAGGGAATCAGCCATTTCCCACAAAATAGAAGATGGTTTATAAACTAGCTCGTTAGTATGCAAACTATCGATTTGCTTCAGTTAAGATGAGGATTTTATTGAGGTTACCGTTAACCTAAAAATTATGTTTTGTTTGTTGTCCAGAAAATCTAGCGAACGGTGGATCGGAGGGCACCCTAAGGTCGGAACAGGGTTAGCACCTGGTTAGGGGCCCTGACCAGTCTCTTTCCTCGCAGGCGAAGAGGGATCGGTGCGAAAAAATCCACTATTGTTCCTTATGTACAGATTTTTCATTATTGCTTTTATATTAACTAGATATTTTATATAGTTTGTATACTATCCAATTGTCTTTAGTTAATACGATTACTACAACTATCCTAGTTGCCTAAAATAGCTAGTTTACTGGCTAATTTGAACACTACCCCTACCGTACGTTTGCACCTTACCGTCTCGTATTTTTTGACACAAGAGTCTAGGGCTAGGGGATGGGTACTACTTTTTATCCCGGGCTTGCGCATGCGCAGAGGAAGGAACAATAGTGGATTTTTTCGCACCGATCCCTCCTCGCCTGCGAGGAAAGAGACTGGTCAGGGCCCCTAACCAGGTGCTAACCCTGTTCCGACCTTAGGGTGCCCTCCGATCCACCGTTCGCTAGATTTTCTGAACAACAAACAAAACATAATTTTTAGGTTAAGGTAACCTCAATAAAATCCTCATCTTAACTGAAGCAAATCGATAGTTTGCATACTAACCAGCTAGTTTATAAACCATCTGCTATTTTGTGGGAAATGGCTGATTCCTTCAAAATAACAGTGTCTTTAGTTAGTTTGCAAACTAGCTGGTTAGTTTGTAAACTAGCGAAGTATCCAAATTAACCGTAACATATATAACGATACATAGTCAGTAACGTTCCGATTCACTAAAAATAAGGTTTAAAATTTAGTGGGTAGTACTGGTTTAAAGTAAGATCTTCTAGTTGACAGGTTTTTGTCCTGTCATTGTTAATAAGTCGTCTTTCAGAACTTATGAGTTTGATATTCTAAAAATATTTCAGCGATTTGTTTGGTTTCCAAATGATTTTCATCTTGGAACGTGTTTAATTCTATTATTGTGGAAAGTAGGTACCTACAAGGGCAGATTTAGCTTTCTGTCGTTGGGGGGGGGGGTAAACTTTTTTAGAATCTTTTGACAGCCCACAAAGACCGAAGTCTAAGTACCATGTACCGTGGATGTACTGGGGAGGTCCGACTCACATATCCAGAGCTGGAAACACCTGTTCTGGGATGAGTAAGATTTTTGAATCTATGCAGTATTAAAATGTTAGGCAATAAATACATGTTTTACAGTAACTACGTCTGTTTTCTTTCTCAAGCGTATTTTCATTAAATCGTGAAGTAATAGATATACAGGGTGTCAAAAAGTCTGGATTATTGCAAATATTTTACAAACTACTGAATATATAGTAAGAAATGGCACACCTTGGCAACCACCAAAATAAGAAATATCGAAAAATTAAACACAAATCACTTTATCAGATGTTCAGAATGTCTGCCACTGTTAGTTAGCTAAGCAATAGCCAAGCCTGTCTCTAAATTCTCGTAAGACGTCAAAAGTATCCCATCGAATTTCACGTATTTGATTTCTATTATGAGCATTTAAATCATCAATATTAACCGGCCTATTTTTGTAAACCTTATTCTTTAAATCACCACACAAATAAAAATCCAAATGGGTGAGCTCTGGGGATCTGGCAGGCTACTCAGTTTCGCCTCTCCTCCGTATCTACTGATTTGGAAACATTTGATGTAAAAATTGACCCACTTCTAAACCAAAATGGGTGAATCTTGTATAGGCCAATCTTTTCCCTTTCAAATACATTTTCAACTGACTAGTGACACACATTCTGGTCTAAGCCAAACTGGCGAAGTAATCGATTTGGATTATCTTGTAGGTCCATTTAAATTTCCAGAGCCTTATCACTGCCAGTAGCCCAGTAGCTATTTTTGGTCCGCCTGACCTGTTTGTTTTTCACACTTCCCGTTTCGTTGAATTTCTTTACCAGTTTGCTTACACATGACTGGGTTATTAATTGCAGGCCGATTAGGATAAGTCTGCATGAATAACTCACATACTTCCTGTTGTCTTCTCCTGCGATCACCATATCCAACCATCATTAAAGTCCCAATTTGTTGTCCTTCAGTTAAAGCTACCATCCTAATTTATAGTTTCTGAATGCTTCCAAATTAAGATTTGATTACTGCCTATTTAGTCATCTGATAGCCAGCTGATTCCAAAGGTGTTTTCTATTTTCAAAAAATTAATGAATAATTTAATTTTTTTACATAAATCTGTTATTTTGACAAATAAATAAATTAAACCCTATATCATTGAATTTGTCTTTTAATGGACTATTTGAACCTTCAAAAATATACAGGACTTTCCATTTAAAATTTTAAAAAATTAGTATTCTTTGTGACTAACCCTGTATAGTGACAGAAACGGTTTTATCCTTTCAAGGTGTGCCGTTTTGAACTATATAGACGTGCCAATTTAAAAAAAAAATATTTTCAGTGGTTTTTGAAATATTTGCAATATTCTAGACTTTTTTGACACCCCGTATATTATTTACTTGTTTGTTTTATAGGTATCCAGGTATTCCTAAGTTCTGGGATTTAAAATAAAAATTTTTAATGCAATTAAAATATTTATTTCGACAGGAATTTTTTTCTAATTTTAGAATTCATGGGGGTAATTGCCTCCATTACTCACACCCCCCCCCCCCCCCCGTAAAATCGCCCTTGAGTACCTACGTGCTAAAATTGCCCTTTTCCTTATAAATTTGCAAGAAAACTAAAAAATTAATTTACAGTATAAAACTTAGTTGTCTTCTTAAGGTGCGCGCACACTTAGGCGAAGCGTCGCGAAGCGAAGAGAATTTTATCCGTCCAAGAAACTTACGTGCAATCAAATGGAAGCCCGCACAACGCTTCAGTGTGTGGGCTCCCATTTGATTGCATGTAAAGTTCTTGGATGGATAAAATTCTCTTCGCTTCGCGACGCTTCGCCTAAGTGTGCGTGCACCTTTAAGGTGCGATTTCCTCGGGGCGATCATGATAGGCGTTCGTCGCTCGGCGATGATCGTGAACCACTGCTCAATGGCAAATCAATGTAATCGTCTCCCTCCAGGTGGCTATGTTGAGCGACTTTGCCATTAGCAGTGGTTCGCGATCATCGCCGAGCGACGAACGCCTATCATTAGGTCTGTTCCAACAAGCAGTCCGAACGGTTTTCTGACCGTCCGAAATAATCAGTCAGTTACATACACCAAACGCGCCTGTCGCTGTTCAACATGTAATATTTATCTGGGCACCTCTATTTCTGATCGAAAACCGTTCTCGGACTCTGTGTTGGAACAGACCTTGGTCGCCCCGAGGAAAGCGTACCTTTACACTTGTCAGTTTAAAACTTTTGGTTGTCAAGTTAGACCGATCTAGCATTGGAGAATCTGGTTCTTCCCCATTCTGCAGCCAAATTACTTGCTTCATTTTTGATTAAATTCGGTTCGTATCTGTTTAATATTTTCGTAAGCCTTCATTAACATTTTCGAGGCCTGTTCAATATTTTTTTGTTTACTTTGCAACAAGTTTGGAAATAGTGTCGATGTTTTTCAAAATTTTTGATTGTATGGCGATTAAAATTGCCGATTCAAACTGTTGAAAAACCTTCTTCTGTTTTTTAACAGAATATGTAGCCACGGGCCTGTATTTCAGAGGCTATACCCAACTACTATATCGTTGCGATTCTCTTTGAAAATTGTAAGATTGAATTGTGCCCAAAAGGATGATTGGTTGCCATTCTGTAGCGACATTGGACAAAAATTCTATCATGTTCAATGTTTTCCCGAAGATTGAGATATTCTTTTAGTATCTTGACCCAACAAATTAAATGCCTTCAATATGTTTTATAATGATGTTCATTATGATACAAATTTTCGTTATGAAACCGCGTTATTAGCCAATTTGAAACACAAACTTTTTTAATCAAGTGGCCTTTCGTTAATACAAATGACCCGACTTTGACAGTCATTTTACTAAAATTTGCATTTTAATTAAAACTTTTAAGAATATTTAAATAATTAGAAATGTCACATCAGATTATGGTATTAGATAGTGAAGAATTTAATTTGTGTAATTGTTGCTAAATTAAATAAATGTCATTCAGTTTAATATTTATTAATAAATGGTGGTAGAAAAAAATAGTGTTTGCAACTCTCATGTGAAGGCCACAGTGACGTAGCAAGTCAAAACCGGGCACTGGTGCGAGCCCCCTTCATCATTTCAAAAAAAAAGTTCAATTTGAAATAATAATTTTATTGCACAAAAAATGTATGGTGTGAGTGGTAACAAGCGTAGTAACACAAATACAAAACTAATCCTAATTTATTTATGCTGAAAAGAAGCAAGAAAGCAACTTTTCTTGCCTTTTGATTGGCACACAATGAACTTATTTTATTAAGATCTAAGGTTCTGACTGTCTCATTTTCTATTGATAAAATTGCCAAGCCAGAAAGTCTGCTTTGCGACATTTTATTTCTCCAATAATTCTTAATCAATTTTAAGACTGAAAATGATCTCTCCGAAGTTGTTACCGATACGGGAATCGTTAGAAAAAGGATAAAAGCACAGCAGATTTCTTTGAATGAACTCGAGCAGTTTCCAAAAGTTTTGATGCTCTTTGAATATCTTGGTTTTTACTCTGCAGTGCATTAGATACAACTTTTGTGCTGCTCAAGATTTTATATTCCATCACTATCATTACAACTGTTTCAAAATCTTCGAGTTTTTTCTTCAATGCAAGTGCTTCATTTTGTTCAGTTGCTTTAGAGCTTGTCAAGGTTAGTTTTGTCAAAACTTGTAAAGTTTCCCGATAGTGAGACCTTAAACTATGAAGAGAATCATAACGAAATGACCATCGCGTGGGACACAATCGTCATAATGTGTGCTCCTTGGATTCGAACATTTTCATCAGTATTGCCCATCGTTTTATGCTATATGTACAAAAAATGCATACAGACTTTCCACAAGGTCGTAAAAATTTTGTAATTCTCTCGAAATTTTTACAGAGTCATTGATAACTAGATTCAAATTATGTGCAGTGTACATACAACGCATTGAGCTGTTTCTTCAAAACCTTTGCCTGCAGACCATTGTAAACGCCGCTCATGTTAGCTGCACCATCGTAACCTTCACCTCGTAGTTTTCCAAAGTTCAAATTATTGTTTTCAAAAAACAATAATAACTGTTTCACTATGTATTACTACTGCTACTACTACTACTACTACACATTCTTCAAAACCAAGAAAAACTTCCTTTATAACAAGATCAGTTATAATGTTTACATTTTCGGCGTCTTTGATTAGACTGACAAATCTAATTACAAAACTCACTTAATCAATTTTCGGGAAATCTTGAGTTGAATTCATTATTACTGAAAAAAAATGGAGATTCATTGATTAAATTGATCAACTTAGTCTTCACCTCTGTGGCTAAGAGGTCGATAAATTCCGTTCTGAATGGTTGGCGACAAATATTTTACAGATTTCTTAGCTTTTGATAATAGCTCTTTCAAAACAAGATGGTATTGATACTCTCTTCCTTTTTTAACCTCTTTGAAGGTTACCTCAACCAGAAATAACAGGGCCGCCGGGCCCCTTCGGGGCCCGGGCCCTGGCACGAGGCACAGCTTGCACCCCCTGTCGTTACGTCCCTGGATGGCCACTAATACACAATCGTTGCCTAATATACTATAGTTTGACTAAAAAAAATATTATTTTATATAGAAGACACAGGACGATGGAAACATGTACAAATTCGAATCTAGTCAACTTAGAAAAGGAACCTACCAAACTAAAATTTGGCATAGAAAGACTTCTCTCCAGAGACAGTTCGGAAAAATTTAATGGAGAACGATCGTTTATGAAGGCAGCTCCCACAATAACCAAACCCTTACCACAACTGGCAGTTCCATGTTCAGATTGCGTAACTTCATTGTTTAGATGTTGCAGGTAAAAAATACTCTTATTTTTTTAACCGCCCTGCGTACGACAAAAACAACATTATAATTGTTTTTCACATTCATATTTGTTCTCATCACAATAATTTTACATCACTTTGATTTTTTTTTATGAAAATATATACTGCTTTACAAAACAAATGATGATCCCAAATTTTTCGACAGTTTTATAACTTAACATTTGAATAGGTTGTTGTTTTTTTTTATCTTCTGACAGCCCACGAAGACCGAAGTCTAAGTACTATGTACCGTGGGTGTACTGGGGAATCGACTCACACATCCAGAGCTGGAAACATCCGTAGGGATTTCACCAGCCCTTGAAGAGGACGTGTGGGGTGGTACCGCCTCGGCTGAGGAAGAATTCCTCTACCAGCTTCCAACAGTTAACAATCACAAAATATCCATGGTCGAAGCGGGATTCGAACTCGCGCCTCTCGGTTGCAAAGCTGGCGCCGTACCAACTCGGCCACCGGAGACCCAATGTTTAAATTTAACCAGTTAAACCGGATGTACTTTTTGAAAGCTCCTCGTATTATTTTCCCCAGTCCACAGAAGCAAAGACATTTTAAGGGTCAGGTATTTGGTGTTTTTCACTGATAGTTTCATAACATTCAATACAGCTGATAAAATGGTGTAAAAATTTGTTACAATTTTAAAGAGCAGACATAGCTTAAGAACAAAGTTCTATTTATTTTTTTTTAATTACAGCGCATAATATAGGTATGCGTTTGCCAAGTATATTTAGAAAAATATGTGATTAGGTTGGCAGAAGGGTATGCAGCTGGCTATTCAGAAATAACGGGTACTTTTGTATTACACTAGGGCTACTTTTTAAAATGCTAGCAAATTTTTACATAGTCCTATTGTTTTTACTAAAAAAATGTGGAAAACTTAAAAAATAGCTAATGCGCGTCCTTAACTAAAACTATTCTATAACTTAGTATACGGTTAAAAAAATAACTCATCAAAAATCGACAAAAAAACTACGAGATCATAAAATCGTTAAAAGTTAATAATTATCAGTGGGGGGCATTTAAAAGATTAATTAAACCGAATATAATTTTTGTTTATCGACGAAAAAAAATTGAAAATAGATTATGTAAAATGATTTACATTTTTGCGTGCCTAAAACTTAGATCATGCTTAATTTGTCTAAGGATGTTTCTTAAACATTTATTTTTGATATCTATATGTAGGCATAGGACTGACGCAAAAAGGTATAAATCGGGAACACAAATTGAATTGAGGATTGAATGAAAAGTTTCCGGCCTACAAAGAAAACAGCAAAATATTAGTTGAAATAGTTATTTATGTTACCAGCTAGGAAATACTTTACTTTGTTAAACACCTGTAATGTTTGAGGGACGAGCGAAGCGAAATCCCTCAAAATTAAACTATTATACATGGATTTATTATATAAAAGGATACGGGATGATGTAACATTCTTTGAAGCCAAAACAAACCATTCTAAGCGACACTGTAAACACAATTTGTAAACATTGGCCACATCTTATTTTACCTTGTATTTGTGTACAAAAAATACGTTAGAAGCATTACAAGATTTGCTAAAAGTAATAAAAGCCCTAAATTACTTTATTTTCTGCTAAATAATAATGAATTTAAGTTAAAAAGGTTTTATTATTTATAGGTTATGTTATTTCTAAAGGTGTTTATTTAAAGTCGCTCCGAGTCTTTTATAAATCTATATAAATCTATACGTCGCACTTTTTCTTTTCTAGTTCATTAGACAAAGACGTACGTGTAACCGAGTGTTCAGACCGAGGTTCAGCCGTTTTCCTAAACAACCAGCACAGACAACAACACTTCTGAGCTCCAACACTCCGATGCTATTTTATCTCTTTCTACTACCATTCTTGATTCAATTCCGTAGTAATTCGTAGTCTTGTCTATGTTCGCAGTTCGTAAACTGGTCAACCAAGAGAATAACAAACAACAAAATATAAGGCTTCACGTTCGATACGCTCACAGTATACGGATATCGAATCCTTTTATATAATAAATCCATGCTATTATAGTCAAACAAAATTGCATTTCCTAACGTGTTTTATATAGGATTTTTTCAAATATGTAAATAAAATCATTAATTTTAATTATTGTATCGAAACATCTAAGTAGGCCTCGGACGAAGACATTTTATTTCATCTAGTAGGTAACTAGTTACGAAAAGTAAAATATTTCATATCTAGTTATGAAAAAATGAAACACAAAAATATTAATATTTCTTATATCTCCCTTGATTTCTCGGGTAAAACAGAATATAATGCGTTTTGAGCGGCCTCTTCATTACTACAAGATTTTTTCTAATTTTGACAAAGATATATAAATAGGATTATTAATTTTAATTATTGTATCAAAATGTCTAAGTAGGCGTTAGACGAAGAAATTTTTATTTGATTTAAAAAGTACTATTTTGTTTTTTTTTCTAAATGTTGTAGGTTAAGTCCCAATGGAGGATGCCAATCTGACCTTTTACCGGGTATGTCTGGATTTTTAAATAATCACGGATACATTACCACGCGTAATGATGGAATATATACTGGACAACCGATACGGCCGTTTGCTACTAGACCAAGTAAGTATTTACTTCTTATTAGAATAGACATAGATAATCTACTCATAAATTTTCGTGTCACTTGTTTATAGATTGTTAGATGAAGCAATTTCCTTCCGCGTGGAAAACCGCCGTCGTCACTCCGCTGATTCACGGTGGTGATCGATCCGACGGTAACCAACTATCGCCCAGCAGGTCATGTCGATAAAATTTATGTGTCTATTGCAATTTTCTGGCAACTGCCCTTGATGCTGGATTACAAGTCGACGCAGTTTATTTTGACTTTAAGAAAGCGTTTGGTCGAGTCGACCAATACATTCTACTACAAAAATTAGAACATTACGGTATTGGAGATTCATTAGTCTCCGGGATTAACAGTTATCTCCGTAACCGAATCCAATACGGTAAAGTCAATAATTACCTCTCAAAAGACATCCTGGTTCATTCTGGAGTACCCCAGGGCTCTCTTCTTGGTCCAGTATTGTTCTTAAAACTCGTGAACGATCTATTCTACATATTAGATGATTGCTCCTTTCTATTTTTCACCGATTTCAGATAAATTAGATACACATAATATTAGAAAATAAATCCATATTTTTATAAATTTATAATATAATGTCAAAAGTTATGGATTATTAATGTATAAAAATGTATTTCTCTATCTTAAAGTTTAAGGAAGCGGTGCTTCCGCCGCTTCCATGGACCACACCTTAAAGCTTCTGATTAATAAGTTGCGTTTTGTCTGCGGTATTCCTTTAATGTGTCAGTAAAAATGTATAAAGAAATAAAATATTTCTTATGAAGTATTTATACAACTTTGATTATTTGTTTAATTTTTTTGAAATTTGGGTTAAAATAATAGCTAAACACACTTTATTTTTTCAGGGTTTGAATTATGTTAACTGATATTTTACAACGTTTTTAATAACTTGATACGTATTTCTTTTTAAATGTAAGATAGATACACTTCGGACAACCAGAGCGAGTGAAGACAAGTGGCGCACCCAGGGGGGCTCCTGCCTCCCCCCCAGACCAACATCCTAGACACACAAAAATTTAAAAAGTGCACTATTAATTTTAAAAATCCATTTTACAACGGAGAGATCAATTATGTCTCTCTCTCTCTCTCTCTCTCTCTCTCATGTTCTTTCTCTCTCATTTTTTTCTCTCTCGTCTGCTTTCTCTCTCATACTCGTAAAATTTTTACAGCTGGTAGAAAGTTAGGTTATGAGCAAGATAAACATGACATATTATTTGGAGATTGTCCCATAATATAAGTTGTTTTTACAGTGTAAAAATATACTTAAAAGGTTTATATAAAGTATTAGCAGCTTAAATTCCTGTATTCTGTGAATCTGCGACTAACAACTATTGAAATATTACGCCAGGTACATATTTCTTCTCCTTTACATTACTTGGACCGGGCGTTATAGGAATGAGTAACAGGAACGCCGACCCGATATAAAATTGAGAATAGTGGGCATTTCAGAAGATTTCTTTAGTTATTGAGAAAGTAGTGAAAATTGGACCCTAGAAACGTTTGGTTTCAGTTTAAAGCTGAAGTTACAGTGCCATTACATTATACAAATGTATCTATCCTTCTGGAACTAAGACTCAACATTTACAGTTAAAAATTGTGAAACTACTTGGTATATTCGATTAAACAATTTTTATCGCCTCTTTAACTTACACAAACGTCACTGTTCACAAGTAGGCTGTATTATAGATCCATTTTCATTATATATCGGAGAATAGGAAACTGTTTTTAAACTTATTATAAATTGTTTATCTTAATAAAAATGTTTACTCATTTTTGCTATTTTTTCTTTATTTATTTAAAAACTTTTCCTCCGATCCTTTTATTGCAAATTATTGGTAAGAGGGAGTGTTGTTACTTGGGTAGAAAACAATTTTAAGTAATATAAGATAAGACGGTTAATGTGGGTATTTTGATATTGTTTTTGCTTAATAAAAACGAGATTTTTGCAAATGCTGTTTGTGTTCAGTAAAAACAAAGGTGTTTTGCTATAAAATCATAAAACTTACGTAAGTATTTTGTCAGGTTAGAAATTTATTTTTTATGACAATTCCGATTAAACTTTCACAGTAGACAACCAGAAATACTTGCACAAACAAAGCCGACTGTGATAAAATTTTTGATTATTTTTTTGTTGTTTCAACAACATCGTTTTTATTTGTATTTTACTAATGCCCCTTTTGCTAACAAGGATAGAAAGAAATCGGATTCCGTTGGGAATTTTATCAGGAAAAAAAAGGAATTTTTAATCTTTCGAAGTATATAACCATCAATACTTCCACAAGCAAAGAAGGTTTTGAACAAATTCTGTTTTTATTTGTCTTCGTAATGCACTTTCGCCAACACGGATAGAAAGAAATCTGATTCCTCCGTGATTATCAGGAAAGGAAAGATGAATATTTTGATCACTAAAATATGTTCTGGTGTAAACTGTCCATGGAACTGACCAATAGGGTGAATTCTGGTTCAATTGTTTTTTCGGTCATCATTCTCACATAAAATTGGATACAATATAGAACATCCCACTTTTCTCGCTTATTCATACCTAGGGCCTCCAGATTATGGAACAAATTACCTGCATTACCTTACGTTAGTACTTAGGCTTGAAGTATTGGTGGGATGTCTCAGATTAAAAATGCCTTCTTGGGTCAATTTTACCTACTATGTACTCATTAGTACGTAGAACATGGTAATTAACATACTCCGTTCGTTGACAGTAAGATTTTTCATCAGTTTCATTTATACTACGAATAAATCACGACGTCAGTCTGCAAAAAAACTAAATTTTCTTTAACTCAACGTGATTATTTAATATATAAATTAAATATAACCATAAGGAAACATATCAATAACGTTTTCGAAGATGTTTATAATGAAAAAGTTGTTAATCTGGCCACTACCTTTCATCGCTCTTCACTGTTTCAAAATATTAGATTTTTATTTGAAAATTAATTAGCAAGTTCTGAAACCAAATAGTGTTTATTTGAAGAAAAATCACGCTCGCGCCCACATCTGTTTACGTTCGGGGCCGATTTGTTGAAATGATGGAGTATAATAAATGACAGTGTATGCGAAAATTGTGTTTTAGAAGCTGAGAACTGTTTAAATCGAGGGCTCTAATAATGTTTTCAACGGGATATTTTTCTCTGTAGTAAATTCGATAAACAAACGATAAAAATCGGCGAGAAGAGGTTGAAGATGTTTGTATATGCCTTTAGTTTGCGACTGATATTTAGCAGAGGGCCCCCGTGAGCTGTAAACAGACAAATTCCTTTGCTTTACATCATGTTTATTGCTCCTGTTTAAAGAAGTTTAAAAATACTTAATGATGGGTCTGTGATGTTGTTCACGATTCGATGATATAGAACATGGCGGTTACCAATAAGTATATGGAATATTATGAACTCAATCGGTACTTTTTAGAACTTTATATCCATACCACATAATGACGAAAGGGAAGCGTTTAAGGGATTAAATGTTTATCTTTATGTAATATAACAGTTTATTCTGTGGTAAAATTACGTTTTAATGAACTTCCATTTTGTGTGTTAAATATTGTTGTTCAGTTATTTGCTATAGAAAGCTAACGGCTTTTCAGTAAATATATAAAAAAAATACATGTACAGGGTGGGCAAAAAAGTTTGCACTAAATGGGAATTTTTTTATTTGACATTTCTCAGAAAATTTTATTCTTGAGAAAGGTTGGTGCTTGTTCCGAAACCTCTAAATACGATGACAGTTTTTGTAACATTTGCGTACTAAGGTCATAAATCAAAAAAAAAACATCAGATCGCTGAAGAATAAACTACCTCTATTTTTAAAAATTGATGAAAACTTTATAAAGGAAAATTGCTCAGAATTTCATCAAAATCCAAAATACAGTTTGAAGTTAAACTCAGGGGCGGCTGGTGAAATTTCAAAGTTGTATATCTCTGTTCCTACTTACAGGACCCGTACCAAATTTAGGGGTTTTAATAATGAGCCCACTGGGAATGTTTTGGTTAAGAAAAAACATTTTGTAATTTGCGAAAAGGAGTTAAATTTTTGGTGTGCCTCTCCTATGAAAAAAATAAACATGTCTAGGTAGTTTATTTATTATTTTTCCTAAACAAATTTTACATCATTTTGTCGACAGTTTTTAAATTTTGAGGGGAAAAAATGTGTTAGTAGAAAGTTATAGTCATCTGAATTTTTTAAGCCTAAAATATATTTAAAAAAAATCGAATGGCTATAACTTTCTACTAACATATTTTTTTCTCTCAAAATTTAAAAACTGTCTACAAAATGATGTAAAATTTGTTTAGAAGAAATAATAAATAAAATACCTAGACGTGTTCATTTTTTTCTTGGGAGGGGCACACCAAAAATTAAACTTTATTTCGCAAATTACAAAATGTTTTTTTTCTTTGCCAAAACATTCCCAGTGGGATCACTATTAAAACTGCTAAATTTGGTACGGGTCCTGTAAGTAGGATCAGAGATATACAATTTTGAAATTTCACCAGCCGCCACTGGTTAAACTTCCAAAGATTTTTTGTTGCACACTGTTCCAGAAAACTCACATTGAAACAAAAAACCAAGTAGAATTTCATGAAAAAAATAAATCATTAAAACTAGCTAGTAAAACTTAACAAAAATTGTCCTTTTAACGTCGTCGCATGGGTAAAAGTTCCGCATTTAAAAAAATAAAACGAGCTAGGGCCACAACACAAACAACAATTGCTGTCTTGGCAAATAAGGCGGCTCTCCACATTTTCTTTTATCGTCGGACCGCCCACGAAGACCGAGGTCTAAGTACTATGTACCGTGGGTGTACTGGGAAAATCCGACTCACACATCCAGAGCTGGAAACATCCGTAGGGACTTCACCAGCCCTTTAAGAGGATGTATGGTACCACCTCGGTCGAGGAAGAATCCCTCTATCACCACAAGCTATTCGTCTAGACACACACCTTTTTTTCGAAGTTAAATTCCTCGGCTAATAGGTAGCGAAGAGAAAAAATAAATCGGATAAGGTATGTGACGCTAGGAAATGTGGATGTTTTTTGTGTTGCATAACAAACCTGTTTAACTTTAGGTCTTGTAAACTGACATTTTGCCACTCTTAAGCATACAATATTACAAATAATAACAATTAGTTTAGTAAATCAATTGATATAGGTCGAATCGTAAGAGAAAATGCTCACTTGCTTTCGGACTATCACAGATATTGTCGAATTATATACGTTTGAATGTAGCACCCTTAGGTTAAGCTTTTAGGCCAAGCAACAGAGCAAAATATTAGCGATTTTTTGACACTAATCCTATTAGAAAACCGCCTGTTCCATCATCTGAAAGACGATGCGTAGATGATTCCTGTTATATTTCCAACTCTGAAATTTTTTTCCATTAATTTGTTATTAACATTTTTAAGCAAAAAAACGCGATTTTTTTAGTTTTTTGCTTGTAAAATGGAAAGTAATAAAGCAATCTTAATAGTGTAAATGGACGATCTAAAAATACGAACAAATTGAGAGATCGAACGTCCCGATCGGATAAGTAGCAACGGAGAAAATCCGGAAAAACCGGAAATTTAGATTTGTAAAAAATTCATAAATCGGCCATTTTCAAACGTAGAGGGCTCAAACTGTGGGAAAAAGTAGTAATTTATAGCTACTTTATGTATGCAAAATCCCGACGCTGTTCGACGATTAGTTTTGCCACAATACAATCGTCATTTTAATTTTTCAATACACTATTTTGCAACAGGTCTGGATGCTCTATGGATCGTCCGATTTTAATTATTGAAACGGATTTGAAAAGTACCAGTTTAATTGAACAAAATGTATATTTTAATTTTTTCATAAAATGCTACGGAACCGGTTGGAAATGCACGTAAAGATGCGTGAAAATGGCCGAGCGCGCGAAAGCGGTCGACTAGTGGGTAGAGCAGAGGAGCGAAGGAGAGCCGCTTTCGCGCGCTCGGCCATTTTCACGCATTTTTACGTGCATTCGTAGCATTTTATGGAAAAATTAAAATATACATTTTGTTCAATTAAACTTGTACTTTTCAAATCCGTTTCAATAATTAAAATCGGACTATCCATAGAACATCCAGACCTGTTGCAAAATAGTGTATTGAAAAATTAAAATGACTAAACTAATCGTCGGACAGCGTCGGGGTTTTGCACACATAAACTAGCTATAAATGACTACTGCTTTGCAAAGTTTGAACATTTAAAAATGGTCGATTTATGATTATAAAAGAAAAACTCTTAATTTTCCGTTTTTTCCGGATTTTCTCCGTTGCTACTTATCCGATCGAAACGTTCGACATCTCATTTTGTTCGCATTTCAATTCTCTACAAATCGTCCATTACACCATTAAGATTGCTTCATTATTTTCCATTTTATAAGCAAAAAACTAAAATAAATCGCGTTTTTGCTTAAAAATGTTTATAACAAATTAATGGAAAAAATTGCAGAGTTGGAAATATAACAGAAATCATCTACGGATCGTCTTTTAGATGATGGCACAGACGCTTTTCTAATAGGATTAATGTCACGACAAATCGCTCTATTGCTTGGCCTATTACGTTAATATGTAGATTGACACTTCTTGCTTATCTCCTGATGTCATTTGGTAAAACTACTGAGGGCAAATGGCTACTTTGAAATGGAAATAAATTATATCGAGAAGAAAAACATTGTTTTTATGTTCTGACAGCCCACGAAGACCGAAGTCTAAGTACTATGTACCGTGGGTGTACTGGGGAAATCCGACTCACACATCCACGGCTGGAAACATCCGTACGGACTTCACCAGCCCTTTAAGAGAATGTGTGGGGTGATGTGTTGGTTTTTAGTTAAATTATCCTGGTAATTTTCTTCAAAATTATTTGTGGGTTTGCAATGACTTTCTTAAACGATTTACATATGCAATACAAAAATACAGGCATATTCCTATTGACGAAGGAAGTAAATGATGACCTGTAAAAGCGGCCTTATTTTCAAACACTTTAATTTAGCTTTTCCGAGCCTGTAGCTGTATCTTTAGCTTTTCAAAAATAAACTTGGGCTAGTGGGTTTTCCAATAAATGTAAACTTAAATAAATATACTTAGAGTTTACATCTTTACCTAAATAGTAATCATTTATCACCGCGCAAAACAGCCAGATTTCCAATCGTTTGTTGATTTAGGTAAATGTTTTTCGAATGCCAATAATAATAAAATTATCGGTAAGAAACACAGATATAAATATATAAAGCGTTCTACGTCGTAAATCGATTAATAACATAATAACTAACTAAACATTTCTAATTTTAAATGTTTTATAACATTGGCGAAATTGCGCGGCTTTAATTTGCTTTTCTGTACAATCGTGTCCGAAAATGAAACTTTCTGCACAGTACAAAGCTCAGTATTTCAACTCTCTTAACGGGTAAACAATATTTGCAAAAATGCTATCCACTACTTGAATGCAAGATGTTTCTACTACAGGGCTACAATATTTGTTCGCTTCACTAAAAATAGATGCTAGCGCCGGCCCTGTTCTACAGATGACCATTCTGTAGTTTATTAGCATAGTGCGCAAATGTTAGACAAACTGTCATTGTATTTAGAGGTTTTGGAACTTTTCTCAAAAATATTTTTTTTTAGAAACGTCAAAAAACTTTCCATTTGGTGCAAACTTTTTTGACCACCCTGTATATACAGCGTGTCCCACGGAGTTCTTGTCATATGCGAAAAAATCTAAAAAGACCCAAAGTATACAGGGTAGCGATAAACACGTAAAATATACCCAAGAATAAAGTACCTTATTTAGCAAGATATAAAGAAAAGTTATTTTAAGGAATTATTTCCAATTATTTTTTCTCCAGAGATCTCGTATTTAGAAATACCAAATCACAGTCACCTACGAAAAAAATCAAGTTTCAGGTTTACTATGAAGGTTTAAAATTTAGTAGGTACTGATTTAAATTAAGAACTTTTAGTTAATCAGCTATGTTTTGACAGGTTTTTATCCTGTCATTGTTAATAAGTCGTCATTAAAAACTTATGAATTATCCTGATATTTCAGCAATTTGCTTGATTTCAAAATGATTTTCATCTTGGAATGAATTTTATTCTATTATTAAAATTGCCCTTTTCTTTATAAATTTACGAAAATCCTCAGAAACAAATGCATATAGTATAAAACTTAGGTGTCTTATTCCTACACTTTTCAGTTTAACACTTTTGGTTGTCAAATTAATTCAAACGTCAATATAGCTACTAGGGTGCTTCGTTTTAGATGACTATTTTTTTTTGGTCCATTGACGGAATAATGTTATAAACATATAAAAAAAATTCTCACCAAGGTTCAGTCCTGGCACCAACCCTATTTCTCCTTCACATTAATGACCTACTCTCTTCAACTACCAATCCCATCCACAGTTATGCTGACGATAGTACACTTCACTCCAGTATTCATTTTTCCAGACAAGTTTCGAACCAGGATAATAGACGCAGATCTATGTACCTATCCCTTTCCCAAGATCTTCAATTAATCTTAGACTGGGGTGCCAAGAACCTTGTTCAGTTCAACGCCTCCAAAACCCAGTCTTGCTCCCTCTCGCCCAAAAAATCTGGCAACGCTTACCCCATCCACATGAATGGCCAAGCCCTACAAAACAACGAATCATTCGATCTCGTTGGTGTCGCTTTCGAACATGATCTCAGCTGGCACAAACACATTACTTCAGTAGCCACATCGGCAGCTAAAAAGCTTGGTTTTCTCTTTCGAGCCAGAAAATACTACTCCCCTTCCAACTTATACACTCTCTATGTTTCCCAAATAAGACCTAACCTAGAGTACTGCTCCCACATCTGGGGAGCGGCATCACCTTCGACACTTAAGATCCTTGATTCTATCCAAAAGCGAGCCATTCGACTTATTAATGACCCAGCCCTCACGAGAAAACTCCCTTCTCTCGCTCATCGCCGCGCTGTAGGGGATTTATCGATTTTCTACCGCTACTTCCACGGATTTTGCTCTGAAGAACTAGCCGGTATTATTCCCCCCTTGAATGTCCCCAACAGAACAACAAGAGGCGCCTTACGTATGCATCCCTTTACTGTCCAGCTACAAAAGCCTAGAACAGACCACTTCTCTCGCACATTCATACCTAGGGTCTCCAGATTATGGAACCAATTGCCTGCAGATGTTTTCCCTTCCCGTCCCAACCTCCAATCCTTCAAATCCCGTGTCAATAGACTACATTTCCCTTCTCTTCAGACACCCACGGTACGCTAGTACTTAGGCTTGAAGTCTACGTGTGATGTCTTAGATATAAAAAAAAATTGTAAATACTCGCGCAATGAATTTGAAAATTTTCCATTTAATTAACATGAAATTTGTTTTTCAATTATCTATAGCTTTGCGACAGTTCATGATATTTACTTGACAATAGGTAGAAATTACAGAGGAATCTTTCCCCTTTAAAAGTACCTGTAGCCAATTTATGTTTTGTAACCGACCTCGCCATTGAAGCCAATTTTTTCTTGAATTTCATGTTTTTTTTTTATTTTTCTCGTAAACCACTAACTTTACAACAAAATTGTATGCGAGTTTTTTATAGGGAATTTAATTTACTACTAACAAAGTTATGTAAGCCATTACCGTAGAGCTAGTAGTTTTCGAGATAAATTCAATTACACATCTCAAAATTTGAAAAATCGCTGTTTTATCCAAGATTTTAGTACTTTTTAATGAAATCATTGCTGAAAAAATATATAATGTATAAGAATTAAATATAAAAATATATATTACACGTTAGTAAGTAATCACCAAAAATATTTCGTGTAATATCAAGCCGTTTCTTATTACCGTATTACTGGTAAATATGTATTTACCAGTATATATTATATATTTCTTCAGCCATAATATTTAGTATTGAAATCTAGCACACGGTAATAAGAAACGGCTTCATGTTACACGAAATATTTTTGGTGATTACTTGCCAATATGTAATATATATTTTTATATTTCATTCATATACATTATGTATTTTTCAGCAATGATTTCATTAAAAAGTACTAAAATCTTGGATAAAACAGCGATTTTTCAAATTTTGAGATGTTTAATTGAATTTATCTCGAAAACTACTAGCTCTACGGTTATGGCTTACATAACTTTGTTAGTAGAAAATTAAATTAATTAAATTAAATTAAAATCACATACAATTTTGTTCTAAAGTTAGTGGTTTACGAGAAAAATTTAAAAAACCATGAAATTCGAGAAAAAATGGGCTTCAATGTCGATGTCGGTTACAAAACATAAATTGGCTACAGGCACTTTTAAAGAGAAAAGATTCCTCTGTAATTTCCACCTATTGCCAATTAAATATCATGAAATGTCGCAAAGCTATAGATAATTGAAAAAAAAATAAATAAAATTTACATATTAATTAAATGGGAAATTTTCAAATTCATTGCGCGAGTACTTACAATTAAAATTAAGAGCTCATCTTTGGTGAGACTTTTTTTTATGTTTATAACATTATTCCGTCAATGGACCAAAAAAAAAAATAGTAGTCTAAAACGAAGCACCCTAATAGCTACCTTTCTCTTCGATGCATTTTATTTTTATCTTAGAGAACTTTGAAACAGATTTTCTCAAAACAACTTGAGGAATTTCTGGAGCACATCGGTTTATTACTCTTTCCATCAAGCTGTCGATATTTTCGAAAGTTCGGTAAGAATACACGTTTTCCTTTAAGTATCCCCAAAGGAAGTAATCGAGTGGGTTCAGATCCGGCGACCTCGCGGGCCATTGATTCCTATCCAACTCCCTTGGAACATTTCCTGAAGAAACTTGTTAACCGCTCGGGAACTATAGCATGACGCACCATCAGACACCATAAATTATTTCTTATGTTAACTGGCCATTAACAAAGAAAATCAGCTGATTTCTCATAAATTGACGGTAAATATCCGAGGTTATATATTATATAAGAAAAATGGGCCTATCACTCCTATCAGTTGGTTATCTAAAATACTGCACCACACATATTTAGTCCTAAAATAATACTGATCCCGACATTAGATAACAAATCCCGGATTAATTGTACTCCCCCAATGACAATTTTGGGAGCTAACTACTCCATTTCATGTGAAACATGCTTCATCAAGAAATATGATTTGTTTAAAGAACTTGACAAATGTTTTCCTTCAGGTTATTAATCGTCTGCCCATTATTAGAATAGATTTTTCCCTTAAAAAATTTCCACAAAAAAAATCAAAGGGGTTTTGATCGCTTGGTCTTGCAGGCCACTGAATATCACGGTAACGTTCGCCATTAATATTAACTGTTTCACCATCGTCTTTTTCATGAAAAAATGGCCCTATAATACCTCCAGACCACAATGCACACCACATTGTTACTCTAAGAGGATCTAAAGGTTTTTCTTTATTAGTTCAGGATTTTCATTTCCCTAACTCCTACAAATTTGCTTGTTCACATAACCTCGGAGGTGAAAATGAGCTTCATCGGAAAATATAATTTTATTGCAAAATTCTTAAAACGCAAAAATTGACAATATTATACGTTTATAACTACAATAAAAATATTTGCATATTTGACATGAATAAATACTCAATTAAAAAATAATAAAACTTTTTTACGCTGCAATAGCTGTTAGAAGAACCTGATTTACTAGATAATAAAGGGAATGATTTCAGAAAAAAAAACGGAAATATTGTTTCTTTAAGTGTTTAATCCTGGCAGGAGGTCCTTAATCATGCTTTAAAAATAACTTTAAATTTACAACGAATTTATACAGGGCGAGTTCTAAAACATCAATATCCATATTATGTGCAGTTCTCGTGTGATTCTACAGGGTTTCGCATTCAACTATCTTGGATTTTTTAGTAATGTTGTTCCTCGCCTATTTTCAATAATAAATCGATGTTTTTTTAGTTTAGACGTAGAGAAAGACAATGAATCCATGCCATGGGAAGCCCAGGTTCTGGGGGGGAGTAATTACCCACCCCGTAGGACCGCCCTTGGTCCCAATAGGTCCCCGGGATCTAGAGAGAGACCCGGTAATTTAATTGTGAATCGTCTTACGACGGAAGGGCGTGTTAAAATTGTGTAAACTTACTTCGAAAATTCCCGTTTCTGTGTGAAAATAATTTGTAAACTTCGTTTAATTTTTGGGCGTAATCGAGGGGCCTTCCACTCCACAAAAGAATGTACATACATGTATTGCGAAAATACTTTAATTCGACGTAGTGCGACCGAATTCCAAGTAATTCGATGGTAATTCTATGCATTTCGAGATAATTCGAAGTATTTTGACATAATTCGAGGTAATTCGAAATGTGAGTGATTCTATATTTTACACTATAGATCTCCATTATTTACACATTTCGACTGATTATAACTTTCGCGAGATCGCATCTCGGTTACTTATGCTATTACCATTTTTTTAATTCAAACGTTCACAGTCGTATTGACGGATTAATTTTTAATCGAGATTAACTCGTCAGGTGATGTGTTTTAACCAATGAAATTGTCATATTGGGTATTTTGATCGCATTTAACTCCACATCCAGATTAAATACTGACTGTGCATACCAAGTACGTAGGGTTATTATGACAACTATTTTTCCCAATGGGGGCACGGGATTAAAAAAAGACCGGACACTTTTCCAAAAATGTTATCTAATATATCATTTTCGGGGTTATTATGGTCAGCAAATCGAATTTTGTGTAACAGATATTAAAGGAATTATTGGTGGGGGAGACGATTAAAAAGAAATGGCTGGGAATTTCCCCAAACATTTTCCATTTTCGGGGTTAATGAAGTCAGAAAATTCAATTTTGTCCAATAGATGTTAATAAGTATCAATCTACATGTTAACGTCAAGCTTAACCTAAAGTCGAACACGTTTGTTTTTCTCGGAAACAGTCAGAGGGGGAGTAATCGAATTTTTTGGGTTGATAGAGGAATAGTGCAACTAGCTTCGGGAAAAAATCAGTTATAAAGGATGTTTCGTTTCGGAGCTATTAAACGTCAAAGTCGAAATTTCTGCGATTTCCGTTGAAATCGGGTACAGGTCGCAAAAGTGAATTAAATCGATGTAAATTTTCGGAGGTTGTAGAGGACTCGGAACTTGAGAACTCTATTGAAACTGGTGAGTATCGGAAAATGGTAAGGAATTCTTTTGAATTTTTTTATAGGACGAAATACGCCATTTGCAGGCCTCTCTTTGGTACTTAATAACTCGAAAACAAAACGTCGGATCGAAAAACGGATTCCTATGTGAAATTTTAAAATCTCAAATACTTTCTTTTTGCAATACATTTACCTAAACCTAAAATCACTGAAAAATGGATATATTTGGGAAATCTGGAAATTTCGGTTTTTGACCCAAATATTTCACGATTTTTAATTTTTTGTGGGGTCAAAATTGTTCAAATTAAAATCCCATATACGTCATAGGAAAGAGTTCGTCGAAATATATGATATCCATATTTTTAGATTCTTCATTCTTAATAGGAATCGCCGATTATATTTCGATGTTTTGACTGTTTTTGCCCTCTATTCCGTATTGCACAATACAAACTCGGTTTCTTTCAATGATTCAACTTATCATTGTTAACCAATAGGTTATAAGAGTGCTTGAAATATAAGGTTTCATTGGTTTTTAATGGATCGTTCAAATATAACAATTATTTGATGCCAGCAATACCCTGTTCTAAATTCAATGCAAACTCTAATTAGCTTCACTAGAAGTTTATTTGTAAGAATATGCACCTCACTTGATGCAAAATAGCTATTATTGTTTCAATGACAACAGTAATTAATTTAATGTAACTTCCAATAGAAAGAAAACATTTTTGTTTAAATTCAATCATATTCGTGTTTCGAAGAACAATTACTCTTATTTAATATACTGAAGCTTTTCTGTTACATCAATTATACTTATATTTCAAATAAATGAAACAGGCTTTATTATTTTAAAATAATTTTTATTTAGTATTATTAAACATACATTGTTTAGACATTCTGTAAACATTTAAATATAAAAAAACACATTTTGTTGACACCACACTGACGCGAACACCGTAAACTTTTTATATTTATTTTACTCCAAATATAGGATCTGCTTCTTTGCAAAACTGTCTGCTTTTGGCTTGTATGGGTACAGAATGCAAGATGGAACAAATTTGACGCATAACACTGCATTCGAATCTCCTAAATTTGCAGCTAGATTTGGTGGAAACCATGTCTAAAAAATACAAATTCAACAATAAACTTGCGATCATATTTAATATTTTAATGTTGTAGTTTTTTAACAATACGTATCGGATGAGTAAAAAGCCTTATAATAGACTAGCCCAGAGAGATTTACAAATAAAAAAAACAAACTTATTCTTGCAAATCGTTTAGATTTATTTTACTTACCATAAAACACTGAAATGAGTTGCCCAGTCCCAGAAACCTACTATCCTTGGCGTATAACGCAGCAAACAAACAGGCTGCAAGCTTAAACGGCGCGGCGATTGAATGAACAAATGCCAACAGCACAATTTTAACCCCTCCCTCCGCGATCAATAGAAGTAATATTTCGGCCAACAATAGAACCCATTGAGTTAATATTTTTTATTATTTCTCTAATACCTTATATATTTTATAACAGTGTTTATTTTAATTGAAATGATATAAGGATAATTCACTTAATTTTTAGATTTTATTATTTAAACTGTAGTTCTTGTTCCTTCGATAAAATATATTTTAATTTGAATCACACCGCCGACAAATAGCTATTTTTCACCCAATTATATTTGAGCAGTCTCGTCAAATAATTTAATGTTTTAGCTTAAACAATTCTATTCTCTAAGGAATAATAGTAATTTATTTTTTTGCAATAGTATTTTTGTAATTGAAAAAATGGTAATATAGTTTTCAAAGAAGTAAGACTACTTTTGAACCCTAATAATAAGTCTATATTTAGAGCAATGATTTTTTTTGTTATTTCAATGATGTTTTGTTGAAACAGTATTAACTTTAATATAACCAAAGTGAGAGTGGTCAAGAATAATACTATTATTGAAAAATGCGGAACACTAAAAAAGAGTTATCGAAGGCGGTTTGGCCGTAGGGTATACTCAAAAAGTAATTGTGACTATCTCGTACGCCTTATCGGTACCAAGAGTAAAACGTAACTTAGCAATTGACAATTATTGAACCACCCGTTGGAAGAAGGAATTGAACCACCAGTTGGAAGAGGGAAATGAATCCATACTATTGATTTTGGGAAAATCGAAAAAAAACTTTTTAACTTTCTTTTTTCATTTTTTCTTGACTTTAACTTGTGGATAAAATATAGTGCAGTGTGTTTTAAGTTCAGTAGGATAATTGGACACCATATAATGGTTTTTATTAGTTAGTTATCATAATAATAGGGGCTTGGAGTTATTTCAGTAAACAGTAGGTTACGTTAAGCTACATTTTTAAAAACCTAAATGTACGCGATCCTGAACCCAAATACGACTTTCTAACTTTCGTCTTCCGCGGGAGTTTCAGATGAAGTAGTTCAGCATATTCTCGTAGAATTATTTTTTATCATGTAGTATATACTGAATAATTTTGCGGATATCTACCATCTTTTTTTGATTTATTGGTACTTTACCCTCGTACGCTGCAGTGGTCGTTAATGCAGAGTGTACCCCAGCTTTACGGAGCACAAAACTGTTTTAGCAGTACATCAATGTGTTCTAAGGCTGTTAACAAACCTGATCAAACCTGAACAAACAAGGTCTACTCTCAATAATACCAGAAACAGTACTGAATAACTGAATTCATATATGATAGAGTACCTACAATAGTTTGAAGAAGGGAATAAATACGGGATATATTTCCTTCCTAAAACTAATGTAATATGCATGGATCTATTATAATAATATGGATTCGATATCCGTATACTGTGAGCGTATCGAACGTGAAGCCTTATATAATATAAATATTTTGTTGTTTGTTATTCTCTTGAGAGAGCAGTTTACGAACTACGAGCATAGACAAGACTACGAATTACTACGTAATTGAATCAAGAATGGTAGTAGAAAGAGATAAAATAGCATTGGAGTGTTGGAGCTCAGAAGTGTTGTTGTCTGCTGGGTGCTTAGGAAAAACGCCTGCGAACGCTCGGTTACACGTACGTCTTTGTCTAATGAACTAGAAAAGAAAAAGTGCGACGTATATATTTATATAGATTTATAAATGACTCAGAGCGACTTTAAATAAACGCCTTTAGAAATAACCTAACATAACATAACCTATAAATAATAAAACCTATTTAACTTAAATTTATTACTATTTAGCAGAAAAATACAATATTTTGGGGCTTTTATTACTTTTAGTAAATCTTGTGATGCTTCTAACGTATTTTTGTACAAAAATACAAGGTAAAATAAGATGTGGCCAATGTTTACAAATTGTGTTTACAGTGTCGTTTAGAATGGTTTGTTTTGGCTTCAAAGAATGTGAACTCATCCCGTATCCAGTCCTAATAAATCCATGGTAATATGTTACCTAGGCCAAGCAATAGAGCGATTTGTCGTGACATTAATACTATCAGAAAACCGTCTGTGCCATCATCTAAGAAACGATCCGTAAATGATTGCTGTTATATTTCCAACTCTGAAGTTTTTTCCTTTAATTTGTTATAAACATTTTTAAGCAAAAAAACGCGATTTTTTTAGTTTTTTGCTTATAAAATGGAAAGTAATGAAGTAATCTTAATGGTGTCATTTTGCCATATTTTGGCGTTTATGTCCTTCTTCTAACCGGTGGTTCAATTTTACTCAAAGAATGGTCATTTTTAGAAACAGCCGAGGGGGATATTTGGTAAATATTATTTTTAAAACTTAATGCCGTGCCTCTACCTTTTGATAAAATAAACAAGTATGTGTTTTTTGTGTAAAATTGTTGGTTTTATTTAAAAAGTAAATCCCAAAGTACCTATTGAGACACCCTTTACAAAAAGTACCCGTATGCACGAGCTCTAAAGCATCTTTTTTTCTAATTAACATCAATTTTATATAATACAACGATAACGACACCAATAAAACAAATTCTTTGTGTTTCTATTGACATATTTAAAGCATAAATTACCATTTAAGCGTTTTCTGTTTTATTACTTTGACATGTGGCCCATAAAGATGTTCTTATTGGAATATGTTATCTAATTTTATAGTGTTTGTTTGTTTTCCAAAGCACAGTGTGTTATTGCTTTATTATTAGATACTTTTATAGTTTTTGTAATGGGTTTTCCAAGAGGGGTCACAAACTGCCTTAATTTTTATACGTTTTTTAATATATATTACAATGATGCATTGTGGCTATTGTTGCTACAGAATTATATTTATTATTTAGTATTAATTTAGTGCTTTGTAACTGAATCGACTATTTAATTAATATGGGCAATAATTGAATATTTTATAGTAATTACTATTTTTCAGTTTCAATTGTAGGTCAGTGATAAACTGGTATTTTCAATTTTCAATAACTACATAGAAAATACGCATAAATATGGAAATAATGCTGACTGCACAGCACGTTACAGTTAACGTATTCTAGGTCTTGGGACTGCCTTATACTGCGATTCTCGGATTAACAAATCGCATAAATATACAGTTTATTTTTTTAAAACCTGACATAGGCTAACTTTTTTATTTGAAAAAGTAGACTAGTACTTCCAGAAGCAAAGTTGTATGAATTAACCTAATTAAGAAAAATCATTAAAACATTTTTTTTTCCAGCGTTGTCAGATTTCACAGTAGGCACGTAAACATAATTTTTTTAAATAGCAACACCGCATTTTTTTATTATTGTTGAAAAGATCTCAAAATTATCAATAAAAAATGTGCAGAAACATTTTTTATTCGAATAGCCGTTTTTGAGCAATCGGTCGAAAAAAAATCAAATAATATAGATACCTATTTTGGAAAATGTTAACAATAACAATGTAAAACCGGTTTTCTGATGTAGACTACAAGAAGGGCATCAATTTGAGCATTTATTGCATAATTTGTGTTGTGGTGTCCCTCAAATAAATGTTTTGATACTAATAGACTGCAGATTAGTTTAATTTTTTTCGACCGATTTCTCAAAAACGACTACTCCAGTAAAAAAATGTTACTGCACATTTTTTATTTATAATTTTCAGATCTCTTAAATAATAATGGAAAATGCACTGTTGCCACTTAAAAAATATTGTTTAAGTTGCTCCTGTGAAATCTGACAACGCTGAAAACAAATTTTGTTGATTTTTCGTAGTTAGATGAATTCATAAAACTTTGCTTTTGGAAGTACTAGTCTATCTTTTCAAATAAAAAAGTTAGGCTTTGTCAGGTTTTAAGAAACTTACACCATCTTCATATAGGTAAGAAGCTTTTTTTCGGGGCACCGGGGGCACTCTCTAAGGGTGTGTTCTAGGTTCTATTAGAAAGTATCTGGCGAAATACGGCGGCTTGGACAATAGGACAGGACGCCGACTTTCGTTTGAAATATCATAACAATATTAAACTACGCAATTTTCCGGAAAACATGAATAATTTAGTTTTAACGATTTAAATAAGAAACAAATTTGATTATATATTTACTAACAAATTGAAAAGCCATAAACTATTTCGTTTCATATTCCGATATGAAACATCCTTTGTCGGCAGCATATAAACTCATTATTTTAACATTAGTCCCTCCCCGGTTAAAGGAAATTGTTGCAGTTCCTGCCTTATTATGGCAAATAATGTATTCCCTTTTTGTTGAATTTGTGGAAAATACCCCAAAACCCACTTTGCTTTAGTTTTTCTCAATTTAAATCCTCAGTTATTTAGTGTTCTTCTTAGATGTAACATCAAGCTGATTTGATTTTAAAGGTTGTCGTCTTGTTAATATAGTGTCGGGTTAGTGGCTAGTTAGCTACATGTCATCTCATATTTTGAGAAATGTTTTTGGTTGGACATTATTCCTCTCAAATTGTCGGTAGTAAAGTATCTGCAATTAAACAAGTTTTGAGTGTGCTATTTTTTAACACTCGTAAGGTTAAGCTACCTCTTCGAAGAAGTGCTACATTAGTTATTGAAAAAACTGTGCTGTTCAGGAACAAATCGTGTATTATTCCAGTACGGGACAAAAGCATTACATTAAAAAATTGGAAGATTTGCATACAGAATGGAAAACACTGCAGAAAAACTAGATGACTTTCTTGATAAAAATATCGATATTAATATATCAAATACCGCCGATAACAAAATGCTAAATCATCTGTGGCATCTAAATTCAGAAAATATTGCAATATTATATATATATATATATATATATATATATATATATATATATATATATATATATATATATATATATATATATATATATGTTACGGTTAATTTGGATACTTCGCTAGTTTACAAACTAACCAGCTAGTTTGCAAACTAACTAAAGACACTGTTATTTTGAAGGAATCAGCCATTTCCCACAAAATAGCAGATGGTTTATAAACTAGCTGGCTAGTATGCAAACTATCGATTTGCTTCAGTTAAGATGAGGATTTTATTGAGGTTACCTTAACCTAAAAATTATGTTTTGTTTGTTGTCCAGAAAATCTAGCGAACGGTGGATCGGAGGGCACCCTAAGGTCGGAACAGGGTTAGCACCTGGTTAGGGGCCCTGACCAGTCTCTTTCCTCGCAGGCGAAGAGGGATCGGTGCGAAAAAATCCACTATTGTTCCTTCCTCTGCGCATGCGCAAGCCCGGGATAAAAAGTAGTACCCATCCCCTAGCCCTAGACTCTTGTGTCAAAAAATACGATACGGTAAGGTGCAAACGTACGGTAGGGGTAGTGTTCAATTTAGCCAGTAAACTAGCTATTTTAGGCAACTAGGATAGTTGTAGTAATCGTATTAACTAAAGACAATTGGATAGTATACAAACTATATAAAATATCTAGTTAATATAAAAGCAATAATGAAAAATCTGTACATAAGGAACAATAGTGGATTTTTTCGCACCGATCCCTCTTCGCCTGCGAGGAAAGAGACTGGTCAGGGTCCCTAACCAGGTGCTAACCCTGTTCCCACCGTAGGGTGCCCTCCGATCCACCATTGGCTAGATTTTCTGGACAACAAACAAAACATGATTTTTAGGTTAAGGTAACCTCAATAAAATCCTCATCTTAACTGAAGCAAATCGATAGTTTGCATACTAACCAGCTAGTTTATAAACCATCTGCTACTTTGTGGGAAATGGCTGATTCCTTTAAAATAACAGTGTCTTTAGTTAGTTTGCAAACTAGCTGGTTAGTTTGTAAACTAGCCAAGTATCCAAATTAACCGTAACATATATATATATATATATATATATATATATATATATATATATATATATATATATATATATATATATTTATATATATATATTTATATATATATATATATATATATATATATATATATATATATATATATATATATATATATATATATTTATATATATATATATATATATATATATATATATATATATATATATATATATATATATATATATATATATATATATATATATATATATTTATAAATGTGTGTGTATAATATTATTATTTACTGAATAGTATTTAATTGCTTGTTTACAGAGTCTTATTCTATCTATGGTTGAAGAACACATATAAGCGGAAGTGTCTATCCAGAATGTGTCAGTATTAGAAAACTTTAATTAGTTAGGGGCTCATAAAACTTAAAACAGACTATAATGGTTTGTAAATATACATGTTAAAAACCGTTGATGGGTACCAAATTTCGAGCTCAACATAAACAAATTCTGCTCTATTACCATTATCGTGTAAACACTTCCAGACCGTTACGTTTACAATTTAGTTTTAAGTATTCCCATTTGTGTATACAGGGTATACACTTATAAAAGTCTATTTGGATGTATGTTGAGGGCACAGTTGGTGTAATAAAAGCATTATGTGCGGCTAATTTAATCACTAGCGATTGTTTGGATCGGGGTTCGATTTCGTAACGATGTTATGTTGTAAACTTTTGAGTAGCTGGAGTGTTTTTGACCGTTAAGTTCTCTTCTTCAACTACTATTATGTCTTTTTTTGATGTGGTTGTTGCTCAGTTATTTGCATAGAAAAGACACATATTCGAGGATGGGATTAAAATTCTTTAGCCTGATCCAGAGAGACACATTCTAAATTATTGTCCACAATCGTAGAAGTACACCCCGAAAAATCCATAAATACCCTTAAAATATGCAAAACTTTTGAAGCGAGCTCATCCGAACAAACTAAAACTCGCGAAAGGAGCTAGAAAAACCGCTGCCCTGGCAATTTTTGGCCGGTTTCTCGCGTAATGCGTGCCGTTGCCAGGGACGGATTTAGGGGGTGCCCCACCAAAGCCTTGTACAAAAAGGATTTCAATAGCGAATTTTATAAAAATAAAGATTGTAACGTAAACATTAACCATTCCGGCATATTTTACAAAATATTATCAACAAAAACAAACATTTGCAGTCTATGTAAGGTGTTTGAAATGAATTATACCTAAAAATATGAATAGTAGATCAATACTAATAAGTAATATAAGAAATACAAGCCTTTCACTGTGATCTTATCAAACTCTGCGCCGAATCGTTTTGGCTTCTAAAGGAAACAAATAATCAAATAGTTATTTTTTCAGAAAACATGTCTTTTGAAAGTAAATTTTTCCGAAAAACAACTTTTTCGAAATCGGATTAACGAAATTTTTCAAAAATATTTTCTAGAACCCATATTTTGATGGTATATTTTTTCAAAAATGTCCTGACAGGTTTCTCAAAGATGCTTTTATGAAATATTTTGAAAATATTTTCTCAAAAACACAAGTAGGTAGGTACACTTTTTCGAAAACAGTATTTAGAAAATTAAATTATGAACTCTTGTAGCTTGGAAAATGTCAATGAAAAAAAGACGAAGTAGGATTCTGAACAAACCTAAACGAACCTTTTTTGGGTTTGATCAGGATTCCTTGGGTTTGGTCCGTTACTTTCTCGTAAATTACTTTTTCTGCGATCGTCCACAAACTGTCATCTTTCAGGCGTGTTTTGAGGCCACAAAAATCATTATTTCAGTATTGTTAACCGTTGCTAAACAATGAGACATACAACAGTACTGGAATATTTTATTCCCGGCTAGAGATATGCCATGAGAATGTTCTCACGGGAATATTTCCGGAGAACGGTAAATTACCGAGAATATTTCCCAGCATAAATTCTCGAGAATTTATGATTTAAAAAAAAATTTACTGGAAAATTACCGAGAATATTTCCGAGAACGAGAATGTTCTCGGGAAAATGCATATTCTCCGAGAATTTATGAGAATTTGCGGAAATTTAAGGTAATGTATTTTAATGCCGCTATTGTATCATAAATGGAGCTTGGAGCTTCTTTATCTTTATTTCTTTTCTATGTTGTTTTAAACAACTTGTTTAGACATTTTATACAATGCGTTTCTAAGTTGTGTTTTATTTATTAATAAAGTTACTCGAAAATAACGGAAATGAAAAGGATGCGTAATCACGTTAATTTACAATTTAAATGTTTTCTAAGTTAGGTATTGTGCAGTGCCATTTCTTTATTTTTTCAGATAAAATTATTGTAAAAACTACTTTTGGTAAAAAAATATGTTCTTTCAGTTTATGCAGTCAAAACATAAAATTCTCCAACATATAAAATAAATTCTCCAAAATTTCCGATAAATTCTCCTTTTTCTCAGAGAATATTTCCCAATAATAAATTCTCGAGAAAGTTCCATTTCTACATCTATTTTTTCAGATAAAATTATTGTAAAAACTACTTTTGGTAAAAAAAATATGTTCTTTCAGTTTATGCAGTCAAAACATAAAATTCTCCAACATATAAAATAAATTCTCCAAAATTTCGGATAAATTCTCATTGTACTCGGAGAATATTTCCCAAAAATAAATTCTCGAGAATGTTCAATCTTTATTCCCGCCCTAGGCCCGGAATAAAATATTCCCGTAGAGAATTTCGTTTATTCACATCATTTATTCAGTTTATAGTCACTATAAATCCGCAATTTCCTTAACGTCTGGCGGAGTCCACAGTCCAAGTTCGTCGTCACTTTCCATGTTTTCGTCGTTTTTAGAATACAAGCAACACAAAAAGCGAAATTTGTACTGACACCCCTTGTCATAAGAAGCAACAATAATTAAACAGCGGTTGTCACGCACCGCAAAGCTAAGCATAAGCGATCTATTAGGTCATGTTAATAAATTATTCTTCTTAATTTTATTTTATTATTTATTCAATTTCATTTTCGATCGCAGAAAAAATAGTATGTGCACCTCGTAAGAAAAACATATTCTCGGCATCGGACGCTTGCTTATCAAATCTTACACCATCAAAAATGTGACCGTTTAAGCCGAATTTGAAATTGATTTGTAATAGAATTGATTTTAATTGTGATGTGAAAAATATTTTAAAATGTTCTACTGTTGTTCGTTCAAATGGATTTCGGACTGGCATCAGTGGCATCCTGGCAAGAATATCTAACTGATGATTCGGTCGAAAGCATAGAGAAGTCGAAAGCGCTTTGCTAATAAATTAAAATTTAGTGCACTTAATAAAGCTTTGTTTCATTCAATTATATTTCTACTTATTGGCATATTATCGTACCAGTTATCGTTTTCGGTCTTCCCATGACGATTTGGTCTTAAAAAGACTCTACTTGTTGCTTGTTTTAATGTTTGTGCCCCGTGTAGATAATAATTTGAGAAATAGCCTGACGGGACATGCGTCGTTGTTATTGTTTCAAACTAGCCATTTATCGGAGATTAAATCCATATTTTTATAAAATAAAATTTTAATTGTTAAAAAGTATGCGTTATTAATGTATATGTCGCAGGCAAATGGCTATTTTGTTTGCCTGGGCTGTCTGTTATTTTTTAATTGCTTATAGACTAGGCCTAGGCAAATGCTATTTGCCTAGGAAAGTCATATTTGCCTAAACTCCTAAACCCTTTTTAGGCAAATGGAAATAAAACTATTTTTTATTAACAAAATAGTGATTCTATAATAAAATGTTGTATGTCTTATGTACATAAATAAAAACGTGAACATATAACTTAAAGAAAATAAATTAATTATATGGTAATGTTGAACATACGCACAAACTACAAACACAATTTTTTAAATAATATCTATATAAATTATTTGTTTTGACAAGGATTGCTGAAATGATATTTACTGTTGCACAGATTTTTAGACTTAAAACAAGCACAACGATTGGTATTACAATGACGTTTTGACAGCAACGGTGATGTATTTGCCTGCTTCTATGTCTTAAAAAATAGTTCTCCTTCTTTTTGTCATTACTTTTGCGGCTTTCACTTGCCCATCGTAGGATTTTTTCCCTATTAATTATAATATTTTCTTCACCTACACAGAGATTGCAAGTAACCTTACTACTAAAATCGATATTATCTTTATTGGCAACACTGCAAGTAAGTACCTGTGCTTTCGTCCCCCCCCCCCCAACCCCGTTAATTTTTTTACCATCTGTTAGACAAACTTAGATTTTCGGACCTCAATAACCCCAAAAATGAAACATCTTACATTTATGAAGAAATTCATTCCCAACCTCTCCTTGATGTTAGTCCATTACAAACTTTGACACCCTGCACCTCCTTAAGGGCTGATTCAATAAAAACTATAAAACACGTGTTTAAACGTTTATTTCTAAAGTACTACTTCTATGAAGTTTTAAGTTAACAGGACCATCTTATATTTTTTCTCCACATAAAGTTTAAACCCCTGTTTCACCCCCTCATGCAGGGGACAAATTTTGAAAAACCCTTCCTTAGTACACGCCTACGTTATATAAGGAACCTCTGTGCAAAATTTCAAATTTCTAGACCCAGCGATGTGGGCTGTGCGTTAGTGCGTTGATATGTCAGTCGGTCAGTCAGTCAGTTTCTTCTTTTATATATGTGACCCTCCCCGAAGAAAGGATGCTCACGGTCAGAATCACGTTTGTGAAAAAAACGAATTTAAAAGTAATCAATTTTGGGATGTACTTACACGGAATTGTTTAAACATTACATAAATAGTTGAGGTATATACTTCTAGTGTAACAGTGCAGAAGTGTAACTAATGACTTGTGTTGGTGCCAGCACTAGAAGGCTTTCATCTCAGAAAAAGGTTTTTTAAAGGCGAACTAGAATTAGAATTGGGCTAATAATTGCGATTTAAAATTACGTGAAAGAAATTGCCATCCGTTTTAAAAGTCAAGAAGTTTACTATAATATATTCTTAGAACTAAAAATGCAACAATAAAAATGTAATATAGTAATTTATTTCTAGCTGTTAGATTAACCGTTTCCGGCACACCGCCGTCGCCACCCTCAGGTATACCAAATAGTTCAAACAATAGCAAAAGAAAAAGATCATGGTCTCGAGCAGTTTTCAGTAATCTCCAAAGAAAAGGTCTGGAAAGGCGGTTTCAACTTCAAAAATATATTACCAAACCGGATAGAAGACAGTTGGCAGCGACATTGGGTAGGTAAATCATTTCGGAACTCTTATTTTTAAATTTTAAGTGCTGAATGTATTATATTGTATTGTAACAGAGTCGATCCACTTTTATAGCCCTTCTTTGTATTGGTCTACAAACCACTCTTCAACGGCACATATGGCTTCGCCATTTGTCGAAAACTTTTTACCTTTCAAATGTTTTTTGAGTTTTGGGAACAAATAGTAGTCTGATGGTGCTAAATCCGGAAAATAGGGCGGGTGGTCAACCAATTGAAAACCAATTTCATCAATTTTTTGCAATGCAATGAAGGACTTGTGAGCATGAGCGTTGCCTTGCAAAAAGAGCACACCATTGGCAACTTTTCTGCGACTTTTTCCACAATTTTCTTACATTATTTAGATAGAAACTCTGTATAATATGCTTCCGTGATATTTCTACCCTGTTCCAAATAATCTGTCTATCAAGAATTATCCCATCTTGTCACAGAAAACTGAAGCAAGAATCTTGCCAACCAATTTCTGAACACAAATTTTTGTTAGTTCGTAGAGAACCCGAATGCTTCCAGTGTTTGTATTGCTCTTTAGTCTCTGGGTCATAGTCATGGACCCATGTTTCGTCCATAGTAACGAAGCGAATCCAAAAAGTTTGAGGAACAGTTTTCAAAACGGCCGGCGCGGCGGCAAATTTCCTTCGACGTTGTCAGTCGGACGTGCTTCTGTGATTAGCATTCAAGCATCTCGGAATACATTTGGCCGAAAGCTTTCTTATAACCAAGTCGTGATAAACGATGTGAAACATATGTTCATAGGAAATGTGCACTGCTTCTGCTATACGTCTGAGCCCAATTAGTCGATCTTCTAAAACCATATCATGGACAGAATCAATGTTTTCCAAAGTGGTCACAGAAATTGGTCTTCCAGAGCGGTGCTCATCTTTGACACCTGATCTTCCTCTTTTGAATTCCGCAACCCAGTTTTTAATAGCGGCATATGAAGAACACTGATCACCTAGGGTTACCAGCAAAAGGATATCAGCAAAGGATATCAGCAAAAATTTCTTTGCCCGATAACCCTTTCAAAAATAAATTCTTAATAATTAACTCAAACTCGATTTTTCCTTTCAAAAATTCACAGTTTTGTCACCGTTAAACTTATGGATGTCAAACTTTAACAACTTATTTATAAAACATCCTAAAAGCAACCATATTAAATTTTGTCCACTATAAATTTTCATGTAATAACTAAATATCAATATCCCCTCGTATAAAATGGAAATAATTAAAAAGAGACAGAAATGTTTTAAGGATAAAAAAGAAGAAGTCACAATAGCATTAGGTTCCCCAAGCCTTGACGGGGTAAGCAAGGGTATACTATTCATGCAGCCAGGCACCACTGTGATACTCGTTGAATACAATAAAGTAATTTCTAATTTGTTTTTCAAAAATGAAGCTGCATTTTGGAGTATTTAAGGGTTTTATTATGTGACCCAGCCCTGGCGCCCCTTTCCCTTGCAAATCTTAAATCATTTCGTTTTAGTGAATCCCAAGTAAAAATTTTTTGGGACTACTATGATAATTTAATTTCACCATATTGTCAAGAATAACTAAAAAACAAAATTTGGTTCCTGAAAAGCAACCAACCTGTCTCTGATGGCATACGGGACACAAAGTTGCCAAAATGGTTAGTTTCGGAACATACCCTAAGGGTGTGAACCCTCAAAAATCATGTTTTAAATTTTTAAGTGGAATTGACATAGGGATAGTGGATATCATATCTGATTATTGCCCATTAATTTTTACTGAAATGAAGATATTTTCTTGCGATTTTGCAGTATATATGTTACCGTAAATACCCTATTTCAGTTAAAACCCGACCTTCCTAGGAAAAACTAGATTAAACTATCCTCTGTAGTCAATTCTAGATTGAACTAGTTAAAACTAGAATTGTCTGATAATCTTAGTTAAAACTAACAGTTTCAAACGTGTTTAATTTAAAACAGCTTTTACTAGTTAAAACTAGTTTTTACTAATGTAAATCTGTGTACTAATATAAATCTCTATGTTTTACTAATGTAAAACTGTCATAGACGAGATTCAAGGTTACGGTTTCATTTGCTCAGGTTTGTTATATTTAATATTAAGGTTGTTACATTTAATATTAGATAATTTAAAAATTAATATTTAGGTTAAACCTAGAATTTACTGACGGCTTAGTAAAAACTAATTTTAACTAAAATGGGATACTTAGTCAAAACTAGAATTAACTGAGAATGTTTGTTAATTCCAGTTTTCACTAGTTAAATCTAGAATTGACTAAGGAGGAAAATTAAAACTTGTTTTTCCTAGGAAGATCGGGTTTTGACTGAAATCGGGTGTTTACGGTAACATATACACATACCAATCTGCCCGGTTTCGCGCGTAACGCGTGCCGTTGTCTGTAAGTGGGTCAATAGCCAACGTGAAGGCGATTACGACTTCATGTAAATTCTAGATTGAACTAGTTAAAACTAGAATTGTCTGATAATCTTAGTTAAAACTAACAATTTCAAACGTGTTTAATTTAAAACAGCTTTTACTAGTTAAAACTAGTTTTTACTAATGTAAATCTGTGTACTAATATAAATCTCTATGTTTTACAAATGTAAAACTGTCATAGACGAGATTCAAGGTTACGGTGTCATTTGCTCAGGTTTGTTATATTTAATATTAAGTTTGTTACATTTAATATTAGATAATTTAAAAATTAATATTTAGGTTAAACCTAGAATTTACTGACGGCTTAGTAAAAACTAATTTTAACTAAAATGGGATACTTAGTCAAAACTAGAATTAACTGAGAATGTTTATTAATTCCAGTTTTGACTAGTTAAATCTAGAATTGACTAAGGAGGAAAATTAAAACTTGTTTTTCCTAGGAAGATCGGGTTTTAACTGAAATCGGGTGTTTACGGTAACATATACACATACCAATCTGCCCGGTTTCTCGCGTAACGCGTGCCGTTGTCTGTAAGTGGGTCAATAGCCAACGTGAAGGCGATTACGACTTCATGTAAATTCTAGATTGAACTAGTTAAAACTAGAATTGTCTGATAATCTTAGTTAAAACTAACAATTTCAAACGTGTTTAATTTAAAACAGCTTTTACTAGTTAAAATTAGTTTTTACTAATGTAAATCTGTGTACTAATATAAATCTCTATGTTTTACTAATGTGAAACTGTCATAGACGAGATTCAAGGTTACGGTTTCATTTGCTCAGGTTTGTTATATTTAATATTAAGTTTGTTACATTTAATATTATATAATTTAAAAATTAATATTTAGGTTAAACCTAGAATTTACTGGCGGCTTAGTAAAAACTAATTTTAACTAAAATGGGATACTTAGTCAAAACTAAAATTCACTGAGAATGTTTGTTAATTCCAGTTTTGACTAGTTAAATCTAGAATTGACTAAGGAGGAAAATTAAAACTTGTTTTTCCTAGGAAGATCGGGTTTTGACTGAAATCGGGTGTTTACGGTAACATATACACATACCAATCTGCCCGGTTTCGCGCGTAACGCGTGCCGTTGTCTGTAAGTGGGTCAATAGCCAACGTGAAGGCGATTACGACTTCATGTAAATTCTAGATTGAACTAGTTAAAACTAGAATTGTCTGATAATCTTAGTTAAAACTAACAATTTCAAACGTGTTTAATTTAAAACAGCTTTTACTAGTTAAAACTAGTTTTTACTAATGTAAATCTGTGTACTAATATAAATCTCTATGTTTTACTAATGTAAAACTGTCATAGACGAGATTCAAGGTTACGGTTTCATTTGCTCAGGTTTGTTATATTTAATATTAGATAATTTAAAAATTAATATTTAGGTTAAACCTAGAATTTACTGACGGCTTAGTAAAAACTAATTTTAACTAAAATGGGATACTTAGTCAAAACTAGAATTAACTGAGAATGTTTGTTAATTCCAGTTTTGACTAGTTAAATCTAGAATTGACTAAGGAGGAAAATTAAAACTTGTTTTTCCTAGGAAGATCGGGTTTTAACTGAAATCGGGTGTTTACGGTAACATATACACATACCAATCTGCCCGGTTTCTCGCGTAACGCGTGCCGTTATCTGTAAGTGGGTCAATAGCCAACGTGAAGGCGATTACTACTTCATGTAGGTGTATTAAGGCGAACTGCGGTCATTGCGAAATTACGTGTACTTAAGATTTCAGTAAGAAATTAAATCCATAATATCCATTATATTTATAAAAATTATACTATAATGTTAAAATTTATGCTATTAATAAAATGTATAAAAATATATTTTTATATCTCCGAAAAGTTTAGGGAAACGGTGCTTCCCCTGCTTCCATATACCGCAAGCCAATGATGTAATAAGTCATTTTCATCCACTTGTCTTTAATAATTATTATTAACAGTACTGATGTTATATTTCTTAACTATTTTCAGGCCTTACCGACGCCCAAGTCAAAGTGTGGTTCCAAAATCGGCGAATGAAATGGAGACACTCTAAGGAAGTTCCTAAAAATGGCGAAAGCGCGGCTGACTCCACACAAGAAGAATTGCATATAGACGTTGATACTATAGGAGAAGATGTTGACTGATCCAATCTGAATAAATTATTTATATTGTTTTTTTATTAAGTGCCGTGTTTCATTTTAAAATAGTAAATCAGGGTCTTATCTAAAAGAACTATGAAAAATAAATTTTAAACTATACAGTATGTCCGCGGATGGGGTTTAGAAGACGACAAATAGACCAAATTAATGGACCAAATTTTGCAAGATAGTACGTAAAAATGTCACACGTAATAAAAGATTTTGATTGTAAAATAAATTAGATTCACTTCATGAAAAATTAATTTTTTTTACAGGGAGCATAAAAAATACGAAAATGTTGTCTTGCGTAAGAGTAAACATACCTTGTTGATCATTTCCTACCAAAAGAATAAATATGCAATATGTTTTAAATTAAACCATGAGTCGAAGTACAAGATTTCATTAAAAAGTTTAAATATTAAAAGTAACGAGTTTCATGACACTATTTGTTTAATGTCCCAACCATGATACAATAAAAGAAAGATATGATTCCAAACCGTGTCAAATTCGTCCGGGTTCGCGCATGGCGTCACGCTGTGAGATATTTGTGAAATTTATAAAGGCCAATATAGAGTTTACGTTAGTTATAGGCGATTTTATATAAAATCTATTGGCAATATACTTTACCTGCAGCTTATAATATAAATTTTAAAGCGTATGATTTAAAATAATCATGTAAATAAAGGGATAAATTAATTTAAAATAATATATATTGGTAAATTGTCTGCCAACTGCGTTCTATGTATATATTTACGTAAAAAGAAAAGGTAAATAATTTTATAAAATAGAACTATGCCTAATAATTAAGATAATAATTGTTCTTTAGAGGCATATTCTTATTAAAATATATACCTACAGAGTGTTCCGAAAATATGTTATAAATAAGAATTTTGTTTGTTCCTATAATTTGTCAAATATTTTTTGCGGTGAATAACATCTGTATGTTTGCGACGGAAATATGTTTTTAGGATTGTTTTTTGAGTTTTTTTCATTTTAAATAGTAAATTATTAAAAATTATTGTATTTTTGCGTTCTTTGATTTTTCAAATTTAAAAAAATCTTAAAATGCCAAAAATTATTCTAAACAGGACAAAAATATTTAAATTTATGAAATTAGGTTAAACAACAAATTATTTTTTAAGAAAATAGCATTTTTTCAGTCTCTTTGTTTGTCGTATTTTCTAGACTAAAGTCTGGTGATTCGTTACCGTTGAGATGTTTAGCAATTGTTTGTCACAGTAACCTTTTTTATTGAAGCGAGTTTGTAAAAACATTAAACACATTTGACATGAATGACATAACACAATTCATGCTTTAAATTACCTTCATATAACTTTCGTTAAAATGTCTAGAACAGATTCTAGCATTTTTCACATTAAACTTATCTTCCTGCTTCCACAGACGCTTCCAAACACTCTGTGTTTTAAGTAGTAAAAATATTGACAAAAATAAACATTACACATTTTTCTATTAACTTGGGGGAATTGTTCTATCGGGCCAGACAAACTACTTGCTAATTGTCCCTGTTATATAGAAAACTATGAATAAGTAAAACATTGTAGGTCTTTAGAGAACAATACAAATTTGGAGATCAACACTATTTTTTGTGCGTTGCTTAAGCGTTACCTCTAGTATATATTTTTAAAATTTTTAAATACATTTCCCGCGCAATGTTTTCTCAGTCAGTAAAGAGGTTAGCTGCTTTGCCAGCAGTACCAAAAAAATGACAGAAGGACTTGTCATTTTGATCGATAAAACAGTGTCTATTATCGGCCCACTTGAAAACAGCTGATTTCGTGTTTCGACGAAAATACATTGTTCCGTCTTTTCTCAACCCCTTTTATTTTGTTTGGGTTTAAGAGGCGTATTTTTCACTTTCAATTCCTAACAAAACATATTATTGTTTTTTATACAGTGAGAACGTAAAGGATGGAATAAATTCGTTTAAAATGCAGGCATTTTTCCCTTAGAAAAACGCTCGGACACGTCAAGTTTTGATTTTAGGTGCGCATTGTTTAAACTAAATTTGATGTATACACGGTGGCCCAAAAAGAGGATATCATGTCACATTTAATTTCTTTTAAATAGAAACCTCTTTTGTTATTTCATTTTTGAATACCGCGTGAAATTTCAATCATATTCAATCATCTCAACCATATATGTATGTATCATACTCTATATCTAAGTTGAACCGTTTTTTTTTTAAAGACAGTTTACCTCCAGCAGGGTTAAATCCGAGGATCTGGCCGGCCATTGGACCCCGTCGACCAATCTATCGCCTAGGAAAAACTATATTTACCTAGATATTCACGCACCGGGCAAGTATAAAAAACTGTCTTTTTTTCAAAAAAAAATTTACATATAGGGTATGTTACATGAAATATGATTGAAATTTTACGCGGAATTCAAGAATGAAATAAAAAAAGAGGTTTCTATTGTAAAAAATTAAGTGTGACATGGGTCACCCTGTATTGACGTGTCCGAGCGTTTTTAGAAAAAAATGCCTGAATTTTAAACGAATTTATTCCAATCTGTCCTTTCTCACCGCACAACAAATAACTGAGCAACAACAACATTACAAAAGTCAAAATAGTAGTATTGTCCACTAAATACTCCTCTTCAATACTTGCTTATATAACAAAATACCATTTTACGTTGGTGTGGTACCTATTATGCCGAGAGGTTAACGCATTCAGTTCTCAGTCGATGTGAAATTTCGCTTATCGGATATGTATACGGTGACTTATAACTTTCTTTCTAGATAGCTGAAGCCGGATTTGAATCAAGACAATAATATTTATCATAAAGATAGTTTTTGGATGACAAGAAATGCTGCAATATACTCTCGTTTGTTGCAGCATGCAAATACATATTTATTATCACAAAACAAGTACAAAATATTAGTGAAAAAGTTAAAAAAAATCTTAAAATGCCAGGTTGGGTTGGGTTATTCTAAACAAAACAAAAATATCTAAATTTATGAAATTAGGTAAAACAAGAAATTATTTTTAATATCGGGCATAAAGCTCTTGCATTGATTGTCCATATCACAACCATACACAACACACCTCATTCTCACTTTTAAACTCTTAAAAGGGATATAAAAACACCAAAAAATAAATTTAAAACACAACGCGATCTTAACAAAGACGTGTCTCGTTAATAAAATATGGCGGAATTACTCACAGCGTGACGTATATGGGTCACTCCTACCTGCGCGGTGTCATATCTTCTTTTATTGGTATCATGTCTCGGCTGGCGCTTTTTTCTTCGGGTACAAAAAATCTATTACCGAGTACCCGAGTCGCTTTGTTTCCGCGCATGGCGCGTTTCCTTTGAAGTGCAAAATTTATCGCCCATCGACGGTAACAGACACGCGGCCTTAAGTTTGTCGCGCCAGACCGTTCTCATGGTACGAGGCGCGTCAAGTCACACGCCAGGCGCGTCGCTCCACACGCCTTGTAATGGGGGCTTTAGTAAATCACACTGAGAAGGCTGATGTCACCAACTTAAATCCCTAAAATTGTTCCAAGTGCCAACACCACCCCCGGTCATATCCTGGTCTGGTAGCGTTTTCAAAGTGGGCATTGTACATTATGTATAAAACTGTACTTTGAAATACTTTAAAAATATTATTATGTAGGTATATTAAATAAAATGTATTTATTAAATAAGTATGAAACGTATGTACAGTGTCCGCCATAAAGTTGGCTACATATTAATTTTTTTATATTATCGATATTTAAAAAACAACTATTAGGGGTTCGTTTCTGCATATCCGTCAACTAAAAAATCTATTTTAACACAATACATGTCATGTGATTACCGGTTTGGCGGGAATTTAAAAGAAAGTTGACGTTGGTATCGAAAATGGGTCAGATTGGAGATATCGAAAAATTTTACAAAGAAAATTTGTTGAGAATTTACCGAGGATCCCATATGCCAGTTTTGATTAAAAATGAAAAATCATCATTATTTTTTACTAACAAAACAAACAACAACTAAAAAAACGAACTAAATATAATTATAAAAAATACTGTATTATTAAGTTTAAACTCAAAACTTGACGTGTCCGAGCGTTTTTCTAAATAAAAATGCCTGAATTTTAAACGAATTTATTCCATCCTTTACGTACTCACTGTATATAAAATTAAATAATTCGATCTCGTAAATTGATGTTATTAGACAACTAATTATGGTAAAAAGTTTATTAGTAAATTTACCTAATTAAACGGGTAAAAGTGAAAATTAAGCAGCTGGGTAACCACGATAGATGGACGTCTAAAAAATTAGAAAATAAAACGATATTCAAGGTTTCGTACAAAAAGTAATACACCGCGTATCTCGGTGAAAACTATTTAACTCAAATAAATGAGAAACAATTTCGGCGGTATTCACTATAGCTAAGACCGGTTTAAATTGACGATCAGGGAGGCTTGAACTGGCAAGCATACGAATAAGTTTTGTAATATAGCTTTATTCCTGAGTTCTTGATTTATAAAGTAATTTAAGTATGAATACTACTTATCATAAAAATTGGAACATCTATAGGAATAACGTATTCAACCAAGATTGGTATACATGTTTATGCCTAGCCTATGCATTAGGTTGGGTCTATTTTTTAAAGTTTTACAAGATGGCGGATTACTTTTTTCTTCATAATCCCCTTGATATCAAATGAAAGAGTTTGACGAGTAAAATACGATAATCTATGTGACGTCACTCTAAACCCAATATGGCGGACGCCACAAGATGGCGGATTCCCTTTTTCTTCACAACTCCCTTGACATTTGTATCAAATGAAAGGGTTTGACGAGTAGAATACGATAAGCTGTGTGACATCATTCTAAACCCAATATAGCGGACGCCACAAGATGGCGGATTACCGTCTTCTTAACGGTCCCCTTGATATGGGCATTAAATGAAAGGGTTTGACCAGTAGAATACGATAACAGGTAAAATTTCCTGTAATAGTGATGCATTATCAGAAATGCATAGGTTAAGATCTAACTAAAAATTAAAAAATAAAATCTTGTAAAAAATACTTTTTAAAAACAAGCTTTTGTTATTTAGACGTACCTACTAAAACGAAAAAATAAGTATAGTTTTTTCATTGTGGCAATGCTAAATATTATTTATAAGTGGACGTAGTTCTCTTAGGTGGATCCTAATAAAAGTAGTATCAACGTGATCACTGAAACAGATACAATATATTATGTTATATTTAATAATAATAATAATAATAATAATAATAAAGATGTTTATTTATGCCAATAAAAATAATTTAAATGTAAATATAAAATTGATAAAAGTAAAAAAGAAAACCAAAAAATGACAGTAGTATGCTAGTTGGCATAAATAGATAGGATTTTGATTTATAAGAAATCATTCTTCCAATCCTACCCCTACTAAATAATTTTTTATATTATTTTTAAAAGTTATATAGCTTAAGCCCCTTAGACTAGAAGGAATATTATTAAAAATTACAGAAGATGTATATTTAAACGAAGACCTATATTTTTCAGTAAGACGTTTAGGTATTTCTATTGCGTTCTGATTTCTAGTATTAACATTAGGTATGAATATTATTCCTGAATTCAATTTTTTCAAATAAATATCTAGGTTTCTGAGTTAAAATTATTTTATATATAAACAGGATAAGTGGATTTGGCGTCTTTTTTCTAATTTAATTATATTATGTTTGTTAAAGGTAGGTGACTGTGATCATATTTTATTAGTCTTAAAAGTTTCTAGCGCGCGAAAAGTTCATACAGGCATTAATTTTGTTTGGCAGAAATTGTAAGTAGATACCTAAGTATGTATTTTTTTCTTTTCTATTCATGCGACAAGCTTATAAGACAATAAATTTACCATAATAATATTATAACTGTTTCAGTGATAACTCTGATATTACTTTTATTAGGATCCACCCAGGCGAACTATGTCCACTTATAATTAGCATTTAGCATTGCCACAATAGCAAAACTATACTTATTTTTTTTTGTTATAGTACATCTAAATAATAAAAGCTTGTTTTTAAAAAGTATTTTTACAAGATTTTTTATGTTACAACTTACAACGTTATAAGTATTTGTAACAAAATTTTAAAGACAAATAAGTGGCCATCCATCATACAATGGCCATACATCAACTTTCAGCAAATTATCCGATTGTCCTTGCACAAATTTCATTCCAGTCATTGTTAAACAGTTATTTTATTGAAATGTAATGATTCTTCTTCACCAAATTTTCTAACCTCTGGGAAATAACACAGTTTCACAGCCACACAAAAAAAAATTCTTGTAACTGCTATCGAGATAACTATATCCCTATGTAATTTTCGACCCTGAATCCGAATCCGAGGTCAAAAAAATCGTACACCCCCAAAATCAACCCCCAGCGCTAAAAACACCTCCTCAGCAGGGTAAAAATAACTTAACGCTCCACAACTAGTCTTAAATCTCAATAAATCGAAGTAAATATAAACATTCAAGTATATAACGCATAAATATAGAGTTAACACTACTTTCCATTGAAAATCACCCCAATGAGTGGGTGAAAACTACCCCTCATACAACTGGAACTTAAAAAAATGCAGTGATTGCAAAAAGCTTACGATGCCCAGTTTTTCTGCAAAGAGTGAGTAACTGCATTAGTTCCTGCAGTTGCGATGCTCAAAATCTACCCCCATACCTAGAGTGGCGGAAACCACCTCTAGATTAAAATTGCAAGGAAAATCGGGGAAAAAATGTTGTCATCGTGATTTCTATTTTAATCGATGCTAAAATTGGATAAAGATATGCAATACTGCAGTTTGGAGGTGAATACTTGCCAAAGTCATTCAGTGACATCCCCTGAGAGGGGAAAATTACTTCTCACATAACAAAAAATAGTTGCAGTACCTTTTAGAAAAGCTCAAAACATCTGCATTTTCTTATTTAAGAAGAATCTTTGACAACGTACTTGAAAAGTATCCATATTATGAAGTAGCAAAAATTTACCCGTAGTCTGAATTACCTACTCTTAATTCAATTAAACTTATTCTTTCTTTTTATAATATCTTTTGGATTTGTTTTCGAATGATCTTCTGACCGACTGCCGTTTATGCTTTTCAGACGTCTCTCTTTTTAAGGACCAACAGTAACTGCAATTTAAATTTAGGGGTGGTTTCCGCCACTTTATGGTGGTAGTTTTTGAGCATTGCATCGAGACTAATTCAATTACATACTGTTTCTAAAATAACTGAACATCGTAAGCTGTTTTTGCAATCACTGCAGTTTTTTTAAATTTCCTTGTATGAGGGGTAGTTTTCACCCACTCATGGGGTTGATTTTCAATGGAAAGTGGTGTTAAGTCTGTATTTATGCGTTATATACTTGAATGCTTATATTTAATTCGATTTATTGAGATTTAAGGCTATTCGTCGAGCGTTAAGTCATTTTTATCCTGTTTAGGGAGTGTTTTTTAGCGCTATGGGTTTATTTTGGGGGCAAATTACGTAGGGATACAGTTGTCTCGATAGCAGTTCCACAATTTTTTTTTTTTGTGGAGCTGTGTAATCAAGAGAAAAATTAACACTGTAATCCACCATATGCTAGCCATTATAACACCTTTATTAACATGACATGTGACGTCACAATCAGTATCGCCGTTAGCAAGTTTCGAATTTTATATGAAATTTTGTAGTAAATTTTTTTTGTTATTAAAGACCAAAATAAATGGATAAAGACAACCACGACCACCATAGATATTTAAGTTACATAGAGAATACAAAAAAGTATATTTTCCACAAACACTATTAAACGATTTTTATAACGTGGCATTCTAATGTAAAAAGTTACATTTATTTTAATAGTGTTAAAAGTGAATTACTTTTAATACTAATGCTAAAAGTAAATTGACAGTCGCTTGTCATCATTATTTTAAATATACTGTCATTCGTTTTTCCAAATATATTATTTGTTCGCCAGTTTTATTACATTTTGTAACTTAACATACAGTGTTTGTAGAAAAAATAGGATATAATACATGTATTAAAGGTGATTTAATTTTGTTCGAAGGAAATTTCCTTCTCAGAAAATAAAATACCACTTTTAACACTTGTATCATAAATAACTATTTTGGGGTTATTTGGATCATATGCATATTCCCTATTATTGACAATCTTCAATGAACCTACACTTTTTTAAATTTGAACTGGTCCACTACTTTGCATATTAACATGTTATTTTTGCTTACTAACCTAAAAACATGGTGAAATATTTCTTAACTGTATTCTATCAGTACTAAAGAGACATGTAAACAAATTAGTATATTTATTAATATGTTAGGCATCCAAAATAGGTAAAAGTTTGGAACATAGTGAAATGTGATACAAAAATGCGATAATATATTAGGTTAACTTTGTTAGATTCATCTGATACCGCGTTATAAGTAACGCATCTAATTTTAAATAATTTGTAACGATATTTGCAAGGAACTTCTTCCGCAAGATGAAGTTAAATATAATTAAATTTGAAAATACCCCCTATTTCGTCTGCCGCACGGTATGCCTCGACTAACTTTAACCCAGAGGCCTTCCCACTTCCATTTTTTTTCAGATTGTGTAAAAGTGGTGTGGCCTAAGTAATTTAAGCCCAAAATAAAAATCCTAGATCAAAAGTTTAAAAAGAAAACTTGATTTTACCAATTTTTTTTAGGTGAAGCGGCCTCATTTTGTGAAAAACAGTAGGATCAAAATTTTTTAAGGCGTATATCTTCTTTTAAGTCCTAGAAACAATATCTTAGTGAAAATATTGAATATTTTTAAATGGCGTTGATAATCCTGAAAATTGTTCGTCACTTTTTAGCACCTATCTCTTAAACGGAACTTTCAAATACGATGGTTTATGAATTTATTTTAAAGATAATGCACTTATCTACAAATCAAAAAAGAAATTGCCTCTCTATCTACATCTGATCAAAAGATATAGGTAATAGAAGGTTGAAAAATTCGAACAAAAAAATTATGGAGTCAGAATGTTGTGATATTATATCTCAATAATTATAAGTTGTGGTTAAAGCTGTTTATCGTTTTCAAAAAGTTGACTCAATTTCAAGAAAAATATCCCGTCCTATCCCTAAGATACGATGCTGCCCGCACGTCACTAGCCAATACCTACTTCACTAGCGTACAGTTTATCCAGCAGATGGTTCGCAGTATCGAATGCTCGACTCAGGTCACAAAACAAACCTAATGCAGATTCTTTTCCGTTAAGAGCATCATAAATAATTTCAGGACAGTCTTAAATGGCTATATTTGTTTATAATCTTATTTTTCTCCATATAAATTACTGACTGCTCAGAAAAGCACAGTTCAAATACTCTTGACATCTGACGTTGAACACAGATAGACCTGTAATTCACTTTATCATTTTTTGGTCAATTATCTTTAAATATAAGAATGCACTTAGACTCTTTAATAAGTTGAGGAAACTGTCCACTACCAAATGATTCATTTATTAGGTAAGAAATTGGGTAACAAATTAAATCTGGAACCGTTTTTATAGCCCTGCCGATGCCGTGTATTTCATCCATGGCAGCTGCTGGCTTACGTGTAGTTTTGCTAATCACATTTCTTAACTCCATGGGAGTGACATTTGTCACTCCCATCTAGTTTATTAAAAAAAGAATTTTCTAGTCGATACAATGTTTTTTTAATTATTTTTATCGGATATCTTCCCCCTTTATAATTGTCACCGAACGCCACTGATGCGAATAAAATATCAACAAATATTTTTCAATTTTGACACCTCTTGATGAATTCGCGCCGCCAATGGTAGCTAACTAGATTGTTCCATCCAGTTTAGAGACTGCTGCGTCCGATTCTGTTAGCCACCAAAGGTAAGTGGGTCACCATATATAAAGTGAAGTTCAAGGTACCTGAAGAACCATTTGCGCTGGTTCTCTTCGTGTACAAGTCTAACTGTTCCGTGTCGGTAGCCGTCTGTGATTTTAGTGACAAAAAAATTAATTAGGTAAGTAGTGCCCTTAAGGTGACTCGGAAATTGATGCGATGATGGTTTCAAGTGTTTTTGACACGCTTGGGATCTTTGCAGTTTTTAAAAATGATACAGTATTTAGAGAAATATGTAGGTAAGTAGTACTCTAACGGGATACTTTAAAATTCTAATTTTGGAATTGGTGTCGCGTTTATTCTTAGCAAGTGGATTAATTTAACTTTGGAATAGTGAAATATTTTTATATGAAGGGTTTCTAAAAAATCGCTTATAAAATTCATCCTAAATATAATGCTCGTAAGTACCAGTCGGGATCTGACGAACGGCCAAAAATAGTTTAAAATCCCAATCAAACCCAATCAAACCAGCCTAGAATGTGTACAATCAGATAGCCGTTGACCCAAGGGGTGCACCATCAGTACCTTGGCGATTGCCCCTTACACCTAGGGGATAATCTATCCCTATTTTATTTCAACATTGAAATAATGAGAGATGCTAGACTATAAAGCTTAGCGCCATGATATTTGGCATAAATGTGTATAGGTACATATCTCATAAACACATAATTATAGAAAAAAAATCGAAGGGGTGTAAGTGCAGGAGATCAAATACATTTTTTTTTAATTTTGCACAACCTAAGCAGATGACACACCAAATGGTCTCTTTAAGCATAATGGGACATTATTTTGATTAACCTTTTAACGACAATATGGCGTTTATAGAGTACTTTAGAAGTACCCCTCTATAGTACAAAGTCTCTATTTACTTTCAAAATCTAAAAAACCAATTTGCGTCCTGGATATTTTATCTAGACTTAAGCTAATATTATTTAATATTTTTATTTGATTATTTTATTATTCAGAACCCTAATCAAATCTGACGGAATTAATAACGCAAAATTGACAATACATGTTACCAATAATTTTTTTTTTAACAATTTTGAATATACATCCATTTTTAGTGTTCCGTGGTAAAATTAGCAAAACGGAACACATGAAATTACTTCGGTGTCCGTCCGCCCATCCGTCTGTCACAGGCGCTTTTCTCTTAAACTATTTGACGCACAAATTTGAAATTTAGCACAGAGATAGAGTGTGGTGGCCCAATTATTGACGTGGAGTGTAAAAAGTTAAATTATGATCCTGGGGGTTAATTTCAGGGAATAAATCGGGAAATGGAAAAAAATTCAAGGAAAATGTGTAGGATGTCAAATGAAAGCTTATTGAAGCACGAATTCAACAATATATATGATGTATTTTTTTATCCTTTTTTTAAACAAAATTGCTGTTCCCCACCCTTATCACCAAAAGGATCACTCAGAAAAATAAAAAAAATCATGAACATTGGAAATTGAGAAGATTGAGCCAAAATGATCAGGATTGAGAAATTCTAGCGCAATCAATTGTTATTAACAATTTAATTGTTTATTTTCTTAAAACTGCTGAACCGTTGGTTTTAGAGAAAAAGTTTTTCAACAAAAAATATTTCCCAAGATGTAGGGAAGAACTTTTGTACCTGCATGTTTTTGAAAATTTTTTATTTGGCTCAGTCGAAATGCTCCACACTCAGCTCCGCGCATACGCGATATGATACGGCGACTTTGGTGCCGTCGGCGACGGGTAGCGCGGCAGATGGGCGGAGATCAGGCGGCCGAGGTTTTCTCAGATTAAGTGGGAGCTGATGGCACGGAACATTAATTGTGCAAGTGTAGCTTGCACTTGACCGAATTTTCATAAAGGAGAAGTAATTAAATTTAATAATTTAACGAATTTTTTCAAAAATCAAACAAATGTGGGGGAAATTTAAAAAATTGAGATTATATTTATTTTATAATCAATATTAAAGTTTCTACATTCTTTTTCTAAGTAATAATTTTTTTTTAATTTATTTCCATTGCTTAGTGGTGAAATTTAAAGTGATAGTGGCAACGCCGCTTTCTATTCCTAGCCCTGTTCATTCATCGGTTAAACAGCTGTAGAGACGTAGTACATTTTTGTGTACAAGGTTGCCTATCAGTGGAAATACGTGTATTCTGTGTGTCTTTTTTCTTGAAAGAATATTTTCCATAAAGTTTAAGAAATGATGCGACAGGTTCACGTGTGTAAAATTGGACTCTTCTATTTAAAAGCTTCCTTAATTTTTTAAATTTATTTTTGTTATTGTTCTCAAAATATTGACTTTATTGTCGCTTTTTTCTAAATAACTTTTTGAGGTACTGATTGGATAACGCTTTGAGGGGGGGCAGTGGCGGCGCTAAGGGTGGGCAGGGTTGGGTGCGCGCCCAACTAAAATTCTGCTCACCCATCCATTCGCCCAACCAAATTTTAAATAAAAACATAAGACTTATAGACCACCAACCATACAGGTATCCAGGTACTGCCCAATCTTTAGATGCTACCGCCGGCATTCGCCCAATGCCCAAAAAATTAGTGCTAGCGCCGCCACTGAGGGGGTAGCGGTGTCCAGAAAATGTATCGCTGATGTTTTGGGGGATGTATAAAATTAAAACAATATTGAGCTGTTTTAAAGAAGAAATGATTTTTGATATTTTGATATGATAATAAAGTCAGGGGTCCCACCCCCTCAATTTTGTGGGAATGTTAATGTATTTACATTGGAATTCCGTAAATAAATTTGTTAAAATTATACGCTAACTGAAAAAACAATGTTTTAGTTGTTAAAAGCATGTACTTTTCTAATCAGGAGCGTATTTAGGTCCAATCTCAGTCCCTTTATGTGTGGGGAATGAAGGGAGCGAACACGCGTACCGCATAGGCCCTTAAGTTGGAAGATTTGAGTATGAGTTCATGGAGAATTTGTAAGCATGGTCGCAAAAAAGCTCGATGATTTTTCTTTAACGTTTGGATCGAAATCTTCGAGTAGTTGGATATTTTTACTCCCCCCACCTCGCTCAAATATATTGTTTTCGGTACGCCTCTGTTCCTAATAAGAAAAACAAATTTATTGTTTTCTTCCATATGTCATACATCACTGGGTAATTGTGAAAAACTTTCTACTTTTCTTATAAGAATGATTCATATGTGCAAAATTTACTTTTATTAATAATGTTAATTTTGTTTTCATTCATGTTGCACAATTTCTACGGGATCCGCTTTGTCCTACAATGAGCTTTTTTTATTAAATTTTAATTTCGATGGTATTGTATAGTAGAAGGAAGTATACAGGGTATCCGAAAAGTCTTAGCATGAGCATATATCTTTGCTATTAGTAAAGATGGACACACCAAATTTTAGGTGTATCTTATTGGTTAATAAATCCACTGTTTTATGTAATTTAACTTTTTCAACGTCTTTGAGGGGTGACGTTGGGAGTTGAGGTCAAAAATTTTAAATTCAACCCTATGCCGTGTAGTACCTCATTTTAAAGCTCTTTAAAAAAGAAACATTTTACCGCAAACCCGAGGTCCGTAGCTTAATGCGTTTTTAAAAATCGTGAAAAAAATTTAAAATGTAAATACCTTTTTTTCTCTTATTAAGTTGATCAAAATGACCACCATGAATTTCTTGGCAGTAATAAAGTCGATTTTGGAACTCTGCCAACAAGTAACACCTGCCATTCTCGAAAATGTGAGAAGTGAGTTTCAAAATCGACTTTATTGCTGCCAAGAAGTTCTTGGTGGTCATTTTGAACAACTTTTAAAGTAACAAGAGAAATAACGGTATTTAAAGTTGTTTTTTTTTCACGATTTTTAATATTTTAAGGCTTGTCATTTAATAACGAATCAAGATACGGACCTCGGGTGTGCGGTAAAATGTTTATTTTTTGAGTACCTTTAAAATAAAGTACCACACGGCATAGGGTTACATTTAAAATTTTTGACCTCAACTCCTTAGCGTCACCCCTCAAGGGGGTTGAAAAAGTTCAATGAAATAAAAAAATTACCAGTATTAACCAGTAAGATACACCTAAAATTTGTTGTCTCCATCTTTACTAATAGCAAAGATATTTGCCCATACTAAGGCTTTTCGGACACCCTGTATAATTTGCCATGTTCTTTCGGCATTTTACTTTGTTTTTGTGCTGATAAAGGCTTCTCCTAAAAACAAAGTCCGATTTCTTCTACGTCATATTATGACCTTGGAAACATAACAGTGTAGTCATGTTTTTTTAAAATTTAATTTACAGTTATTCTAAAGTGATGGAATCCGCTATGATAAACCTATTGAGCTTCAGTAAGAAGAGACGATACTAGCATCTTGTTTTGTTTCATACATTGTGCGTCTATAGGACAAAGAAAGAGGAAAAAGAGAACGCTAAGGACCCGACTTCGCACACCGTCGCTATAGCTTTCCTAGTCGTCTGTGGTCAACCGAGCAAATGTTTAAAAAGACAGTTCCGGATGGGAAGAGTCCAATTTTCGACACCCTTGTTACTGAGACACCATTTTCCAAACTTTATGGATAATATCCTTTAAACAAAAAGCACTGCAAATTTCAGTACAACACGTATTTCCACTCCTAGGCAACCCTGTACACAAAAACATATTACGCCTCTACAGCTGTTTAAGCCACGAATGAACAGGAATAGAAAGCAGTGTTACTACTATCACTCTGAGTTTAGTCACTGTGCTATGGAAATAAATTACTAAAGTTGTATTACTTATTGTTATATTGTACTAACCCTTAGTTTTATACGGGGTGATTCAAAAATACTTTGACAAATTTTGGGAAGTGGTTCCTGACGTACCGTTAAGATAAAAGGTTCCTATAAACTATGTTCCTTAACAGATTGGTTAAGGAGATATCGGGTGTCCAAAATTTTAAAAAATATTTATTTTAAAATCATTTTTATTGGAGTTAAAATTTTGTTGTGAAATTTGGTGAGTAAAATAAACACTTAAATACTCCCAATTTGAAAGTTTAATACATTCTTGGAGTAAACCAGTGCCGCAGCGGAGGCAGGTCGGGGGGGGGGGGTTTCTGGTGGGCCCAGTCCTCCTACTTTTTTCCCTTCACCCAAACTTTTATCAGAGGAATGGTAAAATACTCCTTCCTGCTCTGGAAGACCCCCGTATCTTTCTGACCCCCCAGTTTTTTGAGGCACGCGCCGCCCCTGAGCAGTGGCGTAGCGTCAGTACGAAATTATGCACTCATAGTTTTCATAAAAATTTTACTACGCCACTGATGCTTTAAAATATTTATTTTTTATAAATCTTCACTTCAATCGCAATAAAAAAGGTGTCTTGTATTTTTATACAGAGGATAGTTGAAGAGTAAATAATTTTTGTCGGCCTAGGCTATAGAAACGATCAAACCTTTATTTGAAAGTAACATTTAATAACTTACTTAAAAAAATAACAAAAATCAAATTACAATTAAATAAATTGAAAGCGTCCACCTTCAGCGAATACGTGCATCTAACCTTCTTCGCATAGAATATCGTACACGCGATAAAATTGCTGGTGTGTTTCTTATCGTTTGAAAGCCGCCGATTATTCGGATTCTTAGGTCTTTTTCATTTTCTACTGGCGTTTTATAAACCAGTGAGTCCCTAGAAATAAAAATCAAGAGGATTGAAGTCTGTGGACCTTGGTGGCCAAATGACTAGTTTAAAAAAAAAATGGACACCTTGCATCTATCTCCTAAACGAAGCTGTCGAGGAACACACTTTTACTTTTGAGGCATTTATTGACATAACTATGAACATTGTATTAACAATAATTGCTTAGACATGCACAACACACGTATATATACAAAATACTTAAGTACTATACCATACATAACATAAAAGACAATACAAAAGCAAAATCAGTTTGGTGTATAAAAGTTCTGCATATTAATAAACTAAGAATCCATATGGGAAAAATTTAAAAAGACCCAAAGTATACAGGTTAGCGACAAAAACGTAAAATATACCCGAGGATAAATTACCCTTATTTAGCAAGATATAAAGAAAAGTTATATTAAATATTTGGAATAATTTTTTCCCTCTAAATACGAAATAATCACAGCCACATACGAAATAAATTTACTAAGAAGGTTTAAGATTTAGTATTGGTTTAAATTAAGATCTTCTAGTTGATCAGATATGTTTTGACAGGTTTTTGTCCTGTCATTGTTAATAAGTCGTCATTAAAAACTTATGAATTATTCTCTTATTTCAACGATTTGCTTAGTTTCCAAATGATTTTCATCTTGAACTGGGCTGCTAGACTGAATTTAGTTCTATTGTTGTTGAAAGTATGTACCAAAATTACCTTTTTCTTTATAAATTTGCGAAAAACCTCAGAAACAAATTCATAGTATAAAACTTAGTTGTCCTATTCTTATAATTGTCAGCTTAAAACTTTTGGTTGTCAAATTAGACCGGACTAGGGTTGAAGAATCTGGCCGTTTGAGTTTTAATATAAAACAAAAAGGTATTACTTATTAATAAATTAGAATAAATTTACAAAATTTAAACTTCAATATGGCCACCTTCTTTTTCGATGCATTTATTGTTAACTTAGAGAGTTTTGAAAGAGCTTTTTTCAAAACAACTTGAGGAATTCAAGCTGTTGACATTTTCAAAAGGTCGGCGAGAATGCAATTTTTCCTTTAAATATCCCCAAAGGAAGTAATCGAATGTGTTCAGACCCGGCGACCTCGCCAACCATTGATTTTCTGAAAATCTTCCAATCCAACGCCCCTGGAACATTTTCTGAAGAAAATCGTTAGCAGCTCGGGACCTATGGTATGTCGCACCATCATGCTGATATCATAAATTATTTCTAATGTTAAGTTGAAGGTCATTACCAAAGCTAAACAGCTGATTTCTCAAAAATTGAAGGTAACTATCCGATTTTATATTGCCTCGGAATAAAAATGGCTCTATCAGTTGGTCACCTCAAATACCGCACTACACATGTGTCTTAAAATAATACTGATCTCGACACTGGATAACAAATCCCGGATTAGCTGTACTCCATCAACGACAATTTTGGGAGCTAACTACTCCATTTCATGTAAAACATTCTTCATCAGAATTTTTTTTTAAATCATGCGCACCTTAATACGAAGCCAAAAAATCAAACCGAATATTAAAGTCTCCAGATTTCAACGTGTGGACAAAGGTAGGTTTGAATGGATGAAATTGATTTGCTTTAAGAACTCTTCCAGCAGTGGATTTACGAACAGAGCGCCAATCGTTTCCAGGAAGTACTTTTTCCAAATTTCTTAACGAATTCTTCGGATTTTCAACAACGGCTTGGACAACTTGTAGATGAATATCCTACAGATTTACATATTAATTCTTAGTTTATTATGCAGAACTTTTCTACACCAGTGATTTTTTTTAACTTTCAATAAAAAAAATTCACATGGGGCAAGAACTCCGTATGCTGTATATTCCAAAATCAACCTTATTTATAACACCTATCAGTCTTATCATATATTAATCAATCTACGCCCTATTTCCGGCTTAAATACACAACACAGCTACTCAGAATCATCAACCTCTCATCAAGACTACGGTAAAAATACATTTTAAAAGTGGGTCGTTACGTTCGTCTTAGTGGGTCATAGTCATGATCACTTTATCATCATCGAAAGACCATCGCAAAGTACAACAACCTGTGCGAAAGAAAGGCAAGATAGCAAACCTCGATACGAAAAACAGAGAACAACTAACATTCTTGGCATTCTTCAACTGGTCATCGTGGTCGTTCCGCTATAAAAACCGAAAAGTGGCGAAGAATTAATATACACGTTAACCAAACGAATCTAACAAGCCTTAATTAGTTGATCGGTGGCGTATTTGCATTTTAATTTACTAGCTCCACATAAAACCGTACGAGCAGGCGATAAAACGTTAAATGGACGAGAAGAAAACGGTTTTATTCTTTTAGACAGTAGCGTATCGTAGATGTGGGACTGAGAAGACTAGTAAAAAGTATAAAAATTTATTTTGCTCCTTTTTTAAATATACCTAAACTTAACTTTCATAGCATTTTCTATTCTATTCGCTTAGGATTGCATTTGCACTGAAGCTTACTGAATTGTGTCCCTTGAGGATCAATCTCCTATCAGTCGAGTGTTCTCCACATAGCTCAAAACACTGTTGATGGGGGCTTTTGCTATTTCTTCAGGTTCAGGATATGGTTCCCCGAAGTGCCTAAGTCTTGCCATGCTTAGAGCAGGGCAGTGGCATATAAGGTGGTGAGGAGTTTCGTCATCCTCCCCACATGCGCTACAAGTAGGATCCTCCTCTAGTCCAATGGTACTGAGATGTATTTTCAGGCGGCAGTGTCCCGTAAGGAGTCCTGTTGCCATTCTAAGTTTTCTCCTTTCCTTATCATTGTGCACAGATTGGTATTGCAATTACTTCTGCCTGGAAGACTGTAGTTTATGCGCCCAGGTTGATGAATAGTCCCTCCCTAGCCCCAACACCTACATAGGTGTTTGATCCATCTGTGTACCAGACAGATCCGTGATGATTTTTATTTTCCAGTTTTCTTTTTGGAATCAAAATTCTCAAGGGTTTGTTAAAGTTGTAAACTGTTCTTTTTCTATCGGAATGCATAGTACTTAAAATGCTTTCCCTGTCCCTCTTTAGAAATATTCCGGTATATCCCTTAGGTCTCCCTATGCCTCTTAAAGAATTGTTGATGCCGACAGAGCCTCCGACTCTACTACCAGATGCAGTGGCGGGAGTCCCAGGAGCATCTCCATGACTGCAGTGGCCGTCGTTCCCATTGCGCCTATTATGCATAGGCACGCTAGCCTCTGTGTTTTACTCAGTTAACTGATGCCAAGATTTTAGTTCTATGTCACCATACCATAGTGGCGTAGGTGACTGAGGGTATGACCACCCGGGTGTATAGCCAGTGCATCGTGCCCGGTTTCAGTCCCCATATCTTGCCCAACATTCTTTTACAGGTCTACATTATGAGAATCCTATCTCATTAAGAGAACCTTAATGAGACAGGGATAGCTGCGGGAATGTGGCTTTTCCTACGAAGTACACCTACACATACTATAACATACTCCAACAACTCTAAGAATATATTATTTAGTTACAGTACAGGAATTAAGATTTTCCAACAGTTATGACTAGATGTATTGTAATATTGACCAGTTTCTACGAAAAATTTCTTTTGCCTGATTTTATGAAAAATATTATTCCCATTAATATTAAAGGAATGCTGCCTCTGGGTAAAGTGGGCTTAAAAAATCGTTTTTGAAAATAATGATCGCGTGCAGACACAGTTTTTAATAGATAAAATTTTTAAAAAAGTAAATGAAAGTGTAGATTTCAATAATCATTGTCCTTTTTGTTTTACGCTAACAATACCCAACTGTAATAAAGTATGTTATAATCGCTTATTATAACTATTAAGGACATATTTTATATCAAATTTAACAAAAACAATAAGAACGTTAAGCTTAGTTTAACAAAAATAAAAACGTATTGTCTTTATGAATTTTGACACTTCCTCTCATGGCTTCAGTTGGTTTTCAACTTTCTACACAAAACTAAAAAAGAGAAAAGTGTCCTTTTTAACTCTCTGGTAGAATGAACAGTGAGCAGACCGTTAGGCAGAGAGTCAACATTTAGGACAAAGTTGTTGTTTTTTTAAATCTAGGTCAGGCAATATTAATTAAATCCAATTCACTTTTTTTTGCGAAAACAAAACATGCAACTTGTTTGAGTAAACTTAGATTTTCAATAACTTGAATATACAAAATATGCAGTAGCGCGCTTGTTTTGTAATAGAGGGAAAGGGGAGGCCAAAGGCAAAAAGGTGGAAACATTTTGATGTGATAATGCCGAGTTTGTATTAAAATATTTGTAATCCTTCCTTTTATCCCGCAGTTTACAAAAAAATGTCAGGGACAATGTCCCATCCATGACCTTTTTGTCATGGGCATTGTCATTAAAAATATACCAGCACCAGCTGACAAAAGCCCTGGTCTCGGTGTTATACAGGGTGAATTTTTTAACTGGAATAAACTCGGTAGAAAAAATCCATCCATCCTAGGGATGGAAACTAACCCAATTTTTTTTTCAAATGTAAATGAATGCATTGTGATAGCTCGCAGAAAAGGGCTATTGATTACAGAAGAATTCTTGAACTGCAGTCATAAAGTCATCATCGCTGTCAAATTTGGTTCCTAGAAGACTTTCTTTTAGCTTTGGCAATAAACAAAAATCACTTGAAGCTAGGCCGGGTGAATATGGTGGATGCGTCATCAGTTCGAAATCAGCATCGTGAATTAAGTTCAAGGAAACACGGCTTTTATGAACTGGAGCGTTGTCGTGCAGATAGGGAATTCCAGAAGACAACTTTTCTCCTCATTTTAGTGTTCCATGAAGCGGGACACTCTTGGAATCATTTCGTTGTCACAGGCGATTTTCTCTAAAACTATTACGTAACGTAAAAATTTGAAATTTAGCACAAGAAACCCAAGCAAACCGAAGCAAACAAACCTTATCGGTAACGGAAGAGATATATTTAATAGCTAGGGCCTCTAGGTAATTGACTTGGGTAAAATGTGGATCATCAAGGAAAGATGATGTAATTCAAATGGTAGCTTTGAAGGGCTTCCAGATAATCGACTTGGGGGGAATGTGAATAATCAAGGGGGTGGATTTAATCACAAAAGATTAAATAGAAATGTTAGTTTTAAAGGGCCTCTGGATAATCGACTTGGGGGAATACTGGAATCAAGGCAGTGGATTTAATAACAGAGGATCTGATAGAAATGATTGTTTTGATTGAAGCGCGCCGCCAGGTAATCGAATGTGAATAATCAAGGCGGTGGATTGAATAAAAATGATACAAATTGTAATTTAATAATCGAAATGATAACTTTAATTATTGAAATAATAAGTTCAGTACTTAATCGAAATGATAGTTTCAATAATCTCCGTGACAGTTTTAACAGTCGCGGTAGGTTTAACAGAAATAATGACATAGTGGTGATTACGATGATCGGTTCGATAATAAAATAATATGATTACTATATACAATCGAGAATATGGACATCCAGGTCAGAGGTTTTAAAACATATGTAGCAATAAATACAAAGCAAAAATGTAAAATATTATATTTTTTTCAGAAATGTATAGAGAAACAACCGGCTGGGCCATTTTTGGCCTCCTAGTCAGTAGCTCGTTGTTGAGCACATTGGCATATCCCAATAACCAACCACCTCCAGGATACAGGCAAGTCGGTGGCGTACAACAGCCGCCAACCCAACAAAGAACCGAACGTAAATTTGCCGAAAAATCGAACGCAATTAAAAAGGTTGCACTCGATGACCTAGACGACATTCAGACCAATGAAATATCTCAATCTAGTAGTACTGGAGGAGGATTCTCTTGGTCGAATCTGTTAGGTACGTCTAATCTTATACCGTCGATTACAGGTAAGTTTGGTTTTTAGACGGATAATTGTTAATGGTGAGACTTCAACGGAATTAACTATTATAATGGCCGTGTGCATCATTGTCTTAGTCTGGAGCCTCGCTTAGGATAAAGGTTTTAAAGCATGTACAATATTTGTAAAATTCAACGTATGGATTTGAAATTTTCTGAGAAGATGTGTCTTGGCATATTAAAAAGGTGTGCCAAATTTCATCCAAAAATATTAATAGATTTTGCAAAAATTAGAATTGTCATGAAAAAAATGTTAATTTAAATTGTCCTGCTGCTTAACGGGATGGCGTACAGCAACGTATTGGATTACTTTTACTTGCGAACAGTTTTATTATCATTAGAGATCGGATTTCAATATTACATGACTCAAAAATCGGGGTTGGACTCAGGTAACTGATAGAAAAGGATAATGAAATAAAATTAATACAAGACGTTGTCAGGTTGTATTTATGAATTATTGCTCCTAAAAATTTAAAAGAACATGTTTTAAATGTGATGCGTTTATATAATAAACATTACTTTTAAAATATTTTTAGGTAACCAATATGATGGATGATAGAAACTTGGTAGAACTAATAATTAATTAGGATGCAAACACTATCTTTTAATATAAATATTTTTGTTAAAAATTAAGAGGTCGCGGTGCGCAGCGCGGCGGCCGTGCCGTAATTTTGAATATTTTTTTTTTCTAAGGAGTAGTCTTCTCAACATACAAATAAATGGTCAAAATGACATTACACTTTTACCGTCCGAGCGGGACGTAAGTCGACAACCATTAGTCGACCTCTGGTGCCAGGCACAGTGGCGGCTGTTGAAACTTCAAAGTTATATATCTCTGTTCCTACTTAGAGTAACAGAAAAAAACATTTTGTAATTTGCGAAAAAAAATTGAATTTTTGCTGAGTAGGGTAAACAACCCAGTTATTGGACACTTAAGGTTTTTAATAAATTCAGGTGCGTGTCAAAATATTATTAATTGACATAGCAATGTGAGCTTTTGACCATTTTAATTAGAATTATATTGTTTTCAGTCTTTAGTACCCACATTAACTGATTAGAAACTATCTATTTTTACATATATGAAAAACGAATACTATGCCAAAAAACTTAGTTATTGGACATTTTTTTGAGTAATTGGACATACTCAATCTAGTTATTGGACACCTTGTAAAATATAATTTTTATTTTTTGTTAAGTACCTACAGTACCTACTGGCATACCTACCTTTAGGTAATACTTTTTTCAATTTATAACTTTAGTACTAACTTAATATTACAAAAACTGACGTCGTATTTAGAGGTTTCGGATCAAGCACCATGCAACTTTTCTCAAGAATACAATTCTCTGAGAAATGTCAAATAAAAAAATCCATTCATCTAACACTTGTTCTCCCTGGTCATCAAGTTTTTGCCTTTCTTCTTGTTTCTGTTTTTCGTTGTCTTCAATTTTTTGCCTTTCCTGTTGTTTCTGTTGTTTCTTGTCTTTATTTTTTTGCCTCTCTTCTTGTTTTTATTTCTCTTTGTCATAAATTTTTTTCCATTCTTCTTGCTTTTGTTCTTCCTTATCATCAATTCTTTGCCTTTCTTCGTGTTTTTGTTTCCCCTCGTCATAATTTTTTTGCCTTTCTTCTTGTTTTTGATCTTCTTTGTCATCAATTTTTTGCCTTTCTTCTTGTTTTTGATCTTCCTTATTATCAATTCTTTGCTTTTCTTCTTGTTTTCGTTTCTCCTTGTCATCAATTTCTTGCCTTCTTGTTTTTGTTCTTCCTTGTTATAAATTTTTTGCCTTTCTTCTTGTTTTTTGTCTCTAAAATTATTATTTGTAAATGTCTTATCACTATCTGCGTTCTGGTCTCTCCAGTCTCTCTTGTAGTTACCTTCCTCGTTCTCAAACTCTTCAAAATTTTCTTCACTGACTGTTTCATCACTTCCCTCTTCATAACAATTGTGGCACATAAATAAATCGTCATCCTCAAAATCGGGAACATGTTTCTTGTGGTCTTTTGGAATGCATAAAACTATTTTTGCCACCTGAGATTTTTCTCTAACCGTCAATATGGGTGACGGACCGCAAGTTTCTTTATGGCCTGGATTTTAAACTTTGCCAGTGTAGATTTGGGCACACCTTTTTTTGCGGCTGCTTTTAATCCCATATATCTTTTAATATCATTTATTGCAGACTCCATGGAGCTAGCATCACATGGGCTTTTCTTTGGCATTACCTATCTAACAATTAAAATCCCTTAAATAGATATAGTCAAGGATAAGGTAGATAAGGTAGTTATTGGACAGTTTAACAAGTATTTATTGGACACGTGTCCATTAACTAGTTAGAACGTGAATAGAATATCAAAACTTATATTCAAAGAAACAGCGTGAAAAAAACTTGAATCTCTTGCATAAAACAGGATAATATGATGCAAATCAGTAATTGGACATTCGTCCCATTACTGAAAAAGTTTAATTATTCGTCTTAGTTATTGGACAGTCCTTAAATTCTAACCTAACTAAGTTTATTTTCAACGGTAAAGTTCTAAATCTTAGCTTTTTTATGACTTAAGATACTGTAAATTTTAGATTCTATATATCTTCACTATTTAAACTAATTTTCACATCACTTTGGCACAAAGTTTCTTAACAAAACAAGAAGATAAACTCCCACTTTTTACATACCAAGGAATAACACGGTATCGCGTCGAAACATGAAGACAGACACGTTAAAGTATTAGACGAACACGTGAAAAATGTATATATGATGCCATCTATGACGTCTCGAACGAACCAATAAAAGTAGAAATCTTCTTTTAGTGATTCAAATCTAACTGTCCAATAACTGCCACGTGTCCAATGACTGGGTTGTTTACCCTATCCCCTTGGAAGAAAATGAACGCTTTTAGGTATTTTATTTATTATTTTTTCTAAACAAATTTTACATCATTTTGTCGAGAATTTTTAAACTTTAAAAATTCAATTTGTTTTTCGCCCAAGTAAACCCCTTAATTTGGTACGGGTCCTGTAAGTAGGAACAGATATATACAACTTTGAAATTTCACCAGTCGCCACTGGGCCAGGCAGTACCAGCCTATGCAATCTAGGTGAGGGCGCACATTTTTTTTTGTTTTTGATGGAAACTTTTTTCCCAACTTTTTCCAAATTTTTTTTCGACTTTTTTATTTCTCGTTTTTTAACATCTGCGCAGTAGACCAAAATGCGTACCATGCGTAAACCGGGCGTGCTAGACATGCGTACGGGATTTCAGGGGATGGACTTTGGTGTCTACATTCGAACCCATCCACTCTATATCTCCAATAGTAAAGCTACAACTACGTATTTAACATATTTCTACGAGTTTTGTGATGTCTTACTTTTTCCAACATTCTTGACTATGCACATTTGAACACCCCACAACATGAATATGGGATGAAACATCAGCAAATTTATTAGAAAAATAGAAACACTATATTATTTAACAACGTATTTAGCAACCATGATTTCACTCATTAATTTCTCCTTTTCCCTGTACTGAAATTCTACAACCTCTTGTAACACTAATTATTATGTTTATAACAAATTATTTTGATATAGTCACTGAAGTAAGCTGAGTTTTATTCAGGAGGGAACATTATAGATCCCTATAAAAAATCTGACAACACTGCGTGTGTGTGCTCTGTAGGTCTCGCATGATGGCACAGTGCTTAATAGCAATTAAAGAGCACTTTTGAGTCACCTTAACACCGTAGGCGTACGTAAAAGGGTGATTTGGGGCCTTAGCCCTAAAACTAACGATAGCCCGTAAAAATTTATTACCACTAACCCTGTATCTACTATTGGCGACTTAAATTAGGAAAGTCAGTTGCAATCAGCTGATTTTTAACGGAAAAGAGGGGCTCACTAGACGACAAAATTGACAAAGATGCCAAATATCACGATAATGAAGACAAAGACGAAATGAAAACATTCACCGTTGAAGTAGTTAGCAAATCGGCTGAAGAGGGCGCCACTTTCTTAATTTGTCGCCAATAATATCGTATACGAGTACTAATCCACAAGGCCACAGAATCCCCTTATTGTGCGGTGGTAAAATGCTACATGCATAGTTAAGAATGTTGGAAAAAGTAAGACATCGCAAAAATTGTAGAAATATATTAGATATGTAGTTAGTTTTTTTTTGGTCGTCACTTTTGAATAAGTGGTAAAATTGTGTGCCATTCTGACATTTTTTTGGTTTTTCTTAAAAAAAAAGAAAACTTACCAACCAAGTAAGTAACCCCGGAGTAGATACTAAAAAATCAAAGCAAGTTACGTCTGTGCTTACACTTTTAATGTTTAACACCTACTTGTTTCTGATTTGTAAAACAATCACTTTGAATGCTGTCGGCCTTTACTTGATGGAAATCCATTATACACATAAATATAGACAATTTTAGCCATATTTCCACTTTTATTTAATACTCTGTAACATAACGCGTTTCGCTACACTATTTATAGCTTCATCAGATGTTTGTTACGGACTAGTCTGTAACAAACATCCGATGAAGCTATATATAGTGTAGCAAACGCGTCATGTTATAAAGTATTAAATAAAAGTGGAAATTTGGCTAAAATTGTTTATCATTATGTGAAAAACAATCACCCTTGATCTAAAAGATAGGTAATTTAATACCAGAGACTATAAAGAATATAATAATCTCTGGTAATACATATGGTTAACCAAATAAAATTTACAGTTCTTCCTTACTTTAGTTAAAATGATAAGGCTAGTTTTGTTAAAACTATTTTTATTATTTTATTTTATTATATCTGTGTAAATTCTCTCTCCAACGGAGTCCGTTCCTGGAATGTAATATTCGAATCCGGTATGAAATTACCATGTACCTAACACTAAGAACTAATCCATTTTTATATCATATTTTCCCGAAATAAATAAAAAAAAACACTACTGCCATGGAACAAAAGAGTTAAAGTAACCCTGGTACGATGCTGTATGACTACTCGTTAAGCACCTTTTTGCAAGGTTTTAAATATTTTGACGAAATTTTGCACACTTTAGAATTCCAAGACACATTTTCTTAAAATCAAATTTTTCAAAATTATTTTTAAGAAGACGTTTGTTAACGTCCTAATGTGCTTAGCATACTTTGAAGTCTTGCGACAGCCCTCTCAACTGTAGTATCACAACATATAACGTGTTATCGTCCGCGAACATTGTCTTGATCATTCACAATCCTTTCACACCTCATTGTTTTAAAAAGATGTTTTTTAACGTGCTGATGAGAGAATCGCTCAGAGAGTTAAAAAAACTAATATTGGCCTTGTACTAAAGCGCTGTTTGAACCTTCGAATAAATTTCAATTTTCTGGGTTGTTCCGTCAGTAACACCATTGACATTTGTGCCGTTTATAATAATTATAAACATTTATCATTGCTTGATTATGCACTTCATTCATTGGATTTAAAGTGGTAGATAACTGTAATCAAAAAATCTCCCTTTCATAAAATAAATAAGCTCCTCTCCAAAAAATAAGTATGATTGATTAATGGATGTCTCCTTTAAATATATGTCTGACCTTGTTTTAATTAAAGATCAAGAAATTGGCAATTAATGATTACGTTGTAAAGAGTATCCAGCGATTTAAAAAAAAATAGTTACTGCTCAACTATTTTCTATAAATCATCAGCGACTTTTCCGTGGAGACATAAAAATATATGATTCATTAAGGAAATGAAACTTTTATTTTCTACTAGCTCTTCGCCAGTTTTTCATTAAAATGACGATGATGAAACGGTTAAGGTTAATAGCGAACGCAACCGCAATTTATGGTCCGAATTAAATAATATGCACTACGCTTTTTCAATAAGATGGCACAACATGTCCCATGGCGAGAGAAAGTTTGGATTTGTAAAGCCGGGTCCAGACCAAGCAGACAAAAGTGTAACGATTTTGAGACGAAAACACGACAAAGCTGAGACAAAAAAATAAAGTATTCAGACAACACAAAACTGAGACAAATTGTCCATACTACAAGGACAAAACTGCAACAAATTTCACTTGTTGTGAAGCAGTTTTTTAACCATGTGGCGGTTCCATCAAGAAGATGATGAAGACTTATTGCTTTATGTTCCTCTCCTCATGGTATGGAAAACGTCGGTGGGTTGCCGCCAGGAAAAACATATTGATGGCTAGGCAACGCTGTTTTATACCAAAAAAAAATTACTTTTATAGTGTCCAATGTTATACTCGAAATAGTCCATTTTCATGTAATCCTGTATGCTGTAGGGAACGCTGTTGATTAAGATTCGAGATATATTCTTTTTAAACAATTGTAAATTCATATTCCTAACATCTAATGGTAACTTATTAAATAACCTTGTGCCCATGTAATAAGGACTCCTCTCAGTTAGAGTTAGGTTATGCTCTGGAGTAATTAAATTTTGATTATCTAGTATTATAGCTATGGATATCCCCCATGGACACAAAATTATCAACATCCCTTTTAACATAAATTAAAACCTCCAGTATATACATAGCACGCAAAGTAAGAAAAGCATAGTTTCTAAAAAGATCACGACATGAATGCCTGATCCCAACACCAGCAACATTTCTTAATGCTCTTTTTTGCAACTGAAAACTCTTAACATTCCTGGAGATGCACCCCAGAGTATTAGGCCATATTTTAAACGACAAACAAACTGTGCAAAATAATACGATATTAGAGTATTTTCGTTAACAACATTTCTTAGGCGGAAGATAGCGAAACAAATTGTAGATAATTTTTTACACAATTTGGTTGTATGACAGATCCAGTTTAAAGAACTGTCAATATAAATACCCAAGAGTTTTGTCTCAGGCACCTGAGCAATAGAGTGTCCATCTATATTAGTCCTATCTAAGTAGCTTTGATGATGTTCTTGGCGTAAAGTTTATAAAGACCGTCTTTTTGGGGTTAAGACTTAATTTGTTTATGGTAAACCACTGTTGAAATGTACTTAGCATACTTTGAAGTCTTGCGGCAGCCCTCTCAACTGTAGTATCACAACATATGTACGTGTAATCGTCCACGAACATTGTCAAGTCACCTTGATCATTCACAACCCTAGGCAAATCGTTCACAAATATCAAGATGCGATACAACAAAGACAAAGACAAAGACAAAGACGAAACGAAAACACTACCCGTTATAGTAGTTTGAAAATCGGCTGAAGAGGACGCCACGTTCTTAATTTGAGTCGTCAATACAACAGTGAAAGATCTTTCTAAAATTGGATCAGCAGCTTCCGAGATTACCTCAAAAAACAAATTGTAGCCTACCATTGGAGGTCATTACAGGTCACGCTTCATATCATATAGCACTCGCATACATAACCTTACTTTAAAGAACCTACTTATATACGCACTTCACCTTATTTATAGGTATGTTAATGCAAATGTTCTTCAACCCTGGAGGTGGAGCTGCCACCGGTCCTAACAAATCCGATAGCCTTGATGATGGTCCCGTGGCACCTTCACCATGGGCCAACCTTTTGTCGGTAGGTTTGAAAATTCTTACTGCAATTTTGGGAGGAGGCGCTGCCACCCAGACTGAAGGTATTGACAAGGTCGATAATGGTGGATCGCCTTTACAGGTTGGTATTTTTTTTATTTCATGCTTATAGATGGAATAGGTATGCTAAAAATATGTATTTAAAATCGGTGCCGGTTTATGAATTTGTGCGCCCCTAGGTACTTTGTTTTTTTTGCCCCCCCCCCTCATAGCTACCATTTATATCAACCTCCATTTGTTTAAAAATGCTGATAAAATACTATTTTTTTTTCGGCGCCCCTAGGCACGTGCCTTGAGTGCCTAATGGGTAAACCGGCACTGTTTAAAATACTGAAGGCTTAAGTCATTGGTATTTTTTTTTCATGGGATTTACGAACAATTATTTGAAAGAACATTTCTTCTAAAAACTTCTTTTAAATAGGTATCAGGTTTTAATAGTTTCAAAAATGTAGATAAAGAGGGAAGAAAAATCCCAGAGCAAATCTAAACAAACATGACTATAAGAGGGGGATTGATATTGTTACGCCCTAGTTTTGTGTCACAAGTGGAAAAACCAATACTATTTCATAGATCAATATTCGGAAGTTCAATAAATAAACTATAATCCTATTTTACTTATTCATAAGTTATTTCATAAGTATTCATTAAAATTGCGACTATGAAATATTATAGTTCCTTTATAAAATCAAACATTTACCTTAAATAATTTATTTAAACGACGCTGAATTATCAAGTCAGCAGAATTGCGGACCTAAAGTCAACGCTCCCCAAAAGGACGGGAAAACTGCTAACTGGGTGATAGGGCGATCGGAAAGACGAGAATTGGAAAAGACACTAGTGTACATAAACTGTAGAAGAAATGATCCTCAAATCTGTAATGTAATAGAAAATTAAGTTGTCATTTGACATTTTTGATGATATATAAAAGACTGCAAAGATGAGCAACGCTCTGGAAGACTAATTACTGTGACCTCTCCGGAAAACATTGATTCTGTCCTTGATTGGGTCTTAGAAGATCGACAAATTGAGCTCAAATGTAGAGAAGTGCACATTTCCTATGAAAGTGTGTTTCACAGCATTCATTACGACTTGGGTGTGAGAAAGCTTTCGGCCAAATAGATTCCGAGATGCTTGAATGCTGATCAGAAGCGCGTGCGATTGACAACGCCGAAGAAAATCTGCCGCCCACCGTTTGAAGAAAATTTCTCAAAATTTTTGGATCGTCTTCACACTATAGACAAAACGTAGGTCCATCTCTATAACCCAGAGACTAAAGAGCAATCCAGAGAGTGGAAGCATTCTGGTTCTCCACGACCAAAAAAATTCCGTGTTCAAAAATCGGCTAGCAAAGATTTTTGCTTCAGTTTTTTGGGACAAAGATGGGATAATTCTGATAGATTATTTGGAACAAGGTAGAAGTATCACGGAAGTATATTACACAGAGTTGCTAACTAAATTACGTAAGAAAGTTGTGAAAAAACGCCGCGGAAAACTGTGCTCTTTTTGCAAGACCTTCTCACAATTCGTTGATTGCACTGCATAAACTTGATGAAATTGGGTTTTAATTGATTGATCTCCCGCCCTATTCTCCCGATTTAGCACCGCCCGACTATTATTTGTTCCCAAAACTCAAAAAACATTTGAAAGGTAAAAGATTTTCGACAAATAACAAAGCCACATGTGCCGTTGAGGAGTGGCGTGCAGACCAAGATAAATATATTTTTAAAGGGCTTAGAATTACTTTATGAACGTTCTGCTAAATGTGTAAGTCTTAATGGCGATTATGTAGAATAAATAAAATTTTATTTTGAAACATTGTGGCGTTTTATATGGTAGGCAAGTACTTATCAATATTCTCTCGTACATTAAAAAGGCGAATTTGTCAGGGTTTGCTCAGGTTTGTTTAGAATTGCTCAGGTTAGGATTACTCAATTTTTGAAAAACTGAATTTTCGAAAAATTGCGTTTTCAAAAAATGTGTTTAAAAAATGTTTTTTTTTTCGGAAAAAACCTATTTTCAAAAAGTCGTCAAATTTTTTCGAGAAATTGTTTTTCAAAAGATTCTCGTAGGTCCCTTTTAATGCACGTAGAATGAAATTAGAGGTGCCGGTGCCGACACCATCTTTTTCGATTATGGACTATGTAAACTTTCTATCAAAAAATATTATACAGAGTGTCCGAAAAATTTTAGTATGGCAAATATCTTTGCTATTAGTAAAGTTAGACTCATCACATTTTAGGTGTATCTTATTTGTTAATAAATCTACTTTTTTATGTAATTCCGCTTTTTAACCCCCTTGAGGGGTGGCGCTAGGGAGTTGAGGTCAAAAATTTTAAAAGCAACCCTATAACTTGTACCTTGTGGTGCCTCATTTTAAAGATCTGCAAAAAAGAACCCTTTTACCGCAAACTCGACGTCCGTACTGACGTCCGTAATGAAAGGAACTTCTTGGCAAAGTTAGAAAATCGACATTATATGCTGCCAAGAAGTTTATGGTGGTCATTTTGAACAACTGTTAAAGTAATAAGAGAAATAAAGGTATTTAAATTCTATTTTTTTTTCACTTTTTAATTTTTAAGGGCATGCATTTAAAAACGAATTAAGATACGGACCTTGGGTTTGCGGTAAAATGTTTTTTTGAATACCTTTAAAATATATACCACAAGGCATAGAGTTGCATATAAAATTTATGACAACTCCACCCCTCGAGGGTGTTGAAAAAGTTAAATTATATAAAAAAGTAGATTTATTAACCAATAAGGTACACCTAAAATTTGGTGTCTCTATCTTTAAAAATAGCAAATATATTTGCCCATACTAGACTTTTCGAACACCCTATAGTTACTATACCATGTGAACTGGCATGATATTATTATTACTCCGACTGATAAAATGATCAAAATGAGAAATTATACTGTAAATATTTTGCAATTTTATTTATGAAGAATAATGAGGAGACCCCACATCACAACGTTTCACTGAGCAGTGGCGTAGCGTGCAGGGGCGTGCGGCTCATGGAAGCCGGCGAACCACGGTTTCCGTAAACTTTTTGGAGATAAAAAGATACATTTTTATACATTAATAATGCATAGTTTTTGGCATTATACTATAATGTAATAAAAACATAAATTTAATTTCTTATAATTTATTTGAAATGTTACGTAAACGCACAAAAATTGCGTAAAAACAACTAGCTTCTCTCGCCTGGGCCAGGAAGCGCATTGCGCAATGACCGCAGTTCGCCTATTACGCCTTCATGTAGGTTCATATTGATCCCGCTTACAGGCAACGGCACGCGTTAGGCGAGAAACCGAGCAAATTTAATAGTCAGGGCAGCGATTTTTCTGCCGCCTTCCGCGTGCTTTAGTGTGTTCGGACGAGTTCGCTTGGAAAGTTTTGCCTATTTTAAGGTATTTACGGATTTTTCGGGGTGTATTTCGGTTTCTTTTGGCAATGAAGGGACCATCTTCTGTTAATGTGGACAATAATTTAGACTATGTGTCATATGTAGTTTATTAAAAAAAAATTCTAGTCGAAGTTTTTAAGAAAAAAAATGACATTATTACATCCAGCACGCCAATGGTTCCTATTAATTTAGAGACAAAAGTGGAAAAGTCGGTAAAAGAATTCATAAGACATTCTCACGTGGGGATTTACGAAGAATATGATTGGTTAAGCGTCTGCAAAATGTTATCAAAATGATCCAGCTATAGTCCGCTTTATTTTTCAATATAACTGAGAAAACTCACTGTAACTCAGTCGGCATTACAGATTTAAATAATTCTCCCAAAAGTTTAAAACGCCACGTCAATAGCAAAGAACATTTACCTGCTACAATTAAAGAAAAAACTTCTTTTGCCCCCCTATACGCTATACGCCACTGGAACTGAGCCAAATTAACAAACAAATAAAGACACGGGAATTTCGACCAATGATTTTAAGTGATGTTCACTCATCCTTTACTTCTTTCAAATAAATATGCAGAGTAAATTATTTACTGTTAGCAACTAGTTATTAAAAAAATCATTTAAAATATAAAATACGTGTACCCTATTTATCAGTACCTACATACAAGATGGGAAAGAATTTTTAAGTTGAAATACTTCATTATTAAATTACTTGTGGAATTTAGACTCTTGTTATGTAAAATGTCAAATTTTATCAATGGTCGCAATACAATCAAAAACATAATTTTTAAATCTGTCATGTGTGGGTAAAACCTAAGTTTAATTGTTTTTTTTTAAATTTATAAATACATAATGTAATAATGTACTCTTATCTGTAAGTTAGAGTGTTTAATTATCTTACAGAATTAAAATTATTCTTATTTTAGAAATAATATTTTAAACACGTGTTTGGAAAAAACATATTTTTTGTGACGTTTTCAACCACTATAAGTTTCAATACAAAAAATTATTTTGAATACAAGAAAATTTGAAAAGTAATAGAACAAAACAAATTCTTAACACAACAAAATGATTTCACAATCAAAAATTGTCAAAATTCAACTGGTCAATAAGAAGAACTAATAGACTAAGAGCCAGCGATCGCCAAACATACGTTATAGTATCAAGCCTAAGATTTTTTCTGTACGTGTGCACTATGGTAGGTAAGAACGTTTGGCAGGTAACAGGTAATAAAGGTACTTACATAAAAATGTAAGAAAAAAGTGTTAAAATAACAAATCTCATTTTTTAATATGTTCAACAGGACAGCATTTTAAACTCATATTAACAATTGCCAGACGCTTTTCACGGGTCATAACTTCCGCCAGGCGCTTTAAAGCCCTATAAATAATCGTGCATGGCATTTACGTTATATTGTCAAATCTAAATTTTATATAATATGTTATTCGGCCGACTATTTAACGATATTATCTGAGCAGCCAGACAGACATAGTAAAAGGTCAGCCGTTAGTGCCAGCGTGAGGGCATTACCTGGGCAAGTGAGTGCGAGTGAGAGCATTAGTTCGGTTTAGGATAGCCTTTTCAAAAAAAAACCTTTTGTGGCATGTATTACGTACTTAAAGGTAGATGTTCTAGCAGTATAATAATATGTTCAGTCTTTGATCATATAGCATACATGTTACTACGCGGTTTTGTAAAATCAAAATTAATACATTTAATTTAAATAACATTAAATCAATTCCAAACCCAACTAATGCTCCCACTCGCACTTACTTGCACGGGTAATGACCTCACGCTCGCACTAACGGCTGCCCTTTAACTATGTTTGGGGGGAGGTTAGATCCTCCGGATGGGTTTGGCCGCTCGGATAATATCGTTCAATAGTCGCCCGAATAATATATACAAAATTCAGATTTTATACTATAGATTTTATTTACTAACGTAAATGCCATGCACGATTATTTAAAGAGCTTTAAAGCGTCTGGCGGAAGTTATGACCCGTAAAAAGCATCTGGCAATTATTAATATGAGTTTATAATACTGTCCTGTTGAACATATTTAAAAATGAGAATTGTTATTTTAATGTTTTTCTCTTACATTTTTATTGTATACCTTTAGTACCTACCTGTTACCTACCAAACATTCTTACCTACTATAGTGTACACCTACAGGAAAAATCTCAGGCTTGATACTATAACGTATGTCTGGCGATATCTGGCTCTTAGTCTATAAATTTAAAGCCGGACTAAGATTAAATAAAATTTTCGTTGTACTTGATATACTCGATGACTATGACGAATATGTCTTTTGTCTGAATAAATAATTATTATAACTACATAGTCGAATTAGGTGTACATATATAAATATAGTATGATAAAGTAGTTAGTTGCTTATAAATTATACAGGGTGTTCTCGCTGCAGTGGTAACTACTATGGTGGGAAATAAGGATCCCCAACAGGCCAATGTGCTGGCAAAGCAGGCTGGTGAGGTATGTAAATAGTGCTTGACAAGGTTGGGAAATAGTGTGGTTTTTGGTTAGCGTTTATTGTTTTTGTACATAAATTTGTATTTATTAATAAATATACATATATCATAAAAATAAAATATACTTACTACTTATACAGTGTTGACCAATGAAAATGAAACGAGCCCGATTTTTTATATTTATCGTCCCTTAAGAAAAAAAAACACTAGCACGTGTATCGTGTGTGGAAGGGGGAAAACCTTTGCTTATATTTTCAACCCTCTAACTTCAACCTCCTAGCAGGGGTTAGCGTCACCCCTAAAATTTTAAATGGATAACTCATTTCAAAGGTCATTAAATTCCCTTTTTAACGCGGCTCAGGTTTTTAAATTTGGTTTAGTAGTTTTTAAGAAAATGCGTTTTAAACATGGCAACCTTTCAAAATTCATGCTTTAAGTTTTTGCTTAATTTTAAAACTAAAAATTTATAGATAATTTACCTTTAATGTTCAAAATATCGACATTCCGCTTTCATACAGTAGTACAGATTCTGTTGAAATCGGTTCCTGACGTTTTGGAGCATTTCTGGGGTAATTTGCCGATATTTGTTGATGATTCCTTGACGTAAATCATGCAGAGATTCTGGCTGGATTCTATAACTTTTACTTTTTAGGTGACCACACAAAAAAAAGTCTGATGAACTTAGATCTGGTGACCTTTTTGGCCATTCTATTGGCCCTCTTCGGCCAATCCATCTGCCAGGATATGTTTCATCCAGATATTGACGAACAGCTAAGGCATAGTGTGGCGGTTCTCCATCTTGTTGAAATGTTAACTTCATTGTAACGGTCACTTTGTTCAATAATTTGTGTTACTGCTGGATCGACAGTGTTTTCGAACAATTGCAAATACATGTCACCTGTTAAATTTCTTGGTAGAAAAAATGAACCAACAACACAATCGCCATAAATTCCAGTCCAGACATTTAATTTTTCAGGATTTTGAGTGTGAACTTTATGGAATATGTGTGGATTTTGGTCTGCCCAATGTCGACAGTTATGACGATTAACAGTTCCGTTCACAAAAAACAAACACTCATCCATAAAGCAAATGTTAAAAAGCAAATTTGGACTATGAATTAACCGTTCACTAATAACCTCGCAAGATTGTCGATCGAAATCATCTACGGTTAATTCTTGAACAAGGTGTATTTTGTAAGGGTGGAATTTATAGGCTTTTAAAATTCTTCGAATGCTAGTACGGCACATGCCAGAAACTGTTGGCAACTGCGTAGTACTTAAAGTAGGATCGAGATGAACATGACCCAAAACAGCAACTTCTATTGCTTCATTTCCCACTATTCTGTTTGCAACAATTCGCTTTCGATTTGTCACCGATCCCGTCTCCCGAAACTTGGCTACTACGCATCCCCAATATTAGCGAATCTACCCTTGTAATAAACTTCAAATATTTTTTCTTTTCCCAGTAGAATAAACCATTTTATTTTAAAACTGATATTGTCAAGATCAATGCATGCGATACTACTAAAATAAACTATCAAGTCATTTAGTAAGAAATCGAGATAGAATAAAAAGCATTTTTTTAAAATCATTTTTATTGAATACAAAATAGTCGGAAGAACTAAAATTTAACTGATAAAAATTGTAAACAACGCGCAGACAATACTTTTTGTGGTTTTAAACCGTGATAATAACAAACGAACAGACCTTGAAAAAAGGAATAATCTTCAGATTTCTGTTTAAGGGTTGTAAATCAAATTACAAAAATGTGAGAAAAAAGGCGTCTCATAAAAACCAAAAAACCACTAGTTCGATTTTGGCGGGTCACCATGTTTAAAAGGCAGATTTTTTTAACTAACTAAACTACTAAACTAAATTTCTAAAACTGAGCAGCGCTAAAAAGAGAATTTAATGACCGTTAAAATGAGCTATCTCACCCCCTGTACCCATCTAAAATTTTAGGGGTGAAGCTCACCCCTGCTAGGGGGTTGAAGTTAGTGGATTGAGAATATAAGCAAACGGTTTACCCCTTTCACACAAGAGACACGTGTTAAAGCGTTTTTTCTTAAGGGACGATAAATTTTAAAAAATCGGGCTTGTTTCGTTATCATTGGCCAACCCTGAATAAAGATTGCAACACACAGAAATAATGTATCAATCTTAATGAAAATTGCTATACATGTTTATGTTTACCAGTATAACAAGACGAAAATTTGAAGACAGCGGGGCCAAAAATGTACATTTTTGTTCAACTTATTTTTAATTATTTTAGTTATTTAATTATTATTAGACCAGCCAATAACAGATTCCAACATTAATGTAACTTTTGCCTGAATATTTCTTAATTTTAATTGTGCCCCTGTCGGTCTGTTGATGTGCAGTTGAATTACTATATTTGACAGAAAAAATATTTTATACCTACAGATTTGGTTCTTGTCTTTAACCTAGCTTTAGCTCAGTTCGGGTTCTCATTAAATATATTGAAACTCACTATTTTTTCATAAGAATGGGACAAAATCCACCTACAGGGTGCCAAAGAAACAGCCCCTTTCATAACAATAAGTAAAAAAGGATAAGGTTATTTATTTCGTAATGTATTCTGAAGCATAATCAAATACTTGATTGGATAATAATTCTTGTAATACGAGTGCTTTGGTTTGGTTAAAGTTTAGCAACTTTATTAGTATGGTGTGGTTATAGTATTTTTCCTAAGGCATGAAATCGCAAAATTTAGTAAATTCAAGTCAAATTAAATAAAAAGAAAAATATAAATTTAATTATGAATAAACCTTGACTTGGCGTAGCACCATTTACTTAAAAATTTACATATCATTAAATATTTCATATTTTGTAGTTCATTAACATCGTCGTGAATCTCCTCGACGCCCTCAAAACCTCTTTTTCCCACCGCTCGCTGGCAGCTAGAAACATCGGTCGCAAGGATTCCATCAGCGATGCTGCAGTAGCAGGAATCGCTATGATGAAGGGCTACGTAAGATCGATGGGCACAGATGACAGCTCATGTATGGCCAAATACATGTGCCAGGCGAACAACGAATGTTCCACTGATGTTGGCCAGAGTTCACTGTTTTGCCATCTTGGCAGGTAAGGAGACGGAGGTGTCAGATACTGGCGTTGTGCAGTTTTTAAGGCGATTTAAGGTTGTCGCTCTCTTATCAAGGTGGCATCGCTTCACCCCTATATCCCCGGTAATTCCTGTACATCAGATGAGGCGATCCGTTGATGATCGGTTGTATAAAGGTAGCGCGCTTAGTAGAAACTCCATAAGAGAAATCGAAATTTATCGTACCCAGAAAACAGGGCCAGATTAAGCTATTACGGGACCCGGGCAGAATTGATTAATGCCCCTCACGTATGATGGGGGGGGGGGGGGTTAAATTAATAGTAAAAACGTATTCAAAAATTTTTATTACCAAAAATCACAAGCACTTCTTCCTTATTTTATCTTTAACAAAACACAAACAAACAGTTATAAACAAACCTGTTCGACTTTAGGTTAAGCTTTACCTTAACATGCAGATTGACACTTGTTTTTGCTAATCTCTTGACGTCATTATTCATTAAGGACAAATGGCTGCTTTTCAAATTGTAATAAATTATTTTCGAACTAAATTATTTTCTTCAAAATACTTTTTTGGATTTGGAATGACTTCCTTAAATGATTTAGCAATAAAAAAATGTATTCGCGTATTCCTTATTAAGCACTTATTTAATTTAAAATACTTACAAGACAAAAGTTATGTCTTCGGACTGGATGCTGAAATATAATTGTCATCAAAATGCTATCTACTGAACAAAAGATTTTTATAATTCAGTATTATGGGGACGGCCAGGAATTATACCGCTAGATCATGGAACAATTTAGCGAGAAATTTGTAGGAATCCCAATAACTAAAATGGCAATCTACAACACAATAAAAAAGTTTCAAAAAACTGGCTTGGTCTCGAATCTAAGAAAAGAAGAAATATGACCAAAACAATGCTGCCACAGTTTTAGTTCTTCAGCCTGTTAAGGAAACTCCTGTGATGTCCCTTAGAAATCGTGCTAAACATCTTCTAGAAGTTGTGAACAAACCCTTGTACGGATGATCTTAAAAGAAAATAAATTATTTCCATTCAAACCCTACTTTAACCAAAGATTGAAAGAGGGAGATGAAGCGAAAATACTAGATTTTTGTTTATGGGTGGGAGACCAAATTTTAAGTGGAAATATCCATTTTTATAAATTTATTATGTTTTCTGATGAATATACATTTTCTACTAATGGGACTGTAGCATCTCGCTATGTCAATTACTGCTCTCGAGAAAACCCCGAATTTAGAGTAATGAAGCGAAGACAATATTTTACAACAGTGCATGTGGTATGCGATATCTTACTTAGAAATGTTTGATACATTTTTTAGCGATGAAATCGAATGTTTGGCATTCAATTTTCGCCAAGAAAGATGATTGGCTTCACCGCAGATTTGGTTCAAGGTGGATTGGTATAAATGGCCCAATTTGTGGCCCCCAAGGAGCCCCGACGTTGGCCGATATGTTTCGTTGGGGCCGTTTAAAATAAATTATTTATGCCACTCTAATACCAAGTAATATTTACGTGCTAACAGGCAGAGTTACTCAGGCTGTTCGTTCAATATCCCAGAAAGAAATCAGAAATTCCTTCAGATATCTAAGGAAGCAATTAGAAAAATATGTTGAATATGGGGGTGAAGTTTTTGAATTTTGATATTTTTATTGTGTTGCTTAGTTTATATCATATTTTTTTGAGTTTAATTAAATGCTCGTATTATTTTAAAACTGCACTGGAATAAGAAGTATTTTGAATTAAATAATTGCTTAATTTACTTAATAAAGACATTAAAAAATAATGTGATAAAACTCTATACTTTTAATATTTAAAATTTTTAAGGAAGCCTTGTACTTCAGCTTAGAGTTTAATTTATGCATATTTCATATGTTCTTTTAGTAGAAAATGATAAACAAGGTATGTTTACTCTTAGGCAAAATAACGTTTTCGTGTTTTTTATGCTCCCTGTATAAAAAATTAAATTTTTCATAATATGAATATGGGGACATACTGTATATCATTGCGGAGGCGATACAGAAATGATAAATGAGTCACAGCATTTAAGATTGTCAAGGGCAATTGTTTTTGAATTAATTCTTTGTGCGTAGACTCTTATAATAATTAATAACTTCTTGAAGTCGTCTAGGCGTCGAACGAACCAATTTTCTTTACATGTCTGGTGCCATCTGATCCCATTCTTCTTTTAATATTCATTTTAACTGTTCTACTGATGTAAAGTGTTGTCTTTTATCCGCAGTTCTAATTCATTTCAGCCTTTCTCGATTGGCTTTAGGTCAGGAGATAGAGGGGTGTGTTTAAAGTATGTGGAACATTGTATAAAACCCATTGGCCCACCCCTGGACTGTGTGCTTCGGATGGCACGCAACTGCAAATGTAGGTGTTTATCGATTATTTTGTCAGTAAACATAAGTTCTTTCCCGATGCAACCTTACGCCCACAAACCATTAGCCCACGATCACCGTGCTTTACTGTTATCTCTGGATTTTTCAGTCAAGAGCAGGATTGGTTGTTGTCTACACTGATTTTCTAATCTGAATTCTGTAAAAAATTATAGTAATGCTAAAAATTTGCAGTCTTAAGATCGGTAGACCAAAGTGTGGAGAAAATTTAATAGTGCACTTGACGTAAACCGGATCCAGATAACATTAAAGTACGGTGGCCCAGAGGTAAGAGTCTGGACCGTAGACAGGTTAGCAACGGCTTTTGGCAACGGAAACAAATCGACGTCCCGTCAGCCGCTGCTGTTCGCGCGACGAGTGAGGGCACATGCAATCTGCACCCATCGTGTTTAAATCATTTTGTAGGGTTAGATACATTAATCTCTAATTTAAAATGTAATTAGGTACTCAGTATTCCCTTATAGTCGCTCGTGACTATAAGCAAGGATATAAACCTTACGTAATAAAAATTTAGATTTCACTTCAATCAAAGACAATTTCTTTGGAAAATAGAATCAAAATATTTAAAACAGAAAAATTAAAAATGTATAAAAATTAAAAAATTTCCATTTTGCGGTAAAAGGCGATCTACGGGGTATCTCTTGGGGCCAAAGTAAGCAGGGTGTATGGCTTATTGTATTTTTACCATAACATGCAAAAGGTCGGCCGAAATGGCTTTTGTAGATAGGACAGAACTTCAAAAAGTACAACAAATAGTCAGATCCATTATCCAAAATTTAGAGTTTCCAGCCAGAAAAGGACATCCAAAGGGCGTTTTCTTCTTCCAAATTATAGGTTCTGCCTCTCTAAATACTCTTCGGATAGAATATTGGAAAGGTCGGTTCAAACGGTTTTACAACATGGCACTGAAGTGGCAAAACACGGAACGTAAAAGTTATAAAATTCAAAATATTAGCTTCTCAGTGGTAAAGGGCTATTCCACTGGCAAATTTCTGGGCTTAAAATAAAGAGTGTGTATCTTATCTTAATGCATTTTTAAAAATATATCCTAAAGGTCTGCGAAAATTTGTTTAAACACTGGCTAAACTTCAGAAAATGCCAAAATTATCATACCCGTTGACATGAATTGACAATTTTTGTCCGTAAAACGACAGTTGCTGGGGTTTTTATTGTTCTAAATTATAGGTAAATGCTCCCTGAGTAGGCTTCTGTTTAAACATTATTAAGGTCGAGAGGAACTTTTTTTTCCAAATGGAACAAAATTTGTACAAACACCAAAATTCAAATTTTTTAAAATTAAAACATCTCCAATTTGCGGTAAAAGGCGATCCACGGGGTATCTCTTGGGGCCAAACTAAACAGGGTGTATGGCTTATTGTATTTTTACCATAATATGCAAAAGGTCGGCCGAAATGGCTTTTGTAGATAGGACAGAACTTCAAACAGTACAAGAAATAGTCAGATCCATTATCCAAAATAGAGAGTTTCCAGCCAGAAAAGGACATCCAAAGGGCGTTTTCTTCTTCCAAATTATAGGTACTGCCTCTCTAAATACTCTTCGGATAGAATATTGGAAAGGTCGGTTCAAACGGTTTTACAACGTTCCGTGTTTTGCCACTTCAGTGCCATGTTGTAAAACCGTTTGAACCGACCTTTCCAATATTCTATCCGAAGAGTATTTAGAGAGGCAGTACCTATAATTTGGAAGAAGAAAACGCCCTTTGGATGTCCTTTTCTGGCTGGAAACTCTCTATTTTGGATAATGGATCTGACTATTTCTTGTACTTTTTGAAGTTCTGTCCTATCTACAAAAGCCATTTCGGCCGACCTTTTGCATATTATGGTAAAAATACAATAAGCCATACACCCTGTTTACTTTGGCCCGAAGAGATACCCCGTGGATCGCCTTTTACCGCAAAATGGAATTTTTTTTATTTTTATAAATTTTTAATTTTTCTGTTTTAACTATTTTGATTCTATTTTCCAAAGAAATTGTCTTTGACGGAAGTAAAATCTAAATTTTTATTACATAAGGTTTATATCCTTGCTTATAGTCACGAGCGATTATAAGGGAATACTGAGTAATTACATTTTACATAATTAGAGATTAATGTATCTAACCCTACAAATTGATTTAAATACGATGGGTGCAGATTGCAGGCGCCCTCACTCGTCGCGCGCAGCGGCTGACGGGAAGTCGATTTGTTTCCGTTGCCAAAAGCCGTTGCTAACCTGTCTACGGTAGAGTCTGGGGGCGTAAGGTCGCATCGGGAAGTTGGGAAACTTATGGTTATTGACAAAATGATAGATGTCCATAGATATACCTATAGAACACCTACATATTTGTAAATTCTGTAAAATAATTTGATAAGAAATGCAGAAAACTGGGGTGTAGTTAGTCATATTACCTCCAACCAGGGCAATGATCCAACGCATACAGCCCACGTGCAGTGGCGTACCGTACCTTTAGGGGCGGAGGGGGCACAATCATTTGTGACGCGCCAAATTATTTTCCTTTTATTGGAGAGTATGTGGCCATAGTAGGCAGTGAATCTCCGAAGGATACAAGTGCGCCGTTACGACGAGGGCGGGGGGGGGGGGGGGGTAGGCACACCACTGCCCATGTGGTGCGCCAGTGGATCCTTTACAATGTTCCTCATACTTTCAACAAACCTTTTGGATAACAGAAAATACATTACAGAACACTTAAATGAGTATTAAAAGAGGAATGGGATCAGCTGGCATCAGAAATATTAAGAAAATTGGTACTTTCGATGTCTAGACGACTTTAAGAAGTTATTAGTTACAAGAACCTACGTACAAATGCATATTTCAAATTTCCAAACTAAATTGTTTTTAGACAATTTTGGTAATAATTATTTAATTTATTTATGTATATTTTGTGTTGTAGCTACGCAGCTGGTTTCGTACTAGACAAGTCCACGTCATCAACTACCTTCGACCTGTTATACGAAGCTGGCCGACGAGGACGAACCGGAGACAACTGTCAACGAGCATATCTCGAATGTAATGAAGTCTAACGAAAAATGCAGAATTGCAAAAATAACTAATTTATTTTCGTGTATTGATTAGTTTTCAACAGTCGTTTTTTTTTAAATTCTCGTATCACAAACTGTCAGAATCTTTCAGATAAAATATTCAGTCAGAAAATCACTTCATTAGTATTTAATAGTACTATGAGAAGTGGAACTATCGATATAAACTCTAATCTTCAATATATCACTTGCTACGTTTTTAGATCTAAAAAGCAAGGTCCTATTAGAAAAAGACACATAGTTCATTTTCTAGGAAAGTTTTTCAATTTAAGGTTCAACAGACAACAAATAATAAATGAAAAATTAATAATAATATCTAAAAAGTATTGTTTTTACATACACGAAATGACTGGACATGAATTTTTGTTGTTACAATATTTATTTTCTTATTTTGAATTTAATTTATTTATTTAAAGTGTGCTTTGATGAATCTTTTAAAGTGATTGAATGAGAGATATTGGGCGAGGTGAATGTTGGACTTAACTGTACAGTAGTTTTTCATAGGTAATTTTTTTCAATATCGCTAATAGCAAAAATTTAAGGGTGTTTTTTACCATTTTTTCTCACGTTTTCTTTTTACCACATCTGTGAAACTGCAGTTAGCTAAGCGTTTTGTTGGTTAGAAATAGATTATTTATTGTTATTTAATAAATATTTAAGTTTCTTCAATTTGTCTTTTATTTCATTAGTTCGCCATCTCGGTATAAAAAATAAATAAACACTTCACAAATATTCTACTCGTCAAAAAAGCTTCAGCATCAGTTTTAAATTGCTCTAGTTTCAAAACGCATTGACGAATTTCGATTAGCTTTTCAGGTCCTAAAAGGCCGTATTGTTGTACACTTTGTTTCAGGAACGTCTTGCGTCAGTAAGGATATCTGGTCATTATACAGAGCGGAGAAGAAAGTAGTTCGAAAGTTTAAAAGGTTCTTGTATTTTCCCTAGCACTTGTTTGTTATATTGCATACTAGCAAAGAATATCTCGGAAAGTTTTTGCCAGTTTACTGCTTTCTAACAAAAAATATCTGTTTCGAAAACGGTCTTTTTATGAAAAAAATTCTAAAATTCCGCTACAGTTTCATTAATAACAATATTTCCATCTATAATCATATAACTTCATTCAAATCATTCTCGAAGTTTTGGTTGATGATTTAGAGGCTTTGTTGTACTTAAAATGTCATGAAACGTAATTTTCAACTTTACCCGAGTTAGAATAGCTCTTTCCCAACAAGAATATCAGCAAACTAAAATTGCCAAAATTGTTGGAGTGATATTATTTCTCGTGTAGTAAAAAAATACAGGGAAACAATTGATGTTACAGACAGGCCTGGAAGGGGCAGAAAAAGGGCAACCGCAGTTGCATAATATTTTTTTTTTTTTTTTATTGATAAAGCCTGCGGCGTTTACTGTTATTAAAACTGGTCTGCAAGACCAACCATTAATTTTTCTCTAAATTCTTAAAAACTAAAATCCTTATATACTAAAGTTCACCCAATGTAGTCCTAAAGGTTTATCTGTTGTGACACATGGCCATGGCACTTAGCACTCACACACTTGCGCACTGTACTATGTTTTCAAAAGTCTATACTAGTTCAAAGGGCTTGGTCCTCTTCAGCCTTCTAACTAGGTCCTGGTTGTCAAGAAGCCTAATGGCTTCGACGTTAACGTGGTGATGGAGTCGAGACTCGTGCTTGATGGCAAATCTTCTAATTTCACTAGCGACATACGGGATACCAAGATCGCGATGTAGGTCACTATTTCGTATGTACCACGGTGCACTAACTATGTTCCGTAATACTTTATTTTGGAAGGTTTGGATGCGTTTGATGTGGCTCTCCTTGGCACAGCCCCATAACTGGATGCCATAAACCCAGACTGGTTTTAAAATCTGGTTGTATATCATGATTTTACAGTGTATTGACAGCTTAGATTTTCGTCCCAAGAGCCAATACAACTGTCTATATTTGAGCCCTAGTTCAGTGCGTTTAGTTCTGATATGTTCCTTCCATCTTAGTTTCGCATCTAAGGTCATCCCCAGGTATTTGGCAGTATTTGCATAGGGAACTATGATACCATTTATGTTAATTGGTTGATGATTGCCTATTCTTTTGTTGGTAAAGTTGACACAAATAGATTTTTGCTCATTAAGCTTAATCTTCCAGTCTGTGGTCCAATTGTAAATCTGGTCGCTAGCATGTTGGAGTTGTCTGGTTACTGCATCTAGGTCTGTTCCTACTGCTAATACAGCAGTGTCATCAGCGAATGTAGCCACAGTTACATTTTCTGTTTGTGGGAGATCACAAGTGTACAGTAAATAAAGGACGGGTCCCAAGACGCTTCCTTGAGGCACACCTGCTTTAACATCCTTCAGTTTGGAGTATTCATCGTCCTGTTTAATTCTGAACACTCTATCTATAATGTAGGAGGTTAGCAACTCTACATATTGTTTTGGTAACATTCTGTTTAATTTGTTAATTAGCCCTTTGTGCCAAACTTTATCAAAAGCTTGAGCTACGTCAAGGAAGATAGTTGAGCAGATTAGCTTTTCTTCTAGTGCCCTTTCTATGATGTCTGTTATTCGATGGACTTGGTCTATCGTGGAGTGCTTGCACCTAAAGCCAAATTGATGATTTGGGATTAGGTTACTGTTCTCTATTATAATCTTAAGTCGTTTTAAGAAAAGCTTTTCAAATAATTTTGAAATAATTGGTAGTAGTGATATGGGCCTGTAAGATTTGGCTTCATTCGGTGGTTTGCCTGGTTTTGGTAGCATAATGACTTCAGCCACTTTCCAGACGCTAGGGACGTGTTTTAATCTAAGTGCTGCATTAATTAGGTAAGTCAGCATAACTATACCTTTTTTTGGTAGTTGTTTTAAAATTTCTCCTGTTATAAGGTCAAACCCAGGGGCTTTTTTGGCGCTTAAATTGTTTTTGATTTCGTTCGCTACTTCTTTAGGAGTGACTAGTGCTATTTCATTCTCTTGGATATTCACAGACTCTTCCATATTGACATTGGACTGGATATCATTTGGCTGAAAAATTTCGGCTAAATGTTCTGCAAATGCTTCAGCCTTTTCCTTATTATCTCTTGCCCAAGTACCATCCCTTAATTTGATGGGTGGCATTTGGGTGATTGGCCTTTTGAGTTTTTTCGTTGCCTTCCATAAGGAGAAATCCTTGTCTTCATCAGCTGATAAATTTTCTAGGTAGCTGTTTATAGATTCCTCTCTAAGTTTTTGTATTTCTCGTTTAAGTTGTTGAGTTTTGTTGTTAAGAATATTTTTGTCCGATGGATCCCTAGTGTGTTGCCATCTCCTTCTGGCTCTTCTCTTTTCTTTGACAAGTTCTCTTATTTCCATTGGATAGTTGTTTCCCATTGTTTTTTGAGTGTACGCCTTTGTGTTGTCCCAGGCTATTTTTTGTATGATGTTGTTGAACTTTTCAGCTGCTACTTCTAATTGTTCTTTGGTTCTTAATTGGATTTTAAGGATAATTTTATTTTCCAGTTCATTTCTAAAGCTTTTCCAATCAGTAGTTTTATTAACCAAAGTTGGCCTATTTTCTTTTCTAATTATTTTCTCGCTCAAAGTTAAGATCACAGCTGAGTGATCGGAGTCTAGGTCAAAATTATCTTGAATATCAATAAAATTGGGTGACACTTTTCTTGATATAAAAAAATCTAATAGATCTGGAATTTTATTAGTATCTGTAGGCCAGTATGTTGGTTTACCAGTAGTGTGAAAGTTGCATCCGGTTTCCCTTATAGCTTCCCTAAGTTCTTTACCTTTTGTAGTTGTTAATCTGGATCCCCAATCCATGTGTTTCGAATTGTAGTCACCTCCCACGATGAATCTGTCTCCCAGATGCTGTAGAAAGTTTTTATAATCCGTTTTCTTGAGGTTATACCTTGATATAGAGAATTTACATAGTAATTTTTTTGGTAGTGTTTGTAGAAAAAATAATGTATGATATGTGTTACGCTTACATCATAATATTTTAAGTCAGGTGAGAAATTCAGTTATCAATAGCTATTCGAATATACACACATATCCAAAATTATTGCATAGCTATAGTAATATTTCAATTTGGAGAAGCCTAATAAAAATATTTTGTCTAAATCCCGAGTATATAACGGTATAAATTATGATAATTTTAAAATAAAAAGTGTCTTAAATGCAAAATGCTATTTGATTTTGGATTTTCTAGCAATTTTAACATAATGGGTATTTCCAAACAACAACATAAAAAAATATAAATTACAGTGATTTTGGCGAATTAATTGTCAGTATTCCCACCCATGGACTTTAATGTAGGGCAATAAGGCGTCTGGGCATGCTGTCACTTAAATGATGGAAAAGATGTTAACAAATTGCTTCCCATTCTTCTCTGACGGCATCTCTTAATTCATTTGACGTCCTTGTGGCATTGTCTCGCTTTCTAATACGGGGTCTTAGCATCTCTCAGGTATGCTCAATGACATTCATGTCTGGAGAATTAGGTGGCCACATTAATCGCGTGATGCCCTCTTCTTCACATGTTGCACGAACGGCCTCGGTTCGATGTGGGGGTGCATTGTCGTCCATGTAAACAAATCTTCTCCTACTGTGCCTCGAAACACGCACAACGGGCAGTAGAACATCCTAATTAGGGCCCATTTTCAACTGAGTTAGTCCCTAGGCTCTCGCAAATTTTCTGGCCCCCAAAATATTTTCAAGTGGAAAACGGTTATAGAGGTAATAGTAATAGGATGGTAAATAAAGACGCAGTTGGCGCATTCGCCATTACCAAAAATTTATCGGATGAGAATTTTAATGCCGCCTGCCGGAAAGTTTTTTTTACGCCGCGTCGCGGCCTTTTTATCTTTTAAACATCGTGTTTTGTGTTTAAAAGACAAGGAGGCCGCCGCGGATAGCGACTTCACGTCGCGGGACTTGGTTAAATTTGGGCCCCTTTTTTAGAAGTTAAAAATAGCAGCCTACCTACTTGCGAATTGGAATAATATGGCATAAAGTATAAAGAATGCTATTATGATGAGATTGTAAACACAAAACGATTGCGATTTATCTAGTTAAAGATTAGCTTGTTTTAGATTAGGTATAAACATGTGAAAAATTATTCTAATTAAATTTTTTTGTTTGGGAGATTGGAGATTTAGGTATTTTTATTTAATATTTTTTGTGCGTTTTTTATGATTTTATGTTTACTCTTTTGGGTCACATTTTGTCAATGGGCCCTAGCCACGCGCCTAATGGTAAAATAGGTCCCTGTCCCTAATATAAGAAGCACCCGTCATCGTCTCGTTTATAAAGAGAAGAGGTGTTCGAACTCCATGCATTATGCCACCCAGTATCGTAGCTAGGAACTATGGCGCCAGGGCAAGCTCCATAATAACTCCTGAACCATCTGTTTTAGAGACAAAGTTTTTTAACAAAAAATATTTCTCACGATGTAAGGAAACAACTTTTGTCTTTACACATTTTTGGTGCTCCGCGCATACGCGATGTGATACGGCGTTGGTGCCATCGGTGGCGGGTAGCGCGGCAGATGAGCGGAGATCGGGCGGCTGAGGTTTGCTCAGGTTAAGTGGGGAGCTGATGGCACGAAACACTAATTGTGCAAGTATAGCTTGCACTTGACCGATTTTTTTTGAATTGGCTGGCTACCTTTGAGCATTTTTAACAACGGCTTAAAAAATACAATTCGAGTTATGGGATCCCATGTATTCAGTAAGAAAACGTAATTACAAGAAAAATTTGCCTAGTGTCTGGTGAACATAGTTAAATAATTTTTCTTATCTTTTCCGCTAAAATTTATTAGCCTGTGGAAACAGTTATGCGTCATGCCATGATATTCTGCACGAATTTGTAGATTCTTTACATTATTTTATTTAAACCACTGATGGTATCAAGATAAAATAATTGTGACTGCTATTATTGCTATTAGTAGGAAAAATTGATATTTATGTCTACATTATCGCCGATTGCAATGGACGTGAATTCCCTTGTAGGGAACGGCACTTTTCTAGTAAAAAATCATCAGCCCGATTTTATGGTCAGTGCTTCGAAAGCAGCCACTGTCATGGACAGAGTTCATTACTACCATCCATCCTCTGGTTTAGGAGAATATGGATATTATGGGTAAATATGAAAAACATTTACTACGTAATTCACTAAAAAAACTTTTATTCCAGTAGTAAACCCTAATTCAGTGTTAAAGACAAAATAAAAATTAGTTGAACATAGGGTTTCGTTTACAGAAACTGCCCGAAATGTTAGCTGTTCAATGATTAAACAGAAATTGTCACTTCAAAACCCTTCAAGATGTTTATTTTTTTATTTGATTTTAACACAGACAGGACTTAACTCTGAATTAAACTAATCCCGGGATATGGTGGGTTGAAATGTATGCCTCTTTGGTAAAATATTTGATTAATTTGTTAATTTTACATTCCAACGCAAATAATTAAAAGAAAAATGTTTTCTTCACTATTTCAAATTCAAATTATGAGCGTCTGTACTTCGGATGGGAATTTAAATTCATCATTTATTAATTAATTAGGAAGAGTAAGAATCACGCAAGAAAATCCCACGAGCGTCATTGGCACGAAGACCTCACGCGTGCTTCCTGGCTTAGTTGTTTGAAATCGATATACCAATGACGTAGTCCCTGTAAACAAGGCTTTTTTAATTAAATAAATTATTGGATCAAAAATAAGTGCAAAAGTTAAAATTAATGACTCAATGATGTGTGGATTTATTATGTATTACTTTATATGTACAGCGGCATCCATAAAGTTCGCGTCAAATCTAAAAAATTTAATTTCCTATTTTTAAGAAAATTTTGGGTATTCTTGACAAAAGTTCTAGCCCGCATAAAAAACGTTTTTAACGTCATCACAGCTGAAATCAAACAAATACAATGTCAAAAACATAAAATGCATGTGATTCGTCTTAACCAAATACTATATTTAAAACGAATATTTTTGAAACAAAAACTTGCTTTGTAGGATGCGTAGTTTGGATAAAGTAGAACATTTTAAAAAACCCGGATTTGATCGGTTTTTGAGAATTTTTTTTGTCCAAAATGAGTGCGCTAGGCAAGAGTAAATACAATGATGCATTTTAAATAACTTTCCCTTGTATCAAAAAATCATATTGAGTATTTTTACGTTACCTGGTACTAACATAGACTGTGAAAGACTCTGGAGAAATTTAAAATTGTTGGACAGGTGAAAAAAGTCGAATGACTGTTTCAACACTGGAAGAGGTTATGAAGGTAAAGTGTATAATTAATTTAAGTTGTGAGGAATTTCGCTTAAAAATTAAGGACGATATAAATAAACCTGTTAATAAAAGTTAAATCTTCTGTGAAATATGGATAAAAATAGGCAAATAAAAAAAGTACATGCTTAAGTGTTGGGATTTTTTTGTTTAAAGCTAATTTTGAACTAAATTTTTTGTATAGGTACTCTTTTCCCTTCAAAGACGACCTAGTTGAACAAAGTTTTAACCTTGGTTTGAACAGCTGTTCTCTGAATTTTTTGTGTTGTAGTATTTTAACTTTTTGAAATTGAATGCTTTTTAGTATGATTTCTTACTTTAAAGATAACAAAAATATTATATTTCCAAACCTGTTACATAGAAATATTCTAGAGAGACTTGGCAACGTCACAACGAGTACAGACGGCAAAACAACAGTTTTTTTTCAGTTCTCATTTTAAACCCTTAATAGTGAATCTCATCGATCGACTTATTCAGTTCGAAAAGCTACTAACGTATTTTTTTTTACATACTGGCTTAGTGAGGATTCTAATAATATATCAAATATTGTTTTTAGGGGCTACAATTCTCCAAAGAGTGGGGGGAAAAGAAGTGTGGCACTAACAGCACTCACGTTATTGGCCTTTCTATTTTTTCTACACATTCTCCAAAACTGTATCCAGGAACAAACCGACATTATGAACCCACAAGTTGTAATAATGCAAGCCAGATTACGAGCCGCTCAACGTGAAGCTGAAGCTAATAAAAGAGTAGGAGAGACGTCGGAGGATTTGGCGGATGCGCAGCCTTTAAAATATTCCAAACCAACAAAAGGGGTCAAACGCCCAAACATTGAATTGAGTCACAGTGAAGAATATCAATACCAATACCCCAAGTTAATGGAACATATACCTTTGAAAACTATACAGAGGACTAATTAAAGGCAATATATATATATATATATATATATATATATATATATATATATATATATATATATATATATATATATATATATATATATATATATATCTTTCATTACCACCATTTTGCCGTTTTAACATTGTTGTTACATGGAAAAATTTATTAAAAATATTATTGTTTCATGACTTTTTTTAAATATGCAAACTTTAGTGAATGCGCTGTAATCTCATTCCAAAAAAACTTTCTTGATCCAATAAATTTATGTTATTCACAATCGCCGAAATCGGCAACTGTCCGAACTTTTTACTGATAACGCGTTGTGGGTATGGGAATTTACCCACGATGCGTTAATAATCATTTTTTCTTAGCAATGAGTAAAACAAATTGTGGGTAAACTATGTCACCCAAGATGCGAAAGCCTTTCTCGGGATTTTGTTTTGCTTTGTGCAGCTTTTCTTTTACCCACGTCGCGTTGTGGCTTTAAGGCTTTATCCAGAACGCGTTGTAAGTGTCGAGCGACGGTCTTGTATTAACGTGCGGCAAGAAGCCATGTTGTCTTCTGGTTCAAGGATTTGTTCGATGTAATTGCCAAAAAGGATGTCAAACAACGGCCTGGGCGTGTATAAAATTAAATGCAAAATGTAACTTAAAAGCCACTAAAGCAACCATTGTAAAAAGTAAAACCAAGTAATGTTTCTTTTAAGCTACTAGTTTACCTTAGCTTAAGTTTACTAGTTTTAATTTGTTTCCAATGTTTAATTGGATAAACTTTAATTTTATATCTGATTTCTATAATATATAAATATTTTTTATATATTATCATTTGTTTTCAATGTTTAATAGGATAAACATTATTTTTATGTTCTTTGCATGTTTCAATAATTTTTTTTCTGTATTTAATGTTTTATTCGAAACGCGTTTTGGGTAAAGCGCAATTACCACAACGCGGCGTGGATAAAAGAAAAGCTACACAAAGCAAAAGAAAATAACGCGAAAGGCTCTTTCGCATTGTGGGTGACATAGTTTAGCCACATACAACGCGTTCCGGTTAATTAGTTTTACCAGAGACTATAAGGAATATAGACAGACACTCGAATACACCGAAATGCCGGTCTCCCTTGAGACATTTGGTGGGTTTACTGGTTTATGGTTACAGTGGCGTATCCAGGGGGGGGGGCAAAGGGGGCAATTGCCCCCCCCCCAGAACAAAACCAGCCGATGAAAAATTTGCTTTGTCTTGTATAGTGCACAAAAAGTTAAAAAAAAACCTAATGCATTTAGCGTTTGTTTTTATAATATATTATTAGTAGCCATTATTTTCTGTTTTGTTTGTTAATTTTATATTTTTAATATATTTTTTTGTTTGGCATTTAAATGGAGAAAGTGATCAACTTGCAAATTCTAAAATATCTAGAAAAACACAAAATCATTCATGACAGACAGTACGGATTTCGTCACCAAAGATCCACAGCTGATCTCCTAAGCTTTGTCACACATAACTGGAAAAAGTCTCCTGAATTTTATGGCGAATCTTAGATTGTTGCTCTTGATATTTCCAAGGCCTTTGACCAAGTAGGTATGGCATGCCGCACTCCTCAACAAACTACCTTCTTACGGTCTTTCTAGCAAACTATGTACCTGGACCGGTAGCTTCCTCTCTAATCGGCGCATATCTGTTGTGGTTGACGGTCACTCATCTAACTTCCATCCTATCAATGCTGGCGTCCCCCAAGGTTCAGTCTTGGCACCAACCCTATTTCTTCTTCACATTAATGACCTGCTCTCTTCAACTACCAACCCCATCCACAGTTATGCTGACGATAGTACTCTTCACTACAATATTCATTTTTCCAGACAAGTTTCGAATCAAGAGTTGGATAATAGACGCAGATCCATGTACCTATCCCTTTCCCAAGATCTCCAATTAATTTTAGACTGGGGTGCCAAGAACCTTGTTCAGTTCAACGCCTCCAAAACCCAGTCTTGCTCCTTGTCACGCAAAAAAATCTGGCAATGCTTACCCCATCCACATGAATGGCCAGGCTCCACAAAACAATGAAACATTCGATCTTGTCGGCGTCGCTTTTGAACATGATCTCAGCTGGCACAAACACATTACCTCAGTAGCCACATCGGCAGCTAAAAAGCTTGGTTTTCTCTTTCGAGCCAGAAAATACTTCTCCCCTGCCAACTTATACACTCCCTATGTTTTCCAAATAAGACCTAACCTAGAGTACTGCTCCCACATCTGGGGAGCGGCATCACCTTCGACACTTAACATCCTTGATTGTATCCAAAAGAGAGCCATTCGACTTATCAATGACCCAGCCCTCCCTTCTCTCGCTCATCGCCGCGCTGTTGGGGATTTATCCCTTTTCTACCGCTACTTCCACGGATTTTGCTCTGAAGAACTAGCCGGTATTATTAATTCCCCCCTTGACTGTTCCTAACACAACAACAAGAGGCATGTTGCGTATGCATCCCTTTACTGTCCAGCTACAAAATCCTAGAACAAACCACTTCTCTCGCTCATTCATACCTAGGGTCTCCAGATTATGGAACAAATTTGCCTGCAGATGTTTTCCCTTCCCGTCCCAACCTCCAATCCTTCAAATCCCGTGTCAATAGACTCAATTTCCCTTCTCTTTAGACGCCCACGGTACGTTAGTACTTAGATTTGAAGTCTACGTGGGATGTCTTAGATAAAAAAAATATAACAATAGAAGCATTGTGGTAAAATATCATGTCACTTATTTTTCCGTACCTGGAGTTTTTTTACATTTTTTTAATAGGTCAAAAGGGCCATAAATTATTTATGTAAAAATGACAATATATGCTTGCCCCCCCCCGCCCCCAGAAAGGAATCCTGGATACGCCACTGTATGGTTATTTATATAATGGTAGACACACAAACTTTTAAACCACAAACCAGGAAACCCACCAAATGTCTTAACAGAGACCCGCTTTTCGTTGCACGGCAGTGTTCGTCTAGGTATTATTTAGTCTATGGTTTTACTCACTGCTCGGAAAAAAGAATTATATTATTAACGCATCGTGGGTAAATTGCCGTACTCGCAACGCGTTGTGAGTAGAAAATTCGGGCACTGGCAGATATCGGCTATTGCGAATAACATAGTAAGAAAGTTATGTTCTGAAATCGAAATGCTTGTGTTTTAAATTCAAGTAAATTAAATAGCACTATTTTAAAACAAAAATACCTTATTGCCAAATTTGAGAGTTTAACTACAGTATTATCTCTTGGGTAAGGTTTATTTACTAGGATTGATAGAATGCAACTATGGGAGTGGGGCAAACAGGCATAGGCGAAACTAGGCTTGCCCCAGAATTCTGCCAGGCCCTTGTCCGGAATAAAAATGTAAAGATCGTTGGTAAAACCAAAAAGTTAAGATAATTTTGTTATAGCAAAGTGGTGCAGCGAAACTACTATTTGTCTATATTATTACAAATTATAATATTTAACTTTACAATTACACATTCAAATTATTAAGAAAATCAAAGAAAAATATTTTTTGATTTCGACAAGCAGCAATAAGAGTGGTTTCAAATGACCTAGGCTGTGAGATGTTTATTTTTCGCTTGTTGAATCGTGCTTGAGATATGGTATTCAATTTAGGTTCTTTACTGCTAATAGCTTATTCAGTCCGTTTTCGGTTTACAGAAGTGGGCTGTTCGCTATTTGTAGTAAGATCGGACCCAGGGAGCACTCAGTGGCGGCGCCAGGGTTGGGCGCGGTTGGGCGAGCGCCCAACCCAAATCGTTCTCGCCCAACCGTTCGCCCAACCTGCTAAATCGAGCATGAGAGCAAAAAAAAAATAAAGAAAAACCCAGTAGTTAAAATTAAAAAAGATAATAGACCTTATATGTCAATAATTATACGTAAACTATTAAAAAAAAAAACTATACAGACTACTGTCCCATACCTACATTAACGAATAAATAAAATATAACTCATTTTATTGCATGTTCGGCACGCGATGTAATGTGGTCCCTTTGTTTTAAGCCGCTTATCGATCCGGTCAATCGGAAGGCCTTTGTATGTGGAATTCCAAATAAACACTACACTACATAACAACATTTGAGAACCTTTTTGTTTTTATTGGTGGATCATTCGTATATAATGCGTTTTTACAAATCCAAAAAGAGCTACATCCAGAAGATAAACCTGTGGAACTAAAAAGACTTAGTGATACGAGGTGGACGTCACACGTCACACGTATCAATCTGTTTGGCTGTAAAAAAAAGACTGCCAGCAATAATAATTTTATTAAACCAATATATAACAGAAAACAACGTTCGCTCTCCCGAAGGAAACGGACTCTTAAACAATATTAATTTTACCTTTTTATTCAATTTAGTTTTTTGTGAATTCTTGTCAAAAATAAAAAATGTTTCTGATTATTTACAAAGCCAAAATAGTGATATTTTAAAAAGTTTAACATTAGTGGAATCACTAAAACAGTTATTTGTATCATATAGGCAAGATTCTGAATTTGAAAAGTTATGGACTGCCTAGAACACGCCTTCGCTAATAATATTAACTTAGATGATGTAAATAATAACAGATCAAAAAAATTACCATCTAAATTTAATAATTCTATGATCATATAAAAAATTACCTCACTTAAAGAGGAAAAGAATCAATTTCAAGCTAAATTATATTATCCCGTTATTGATCGAATTACTTCAGCACTTGTCTAGTATTCTAAAGATCTAGACCCCTTTAGAACACTAGCATTTTCATCAAACCCGTTGAATAATATATTTCTTAAATTTTGAGCAATCAACTCCACTAGTTATTCATTATGGATATAGCATCCGTCGAAAATGTATTAAAATTACTACCGAAAACCATTGAAAGGTATGAAATTAATCATGATGTTAAAATAAAGACCTTACCAGATCTTGCAATTCTTCTGCAGGAATTTAATTTAGTATATCACGAAATAAATAATTTGTGCAACATTACGATAACCGTACCCCTTCAAGTGCCAGTTGTGAAAGGTCGTTTAATGGCTTAAAAAGAATAAAAAATTATTTAAGGACAACAATGTCACAAGAGAGGATCACGGATTTGGGAATTTAATACGTTGAAAAAAAAATATTGCAAAAACATTCGACATAGATGTAGTTGTAGACTCTTTTGACACTAAAGATAATAATAGAAAGAGCTCTTTTTTAATGTTTACTGTTCTGTAATCATGTTACTGTGTAAAATAAACTGAAATATTTTCAGTGTTTCTTATTCAATTTTTTAATTTTAGTTTGATTTTCAAAAATCCAAAATAATTTTATTTTAAACTCCACAAATCCAAAATATCTAAATTGTACAAAAATCTGTGTTACCCGAAATAATGCACATTTTTGCTGCCCACCCTAAAAAATTTTTTGCCGGGTGTCGCCCAACCGAAAAGAAAAACCTGGCGCCGCCACTGGCGAGCACTGTAGGCCTCGGTCCATTCGGGAAAGAATTGTTTTACATGTTTGTTTGTGCTGGAGACTGTAAACTTGGTGATACTCATATTTGTTACCATTTCAATTAGCTTACAATAAAACAACCTATTGTTATATTTCAGTGAATTTATTGTTGTATAAAATAATAAATAGTTAATGATTGAGACACTCCTTGTCATATAATATAATTAGATTTATCATTACTTATAGTTGTGGTGCTGGAGTAGTAGGTCTAGTACCACACTTAGCCAAAGTAGATCCCTTAACGCAGTACTCATCATCAATGTTCCAGTAAGTTCCTTGAGGACAGAACATCTGAATGGGATAGCCAGCATTACATACGAAGTAACTGCCACAGTTTTCTGTGTCAGGAAGAATGGTAGGAGGTTCTTCTGGAGGGTCGAATTCTGGGCACTCACCTGAAATAAAAAGGGATTTTAATGTGTGTGTCTTGATGTCGAATGGATGTTATCATGTACCATATAATATGGTTTAAAACTTTAATAATATGGAGAGCGTTTCGTTTAAATACAACTTTTATGAAACGCTACTTAGACGCCATAAAGCTGACCAGTTTGGTTTGTCACCAGAGGCGCCAATGCCGGAAAAAGGTATTTGACACCTATAAACAAAACCTAACAATCTACCCAGAAATGTTTAGTGAGTGATTTATGAATATATATATACAGACATGACAGACATGGTTCTGTCTTCTGTCCCCCAGTCAAAGCTGTCAGGTTTGCTAATGCTTGATTAAAATGCTTTGAGAAACTAGCTACTGATTTTATTGACGTGGGGGGGGGGGGTTGTGATGAAGAATGAACGGACACTAAACCCATCCGTTAGCTACGGCCTTCACAATATCAGATGGTAAATATGAGCACCACGGGAAATACCAATTTCTCTGACTACTCCGGAAAACATTGATTCTGACCATGATATGATTTTAGAAGATCGAAGGCATTGACAGACATGGTTCTGTCTTCTGTCCCCCAGTCAAAGCTGTCAGGTTTGCTAATGCTTGATTAAAATGCTTTGAGAAACTAGCTACTGATTTTATTGACGTGGGGGGGGGGGGGGGGTGATGAAGAATGAACGGACACTAAACCCTTCCGTTAGCTACGGCCTTCACAATATCAGATGGTAAATCTGGAAATACCAATTTCTCTGACTACTCCGGAAAACATTGATTCTGACCATGATATGATTTTAGAAGATCGACGAATTGGGCTCAAACGTACAGCAGAAGCAGTGCACATTTCCTATGAACGTGTGTTCCGTATGGTTCACCATGACTTAGGTGTAAAAATTCTTTCGGTCAAATGGATTCCGAGGTGCTTGAATGCCGATCAGAAGCGCGTTCGATTGAAAAGGTCGAAGGAAATCTGCCGCCGTCGCCGTCTTGAAGAAGATTCCTCAAATTGCTTGGATTGGCTTATCGGTATCGACTAAACGTGGGGTCATCGCTATGACCCAGAGACTAAAGGGCCATTAAAGGAGTGGGAGCATTCTGGTTCAAAAATTGGCTGGCAAGGTTCTTGCTTCAGTTTTCTGGCACAAAGATGGGAAAATTCTGATAGAATATTTGGAACAGGGTAAAAGTATCACGGGAGTATATTATACTGAGTTGCTAACTACATTACGTAAGAAAATTGTGGCAAAACGGTGTGAAAAACTTGCTAGAGGTGTGTTTTTTTACAAGACAATGCTCCTGATCACAAATCGTTGATTGCACTGCAGAAAATTGATGAAATTGGTTTTGAATTGGTTGACCACCTGCCCTATTCTCTGGACAAGCACCACCAGACTCTTATTTATCCCCAAAACTCAAAAAGTATTTGAAAGGTAAAATATTTTCGACAAATGACGAAGCTATTTGCCGTTGAAGGGTGGTTTGCAGACCAATACAAAGAATTTTTTAAGGGCTGACACAGTTACTTTATAAACGTTCTGCTTAATGTGTAAATCTTAAACGAGATGATGTTGAATAAATAAAAAAAATTAAAATATTGTGTCGTTCTATATAGTAGGCTAAGTACGTATAAATTCTCCCTCGTATACTTTTGACACAATGAGTTGATGTTTTTGAAATTTTGTTAAATATACTTTTTGATTGGTTCAAAAAACTGTGAATAATAAAAATCCTTCATCGCGAATAATGAATCATGGTTCACGACCCGCAAATAATGACTAACATTATTTTTTAAAAATTGCATAAAAGTGATGGTTTTATTAAATATTCGTGAAAAATAAATTTACTTACCGTCAGGTTCGGCAAAAGAAGACCAAAAAACGGCGCTTAAAACTAAACAACACAGCAAAACCTTTTTGAACATGTTGAATGAATGCGGCTACTTTTCTCACAGAAAGCTGGTGGTTCGACCACGACTTGGAACTGTCAAGATGGTTTTTATACGCAAAGTTTCCTTTATATTAAAGAGCATATCAGTACTTTAATTTTTTTTCTATATGATGTACACAGATAAATCTTATAATCCCAATTTAAGTGTTTTGTTTTTAATTCAAAGTTTAGGTAATGTCGATAATTTTCAGTGGTGGAAAGATTAAATTAAGAGGCTAGTCATCAGGAGCGGCCCGTGAGTTTTTTACAGGTGTGACAAATTTTGCGAGCAACTAGCGATATCAACGTTACAAGCAAAATACATTATTTAAATTAATGAAGGTTTTTTAATAATGTGCCTAGTTCTGCCAAAAAATTATTTACCTACAAATAACACCACAAAAGACATAAAATATTAAAATTAAATTTTTGATGTGACTTTTTCTAAATGACGTGCAAACCTCTTTAATATTATTTTTTTATAATTTACTCACCTTTTATCTAGTTTAATGTGTTTGTATATTAAATCGATTCTTCTATCCTTCGGTTGGGAGAAATGTTCAATCACTAGCTCATACAAATGATAAATACTTCTAATAAAAGGGTTTTCAATGCTTAACTTAGCCAAAGCGCTTAACCTCGCCTCCCCCATTGTATTTCTCAAGAAAGTCTATACCTTTTTAGTGTCGAAAAACACCTCTCACTTTCCACTGTCATCATTGGAATAGTAGGTACATAAAATCTCTAATAATTTTTCGCTTTCTGAAAAAGTTGATTTCTGACAAGAGCTTATAAAAATCTTCACGACTAAATAAAATTTGCAATTCTGATTTAAGCTTGGAAACGTTTATCATCTCATAATTATCTTTTAAATGTTTTTGTCAGTAACGCCAATTTTAGTCCATAACAAATCATCGGTACAAAACAAAACACACGGAAAACAAAAAAAAAAAGGCATTTTTTACCTTGCACCCGCAAAATTCAATTAAAAATATTGTACATACTTGGCTTAAAATACCTGTTGATGATTTTCCCTCAGTCTTTCGGGGTCTGTTTTAGATCCAGAAGAGGTTTAGGGCGTCCTTTTTCTTTAATTTCTAAACGTTTTTCAAATGTTAATGCACTACTTATTTTATACTGCAGTATTTCTTGCACTGTTAAAGCCACTGTTAACATAAGTACTCAAGTACTAGTACTACACTACTACATAAAGGACACAACACAAATATCAAATATAATCCAAACAAAACACAACAAAATTCGGTCGAAAGACGAGACACTTCTTCAACTTAACAAATGCCGGCGAGGCCGGCGACTAATATTGATGAACGATGAACAAGAGCTTGGCGGCAGTATGAATACAATTCTGAAATATTAATGCGTTGAGTGCTGCGTTGCCAAGTTATTGTCACAGTCGTAATTATTGTAGGTTTTAATGATTTATAGGCACAGTTACAATTATTATTAGTAGTAGTAATTACCTAAATATCTTAAAATAACATTAGGTAAGCTTATATTCAATGTATAAATGCATCGTGAATCGCGAATATTGATCTAATAGTAAATTGGTCAGATTTAAATTAGTCAGCCAGAATTTTGGACAACCCGGCAACCGGCGCGGCCGGTTATCGGGTTGCGATATTATTGGTGGGCCGTCGACAAGTTTTGCCTGTTTTTAACTTCGTAAAGCGCGAATGTTTGTTTCCCTCTTAGCTTTAATGCATTTTATATAGTCCGTATGAGGTCAATTTAAAATACGGCGAGTCCGGAGCAAGCTTGGCTTGATTCTTTCTCGGGGAGTTTTCGTATGAAACTTGCACTTTTTGAAAGAAAAGATTATTTTTTGGTTTTAAAAAATAAACTATTAGGTAGATCATTGAAAATAACCGCCCGATCAATGATGTTACACGACTCCTGGCACGGTTAGTACTTGGATGGGAGACCGCTTGGAAAAGCCGTATCTTACCGCTTTAGACAAGAAAGGTGGTAGAGCAGGGGTTTTCAACCAGCGGCAGCGGCCCGTGGGCCGCTTGCTCAGGGCCTTTTAGTTTTTTGCGACCCGCATACAAAAAATAATGAAAATCGGTCAAGTGTAAGCTATACTTGCACAATTAGTGTACCCCACTTAAATTATTAATAGTAATGCACTGGCGTTTCGGCTGAGCCAAATTAAAAATTTTGAAAAACTCGTTGGGATAAAAGTTCTTCCTCACGTGAGAAATATTTTTTGCTGAAAAACTTTTTCTCTAAAACCAATGGTTTAGAAGTTATAAGGAAATAAACAATTAAATTGTTTATGACAATTCATTGCGCTGGAAATTTTTTAACCCTGATAATTTTGGCTCAACCTACACCTAATTCTCAATATTCGCGATTTTTTTTTTTATTTTTCTGAGCGTCACAGTGGCGACTTCTGAAATTTTAGATCTCAGGAGTCGTATCTCAGTTCTTACGTATTGGACCCACACCAAATTATAGAATGTTACTATTGGGTGCTCTAGAGACATTTTCGTAAAAAAATATTTAATTTTAAAATTTGCGAAAAAAAGTTAATTTTTTGGGCCGCTTCACCTGAGATCTGAAAAAGCTCTGAAGACAATTTTACTCACCACATTTTTTCATAAAGTATATCAAATTTTATCGACGAATTCCAACTTTGGGGAAAATATTCTAATTTTCCTTAAAGAAATGACATTTTAAATTATTTCTTAGACAAAATAATCTAGGGTAAAAATTTTAAAAATTATTTACTTTCAGAATATTAGAGGTAATTCAATGAAATTTGATTCTATCGATAAAATCTGATAAAACTTATGAAAAGAATTTGGAAGTAAAATTTTCTTCAGGACTTTCTCAGATCTCAGGTGGCCCAAAAAATTAACATTTTTTCGCAAATTTTAAAATTATTTTTTTTTTTACGAAAATGTGTCAAGAGTACCCATAGTAACATCCTATAATTTGGTGTGTCCCATGCGTAGGAACTGAGATACGACACATCTAAAATTTCAAGAGCCGCCACTGCTGAGCGATTCTTTTGGAGATTGATACAATTGATCCATTACTACTATTACCAAGAAAAAAAGGTGTTTGTTGCACAGCTTTCGTACAAGGCAGATCCGTTGGTATATAGACCTATATATTTTACATAAAAATATTAGTGGGCTAGTCTCAGCACAGATTAGCAAAAACTTATATAGCTAAAGACATTTTTTACTTTTTTCATGTAATATGTAGGTTTGCTGCCCGAATACATATACCAACCAAACCTTGAAGCAGCTTATTTTTGCTTTAAAGAAAACAAGCTATCTATCATCATAATAATACAACATACGTAGGACTGACTGATTAACTGAGTATTTTATTTAAAAGATTTACTTGAACTATTATTTTAAAAATTGTTGCTGGCAGCCCTATCGATGATTAGCACTCGACTGGAAACACACTAAATTATTGGTGTACTATTCGAATACTACGTCTCTTTTAGTTTCTAAAACTTAACAACAAAGAGTCAATAAGGTATCCTAGCTATTGTTTGCTTATAATAGAAAAATTAATCACTTATTTCTACTTAAGTTTTGATGGTATATTTCGGAGCATTTCTCTTGGAAAACAATGATATTATAAAAAAAAGGAACCCATACTACAAACAAAATGTTTAATTACTTACCTGGAAGAGAAAAAATAGTCCATCTCCTTGTTAAAATACTATAATTAAATAAAAAGCTACAGCAAAGTCAAAAGTGACCAGCAGCCATTTTCTAAAAAAAAAAAAAGAAATTGTGGAAGAATCCACCTTAGCTTCCAGACCGGTCAGACAGGGAAGTCGGGTGTAAAATATTAACACCGAATATTCCATGGATCTATTATAATATGGATTCGATATCCGTATACTGTGAGCATATCGAACGTGAAGCCTTATATAATATAAATATTTTGTTGTTATTCTCTTGAGAGAGCAGTTTACGAACTACGAACATAGACAAGACTACGAATTACTACGTAATTGAATCAAGAATGGTAGTAGAAAGAGATAAAATAGCATTGGAGTGTTGGAGCTCAGAAGTGTTGTTGTCTGCTGGGTGCTTAGGAAAAACGTCTGGGAACGCTCGGTTACACGTACGTCTTTGTCTAATGAACTAGAAAAGAAAAAGTGCGACGTATAGATTTATATAGATTTATAAATGACTCAGAGCGACTTTAAATAATCGCCTTTAGAAATAACCTAACATAACATAACCTATAAATAATAAAACCTTTTTAACTTAAATGTATTACTATTTAGCAGAAACATAAAATATTTTGGGGCTTTTATTACTTTTAGTAAATCTTGTGATGCTTCTAACGTATTTTTGTACAAAAATACAAGGTAAAATAAGATGTGGCCAATGTTTACAAATTGTGTTTACAGTGTCGTTTAGAATGGTTTGTTTTGGCTTCAAAGAATGTGAACTCATCCCGTATCCAGTCCTAATAAATCCATGGGATATTCGGTGATATTAATGGCGATACTTGCCATGCCATGAGTAGTTTCATGGGGCTGGCTCCGACCGTCGAAATGAGAAAGCCTGCGAGAGGGTATCTGAGCGGACGGAGGTTTTCGACGGTGCCTGAACGCTTGGCCATAGACCGTCCCGCGAGATTAGCGGAATCAATTACTACTTAGCGATTTTTACATGCAAAATTCTGCATAAAAAGCAATGCAAAAATGCATTTAGTTAGTTGCCCGTTAGCCGTTCAAGAGTTGTCTTTTAGCAGTCCTTCAGTACGTGACTCGTGATCTTTGTAATAAAAAGATTAACTTTTCTAGTGTATTGGTCTATAATCAGTAAAAGTAAAAGTATTCAGAGTTATCCGAAGCTATAAAATAAATCGCTTGTAACTGAAAAGAAATTCATTTTCAACTAGGAAGAAATTCGTTCAATGTCTTCAGCGAAATTCACGAAATATTCTTTTTTACGATACAACTTTAAGAACCTCGAGATATTATCACACAGCACGAGCCGTCCGACACCGTCAAATCAGACATCAGCTTAGAACTTCAAATCAAAAGGAGCAGCGCTGAACTTCTTGAAACTCGAGAACTGCGTGTACGTGATATAAGTTACACAACTAACTTACGTTTCGTATAGGATTTTATCGTAGTACCTCACACTTGCACATAGTAAGCGAAAAGATATTATTTACCTTCTGTGTTTTGGATTAGACTTTTGCGGCAACCGATAAAAAAGCTGTCGTGAATGCTGTATGCCAGGCTGAAAAATCCGGGCATTAAGGAAAAGTTGTGCCTCGCGTTCTTTCTAAAATTTAAATATCCAAGAGAAGGTATATCTTGGCAGTCTCTGAAATAAAACATTTCGCAGATCATACGAACTTAGTGTTGTTTACAATTGTTGACCATACTGGGGAGCAGATTGGTATAGAATCTCTCTCAACTTAGAAACTTTTGAACATTTCGAAAAATACTTTGAAATATTTTTTGAAAACAAATTTTAATACCGCAATTTTATTGTTTGTATTTGTATTGTTATTAAAAAAAATCCCGATTTGTGACCTTTTTACTTTTAGGTAAAACTTAAGAACTTTGTACAAAAGAAATAGTTTTAAACAAGAGTTTGTCGCGAAAACTTATTTTCATAAAAAAAAAACTTGTAAAAATGCTGCAAGCTTTTTAATCATTACTAAAACTAAAGTAAAGGAAATAATAATTGTTTTAAGTTAGAAAACTTAGCATTTTGATTTATTTTAATCTTTTTATTAAAGACTTATATTTTATTTTTAACTTTTTTCAACCAAATTTCTTTACGTTAGAAAAAATGTATTTATTGCCAGAAAAGAGCCAATTTTTAGAGCAATAATAAATATTAGAATAAGTGCGCAAGTAGCTACACTTCTTCTAAAATTTCCAAGCCGTGAAATTCCCAAAAAGTAAACAAATTTCAAATTTTGTAAAGTAATAACTTCATGCAAAACATTCCAAAATATCAAGTCAGAGTCTATTCAGTCAGACCACAAATAGTGAACTCCATAGCCATAACCCTGTTTCATTCCCCTCTTTCTTTGAGGCGGATGACGACATCCAGTGCAACCGGGTGGACGGTGGGTTTCTCACAAAAAAAAAAACTGTGGCGTTGAATAAGGAAAGCAATAAAAATTCTTTTGTAGATTTAATCGCAACTCATGTAAACCATCCAGAACTTAATTTTGGCTACTCTGAAGTAGGCCAAAGTGTAGAATTTAACAAAAATGTACCTGTGGGCATACTAGTGGACGTACAACCCCCACTGGAACATGACGTTGTTAACGATGTGTTTTTGTTTCAGAGTATACCAAGACAACTTAAGGCGGGTTCAAACAGCAATTTAATTTAATTTTAGCCTAAGGTAATTTAAGAGTTTATTTAATTTTAATTTATGGTGTTCATCCAGAAATGTAAGCCACCTAAGATTTAATTTTCAGCCAATGAAATACATCGTGCTACGCCTGCGCCATTGCGATTTTCAAGTGTGGGTGTGGGTGATTTTTAGTTTTGCAAAAACAAACTCACTTAAATAATTTAGATTAAACAAGCTAACACAAGGAATGGGAAATACACAAAAATGTAAAGCTTTTGTTTACATTTTATGAATATTTTTCTTTCAAAACTGTCAATAGTGTCAATGCCAACTGCGTCATCTCATTGAGTTTGCGCGTTAACCCTCATTTAATTTAATTTAATTCTAAAAGATAAAAGTTGGTCAACTTTTAAATTAAGTCTTAAATTACATCAACTGTATGAACGCTATTATGGCGTGCCATCTAACCAACTTTTTAAGTTACGCTAAATTAAATATGAAATTAAATTAAATCGCTGTATGAACCCGCCTTTACACTCGTAGGCCGGCGCAGGTACGACAGACCACCGGATGATTATTTTTTTCAGCCAAAAACAATGTAAGAATAGTTTTTTCTGCTGATTTTGAGTACCTATCTATTGTTTGAGAACCTAAAAATTGTTACTTTATATGAAAATATTAAAAAATAATAATATTAGAAGCGCTGTGTTAATCAAGTTCTAAATTTTAAATTGCAAAATGAGTGACGTCACAACAGGGGGGTCACAAGAATGTGATTACTTGTGACAAGGACGGGGGACGGGGGGTCAGAAAACGATGAAATTTGTGTGACGTACTTTATGCATGACCCATAATCAGAAACGTCGACGCCACGACGCCACATAAAGTTGGGGAAAGACGGAATCAAAGACGAAGAAGACTCATATTTAATAAAACAATTTATTTTTATGTTATAGTCAATTTATTGTTGTGTAAAATAACAAATAGTTGTATAACAGATTATTGTTATTCATGTTCTTCTGGCCATAGGGGTGGCTTATCAACTCTCTTACCACATTTGGCCGCAACAGCATCTTGAACGCAAGAATTTTCATCAATACTCCAGAAGGTTCCTTCAGGACAGAACCTCCGAATAGGCCAGCCAGAAACGCATACGTGGTAGCTGAAGCAGTTATATGTGTCAGGAAGAATGATATACGGTACACCTGGAAGGTCATCTTGTGGGCACTGGCCTGAAATAAAATGGGGTTTTTAAAGTCTACGTTTGGACATTGGACATTATTATGGGGTACCTTAGAATGCTATCCTTACTTAATATCCGGCATAGGGATTCGCCAAATCTAAAAAAAATCGATATTTCAAATCGATCTTAGATCGTGATCATGGAGATTGATTCACTATTTAGATCGATCTCTTAGATCGATCTTTTAAAAAATCGATCTTTGGAAAAATTTGGGCGTAGGAGAGGGGAGCCGGGAGAGTAAACAGTGTCCATTTGTGTGTACAGTTGTGGTTAAAAAAAAAAGAAAAATATTTAAACTATATATTTTTTTATGTTCATTTTTAAGTTATAGAAGGGTATGGACGGGAAAATATTTGATTTAAAATGCAATCATGAAAAACATACTAATTTATTGAAAACTAATAAAATAGAAAACATTTGAACAAAAAAATGACAAATAAGCGAAAAAATGACAACCGTAAAATTACAAACTGTCCATAGATACCGATCGACATGACCGGCATCGCTGTTTTGTACGATTTCAGATTTGAGTTTTTTTCTAGAAAATGTTAGATGGCGCAGATTAACTATTTCGTTATTTCTTTCCTAATTCTTACTAGGATCGTTTGGATCGTGGCGTAGCGACCCTATTGTTTGTAAAGAATTACGCATAAATATTAATTTCCAATTATTAATTAAGTCTTAAAGTTCACAGACATGAAAATACCAGAAGAATCTATTCTGTGTAAATTCGCCGATCTCCTTGCAGGATCGAAGGGTAAAAGATATCGATTCTTAAAAACCGATTGTCATTGTGAAAAAATCGATCTTTCCAAGAAATCGATTTAGATTGTGAATCCCTAATCCGGCATCGGGCCAAAGATGTCTTAACAACCGTATGACCTGTAAAGCTGAATTGATGTTCTAAGCTACTGTTAGAGCAAATTTACTTACCGTCAGGACGAGCAAGGGAAGACCAAAAAACGGCGGCAAAACCTAAGCAACATAGCAAAACCTTTTCAAACATTTTGGATAAATGTGGGTACTTTTCTCATAGAGAACTAGTTTAAGTATAACGTCAGAATTATCGAGGTGTTTTTTATATGGCAAATTTTCCTTGGTGCTAAAATTCATGTCAGTACAATAGGTAGTTTTTTTTTATTGGCACATAATTTAATAGTTTAACTTTTTTATTGCACATTTAGGTACTAAATAACTAATAAATAGTATAAGAATATATTTCCCCATCATAAAAATTGCAACGTTTGAAAATAACGTATCAATCTCAACAAAAGTTGGTAGGTACCTACTCATTTTTATGTAAATGTACCCCAGGGATCTTAAATGTCTTACTCGATTTGAGCCTTCTTAAAAAAGCGGATATGTACTTCTACTAGACTAACAGCTGGTTGCCCAAAATTTTTAATCCAGTGTCACAGATTACTGTAATCTGTGCCAGTGTTAAATCCTATTTTAAAAGCAAAAGGTCAGGGCCGCATTTACACGCAGGCTATCTAGGCTGAGAGGCACGCACCACAAAAAAAAAACTGTTTAAAAATTGTAATATGAAATAGGCTAAAATAAAAAAGTCGTTGTTTTAAAACTCTTCAGTGGACAGCTGATATGAGTCGAGTCAGCATTCAGGAATCTCTATCACCTAGCGTGGGGACTGGAGGGGGATTGCCATAGGCGTACCTAGGAAATATTATGTTGTAATGTTAAATTAGTAAAAAAAATATGATTTAGTTAACAATGTGATTAGTGGGTTGTCTTAGGTAGTGCCAGTGGCGTAGTTAGGTTCAGTGCCGCCCCGGGCTACTTAAATCTGGCTGCCCCCATGCACCGTCAGCATTTCTTCACATTTTACAGCAAAGTGAAGAGATACTTGCCGCCTCTACTTTTCTGCAGCCCTGGGCTATAGCCCAATCAGCCCATACGTAAATAGGCCCCTGGGTAGTGCGTAATGCCTTAAAATATACTGGGTATCTATATCCCACGGTACTTGGAAGTATTTCACACAAACCGCTCTTTTCACAAAGACGTTGTTTACTTGCAGTTATACGGGGAATGAGGAAAAAAGAAGAACTGTAATTTTTAGAAATTAAATTGTCATGAGTGGATGGATTGAAAAATGAAGGAAATAAAGTGTACTATTTAATTTTATTTTGAGTTACGCAGGAGTCAGCAATGATAAAATATTTTAAATAGAAGAGTTATTTGAAGTTAGGTGAATAAAACAGGTGTTAAAATAATAAAATAATTTTGTCGGTGTCTCCAAATCAACGTCTTACTATTTTTTACAGTCCTAAAATTTCTATTTATAAATTTAAGAGCGTAAAATAACCTTACTCTACCATACAACCTAATCAAATACTGGTTAAAACAAAGAGAGCTAAAAAAAACAGCTACTGAGGTCAGCAATTCTACTGCATATGAGATTCGTCATGAAATATATGACATGTATGGTAATGTTTATTTCTAACTAAAATTTTATTTCTACAGCTCGTGACGAAGCATCAACTTTTTAAAGTTTATTTTTAAGTTAAAATTCGGCCAGCTCTAATGTTTAAATGCAAGAATTTGCTTTACGTGTTAATGTTCTGTTACTAATCCAATGTATTCTTAATAAATGCATTTTCTTGGTATTTTATGAATAATTTATAAGCATCTTATTCCTGTAATATTTTAAATTAATAAACAAAAATCCCAGTTTTTTCTTTATTTATGCGTCCACCTTAGAAAACACGATTTTTTATAATTGTTTTAGCTCAGTTTGGAAAAAATTTGGAAAGAAAATGTCCAATGTCATAACTGCCCTAGAGGTTGGTTTAAATTTTTTTTCAACACAATTTAAAATGCAGCAGAAACAATATTTTATATTAATTTTTTGGGGCTGAACCAGCAGCGAATAGCGGAGCAAAAATATTGTAAAATTCAAGTTAAGACACCAAGCGTTCTAAAGATTGTTATCTGTTATGGCGTACACAAAACAGATAATATTGCAAAAAACAAAAATAATATATTTAAAACTGACAAAAGATTTTTTTTCTCGATACAATTTTAATTTTAGGTCCATTACGGTCCTGAGTTTCTTATTGTGCCAACTTAATTGGAAAATCAAAAATCACTAGTATTTAGGGTTACTGGAAATGCCAACACAAGAATGTTAAATATGTCTAATAAGACAAAGCTTATACAGAAAGTTACATTTATTAAAAATCTGCAATTCGCGCATGAAGAGGAAAATATAGTTCGCATTTGAACTGTTATTGGTAAAGTTACGTAGTGCCTTAAACACCCCCACACCCCTCCGTAACGGCTAGTAACGATCGGATGATCCCCCTCCCCCTTTCAGCGTAACGTAATTTATGAATGGCCCGTAAAGTAAATCCAAATTAAAATTATTTGTTGAACGTCCGGTAGCTCTGTTAATTAATCAATTTTCGAACTTAACAATAGGTAAGTTGCCCAATGTCCTATTACTTTTGGACCACCCTATATACCCATTTTAAAGGAAACAAGTTATTCGTGTATTACATTAAATTTATTCTAAAAACATCACATAGAGGCTTATGGTGGTGGAGGAGTAGTAGTGGTAGGTCTATCGCCACAATTAGCTTTTGTGGATCCTTTAACACATTCTCTGTCTAGAATATTCCAATACGTTGTTTCAGGACAAAACATTTGGATAGGATATCCAGCATTACAAATGTAGTAACTGCCGCAGTTATCTAAGTCAGCAAGAATTACAGGTGGTTCTTCTGGAGGGTCGAATTCTGGGCACGTACCTGAAATAAAAAGAGATTTTTAAAGTGTGTGTCTTGATGTTGAACGGATGTTTATCATGTATCATACTTTGTCAAAACATTTATTTCATGAATATTAATAACATAGACTAAATCATACCTAGACGAACACTGCCGTGCAACGAAAAGCGGGTCTCCCTTGAGACATTTGGTGGGTTTACTGGTTTATGGTTTAAAACTTTGTCTACTATTATATAAATATGTATACTATGTATCTACATGTATATATAATGGTGGACAAACAAACTTTTAAACCATAAACCAGTAAACCCACCAACTGTCTCAAGGCAGACCGGCTTGCATATTCATTAACTGCACCTATTATAGACAGTTCGGAAAGCCGAGCGTTAGCGTTAAATTGGGGCCAAGCGAATCGGAGGGCACCCTAAGGTCGGAACAGGGTTAGCACCTGGTTAGGGGCCCTGACAAGTCTCTTTCCTCGCAGGCGAAGAGACTTGCCAGGGCCCCTAACCAGGTGCTAACCCTGTTCCGACCGCATTTTTCCGTTGTCATTTTCATAAATGTCAGCATACCAATATGACAGAATCAGTTAAGTGCAGACGATATAGTTGCGAAGTTTATCTATATCATCTGCAATTAACAAGGCAACGATCGGTTTTCCGAACGACCGGCTTTTCGGTGTATTCGAGTGTCTGTCTATATTCTTTTTAGTCTCTGGTAATAATTACAAAGTCAAAGGCCTACATTTACAGCAAGAAAACGGTGACGTGTTGCAACAGCATCCCTATCAATGTTAAAACTGGCGGGCCAGGGGTTGATGGTAACCCTTAGGAGGCCGTCTCCTTGTAGGATTTAGTCATCTGGCTTTTTCCGGAAATCCTTACGAAGAGCGGGAGTTTTGCGATTCTTTGCGCTTAAAATAGTTGTATTTTTACAGTTACTTATTAATTCATTGGTATGTTATTTACCTATTTATGACTTTTCAGTGGAAAATGTATCGAAAAAACCACCTGGATATTGTTTAGAAACTTTACACAGAATTATTGCTATTTATCCAATTTACGTTTTATTTGAGTATACTTTTTTGTCGGAAGTAAAAACTATCTAATGGTTTTTATTTTTTAAACTGCATTGTTTTATTTGAGGTTTTTGGCAGAGAAAAACAAGACAGATATTGGTAACTATAATACTATAATGTACGTTTTATGTACAGATTTTTATTTACAAGGTAACTACAAGATACTTACAGTGGTCATGATATTTAGTATTTACATTATATACAATTTATTTATAGTTTCAGTTTACATCATTGTTGTTTACCTGTACATGAAATCAGGGCAATCTTTTGTAAATTTGACCGTGTTTACGGGGGTCGTCCGGCAAGAAACGTCTCTGTGTTATGTTTTTTGTAATTTCAGAACATTGTGGCTTCTGTCTGTAGAACTTCTCGCTAAGTCATATTACGTAATCCTGAATCTTTTCTAGTAGTGTTGGGAATAATCGAATGAATTAAATAATTGAAATGTTAGCTCTCAAATGATTTTAATAATCGAATGATCATTCGACATAATCATCTGAATCAAAAAAATATGTACCTTACTCCTTCGGGTACCATAAGGTTTATTGATTATATATATGTATATATATATATATATATATATATATATATATATATATATATATATATATATATATATGGAAGTACGTAGAGTTTCACGGATGGAGAAATATTTGTCGTGGTTAATCCGGGAATACATCCGTTCGTTTGGTTCATTTCTATTTGAAACTTGCAGACTTTTCGCCAAAATCTCATTTGGCATCTTCTTGTGCTTACTCGCTGGTCGTAGAAAGTAAACTGAGGGTGGCTGCCGCAGCGCGTGGTTTTATAGTGGATCGCCTTGGTCTTAGGTCATATCTATTGGCCGGCGTTGGCTCCGCCCCCTGAGTGGTTTTCTTGGAAGCTGCGTTTGGGTTCACTTGGTTCTCGGCCGTCGTGCTGTTCATGTTAGGTGGTTTTATTGGCTTGATGAACAGCACGACGGCCGAGAACCAAGTGAACCCAAACGCAGCTTCCAAGAAAACCACTCAGGGGGCGGAGCCAACGCCGGCCAATAGATATGACCTAAGACCAAGGCGATCCACTATAAAACCACGCGCTGCGGCAGCCACCCTCAGTTTACTTTCTACGACCAGCGAGTAAGCACAAGAAGATGCCAAATGAGATTTTGGCGAAACGTCTGCAAGTTTCAAATAGAAATGAACCAAACGAACGGATTCCCGGATTAACCACGACAAATATTTCTCCATCCGTGAAACTCTACGTACTTCCATTATACACCTCTACGGGGAGGAGACCTTCAGGAACACCAAACATTACGAGAAACTGAGAGAGAAGAAATGCACGCTATTATGCGACCTAAACTTCTTAGTAACAACCTACAACCAACTTTCACAAGGATTTCCTACCACACCAGAACCAGAGGAACACTTGCCATACTAAAAAAAGCCAGCAACGCCCTTCTAAGAGAACAAATACGGCAAACAAGAAGACAACTGAGCAAAACAGAACACGAGCTCTACCAACTCCATCTCACGCTGAGCAACCAAATCCACCACCTACTCTGGAGCCGCTTAGAAACACTATCCTACTGGCGCACCGAAACAAACAGATCCATCAAAACAGAAACGCACACAAAAAATTCCAAAACTTACAAGGACAACTCGTAGAAAAATCAGAGAAACCAGCACCAAACAGCAGTAAGACCGTCTACAACATCTCCAACTACCAGCTATCAGAAGCCGAAAAAACAGTCCTAAGCAAAGGTTTCAACTACGCGATAGCCCCAAAGAAGATCCCAAAAGAAGAAATAATTGCAAACGTCGAATCCGCTTTATCCGAAGTAAACAACCAAGAAGCAGAAATCATTCGACAAGATATATCAAAGATCCTAAGGACAGCAAAACCACCGAAACCAAACCTGAGCCCATCTGAAATGCAATCGCTACGGAACATCAACAAAAATAAGGATATCGTAATACTACCTGCAGATAAAGGCAATGCGACCGTAGTCATGAACACAAAAGACTACGCGACAAAAATGAAAAGACTCCTCGACGATCCGGCCTACAAACCAATTGCAAGAGATCCAACAACGTACCTAGAAAAAACAACAAAAACAAAAATAAACGAATCTCCTATAGATCCGGAAACAAAACAAAAACTCATCCCCAGGGAAAAATCAAGCAGATGCCCAAAACTATATGGACTTCCGAAAATACACAAAGAAGACATCCCACTAAGACCGATCGTCAGTGCCTTCAACTCCCCACTACAAAAATTGGAAAAATACCTAGCCGGCATCTTGCAACCATCAGTTGAAAAAGCCAATTCCTACGTCAAAAACTCCGAGCACTTCACACAGATCCTAAAAACTGTCAAGCTTGAGGACAACGACATCATAGCCAGTTTCGACGTAAAATCCTTATACCCCAGTATACCGGTTGATGAAGCTCTGGAACAAATATTAAGAAACGAGACCTTCCCAAAGCATGTGATGGACTTAGCTAAACACGGCCTAAAAAACGCATACTTCTTATTCGATGACCAAATCTACAGACAGACGGAAGGCGCAGCAATGGGTTCGTCACTATCACCAGCCATAGCAAATCTCTTTATGACCTACTTCGAAAACACAGCTCTCGAAGAAGCCCATCTCAAACCCAAACTATGGATTAGATACGTCGACGATGTTTTCGTAATATGGTCTTTCGGCAAAGACAAACTCCACAAATTCTTGGATCACCTGAATTCCCGCCACCCAAAAATCCAATTTACCATAGAACTCGAAGAAAATAACAGCCTCCCATTCTTAGACGTCCTAGTAACAAAAACAAAAGAAGGAACGCTGCTACACACGCTATACAGAAAACCAACACACACAAACAGATACCTCAACGCGGAGTCCCATCATCACCCAACTCAAATACAAGCAGTAGCCAACACACTGATTACAAGATCCATCCGGCTGACAGACGCCCAAGGAAAAGAACAGGAACTAAACAACATTAAAACAGCTCTGAAACAAAACGGCTACAAAACACATACAATAAAAAAAGCCATAGACCAGGAACAAAATCGCAAAAAAAAAGAAACCAGAAGAATCAACCAAAGACAGGCCCATATCTGTACTACCATACATCAAGGGAACAACAGACAGAATCGGAAGAATTCTACGCAAGCACAGCATCGCAACAGCTTACAAGCCACACCAAACAATAGGATCATCACTAAGAAACCCAAAAGACAAAATAAAACTGGAAAACCAGGGTGTCTACAGCATCTCATGTGGGACCTGCAGCAAAACATACGTAGGACAGACCAACAGACGAATATCAGCAAGATTAGAAGAACACAAGCTCTGCATCAAGAACAAACAAACATCGTCTGCCCTTTTCCGCCACCAGCTTGAAACAGGACACAAAATCAACTTCGACAGCTGCAAACAAATAGCCAACATAGACCATTACAAAACCAGACTTATTCGCGAAGCAATCGAAATAGAAAAAAACGGCAACCTAAACAAACGAGACGATGCCTTGAACCTTCCAGCAACATGGAAATCCATCATCAAGCCAATAAAACCACCTAACATGAACAGCACGACGGCCGAGAACCAAGTGAACCCAAACGCAGCTTCCAAGAAAACCACTCAGGGGGCGGAGCCAACGCCGGCCAATAGATATGACCTAAGACCAAGGCGATCCACTATAAAACCACGCGCTGCGGCAGCCACCCTCAGTTTACTTTCTACGACCAGCGAGTAAGCACAAGAAGATGCCAAATGAGATTTTGGCGAAACGTCTGCAAGTTTCAAATAGAAATGAACCAAACGAACGGATGTATTCCCGGATTAACCACGACAAATATATATATATATATATATATATATATATATATATATATATATATATATATATATATATATATATATATATATATATATATATATATATATATATATATATATATATATTGTTTGTTTCTTGGGATTAGGTCCATAGTAAAAACATTTGTTTTTATTAAAAGTCCATTGACGTTTCGGGTCATTTTCAAAAAATATTTTTTTTTTTCTCTTTGGTAAAGGACCCTGAATATTTTAAGGTCTTTGGAGGACTCCAAACTTCAGTTTGGTGTAAATTTAAAAAGTATATAAGTTCGCCTTGTTCTTTTACGCCGTTAGTGTTAAAATTTGTGATATTTATGCTCCGAATATTTGTTAAAAGATTGCATAAAGTTGATTAATTCGATACATTTTAACTGATGATCTTGAATTTGTAAAACTTTTATTAAGTCTCTAAACTTTCGTGTTAAATCAGAAAGATTAAAATTTTGTAACTCCCGCATGGTTTGCGCGAATTCACTTACTTGATCAGTGCTGCCAGATGCTACTGGGAAGTGGCTCCTGGGTACGACGCCAGTTCTACGAAAGGGGGGATACTGTTGCTCCTGTATTAGTATTCGTTGCTGTTGCTCGTAGTTTTGTTCAACTTCTGCTTGGGATGGCTGCTGCGTTGTAGGGGGAGGGGGGTTATGTACCATACAATATGGTACAAAGCTTTAATAATGCTGACAGCGTTTCATTTAAATACAACTTGTTTCATAAAAGTTCCTTAGATGCCATTATAAATAAAACACAGTGACGTGCGGTGTCAATTACTACGGGGAAGCGATCCGAAAATATTAATTAAAAAAACAATTTTTTTCTTTAATTGTAGCAGTTAGATGTCGTTTGATATTGACATGGTTTTTTAAACTTTTGTGAAAATTATTTAAATCTGTAATGTCGACTGAGGTCCAGTGAGTTTTCTCACATATTGAAAAATAAACAGGGCCAGCAGAATAATAGGGATGTTTTCTCGATGTTTCTTCGAAACTACATTTTTTTAAGAAACCGTGGTTTTAGAAAGTAAATTTTTTCAAACATTGTTTTGAAAAAGACTCCGAATATTCATATTAAAAAAGAACACTTTTGAAAGTAATTTACTACAGAGTAACATAGCAGGCACAAGGAAACGTAAACCTGATCGAACACAAAGACGGTTCGTTTAGGTTAGTTCAGGATCTTTCTGTCATTTTTTCATTGACATTTTCTATGCCAGTAGAGTAGAGTTCATAATTTAAGTTTAGAGAAACTGTTGTTAAAATAGCTATTTATGCCATCAGTTACGAAATGCCTAATTTTGTGTAACGCGTGAGATTTTTGCGGAACGAACGAAGTGAGTTCCGCAAAAACTCACAAGTTACACAAAATTTCATTTCGTAACGTATTGCATACAAGATTTTTTCTAATTTTGAAGAAAGTAATAAAAAAATAAAGTTTAATATAATTGATAAAAATTTTAAAACATAAATCTAGTTTGTTGCTGTTACTTCATGTTAGTTGTCAGTTTGACATTTTGTAAAAAAGTCTAAACGGAAGGTTTTTAGCGAGATTGATATATTTTTAGTTTTATTTTTAAAAAATGAGTGATTCAGGATCTGAAGAGCTACCAAGCGATATTGAAGAGGCAGCAGGTAATGCTTTAGTATCAGTAATTCCCAAAAAGTCAAAGGCAGTTTATGATTTGGCATACGAAAAATTTGTTACGTGGTGTGATGAGAAGAAAATTAAACATGTTAATGAGAAAGTTTTACTTGCATATTTTGAGGGTAAGAAAGATCTAAAAGTTTCCACATTATGGACACTTTACTCAATGTTAAGGTCTGAACTAAATCTGAAAAGGAATATTGATATTAAAAAATATACAAATTTGGTAGCATATATTAAAAGGCGAGCGGACGGGTACAGTGCTAAAAAGTCAAAAGTTTTTAGTAAAGAAGATTTTGCCAAATTTTTAGTGGAAGCTGATGACAAAGAATACTTAATGGCTAAGGTTGCAATGATTATTGGAATGGCAGGAGCGTGCAGAAAAGCAGAATTAACATTTCTTCCAGTTGAAAATGTTATAGACGAAGGAAGCCATTTTCGTGTTGATATCCCACCTTCAAAAACAAAAGTTATACGGCAGTTTGCAATTACCACTGGAGACATTGAAAATACGAATCTTGTTGAAATATTAAGAAAATATATTAAGTTACGTCCCCAGATTCTTAAACACAACAGATTTTTTGTAAAATATGCGAATGGAAAATGTACCAGAAATCCTGTGGGAATTAACACATTTAGCAGTCTGCCAAAAGTTATTGCACAATTTCTTGGTCTTTCAAATCCTGTTCTATATACTGGCCACTGCTTCAGAAGAAGCTCTGCCACTTTCCTAGCAGACAGTGGCGCTGATATTTTAAAATTAAAGAGGCACGGAGGTTGGAAATCTAGCTCTGTTGCGGAGGGATATGTTGAAAATTCCATGAATAATAAAAAACTTATAGCGCAAGAAATATTTGGTCAAACATCTAATGCAACGTGCGTCGTCTCCCAAATAACAGCAAGTTCGAGCAATGAAAAAAGTATGTCGTCGGGAATTAATTTAAATAATTGCAATAATTGTGTTATCAATATTTATAATAATTAATTAATTTATAATTTATGTTGTTATCGTGTATTAATAATAATTAATTAATTTATAATTTATGTTGTTATCGTGTATTATAACAGTTTAATAAATAGAATAATTCTTTTTGTCACTAATTTTGAAATACATTTTTCGTCACCAATTGCATAAAATTTTACTTTATGTAACTAGTTACAAAAAGTAAGACGTTTCATAACGTCAATCAGTTTTACAAAGTGTCACTTTAAATGTCAAAATTAGAAAAAATATATTTTCGTAGATTTTTGTAGATCCATTTCCGAAAAACTATCTTAAGCTGTTTTTCAAAAAAATTACTTACTTAATTTAACATCAAGAAAGATGTTTGTTGAAAAAAAACGGAACAGTTAGTCCTCGTTTTTTTATTTATGACTTCTGCTCATTTGGGAGGATATACGATCACTTTAGAAAGTACAATTTTTGTAAAACCAGTTTTTCAGTTTTTTTAAAGTACTTTTCAAAAATGAATTTTTTCAGAGAACATATTTTTCGAAATTAAATGTTTTCGGGTATTAATTTTGTCAAGCAACGGCTTTTTGAAAAAGTAATTTACGAGACAGTAACGTAGGTACCAAACCCAAGGAAATCTGATCAAACCCAAAAAAGGTTCGTTTAGGTTTGTTCGGGATGTTTTTTCGTCTTTTTTTCATTTACGTTTTCCAAGCTCTAGAGTTCATAATTTAATTATCTCAATACTGTTTTTGAAAACATTTATTCTTGGAAAATGTACTTAAGTACATTTAAAAAAAAATTTGAAGACATTTTTGAAAAAATTTACTTCGAAATTTAATAGGTACGTGTTTTCGAGAAAAAATTTTAAAAATATTTCACAAATCCGTTTTCATAAAATCATTTTTGAAAAAGCTGTCAGGACATTTTTTTAAAATGGACGTTCGAAATAAATGTTTTCGAGAAAATATTTTTGAACAATTTCGTTAATCCGTTTTCTAAAAAGCTGTTTCTCGAAAAAATTTACTTTTAAAAGAGATGTTTTTTGAAAAAAAAAATATTTGGTTATTTGTTTCCTTTAAAAGCCAAAATGATTCGGCGCAAATTTTGATAAGATCACATTGAGATGTATAAGGAATGTTTTCAGAAATAATCTATGTGCATGTAAATGAAAAATGCCAAAAAAGGCTTGCATTTTAATATTACATATTAGTATTGATCTATCATTCATATTTTTGTGATATAATTCATTTCAAAGGTCTTACATAGACGGCAAATGTTTGTTTTTATTTATAATATTTTGCAGAATATGTAGGAATGGTTAATGTTTCTGTTACAATATTTATTTTTATAAAATTCGCTCTTGAAACCCTTTTTGTACAAGGCTCTAAGTCTAACCCCACCAGCTATATGATTTTTTAAAATACCTATGCGTTATAGATTAAAGTAGTTATTTAAATAATATGGCGCGTGTTATCCGCCCTGAGAGGGCAGGATGGATCGAGCTTAAGTAACCCAAGTGCAACAAATATTTCATGGAAGAATCACGCGTGTCGCGCCCCGGAGCTACTCCGGAGCTCCCCTTCGCTGTGAAAGAAATACTACTTATTCTACAAAACGGCAGAAAAATTTGAGTAGTTTAAATTAAAACGGAATTTGTAAAAGCTGTTTATTTCAAGGCAAAAACTAGTCAAAATAATAATATATGTACTTTAAATAAATTGTCAGTTACTTGCTATGATGAATACAACAAATATGCTTACCATCAGGTTCAGCAGAGGAAAGCCATACCATAGAAACAACGAGGCAGAAAAGAAAAACTCTTTTAACCATTTTGACTAACAATAAACGCGACTGCTTTTTCTCAGGGAAGGTCGTACTAACAAGTCAATTTTATGCAAGTCCTGTTATATATTTAAAATGGTATCAGTACTTTAAATTTATATTAGATAATGCTGTCGATAAGCGTTATTATCCTCATTTGAAGTGTTTTGTTTTGATACGAAAAACACAGGAACCAGAATATTAATTTTCAACAGGGAGCTTAGATCTTTTATTATTTTAAAATATTTTGACTTTTCATCACATCCGGGGGATATAAGAGGATGAGTCAGTTTATTTTCAACTTTTAATTTTGAGTCGGAAGAAATATAGACTCAAACTGTTGTAATTTAAAATCCCATTTTCATGGCCCCAGTTCTGAATCTAAACAGAACTATTACGGAAAAACACTCAATTAAGTTTACAAATGATTTCGTCATTACACCTTGAATCTAAAAGTTGATAATCGACATTTAAAAAACTCTATTTTCACTGTTGCAAAGTTTGGCTAACACCGCTTTAATGGCGTTGCTAGTGACTTCGCTGCAGCAGCGTCAATTTTGGATTCTCGGTCACCCGACTGAAAAATTTTCTCCAACACACGAAAACCAGACAATACGCGTGCCCGTGTAGGTCTCATTTCTTGCGACGTTTCCAACGTTTTATTTTTCAGGGGAATCTGATGTTTTAAATTTGTTTTATTATAGAGAATTGTCTAACAATAACCTACTAATAAATTTATATTTGCCAAAAACGCATTATGCTTTTAAAAAATACGATATTACTTCGATATATTTAAAAATATAGATATTACTCCTACGTATTTAAAAATGTATTAGGTACAGGATGTATTTTTGCAAAAAAAGCATATTTTCTGTATGGGTTCCTTTTTTAATATCCTACAAATCTTAACATTTTCAGAAAACTAAATCAAAAACCGAGGTCAAAGCATAAACTTCGTGAAAGTTCTGCTGAAGCGACGCTTTAAAATTTGACTGCATCACATAAAAACAGTAAAAGCACCACACTTATTTTTTCCTAGGTTTTTGCTTCCCGTATTATTATTTGCATAAAAATGGTTTTTGTCACTATTATAACACTACTGTCATCACGTAGCCTGTAACCTGTAAGCATTTATTTAAATATAACCCAGTGTAAACAAATAAAAGAAAGTAAATTTTAATATTCAAGAAGGGATTATATTTATAATTATAAAAGGGAATTTTCAAGAATTAATTTTTCAGCAGAAAAGGAAATGTTTAAAATAAATTAACCATTCGCGATTAAAGATAATTAAATAATTATTATTATTGAAGAATTTTGAAAAACAAAGAAAATGTTGAAGTTTTATCAAAAATAATTCATGTAAAAATCATTGAAACACCTAAGTGACCAAATAATTATTGAAAATTTGGAATGCTTTATAATCTATCAAATATTTATACAAATTAACTTACATAAAGAGAAGAACCAATCCATTATTTGAAAAATTATTATTGAATAGAAGAGCAAAGAATTTATTTCATTTAATTTCACCAAGAAGTAGGTATAAAAACTTTTCAAATCGGCCGAACATTTTAACAGAGATGATACAACTAACCCCCTGTATTGTTACTCTAAATAGTGAACTTCTCCCCCCGCTCGGGAAAGAATTATTTTAATTACCCTATTTTGACAAAGGAAAATACGTTTTGACCTATCTAATTGGCCGACAGAAGATCCGCCCCACGATGGCCTATTTTTATCGATGCGACATTACCAAATGTTGCATAATATTAAAATCTATCTAATTTAACAGCTTTTTATGGGCTTGTTATGCCACGCGCGCCTATAAATATCAAGAGAAAATGCGGGGATGCGATAAAAAGCTACCCACGCGGTAACAAAAATGTAATAAAATCCAGATGATTTAAGAGTTTTTCCTTCATTTGCTTGTAAAACTAGGGCGCCCGTGCGTAGAAATTCGTGGAAAACAAGGTGGTAAATGTCATGTTGTCACACTAATTCCGCGAAGTGGTCTACAGGGGAAAATTTGTGGAAAAACTCGCTATACAAGCGGGATGAGTCCTGCTAGAAGACAGTTGAAAGATTCTCACCGATGTAAGGTATTACGCTGCCCGATCGCGAACCGAGATTCTGTCGCACAAACAAGGAAAAAACAAAAATAGTCACCATCATTCACAGAAAAAAGAAAAAAAAACAGACTCCTTACAGTGATGACGCACCAACACCATCAAAACACAATATAATACATGTCGTCAACCATTTCCTAATAAGATAAAAACATAACATAATAATAAAGAATGTACTGAAGTGATAACTAAAAAAAATCATAAGCGTCTATCATTAAAAAAATTCCGCGACACTATAGTAAGCCTTACCAACCAAAAGCTGCTTTACTTTTCTGTTAAATTTTCGTTCAAAAACAATCTGTCTCAACTGAACCGGCAGGCGATTAAAAATTTTTCTGCCATTATATATTAAAGAGTTTTCAACCAATGTCGAAGATGGAATTGGCAGCGTTGCGACACACTTTGTTCTAGAATCATATGGTGGTGGTAATATAATTTCGTTTTTAAACTTTTTATGTACCAGACATACAGTTTCCAGTATGACCAAACCCGCCAATGTTAAAATTTTATGAGACAAAAAAAAGAGATCGGCACGAGTCTCTAGGCTTAGCCCTACACATGTATCTAATAGCCCTCTTTTGCAATACAAAAACCATATTAAATAAATAATCAACACATGAACCCCAAAAGCACAAACCATATCGTACGTGTGATTCAATCAAAGCAAAATATACATTTCGTGCTACTAAAATGTTAAGCGCCCGTAAAACCACCCTTAGAGCCTAGCAACCTCTCGCCATTCTGTTACACACATTGAAGATATGCTGATCGAATTTTAGTTTTGATTCTATGTGCAGTCCAAGAAATTTGTAAGACACCGACCCACCTAATGTCTCAGTATCCATTCTAATGTTGTTAATTTGACATTTGAAGCTGAAGCACATAACACTCGTTTTAGAAACATTCAGTGTAAGTAAGTTGGCACTACACCACTCCCCGATCCTAGCGAAGTCATCTCTGATAATTTCCTCCAACTGAGTAGAGTTTCCATGTTGCCACAAAATAGTTGTATCGTCAGCAAACATGGTAAATCTGCCGGCTATGCCAAGATTAGGCCGAGCCCGGAGCAATCTTGGCTTGATTCTTTATTGGGGAGTTATCGCGTGGAATTTGCACTTTTTTGAAAGAATTGATAAACATGTTTTGGTTTAAAAAAATTCATTATTAGGTGGATCACTGAAAATAAATTTAGGTGGGTCATTGACCAAATGACCTTATAGACGAGCCGCGCCTGCTTGTTTGGTCCACTGACAAAAAATAATAATTTATATTTATTTCGGACCGATAAAAAATTTGATTCCAAAGAAGTCTCGTTTCGGAAGTTTTAAAAGCATTATTTGTTACCGAGAATTGTGTTATGGATTGAAAATATATATTTTTCATCATAGAGAGTCTTAGTCGGCTGCTGCTAGGTAGTAATATTTGTTACAATTGGAATCTAAAAATCTGAGCAATACAAGTGGTGCGGCAAAAAGGCGTAGACATAAGAAAACTGGAAAATGCTGGAAAAAGCTACCAAATATTTCTAATTTTTTTCCGGGCAAGTTACTAAAATCTGAAGTGCGTGAGACTACGGGGTGGATTTACTACCACTATTATAATCTTTTGTTTTATCTGAAAATGAATAATAATTTCAGTCTCTGGGAATACATCCATTTTTTAGTTTAGTAATTTTGAAGGGCCTAATAAATAATTTTGCGGGGGGGGGGGGCAAATTCTCAAGTTCCGCCATAGCCCCAGTCTCTTTTTTCCTGTTTTAATGCTGATTTTTAAACCGAAATTCTATTGGCGATTGAAATTAAGATCGTTGCGCCCTCCCTGGTCGATTTTTTAACTAACCATAATCTGACTTAATTTCTAATTTATAGATATATTCTTAAAAGTTTTAATGAAAATGCAAATTTTAGTAAAAGAACGGTCAAATTCAGATCAGTTGTATTAAAGAGGCCACTTGATTAAAAAGTATGGGTTTCAAATTGGCTGATAATGCGATTTATCACGAAAATTTCTATCATTATTAACATTCTTATGAAACATTTCGAATATATTTAATTTGAATTACGGGAATGGAAAAAAGATACACGCATAATGTCCTTCTTACACGGCACTGAAAGAAAGCTGGCTAAATGGATGCAATTCATTATAGGGTTTTTTCTTTCTAATCTCGCGAGCTTCGATATTCCTAGAAATTTATCAGGATGCATGTATAAACATCGTAGTTTTAAACCTTTTATCAAAAAATTGAAGTGCTCTTAAATTTTAGTATATAAAGGTGACATTTTAAATTATTGCTACAGATAAACTACGTTGTAAATAAAAGAATTTTCGAAATAATTTTTCATTCACAAAGTCACCATAAAAAATGAATTTAAAAATTTTCTTTCGTATTCTTGTTCTTGGCATTGTTCTGTGTCTTTCGTCTGCTGAACCAGATGGTGAGTATACATCCTAATAAATATTCAGTTGAAAAGGTACCTAAATCTATATGCAGAGCTATTAAAACAACATTACGTAACTTTCTTTAATTTTTGGACGCCATTATTATTACTAACGGGTTTTAGGTCGCAAAAAATGGTTATCTAAATGACTATCCTCTCAAGCTAGATGAAAATCTTCTTTTAACGGAATCACTACGTTACCTTTATCGGCCAAAAAAGAGAATGGCTTCCTGCTATCACCATTTTTTTTTTAATTTTACATAGCCTAGGCAAATTTTTTGACATCACACTTAATAGTTTTTTAAAACATTTTCGTTCAGATTCACAAAAAGGTTTAGGATTTAGTACTGGTTTAAATTAAGGTCTTTTAGTTTGATCAGGTCAGGTTTTGAATAAACGAGAAAAACCCCACACCTTCTATGAAAAATTAGACTCACTAGCGAACAGAGCGACTCCTTCGACAACCTAGCGAACTAATCAAAACACAGGGACAGAAACTTAAAATGCAGCCATGGCCGATCGGTCTCCTCCCTTCAAGTCCTCCATAGGATTGCCTTTATTTAGGCATTTGTGACAAAGCATATAATATATATAAAATCTAAATTTCAGGAAAGTGTCCAGAAGTTGACCCCCCTGTAGGCCCCGGTGTGTACCTGGCTGACCTCGACAACTGCGCCGGCTACTATGCTTGTTCTGGTGGCGTACCCTTCCACATGTTTTGTGCTCAAGGAACCTATTGGGATCCTTTACTTGACTATTGTGAAGTAGGCCCTGAAACAGCCCATTGTGGTTCCAGGCCTACAACTGTCGTTCCTTCTAAATGAACAAAGTGTGCTGAAGAATTATTATTTATATCGTATAACTGTCAGTATTATAAATTATTTTTTATTGTAATAAAATGAAATAAAATCTATTTCTTGGTTTTATATTGATCCTGTATCACTATTGTCGTTTAAATGTAAAATAGCACATTTTACATCAAACAAAAGCTACGTGAAAAGTAGTGGATTTACGGGGGGCGCCCCCCCCCCCTAGACAGAGGCGTATACAAGGGGGAGGTCATGGGGGTCATGACCCTCCCCCTAGTGGCTGATTTGCGGTTGAAGAAAGGCGACGCCTCATCTAAACGACGCGACGTCTCGCCTAAAACTTTTGGTTTACTTCTCAGCATAACTAATATTATACAATATTTTTTACTGTACAGTGTACACCACACTTTCTTGCCTACAAGCTCAACTAAAATAATAATCCAAGATATATGCAACAGGCATTTAACAAGGTTAATATGCACATTGCTTAGAAACGAACATATCGTCGGATATTTAATATTTATTAAGTAAATCCGCCTGGACCGCTAGAATTCGCACTCCCCAGCGCCTCTCGACTCAACCTTGCGGACAGCACAGCGCGCTAAAATTTCTTCAACGGCAAACGGCATGCGAAAACAGCCCGTACCTATTGGCCACTAGGGATGGGAAGACCCGGTTCTTTTTCGTGACCCGGTTCTCAGCAGATCATTCATTAAAATGACCCGTTCATCAAGACCCGTTCATATGACCCGTTCATATGACCCGTGATGCTGATTTTCTCATTGATTTATCCATCAGATCAGATGCTTAGCTAGATAAATATGAACGTTTGGATACTTTGTTTTTCTTTATTTAATTGAACCTTTTAAAACAAAATATTTAATATAGATCAGAGCAACCACAATTACAATCATTAACTTTATATAAGTGCCTATTGTTAGCTTACGATGACCCTAAAAGTAAAATAAAATAAGGCATAAATTTATCTGGCTTACAACCCGTCCACAATTCAAAGCCATCGAAGCAAGACGCGCTGCATCAGCGATTGGATCGATTGTTGAAGTTTGATGATGATTTGTTTAAGTTTAACACGACCGAGTCGACCGACAGATAACCCGTCTGGATCACCACTTCATTCGTGTTCGTGTTTCATCTTTTTGTCACAGCTCGCGTTTGTTATGGAGTTCAATGCAGCTCGCACATACACCCGGTCTTCGGGTCATATGAACGATAGGGTCACAGAGCGTGATTGATTCAATCACGAGTCTTTCGAAAGACCCTGTCATTGTGAACGGGTCGATCATGAACGACGCATCCCTATTGGCCACCAGTTTGCCAAGATACGCACCGTCCGTCGCGTCGGCTCTCGTTATTTTCTTATAAATACTTATAATTAAAGAGTACAGTTTTGCGCGGCAAAACGGTCCACAGCTTCTCTTTTCTCTTAAGTGTTTATACTCTATTTTGGTGGTAACTTTTTAAGTTAATTTCGGTGTTTGGCATACTCTACTCTGTATTCTGAAGTGCAATAGTAGTTAACCTATCTATCGAGCGAAATGGTAAGTTCTTATGTTTAAATTTTAAGGGTGTCTTTGCATGTTTTGGCCTTTAATATAATTAAGTAGTCTAATTATTTGTCTGGAGGAAGGTTTTTTTTTAATTCTTTTTGTTTTTATACTTATTTTTTATAAATATTTTTAAAATTAAATATGTCAGAAGTCACAATCTTATGTTGATGGGTGATGTAAGTATAAGTGTTATAAGCAGAGCCCGGACTTTTAGGTTTTTTCAGGAGAAACGCCCCTTATCCGTGACCTGCGATATAGGTCCATCGCCTAAAAAGACGATAATGATTTTTTACGTTTCCAAAAAATTATTATCGTCCTTTGGCGCCCAAAAGGAAACGTAAAAAATCATTACAGTCTTTTTGGGTGAAGGACCTATATGGCAGGTCATGGAAAAGGGGCGATTCTCCTGAAAAAAACCTAAAAGTCCGGGCTCAGGTTATAAGATATAGCGATATGTAAAATACAAGAATACTTACAGAACAGTGAATAAAGCCATTCTGCCATTGGTCTAGTCATATATATTTATGCACGTTTTTTTTTGGTGTAGGAAGAAAAATTAACTGGTGAAGATAGTGGTGATGGGGCCAAAATAAACGGCAAAGCAAAACATAAAATTTTCAGGACGATAGATAGTTTCTTCCCTAAAAAAGCAAAAACGCATGAAGTTTCTGGAGAACAGACAACACCTGTATTACCTGAGAATTTAGTCCCTTCAACATCTAATGCTGTGGCGTTCTCTGAACCAAGAGATTTGTCTGTTTATAAATCAGATATAGGTTTATACGTTGGAAGAGTAGCAGAGCTAGATGATTATACAAAATGTATATTGATAGAACGCCCTTGGACTCCACCTCCTGATTATGTTTTTCCGCACTCTGTTGTTAAAAAATTGGGAAAAGACACCAAAAAGTTTGCTCAACCTTCCCACTTAAAAAAATTTCACTGGCTTGTGTTGTCCCATAAAGATAAGGGATTGTACTGCAAATATTGTGTACTTTTTGTTAGTAGTGAAAGTGGTGGTCAGCAACTGAAAACATTGGCAAAAAACCTTTACAAAAATTTGATGATTTGTTGGGAAATAATGGTGCTTTAACTTCGCATGAAAAGAAAAAATATCATTTACAAGCAGTTGAAGCTGGAAAAAACTATCTAAAAACATATTATCACCCTGAATTAAACGTTACCAATCAGATTAACACTACGCGGCGCCAACAAATCGAGGAAAACCGAGAACGTCTGAGACCAATAATAGAAACAATACTATTTTGTGGCCGTCAAAATATACCCCTACGGGGCCACAGAGACAGTGGTCAATTAGATCTTGGAAGCGATATTTCTAGCTCATCTGCACAAAATGACGGTGTATTTACAGCGTTACTTAAATTTAGGATTTCAGCAGGGGACATAAAACTTAAAAGCCATCTTGAAACAGCAAGTTCTAAAGCTACTTACATTAGTAGTGTGACGCAAAATCAATTAATTGATTGTTGCAAAGATGAAATCCAAAGCATTATTTTAGAGAGAGTTAAACAAGCTGTAGGTTATGCTATTATATTTGACGAAACTACAGATGTCGCACATATTGAACAAATGAGTCTATCCTTTCGATATGTGCATAATAAAATAATTTATGAAGATTTTGTCACATTTGTTAACACCTATAGCCTTATAAGGCATGAAGAACATCGACTAACAGGGGTTGCTTTGGCACATATTGTGGAAGATATTCTAAAAAACTTTTCTATAGATATAATTAAATGTGTAGGTATAGGAACTGATAGCTGCTCAGTTATGGCAAGTGAAGTCAAAGGAGCAGTTCAAGAAATATTAAAAAGAGCTGTTATATATATGTACTCGTATATCCCCCAAATGAGCAGAAGGCATAAATAAAAAAAATGCTACAATATTTAAACTTTCATATTCATCAAATCATTTGTCTTGTCTCGTGTAAGCTAAGATGACCAACTCTTCTAGCCGTTTCTTTTTTCATCAAATATCTTTTTTGATGTTGAATGTTGAAAGTAATTTTTTTTGAAAAACAACTTCTTTGAAAATAATATTTTTTTAAAAATACATTTCCCGGAAATATATTTTTTAGAAAACAGATTTCGAATTGCATTGTCACTTGGCACATGATCACGCCCACGTTTACGAATTGTTTTCGCACAAGAACGGGAATTATCGTAGTAAGTTTGAACAGGAACCCGTATCTATGGTTAGCACGCTATCCTTTTTTAACTACGTTATTTTTTTTTATCTGAGACAGCCCATGTAGACTTCAAGCCTAAGCACTAACGTATCATTGGCGTCTGAAGAGAAGGGACATGTAGTCCATTGACACGAGATTTTCCGTATTGGAGGTTGGGAGGGGAAGGGAAAACATCTGCATGAAATTTGTTCTATAATCTGGAGACCGTAGGTATAAATAAGCAAATTGGGATGTTCTAAGCTTTTTTAGCTGGACAGTAAAGGGATGCATCCGTATTGCGCCTCTTGTTGTTTGGTTAGGAACAGTCAAGCGGGGAATTATAGCGGCTAGTTCTTCAAAGCAAAGTCCGGGGAAGTACCGGTAGAAAAGGGATAAATCCCCAACAGCGCGGCGATGAACAAGAGAACGGAGTTTTCTTGTAAGAATTGGGTCATTAATGAGTCGAATTGCTCCGTTTTTGATAGAACAAAGGTGTTAAGTGTGCTATGTAGGCAAGGATAGCACACCGACCGACTGGAACCGGTTGTGTCCAGTGATGAATTCTGAAAGACGAAAGACGCCCATATACGCATATTGCGCAAGCGGTCTTGTGGCAAAGATTTTGGTCATGGTGGGGATAAAAATGTACTGCGCAACCTAAATATGTAATTATGAATGGAACTTTAAATACCGGCAGTCTACAAACATTTCCATGTCGCTGGACCACATAGCAATGTTGAAGAAGAAGCAATTGAAATTGTTTTGTTTTTTTTTTATTAAATTAAACTAATATTGCTCTAATATAATTATATTCAACACACTTATAAAGTACTATAAAAATTTATCGGATAACCTCAAATGATGCATTTTCGTATTTATAGTAAGTTGTGCACTAGCTTGATCGGTCTAAAATGAAGCAACAGTAGTAGGCCTGGTACCACAGTTGGCATATCTCTCGCCTGGTACACACCAATTGTCGCGAACAACCCAGTAGGTTCCGGGAGGACAGATCATATGAATTGCATTGCCGCTATTACACTGATAGTAGGCGCCACAGTCGTCTGCGTCAGGCAAATAGACACCAGGAGCATCAATGGGATCAATTTTGGGACACGAACCTAAAAAAGATGTTATTCATAAAATAGGCGTAAGTAAATATTTCATAACTTTGGCACTAGCGGACCTGGATGCGGGCGCGGATACATGGGGGTAATGGGCACAATTGCCCCACCCCCCGAGAGCCTGAGTGTGATAGATATTCAACTAAATTTTCACCCAACTTTGGTTTCATACACACACAAATCACAAAATCAGGACAAATTCCCTGGAAGATAAGTAACCCTCATAAAAATTGACACCCCCTCCTGAGCGAAAACCTACATCTGCGCCTGCCCGAATGTGTGTCAATTTTATTTTTTGGGTTCTAATTAAAATTCTACATATAATTTTGGTTGACATTTTCCACTATATGACTAGACCAGACTTTTGCAATATTTTTAATAAAATGTGAAATGAAAGGCATTAAAATAATCTTTAGTTTAGTTTTTAAGTTTTTCTAAAATTTATAAAAAAAGGATGTTACTGAAGTTTGCCTCGATGCAGCATCAAACGGAGCGGGAGCCGTCGACGTACTAACTTCTAGATAACGACAATAATGAATTATATTTGTATACTTTAATTTATGTATTATAACTTAACGTTAAGGCCGTTAATGTATTAAGAAGTTATAACAAAAACTGTAACGAATATTTCCTAAACCTTAAATATGTTATAACTTTTCGAAGCGGGTCCGGGAAGGTGCGAGTGCAGTATTATAGAAAACCCGAAGATCACATTTTCCCACTTTTCTCAAAAATAAGGAAAAAGTACCTCTTTTTTATTTTTTAAAATCCAAGGTAATCCTAAAAGACAGAAGAGAAAAAATTTTGAGCCATTTAAAAGTTATGGAACACTTCGATGCAGGACCGGGAAGGCGCGAATGCAATATTATAGAAAACACGTAATAGATCACATTTTCCCTCTTTTCTCAAAAATAAGGAAAAAGTACCTCTTTTTTATTTTTTAAAATCAAAGGTAATCCTAAAAGTCACAAGAGAAAAAATTTTGAGCCATTTAAAAGTTATGGAACACTTCGATGCAGCACCGGGAAAGCGCGAATGCAATATTATAGAAAACACGTAATAGATCATATTTTCCCACTTTTCTCAAAAATACGAAAAAAGTACCTCTTTTTTATTTTTTAAAATCAAAGGTAATCCTAAAAGATACAAGAGAAAAAATTTTAAGCCATTTAAAAGTTATGGAACACTTCGATGCAGGACCGGGAAGGCGCGAATGCAATATTATAGAAAACACGTAAGAGATCACATTTTCCCACTTTTCTCAAAAATAAGGAAAAAGTACCTCTTTCTTATTTTTTGAAATCAAAGGTAATCCTAAAAGACACAAGAGAAAAAATTTTGAGCCATTTAAAAGTTATGGAACACTTCGATGCAGGACCGGGAATGCGCGAATGTAATATTATGAAAACACATTTTCCCACTTTCCTCAAAAATAAGGAAAAAGTACCTCTTCTTTATTTTTTAAAATCAAAGGTAATCCTAAAAGACAAAAGAGAAAAAATTTTGAGCCATTTAAAAGTTATGGAACACTTCGATGCAGGACCGGGAAGGCGCGAATGCAATATTATAGAAAACACGTAAGAGATCACATTTTCCCACTTTTCTCAAAAATAAAGAAAAAGTACCTCTTTTTTATTTTTTAAAATCAAAGGTAATCCTAAAAGACACAAGAGGAAGAATTTTGAGCCATTTAAAAGTTATGGAACACTTCGATGCAGGACCGGGAATGCGCGAATGCAATATTATAGAAAACACGTAAGGGATCACATTTTCCCACTTTTCTCAAAAATAAGGAAAAAGTACCTCTTTTTTATTTTTTAAAATCAAAGGTAATCCTAAAAGACAGAAGAGAAAAAATTTTGAGCCATTTAAAAGTTATGGAACACTTCGATGCAGGACCGGGAAGGCGCGAATGCAATATTATAGAAAACACGTAAGAGATCACATTTTCCCACTTTTCTCAAAAATAAGGAAAAAGTACCTCTTTTTTATCTTTTAAAATCAAAGGTAATCCTAAAAGACACAAGAGAAAAAATTTTGAGCCATTTAAAAGTTATGGAACACTTCGATGCAGGACCGGGAATGCGCGAATGCAATATTATAGAAAACACGTAAGGGATCACATTTTCCCACTTTTCTCAAAAATAAGGAAAAAGTACCTCTTTTTTATTTTTTAAAATCAAAGGTAATCCTAAAAGACAGAAGGGAAAAAATTTTGAGCCATTTAAAAGTTATGGAACACTTCGATGCAGGACCGGGAAGGCGCGAATGCAATATTATAGAAAACACGTAAGAGATCACATTTTCCCACTTTCCTCAAAAATAAGGAAAAAGTACCTCTTTTTTATTTTTTAAAATCAAAGGTAATCCTAAAAGACACAAGAGAAAAAATTTTGAGCCATTTAAAAGTTATGGAACACTTCGATGCAGGACCGGGAAGGCGCGAATGCAATATTATAGAAAACACGTAATAGATCACATTTTCCCACTTTTCTCAAAAATAAGGAAAAAGTACCTCTTTTTTATTTTTTAAAATCAAAGGTAATCCTAAAAGACACAAGAGAACAAATTTTGAGCCATTTAAAAGTTCTGGAACACTTCGATGCAGGACCGGGAAGGCGTGAATGCAATATTATAGAAAACACGTAATAGATCACATTTTACCACTTTTCTCAAAAATAAGGAAAAAGTACCTCTTTTTTATTTTTTAAAATTAAAGGTAATCCTAAAAGACACAAGAGAAAAAATTTTGTGCCATTTAAAAGTTATGGAACACTTCGATGCAGGACCGGGAATGCGCGAATGTAATATTATGAAAACACGTAAGAGATCACATTTTCCCACTTTCCTCAAAAATAAGGAAAAAGTACCTCTTTTTTATTTTTTAAAATCAAAGGTAATCCTAAAAGACAAAAGAGAAAAAATTTTGAGCCATTTAAAAGTTATGGAACACTTCGATGCAGGACCGGGAAGGCGCGAATGCAATATTATAGAAAACACGTAAGAGATCACATTTTCCCACTTTTCTCAAAAATAAGGAAAAAGCACCTCTTTTTTATTTTTTAAAATCAAAGGTAATCCTAAAAGACACAAGAGAAAAAATTTTGAGGCATTTCAAAGTTATGGAACACTTCGATGCAGGACCGGGAATGCGCGAATGCAATATTATAGAAAACACGTAAGAGATCAAATTTTCCCACTTTTCTCAAAAATAAGGAAAACGTACCTCTTTTTTATTTTTTAAAATCAAAGGTAATCCTAAAAGACACAAGAGAAAAAATTTTGAGCCATTTAAAAGTTATGGAACACTTCGATGCAGGACCGGGAAGGCGTGAATGCAATATTATAGAAAACACGTAATAGATCACATTTTCCCACTTTTCTCAAAAATAAGGAAAAAGTACCTCTTTTTTATTTTTTAAAATCAAAGGTAATCCTAAAAGACACAAGAGAAAAAATTTTGAGCCATTTAAAAGTTCTGGAACACTTCGATGCAGGACCGGGAATGCGCGAATGTAATATTATGAAAACACGTAAGAGATCACATTTTCCCACTTTCCTCAAAAATAAGGAAAAAGTACCTCTTTTTTATTTTTTAAAATCAAAGGTAATCCTAAAAGACAAAAGAAAAAAAATTTTGAGCCATTTAAAAGTTATGGAACACTTCGATGCAGGACCGGGAAGGCGCGAATGCAATATTATAGAAAACACGTAAGAGATCACATTTTCCCACTTTTCTCAAAAATAAGGAAAAAGTACCTCTTTTTTATTTTTTAAAATCAAAGGTAATCCTAAAAGACAAAAGAGAAAAAATTTTGAGCCATTTAAAAGTTATGGAACACTTCGATGCAGGACCGGGAAGGCGCGAATGCAATATTATAGAAAACACGTAAGAGATCACATTTTCCCACTTTCCTCAAAAATAAGGAAAAAGTACCTCTTTTTTATTTTTTAAAATCAAAGGTAATCCTAAAAGACACAAGAGAACAAATTTTGAGCCATTTAAAAGTTCTGGAACACTTCGATGCAGGACCGGGAAGGCGTGAATGCAATATTATAGAAAACACGTAAGAGATCACATTTTCCCACTTTTCTCAAAAATAAGGAAAAAGTACCTCTTTTTTATTTTTTAAAATCAAAGGTAATCCTAAAAGACAAAAGAGAAAAAATTTTGAGCCATTTAAAAGTTATGGAACACTTCGATGCAGGACCGGGAAGGCGCGAATGCAATATTATAGAAAACACGTAAGAGATCACATTTTCCCACTTTCCTCAAAAATAAGGAAAAAGTACCTCTTTTTTATTTTTTAAAATCAAAGGTAATCCTAAAAGACACAAGAGAACAAATTTTGAGCCATTTAAAAGTTCTGGAACACTTCGAAGCAGGACCGGGAAGGCGCGAGTGCAGTATTATAGAAAACACGTTAGGGATCATATTTTCCCACTTTTCTCAAAAATACGAAAAAAGTACCTCTTTTTTATTTCTTAAAATCAAAGATAATCCTAAAAGACACAAGGGAAAAAATTTTGAGCCATTTAAAAGTTATGGAACACTTCGAAGCAGGACCGGGAAGGCGCGAATGCAACATTATAGAAAACACGTAACATATCATATTTTCCCACTTTTCTCAAAAATACGAAAAAAGTACCTCTTTTTTATTTCTTAAAATCAAAGGTAATCCTAAAAGACACAAGACAAAAAATTTTGTGCCATTTAAAAGTTATGGAACACTTCGATGCAGGACCGGGAATGCGCGAATGTAATATGAAAACACGTAAGAGATCACATTTTCCCACTTTCCTCAAAAATAAGGAAAAAGTACCTCTTTTTTATTTTTTAAAATCAAAGGTAATCCTAAAAGACACAAGAGAACAAATTTTGAGCCATTTAAAAGTTCTGGAACACTTCGATGCAGGACCGGGAAGGCGTGAATGCAATATTATAGAAAACACGTAAGAGATCACATTTTCCCACTTTTCTCAAAAATAAGGAAAAAGTACCTCTTTTTTATTTTTTAAAATCAAAGGTAATCCTAAAAGACAAAAGAGAAAAAATTTTGAGCCATTTAAAAGTTATGGAACACTTCGATGCAGGACCGGGAAGGCGCGAATGCAATATTATAGAAAACACGTAAGAGATCACATTTTCCCACTTTTCTCAAAAATAAGGAAAAAGTACCTCTTTTTTATTTTTTAAAATCAAAGGTAATCCTAAAAGACAAAAGAGAAAAAATTTTGAGCCATTTAAAAGTTATGGAACACTTCGAAGCAGGACCGGGAAGGCGCGAATGCAATATTATAGAAAACACGTAAGAGATCACATTTTCCCACTTTCCTCAAAAATAAGGAAAAAGTACCTCTTTTTTATTTTTTAAAATCAAAGGTAATCCTAAAAGACAAAAGAGAAAAAATTTTGAGCCATTTAAAAGTTATGGAACACTTCGAAGCAGGACCGGGAAGGCGCGAGTGCAGTATTATAGAAAACACATTACAGATCATATTTTCCCACTTTTCTCAAAAATACGAAAAAAGTACCTCTTTTTTATTTCTTAAAATCAAAGATAATCCTAAAAGACACAAGGGAAAAAAATTTGAGTAATTTAAAAGTTATGGAACACTTCGAAGCAGGACCGGGAATGCGCGAGTGCAGTATTATAGAAAACACGTAAGAGATCATATTTTCCCACTTTTCTCAAAAATACGAAAAAAGTACCTCTTTTTTATTTCTTAAAATCAAAGATAATCCTAAAAGACACAAGAGAAAAAATTTTGAGCCATTTAAAAGTTATGGATCACTTCGAAGCAGGACCGGGAAGGCGCGAATGCAACATTATAGAAAACACGTAACATATCATATTATCCCACTTTTCTCAAAAATACGAAAAAAGTACCTCTTTTCAATTTTTCATAATCAAATGTAATACTCAAGGGTACAAGAGAACAAAATTTTAAGCTATTTTAATGCTAAGGAACCTCCCATTCTGTACCGGAAATAAGTGCGTGCAGTAATATAGGCAAAGAGCCAGTTTGGTATACATTATTATTTTTCGCGACAATACTTAAAGAGTACCTGTATTTTATTTCGAAAAGAGTTAAATAATTTCAAGACCAATTTACCCAACTTAGCTGATGATCAAGGGAAAATCGTTATCGATAGGTAATAGACCGTAAGCAATTAGGACGTTACCCGTCTACTCCCACTTAGTATTCACAGCCCTGTTAGGTACCGCCTAATTCTTACCTGGTTATTAAAAGGGTATTGAAAAAGTTGTCATTTTCGGGAAATTGTTGTGGATGGATCTTTTTCTCTGTGTTGTTGTTGAGAGCGGAACTTGTATATTGCCGTTTACGGTGCTGTTTTTTATTTTTATCTGTGTATAGTAGTGAAGTGCAAGCTTGTTGGAAAGTTACCTGTGAACATTACTTTTTTAAGCTAGTTTCCCATTTTGTGGATTGTTAAAATATTTCATCTATAGGTAAGGGCTTTTATTTTTAACATATTTGTCTGTCAGTAAAACCCACACATGAATAAGGGATGGGTGTTCTTAAAAAATAAAAAAGAGGTACTTTTTCCTTATTTTAGAGAAAAGTGGGAAAATGTGATCCCTTACGTGTTTTCTATAATATTGCATTCGCGCATTCCCGGTCCTGCATCGAAGTGTTCCATAACTTTTAAATGGCTCAAAATTTTTTCTCTTGTGTCTTTTAGGATTACCTTTGATTTTAAAAAATAAAAAAGAGGTACTTTTTCCTTATTTTTGAGAAAAGTGGGAAAATGTGATCTCTTACGTGTTTTCTATAATATAGCATTTGCGCCTTCCCGGTCCTGCATCGAAGTGTTCCATAACTTTTAAATGGCTCAAAATTTTTTCTCTTTTGTCTTTTAGGATTACCTTTGATTTTAAAAAATAAAAAAGACGTACTTTTTCCTTATTTTTGAGGAAAGTGGGAAAATGTGATCTCTTACGTGTTTTCATAATATTACATTCGCGCATTCCCGGTCCTGCATCGAAGTGTTCCATAACTTTTAAATGGCTCAAAATTTTTTCTCTTGTGTCTTTTAGGATTACCTTTAATTTTAAAAAATAAAAAAGAGGTACTTTTTCCTTACTTTTGAGAAAAGTGGGAAAATGTGATCTATTACGTGTTTTCTATAATATTGCATTCACGCCTTCCCGGTCCTGCATCGAAGTGTTCCAGAACTTTTAAATGGCTCAAAATTTTTTCTCTTGTGTCTTTTAGGATTACCTTTGATTTTAAAAAATAAAAAAGAGGTACTTTTTCCTTATTTTTGAGGAAAGTGGGAAAATGTGATCTCTTACGTGTTTTCTATAATATTGCATTTGCGCCTTCCCGGTCCTGCATCGAAGTGTTCCATAACTTTTCAATGGCTCAAAATTTTTTCTCTTGTGTCTTTTAGGATTACCTTTGATTTTAAAAAATAAAAAAGAGGTACTTTTTCCTTATTTTTGAGAAAAGTGGGAAAATGTGATCTATTACGTGTTTTCTATAATATTGCATTCGCGCCTTCCCGGTCCTGCATCGAAGTGTTCCATAACTTTTAAATGGCTCAAAATTTTTTCTCTTGTGTCTTTTAGGATTACCTTTGATTTTAAAAAATAAAAAAGAGGTACTTTTTCCTTATTTTTGAGAAAAGTGAGAAAATGTGATCTCTCACGTATTTTCTATAATATTGCATTCGCGCCTTCCCGGTCCTGCATCGAAGTGTTCCATAACTTTTAAATGGCTCAAAATTTTTTCTCTTCTGTCTTTTAGGATTACCTTTGATTTTAAAAAATAAAAAAGAGGTACTTTTTCCTTATTTTTGAGAAAAGTGGGAAAATGTGATCTATCACGTGTTTTCTATAATATTGCATTCGCGCCTTCCCGGTCCTGCATCGAAGTGTTCCATAACTTTTAAATGGCTCAAAATTTTTTCTCTTTTGTCTTTTAGGATTACCTTTGATTTTAAAAAATAAAAAAGAGGTACTTTTTCCTTATTTTTGAGGAAAGTGGGAAAATGTGATCTCTTACGTGTTTTCATAATATTACATTCGCGCATTCCCGGTCCTGCATCGAAGTGTTCCATAACTTTTAAATGGCTCAAAATTTTTTCTCTTGTGTCTTTTAGGATTACCTTTAATTTTAAAAAATAAAAAAGAGGTACTTTTTCCTTATTTTTGAGAAAAGTGGGAAAATGTGATCTATTACGTGTTTTCTATAATATTGCATTCACGCCTTCCCGGTCCTGCATCGAAGTGTTCCAGAACTTTTAAATGGCTCAAAATTTTTTCTCTTGTGTCTTTTAGGATTACCTTTGATTTTAAAAAATAAAAAAGAGGTACTTTTTCCTTATTTTTGAGGAAAGTGGGAAAATGTGATCTCTTACGTGTTTTCATAATATTGCATTCGCGCATTCCCGGTCCTGCATCGAAGTGTTCCATAACTTTGAAATGGCTCAAAATTTTTTCTCTTGTGTCTTTTAGGATTACCTTTGATTTTAAAAAATAAAAAACAGGTACTTTTTCCTTATTTTTGAGAAAAGTGGGAAAATGTGATCTCTTACGTGTTTTCTATAATATTGCATTCGCGCCTTCCCGGTCCTGCATCGAAGTGTTCCATAACTTTTAAATGGCTCAAAATTTTTTCTCTTCTGTCTTTTAGGATTACCTTTGATTTTAAAAAATAAAAAAGAGGTACTTTTTCCTTATTTTTGAGAAAAGTGGGAAAATGTGATCCCTTACGTGTTTTCTATAATATTGCATTCGCGCATTCCCGGTCCTGCATCGAAGTGTTCCATAACTTTTAAATGGCTCAAAATTTTTTCTCTTGTGTCTTTTAGGATTACCTTTGATTTTAAAAAATAAAAAAGAGGTACTTTTTCCTTATTTTTGAGAAAAGTGGGAAAATGTCATCTCTTACGTGTTTTCTATAATATTGCATTCGCGCCTTCCCGGTCCTGCATCGAAGTGTTCCATAACTTTTAAATGGCTCAAAATTTTTTCTCTTTTGTCTTTTAGGATTACCTTTGATTTTAAAAAATAAAGAAGAGGTACTTTTTCCTTATTTTTGAGGAAAGTGGGAAAATGTGATCTCTTACGTGTTTTCATAATATTACATTCGCGCATTCCCGGTCCTGCATCGAAGTGTTCCATAACTTTTAAATGGCTCAAAATTTTTTCTCTTGTGTCTTTTAGGATTACCTTTAATTTTAAAAAATAAAAAAGAGGTACTTTTTCCTTATTTTTGAGAAAAGTGGGAAAATGTGATCTATTACGTGTTTTCTATAATATTGCATTCGCGCCTTCCCGGTCCTGCATCGAAGTGTTCCATAACTTTTAAATGGCTCAAAATTTTTTCTCTTGTGTCTTTTAGGATTACCTTGGATTTTAAAAAATAAAAAAGAGGTGCTTTTTCCTTATTTTTGAGAAAAGTGGGAAAATGTGATCTTCGGGTTTTCTATAATACTGCACTCGCACCTTCCCGGACCCGCTTCGAAACGTTATAACATATTTAAGGTTTAGGAAATATTCTTTACAGTTTTTGTTATAACTTCTTAATACATTAAAGGCCTTAACGTTAAGTTATAATACATAAATTAAAGTATACAAATATAATTCATTATTGTCGTTATCTAGAAGTTAGTACGTCGACGGCTCCCGCTCCGTTTGATGCTGCATCGAGGCAAACTTCAGTAACATAAAAAAGGAGAAACCCGACAAGTCACACTTTTTAAAAAATGAGTTTATGAGACAAAAAAAAATATATAAAATCCCACAAATTCACAGGAAATTTTTGGAACAAATCCCGCTGCAATTTGAATATAAAATTTTAAGTTAGATGCAAAAACCGCCAGCAAACCCGAGCAAAAACCGACAGATCCCTTCATGTTTTAAGTGCAAAGGCAGACATTAACAGTTCTGCCATGCCATGCTTAGATGTATTTGTACTGCCTACCATGCCTAATGTGCTTGTTCACTTATTTCGCGTTTTTAATAAATAAGTTAATATTATTGCACAGTCAATTGAAACACGCACACAAAAAATTACGTCTGTTGAATAGACAATAACACAACTATTAAGGTTTAAAATTCGACCAAATTCAAAATATTTAGTTTCCCGCCTGACGTCATCCTACAAAAAGCACTGAACGTTAAAAGCACGAAAAAGCCGCGAGCGTCATAACTGACAGAGACCGCACATTTCCTTCTCTCTCATCTTTTGCAAAGTTGGCATCAGGGACGTGTTATGGATTATTCTTTATTCGTATGATAAAAATAGTGGTGCTGAATGAACTGGAAACGCTCGAATTGAAATGAAATCCGTCCATCAACATGCTAAGAGATGTATTGCGCATAAGTTTAAATCAATTTTTTTGTAACCTTACAATAAAAAATAAATATGTTTTGTTTTATGTATAGACTAATAGCCAACAAATTTGTTGTAAATATATTATATGGTAATATTAAGTTCTGATTTTTGTCCCAATTCCCCATAAGATCGCTGCACTGTGCGACGTAATTTTTTGTGTACGTGTTTTGATTGACTGATTGTGCAATGATATTAACATATTTTTTATTGAATATGACTGAACAAGCCCATTATACCGGGATTCACTACACTCTGAGTTTTTTTCCAAGAACTTGTACCAGAAGGGTACGATACGTACGTACGGGCATCTCCACTCCGTTTCGATTTTACTGGCATTAAAAGTTGAAATTTAAATTTACCAATATGGTTGTAAAAACTAACTTACCCTCAGGTTTAGCCATAGAGAGACCCAAAACAAAGGCAAGGGCTAGAAAACTTAACAAGCCTTTTGAAAACATCTTTGGTAAGTGCTGATATATATGTTTTTCTTGGTATCGGAACTAAAGATTGACTTACAATAAATGGGATTTAAAACTTCCTACTATATATACTACAACTGCCGGATATTCATTGACAGATCCTCTGATAAGATGAAATTACTAATTGTTAGATGATTAAAAAAATACATAAAATTTTATATATTCGTATGCAACAATAATGATTGTGGGGTGAACTTCACTTTCGATTGGAGGGAGGAAATAAGTAGTTATGTGGTAATAAATAATATGAAATACTAGCTTGCGCCCGAGACTTCGTCCGCGGTATAACAATTTTACCACATTAAAAACTTTGAACTTAGGGGTTGATTTATTGAAAACTGTACAACACGTGTTTAATCATTTATTTTTTGGAGAATTGCTATGCAGTTTCATGTTAATAGGACTAACTGATATTTTTTTCTCCATACAAACTTTCGACACCCTTATGACCTCTTTAGGGGTTGAATTTTAAAAAATCCCTTCTTAGCGAGTCTCTACATTATAAAATAAAACTACCGACAAAATTTCATATTTATAGCTTCAGCGGTTTCGGCTCGGCGATGATGAATCAGTCAGTCAGGACATGTTATTACAATCTTGTATCTAACTTCACGTGTTTGTTAGTTAGTATGTTTAGGTTTGCTTAGGTTTGCTTAGGTTGTTCTAAATTCAATATAGCGGACGCCCCAAGATGGCGGATTACCTTTTTCTTCACAATACCCTTGCTATGAGTATCAAATGAAAGGGTTTGACGAGTAGAATACTATAAGCTATGTGACTTCATTCTAAACCCAATAGGGCGGACGCCACAAGATGATGGATTACCTTTTTCGTCACAACTCCCTTGACATGGGTATCAAATGAAAGGGTTTGACGAATAGAATACGATAAGCTATGAGACGTCACTCTAAACCCAATATGGCGGACGTCACAAGATGGCGGATTACCTTTTTCTTCACAACCCCTTTGACATGTGTTTCAAATAGAATGGTTTGACGAGTAGAATACGATAAGCTATGTGACGTCATTCTAAATCGAAGATGACGGACGCCACAAGATAGCGGATTACCTTGTTCTTTACCCTTGATATGGGTATCAAATAAAAGGATTTGACGAGTAGAATACTCTAAGATATGTGACGTCATTCTAATGGCGGACGCCATAAAATGGCGGATTACCTTTTTCTTCACAATCTCCTTGATATGGATACAAAATGAAAGGGTTTGACGAGAAGAATACGATAAGCTGTGTGACCCAATATGGCGGACGCCACAAGATGGCGGATTGGCTTTTTCTTTACAATCCCCTTGATATGGGTATCAAATGAAAGGGTTTGACGAGTAAAATACGAAATTATGTAAAATGCCTTATAATAATGATGCATTATCAGAAATGCATAGGTTAGGACGTAACTAAAAATTTGAAAATAAAATCTTATGCAAAAATACTTTTTAAAACCAAGATTTTATTAGTTATATGTACTAAAACGAAAAAAATAAGTATAGTTTTTCATTGGGGCAAAGCTCAATACTATTTATAAGTGAACGTAGTTCGCGTGGGTGGATCCTAATAAAAGTAGTACCAAAGTTAAGTTAAGCTTTCAAGACAATATATGTAACATAATATATTATATCTCTTTCAGTGATAACTTTGATACCACTTTTATTAGGATCCATCCACGAGAACTACGTTCACTTATAAATAGTATTCAGCATTGGCCCAATGAAAAAACTATACTTATTTTTTTCTTTTTAGTATTACATGTAAATAGTAAATGCTTGTTTTTTAAAAGTATTTTTTACATAACAAATTTTACTCACTGCAGATTGAGTTATGAGTTCCCTAAGGGGATATTTGTTGTTAAAGATTTCACAAATTTTCTGTTCTGTCCTGGTCTTATCACTAGTACCAAGCATTATTAAAATTTCGATTATCTCCTCAGTTAAACTCAGTTAATGCCCAATATTTGGATTCAAAAGAGAAGCGAAATTTTTTTGCAACTATTGACAGTGCCAGTCATTAACTGTAATATCTAAGATAGAACATACAACTTTGCCTTAAGTTAAATCATTTACATTTTTCATCTCTTTCATGTATCAAATTTGTCTTTCATATGCTAATACCTCGAAAACTGTTACTTTCAGTTATAGGTTATAGTATACGAGAGTTAGTTAGAATTTGAGAGAATTAAAATCAACCAAAAAAATTTGGGTATTCCGTTAAAAAAATCAAAGTTGACAGTTGTACAGCTTTTGCGAGTCATCCTATACAATTCAGAATAATTCTAGAACATGCGCAAAAACAAAAGTAAATCGACTTGTTCGAGGGTTTTTAAGTTAATTTTTTGATTTTTGAGATATTGAATTTATTCCTTAATTTATCACAACCCTGTATAGAAATTACAGGAAAAATGCAGTGTAGTCTGCATACCCTTTTAACACTGGAAAAGGACAAAAAGAAAACGATTTTTTATCTGTTCACATTTTTCTAAGCAACCCTGACAAACGGACATATGGCCTCAACAAGGGGGGGAGCTATTTTGAGAAAAAAGATAATGAGTAATTTAACCCCAGAACAAGTGGCTAGAATCATTGCTTTTATGAAAGTTAAAGCGAGATAACGAATATTCTTCTTTATGGAAAAGGATGGAGTGACAATACAGATACAAATAACTGCCAGATTTAAAGATTCAAATTCCATATGTAAAGGCTTTTGAATGGGAAAGTAACCAATAAAGATCTTTTTTCGATCACGTATTCAAAGTGCCTTAGCGTAAGTTAGTATAGTGTTTTAACCTTGATAATGGATAATGGATTAATGGATAAATCATCCATTAAATAAAGAACAATTTAGATAATCTTGTTGCATAAAATTCAGCGTTACTCCGCCTCTAGCACAGGCTGTGGATAGACCCAAGAGGGGACTGTAAAGGGAAAAATATTAAGAAGGGTCTAGAGTCTAGATACCAAGGAAAAGATTAAGGAGACAGTCTTAAACCGGCCGTTGCGAAGTTGGTCTAATTTGTATAAAAATTGGGTGTTTCGGTAACATCCTTTAAAGACGCGTTCGCGTGTTTTCGCGTCGTGTGGGAACTAAATTAATATGTAGCCAGGGGACTTATGTAACTTAACGAAGTTAATAGATGTAAGAGTAGCTTTTTAATGTTATTTTTATAAGTAATTGGGGAGTTTATAGATTATAAAACAATGATCTTTTTTTTATATCTTTTTGTTTCGAGATCTGTTGTTACAGTAAACGCTTGTCCAGATCATTGTTCACTTCATTCTTTGGATTGTTCTTTGCTAATTTATATCTTTATTTCTTTTTGTCTATTATTATACCATTGCTTGTACACCATATTTTCATTTATTTCTTAAATATATATCTACTTGTTATACAAAAGTCAGGGGTTTTATTTAATGGCAAGATAGACATATTAAATATTAAGTTCAAACTTCGCTGGCCCGTCGGTGTCAAGAGGGAGACGGTGCGACATGAGAGTTCGGTAGATGGCGAACACTTCCAGAACATCGATCTTCAAATGGCGACAACTTGAGTCTTCTAGATCGGCTGCAAGGTTTAGGTTTTGAGTAATATATAGATTTAGGTTTGAGTCTTCCTTTCATTTGAATATTACTGTGACCGCAAGAAGACATCTTTGTCAAATGTATAGTTTAATCTAGATTAATTTATAAGAACTCACAAAGCGGAATATTGTTACTGTAATACTTATATTCGGTAGTATTTAAATAAAACTCCGATATTTACTACGAACTATCTATTTACTAGAATCAGGTTGTTAATATAAACAAATGCCTTGAGTACCGAAAACATACTGATTCTTTTGTCGAGAATCCACGGTACCCTTTTTTTGGTACTCTACCGATACGAGGTGCAATATAAAATTAATGCCTACATATATCACACCTCCCTCCTACAAAAAAAAATTATACACACATTATTTAAGTGTACACCAAACGTTCCACCGGTCTTACATTTCTTTTTGGCCGCCGCACAATTTCACTATTGGCTTCACTATTTTCACTTTGATTATTGACTGGGGAAATTGTCAAATCCACTGTTTCAATGTTTTCTGAAATTTCTGGCTGTTCGTAATTTGAATCAAAAAAAGATTTGTTGCATTTAAATTTTTTTATTTGATTTAAATGTCTTTTCCACATCACGTCATTTAAATCCGGAATCTTTACTAAATAAGTGGATTTGCCAATTTTCTTAACAACCATTGCTTTAATCCAGGTCGGATTTCTAACATTACGATAATCTTTTACTGTTACGCACTCACCAATATAAAAATCTAAACTTCTTTTTCCCCCATGATAAAATGTTTGTTTTTTTTGTTGTGTCAGAACCCGATCTTTTAAATCAGTATTAATTTTTAAATTTGTGTTTAGTAAGAGGTTATCAAACCTGGTCCTTAGATTACGTCCAAACATTAAGGTAGCAGGACTAACCCCTGTGGTGCAATGAATTGTATTTCTAAAATCAAACAGGAAATTACATAAAACCTTATTTAAATCATCAATACTATGCTTTTTATTGCCCAAGGCGTTTAGAAGTGCATTTTTAACCGTGTTTACGCAATTGTATTCAAGTAGTTATTGGTTTACGGCGTTTTCGGCAGCGCCGTTTGAAGAAGGATGAAAAGGGGGTGAAGTAATATGTCTAATATTATTTCGAGATAAGAATTCATGAAATTCTCGCGAGCAAAATGTGGTAGCATTGTCAGTGACAATGCGTCTTGGCAAGCCAAATCTGGCAAAACTTGCCCTTAATATATTGATGGTTGATTTGGAGGTAAGTGAATTTACAGGGAATACCTCCAGCCACTTGGAGTGCGCATCTAATAATATTAAATATTGTTTACCTAAAAAGGGGCCCATAAAATCGAGGTGAATTCTATCCCAAACTTCATCAGGATAAGGCCATGTTTCAAGAACTGCCTTATCTGGAGTTTTCTTGTTTAATAAACAACTTTCGCATGTTCGGCAAATATTTTCAATATCTCGATCTAGCCCTGGCCACCAAATATATGAACGAGCTAAGCTTTTCATCTTAACCACGCCCAAATGTGACACGTGCAAACTTTCTAAAATACTGGATTGTAACGTCCCTGGAATAATTATCCGGTTGTTCCACAAAATGCACTCTGACTCAATGCTGAGTTCATTTCTAACTCTATAGAACGGTTTCATATTTTCGAGAACTTTTGTTGGCCACCCGGTAAGTAAATATTTTTTTACACATAATAGGGTTTCATCTTTTTGCGTTTCCATTTTAACTAATTCGAAATTTATGGGGAAGTCTTTATTTTCCGAAAAATAATTAACATAGTTAATATCCACGTTTTCCCATTCCTCTTCGCGAGTTTTAACTGGTAAACGCGACAAGCAATCTGCGTAATTTTTTTCAGACTTTACAAATTTAATATCATACTGATAGTTAGACAAAATAAGTGCCCAACGACGCAATCGATTTGCGGAGAATTGGGGTATCCCCTTCTGAGGATGAAAAATTGTGGTTAATGCCTTGTGGTCTGTCAACAAAGTAAATTTACGACCGTACAAATATTGATTGAACTTACAGAGGGAAAAAATTATAGCCAATCCCTCTTTCTCTATCTGACTCATGTTTCTTTCCGAATCAGACAGAGTTCGTGAGGCATAAGCAATAGGTTTCTCTTGGCCATCTGGAAGCACATGCGCAATTAATCCAGAAATTCCGTAATCGCTAGCGTCACAGCTAAGAATCACTGGAAAAGAAGGATTATAATGTACCAGAATGGGTGCTGAAGTGAGCAGTTCTTTTATTTTCTTGAATGCCTTGTCACAATCTGGTGACCAGTACCATTTAACTTCCTTTTTTAATAAATTGTAAAATGGATACAAAATTGTTGATAAATTAGGAACAAATTGTCCATAGTAATTTATTAATCCAATAAAAGATTTAAGCTGGGTAACATTGCTTGGTTTTGGTGCATTTTGGACTGCCGTTATTTTGTCACTGGCAGTATGCAATCCCTCCTTATTTATAACAAATCCTAGATATGATATTTCAGGAACAAAAAATTTGCATTTATCTAAAGACAATTTAAGGTTCGCGTCTTGTAAAACCCCTAGAACTTTACCCAACCTCTGAAGGTGTTTTTCGCGGATTTCTGCCGTGATCAATATGTCGTCTAAAAAGACAATAACCCCTTCAATACCTAACAACAGGGACTCCATGAGCTTTTGAAATTTGGCGGGAATACTAGCAATTCCAAAAGGTGCCCTATTATACTGATACAAACCCTTGTGGGTGGTAATGGTACACAACACCTTAGATTGGGAATCTAAACAAATCTGTTGATAGGCATTACAAAGATCTAGTTTTGTAAAATGTACACCCCCCTGTAACGTTGCAAATAACTCGTTTATTCGGGGTAGTGGGTATTGATCCACCTCTATAAATGGGTTTAAGGTGATCTTAAAATCCCCGCAAAGCCTTACGGAACCATCTTTCTTTAACACGGGAACAACTGGCGTCCCCCAAGGGCTGTAATTCACTGGTTCAATCACTCCCAACTCCTGAAGACGGTCTAACTCATTTTCTACTTTTTGTTTCATCGCAAATGGTAACGGCCTTGCTCGGAAAAACTTGGGAGTTATGTCATTAGCTTTCAGTTTTATCGATATACAACCCTTGTTAAATTTACTCAGACCCTGGGCGAAAACAGAACTATATTTTTTAATAACTAAATTTATGTCCTTTGAAGCTTCCAAAAAATTTAAGTTAGTAATATTAAGATTGAACTGATTAAAAAAATCGCGTCCTAACAACGGGGGTCCAGATGCACTTTTAATAACATATAAAATTTAAATTTTGTTCCTTATTTTCAAAATCTACTTTGCATGTGATGAAGCCTATTGGCACAATTTGTTCACCATTATATAAAGTAAAACATTTATTTCTTTCGTTTAACATTTTGTTTTTAAAATATGTCCAATAAAAACGTTCTGAAATAACACAAAAACTTGAACCGGTATCAAGAGTAAAAGTAAATTCAATATCTTCTATTTTTAAATTTATTAAAATGGAGTTATTATTAAATTCTAAGTTGTAAAGGGGATATTCGTCGGCTTCTAAATAATTATGTGTGTTCACAAATGTATTAAACTTTTTAATACGTTTTTTTGGACATACTGGCGCCAAGTGGCCTTTCTTTTGACAAATATGACAAAAACAGTCTCTAAATGAACACTTATCTGCTGTGTGGTTCCCTCTACCACAAACGTAGCATGGCTGATTGATACGCGATGGGCCTGGCGCTGATTGCCTGCCCCCGCTGGTTCCACCCTGCTGCCATCCACGAGATGCCGTTCCTGCAGCTTGACATAGTGCCCCCTTATTTTTGTGAGAGGCCTGTGCAAAATTAATTTCCTGCTCCACCTTTACCAAACCAACTGACCTATCATCAATATGGGATGCAGATTTAGCTACTGCAATTCCCACTGCATCTTCCAACTTAACGTCTCTTTTTTCCTCTAATAAACGATCCTGTACCGGGCCTTTATCATAACCGACGATGAACACATCACGAAGGACGTTTTGTAAAAATTGAGTGGACTCAAAATCACAGGAAGCTGCTAGATTTCTAAGTCTAGCAGCCCAGTCTCTGGCGGATTCACTCGCGACTTTACGAGCATTATAGAACTTGTAGCGCGCCGCAAAAACCGTGAGGACGGGCTTAAAATGACCCGAAATTATAGCCACTAAATTAGCGTAAGTTTTGTCCTCCGGTTCTGTAGGCAGACATAAATCGCGCACTAACTGGTACGCGTCTTCGCTTAATAAGTTTAGCAAAATTGCTCTTTTCCGACCATCATCGGTAATCTCATTTGCGGTAAAGTAATTGTCAAGCCGTCTTTTGTAAATGGCCCAATCCGAGTTGACTGCGTCAAACTCACGAAGGTGTCCGACATTTTCGGCTGCCATTTTATATAAAAAAAATTGTGTTTAATTAATTAATGTGGGTTTTCACTTTTAGTACCGAAAGTTTAATTTGAAACTCCGCACAATTCACTAAAAGAGCAAACTCCTCGTCGCCACTGTAATATATTCGGTAGTATTTAAATAAAACTCCGATATTTACTACGAACTATCTATTTACTAGAATCAGGTTGTTAATATAAACAAATGCCTTGAGTACCGAAAACATACTGATTCTTTTGTCGAGAATCCACGGTACCCTTTTTTTGGTACTCTACCGATACGAGGTGCAATATAAAATTAATGCCTACATATATCACAGTTACAGGTTCATTTGGATTAATCTGACAGATAAAAAAAATGATTCAATCTGTGACAACTGTTTCTAAAGTCATTTGGGTTCAATTCTTGCACTATTTGGATCTTGTATGGATGAAACCTTAAATCTCACCTTAGAATTATCTGTACAGGTGATTTGTGCATTTGCAAAGCTTGTGATGTTTGATTGATCCCCTTGGATGTCGAATAATTGCGGCACGCACAGCCCCAACATTCTCAGGAGCAGTTGCAGTTCTGGGACGACCACGGGGTTTTACATGGACACCCTGTATAATGTATTTTTCAAAAACTGCTCTCGAGAAAGCACCTTATAAAAAATGTATATTTGAAAAAAGTGTACTTTTGAAAAGGACGTTTTTCTTTTACCTTTTAAATAAGTGTTTTTTGTTAAAAAAAAATTCAATCATTTCCGTTTATCCAGTTGTGACCTGACATAAGCATGTTTATTAATATTACCAATGGTTACTAAATAATCCGATTTTAACTTTTTACGTTGTGCTGACTTTTAAATAACAAAACACTTGAACAGGGATTATAGAATTTGAAAAAGTTACAATTTTGCAATTTGTGCCACCATTATAATAAATTAGTTAGGGGAGACGGGGGATAGTTGGCACAGCTGTGCACATTTTTTAAATTTTAATTTTATTCGTAAGTGTTAAAAAGCACAAATCAGGTTTTTCCATCAACAGTTGGCGGTTATTTTTTGCTTTTCGCCACCTAAATCCAATTTTTTTCTAATTTTCCTTAGACTGTCAAGAGAACCGGTGTAATAATTGTAATCGTCTTTAGATTTTTTGCGAATTTTGTGCGAGGCTGGCACTTTTTCTTCAGTCACTTTAAACTTGGCAATATATCGTCAAAGGGCTTCTCCATCACAACCATCCAAATTGAGTTTCAACGCTCGATTGTCTTCTTTTTAGTGTTCCGTGAAACGGAAAACTTATTGAATCACTTCGGTGTCCGTCCGTCCGTGTGTCTGTCACAGGAGATTTTCTCCGAAACTATTCGACGTAAAAATTTGAAATTTAGCACAGAGATAGAGTGTGGTGGCCCAATAATTATAGACGTGAAGTGTAAAAAGTTGAGTTTTCATTCTAGGGGTTAATTTCAGGGGGTAAACTGAGAAATTGAAAAATTGTTTTAAGGGCATCGTGTAGGGTGTCAAATGAAAGCTTATTAAAGCATGAATTCAACAATATACATAATATATTTTTTATGCATTTACGCTGTCTCAGAAATATGTTTTCTGTAGATATTATCTTTTAATCCTCGCCTTCACACCAAAACACTGGCTCCGTTCGGCCACGCCTGCACAAAAAAAGTTACTAGCTACAGATACTAGTTAAATGTGCAAACTCAAATTGATGGTGCAATCATAGCTTATTCCTATGTTATTTTATTTATTGGAGCTTAAAGTGTAATGTTTTTCATCTTCAAACCAGTTTTCATTATTCTTCTGTTAAAATTTTGGTTTAGTATTTATGTATTCTATATGGAAAGTGAGTGAACTCAAAGCCAAATTAAAGAGACAAGGGGCTAGTTTTCGTGAAAAAAGGCAGAAGTTCAACAAGTTTTCAACAGAAATGATTAGAAATATATACGAAAAATTTGAATAATAATATTAATCATGTGCAGTTTGACGAAAGAAAACTATAAATACCTGTGTAATTACTTATTTTCATATAGGTAGTCTTCTTTATTCATTATATGACCTAGAACTGTTCGATGGTATAATTTTTCTTTGTGTAGTTTTTAACTGCACTTTTTATTTTTTTATCCTTCAAGTCCAATAAAAATTTTTACAGTTCTATAGCACTCATCACTCCATCATTCATTTTTACAGACCAGTCTCGAATCAATAGCTGGATAAAAGACGCAGATCCATGCACCTATCCCTCTCCCAAGATTTTCAATTAATCTAAAAGGTTGTGGCAAAAACCTTGTTCAGTTGAACGCCTTCAAAACTCAGCCTTGGTCTCTGTCACCCAGAAAATCCGGCAACAACTTACTCCATTCACATGAATGGCCAAGCCCTACAAAAAAAAAGAAACGTTCGATGTTGTTGGCATCACTTTGAACATGACCTCAGCTGGCACAAATACATTACTGCAATAGCCACATAGCTTGGTTTTCTCTTTCGAGCCAGAGAATACTTCCCTTCCAACTTACACACTCTCTATATTTCCCAAATAAGGCCTAGCCTAGAGTGCTGTTCTGGGGAGTGGCATCACCTTCGACTCCTAACATCATTGATTCTATTCAAAAGATAGCCATTCCTCGCAAGAAATCTCCCTTCTCTCGCTCATCGTCGCGCTGTTGGGGATTTGTCCCTTTTTTACCGATATTTCCACGGATTTTGCTTTAAAGAACTATAATTCCGCCACTGACTGTTCCTAACAAAACAAAACAAAACGCGTTACGTATACATCTCGTTACTGTCCAGCTACAAAAGCCCAGGGGTGCTACTACATTCACGGCGACTGGCTACATTTTTGACTCTAATGACATTTTCCCGTGACCAGTTAGTTGCTTCTGTATTCGATAATCACGTGACTGAAAAGCAATATCGCCAGCAAACCTGAACACAGTTGCACCCCAGGACGTCGCACTTCTCGCTCATTCATACCTCCAGATTATGAAACAAATTGCCTGCAGATGTTTTTCCTTCCACGCCCAACCTCTATTCATTTAAATCCCGTGTCAATAGATTACATTTCCCTTCTCTTCAGACGTCCACGGGATCAGGCTTGAAGTCTATGTAGGCTGTCACAGATAAAAAAAGGTGCAATTCCTAAAATTGCACTTGTAGGCAGTCGTCGTAACTTCAGTATTTCTTCAGTCAAAACACAACAAATTCTATGAAAAATAAATATATTTTTGGTGACTGAGACTAAATGACTGAGCTGTGACATGACTGATATGTATGGATTAGCATTTAGTCAGGTTTATTGACGTTCATTAACCTAACAAACTTCAAACAAGAGCGAACTTAAGAGCATTCATCATCAGCTGATACATACTAATTTGTTTCAAAGAATAGCACCAAAACTAATAAATTCGGTCTCAGCATAAATTATAGAGAAAATGGTGAACAATGAGGGAAAGTCTTTAAAAAAAATAAATATTACAAAATAACAAAAATTTGAAAAATAATTTTTTGTTTTTTCTTTTTAAATGACTTTCCCTCATTTTTCTATAAAATTAGAAAATATTTCCAAAATTTCGTATCATTTCGTTGGTTAGTTTTGGTGCTATTCTTTGAAACAAATTAGTATATATCAGCTGATGATGAATGCTCATAATATCGAAATATGTGGTATATCAAAATCCTATTTTCTAGGAACCGATCCGTTCAGGTTGGGGTCTACTCGGCCACCGGAGACCCAGGGCAGGGAGCAAGACTGGGTTTTGAAGGCATTAAACTGAACAAGGTTTTTGGCACCTATGTCTAAAATGAATTGAAGGTCTTGAGAAAGGGATAGATGCATAGATCTGCGTCTATTATCCAGCTCTTAATTCGAGACTTATCTGAAGGAATGAATGTTGGAGTGAACGTGAAGAGTACTATTGTCAGCGTAACTGTGGATGGAATTGGTAGCTAGAGAGCAGGTCATTAATGTGAAGAAGAAATAGGGTTGGTGCTAGGACTGGGTACGCCTGCATTGATAGGATGGAAGTTAGATAAGTGACCGTCCACCACGACAAATATGCTCCGATTAGAGAGGAAGCTGCATAGTGTGGGAGGAAGATAGTAAGAAAGTAGTTTCTTGGGAAGTGCGGCATGCCGTACTTGCTCAAAGGCCATGGAAGTATCAAGGGCAACAATCTGGGATTCGCCATGGAATTCGGGAGACCTGTTCCAGTTATATGTGGTAAAGGTAAGGAGATCAGCTGTGAATCTTTGGTGACGAAGTCCGAAAGGTCTGTCATGGATGATTTTGTGTTTTTCTAGATATTTTAGAATTTGCAAGTTGATGACTTTCTCCATAACTTTGCTGACAACAAAGAGAAGAGGAATAAGTCTATAATTGAATGGAAGGGACTTGGAACCTTTCTTCGGGACAGGCTGCCCACGAGCAGTCTTCCAGCTATCTGGGAAGATAGCGTTGTCATAGAAGATCTGGAAAAGACGAGTTAAGATGGGTGGAAGTTCTGGGGCGCATTTTTTTAGAACAATTGCTGGTATGCCGCAGGAGTTTTTGGTGTTAAGGGATAGAATAATTTTATAAAATTTATAGGGCATGCGAGGAAAAAAAGACCGCCCTTTTGGCACTCCATCTACCTTATTAGGTGTGTCACATGACACCACACATGGGCTTACCCCCTAGTAAAAAATAAATTAAAATAGTATTTTTCAGATTTGAAGTAGGAAACTATTGTTTTAATTTCCTGTAGGATGAAGGCTATTAAGATTAATATTCTTTCCGGCGTTTGTAGATTACTTGAAGTGTTTTGTTTTTATCATGTGAGTTTCCTTGATCCAGGAACCTAATATAGAAATCTATTTAAGATCAATAAATACCGCAGTTTTAAATATTATCTTAACTTTGAAGTGTGTGTAATTTCTTTATATTTAAGCGCACTAATAATAAGCTGTGTTCATACATCAACTTTATTGACGTTAAAACAATTTAACTTTAACAAAAATCACTTTTTAATATCTTCCGAAAATGGTTCCAAAATTTTTTTTCAGTTGCCTTCTTTTTGTCTTTCTAAGTCTTGCTTCCACGAAACCAGCCGGTAAGTAAACGTTATTGTCTATTTAGTCGCCTTTGAATATTGTTTTTTTTGGAAAAAATATAAATTTCATTTATTTTCAAAACTTAGACATTTAGGTACTTCTGATTGTACATGCGCATTTCTGGTTAAAACAAGGAAACAGAATGACTCGCATTAACACATGAAATTTTTCAAAATATAATAAGCATTTGCTTGACTGTAATCCATTTAAAAAAATAACTTTGATATTTTTTTTACTTCAGGTGAATATAGGCCGCGGTGATTACCTGGCTGACGAGGACAACTGCGCTGGTTACTACGCTTGTACTGCTGGAGTGCCCATCCATATGTTTTGTGCACAAGGAACCTACTGGGATCCTGCAACCAGGTATTGTGAAGTAGGACCCGAAACTGCCCACTGTGATTCTAGACCCACCACTCCTGGCCCATCGCAGTAAATTCAATGCAATATATACAATGCAATATAATTACAAACTCTTGCCATTGCAGTATTATTATAAATGATTAAATTAGAAAACTAAACATTGTTGTTTCAATTTTAATTTGACTCCTTCCAAATATTTTAATGAAATAAAAATGTATCTATGAAAATTTTTCGAAAATTCATTTTCGAAAGTGAGTACAGCCATTAACAATTCCAGCTTTCAGATATTTTTTGCATGTTCCATGTAGCCCTGAAAGTTTACGATTCTGTTGTTATTGAAAAAGCCTTTCTACCAATAGGAATGCTATTGGAGGAGGCGGCCAAGGCAAAAAATAAACACTTTAGGTTATATTCTTTGAATTATGGCAGAAAGTTTACCAGAGAATTATTGTGCAATCTTGATGTTATTAATCGATTTTTGCATACCTCTGATCCTCTTATAACAGGCATGAGACCTCTTCCAAGAAAGAAAAGAAAGCCATTTCTGAAATAAACGTTAGATATGTTTATTTATACAGAACTACAAACCGATACAGCATTTGTAAATTTTATATAAGGAATGAAAGATCCCTAGAATCCCCAAAGTGAAGATTTAAAAGTTGTTTAATCTCTAAATAAGAGCTGGGATTTCTAGAGGTTATAAGCTGTGCCTTAATTTATTTTTTCTGTGAATCACTAACAAAGTTTTTTGGTCTGTAGTTGCCATATTGTAGGCATGATCGCACGCATTCAAAAATGTACCCAAAAAGATCTAGTCACCCTCGAATTCGGGAACGATAACGATAGAAAATATTTCTGAAAGTTTGTAAGGCTCGATTTCCGTTTGGCTAGTTTTAGCCGCAGCAGTTGTCTGAGAACCTGCTGGAGGAGCCATTTTTTATAATTTATTTTCAAAAATATAGTCAGAAAAATTACAGTGGAAGAAAAATGCCACCGGATGAGGACAGGAGACCAAATTTAAAAAGATGCTTGCCTCGACATTATTTTATCTATTATGAACGCAAAAATTGTTTATGGCTTAGAAAATGAGTTTGCTCATTAGTTCCAGTAAATGATATACAGTGTTTTTAGTGGGTCGAAAAGGTCTAAAGAAAATGTAATCATCTAGCCAGTCAAAATTATTATTTCTTTCATAAGTTTTGCGTGAAAATCCAAAATCAATAATGTCTATTGTATCTAAATCATCATTAATAAAAATCTCTTCATTTAAACCTTCAAATTCCATTGCGATTTACAACAAAATAAACAAATATCATACAAAACGAAAAAGAAAAAATCTGCCTCTTTGACGTTCATTATTGACATTACAACTAATCGATATTTTAAACAACCAAAAATGGCTGTTTTATTTAATCAAATATTACTCCTTTCTAATTTCTAATATACAGGTGGTGCAACAGATTTTTGGATCTAACCACCGATTAAGTTCTTAAACACTGTTTAGGTAAATGGCACAACTGGCCATAAATCAAGTAGTACATTTAATTGACGTTTAGAGTTATCTTTGGCAATGACGTAAACATAACTGCTGTCACATTACAAGTGTCTAATTAGTTTAATTCGTGATTAAATTGTTTGTGCAACCGGACGTAAGAGTACGAATGCAGTGAAAATAGGCTTCCCGCCATGCTTCCCGCTTTCACTTAGTCGGCGTCGATCGGGGCCTATCGTTTGCTTTGTTTTATTTAAATTATCAATAGCTCATTGCCATTGATAATAAAAAACCAAGGCAAATTGTAGGCCCCCGGTTGGCACCGACTGCCTAAAAGCGGGCAACCTACTTTTACTCTGTTTCGACACCAAGTGTAGAAACACAGTTAAAGCAGGTTGCCCGCTTTTAGGTAGTCTGCGCCGACCGGGGCCCATAATTTGCATTCCTTTTAAATTGTCAATAGGACTTTGCTACTGACAAATTACAAACAAGACAAATTATAGTCCCATTTCGGCGCCGACCTGAGCCTGTGATCAGTCATTCATCAACTCCGCAGTGCCTGAGCATGCACGATTTCAACTGCTCTTATGAAGTTTCTATCAAGTGGGCTCATCTATAAGCAACAGGTTGTCAACGGATTGCCTCATATTGACAATTTGCTTAGGCATTTTTGTACTTTTTTCATTTAAAATTGCTGTGTGGAGATGTCTATGGATTAAAAGTTGTTATAAACATTAACGTACAGATTCACTAAAAAGGTTTAAGATTTAGTACTGGTTTAAATTAAGATCTTCTAGTTGATCAGTTATGCGTTGACAAGTTTTTGTCCTGTCATTGTGATTAAGTCGTCCTTAAAAACTTATGAATTATTCTGATATTTCAGCGATTTGCTTGATTTCCAAGTGATTTTCATCTTGGAATGGGTTACTGTAATGAATTTAGTTCTATTAAGTGTCGAAAATCCGTACTAAAATTACCCTTTCCTTTATAAATTTGCCAAAAAACTCAAACAAATTCATAGTAAAAAAGCTTGTTGTCTTACTCTTACACTTGTCAGTTTAAAACTTTTGGTTGCCAAATTAGACCGGACTACCGTTGGAGAACCTGGCCGTTAGAGTTTACGCACTTTGTTTTCTTCAAACGTAAATTGCCTAATATAGTTCCCCGCATGTTAACTCATTACCAAATTAGTGCTCATTTTGGCAAGGCTTACTTAAGAGCTGCTACTCCCCAACTAGCAGTCAGTGCCTTTAAAAAGACAGCTATTCTGTCATTTAACGAAAATATGTTGAGTATAATGACAATCAGAGGCACAGCCTTCTGAGAGTAGTGATGGTGTGGTTCTGCCTTCTCAGATTCATCCTCCTCTATATATTGTACAACCAAACACGTCGGCTAGAACTTGACGGGTCCTGGACCCCCAGGACGATAGTGGGAAACAAAAAAATGTATTACTGATTTTGTTTCTTGTCAAGGAATAGTATTTTTAGTGTTCCGTGAAATGGAATACTTAGGGAATCACTTCGGTGTCCGTCCGTGTGTCTGTCACAGGCGATTTTCTCTGAAACTATTCGACGTAAAAATTTGAAATTTAGCACAGAGATAGAGTGTGGTGGCCCAATTATAGACGTGAAGTATAGAAAGTTAAATTTTAATTCTGGGAGTTAATTTCAGGGGGCAAATTGGGAAATGGAAAAAAAAGTTTTCAAGTATAGGGTGTCAAATGAAAGCTTATTGAAAACCACTGGTTTTAGAGAAAAAGTTTTTTGACAAAAAATACTTCTCACGATGTAAGGAACAACTTCTTTTCTTACACGTTCGTAGCGCGGCAGATGGGCGGAGATGCTGAAGTTAAGCGGGGGGCTGATGGCACGAAACACTAATTGTGAAAGTATGACTTGCACTTGACAGAATATTTTTTATCTGAGACAGCCCACGTCGACTTCATTGTAATCTACTGACTCGGGGTTCAAAGGATTGGAAGTTGAGGAAGGGAAAGGACAACATCTACAGGAAATTTGTCTCATATTCTGGAGCGGAAACTCCAGGTATGAATGAGCGAGAGAAGTAGGACGGTCTAGGCTTTTGTAGCTGGACAGGAAAGGGATGCATACATAACGCATCCCTTGTTGTTCTATTCGGAACAGTCAAGGGAGGAATTATAGCAGCTAGTTCTTCAGAGCAAAGTCCGTGGAAGTATCGGTAGAAATGGGATTAATCCCCAACAGTACGGCGATGAGCTTGTAAGGACCCATTGATGGGTCGAATGGCGCTCTTTTGGATAGAATTAAGAATGTTAAGTGTCGGTGATGGCGCTCCCCAGATTTGGGATCAGTACTCTAGGTCAAGTCTTATTTGGGAAACGTAGAGACTGTGAAAGTTGGAAGGGGAGAAGTATTTTCTGTCTCGAAAGAGAAACCCAAGCTTTTAGCTGCTGATGTGGCTATTGAAGTAATGTGTTTGTGTCAGCTGAGATCATGTTCGAAAGCGATGCCTACAGGATCGAACGTTTCATTGTTCTGTAGGGCTTGGCCATTCGTGTGGATGGGGTAATTGTGGCCGGATTTTTTTCGTGACAGGGAGCAAGACTGGGTTTTGGAGGCGTTGAACTGAACAATGTTCTTGGCACCCCAGTCTAAGATTAATTGAAGATCTTGGGAAAGGGATAGGTGCATAGATCTGCGTATATTACATATCTAGCTCTTGATTCGAGACTTGTCTAGAAAAATGAATGTTGGAGTGAATTGTACTATCGTCAGCGTAACTGTAGATGGAATTGGTAGTTGCAGAGAGCAGGTCATTAATGTAAAGAAGATATAGGGTTGGTGAAAGGACGGAACCCTGGGGGTACGCCAGCATCGATAGGATGGAAGTTAGATGAGCGACCATCCACCACGACAGATATGCGCCGATTAGAGAGGAAGCTACCGATCCAGGTGCATAGTTTGGGAGGAAGACCGCAAGAAGGTAGCTTGTTGAGCAGCGCGGTATGCCAATTTTTTTTTAATTCTAATAAAAGACTACATTTACAACACTGGACAGTGGCGTAGCCAACTAAGGGAGGCTAGAGCCCTCCCCCATTGATTTCCACACGCCTGAACCTGATTTTTTAAAATATCTTGTTTTTAATGTTTTTAAATAAATGGTATAAGTATAGGAAAGATTTTTTTCAGCCCCCACCTCAATCAAGGTCTGGTTTCGCCACTGATATTGGATATGACTTTTATTAAATTAGTGTCAAAATGCGACTTTTTTTGGAAAAAACAAAATGGCAATGATATTTGATGATTGTACCCTATTGGCTGCCAAACAGAGCGTTACCACAGCTACAAACAGCTGATTTCAGTGGGCAAAAACTAGACGACAAAATTAATAAAGATACCAAATAACACGATAATGAAGACAACGATGAAATGAAAACATTATCTACTATAGTAGTTAGCCAATCGGCCGATAAGAACGCAACGTTCTTCGCCAGTATTCGAGAAAAGTGTCTTTCGTAAATGAATTTTCAAAAAATGTTCGTAAAGATAGTTGTTTAGTCTGCCATAAGCATGTATCGTTAACTATAGGGTTTATTAATATTATTGTTATAATCCGTTATTTACGTTTCACTCACTTTTCAATAACACAACACTCGGGTAGCGATTAAAGGTTCCTAAAAAGTTACCAAATTATGTGACTTATCTTATCAATAAGTTCCGCTACTTATTATTAGGTAGTTATATCCTGTAATTTTAGTATTTAAGGAAGGAAATTTAAATTTTTTTTCATAGATAAAAATACAACCAATTTATACTTACTTGACTTCAAAACTTTCAATATAGCAACGATGGTTCCCAAATTTTTCTTAGGTTTTCTGGTTGTCGCTGTTTTTTTATGTTTGTCTAGGACTTTACCCGTGGGTAAGTAAATTTTGTTTTTTTAACGTTCAATTTAGTGACATAAACTTTTTTAAAGGAAATCTTTTATAATATATAGGGTTTGTAATGACGGTGCCTGACCATGAGCGGCGGGACCGCAGATAACCTGTGTTTAAAAGCAAGAGATAATTTACATAATACTAAAAAATACTTACCCAGAAAATTTGTGTACGGTGGTTACTATATAGAAAACTTTTATGGTTTCTCCAGTTTGAAGTATTTTTCTCGTGGATTTAATGCTCCAACTACAACATTGACTACGGATTTTTTTTTAAATCCGTTGATTCATCGATGGTCAGCCACAATTCTTTCCTGCTCACTTCACGCCGAATTGCATTTTCCATTGGTTCGCGTACACGGGGTAAATAATTTCGCAATGTTGCTTCGCATGGAAGTTTCCAGTCGGGATTATATTTTGCGCAAACATTACGAAACGTTTTTTTTTTGGACTATATAAAAAGTCATATTACAAGTACTCATAATAAATATCAAATCTAGTATAAATTCGGCATAGGATTTTGGCTTTTTTATATTTGTGATTTGCACTATTAACATGTCGTTGGCACTGTAATCGTTTCCAACACAATAAGTCCTCATTGCTCACCAAACACCACACGCGAGACTCGTCATATGCGGAGTAAAACGAAATTTCCGAATATTCTGCGATAGCAGGTGACTTCTACGAACGTTTGGTAACCTGTTTCCACCGCAAAGCATGTCGACTAATCGCGGTAGTTATAGTTCAGGCTCCCGGCGCCTATGGTCTGGCACTTGATTTACGAACCCTGATGATATATGCCCATGCTTTAAGAGCACGTATTCAGAGCTCATTAACTCATTATTACTACAAAGCAGGGGCGCATGGAAGCGGTGGAAGCACCCCTTCCCTAAACTTTTTGGATATAAAAAATATATTTTAATACATCAGTAATGCATAATTTTTAACATTATACTATAATTTTCTAAAAATAGGAATTTAATTTCTTTTAATTTATCTGAAACCTCAGGTAAACGTGAAAAATTACTGACTAAACGCAACCAATTTCTCTCACGTCGGCGTCGCCGCGCCGCACGTCGCGTCGTCCCGACCTGAATTTTTTGGTTCACAAATGGCTAGAGAGCACAAATCTTGTCGGAAATGAACAATTTTTTTTTAAATGAAGCTTTGAAAAAAAATATTTTTCATTTTTTTTAAAGAAATACTTCATTTAAATAGGATATGGTGTGTGAATATGGTGTTTCAAGAGGCGTCCACTTTAAGATTTCTTATATTATAAGCTTTTTGTGTCGCCGATTCTGAAAATCGGGGTTCCGAACCCTTGAAATATGGGACAAATATTACGTGCAAAGTTTTTGCTATTTTTCCTAATTTGTCGTGATTTTTGCTATTTTTTACATTTTTATCACAATTTGTGCCATGACCTCGTATTTAGCTTTCCAAAAGACCTTATACCCAGTAATCTTAACAGTTAATTTTCTGTTTTTCCTGTGGAATAATGAAATATACTATTTATAGTTTAACCCATTTTAACCCCTATTTTAACGTATCTCCTACCCTTAGATTAAATTTAACGATTTTGCCATGATCATATTTGAAATCAGTACCCTAAAACCCCCCAGCTATCTATATTTAGAATGGAAATAATGCATTTAATAAAAATCGAAATTACACCCATTTCAACCCCTATTTTATTGCATTTCCTACCCTTAAATTAAATTTTACGATTTTGCCATGGTCATATTTGAAAATAGCACCCTCAAAAACTCACAGATATTTATTTTTAGAATAGAAATGATGCACTTTTTTAGAATTGAATTTTCACCCCATTTCAACCCCTATTTTGTACATTTTTTACCCTTAGATTAAGTTTCAGGTTTGTCCCATATTTTAGGGGTTCGGGACCCCGATTTTCTGATCTGTAACCCAAAACACGTATAATAGCAAAAAAAAAACAAAACATCAAATTTAATTTTTTTATTGAACATGAATTTAGGAGTATATACCTAAGGGTATTTACCCCCAAGAGGGGTTAAAATAATTTATTTTTGTTTAAAAGTGGCCACATATTCGAATTAAAAGCAAATAGTAAAGAAAATATTGGACGCGTTTTTCATTTTACATAATTTTTGGGGTAGTGAGGGTAGTTTTCACCCTCTTTGTTTAACTCCTTTTATAAAATTTGACTCAATTTGATGTAAATAAATTAAAGTTGGAAACTAATGTTAAGTAAGACTATTTATAATATTATTTAAAATTAATATTTAGAATATTGCAAGAAACCCCTTCAAAAGGGGTGTTTTTTCCAAGTTTCGGGAGCTGTCCTATATTTTAAGGATTCGGTGCACTAAGTTTTAGAATCAGCGACCCAAAAAGCTTATAATAGAAGTCTTAAAGTGGACGCCTCTTGAAACACCATATTTTGCCATTTAAATGACCTATTTCTTAAAAAAAAAATCGTGTTTAACTTAAAATTACGACAAACAATTGTTTTTTCCAAATTCGGCATCCGAGGTTCTTTTCGAATTTTAGTAAGCTTCATTTAAAAAAAATTGTTCATTTCCGACAAGATTTGTGCTCTCTAGCCATTTTTGAACCAAAAAATTCAGGTCGGGGCCACTGTGCGCCGTCGTGACCTGGGTCAGGAAGCGCCTTCATGTAGGTATCGACCCCGCTTACAGGCAACAGCACGCGTTACGCGAGAAACCGGGTAAATTTAATAGCCAGAAAGCGATATTTCTACCGCCTACCGCAAGTTTTAGTTTGTTCGGACGAGCTCGCTTGGAAAGTTTTGCATATTTTAAATGTATTTACGGATTTTTCGGGGTGTATTTCTGTTTTTTTTTTGTAATGTGAGTGTGAACAATAATTTAGACTGTGTTTGTGCAATATGTAGTTTATTAAAAATAGATTTTCTCCATACAATGTTTTTTTTAATTATTTTTATCGGATTTGATTGCTTCCCCCTTTATAAATGTACGTGCACGTCACTGCTGCCATTTTCGTTTGTAATTGTTGTTGCTTAATTATTTCTTATTAAAAAACAATGCATGACTTTCGGGTGTGTACAGCCTGTTCAGAATGAAGTCGGCACTATTGCTAACTTTCTTATTATAAGAGCTACGAATTCGACTAACTTGGAAAAGTAATGTATTTTTTACGCTGGTTATTATGCTGTCAAAAAAACAATTGAACATCGGAATCACGTGACAACACCAAAAATGTATTTTTTTTAAATGAAATGTCGTATATCTGCTATAACCGTTTAATAGAGAGTGAAATTCTAAACAAAATTTGCCTTTTACTGCACTATCGCTAAAATTAGTAATATCGGAGATACATATTTACATTTCAATGTAATTTTTCATTTATTATTGCAGGCGGTCGGCCGTGTACCGTATTAAACGGCCTTCCTCGACAACTTACAAGAGGTGGCTATCACAAAAAAATTAGTACATGTAGTTGTGAATAATTATTTATAATTATGCTATTTATAATAACGAATTTTAAAAAATAATAATAAAAATGACATACATTTTCTATTGTAATTTCCAAGACAACTAATTGGAATTTTAGTTGTCATTAGTAAAAATAAAAATATTATAAACTCAAATCAAATGTTCAAACATATGTATCTCCTTCTACTTCTACACATTTCCGAGCACATTTTAAAACTTTTCTTGTAGCCTTCAAATCGGTTCAATACATTTTTGAAGTTCATCAAAATTATTGTACTGTTTTTTTTTTATAAATCTCGTTTTTTAAATACCCCCAAAATTAAAAATCGAGAGGAGTACTGTCTGGTGAATACGCCATCAAATTGGTCCGCGTGTAGCTAACCAACGGTGCCCAAAAAGCTCAGTAAGTAGATTGGCAGCAACGTAGATCTGCAGAAGAAGCCGAGGGAGACGTTTGGATAATATTAGTTTTTAAATATAACTGCCATGTCTGTACTTTTGACAAAATAAACAAGTATGTTATTTTTCTAAACTTGTTGACACCTCTCACATACTGTAAATTATATACCTAGTTTATTATTTATTTTTACAGGAAACTGTCCACCAGAAGACCCAACTGTAGGTCCCAGTGTCTATTTGCCGGACGGAGACGACTGTGGCGCCTACTATCAGTGTAGTGGTGGCAATGCAGTTCATATGTATTGTCCTCACGGAACCTACTGGGATACTACCGACCTGTGGTGTGTATTAAATATTACACTTGCCGATTGTGGTACTAGACCTACTACTGTCGCTACATTTTAACAGTGTCTAGAAGCTTCAATGCACCCGCGCCAATTTAGATTTTGTTTTAATAAATTAGATTTTTCTGTAAAAAAAAGTTAAGTGTTTTCTCGATTATATCGAGATTGTATAAAAATAAATGTATTAATGTCATATGATAATGCTTTTTTTTAACGTAAATTCCGGTTCCTTTCGTTTATACTCAGGTGGTAAAATTTTAGACTGATATTGATTGTAAATCAGTGTCACACACGGATAAGGCCGTAATAGATCGGCTTTCATTCATTGTCAGAATCACAATATAAGACGAGAATGGACGGACTTATTTTTGGAAAAGTAAACCTCTTACACAGGCCCAATGTTTCCCCAATAAGACCTAACCTAGAGTACTGCACTGAGGGAAAAGTATATTAACCATTATAGAAAATTACATAATGGTTATGCAAAAGTTATATACTATTTGTGACAAATAAACCGTTTGTTACGGTTATACAACGCGTTTTTCTAAAAACTTAGCAAAGTTACCATTACCACTAAGTATTATTTTATACCGGTTATATAACGAGTTATATTAAATATTACTAGGGCAAATTTTAGTTTTATAGCCGCTATGTGGTTAAGTATATACCACCAAAATATTATTATATAGGGGATAGCGGGGCGGAACGGAACCAGGGGGCAGAATGGAACTACTTGGTTATTTTCGCTGAATAGTGGCGCCTAATCGCGGCATGTGTAGAAACTAATCCATTTGCCCTACAGCAGAAACGTATGATGTGTTTGACAGTCAAAGTTTACTCCAGACGTTGTAAGCACGTGTTATATTCGATTATTGATTTTTGTTGTAATTATTCAGAATATTTACTTGAAAGGTAAATCCAAGTTATTCGTTTATTGTGTTCTTTAATAATATATTCTCAAAACTCGTATTCTTAACTATAATTTTATGTAGTTACCGCACGAATAATTTATTTCTATTTGATTTAAATTAATTTCTAATCTTAAACTGGTGCTTGGGGCAGAACGGACTGGGGCAGAATGGACCGTTCCGTTCCGCCCCATTTATACTATATTAAGGTGATAGTAATACTAATACCGAATTTATGTAACAAACTTTCACTCGCCTTTCACGCGGGTGGTGTGGGTTCATACCCCGTGACCATCAAAACTCTTTTTGCTTTTATGTTTTTTTAACTCCCATGCAAAAAGGTTGATCAGAACGGGTTAGCACATGGTTTTGGTTTTTGTTTTTAAATTTTGCAGGCATTGACAGTGAAGATGATGAAGCCGTTCATACCTGTTCGTTATGCATTGATTAATTTTTTAATATTTTTAATTTATTTTCTAATTAAAAAAAAATAGGTTTGTTATTTTGGGTTCCTTTCTGCCCCATGGGTGGGGCAGAACGGTCCTTTTATTATTGGCTACTATTTTATTTTTTTAAAATTTTATTTTTTGTTGATTAAACACCTTGATATATGTGCCTTACAAATAAATATTAAACAAACATATTTTTAAATTTGCAGTTGTTTTTGGCTTTTATTTCAAGTTTTACAACCAATCAAACCTTAGGTGGGCCGTTCTGCCCCACCTTCCCCTATCGGATATATAACCAGTTATATTAAATTCTTTTAGAGCTAGCTTTAGCTGTATAACTACTATATGATTAACTATATAGAATTAAAATATCATCATATACAGATTATATGAAATGTCACTAAAGCAAGTTTTTGTTATGCAGCCGCTATATGGTTAATTATGTACCATTAAAATATCATTATATATCAGTTATATAATAAGTTATGTGAATTTTTCTAATGGTAATATTCTAGTTGTATGACAATAATTATATAATTTTTAATGCGTTAAATATCAGCTCGGTATTTTCAAATTATTATATAGGTGCCTGATCATGAATAAATGTTTGTTACATATATGAGCCGAAAAACTTTACTAATGATAAAGCATCTATATAGTAGTTTGAAAATACAGAGAGAGTTACTTAACATATGTACTAAAAATTACACATTATTGTCATATAACTAAGATATAACCATTAGAAAAATGTATATAAAATAATTATTACTGCAATGCATAATTTAATGACCAGTGATGAGATTTCAGTCCGTTTTCAATAAATAAAACACCAATTTCTATAAACGTCAAATATATTTATAAATAAAAATAATTCGGAACTGTCAGAACTAATTGTAACGTAAAATGTTCAGTTTTGTTTTACATAATATTTAAAACTAATAACTTGAAGATAGAAGTTAATGATATATTCCCGACTTTTGCGAAACCTGTTTGGGAACGTTTAATTCTCGCCTTAGTTCAAAAATATCTTCAACATATTGTAAAAGTTATGGCAGAGTTAACAGTGCTTTAAGAGAGGACCTGAAAAATAAAACAAATACGATGAACAAAAAATATACATTTATAAATTTATTTTATTAATAATATTGTCATGGGCGCCCATAGAGTAAATTTCAGAGGGGGGGGGGCAACCAGCCAAAAAACCGTATGTTACAAAATCACGAAGTTGAGCAGTTGTTAAAAAGCACCGTGGAACCCGACCCCAGGGGGGCAACTGCCCCCCTTGCCCCTCTCTATGGGCGCTCATGAATACTGGTAAAGTTTGTTGAGTAATTGGTAATTTTATATTGCCCTTCATCAACAAAACATTTTTGTTGTCCTTTAACAATAATAAAACCCCTTGTTTTTTATCTGTATCTTGAATTTGCAGACCATATTGATAAAAAAAAACTGATGGTTTGTTGACCGATTTACAGTAGTTTCATTGGTTCAGACTAGTTGATATCTGCGGGAGCAGTTACTGTTTATTTCTTAACAAAAACCTCACCTTGTATCAAAATTTTTCCGTTGTTTCTTACGATATCCCATTAAATTTTTCCATAAAGTTATTTTATTTTTAAATCAAAATAATAAATTTTCCCCATCAACCACCCTTTGAAAAATACAAAATTTTATGCTTACTAACGTTTTCTTCTGGAACTACACACATCTTTCGTGCTTTGGCCTCTGCTGCTACACTGAGAAAATGATTTGGCTATCATAGCTTTATATCAAGCTGCCTATTATGCCGCAAATATAGCGCCAGCGTTACCGCCATGCTGTCGCTGCTAAATTTATTTGACTTGGTTTAGTAATCATTGCGAAATATTTTGCTAACAAGATCAACGGGAACTTGCTACTGTTACAAATGCTACTAGCAGTTATTGCTAAATATATGACATCTATTACTAGAAAACTTTGCCGAGTTAGTATGACTAAATGACAGCCACAGCGCTTTTGTTAGTAATAGTTACTTAATATTCAGTACTTATTGCCCTTTTAATGTGCTGTTATTGCAAACTAATTTACTAATTATTGCAAAGTTTTTTAGCAATTGCAGCATGATCGCTGTGCTATCAGTGAACGATTATTTAGTAATTATTGCATGCTATTTAGTAACGATAGCATCAATGCTTGGCAATCCCTATATGACCGTTAAGTAATTACTGCCTGATATTTAGTTCCGATAGCATAACGGGCTTAGCAATCTCTACATGATTATTTAGTGATTGCTGCAATATATTTAGTAACGACAGCATCATTGGCGTAGCAGTTCCTGCACGATGATGTAGTAAGTACTGCATGATATTTAGTAACAACAGCATCATTGGCTTAGCAGTTTCTGCACGATGGTTTGGTAATTACTGCATGATATTTAGTAACTACAGCATCATTGGCTTAGCAGGTCCTACATGACCAGTTTTGTCGCATGGGACCCACGCCAAACTAAAAGTGGTTTTTATTCGGCCCACTAAAAAACCTTTACCGAAAAAAAATCGTTTTAGGATTTGCGAAAAGAAGTTCACTTCTGGAATTGAACCCTCTGGCTAAAAAAACTCTAAGAAAGTTTAAACTTTAAATTTTTTGTTAATTATACGATATTCTATCGGAAAATTTTAAATTTTGTTAGATAATTTTTAGTTGTTGGAAAACTGTAGCTGTCTGACATTTTTTAAACCTATTTTTGTTTAAAAAAATTCAAATAGCTCTGGTTATCCAACAATTGGAAATTTTCCAACAAAATTTGATATTTCTGGATAGAATTTTGTATAATTAAAAAAAAACAAAATTTGAACATTGTTAAAAATCTTTTTTTTTTTCGCCAAGGATTCAACTCCAGAAACGAACTTTTTTCGCGAAACTTAAAGTGATTTTTTTTTTGGGAAAAGGTTTCTAGTAAGCCCAACAAAACTAATTTTAATTTGATGTGGGTCCCATGCTTCGGAACAGATATTACACTCTCGAAATTCAACCAACTGCCATTGGCCTGATTATCTGGTAAGTCCTGCATGATTTTGGTTTAATTATTATATAATCATTTAGTAATAACTGGGCGACTACTTTAATTCGGCTGCTGTAAAGCAGGTACAAAAGTGGTTAAATGAGGAAAATACTGGATAATACGATCTGCAATAACATTAAAATAAAAATTTCCAAAAATTTCTCTTAACTCCAAAAATATTTTCTAAAAATTGATTTATTACTAATTTATTTTCCGTGTTCAGAAATTATAGAACCCTATATATATATATATATATATAAGCTGCTAAACAAACAATGTATGAGAAATCCAAATGAAATACAAAATTATTTATAGAACAGTCGTTTATTGTTATTATTTTTATCAAGTTAAATATAGGACATAGGACATATATGTAAAAGTTACATACATACATACATAGAAAACTGTCAAATTAACAACCTTTTTTTCTTTTGAGCATAATATTTGAAACCTGTTTTTTCTTTCTCGAAAAAATAAGAAACTATAACTTAACTACCATAAACAACTTATTATTAATAGTTACTTGAAAAATATACATAACACGAATACATATCAAATAAATTCTGGAAAACCTATAGAGGGAGTCCCAACGATGTTTATGTACTAAATTTCGTCGCCGCTGTACACAATATACACAAACTTGTAGTCCTTAGTTTCACAAACTGCTTTTAGTAAGAGTATTTTCATACGGGGTATTTTGAAAGTACACATTTTCATATAAACTTTGGTTTTGTATGTGGAGCACCCTTTCAAGTTCTAAAATAAAATGAGCATTTTATGAAAACAAACACATTACACTTCGGAAACTATAGGTAAAAAAACTAAATTTACAATGTAGCACTAGCATAAACCTCAAAGGTCAGCACAGTTTTAAAATATAATATTTTTATATATTAACTGTTTAAAACATGAGCTTATCGTTGTTGTTTTTATCCAAAATGAACCAAGACCTAGCACCAAGTCCCAAGCCTGAACAAAAACTGCTATTAAAATAACTAAAATCACCATATCGGTGATGCGGATGGTGATTCCCCGGTCGAGAGCATGGTCCGTGCTTCGCTAGCGCCACCACGGCGGCAATCCGCGGTGTTCGAAATAACTTTTATTTTAAACTATAATTAAGAAAATCAACATTTTAAATTTTCGATACAACTTTAGGCAATACATCGATGTCTTTCAATACATCGGAACAAAAATATCGATGTAAGAAAATCGAAAATCGTTACAAAAATATCGATATTTTAAATACATCGTGGGCATCCCAAAGATGGCGTTAATTTAATTTTTGTTAGGTAAGCAATCCCACAAAACAAGAAAGAGGTGAGGTTAACAACTTATCACCCTTATTAATCCACTTCTCAACCTTTTGACAGATCAGAGAATAATAATAATATCTATTCTTCTTATCAGCTTAATAGCACTATCGGTGCCTTTCATTGCCGTTACAAGGTAATAAAAGGAATTTGACATAAAACGAAATAAATAAAACACACTACGGCGCCGAGCAGTCCGAAAATTCCAGGGAATTCCTGACCAATCAAATGCAAGGACAGGTTCCCTGACCAGGGTCGTGTTCCAAAACTTCAGCGTACAACGCCCCAGTGTAATCATCACATGACTATAAATGAACAATTTAAATACTGAATCACATGATAGTCACACCGGTGCGTCGCACGGCGTAGTTTTCGAACACAACCCTGACGCATATCATACGCCACGAAAAATAACACCTATTTTGCAATGGTAAAACTATAGTAAACTTGCAAAAAATAAGATAATCCGCTATTTTTTCGTTATAAATCATTACAAAAGACTTTTGTTAATACATAGGCGTTTCTAGGTGGGGGCTTGGGGGGGGGGGGGAGGGGGGGGGGGGGGGCTAAGCCCCCCAAATCTCGGATTAGCCCCCCCAAATCCAACTGAGTGACCTAGCCGCCTATATATAAACCAGGGACTTAAGCCCCCCCAAATATGTAAACCGCCCAACTAGCAAAATAGATCTCCAAAAGGACAAAAGTATTATATAGGTATCCGTTAGTGCTCCTTATAGAAGAAGTCAATTCTATAATGCCCGGAGTTAAAACCATTTTAGCGAACGAACCAAATTATCCCATAATATAGTTGTAAGAATTAATATACAACAAATATTAAAGTACAAAAGGCAATCACATGTATCTCCGTTTTATTAGCGTTGTATAAATATTTATATCACCTTTTATAAAGCCTTTTTAAAACAGTTATAAAAGATATATACAGGAGCTGTATAGATAGTATAGTAATTGCTAATAAAACTACTATAAAATAGTTTTATATACATTTTATAACAAGCTGTGCAGCTCACTTTAAAGCCATTTAATAGAAGTGGTATATATTTAGAGAATACAACTCTTAAAGAACTACTTTACAACTATTTTATAACGTATTTATAATCTTGTCAAATTGTCACTATTATAAAATTCTTATAACATTAAAATGTAGTTTATTAGAATAAACCGTGTACTAACACTGCGTTATACAACTTAACCTCATTTTCGTTCATCCTTACATAAACATGAAGCCTACAGAAATTTCTTAGTGGAAAAAAAATTAAACAAAGTGGACATTTTAAAAGAACCCAAATAATTTCTTTTTAATTTGAAACTCATTGTGAACCAATTTGGTTCTGGAGTTGTATCCACTTATTATTGAAGTTTGTATGCACATTTTCGTGGCCAAAATAAGGTATTGTTAGTTTCCCACGATCCTGGAACAATTGTCAACTCCTTTGTGCCCTTTTCTATTGTCTGCACTATTTTAAACATGATTAAACAATTTAAAAACAAATATCTAATAATAATTGCACGACGCGTCGTGCAATTATTATTACATATTTGTTTTTAAATTGTTTACGACGTGAAAAGCTCAGGATTAAATCAAAACAAACGACGATACAAAATAATTTTTAGGTTAACTCCTTTAACTGTGCTGACCACAACAAAATTACGACTAAATACTTATTTAAAGCAGTTGTTTTTATGCGTTATACGGAAATTATGTTGTATAAAGTGGTCTATCGACGCGCTATACAATTGTTAAGGCACGAGGTCGAGGATGAAAACAGGGTTGCCGAATTGTAAATATTTTAAGATTATGTGTTTGGGTTCGACAAAAATACGAAACAGAAGTTAAGATTCATGTTGTGCAATTAATTAAATAAGTATTTGATTTTAAACCGTTTAAATCATGTATAAAATAATGCAGATAATAGAAGCAAAAAATGAATTACACAGCTCCACAAAAAAAATTCGATAAATTACCCCTGGAATATGACTATATCTACCATATGTTTTTGGGGTCGCTGAATCCAAATTCGGGGTCCATTTAACCCCATCACGTCAGGATTTTTCATAACCTCAAAAGAAAAACCCGAATCCTCAAAAAATCCTCTATCCATTGATCACTTAATCCCAATAACCCCATAGCCTCTTTATTCCTTCATCCCTTAAACTCTTAATTCCTGAAACACATAACCCCCGAAACCCATAAACCCCAAAACCCATAAACACCAAAACCCATAAACCTCAAAACTCTATAACCCCGAAACCCCATAGCCCAGCAAGACAGAAACTTATGCGCGTTGAAACACAGTATGTTCGAGTCATGCATGCTTGTTGAGCCTTAAACTCATATTGTTTAATAACTTTACAAGCCCATAACCACTTAATTCCTTTAACCCATAACCCTTTAACCTCATAGACTCCAAATGCTATACCCCTAAAACCCCATACCCCATAAGAAAAAGACTTTTGTGCGTTAAGGCACTGAAACACAGTATGTTCAAGCCATTCATGCTTCTTGGGGATTCGGGTTTTTCTTTTGAGGTTATGAAAAATCCTGACGTTATGGGGTTAAATGGACCCCGAATTTGGATTCAGCGACCCCAAAAACATATGGTAGATATAGTCATATTCCAGGGGTAATTTATCGATTTTTTTTGTGGAGCTGTGTTATTGACAATAATTGTTCCAGCATCCTGGCAAAATAAGTAGGTACCTATATCAATACATTATTTTTTTGATCAAAAAATGCGCATACAAACTTCACTCGTTGGCTTATGAAGGTAACAATTAAAAAAAAAGAAACAACAAAAACGTTTATATATCCAGCCCGTTAAATGATGAAACTTTTTTTTATTATAATAAAAATATGGAGAGGTAAAAATTACGCCAAACAAGTTCCTTTTGCTACATGACTTTTGACAGTATAGTAATAAAAGTGTTTGGCTCAAGGATGTCCCAAAATTGAAAGGTTTCTCGACTTTTGTCTAGTAATACATTTGCCTACTTAAAAGTTGGCAACGCTTCAAAAATGGTAAAGATGAACGGCACTTTTAGCGCATACTTAGACAACATTACTCAACTAAAGCCTCGTATAATGACTCAAAAAGAACAAAAACATTGTATAAAAAATCCGCCATGTTTTTATCAGTTATTTTCCTGTTTCGACTAACGCCATTGTGAAACATTAAAGTTTTAAAAGCAAAATACCCATTAATTACTACATTTTTTGGAGAAACACAATCATTATATAATTATTTTATCATTTACTTATTAAATCTTGCCCAAAATATTAAATATAAAAAATTTTATTTTTTTTTTGTTAAATTTAACTGAACCTAATACACTCAGTTTATGTTAAAGAGAAGGCGCTTGCATTTTTTACTGCAAAAGTATATATATTTTGTCAGAAAAATTTCCGGCGCACCTAAAATTATCGTATAATTTAGGGTTTATTCAAGATTCTATGATTACATGATTATCATATTTTTATATTAAATAAGTAACATCGCCATTTTAAAATTACGAAATGTTATCCATATTGTACGTCCTTGCTGAAGGTACGCTATATATTATTCTTGCGATACTTTGGTGTAGTTCTTCAATATTATAAAATTAAAAAGTTTTTTAAGATTTACCAAATTTTCATAGATCTCTTTGCATCTGTATAACCCCTTATATGAGGTTCATACGATGAATTTAAACAACACTGTATAAATATTTTTAAATGCATTATATACTGTGTTATAGGATGCTTAAACAATATGTTTATAATGCAATTTTTATATGCCTATTAAAATAAATGTGTTGTATAAGGCAGCCCAAGGTATCTATCTATATAACAGATTTATAATTGTTATTTAAGTATGCTTATATAAATTGTATAATGACCGTATAATGCCACAATACAGACACTATACTATTAAAATATTTTATAAAAATGGGCCTTTTTTGGTTCTGTAGCTATCGTATTACGGTTCACAAACTGCTTTTAAAATAATTTGATTTTATCGACTTTCATTGTGTAGCTGTTTATACAAGCATTATAAATATCATTTTGCTAGTTGGGCGGGGGCTTAAGCCCCCCCCAAAAATAGAGGTCTAGAATCGCCTATGTTGTTAAATATCATTTTTGCGTACACTTACGCGATGCGTTAAAGTGTTTAATATTCGCAACCCTCCAACAACAAGATAAAAGTAACAAAGTAAAATACGTACCTTCAAATGCTTCTTCATAGGCACTAAGGCCCCAATCCAACAGGGTATTCTTCCACATTATGAAAAGCTCATAACCATAGAAAAATGTTTATATTATGCAAATATCTTTCATTAAATAAATAAACCCCGCATAAACTTCACAACCACGATATTCGATACTAGTGACAAGCACACCGGTCTGAACAGCAGTAAGTAAAGTAAGATAAAGCGAACCGTTGAGAGGCAAAACCAAATGAGTGGAATAACTTCTAATGCTGTTTTGTGATTGGCTTAGATTGTAACGACTATACCCCCTCCTGCACGCATACGGCATATATTGCAGTATAATTTCGCTGTAGTAGCATCGCTACCTAGCTGTTATTGCTAAGTTACCAGCTAACTTCATGTCATGCAGGTGTTGCAAAATAAAGTTCTATTACTGCTAAATGATTAGCTATATATTTTGACTGCAAAAGTATTTAGCAGGTTTAGCAAAATTTAACAGTAATAGCTGATAAATATGTTGTTATAGTAGCAATAGACAACCGGCAAACCCCAGTAAAATCTATTTAGCAATGATTGCAAAGCGATCCAGTACTCCTTGCAAATCTTTTAGTACTGATAGCGGATTTTTTAGCTATAGGTGCTAAATTTTTCCAGCATGACGATTAAGCAAACACATTTTCTCAGTGTAGAATGGCATTAGCTAGTTCAGACAGTCTGGTGTAAATTAAATCATCCTTGTCACTATATTTGATATCGACGTCACTTTCAACCTAAGAAGTATATTTTACTAGTTATTGGACAAAACTTTTTGGTAATAAAGTACACATCTCATAAGTATACAGTATACACACAAAATTGTGCTTACCAATGTTTTTTCTGGAAGCACACATATCTTTCATGCTTTGGTCTCTGCTGCTAGGATGGCATTAGCTAGTTCAGGCAGTTTGGTGTAAGTTAAATCATCCTTGTCACTATGTTTGACATCGACGTCACTTTCAACCTAAGGAGTACATTTTACTAGTTACTGGCCAAAAATGTTTGGTAATAAAGTACACATCTCGTAAGTATACAAACAAAAATACAAAATTGTATGCTTACCAATGTTTTCTTCTGGAACAACACATATCTTTTGTGCTTTGGCCTCTGCTGCTAGGATGGCATTAGCTAGTTCAGGCAGTTTGGTGTAAATTAAATCATCCTTGTCAGTATGTTTGACACCAATGTCAATTTCAACCTAGAAGTACATTTTACTAGTTACTGGACAAAAAATTGTTGGTAATAAAGTACACATCGCGTAAATATGAAAATGTGAGGAAAATTTAACTTTTGTACTTTTTAGCAACTAAAATAACCCAAAACCTAACAAAAGAGAGGTTAGGTTAATTTATTAATCCGCTTCTCAACCTTTTGACACTGATCAAAGCATAATATCTATTCTTATCAGGTTAATATCACTCTCGCTACATTTCAATACAGTTAAAAAAAAGTAATACAAATTAAAATCACAATAAAACCTAAAGAAAAGAACATCCTACGCGATGAAAAATAGTACCTACCTATTTTCAACTGGTAGGGTAGAGACACCAGTAGTCGAACACTTTAGCGGCCTTGACTTTTGTCTGTTTTGTACCATCTATGGTAAATTGTTAAAATCTTATGTTATAGATTCCTGTATTTACTTAGATATTTATATTTTGACGTAAAATACATAACACGACTATAGAGGTCGCTAGAATATAAAGGATAAAATTAATTTGAAGCCAGTCTAATTTTACCAGTATTCGACCGGGAAAATCCAGTAGTCGGTCACGGCTTATCCTATAGTCGACCTAGGTAATCTAATGTTCGAAAAATAATACTAGTCCTATTAAACTTTTTGTTATATTTTAATTCTTAAAAATCGGAGAACACATCATTTAAGCAAAAAACATTCTACGTTTTGAAACTAAATATAAAAAAGTGAAAATACTTATTGATATACCTAGGTATGTAAAAAAACTCTTGAAAATTATTTTCAAAACTAAACTGGCTAGATCAATTGCCTGTTAAGTCTCTAATACAGCGAAGAGCAATGTTAAATTAAGTAACTCAGTAAAAAAGTCATAGGTACCTAAGTGCTGATTGATAAGCGATTGATCTAGTCAGCCTAACAAATAAAAGCTTTAAATAAAATCGTAGTTACATAAACAACTTTCAATAGGTATTTAAAACTTCCAGAGTACAAACCATAAAAATGACTTATAGACAGGATTCAAAACTTTTATAGAGTACAATAAGGACAGTTAAAATCTTTGCCCAAAACATCTTCATATAAATTTCCACTAAAAATAGAACATTTTAAATGGTACCACCGAGTACACTTATCGCAGCCGATATTTTTTAAGTCATTATCTTCCGTGTCGCTTATAAGATCTTCGTCACAAGAGTTGCATTTTATGGGAATTTTTTCCACCGGACTGTTGTCTTTAACCATGTCTTCAATTTTCTGTTTTTTACGTTCATTAGTTTTCTTAACTCGTCTCCTTTTCATTAAATTATTCTTTTTTTCTTCATTTGCTAGTCTTTTTGCCTTTCTTTTTCTGCGCTTCTATTTTTCGTTTCTGAATAGCTTCAATTTTAATTTGTTTTGCATTTTCCATTTCTCTTTCCAGTTGTCTCCACATCTCGGACGAAATAGCACTTGGTTGCTTGGGTGTTGTTTTACTGTTCTTGCTTTTCTGAATTGGTTTAGGATATAAGAGTATTTTGTTGATGTCGCAATTTTTATATATAAGGAAAGACTACGCAAGGATGTGCAATGGCACCGCTCGCAGATACCACAAGTAAAACCGTCAACGCCTCTTTTTCCTTCCCCTTTACTACCTGGTAGACGTTTTTGTAGCCTCTGGGAGCTACAATTTTTCCAGATTTTGGGCACAACGTGAAGCTTGTTTCGTCTCCGTTCAAAATCCTAGTGGGGTCTAATAGAATATCCTCGGCGCCTTCAGCCTTCAAATAATCCTGCAACTCACGAAACCATTTTCTGATGCTCTCTTCTGTAAGTACTGCACGTCCTTGTGACAAATTTTCAGCATTTCTGTGCGTCAGTTCAGGATTACGCCTGAAGAAAGCTTTATACCATTTTTTGCCAGGACGTCCGTTTACGAATGGAACATTTCCTACATCTTTGTTTTTCGAAATTATAATCTTCTGAACTGTGTTCAGTATGTCATCCATTTTTCGTGGAAACCCGCACTTAGATAAGTTTATACACCACTCAACTATAGCCTTTTCCTCAGCTATGCTTAGAACAGGCGGAGAACCCATTTTTCTAGGTTTTTCTTCGACTCTTCCACTTATTCTGTTAAGAATAGTAGTTTTTGGCACACCATATATCTGACTAGCTTTTCGCGCACTGAGTTTATTTTCTCTTATTTGAAAAATTGCCTCTCGTAGGGATTCCTCTGAATATTGGTGTATAGGACGTTTAACGCCTCTTTTCTTTTTTTTCTGCACTGAAGCTTTTTTTACTTTCACCATTTTCTGTAAGAAATAAACAAAATCCAAAATAAAAAAAAACTTAACTGTTAAGCTTTTGAACTAGTTAGATAGGAGTAGGTAACCTACCTAGATAGGAGGTAGATACCTATCTAGGTACCTACCTAAATCAATCTTTAAAAAAACAGTAAAATACCCGGTCGACTTCTAGAAAACCAAAATCCAATAGTCGACACAAAGCAATATGAAATCTTTGAAAGCGGTCGACTACTGGTAAAATAACAAAGAATAAATGAATGGTCATTTAGAAAATGTAGCTATTGATTTTCTATTGAGTTTCTGTACGAAATTAATCCTAAAGCGCATAGTAACGCTTGTACCAATAGTCGACCGCCCCCTGTCGACTATTGGATTTTAAATATTTTTTGTATAACCTGTAGTCGACCTCCCAGATTTAAAAGTATTTAAACTACTTTACACTATTTTTTCTTGAAAAACATGTCAACAAACTAATTTATAATATCACAAATGCGTTCACTTAAGTCTCTTTCAACAGATTCCTTCCAGGAGGACTAATTAAATAGAACACTTACCCAAATTGTTCGGTAAGATGCACAACAAGATGTTATCGCTACGTATGCCATATTTGAACTGGCTGTGATTAATGTTGCTCGGCGTAATGCCACAGCACATAAAATAACCAGCAGTATTACTCCATCATCAAATCCACATCTCGGACGAAATAGCACTTGGTTGCTTGGGTGTTGTTTTATTGTTCTTGCTTTTCTGAATTGGTTTAGGATATAAGAGTATTTTGTTGATGTCGCAATTTTTATATATAAGGAAAGACTACGCAAGGATGTGCAATGGCACCGCTCGCAGATACCACAAGTAAAACCATCAACGCCTCTTTTTCCTTCCCCTTTACTACCTGGTAGACGTTTTTGTAGCCTCTGGGAGCTACAATTTTTCCAGATTTTGGGCACAACGTGAAGCTTGTTTCGTCTCCGTTCAAAATCCTAGTGGGGTCTAATAGAATATCCTCGGCGCCTTCAGCCTTCAAATAATCCTGCAACTCACGAAACCATTTTCTGATGCTCTCTTCTGTAAGTACTGCACGTCCTTGTGACAAATTTTCAGCATTTCTGTGCGTCAGTTCAGGATTACGCCTGAAGAAAGCTTTATACCATTTTTTGCCAGGACGTCCGTTTACGAATGGAACATTTCCTACATCTTTGTTTTTCGAAATTATAATCTTCTGAACTGTGTTCAGTATGTCATCCATTTTTCGTGGAAACCCGCACTTAGATAAGTTTATACACCACTCAACTATAGCCTTTTCCTCAGCTATGCTTAGAACAGGCGGAGGACCCATTTTTCTAGGTTTTTCTTCGACTCTTCCACTTATTCTGTTAAGAATAGTAGTTTTTGGCACTCCATATATCTGACTAGCTTTTCGCGCACTGAGTTTATTTTCTCTTATTTGAAAAATTGCCTCTCGTAGGGATTCCTCTGAATATTGGTGTATAGGACGTTTAACGCCTCTTTTCTTTTTTTTCTGCACTGAAGCTTTTTTTACTTTCACCATTTTCTGTAAGAAATAAACAAAATCCAAAATAAAAAAAAACTTAACTGTTAAGCTTTTGAACTAGTTAGATAGGAGTAGGTAACCTACCTAGATAGGAGGTAGATACCTATCTAGGTACCTACCTAAATCAATCTTTAAAAAAACAGTAAAATACACGGTCGACTTCTAGAAAACCAAAATCCAATAGTCGACACAAAGCAATATGAAATCTTTGAAAGCGATCGACTACTGGTAAAATAACAAAGAATAAATGAATGGTCATTTAGAAAATGTAGCTATTGATTTTCTATTGAGTTTCTGTACGAAATTAATCCTAAAGCGCATAGTAACGCTTGTACCAATAGTCGACCGCCCCCTGTCGACTATTGGATTTTAAATATTTTTTGTATAACCTGTAGTCGACCTCCCAGATTTAAAAGTATTTAAACTACTTTACACTATTTTTTCTTGAAAAACATGTCAACAAACTAATTTATAATATCACAAATGCGTTCACTTAAGTCTAGGGTTGCCACCTTTTTAGAATTGGGAAAAAGGACTTTGAAAAAGGCGGGAAAATTCGCTTTCACCATTTTATCAAAAACTGTATTTTTGGGTTTCCTTTTGGGGCAAATAATATACATATATTTTTTTAAATAAATATTTATTTTTGAAACTTAAATCTATATTTTTCATTTGATTTTCCAGCTTATAACATTTTTTTTGTCATTCTTTATCGTATAATAATTCATTACAGGTATCCTCAAAATTAACTGTAAAATCAAAAGTTCAGCTTTATTTAAAGTAACTATGCACCTGTTTCTTTCTTCTCGCCAATTAATGCCAAAAACAGAAAAATTCGTTCTTCGATTATAGGTTGTGGTTATGTTTGTTTTGTTCTCTTCTCTCTTCGTTTTGATGATGGGGTTGATGGACTTCAGGCGAAACGCACGCAACGTCCATCGACGCGAAAGACGAATAATGCTTTCAGCAGTGTCAGAATATCACGTAAACATTTGAAACTCACTTTTAATTTTAAAAATTATTTTAACTGCGAAAATGCGCTAACAAGGTCGTCCGAATATCAGTTTGGGCTTTAAAAAGGACATTTTAAGCTAAAAAAAAGCAGAAAGGACAAAACTCCTTAAAAAAGGACTGTCCTTTCCAGAAAAGGACAGGTGGCAACCCTACTTAAGTCTCTTTCAACAGATTCCTTCCAGGAGGACTAATTAAATAGAACACTTACCCAAATTGTTCGGTAAGATGTTATCGCTACGTATGCCATATTTGAACTGGCTGTGATTAATGTTGCTCGGCGTAATGCCACAGCACATAAAATAACCAGCAGTATTACTCCCTCATTATTAGCCAACTGCGCATATTTTCGCGCAAGACAGTGTTTGGTGTAGAAGCCTTCAAATGCCGCCAGTAAGTAACAGGGTCGGTTTAGATTTTAGTTGGTGTTGCGTCTTTGTCTGTATACGGTGAATGGTGTTGCTTGAGTTTTAAGTCATAGACACTTGTACCCAATTTATTTGACAAGTAAACGTGTTTTTTTATCTATTGTTTGGACCGTTATATAATTCGTAATGGATAAACCAAAACAGGGTTGTGTATATGCTGAAAAAAATTGTTCAAATAAGAGCTACTCTTTTTGCAACAACAGTTTATTTAGATTTCCTGCTGATTCAAGAAGGTAAAAACGGTATATTACAAATGTTTTTAAAAAATGTGCTTTATTTTTGCTATATTTTAAACTTATTCCAAATCCCACACTGACTTCTACACCCAACTGACGTTAGCGAGGTCAAATTATTATTTTCAAGGTCAGCGTCGAGTAATACTGCTGGTTATTTTATGTGCTGTGGTAATGCTTTGCAGCGCTTGGTGGAATTTGGCGCGAAACTGTCCGATTGCTGGAGAACAGGGGCGTGCTTCAAAATATATAATATTTACTTATTTATGACCAAATATTTAATAAAGTGGTCGACTACCGGAGCCGGTCGACTTTGGGGAACATTACCCTAAAATGATATTAAAAATTCCAAGAAAATAAATCAATCCGCTATTTTTTCACTATATATTATTACAAAAAACTGCCTTATCTTGTTAAATATTATTTTTGAAGAAAATTAAGCATTGCGTTAGTGTTCAAGAACCAAAAATATACATCACACTTGTAAACGACAAACTTCATAAGAAAAGCCGCCATGTTCACGATTCGTGTGTGGGAAGGTGAAGCTAGCAAAGCAAAAAAATACTTAGATAATATAAATACACCTTTAAATTAACTTACTTACCTTTAAATCTTTCTAATTATTCCTTTGTTAAAACTAAGTCCATGCTACATTATTGCAAAACTACGGATCTAACAAATAAACAGCATATACAATACCGGCGATGTCGCAAAATGCCAAAATAATGCATTACCTATTAATATTAATACATAAATGCAAATGGCCGAGTCGCGAATCATATACACGAACACCGAAATTAGACGAGCTGCAATGTCGATGCATTTTGATTGGTTGGCAAACGGAAACCTTGAACAAAATTATAACTTGATCTTCTTGGGACAAAACAACTGGTATATTACCATTATATATTTTTTGTATACTGGTTATACAATCTCTCTAAATGGATCATGTATATCAAGGGCGTAGCCAAGGGAGGGCAGGGGGGGGGGCACGTCCCCCCCCCTGGCACGAGCAAAAAGCCAAGATTTACCAATGTGCCATTCAAATTTCCCGTGCTGTCGCAGCTGATTTTCAAAGCGTACTGAATGTAGGGCAGAAGATTCAAAAATCGAAACGTTTAAGAATTTAAAACATTTAAAATAGCTTTCTCTGCAGTTTAAAATCATTGAGGGTGGTTAAATAAAACACTGTTTTTTTTTCAAAAATAAAAAATAGTATTAAATTATTAACATTATATAAAAAGTTTTAATTTATACCAATAGACAGGTACAATCGGTACTTGTATACTACTTAATTACAAATTTTAAAAAATCAGTAGTTTTATGTATTACCATCAGTTTATTTCCTCAGATTTTTTTTTCAATCGATCAATTCATCGGCAGCCTCCAATGAAAAACAAGTATTGTTTTTTAATATTTGTTTACAGTACTCCATCGTAGTTATATTCAGGCAATTTATATTTTCTTTAACGACACAAAGTACAAGAAAGAGTAGTACTCGTATCACACTAATTTCATCAATCGAAAAGCCACTAAACTTAATTCATAATATATTTTCAGTCACAATAATTTTTCAAAATTTTTTGTGCTTATTTGGTTTTAGTTTCGTTTTGAAAGTTCGTACTAAAATTAGTGGTTTTTCCAAGATCAGTACTGACGTACTGAATTTGGCCACTTTGTACTGAATTCAGTACAATTGTACCGAAATGGCAGCACTGCTGCATGTAGGGTTGCCACCTTTTTAGAATTGGGAAAAAGGACTTTGGAAAAGGCGGGCAAATTCGCTTTCACCATTTTATTAAAAACTGTACTTTTGGGTTTCCTTTTGGGGAAAATAATATACATATATTTTTTTAAATAAATATTTATTTTTGAAACTTAAATCTATATTTTTCATTTGATTTTCCAGCTTATACTATTTTTTTTGTCATTCTTTATCGTATAATAATTCGTTACAGGTATCCTCAAAATTAACAGTAAAATCAAAAGTTCAGCTTTATTTAAAGTAACTATGCACCTGTTTCTTTCAACTCGCCAATTAATGCCAATAACAGAAAAAATCGTTCTTCGATTATAGGTTGTGGTTATGTTTGTTTTGTTCTCTTCTCTCTTCGTTTTGATGATGGGGTTGATGGACTTCAGGCGAAACGCACGCAACGTCCATCGACGCGAAAGACGAATAATGCTCTCAGCAGTGTCAAAATATCACGTAAACGTTTGAAACTCACTTTTAATTTTAGAAATTATTTTAACTGCGAAAATGCGCTAGCAAGGTCGTCCGAATATCAGTTTGGGCTTTAAAAAGGACATTTTAAGCTAAAAAAAGCAGAAAGGACAAAACTCCTTAAAAAAGGACTGTCCTTTCCAGAAAAGGACAGGTGGCAACCCTAGCTGCATGTGGCGCAAACGTGTGAAGTGGTAAGAAAGCTTTTGCTGTTAATTAATAATAATAATAATAATAATAATAAATACATTTATTTGTGCCAAAGAAAAATAAAAGTACAATAATAAAGAATTGTAATAACAAGTACAATAGCAATAACTGTAATAGCCAAAGGAATTAAAAATTACGGGAACATACTAGTTGGCACAAATGGGTAGAAATTTTGATTAAAATTAATCATTCTTCCAATCCTACCCCACGCAAATATTTTTTAAGTTTACATTTAAAATTTATATAACTTAATTAAAGGTGGCTGCCGTGCGCTGTTCCTGTTCACTCTGTTTGTGTTCACGCAGATCTCAGATATAAAATAATTATCAAATTGTAATATAATTTTTCTTACAAAATTGGCCTAACAATATCTTATACTATACCTGCACCATAATCGACAATTTTAGCATAATTTCAAATTTTGTAAATTTATTTCAATTTATTTTAAATAAAACCGCAAACTTTTACCGGCTTATTATGAAAACAATTTATTGTTTTTTTTTGCAAAATAATTTGTTTTCATAAAATGTTTCGCAAAAATAAAATGTAGATAAATTTTATACATTCTTTTTGTTAAGCGATGTTCTGTTTTAGCAGGTATTCATTATTTTCTTTTTTAACTGATTCGAGTTTCTAATTTGCAATAATAATACGTATGTACTATAGGTATACTATACATTATCTATGATTATATTTTTTTTTATATTTCTTTACAAAAAAACTAAAAAAGCTAGACTACGTCCTACTACGTTGCGTCCTTGGGGTCCAGAAAATCTGCCCTCCCGGTCACCTAATTCTGCCCCCCCCCCCTGCTCAAAATCCTGGCTACGCCCTTGATGTATATAGCTAATTACATTAGCACTATGGAACAAGAATATAGCGGCAGCAAAGTATTTAACAACAAGAGGGATGTTGTATAACGGTTATATTCCTTGGTGCAGCATAACTGATATTCTTGCCACAATACAAAAGTATCGTAAATTTATACAGATGCGTATTTATGGGTATGGAAAATTGTATAACCACAAATAACCTCGTGTCAGGATAACAGTTGTATTGGGGGATTTCTCTCAGTGTGGAGAACGGCATCACCTTCGACACTTAACATCCTTGATTCTACCCGAATGGCGCTCTTTTGGATAGAATCAAGAATGCTAGGTGTCGAAGGTGATGCCGCTCCCCAGATGTGGGAGCAGGAGGTACTCTAGGTTAGGTCTTATTTGGGAAACATAGAGACTGTGTAAGTGGGAAGGGAAGACTTTTATTTCGAAAAAATAAAATGGCGATGATATTTGATGATAGTACCCTATTGGCAGCCAAACAGCGTTGCCACAGCTACAGACAGCTGATTTTAGTGGGCAAAATAGGCCTCACTAGACGATAAAATTGATAAAGATGCCAAATAGCACAATAATGAAGACAAGGACGAAACGAAAACATTATCCACTAAAGTAGTTAGTCAATCGGCAGATAAGAGCGCAACGTTCTTCGCCAATATTCGAGAAAAGTGTCTTTCAAAAAAAATTTTCAAAAAAATGTTCGTAAATCTAGTTGTGCGGCCTGGCATAAGCATGTATCGTTAATTAGGGTTTATTAATGTTAGCAAATAATCCGTTTTTTTACGTTTTACTTACTTTTCAATAACAAAACACTCGAGTAGCGATTAAAGGTTCCTAAAAAGTTACGATTTCCCAAGTTATGTGACTTATCTTATCAAAAATTTCAGTTATTTATTATTAGGTAGTTATATCCTGTAGTTTTAGTATTTAAGGAAGGAAAATCAAAATTCTTTTCATAGATAGCAATACAACCAATTTATACTTACTTTACTTCAAAACTTTCAATATAGCAAAGATGGTTACCAAATTTTTCTTAGGGTTTCTGATCTTCGGTGTTGTTTTATGTCTGTCTACGGCTGTACCCGTGGGTAAGTATTTTTTTTTAGTGACTACATGAAATTTTTTTAAAGACAATCTTGTATAATATATTTAGTCCACGATTTAAGCCCACGTATTCAGTGCTTATTACTAACAAGCCATGGAAGCGGGAGATGATATAAAAAAAATTATACTTTAATAATGCATGATTTTAAACATTATACTTTGATTTCATAAAAATATGAATATAATTTCTTATAATTTATCTGAAATCTTACGTAAACGTAAAAAATTTGACTGCGAATTTCTTTCGCGTCGCCGCACAGTGCTCCAACCCATTGACAAAATTCAAAAACCCGACATGTAAATTTCGTTTTTTGAAAATCATTTCTCACAAGGAAACATGTGAATTGTTGAAAACTAAGATTACCCTAATTTTAATACCGGCCAACTGGTCGCAGTAGCCTTGCAATTTCAGCGATTTGGCCGTACCGCGTGTTTTAACGTGTGAGAATATTACCCACCGTCAAAAAGCAGTGGTTTCAGTAGTCAGACAGCATAGCCGAAACGGTATGGTTGGTATTCACTGCAAGTAATTTTTTTGAATGAGATGTACTTTTAAAATGACTAGCAATTGCCCTCTTCCCCATATTGCTAAGTTCTATTACTTTAAAGCATAAGCTGCAGTAAGGCTGATATTTATTACCCTTTACTGGCTTCAATTATTTGCCCCATTCTGGAGGATTTAAATCTGGATCGCCCCAATCACATTTCAAAACTGTTTTTCTCTGCGATCTCGACATCGCTTCGCACCAAAATTTTAAAACGAATGTATACGAATTTAACTTTTCGAAAAACGCCAATATTTATTGGACATCACTAGAATAAACATAAAGTAAATCAACAAAATACGCGCCAGAATCGACGCGATCTGACCCAACTTTAGCTAAAAAAAAACGGAATGCGAAAACGACCGGAAAGATTGTGGATGAGATCTATTTTGCATTTTTATGTCAGTTTTAATAGAGGTATATTTTTTCGTCGTTCTGATAATAACGAATTCGATATGCGCGAGTCGAACTCGCCCTTGACCGTTTTTTTATTTCACACAACCACGGCAACGCCCATGAATTAAATTATTTCTGCGAAATACCGTATACGTACGTACTTATTTTCGGCATCGACGCCTCTGGTGACAGACCAACAGTGCCTGCCTTACGTATTACGTTAAAATTTGTTCAAAATGTCCACCTTAAACTTCTTGGCAGTAATAAAGCCCATTTTGGAACTCTGCCAAGAAGTAACACCTGCCATTCTCGAAAAGACCTTGAAAAAATGAGGTACCACATGGCATAGGGTTGCATTTAAAAACTCTGACCTAGCGTCACCCCTCAAAGGTAAAGGGGTTAAAAAAGTTAAATTACATAAAAAAGTATATTTATTAACTAATAAAATACAACTAAAAGTTGGTGTTTCTGTCTGTATTAATAGCAAAGATATTTACCCATACTAAGACTTTTCAGACACCCTGTATGTTATATTACTTTAACCGAAGTCTTTTCATATTTCGCATTTTCAAATCACACAATGAGAGTAAATAAATATTTGTATTTTATTTTCAAATCGGATCCCATGAAACAAATAAAATTATATACTTTATTTGTATTATAAGCAGGAGGCAAAGTATATTGCCAATAGAATTTATATAAAATCGCCTTTAACTAACGTAAACTCTATAGCGCGTTATAAATTTCAAAAATAACTCACGGCGTGACGTAATGCGCGAACCCGGACGAATTTGATACGGTTTGGTATCATACCTTCTATTTATTGTATCCTAATTTTCTTTCCAACTAGGGTAGAGACGTCCCTGGAATACCCCATGTTTACAATGCTTTAGATCACGTTTTACAAGTTTCGAAATTCGCGCGATAATTTGCAGTAGAAAATCCTTTTTTTTTTGTTCATAAAGACCAAAATAAATGGATAACAGCAACCCCCATGAACATTTAGGGCGTGTACCGTTGTGAACTTCGGTTACGGTTTTGTGTCCCGTATGTATCGGTAATCTGAAAAGTTGTTAAGATTGGAATACCAATGGTTTACCGCATTATACCGAGTGGTTAACCAGGTTTGACAACGGTACACAGCCTTAATTTATGTAGAGAATATAAAAAAATATATGTTAGATTTTTTTGGGTTATATGTATATTCCCTATTGTGCCAAAATGTGATTGACAATTTTAGGCACAGGAGGAAATTTGGAGATAATTATTTTTAAAACATAACTGCCATGTCTCTACTTTTAGATAAATTAAACAAACATGTTATTTTTCTAAAACTGTTGGTTTTATTTAAAAAGTAAATCCAGAATTACCTGTTGGGACACCCTTCTTATACTGTAAATTATCCAGTTTATTTATTTTTATAGGAACGTGTCCAGAAGTTGACCCCGTTGTAGGTCCCAGTATCTATTTGCCGGACGCAGACGACTGTGGCGCCTACTATCAGTGTAGTGGTGGCAATGCAGTTCATATGTACTGTTCTCACGGAACCTACTGGGATATTGCCGACAGTTGGTGTGTAAAAGGAGCTACACTTGCCGATTGTGGTACCAGACCTACTACTGTCGCTGCATTTTAACAATATCTAGAAGCTTCAGTGCATCAATTTAGATTTTGTTTTAATAAATCTGACTTTTCTGTAAAGAAACGTTATTAAGTGTTCTTTCGATTATATCGGCATTGTAAAAAAATATATGTATTAATGTGATATGATGACTTTTTTTACCGTAGATTCATTTCATTTCATTCCATTTATAGTCTGGTGGTAAAATTTTAGAATAATATTAATTGTAAATTAGTGTTATACACGGATAAGGTCGTTATAGATTGACTTTCTTTTCATGTGCGAATTTAGGGAGCATTATACAAAAAGGATTTCAATAGCGAATTTTATAAAAATAAATATTGCAACATGAACATTAACCATTTCTACATATTCTTTTTGGCTCTTTTTAATTACATACCTCTTAGATTGTTTCTGAAAATATTCCTTACACAATTCACTGCGATTTTATTAAAATTTGGCGGCTAAAGGAAACAAATAACCAATAAGTAGTTTTTTTTTTAAAAACATTCTTTCGGAGTAATTTTTTTCGAAAACGGATTAAGGAAACTTTTTAAAAATATTTTCTCGAATACCTACACGTATTTCGAACGTAAAATTTTTCAAAAATATCCTGACAATTTTTTCAAAGATGCTTTTTTGAAAACGAATTAATGAAATATTTTCTCGAAAATACGTATTTCGAAAGTACTTACATTTTTTCAAAAGTGTCTTCAAAAAATAATTTTTAAAAAATAGGAACATTTTTCGAAAATATACGTTTTCGAAGCACTATTAAAAAAAAATAAATTATGAACTCTAGTAACTTGGAAAATGTTAATGAAACAAACCTAAACGCATCTTTTTTGAGTTTGATCGGGTTTCCTTAGGTTTGGTATGTACTCTCCAGTAAATTACTGTTTCAAAAAGCCGTTGCTTCTGTGTCTGTTCTATTTTCTTTACAACATTCGATGTTGAATTAATTTTTTCCGAAAACCGGCTTCTTCGAAAGATGCTTTTTCGGAAATGGATCTACAAAATTTTTTCGAAAATATTTTTTTTAAAAGAATCTTTCAAAAATACATTGTCCGAAAATATATTTTTAGGAAACATAGTTTTTCTAAATTTAAATTATGAACTCTACTGGCTTATAAAATGCCAATGAAAAAATGACAAAAAGACCCCGAGTTAACCTAAACGAACAGTCTTTGTGTTCGGTCAGGTGTATATTTCCGTGTGTCTGCTATGTTAGTCTGTAGTAATTACTTTCGAAAAAGTTTTTTTTTAATATGAATATACCAAGTCTTTTTCGAAACAATGTTTGAAAAAACGTATTTTCTAAAAACACGTTTTTTTAAAAACATATAATTTCGAACTGGTTAAAAAAATTAGAAAAGTTGGTATCCGAAAGTTTTAAAAAACATCCCTAGTTTTCGAATACAGTAATGTCTGGGTAATCCGAACAGAAAGTTGCCAGACCCTGTTCGGATTACCTAAACTTTCGGACTATGGACTTCATAATAATACCCCGAAACATGGACGGATTATAGATACCCAATAGTTGTACAAAATTGTTTATTAGAATAAAAACATAAAATAAATGCTTATATTGTAATTACATAATTTTATTTATGTAATACGAAAAATATAGAAAATAAAAAAAACTTCTGAACGGAAAACCATATTACATTATGCTCGTGTATGTATTACATATATGTACTTATTCTCACCGCGCGATAGATGGATCGCTAAATCAAAGCGCGATTGGTAGTTCGGACTACCCAAGACAGGAGTTCGGATTATTTATGATTATCGTTTTACCCAATAAGGTTGTTCGCGTTACAGGGGTGTTCGGATTATAGACGGTTTGGATTATCCATAAATTACTGTAATTGTATTCGAATACGTGGGCTGTCTCAGATAAAAAATAATCTCGTAAATTTTCAGTAGATTCAAATAAATTTGATACCTTGGTAAGTAGGGTAGTCGTATAAAAAAAAACAAAATTTGAACTTTTAGGTAAGACATTTATTTCCTACAGCTTACATTTAAAATGCAAATATAGAAACAATTAGGGAAGTAATAAAATGCTTAATTAATTCAATGTCATATTATTAAATTGTCTAGAATAAAAGTGATGTCGAAAAAATATCACCATTTAAAAATAGCATATACTATAGTATATTGTACAACGAGCATGGAATGACATGCATTTCCTACGAGTATGACGTTTGCAGCATGAGCCGCAGGCGAATGCTGCAAATCATACGAGTAGGAAATGGTCATTCCATGCGAGTTTTACACTATACTTTTTCTACGAATGATACTGTTACATAAAATGGGATTAGTAATATTTTTCCTTTTAAGATGTCGAAAAATGTCAATCTGACATTCCACAAATAAAAAATTTAAAAATTTTGGATGTCAACGCCACCTTTGTAAAAAATACCCGTGCACAATGGGAACTTTGTAGTTCAATCACCATGGTGATTGAAGCACAATGAAAATGTGTAAAACACAATGCACCATGTTCCGAAATTACTATTGAACATACAATAAAGGTTTTTATTGACATTCGTAGAAAATAGTTATTTTTGTATTAAGTGCGTGAAGTGAGTGTTTTTTTAATGGCATATGAGAGTGTCAATTTTTTGCCGAGACCGCAGGTCGAGGCGAAAAATTCTCTCGAATGTGCCATTAAAACACGAATTTCACAAACGAAATACAAACAACATTTTTTGTACAACTTAAAGTTTGAATTAATCGGTAAAATTGTATATTATAATAAAAATTTTACCATATAATTTCACATAATCAAGTTAACAGCCCTGTCGTTACTATAGAAATGGTTTGTTGGCACGTTGCTTGTTTTGTTGTCATACGTTGATAGCTGTTCATATTTATTGCAATTTTTTAAATAAATAGTATAAGTACTTAAAATGGATGTAGATTACGATAGTGATAGCGAGATTCCTTCAGATATAGCCGATATAGCAAATTCGGCTATAGCTAACATGTTACCGGCGAAATCAAAATTTATATACGAGAAAAATTATAACCAATTCCGTGAATGGTGCGGCAAGAAAAATATACAAAAAGTGTCTGAAAAGTAAATTTGTACAAAAAAATTCAATACATTTTTTAAAAAGTAATGTTTTATCGTTTTTTTTGTAAATCATTTTTCTAGTTAAAAAAAGTCTTTTTTTCACCGTGAAAAAAAGTCTTTTTTTCACTGTTAAAAAAACAAAAGGTTTACGTATCGATAGCGATGAAAAAATGTCAACTTTTTTTGACAGTTGTACAAAAAAGCTTTTTTCGGTTACGTTTCAAAATTAATAATTACTCTAAAAGATCGATGATTAAAGATGTAACTCAGCAGTTGTTAACTTGTTAATTACGCTAATTTCTATTACCGTTAATGTTGTCCTTTATTGAAAATTTAAGCATAAAGCGAAATAAATACAATTGCCAACGAGTAACCAACAATCAATAGTTTTTATACAGGTTTGAACTGCTGTTGTTTACCTATCTTTTGCCAAAAAAGTGCGGAACACATGAGGTACCTCCGCTGAAATTTCCATCTTGAATTCCGCACATGAAACGCCGATTTAAAGCTTCACGCGGTGTGAAAGACGCCCATATAGGGGGTATTTCTTGATTGGTCGGGGTCCTGCTATAGTTTTATATTGGGTGGAATTCTGTGGTATACACCGGGGAGTCATTGATTTTTGATAGCAAACGCTCTCGATAGATGGTTATTTAAATTACCGATAAATATTAAGTCCCTGGTGATTTTCTGATGGAAGTACTAATCTATATACCCCAGTTATTAGTCTCACCAAGTTTCCAAATGGTAATATCTTTCCGACCTGCTATTGCTTTCTATTTTCTACAAACCAGTACTTTAAAAATACATTATAATTACTGGTACCTCAAATTAAGGTACTTATATCTTAATAGCTTGAAAATGAAGCACTAAAACACCACGACATAACACATATTGTTGTTAACCTTCCGTTTAAATTATCAGTAAACTTTTGTGCAGATCCTTAAAAACTAAACTTTAGAAAAAGCAATAATTTAAAAGCACTCGTTGCCCATAACTATTTCAGTTTTTTTTTAAATCTTTGTAGCTCATTTATTTGCTCTCGATGTAACCGATACAATAGTTCACTTAAAAAAATAAAAATTGTATTTGGTAAAGCGGCGCTAAACTTCCACAGACGTATCGATCTTTTTAATCAATAACATGTTTTTATGTGTTATTCCTCTTCTATGGGAAATAAATGTGCAACAACAATGTTTTAACGGGGGTGAATTTTACAATTTAATATGCCATATAAACTTGTCCAACTTTAAAATGGACGGTTGGAATTTTGGAAACAGAATAAGAGTAGATAATAGGGGTCGCAAAAGTCAAAGAGGAGTTAGAGGCCTCTAAGCATACCAAGAGGTAAGGTTAAGGACATTAAAAGCTTGTCGCAGGAGGAGGTATATTTAGCATTTAGCACCAAGCGAAACACTCTTATTTCTATACTAAACATACAAATTTGCACCGTCAAGTTTTACGGGTATCATATTATTCATTATTAACTCCGCTCTACGTCTACGGTAAAACCATCAATGTTCTTCACACGGCGAGATGCTTGGTAAGGCGATGAACTTTCACCGGTACCATACAAGTCCCTTGGCCGAACCTTCGACCGAAACCCGTTCCTGTAAGCAGGCAGTCGAGTGTTCAGTATGTTTGCGGAAGTAGAAAGTGGTTGAGATTTTAGTAAAAATGCAACATGGAAGCCATTTTATCAGCACAATAATAGTATTGTACCATATTTTGTTAAATTTAGTAAAAATTCAACATGGAAGCCATGACAGAATTACAAGTACAGGATGAAGTAGATATTAGGCCAATCGCACAAAATTTTGATTCTTCTAATTTTGAAGAACGCCTTAAAATGTGTGTTAGTACTTATAACAATTCTGGTAGGAAAAATATGAACACTTTACATTTATTATTATTTTTTAATTTAACCAAGGTAAATATTACATTTCAATGAAGTTTTTGTCAGCCCTCTTTCTGACAAGGTCTTGTATGATGACCTTCGGGAAAGGACCTCACCTCTAGGTATGCTTCGGGAGGACCTCTTTGACTTTTGCGGCCCTTATTATTTTCTACTAATAAGAACGTTCAAACTGGGAAAAACAACTGTTAAAAAGGCGCTAGCATAGCTTATTTCCAACGCTTTCGTTCGGCAGTTGACTTCCGAGCGGTTAGGTGACATTTATGACAGGTTGGCTCCTATTTAATATAATGTATTAAGCAACTGCCTAAGAATGAAGTAATTAAAGATTGTGAATGAAAAGAAGATGATTATATGAAAATAAGTTGCTACGCAAGTATTTACTAAACTACATATGGTTAATACTATGGTTTAGATTTTTCGTATATATTTCCAATCTTTTCTGTTGAGATCTTATCGAAGTTCTGCATTTTTTAACGGAAACTAGCCCATCTCTTTAATGTAATATATAATTATCAAAATTTTAACAGAAAAATTATACAAATTGCTTTAAAAATGAAAAACAATCCACGCTAAGCTCACATGAATAAAAACACAGCTAGGAACAAGCTATGATGGCGCCATCTTGATTAAGTTTGCACTTGTCTTCCCCATAAGACCAAAAAAAGGAACCGTTCATTTCGAAAGTGGAGGAGTTGCTATTAGTTTCTGAAATTTCCGTAAATTTAAAAAATGACAGCTCAACAAAAGTGGCGATTCTGTAAAATGACTCACTACAAAAAACGTAAGATGAAAGCTAGCTGTGACCGAAATTTAATCCCACTCCCCTAAAAATTACGTCGAAAGTCATTGATATTCTACCTACAGAGTGCTCCCAAAGATAAGATCTTTTATACAATAAGTAATTTCGTCAATCAACCGCGTGTTTATAAATTAATCTTAATTTTCAACATTTCATACCCAACTCTATACACACAAAAGAAGAGAATCTTAAATTAAGCTGGAAAATTCTCTCAGTGTACTTAAATTGAGCGTACACTTTGTTATAATGAAAAAATAAAGCTCTTTTCATCATAGAGAGTAATTACTAATTACTAGAGTTGTAAACATAGGTGAGTCCAGGGGCGTCTCTACAAAAATCCGGATTTCGCGCAACTACGTGATATTGGACAGTAACTTGCAGTGTTTTAGATACGCAAACATTACATCTTTGGATGTCGAGAGTTCGTTTTTAAAATACGGTGCAATCTTTACTTTATACGTGCAAGATTAAAAGTCTACTGTAGGAGGAAATTTAATGGTACAGGCGTTTACACAGGCTCAAAACTAGATTACACGCATTTGGCCTTAGGGTATATTGTGGTATCCATACATTGAGTGAGTAAAATATCTTTCTATTACTTTAACCGAAGGCTTTTCGTATTTCACATTTTCAAATTACACAACTTAGGTAAATAAATATTGGATTTTATTTTAAAATCGGATAATAATTGTATTTCCAAATAGTGTAGTGCCCCTGGACTTACCTATGTTTACAACTCCTTAGTAATCACAAGATTTTGAAATTTTAAGAGATTAATTTGGCGAAATTTCTTATATAACTCATTTAAAAAATCCTGCACTTTGGAAACACCCTATATATCCTTAGACGTCACTGAATAAAAATTTTCCTTTTCTCTTCAAAACTGCCAATTATTATTTTTATTCAAAAATACTTAACAAAGTGTCCCATATACACCTAAACACAGGTAAACTTATTCTAAAAACGTCTGACTCTATCAATATATTTAGTTTGAGTTAGGGCGCGTTCACCTTTGGTGGGGTCCATCATTCTGTTCCAGTCAGTCTGGCCGACGACGAAACCGATGGCCTTCATCTTCTTCTGTTGTTTCTGTTCCTCCAGGTCGGCCCACCGAACCTGAAAGTGATTGTTTTTCTTTGATACATTTTAAGCAGCAAATGTATCAAGGCTCTAAACCCCCTAGTTAACTCAGAAAGGAGGTGGGTAATAAGGGTCATGTCGGGAATGACTAATACATGCGTGTCGAATCCGATCGATGTTTTCAGGGGTCGTTGGTGCTGTAGTCTCATAACTTTTTGTTTATTAAATCCCCATAAGATAAAATCTAAGGTGGTCAGATCAAGAGACCTCGCAGGCCAGTTCACAGGATCATCACGATCTATCTCCAAACATACCAACTTCGAAATAACAGGGAAAACAGTGGTGAGAGGTGTGGTTCCATCAAGATGATGCCTCGCTACACTTTATGTCCCATAAAGTGTCCGAGTCCGAGACATCCTAAACGGCACTGGTCGGGGTGACCCTGTAAACTGGCCTGCAAGGTATCCTGATCTGACCCCCAAATCATAAATCATATCGATTAATACATTTTTGGAAAAATTCATTTTGAGTATAAATAACTGGACAATAAACTTTACACTAAAAACGCTTAACTTTATGTCTTGTTTTTAACCTAACGAGCATTTAGATGACACTAATGACAGTTGGTCACGATTATTTCATGTGTAGTCATGTGACCACTAATCATCAGCGCCATCTAAACGTTCGCAGAGGAATATCCGAATCGAGTCGGTATTTACATTTTATATTATCATGGATCAAAATTCCTTACCCTCTTCTGGCCGGGCTTTGTGGGTTCGGAGGGTTCCTGCCACTCGTCGGCCAGTTGGAGGTATTCTTCCATGGTCCTGGAGGTCCGGAGGGGTTTGTTGACGCCATCAAGTCGCGCTGTAACACACAAAAAGACGCCGAGTTAAGGCGTTTGCTTAAACGCTATCTTATTAACTGATAACAGGATTAGTGAGGCTTGAAGGCACTGAACCCTTTGATACACTTGGTACTATAAAACATTAATGTTGGTACTAAACTGAAAATGGAGTCACGACTTTATATTATTCAAGTAATAAATTGACCAATAAAATTGGTCACTGGAATCGCAGTGTTGAAATACAGATACTGCAGTTCAATATTAATAACTTTGTTACTGTTTAGTTTGATTAAATCAATGTAGGTATATAGGGTGTTCGGAAAATGCATTAAGAAACTTGGAGAGTCGGATTCTACATGGAAAAATAATTCTAGTAGTTCCATAAAAGAAATTTGGAGATTTCAAATTTTTCCGAGTGCAAAGTTAATTTTTTTAAATTCTGGATTTAATCGTAGTTCAAGTATTAAATTGAAATTTTGCACACAAACTAAGTTTAGTGAACTCTACAATCCTGAGGTAAAAGTACTTCACTGTTTGGCCGCTAGAGGGAACTTTACCCAAAACTCAAAAATGTATTCTTTTCATAACTTTTTTATTTTGATAGATATTGTAAAGGCACAAAAACATAACAAATGATGTAGTCTTCATTTGAGTCGATAGACCTGACCATTTACTCTCAAATCGACAAGAAAGTTTTTTTTAAGTGCTGCCAAACATCGTCCTGTTGTACCAGCATTGTCGACTCGAGAGCGACCGAAAAGATTCAGTCGGCCGACAATGTTGCCACCGATTGTGTCCAAGTCTGTATTTAGCTTTACACTTTAAAAAATGTCGTCAGACACGAAAAAAAAATACCAATAGTATTTTAATAACTTCACATCCACTTATAATCCATTGCAGTAGTTCGTCGATATATCATTTACCGACGCATTACAGAACAAAGCTCTTAAGTGTCTCCAGGAAAAAAAGTCTATGAGATTAAAATCTGGCGATCGCGGTGCCCAAAGTACTGGACTTGTCCGTATTGCCATTCCATAACAAAATGCATATCACGGTATTCCAAATGTGAATATTCATAAGCCAAATGGCAATACGGAACAAGCCCAAAGTATTGGGCTTGTTCCATATTGCCATTTGTTCTTCCACAATAAAATGCATATCACGTTATTTCAAATTGGAATATTCATAAGTCATTTCATAAAATAATACCATCTAAAATCAAATTTGTTTCTTTCTGATAAAAAGTTTAAAGTGCTTTTAACTTACAATTATTGAGCTGTCACATTTTGTTAAATTTGAAGCACTACGATTTGATTTATCAATGTAGTTTGAAAACTTGATTTAACATAAAAACTTTAATGTCGATTTGCGACTATGGTGAGGTCTATTGACTCAAATGAAGAGAACATTATTTGTTGTCTTTTATTGCCTGTAAAATGACAACTTCATTTTGGAAATAATATGGTAAAATAAAAAAGTTCTGATAAAAATAAATTTTGAGTTTTAGGTAAAGCGCCCCCTAGACGCAAAGCAGTGAAATACTTTTACTTCAGGATTATAGAGTCCACTAAACTTAGTTTGCGTGCAAAATTTCCTTTTAATACGTGAAAGATTAAATCCAGTACGAGAAAAAAGGATTTAAAAAATTAAACTGTGCACAGCTATAATTCGGAAAATATTGAGATTTCCAAATTTTTTTTATGGAACTACTACAATTATTTTCCCATGCAGGATCACCTCTCCAAGTTTCCTAATTCGTTTTTCGACATTCTGTATAAACTGATCGAAATAACTTAAGGATATTGTGGTAGCTCTGAGAAAAAAAAGTTCAGGAAAAAAGGTGACATACGTCCATGTTCTCTCATCATTTCTAGAAATAAAACACATGTTGTCAACTTAAAAATGTTTAGTATCAGAATTCAACAATATGTTTTCCTTATATTTAACAAAACAGAAAATATTTTTGAAAACTGAAAATTAATTACTAGCGAGTAATTCCACCTTTTTTGTCTATAACCGCTTGGACTCGTCGAATCATACTTAGAAATAAGTGATTTAACTCATCTTGGTCCAAGGCAGCCCATAAATCCGGAATAACTTGCCTTAGTGTCCCCCACGTCACGAAGAGGCGGTTAACGACCAATTACTGCTCTTCCAAGCATATCCCGACATGTTCAATATATTATTGATCTGGAGAGAGTGAAGGTAACGGCAAATGATCAATTTCATCTAAGGCTAGCTATTCTAAAACTACCCTGGCTCTATGTGGGTGAGCGTTACCATCTAGGAATCTGAAATTGGGCTCCAAATTCCAACGGTAATCATTTACTATGTTGCTAACGATGTATCGGGAATAGATTTCACCAGACATTGTACGTTCACAAACATGGAACTTCGTTTGACCTCCGTAAAAAATTCCACCCCATACCATAAAACCGCCACCTCCGAAAGGATGTACTTCTTGTACATATCGGTCATTAAGTCGTGAATTGGGCGGTCTCCAGATACGAACTGTACATTTCTCATCACGAAGACAAAAGCGGCTCTAATCTGTAAACATCACGGTCTTCCATTCATGGCACCCAAGCTAACGTTGAGCTCTGTGATCTGCGGTCAAAGGAGGACGCCTTATAGACCTAAAGCAATGTAGACCTGCCTCATTTAAACGATTTAAGACAGTTCGTGGTAGGGATTCACCAAATATCAAAAAATCGATATTTCGAATCGATCTTAGATCGTGATCATGGAAATCGATTCTTCTTTCAAAAAATCGATCTTTGAGAAAATTTGGACGTGGGAGCGGGGAGAGTAGACAGTGGTTATTCCAAACCAATGCTATTTAAAACTCTTTAAGTAGAAGTTGTACAGTTGTAGCTAGTTGAAAAAAAAAAGAAAAATATTTAAATTATAATTTTTTTGTTTATTTTTAAATTGGGGTATGAAGGGGGAAATATTTGATTTAAAATGCATATACTAATTTATTGCAACCTAATAAAACAGAAAACATTTAAACGAAAAAATGACAAAAGTAAAATAACAAACTGTCCATAGACACCGATCGCCATGACCGGCGTCGCTGTGTTGAACGATTTCAGATTTGAGTTTTTTTTCTAGAAAATGTTAGATAGCGCAGTTTAACTATTTCCGTATTTCTTTCTTATTTCTTACTTTGTTTTGATCGTGGCGCAGCAACCGTATCATTTGTCAAGAATAAAATATAAAAATACTTTCCAATTATTAATTACATTTTGAAGTTCACAGACATGAAAATATCAAAATTTGAATCGATTCTGCGGAAAAGATCGATTCTTAAAAATCGATTTTCATTGGAGAAAAATCGATCTTTCCAAGAGATGCAGTTTCTTGAAGGCTCCATCCTAGCTCCTTTGACTATTAATCTGTCTTCCCTGGCATTTGTTGACCTTGGCCCGCCTTCTCTTGGCCTTTCCCTGACAGTTCCAGTCTCATTAAACCGATTGTTCAGACGGGAAATCACACTTTAACAAATATTTAACCGATTAGCTACATAGACCTCCAAGTAGCAACCCAATGGCTTTCTTTGTTTCATCTTCAGTTAAATGGCGCCTATTCATATTGTGAATATTCACAATTATTACAGGAGCCACTAAGCAACGGTGAAACAGAAATGGAGTCCGTAGAAACAAAATTCCACGTTATTTATTTTTATCGATAAATTTTCTTTGGTACAATTTAAATGTGTATAAACATTATTTTTTTCCGAAAAGAATATTAGGAAACATAAACAAGTCATTTTTTTTTCTTTTGGGATATTTTTTTTCAGGGAAACCACAATGTCCTTAACTTATTTCGATCAGTTTATTTGGGGTGACGCGGCGGCGCACATTGGTTCCAATAAGCGACCTAGCTTCGGAAAAGTCCTTACAGGCATGCGCGTGTATCGAGCCAAGTGAACACGTGTGAGGTCGTCGAAGGTCAAATTATATTAATCGAGAAAGAGTTTCGTTTACAACGCGTTAGTCAAGGAGTAAGTGCCCGCCAAAGTTTGCTATTTATAGACTGCGGACCTACGGCGACGCAAAGTTGTACAGTTATCATCATTTGCTAAAGTGTTTCTGTTGCTAGTCAAACCTTAGTGCAAAATGGATCGTATGGCCCAAGGTATGTAGGATTTTTCCCAATAGTTATTTACTTAGTAGTTCAGACGTGTCGCTATGTGTAACTGTTCTGTGGAAATTAAGCAAACAAGCCGTATGTTTATAACTTTGACATGAGCTATACTATTGGGAACATAACGGCAAGACCTGTTCTGGCTTGCATGTGCTTCTACTATTCTTGCTGTAGTAGATACAACTTGAACGACAACCTGCTTCAACCTGCTTTTGTATTTTTGTTTACAGATGTTGGCGAAGTATGGCGGAGGGAGCTTTTCGACGTATGGCGCGCAGAGAAGGATTACATAAACACTTTGATCCTCCGTCATTTTAGTTAGGTAGTCAGTGTACAGGATGTTCAGAAGAAATGGCCCACCCCCTTTTAGGTTCGTGATTTTCATCTTGGAAAAATTAAAAAACAAACATAAGTTTGACATGTCACGTATTTTCTAAACTTCCTGTATTAATTCCGAGAACGCTTGCCAAAAGCTTACGTCCGTAAGCATAACTTTCATGAAATACACTTTTTCTAAAATAACAAATAAAAACTTAAAAGGGATGGGCCATTTCGCGTAAACACCCTGTACATAATTTGGTTGGAATAACTTTTTGACATGTTCTGAAACCCTACTACACGCATAATGCTGCTTTACTGAGCATAAAGTTTCGTAATTGTTTGATAATACATTTTCTGAAGCTACATTGTCTTTCTGAACCACTGTGCGGCGTGTCAAAACAACGAACGGACAAACTTGATCGCCTTTGTCCAATTGAATTGATAACAAAACGCAAGATAGAGGTCAGCAGTTATAAAACTACTCTTCTACTAAGAGGAGTAAAATCAGCGTCCTACAACATTGCTTTTTTTAATGTTATAGCTCCGTTATTTGCTATAAAAAAAAAACAAATTTCGGTGTAGATATATAAAATACATATTATAATAATTAAAAAGTCACGTCTGTCGATTTTGGTGGAGGGTGGGTACAAAACAAAATTTTGATTTATCTGATGAACTATAGATGCTTCTTCTACGAGTCTACATCGGAAAATTATTCGTTTTTATGACAAATACCTATGCAATAACAATATTAAAAAAACCAAACTAGTAGAGATAAAAGAATATACGAGACTTTCAACATAATTTAGTTACAGCCAAAGTAACGCTAAAAATCAGCATTTGATATTATATTTTATTATGCAGGCACTAACGCTTAATTATAAAAATAAAACTAAACTAACAAGGTTAATCATAATTTTTTATAAATATTTTTCTATTATTACAAAATCAAATTTAAAAATTGTCACAATTTTAAGTTATCCATCCATTCAAGGGTAAAGAAATAATCGATTAGTCCCATAAACCGATAATGCGATGCAATTGACGTGTTATGATTTAATCAACAATAGGTAATTAATAATTGTCAATCAATAATAAAATACAACCGACTTAAAAACGTAGATATTTTCGATTAGGACAATAAAATCCAATCAAATATGTTAAGGATTTGACATATTCATCAATAATATCGAACTATTCTGTAATATACATACAAAAGATATTGATATATTACATTATTGAAAAGATTCAGCTTTATTATAAAATTTTTGGTATATATGTACTTTGGTAAGGTACTTCATTCCGTGACAAATAAAAATATTCAAGAATTGTGCTTTTAGCTCAAAAAATAAGCCTGCTCTAGAAAATTTAAATAAAGATAATATGAGCAAAAACCTTACAATTGTAAAATTTTCGCTACAAACGTTATAAATCGAAGAATAAAAAAAATACATATTATATCCACGCAAGTAACTTGCAAGCAATAATCTTAGCTCTAAAATAGCTCATTATGCTTGGATATAACTACAGAAGGTTAGAAGTAGGGAAACACTGAAATCAATGTTTCGCCAAATTGGAAGACAAAAAGTCTAAGTAAAATGTAATAGTGGTAAACTAGAGGATTATTATTATTGGAATTAATAATGATATTGCGACAAAAAAGTATTCAGTTTAAAACAACCTTAATTTTGGGTGACGGAAAAGCGGTAGTTGTGTTTTAACACTAGTACTTTCGCGACGAACTAGTGATGGCGTAAGACTTAATTTCAACCTCTAACCTGCGTTTAAACTCCTAGTCACAATTCGTGACGTGTATGCTAAGTATGTCAGTTTCGAAACAGTTTTCTGTTTTCTGCATATAAGTCAAATAAATAATTTTTAACATATTTTTTTTGTATTGTTTTATATAAATTAAATATTTTATTGGCGGTCGTTTTTATCCATTTATTTTGGTTTTGATACCAAGAATTTCTATTATAAATTTTCACAGAAAATTCGAAACTTGCAAAACGTGATCCTATTGGTTGTGACGTCATATGATATGAAAATAAAATTGTTATTATGACTGACGTATTGTAAATTCTGGTGTAAATGAATTTTCTTGATTGTTGTCTGAAGATAAGGAGAGTTCGTAAATAAGAAATATTACATTTGAATTAAAAGACAGTTAACAATAACCACAAGGACAATGAGATAGTTTGCGGGCTAACAAACTTATTCTATTTTCTTCATTGCAGACAGTTGATTTATTCACGATGAATGTTTATTTTTCTACAAATCCTGACTCTACCTACATCTGCAGAAATTAAAGGGGCAAGGTAATTGATTAAGATACGTTAACTTTTAAGTGCTAATAAGGTTCAAATTAGGTTTTTCTTTTCATTTATCTTACGCTATACTTTGACGGCGGTAAATCATAACCTCAAAATTTTTCTTTTTTTTGTGTTAGAATTTATAATGCAAAGTGAATTTTTTATCTGGAATAAATTCGGTAACACAGAATCCATCTATTCCTTGAAAAAATTCAAAAACTTGGGTACCTTTTTTCGATTCAACAGTTTTTTTTGCATTTCCGTGAATTTTAGCCTTCGTCCAGGGAATCTAACCCAACTTTTCTTTCCAAATGCGAATGCATGTATTGTGATAGCTCGCGAAAAAGGGCATAAAAAAGAATATATTCCACTACTTACTTTTGAATTTCTGTATTTCTGTGTATAAGCGGAAAAAAAAAAGATTTTTTAAATAATTTTTTATTGTAAATATTGTTGGAAATGTTTACTATTTTTTTCCTAGCAGAACCCTAGCCTAAAGTAAAATTCATTTGCAACATTATATACCATTTCTGGAGTTATTTGTTGGATTTCGCAAGATATTTGTTGCCCAAGTTCCTCTAAATTTAGTGGTTTTGTCGCGTAAACTTTACAAATAAAATAATCTGGCGATCTTGCCGGCCACTCAACTGCACCTCTTCGCCCTATCAACCGGTAAGGAAAAACTTCATTTAAATGTTGTCCAACATTTTGCGCGTAATGTGGTGGTGCACCATCCTGCTGAAACCATATTCGATCATCATGAAGATCTGCATCTACATGATGAGGAAATAATGCAGCCAAAGCTGGAATAATGCCCTCTTGCAAAAAATTGAGATATAAAAACCCATTTAGATCATCTTTAAACAATATTGGCCCAATGATTCGGTCACCAATTATGCCTGTCCAAACATTAAGCTTTCGTGGACGTTGAGTGTGAGTTTGCCCAGTCCAGTGAGGATTTTCATCGGACCAGTACCGACAGTTTTGCTTATTCACATGACCATTTAATACAAAAGTACACTCATCCGAAAAAAGAACCCCAAGAATTCATCATAATTTCACAAAACTGAAGTCGACGATCTGGGTCATTTTCCATTAGCTCCTTGCACCATTAGCATTTTATATGGGCGCATTTTACATAAATTTATTAACCTTAATGCAGATGATTGGAGTGACAGGGCTTTCCCGGAGACTAAGCAAGATGTTTAATTGTGTGTCTTCCTGCATTATACGAGGTGATCGTCTTGGTACATCCCTCACATGGCCCAATTCACGATAACGTGCTTCTATTTTGCTAATGGTGCTTAGAAACTTAGGAGTATAGGTGGACCTTACACAATCAATAATATTGACAATATCGGTATTGACAATACAGCTGTCAATCGTCGTGCCAACCAGTCTCAATACTGGAATACCTTACAGGATCAATATTATTGTAATATAGAAATTATTGAAAAAATCACATTTTTTAAATTTTTTCTCGCTTAACAGGTACCAGAAATTCAAAAGTAAATAGTGGGTTATATTCCTTTTTTTAAGCCCTTTTTCGCGAGCAATCACAATACATACGTTTGCATTTGAAAAGAAAGCTGGGTTAGTTTTCATCCCTGGATAAAGGCCAAAATTCACGGAAATGCAAAAAAACTGCTGAATCAAACAAAAGGTACCCGTTTTTGGATTTTTTCAAGAAATGGATGGATTCTTTGTTGCCGAATTTATTCCAGTTAAAAAATTCACGCTGTACCTAAAAAACAAATGTATAGCAAACCCGAGCAAAATATGCTTACTTCAATTTGGCGATACTAACATTTTATATTTATGTAAAATTGTCAATTAACTTTGCACCACTTTCTTCCGATTTCGGCTGTTCTTTGCATATAAAAACATAGTTTGTTCGGGGCATTTGCAATGGAATTTTTGCATATTGGCGTAATACAGTACTTATAGGGTAGTTTTAAAGAAATTTATTTGCTAAATGAAAATAATTACACGCAAATTACACTATAATCAAAAAACGAACTCTACGCAAACAACAAATATATCTATTTACATCATAGATTCAAGTTAGGTGTGGTGGGTATAGGCAACTCAATATACATTCGAAGCTAAGTTCTCAAATTCAGTCTTTTTGCTCCTGATCCTTGACAGGAACGTGATTAATTACTGTGAACAATGCGATTGATCACGTGCTTGTCAACAATCCCGAGCAAAAGGATAAAAACATTGATTTAAGAACGAAACAGCGACGACTGGTTTAGATATCATGTGACGTCACTTGACGGCGCGCGAAAATGGCGAGTTTTTATATTGTAATAGATTATACCGAAAAGTAGAAAATTTTCCATTGTCCTCGTACTTTTCCTTAATAAAATAATATTTTTGGATTTGTAAGGATTTGGCAGAAGAAATTATGCAATAAAAAATACATGCATGATTCCTTTTTTAATTTCTATTTTAAATTAAGATACTCCACGGAACAGTACTGCTGTAAAAGATGGAAGCAGGGATGGATGTTGTTTAGCTGATATAGGACGATGCAGAATGCATCTTTTAGCGAAGTAACAAACTTATAAATTCACTTGAATAACCACGTTTAAAAGCTCATCGAAAGCAATTCGTCACTAAAATTACGCTAAATTCGGATCCCGGTTTCGGCAATACGGTTTACAACCCTGTAGCATCATTCATCAGCGACCTGATGCACTGGCTGAAGCACTAACTGTTTAAGTCTAAGCCGGATTGATACATAACGGTGTATACGGTCATAAGTACCAATATAGTTGTTCGGTGATAAATAAAAACATACCGCAAATGAGCGAATACAAGGCTAAATGTAAGGAACAAAAAACGAAGTGTAAACGTAGTAAACGTTTTTTTTTTCGAAGAAATATACAGTATGTCCACGGATGGGGTAGACAAGAGGACAAATGGACCAAAAAGGTGAAAGATGCGAAAAAGGATCATTATTTATAAAAGTTTTTGTTTGCTTTGATCCACCATGCCAAAATTGTTTTTTTGTACAGGGTATGCAAGAAATACAAAAACGTAAAATTTGGTTAAGCGTAAGGTTGCTCTTTTTTAAATTTTAATTCAAACCGTTAAATAAAAAAGTTGTTTTAAATTTTAAAAGGATTCTGATTCCAGATTTTCGAGTAAAAATTTGAAATTTCTAAATCACGCTTTCGAAATCAAAATTTTTTGAAGCCACATTGTCCCCTTTTTTATCTGATTACACCTTTGACAACTATGACGTATGTCAAAATAATAAAGACGTCTTTAGAGCAAAGAATATTTATAATCTAAAATTACAGAAATGGCGAGAATTATTATCGCTACGGTATTGAGAAGTTTCAAGAAAAGTTTCCAAATGTACAATTATGCAGAAGTTCAGTACTTACATATAGTAATAAAATTTAAAAAAACTGGATCCGTTAGTGATTTAAAGAAGACCAAGAAAAGATACGACGAAAACGATGCTTCTACAGTATTAATTTTGCAATCAGTTGATGAATGATCCTATCATGTATTTAAGAAAACGAGCATGAAGTTTACCATTGTGTAAAAAATCCATATTCAAAATGTGTTTAAGGAAAATAAAATTCCTCCTTTTAAACCAAATTTGAACCAAACTTTGCAAGATGGGGACGGTTACAAACGCTTGGATTTTGGTTGTGGATGGGTGATGAAATTCTAAGTAACAATGTGAACTTTCATAAGCTGATAAAGTTCTCAGATGAGTCAACCTTCAGTACAAAACGCAGTGGCTTCTCAGCATTAAGATACAGGGGTAAGAAAAATCTAGAGTTTAGAATTGCGAACTGCTGTCAGTATTTTAAAAAAGTAAATGTTTCGTGTGCTATTTCCTATTATGGGATTATAACATATTTTTTTGATAATACATGTAACTGATATTGATATTTACATATGCTGGAGTCATTTTTGTCATACAAGTTAGAAGAATAATTGCGTCTTCAATATCGCCGAAATATGTATTTTCAGCACGAAGGGTGTCCTGCACATTATGCTGCAGAAGGGATTGGCTCAATCGCAAAATTTAGAAATCGATGGATGGTCCGAAATGGTCCACAATTTTGTGGTCCCCTCAGAGTCCCGATTTGACGATTTCTAATATGTTTCTCTAGAGGCGCAACAAACAAGAAACGAACATATGAAAGACCCACTGAAAATGACGAAGAAGTTTTAAAGCAAAGAATTTTAAGAGCGATAGGATCGATTTCACCGGAAGAAATAAGAAGCTTTAGGCATTTTCGATGTAACTTTTTGAAAAATAAATATGATATGCCAGTAATTTTTTTTTGAAGTTTAATTAAATAAATATTTCTCGAATATTACAATTATTATTTAATATTATATTAGTAATTTTCTTTAACTTGTATGATTCTGTAACTTTGGATTATAAATATTCTCTCCTCTAAAAACACATTTATTATTTTGACAAATACGTCAGTTATCAAAGGGGTAATCAAATAAAAAAGGTGACAATCTAACAAAAATTTTGATCTTAAAAGCGAAATTTAGAAATTTAAAATTTGTACTTGAAAATCTGGAATAAGAAATCTTTTAAAATATAAAACAACTTTTTTATGTAAAGTTTTGCATTAAAATTTTTAATAAAGGCAACTTTACTCAACGAAATTTTACCTTTTTGTATTTTTTACATACCCTGTACAAAAAAAAAACAAATTTTTGGCATCGTGGATCTTATTTTTAAAACAAGTAGAAACTTTGATAAAGAATGACCTCTTTTCGCATCTTTTACTTTTTGGTCCATTTGTCCTCTAGTCTACTCCATCCGTGGATATATATATTGTAATGTTCTAAGGAAATAAAACCACGAAATTCCTGAACTGATATATTCCGTATTAAGAATATCAACATACGCTAAGTAGGTACCCAATCAATACTAACTAAACTACCTAAATTCCAATAAACCTTAGGAATCACGAGTACCGGACAGGCGCGGAAACCAATATATACAGGGCGGGTGTGATATGGTATATAAAGTAAGGATAATAATTTCGTCAATACATCACATATATATATATATATATATATATATATATATATATATATATATATATATATATATATATATGTTACGGTTAATTTGGATACTTGGCTAGTTTACAAACTAACCAGCTAGTTTGCAAACTAACTAAAGACACTGTTATTTTGAAGGAATCAGCCATTTTCCACAAAATAGCAGATGGTTTGTAAACTAGCTGGTTAGTATGCAAACTATCGATTTGCTTCAGTTAAGATGAGGATTTTATTGAGGTTACCTTAACCTAAAAATTATGTTTTGTTTGTTGTCCAGAAAATCTAGCGAACGGTGGATCGGAGGGCACCCTAAGGTCGGAACAGGGTTAGCACCTGGTTAGGGGCCCTGACCAGTCTCTTTCCTCGCAGGCGAAGAGGGATCGTTGCGAAAAAATCCACTATTGTTCCTTCCTCTGCGCATGCGCAAGCCCGGGATAAAAAGTAGTACCCATCCCCTAGCCCTAGACTCTTGTGTCAAAAAATACGATACGGTAAGGTGCAAACGTACGGTAGGGGTAGTGTTCAAATTAGCCAGTAAACTAGCTATTTTAGGCAACTAGGATAGTTGTAGTAATCGTATTAACTAAAGACAATTGGATAGTATAAAAACTATATAAAATATCTAGTTAATATAAAAGCAATAATGAAAAATCTGTACATAAGGAACAATAGTGGATTTTTTCGCACCGATCCCTCTTCGCCTGCGAGGAAAGAGACTGGTCAGGGCCCCTAACCAGGTGCTAACCCTGTTCCGACCTTAGGGTGCCCTCCGATCCACCGTTCGCTAGATTTTCTGGACAACAAACAAAACATAATTTTTAGGTTAAGGTAACCTCAATAAAATCCTCATCTTAACTGAAGCAAATCGATAGTTTGCATACTAACCAGCTAGTTTATAAACCATCTGCTATTTTGTGGGAAATGGCTGATTCCTTCAAAATAACAGTGTCTTTAGTTAGTTTGCAAACTAGCTGGTTAGTTTGTAAACTAGCGAAGTATCCAAATTAATCGTAACATATATATATATATATATATATATATATATATATATATATATATATATATATATATATATATATATATATATATATATATATATATAATATATATGTACTGTTAGCAGTTTTGTGTGACACTGTTAGAAAAAAAATAGTTTGGCGTACCGTGACGTCCCTGGAAAAACGCAGGGGCGCATTTCAAAATTAAAAAATCCGAAGAAAAGTCATAATATTTTGGTGTTTTTTCCATCCGTTAGAAACGATAAAATCACCTATAAAATTTAAAACAAGTGCAACCTTGTACCATAAACAATAATAACAATTAATTAAATCAAAAAAGTACCGATAAATAAGGTACCACCAAGATTGGTGGCAAAAAAATGCACACAAGTATATACTATCACAAACAATACCGTCATCTAACCCCCAACTTTTTAAAACTAGAAACTTACCGAGATTGGTCCGAGAACAGTCGAATGTGTCCCATTTGCTTCTAACGTGGTCCTGTGAAGACTCGATTTTTATCATATTGTAAGGCAAATTACGTTATTATAAATTATAGCATAAACACTTAACCTCCTTTTGCTGTGGAAAAATCATTAGTAATACTGAAATATTAACGAAAAGCTGAACATAAACCAGAATACTAGGTAACGTAAGAATTGTTATAAATAATAAAACTTTTTTCATTATTTTAAATTGATATAAAATTATTCAAGAGTTTAAAATATACCTTTATCAACATAAAGGCATTTTAAGTGCAAGTTGTCCATATTTCTTTGTAATATATTCTCAATCATATTCTGACACTTACACTAGTAAAATAATTGTCCAGATATCTTTAAAACAACTTAGTTATACTAAAAGTTCACATTCGACACCTTTTCCCGCTTTCTCAGGCCTAATGCGAGTAAGTTTGTTATAAAGGGCTCCTATTTTTGAAAGCTACCTAAAATCTGTCTTCTAATTTTTCTAAGTGATGTGTTAGGTAATCCTGAATAGACAATTTCACTAATATCGATAAATTTCCAGTCCACAGCCTTCTTTAATAAGGGAGCCATGAAGTAGATGATCTGGCAACACTGCACGAGGGGCTGGAAGTAGTAAATACTTACCTGTTTTCTAAAGTTACACGGCCGCGGCGGTTTTTTAAATTAAATATATTGTTGTCTATGAACTCTATAAAACTCTATTAAAGTCAAAAATATCAATAAAAAAGGCGATCTGGACGTCTGCCTTTCCGTAAATTTATTATCTGTATAGCGCCCCTAATACAATATATTAGTGGCAGACACGATAATATAATTTAATAATAAAGTTGTTTTTTTCAATTCCAAAATTTATTTTCACAAAAAATCAGCGCCATCTAAGCTCAGCTCTATCTTTTTCTAAATCCAGATAGTGGCATACCTTTAAAAAATAAATAAAAGTACTTGTTTGAGAAAAATATGCCAAATTAACCAGTATTAGAAAGAAAAAAATTGGCAGTCGTTTGTTAAGCAAGTGTAAAATTAAAAATTTGGATGCTCTTTTTCTGGTTTATGTTCAGACACCTAAAAACAATAAAAAGAGTTAGGTCATAAAATAAATGTGCGTATTATTTGCATTACCAAAATACGTCTCATGCACTACTTCCTTACAGCTACTGCAAAGTCTAAAATAAACTATCTATGAGAAGTTTTATCGCCCAGTACTGCTATTTCGGTTTTATAACTTGTTGATCAGCTATTTGTTATAAAAAAACTGATAACTTTTTAGTGTAGAGACATAAAATAAGACATACATTGTAACAAAGAAATCAAAATATCATTTTGTACGTTTCCTTTAAAACAACTCGCCACAAAAATTCAACGAATTTTGGCGGAGCGCGCTTTAAAGGAAAAGTAAAAAAAAATATTTTAGTTTCTTTAACAAATTAAACGTCTTTTTTTGTATCTTGATTAAAAGGTCATTGGGTTTTTATAGCAAATAGCAGAAAAGAAACAATGTTAAAAAAACCAAAGTAGTAGTAACTGATGCTGAACACTCTCTTGACACCAAAATCCCCCAGCAATAAATAATATATATATATATATATATATATATATATATATATATATATATATATATATATATATATATATATATATATATATATATATATATATACAGGGTGTTTCAAAAAACACGTGCCATCGCTTAAAGGGAGATTTTTTGACAGAAATTAAGGCAAAAAGTTTATATGAACATGGGTCCGCAGATGCTTTTTTTCAAAAATACAGGACGTTAAATTTTTAAATGGTCTTTACATGTTAAAAGCAATGGTTGGGAAAACTAAACCAGTAAGACGGTTAATAAAATTACATTTATCTCCTAAACGAAATGAAAACTGAAAAAATATGAAGAGATAAGTTTTGTTAAGAATTTAACATGCTATTTGACCGATATAAGAAAATTTGAAAAAATCAGTGGCGTACATGTTTTTATTGGAAAAATATTGTACCGTCTTCTCATATGTACGCCCCTGGAGGACCTGCCAAAGTCTTTTCATGGTCAGAATTATGCTTAATTTAAGTACTTGACAATGTAAATTTCATCAAAATTGATGAAGCCCGTTTGAAAATATTTTGGAAAAACTGAAAAAAAGTAAGAAATTTAACACCCTGTATCTTTGAAACGAAGCATCTGCGGACCCATGTTTGTATAAACTTTTTGACATAGTTTCTTACAAGGAATCTCCTCTTAAGCGATGGCACATGTTTTTTGAAACACCCTGTATATATATATATATATATATATATATATATATATATATATATATATATATATATATATATATATATATATATATATATATATATATATACTAAAAAGAAACTATTTTATATTTATGACCATAACCAAGAGATAGGCCTAATGTTTGGACCAAATCTGGACAACTAATTTCATTGTGGCAAATTCATTTAAATAAACTAAAAACAAAATTAACTGCTGTCAATACTGTTTCATAAAAATCCTAAAACTAGCACTTTTTAAATAAGATTGTAAACACTTTCTTACAAGCCTGCAAAAAAGAGTCCTTTTATTATACTATACTCTGATTCTTAGCTTCAAAAACCAACCGAGAGCGTCTTTCATTATTGGCCAGTCTTACCTCAGCTTCTTCCTCTTTCTCATCATGCGGCTGCTCAACCTCTTCCATTTCAACTTCCGTGATTGGTCCGGAACTCTGTAAAAAGTTGGTAGCGTCTACCAATGGATGATGGGACGGAGTCGGCTCCCAACCTGCAATGCAGTCTTCTATATCGACCTCGCTCCTGTTGTGAATATTACGCCTGGAGCACAACTGGGGATCCAGATCTAGCTGACAAATGTATACCTAAAAAATAAGTTCCAAGTAAAGTCAGAGTCCAATTATAAAAAAAAATTGCACAGCAACGCGCTACACCACACATACCTTCTCGCAGGAATAAAAAATCCTTTAAGCCTCGGTCTTGTCAGGTTTGGCGCTATATGGTTATACAGGGTGTTATGAAATTCACTGCTTACAGAGCAGGGCTTGCGATCCCGGGATCCCGTTAAAAATTCAGTGCCGAAAAATCCCGGGATTGGGCACTTAAATCCCGGGATAAATAAATTATAAAATATGTTAAAAAAACTAAGTAAATTAACGCTTCAAGCATCATCGCAGTATTTTTGGCAACCCTGGAAGATCTATTTAAGTACTTATGTAAAAGAATTCAAATTATTTTTAGTTCTTATACTTTTATGTGTCCTCTGCATAAACTTCGTTTTGTTTTTATTTTAAAATTACTATACAGGATGTTAATAAAGTATGTGGCCAAACTTCAGGGTTTTATTCCTTACTCACTTTAAAGACAAAAAGTTCATATAAACGACTTTGTTTTTAATACACAGGGTGTTGAATTTTTTTTAAAGGTTTTTCCTAAATAACTAGAAGACGCAAGTTAGTATCAAGTTGAAACTTGGTGGCAATTTTTAATGCATAAAGAGGAGTCTTCCTACTTGTCAAATTTATTTAAAGAAGTGTTTTTCTTTCCATGGCTCTTTTACTTTCTTGTTATTTTCAACAAATTACACTATAGGCCAAGCAATAGAGCGATTTGTCGTGACATTAATCTTATTAGAAAACCGCGTGTGCCATCATCTGAAAGACGATCCGTAGATGATTCCTGTTATAAATCCAACTCTGAAATTTTTTTCATTAATTTGTTATAAACATTTTTAAGCAAAAAAAACGCGATTTTTTAGTTTTTTGCTTATAAAATGAAAAGTAATGAAGCAATCTTAATGATGTAAATGGACGATTTGTAGAGAATAGAAATACGAACAAAATGAGAGGTCGAACGTCCCGATAGGATAAGCAGCAACGGAGAAAATCCGGAAAAACCGGAAAATTAAGCGTTTTTTTTAAATTCATAAATCGGCCATTTTTAAACGTAGAGGGCTCAAACTTTGGGAAAAAGTAGTAATTTATAGCTATTTTATGTGTGCAAAACCCCGACACTGTCCGACGATTAGTTTTGCCACAATTGTCATTTTAATTTTTCAACACACTATTTTGCAACAGGTCTGGATGCTCTATGGATCGTCCAATTTGAATTATTGAAACGGATTCGAAAAGTACAAGCTTAATAGAACAATATGTATATCTTAGTTTTTCCATAAAATGCTACGAAACCGGTTGAAAATGCACGTAAAGATGCGTGAAAATGGCCTAGCGCGCGAGAGATGACGCGTAGCGGGAGAGAAGCGGAGCGAAGGGGAGCCAATATTCGCGCGTTCGGCCATTTTCACGCATCTTTACGTGCATTTTCAACCGGTTTCGTAGCATTTTATGGAAAAACTAAGATATACATATTGTTCAATTAAGCTTGTACCTTTCGAATCCGTTTCAATAATTCAAATTGGACGATCCATAGAGCATCCAGACCTGTTGCAAAATAGTGTGTTGAAAAATTTAAATGGCGATTGTGGCAAAACTAATCGTCGGACAGCGTCGGGGTTTTGCACACATAAAATAGCTATACGTTACTACTTTTTCCCAAAGTTTGAGCCCTCTACGTTTAGAAATGGCCGATTTATGAATTTAAAAAAAAACTCTGAATTTTCCGGTTTTTCCGGATTTTCTCCGTTGCTACTTATCCTATCGGGACGTTCGATCTCTCATTTTGTTCGTATTTCTATTCTCTACAAATCGTCCATTTACATCATTAAGATTGCTGCATTACTTTTCATTTTATAAGCAAAAAACTAAAAAAATCGCGTTTTTTTGCTTACAAATGTTTATAACAAATTAAAGGAAAAAATTTCAGAGTTGGATTTATAACAGGAATCATCTACGGATCGTCTTTCAGATGATGGCACACGCAGATTTCTAATAAGATTAATGTCAAAAAATCGCTAATATTTTGCTCTGTTGCTTGGCCTACTAATAAAATAATGTTATGCGTAACTTTACATTTTTTCGTTTTTATCGAAAACGGCTAAACTGAGCGAAAAAATTCAAGATGTGTAGTTTTATTTGCTAAATAACAAATCCTATCAGATTGAAAAAAAAGTGGGGAACTGACAGTATATTTTTTTTTAATTAAACCTCAGAAGTTAGTCCTGTGCGTGCCACTGGTAAAATGCGAAAAACAGTTTCTTGCCTAAAAAAGTCCACTTTATGCATTAAAAATTGTCACCAAGTTTCAACTTGATACTAATTTGCGTCTTCTAGATAATATTTAGGAAAAACAATTTAAAAAAAATGTCAACACTGTGTATTAAAAACAAAGTCGTTTAGGACCTATATTTATATGAACTTTCGGTCTTAAAATGTAAGGAATAATACCCTGTAGTTTGGCCACATCTTTATTAACACCCTGTATTATAAATAAAAATATTTTACCTTTATTAATGTTAAAATTTTTCGGGATCAATCCCGGGATTTTGCTTCTTCGATCCCGAAAATCCCGGGATCCTAATATACGTCCGAGATTGCAAGCCCTAATACAGGGCGAATTCTTTAACTGGAATGAATTCGGTAACAAAGAATCCATCCAGTCCTTGAAAAAAATCCAAAAACACGGGTACCTTTTCTTGATTTAACAGTTTTTTTCGCATTTCCGTGAATTTTACCCTTTATCCAGGGATGGAAACGCCAACTTTTTTTGAAATGCAAATGTATGTATTGTAATAGCTCGCGCAAAAGGGTATAGAAAAGGAATATAACCCACTTTTTACCTTGGAATTTCTGTTTTTTTTTATCTAAGACTCATTTTGGGCATTTTTTCAAAAAAAAAAATCGGTTAGTTACGATAAGTTTCTTAACAAAAGGACGAATAACAACTTTCTGACAAATGCTGTAATGAAATAATTTTGGTCATACTTTTAAAATACTGTGTAGTTGTACTCAATTAGTGTTTTTACTAATTTTATATTTGTGTTTTTCTTAAAAATTTATGTTTGGCAACGTTTCAACAAATTCAATTGTTTTTATTTTTTCCCGAGAAATTTTCCGTCAAGCGCCATGTGATCGCTCAGCCAGGTGCGACGAATATGAACGGGTTTTAGCGCATTTTTGAAAATTTTTAAAATGTTCGATTTAAGAAAAAAAAGTATTGGGTATGTCTGTAGACTACCCCAGAAGTCACACATTGCAATATATGCAGTGAATGTCATAACACCCTGTATAAACATAAAGGGTACATCTTCAACTATAAAGATATATAGAAAACAGTTTGAATTATACATTTTTCCATTGAACATGACCCTTATTTATCCACCGTTGTTAATTTGTAATACTAAGTAAATATATATTTTACCTGGAATCCGCTTTGTTTGGCGAAACTCCACATTTCACCGAAATACTTCACTTTCTGATTAACGTTATCGACAACGATGAAGTTAAAATAACCATCGGTAATCGTCTTTTTAAAAGCTTTAGTCAAAGACTGTCTGTACGATTCTTCCATTTCTGCTTCGTATTCGTAAATCATTTCCTTTATTCTGACCGGCTTTCCATCTTCAATAATTTCCTTTTCTTGTTCGACCATGAAATAGTCGTCCAAAGATAATATTCGAGGAGCGGATCCTCCATTTTCCACCTGGAAAAATTGGAAAAATAATGTAACCTTGTATGGGTCTCAACCTTAGATTATATAGTAAACAAGATACATTTAGTTACATGTATTTTTAGATACGGGACAACATAATTCTTACCTCTCTATCTTTTATCAGCCTCGCCAGATAGGTTTTTCCACTTCCAGGCGGACCTCTCAGAATGATAACGATTCTCGGCGGTCTATTGTATCTACCCGGTGCATTGATTAACTCTTCCATCGTGGTATTCTGATTAACCGGCGTATGAATGGCCGGATTAGAGGGATTAGCTCCAAGAGCGAGCTCGGGAGACCTCCGATCTATATCTCTTTGAGGAGGGGAAAAACGTAAACCCCCTTCTTTTTCAGGCTTTTTGGTATCATCATCATGCCACTCGTCATCTGACAGCTCTTCTAAGTCCAGCTTCTTCTCGTTAAAGGACATTTCACCTCTATCTTGAGGCCGTGCATTCCTAGATCGATCAAAGTCACGATCTCTGTTTCTGTTTTCTCTGTCTCGGTCACGGTCTCTATCTCTATTCATGGGACTATCTTCGTATCGGTTTCTTTCCGGTTCACGATTAAAGTCCCTACCCCGCTCTTGCCTTCTATCAAACTTGCTTTCATCTTGTCTACCTCTATAATCTCTATATCTGTCATCGTTAAGTCGAAAACCTCTTTCATCATACACGGGCCCCCCCTCTTTATTATCTCTGTTAAGATCTCTATTAAATCGTATAGGTCCTAACGTATCAAACGGCCTGTCTGTACCACCTATTCTCCCTGCTCCTAATGGATCAAACTGACGTGTATTTCTTAGTGCAGCCTGGAGCCATATGGGTCTTTGTGGGTACGGAATGCGGTTGACTTGTTTGTGTCTGTAGTCGAACATGCGAAGCGGTTCCAGGGCAACTTCTGGTTCGGCTGTAATTCAGGTAAATATTGAAACTAAGTTGATGGCATTTGAATTTTTATGACTAAAAGTATCTAGTCTAGCATCACGTGGATTTTCTGATTCAATGTTTAATTCATTTAATGTTGCAAAAATGTTTATGGTCAGATTGGCTATGGCTAAGACAGTTCTTATTTGACAGCTAAGACAACCAAGTTTTGAACTTGAATCATAAAATTTGAAATTCGTACTCTAAATACTGTTTTTTTTTTTTAATAATTTTGAATGTAGATAAATCAGGGTGGCCACCGAAGTATCCTATTCAAATTCCATGGCTTTTCCAGGTTTTCCACGACCAAGTATCCAAAAATTCCAGGGCCAACATAACATGCATGGGAAAAATCATTTTTCTTAGTTTTCGAGTTTTGGAAAAGTAATTTATCTACCAATGCGCAAAGAGAACCTGCTCATTAACCGTTTTACAAGGTGAGTGTGACAGTTTATTCTGGAGAGGAGTGAAGGATGATAAGCATTGAAGGTAATGCCACTCCGCACATTTTATGTGGGAACAATTAGGTCTAATTTGGGATATAGAGTATTGGGATGCATTCAATTATAATAATGCAACTACACTCTTGCAACACCAGATGAATTAAAAATTGGAGCGGACATCAATGTCACGTCACACGAAATATGTTTAGATGCTTATTTAATGATACCTAATATTAAAAATTTCCGAATCAAAATTCTATATTGCAAGATATAAATACATAAAATATACAAAAAACTCAGTAATTACTTACGTTCTCTAGCGGGCTTATGTTCATAGTCCACTACCACCTCAGGAACGAAAAGCGGCCCTTCGTCCACGGGTGGAAGAACTTCCTCTGGTTCTGGCACTGGTAAGGGTAGCAGAGGAGCTACAGGAGCTGGTACGTTCGCAGGTGGTGGAGCTGCAACTGGAGCTCTCATAAGTGGTGGGGCTGTAGCTGGAGCTCTCATAAGTGGTTGGGCTGCAGCTGGGGCTCTCATAGCGGGTGCTCTCATGGCTGGTGGTCCATCACCTGACTGATCCCCTTCGCTGAACATACTATGATATTTATCGTATTCTTCATCTTCATTCCAGCCGTCGTCATTATAATTATCACCATAACCTTTTTTATTTCCAAACCCTCTCTGGTTATCGTAATCTTCATTGTCATAATCTTGATCGTAGTCATCATACTTATCATCAAACCTGTCATCATAATCATCACCGTAATCCTCATAGTCATTATTTCTATCAAACCCACCGCGAGTGTTAAAACTGTCTCGACGATTATTGAAGTTATCATTTCGATTATTAAAGTTATCATTACGGTTATTAAAGTTATCATTACGATTACTGAAGTTATCATTTCGATTATTGAAGTCATCATTTCGATTATTAAAGTTATCATTTTTATTAAATCCTCTGTTGCTAAAGCCTCCGCCTAGATTATCGACTTTCCCAAGCCGATTACCTAGAGGCCCTTCAAAACTATCATTTCTATTAAATCCTCTGTTTTGAAATCCCCCTACTTGATTAACCAAATTCCCCCCAAGTCGATTACCGGGGGGTCCTTCAAAGTTATCATTTCTATTAAATCCTCTGTTAAATCCACCGCCTTGATTATCGATATTCCCCGCAAGTCGATTACCAGGAGGCCCTTCAAAACCATCATTTCTATTAAAACCTTTGTTGTTAAATCCACCACCTTGATTATCCATATTCCCCCCAAGTCGATTACCTGGAGGCCCTTCAAAGCCATCATTTCTATTAAATCCTCTGTTCAATCCACCACCTTGAATATCGACATTCCCCCCAAGTCGATTACCAGGAGGCCCTTCAAAACCATCATTTCTATTAAGTCCTCTGTTGTTAAATCCACCGCCTTGATTATCAACACTTCCTCCAAGTCGATTACTTGGAGGAGGCCCTTCAAAACTATCAAATCTATCTCTTCGGTTATCGTTAAAGTTTGTACCGAAGTTATTGCGGTTGTCTTCTCGATTAAAACTATCGTTTCTGCCTGGTCGTCCAGCAACAGGGGGAGGACCACTAGTAAAATTGTTTCCAAAACCAACATCTTGGTCGTTAGGGCCATTTGAAAAGCTCATTCTAGTCTGATCGTCAAAGTTATTTACCGTTTCTCTGGGGCCAGGACCAGGACCAGGACCTGGACCTGGAGCTGGACCAGGACCAGGACCATATTGGTCAGAATAGTCTTCATAGTTCTGATTCGACTGATCCAATGGTTTTTGTAATGGCATATTCAATAAACTGGGTATTGGTGGGATTGATTTGGGCGTTGACTGAAGCATCGGCGGGGGCTGGTCCAACATTTTGGGCTGAATATTCGTGGTATGTCCAGGAGGCACATTTTGATTCTGGGAAACAATAGACAACATGTTCAAAAGCTTGGAATCCCCTAATATTGTGTTTATACCTTTGGATATAGCATCAAGATCAGGACCTTTACTAGCTAGCGCTGGTTCATTTTCCACAACATCAGGCTTGTCTCCAGGCTGATCTTCTACCGGAATATCTTGAGGTCCCTCCTTAACTAAGTCCAATCCAGGAATACCTCCGGTAGCCGAACCGGCAGATTTCAGAAAATCTGCTCCTCCTTCTTGTTCATGTACTTCTTCACCGGGGTACACTTTAGGAGGGTTGAAAGCTAAAGGCTCATTGTTTTGAGTAGGCGGAGGCTTACTAAATATATCAACAGCGGGAGCTTGGCTTTTCTGATCTGGCTGGGGTGCTGGTTGAACAGGAGGAGGTTGATTAAACGATTGTGGCGGCGTTTGTGTTGCTGGGGCAGGCTTAGCAGGTGCAGGTGCAGTTATCGCCATAGAAGCTTGAAGAGCCAAACGTTTTTTCCTCATTTGCTGGCGTCTATCGAGAAGGGAATTTCTCCAGGATTCCCATTTTTTTTCATATTCCGCATACTGAGTTTTATCAGGATGGTTCGCATTTTGGTCCTTCCATTTATTAAACTGCGCTTCCCAAGCGGCAAATTCTTTATCAAACTTCTGTTCAGCAATCGTAAGTTCCTCTAAATTAAGAACCTTTTGAGCATGAGTTTGAGCAGAGGGAGGAGGTTGAGATTGCCACTGTGGACCAGCAGGTTTAGCTGGCTGAGCCGGTTTGTTCCACTGGCCTTTATTATCCAGCATTTGTCTCTTTCCAGCATCATATTCCTCGCCCTGGGGCAATGACCTCTTGTTATTGGCATTTTGCCATTGATTATGAGGTTGATTATGTGGTTGGGGTTGATTGTGGGGTTGATTGTGGGGTTGATTGTGGGGTTGATTATGAGGTTGATGATGTGGTTGAGGTTGATGATGTGGTTGAGGTTGATTATGAGGCTGAGGCTGCTGTCGAAAATTTGGCGGTGGCGCGGTAGTATACTGTTGATTTGGAGGAGCAGTTGTATATCCGCCGCCTATCTTGGGTGGCATGGTACTATATTGACCAGGTTGAGCTGCAGTCTCCTCTGGTGGTGGTGGCGGAGGTGGTTTGTTTTCATTGGGAGGAGGAGGAGGCACTGAAATATTGGTTGCCGGGGCAGGAGCAGGAGCATTGAGGGTCAGCGCATTAATTGATTTTTGATACTAAAAGAATAAAATGTAATGTTAAAAATAGACATTAATATAAGTAATTGATAAGCACAACAGAATAAAATTATTTCAATGAGTTAGAATTTGAAGAGAAAATGATTTTGCTTCTCCAGAAAATAGGTATTGATTTTCCGACTGATCTTGAACGGAATAAACAATACGTGATGCTTTTTTGGAGAAGGGTATATAACTTTGGCTTTGTGATTTAGCTTATAGTAACATAAGAATATTTCCTTTGCCACCGAAACACATTTAATACTTTAAATTTGTATCAAACAATACTTACTTAATTCAAACAATAACCTATACATGTAATCGCTTACCTCTGCACCATATTGCTGATGCCACTGCTGGTACTGCTGTTGCCACTGCGCCCATTGTTGCCAATTCTGCTGTTGCATTTGCGCCCACTGTTCGGTCGAATATTGTATTCCTGCTGGAATAGCCGCGGCAGAGGCCGGTGGCATAAGGGCAGGCGCGGAATTAATTGCACCTGGCAACACTGCAGACTGCATAGCCACGCCTGGCATTGCCGGGCCCGCTGACGGCCACGTGGGCCAAGACATCCTAAAAGCAAGTTAAGTAAAACAATTTACGATTTAAAAATCTATTTGAAAATTTAGTAAGAAGTCCAGTTGTTTTGGATATTAAGTAGCTCCGCAATAATTACAATGACAAAAATATAAGGGATATTTTTTAAATACACTGGTTTTGTATTCCAACGGGCCCAAGGCAGGTAAATAATAGAAATTTCATTATTCTAATATTTTAAATAAGTTAAAATGTTGTTAAAACTGCAATTAACGAGTAACGTAAAAAAATCAGATTGACAACATTGTTCAGCCGCCAAAGTAGATATATTACAAATTAAATGACAGTTCAAACCACCGTGCCTCAAACTCCCCAAAAATTCGATACGATTATAACTCAAAACAGGACCTCCTATTTACACACATCCATGTTATTTTTATAAAACGTATTTAACTTACCTTGCCACACGTTTGTCAGGAAATATCGCCGATCTTATTTCTTCAAAGATCTAAAAAAATCTTAATAATTAGCTTGTCAACCCTTTTATAGGGCACAATCAACTTCGTATCGATATTTTTTGCTTTTATACTTTGGTCACTATTATGCAAAAACTAATTTTATTCTTTTTATTTGCCGGTGGCAAAACTAAAGATATTACGTACCAACACGAAAAAAAGTATAAACTTATTAATTTTCGCGATCTCAAACGACTACAGGTGACAGCACTAATTTTACAAGATGGCGGTTACAATGCCGTATAAGTGGTCACATTTTTTTTTAATAACCGTGTATCTACATGATAGCTATCAAATTTTCAGAAGCCTACTATGACCGAAACGAAAATACTGCGAAATTTAAAATGTGTTCTTTTTTGACACCCTTTAGAAGTTTTAAAAAAAATAACTGGTTATATTTTCATCCCCGATATTGTTCTATTTGGATGGACAATATCTGGACCACTTTTGCAAAAAATATCAATACGAAATAGGTATTTATGTTACCAGTACATAATGTAGGGCTTTATTGGACAAGTCTGTTTAAGGTCGAGTCCATTAAATCCTTATTATATAGGTGTGTCATACAAGATTTTATGTACGATTTCATACTACAGTGGTTTTTCGCGATTTTTCAGTAATTTTTAGCTAAAAAAATAAAATGCCAACAATGAAAATATCGATATTCAATATAGCATAGACTGTTTTGAATTTTGTTGCCCTTAGTTCCCGAAGCTGTTTTTGTTTATTGTCAAATTTTTTATTTCGCGGACACAGACACTCGCTGAATTGATCAGAGATGGATATATAAAAGGTCATACATTTACACGTGCGCGACGAAGATATATATTCCGCATCTTATCCTTGCAGCCGGAAAAGCGTCAACAGGTGGAAAATGTGCACCACCTCACATCGAATGCCGTGTAGATGGGCATCCTTTTCTTACGCCTTTGCACCGTTATCTTTTTCCAGCAGTCTTCAACCCGTCTTGTTTATTCCGCGTTCCTTCGCCATTTACAGAGCCATCCCGTCCGATTTTGATTTATGATGTGTGAAATCAAAGTTTGTTTTTAGGAATATTGTTGTTGGGTTTCCGTTATTTTCAACAAGTATTTTGCCATTATTTTAATTATTTTGTGTTTATCAGACATTTTACTAGTATATTGTTGAACTTTGTGTATCTGTGAAGTGTTTCTTTTTATTAAAAAGTAAATAGGTAAACATATTTTATTTGTTTAACAATTATCTAAACAAAATTAATTAATGTTATAGGAGTTATATGTTTTGCGGCGTAAATTACGACTCTAAACGAGCAGTTTAGTGGAAAAGCTCATAGTTTTTAAAATTTTCTTTTTAAATTGCCATATTTTTTAGAGGTTATGTTAATCACGAAGAGAATATTATCGTAGACAATCTCGACCATGTAAGCACCTCCGGCGCGCTCAAAAATGACTTGTCTTGTTCTATTATTTTTGACTCTATTCAGCACATTCATATTTGTAATATACGCCTTAAATTACATTACTGCTCAAACAGCTTTAAATACAAGTCAAGGTTGTAAATAGCAGTGAGATTGATGGCAAATATCATATTATCGTAATATCAATATTCACAGTGCTAGTACTTATTATAATTGTTTTTTCAATTTATATTTTGATAAAAAATGTGAAATCAAGCCCTAACCCAAATGCAAGTTGTGTAAACAGAATGTAACTAGAAATGATATGTGTCAACAGCTGTCATTAATATCTTACAAGCTACTGAGAATACATTAATGATAATGAGTCACCTTATGACCGCAAAACTGTACCATAAACAGTACTATATAATGAAATCGTACACAAAATAAGTATTACTTTAAATCTATAGTTAGTAATAGTATTCTGTCTGCTTTCACTTAAATCAAACAAAAACAATATTCCATATTAAGTTTTCTTACAGAATGACAGTGATACTACTACTTGCATTACTACTTGCCCTTTGTCTTGTTATGTATTTAGTATTTTTTTAATTATCGCCATTGTGAAATTCCGTGTTATACCAACCTGTTAAAATTCAATTTAAAACTGAATTGCAATACACTTTTAAATATTAACTTTAAAAATTAGCGCAACGAAAAAAAAACGACTCAGGTCATTCAATGTTCACTCTGTGTCGAGAGGAAGTTAGCGTTTTAAAAAATTCAATATGGCGGCTCCAATATGGCGCCCGAAATCCATAAAAGACTCGAATAATTTTACAGCGTCTTCAATTAATATGAGAACTTATCAAAGCGGCTTATAAATAATTACAAAAATAGGATTTAAGGTCGCTGATTACTAATATGGAGTTACAATTATTACAGAACTTAAAATGGTGGATTCAATATGGCGGCCCTGAGATCAGTAACCCTTTAATAAGTACCTGGATCACTCGATTTGTTGGTGGGGGTGATTAATCCGAGGGTTTCGAGGTCGCTGATCGCGGATGTGAAGTCAGAACCACAAAATTCTAAACAGCGGATGCAATATGGCGGCCAATAGCTCAATGACTCCTGACTAAGTAACTAGAAATCACTCCAATCGGTCTCGAAGATGATTAATCTGAGATTTTCGGGGTCGCTGATTACAAATATGGATTCAGAATGACATAGTTGTAGGTAATTAGTTAAGTGTTACTGGGCTCTTGACGGCCACGCTGATCCCGCCATTTTGAATTCTGTAATTCTGACTTCATATTCAGCAGTCAGCGACCTTAAAACCCATTAGTAATTATTTTTAAGCAGATTTAATAAGATCTCGCATTTTAATTGAGAAAGCGGTAAGATTAGTCGATTCCTTTATGGATTTCGGGTGTCCTATTGGAGCTATTTACTTTTGCAAAACGCCAATTTAGTGTCCAAAAAGAATGAACACAGAAATAATTTGAGGCTTCGAAACTTTTTTTTTTCGTTGTGCTAATTTCTGAATATGCAGCAGATGGCCTGGTTGACGTGGGATGTCCTTTAGGTATATAGATAGCATAAAAAACTTGCTTTTGCTTTTTAAGGGCTATTCTACAATTCTAAAGAAAAGGCGTAACTTAACGGAAGACAACAGAGGGAGATGTAATCCGAAAGATAATTTCTATGGGAAGGGTTGGAAAAAAACTATGTTACGTTTTCCGTTAGGATTGTAGAGCAGCCCTAATCGAAATTAAAATGAGATATATTTAGCTTCTAAGCTGTCTTATTTTGATCCCGTATTCGTACCGGAACCTATTGTTTTTGCAAAGTCGTCTGTCACTACGTCACATGTACATATCTCGTAAACTATACGAGCTAGAAACAAAATTCTTGCGCGAATACTCAGAGTTACGACCCGCACAATTATAAAACGAAATTGACAAAAATAAAGGTCGGAAGTGAGAGGGGTTAAATAGCGATTTTAGGTAGGTATGTACGTCCCCCTTTGTTTCGGAAAGTATTTTACAAAAAAATACATAAGAAAGTTCATGCTGGCAGTCCTTAAGAAGATTGCTGTTGCTAGTATTGGCAACAACAAATACAAGGTTGTTTTGGTTAAAATCATGTTTTAGTGGTCAGCTACACCCTCAATGAGAAAAGGAAACGAAAGCAGTATGGAAAGGCATTTTTTGTTCAATTTTTCATCCAAAAATGACAGCTACATAAATATATAAATAGCAGGTGTGGATACTAGGTAGGGCTGCCAACTTTTTTTCAAGGAAATATAGTATTTTACAGGCGAGGGTGATAATAAAATAATATAGTACATCGAAAAAAATATAGTAGTTACTTCTCCGGAGAGCATATAAAGAGTTTTCAAAATCAAAAAATTATGATTTCTTAAGTGTGTATTTTTACTAGGTATTTACTTTATTATTTACTAGGTATATATTAAAAATTCATCGCAAACTTTGCAATTTTATTACACTCAAAATCTAACACATTGGAGAATTAGAGTAAAGCAATGTATTATTGTTAAGATCAAGGCTCCTAATTCCTCACTTTTAGGTTTGTTTCATATAAACGCGAATCGAAAATGCGAATACAATAACAAAATTTAAAGTTAAATTTGCCATTGACAACGAAATTCGCAATTTGCTGTTTGAGTCTATTTTACTAATATGCAAAATATAGTATTTTTGCATACTATATTAAAATATAGCACATTATAGTACGGTTGGCAACCCTATTACTAGGTTTCTATTACAAAGGTACGAAATCCTTAGAACACGAGACCCGACCACTAAACAAATATTTCTAAAAAGAAAAAAACTGGCTATCCGCAAAACACGTTGGAATAATAAATTATTCCAAATGAGGACTTAAAGCTATTTCAACAGCCAATCTTATTACTGAAAGAAAAAGTACCTAAAATACCACACAAAAAATGAAATAATTATGCAATCTTTTTCACAGTACAAATGCATACTTTTAACAACAAAAATATTCCCAAAAAATAAGGCAAAACGCCTGTTATGATCCAAACTCAATAGTAGAAGTCCGATTACTGATAGAACGAAATGCAAGGGTAAAACTATAGGTAACTAATTTTTGTTATAGCAGAAAATATCTGCTTTTTATATGGGAATTTGCAATAAAAACAATATTGCGTTGCGTCCCAATTCTTCAAGCATTTTAATGGTCACTGGTAACAAATGTATTCAAATTTATTGAAATCGCATTTTTATCTTCAATTTTATTCAGTCAGTCAGATATCGTCAGTTTACAACGTAATAAATACGGAAAACAATACTTTTCAATTAAAAATAAATTGCTATAAAGGTCAAATACTATCAGCTAAAAATTCAATACATTAAATTCAATTTGTTAAACATAGGGCGTTTACCCTCAGACTATGATAATCATACAACACAAACAGGGAAATCGTCCGTGAAATGGAATGTAAATATTGTTTACTGTCCCACGATGACCCATTGGTAGAGTTCGTAAACATGGGCGGGACGGGAAATAAACTGTTTAGAAGTAAGATATAATAATAATACTAAAAACACTTCCAAGTAAATATTCTGCGATAGCAGGTGACTTCTAGGAACTTTTGGTAACCTGTTTCCATCGCAAAGCATGTCGATATCTTGCCCGGTGTAGCCCGAGAGTCGCGACCCATCGCGGTAGTTATAGTTCCGGCGCCTATGATTTATCAACCCTACCGATTGGATAAAGGTCTCAAAACTACCTCGAGCGACCCGAAGCGACTGTTTTTGGATATCGACGTGTTTGATGCATTTATCCCCACCTCCCCTGTCGCGAACTTTTGTTTATTCTCGGGACAAACAACCGCGGTGCTTTTAGTATCTGCGTTACCTACCGTGTTAGGAATTTTCAACCAGAGTGTCTACCATGGACTTAATTTCTGCTTCGAAAAATTGGTAGTCGCAGAAAAAATATAGTGTACCACTCGCACGGAATGCTCATTCTCAAAGGAGTATCATTCCGTGCTCGTTGTACAATAAACTATTTAGACACGTCATTATCCAACCTCCGACAATGCATATGATTCTGTGGCTTGGCGCAAGAAGTGCAAATGTCAAATTTTGGTCAAAATAAGTTATTATCGATATTGACATTATAGTCGCCCCTAGTTTCTATACACAAAATATCAAAATCAAAGTCTAATCAGAACTGGACATAATGACACTAACCAGTACCTACCTATGTCAATCTATATAATATATAATTTACATGACCTGACTGACTGATTCATCGTCGCCGAGTCGAAACCGCTGAAGCTATAAATATGAAATTTGGTCAGTTGTTTTATTTTATCTAGAGACTCACTAACGAGGGATTTTTCAAAATTCAACCCCTAAGGGGCTCATTAGGGGGTTGAAAGTTTGTATGGAGTAAAAAATATTAGAGTACTTCATAGAAGTACTCCAAAAAATAAATGATTAAACACGTGTTTTACAGTTTTTAATAAATCAATCCCTAAGGGGGTAAAATGGGGGTTCAAAGTTTGTAATGTAGTAACATTGATATATCGCGGACAAGTCGCGGGCGCAAGCTAGTAATGCCATATACACTACCGCTCAAAAGTATTTGGACACCCTTGTTTTATTGCACTGATTATACAAAAGACTGGTTGGAAAACCCCCTTTTTTTGAAATGCAAGTCAATCGCACAGAAATTCAGTAAATAGGGTTAGCCTAACTGCCTTATTACCTGTAAAATTAAAATTCCTGTAATAGACTTATTCAACATTCACGAAAATTCAGGTATAAAACCCGCCAGTTAAAATTCTGGGGAGGGTTTATCCAACACACCCTGAAACAATGCCTAAGTGCTGCCGAGCGACGTCATCACATCTAGGCCATTTATTTAATATAGGTTAATAGAATAATTATGAGTTATAGGTGGTAATATTATGTAGTAAAAAGCTTAAAAAACATTTTTCTTTAAATTTATATGTACAGAGGGTTTAAAAATAGATAATCTAATCTATACTTGCTATTAGTGGCGGCTCGCCGGTTAACAGGTAGGGTTGGGAAATATTTTTTTGGTCTTCTCAGACAGCATAAGTATCTTATAAACATATAAGTACCTGTATGCAATTCATCACAGGAGTTTTTTTTGTTTTTTTAACCCTATAAGCATTGTATGTTATATATAAAAAAATATAGACATGACATACAATCTTAAAGTTGGCGTAAAGTAGGTCACACAACTTGTCATTGGATAAAAGTATGACTATGCAATTTGTTAATTAATTAAATAAAGGTCACTATCGGGATATTATGTCACTTTTTGGTAAATTTAGGGGTAATTATTTAGTAAGAGCATCTAGTTTTCTTTTCGTATTTTTACCCAAGGGATAATTTTTTTTCACAGTAATTTCTTATTAATGTATTTGAAATACTGCTAAGTATAATTTTTGCAATACTTAGTTCTGAATGTTCATTACATTCTGCAAAAGGAACTAGACGTTTTTGTTCAATAAGGAATTTAATAAGTAAATTACACAGAAAGGCTTTTTTACTAAAAGTATCCAAAAAAATATCTTCGAAGTCTTGAATTAATTTCTTAAAAATAATGTAAGCCGTTGACACTATATCTACTACTGATTCGCGAGGGTACAATAACCCCCCACGATCTAGATTATTAATAAGTTTGTAATTGTCTTCAACTATACAGGGTTCATCATAAACTAGTGGTCTTTTACATATTTCACACTTTAGTTTTTTTAAAGCAATGTGACAGCAGTATCCGCTTAAATAGGTTATTATGACCATTTCGTTCTTCACTGCTTCAATATCGCAATTTTCTATAGTTATTTTAGGGAATAAGGTTTCAGCCATACCATCAATACCATACCATCAATCATAATATGGTATTCATCGATTTGAATTTCTGTAAAGATCTTAGATACCGAGTTAGATATCTATCAGCAATGTGAAGTTGGTACCTAGACCCAAAACATGCCTACATACATAAAGAGGTTACCTTCTTAAACTTCTACCTGCACCAAGTAACTAGTATAATTCAATGGTATTCTACCCTACTTTTAATTTTACTGTAGAGGTGATACGTAGACCCAAAACATGCCTTTGTATAAGCTTACCTTCCTAAATTGGTACCTACACCTACTTAAGCTAAATAGAACAATTCCCATTTTACCAGTTATTAGTGATGTGACTTATGTATATGTGATACGTAGACCCAAAACATGCCTACCAAGAAAGTTACCTTCCTAAACTTCTACCTACACCGAGACCTACACCCACTTAAGCTTAATAGAAGAATTACCATTTTACCAATTTTTAGTTATCCTATGTATATAAAATGCGACTCTTGCAGAGTTAATACGTAGAAAATAGCCCCAAAACATGCCAAATCAACTAGGACTGTAATTGACCGTCAACTTTTTGGTTATGTGGGTACATACAGGAAGTAAAAAGACGTAAAATATGCCCTTATAGTTATATATAGTGCCAAAAAATACTCATTCTACCAGAAATATTAAAGAATTTGCATGATTTTTAGGGCAATAAATTTATCAAAACCAAATATTAACCCAAAACACTAATTTACTTACAATCATTTCTAGTCGCCCGGAGTTCTCGAATTAAATAGTTCTCATCAAAATGTTTAATGCATATAGATGTATTTTTGGTTACTTGTAAATTATCTCTAGGGATCTTTTTCAGCCACAATTCACACCTCTGTTTGTCTTTTGGGAAAGAAAAACTTACAACATATTCGCCGGTATAATAGTTTGATTTACATCCTGGAGCACAACTTTGTGGCATTTTTTAAAACAGAAATCACAAAATTATTAACACAAAAACTAATATATAGGCACAACGTAACTTTTAGGTCATTAAATATTACCGCAAGCACAAAATTTAATACAAATAACCCCAAACTAAATAAATACAACGACGCGCCGGTAAACGTTTATAGAATAAACAATAAACCTAACCTGACCGATCAGCTGATCACGGAAAATGGATGCGCACCTTAGCGACGGCAGCGTCACCACTGACCCATGGTTGTTCATCCTTATACGCTTTCCAAATGTAAAAAGAGAAAGAGATAATTACTAATTTGCGAGAGCAGTTTCACTTCAGCAGATCGGGACCAACAGTGTTGTCAAGCGCACCGATTTAACAGGAAACACTCGATTGGTTTTGACAAAATTGAACACAGTGATTCAATATTATAATTTTTCTCATTTGTTTTTAAGTTTTGATTTATTTTTTATTACAAGTAATCTTTCTCTGGTTGACAGTTTCTTCAGACAGTTTCTTAAGACATTTTTAAATTTTTTTACCCTATTGCTAAAAGTTTCTGTTTTTTCAGGTGTAAATCTGGCAACCTCACACTCGAAAGGCGACAAAAATAATTAATGCTTTTAAGACGACTATAGTGCAATATTCATTAATTGACTGGCGAACCTTTTAATACATTTCTTATGGAGGCCTAAGCTTGGCCTAGATTGTGTGACGTCACGGAAATTTTAAATTAAGCACTTAGGCATTACTATAAGGGGGTATTGGTTTATCCCTTTGTGTAATTGTAGTTAGTAATGATTACATTGTCATGTTAACGGTTATAGCATAATATATTCAAATTAAGAGTCAGTTCTATTTTCGTTTTTGCAGTGATAGGGTGGTGTGCGAAATACAGTTAACAAGTTCTTAAAAATGCCTAAAAGAAGAGAGTTAGACAGCGAAACACGTGCGCTCATAGTGGCTTATCATAAAGGTGGCAAAGGTAACCGACAAATCGCCCGAGAATTGAATTTAGTCCCCTCTACCGCAGATTATACTGTAAAAAAAAACACCAAGAAAGTGGCAGTTCGCAGTTCCTTAAATAAACGACGAAGTGGGAGACCAAAAGCGACCACATCTGCAGACGATCGTGCAATAGAGATGATCGGCAAGAGAAACAGGCGTAAAAAGGCTCCAGAAATCGCCGCAGAAATAAATGTTGGCCGGTAAAAGCCGATTACCGATTCTACGGTAAAACGTAAACAAAAGCGACTCCAGTGGGCCCAGGAACACCAACATTGAACGGTGGAAGACTGGAATAAAGTGTTGTGGACATGATGTAAAACAACCAAAACTTCTGTGGTACTGTGGTAACTTGACGAAAACTGACATTGGCACTTCTTGCACCATTCCACAGAATTCATCAAAAAAAAAATAAATTTTGTTTTGTTTTGGGGTTACTATACAAGTTGTTCGAAATGTCTCCCTTCAACTTCCAAACACTTTTTTACTCTTTTTCTAAATGAATTTCGTACCTGCTGTAACATTTCAGGTGTCACTAACAAGCAGACAAAGCGTATTCGGTCTTTCATATCATTTAAAGTTGTAGATGCGGTCGCCACCATTTTGTCCTTTATATAACCCCAAAAGAAAAAGTCAAGGGGGGTCAAATCCTGGGATCTAGCAGGCCAGTTGAGCAATAAACCGAGGCATAATCGTTAACACGTCACAATTCTCAACTGGGGGTAAATGTCAAAAATATGTTTAAATATGTCCCCATCTAACTATTAACTCATCAAAATTCCATGAAAATATTTTAAACCGTTTTCGAGATATAGCTTTGGTACACTTTAAAAAAACTCACCCTGTAGAATAAAAGTAAAATTTCGTAAAAATAATGATAAAAATGATCTGTGAAAATCTTGACGAAGATTATCTGAATCTACTCTTCCAGAGATAGTAGAAAAACCGCACAAGTTCTCAAAATCTCCTTCCTTCAGTTTCAAGAGCAAGATATAAGTAAAAATTGTGTTATTGTATAAGCTGTGAAAAAAGTATATTGAAGTATTTTCATACTCGTTCGACTTGTCTCACTCGTGTGTAAAGGGTCATTTTCATTGTTGTACAATATACTACTTTATGTATCTACACGGGAAAATCACTGCATTTATACAGAAAATAACTGAGCAATATTGTCTAAAAAAAAAAACATAATACGATAGAAGCTGAATACTACTTTTAACACCAAAAACATGGCGTTTCCCGGATCGCCTGGAGTAAATATCCGATTTGACAGCATACTTCCGATAAATAGTTAAAATATTTCATCTCCCTAGGCTGTGCTCAGAGTATTCGGAAATTTTCATTATTAAGTCGTTAGTAACCCGCACTGTTCTTTATTAAAAATGTGAATTCTTTTCGTACTAAGATATGCATATAATCAAAATAAATTTCAAATATTTTCTTGGTATTCTCTACGTACATATTATATAAAATATTGTATTAAATGCGATTGTTTTCATCCCCACATTTTGGTTTTTATTAGCAAATAATTTTCTTATTATAAATTTTGGGGTGAAACTCGAAATTTGTATAAAGTAATCCTATTGATCGTGACGTCAAAATATATAACAATAAAATAGTTATTGTTAGTTTAAGTGTTAATTAATTTTCTGGATTGTTGTCAAAAGACAGCTAGATTAAACGAATAAAGCTTAAAGGTATTTGTTTTAAGACATATTAACTGTTATGTGTTCGTAAGCTTCAAACATTTTTTTTTCTTATCTGCCTTACGCCATACTTTGACAGTGGTAAAGCATAAATAATAGATATCATATAATCCAAATAAACCGGAAATATTTTTATTTGTATTCTCTACATAAATTTACCACCATATTTACGGTGGTTGTTTTTATCCATATATTTTGATCTTTATTAATAAAAAAAAAATTCTACTACAAATTTTCACACAAAATTCAATTCCTGAGATACTTGAATTACTATTCGAATCACTGCTACCATCTAAATCTGAAATATCGTTTTCATCGTCCTGCGGGTTTATTACAATACTGTTCACAATCACATCAAGACCTGGCTCACTCACTTGTAAAAGGCGGTACTATTGGTTGTGACGTCACATGTCATATAAATAAAAGCATTATAATAGCTATGGTGAATAGAACATGGTGAATTTCAGTGTTAATTTATTTTCTTGATTTCCCACAGATTAGGAAATTTCGTGGATAACAAACATTACATTTGAATAAAAGGAATGTTTAACAATGACCGGAACGAAATCTGTCCAAGGACAATCGGATAATTTTCTTAAAGTTGACGCTTGTATGATGGATGGCCGCTTATTTGTCTTTAAAATTATTTATTGTAATATAAAAATAAACATACAGGCAAATATGCTTACTTAAATTTGACGATAATGGCCTTTAATGATACCTATTTATAACAAAATGTTTGATTAACTTTGCACTAGATAAGTATTTTCCAATAAGGCTGCTCTGGGCATGTAAAATTGAGGTTTTCAGGGCACTTTCAGTGGTATTTTTGCATACTGGCACGATACAATATTTATAGGGTAGTTTTTTAATAATTTCATTGTTTAATAAAAATAATTATACATAAATTACACTGTAATAAAAAAAAACAACCATAACACAAAGAACAATTACTATTTGGGCAAATAAGGCGGCCCTCCACATGCTACTCGTCTAAACGCACACCTTTGTTTCCGAACTTAAATTCCTCATCTGATTGGTTGATGTTGTGTAGCGAAGGTCGGAGAGTATGTGACGCTAGGAAATGTGGATGTTTTTTGTGTTGCATAACAAACATGTTCAACTTTAAGTCTTATAGACTATACAATAATACTAACTAAATAATAATAAATAAGTTTAATGTTCCTGCGAGAAGGCTGCGTAATCACGATTTGTTTTTATCCTCTTTCATCACACTAACTATGGCATACACTCTCCAATCGTTAGAGCTCTGAGAACCCTTAACCAGTGGATGAAAGTATTAATATTTTCAACTGCACTTTATCTGGCTTTAGGAGGAACTTAAGCTATGTGATATAATTGTTAATCTTGGTATGTAATTTTTTAAATATATGCAAAGTATCAAGTACTATGATTAGTTTTAAGTATGTATTTATGATATCATTTTGCTCTGCCGTCACTTGCTTTTGTTTTTATTGATTAGTTTGTATTTATATTTTATAAATGAGGTTTCCCGTCAAATTGCTAAAGTAAAAAATAATATAAAAATAATATTTATATGAACGCCAAGTAGTCGACTATAAAACCTGAAACACCATTAACTTCCGAGGTTCCGGAAAGATCAACACTGAACTACAGACTATGAAGCGCTGTTGCGAAAAAAAAATTATACAGGTACACAACTCGACGTCAATAAAAATAAAGGTAATATGATTGTTATACATACATGAATGAGCAAAAATGCAAATGATAACACAGCTCCGACAAAAAGGCCCAGTATGTATGTTTATAGCAACTAGATTTCGACCAATTGGGACAAAATATTATCGAACATAAACGTACGCCGCGTCGCGCGCCAGACAAAATTGTTAACAAATCAGACTTGCCAGATTGGGGAATATTTTCGCAATTTTGGGGGGAGGGATCAATCCTGGGGAATTTTTTTTTAACAGGGGAATATTTGGAGAATTTTATTTTGCTCTCTTCACTTCTAATGATACATGCCCATGACGCCATTAGAAAAATCCAAAATTGTCTTATATACAGTGTGCCCAAAAAAGCATGCAATATATGGAAAACTTTTTATTATTGATTCTCAGAAAATTTTCTCCTTGATAAAAGTTGATGCTTACCTTAAAACGCTAAAATAATATTTTAGATTTCATGTATTGCTTATAGTAAGGGAGCAAATACCATTTTTCAAAATTGCATCAAAATACCTGAATTTTTAAAGATAGAGCAAAATTTCATAAGGAAAAGTTGTTGCAAATTGAAAACTTAGTCCAAGTTCTAAATTTGAATTAGATATCTTAATTTTTAACTTTTTTACATGTTAACTTTTTTTCTTCTATTGCGATGAATAAAAATTTTACCAGTGGCGTTCCGTTTTAATAAAAATCGCGATAGAAGAAAAAAGTTAAAAATTAAGATACCTAACTCAAATTTAGAATTTGGCCTAAGTTTTCAATTTGCAACAACTTTTCCATATAAAAATTTGCTTTATCTTTAAAAATTAAGGTACTTTACTCGTGATGAAATTTTGAAAAATCGAATTTGCTCCCTTACTATACGCAGTACATGACATCTAAAATACTATTTTACCGTTTTAGGGTAAGCACCCACTTTTATCAAGGAAAAAATTTTCTGAGAAATCAATAGGTAATATATTTTTTCCATAACTTGCATACTTTTTTGGACACACTGTATAAAATAAAAACAAAAAACCAACGAATAATCTCCCATTTAGGGGCGGCTATGGAACATCTATCAAATTTCGCCGAGATGAAACCATGTTGCCATATGATGTTTCGATATTTGTCGTTTTTTCTATCATTATTTTAAGTCAGATTATTTTGATGTTGACAGTTCGATAGTTCTAAAAATTTAGCATAAAAGAATAAGACTCTGAGAACAGTTTTCGTAACTTTCACACAAAAACACAAGAATTCACTGTAAATATGCCATTTTTATTAGACTTCAATTAAGATTTTTTTTTATTTTGGGAATTTTTTTTAATCGTGTGTTTTTGGGGAAAAAATCAAGTTTGGGGAAATTTTTAAAATCTCACTTGGCACCCCTGCAATTAACACAATGATGTATGGGACAACTTTATAAGCTTCAATAAGCACTAAACTTGAGTAGGGGGTGAATTTCAAACGTTTTTTATAACTGCAGGGAGTTTATATTTTACGCTTCACTGATTACGATTCACTTTAAAAACCCAGAACTAAAAGGCAATAACAACACAATTTAAAAGTAAACAAAAATATAGTTTATGCCTTTTTCTATATAATCTCCAAGGCTGACGCGCGTTTTAATTCCAATGCTCCGATTTCCGTTAAACGATTTTTTTTTAAAAAAGGCTTTCGGACTAACCTGAACAAACCAAAAAGAATAAACCTTTAGGCAAAACTAGTCACCTAACCTAAAAATCCCTTTGTTATTTTACGTGTCACTACAAACAGTGCATTTTTTTTAAACCGGACTGTAGGGTTTTACATGTTAAATTTTTAATCTCATATTGGCGTTCGTCCGAGAACACAAGATAACGCTAGAAAAGGCTTCAAGTGTGACGTCGTAACTCATTAGCCAAAACAGGGATCAAGATGAAGTAAGAACCTTTAAATATATGAATCGACAGATTTACTTTTATAAATTATGTATAGTGGTATATCGAAATAAAAGTGAACAGGCCCTATAACTTTTTTATTTTTAAAAATGGGGAAAATGTTAAAATTAAATATGAAAGTTTTGGGGATTTTTATGGATCATTCATATATCTTATCAGCAAAACAATTGAGCATTGAATAAAAAAAAATATAGTACAAAACATCGATTTTCTCACTGATTTTTTAAATTGGATGGTATGATTCTGATCATATTTTTGGATTCTAGGAGAAGTTCTAGACATATTTTGTATAACATTCCCTATTTGGTTTTTCAATCGTTTTTGAAATATTTCAAATTAAAAATTATTTCGCAAAAATATACTTTAAACGTAACCATCCAGGTTGCAAACGAAATACCTGCTACCTTTTTAAATTTTCTTCGTAGGTAAGTCAAAGTTAATGTCAAGGTTGACAATAATACTTTAATCACCGTGAATTTATAATTTTATATTTATGCAACATGAGTTATTCTATTAAAGAGATACAAAATTAATTTAAAAAAATATCAAATTCAAGCGCCTCAAAGACAATATGAAGAAAGTATTGAAGAGGGACAAAGAACTCCATCATTAAACACTATAATAAAAACAAATAGAATACTAGAAGAGGAATTCTGGGCAATGGAAAAAGAAGAGAAAGAAATGAAGAAAGGGACCTAGCGATTTTATTATATTTTCAAGAGAATCCAAAAAACTCAATTCCCGATTGTGTGCACCATCTCATATATGGAAGAAAATGGAGTATTTTAAGTATAGGCCATATAAAATTATGCCAGTTCAAAAGCTTAGTGCCGATCAAAAAGAAAGGAGATATACTTTTTTCACAACTTAACGAAATAATGCGGCACGATCCTAATTTTTTCCATACTATCGTTTGGACAGACGAAGCAACTTTCTCAACTGCGGGAATGTTTAACAAGACGAAATGTTCATGTTTGGTCGGATGAAAATCCCTTTACCGTCGAAGATATTGCTTTTCAGGGGAGTAATTCAATTAACGTTTGGTGTGGGATATTACAAAATAAAATTCTAGGACCATTGTCTTTTCGGGGAGCATTAACTGGCCAGCGCTATCTTAATTTTTTGGAAAATGAAATCAAAGATATTCTCGACGAACTGCCACTTGAAGAACGTCTACGTATTATATGGCAACAGCATGGAGCGCCTCCCCATAATATAATTGAGGTTCGCAGTTTTTAAACCATCGGTATAACGAATGGATCGGTAGATATGGGACGTTACATTGGCCTGCAAATAGCCCAGACCTCACACCTTTAGATACATTTCTGGGGTCATTTAAAAAATGTATACAGCAATCATAATAAAAATATTGAAGAAATTCAAAGGAAGGTGAGAAATGAAGTAAGAAATCTGAACGAAAATGATGCTGAAACTATTATAGACACACTTCAGAGGCAGAGAAGAATGTGTGAAAAGTGCGAAGAATTAAATGGCGGATATATTGAAAATTTCTTTTGATATTAATTTATTCGCCAATTTTAACATTTATCTGTTCATGTTATAATTTATTTGTTATTGTTTATAATCACTGGTAATTGCTTTCAAATATTAATAACTAATAAAAAGCAACAGTGATTAATAGAATAACCCATTTTGAATAAAAATAAAATTATAAATTCATGGTGACTAAAGTATTAGTGTTAGTCAACCTTGACATTAACTTTGACTTACATATGAAGAAAATTTAAAAGGGTAGCAGGTATTTCTTTCGCAACCTGGATAGTTATGTTTAAAGTATATTTGCGCGAAATAATTTTTAATCTGAAATATTTCAAAAAGATTGAAAAACCGGATAGGGTATAGCTCGCCCAGCGGTAATTGACACTCGAAAGGAATGAAAAATAAATCTCTATGATGCCGTAGGGAACTTTTAAAAATTCGGAATACTAAAATACTATGTAGTACGCGTACGCCTATAGTTTTTTAGCATTCCGAATTTTTAAAAGTTAACAACGGCGTCACAGGAATTTTTTTTCCTTTCTTTCCGAGTGTCAATTACCGCTGGGCAAACAGTATGTTAAACAAAATATGTCTAGAACGTCTAGAATCCAAAAATATGATAAAAATCATACCATCCAATTTAAAATAAGCTAGGAAATCGATGTTTTATACTATATGTTTTTTATTCGATGCTCAATTGTTTTGCTGATAAGGTATATGAATGATCCATAAAAATCCCCAAAACTTTGATATTTAACAGTTCTTCCCATCTTTAAAAATAAAAAGTTATAAGGCTTGTTCACTTTTATTTGGGTATCCCTGTACACACGGTTATTGATTATATTTGGACCAATAGATAACTTTTTTATTTGAAGAGGTGGAAAAATGTTTAACTTAGAAAAATTGACGATTTGTACAATAACCGTCAGGAAACGTAACTGAAAAAACAATTTAACATCAAATAAGCAAGTTTCGAACTAACCTTAAGTTTTTTCAGATGGCTCGCCATATCATTTTTTTGTTTTTTAAATTCTGCTCCCTAAGAGCTCCATTTTATGTTAAGTTACCTACATCGATTGGACTGTTTTCCTATAATTTAAAAAAATAAAACGAAACTCAAGCAACCCCTCATATATACAGGGTGGCTAAACGAAAACGAAACGTCGGCCTTTTTGGGTGTTTACTATTTGTTATGAAAAAAACTCCCGGGCATGTCGATTTTTATTGACCCCCTTCCCCATTTAAGATTTTAGGGGTGAAGCCCACCATAGGGTGAAGGGGTTGCAGGTAGGGGTTTGAGTATGTGCTCAAAAAGTTTCCCCCTCGAAAACAAAATCGACGTGTCCGAGCGTTTTTTTCATATCAAATGGTAAACACCCAAAAAGACCGACGTTTCGTTTTCGCTTAGCCACCCTGTATAATAAGCTAATGCAAGCCATATAGGGGTTCTATGGAAACATCAACCATCTTTAGTTAAGTTTGTCGATGTTTCCATAGAAACCCTATACGACTTGCATTAAATCATATACGAAAGGAATGGAAAATTACATAAGTTTAATTTTTTTTAATTATAGGAAAACAGGCGAACATTGGTGTAGGTAACTTAAGATAAAATAAAGCTCTTAGTGAGTAGAATAAAAAAAAACAATAAATAATACGGCAAGTCCTCTGAAAAAACTTAAGGGTGGTTCAAAATACGCTTATTTGACGTTCAATTGTTTTTTCAGTTACGTTTTCTGGTGGTTCTTGTATAAATCTACAATTTTTCTAATTAAAACCTTTTTCTATCTCTTCAAATAAAAAAGTTATCTATTGGTCCAAATATAACCAATAACCCTGTACAGGGTCGCCCAGAAAATTCTACATTACACGAAATCAAACAAAATATTTTGAAATATTTTTAAAATTGTTTTAAATAGAATGCATACAAATTTAAAAATTATTTAAACTTGTACAAACAGTTATAAATTATATCAAGGGGTGTTCTTCATCAAAGAAATAGACATTGGTCGCCCATAACTTTTTGGGCGACCCTGTATATTTAAAATTTATTTCAGGGTAAAGAATTTTAATTCACTTTTTCTTGTTCTCTAAACTTTTTTCTCTCACAAGTGATTTTTGTCGAAAAACACTTTTATTAAATTTTACACAAAAATCGCGATATCCCCTGAACTATTAGGTTTGGGTATAGACAGCGTTAAATAAACTTAACCTATAATTTTAAGGAGAATCAGAAATTAAAGCAAAAATTAAGGTATTCCGTTAAAGAAAATATAACTTTCAACCGTCGCGTCACAACATTTTGGACAACGCTGTATTTTCCAACCTGCGACTAATTTTCAAATTATAGAGTTTTGAATGCTCTAGAACTTTTATCTGATACATTGGTCGCTAACTAACTGTGGCCTCAATAGTCCTATGTCCAGAATTCAGAGACGTTTTAATGACAACTGGTAATATGTTGGACTTGTACATACCTTTATATTCCTTGAAGAAAATGTTTCTGTTTCAAGCCTAAGTAGTATTGTTTTGTTATCAGTCATCTTGTGAAAGATTTAATAATACATATATCGTTTGTTTGTCTTTACTGTAAAAATGGAGTTACCGTCGATAATAAATAAACTTTTTTATTTTTTCAATAGCCAGCCAAATGGGGCTTTATACTCGTACATACAGTGAATGTAAAATAAGTAACTTAACTTTTATTTTGGGGGTTGATGCAGCTCCATAGCCCCTTGGGTGTGTCCTCATCGCAATCAACGGAAGAGACAGAAGCATAAACAGTAGGGTGTCCGTTATTTACCAAGTTGGTTTTTTTTCTTGCGACGCCCCCTAAATTTTTAGTTTATCGTCTAAAAAAAATGTCAGACCAAAATAAGCCCTTAATATTCATAATAAACCTTGCCCTAAAGACGATACATTTGCCATTTAAATTACATGGGATTTTGCCACTTTTTACAATTAATTTTTTTTCTCTCGGACCAGATGACTTCTAGCAATGAGACATACATATTCTTATAGGAAATTGAACGCTCTACAAAAAAGGTCTCTTATAATTTTTCGATTAATTCACTCCTTCCAAAGAAATTTGAACTCTATGTTTTTCGGATTTTTTTACTTTTACGGCAAAGTGATTATTATTTCGATAAAAGTTATTAGTTTATTTCTAAAAATAGATAATTCTGGTGGTATTAGGGTAAAAAAATTTTAAACATGGAAAATAATATACCGCATAGCTGGTAGCTGGTTCTAGTTTGAATCATTTTTGAGACTATTCATTTATAACACACAGTCAACTAATTTTTATTGAATTTCATAAATTTTTGTATACTTTCATGAAATTTCCCTTCAATACAGTAAGTGACTCAAAATTACACTACAAGCATTCCCGCCAACACACGGATTTTCTATTCACGCAAGCGCGCTAAGTCTCATTTAGTACCTTGAATTGCTTTTGAAGGAGTGAATTAATCGAAAAATTATAAGAGATCTTTTTTGTAGAGCGTTCAATTTCCTATAAGAGTATGTATATCTCATTGCTATAAGTCATCTTGTCCGAGAAAAAAAAATTAATTGTAAAAAGTGGCAAAATCCCATGTAATTTAAATGGGAAATGTATCGTCTTTAGGGCAAGGTTTATTCTGAATATTAAGGGCTTATTTTGGTCTGACATTTTTTTTTAGATGATAAACTAAAAATTTAGGGGGCGTCGCAAGAAAAAAAATCAACATGGTAAATAATGGACACCCTAATAAACAGTGTCTGCAGAGGTGGCCCTAGAAACAGCGGGGTCCCTCTTGCCAGTTCACAATTCGGGCCCCGTTAAGGGTTTGGTCTAATGGGTCCCGTGTCATTATGTCAACAAAAAAAAAAGATAAGTTTAAGCCGTGAAGCCTGTCACGCTCTTGTTCGCAATAAAGAATTTAATAAACTCCAACTAACACTTCAGAACTAAAATTCAAAGTTCCGGAAAATCAAAATTCAAAAGTCCTAAAAAATTCAAAATTTAAAAAGGCAACGAACCGAGCCGACTGCGAGTAGCTTGCGCATGCGTACCAAAGAATTCCCCAGCTCAAATTCCGGCGAGGGGGGGGGGTTAAAACGGAGCCCTTGTTTTTGTAGCCGGGTTAAAAACAGAAACCCTCCTAGATAACATTGGAACCTTGCTTTCAACTCATTCAGTAGACTCAAAATCAATCGTGTAAAGTACAATGACGTTGGTGCCAGCGGAGAGATTGTTGCGACGTCGCGTCGTCTCTCTCAAACCTTGTGTGACTTCATTACAAGCCAGTGGCTAACTAAAAGTTTTCCCTCCGCGGCACCAACGTCATTGTACTTTATAATATGATTGATTTTGACTTTAACTGAAGCAAGCATAACAAAAATTAACTTTAAACTGCGCTGCTTGGTGAGTCGAATAAAACACCTAAACATCAAAAACAAATTAACAATTTATTTTCACTGACTGTAGTGAAAATTATACGGTAATAATAATAATAATAATAATAATAATAATAATAATAATAATAATAATAATAATAATAATAATAATAATATATAATTCCGAATGACCAAAACTAACCGGAAGAGGCCGCTAATTCTGTGTCGTAACCCGAAACACTTTTAATGAAGTGTTCACCTCAAAAAAATTGCCGCACAAATAATGGGAGAGAGAAATATCGCCCCTCAAAAAAAAAATAATAATAACCACTGGGCACCACTGGAAATGATTACATGGGCACATAAAAACAGTGAGCTAGGTTGTTGTGTCGCCAAGTCTCTCAACAATTATTATATGTAACAACTTTAAAGACAAAATATTTTTGTAACCTTTAAAGAAAGAAATCCCACTAACTCTTCCGAAATTCTCAATTTCAAAAAGTTAAAATACTATAACACAATCCAGAGAATAGCTGTTCAAATCAAAACTAACATCAAACTAAACACCCAGAAATATTGTTTTTTACTAACTTATAATGCAAAACAATAAGCGCGTACGATATTTTGTTAATACTAATAGCACTAATAAGGGGCGTAAAACAAAAAATTCCCACGGCATTATTCATCTCCTCAATACTTATCCATCATTACGGATACTAACTTCAATTCTGTCTGGAAAACTGCTTGGAAAGCAGCACGTGTTTAGCGTGATAGTAAATTATGTTAAGCTCTAGTGCGACCCCTGGATGCATGTGTTGCGTTTTTATTTTTATAAAGGTAGAAAATTTAAGCTAGTAAGAATAATGCTTATCTCATTAATAACGTAATGTAGGTAAGTCATAATTATTGGTGTTAACAGTATAACAAAGCCTGTTTCGTTCTGCTTACAATTTCAACCTAATTTTACGAGTGCATGGTACATATTTTATCATATTAAGTAAAGAAATTGCTATTAAATTAAAAGACACATTTTTAGTAAAATGCGTCTTGGGAATTAAAAAATACTTGTCATATTTTCGGTTTTCACTAAAGCTAAAAATGAGATGTAAAGGTAATATTTAAGTTTGGCTACGCCGCGGCTGGATCGCTTGTTTCCCCTTTAGCCCATGACGTCATGCCTTTTAGCAGCGTCGCGTCGGATATGGGCGGTTTTAGGGTATTTTTAAAAATAAAAAAATGTGCGTTTTGACGGGAAAAAGTATTGGGTATGTCTTTAGACTACCCCAGGGGTCACCCATTCCAATGAATTAAAAAATTTTCGTAACACCATATGTACATATATTATTATTATTATATTAAATTGGGCATTATTAAATAAATAAATTATATATTACGTAAAGTTTTTTTTAACGAAAGTATATCGTGTGGGGCACAAATAAGCATTCCGTTGAATATTAAAACACTAATTTTCTAAACATTATTTACATAATATGTATGTATAAGATTAAGCATAAGATTAATGAATAATTAGGAGTAATACTAGCAGCAATAATAATAAAATTAAAAAAGTACAAAAATGTGGTATATATAAACTTGATGTGGCAGTTGCCCAAAAATTTATATAGGACAAAAAGGTAGAAGTTTTGAAAAAAGACTTAAAGAACACAGAACTAGTTATAACAAAAAAATTAATAATTCCCATTACGCTCTACATTTGAATATGAACAACATACCTAGTTTTGATGATAATTTTGAAATTTTACAGTTAGAAAACAAATCTGTAAAACAAAATTTTTTAGAAAGTATTGAAATAAATAAATGCAAAAAATTAAACATATTAATTATTAAATAACCAGTTGGACTTAAAATTGTTCCCCATTTTTAAATTTATAATTTGTTAGAAATTCCATTAGCAATAAAACGGTATTGTTGTACATTCTATAACTTAAAATTGTAAAATTAAAGGACTTTACCTAATCCTAATGGTATTGTAAACATAATCACCAGGTTGTAAAAATTTAGGTAAAATTTGTTGAGTATTTAATACATGTAATCAGGCGCGGCCCGTGAAATTTTAAAGTTGTATATCTCTGTTGCTGCTTATGGGACCCATGCCAAGTTCAGGTTTTTAATAGCAAGTCTACTAGGAATGTTTTGGTAAAGAAAAAAAATATTTTGTAATTTGCGAAAAAAAGTTTAATTTTTGAATTGACCCACCTGAGAAAAAAATTAACACGCTTAGGTATTTTATTTCTTATTTTTTCTAACACATCATTTTGTCGACAATTCTTAAATTTTAAGAGAAAAAAATGTGTTAGTAGAAAGTTATAGTCATTTGAATTTTAAAAAATTATATTATAGGTTTAAAAAAATTCAAATGACTATAACTTTCTACAAACACATTTTTTTCTCTTAAAATTTAAGAATTGTCGACAGCATGATGTAAAATTTGTTTAGAAATAATAATAAATAAAATACCTACGCGCGTTAATTTTTTTCCCAGGTGGGTCAATTCAAAAATTCAACTTTTTTTCGCAAATTACAATTTTTTTTCTTTACCAAAACATTCCTAAGAGGCTCACTATTAAAAAACCTGAACTTGGCATATGTCCCATCAGTAGCAACAGAGATATGCAACTTTAAAATTTTACGGGCCGCGCCTGCATGTAGTAAGAACAACCATCTGACGAAGACACTGTGTGTCGAAACAATTGTCATGTTTTAAGAATAAAAGGTTAGTGAAGATTTAAACACTTTTGTTGTTGTTATTAAATAGTTTAATTTTTATTGATTTTAAAATTATTAGTAGCCTTTCAGTTAAAAAAAACCTGGACAGCTGCTAAAATTTAAATAAACAAAATTTCGTTTGTGGTAAAATATGGATTTTAAAGTTTTTTACGTAGAAGAACCTGAACAAATTACTGAAGCAGCTAATGCTGTGGCAGTCAATTTACTACCAGAAAAGTCAAGGAAGTTATACGAAGCAGAATATCAAAATTTAAAAAGAGGTGCTCAGAAAAGCATATAGTAAACGATGAATGTGATGACGGTATACTTTAGTGAAAAGGCTAAAAAGTTTAAATGTTCTAACCTATGGTACTTTACGACAATGTTGATATAAGTAAATATACAAAATTAGTATCCTTTCTCAAACGAAATTCCGATGGTTACACTGCAAAAAAAATCTAAAATTTTTACCAGAGAGCAAGTAAAGACTTATTTGACCCAAACTGGCGATGATCTTCATCTGATGAGAAAGGTAAAATAAAATTTAGAGAAACAAAAGCTATGTGATATTTCACATTTCCATTTTTTTAGGTTGTATGTATTAATATTTGGCATAGCCGGAGCCTGCCGTCCTGACGAACTAATCAACTGAAGTATTGGTAATATTGAATAAATAATTAATAGTTAAACTTCCAAATATCAATAATAAGACATCCAGGATCTTTGTAATCGCATCTACTGAGGGAAATATAAATTAGCTTGATTTTTACCGGAAATATGCAGCGCTAGGGCCACCGCAAACTAATCACCGACGCTTTTTCATATATTACAAAGGAAAATGTAGCGTTCATCCCTTGGATGAATTAAGAATGGATACGATATGATTTAACATTCTTTGAAGCCAAAACAAACCATTCTAAGCGACACTGTAAACACAATTTGTAAACATTGGCCACATCTTATTTTACCTTATATTTTTGTACAAAAAATACGTTAGAAGCATCACAAGATTTACTAAAAGTAATAAAAGCCCTAAAATATTTTATTTTCAGCTAAATAATAATAAATTTAGGTTAGAAAGCTCTTAAATACATTATTTCTAAAGGCTTATTTAAAGTCGCTCCGAGTCATTTATAAATCTATAAGTCGCACTTTTTCTTTTCTAGTTCATTAGACAAAGACATACATGTAACCGAGTGTTCAGACGTATTTCCTAAGCAACCAACAGAGAGAGCATCACTTCTGAGCTCCAACACTAAAATGCTATTTTATCTCTTTCTACTACCATTCTTGATTCAATTACGTATTTCCTAAAGTTCCTAAACTGGACCTCTAGGGTAAGATGTTTTCATAACAAACAACAAATAAACAGGCTACACGTTCGATACGCTCACAGTATATGGAACATCGAATCCTTTCTAATTCATCCAAGGTTCATCTGATAGGTAAAAATATGATGGGAAAGGTACCAAACGCAATTGCAAACTATTTAAAATTACCGAACCCTGAACGATACACTGGACACTGCATGCGAAGGTCTTTGGCAAGGTTTTGGCAGACGCGGGAGACGACACATCCATCATTAAGCGACATGAGGGGGGAGGGGGGTGAAAATCTACAGCAGTCGCTGAGAGATATGTTGAAAATTAAGTGGAGAATAAGAAAGCCATTTCTAATCAAATACTGCATGGTAAAAATACGTCGATAACCAGTATAAATTTACATTCCGAAGAAAAAAACATTTTGCTTAATAATACACCTGATATTAATCTTTACAATAATTGTAAACATGTAACACCCAATTATAATGTAAATAAATAATATAAATGTGCGGTTCAAGTTAGCAATAAATAAACATGTTAAATTTCTTAAATTCTTCAGTTTTTATTTCATTTATAATGAAAACTCCCTAGGGAATTTTTTCAAAAATTATTCACCTAGGGAATAATTTGCTTTTTCTGTCATGATTTTGACATCAGCTGACAACTACTACCGGTCGTAAAAAAACAGCGTTTTACTTTTATGTATATTTGTCACTTCTTGTATTAATATGCTTTATATTTTTTGTGATGGGAAAACAAGAAGTAATAATATGATTGACTGAAATATGATTGATGATTCCATTTACAGGAAAAATAAACTGTAACAAGATAAAAAATTCATTCTATACAATTTTCCTTAGTAAAATTTTTAATATAAATTATTCACGCTACATGACTTTAGCCATATTATTATTAACTAGAGATATACCGAGTAGTTGGCAAAAAAAAGCCAATAAGTCAGTCTCAAATTTTTATGTTAAATAAAAATACAGAAGAAAAAAACTTTTTTCTATTATTATTGTTTTTGGGGAGCATGTGCCGCTTCCGAACGTTACACAAACACCACGACACCGTATATTGTCTGTATACGGTGACCACGACGATGCACATAGTATGTTCGCGCGATTTTATATACAGACTTAAAATAGTCGGCGAAGCCGACCAAAGTCCAGACAAATCCAAGAGGCCAGACGCAAACATCGTGAACGCCGCTCGCCGCGCTTCCCATTGGCCAAATCGCCGTTAAATTTCAGCTTCTTGTCGAGCGCCTGCACTGATTGGGTGAATTATGAGTGCATTTGTTTATATCTTTGGCCTCTTGGTTTTAACCGAGAATAAGTTTTAATTTTACTTCAGTCGCCTTTTGTTAATTGACTAGTCCGCTATTCGGCCAAACCCCTGGTCGACCCATCTCTGTTACGAATAAATATTGATTGCTTGTACTTGCTTAGATAAGAATATACTCGTTTTGTTTTATAAGCTTTAATAAAACATTATTATCACCCCCGGTGCTCAAAAAAGGGCGTAACAAAAAAAAAATCCAGGCCTGGCATTGTGGAGAGATCAACTAGCAAAGTCCCTTATAAAATTGGGAACAAAGTCAAAGAGAAGCAGCTATTATTTGTGCATGAGGCCTAAAAAAGGGTAAGACATAGAAAGATAATTAAATCAGTAAACACTTGCATATTTGTGGACTGAAAAATGAGATGAATAAAAATTGCAAATATTTCAAAAACTATTGAAATTACCAAAAAATAAATCTTTTTTTTTGGTTTTTAACCATCCCATTCAAAATCATCCAACCTTGCAAATATGCAACTGTGCCCTAATTTAATCATCTCCATATCTCTCACTGCCTCTATAATCCACCATTAGCCTAAGAGCTAGGGCATCCACACCTACAGAATTTTTTAATGAAAATTTTGAGTTCTCTCATGTTGTAAAACCAGGGTCATTAATATCAGAGTGTGGCTGATGAGTCCCATTGAGCATCTACAGGGTTCTGCAAGAAATTTCAAGCAAATGCGAAGTTATTTTATTAATGAGTTTATTGAAATGAATGTGTTACAAAAAATAGGCGCATATCTAAAAACAAAAGGTAATTATTTGAAATAATGGAAACACCGAATTTGTTGATGAAATTTTGCATTGACCCTAATTTTAGGTCGTAGAACACGAATCTGAAATCAGTTTTCGGCAGTCCCTGAATTTTTGCTATCAGGTTAGGTTTTTCTATGGATTTCTTTAAATTTCGACAGTTACACTTAAACAAGTCATAACACACTATTACTCTGAAACATATTTAAGCAATTTATATAAAAAAACATTAAAAAAAAACTAAATAAAAATAAACACGCAACCCGTAATACACATAGTCCATATTTCTCATGGGAATGCCAAGATTGCCAAATGTACAAATCGTTTTTTCCACAAATTTGAACAGTTCCCGTTTTCCGTTTTTGATGAAATTTTGCTCAGTTTTGATATTTTGCATTGAGACTATGTATGACATTTGCCCATGCTCTAGGTTTTGAGTAGTATATATGAGATTAGCAATTTTATATAAAACTTTTTTGTATTTTTATGACACTGAATCTAAATTTATGACAATAATTATCTAATATAATTAATCACAGATATATTTCAAATTTAAAATTAACCATCGAAAACTGCAAAAACTACCATGACAAATTCGCAAAACAATATCGACTATGACAGACCCGACCGGCAAACAACAAATCACTGAACAATTAAACATAAGTTAATGAACCAGAAAATGCCAAAACGCAAGAAGCGATATAATGACTGGCAACAACAGCGATTTTGTTTCTTAATAATCCAAGAAATATTTATTTCAATAACTGACAATTACATGGTCACCGTAATCTATTTGGGTTCGGTGATCCGTCCGTACCGCATGCAGATTTGTTAACCACTGAATAACTGGTTTCGCGAGATTTCGATCGCCGGTAGCGATAGTGATTTGTCTTTCACGGTGATTGATATGTCTCCCAACTCTAGTGTTGACAGTTGGGCAAATAATGGCGGCTAATAGCGACTTAAAATGGAATTTTCAAAAGAAAAAAGCAATTTTCTTAGCTATTTTTGCCTATATTAGATGTTTAAAAAAAATTATAATTTTCCAAATGTGTTTAAGTGAAACTGTCGAAATTTAAAGATATTTATAGAAAAACCCCAGGAAAAACCTAACCTAAAAGCTGTTCTTTCTGGAAAAACCATATGAGACTGCCAAAAACTGATTTCAGATTCGTGTTCTATGACACAAAATTAGGGTCCATGCAAAATTTCATCAAAAAATTTGGTATTTCAATTCCGAATAATTACCAAACAAAGGAATCGGGAAAACTCAAATAATATACAGGGGAGAAACCCGAGAAACAAAAAATTTGAAAATCACTCAAAAGTAAAGTCATGGATTTGTATTTGAGCATAACTCTTAATCCACTTATCCTAATAATATTTTGCAATATTTAAAAAAAAATAAGGGTACCTTACTCTTAACTGGTTTTGCAAATAATGTTTGTTTCTCCCCTGTACACTATTTGACTTTTCATAATTCTACTAATAATTAAAATGGTTTTTAGATATGCACCAATTTTTGCAAAACTTACATTTAGATAAACTAGCTAACTAGTTAATAAAATAATTTCACATTTGTTGCACGCTTCTTGCACTGCCCTGTAGTCGTGCAACAGGGCTCATCAGCCAGACTCTGCTATTAGTAACCGAGAGTGGTTTTACAACACAAATTTTCATGACAAAATTCTGTAGGTTTCCATGTCTCTTATCTTTTAATCTACATGCACAGAATCAAAATAAAATATATAAACACTTCAATAGGATATTTTCGCGCACCCTTAACCACAGGTCATGTGATATCTGTATTGACAGATCAAGTGATCTGACATGTTGCTTCCGCTAAAGGCGCTAGATCACCAGAATCTCGCGAAAATATCCTAAAAAAGGTAATTTTGGGATCTTTGTACGATTTGTACATGTGTATCACTTAACATATCAATGCAGATATTTATTAGATGACCTGTAGGTTTCAGTGAATCAACGGGAACTCGGTAAATACGCTTTTAACTGTCGATTGTAACCATAATCAAACAGGCCAAAATTTTACCTGGAAAAACTGCAAAAAAAATTAACAACGACAAACGAGAGTTATGAAAAAATCACTACTGAGAGTGGTGAACAAAAGAAATATTTCCAAAGTTTAATTGGGATTACTGAACCAAGAGACAATAATCCATAATACCAAAATGGCTATTCTAAAATGACTATTAACAGGTCCAATATAATATACTTTTTTCAACATACAGTAATATAATTGAAAAAATCACGGGCAGATCTTATACAAAAGCTAAAAAAAACTTACCTAACTATATAACGGCTAAGGATTACAAATCCCAATTATTGAGACCTTACTGCGTTTGTTAGTGGTGGATCAATGCCGACGGAAATATAATCCTGAAATACATTAAATTTGTTTAAGAACACATAGAAATAACTGCAATTTTATCATACCCTATCGGATTTGGTAAATTTTTGTAAAAGAACACGTTTTCAATTAATTATAACGGATTTTGTCACAGAAGCAAAAAATTTCATGCCCATTTTCACTATCCGACATGTTTAACAATATTGCCAAATTTCTAACAAGAAATTAGATTAGAACTTAGAACCAGAGTTGCCAACACCGTACCTTCCAAAGACGAGTATGATCAAGATCAAATCGACATTTGGACTGTGCTCGGAACGCCCTTGCCGTTCGAGTATCTAAGGCTAAATCCCCACCGACAGCAGAACCAGCTGGATTCATGAATTTACGAAAAGGCGAATCAGCGAAACAAGCTTACAAAGGTTTTATCTCAAAATAAACCAGTCGGCAAACTGTCACGTTGCCAAATACCTAAAATTTGATTGGCGCTGATCGGTTTGTGATTCCGTGAAAAATTAAGATATAGATATTGTTCAATTAAACTTGTACTTTTCAAATCCGTTCAATAATTAAAATCGGACGATCCATAGAGCATCCAGACCTGTTGCAAAATAGTGTGTTGAAAAATTAAAATGCCGATTGTGGCAAAACTAATCGTCGGACAGCGTCGGAGTTTTGCACACATAAAGTAGCTATAAATTACTACTTTTTCCCAAAGTTTGAGCCCTCTACGTTTAAAAATGGCCGATTTATGAATTTAAAAAAAAACTTAATTTTCCGGATTTTCTCCGTTTGCTACTCATCCTATCGGGACGTTCGACCTCTCATTTTGTTCGTATTTTTATTCTCTACAAATCGTCCATTTACACCATTAAGATTGCTTCATTACTTTCCAGTTTATAAGCCAAAAACTAAAAAAATCGCGTTTTTTTGCTTAAAAATGTTTATAACAAATTAAAGAAAAAAATTTTCAGAGTTGGAAATATAACAGCAATTATCTACGGATCATCTTTTAGATGATGGCACAGACGGTTTTCTAATAGTATTAATGTCACGACCACGACAAATCACTCTATTGCTTGGCCTATTTCTGCTTTCTGTGTATACTTTTCAAAGGCGCTAAAACAGAATTACACGCTATTTTTTTCGACAATTTAATTTTATTGCAGAACACCTATATCTTTCCGCCACTGCTGTTGTTGAGCATACAACTTCAGTACATAGATTAATCAGCTACCATGGCAAAATATAAGATTCTAAAGTCTAAAGCTATACAATTTTTTATTATATTATCTATTTTATTATATATACATAATCCCTTGACAACAGAAACTCATGACTGTATGAATAACTAAAAATCTCTAACTACAACAAATACATATTATATATTTATATTCAAACAAAATCAATATATACAAAGTTTCTCTAATCAGCAAAAAGTCAAACAGTCAATATAAATCTTGACAAGCAAGAATATATTAATTTCGAAGAACTTATTCTATTTACTACTGTCCTCCTTTTTATCCTTTTCTTTTTGATCTAATAGTGCACTTTTTATCCCAACTTTTTCAAGTTCTTCAATTAAGTCTCCCGACTGATGCATTTGCAACACGATGTCGCAACCTCCAACAAATTCACCATTTATAAACACTTGTGGAATTGTTGGCCAGTTTGAATATTCTTTTACACCTAAAAAATATTTAATTGTATGCTGATATTTCTTTAGGTTACCTCTTTAGTTTATTAAGTTAAAATATTTTTAAACTTGTTTCCCAATAATTTTGATTAACTATAATTAAGTACCCTGTCTCAAAGTATCATCTTTAAGCACATTATGGGAATCATAGGACACTCCATGCATTCTTAGGACCTGTACAACAGCATTGCTAAAACCACATTGGGGTTGCTCCGGGATGCCTTTCATAAACACCACTACTTTATTACTTGAAACTAGTTTCTTAATTTCATCGGCAGATTTAGAACTAGTATATCTGAGTAAACTTTTTGAAGAAATAATTAGCGATCTACCTTTGTTAAGAAGATTCATTTTAGCTTTTTAAAATTTTGACTAAAAAAAACAAAATTTTACATAACCCTTTTTTGGCATGGGGCATGGGGTATTTAATGCATCGTTTGCGTGTTTATTAAGTTAATAAAGGTCCGACAATAGTAGTATTTATTTTACAGTGGCGTGACCCGCGTGTTTTATTTTACAGTGGCGTGACCCGCGTGACCCGCGTGTTTTTTAATGTCTATAAGCACTTCTTTCAAAAGTCTTTATTAATTACATATTAATATTTACAATTCAATTATTACATTTCTAAGAATTTACATGGTTGTTTTATGGTTTCTAGCATGAATTTATTAAGAATGGATACGGGATGATTTAACATTCTTTGAAGCCAAAACAAACCATTCTAAACGACACTGTAAACACAATTTGTAAACATTGGCCACATATTATTTTACCTTGTATTTTTGTACAAAAAATACGTTAGAAGCATCACAAGATTTACTAAAAGTAATAAAAGCCCTAAAATATTTTATTTTTCTGCTAAATAATACATTTAAGTTAAAAAGGTTTAATTATTTATAGGTTATGATATTTCTAAAGGTGTTTATTTAAAGTCGAAAGTCGCTCCGAGTCATTTATAAATCTATAAATCGCACGTTTTCTTTCCTAGTTCATTAGACAAAGACGTACGTGTAACCGAGTGTTCAGACCGAGGTTGAGCCGTTTTCCTAAGCAACCAGCACAGACAGCAACACTTCTGAGCTCCAACACTCCAATGCTATTTTATCTCTTTCTACTACCATTCTTGATTCAATTACGTAGTTCGTAAACTAATCTCCTGGGGGAAATGTTTTCATAACAACTAACAAATATAAGGCTTCACGTTCGATATGCTCACAGTATACAGACATCGAATCATCGAATCCTTTCTTAATAAATCCATGGTTTCTAGTATAATATACAGCGTGTCCAGAAAAGTTCTAGACATATGGGAATTTTCTTTATTGTTGATTTTACGAAAAAAAGTTATTCTTTATAAAAAGTTCTGCTTGATTCGCAAATAATATTGACATATCAAAGCTTAAGATATCTTGTACAGGGCGGCAAAAAAATGCAGAAACACAGAATTGCGATAAGAGAGAAGTACCCTCAATTTTTATTTTAGAGCAAATTGTTATAAGAAAACTTTACTAAGGACTACAAAACGAGGTCAGATACAATTTTTCGTTGAACTATTTTAATTTACAGGGTACCATAAAAAAGCCTTTGGAAAATATTTTTTTATTTTATTTCTTTAACATTTACCGGCAACAATTTTGCAACAACTATGTGTAATACTATAGTAAAGAATATTGACGTGTTAGTCAAAAATCATTTACTATTTTGCGACTTATTAACAAAAGTTGTTAGTTAGTTTCGTCATGGTTGTAAAGTTAACGCTGCATGAGAAAATAGAAATTGTACTTATCGTCGGAGATCACTATAACTCTATTAGGGAAGCCGCACTCATATTTAATAATAGACACCCTGACAAAATGGTATGTAGCGCCACTATAGCAAATATAATGAATAAATTTATGGCTACTGGTTCCGTCGAAAATGTATTTAAGAAACAACATAACAAATGGTCCACAACAGAAGAAAATCAACTCAATGTCATGCAAGCGGTTATCGAAAACCCGAAAATTTCTTTAAGAAAACTGTCAGAAACTATTCCAAATGACGTCAAGAAGTCTACTGCTAGTAAAATTTTAAAAATAAATAAATTTCATCCATATAAACCAAAATACGTTCACACGCTTCTTCCCAGAGATTTTGATTCTCGTTTCCTATTTTGCGCGTGGTTCCAAGGCGAGTGTGAAGATGATCCTTTTTTTGCAAGAAAAATATTATTTACGGACGAGGCCATGTTTACTTCCAACGGCGTGGTATGCACCCAAAATTGTCGGTGGTGGAGTGACAACAATCCAAATTTTATAATCGAATGCCGTAGTCAATATTCATTTAAAACCAATATTTGGTGTGGCATTTTTAATGATCGGATCGTTGGACCATACTTTTTTCGACAAAATATAAATGCTGCCATTTACCTGGGCTTCTTAAGGAACCAGTTGTCTCAATTTCTTGACGAACTGTCACTAAATATAAGACGTATAATTTGGTATCAACATGATGGAGCCCCATGCCATAGTACTAACACAGTAACTGGGTATTTGAATGAAGTATTTCCGCAACGTTGGATAGGTAGACGTTCAAATATTCCTTGGCCAGCCAGATCGCCTGACACCACACCCCTGGACTTCTTTTTATGGGGCCGATTAAAAGAAATGGTGTATAAGCATAAACCTTTTCAGGATATTGACCATCTTGAAGCAGTAATAACAAACTGTGTCCAAGAAATCACTCCCAATATGATACGGGCGACAGTATCAGAAGTAACAAGACGTACTGTAGTTTGCATGGAAAAAGAAGGAGGGCATGTGGAGACATAATCTTTTATTTTAAACTATCTGTTTTTAGATCACTGATGTTTAGATGTTTTTGATGTTTCTTATAACAATTTACTCTAAAATAAAAATTGTCCCTCTTAACGCAATTCTGTGTTTCTATAGTTTTTTGTCGCCCTGTACATGATATCTTAAGTTTTGATATGTCAATATTATTTACGCATCAAGCAGAACATGTGTGCAATACTGTTGTAACGAAAATTGACATGTTTACGTAATTACTTTGAAACAAGAGGTAATAAAAATGCTCCATGTATTTTTTATGGTACCCTGTAAATTAAAATAGTTCAACGAAAAATTGTATCTGACCTCGTTTTGTAGTCCTTAGTAAAGTTTTCTTATAACAATTTGCTCTAAAATAAAAATTGAGGGTACTTCTCTCTTATCGCAATTCTGTGTTTCTGCATTTTTTTGCCGCCCTGTACAAGATATCTTAAGCTTTGATATGTCAATATTATTTGCGAATCAAGCAGAACTTTTTATAAAGAATAACTTTTTTTCGTAAAATCAACAATAAAGAAAATTCCCATATGTCTAGAACTTTTCTGGACACGCTGTATACATTCACTAGGACTGATATGGTAGCCCATGGTAATGTTTGAACTGTTTAAGTGGCATTTTCAGCCCTATCCTAGTGATTTTATAGGGCTATGCACGATATAAAGTCTTATGAGAAAACATCGTGGAGATAGACATAGAGAGAAAATAAAATAGAAAGAAATATTCTTTCTATCTCCAGTTCCTACTCTCTACGTTTCTTTCCAAAACACTTCGGGTTAAATCGGCAATAGAAAATAGCGTATGGCCTAACCTAAACCTAAAAACATTCATGCCGAGTTGTACAATAGTGGCTTAAGCTTAGTTCAACTAAAACTCGGTTCAGACTTAAACCTTCCCATATAAATTGCATTGCTGTCAAAAATGTCTTCAATTTGACAGCAATGTATTTGTTATGGGAAGGTTTAAGCTTAAGCTTAAGCCACTATTGTACAACCCGGCGTCGGTCCTTCCTAGTGAAATTTTAGGGAATTTTAAATTTCACTCTGTTGACATGTTTATTTCTAACCTGTGTTTTTGTTTTGGGAGTAATAAAAAACGTATAATATGGGATATTGTTTAAGATTATCAACCATAACTTTCCACTAGGACGTAGTTTTAAATTCTCGTTTTTTAATATCTAAATCAGATAGAAAAAAGGTAAATTATAACAATTCAAATTAGAGCAAGTGACACTTTCAAAACAGACCTAATTTTTGGAAATTCTTTGTTCAGAATTCATAAAAACAAACTTTTCGTTTAATGGTACTCCTTACTCTGAGCCTTCTATACTATAATGCAACAATTTTTCACGCGGTTTATTCAGTAGTATCACACAAATTATTACCTGCCAATATTTTTTAATGGTAAGCCCCTGTAACGTGTTTATTATTAAAGAAAATTGAATCAAGCTGATTATCATTATCAATAAACATGCAACTTCGAAAATTGCAAACGCAACAAAATCAAATCGCAATAATCGCATAACCTTAAAACATGGAAAAAACAAAGAAAAACTTATACAAAGAGTATGCTACAGACAGAGACAGTAAAACAGCAAGAGCTTAACAACTCTTTCTATTTTTCTTATTTCCGACTGTTCCTCGAGACGTCCGAATCCCCTCGAACCTAACCGATTGATCTTAGAGAGTAGGTACCATTTTTAAGTTTTCTCTATGTAGGCAAGAAATTCTCTTTCTATTTAGTACAGAGTTCGCCCGCAGGATTATTATGTACAGTTAGTATTTTTAACGTTTGTTTGTCAATGTTTACTGGAAAAACTGTAGAAAAAACAGTTTTAAAGATTCAGGTACCAGTAGCGTCATATTTACAGTCTTAATTCTAATTAGTAATTTCATACTTAATTATCCATTTCATCCATCACTCATTGATTCATTTCCTTTCATTTTTATTTACATCACATCCATTCTTTTTAGAATCCCAGTAAACTAACGGCAGTCGGGAGACAGTTGGCCGCCTGTCGGCACTGGTGAGAAGTCGGCGGCTCTTTTTTAGGAGCGGCTAGATCCGTAGATGTTATCCGCGCTGTTGCCAGATTGTGTTTGACGGACACCTCACTTTTGTTACGAGACGGATGATTCACTGACGGCTGTAAGCACATAAGGTGAGATTACCAATATAAAAAAACTTAGCACCCGATGAAGTGCTAACCCGTTTCTGATACACCTTTTAGAACCGATCTAATTTTTTAAATGACAAAAATTTAAAAAAAAAGTCCAACCGAGCACGGGCTCGAACCCACTACCTCTCGGTCTATAAGCATTTCATTTTAAAACATACTTTATTGTTTCATATTAAATTCATACTAATTATTATTTACAACACTCTCTTACAACTAATATATATAATTCAATAATTATATATATAAAAGATATTTGATAATAAGTACATAATTATGTACAAATACAAGATTGCCAAGTGGAAGCAGCCAGGCCATGGCTGGGGCTGATGGTTGGCCCCGGGTAAGATGTATTGTTTAAATAATGCTTACTGCTCTATCAGACAGTGGAGTCATGATGAACATTTGTTCTCTTATGCGAAAGTAATTATAATTTAATGTATTAAGCTGAATATTTAATTTATGTCACTGGAAGGTCTATAAGTTGATACCCTACCCCTGGACTATGTTGCTGTTGCAAGAAAACCCGGTCACAAAATAAATATAACCCGGTGCCGTTATATTTGATGAGTGATGAGGAGACTATGACACACTGGGGCGGCTGCGCATTAAAGAGATCATACATGAAGTGTCAACATGACATTTGACAACGTCGCGGATAATATCTACGGATTTAGCCGCTCCTCTCTTTTTGCCATTCTCTGACTGCATAAATATACGGTACGCCCGTGTTTTTGCATGCGATGAATTGCCAGCTTTCAACCCATGATACAAATAAAAGAAGATATGATACCGCGCAGGTAGGCGTGGCCATTTACGTCACGCCGTGACCATTCCGCGATATTTTGTAGACGAAACATGTCTTTTTTAAGATCGCCTTGTGTTTTCAACTATTTTTTGGTGCTTTTATATTACTTTTAGGAGTTTAAAAGTAAAAATGAAATGTGCTGTGTATGGTTGTGATGTGGACAATCAATCAATCAATGTAATCAATGTATGTATTTATCCCTTTATTTATATGATTATTTTAAATCATATACTATAAAATTTGTCTTATAAGCAGGAGGCAAAGTATATTGCCAATAGAATTTATATAAAATCGCCTATAACTAACGTAACCTCTATATTGCGAGTTATAAATTTCAAAAATAGGACACAGCGTGACTTCATGCGCGAACCCTGACGAATTTGACACGGTTTGGTATCATACCTTCTTTTATTTGTATCATGCTTTCAACCTAAAGCATCATGGACTCGGCACACCAGAAACGATACTCCAGTTTCGAATCGAACGCGGCTACAATTCGGGCAGCCCAGTTGCCCAGTTGAAAACCAGCTTTCGCACCGCATTCGGTTCTTAAGCGGCTTTGTTGGAGATGGCTAACGCCTCCTGCTTATAATACAAATTTTAAAGTATATGATTTAAAATAATCATGTAAATAAAGGGATAAATTAATTTAAAATACTAGATATTGGTAAATTGCCTGCCAATTGCGTTCTGTGTATTTATTGACGTGAAAAGAAATGGGAAATAATTTTATAAAATAAAACTATGCCAAATGATTAAGATAATAATTTTTATTCAGAGGAGTATTCTTATTAAAATATATACCTACAGAGTCTTCCGAAAATATACTATTTATAAGAATATTGTTTGTTCCTATAATTTGTCAAATATTTTTTGCCGTGAATAACATCTGCATGTTTGCGACGGAAACATGTTTTTTAGGATTTTTTTTTTAATTTTTTACACTTTAAATAGTAAATTATTAAAAATTTTTGTATTCTTTGATTTCTCAAATTTAAGAAATCTTAAAATGCGAAAAATTATTCTAAACAAGACAAAAATATCTAAATTTATGAAATTAGGTAAAACAAGAAATAATTTTTTAAGAAAATAGCCTTTTTCCAGTCTCTTTGTTTGTCGTATTTTCTCGACTAAAGTCTGTTGATTCCTTAGCGTGGAGATTTTTAGCAACTGTTTGTCACAGTAAACTTTTTTATTGAAGCGAGTGGTAAAAACATTAAACCTTAGACAAGGAAAGAGAGGGGACGCGTAACTATTTGACATGAAGTGTGACCATCCGACACCAGACCGATCCGCTCAATGGCGTAACTAGAGGTTTTGTAAATTAATTTAATTTTTTTCCTTCTTGCTGCAAAAACTGTATGAAATAGAATATTTAAAATAGTGCTATAAAATAAAACAATGTTATACTGGATTTTTTTAAAATTATGCATTTATTTTTGTAATTTCATAACAAAAATCATACTGATGTACCAAAGAAAAAATCGAAATACACTTACATATTATTATTAGCTTAGACGAGGAAAGAGAGAGGACGGGTAATACATGCTACGGATATGACGCCATCTGACACCAGACACCGGATCACGCCACATAGAATTCTATTCTACGTGTCAAAGTCACATGACTACTCAAACAACACAAACAATCCATCACATGGCCACTGTCATTAGTGTCAAAATCGCGTAGAACTCAATGCATCGTGATCCAGCACCCGGCGGCGTATCATGAGAGGCGATTGTAGACTTTTACCAAAACGAATAAAACGACTTATAGTAATAATTTATTTTTGGTTTGTTAAATGTGGAGAAAATCAATAGATCCAATGTACTCCTTCAATTTTAATTGTTCTCAAGTATATTTAAAAAAATATATGTAATATAATAATAATAACAATTCTGAAAAGTTATTAAAACTAACTATATAGGTACATAGGCAAACAAATTTAGCAACAATAAATATTAAGTACGCCTAATAAACTGATACAAAAATAAATATTTACATAATACAAAAGTTGTGTAAAGTTATTCTGCTTTTCAAATTCAAATTGAAATAAGCTTTATTGCCAGAAGACTTACATCTTATAGACAAAGCAAGAAGGTAGTTCCTATATGATACATGATCCTACATACTAGTATTTCATTACAAATAAATATATATAAAAAAATATCTAAATAAAGTATATAAGCAGACCAACACTAATAAAAGACAAACTCAACAAGGTATACAAACAATACACATAATTTTAAAACTCGATATAATCATGTAGGTGTAAAAAAATTAAAATGAGTCATCATAAAATTCAGCAACAGAATAAGAAGCCCTGTCAGTCAGCAAATGTCTAACTATTCAAAGACTTTATATTGCTTGGAAGGTAGTTGTACTGCTTGGAAAAACCGTCTTCTAAGCTGTTTTTTTCATGGTGTTTCATCTAAGTTTTGTTCCACATTACCGGCCTTACTATCCCTGGCTGGCACAACAGAAACAGAACAGGAACGCCTCTAATTTCTTGCCTGCAACAATACATTTAATTAGCTTATTTCTAGCATATGATACCTACACTAGGTACCTATATTACAAAATAATATTACAAAATGTTGTGTAAAGTCTGACTTACTTGCTTTGTTTGTGACATTTCCTTTAGATATTTAGGCAGTTCCTCAAATACTGTAGGTACTGCATCATCTAATAGACAAGTTTTTTCACCAATACTATAAAATAAATTCCAGTCAAAGTGCTTTGAAGAAATTTTATCATTTTTCTAGGACTCCAGTCTGCAACATGCATTTTTTTAACCCAAAGAGCAAGTCTTCTGGGATCGTTCATGAGGAATCTACAACAAAACAAATAAATTATATATTTAAAAAAAAAACCTGCTGTACTGACTAATTTACGCACACAAAGTTAATGAAATATTATAATATTTTTTCCGAATAAAAACATACCCGCCACTGGAAAAAATCTTGCCATTATCATAATTTATATCTTTAATGAGTTGATAATGAATGAAAACATTCAAGCACATTGTTCAAATAAACATACATAGTCTGTTTTGAAAATGCCTAAATCATCATATTCGAATTGTGTTGATAAATTATCTCATAACAAAAATATTTCGAAAATTGTTTGTCTTATTGCAACTATGTAACATTTAACTTTTTACCTGTGAAAGGTAATTCCAGGCTCATTTCTCTCGTTTCGGCCTTTGCAGCCATAAGCAGTACAACCCACCATCATAAATTACTAAAATGTAGTCGTCTTTAATCAAAATTCTGTTCGAAACACCACAAAATATCTTTGATGTCACCGGCAATGTTTGGCACCAAAAAATGGCGTCGTCTCGAATTTTGGTCACACTTGCCATGCGTTAGCTTAAATGAGTGTTACCAGTCCCCTCTCTTTCCTTGTCTAAGCATTAAACACATTTGACATTCATGACGTGACACAATTCTTGATTTAAATAACCTTCATAATCACTTTCGTTAAAATGTCTAGAACACTCATTGTCACTTTTAAACTCTTAAAAGTGATATAAAAACACCAAAAAATAACTTTAAAACACAACGCGATCTTAACAAAGACGTGTCATTACTCACAGCGTCACGTACATGGCCACGCCTACCTGCGCGATATCATATCTTCTTTTATTTGTATCATGCAGAAAAACCACATTCTGTTTATGGTGAAAGGCTGGTTGCATCAGGTGTAATCCATCGGAAATCCACCAGTCATTAAGAACGCGTTTTGATGGGGCACCATTCGTCCATCACCAAAAAAAGAACGGTTTATTGAAAGTCTGGTTTCATCACGGTTCCACCAGATGAATTTATGGTTTAAAAAAGAACACGCCCTATTTAGTCTTTATACTCGAGTCATGATACAAATAATACTCGAGTTGACTCCTTTAACAAGGCACTCCCATTTTTGTTAAGCAACCAATAGGAAAGGATTATGAGGCAGGATTGATTCAATGTATAAATTCGAAATCAAGGTAGAACATGAGTTTTTTGAAGGAAAGGAGTGATTTTTAAGGATTTCTCTCCTCGAAAAATGTTTGCAATTTATTATACAATGGTTTGTGTGTAACTACATCACCATATCTAATTCATGTTAGGTTTTGTGAAAGGATTGATGAGTCTGTTTTGGTTTTATAAAATTTGTTTAAAATTTCACGCCTATTATCGGCGAACAACGGTGTATTTGCCATTCTGTGCAGTTCTCCGATAACTCCTCGTCTTGGTGACTAAGTTACACATCTTAATATTTTGTTTTGAATGCGGTGCAGTCTTGCAAATTGCGTGTCAGACATACTGCACCAGATTGGTGCAGCATATGACATAACCGGCTTTATTATTTGGTTATATATAATTAACTAATTCCGAGGAGAGAGTGGAAAACATGGGCAGAGGATAGCGTACAGGTTCTGCATTGCAAGAAAGGACTTTTGGATTGCTTAGGACGTGTGATTATGAAATCGGAGGCGGGAATCAATAACGACACCCAAATATTTCAGTCATTTAGATGGAGCAATCTGGGTGTCACTTACGCGGATCGGGGACGGGGTGTTTATATGATTATTTGTGAATTTTTTGGTCAGGATGAGACATTCACATTCGGATTCATCGATTTTGAACTTTCACCTTGAGTACCAGGGTATGGAGGTGATTACTAATATGAGATTTGGCCACGTTTGCGTAAAATGAACTGGCGTGAACCAGCACATAGTCGGCAAACATGGCCAATTTGGTGGATGGATAGCGCGGGATATCTGCTGTATAAAGACTAAATAATTTTGGAGATAGAGCAGATCCCTGTGGCACTCCAGCATGTACTTTTTGTGGAGAAGATAGGACACTTATTTCCACTTTCACGCGAAAAGTCCTATTAATTAAGTATGAAGGATTAATTCATAATGTTAATACTAGAAATCAGAACGCAATATAAATACCTAAACATCATACTGAAAAATATAAGTCTTCATTTAAATATACGCCTTCTGTAATTTATAATAATATTCCTTCTAGTCTAAAGGGCTTAAGCTATATAACTTTGAAAAATAATATCAAAAATTATTTGGTAGGGGTAAGATTGGAAGAATGAATTTTTATAAATCAAAATCCTACCTATTTATGCCAATTATACCGTATCCATTTACTTTTGAGAATGATGACAGAAAAAACAATTGAACAAGAGTTAACCCTATGGTCAGTTCTATGGACCGTTTACACCAGAACATATTTTAGTGATCACAATTTTCATCTTCTCTTTCCTGATAATCACGGAGGAATCAGATTTCTTTCTATCCGTGTTGGCGAAAGTGCATTAGACAAAGACAAATAAAAAAAGGATTTGTTCAAATTTTTATCATACATTCTTTGCTTGTGGAAGTATTGCTGGTTATATACTTCGAAAGATTAGTCATCGCAAAATTCTTTTTTTCCTGATAGAATCCCAGCGGAATCCGGTTTCTTTCTATCCTTGTTAGCAAAATGGCATTAGTAAAAGACAAATAAAAACGATATTGTTGCCAATAAAAGAGAATAATCAAACAACATTTCATCACATGCGGCTTTGTTCGTGCGCAAGTATTTCTGGTTGTCTATAGTGAAAGTTTAATCGGAGTTGTCATAAAAAATAAATTTCTAACATCACAAAATACTTACGTAAGTTTTATGATTTTATAGCAAAATACCTTTGTTTTTACTGTGAACACAAAGAGCATTTGCAAAAATCTCGTTTTTATTAAGCATAAACAGTGTCAGCATAGCCACATTAACCTTATTATTTTATAGCATTTAAAATTGTTTCCTACCCAAATAGCAATACTACCTCTAACCAATAATTTGCAATAAAAGGATCGGAGGAAAAGTATTTAAATAAATAAAGGAAAAATTTTAAAAATGAGTAAATATTTTTATTAGGATAAATTTATAATAAGGTTAAAAAATCTTCCCTATTCTCCGATATATAATGAAAATGGATCTATAATATAGCCTACCTGCGAACAGTGATGTGTTTGTGTAAGTTAAAGACGCGATAAAAATTGTTTAATCGAATATACCAAGTAGTTTCACAATTTTTAACTGTGAATGTTGAGTCTTGGTTCCAGAAGGATAGATACACTTTGTAATGGCACTGTGACTTCTGCTGTAAACTGAAACCAAACGCTTTTAGGGCGCAATTTTCACTACTTTCTCAATAACTAAAGAAATCTTCTGTAGTGCCCACTATTCTCAACTTTATATCGGGTCGGTGTTCCTGTTACGCATTCCCATAACGCCCGGTCCAAGTAATGTAAAGGAGAACAAATATGTACCTTGCGTAATATTTCAATAGTTGTTATATAGTCCGTCGCAGATTCATAGAACACAGGAATTTAAGCTGCTAATACTTTATATAAACTTTTTAAGTATATTTTTACACTGCAAAAACAACTTATGTCATGGGACAGGCTTCAAATTATATGTCATATTAATCTTTCACATAACCTAACTTTCTACCAGCTGTAAAAATTTTACGAGTATGATAGAGAAAGAAGACGAGAGAGAAAAAAATGAGAGAGAGACATAATAGATCTCTTCCATGTAAAATGGGTTTCTGTCATCATTTTCAAAAGTAAATGGATAAGGTATAGTATACTACTGTAATTTTTTTTTTGGGTTTTCTTTTTTACTTTTATCAATTTTATATTTATATTTTTAATTGTACTTGTGCCTCTTTCTAAAACCAAACTGTTCAGCGGGAATTTTTGCCTCCAGTTCCAGCTTATCAATTTTCTGGAGCATTAGGTACCTTTCTGGCAACCTTTGAAAGTGCATTTAAAAGTGCCACAGGTCGGTAAGATTCGTCCTTGGTTGGGTCTTTTCCCGGCTTCAATAATGAAACAACAATTGCTTTCTTCCATTGTTGTGGAAAGTGTGTAACAGAATCAATGCGTTTATTACATATAGGTACCAACTGAACAAGTGTTTTTCTTGATAAGTTTATAAGTATGCAATCTCGTCTTCGCCGGGCGCCTTATTATTGGGTAACTGTTTTATGATGCTAGTTAGCTCTTTTGGAGTTGTAAATAATTCTTGCAACATAATTGGTGGTATCGTATATTTTTGGTAGATAATTTTGTTGACAAACTCCGTAAACGTTGCTCAGGTGACACATTCGGCATACCTTTGCATACATCTGCAAGGTGGGTAGCTAATGTGTCGTCAGCTTTTTCTAAGCTTGTTTGCGCTTTTGAGGCGCCTAACGAAGGGATTTTATTAAACTTGTTTCTAAGACATCTGGGGCACATTCAGAATCGACGCCGAGTGTTCCCGGGTAGACTTGTCAATGACGTCACGGCCATAAGAAACAACGGCTGGCCTCAGGGTCAGCTGTTTACCCGGGAACACCCGGCGTCGATTCTGAATGTGCCCCTCTGAAGAGACGCCACAGGGAGTTATCCAGGACGGACCAGCCCCCTACGACATCTCACCATGTCTTATTTTTGTGTGCATTGATTCTGTTATGTATTGTGACTTGGAGCTCCCACAATCTTGCTCTATCATTCGGGTGACGCAATCTTTTTGGATGATCTCATTCAGTTTGAATTTTTCTAGCAACACTATAAGCACTAGAGTTTTTCAAGAAATACACATAATAGGTATTAACCTGGCATGCGATATTTTCAACGATTTTTAGAATTTCTGTAAAAAAACAGGAAAACAGTACAGGCTCATACTAACTTTTACGATTATCACCATTAATTTCATGTTTCCATATGGGTCCTCCTATCAGTAGTGCCAATACTGCCAATTCGTCGGAGCAAGCGGCTGTCCGTCGATTCGCTGTTCCGTTACTCCATAACGGGCGGAAATTTACATAATTACACAATTACCCTACTGTCCGATAAAGACATATTACCTGTTATGGTCCTGTCCTGTTAACCTAAAATTTTGAAGGTGAAAATGAAAATCATAAAAAAATTATAGTGCAGCCACAGACCATTTACATATATGTAGATAAAATGACTTCATGTTTTTTGCACGACAACTGAAATGTAATTTTATTAGTTTTATTTTTGATAATTGCTCTCTTAGACTCTCTAAAAATAATATCAGTAGATGTAGGCAGCTCTTAAGAGCTACTATGTCCGACAATAACGACCCAGAAGATATGGTTATCTCTATCTCAGATGATGAAAATATTACCGGAGAGGCCACAGTAACGAATAACGTCCAGCCTGTTATCACCTTGGATGATAATAATCTTAGACGATCTTGGAGTGCAGAAAATTTAACTGTTTACAGACAATTTAATTGGTGGAATGGTGCACCATATTTTTATTATAATTGGGCTCCATTTAATCCAACACAACAAGAGAAACATTATTGGAACAATGGTCAAATTTATCCTAGTGGTATCTAACATTCCATACTACGATCCACATTTTTTTTTAATTTCATGTTACCTATTTGGGTGATATAACGAATTGCTATACTTTTCTTGGAATACCTTAAGTATATTATTTATACCTTAATAAAATCATTTTAGTTTCTGAATATCCCATGACCAGCCCTTGCTACTCTCATAGTTATTTCCCTGGAACATTTGTAAATAGAGCTCCAGAAAATTACTTTTTTCATGGCGGAGGGCCGCCACTTTATCAAGCATACAATCATTTACCGTATAGCCAGAGCGTTGACAGTATGCAAAAGAGGTATTATATAAGAAGACATAATAGTGATGACAATATACCAAAACATAATGCTGTGAATCCAAAAGGTTAGTATCGAGGTTGGTATGTAGGTAAAGTCCGTGGCACGAGTCTAGAGCTGGCGGAAAAATGCGGACACGCCTATCCCTCCACAGCTGAAACGCCACGTTTTACGTCTTTTACCTCCCTGTCACCTCAGGCGTTGTAGCTCTAGACTCGTGCAACGGACTTTAATTGGTTAGTTCGTGAATATAAGTTTGTTTTAAAATGACCATATGCATTGATAATTTCTTATTTTCTATTTAAAACATAAATGATTGTGAATGGAAACAAGGCTAAACAAGTAGTCAATCTAATTTGAGTTATTTGGTAATGTGATAGTTTGCTGACAGATTTCTAGTAGTTTCAATGGCTTTGGAGAGTTTGTGATTTCTGTATGGGAACAGCACTATTAACTTTTTTTACTTTGTTGAATCACAAACTAGTTAACACTAAACTAATTGGATGTATGTGGTAATGTGATAACATACAGGGTGGTGCAACCAAGATGGGGTGGACGATTGTGAGTAAACGGTGAGGAATTTCGAAAAAATTTTTTTTGGATATTATCGATAGTCAAACACGCTATGTTTTAAAATTATAGCCATAATACAGGGTGGTCCGAAAAACTCGTGGCGAACCAAACTTGTATTTTTTTAAATGGGACACCCTGTATATAATTATTCCAATTGATTCTCCTGTTCGTTACGATCATTTTGATATAGGGTTTATTGGGTCTAAAACTTATAGTAAGGGAATGGGACGCGGTTAAAGTTGAAAAAATGCTCGCAGTTCGGCCATTTTTTTTTTAAATTTGAAACAGGTATGAAAAAAACAAATATTCCATAAAACGTTACATATCCTTGACTACATTAATCGCTTGCAATTTTTTTAAAATTATTCACTGTTATACAGGGTGGTCAAGTTTTGCAAATACGCCCTGGACTCATTTTTTTTAAATGGAACACCCTGTATATTTTATTTTCATGTTAAAGATAACATTACTAGCTTTCAAAAAATACCATACATGATGCCTTTCTGACCAACAGTTTTTTAGTAAACTAGCCGTGAAAGCAAAGTTTCTTCATTCTAATACGATTATACTGAATTTAAATTGTTTATTATTGAATATCTAATATTAATAGGCCATGACACCATCATAAATGAAACAAAAGATTGACGAACTTGTCAAAGCTACTGCCGCATAATCTATTATTTACAAGTTAAGTGTAGGTGGCCCAATAATTATCAGGTAAGAAAACTGAGACCCGAAACTTTTACATGTTTATTAGAGGTATTTCAAAAAAAGAAAATATTGATTTTAGGAAATGTAAAGTAATATAAAGAAAAATTTAGAGCTCAAGAAAAAGCTATTAGTCTACTTCGCCAGGAAGTAGAGGATCTTAAGAAAGCAAAAAAGCTCACTGACGAAGCTGTTGATAACCAGGAGCAGGCCTCAAGAAGCTTAAATATACGTGTCTTTGGGGTACCAGAGGATAAGGACGAAAATTTAATACCCAAAATGATCGATATATTTAATAAAATAAATGTAAACATGAACATCTCCCAAATAAAAAAATGCCATCGGGTCACGTCTAAAATTCCAAGTGATAAGCCAGCAGCCGTGTTAGTGCGGTTTTTCAACGATGCCGAGCGTGTATCTGTTTTAAAGAATCGTAAATACTTAAAATCTTCGGGCGTACAAATAAAGGAGGATTTAACCAAAAATCGGTTAGCCCTGTTATCTGAAGCAGTTAAATTGTTTTCCAGTAAAAAAGCTTGGTGTCTCAACGGAGTGATTTACGTAAAATCGGAGGACACGGTGTACAGAGTGAACAACAGTGATGAAATAAAAAATCTTAAGCAATCTCTAAAGAAGGATTAAACGTATGTACTCTTATTTTGCTATATTGCCCGAAAAACATTATGTTTATTTATTTGTTGTTTGGAATGTTTATTTTGCAATTTTAAATATTAATACTTAGTTATGTGGTTTTGGGTTTCGGGCTATTATTATAATGATTTGTGTTTGATCATGGGATTATTATCTGTCTAATAAAATTATTTTTTTTTATTCTTTTTCTTCTTTGTCTTACTTAAAGCTTAATGTAACGGCTTCTATTTGTGTCATGCTCGCTATTTCAGTGCAATAACATATTATTCATAATTTATACTCTATTTTAGTTCTTCTTCTTTTACATATAAACTCTTTCACATTTATATTCCTAATTTTTCTCATTTCTTTCATTCTTCTCCATTCCCACATCTCCTTCTTATGTCTGTTTCCGTATCTCATATTAATGTGAGGTCCTTGTTGGCTAACCTTGCTGACTTCAGGGATTTTTTGAACGACTCTGATTATGACATTGTAGGTATTAGCGAGTCATGGCTGCATCCGGGAATTAACAGTGATACAGTAAACATTGAGGGTTTTAACTTCATTCGTAGAGATAGAGCTGCTCGTAGAGGGGGTGGTGTTGGCATATTTATAAAAAACTCAATTCAGTTTAGTATATTAATTGCGGAGTCACATGATTTTTTAGACTGCATCTGGGTTGAGCTTAATGTTGGTCCTGGACGGATTCTGTTGGGCGTTGTCTACAGACCTCCTGGGGCGAACTTGGAGAGTTTTTTTGAGCACTTCGAAGATACCTTAACTCATTTTTTTACAATATATGATAATATCATATGTTGTGGGGACTTTAATATAAATCTTCTAGAGAATAATAATCATACCCAAAGACTTTATGATATTACTGATGTTTTTGACTTAAAGCAACATATACAGGAACCTACGCGAATTTGTAATGATTCATTCTCTCTTATTGACTTGATGTTTTGTAACATACCAGAAGTGTTAGACTCTGGAGTGGCTAATGTACAGTTCACTGATCACCTCCCCATTTTCATTAAACTTTCGTTTAGCACGGAACGTTCACCACCTACATATTTCAAATATAGAGCCTTAAAAGATGTAAATTATGGAGAATTTCAAGCTGATCTGCAATCGTGGCCATGGGAGAATATTTTTTATATTCCTAGTATAGAGGAAAAAGTTAAATTCTTAAGCTCCTCAATTATTAATATATTCGATAAACATGCTCCTGTGAAAGTTTGCTGTAGGAGGAATGCTAAATATGCGCCTTGGTTGACTGACAACATAAAATTTTTACAAAGACTGAGAAATCAAGCTTTAAAAAGATTCAAACAAACTAGGCTGCTCGAACATTATTCCTATTATAAACAACTCAGAAACTATACAACAGCTGCTGTAAGATCTGAAAAAAAAGCATATCTCCGACAAAAATTCTCCAATTCCTCTTCTAAAGAAAAATGGTCTGAACTTAAAAAGCTTAATTTAACAACTAGTAAAAATAATACTATTCCTGATCATCTATCAAATCCTAATGTTATTAATAACTTTTCTATCAATTCCGTATTAAGTGGTATATCTCCTAAACAAGAATTAATAAGTTTTTACCTCAGCAATATTAAACCGGGAATTGCGGATCGGCTTGAATTTTCGTCTGTTACCGAGGATGATATACAAAAAATTATTATGAAAATTAAAACTAAAGCGTTTGGTAGTGATGATTTAAATATTACGCTTATTCAGTTGTGCTGCCCATACATTGTTCCATTTATTACACACGTGATAAATAAGTGCATTGAGACTTCTTACTTTCCAGTGTGCTGGAAGAACGCTCATGTTCTACCCCTTCCTAAGATTACTCAGCCGACTGAACTTTCTCATTTACGGTTTATCAGCATTCTGCCCACATTTTCTAAAATTCTTGAAAAGGTGCTTGACCATCAAATCCGCTCATTCTTGGATACATTTAATATTTTACCCCCAAAACAGTCCGGTTTTCGGGCGGGCTTTGGTTGCGATACCGCAATGTCAGCTGTTGTGGATGATATCATTGAATCGTGTGATCAGGGTAGGGTTAGTGCTCTTATAATTCTAGACTACACTAAAGCATTTGATATGCTTAACCACTCAATTTTGCTTTCTATGTTGCATTATTTTGGGTTCGGTGAGGGGGCAATTAGATTGATTAAATCTTTTTTATCGGATAGGACTCAAAAAGTTCAGGTTAAGAACAGCGTTTCTGACTCTCTTAGTGTGTCTACTGGTGTCCCCCAGGGAAGTATATTAGGGCCATTACTTTATACAATTTACACGTCTACATTCCATGAATGCTTAAATTTTTGTAATTATCACTTATACGCTGATGATACCCAACTTTATTGTTCTTTTGACGTATCTGACTTAAATACGGTTAACTTAAATATTAACTTAGATTTACAAAACATAATAGAAATTTCCAACGATCATCAGCTTAAAATCAACCCTACTAAATCATCTATTATTTTATTTGGCAGTGAAAATTTAAGAAATCGGGCAGAGAATGCTTTGAATGTACAAGTAAATAATGTTACTGTTCCCTTCTCAACTGTCTCTAAAAGTCTTGGTTTACTTGTTGATTCTGAACTTCGGTTCCGTGACCATATTAAATCTAAAATTAGAAAAGCTTATTGCACTTTGAAATTAATTTATAATCATAGATATTATCTTGCGAGGGAGATTAAAAAACTTCTTTGTGATGCTCTTGTTCTGTCTCACTTTAATCATTGTGATGTGGTCTATGGTCATTGCATTGATAGTATATATGTACGTAAAATACAAAAAGTGCAGAACTCTTGCCTACGTTTTATCTATGGCGTGAGGCGCCGACATCGGGTTTCCCACTTGCTCCGTGATGCTGGTTGGCTAAATATGCACAACAGACGTAAGTTGCATTTTGCTGCATTTTGTCATAAAATTTTAAAAACCAAAACGCCCTCATATTTGTTTAATAAGATTGTCTTTCGAACTGATATTCATAATCGTAATATGCGTAGAAACTTATTTATTAACATTCCCAGACATCGTAAAGAGATTTATAAAAGATCCTTCACTTACAATTTAGCAAATTATGTAAATTTTATGGATACTCACGAGATAAACCTCTCTACCTCGAGCTTTAAAAACATATATAAAACGCGTCTACTTCTGAGTCAGTAGTGTGGCTTACAGGGACATCGACCTCTGTTTTCTTCTCCTTCTCCCCTCTTTTTTTCTCTCTTACACGTTTTCTCCTCTCTCCTTAAATTTCATTTAACCTTTTATTTAACCTTTATTATGATTTTTGCTTTATTTTTAGTTTCTTTAAAAGTTAGTAATTAATGCGTGGCCTCACCAGTATCTGGTATCTGTGTATACCAGTTGTCTGCATTTTATAGGCCATTTATTACCACAGATATTATAATTATAGTATATGTTAGTATTTAAATCTATGTTTGGTAAATAATAAAGTGGTTTATTATTATTATTATTAATTAATAAACCAGTTATAAACACATTTTTTGAGAAACGAGTTACCAGTATTGCTTGAAGATTTACCTTTAATGGTAAGGGGATCCTTATGGTTTCAGCATGATGGCGCGCCTCCGCATTACCATAGGAATGTAAGATATTTTATCAATAATTGGAAGACAGATCGTTGGATTGGGCGAGGTGGACCCGTTAAATGGCCAGCCAGATCACCCGACTTAACACCACTAGATTTTTTTCTATCGGGGCATGTTAAAGAAAAAGTCTATAAAGAGGTTCCAACCACAGTGAAAGATATGAAGACGAGAATAAGAAACAGTTTTCGCAACATTTCAGAACAGACTTTGAGGAAAGTGAAACTTTCATTTATGGATAGACTCGAAATGTGCCTTCAGCAAAATGGTGGTTTAGTTGAACACCTTATGTGAGCTTTTTTAATTGTTTATATTAAATTAGGTTTACAAGTAAGTACATAATACCTAAATAATTTTAAAAGATGTTCTGTTTTTGCTTAATTAATTTTCTTAAAATATTAATAATACTGATAACTGATTATCTTTGTTTATAACTAGTTTATTAATTACTTTACATTTCCTAAAAACAATATTTTCTGTTTTATGAAATATCTCTAATAAACATGTAAAAGTTTCGTGTCTCAGTTTTTTTACCTCATAATAATTATTGGGCCACCTACACTTAACTTGTAAATAATGGATTATGCGGCAGTAGCTTTGACAAGTTCGTCAATCTTTTGTTTCATTCATGATGGTGTCATGGCCTCTTAATATTAGATATTCAATAATAAACAATGTAAATTCAGTATAATCGTATTAGAATGAAGAAACCAGCCCCATGAAACTTGTTATGGCAAGTATCGCAACACGCTTAGTTACGACATACGTACCGGCCAGACTTTTATCGAATAAAGTTCGGACATACAAATTTTTCTTTGTCTCTTTTTAAATGTCCAACCAACGATACTACAGAAAGAGATGGGTGCGTTAGGCGACCAATCCAACAATCAACAATTTCATTATTTTACCACCCTACTTCCCGGTCTGGCCGACTGGAAGTCTGGAAGCTAAAGTGGACTCGCCGACTCGCCCATAATTTCTTTTAGATGTAAATAAAAATGGCTGCTGGTCATTTTTGACTTTGCTGTAGCTTTTTATTTAATTATAGCATTCTAACAAGAAGATGGATTATTTTTTCTCTTCCAGGTAAGTAATTAAATTATTTTGTTTGTAGTATGGGTTACTTTTATTACAATACCATTGTTTTTCAAGAGAAATGCTGTGGAATGTATGATGACCTAACTTTAGAAGGACAGGAAGTGATGAAATTTTTCATTTATAAGCAAATACTAGTTAGGACAACTCTTTGCTATTAAGCTTCAAAAACACAATTCGAATATTGCACCAATGATTTCGTGTGTTGCATTGAGTGCTGGACAAGGCTGCCAGTAGAATTTTTAAAGTAGTGTTTCAGTGAAATCTTTTAAATAAAATACTCACAATCATCGTTGTTAAAATACCTATCTTGTATTATTATGATGGCATATAACTTGTTTTCTTTAAACCAAAAATAAGGTAAATTACTAAAAGGTTTGGTGGGTATATACCGGCAGCAATTTTCTTTTGTACCTTCATATTACGTGAAAAAAAGTTGATATACAATTGATCAGCCTTGTACGAAAACTGTGCAATGAACATAACTTTTTTCTTGGCAATAGTAGTAATAGATCAATTATTGTAGCCATCATGTATTTAGTGAATTTTTATTTTATTATACAGATAAAATTGTTGTAAAAGTAACCTTCCAGTATATTTCCTAAATAAGTTGCGTGTTATAATTTAGGTACTTACAGTGTTAATAGTCATGTACTCATTAATTTTAGGTTTCTGGTTGAATTGTGGGTAGGATCACAACAGGCAAACAAGTATATTGCAGCAGAGACTATTATAGATTTTGTTGTAATGTAGCTTTATTTCATATCTAAGTTTCTCAGTGGTATATTTTACAGTGTCTAAGTATTCAGTGTTTGTGTTTTAGTTCTAGTGCTTTATCACGTTTAGGTTTTACAGCTTTCAATACTCTAAAAAATTATTGCAAATATTCTTTTGACAAAAATTCCAATTATAGTTTCATAGAAGAATATCAGACTGAGCAAACGAGACAAATGTTGTAATGTATTGTATTATAAAAACCTGAAATCCTTTTTTCTTTTTCATGTCATACGAGGACTCCAAAAGCAATCGAAGGCTAACTTATTTGGTTTGACATTATCAAGACAAGTTACATCTATTTTTTGACAGGATTGTGATTAAGGACTTTTTCTTAGGTATACTCAGTGTACATGTCTTATTTCTTCTGTATGCCTTAAATTAATTTTGAGAAAATCGTGTTCTTGGTTATGTTATACATATATAAAAAAAATGACCAGAATATAATGTATATTGTTTTTGATTTCTATAAATTTTGTTGTTTTAAAATTTAGGTATGGGTGAGTGTCTATAAAGTGTTGCATCGTTTTAAGATATTTATGAAATGTTTATATTTGTGTTTCTTTTTGATAATAAAGTTACGATCTCAACTTCATTACGTTTGATTTTCCTTTTCATATTCATGCTAGACGTTATATTTTAAAGTGGATTTAAAACTTATGGATTTATTTGGCATCAAAACTATTTGGTTTTGATTCCAAATAATTTTGTAAGTTTTATTTGCTACTTTAAAATAACCAAAAATATGAAGTTTTAAATTGCGCCTGCGCCACCTTTAGTTCCCAATCCCCCCAACGTCCAGACTAATTGTCGCTGTAATTTGACGTTTGATTGACATTTCATATGACCTTCGACTCGATCCGTGCTGCGACAAATAACAACGCTAGTTGGTCTTCTTCCTGTATTAGTATTCGTTGGAAGAAACTTTATTTTCACGGCTAGTTTACTAAAAAACTGTTGGTCAGAAAGGCATCATGTATGGTATTTTTTGAAAGCTAGTAATGTTATCTTTAACATGAAAATAAAATATACAGGGTGTTCCATTTAAAAAAAATGAGTCCAGGGCGTATTTGCAAAACTTGACCACCCTGTATAACAGTGAATAATTTTAAACAAATTGCAAGCGATTAATGTAGTCAAGGATATGCAACGTTTTATGGAATATTTGGTTTTCCCATACCTGTTTCAAATTTTTTTAAAAAATGGCCAAACTGCGAGCATTTTTTCAATTTTAACCGCGTCCCATTCCCTTACTATAAGTTTTAGACCAAATAAACCCTATATCAAAATGATCGTAACGAACAGGAGAATCAATTGGAATAATAATATACCGGGTGTCCCATTTAAAAAAATACAAGTTTGGTTCGCCACGAGTTTTTCGGACCACCCTGTATTATGACTATAATTTTAAAACATAGCGTGTTTGACTATCGATAATATCCAAATAAAAATTTTTCGAAATTCCTCGCCGTTTACTCACAATCGTCCACCCCATCTTGGTTGCACCACCCTGTATAAACATACAAAAAAAATGACCATAACACTTCACCTTGTGTATTTGAATAAAAGTGTTTCAATCAGTGATGGATTTATGGGAGGGGGGGGGGGTTGCGCAGGCCCCCCTAGAGCCTTGTACATACAGAATTTCAATAGCAAATTTTATAAAAATTAATACTGTAACATTAACATTAACCATTTCTACATGTTCTACAAAATATTATAAACATTGCACTGTCTATGTAAGGTCTTTGAAAGGAACTATACCAAAAAATATGAATAATAGATCAATACTATTATGTAATATAAAAAATGCAAGCCTTTTTTCATATTTTTGATTTACATGCTCTTAGATTGTTTCTGAAAACATTCCTTACACATTTCACTGCGATCTTATCAAAATTTGCGCTGGATAATTTTGGCTTCTAAATGAAACAAATAACCCAATGATTTTTTTAAAAATCTCTGGAAGGTAAATTTTTTCGAAAAACAGCTTTTTAGAAAATGGACTAACGAAATTTTTCAGAAATATTTTATCAAAAACATATTTGGAACCTACATTTTTTGAAAAATGTCCTTACTTACCGCTTTTTTAAAGATGCTTTTTTGAAAACGGGTTTATGAAATTTTTTGAAAATATTTTCTTCAAAAACCCGTATTTCGAAAGTTCATTTTTTCAAAAATGTCTCCAAACAAATAATTTTTAAAACAGGTACGTTTTTCGAAAATATATCTTTTTGAAAATAATACATATTTAGAAAATTAAATTATGAACTCTAGTAGCTTGGAAAATGTTAATGAAAAAAAGACGAAAAAAGATCCTGGACAAACCCAAATAAACTTTTTTTGAGTTTGATCCGGTGTCCTTAGGTTTGGTACGTTACTTTCCCGTAAATTACTTTTTCAAAAAGCGGTTGCTTGAAAAAATTAATACTGTCCGAAAAAATTTAGTCTCGAAAAAGATGTTCTCTGAAAAAATGAATTTTTGAAAAGTGCTTTAAAAAAAATTGGTTTTAGACAAAGTGTACTTTCGTAAGTACTCTTATATCCCCACACACTTCCATGTTAATCAAACAATTTGTCCTGTCGCCTGCCAGTTAAGATGTCCAACTCTTTTAGCTGTTTCTTTTTTCAACAAATATCTCTTTTGATGTTAAATTAAGTAGAATTTATTTAGGTTCGTTTGGGTTTGTTCAGGATCTTTTTTCGTCTTTTTTTCATTAACATTTTCCAAGCTACTAGAGTTCATAATTTAATTTTCTAAATACTATTTTCAAAAAAATATATTTTCGAAAAATGTACCTTTTTTAAAAATTATTTGTTTGGAGACATTTTTGAATTTTATTTTATATAAAACATTTTTTTTTTTAAAAAGAACCTTTTAAAAATACATTTTTCGGAAATATGTATTTTAGAAATCATAGTTTTTCTGAATTTAAATTATGAATGAATAAATGAAATGTCAATAAAATATGACAAAAAGATCCTAAACTAACCTAAACGAACCTTTTTTGTGTTTGGTCAGGTTTACGTTGCCTTGTAAAGTCCGACACATGTTAAGTTGTACGCGGCGAAAGGGTGAGGAAACGATAAAAAATTAGGTGGGCGGAGCTTAAATACAAATCACCACTCAGTAAGCAGCTAGATACGACATTATTATTGTAGACGCCAGCCGATTACCGTGTCAACCCGTAGAACCATGCCACCAACAACGTTGCCTATTTTCCAAAGATTCGCATTATTTTAATCTTGACGAAGTTTCCGACTGGCGACTTCCCATGTTAAAATAGAATAATATTAGGATACCCATAAGAATTTGTTATCTATAATAAATATAATTATGGTTTTTATTATTATTTTATATATTAAACCATATTCAGTAATTTATTTACTATAGTTTTGTTTTGTAACTTTGCCAACATACTAATTTTTTGCTGAATTTTTTTGGTGGTTGAATTTTCGTGTGCCGAACTATATTTGCTATGTTACTCTGTAGTAAATAAATTACTTTCAAAAAAGTGTTGTTTCTTAATATGAATATTCGAAGTCCTTTTCGAAATAATGTTTAAAAAATATTCTTTCTAAAAACATGTTTTCTTGAAAAAATTTAGTTTCAAATAGTGGTTAAAAAAATTTGAAAACGCCTTAGTTTTCGAATATCTGTATTATTGAAAAAGTTTCGTTTTCGAGAAAATATATTGTCGAAAAAATGTGTTTTCGAAAAATGTTCATGTATCAGTCCAAATCGACAGAAGGTATATGTAATTAAAAAAACTCTAGAATATTGGTAAGTTAGGATGACAAACCGTTCTTTTTACGCAAGAACAGGTTTAAATATTACGCCCATTATGAAATAGTGTACATTTCTTAGAAACCTAAACAATAAAAAAGTAAGGTCGCACTCGAGCTTGTCCGTTTTTTTTGGTCTGTACTTTTGTGTAGCTAAATCCGCCCCTGGTTTCAATATGAATATTACTATACAGGGTGTCTGAAAAGTGTTAGTATGGGCGAATATCTTTGCTATTAGTACAAATAGAGACCAAATTTTAGGCGTATGTTGGTTTGATCTACTTTTTCATGTAATTTAACCGATAATGTAACCTTTTCAACCCCCCTGAGGGGCGACGCTGGGGATTTGAGGTCAAAAATTTTAAATGCATCCAGGAAGTAACACCTGCCATTCTCGAAAATGTGAAAAGTGAGTTCCAAAATCGACTTTATTACTGCCAAGAAGTCATGGTGGTCATTTTGAACAACTTTTAAAGTACCTAATAAGAGAAAATAAGGTATTTAAATTTTTCTTTTTTCACGATTTTTAATTTTTGACTGCTTGCCATTTAAAAACGAATTAAGATACGGACCTCGAGTTTGCGTTAAAATGTTTATTTTTTAAAGACCTTTAAAATGAGGTACCACACGGCATAGGGTTGCATTTAAAATTTTTACCTAACTTCCTAGCGTCGCCCTTCAAGGGAGTTGAAAAAGTTAAATTACATGAAAAAATAGATATATAAACCATTAAAATACACCTAAAATTTGGTGTTTCTATCTTTAATAATAGCAAAGATATTTTCCCATATTAAGACTTTTCGGACGTATATTAATCTTCATTCATTCATGCATTTATTTACTAGAACCTATAAATCTGTAAAGCATAATTCTCTGTTAGCTTTAGAATTTTATAAAATTTCACTTGCGCCTTGTAACGACATTATCATCATTATTGATCTCTGTAAATAATGGATTTCTTTGCTGATTCTAAACACCATTGTCTTACTATTTTAATAGTAAATATCTTATCATTCACAATCATATCGTGCCAAATATTTACTACTAGGTTATATAAGACTTTTTGGGCCGATTTGTTACATTGTTATTTTTATATTTAACTGGTACATCTGTTGAGTTAGTTCATGGGTAACATACTTGGTAAAGTTACTTTTTTATTTTTAGTTACATATGTTGTAACTGTGGCTTTTCTTCTTTAGATTATGATTTTTTATTATTAATTTTAGTAATGTTTGACATTGCATCATTTATTTACATACATATTTCACATGATTTTTCACCAGAGAAACCCGTGTTTATCTTTTAATTTTTGTTTGGACAATATGAGGTTTTTAACAAGATTTAGATGGATAAAGGGTATCCTTATTAGTGACAGACGTACACCTGAGGATAAGCAGATTATATATTTAATTCACAATCTAAGTGACAAAACCCTAAGAAAGCTCTCCCAAGATGCACAGACTCTGAATTGCATTGATTTCGAATCAAGTATAGATTTCATTTTCATTTTAGAGCAATCAGGAATTTCCAAGTTAGTTATAACCCGCCAAACGATATGGACCCCCACCTACTTTTTGAGAACGACTTTTGCCAGGCGTTTAGTTATGTAGCATATTTGCAGATTGATAGACTCTATTAAAATAACGCAATTACTGTACATAACTAAAAGCCGTTCTCAAAAAGTAGGTGGGTACCATATAGTTGACCAGATCAAAAGTAATCCTGGAATCTCCGATTTCTTTAAAATACAAATAATGGTATCTGCTCCTATCTGTGGTATTTTCAAAAAAAAATTCTTTTGAAAAATGTGTTAAAAAACGTTTTTGTGCTAATATTCTTATTTTCAAAAAATACTTTTAGTCCACCCGTCAGGTAGTTTTGCCTGGAATTAACTCTGGAAGTTTTGGTATTTGGTATAATTGTAGACTTAGGTGTCTAGTACTAAGACTCACATTTTGCACAAAGCAAGCGCTGCCGCTAGCGCTGTCATATTGCCAAGATGGCCGCCAAAAACAGTTTTTTGAAATATCTCCGTTTTCGTACGCTCTACAGTCAAAATGCTCATAACCAAAATTAAAGAAGAGGACATTTCCTAAAAGCAATAGTTTAGGTACAGCAGTCGCGTGAAGTCGAAAATGTTTGTCACCGATTTTTCGAAATTTATGTGTTTTAGAATTGCCGAGAGCTATTTATGTAAAACTTTTGTCCAATTTCATCTTAAGTCAGTGGCGTAGCATTCATTTATTTATGAACATCTAATAATTATAACTGTCAAAAATTAATAATGACAATAATGTACTTGTTTCCCCACCATCCAAGAGGTAAAATACACGGCGCGTTTTTTTTATATGGTTTCCCCTTTATAAGGCCTACTCCACAACAGCATATTTATTAAACCCTTTTTCGTTTAGATATACCTGATGGACCTGGTTCGTTAATATTACGAGTTCTTTCAACGGTATTTGTAGTTGATTCACCGATTTCCTCATTTGATATAATGGTGTCAAGAGGCAGGTGTAAGCCTTCATCTTCATCGGATTCCTCGAGTATGTCTTATACGACATTGTCACAAGATTTTCCATTACATAAACTGCAAATGACAGAACATTTTAAACCTGTATTTAACGTGGTTACTGCGGTGATCCCAGTTTGAGTTTTGTTCCAACCCCATTCTTCCGCCGTTTTTGAAAAGCAATACCATCGTTGGACTTGGTGTTAAGTTCTAAATGAATGCTGTCGTGCAGCTTCGCCTGTGGGTGGTGAAGAAGCTAAATTAAATTTACCTTTTGTTACTGACTTTAAAAAACACTGATAGCGATACTTTTCCAGAGAATTATGGTCTTTGTCGTTGGAACCATATAGCGCAAGAAGAAATCTTTCTCCTGCATCAGCAACCTCGTCGGAACACGCCTCTTCCTTTTTAAATATTTGAATAGGATCGTGTAAATCTGTATATTTGTCTAGAACGGTTAAAAATTTCATCTCCTTGGTTATAAATATGGCTGATGTTGTGTCGCACCCACTAAATGTGTGGAGGAACAAGATATTGTCTTAACTGTTTCGTCGCCTTGTAAACTATGCGACAAGTAAATACGTTGCACTGTTCTTCCCTTTTTGGGCTTCAGTAGTGCCAAATTTCAAAACTTTCCGAGTTAATTCCTGGTAAGGCCTGTTTACATGACCTAACGGGTGGTTTTAAAAATAATTTTCCGAAAGATTTTTTTTTTTGTAAAATTAGGTTTTGAAAATTTGGCGTAGGTCCATTTATGTTTTATATCATATCTTTCAGTTCTGAAATTATTATCAAAAAGGTATTGGGAGGATGTAAGAAAAAAGAAAAGTAAATCCTCAAAACCAGGCGTCGAATTTACTGTGATGTCCTACAACGTTCTGGCACAGGATTTAATAAACGGACATCTTTATTTATACAGAAATCACAACCCACGGTCATTGCAGTGGGAAAAAAGGTGGAAAAATCTGTTGGAGGAAATAAGTAAGCTCATGCCAGACGTAAGTGTTAACATTGTGTTTTTTAGCTGCTTAATACTAATTTCCTAATACATGGCTATCGATGATTTCAAAAAAATCCAAAGTTGTTGCAAACTTTTTCTCCTCTATAGTTCTCTTTCTTCTTTATAGTTCTCCATATTTTTTGAACTAATAATTAAGATAAACTTTAATGATAATATAGCAATTCTATTCTGTAAAGACAACAGTATGGAGCATTTGGCTAACTTTCTCTTAGCATTTATTTTTAAAATATTCCTATTTTCTCAATCCTTACCTACATATGGGGCGAATCGCCTCAGATGTCCCCGCGCGGTTGTGTAAGTCTGGGAACGACTTCTGTGATCATAAATCTTTTAAATCAGGGATTGAGCGCGTGCTTAGACATGGTTCGTAGAGCTATTGATTGAGATGTGTGTAGAGTATATTTAAGAAATGTGCAATTTAGATTTAATTAGTGTGTAACTTTTTTGTATGCTTATAAGTGGCTACGGTCGTAAATGAATAAATAAATAAATAGTTGATATTGATGCAAACTTCTTTCCTCTTCAGCTGTCAAAAGTAGCCATTCATTTTTCCACGTTTGAACTGCTTGAGATAAACATGCACCTTTCTGTTGTATTGCGTCAAGTGCTATAGAAATTGGTTTTAGTAACTGTAAAAAATCTTCAGCCATCTTTTTAATATAGATATCGGTTACCTTTTTGAATACCACTGGATCAATTTCTTCTTTATTCTCTTCACATATTAATAACAAGTTTGGCCACTTCTTGACTTGAATGCAAGAAACCAACTCTTGGCTGATAGTTAACATTAACAAAAGTTCCATTTACATTAAGAAATTAAACACAGTACTTAAAGATTCCACGGTATTTTGTCACTATTCGCACTATTAAAAACTCAAAGCTAATGTTTTTGTTTTGGAAATTTTGGCAACGTCGCAGCTTATACTATGGAAATGAGATTTGCGGAGATTAAGTGTGTCTCTAGAATATTCCAGGAGTTACCCATTCTAATACATATAATGTTATTATTCCTATAACACCTGTATATAGAGATAATGCAAGTTTAAATTGTTTCCTTCCTTTTTTCTTCAGATTATGGCCCTTCAAGAAGTCCAAGAATCGCACTTGACGGGTTTCTACAGCAGACTAGAGTCCATGGGTAAGCAATTTTATCATCACATCGCCTTGCAGCTTCATTAATAAAAATTTACAATTCAAAGGATACAAGGGCATCTATAAAAAACGAACAGGGATACGATGCGACGGTTGCGCCATCTACTACAAGACGGACAAGTTTAAGTTGCTAGAGTGCGAGACAGTGGAATTTTACCAACCAAACGTGGATGTTTTAAACAGAGACAATGTGGGTATTATTGCTAAGTTCAGTCCTAACGTTAGTCCGGAATCTGCGTTTGTCGTTGCTACGACACATTTGTTGTACAATCCGAAGAGACAGGATGTTAGATTGGCGCAAACTCAGCTGCTTCTTACTGAGGTAGAACGGATGAGTTTTAGTTGTAAATCTCGGTGAGTTTTGTATAATTCTATTAAATAACGTTGCGACACGTTTATTTTAACAGGGTACTTTGTTACTTTTCTTGAACCATTTATAATATTTTATAATATATTTTTTTATTGTTTATTTCTTGGGATTAGGTTCATTATAAAAACATTTTTTTATTTTTATTTTTTATTAAAAGTCCATTGCTGTTTCGACCCTTTTTCGGGTCATTTTCAAAATATTTTTTATATGGTTTGGTAAAAGACCTTGAAACCTTTAAGGTCTTAGAAGTCCTTCTAAGGTATAGATATAAGGTATAGTAAATTCAAGTAAATTATTGAAGATTATTCGAATATTTTTATAATACTGACAGTATTACTGTTGTGTGAATTACTAATAGTAATAATGATCGTGTAGGGACTGCTTTAGGAAAAAATATTGATGATATGCACGCGTGTTTGTATAGTTGCCTAAGTAGTATAGTGGGTGGTGGATCTTGATGTACCCGAAGCTAAAGGGTTGTTGACCTTATTCTGCTATCCTAATTCAGTCCGCTAGAGTGATTTCGATTGGCCGAACTCGTACGTCAGCGTCAGCTGTGTATGGATCCATATTGACTAGTTTAATAATACCGTTTACATTATTTTTGCTATTTATTTCTTAATTTGTGAAAGAAAAAGTTAAAGCCGTTAAAATTAACTTTAGTTAAAGCCGTTTAATATTAAAAAAATATCGTATCGTCGCTTAGTGATGTGTATTTTACATTAGTTCTAGGTGTTTAGTTGAAGTTGAGGTATTTATTTTGATTTAAACAGCTTTTCTCTAGAGAGTTTGATTAAATTTGTGTTATAGGCAGTATTTTAACATTTTTAAATAGAGAATTTTGGAAGAGGTGGTTGGATATCTTTCTTTAAAGGTAACGTATTAAAAATATTATTTCTTCAAACTTGTTACATAGAAATATTAAGAGACCTGGCAACACAACAACCTAGCTCACTGTTCTTATGTTCTTTATTTGGCCATGTGTTTTATTTCCAGTGGTGTGCAGTGCTTAATATATATATATATATATATATATATATATATATATATATATATATATATATATATATATATATATATATATATATATATATATATATATATATATATATATATATATAGACGAAGTTATATTTTCTGAGCTCAATAACCCGTAAATGGCATATTAGTTATCATAATGGAAAATATTTTCAGCCGCTTCTTTTTTTACTACCCCCCCCCCTCCCCACTCGTTATTTTTATTAACATTTATTGCACAAAATTAGATTTTATGACCTTAATAACCGCGAAACTCGCATATTAGTTTAGATTTTATCCCCCTTCCCCCCGTTAATTTTTTTATCATCTGTTAGACAAAAGTAGATTTTCGGAACTCAGTAATCCCATAGTCTTGTCAAAAATATTTTTAATATTTTCTGTATACATTTTCTTTCCTGGAATGTAATATTCCAATCCAGTCTCTATATCCATAATTAAATTGCAAACTTCGACCCCCATTTCACCCCCTTAGGCGTTGATGTCTAAAAAGATATAAAACGTGTTTATTTTTTAGAGTACTTTTACGTAGTTTCAGGGTAATACAACTTTATAACAATTTTACTCCATTACAAAATTTGAACCCCCATTTCACCCCCTTAGGGACTGATGTCTAAAAAGTTATAAAACGTGTTTATTTTTTGGAGTACTTTTACGTAGTTTCATGGCAATACAACTTTATAACAATTATTTTACTCCATTACAAACTTTGAACCCCCATTTCACCCCCTTAGGGGCTGATTTATTAAAAATGGTAAAACACGTGTTTAAACATTTATTTTTTAGAGTACTTCTATGAAGTTTCGAGTTAATAGGACCATCTAATATTTTTTCTCCATACAAAGTAATGAGCCTCTGTTTCACCCCCTTAGGGGTTGAATTTTAAAAAACCCTACATTATATAAGAAACCTCTGTGCAAAATTTGAAGTTTCTAGACACAGCGGGGTGGGCAGTGCGTTTATCTGTCAGTCAGTCAGTCAGTTTCTTCTTTTATATATAGAGATTTTCATATTTTTAGATGTAGAATCTGCTCTTAAAATTTCTTAACATCTTTTTGTAACACCCTGTATACATATGTATATACAGTGACCGGCAAAAAGTTCGCAACATATGGGAAAAATTTTTATTAGGAGAGTATCGGAAAAACTTTCCCAGGGGATCGGTTCTGCATGTCCGATAACCTAAAAATCGATTTTGACATACGTCACGTGACCACTGGTATAGCGTCAAATTAAAAAAAAAATTGTTAATTTACAAAAAGTGAGGTTAGTTGACGAGATATCAAAAAAAGTTATTTGAAAAAATTGCTTAGAATTAAATTCTAGGTCCTTGTGCAAAATTTTAAGATTTTATTTAAAAAAATTGGAAAACTCAATTTTTTTTAAATATTTTTTTATCGATTTACAAATTTCCAGTTTTTTTCATTTAGATAGCTTGGCTAATGTAAAGCCCATGTATCTGGATGAAAATAAACGAATGTAGTAGTTTTTTCTACAATTGACAGGACAAAATTAAAAAAAACAGGGTTTCGCCGGACGCTAGCTGTTGCAATGATTTGTATCTAGCAGCAGTGTCAAAATTTTAGAGACATTTCAATGAGATTACATTGAGAAAACCTTAATCGTCTTAAATATATCTGAAGTTCGACTTTTTGTAAAGTTAAGGGGATTAAAATAGATAATAAACAAAAAATTACCTGTTTATTTAATCGAAATTTTATAAACGAAAACCAATGTAAGAAAAACTTAAAAGTAGTCAAATTCTGTACTAACAACACAAAAAATCATTGTTTTTCCTTGGGTGCACAAAATTTAAAACTCAGTATGACCACCATTTCTCTCCATACATACTGTTGTTCTCGAGCGCAACTCTCGATTAACATTTCGGAGCATTTTACGATTTATTTGCAATACACAATTTATAATGACATTCTCTAAATTTTGTATATTCCTAAAGGGTCGATGTTTGTACACAGGGTTCTTTAGGTATCTCCACATAAAAAAATCTAACGGAGTCAGATCTACAATTCTACAATTGACAGGACAATATCGAAAAAATAGGTGTTCGCCGGACGCTCGCTGTTGCAATGGTTTGAATCTAATGAAATGACTGTATCAAGATTTTATTAAGATTTTTCGCACATAAATTTAACAACCAGGTCTATTTAGTTGTACTTAAAACTACCAAAGCAGGCTCTGAAATTAAAACAACCAAATAATCTAGTAGGTTAAAAACAACAGAAAAATGTCAAACAAATTATAATTTGTTTGATTTCAACCTATGTCATTGGTTTATGTCTCGCATCTTACTAAGTTTGATATTTTACATAAGTTTATTAATATTTTATTCCTTAAAATGGCACCCACACTACTTCTTCAGGAAAAGATAGAAATTATTTTAATTTCTGGAGATAATTACAAAAGCCATAGAGAAACAGCAGCAATTTTTAATGAGAGGCACCCCGATAAATCCCTCCATTATTCCACAGTATCTCGTCTAGTCAATAAATTTAAAGAAACGGGATCGGTAGAAAATCAGTATAAAGTTTCCCATGAAAAACCGGTAACAGGTGACGAAGGTTCTCTGGATGTGTGTTTGTCGATCACAGAAACACCCCAATTAGCAGTTAGTCAAATATCGGAGATCACTAACATTCACGAAAGATCTGTGCGGAGGATATTAAAAAGAAACAAATTTCATCCGTACAAACCTAAGTTTGTACAAGTATTAAAAGATAGGGATTATGACGCCCGCTTCGATTTTTGTGCCTGGTTCCAGGGTATGATTGAGGAAGATTTTAATTTCCCAAAGAACGTTCTTTTCTCGGATGAAGCTACATTTACCTCTAACGGAACCGTCAGTTCACAAAACTGTAGATGGTGGGCCACCGAAAACCCAGACTTTGTAATTCAGAGTAAAGACCAATATAGTTTTAAGGTTAATGTGTGGTGCGGAATTTTCAACCTCAGAATAGTGGGACCTTTTTTCTTTAGAGACAATTTAAATTCAGAACGATATTATTTAGAATTTCTACAAACTAAGATATCTGACTTTTTAGACAATTTGTCATTAGCCGAAAGAAGAAATTTATACTTTCAACAAGACGGAGCTAGCATTCATTCCACAAATGAGGTGAAGAGATGGCTGGATCAAGAATTTGGAAACCAGTGGATAGGACGGTTTTCTGAAAATCCGTGGCCTGCGAGATCACCAGATCTGACTCCGTTAGATTTCTTTATGTGGGGATACCTAAAGAACTCTGTGTACAAACATCGACCCTTTAAGAATATACAAAATTTAGAGAATGTCATTAGAAATTGTGTATTGCAAATAAATCGTAAAATGCTCCGAAATGTTAATCGAGAGTTGCGCTCGAGAACAATAGTATGTATGGAGAGAAATGGTGGCCATACTGAGTTTTAAATTTTGTGCACCCAAGGAAAAACAATGATTTTTTATGTTGTTAGTACAGAATTTGACTACTTTTAAGTTTTTCTTACATTGGTTTTCGTTTATGAAATTTCGATTAAATAAACAGGTAATTTTTTGTTTATTATCTATTTTACTCCCCTTAACTTTACAAAAAGTCGAACTTCAGATATATTTAAGACGATTAAGGTTTTCTCAATGTAATCTCATTGAAATGTCTCTAAAATTTTGACACTGCTGCTAGATACAAATCATTGCAACAGCTAGCGTCCGGCGAAACCCTGTTTTTTTTAATTTTGTCCTGTCAATTGTAGAAAAAACTACTACATTCGTTTATTTTCATCCAGATACATGGGCTTTACATTAGCCAAGCTATCTAAACGAAAAAAACTGGAAATTTGTAAATCGATAAAAAAATATTTAAAAAAAATTGAGTTTTCCAATTTTTTTAAATAAAATCTTAAAATTTTGCACAAGGACCTAGAATTTAATTCTAAGCAATTTTTTCAAATAACTTTTTTTGATATCTCGTCAACTAACCTCACTTTTTGTAAATTAACAATTTTTTTTTTAATTTGACGCTATACCAGTGGTCACGTGACGTATGTCAAAATCGATTTTTAGGTTATCGGACATGCAGAACCGATCCCCCGGAAAAGTTTTTCCAATACTCACCTAATAAAAATTTTTCCCATATGTTGCGAACTTTTTGCCGGTCACTGTATAACAATAACTTTTAAATGGGCTGTTAAATTTTGTTCTTGTATTTAAGTAAAGCAATGTATTTTCACAATAATTTTATGCCACGAATGCGAACTATTTTCCTTTAATATACGGAGGCAAATCAGGTGTTTTCATTTTTGTAGAATTACCTACCTACAATATTAAATTTATATAGATCTAATTATGTAGCCTGATCGTTGTAGATCTTTTTTTGAACATTTTTAGGCACGGCCCCTGCTATTGGCCCATTATAATAACAGGTGACTTCAATTCTACTCCAGATTCCCCAGTTTACGAATTCATAACGAAAGGCGTGCTTAAGTACGACCATTTATCAGCCAGAAGACTGGAGAATATAAAATCTGTTACCAGTAGTTGCCATGGAAACGTTTTAGTACCGAGTGTTCTAGAAATAACAGGTAGGTACGATCTACATATATATTTTCATCTATTTTCGTTTATTTTTGCTACTGCCTTTCAAATTTTAATGAAGAGAGATAAAAATAAATTTTCAACCGACTTCACAAGAGGAGGTTATCAATTCGACCCGTATGTATTTTTTTATTTATGTTCACGCATAATTCTTGAACGGAGTGACTGATGTCGATATTTTTTTTTGTTTTATAGGTGAGTTCTTCCGAATGGTCTCATTGTAAAGGTTTTTTTGCTAAAATGAGTGGAAACCTAAAAAAACTGCGAAAAACTAAAAAAAAATCTTGAAATCGACAATTTTTGCGTTTGTACTTCGGAATGCCAGCACCGATTTCAATAATTTCTTCTCCATTGTGTCTAGCATGACGGTCCGGTGGTCCTGTTCATATGCTGAGCTTTGCTTGTATTATTTGACTTAAAAAAATAATAAAGCGGAGGCGCGAGAAGGGTAAAACCGGAGCTGCTTAGAATTTTTCCGAAAATGTTGACTAAAATCCATTTTCGGGGTTAATGAGGGCATAAAATCTAATTTTGTCTAGCAGATGTTAAAAAAATTACCGGGGAGGGGGGATAAAAGGGAGAGACTGGGAAATTGTCCAAAAATGTAAACTTATGTGTCATTTTCGGGGTTATTAAGGTCAGAAAATCCAATTTTATCTAACATGTTTAAAAAATTACCGGGGGGGGGGGGGGGGGGGGTAAAATGAGCGATTGGCAATTTCTTCAAAAATGTTTACCAACGTGCTCTTTTCAGGGTTATTGAGGTCAAACAATTTAATTTTGTCTAACAGATGTTAAGAAAATTGGCGGATGGGGAGGGGGGTAAAGAGGAGCGACTGCGAATTTCTCCAAAAATTCTCCAATCTTCCTGCTGCCTTCCGCGAGTTTTAGGCCCTGTCCTCCCGGAGTTACACGGCATGCAAACGATATGTCGCTCGAATGTTCCTGCCGTGTATTTAAATGCAGGCATCCACACGGCGCTGTAGGACAAGAAAGGAATACATGTCGGATACATGTTGCCATGCAACATCGTTATTTAGCTGCCGGCTGGCATTTATCGCGTGATAATTGTATGTTTTTAAATTAAATCAGTAAAAAATGGCTGCTGAACAGGATATAAGCCTAAAAATAGCAGTAGAAAATTTTCTTTCGCTGCCACAAACAGTCTTATTCTATTCCTTAAAATATACGGATGTCCACAATATTTTCGTCTTTTTCAACTATTTCGCATGTATAAATACATAAGTATAACTTCTTCTTCTTCACTTGAAAATTGACATTTTTGTAAAAACTGGCATGTCTTGTGTTGGCGATAAATATCGCATATACAGTGTGTAACAAAAATATGTAAACCTCGAAATATCTTGCAAACCGTTCATCCGTTTTTTATGAACTTTTGTACAGGGTCTTCCAACGAGGACCGAACAGGGGCTCATTTTTGAGCTTCCTTGTATTTAAAGAAAAATCTAAAATAGCCAATCGATGTACTTTTTCCTGCAGAATTCAAAAATGAAACCAAAAATTTATTTGAACCAGAAACAAAAGAGTTACGCTATGGATAAGGGGTTTTTTAAATGGAACATAGCTTTTTTTATACGATTTTCGGAACGAGTGATTTTTTTTATGTCCGTTCTGATTAAAATATTTAATATTGTGACAGCTATTTTTATTAAATTTTAATGTTTTATCCAGTATAATTTAACTTCAACCTGTATGAAACATACACTAGGTAATAAAGGTAAAATCACCTTGAAATATACAGGAGGAAATAATTTAACAGTTGATGAAGAAAACTAAATCAGATGTTTAAAATGTTGTCCATTTACTTCTTGGCAGTAAGCCAAATACTGCGGAACGTTTAGAAGAATGTCAGTGTCCTCAATTCTTCTACAGTCCGTTTCTATCCTTAACTTTAAATCATGGAGGTCATTTGGCATACTTTTGAAAACAACATTTTTGAGCCGGCCACTCGATTGCACCCCTACGTCCAATCCATCTTCTAAAAAAACACCATCCAGATATTGCCGAACATTATGAGCATAGTTCGGTGGGGAACCATCCTGCTGAAACCATATTTCATCATTTGGTGCTTGATTATTGTCTAAAAAATCATATTCAAATAATCAGTACGACAGGTAAAATAAAGTAACAACACTTACTTACGATTATTTAGAAACAGTTGTACAAGAGCCGGGACAATTTCATTTCTTAGAAGATCCAAATATCTTTCTTCATATGTCTCTTGCATGAAAAAGGGGCCAATTATTCTCCGACCTATTATACCCGCCCAAACATTTACCTTTTGGGGAAACTGGGTATGATTTTCGCATATCCATTTAGGATTTTCCCTGTCCCAATATCGACAATTATGCCTATTAACTTTTCCATTTTAAAAAATGTTGATTCGTCAGAGAAAATTATTCGGTGGACAAAATCTGGATTGGCTTTGCAATGTTCCATCATAATTTCGCAAAATTCCAAGCGCTTGTCGTAATCATCTGAGAGCTCTTGCACGAGTGTTATTTTGTACGGATGAAACTTTTCTGTTTTTAGAAGGCGGTCTACGGACATGTGTGAAACGTTTTCTTTTCCCAGTGTTTTGGTAGAAAGATGGTGATTCTCCTCTAAACTGAGTAAAACATTCAGAGCCTTATCACCATCTGTTGCACTTTTAGGTCGGCCAGAGCGTATAGCGTTTTTTTACGTTTTCAGTTTGACGAAATTTTTTAAAACGTATATTTGTCATTAAAAATATTACAAACTTCTTGTTGCGTTCGCATTCTGTCCCTATAACCCAATATTATTAAAATTTCAATTTTTTGGGTTTCTGTATGATCCATTTTTTGTAAATAAACGACACTTTTCTGTACAGGTATTTTAAGGTAAAATACGATAAAAATAACGATTTTTGACTACCATTTTCTGAAAAACTGTTAACTTTAGGATACAATGTTCCCAAAAGGAAATAGTAAGAATTTTAAGCTGAATTTGAAAATCGAATAAAATGTAGCGTTCCACTTAAAAAAAGTTCCTGTCGATTTCAGGAAAACGGTAAACTTGACAACATTGCCGAACTCACGATTGGATCGGGTGTAATTTCGTACCCAAGTGTCCAAAGTTTCATAAAAATCGGATGAACGGTTTGCAAGATATTTCGAGATTTCCATATTTTTGTTACACACTATATGTCGTGTCGTACAGATAAGTCGTGCTGGGCATATTTTTATTTGTATGTCGCCTACAGGTCGTGTTGATGTCGTGTGGCTCCGTGGGGCTAGATGTCACAAAATGAAACATTTCCTAACTGATGATAAAGTAAGTAGATATGTATTGGGTAACTTCAACTATACAATTTTAGACAAATGTCAACATGCCAGGTTAGTACAGCAAAGGCAGAAAACCGAAAACATATCCCGAAAAGACGAAATAACTCTAATTAGATTGCACCACAGCGATAAAAGTGTGAATAAAGTAAGTTCGGAAAGTACCGACAATCCTGGCCCGTTCTGCAGTGGAACGTTATCGCACTTGTTTGCATTAAAATCTGTTTATAATCACGGTGAGCCGGATGATGTCGAAGGAACCACTTTTCAAGATAAATGGTTATCAGTTGACTACATATTTTATAGGTAAGATCTGGTATTTTTATTTTGCATATATATTTTTTTCTTTCTTACTTATAATTAGAGCCATGATACAATAAAAGGAATATATGATACCAAACCTTGTCAAAATCGTCCCGAATCACGCATGACGTCACGCTGTGAGTTATTTTTGAAATTTATAACTCGCAATATAGAGTTTACATTAGTTATAGGCGATTTTATATAAATTCTATTGGCAATATACTTCGCGTCCTGCTTATAATACAAATTTTAAAGTATATGATTTAAAATAATCTTAAATAAAGGGATAAATTAATTTAAAATAATAGATATTGGTAAATTGCCTTCCAATTGCGTTCTATGTATTTATTTACGTGAAAAGAAAAGGTAAATAATTTTATAAAATAAAACTATGCCTAGTAATTAAGATAATAATTTTTATTTAGAGGCATATTCATATTAAAATATGTACCTACAGAGTCTTCCGAAAATATGTTATAAATAAGAATTTTGCTTGTTCCTGTAATTTGTCAAATATTTTTTGCGGTGAATAATATCTGTATGTTTGCGACGGAAACATGTTTTTTAGGATAGTTTATTTTGGGTTTTTACACTTTAAATAGCAAATTATTAAAACTTATTGTGTTTTTGTATTCTTTGATTTTTCAAATTTAAAAAAAAATCTTAAAATGCCAAAAATTATTCTAAAAAAAAATAAAAATACCGAAATTTATGAAATTAGGTAAAACAAGAAATTATTTTTTAAGAAAATAGTCTTTTCTTCAGTCTCTTTGTTTGTCGATTTTCTCGATTAAAGTTTGGTGATTCGGTACCGTTGAGATTTTTAGCAATTGTTTGTCACAGTAAACTTTTTTTATTGAAGCGAGTTTGTAAAAACATTAAACACATTTGACATTCATGACATGACACAATTCATGCTTTACATTACCTTCATAATCACTTTCGTTAAAATGTCTAGAACAGATTCTAGCATTTTTCACATTAAACTTATCTTCTCGTTTGCACAGACGCTTCCAAACACTTTGTGTTTCTTTGTCTTTGAGGAAGCTAAAAACTTTATTATCTGACATAAAGCCCTTCCATTGATTGTCCACATCACAACCATATACAACACACCTCATTTTCACTTTTAAACTCTTAAAAGTGATATAAAAACACCAAAATATAACTTTAAAACACAACGCGATCTTAACAAAGACGTGCTTCGTTTACTAAATATGGCGGACTTACTCACTGCGTGACGTTTATGGCCACGCCTACCTGCGCGGTATCATATCTTCTTTTATTTGTATCATGCATTAAGACAGTACTTTGAGACTAATCAGCTGTTGTTTAATGGACAATCTGGATTCAGTTTCTAACGCTAATTCTAAAGCAAACTCTAAAAAATATATAAACTTGGGGTTGATAGTTCAAATAATCGCAACATAATTAACTTTCTCACAGAAATAAAATGTTTAGGAATTTTTTTGGATCCTCAGTTATGCAAATTACATAAACTATCTCTGTCTGTCTCTGACTTTTGAAAGTGGGTGTATGTGATAAACAAACTCGGCCCAGCAACTACACGTGGACATTACACGGCGCGCCGATCCAATCGGTATTACGACAGCAAGCAGTTGTTATGCTAACACACGATGCGCCGTCGTCAAATCATTTTTGGAATATTTGACCACGCCTAACTGTTTCCTGTTATTTTTATAATTAATTTTGTTTTAGTGGAAAACCTCGAAGTGAAGGCTTTAAAGAGAGAAAATTGAAATTAATTTCAAGGTACAGGTTACCTCGCAAAAGCGAGTTAGGATCAATAAATATACCAAATAGTGTCTTGGGTTCCGACCATCTGAGTTTGGTCGCAAAGTTTAAGTTAAAAATTTAAATTTTATATTTAGTTGTTTTATCACGGTTCCATTACAGCAAAAAATCGACATATCAGTGTTAAACATATTAATTATTAAGAAGAGTAATCGGAATCAGCTCCCATCCTTACTATTTTTTAACGTTGTTGATGTCACGTTGTTGATGTCCGGTTATTTGCTATACAAGAAAATACTTTTCGGTTTCCATTAAAGAAATAAAAAAAATATATTTTGTATTTTTTCGTTAAAATGAGGTTTGTCATTCCCGCTGACGTCCGCGAGATAAAATTTTGCTTTCTTTGCTGAATTATACAGGGTGTCCGAAAAGTCTGAGTATGGGCAAATATCTTTGCTATTACTAAAGATAGAGACAATGGTTAACAAATCTACTTTTTTATGTAATTTAACTTTTCCAATCCCCTTGAGGGGTGACGCTAGGGAGTTGAGGTCAAGAATTTTCAATGCAACCTTATGTCATTTTAAAGGACTTAAAAAAAAAAACATTTTATTGCAAACCCGAGATCCGTATCTTAATTCGTTTTTAAATGGCATGCCTTTAAAAATTAAAAATCGTAAAAAAATAAAAATTAAATACCATTATTTCTCTTATTACTTTAAAAGTTGTTCAAAATGGCCACCATGAACTTCTAGGCAGTAATAAAGTCGATTTTGGAGATAAATTCTCACATCTTCGATACTGGGAGGTGTTACTTTCTGGCAAAGTTCCAAAATCGATTTATTACTGCCAGGAAGTTCATGGTGGTCATTTTGAACAACTTTTAAAGTAATAAGAGAAATAAAGGTAATTAATTTTTTTTATTTTTCACGATTTTTAATTTGTATATGCTTGCCATTTAAAAACAAATTAACATACGGTAAAATGATATTTTTGAAGACCTTCAAAAGGAGGTACCACGCGGCATAGGGTTGTATTTCAAATTTTTGACCTTAACTCCCTAGCGTCACCCCTCAAGGGGATTGAAAAAGTTAAATTACATAAAAAAGTAGATTTATTAACCCATAAGATACACCTAAATTTTAGTGTCTCCATCTTTACTAATAGCAAAGATATTTGCCCATACTAAGATCTTTCGGACACTCTGTATGTCTCTTTGGTAATTATTCGGATTAATGTAAACAGCGGATTTTTTCATGAAATTTTGCACAGGCCCTAATTTTGGGTCGTAGAACACGAATCCGGTCACTTTTGGCGGTCTCGTATGGTTTTTCCAAAAAAAAAATGTTTAACTTTTAGGTTAGCTTTTTCTACAGATTCCTTTAAGTTTCGACACTTTCACTTCAACATATCTGTAAACTTATAATTTTTATTATTTTTCGTCACACAAAACACCACATTTAGGCAAAAATAGATAAGAAAATTGCTTTTTTCGATAGAAAATTCCATTTTAACTGGCTATTAGCCGCCATTATTTTCCTACCTGTCAACAATATTTCTGTCTGGTGTCACGTTTACTTATTTTTTATGAAAAAGTTGTAAATTAGGAATAATAAAAAAGCTATCCATAACAAACTAAAGTTACTATTCTGTCCAACTTAGTCAACAACATTTTTTAATTTTAACCTACATCAGACCTAACCAAAATCCTATTGATTAGTAATCAACACCTGCATGCTGATGCATGCAACCATATCTGAACAAAAAGGTGTATACACAACCCAAGCAAACCTGAGCAAAAAGGTGGCCAGGTTTGCTCAGTTTTCATTGATATAGATACATATATATCTATATCAATGAAAACTGAGCAAACCTGACCACCTTTTTGCTCAGGTTGGGTGAGCAAAAAGGTGGTCAGGTTTGCTCAGTTTTCATTGATATAGATATATATGTATCTATATCAATGAAAACTGAGCAAACCTGACCATCTTTTTGCTCAGGTTTGCTTGGGTTTGCTTGGGTCTGTCTGTCGCTATTGCTGGCTAAATACTAAACTAAATTACTATTACTAGGGAAAATAAAATGCTAATATTGCCATCTCTTTTTTGGATTTATTTATGGTCGGAAACTGTTAAAATTTGTGGGAAAACGATTTGTAAATTTGGCAACAATGCGTCTTTCCATCAGAAATTTCGAGAATGTGTACCACGGGCTCCGTGTTTATTTTCTTTTAGTTTTTTGATATGTTCTCTGTTTTTTTAATGTGTTTTTACATAAATTTGTCTAAATATGGTCCAGAAAAATAGTGTGTAATGACTTGTATAGATGTGTTTAAGTAAAAGTGCCGAAATTTAAAGAATTTCATTGAAAAAACTAACCTAAAAGTTAAAAAAAAAATTTTTGGAAAAACCATACGAGACCGCCAAATACTGACTTCGGATTCGTGTTCTACGACCCAAAATTAGGGTCTGTGCAAAATTTCATGAAAAAATTCGCTGTTTACATTAATCCGAAAAATTACCGTCTCTTTTATGTGTTCACACTGAAAAGTAATTTATTTTTATATTAATTAACTTAGCAATAACCAGCGGTGGATTAACCATTAGGCACACTAGGTACCCTATGGTAGGGCCTTAATAATTTTATCTGTGACGAAGTGTTTTTTACACTTATTCTAAACTATACAAAACAAAAATCTGTTTATTTAGAGAAAGAAAATAAAACAGAAAGAACTCTGGTTCTTTATATGTATAATAGGTCTGCAAAACTAATGCACTACCAGCCACAACTTGGATGTTTTTTATTTTCTGAACCTGTGGCCGATTTAAAGTGATTTTGTTTAGTTTTGCAGGTTCATCATGTGAGAAACACCCTGTGGAATATTCTAGCATTCATACAATATTGCATTTAAAACCTAACTTGAACCTAATGTTTTCTTAACATTTTGTTTTTTGGTTCACTTAGTTATGTTTGATAATAAAGGAAGTAGGGACTTTTATAACTCGGCATGCTTTTATTAGAATGTTAAAAGAAGAAAAAACACTATTAAACTAACAATAAATGACGATTACAACACAAATTACATAAAAAATTAAAATAGACATCAGTAGCTTGTGTTTCCGCCTCTACTTCTAATAACCGTTGCACATAGGCAAGGCATACTCGAAATTAAATTTGCTATTTGGTTTTGATCAGTATCATTCCAAATTTCAACAACAGTCGTTTCTATGTCTTGCAAGGTTGCAGGGGGAGATGGACACTGTCTTAATTTTGTGCCAATAATGTTTCACAAACGCTCGATCGGGTTAAGATCTGGACTGTGGGGTGGCAAATTCGGAGTCTGAATATTTACTTCGTATATATATATTGAGTTAGAATGCGCGCTACGTGAGGTCTTGCATCGTGCACTAACAAAAATGTACTGCCAATATAAGGAGCGAAAGGGACAACGTGCTCAGATAAAATATCATTAATATACCTTTCGCTATTTAAAAAACCTCCACGTGAAGGACCAGGATATGTCCGCGCTGTTGAGGAATGATAACGATAATGCAAGACCTCACGTAGCATGCATTGTAACTGAATATTTACACGAGGTAATTATTCGGACTCTGAATTGGCTACCGCACAGTTCAGATCTGAACCCGTTCGAGCATTTGTGGGACATTATTGGCAGAAAATTAAGACTGCGTCAGCCTCGTCCTGCAACCTTGCAAGACATAGAACCGATGGTTGTTTAAATTTGGAATGAGACTGATTAAAACCAAATAGCAACTTTAATTTCGAGTATGCCGGGCCGATGTGCAGCGATTATTAGAAATAGGGGCGAAAACACACGCTACTGATGTCTATTTTAATTGTTTGTGTAATATGTGTTGTAATCGTTAATTATTGTTAGTTTAATCGTGTTTTTAAAAAGTTAATTATTATGACAATTAACTTTCTAACAAAAATTACGAATACAGTAAATTTCTTACAGAATGAGCTTAAAATACGCAAAAAAATCATTCACATCGGACATAAGGTTTAGAAGAAATAAATATAACATCAAAATTGTTGCAAATTTCTAGTTGTGCGTTAATATTGCTGGTCAGTGTCAGCGGCGGCTGGTGAAATTTAAAAGTTGTATATCTCTGTTCCTACTTACGGGACCCATACCAAATTTAGGGGTTTTACTAATGCGCCCACTGAGAATGTTTTGGTAAAGAAAAAAACATTTTGTAATTTGCGAAAAAAAGTTGAATTTTGGGTGTGCCCCTCCTCAGAAAAAAATGAACACGTCTAGATATTTTATTTGTTATTTTTTCTAAACAAATTTTACATCATTTTGTCGACAGTTTTTAAATTTTGAGAGAAAAAAATGTGTTAGTAGAAAGTTATAGTCATTTGAATTTTTTTGTAAATTATATTTTAGACTTAAAAAAATTCAAATGACTATAACTTTCTACTAACACATTTTTTTCCCTCAAAATTTAAAAACTGTCGACAAAATGATGTAAAATTTGTGTAGAAAAATAATAAATAAAATACCTAGACTTGTTCATTTTTTTCTTAGGAGGGGCACACCCAAAATTCAACTTTTTTTCGCAAATTACAAAATGTTTTTTTTCTTTACCAAAACATTCCCAGTGGGCTCACTAGTAAAACCCCTAAATTTGGTATGGGTCCCGTAAGTAGGAACAGAGATATACAACTTTGAAATTTCACCAGCCGCCGCTGGTCAGTGTTAAAATGCAAAACTGACACTTTGGCTAGTGCAACTAAAAACCGTCCAAAAGCTCGAGAGAAAGGGCAGTGATTCTGGTCCAGGTACCCTCCTGCTATCGCGGAGGCCCTTACCCTTCACCAGTCAGACTTATACCCAGGATGGCTGAAGGTGGTCTTCATCCACCCTCAATGTAAACCTGCCTTATAAAGGGTAAGGGCCCAGAAATCGCGATAGCAGGACGGCACATGGGCGAGAATAAAAAAAAGTCCTTTCTCTCGAGTTGTTGACGGTCTTTTAGGGCACTAGCAAAGATTTTATTTCTGTGCATTTTTAATATTTAGAGAAGAAATAGGGCCCCCAAAGTCTTAATCCGCCACTGGCAATAACAAAACGGGGGTGGAAGCTGATTTATTACTCCTTTTAACGCTTTTTTTATATCACTTTGATACCCTCAGGGTAGATATTTCTTACTTAAAATAAACATTTAAAATTTGGAGACGACGAGAGTGTTGAGATTAGGTTTAGATTTTTTTTAATTAATTTCGATTTTTTCCCTTAAAAATTGTAGAAAAATTGTTTGTTTTTGTTATTTTTGCTGCATTACAATTTTTTTATATTGTTACTCAGTTGTTTGCTTTATAAAACAGTGACGCTCTTGAGTTTGCATAACAAATCCTAACAGCAATCACGACGTTAACAAAAAAGTAGTAATAAACTTTAAATACTCCTCTTAGGAAGAAAGTCTCAATTTTATAGATAAAGAACCCAAAGCCTTAATCTTTCCAAATTTTAATTTACTTTCTGTAAATAAATGTTGCGAAAAAACTAATTTTTTTGGCCCTCCGGGTTTTAAAGTGATAAGCCCATTACCATGTTTTATACTTTTTAATTTTATTATTACTGCGCTACTGCTTGCTTTATTAAAGAATGCTCAAAATTTAACAGTGATTTGCTAGTTTTTTTGCAGCAATTGAACTGGGCGAATCGAAGTGTAAATAAAGATAGATATGTATTTTTACGAATATGTTTTTATTACTTTTTTAACGAGCACTGCCGAATTTAGCCTTACATTAATCACTTAATTATCCTAATGCAGAGAAAAATATTAAAGAATAATTAAGTAATTTTGACATACATACAAAGAAAAAATAGCTAACCAAGAACAATATACAAAATATATGACAAGCTTAGAGATCTCAAACCGTATTCAGTGGTTCAGTAAAGCGCGCTTTACTAGAAAAGAAGTCAAGTCTGGGACACGCATTGGCTAGTCGACACGACCGTGATATAAAAATGTTCTCCTTAGACGCGTTTCCCTAAAAGGCACATATTATATTTCAAAAATTCATGTTGAACTCACTCTATATTCCAAATATGAACGTTCTAGTAAGGATTCCAAACACAAGAAGAGTATTCTAAATGCATTCTTATTAATGAACAGTACAGTTGTTTAATAGCGCTGATGTTAGTAAAGTCACAGGTTACATGCTTCACAAACCCCAGAAGTTGGACTCAGCTGGAGGGACTTGGATGTCGAGTACTGAATGTGAGGCACAAATCTTAATTTTGAATTCATAGCGAGTCCCAAGTCCTTAATTTCGGAGACATTAGAAAGAACATTATTTCCAACCAAATAAGGATATTCAATTGCCGCTCTAGATTTATGAAATATTCGAGAGTAACACCAGGAGGCATTGAGTTCCATATCATTGTCGTTACACCAAGTTGCTAGTTGGTTCAAGTCAGATTGAAGTTGTAACGTTCGTTATTGTTATATTTTCAAGTAGTTCGAATGAATCGCGTACATTCGCGAGAACATGAACTCGTCATATCGGTCATACCGTCTGGTTTGCATTTATGACTTTTGAGTTGTCATTTGTCCGATGTTATTCTAAACGACTGGTGAACAGAAAGTTCTTCCTCCCCGGAACACGATGTTCATCAACCGTCAGGTGAACGAAGATTCCCGGTGCATGACTTTTATTAGACATTTATAATAGCTCAACCGGGGTCCGAGGACCAAAGGTTATTTGTAGCAACGCCACCGAGTCCAGGCTTGATTTTGCTGGAGAGCCTTACTATTTTGCGTTACGCCGCTCTCTTTATGCAATAAGAATGCCAATGCAAGCTTTGAAAAGTGTTAAATTGCATTAACTCCGGAAGACAGGAATTATGACGTCTGTCAAATCTGCAAAGAAAGCCGTTTTCTCTCGTTTCGCTTCGCACCAACCCGTTCCTTTTCGGCGGCGCCCGTCACGTAAACAAAACAGTTGCAAGAAGCCGATATAACTTGAGGAATTTTGCGTACACGACGAGCGACTCTATCACATGAAATTATTTTAGGTTCGTTTCCGAACAATATGTACTTCGCTTCGCGTTGACCTATTTTCGTTCGTCTTATTCGCCTAGATACAGGATACTCCGACAGTATGGTAATGGAAGTAAACGGAAAGTGGCGTGTCTTAATTATGACCCCAATCAAAAAAGAAACTAAGAATCTAGAGAGGTAAATAACTTTTATTGAACAACATAAAACAGTATCATATAATCACGCATTTGAATTAACATTACATTGGAATAAATAACTCTCCAACTACAAGCATTATTATTACACGTATATTTCAATCCAAGTTAAAAACTTAAAATGTACACATAACAAAAAATATCTTCTTAAACATACGAGATGGGCGAACCGATAAACGAACCTCCAAATATAAAAATATACATCAAAGCCAATTGTTATAAAAAAGAACAAGAGACATGTTGGCCAACACTAACAATTCTGGTTGCTCTTTATCTTTTTTACGTTTTGGTCCATCGAGCTCGATTTTCATGTATCTTTCTTCCGTATATTTAGAAGTCAATTTATGAGAATGATGATCAGTAGACGGTCGAAAAAACTTCCAAGCTCACCCACTTGAAAACTAGTTGACGGTCTACCTCGATGAGGTTTTAGTGTAGAAAGAAAAACGAAAAACAAAAATATATATATATAACTCCTTTTAAAGCACTAGATTTAGTAAATTGCCATTATATATCCTTAAAGCTAAACACACAACACCTAGAATTATAAAGAACAACCGTTTTTTATGAATTTATATAGCTTTTAATAACTGGAAACAACAAGCTTATCATGCAACGAGTTAACATTTTTACAGTGTGTGAAAAATCACCTTAATAAAGAGATTAATTTAGATTATTATTAACTAATTGTGGTAAATCATTCGGTCATTGTCAAAACAAACAGAGCAATTCCCCCGTGGTAAAACACAAAGCTTTAAAAAACCCTCTTTTTGGTTCCTATATTAAGTTTTTAAAACCGTATATATAAATAGTACGTACGCCATGATTGTTTTACAATCCCTAAAAGTATCTATACATGAACATAAAAATGACTAGATAGAATGTTATGCATTGACAATGACCTAATCTATCCCGAGATACCCGAACCAATGAAATTATTCTTAGTGAAGCTGTGATGGGACTAAACATACACCGAGTTATGCTTTCAACTATAGATTATCTATTTTTTATGTGATTTGAATCTTAGGTGGATCTCGTGCCGTTTTGACCTAAACGTCGACTACCATCTTTTTGTGGATGTCAGTGTTGCCGACCACGTTACAGAACTCCTCGAAGGAGATTTTGCCGTCTTCGTCCTTGTCGGCGAAGAGGATGGTCTTGTCGACGATCTGTTGCAGCTGGGTGTCTTTGAGATTGTTACCCACCATCATTTTTAAAACCTAAAACAATATTTTTTTGGTGGAAGCACTGCGGAAGTGGAGGTATAAATATACAGGAGAAAAGTCTGTACATCTTTTCCACAAAATTTAACGCCAAATTTAGAGAGCTGAGTTTTGTATTTTTCAGGGCTCAAAAATAAATTATTACAATATCAGATGTTTTTGATATACAGGGTGAGTGTTACACGGTGATATCTCGAAAACGGTTTAAAGTATTTTCATGAAATTGAGATGGGAGACATATAAAGTTAAGTTAAAGTTATTTTTTATTACGTTGGCACTACAAGATAGTGTATTCGCCCCGGGGCCTACAGATTAACGTGAGCTCCGAACCACGGTCCACAGTAACGACAGTCAGAGCATGCACCCCCAAGGGCTATCAACCCTTGGTTTCGCGCTATCCTATGCTGCCTTTTTGTTACCTGCCGACTGGAGAGTGTGAAACAGCGCCTTCATCCTTACGAGATATCCGATCTCATCCGGCCTTTAACCGGCGTGAATAGAACGATTTTGACGTCGAATTATTTTCCACCCAAAATTCGGTCGATCCGGAACACTTCGGTGTCACTGTATCTCTTTCTATTTGCTGTAATTACGCATTTCGCTAAAAGTTCATAATCTGATTCTGATTGATCCAATTGGTGTCAATCAAATCTGTACCCTAGTTTTGACGTTAATGACGTTTAACTTGCTCCATGCTGGGATATTTTTCCGTTGTTTAGCCAGCTTTATAGTTCTTCCCCTTGCACCTTCCAACTTCCTTGGACCCAAGCCAAGTTCAGGGTTTTTGATAGTGAGCCTGATAGGAATGTTTTGATAAAGAAAAAAAATTGTATTTTGCGAAAAAAAGTTGAATTTTTGCTCTGGACCCCCTGGTTAAAAAATGAACACGATTAGACATCTTATTTATTATTTTTTCCAAACAAATTTTACATCATTTTCTCAAAATTTTTTAAATTTTAAGAGAAAAAAATGTGTTAGTAGAAAGTGATAGTCATTTGAATTTTGTTTAAAATTATTTTTTTAGGTTTAAAAAAATTCAAATGACTAACTTTTTACGAATACATTTTTCCCTTAAAAGTTAAAAATTGTCGACAAACTGAAGTAAAATGTTTAGAAAAAAAAAATAAATACAATATCTAATCATGTTCATTTTTTAACCAATGGGGTCATATAACTCATTAACACTACACTTGTTAAACAAAGTAAACAGCTATTGTTTATTGGTTTCCAATTGAAGAAAAATTATCTTCCTGTAATACTGAGGAAAACTTACCTGAAACAGCTCCCCATTAGAAATGTACCCATCATTGTCCATATCGTAGATGCGGAAGGCAAACCGAAGCTTAGACAACTTGTCTCCCTTAACACTAAACTGGGACACACCTTGTATAAACTCTACAAAATAAAAGAATATTTAAGATAATCGAAATAAGCGACATTTTAAATATATCATTCGCGTCATATTGTCGCGTTTTGCATTAAAATTTTAAAAAGGCAACTTTACTCTTAACCAAATTTTACGTTTTTATATTTTTTGCATACCCTGCCCTGCGCAAAAAAAACAAAATTTTGGCATCGTGGATCTTATTTTTAAAGAAAGCAGAAACTTTTATTGCCCTCTTGTCTACCCTACCCCACCCATGGGCATACTTTATATAAAAAATAACTGCTACGCTACAACAGGTTTGCCTGTAAATTTTTTATTTTAGTCAAATCCAAACATTCAACTCTCAGTGATATAGTAAAATTTATTTAAAAGAATCGTTTTCTCTTCAATGTGAGACCAATGAACCAATAAAAATAAAAGGCAATTTCATTTTAAACCAAAAAGCCGAATCAACAACTTCGAAATAGGTTAATCACATTATAAACAAAAAAATAATGGAAATTGCTATTTTCCCTTACTTCAGGAAAAAATCTTTATTTTTGCTGACTACTACTGAAATTTTCCGTTTTCCCCGATGATTTTTGAATCCTCTGACATTTCCCTGTTTTACCTGACTCTGAAAACCCTGCCTTAGTCTATAAATAGTGCCATACAGTAATGGGCACTAAACACTGCTTTTAAACTAAAATTACCTCGAAGCACATGAGTCAACTGAAAAATGAATACTCTAACCTTAAGTATTACTCAAAGTAATTAAATCGGAAAACAATAATAAACACATTTTATACAACGGTTATTTCTGGATCGCTTTATAAACAGAAATAAAACATATTTTAAGTGAAGGTATAATAAAATATAAAATAAAATTTGAAGCCGGTAAACACAATAGCGCCGTCTCGCAGATTACACTAAAATAGACGATAAAATCGAAACTTAATTGCAATTTGAAAGTTTTTATTGTTCAAATAGTTATTTTGTTCATTTACAATTTTATAATTGGAAAATATTAAGAGACCGTTAAGTTAAAAATGTTTAAAGCTCCATTAAAGTATTTAAGTCAAGTCCATTTCTAGTCTACACTTTTTTGATTGCTTCCTTAGATATCTGAAGGAATTTCTGATTTCTTCCTGGGATATTGAACGAACAGCCTGGGTAATTCTGCTTTTAGCACGTCAATATTATTGGGTATTGGAGTGGCATAAACAATTTGTTTTAAACGGCCCCATAGAATCATATCGGCCAATGTTAAGTCGGGGCTCGTTGGGGGCCACAAAATCGGGCCATTTCTACCAATCCACCTTGGACCAAATCTGCGGTGAAGCTATTCTATTACCTTGCAAGCGCAATGTGCCGGACAACCAAAGTTAGCAAAATTGGCTGATGAAAACAAACTAGTCAGTCTCGCATTTTTTTTTAAATATCTTGTAAAAACTACCCGGTTTCTAGGTCTAATACCTTCTTCACCCCATCAAGCTGGTGTATATACAGAAAGCCTTACCTTTAAAATCGACTTCTCCATTTCCATCGGCATCGAATATGTCGATCACTCGCTGCACTAGAGGATTTTGCTGCAGCTCCGGCAGGGACATGAACTCGTCGATGCTAAGAGCTCCAGAATTATCCAGATCTAACTTCCTAAAGCGTTTCCCGAGACGTCGTATTTCATCGGCATCAACTGAAAATTATAACAATAATACCTGGTTTTCCTTAAACGAGATGCGTAGTACAGGGTGTCCCAGTGGTACTTCGGGTCCAGGTGTACCCAGTAGGTACTTCGGGATTTACTTTTTAAATAAATCCAACAATTTTAGAAAAATAACATGATGAATAAGCATCTAGTACGAAACTTCTCATAACAAAAGTCCACTAAGTTACATGCAAGTACCTACTGCATTCCACGCAAAACAATTTTTGATATTTTTTTTAAAGAAAAATCAAGTCCTTGCCGTAGAACATATTTATGATAACAATAAGAACACTTTTTGACCTACAGAACTTTCTGTATACCAGGCATAAAAAAATCGATCAGACTTGTTTCATGTCATGAATGACAAATGTGTTTAATGTTTTTACAACCTCGCTTTAACAAAAAAGTTTACTGTGACTAACAATTGGTAAAAATCTCCACGGTAACGAATCACCAGATATACGACAAACAAAGAGACTGAAAAAAGGCTATTTTCTTAAAAAATAATTTCTTGGTTTACCTAATTTCATAAATTTAGATATTTTTGTCATGTTTACAATAATTTTTGGCATTTTCAGATTTTTTTAAATTTTAAAAATTTAAGAATACAAAAATACAATAATGTTTATGAATTTAGGTACTATTTAAAATGTAAAAAATCCAAAAAAAACTATCCTAAAAAACATGCTTCCGGCGCAAACATACAGATGTTATTCACCGCTAAAAATATTTGACAAATTATAGGGACAAACAAAATTCTTATTGATAACATATTTTCGGAATACTTTGTAGGTATATATTTTAATAAGAATATGCGTCTAAGTAAAAATTATTATCTTAATTATTAGGCATAGTTTTATTTTATAAATTTATTTGCCTTTTCTTTTCACGTAAATAAATACACAGAACGCAATAGGCAGGCAATTTACCAACATCTATTATTTTAAATTAATTTATCCCTTTATTTACATGATTATATTAAATCATATACTTTAAAATTTGTATTTGCAAAGTATATTGCCAATAGAATTTATATAAAATCGCCTATAACTAACGGAAACTCTATATTGCGCGTTATAAATTTCAAAAATAACTCACAGCGTGACGTTATGCGCGAATCGTCATGGACGAATTTGACTTTTTGGTATCATACCTTTCTTTTATTGTATCATGACAGCAATAAAGTAAAAGTGGTGGAGGCGGTGGCAGCACTTGACAAAAAAAAATTGTTGGGATAATATTTATTTTTGACCTACACAACTTTCTGTATACCAGGCGTGCTCGATTTAAGAAAAAAAATATTTCGCTCCACCCTACTATGGATACACCCCTCACAGAATTCGTAGGTAGTGGTCTCAAGAAGAGATTACAATACTTATTTTTAATTTCTCAAAATTTGTTTATAAATACAGAGCTTGAATCAACAAAGTGGAAAATTTCACACTTAAACAAAAATACCGGAAATTCAAACATTCGATATACTTTTAAATATGATTGATTGTCTTGGCGATTATTTATACGTTCAATTTTGTTTTATCCAAATATCTTTAACAGGGTTCGGACTTTTCAACAGCTGTAAAATTCCATGACTTTTCCAGGTTTTCCAGGCAATATTTCGTTATATTCCAGGTCAGTTAAAAATAGTTTAGTATATATTTTATTTCTTAATTTTTCTTACTGATATGTAGGTTACAGTACAAAAATGGAGATAACGAAAAAGAAATCAAACGCTCGCACGAAACATAACGCTACCTTTTCTATTGAGCACAATAATCAAATGACTTCAAATCGACTGCACTGGAGGTATTTTGAATTTCGACCTTTAAAAGTAGCATTCACGTGGATCGTGCATGCATTTGTTCTCCTTCTGACCATTATGAGTTTGGATGAATGTCTGGCAAATTAAATGGAAAATAGTGGCAATGTTTTATTAATTTCAAAATCATAGAAACAAAATAAACCTTAAAAATGTATCTAAGCTGTAATAACTACCGACTCAGTAGAATAAACGTTAAAAATGTATCTAAGCTATAATAATTACCGACTCAGCAGAAGAAACCCCAAAAATGTATCTAAGCTATATTAGCTCTGTTCGTAGAGAAATCACAAACCGATCAGCGCCAATCAAATTTGAGGTATTTGGTAACGTGACAGTTTGCGGACTGGTTTCCAGTAATTTCATTGGCTCTGACTGGTTTGAGATTGTTCTGCGAACAGGGCTAATAACTACCGACTCAGTAGTTATGATTACAACTCAACTCATTATGCAAAGCATCAATCCATTATTTAAATACTGGTTTTACCGTAATGATAGTGGTAATCTAAATACCATGCCGTAAGGAGTACAGAATAGTCCCGCAATTGTTAATTTTAGTCTTACACAATAATATTTTTAAGATATGGAAATCGAAATTTGGCGGTGATATATTTATATGGACATTTATACCCGTTCTCTAAGTTTATGTAACCTTGCATCTATATTTTTTGAGTAATAAGTAGCAATATCATTTATTTTAAGTTTTTTCTTTTCTAATTTATTTATTTCTGCCATAACTATTTTTCTTTTTTCGGCTTTTCTATTATTTTCGTCATCTCGTTTTTTGCTCTCTTCGATAGCCTGTGTGTATCTAAAATGGGCGTTTTTGCAGTAAAATTTCGTTTTTTAGTAATTTCGACGCCAGCGGGCCCCATTCTTACTAAGCATGGCATCATAAACCTGTCGTCGAGCAATCAAAGAAGATTCCATCTGATTTTCAACTAACATATGTTTATTAATTGAAAAGCCGCTTTCAACGTCGGCGTTGCCATGGGAAAGAGATAATATCATTTTTATTATTAAAAATAAATCCTTGTACTCCATTTTATTAAAAAATATATTACCATAAAACTTATCCAGTCTTAAGGGTGAAATTTTGTAGCTTTCATAAGCAGTTTTAAGAGTGTCTATATTATTTAGAAAAATATTTATTTGACACATTGCATATTCTGCAATTTCAAGATCTATTAAGTTACCATCTGTAAAAATTTCTAACAATTGATTAAATTCCCTTTTTGACAAATACATGTCATTAAATAAATTATTGAGATCTAAACAACTAAACAGTTTTTCAGCTTTAAATTTCAATGGGGACCGCTCAATGGGCTTTTTTATTAGAGCGCTAATAAAATAACGACAATCTTTAAGGAAACACAATTTTTCTGACTCGCTATCTTTACTTTCTTTGAGATATTTTTACTTCTTCTCATTTCCCAAACGTAATTAATTACCTAATTGATACAAAATAACGTCAAAAACAACATTCAGCAGCCTGTTTTAAAACTTCGACTAATTATAAATAATTATTGGCCACAATTACGACATAAGATCTGATGCCCTTTTTTAAACTTCATTAAACATATTATCGAAAGAATAGGATAAAATAATATTGCACGTCGTGGCTGCCTTCGATCCTTCGAAAGTTGTCGGGGAAAAACGAACTTTTAGTGGCGAGACACGGACAGAATATTCATAAATTTTGAAATTAGAAAATTTTGTGTATTGTTACAAACTGCATGGATTGGTTGGAAATCAATTTGGTGCTGAAAAAAATACAAAGGATTCCAGGTTGCCGTAACAAATTTCCAGGATTTTGGGTACAATTACGAAATTCCATGACTTTTCCAGGTTTTTTAGACGGGTTTTAAATTCCATGACTTTTCCAGGTTTTCCAGGTTTTCCAGGTCAGTCCGAACCCTGTTTAATTGATCAAAAGTTATGAGCATGTTTCTAGCGCGCGACCCTTGTGAGTATATACCGCTGCATCCGATCATAGACTAAAAAATAATACCCAGACTCTAGACTCTAGACGAACACTGCCGTGCAAAGAAAAGCGGATCTCCCTTGAGACATTTGGTGGGTTTACCGGTTTATGGTTTCAAAGTTTGTCTACCATTATACTATGTATCTACAATCTACATGTATATAATGATGGACAAACAAACTTTTAAACCATAAACCAGTAAGCCCACCACATGTCTCAAGGGAGACCGGCTTTTCGGTGTATTCGAGTGTCTTTCTATATTCTTTATAGTCTGATCCGATGCACGCTCGCGCGCGTATTTCTTGAGCGGTTTTTTATTTATTAAATACTGGTCGTAGAAAAAAGTGCTCAGTAGCAACATTGTGTAAAATTTTCTCACCTTTCTGATGGTGCGAACAGCGTTTCGCTATTTTAATAAATAACTGAGATATGACGGAAAACCCGAAAAACAACTTTTTGCAATAAATTTCTAATAAAAAAAATATTAGCAACAAGATATTTCTATAAAGAGTTTTTTACGTTCATCTGGACATCTTTAGGGACCCATTCCAATTGTTTTCAACTACTACATTCTTTTTATGCGTATTTCGACCCTCCACATCTAACGTGCTTCCTCTATAGTAAGTGTCAACAATTCTAACACGTTCTCCCGTCGTAAAACGATCCATAATTAATTGCCGGATCTCTAGATGACAAATGCAAAATATAAAATTTTTAGGTTAAGTTGTTGAAAAATGGCGTCAAATTTAAATCCCGAAGTACCTATTGGAACACCCTTTACTAAGGCATCGATAAATAAAAACTTAGTCGGCCAGGAGTGGGACTCTGTAACTTTTTAAAATAGCGATATTCTTATACTTTATAAGACTAACTATAGAGGGTGTCCTGAAAGTCTTAATATGGGCAAATATCTTTGTTATTAGTAAAGATAGACATCAAATTTTAGATTTATCTTATTGGTTCATAAATCTACTTTTTATGTAATTGAACTTGAGGGGTGACACTAGGGAGTTGAGGTCAAAAATTTTAAATGCAACCCTATGCTGTGTGGTACCTCATTTTAAAGATCTTCAAAAAAGAAACATGTTAACGCAAACCCCAGGTCCGCATCTTAATTCGTTTTTAAATGGCACGCCTATAAAAATTAAAAATCGTGAAAAAAATTTAAAACTTAAGTACCTTTATTTCTTTAAAAGTTATTCAAAATGACCAACATGAGCTTCTTGGCAGTAATAAAGTCGATTTTGGAACTGTGCCAAGAAGTAAAACCTACCATTTTTGAAAATGTGAGAAGCGAGTTCCAAAATCGACTTTTATTACTGCCAAGAAGTTTATGGTGGTCATTTTGAACAACTTTTCAAGTAATAGGAGAAACAATGTACTTACATTTTAAATTTTTTTCACGATTTCTAATTTTCATAGGCTTGCAATTTAAAAACAAATTAAAATACGGACCTCTGCCGAAATATTAATAAATCAGTTACATTTAAATAGCTTACTTGATAGTGACTTCACATGTAAAATGTGGCCGCAAGCAAGCGATTTAGATCCAAAATTTAGAACTCAAATATAAGACTGTTTTAGGCTATTACCGATTTTATATTGGAAAAATAACAGACCAACAGTAGAATACAATAATGTAAACAATTTAAGACACTTTTTTAAAAAATTGACAAATATTCTGTTGTCGAATTAAGCCTGTCTTAGCAATAGTGAATCTGGCTGTGAAGTTTTATTTTTTTGATTGATCTAAAATATTCCTATTTGTTAAAAAAAACGCATTCATTAAACAGAATTAGCTATTAATGAAATGCCACTACCACAAATACTTTTTCAAGGAAACTGATTGTATTTAAGCCTTTTAAATTCAGTCAAATCTCGTGTACTACTGCATTAAATAACACTACTTATTATGTGTTAATTATAGGTACCCGTGTTGTAGAAACTAAACAAGCGTCAGTTGATGCTTATCCACAGTGTGCCTCGACTAAGTTTAACTCAAAGGTTTCCCACTTCTATTTTTTTTTCAGATTTTGTTAAAGTGATGTGACCTAAGTCTGTAATATGAGTAGTGCGTACTGAAAACGTTTCGAAGCAGTCTTTCTGTGTATTCACCCCAAAATTAAGTTCTGCACCAGTGGCTTGTTATATGAAAAATCAGATAAGTTTGTACAGAAGTGGATCATGCATTACAAATAAGTAAAAAACGTTGATGACTTTCAGGATAGGGGTAAAACTCGAAAGACTACAAGATTCAATTCATTTGTAAATTATTTGAAACAAATCCTACATTAAAACTCCATCAAGCACAAAAAAACTCTTACCAAAAAAAAACATCAGTGTAATGGCAATAAAATGGAGAATAAGTGAAAGCAAGATCGCTTATAGAACCACACTACAAAAACCTTTACGTCCAGATTCACTAAGAAAGTTTAAGATTTAGTACTGGTTTAAATTAAGATCTTATAGTTTATCAGTTATGTTTTGACAGGTTTTTGTCCTGTCCTTGTCATTAAAAACTTATGAATTATTGTGATATTTCAACGATTTACTTGGTTTCCAAATGATTTTCATCTTGGAACGGGTTGCTGTAATGAATTTAGTTCTATTATTGTTGAAAGTACGTACTAAAATTGTTCTTTTCCTGATAAATTTGCGAAAAAGCTCAGAAATAAGTTCATAGAATAAAACTTAGTTGTCTTATTCTTACACTTGTCAGTTTAAAACTTTTGATTGTCAAATTAGACCGGACTAGCATTGGAGAATCTGGCTGTTACTGTCTGCCAAACACATTGAAAAGCGACTGAGTTGATGAGACAATATTGATGGTGACTGGGGCAACACAATTTTTTCTGATGAAGCATCATTTTGGGCTTGGGTTGCTTAGAAGCTTGGACTATCAAAAGACATTCTTTTGTTCAGCGCACCATTAAACATTCAGTTATGATTCATGTATTTTGAGAGTATATTATATAAGATCATTTATGCATCTGTTAAAAACACAATATCAATACATCAACACGGTTTTATGACAAACAGATCAACAACTTCCAATTTAATAAACATAACTCAAGATATATCTGAGGCTCTGAATGAGCGTGCTCAACTAGATGTAGTCTACACTGACTTTGCAAATGCCTTTGATGTTGTTTCTAATAAGATTTTAATATTAAAATTACGGTGTGAATTTGGCTTTCATGAGGGTTTGCTCATGCTGATTGAATCGTATCTGACAGGCAGGCAGCAGAGAGTTATTGTAAGGGGGTACTCATCATTGCCATTCTGTCCAACATCGGGTGTTCCGCAGGGCTCCAACTTGGGCCCCCTCCTCTTTATTCTTTATGTGAGTAGTTTAAGTAAAGTAATACAAAATTCATCATACCTGCTTTTTGCAGACGATTTAAAAATTTATTATAAAATTAATTCATTGAATGACTGCCACCAATTACAGTTAGACCTGAACAGAGCTGTTCATTGATCGGAAAAAAATAAATTGCCATTCAATATTTCAAAATGTGCAGTTATTACTTATTCGCGATTAAAAGAACCCATATCATTTAATTATATTATGGGAGGAAAGCCGCTGGCCAGAGTTTGCATGGTCCATGACCTTGGTGTGATGTTTGATGCCAAGTTGACATTTAATATTCATGTAGTAACGACAGTCAACAAAGCAATGCAAATGTACGGATTTATCGTAAGAAATACTCGGGATTTTAAAGACCCGAAGTGTATTAGGCTACTATATATATCACTTGTTCGTAGCTTGCTGGAATATGCAAGTGTTGTATGGTCTCCCTTTTAACACTGTTATAAGTATCTACTGGAAAGGGTTCAGAATAAAGTTGTTAGATACATGTACTACAAAGAAACTAGGATATATGATTTTATGCTTTCGGTAACATGGCTGTGTGAGAAATATAATTTAACAAGATTGGAAAAAAGGAGAAATAGTGTTGATATTCTGTTTCTGTTTAAGATAGTGCATGGCATTGTTGATGATCCAACTTTTTTAAGTAGAATTAACTTTAATTTACCTTCCTATCGTATAAGACACATTAACACATTTTATTTGTCTACAGTGGCTTTAACAAATAATCATCTAAATTCACCATTGTTTAGAATGTGTCATGCATACAACAGAATTCAGAATGAGTCAGATATTTTTAATATTACCTACTCCCAACTTAAGAGAAAACTTAGGGAAATTCTTTAATTGTATTTTTTGGAATATATACATATATAATGTTATTTAGTTTATAGTATAATTTAGTATGTAGTTTATTATAAGTGCTTTGTAATTGGATTTGATCTGTAAAGTGCTTAAATAAATAAATAAATGTCTGGTTGCTCCAGTTTTTGTGGTTTCAGATGTCTATATTTGTTCAGCAATAATTTAAATGCACAGAAAATGTTAAAAATATATAAAACTGCTCTGCTAAATGGTGGTTTGGAGATAATACTGCTTTCTGGGTACTACAAGATGATAATGACCCAAAACGCCGGAGTGTCTTATGCACAACTTGGAAACGCGAAAATGACATTCAAATGTTGGATTGGCCTTCCCAGTCCCCAGACATGAATCCTATTAAAAATGTTTGGGCTACTATCAAGCGAAAGCTTAGTCGAAAACGTGTATTAACAATGGAGTACTTAAGTTGCCACATTCGCCAGATCTGGAAGTCTTTGCCTAGTGAGTATGCTGAGAAGCTTGTGGAAAGCATGCCCATTCGTTGTCAAGAGATTACCCTCTTTATTAGGTTAGTACGTTGTAGCATTATAAATATATTTTTAAACTACAAACTTGCTTTTTTTACTACTTAATCCCTATATTAGAAATTAAGCCAACACTCTTGTGTTAACAACTTTATGTCTTATGTTCCATAAAAATATCAAACACCGTATTATTCGACTGGTATTAATAAAATAGATCGGACTTAACAAACTCTATAGTTTTGTTGGATTTAGTTCTTTCTTTCACTGAATAATTGAGGTCCTTAAGTCTTTCATCAATAAAAAAAATGCTTCCTTGAATAATTCCAAAATATAAAATATTTAGGTACTTATGCCCTTATTATATTAATTAGGTATGTAATAATGTTATTTACCACTTTTAAAAATAAATAATTTCACTTAAAAATATATACCCACAATCTAAATAACACCTACCAATCAAAATAATAATATATAATTGGAAAACTTTTTTCTTGCAAAATTATGTTGATATAAAGCAAAACAGATTTATATTGAGTAATGCGAACAGAAGCAAATGTGTTACTACATATTATTTTGTGTAACCCACCCAATATTTAGATATGCCTAAAAAATTTTAGTACAAAATCCAATTCTGTACCATGAGTCCTCTATGACCACAGATACACCTGTGGACAAACAATGTATACACTAATTCACAGTCAGTGTCAATTCAATTAGAAAGCCCAAAGAGCATCATTTAGACTGTGAATTAGACATAGAATTTTCTTACCATAACTCGATGCCTTGTTACTACATCTCGATCAGACAATCCACTTGCTAGATTAAAAGATATTCTGTTTCTATCCACTTTATTAACTTTGTATTTTCTATATCGTTCTAGAGGATTACTTTATCGAATAAAGAGGCCGTCTTTTGGGTTGAAACACTTGAAAAGGTCCCTAAGAGATGGATAAACCCATCGTACCATATATGCATATAAGAATATGGTACCTATTTAATTAGTGTTAAAATATTTTTTGGTTTTACCATAGTCAGAAGTTAGTGTAGCCTAAAATTAAATAGTGTAGGATGTTCAAGAACTGAGTTAAGTAACAAATCTCAAAAACTATTATTATAGACCTAAACATGATTATAAATTAATTCATTTAGAAATGAATTAATAAAAAATGTTCAATTTATTTAATTTTTTCGCTTACTGCCAAGTCTACTTGGCAATGTACTGGCAATTTTTTTTGTTGCTAACGAATACAGAGTGTTTACATTTAAAGTCTATGAACAAGGACATAACAAAAAATACTTACAGTTAGAGCAAAGCTCCATGGGCAGGGAACTCTCGTTACCCTAAAAAACATAAAACAAATTTTAAGTCGATAGTCGTACAACGAAAAAGCTAAATCTACTAGGCATTAAAATGGGCTTGTCCCTGCAACTAGGCTACGGAAAAAAATCACTTTTTCTCACATCCATGAACTAGTAAAGCACTTAGAACATTTCTAGACACATTTTTTAATAATTTTAAACAGTAATTACCATGGCTAGCTCCTTTAATCCTGGTTTTTATTGACAAAATAGTTTTAATCAGCCTGACTTTCCTGCTATATGTCAAATTTTATCAGAAAACTTGCCTTGCAGTAATCGAAAATATCCAAGGTCATAAGCTGATATTACAGACATTCTGCATTATCGATGGAAGAAAAGAAAATTGCAAAACAAGTAGTGGTCACGTATTGGCGTTTCTGCGTTTTAGCAGTGCCTGTTCATAAAATGGCGAGTGTTCGAATTTGCGGAAACAGGGCGATAGTAACATACTATTACCCGAGAAGAGCAAACCAGAGAGAAGCGACATAATCGAGTCCAGCCGAAAACATTTAAGTGGGGGATAAACCGGCCAACTATTATAAACATGTGCTCGCGCTCGCCGGCATTTTTAGTCCGGTAGTCGATAAGTTTGTTTTGTGTTTGGAAAACTATTTGTGATGCTAAGTTTTAAGTGTTTAATTTGTTGCTGTGATTTATAAAAATTCTTAAATAATGCTTGGTAATACCTGCACGTTTCGTGGGTGCCATTCAAAAGAGGGACAATGATTTAGCATGTTTACGTTTCCAAAGGACCCTGAACGGTAAGTACATATACACCTTTATTACACCAAATTATACCGGCCAACTGTCTATTATTTAGCCTCGAGATCACAAAATTTTATACCCCCAACATCAAAGGTGCCGACGTATTTTGTCGCTTCTCTCTGGTTTGCTCTTCTCGGCTATTACATCGTTTTCGGCCGGCTAGTGGTCCTGTTCTGGTTGACATAAAAGTGACAGGAATTTTGACAACGGTCAGACATACCATGACGTCATATCGTTCGCCGGCCGAATACATTGGTCAGTCAGTTGTCAGTTTGTATTGTTTATTGGTCGTGATTTATTTGTGGTTTAATGCTTTTGGAACCTTATTTTAACTAGTTATCTGGCCTATGTAATACCAGAGAAAAACCAAGATAGAGAGAAGAATATCTCTTCTTCCCGCCAGCTCGACAACGCCATGGCCTTCAAACGGCAACACCCCGAGATTGGCGCGTGACTTTCTCACAATACACCCCGACATAGTCAGTGCGGTAGCAACACGGCAGCAGTGAGATTTTTGCGGAGCGACGCGTCTCAATACTCACTCTCACTGTGCTTTATTCCGTTCATACGGACGGCCAATTCTGTTTTTAACACGTGGCTACATTTTTGGTGAATCTTTTAAACTTTTGAGTGTTGTTTATTTTCATGTTTTTTGATTTTGCATCATTTTTTTTATAATAACCCAAAATAATCGAGTGTGTCAGGCCGCTTTGGAGGACATAGAAAGCAAATCGTATTCATGAATGAAATCAGTACGAGATATTCTTCTCTCTGGTATTGGTTTTTCTCAACCCAATCACACCCTTTTATTTGCTTTGGCTTTTCTCTGGTAATACTACCGTAATACCATGTGTGCCAATCTATAGCTCTTGTAATATAGTTAACAGTGGATTTATAAACTCAGTTGAGGTTCAGTTGAGGTTCTGTTGAAGTTGAGGTTCAAGATAAATAAAGGCAAACGCGTACTTTCGTTTATAAACAAAGTTTAGTTCAGTTCAGAAGTTTCCATTACGCTGGCGTAAAGTTCGAGATAACCAAATTTTATGATCGCAGTTGGTGCAGTTGGGCTCCCACCAATCAAAACGCAGAATTAATACACGTGATGGTGAAGCCACACCTCTGCCGATCATTTGCCATCATTTTGTAAAGAAAACAATTGTTTTTCCGTTTGGTGTGCCTGTGTTTCCATATATTTTTTCCAAATATTGCGATTGTGTATTGTGTGCTTTTTATTTTTTCTAAATATGCTTATGATGTCACAGTTGTCATTAACGTCACTTTACCCCGGACCAATGAAATGAAAGCAGCGAACTGTGTTTATAAATGGCCCAAATAAAGCTCAACTGCGACCTTTCAACTACAGGAGCTGCGAACCTCAACCTCAACTGAACCTCAACTTAGTTATAAATCCAGCTTAATGGCAAATTCATCATAAAATGAGCATAGTTATGGCAGTAAATAAAGGTTGTTTTAAAAAGCATATGATTATATGCACGGAGGCACAGTAGTTCAACTAAGGTAGGAAGTAAATACTTAATTTTTGACAAGAATAATTAGTGAAAATAGGCAAAACATTGTAACAAAGCTTTCAAGCTGGATTTATAAACTAAGTTCAGTTTCAGTTGAGGTTGAGGTTCGCAGTTCGGGTAGTTGAAAGTTCGCAGTTGAGCTTTTGGGCCATTTATAAATACAGTTCGCTGCTTTCATTCCATTGGTCCGGGGTAAAGTGACGTTCATGACAACTGTGACATCATAAACAGATTTAGAAAAAATAAAAAGCACACAATCGCAATATTTGGAAAAAAATATATGGAAATACAGGCATACCAAACGGCCAAACAATTGTTTTGTTTACAAAATGATGGCAAATGATCGGCAGAGGTGTGGCTTCACCATCACGTGTATTAATTCTGCGTTATGATTGGTGGGAGCCCAACTGCACCAACTGCGAACATAAAATTTGGTTATCTAATGGAAACTTCTGAACTGAGCTGAACTTAGTTTATAAACGAAAGTACGCGTTTGCGTTTATTTATCTTGAACCTCAACTTCAACCGAACCTCAACTGAACCTCAACTGTGTTTACAAATCCAGTGTCACACTTACCAACTAATAAATGTTTATGCCTTTTAGTAACTGGACGCATATATCTATAGTTTCTTCAAATTACACTGATTTGATTTATTATAAAATGCCTGTTTTCTGTTCCATTTTAATAAGGAAACCAAGGGCTTTCCGCCGAATTCACACGATCAGCTGTTGTAAACAATATGAAACCGCTTCTTAAATTGACAGACCAGAACGATACCATGACGTCACCGTTTTGCATCCGAAAACGATTGGTATCATTTTGGTCGGCCTTGATGATGAACAGAGGTCAGACGAATTGGCTGATAATTAATAACATAATTTACAAACATGGCTGCATGCAACAAATCATATAAGGAAGCTGCCGCTGTTTCGCTTCTTCCGCACGTGAGGACTTATTACCAATCTTCCCATCAACGAATACTAATACAGGTTTGATAATGGTTTGATACCATCACTGCCACTACTACTGGCGTTCGATAATTACATTAGCGAGCATTCGGACAAGAAACTTGGTGACCGTGATTATGTATTTAGTTTAAACACGTGGTGTCGTGAATTGTTCTTAGAAGCTCTTACTCAATAACATTGCCCGAGAATCCTGGCAGACGTGAAAATCAAATGCAAATAATTAGATTGGAACTTTAAGCGGTGCGAAAGCAAAATTTCTATTCCAGAATGTCGACCATCGAATGAGAGTGCCTCTTACAAGGGATTTATAAACTTTAACTTCAGTTTCTCAGTCTAGAGCCCAGAGCCCCTACTCTCGAAACCAGGGAACGCATTCGCCGGTGATGTTGCTAGGGAACAGCATAGAACTCTTTTCTCTGGGGAACAGCCAATCGTAGCTTCCATACCTTGGCAACATCACCGAAGGAACGTTCTCTTAAACTGGAGAATAGGGCTGCAGAGCGCTGATTCTCATTTTTAAGAGAACATTTCCCGAGTGAACGTTGTCAAGGTGGGACGATCCCAAGGACGATCATCTATCTATCTTCTATGGTAAGGTGTTGAAGTTAAATACAATGGACTCTCATCGACTAGCAACGTACACAGTGGCGTTGCGAATTTTCAAGGCACACTGGGGCAATTGCCCTGCCTGTCCTTCCCTCCCCCCGGTAGTTACGCCCCTGAACGTACAGCCAGCCTGTTTAGGGCGTGTACCGTTGTCAACTTTGGTTACGGCTTTGTGTCCCGTAAGTATCGGTAACCTGAAAAATTGGTAAGATTAGAAACGCGGTTCCTGAAAAATAGCTGTCATTAATGTTATCGAAGGAGCAGATGCTTCCCCGCTGGTTTCCGATTTGTTGTCATTTTGTTGTTTATGTTTTGCTTTTTTGTTTAAGTTTAAATTTATTTTCTCACAAATGTTATAAAAATCATGTGTGTTTTAAAGTGTTGGAAGCAGGAGGAGAGATAAACAGAAAAATAAAACAAAAATATTTAAATCGTTAGGTTGTGATCCGCTGATCCCTGATAATTGTCAGCTAACAGAAACGACCGATCTGCGTTCCGTAGTAAAACCGGTTCTTTCAGAAACCAGTGTCACCATTGGTTTACCGCATTATACCGAGTGGTTAACCAGCAAGGCCTTAAACTAGATTTAGGCTGTGTACCGTTGTCAAACCTGGTTAACCGCTCGGTTTCTTCGGTGACATTAATGACATATATTGCGTTTCCAATCTGCCAACTTTTCAGATTACCGATACTTACGGGACACAAAACCGTAACCGAAGTTGACAACGGTACACGCCCTCTGGCTGTGTACCGTTGTCAAACCTGGTTAACCGCATCGGTTTCTTCGGTGACATTAATGACAGATATTGCGTTTCCAATCTGTCAACTTCTCTGATTACCGATACTTACGGGACACAAAACCGTAACCGAAGTTGACAACGGTACACGCCCTTAGTACCCTTGGTTAACCAGGTTTGACAACGGTACACAGTTTTAGTATCACCCTGTCTGGCGCTAAGTCACTAACTCGGGCTACTCTCTGAGGAGAATGTACTTTGTCCAGTTTGGGTGTGTATGAATGAAACCTTCGGATAGTTGGACCTGTGCCCCCGAAGATTTCCAAATATAATATAAAAAAATAAGCGTTTAATCACTTTTGAGGTTAAGGAAATGCCCGCCTCTTGTTAACCTCCCAGTGGCACTCTGTATGAAAAATAGCGATGGCGATCGGGGTTTCTTCGAAACATACCGAACGGTAATACAAAGGGCGTGTACCGTTGTCAACTTCGGTTACGGTTTTGTGTCCCGTAAGTATCGGTAATCTGAAAAGTTGGTAAGACTGCATACGCGGTCCCTGTAAAGTATCTGTCATTAATGTCACCGAAGAAACCGATGCGGTTAACCTGGTTTGACAACGGTACACAGCCAAAGTAAGAATTTGCAAAGAGACCCCGATCGCTATCGCTATTTTTCTTTCAGAGTGCCACTGCTGCAGTGGCACTCGGTAAGAAAAATAGCGATAGCGACCGGCGTCTCTTTGTAAATTCTTACTATGGGTTTGTTTCTGCAGCAGTTTCAAATCAATCAGAGCCAATGAGATTGCCCGGTTTCGATCAGCAAACTGTTTTCCTTGAAGATGATTGGCTCTGACTAGTTTCAAACTGCTGCAGAAACAAACCTTATGTATCACCGTTTGGTATGTTTCGAAGAGACACCGGTCGCTATCGCCTTACAGAGTGCCACTGCTTATGTATTCAAAAAAGAGACATTGGCAACTCGATGGTCGAGTCCAGTTTTGTACTCTGGCCCCAGGATTGCTCCAGTTCCAAATTTTTTACAAGCTAATCAAGCACATTTTACGCTGCTGCGCAAACCATTTCCTGCTGTGCTCTTCCATTTTGCAAATATCCTTTTGAACACACATTTATTTTCAAATTCTCAAACTTGTAAAGCTTTTAAACCAACCGCGATTTTTATTCTGTCCGTTCACGAAAGTCGGCTGCAATCAGACGCAATTAAAGTATATCCATCTTTCTTTAATTCGTGTCCTCATGAGCCAAATAAAAAAAGACATCGATATGCTGGAATTCTCCAGAATATTCTCCATGACTATTAGTTGTCAGCTGTCATCTTTCAATTTTATTCTTGTCGAAATCATTCTTGATTGAGTGAGCATTGGCCGGCACGTTTCACGAGCCTAGAAAATTCTTCAATAAAGCGTTTGTGTCCATTCCAAGAGCATTTACTGTGATAGTGAAAGTTTATAGTTATTTTGTGGATATTTAACGTGATAAAGGAAGGATGGCGGCGATGTCAGTCATAGGGATCGACTTGGGAAATGAATCCTGCTATATTGCCGTTGCAAAAGCGGGTGGAATTGAAACGATCGCCAACGATTATAGCTTAAGGGCCACCCCGTAAGTATTGGTTCAATACTATGCCAGATCTGATAAATAAACATAATTTATAGTCCTCCCTGTAATCCCAAATACAACTTTGTAATTTTCGCTGTGACAGAATTTTTCCCTATAAGGAGATTTTGGCCTCCATCCTACACCGACCAGAGTTCATTTAAAGTTATATTTCTTTTTATGATTTAGTTAAACTGTTGTATTTTCTCTATGAGCAGTTTATAGATTTGATAATGCAGGTTATTGAGGTACCAATTTTTTTAATGTATTAGGTCTGTTTCCAGGCATGTAATTTACGCAAACCCATGCAAAATTACTTGGGTTAAAGTTTTTGGTACATTTACGAGGAAACTTTGATTTCTCTGTGTACCTTTATGTGTGAGTAGGGTCTTAAAAGAGTTATATGAATTAAAGGTATAACTTTACTAAACCCCATCCCATACGAATGTATCCCCGGGAATAAAACTGTAGTTAAGTACTTCACACCCAGGATACCAAGTTTTGGAAGAATCTAGAAATTTGTCGCTGGGATTCACTCAAAAGGTTTCAGATTTAATATTGGTTTAAATTAAAATCATCTAACTGATTAGTTTGGTTTTGATAAGTTTTGTCACAATAAGTCATCATAAAGAACTTGAGTCATTCTAACATTTCAGGGATTGGTTTGGTTTCGAAATAATTTTTATCTTGGAAATGATTAAAATGAACTTACAGATTATTGGGGAAAGTACCTACAATGTATGTATATAAAATAACATGCCCTGACTGACTGACTGACTGATTCATTATCATCAAGCCGAGACCGCTGAAGCTATAAATATGAAATTTGGTCAATAGTTTTATTTCATAATGTAGAGACTCACCAATAAGGAATTTTCCAAAATTCAGCCCCTAAAGGGGGTTGAAAGTTTGTATGGGGAAAAATATTAGATGGTCTTATTAACTTGAAACTTCATAGATGTACTCCAAAAAATAAATGATTAAATACATGTTTTACAGTTTTTAATAAACCAGCCCCTAAGGGGGTAAAATGCGTGTTCAGAATTTGTAATGGCGTAAAATTGTTATAACGCAGACGAAGCCGCGGGCGCGAGCTAGTCCTAAATAAGAAATAGGATGGATGTATTTTTTTATGGCGTAAATTGTTTAAGAAAGTCATTAGAAACCCAAGAATATTATTTTGCTATTACTAGGATAATTTCACAAAAAAATTTTTATATTTATTGCAATTTAAAAAACAGCCATTTAATTTATATTTCGCGCGTGTACTCTCAAATTGTTGGTAAGCACGGCAACGGCGTGAATGGTAGAAACGGCGCAAGGCTAATGCCAGAAAGAGAGTGAAAAATATTGTAAAGAGAGTAACACGTGCTGTGCTAGACACTGAAAGGGGTATGACTTTACCCATGGTTTCCGCTCCTTTTGTGCTCAAACACTTGTGCTAAAATCCTAATATGCTCTATAAGAACTAAGAAACGCCGGCCGACCAGCCAAGGTTGAATTCCTGCTTCCACAACATCAAATTTGATGAGTGCTTTAAAAACAGCATTTTTTTGTGAGAGACGGTTTTGATAACAATAATATTTCCTCATTCCATCTATGAGGTGGTCCTTCGCATATACCCACCATACCTAGTGCAAAGATAATCAAAAATTTTCCATAAATAGGTATCACTAAAGGTCGATATCGTCAAATTAAAGTAGGTAAACATACCTATTTCGCTGTACATTTATTTTTATTTTATTTATTTATTTATTTATTTATTTATTTATATACGGGACCAGCCCAGTCATTACAATAAAAAGAAAATACATTTACACTTAAGTCAACATCCAAAAATAACACATTTTACAATAGCAATAGCAGATTGACATAACACAGTTAACAATAAATAATAAGTATTTGTAACGAATTTTTAAAGACAAATAAGCAGTCATTCATCATACAGACATCATCTTTCAGCAAATTATCCGATTGTCAGATTCCTTTTATTCAAATGTATCTAATGTTGTTTATCCACGAAATCTGCTAACCTGTGGGAAATAATCAAGAAAATAAATTAACACTGGAATTTACCATCTACTAGCCCTTATAACACTTTTATTTACATGTCATGTGACGTCACAACCAATAGTATCGCGTTTTGCATGTTTCCAATTTTATGTGAAAATTTGTAGTTAATAGTGATTAAAATAAATGGATAAAAACAACCACCTAATTTTGTAGAGAATACAAAAAGAAATATATTTCAGATTTATTTGGATTATATGCATATTTCCTATTGGTCTTTTCTTTATAAATTTGCAAAATTTTCATTCTCATAGGTTCTTGTCAGTGGAAAATCTTGATTGTCAAATTAGACTGGTCTCAGCGATCGTGAGTCCCAGGGTGTATGTTTTAGATTAGATCAATAAATTTAACGGCTAGTTAACATTTTTTTAATCCATTGAAATCTTTTTGAACAAGCAGGGCATACACACCAGTCTAATTTTTATATTAACAAAACTATGATGGTGTTTTGAGTGATTCTTCTACGAAAAATTCTGATGGATTAAAATAAAATCCCAAATTGCTGATTTACCTAACTTTATGAGCTGAGATGTACTACTATTTCGTTTAGACAAAAAATATAAATTATCAGTTGGTTGATATCCAGAAATTTATGAAAGCAGCAAAAATACTGTGAAAAGAAGCAAGAAATGTTTGTCCTGTCATAGGGCAAAAATTGCCTTATCTACTTTGTGTCACAGATTATTTTAAAAGTCAAAGCAGGAAACCGTTAAAGCTAGATAAAAATGGAAATTGCTATAATGAATAGGTAAAAACTGTATAATAAAGTAGAAATGCATTTTGTTGTCTAAATTTTTAGCTCTTAGGCCCCGTTCTATTGGAAGTGTAGAGGTAAAACTTGACATAGGTAAATTTCAGAGCCTTTAGGAGGGTTCCCAGAGTCGGGTAAAGCAGGGAAATGTCAGGGTATTTTAAAATCGTCGGGGAAAAGTGAGGGAAATCAAAATTTTTTAGTAGGAGTCGGTAAAAATAAAGATTTCTTTCCTAAAGTCAGGGAGAATAGCAAGTTCCTGATTTGACTTTTTGGTTTAAAAGGAAATTGTCTTTTACTGATTTATTGTCCTCACATCAAAGAGAAAAACGATGTCGAGGACAAAAAAGTCAAAATTTAATTGTCGATTGCCTGTAGTGTCGCAGACATAAACAGATGACAAATAGGAAAAATGGTACAAATTATGGGAGACAGGCCTATGTTAATATATTGAATTGTTAACTGTTATAATATTTTATTGTTCGTTTGAACGTGAAATTAATAACTAAGTAACTGGTATACAAATAAATAAATGATAAAAACAGGTTAATTCTTTTTTTTTTCTTGTCTCTACAACGCGAAAGCTTAAAAAGGGGAAAATATAATTAAAAGCTATCAAAACCTGATATAAAATTTACCATTGTACCAAACTTTAAAAGAACCTGCAATAAACACAACCTAGGAAAAAAAGGTAACACATCCAGACGATTACAGCCAACGTGACTGACTTTGTCACGTGATTAATAGACTGGGGGCCGAACAGTTTCAACAGGGACAACCCGGTTGCTACTATCGGGCAGGATATTGCTAAGCTTTTTGCCAAGTACTTTGTAAGTGTCTTTGGTGAGAGTAAGGTTCCTACGCCTGATTGCAATCCAAATACTAAAAAAATATGATAAAATTGTCCATCTGCCGGATAAACTAATGGGCCTGATGAAATACAGAATTGTTTGTTGAGATGTTGCGTTTGCACGTAATCTGGGGCTTGTGCCATTGTTTTCAATAAATCACTAGATGTAGGGGTTTTTCCTGCATCATGGAAGGAGAGTTTTCTTGTTTCAGTACACAAATCTAGTGACAGGGGCGAACTATCGTAGTGTCTGGAATCAATCTAGTATACCCAAGCTGTTTGATTCGTTGGTGCATGACCAACTCGCTTGGCTTTGTAGGAGGGTCATTGTCGGGCAGCAGCATGGATTTTCAAAGAATAAATCAACAACCACTAATTTAATGGTCTATGTATCGGAACTGCTGGATGCTTTGGAGGGGAATTCTCACGTAGATGCAATTTACACTGATTTCTCCAAGGCGTTTGACAGAGTCAATCACAGACTTCTACTAGCTAAATTGTCTGCTATGGTCTTCAGTCGTTCTCTTGTTCAGTGGATGGGGAGTTATTTAAGGGACCGCGTATGCAAAAAGTGGGTAATTTTCTCTTTTTTTTTACAAAACAATTCAATTTAAAATAGGTTGCAACTTAAATATTTTTTTCAGTGAAATATCTAAGTTCAGAAATGGGAAAAAATGTATAAAGAACAGCCTAAGTCTGAATTATAAGACATTTTGATGCCAGGAAAAGTAAAAAAAGGAGGACGTCCGAAGGGACTTTGAAATACAGTATTAGGGTTGAATCCCAAAAGGGAAGACTTAATTTTAAGAAAGTTTGGTGTTTATTTTTCTTATTTCTACTAATAAATTCGCAGAATAATATTAATTGTTATATTTTTGTAGCAAAATTTAAGTTGCGTTAAAGTTTACACTATAATAAATTATTATTTTTTAATTGAACTAAGGTATTTAGGTTCTGATATTTGTTTGACATTAATTTTTTAATTTTGCTGGCACACAGCTCGGCTGCCGGTGCCGGCACCCAGTAAGGCTACCGTCAGTGCTGCCGGCGCCGGTATTCATGATGGCTGCGCGCCGGCAGCGGTGTCACTTCCTTGATTTTATTGTGAGAAATAAATTAATTTTTATCCCGAAAACGGTTCGTCAGAACGAAAAAGCTCAAGAGACATTTTTCACGCAGAATTAATTGGGCTTTAAGAGAGTGACATCAATTTTGCAAAAAATCAGTGGCATGTCATTTTTTTCGCTAAAAATGAGACTTACAGCACGCATGCCACTGATGCAAGTACATTAGAAAATAAATTTTTGCATGTAAAGGTACCCTTTGATTACATATTGGCGTGTACCAAAATTCATGTTAATATGTTAACGGATTTTCGAGAAATTAAAAAGAAACATTTAAAAATGAAAATATTAAACACTCTAGCCATGAGTATGCCAAACCCCTTATTTCATAGCACTGTGCTTTCGTTAACTTTCATTAACTCCTCGAGTTGGACTAACTTATTGCGTATGCACTGGATGTTCTGATGCGTAACTGTCAGTCCCTCGAAATTACCAATCATTGCGCTCCGAGAGTTTTTTCCTAAAATGTTGGAAAGCTTTATGGGAATATCTTTTGACTACCACAAATTCACTGAGTATTAATAGTGGTAAATCATAAAAAAATATTAAATATTTAAAAAGTAGATGAAAGAACTCCAATAACATTAATCCAATCACTAATAAATATTGACAAAACAGAGAATCATGTAATATGCTAATACACAGATATAAAATGTGGGCATTAGAGCAATAAAATTGAAATCAATAAAAAGATAAACAGGCGAAATGATTTAATACAGAATTAATAATACCATTATTTAGGTATTTTCGTCGGAAAATTATGATAATTTTAAATTATATTATCTATCTGTTCTCTAGCTAGGTTTTAATAGTTATAATATATTTTTTTAATTGTGATAATACATACAGTCAGTCAAAAAAGTCTCCATACACTTCCCCTTTTCTAACTTAAATGGCACCGTTTTCAGTTTTACATAAAAAAGGCTTAACATATTTGTAGTATAGTATGAATGGATAGTCAGTTTAATAACTTTCTTAACAAAATGGTACAAAGAAACAATAGGTTAAATCTAGAGCAAATATTATTAATTACATGGAAAAATTATACCAAAAAAGTCTCCATACATGCCACATATAACAACACTTACTAAGATTTTATCAAGGATTGCATCAGGTTCAAGACAATTGATACTAGTGAAATTGACAATATCTTCCTATTTAAGCATATTTTTAAAAGGTTTGTTAGTGTTAAAAGCCATTTTATGAAAGATGAGTGATAAAAATTGTGAAATTCCAAATTTGGTACAAAAAATCATTGTAGATTTATGGAAACAGGGCAAGTCCTATACAAATATTGGATATAATGTTGGCAAATTACGTACCACTGTTCAGTATATTGTTAATCAATTTAAAATGACTGGTTCTTACCAAATAAATTCTCGTTCAGGTCGCCCTAGAAAGTTAAGTGTGCGTGAAGAATCTGGTTTGGTAAGAAAACTTATAAAACACCCTAAGTTCAGCGCTCCAAAGTTAGCGGCCGAGGTTCGGGAAGGGTTTTCGAAAGAAGTTAATCCACAAACTGTTGGGAATATCTTGCATAGAGCAGGCTACAAGGGACGACTAGCGCGAAGGAAACCTCTAATTTCGGAAAAAAATAGGAAAAAGCGTTTGAATTTGGCTAAAGAATATATTTCAGAGCCTGTTGAATTTTGGGAATCAGTAATATTTAGTGACGAATTAAAAATAAATCTTTTTGAGTCTGATAGATGATCCAAGATATGGAGAAAAAAAATATGACCATGAAAGTTGAAAATCTTTGTCCTAGTGTTAAGCCTGGGGGAGGCAGTGTTCTAATTTGGGGATGCATGTCGGCCACTGGAGTAGGAAATATATCCTTTATTGACGACATTGTGGATCAGCAGCACCAATATTTAAATATTTTGAAAGAATATTTATTACCTAGTGTTCAAAAATTGTTGCTGGAAGGCCGTTATATTTATCAAGATAATGATCCCAAGCATACAGCCAGGACGATACGAGACTGGATGATACATAATGTGCGACAACTTCACACACCGCCTCAGTCACCAGACATGAACCTCATAGAGCATTTTTGGGAAGAGTTGAAACGCCGTGTACGCAAAAATGAAATTTCCAGCAAAGAACAACTCAAAAGGACCATCATCGAAGAATGGGAAAATATTCCGGAAGAAGTGACCAGGAAACTTGTTCTAAGTATGCCAAATAGGCTAAGAGCTGTAATTAAGGCAAATGGTAATTATACTAAATATTAGAATTGGAAACACCATAAAAATATTGGTTTAAATAACATTGTGTATGGAGGCTTTTTGGGCATAATTATGTTGCATAAGATATTCATTGTGTGTTACTTTTAAAATACATGTATTTTTGTAAAAAATTATTTGTATGTTTCTTTTTTAACAAGTTGCTAAATATATTTTATGACCTATTTCAGTTCAGTTACAATTTAATATAAAAAAAATATATTTCGAAAAATGTTAAGTGTATGGAGACTTTTTTAATTGCCTGTATACATATAATTTCATTGAAACGTAAGAGAAAATAAAAGTCCGTGTTGGAAGTGTTCCGTCACTCCACTTTTAAGGAAAAATTAATATTCTAAAAATAATAAAAGTAGCTGCGTTTGAAAATACGAAAATAAAACAAATCCTGAAGGGAAAATGTTGTGTACACTGTCAGTGGCCTTTTATTATAAAATTATATAATGTTTTATTTTTAAAAATGAAATACAAATCAATAAAATTTCTGCAGGTCATACATTGCCTTCTCTGGAAAGAACCGTATTCTCGGTGTTGCTGCAAAAAACCAACAAGTTACCAACATGAAGAACACTGTTTACGGTTTGAAAAGACTTATAGGTAGAAAATACAGAGATCCCCATGTCCAAAGGGAACTGCAGTGGTTGCCCTTTACTGTTGTTGAAGAGAAGAACGGCAGTATTGGAATCAAGGTAAGTAAACGATTTTTGATGTAGAGGAAAGTAGGACAATAAGATTTAAATATTCGATGGTTAGACTTCAGTACAAATTATTATTAAAAAGCCGTTTTGAATGTCGTTTTTTCCTTGAAAAGGCTAAATAATAAAGTGCTTTTGATCCAAAGAATAAAATCAGTACCTACTTAAGTATTTTCCCCAAAAGTGAGTCATCCTGTTTATTTGTTTAGAAAAAATTGATATAATCAAATTGTAAACAAAAGATTCATTTTGTTAGTTTGGATCAGAACTGGGCAATGCACTCAATGAAAGGGCTTGGAGCACTAAGCCCTAAGCCCTTGCTTAGAGTGCTTGCAGGCACAAGCACAAATTAGATTTGTTTATCAAAAGAGCTTGCAATTACTAATTACTTTCGACAATAATTGAACTACAAGTATAAAGCACTTTTCGGAACATGCTTTAAAGTCACTGAAAGGGCTTGAAGCAGATTAAAAGAGCTTGAAGCACATTTCAAGGTCTTGAACACATTTAAAGGGCTTAAAGCACATTACGAATGTGTGAAACAAAGACATAAGCTTAATGAAAGTAACGGAAGTGCTTGATCATATCAAAAGGGTTTTCAAACCCTTTTGGAAATCCCAATACAAAAATATGTATAATAAACAGTGTCTAACAAAATTTTGTGGTAATGTCAGGGAATTTCTGTAGAAGTGTCAGGGAAAACAGGTAAATGTCAGGCAATTTCCTTTTAGCAAATCGCTGGGAACCCTGAAAAACTTTTATAAAGAATGACCTTTTTTTCATATCTTTCACTTTTTGGTCCATCTGTCCTTTTGTCTGCCCTATCCGTGGATATACTGTCGGTCAGTGATAACATCTATATTTATTATCTTGTATTTCTTATTTTAGGTTCATTATTTAAATGAAGAACACGTCTTTTCACCGGAACAGTGTTTGGCCATGTTACTAACAAAACTTAAAGACACAGCCAGCGTTGCCTTGCAGACACCTATTAACGACTGTGTAATTTCAGTACCATCTTATTTTACTAACAATGAGAGGAAAGCGTTGCTCGACTCTGCTGCTATATCAGGTAAATATATGTATAAATAAAAAAACTAAATTTGAAACAATTTTATAATAAAAATATCTGTAAGTGTATGTAGCTTCTTTAACCTATTTAATTTAATCATTTTGAATGTTCCAGGACTGAACGTACTCAGACTGTTCAACGAAACCGCAGCCACAGCTCTTTCGTACGGAATTTATAAACAAGACTTGCCCGCTCCGGAAGAGAAGCCCAGGAACGTAATCTTCGTCGATTGCGGTTACGCTTCCCTTCAAGTGTTCGCGTGCGCCCTCAATAAAGGACGGTTAAAAATGTTGGCGTCCGCTTCAGATCCGCACTTGGGCGGCAGGGACGTAGATAGGCTTTTAGCTGATCATTTCGCAGCTGAATTTCAGAGAAATTACCATGTGGATGCGAAATCAAATGCCAGGTAGGTTTAGGAAATGAGCTCGGCTTTGTTTCTATTGTAAATTTTGGCTTTCCTGCTCTATTTCGACTTTGTAGGAGAACTGAATGAAATAAAAGATTATAAATTCTCTGTTTTTCTTGTTAGTATTAACAAATTTCTTGTTTCTTTTTTTTTTCAGAGCTTACATCAGACTATTAGGGGAAGTGGAAAAAATTAAAAAGCAAATGTCAGCTAACTCGACGAATTTACCTCTGGCCATCGAGTGCTTTATGAACGATAAGGATGTTAAGAGCAGCATGAAGCGATCGGAAATGGAAGTGATTTGTGCTAAGTTGTTCCAGCGCGTTGAAGAAACGATGAAACAGTGCTTGCACCAATCTGGTAAGTTATACTATCTGCCGTTGGTTATTTGATACCTTAGAATGGGCTCTTTCGCTAAACGCTGTAGACTTTAACAACAACAAAAAAATTGTCGAGTTTTAATTTGAACTTGTTGTTTAGGTCTTAACGTGAACGACATCCATGCTGTGGAAATCGTTGGCGGCTCTTCCAGAATTCCTGCTCTTAAACAGCTCATTGAAAGAGTATTTAACAAAGCGCCGAGCACCACTCTGAACCAGGACGAAGCCGTCTCTCGCGGATGCGCTTTGCAGTGCGCCATGCTGTCTCCGGCAGTGCGAGTGCGCGAATTCAGTGTTACAGATGTCCAGGTAAGTGTTTATAATAGTCAAGTCTATTTGTTTTATGAAAACAAGCTGATTTATTTAGTTTATTTATAGGCCAAGCAATAGAGCGATTTGACGTGACATTAATCTTATTAGAAAACCGCCTGAGTCGTCATCTGAAAGACGATCCGTAGGTGATTCCTGTAATATTTCCAACTCTGAAATTGTTTCCTTTAATTTGTTATAAACATTTTTAAGCAAAGACGCGTTTTTTTTTAGTTTTTTGCTTATAAAATGGAAAGTAATGAAGCATTCTTGATGGTGTAAATGGACGATTTGTAGAGAATAAAAATACGAACAAAATGAGAGGTCGAACGTCCGGATAGGATAAGTAGCAACGGAGAAAATCCGGAAAAACCGGAAAATTAAGAGTTTTTTAAAACTCATAAATCGGCCATTTTCAAATGTAGAGGGCTCAAACTTTGGGAAAAAGTAGTAATTTATAGCTACTTTATGTGTGCAAGACCCCGACGCTGTCCGACGATTAGTTTTGCCACAATCGTCATTTTAATTTTTCAACACACTATTTTGCAACAGGTCTGGATGCTCTATGGATCGTCCGATTTTAATTATTGAAACGGATTTGAAAAGTACAAGTTGAATTGAACAATATGTATATTTTAATTTTTCCATAAAATGCTACGAAACCAGTTGAAAATGCACGTAAAGATGCGTGAAAATGGTCGAGCGCGCGAAAGCGGGGAGTAGTGGGGAGAGCGGAGGAGCGAAGAAGAGCCAATATTCGCGCGCTCGGCCATTTTCACCGATCTACGTGCATTTTCAACCAGTTTCGTAGCATTTTATGGAAAAATTAAAATATACATGTTGTTCAATTTAACTTGTACTTTTCAAATCCGTTTCAATAATTAAAATCCGACGATCCATAGAGCATCCAGACCTGTTGCAAAATAGTGTGTTGAAAAATTAAAATGACGATTGTGGCAAAACTAATCGTCGGACAGCGTCGGGGTTTTGCACACATAAAGTAGCTATAAATTACTACTTTTTCCCAAAGTTTGAACCCTCTGTGTTTAAAAATGGTCCATTAATGAATTAAAAAAAAATTAATTTTTCGGTTTTCCGGATTTTCTCCGTTGCTACTTATCCTATCGAGACGTTCGACCTCTCATTTTGTTCGTATTTTTATTCTCTACAAATCGTCCATTTACACTATTAAGATTGCATCATTACTTTCCATTTTATAAGCAAAAAACTAAAAAAATCGCGTTTTTTGTTTAAAAATGTTTATAACAAATTAAAGGAAACAATTTCAGAGTTGGAAATATAACAGGAATCATCTACGGATCGGCTTTCAGATGATGGCACAGGCGGTTTTCTAAGAAAGATTAATGTCAAAAAATCGCTAATATTTTGCTCTGTTGCTTGGCCTATTAGTTACCTGTTATAATATTTGACGTTCGTGATAAAGAATTGGCAACCCGTAATAACACTTAATAGTGAGATTTTGCAACTAGAAATTGCAGATATGCTAACCCATAAACATAAAATTTAAAGTTTCCTTCAATAGATTCAGGTAAACTTCCAAAAAATTACTTAAGTGTTAAAAAAATTACACCGCTTTATGTTATACCGCTTTATGTTATACAGGGTGTTACAAAAAGATGTTAAGAAATTTTAAAGGTAGATTCTACATCTAAAAATATGAAAATAAGTTTATATAAACATGGGTTCTCAAACGCTTCTTTTTCGAGATACAGGGTGTTTAATATTTTCTTTTTAAATGTTTCTTTTTAATTTTTCGAAAATGTTTTAAGACATTGACATGAATTTTGGTACACGCCAGTATGCCACCAAATGGTACCTTTACGTATAAAAATTTATTTTCTAAATTACTTGCATCAGTGGCGTGCGTGCGGGTAAGTTTATTTTTAGCGAAAAAAGTGGCACGCCACTGTTTTTTTGCAAAATTGATATTATTTTCTTGAAGCCCAATTAATTCTGCGTAAAAACTGTCTCTTAAGCTTTTTTGTTCTGACGCACCGTTTTCGGGATAGAAATTAATTAATTTCTTACAATAAAAACAAATAATAAAAATGATTTTTAAAAAATATTTTTTGTTCACGAAACAGTGCATTTTGATTTAAGTTTATAGTAGATGCTGGAAATGGCTTCTCCGTGCTTCAATACATGCTGTAAATCGTCTTCGCATATTTCTCCTAACTCTTCGGGATACTTGAGGTGTGCAAATATTAAACACCCTGTATCTCGAAAAAGAAGCGTTTATTTTCATAGTTTTAGATGTAGAAGCTGTGACCTGCCAACACCCTGTATATTAAATATAAAATTCTTATGATAAATTTTCTTTTTAGAATTACCCAATTCACCTGGCCTGGGAAGCCAGTCCCGCAGGAGAATCTGCCGGCGATATGGAAGTATTCCCCGTAAACCATGCCGTTCCGTTCTCGAAAATGTTGACGTTCTATAGGACGGAACCCTTTTCAATTAAAGCATTCTATGGGGGCCATATTCCTTACCCAGACTCTAATATTGGTGAGTAAATATTTACTTTTGGTATATAAAAACATTAATTATTATCAAAGTGTTTATTCTATTACAGGTTCCTGGGTAGTAAAAGACATCCGTCCCACTTCTGACGGTAAAACGCAGAAGGTTAAAGTTAAAGTACGAATTAACCTTCACGGTATCATGAGCGTGTCGAGCGCGTCCCTGATCGAAGCCAAAGAATCCTCCGAAACCGAATCTCCAGAAAACGAAAAGGCGGAAACGAAGAGCACCGGCGAACAACAGCAAAACGGCGAACAGCAGCAACAGCAGCAGCAGCCACAACAACAGGCCGAAAGCGACGCGCCCATGGAAGGGGAGGGGGCGCCGGCGCCCGCAGAGGTAGGGTCCGGCACCAGCTGGACGAAGAAAATTTCGGCCTGGTTCAGCGGGGTACGCATTGCACGTGCCGGCGCGCTGGCCTGGCGACTCTAGTTTTGTTCGGTCCATCTGTTTTGTTTCATTTGCTTTTGGTGTTTTTTTTTTCATTCTGTGGTAGGCCGGAAGAGGTGCAATGAAATTTGCTGTCTTTCCTGAAAGGGTGTTCCAAAAAGGTAGGGCTGCACCGAGTAGGCCGAGTACTCGGTGATCGGCAATATTTTACCGAGGGACGAGTAGGGGTGGGCAAAATAATCGATTAATCGATGATTAATCGATTATTAATCGATTGAACGATTACAAAAAAAATATAAAATCGATTAATCGATTTTCTCGATTAATCGATTGAACGATTAATCGATTTTTCGATTAATCAATTTTTCGATTAATCGATTTTTCGATTAATCAATTTTTCGATTAATCGATTTTTCGATTAATCAATTTTTCGATTAATCGATTTTTCGATTAATCGATATTGTCGATTTTATCGGTTAATCGATTTTCCGATTAATCGATTTTTCGATAAATCAATTTTTCGATTAATCGATTTTTCGATTAATCAATTTTTCGATTAATCGATTTTTCGAATAATCGATTTTTCGATTAATCGATTTTGTCGATTAATCGATTTTCTCGATTAATCGATTCTCTTTATAATCATAACTCGACTATGAAACATGTATTCAACGAAATAATTTGAATGCTTTTCGATCCGCGCTCCTTTAATTTTTAAGCGTCTAAAATTTAAATCGTTCGCCGGAATTGTGTTCAAGATAGGCAAGTGGTAAGCGCCGGAGTCGCTTTCATTATGTCATTAGTAATGACATCATTTCGACTAGTTCAGTAATCGATCTTCTCGATTAATAGATTTTTCGATTAATCGACTAATAAATTTTATCGATTTTTCGATTAATCGATTTTTCGATTAATCGGAAATAATCGATTATTTCAAATAATCAAAAATCGATTATCTTTTTCGATAATCGTCCAGCCCTAGTGACGAGTACTCTGTTTTATATTCACTACTCGGCCGAGTAATAAAAATATAGGGACAATTTTTTTTTATTAATTCTTAACTAAAAACTAATACTAGTAAGTACCTATGTAAATTTATAGCCCAGCCGCTATGTCCAATAAAAAACCCGTGTCAATTTCATTTAATTTTTTAACATAAGACTACTTTTTTTCGTGTTGGAATTTTACCCCTAGGGGGTAAAAATACACCCCGTATCGCTGATTTAGCAAGGCCCAGCCCTAACTATCAAAGATTGAAAGTTGAAATTTTGCATACAGCTTTAGTTTAGACCCCAGACGTCCAATAAGAAAGGATATTGCCAAAGTCACCCTCCAAGAGAGTAAAATCAACCCCTAAAAATTAAATAATTTTTCAAGCTCAAACCGCTTGACATAGATAGCTCAATTTTGGCATACTTGTTTATTTTAGAGTGTAGGGTTTCGATAAGAAGGGATTTTTTTCAAACTCAAATTCCAAGGGGTTGAAACAACCCCCTAAAAATTAAAATAATTTTTATCTCAAAAAGTATTTGCTATTTAAAAAAAACTGCAAAACACGTCAATTTTATTTTATTTTTTTACGTAATATACCATTTTTTCTATGTTCGATAAGTAGTATACAGGGTGTCACGATAACGAAAGTGAACCTTGGACTATTACTTGAAAATCGGACAATCCATAAATGAAATTACAAAATTCTGTCAATAAATTCAAAGTGTGCTAACTTTTTCTTAACAGTATTTTATATACAGGGTCTGCCACAATACGCAGAAAAGACTATGTATGCGACACAGGGGCAAAAATGTTTTGTCAAGATTTGTTCACTGTAGGAAAATAGTAGTTTACACTATTATCGTGTATAAGTCATATTATACAAGGTGTGTCACGGCTATATGTAGTACCAAACATAGTATTTTTGTACTAATTGCAGTACGCCAACTTTCAATTTTCTAAATGTAACGGTTCAAAAATTAATGACATTAATGAATCGCACTGTATAAGTTTCTCTCCACTGTCCAGCTTTAATGATTTTTTTACTACCCGGTAGCCGAGTACTCGGTACTTGGCCAAGTGAACAAACAGGACTCGTGCAGCCCTACAAAAAGGGAGGGGCAAAAATTTTGATCTAAAATTTATTTTGGACAGTACATTTTTTAGAAAATATAATTTCTCAAAAATGCATTATACAGGGTCTGCTTTTTGAAGTGTTGGGCGATATCTCGAAAACGGTTTAAAATATTTTCATGAAAGGATCTAGCCGGTAAACTATATGAAAAGTGCCCCAACGTCGTTTCCATGTTCTTACCTCGTAAATTATTGTTCTTTGACAGAAACATTTTTACACCAAATTTCAAACCCCGCCTCTCAGTAGTGAGGGAGATATGGGAGTGGCAACCCTTAACTTAAAAATTCATTATTTTTAAAACTATTTGAGATATCTCAATGAAATTTTAACGGTGCATAGTTATTTATAAGGTTTATATAATATAATTTTTTCAGATTTTTATCTCATTAATAAATGGCAAAAAACAAGATGTTTAATTTTTAGGGGTGGTTTATCATACTTACCCCCGGAGTGACACCAACTAAAAAAAAATAGCGTAATCGTCTATTCTCTAGTAATAACATAAAAAAATTACACAAAGCTCGAATAGGTGGAACATTGTTAAAAAAATAAAAATCAATGTGTTATTCCCGATTCCTTCATTTGTACGACTTATACTTAAATTAATTCGCCAAAATATATGCTTCATTTTAAGTCACATTGATTTTTATTTTTTTTTTAACAATGTTCCACCTATTCGAGCTTTGTGTAATTTTTTTATGTTATTACTAAAGAATAGACGATTATACTAATTTTTTTTAGTTGGTGTCGCTCCGGGGGTAAGTATAATAAACCACCCCTAAAAATTAAACATCTTGTTTTTTACCATTTATTAATGAGATAAAAATCTGAAAAAATTATATTATATAAACCTTATAAATAACTATGCACAGTTAAAATTTCATTGAGATATCTCAAATAGTTTCAACGATAATGAATTTTTAAGTTAAGGGTTGTCACCCCCGTATCTCCCTCATTACTGAGAGGAGGGGTTTGAAATTTGGTGTAAAAATGTTTCTGTCAAAGAACAATAATTTACGAGGTAAGAACATGGAAACGACGTTGGGGCACTTTTCATACAGTTAACCGGCTAGACCCTTTTGGTGAGTTCATATGGAGGGACATACTTTTGACATTGCAAAGTAACTCTTTGTAGGTTTCTCAGGCATTTTGGTTCGAATGCTGGCAATTAAAAGCAAGGTTTCGGTTTCTCGCCAGGTTGTTTAATTCTTCCTTTTCTGCAATCTTTTACGAAAAGGAAACGTTAGCAATATCCGTCTTAACCAGCTAAAGGGTGTTTTAAAAGAATGCATACATTAAATATAAGCTTGACATATTTTATGTAAGAATATCCATAGAAATTGTTTTGCATTTCACGACCAGGCACGCAGTGACTAAAGTAATACTTTACAGCTCTGTCACCAACAGGTTCGCTTCCAGTTTGTAGTTTTCGGGAGAAAGAAACTAAGAAAGCTGACTAGCTATAAACCTTTTTACCTGGTCAAACGACAAAGCAACGCATCTATGCAAGAAAATGCACAGCGGCGGTAACTCGTCGTAGTAAAACGAGTGTTTATTATATAAACATAGGCGGAGGTCAGCGGCGTGCAGTGAAATTTCAAAGTTGTATATCTCTGTTCCTACTTGCAGGAATCGTACCAAATTTAGGGGTTTTAATAGTGAGCCCACTAGGAATGTTTTGGTAAAGAAAAAAAATTGTAATTTGCGAAAAGAATTTTTGCATTGCCTACCCTGGAAAAAAAAAGAACACGTTTAGGTATTTTATTTATTATTTTTTCTAAACAAATTTTACATCATTTTGTCGAGAATTTTTAAATTTAATGAGAAAAAAATGTGTTTGTAGAAAGTTATAGTCATTTGAATTTTTTAAACCTAAAATACAATTAAAAAAAAATCAAGATGTTCGTTAAACCTGGCCTCATAATTGTGAATTTGGTTATGGTATTCATACCTTTGAAGGTTCTGCTTTACATAGAGAAGACACGAATAGATGTGCTGCGATGGAAATGTGAGAATTTCCACCAAAACAACCACACAAAAAAAAAGAAATTAAATTTCTACTTATAAGGGATAAAATCTTACCTGCCCACAATTATGGAAGTAGCTTCGCCATAAACCTGTTATTGCCTTGCATTTGTCTTGTGATGCAATTGCAGAGCAATTTTCAAAGTTCGGCCTATATAGCTTACAGGCGCGGCCCGTGAGTTTTTTTTACAGGGTGGTTCAAAATTTTGTGGGCAACTAGTGATATCAACGCAACAAGCAAAATACACTTTTTTAATTAAGGAAGATTTTTTAATGTGCCTAGTTTTGCCAAGAAATTATTTACCTACAAATAAACACCGCTAAAATCATAAACTGTATATTGAACATTGCTACTCTAGATGTTTATGACTTTTTTTCTATGTGTTTTAGGTACGTTCAGCGTCTCCTCAATAGAGATCGCGCCTTGTACTAAAAGCCCGGCATAAATGGATGGTGTTTATTCTGAGCTAAAAGTATGATTATTCGTAAAATAAAATTAGAAACGCTGCCGAAACTCCGTTTTCTTTAATAGGCGAATATACATGGTAATACGATCTTTGTCTACGCACGTGCAGGCTGCCAGCTGTAGTAGATATGAGTTTGCCAATAATTTTAGAAATATTTTATCGAGGAACAAGTGCTAACTTGTTGCCAATACACCGTCTAGAGCCGATCTAATTTTTTAAATAATAAAAATTAAAAAAAGTTACCCTAACACAGCCTCGAACCCACGACCTCCTGATCAACTCGCTGAGGTTCTACCTCTGGACTACGCTGGTAATGGAAGAAAACCGGTCCGATACCGTTATATTTGATGACTAGCGCTGGCTTGGCTGAGAACGTATTTATAAATTTTTATGTGTAACCGCTAATTAATAATACATTAATACAATGAAAATACAATGCGCATATTAGCTACCTAATTAGTTTTTCTTTTTCCAAACCAAATGTTTTGAAAGAATATATTTTACGGGGCGGTTCGAGTGTATTTCCATAGTGGTAGTAGCCCGATATTATTGGTGGGCCGTCGACAAATTGTGTCTTTTTAACTTCCTAAAACGTATGTCTGTTTCTCTTGTAGTTTTAATGAATTTATATCGTCCATTTAAACCTACGAGGCCAATTTAAAATACGACCCAGCCCGGAGCAAGCTTGGATATCTTTCGACGATGGCTTGGCTTGATTCGTTCTTGGGGAGACGACCTTATGGTGGAGTGTAATGTGGTATGGATGAAAATTGTACAAGTCCAATATGGTTACAACTGATAACACATTCCAGCATCACTAGCAAGCCGTCTGGTACCTACGTGCGGGCCAATAGCTACCGCTCCTAAAACGCCAACATTATTTTCGTCCGTTTTAGTTCGCATCCGAACTCGTGGTTTCGTTTTTAGACTGCCAGTAGTACGACTTCTGGTTTCCAGCCTTTTAAATGTCATGTGAGATTTCGGGTTATTAGGAAACCTCTCCGCCCAGACTAGTGCAACTTTGTAGTTTTTTTTGCACTCTCCCAAAATTAACAACATATCGGCTTGCACATTCAAATTCGCTTCCATGTTTACTTGAGCAATAAACAGAAATAATCGTTAAAACGTCAAAATACTAAACTGACGTAAAAATAACGCATTTCCATCTTAACGAATAATAATTGTGAAATAAGTGAACTTCAGTTATTGGTAAAATTTATTTATATATTTTTTATATTCAATCAAAATTTAGTTAACCATAATTCCGAACCGAAAGAGCAAATCAAAAACTTTTTTGTACACATGAGTAGTTTTTACGTAGATTCGAATTTTATAAACAAAAGGAATTTATCCCATTTAATATTTCAAAGTTATCCTTCACCCCTCAAAATAGAGAGAGGGATTAAATGTCAAAAATATGTTTAAATCGTCTATTACCTCACAAAAATTTCATGAAACTATTTTAAACCGTTTTCGAGATATCGGCTTGTAACCCTTTAAAGTCGCCCTGTATAATGGTTACCCACGGCTTCGCTCGCGTGGAACACAGAACAAATGAACTTACAAACCATGGACGTCGAAGCCGTGTCGCGGACTGAGTTAGCTTAGGTGTGAACAGTTGCCTAGAATTCCTGGTTAATAATATGTATACGAGTTTTTCGTGATCAAAGCAAGTTTATGCTTAAGTTTGATTATGGGGACACAAATACAGTGGTATGAGGCAAATATGGGTGATTAGTTATACATAGGCGATTATAGAAACGTGGGCGAAGCCGCGGGTACGAGCTGGTTTTTATATTGTTTTAGATATTCATATTCATTACAGTGTTTTTACACTTTCATCGATTTAGTTATTTTTTGCTTCATTGTTTCACTTTCTTTAATGTTTACTCTTATTTTTCGAGGCATATTTAATTTTAACTAATTAAAGAATTTTACGTGCTCTCCGTGTCTATTTTTGATTATAAAACCGATCAAACGCCTAAACACAGTTGTTAAACTTTTCGAGGGTCGGTTCCTCGGACATAACGTAAGATGAAAAAAAAGTCCTCAAAGTATTCCGTGGAATTAGTGACGCATGTCTTGAATTATTGCTCTTGAAAAGTAACAGGTAAAAGGTATCTATAGGTGAATGAAAAATATAACTGTCAAGGTCTGAAGTTTTTATTTTTAAGAAAGTTAAATATGATAATCACGACAGAACAAAAAGCTTTTATGATAGAAGGTTATTTCGACTAGATATGTGGCTTTGTTTAGAGAAACAGGATAGAAAGGAAGGCAGTGCACAAAAAGCAGAAAAATTGAGGCAAATTGTTAATGAACACCCACAAATCCCTATTCGGGGTTTAAGCCAGCAAGTAAATGTATCCTACGGAACCTGCAATACAATCCTGAAAGGTGACCTGCATACGCTTATCGGCTAAGCTCAGTCCAAGAATTGTTACCAAACGACAAGCCGCAGCGAATGCAATTTTCAGAGTGGTTTATGGGTAATTTGCATAATAATGAACAAGCATTTGAAAAAACCTTTTTTACTGACGAGGCATGGTTATGTAAATTCTCAATAAATGAGAATGTGGAGTTCTGAAAATCCACAGTTCTTTATAGAGAAGCTTCTGCATTCACAGAAAGTTGGCGTGTGGGCGGCCATATCGAAAAGAAGGTTATTTGGAACGATTTTTTTTAAGAGATGCGACAAGGCTACTTCTAGCAGGACGGCGCACCAATTCACGTAACGCTTGATAGAGTTAGATAGAGAGAAGATAGAAGAATTTTTCGATGACCGAATCATTAGTCGTAATATGCCAGTTAGGTGGCCACCACGCTGTGCGATTTTTTTTTGTGGCCACGCATCAAAAACTCTGTTTTCAAAACCCCATGTAAAAGTTTAGAATACCGACGGGCTAAAATTACAAATGAATTTCAGGAGATTAACAACTGCTCACCAATGTATTTGATGCTATAGAAAGAAGAATGAGACCATGTTTGGAAGTAGAAGATGGACACGTCTCTTATTTAGTATAAATTTATAATTTTTAGGTTCTTTGTTGTATGTTTTTTTTTTAATTCTGTATTATGCAATGACAATGTAATTTTCTTAAAAATAAAAACTTTAGAACTTGACACTTTTATTTCTTATTCACCTATACCTTTTACCTATATTACCTTTCAAGAGCAATAATTCAAGATATGCGTGACTGATTCCACGGCATAGAGGACTTTTTTTTTATCTTACGTTAGGTCCGAAAAATCGAATTTTTCGAGAAAACCGCACTTCGCATCGCATCAATAATAATATCCGAAATTTATGAAGTTTAAAGTCCTATTCCTGTTTTTCACTATTCAACAGCAAAATTCTGGCACATGCAATTTTTCACGGCGATTCTAGACCTAGATGCATCCCGATGAAGTTCATATTTGAAGGAAAAAATATTCTAAATTTTTCTTAAGCTTCAAAAACATGAACTACAACTGGTTATCAAACTAACGGGATTTTTTTTATTGAAGTGTTCGAAGTGTAACAAAACCTTTGCTTTATTAATTGGCGACAAATATAACTGTTATTCGTAAAATTTTAATTAGTTAAAATCCCATTTCGTTCATCATTTTTACGTTTTCAGTGTTATCAGTCATTTTTTTAGTTACGCTTTGTTTGCTCTAAATAATATTTAAATAAAAATTGAAACATGACCGCGACCATAATCAGCAGCTTCCAGTAGTTTAAGCGGCGACTGCTATTTGGGCTACGTCATCGGGTACAACAGGCTGTACTACTTATACAAATTGCAATACCTATAAATAATGCACAGTTCTTGGTGAAATTTTACATTTATATACAGCGTGTCCAGAAACCATCTTAACAAATGGGAAACTTTATGGAAAAAAGTTACTCTTCGTAAGAAGTTCTGCTTGCTGGGAAAATAACACTCAAATCAAAAATGTTGCTGAAATACGTGGTGGATTAGGCAATCTGCTGTCTTCTATGTACTATGTCCCATACGTGTTCTAGTAGGAACAGATCACGAGAGCGTGGCGGCCAAGGAAACATATTGATATTTCGTTGTTTTAGAAGAGCCATAATTACATGAGGAATATGTGGCAGTGCATTAACCTGCTGACAAAGAACGCAATATTGTAATAACATAGGCACATTTTGCCCAACACGGTCAGCAATTTCCCGAAACGATAGGCCAGCTTCCCGCAGCTCCATAATACATTGTTTTTAGGTGTTGCGATTTTTACGATAAGAGTATATGTCTTAGGAAAAATAAACATTAGGTACAGTCCAGTCGTAGCCAAAATAAAGTTAATTTTTTAATACTTTTTTATGAAAAATGAAACTATTTGAGCCACTACTGCACATTAGATATCGTTGGTGTGCCGAATCCCTTAGCCGATTTTAAAATAACTGATCATTTTTGCGATTATCTAACAAAAATACGTTATACTGTTTTTTTTATATATAAAACTGAAATTGATTAATACTTTGTACAAGCGTCCCGGCAAACTACTTTAAAAATTGTCATTTTAAAGGTAAAGTCACATCATTATTATTGTTACTAATTATTTACTGAAAAAATTATTTTACAAATTTTTTAACCCTGTATATCGACTATATTTATAATTTATATTAACATCTAAGAAAAAATGAAAACATCAGAAATATGTATTTCAAACACACGTATTCTATTTTTTCCTTTTATGGGGGGTCACATCTTCTCTCTTCAAAAACCAACAGTAATCACCCATCATGGCTGAATCCCATCGTCCTTGGTACCGAATTTCCATTGTCCAGATATCTTGATGGAACCTTTCACCGTGCTCGTCGCTGACAGCGCCCAAATTCTCAGGAAAAAATGGTAAATGGGAATGGAGGAAGTAAATTTTTAATGACATTCGGCAACCAAGCGATTTGTAGGAGTCTTATACTAGGTGTTCGTAGTTTGCATCCATATTGTTGCCTAAAAATTCCCTCACTACTCTTACAAATGAGTTCCAAGCTCTTAGTTCTTGCGTGGTGAGCTTTTCTATAAAATTACCCTCGTCCAGCAATTTTCTAATTTGTGGCCCAATAAAAATGCCTTCTTTTAATTTGGCGTCACTTAACTGGGGAAAGACGTGTTTTAGGTATTTAAATCCATCAGCCTCTTTATTCATAGCCTTCACAGAGTTTTTCATCAGTCCAAGTTGAATGTGAAGAGGAGACAAAAGGACATTTTTTGGGTCTGCTAGAGGCACATACTTTTTGAGATCCCGGTTCCACTCCTTAAGACGGGAACCAAGAAGTTCTGACTGTTGCTTTGACAACTCCAAATCACTTACTAAATCATTTAACTCACTTTGAACAGTCAAATGTGGCTCGCCAAAACGGACCTGGAGTAAAAGTGGGGTCGGTACACTGTTCTTCGGAGCTACCTGATGATGCGTTATTATCTCCATTATCTCCCAAAACAATATCTTGCCAATCTAAAGGCGCAATCGGTACTGGTAAGTCTACACTGTGAGGAACAGATCTTATGGCAGAAGGCAAATTCGGATTTTCGATCTTGCGCTTTTCTTTTTTGGAATAACCTTTAGTCCTTGTCATGCAAAAATGGCAATCGTCAAAATGATTGGTGGGTTCTCGGCATACCATTGGAACTGCAAAATGCATACTTTTTCTCTTCCCTTTCATCCACTGCACCAATGACACGCTACAGCTGATACAGCACACATGGGGAGCCCACTGCTGTCTTGGTCTCCGATTAAAGCACCAAAATACATGAAATGGGCTTTTTTCACATTTTCAGAAAATGGTCTGGCTTGTGACTTCACCAGAAATTCTCCACAAATATAACAAAACTTGTCAGGAGAAATTTTACAACTGTGGCGCGTTCACTTGACATTTTCGTCGTTGACAAAACTTTCTTAACTACACAGAACCACTCAATTCGAAACTCAAAAAAAGACTGAATAAGAGAATAAGTTTAAGGTTATAACCAATCCATTTTAGGTTACCTTTCTGTTTTACCCCTGCACCCCTTTTAAGTGACCCCTCATAAAATTGACTGCCTGCCACTATAAAAGGGTCTAATGAGCCCATTGAAAAGTGGTACGTATTAGGGCTTTATGAATATTTTTTCTATTATTAGAAAGGTATTAGCGTTGTAAAAATAATGGGCTGAACTGTGTTACAAAAATCGCGTGGGCCAGTGCATTAAAGTACAATCGAAGTGTACCTGAACCTGTTAAGTAATAAAGAACCATGGAAACCTCCTTTAACCTAATGGTAACCGTACACCTCGTGATCTGAAGTGACTATAGGTGGCACCATAAATTTTACAAAATTACGAGGGAGAATTTACTGATATATTAAGTGTTGTTGGTGATTTTAGACGACTCGTTGTTTAGGGGGCAAGCAATATTACATGTATAGCTTCTAATGACCTTGTAACATAACCTCCGATCACATTAAATCCGAGTAAAGTTAAATATTGGATGCACCGACCTGGAAAAAAGAAATCCTCCTTTAAAAGAGTACTTCGCATCAATCAAATGACGAAAAGTTATTTTTTGGAAGGTTTAGAAGAGCACTGTGCTACTGAATAGTACTGTTTGGTTTTCTTGTTATTCAAAGTACGTTGAAACAACACGAAAATTGTCGAAAACACTTAAAAAGCGAAGTTAGGGTGTTAAGTCGAAACGTCAAATTAACCCAATTCCGTTAGTTCACTGCGACTGGCAGCATCGTCACTTGAGATCGCGAATGGTAGTCTTGTTTATGATAAACTTACCTTTAAAATGACAATTATTAAAGTGGTTTGTCGGGGGTTGGGACAAAGTATAAAGTGGAAAATTCTTGATTTCGTAGTAGTAATTGAGCCGTATTCACTAACAAAAAAATGTCTTTGTACTTATATATGTATTTTTATTAAAAGAATTATCGCAAAAATAACTCAGGACCACAAATGGGAACCGAAAAAAGTCCTTTGGGGAGATTGATATCCTATATGTATTTTGGTGCGCTGATTACGAATCCGAGGTCCATATAACCCCAGCACGTCACGTTCAAGGTCATGTGAAGGTCAAATGCATATATTACGGAAAACCAGAAAATCTGACCACGGATTCGGAAAGAACGGGAAATTTTACGTCCAAATATGTAGTTTTTATTTTTTCCAACATATCCCTCCAAGGTCATCTGGGGGTGAAATGACTCACCGATAGACCAAATTCTTATTTCACATATAGGTACATCATCACAACTACAGACTTTTACGTACAACTTAGTCAGGTATCTTTAGGTTTTTTGACGCGCTGATTACGAATCCGAGGTCCATATAATCCCAGCACGTCACTTCCAAGGTGATGATTTATATGGGAAATAAGAATTTGGTCTATCGGTGAGTCATTTCACCCCCAGATGACCTTGGAGGGTCATGTTAGAAAAACTAAAAACTACATATTTGGACGTAAAATTTCCCGCTCTTTCCGAATCCGTGGTCAGATTTTCTGTTTTTCCGTAATATATGCATTTGACCTTCAAATGACCTTGAACGTGACGTGCTGGGGCTATATGGACCTCGGATTCGTAATCAGCGCACCAAAATACATATAGGACATCAATCTCGCTAAAGGACTTTTTTCGGTTCCCATTTGTGGTCCTGTGTAATCCTTCATTGCAACGTTGGATAATGAGGGATTCGGTACACCAAACGATGTCTTATTTACCTAATGAGTATTTTTTTAAATAAATGCTTGTACTCGATGACATAAGTTAAATTGCAGTCCACGCTTAGACTATTATTTAATAAAACTTTGAACTGTTTCAGGACGGCGAAAAAGAGAAAAAGAAAAAAGTAGTCAAATCCGTAGAACTGCCGATCGAAGCGCTCACCTTCGGCTTTTCCAACGTCGAAATTAACAAATTCACGGAGCAGGAGTTCAAGATGATTGCTTCCGACAAACAGGAGAAGGAACGGGCCGATTCTCGAAACGCCCTCGAAGAATACGTATACGAACTACGTAGCAAAGTTTCTTCGGAGGAAGACCTCGCGCTGTATATACTGGAGTCTGACAAGGACCAACTGGTGAGGCAGCTGGACGATATGGAGAATTGGCTGTATGAGGAAGGGGAGGATTGCAATAAACAGGTAAGTTAAGCCATTGTATTTGTATAGCATGATACAATAAAAGGAAGGTATGATACCAAACCGTGTCAAATTCGTCCGGGTTCGCGCATGACGTCACGCTGTGAGATATTTTTGAAATTTATAACGCGCAATATAGAGTTTACGTTAGTTATAGGCGATTTTATATCAATTCTATTGGCAATATACTTTGCCTCCTGCTTATAATACAAATTTTAAAGTATATGATTTAAAATAATCATGTAAATAAAGGGATAAATTAATTTAAAATAAAAGATATTGGTAAATTGTCTGCCTATTGCGTTCTATGTATCTATTTACTAGAGATCGCACGATACCGATATTGATATCGTTATATCGGCATATCGGCCGTTGTTGCCGATTATCGGTATCGTATCGTATCGGCAGGAAACTTGCCGATATATCGGCACATATAAAACGAAGAATTTTGGATTCTTACTGCATATACCTACGAAAGGTAATACTCGTAAATATAATAAAATAAAATACATTTTTGTGCCTGTTCTAATGTCACTAATAATATCTAATCATTTATAACATAACTGGAGTATAACTGAGGCCTTTTTCCGGAGAAATAAATTCAGAATTTCACAAAGCAATACTGAAAACATTAAACAGGGACTTCCCCGAAACTTCACCAATCAGAAACGTTATACCCAGTGATGTGAGTCGGTCATATGACCCCGTCATTTTGTGCGGTCATGACGTCATGACCGTCACGTCACATTAATAAATGACCGTTAGGTCATTTAACCTAACCTTAAATTTCATGTTTCGACACAAGAGTAAAAATTAAGCAAGAAAAAGTCACGAGCGTCATAGAAATGAAGACATCACGCATGCTCTGTCGCGTTTTAGAATATTCCTGGCTTAATTCTAAAACGAGACAAAAACGAAATAAGTGACGAATTTGCACATGACGCCGAAGAACATGATGAAACTTAAAGACATGCTTTTCTTTTTTAAATTTTATAAGAATATTCTTTTTTAACTACAAGGTATTTTTTAAACTTTTAGTTTTATGACGAATCTAAATTAAGGGTATTTTTTATAGATGACCTATATGACCGTCACATGACGGTCATTTGTCACGGATGATAAATGACCGTCATTTCACATCACTGGTTATACCGCGTTACCGCATGACTGAATGATAAACCGGGACTTCCCCGATTTTCGTTTTCGCCCAAATAGAAAACGCATGAACGAAAAACGGAAATTGATACGGAACACGTACAGGATTTAGCGAATTGGAGGTTCAGAACCGTCCAGGGGCGTGCGGTGAAATTTCAAAGATGTATATCTCTGTTCCTACTTACAGGAACCGTACCAAATTTAGGGGTTTTAATAGTGAGCCCACTGGGAATGTTTTGGTAAAGAAAAAAAAAACATTTTCTAATTTGCGAAAACAGTTGAATTTTTGCATTGCTTCCACCGGGAAAAAAATGAACACGTTTAGGTATTTTATTTATTATTTTTTCTAAACAAATTTTACATCATTTTGTCGACAATTTTTAAATTTTAAGAGAAAAAATGTGTTTGTAGAAAGTTATAGTCATTTGAATTTTTTTTGAAACTATATTTTAGGTTTCAAAAAATTCAAATGACTATAACTTTCTACAAACACATTTTTTTCTCTTAAAATTTAAAAAGTGTCGACAAAATGATGTAAAATTTGTTTAGAAAAAATAATAAATAAAACACCTAAACGTGTTCATTTTTTTCCCGGTGGAAGCAATGCAAAAATTCAACTTTTTTCGCAAATTACAAAATGTTTTTTTTTCTTTACCAAAACATTCCCAGTGGGCTCACTACTAAAACCCCTAAATTTGGTACGGTTCCTGTAAGTACGAACAGAGATATACAGCTTTGAAATTTCACCGCACGCCCCTGGTTGGCATGAATAATTAATTCACATGATTTAAGCCTTGACTTTTTTTTTATGTCATCACTTTTTCCAACCCTGATAAAAATTAAACATTGAAACATGTACGAATGTCTTTGCCGATACGATATATCGGTATCGGTATATTTGATATTGTAATTTTTCGTGTTTTTTTTTAAGTTTGTTCTTTTTTTTTTCAATTATATTTAGATTCAAGGAAATCTCATCCTATTGCTAAAATATTTTTAGAAGTTGTAAGTGTTGTAAATAACTAGTTTCATTAAAGATATATCTAAAATATACTATTGTTGATATTTCAGGTTTATATTGATAAGCTAGCCGAATTGAAATCGAAAGGAGAACCAGTCCAGCAACGCAAAATCGAATGTGAACTCCGACCGGCTATAATTGAAGATTTTGCTAGGTCTCTGCAACTCTGTATGAAGGCATTAGAACTTATAAGGTATGAGAATATAACGTATTAAATATAATATGTTATACAGTGCAATTTTTAAAGTGGTCCATGGGATTTTACATGCTAAATTTTTAACTCCATGTCAAGCCCTGTTCTAGTAGAAGTTTAGACAGAAAATTTGATATAAGTAAATTTCAGAAGCTTAAGATAATGCTAATTTGCAAATTATGCCAAAAAATCCCCGAAAAATCTCCTCAATAGACGCCTTGTACTAAAAGCCCAGAATAAGCGGAACAAAATTCTGAGCTAAAAGTATGATTATTCGTAAAATAAAATTAGGAACGCTGCCGAAACTCCGTTTTCTTTAATAACTACAATGCTGGCGACAGTGGCGACTAGACATAGTAATACGATATTTGTCTACGCACGTGCTGTAAGCTGTAGTAAATATGAGATTGCCAACAATTTTAAAAATATTTTATCGAGGACCAACTTGTTGCCAATACACCTTTTAGAGCCGATCTAATTTTTTAAATAACAAAAATTTAAAAAAAAAGTTTTTGCCCCAACACAGATTCGAACTCTCGACCTCCTGGTCAACTCGCTGAGATTGTACCTCTGGACTACGCTGATAATGTGAGAAAATCGGTCAGATACCGTTAAATTTGATGCCTAGCGCTGCCCTGACAAATCGTATTCATAATTTTTTATGTCTAACCTCGAATTAATATTAATACGATGGAAATACAATGCGCATATTAGCTACCTAATTAGTTTGTCTTTTTCCGAACCAAATGTTTTGAAAGAGTATATTTTACGGGGCGGTTTGAGTGTATTTCCATTGTGGGAGTGGCCCGATATTATTGGTGGGCCGTCGACCAATTGTGTCTCTTTTTAACTTCCTAAAGCGTTGTCTGTTTGTCTCGTAGTTTTAATGAATTTATATCGTCCATATAAACCTATGAGGTCAATTAAAAATACGACCCAGTCCGGGGCAAGCTTGGATAATCTTTCGACGATGGCTTGGCTTGATTCTTTCTTGAGGAGTTTTCGCATGGAACTAACACTTTTGAAACAAAAGATTCTTTTTTGGTTTTAAAAAATTAAAAAATAAATTTAGGTAGATCGTTACAAATTTTAGGTGGGCCGCGCCTGATTGACACCCCTAGTACTTAAGCTTGACCTCTACGCGTACTGTCTCAGATAAAGAAAAAAAAAGCTGTTTTTGCATCCGCACGTTCGCTGGTTTTTTTCTCTACGGCAATCCATAATCCGTTTCAGTTAATTTTTATACCAATCATTTTGCATGCAATTACGAAAATAATAAATCGTTTGAAGTTCCGGTCCTTATGCTGAACTTTTACAGCTTCAATATGCGTCAGTCCAAACTTTAACAATCTCCAACTTCTTGTTTTTTTTTGCAGAAGTAAAGATCTAAAATACGTGCATCTTACCGACGAAGAAGTAAGCAAAGTGGACCAAAGTTTCCAAGACTCCTACAGATGGCTCGACCAAACCAGAGCCAAATTACAAGCCGCACCCAAGCACCTACCCCCACCGATCACCATCGCCCAAATTAGGCAAGAAAAGTGCAACTTCGACAACACGGTGAACTCGATTCTTAACAAACCGCCGCCGAAAGCGCCGTCGCCGCCTAAAGAAGAAAAGCCGCCACAGAATCCCGAGTCTAACGACGGTAAAAACGCAGAACAACAGCAGCAACAGAATAACTCGAACCAGCAGCAACAACAACAGACGCAGGATAACATGGAGTGGTCATCATCCACGTAAATGTGATTTTAGGTGTTTCTAAATAATATAATATACTTAACCTAGCCTAGTATTGGATGATATACAGGATAAGCGACACTAGCCTCTGGAATTTGATGCACTGGCGTTTCGGAAAGGCGTTAGAAAAATTTAAAGGGTGAAAATTATGCAAAAATGGTTCCTTATACGCGTATTCGGAAATATTTTATTTTGGCGATACAGCCTGTTAAAGTGGGGATTAAAAACATGAACCACAATATACCTAAAAAATTGCCCAAATTAAAAAATATATGTTGGGGGATTTGGCTGGTCCATTGGCCTCTATAATTTAATGATGAATTTCGGTCTTCAGTCCCAGAGACAAAAAAATCTTTACTAGAAATATTTAAATCCTAATAAAATATGTATTTATGTTAATATCGGCAACGTTGCATTTAACCAGAATTTCGACGTTGCGAAATGTTCATTATTGTCCCAGAAATGCAAGCATAAGAATTATTTCCGACAGCAGGTTCTACCCTGTTGTTAAACGATTAATATAGATTATGTTTAATAGTTGCAAACAAATCCCTACTAAATATATTTAAATCCTGATAAAATACGTACTTATGTTAACATCGGCAACGTTGCGTTTAACTAGAATTTCGACTTTGCAAAATGTTCATTATTGTCCCAGAAATACAAGCATAGGAATTATTCCAGACAGTAGGTTCTACCCTGTTGTTAAACCATAAACAGTTTCTGTTTAAAAGTTGTAAACAAATCTCTACTAGAAATATTTAAATCCTGATAAAATACGTACTTATGTTAACATCGGCAACGTTGCGTTTAACTAGAATTTCGACGTTGCACAATGTTCACTATTGTCCCGGAAATACAAGCATAGAAATTATTCCTGACAGCAGGTTCTACCCTGTTGTTAAACCATAAACAGTTTCTGTTTAAAAATTGTAAACAAATCTCTACTAGAAATATTTACTTCCCGATAAAATACGTATTTATATTAACATCGCAACGTTGCATTTAACCATAAGTTCGACGTTGCCGAATGTTCATTATCTCAGAAGTAAGAATTATTTCCGAACGTGTAGAACCTTTTTGCTTAGTTTTAGCTACCTAAAGTTTTTGTTAACCACTTCCTGAAACACTACATATTTTGTTAGTTTATTTTAAAACTAATTTAGATAATATTGAATTTCTGAATTCACATGTTGTGTTGTGGTGTGATGACGAGGTTAGGCGCTTCACCTAATAGGGTAATTAAACTTTTGCTTTATCTACAATAAACTGTTTTCAACACACTTATTCCTATGTTCATTTTAATACCAGGTAAAACTGTTCGAAACAGTTTCATTAAACATTTCTTTTAAGTTATTGCTTTTTGTAATTTATTTAATAGCACTACTCGAACTGTTTACGATAGTAACGCTTACCTAGAAGAATAAACTAATTTTTGGTTATTTTTGTTTTCTTTTTTTTTTAATTATTGTGTTTAATAAAACGACATAATTTTAATTACTTTGTTTTAATTTTATCCGGCCCTATCCTTATCTTCTTGCCGTGTTGTCAGATTGTGAAAAATTTATTTTTCTTAAAATCAAGAAAACTCGCACAATTTGCCAACGTTGCATGCCAATTACTGAAAATACAGAATTTAGGAATTTTGGCTTTTGTATCAAGATTGGAGAAACCATATACTTACTATATAAATATACTGCGGGTTGTCTGGAATTCTTGATGCCAACAATATGAAATGGAGATATACAATCTCGCATAAGTCTATCCTTTAGTCTGATATTTCTGTATATTATGCGCATGCGTTAATACGAATTTTTTCATTGGTCAGAACTAGTACAGAATTAGATGGTGAATTGTACTAATCATCGGCTGTTGTGCGTATATTTCGGCTTCTTTCAGCTTTCTGGTTTTTCTAGTTTACAGCTGGATCGCCATTCGCCTTTTTTTCTTTGTGTCGTGTTGTATTTTGTATTCGGTGTTCTTGTGGATTATTTTGAAGTATGCTAACTTACGCCCTGATGTACAAAAAGTAATACACTAGTTCAATTATACCAAAAAACCAGCCCTGTCAAGAAACGTATGAAGCGTGGCGCCGTTAGATGGCCAATAGCAACACAAGATTTAGCGCAATCGCAGTTTACGAAATCTCAGACTAAAGGATAGACTTATGCGAGATTATCATACACTTACTATACAATAGTAAGTATATGGAGATTATATATCTCCATTTCACATTGTTGGCATCAAAAACCGCACATTGGGTAAATGGGGAACCCGCAGTATATTTATATAGTAAGTATATGGGAGAAACACAAGGGGATGATGATAAGCCGAACTGTTAGGTTATGCGAAATTCCATTGTAAAGGTGCACAGGAAAGCGAATGGGTTTTCCTAAAAAAAAAAACAAGAAAACTTGCACAATTTGTCAACCTCCTCGCGCTTTTGCGATCCTAATTAAAGTGTCAAATACAAATTTGTGCTTTTGTATCAGGATCACAGAAACGCGAGGAGGTATGTTCTGCTCCTGACGAGCCATGTTGTCAGATTCTGAAAAATATTTTTCCTAAAATCAAGAAAACTTCCAGTTTGGCAACGTTACATACCAGAAGTCGAAAATACCTTCTCGCACTTCTGGTATCCTAACGAAAATATGAAATTTAGGAATTTTGTATCAAGATTAGAGAAACTGAATAGGATGATAAGCCAAGCTGTTAGGTTATGCGAAAATCCATTGTTACGGATACACGTTAGATGCACAGGAAAGCGAATAGGTTTTCCTAAAAATATTAAGAAAACTGCACAATTTGGCAACGTTGCATAGCAGAAAATACATCCTCGCCCTTCTGCGATTCTAATTAAAATGTCAAATACACAAATGTGCGCTTTTCTGTCAGGATCACAGAAATGCGAGGAGGTATGTTCTGCTCCTGATAAGCCATATTGTCAGGTTGTGCAAAATTACTTTATTTTTAGGAGTATTTTTATTAGGACCAAGGAAAAGCGAATTTTTTCCTAAACACGCAGAAAAACCCGCATATTTTGGCAATGTCGCATACCAGAAACAGAAAATACCTCCTCGCGCTTCTGCTATCCTAATGGAAATATGAAATTTAGGAATTATGGCTTTTGTATCAGGATTAGAGAAACACGACGGGTGATGATAAGCAGTGTTTCAGATTATGCAAAATTCCATTATTCTTTGGGATATTTTTATTGGATGCACAAGAAAGAGTATGTTTTCCTAAAAATTAAGACAACTTATACAATTTGGCAACATTGCATAGCAGAAGCAGAAAATACTACGTCGCACTTCTGCGATATATCCTAATTAAAATGTCAAATTTTTTAATTTTGCGCTTTTGTATCAGGATCACAGAAACAAGGCGGTATGTTCTGCTCCTGATAAGCCATGTTGTCAGATTGTAAAAAATGTATTTTCCCCAAAATCAAGAAAACTCGAACAATTTAGCAATGTTGCATACCAGAAGCAGAAAATATCTCTTCGCGCTTCTTCTATCCTAATGAAATAAAGATATGAAATTTAGGAATTTTGGCTTTTGTATCAAGGTTAGAGAAACACGATGGGTGATTGATAAGCCATCTTTCAAATTATGCAAAATTCCATTATTCTTGAATTCTTGAAGATATTTTAATTAGATGCACAGCGTGTCTTCCTAAAAAATTAAGAAAACTTGCACAATTTGGCAACGTTGCACACCGGAAGCAGAAAATACCTCCTCGCACTTTTGCGATCCACATTAAATGCCAAATTCACAAATTTACGCTTTTGTATCAGGATCACAGAAAAGGGGGACCTGATAGGTCATGTTGTCTTTATTTTTAGGAGTATTTTAGAACCACCGTCGGACCACGGAAAGCGAAATTCTTGTAAAACCCAGACCTAAGCAAACCAGACTCGCGTAATCTGACAATGACGCATACCAGGAGCAGAAAATACATCCTCGCACTTCTGCTATATCCTAATCAAAATATGAATTGGGCCTTTGTAGCAGAATTAGAGAAACATTAGGGTGATAAGTCATATTCTCAGATTATGCAATATTCCATGATTGTTGGGGATATTGATGCACAGGAAAGCTAGTACGCTGTTCTTAAAAATCAAGAAAACTTGCGCAATTTGGCAACGTTGCATACCAGAAGCATAAGATAACTCGTCGCACTATGTTACCCTACTGAAAATATCAAATTCACTTGTAGCTTTCGTATAGGATCACAGAAACGCGAGGAGGTATGTTCTGCTTCTGATAAGCCATACAATCGGAATGTGCAAAATTTCGTTATTTTTAGGGATATTTCAAGACATGAAACAGTCGTAGCACAGTCAATAATATATTATTCAATTTCTTAAAAAGACAATAACATGTAACAAAATTTTATTTGCCTATAAATAAGTTTAAAGGTATCACAAATTTAACTAACTTATTACATGTAACAGAGCTAAACATGACCGAAAAAACTAAAATATATCCATCTAAACATTATATAAGTTCAGTTTACCATCTGCTCTTGTTCAATGGTAAGTGAAAAGGAACATATCAAAATATTCACTTGTTCTGGTGATGGACAAGCAATCTGCAACTGGTCATCAGTTGAGTAACCACCTCTTAATAATACTGAATCAACTTGCATAAAGGCATTTATAATATTGTTCTTAATTGGTCTGAAAAGTATAAATTCAGTTTCTCTGTTGGCAAGGTATAGTTGCATAGAACGCTGTATTTCTGGTATTTTAGTTTTCATGTTCTTCTGGGCTTCCTTTATTAAACCTACAACAAAAATTAGAATTAGAAAGATTAATTATTTGTGAAACATATTACATATAATATTACTCTTATTTGATACACATTTATTTATTTTATTTATTTATTTATTGAACAAGTATCAACAGCACAGGTGCCAATTACAGATACAATTATAGGTACATTCCACTTAAACTATGCAGTATATAACCAGAAAAAAGTCCAACAGAAAATCAACATTAAAACACAGATACACAGAAATACGTCAATACAATAAAAACCCACTCAGACAAATACGTGGTTACATATGTAAATCATTAGTTAACTGTCTTTCAACTTATTTTCGATTAAAATTCTGAATTGGGTAAGACTAGTCGTATCCACATCAATATCAGACCCATACAGATTAAAATAGTAGCACATCTTATAGATTGGGGAATTCTTGTACAGATTTGTTCGAGGATGAGTCAGATAAAAAACATTAGAGGCTCGCGAATTAATTCTATTGATGGCAAATGGCAGCTTACCAAGAATGTCAGGGCAGTCAATTTTACCTTTCAAAATTTTGAACAAAGTGCATAGTAATATTATAATTCTTCTTTTTCTCAACGAAAGCCTCTCAAAGATACTTAACAGGTATTCATTGTCATACCCCTTCTGGGGATATATACCAAATTTCCTATAATACATGCACTTTGAAAACCTTCTTTGCACTTTCTCAACAAGTGATACCCACACATTATATTGGGGGGACCATATTACGCTACCATATTCCAATACTGGCAACACAAGGCTATCAAAAAGATGCCAGCTAACATCTATGCTGAAATTTTTGGTATTTCTTACAATAAAACCTGCTATTTTTTGAGCACTATCGATTTTAGATATTATATGGTTAGAAAAAGATAATGTTGGGTCAAAGATTACACCAAGATCCTTATGGTGATTCACACGCTGTAAATTGACCCCGTTTAGAGAATAGTCATAGCCAATAATATTGCGATGTCAAAGAGGTTGTGAAAAAAAGGTAATCCGCCATCTTGTGGCGTCCGCCATATTGGGTTTAGAATGACGTCACACAGCTTATCGTATTCTACTCATCAAACCCTTTCATTTGATATAAATGTCAAGGGCGTTGTGAAGAAAAAGGTAGCGTCCGCCATAGTGAGTTTAGAATAACGTCACATAGCTTATCGTATTCTACTCGTCAAATCCTTTCATTTGATACGCATGTCAAGGGGGTTGTGGAAAAAAGGTAATCCACCATCTTGTGGCGGCCCCCATGTTGGGTTTTGAATGAGGTCACATAGCTTATCGTATTCTACTCCTCAAACCCTTTCATTTGATACCCATGTCAAGGTGGTTGTGAAAAAAGGTAATCCGCCATCTTGGGCCGGCCGCCATATTGGGTTTAGAATGACGTCACATAGCTTATCGAACTCTACTCGTCAAACCCTTTCATTTGATACCCATATCAAGGGGATTGTAAAGAAAAAGGTAATCCGCCATCTTGAGGCGTCCGCCATATTCGATTTAGAACAATATTAAATATACTATATTGCATTGTCACCGGACTTATATATGTACGTGTACAAAATTTCAAAGCTCTAGCTTAATTAGAACTGGTCCAAAATTTGACTGCAATATTTGACCTAAACATACCAACATACAAACATAGTAACAGGTGAAGTTAAATAAAACTTTGAAAATACGCTGAAAATAGAGAAAATACACAAAACATATAGAAAATACATTGAAAATGATGACAATATATGAAAAATACGGCAGTAGGGAAAATGGTGTACAAATTTTTCGTCAGTGAATCACCCCTCGGGTTTAGATGAATGTTTTGAATAGACGAACAGTGGAGACACTAACTCCGTGAGGATCAGCATGATTTTGTGTATACTGTTGTGTATCTGTCACTTGTATTTTTAGTATTGTTTTATACTTATGTAGGTATGTTAAGTTTAATTTGATCTGATGTTATTTTACCTCATAACATTACTTGTATGTGTCTGTTTGAATTCTAATTATTTTATATTTCATATTGACTATGTGTAAATTAACTTGTCGCTGTATTTTTTAGATTAATAAATATTAATAAATTAATATTATCTTCAATCTTACCTCCAACAACTTCTGGTTTCCCAAAGCTCTGAGCAGCCACTGATAGCTCATTTGATGTCGCGGAGGGTGGAGCATTTTCTACTTTAATTATCTTAAGGATTTTTTCAGCTTTTTCAATCCATTCTACTACATTTCCTATTAGTACTTTCGTTACATAAGCTATAAACGATTCGCATGAATGCTTCAGTTGTTTGTCAATTTCTTTTCTAGAATCTACCAGGTACTCTTTTACTCTGGGGGTGCCGTCTAACAGGAATTCCAATAAAGCATTACTGGTTCCAAAGGTAAATATTTGTTTTCTCTGATGTATTAAGTGAACAGCAGCTTTTTGAACTGTACTAAAATCTAAAGCTAACTCCTTGGTGGTGAAATCCACTTGAAAAGGTGCAATTTGTTCCCTTATAATAAGCAGGTGTTTAATTTGAAACAACTTGCCATCAATAGGAGTCTTTCTGGAGGATATCAAATCAGCAGCACTCTGTACAGTTCTAACACAAACTATTAAAGCTTCTTGTGCCAAACCTTGAAAGGTATCTCTATCTAAACAAGAATAAAGTCTGGAGAGACAAACTAAAGTTCTCTTTACCGTAGGATACCACATTCCATGTAAATCCGCTGGAGAATTACCAGTATAAGATCTAAGATGGGAAACAGGAGCATTAATTTGAGCAACCTCTTGTGATTCCATTGAAACTATTGACGATCTAGAATCAGGTCGCTTTTCCTTTAACTCAATAACAATATTTTCCATTTGTTTGAGCTTTTCAGGATAAGCCAGATCTCCAGGTGATGGTTTGTAATCATTAAGATCATGTTTAAAGAAGACATTTGCTCTAAACACTAACCTTTCTTCAACGTCTTCTAACAATTGTTTGATAATTTCACCATACTTGGTTAGATGATCGACTCCTACAACTTTGTCTCCTAACATTTCGCTTTTGAGAATACTGCAAAGCTCAGAAAGTATTTCTATGTGATTAATAAGGATCAGACAAGGTCTAAGTGTGTCATATAAATACTGACAGAGTGAGCCGAGGTAGTCGTGAAGTTGAGAAGATGTGGTTTGAAAGAAATAGTTGTAACATTTAGATTCGTCTATGCAAACTTTAATCATAAATAGACAGCACGATCTAAACAGAATACTGTAGTCGTTTTTGTGTTTATCTTTCAGCTCTGTTAAAGCTTTTGATACTGCAACTTCCAAAATGGGCAGACGTTGAGTAAAATAACTTTTCTGACAGTCGTACAAAGCATTTTGATAATGGCCATTAGTCTCATCCTTCTTTTCTAAATATTCCAAAATGAGTTTGACTTTTACGGATGCACTTTGAAACTTGCCATAGTACAAAGAAAATACTGACTCGCTTGATGGATCATTTCTTTGTGGAATTTTGGAAATTTCACTTTTAACATCTGGGTTAATGACTTGCTTTGTGGTCTCAATAATAATATTATTTACAAAGTTATACACGTGCATTAAAGCAGTGGTCAATAAACTCTCATATTTTATTTTATATACATTAGATTCTTTAAAGTTCATATGCTCACTCAGATACACCAGAGCATTATCAATATTATTTAAAACTCCGATGAATTCTTGACTGTTAACTTTGTTAACACACAATTGTTCAATGCTCTCTTGGCATTTTGGAAAATAAACAAAATATTTTAGTCGTGCATTGATTTCACTCTTTTTTTCTTTAAGAATTCTCTGGTGGACCATTAATTGTTCACTTAAATTATGTAAATAGTTTGTTTTCTCTGTAACATTTTGATACGTCTGTTTTAAGTTCGTTAAAGAATTTAACGTTAATTCGGAACGCGAAAACAAAGTTTCACAATTTTGCGAATTCTTAGATAGAGATGAATAATAGCTCTGAAAGTTCTTCAGATTTTCGTGTTGAATTTCTTTTTCTACAGTAACCATCCATTCAATGAAATCTTTGTTGTTTGTAATAACAGGCACTCGGGTTGGTACAGAATCTACATTTTGCTCAGCTAAAATATCAGTTTCAGCTTTTGAATACAGGGAACTAATAGCATCTCCTATTTCATAAAATAACTCGGTTTGTTCTTCGTCTAAGGGTGCCAGTGGGTTCTCTGATGATTGCCAATTTGCAACGTTTTCTTGAATCTGCTTATCGACAGCATCTTCTACAAGGGCTTTACTTGTAGAACGGCTCATTTTTCTGGTGATTTTTCTACATCGGTCTACGATCTACGTGGCTATATAAACTTTATGGTCATTCAACCACTTTCCTTCATTTCTTTTTCACGATTTTTTCGAAAGTTCAACTTTACCAAACTTAAATAAGATAGTATATTACAGATGTTCGCCAGATAAAGTAGAAAGTAGATATTATATTATTTTTATTTTAGTGTTTGTGTGGCGGTTTGATTTGGTTTATTTTGGATTTGACGGGCGTAACTGAAAGCAGAAAGTTAAATGTCCGGAAGTTGGAACAGTAAACAGGGACACGAGCTGTTTCGCTTTGAACACTCTTTGAACCCTCGGTCCAAACCTTAATTCGTATTAGTTGCTCCAAACACGATTTTGGCATGTAGGTAAAGTTTGCCTCGAGGCTGCCTCAAACAGAAACTAAAAGCATGTCTTCTTCAAAGCTAAACATTTTGTTGCAGTTTTTTCACTTTTCCCAGTAAACCAACGGCAGTCGGGAAACAGTCGGCCGCCTGTCGGCACTGATTTTTGCCATTTTCTGACGGCATTCGGTATGCGCGTGTTTTTCCATGGGATGAATTGCCAGTATCAAGTCCTCCATAGAAGATACAAACCAGTGTGCCGCGGCTTATTTTCAAAGCATAGTGAATCCATAGACAAGATATATTGTGAATCTAGGATTCTAGGGCAGAAGATGTACTGAATCTGTACAAAATGTACTGAAAGACAGCAAAAAATCGGAAAGTTGAAGTTAGTCTCGTGGCAAACTTTTATATGTATTCAATGACATCTTAAACATATCTTCAAGGTAACCTCAAAGAGTTATCGATAGTTTCAAGACAACCACAAAGTCATTCAAAAGTATTATGGAAAGCTATCTTGTCATAATTTTTGAACTTTGAAAATTATACAAAGTTGTCGCTCACGCGGCGACATTAAGTTAACAAATGGTTTCTTGCACGATTTAGTTATCTTAAAGGTATGTTTTAGATACGTCAAAAAGGAAGACGAATTGCAAGGTTGCATTATTAACAGTTTTTAACGAATATAAAATATACCTGGCGTTGCGGAATTCCTGACTACAATGTATTTTTGATGATTATTGCTTTTGTGGCCACCCGAAATAGCTTTTTTTACGAAATAAAAAATATACTGACGCCGCAAAAGGTGCTCGTCATATATGCATGTAGGAGAAAACCGCCACAAAATTTTTGGTTTTAGAGAAGGCCTGATTACAATGCTTTTTTACGATTTTTGCCCTTGTGGCCCCCTCTAAATAGTTTTTTAAGAAATAAAAAATATGCCTGGTGTCGCGACAATGCCTATAATAATTGATAATTATTCTTTTATCCAACAAACTGTATTACACCCACAAAAAGGGAAATAAACTCTACTGAAAACTTCTGGATTATATTAGCAACTTTTATTCTTCTTCTAGAAGTTCTGTCGTTTGATTTTTGCTTCATTGATGACTTTTGACCACGCTATTAAAGATTCACTGCAGCTCCACTTCAACTGTATACAACAAACCAGAATCCATCTCCAGTAGGTTTGGGCCATGATACAAATAAATAGAAGATATGATATCTGACGTCACCTGGAGACTTTTGAGAAAAATGACAGAAAAAACAAATGAACAAAAATTCATCTCATTGGTCAAATTAAATGGGCAGCTTACACAAGGAAAAAATATACACATGGCAGTCCAGATGTTTTCACGTTGAAGTTCGTTTAGTTTAACTTGTCTACTTACGCATGTATATGCGTGTATATTTTTTATTCTTGAGAAATTTCCTGGTTTTGCTGCATTTCCTAGAACACCTTTATATCATAAGATCACTGTAAAATCAAATAAAACCCTGCAATATTGTTAAAAAACGTCAGTAGGAGCGACTGGTGCTCATCGGTATTACATTTGATATTAAACGATCGAGCTACGTGAGTTCCTAACATAGAATCGACTATAGAGTTATATCGTCGTCTTTTGTTAACTTAATGTATCAAATAAAGAGATGTTGCCATTTGGAGGATGAACTGTAACTACGTTCCCCGGCTGGGGACCTCTTGCAAGGTTGCCAAATTTTTGGAATAAAATGTGCAATTACCTAATAATAATTATTTGTTTTAAACTAATTCAGAAATTAAATTAATAAATAAAATTATAAAGCACTACGATTTCAATCCACGTTAACAAATTCTAATACAACCATAAATTGGTCTGGTATCTGAGACAACCTGGCGACATTGGATCTGACATACCATAACATAACCTCTAAAAATTCTATGTTGCTAAAATGTCACAGACTCGTATTTTTGCCTTGTTTGTGCCCATTTTGTATTCCCAATGGCTAAGTGGAATGGAATCGACGATATCCCAGGAACCTCCACCGAAAGGGCCTTATCCCCACCAAGAAAACGACAAAAAAACTTAAATGTGAAGGCCAAAGGAAATGCTAATAAATATTATAAAGCTTCATTACAAAAGAAATAAAGTTTCATTACAAAAGAACTCTACCTTTTCCAGGACCCAGAGTTTGCAGCTGAATGTGAATGTGTTGAGTATGTATAGTTGCTCATCCAAAAGGTAAGTACCAAAAAAGACTATTTCAGAATGCTCACAAATTATTTCCAGTATGAAGGAAAACTGTAAGTAAAAACGGAATTTTCCCGACAGCTTCCTGCCTTCCTTGTTTATAAGGCAAGCAGCTAAAATCAAATGCGACCGTAGGTATACATAGTACTTAAAAAAATAAACTGTCAGAAACTTTCAAGTATTTTTTATATAATTTTTATGGTAGCATTAAACCTTTTCTTCTTTGTAAGCATTCACATTATCTTATAATGGTACCTACCTATTTATAAGTATCTTAGTCACGATACACTTACAACGGTATGCTACGTTTGATGTCACTTCGAGTGAGAATCTTAAATTAACAAGGCACTTACCTAATCAAATGAAATATGACAATAATATTTTAATAAGCGTCAACCCCAGTTCGGTCTGATCAATCTTGGAACATTGGTTGGTTTAACAACGAACTTAGAAATCAGAGGGACACAATAGCTTTGTTAAATGAATATTGTGAGAGGAATAGAACGGAGTATGCTCAAACAGAACTAAAAAGATTAAAGACAAATTACAAAAAAGCACTTAAATTAGCAAAAATACAGTACAATAATAATCTGATTAATACAGCTCCAAACCCTGTTAAAACAATGTGGAAGTTAATTAACCAATCTAGAAAGAGGGGTGACAGAGTGGGGAACACGGCAGTTTCTCTGTCACCTCAGGTTTTTAATGACTACTTTGCTACAGTGGCCAAGAACCTGATCGGCGGTATGGGGATGGCTGATATCGATCCTCTTCACAATGTTACTGACTATACAACATCATGTCCAATTTTCCAATTTAATGAAGTTTCATATATTGAGGTTCGGGATATTATTAGCAAGTTAAAGAATAAAAATAGCTCAGACATCTACGGAGTCAATATGAAGGTAGTAAAAAGTATAAAAAACCTAATATACATTCTAGTAGCAAAGCTAGTAAATCTGTGTTTTAAAAATAGTATATTTCCTTCAAAATTGAAAAAAGCAAAAGTTGTTCCAATCTTTAAAAATGGGGACAGCACTCTGGTTTCAAATTACAGACCAATATCCCTGTTGCCTGTTTTCTCGAAAGTCTTTGAGAAGTGTATGGCAAACAGGATGACTTCTTTCTTTGAGGATAATAATCTTTTTACGCCGGACCAGTTTGGTTTTAGAAGGGGTAAGAATACCTCTCTTGGAATTCTTAGCCTGATCTCTGATGTGATGGATTCATTTGAGAAGCAAGAGTATAATGCAACTGCTCTCTGCGACTTGAGCAAAGCCTTTGATTGTGTCACCCACAGTATTCTCTTATCTAAGCTTAAGTGCTACAATTTTCACCCAGATAGTGTACAACTAATAAAGTCATACTTGGAAAACAGAACCCAAATAGTTATGGTGGGAGGGGTGTCGTCGGGGGAGAGGGTGATGGATGTCGGTGTCCCGCAAGGGTCAATTTTAGGACCACTTCTATTTCTCATATACATTAATGATTTACCATTGGTGGACCCGGCAGCTACGTTCACTCTCTTCGCTGATGATACGTCTTTGTCCTGTAGTGGGACCTCATATGATACTGTCACTGAGAGGCTGGGGGTGGCACAGTCACAGGCGGAAAGTTGGTTCAAGGCCAACAGGCTATTACTAAATAAAGATAAAACGCACACAATGTATTTCTCCCTGAGAGACTTATCTAGCAAGCCTGAGAGCCTTGCCAGTGTAAAATTTTTGGGAATTCAGGTCGATAGGGGGCTTAAATTTGATGCCCACGTAGATTATGTATGCCAGAGACTTAGAAAGAGTGTCTTTGCTCTGAAGGGGCTACAGAACTCTGTTTCCCCTGGGGTGCTGAGGACTGCATATTTTGCTCTCGTGCACTCAATACTTTCGTATGCAGTCTTGGTATGGGGACATTCAACACATACTCGCAGAGTCTTTGCACTTCAGAGAAGAGCCATCGGGATTGTGGCTGGCCTTTCATATAGAGAGGACTGCAGGGATGCCTTCCGCTCTCTTCGGATTCTTACCCTCCCGTCTGTCTATATCCTTGAAAATCTGCTGTACATTAAGACCTATGAGGATAAATACACGTCACGTAGTGTCATACATAACCATGACACCAGAAATAGGGATAACTTAGAGGTGGCATATCGGAGGCTGAGGAGATGTCAGGGTGGACCTGATTTCCTGGGGGTTAAGTTCTACAACAAAATACCGATTGCAATAAGATTGCTCCCAATAAAAATTTTTAAAGATCGAGTGAGGAGGTTCCTGGAGGGGGAAACCTTTTATACAGTAGATGACTTCCTAAAGTGTGACACATCACAACTTGGGTTGTGATCTGTCATTTTTAATTTTTGATATGTTTTTAATATTCTTAATTTTTAATGTACTATTTTAATATGTTGTTTGTTCAATATATGTAAGGAGAGTTTGTTTTGTAATTTCTTTAATCAAACATATTTTGTAGTGAGGATTTTTATTCTATTTTTTGTATATTGACTTGTGTAAACGCTTATTGTGTAATTGGCACCAATAAACTATTATTATTATTATTATTATTATTAACCCAACAAACTACCCGACAATAAGCTGTCCTGTACTAATATTTTAATAAATGTCAACTCAACACACTACCCGACAATAAACTGACCTGTACTTATGTACAAGGAGTGCAAGCGTCTAATCAATTTAGGATTCCCCTCGAAGTGACGTCATAGCGTAAGCATACTGTTGTAAGTGTATCGTGATCTTAGTAATAATAATAGGTATCAAAGCAATTTCAAAATATTCCTGTGGTCTGTAAATGGTTTATTTATGCGTTGTTTCCATGTGAACAACCCCAAGTTAGGCCCTGTTATATTAGAAGTATTGAGATAAAAGTTGACATAATATTATATAAATTTCAGAGTCTTAAGGTTATTTTAATTTGCCAAATAGGCTAAAAAATGCATTTAAAATTGTGTCCATAAAGTTTTTAATGTCAGAAAATTATTATCAATCAACCTTTAGGTAGGTACTTGGTATGAAAAGGTAAAAAACAATACTACAAGGGATGTGAAAATTTTTAACAAGTTTTTCAAAAAGTAAAAGCATTTTTTAGCTATTTTTGAAGCTTTTTTGACATAATATTGGCAAATTAACACTATCTTACTCTCCCAATCAAACTCTGAAAAATGTCAAAGTTTAACCCTATCCTATATATGTCAATAGAACCCAACATGGGCTTAAAATGTAAAACAATGTTTAACATGTAAAACACTGTGGAGTGCTTTAAAAAAATGTAGGTACTGCATTGATAAGATAGATTCTTTGTTCGATAAGGCTTTTAATTAAACCCAAGTAGCTTTTGGCAATAGGCGTGCATATACATATGTAAGTAACTGCACGTATTGGTTTTCCCAAATTAACATTTTGAAAGATTTTACAATCATTTTCTTAGTAGGTATATTTTAATGTATACGTAATAGATATTTTATCCAGTATTTTGTTTGCATTTTTTGTCTGTTATACTATACAGTAATGTCTGGGTTATCTGAACAGAAAATTGCTAGACCCTGTTAGGATTACCTACACATTCTACTATGGACTATGGACATTGAACTCATAATAATAATCCGAAACATGGACGGATTATTATTATTATTATTAATTTTTTTGTTTTTAGTAAAATGAAGAGAAAATAATGAACTTGCAGGAAAACCATGAAACTGGCAAATTAATTTACATTACATTACATTTACATTTCAAGACCCAGGATAAATGATATGTCTTATGTTGTTACCATTACGGAGGCATCGTGGTATTTTGGAGAGGTTGAAAAAGATGTTACTCCTCAAAAACCAATTGGAAACACCTGTGGAGTCTAGTGAGAAGGAGCCATTGGATTTAAGTCCTTGGTTTTACTCAGTGGCGGCTGGTGAAATTTCAAAGTTGTATATCTCTGTTCCTACTTACAGGACCCATACCAAATTTAGGAGTTTTAATAGTGAGCCCACTGGGAATGTTTTGGTAAAGAAAAAAACATTTTGTAATTTGCGAAAAAAAGTTAAATTTTTGTTGTGCCCCTCCTAAGAAAAAAATGAACACTTCTAGGTATTTTAGATATTATTTTTTCTAAACAAATTTTACTTTATTTTGTCGACAGTTTTTAAATTTTGAGAGAAAAAAGTGTATTAGTAGAAAGTTATAGTCATTTGAATTTTTTTTTTTAATTATATTTTAGACTTAAAAAAATTCAAATGACTATAACTTGTAGTATAATGCTTATTTAATGTAGACTCACCGTAAGATATTGTGTAGTTGACATTATGTCATAGGGTGCTTCTGGCTAGTTTTGGTATCCGTGGGGTCACCAGTCAGTAAATAAACGGACTTGTAGAAAGTGATGTTATTTTATTGAGCTCAATAAACATAATATACTACATAACTTTCTACTAACACATTTTTTTCTCTCAAAATTTAAAAACTGTCGACAAAATGATGTAAAATCTGTTCAGAAAAAATAATAAATACAATACCTAGACGTGTTAATTTTTTCTTAGGAGGGGCACACCAAGAATTTAACTTTTTTCGCAAATTACAAAATGTTTTTCTCTTTACCAATACATTCCCAGTGGGCTCACTATTGAAACCCCTAAATTTGGTATGGGTCCTGTGAGTAGGAACAGAGATATACAACTTTGAAATTTCACCAGCCACCACTGGTTTTACTTCATATCTATTGAACTCCTTAGAACCGACAAAAATATCAGTTAGGTGCCAATCACTATATAGGTGCCAACAACTGTATGTTTTACCCTATATTTTTTGTTATTTTTAAATTGTTTCTTTAAATAAATTTTGAAATATAAATTGAATTGTTTTTTTTTGTCTTTTTAAACTCTGTACCTACACTTTATCCTTAATCAACTTATTAGAGTCATCTGTTTTAATAATACTCTTAAAAAAGTATATTCTTTACTCTGGTATTAAAATGCATTGTCTTCCAGAAATAAAAAATATAAAAAAAATTACAATGTTTAAAAGAAAACTGAAGAAATTTCTTCTAAAAAAATATCAATTTTTTATATTCTATGACTAATTAATTTTCCTCAGGCACGTGATTGTTTCATCACAGTCTTTTATCGCAACTCTATCAGTCTATAAGATTCTTTATATATATATATATATATATATATATATATATATATATATATATGTGTGTTCTAAACCTACAGTTGATATGAACAATAATCAGTGCCTTGCCAATTCCACCTTTTGCTACATTTGTTTGTTACTGCAGACTTAGAATTTTGTAATTTCATTTCAAAATATCCACTATCATAATGTTAATAGACAGACGTTTATTCTTTCATAACAGTAGTGTCTTTCTTGCTCTACGTGGACACACACAAACCTCATTCACAACAATGTGGACCTAGAGGAGTTTGGAAAGAGAAGGAATATTCCTATTAAAAATAATAAACTTTTGAAGTACCTACTTTTGGAGTGCTGTTTTATAATAATATCTTACCAAAATCTTCGAAACCTTCACTGCCTTTAAACTAATTTTTTTTTAACATAACTCTGTTAGCATAGATACTGCTAGCAGATTATAAACGTAAAAATTTTACTATTTGAAGATAGCTACTGCCCAATAACCATGTGCTTATGAATGATAATTTAATTCTGCCTTAATTTCTGTATACCTAATATGCACGGGCATTTTTTTTAATAAATAAAGAAAACTCAGCAAAATTGAGTAAAGATTTTTTATTAAAATAAATCATAACATGAGTTTAAAGAAATATTCCCTATTCTCTGATAAATTCTACAAACCCTACCTCAACCTGCGAACAGCGAAATTCTTAACTTAAAGTACTTGTAGAAATAAAAATTATAACTGTTTAGCTCAATGTGACAGTTTCTCAATTAAATGTTGAAAGTTTTAGCTCTAGAAGGATAAACAGACTTTGCCCTGGTACTTTTACTGTAACAAAACCAAAATTTTTGTATGATTAGGGGTAGGGTAAATTTCATTCTTTCCTCCTCTCTGACTTCTTTATCGAACTATTTGGGATTGAGGTTCCTGGTTAGATGGTATGGTAATTTTCATTCTTTCCTCCTCTCTGACTTCTTTATCGAACGAACTATTTGGGATCGAGGTTCCTGGTTAATCATCTCCACAATGCCCGGCCTTGTCGTACTTTTTCGGTAGTTGTTAGCCAGTAACAGATTTATAGAATAAATAAATTTAAGCGGCCAACACTTTATACAAACATTTTCTACACAGAAAAATAAAGGTTTATTCGTTTATTATCAACACTACAGAAAAAACTTATGGGACATGCTCAAAATGTCATGTTGCTGCTTATCTTAACTTAACCTAACTTTTTCTAGTTGTCAAAATTTCAAAATATGATAAAGAGAAAAGGTGAGATAGATATACTTTATTTGTCCATTGTAAAATGGGGTTTTGTCATCATTCTCAAAACCAGAATTTTTAATTTTTATGATTCCGCGATATTTTGTAAACGAAACACATCTTTAAAGATCGCGTTGTGTTTAAAACTATTTTTTGGTGATTTCATATTACCTTTAGGAGTTTAAAAGTAAAAATGAGATGTGCTGTGTATGGTTGTGATGTGGACAATCAATCAATGAATGTATGTATTTATCCCTTTATTTACATGCTTATTTTAAATTATATACTATAAAATTTGTATTATAAGCAGGAGGCAAAGTGTATTGCCAATAAAAATTTATATAAAATCGCCTTTAACTAACATTAAACTCTATATTGACCGTTATAAATTTAAAAAATTCACCAGGTGACGTCATGCGCGAATTTGACAGCGCTTGATATCATACCTTCTTTTACTTGTATCATGGGTTTGGGCTAGGCTAGAATTGGCAGCATTCGCAAATCCGAAAAATAGTGGCCGATTTGCTTTTTCATCAATTCGTTCTTTTTTATGGACACATTCCCTCCCGAGCACCAGAGTGAATTTGTAACTACTTTGTAGTTCACCCTGGTGTGCTTTTAGCTCAGTGCGGAATTTTGATATCGCACTACTGGAGCGTGAAACCGAACACGCTGAAGATGTTGACATTACTGTTTTTTGAAAACGGGGGGGAGAGTTTTCAGTCAAAGCAAGTGTCATGTTTTTTGCTATGGGGCGAAAATACGAAAGTTCAACAAGAAATTAAAAATGTTATATAGTTGTATTTATAATAACAATTTTATTATGTAGTAGTAGAATTTTTTTATTAAACTTTGTCATATGACTGGTGCCAACGTTCTGTTTAACAATCCCCCTCCCTTATATAATATACAAGGGGGGACCACGGTTTCTAGCATTCATGAAGATACTGGAGCACCTCCTTCCTATGAGGAGGCAATTAACCCCAACGGTAGTATAATATTACCCTTTTTTTAAAATATTGTTTTGTGTGACAAATTTACTTTTATACCTAGCTAGCTCTGAAAGTTCATTTATATGTAAAATATATTTAAAACAGTATATATAATTTTGGTTTATTTTTGTTATAGCACCACCACCTTCCTATGACTCTCTTTTTGGCAGAGTACGAGAAGCTCAAAGGTCCAGTAAAGGTGTCCTAGACTTCTTAAAAAATGTCATTATTATCGTTTTAGGAACTCGTAAGTAATGTCTAAATCAAATACGTCTGACATAAAATTTTTGTTGTTTAGAGATTGTACTTAAATCTAATTAAAATTTTTGTAACATATAAAATTAATGTCTTGTATTATTAGGTATTATTTATTATTTTTAAAAATATATATGAAAATTTTACATTTTACAGTTGGCTGTTCAATAATATTAGGAGTTACAATAGTCATTCCAATATGTATGATAGTAATTGGATCAATTTACCTTCATGAATGTCCACAAGGAGAATATATTCCTGTATATTTGCTTGTTGGTGGTAAGTACAAATTTGCAATAGGTACTTACCTATATAAAATAACAAAAACAGAGAAGTAAATACGTAATAATTAATAATATGGATTTAGATTATAAGATACTGTTGATTAATTAAAAAAGGCCTTCATATTAAAATTGGTTTGCCCCAAAGTTATATATTTTTGGAATCTCCAAAAGATATTTAGTTGGATCAAGATATATGCGCGGGAATTCACTTTAGAATACTTTAGATTAAAGGATACATATTGATTAAGATAATTAACTGAGAATTAAGGATTGACTGTCAGTCAGTACATATTCTTGCAGGTTGTGAAGTAGTATGCTTTTTGTTAAAGCAATTTTAAAACATGTTCCTATGAAAATTAAAGTTATATTAGGTAAGTTAATATTAAAAATACTGGCTACTAAGATTCTTTATTACTTTTTGGTTAATTTTGGTAAAATCAGTTGGATGTTAAACAGATATTATGTCAGTTATAACATATCAATTGAATAAATGCATAGCCCTTGTAGCGCGAAGCACATCTTACACTTTATCAATTTATTTCATAATTCTGCTACCAAATTTCTAATTATCAATTGTCAAAACACTCCATATGATTTGTTATTTTTTTGATAAACTTATTACGGTCAAGGTTGCAAGACTAAACAGGGTACTTGTTTACCTTTACATTTTTATGCTCTTACTTATTTATATCATGAAATAGCATTTTATTTTAAATAACTTGTCAATACAGATTTGTCCATGATACTTCAGTATTAATGCCCCAGCGGCGGGGGAGGGGGACAGGCAAGAAGTCTTTGCAGAATTAAATTTTTGGTTGACTTAAACGAAGTATTTAATGCTTGTTATGTAGTGACTGATATTTTCCTGTTGTTCACTTTATTGTTGCTTAATTATTTGCTATAATAAAATCCACTGACTTCAAGGTGGACATAATGTATGATAAAAAAAGTCCTCAAAGTATGCCATGGAATCAATATGCATGACTTGAATTATTACTCTTGAAAGGTAACATAGGTAAAAGGTATAGGTGAATGAAAAATAGAACTGCCAAGTTCTGAAGTTTTTATTTTTAAGAAAATTAAATATTCTAATCATGGCAGAATAAAAAGCTTTTATGATCAAAAGTTACTTTAAAAATGAAAAAATGGTAGAAGGGTTGATGGCCAGTGGGTTTATTGAACACGGGACGCCATTCAAGATTTTCAAACAGAATTTCCACACATAGTCATGGATTTCGACCAGTTCCGCCAAGTTCTGACTAGATCTGTGACTTTGTTTAGAGAAACAGGAAGTGAGATTAGAAAGAAAGGCAGTGGAAGACCCAAAGTTCGCACTGTACAAAAAGTAGAAGGATTGAGGCAAATTGTTAATGAACACCCACAAACCTCTATTCGGCGTGTAAGCCAGCAAGCAAATGTATCCTACGGAACCTGCAATACAATCCTGAAATGTGATCTGCATATGCACTCTTATCAATATCAATCAATATCAATATCTTTATTCATGTCATTACACAAAAATAGTGTTCACACAAGTCATAAAAAGTTAAAAGTAAATACAGTTAAAAGTTACATTCAATTAAAATACACTAGAATAAAATCAAGCAACGCTACAACAAAACTTATTGCACTAATAAAATGTATTTAAAATGCTTTACAATAAAATTAAGTAACGCTACACAAAACTTATTTCACTAACAAGAAATTGACTCGTGTCATAGAAAGCGTTTTTTATTAGAAAATTGGCCATCCTTTTCCTAAACTGTCCCACTGGTAGGTCTCTCACCGCAGGAGGGAGTCTATTGAAGAATTTTGGTCCAAAAAAACTAGGTCCGTTCTGTGTTCTTTTTAAACGACATTGATTTGATAAGACGTCATTCTTATGGCGTGTGTTGTAATCATGTACATCTGACTGGGACACATACATACTTAGATTTTTCCTAACATGCAACAGACACTCCAATATATATGTATAAGGAAGGAAGAGTCAAAATTTTATTGGTTACAAAAGCGTTCTTCCAGTCATCCCTGTAGCACAAACCAGCAATCAATCGCACAGCCTTTCTTTGCAATTTGAAAACTCTTTCAGATTGGGGCGAATGCCCCCACACAAGAATTGCATATGATAGTCTGCAGTGGAAAAGACCAAAGTAGGCTGTTCTTAATGTAGTGTAGGATACACAGTTTTTTAAATTACGCAATAAGAATATACAACTTTTCAATTGTTTCAAAATTATATCGATATGTGTATCCCACAGCAGCCTCGGGTGGAGGTGAACTCCCAAGAACTTTATGCTCTGTGTATCGCCATTCACAGTGCCGATATCTCTCATAGAAAAGACAACTGTATTTGTTTTGTCAATGTTTAAATGGAGCTTATTAGCAGAGAACCAGAGCTCGGCACTCGCCCGCAGTCCCACAGAAGCACCCACAGCATCCTCCACAGTCTCAGCAGTAGCCGAGACAGTTGTGTCGTCGGCAAATAAGGTAAACTTAGCCGAGGGGTCCAGCATGGGTAGATCATTGATATAAATTAGGAACAACAAGGGTCCCAAAATCGACCCCTGCGGCACCCCAATCGTAATCCCCTCTTCGCCTGATGTTTCATTACCCACCCGAACAGTCTGCATTCTACCAGACAGGTAGGATGATATAAGTCTAATGCTGTCAGTGCTAAAGAAGTAAACCTTCAGTTTACGAAGAAGAATGTCATGTGGAACGCAGTCAAATGCCTTGCTCAGGTCACAAAACAGTGATGCTGTAAACTTCTGTTCATTAAATGATTCTATTATAAAGGAAACAAGATCCACAATACCCATGGTTGTATTTTTTTCTTTTCTAAAGCCAAATTGACAATTTGTAAAATAGTTGTTCTGATTAAAATATTCAACAATCTGTACAGCCATGCATTTTTCAATAATTTTCGAGATGACCGGCAACAGTGAAATAGGTCTGTAGTTTTCAGGCTGTTCAGGATTACCTTTCTTAAAAATTGGGGTAACTAAAGCCCTCTTTAAGATGTCTGGAAAAACAGCTCCTTGAAAACAGAGATTTATTAATTTAGTTAATGGTGTAACAATAATATGTTTAATATTTTTTATTAATTTAACATTCAGGCCGAATATATCTCTACTATTTTTATTTTTGATACTAGTTATGATATCTCTAACCTCATTGTAGGTTACTTCACGAAAATTAAATATATTTAAAGGGGGATCGATATTTTTTATAAATTCAATTGGATCCTGATTTAACGGCGGTATTTTTTTGGCTAAATTATGAGCAATATTAGTGAAAAAGAAATTAAAAACGTCTGGGGCAATATTATTCGGTTCATTTTTGTTATTTACAGTACCTCTGCTGTCATTGATAACTCGCCACATACATGAAGAGGGATTATCTGATGTGTTTATTAAATTATCGTTAGCCTGAATCTTGGCTTTCTTGATTTCATTTCTGTATCTAATCTTATAGTTTTTATAAATTTCCCCAATACCAGCGTCAGCATACTGCCTGCTAAGTTCATTCAGCAATGCAAGATGCTCACGCATAGCTCTGAGGTTGTCATTAAACCAGGTAATATTACACCCCTGGTCAGACCTTACACGGTAAGATTTTTCTGGAAATGACTCCAGATAAGCCCTCCTAAGCATGTCTATAAAATCGTCAGCTTTGGAATCTATACTAGAATTGCCGTCATCCAAAAAATCCCAAGATGTCGCAGCCATCATATCATTATCGTCTAAGGTCAGTCCAAGAATTGTTACCAAGCGACAAGCCGCATCGAATGCAATTTACAGGGTGGTTTATGGGTAATTTGGATAATAATGAAAACGTATTTGAAAAAACCTTTTTACTTCTGTTTTATACTATGAATTTATTTTTAGATTTTTTGCAAATTTATAAAAAAGGCAATTTTGATACGTATTTTTGACAATAATAGAAACCAAGATTAATATCATTGGAATCCAAGGAAATCGCTGAAATATCAGAATAATTCATAAGTTTTTAGTGACGACTTATTAGCAATGGCAGGACAAAAACCTGTCAGAATATAACTGATCAACTAGAAGATCTTAATTTAAACCAGTACTAAACATAGAGAAAATATATAATAGAGAAATAATGTCATTTGCGAATGTGGCAAATTTACCAAGCTGAATCCGTAAACACAGACGGTCTTCTGCGGTCTTGCGCCTTGTCCAACGTTTGCCTTGTGATAGACAGGACCGTACTTCAAAATTTATTTCACATGACGTGAATCTTTTATCGAGTAATAAATGCTAAAATATATTACTTGTAATTATTCTTTATATTAATGATAAAAATGTAACCATTAGTGAGATTTAACAAAAATTGTATAGTTTGTTGGCTTAAATCTGAGTTGTCTTACTATACAAAACTGTCGATAATTCCTCGAAAATAGCTCAGTTTATACATATACAGTGCGTCTCTTTAATGTCCCCCCTCTTCATTTTTTAAACGTTACATTTACAAACTTGAAAGTTGAAATAAAATATAAACATAGTATTTTAAACAATAGAAATAAAATATGCAACTGTTTTAAGAAGTAAAATAGTAAAGAAAAAAATTACCAAAACTATGTGTATATTTTATTGGATTGGCATCCCATCCTGTATAATTATTGAACAAACCAAGTTCTATGGTAAGATGTAAATATTTTTACACCTATTTACAGTGTGTGCACTTGATACTTTGGTGAAAGCGCTACTTACTTACGGCCCCATGTCCATCTAATTAACTGATATCTTAGCCATCCTTTGGCGAAAGCGCTTTTTTCTTTCGCCATCCCTTTTAAAATACTCCCCTCTACCCTAATCCACTAGTATTTTTAGTGCCCCTTTGACGAAAGCGCAAATATGCCTGTTGGACACTCACCCTTCTAATCCACTGATATCTTAGCGATCCTTTGGCGAAAGCGCTTTTTTCTTTCGCCATCCCTTTTAAAATACTCCCCTCTACCCTAATCCACTAGTATTTTTAGTGCCCCTTTGGCGAAAGCGCAAATATGCCTTTTGGACACTCACTCACCCTTATGCAATATACACTATATAAGACCTTCTTACACCATCTTACCCCTTATACAATGTCCCTAATACACACAACAACCACTTTTGCGAGACATACCGAGTGCGCATGCCTCGAGAGAACCGTCGTTTAAAAACCTGACTGGCGCCATATAAAACCATGTGTTTTCCACATTAATACGGCTTAATTCAGGCCATAAAAACCCCGTTAATATTGCGCGATAACGTTCGCCATTTACTGTTGGTTGCAGTTCTAGCCTCGTCCTCGAAGAAGTATAGACCAATAAGGAATATACATATAACCCAAATAAATCTGAAACATATATATTTTTTAGATTCTCTACATAAATTAAATGTTTATGGCGGTTGCTGTTATCCATTTATTTTGGTCTTTATTAACAAAAAAAAAAGGATTTTATACTGCAAATTTTTGCGCGAATTTCAAAACTTGTAAAATGTGATCTCATTGGCTGCGTCGTCAAAAATGAACTTATGACTCATCATGTGTACATGGCGAATTCCAGTGTTGTAGGGTCATCGAGAAATCCTTAAAAATGGCATTTAATGCGTAACTCATCCAATGAAATATCCCTGCACTTAAAGTAGAAGATTCCTAAAATCGTATTCATGTATATTTCAAGCCAAAATCGCTCTAAGTACCTTTCAGTTTTGCAACAAAAACTGGCATTTCCGCGAGATTTTGACATATATCTTAATAATTTCGAGTAAATAAACTGCAATTCTTTGTTTTCATGGCAATCTTCGAAAATTCAAAAATTTTCAAATTTTGCATGTCCACGATGCAAATAAACCTATTTATTTGTAACTTTAACCAAAAAATAAGCGAGTTAAATTAGTGGGAGGTATTCTTAGATAATTAACGGTCAAAATAAACCCGAAAAGAATTAATAAATAAGGAAAATAGTGCGGAATAATGTCGGTTAAAAATAGGATTTATCGGAAGAAATCAAGAAAATTAGGTTTTTACCCCTTAAATACGCTCCTGGACGACCCATTCGGTATTCATTTTAAAGGGCGATTATCGCTTTATAACATAGTGTTGAAAAATTGGGGAAAAATTAGATAGGAAAAAATACGCAGTGATTAAAATGTGCGGATGTCGAGGGCAAAAAAGTCAAAAAATCGAAATTTAATCGGCGATTCCTCCTTTCCTATAAAGAATGAAGAAACTAAAAAATATGGATATCATGTATTTCGACGAGCTCTTTCTGTTGGCGTATATGAGATTTTAATTTGAATCATTTTGACCCCACAAAAATTAAAAACCGTTTGAGTCAACAATCGAAATTTCCAGTTTTTCCCAAATATATCCATTTTCCAGTGATTTTAGGTTTAGGTAGATGTATTCCAAAAAGAAAGTATTTGAGATTTTAAAGCTTCACTTATGAATCCGTTGATTTGTTTTTGAGTTATTAGGTACCAAAGAGGGTTTTGCAAATGGCATTTATCGACCTAAAAAAATTTAAAAGAATTACATGCCATTTTCCAACCCTCACCAGCTTCAATAGAGTTCTGAAGCTCCGGGTCCTCTACAACCTCCAAAAATTTATATCGATTTAATTCACTTTTGCGACCTGTACCCGATTTCAACGGAAATCACGGAAATTTCGTCTTTAACGTTTAATAGCTCCGAAACGAAACATCCTGTATAACTGAATTTATTACCGAAGGTAGTTGAATGGTTCCTCTATTGACCCAGAAAATTCGATTGCTCCGCCTCTTTCTGTTTCCGAGAAAAACAAACCTGTTCGACTTTAGCTTAAGCTTTACATTAACATGTAGATGGACACTTATTTTTGCTGATCTTCTGACGTCATTATTCATTAACCCTTTCACTATTTCTGTACATCACCATGTACACTAAAGTGTATTGCGTTATATAAAATTCAGAATTATTTTGCTCTTAATCTAAATATGTACATCAGCATGTACAACGTATATTGACCATTATAGGTTGGTAGCAAACGCGCTAAAATTTCCCAGAGATAAGTTTGGCAACATTTTAAACGTGAGCGGCGTGTTGTACGAACAGGTGGCTTTGAGGTTAAGTGATATATTTAACGTTTTTTTGCAAATCCTTTGGAATTAGTGGTTTTGGAGTTTGTTAATGGTAAGTACATATTTCAATCTTAGTGCTCCATAATAATTTTAAAAGTTTTATGCACTAGCAAGTCCAGAAATGTAGTTTGAATTATGTGTACATCAGGATGGACAAACGCAGTTTATGGACCATATATTATACCATGTTTTTACAGTAGTGATAAATTTTATTTTTGTTTGATCTTAGTTGGGTCGATATTATGGCAGACCCGTAGCCAGGGCGGATGAGCACCCCCTTGGGCTATGCTGAGCCCTTCTTAGAAAGTTTATTTTTGTACTATTTCTCACCAGTTGTCTACTAAATATAAATATACCGCCCCCTCTAAGATAATATTTAGAATTACTAATTTTGTTTTTGATAAGATTGTTTTGCATTGTAGATAATGGCAAACGCAAGAAAAAATCCAAAAAGAGCGCTAACCGAAGATGAGATTCTTTATTATCTTGACAACGATGTTTCAGATATTGAGTTTCTATCAGATGATGATGATGATGAGTTGCAGTCAGACGAAATAGCTAGAGAACAAACGAATAATGATATTCTAGATATGATTATAGATCAAAATAATGAAGATGAAGTTCAGCCTGAAATAAGCGACGTTGAAGATGTAGAGTTGGCAGAAGAAGAAATCTTGGAGCAAATTGGCAATGGAGAAAATGACAAAGATGAGCTGAAAAAAAATCAAACAGATTTTGAGAAAAACCATGGTCTTACTGATAAATCAAAAATAAAGTGGATACAGGGGGAAAATGTAGAATACGAAGCAAGAAATATTCAGTGGCATTCAAACCTTTCGACTACTCCCGTAGTAGATTTGCCTCCACCAGTTGATTTTTTCACGAAGTATAATTCCTGATCAGATACTACAACAAATGGCTGATATGACAAATTTATATGGCACACAAAAAAATATTGCTAGGTTTTCACCAACAAATTTAGATGAAATAAAGATTTTTATTGCTGTCCATATTATTATGGGTAACTTACAGTTTCCTAGAGTCTGCATGTATTGGCACCGTAGTATGGGAATAAACTTAGTGAAAGATTCCATAAGTTTGTCTAGATTCTACAAGTTGCGCCAGGCAATACATTTGGTTGATAATATGAGTCGCGATGAAGACAACGATGATAGGTAGGTATTCAGGTTACAAATTTTGATAAATCTGCCTTTGTGTTTTATTTGCCTGGTAAATTACATTTTATTTAGGTATATTGGTTTGTTACAGATTGTGGAAAGTCCGAAGCTTGTACGAGTCAGTAAGAACAAGATGTCAGCAACTACCACTAGAAACGAACTTGTGTATCGACGAGCAAATAGTCCCATTCAAGGGAAAAATAAATATAAAGCAATACATGAGAAACAAACCCACAAAATGGGGTATCAAAATCTATGTCTTGGCTGGCCAGAGTGGATTGATATATGACTTTATCATCTATCAGGGATCAACGACGCCCATCAATCCTATTTACGTAAAATATGGATCGGCAGCTGCTGTAGTTATGCAACTTTGTGAAAGGATATCTGAGAAAAACCACGGACTTTTTTTCGACAATTACTTTACTACCTATAATTTGATCCAATATCTCGACTCAAAGTCTATATACTGTATAGGGACCATAAGAGCTAATCGTTTTGCCAATCCAAGGTTACCCAGCGATAAGGAAATGAAGAAGAATGGACGTGGTTCTGTTGCTACCTCAGTTAGCAAAGACGGCATTGTCATCACCAAATGGTACGATAACAAGGCAGTGCTGACAGCATCTAATTTCGTTGGGGTTGGAGAGTCGGATGTGTGTAAAAGATGGGATAAAACAAGAAAGGAATATGTACAGATTCCCAGGCCGGAAGCGATAAGACGATATAATAGTAATATGGGCGGCGTCGATAAGTTGGATTTCTTACTAAGTCTATACCGATCCTATGTCAGATCTAAGAAATGGACAGTGAGAATGACTACTCATGCCATCGATTTAGCCTTGGTAAATTCTTGGCTTGAATATCGTCAAAAAGCTGTTCTGCTGGGAGTAAAAAGGAAGGAAATCCTTGATTTGTTAGCTTCTCGCCAAGAAATGGCTGAAAACCTAATATGCTCTAGACGTGCTCCTAAAAGAGGCAGACCTTCGGAAAGCTTTCAGGATCTACATACCTCTAAAAAGAAAAAAACTGAAACAAGACCTATAAAAGACCTTAGATTTGATGGATACCAACATATTCCAATGTATGATGAAAACAAGGAAGCCTCAAGATGCAAAAATGAAGGGTGTAAGAATAGGACACACATATTTTGTGAGAAATGTAAAGTACATCTTTGTATTTTAAAAGGAAGGAATTGTTTTTCAATATTTCATACAAAGTAGATGTTAAAATTTTGTTGGTTTTGTCATGGATCTGATTTTTAAGAGTTTCTAATAAAAGTTTAAAATTTGGTGTATGATTTTTTTACATCCATGAACTATAATTGTCCATTGTGATGGACATCCTGTACTGGGTAGGAGGGGGGTAGTTATTTTTTTTTATACGATTTTTTTTGATCTATAGTGCAACTATACTTTGTATACCAAAAATTAGAATTTTTGAAAAGCTCCAAGGGGTAGTGATAGTGAAAGGGTTAAGGACAAATAATGGCTGCATTTTAAGTTGTAATAAATTATACCGAAAAGTGAACATTTTTTGTAGCTAAATTATCCTAGTAATTTTCTTCAAAATAATATTTTTGGGTTTGTAATGACTTCCTTAACAGTCGCACTGGGAACATAAACGTGTACTCGGAGAACACGGAAGGGGGGGGGGGGGGGGGATTTAGCGATTGACCCCAAAGTTTTTTAAACCTAGAACAGGGGGGTCAGTGTCTGACCCCGCATTTTTTCGTCAGTGCTTCGATGGTTTTTGCTTCAGCTAAATACTTGAATAAAAAAGCCACTCAATGGACGTACTATATGGTTATTTTGTTTATTTAAATATTATTATGACATTTAAAAGTATGCACTTATTTACGAAGAAAAACTTAAAAAATAAAGAAATAAGAAATATTTGAATAAACCTTATTTCATTTTGTTCATTGAACATTAGAAATAAAAGTCATAGCTGTGTACCAAAAAATATTTAAAAATATAAAAAATACAACGAAAATAATTCAGTGGGGTCACTCGCTGACCCCGCATATTCCTTATTGATCAACGGGGGCTAATGGTGTGGTGTTTGTTTCGTATTCACGACCTTCTTCAGTTAACTTAAGCGCCGAACTGTATCTAATAATGACTCGTCTTTCCCCACCATTAGATTGTGTATTTAATGTTTTTAAAAATAATACCAAATTAAGAGGAAATAAACCGGTTTCGCTATTTTTTAATAACCTACTCGTACTCGTTAGGCTTAGAAATTAGGAAAAAATTGCATGCAACGTGTTTTTTTACTTTCCTACAACAGCCGACATTCACGTTCTGCTGTGTGAAGAATCAGAGTTTTTTTTTAAATTTTATTTTCTTTCTGTAAACATAAGTTGGTAAAATTTTTATTTTGTCTAGTTTGGAATAAGTGTAAAAAACATGACACTTTCACAGATAAAATTATTACGCCATGGAACTTAAGTAATAAAACATGGGGCCTTCTGGGAGGTGGGGCCCTAGGCCTAGGCTATAGCCTAGTGTGACTAATGGTCAATAGGGATGCACGATATACATCGAATTATATATCACATCGATAGGTCTAAAACATCGGTAAAAAATATCGATATTAGAAAAACATCGGCTTAATTTTATCGATGTTTCGAAACAGTTTTGTTCATTTTATGTTTATTAACATTCATTTATCAAAAACTTTAAAATGAAACAGTGCTTCACTAAATTATACAGTTTAGTAAAAAATAAAAAGTTCAAAATACCCATTCCTCTTTTTTCAAGGAATTGGGAATTTCGAATTAGGAAAATTAGGAATCAGGACTGCCAATCGTAGTGTAGGAAAAAAAAACAAAATATCCATCGATTTTTAAAAGTGTTGTTAAATTAACTTGGTTATAGCTGTGCGATTTATAAAGAAGGTCGGAAACAGTATTAACAAAAATGTAAAACAATATTGTATATTTCTTCGGAAAATAGCGATATATCGAAACATATTTAGTATGTACTACATCGATGTGTAAAAATATCTAAACAAAAACATTGATATTAAAACGTCGATGTTTAGGCCCGATATATCGATAATTTCGAAACATCGAAAAATATCGTGCATCCCTAATGGTGATATTTTAATGCCAGGAATACATTGTTGCCCTATGCCCCATTAATTGTGGATCACCACTCTATAGTAAATAACAGCAAGAAAAAAATTAAAATAGGAATAGGTCCGGCTCTTAACGAGATATGATTTGTCAACGATATTGCGGGACCATGTAAAAAGTTGTCTTTATTTGTTATCTTTGAGATAACGTAGAACGGACAGACCACCTTTCAAATTTATTTTAAATATCGAGTTGAATAAAATTTCAATAACAATTATTTTGTAACGTTTAATGATCTGTTTACTTTTAGTTATTTTGAACCTTTAAAAACAATGTCACAGTCATATATAGTATATACGAGCAGTTGATTAGGTTGTTCGCATTTTATTGTTATTGTGCAATATCCTGGTGTGTTTGTAATTTCAAATTTGTTTTTTACTTTTGGACGTCGGTATTACTTTTTAGAAACTTAATATTAATTAAACATAGCCTCATTAAAATTAAATAACGTTTAACGCTACTTGTAGGTATTATGCTATACAGAGTGTCCTAGCTTTATTTATTTATTTATTAAATATACGGGAAACTCAATTTTTACAATGCAATTTTCTTTTGATTGCCGTGCCCTTTTTTCACCTCAGAGTGACCACATTATGATTGGAGGCCTCTGTTAGGGCTCGGTGACATTCTAATACTGTGTCTGAGATGTTACGTGGTCTGTCCAGGGTCAGAAGTGCTGGTCCGCTGTCAGTGAGGATGTGCACATTTTGTCCAGTAATATTCTTACTGGTTATTTCTCTTGCTGCTATACAGATACCGGTGAGTGCTGTTTGAACTACATTTGCATCTTTACCTATAGCCCATTTTATGTTCAGGCTCAGGGCTCTGGAATATACTCCACATCCTGAGCCCTTTTTGGTTTTGGAACCGTCAGTGTAGTTGTGTATAGCACCTGCTGTTGCGGTATGTTGCGTGTGTTTAGCAATTACCCTATAAGGTTTGTTGAAGACGAATCACGGTGCAATGGCGTCCATGCTCGCTTGCAGCATTGGAAGCCCATTTAACGCATCGTTCCACAAGTGATGTCTCGCCGCACCGGAACCTGCTTCTGGTTCGATACCAACCGTGCGAAGTCGTGTCATAGTCATCAACATTGTTTGGATTTGATCTAGCTTTCGTGAAGCGGTGGCTTGGAGGACTTTTGGTCCCCAGGCTATTTCTGCGTATGATAGTATGGGATTTATGATGGTCGTAAACGTCCATGCGACAACTCTGGGGAATAAACCCCAAGTTCGGCTCACGGTCCGACGGCACTGCTTGTAAGATATGTACTGTGTTTTGCTAGTGAGAGTTCCACGTTAGCTTGCTATCAAAGATGACTCCAAGGTATTCACCTCTGTCGAGAAGCTTAGTTTAGTTTTCAGAAGTGCCGGTGCTTGGGTCCGTTAACTTCCTTTTCTTCGTGAAGAGGTCCATCTCCGTCTTATTGGGATTAATAGACAAGGAGTGATCTTTGCACCACTTTTCTACGGTATTGAGGGCAACCTGCATCCTTTCTCAAAGTGTGCTCTCGAATCTACATGTTAACAGAATGACTAAATCATCTGCGTAAGCAAGGGTGTAGATGTCATTGTTGAGGCGGCTAATCAGGGTGTCAAAGACCATATTCCACAGTAGTCCCTATGGACACCCCTTGATGACCGGGCCTTGTACTGTGACCACGTCTACACTGATTTTAATTGCTCTTTTTGAGAGCATATTGAATATCCATCCGCTCATCGTTTTAGGAACGTTCCTAGCGAAAAGAGAATCGGATATTTTGGGGAAGGTGGTTTTGTCAAAAGCACCTTCTATATCTATGAATAATCCCAGGGTGAATTCTTTGATGTCCAGAGATCTCTATATGGCCCGCGACAATGTGGAGAGCTGTATCCGTAGATCTGCCTGGTGTGTCCGCATGCTGATTGGGATGGTGGTTTGTCGATCTCTAATATACCTTTTATAAAGCCTCTTATAAGGTTTTTAATAATAATAATAATAATACTTCTTTATTTCAAATTACAATTACATACATAGTAAGCAATACCTAAAATGAAATGACGTCACAGGAAAAGTCAAAAACAAAAACTTACACATCATGTTCAAGAAAGTCTTTCAGATGATATGCCTCAAGTTCAATTAACAAATCTTTAACATTTTTTTTCCAAGCCCTAATATTACTAATACATTTAATTGATCGAGGTAACTTATTATATAACTTAATACACATATAGTATGGACTTTTTTCAGTTATGGTTAAACGGTGGGATGGATACAAAAGATTTACAGTTCTTGTATTATAATCGTGATCATTTAGCCCAGTAAATTGTTCTTTATTTTTAAACACAAACATTGAACATTCATATATACAGTGCATATACTGTCATTATTTTTAGTTCCCTAAAAACACCTCTACAAGTCTGTAAAACTCTTAGTTTGCGTATTACTCTTATTACTCTTTTTTGTGCTACAAATACATTCTGTACTTCTGAACTACTACCCCAGAATATTATGCCGTATTTCATTACAGATTCAAAATTTGCGTGGTATAAAATCTTAATTGTTTGATTATTCATGTATGATGACACAACCCTTATACCATACCCCACTGTACCAAGCTTCGCACATAATGCATTTATATGAGATTCCCACGATAAAAACTCATTTACGTTAAGTCCTAAAAACTTTGTTTCTGTTTCTCTCCTAAGATCATTTCCGTCTATGCATATACTGTCAGGTAAGTTTAATTTATTTTTATTGGTTCTAAAGATAATTATGTTAGATTTATTTTTATTTAATATTAGCTTATTTTGACTAAACCAATTATTTATGTCTATGAAAGCTGTTTCTGCATTGCGGTTAATTTCTTGAATGGTGGTACCTGGTATCAGTAGGTTGGTGTCATCAGCATAGCTTGTTAGTGATACTTTGTTTCCTGTTATATAAAGGTCGTTTATATAAATTACAAACAGAATAGGCCCCAAAATACTGCCTTGAGCTATACCAATGATATTTTCCCTAAAATCAGACTGAACTAACCTATTGTCTTCCTGTATAACAACTCTCTGCAGTCGATCTGTGAGGTATGATCGCATCCATTCATAAGCATTTCCTCTAACTCCATAATGACGTTCGCGGATCACAAAATTCCGGATTTCTAGTTACAGTTCCGTGTTCGCGGAGAAGCAACATTCGGTTCGAGATCCATTCTGAACCGATTCTATCGGTTCTAGGGATTTAACAAGAACCGTAAGTTCGGACACGCCACGATTGTGTTTGTTTGGTTAGAAATCCAAAGTTTAAACTGAAACAGATTTTTTGCATAAGGTGATTTGGATTTTATTGTAACTGGTGAGTTAAAAAAGTGAATTTACTTTTCAGTTTAACTCTAAATCAAATATGTTTTTAGTGAGTACCTACTCCCATCATGTCAGATCATTTATCGTCCAGCGATGACCTAGAAGAAATCTTAGAGATTGTTGAAATTCCTAAGAGTGCTGATTATTTTGAGGAAATTGTGCCCCAGTTTAGTGCAGAACAATATAGGGAACATTTTCGGTTAAGCCAAGAAATGGCACAAGAATTGGCACAACGCTTTGCTGACTCGGAGTTTTATAATTGGCAGGAAGGAGCGAAGGAGATTCTGAAAAAGTTACAACATTAAAATGTATTACGTTTTTTTATGGTTGGCGGCAAATGAAGCTGCCTCATACAGGGATGTATCAGATCGATTCAATATAACCAAAAGTACATTACTTCTTTCACTTTCACTTATTTTTAAAAGAAACACCATGCCCTATAGCCGCCAAAACCAAAAAATACATTGACAGTAGACAATCCCAAATTCTAGTTCCGATGTTCCGAAATCGTTCGCGGTAAAAACAAATCCTGAATCGGTTAATAATTAAGCATGCGCACTACGACAAACCTGAATCAGTTCTGATCTCGTTCTGAATCGGTTCGGAATGTCTTCCGCGAACAAAGCTAATGAAATTCGTCTAAAAAATGTTACCTTTAAATCAATTTTAGAGAATATCTTAGGTCCCGAATAATAAAACAAAATTCTATGCAATTTTGACCGCACTTTTAATACGTAAATAAAAATAATAGTGAACCTATTGCTACGTCCTGTATACAGGTTCGTCATAAAGGATGAATCAGCCTTTTTTTCGGAATCAATAAATATTATTAACCAAGCGATTTGAATTAATTAGAAATTAATGAATTCAACAACTTATAATTTCCAGTAATTCCAAATGTAATATTTTTTCGTTCATTTTGGTTGTGTAATAAAAAATTACGGTTTCTTATATTTGGGTCCTTTTTTTAAAGTTTAGAATCTTTTTTAAGTTTCCAAGCTACTAAATTCCCTAAATTTTATAATTTTACTACTGATATACTTAATAATATTATCAAAGTGTTTTCCAACAAGTAATCAGTGTCAAATAATTTTTTAATAGAGAAATAACATCCCGTTGAATTAGAAATCGAAGAAATTAATAGGAAATATTACGATGCGACGTCGTTTTCCAAACCTGGTTAACCGGACTGGTAAATTGTGATAGTAGCGGTTCCTGCAACATCCGGTATATTAATGGCTTTGGTAATAAACAAATTATAACGTAACGTAGGTATGTCCCAAAAGTTTTGGCACAAAAATTTTAGTAATAAATACCTTTATTTAAACTTTTATTAATTGATATAATTAACTTCTCAGCTACACCTAACAAAATTATTAACAGAGGCCCGTGCTGCTCAACGAGGCGCAGTTTTCTGTGAACATCTCCCATCAGGTTCTGGGCGGCGCGGCGTGGACGTCACGCAACGGACCGTTGCACACTTTTGTTATTGGCTTCTTAGAATTTATGGTCAAAATGAAGTGCAAAAATATTGAATTTTTTGGGAAACGGGAAATGCCCTAAAAATAGAGTTAAACTTTGACGAGTTTTGTCAGCTAGGCGAGTGATGTCATCATTTCTCTGCATTTTCATTTGTTAGACTTTATCAATGTTGCCGAATCGTTCGTCGCTCGAGCTGGCATTCAACCACAGATACAACATCAATCTAGTATAAGAACCTAAACATAAATTTGCTTTTTACGAAAAAAGTATTCGTAGGAAATATAGATAATTATAGAGAGCAAAACAGTGTAAAGTATGTTTCATCGTCCATGATAATGACTCTCTCGTTCGCAAAATGTACCCGCCTTAGCTGACGACTGCACCATGGTATCCGTGCTAATTGATTTGGGGTATATTTAGAACATTTTTCGTCTTTTTCGATATTTTCCCTTTCTTTCAAATTCTCGCGGTACTGTTTCTTTGAAGTTCGGTACTCACGTCCTAATTTCCTTACGGATACTCCAAGTCTATCTTTTGCTCTTCTTACCAATCTTTCCGCTCTTTCTCGGGTAAAAATCCTTAATCTTCCACTTTTTGGGAGATTTAGACAAAAAATGTTTTCACAGTACAACTTCTATATTATACAGGATGTCTCCAGATCACAAAAAACAATTCTGAAACATTTTTTCTGGTAGAAAAATCCTATTCACTTTCAGAAAAATAAAATTTTTATACAGAGTGTCTAAAAACTTGAATCTATGTAGGAGTAAACTACTTCTGTTTTTGTGTATAAGGGAGTTGCGTAGAACTTTTATAGTCAAAATCCGAACTTATTTTATTTTCATCGCATTTGTTATAATGTAATCCATAGGTGCCGACTGCAAGGAAGGGGGGGGGGGGGGGGGGGGGGCAGCAGGTAATAGAGTTTTCTTTTAAATTTTATTATTTAATAGTTAATAGTATGTAATAATTATATTCCACCAGTGCCCCCTTTCCTCTGCCTCAGAGGGTGACAGAACTAGTGATTATCGATTTTAATAAAATTTGATGTTCAGGTAGGACATAAAAAATAAGACACCATTTTTTAACTGCTTATATTCACATTAAGAGGGTAGCAATAAACCTTACAATTTAACGAAAATTACTTTTCTGGTTATAGTTAAAAGCTGGAAATCAGTGTTGCCAACTAGAAAATTTCGAATAGCGCTACGTCACTACAAAAATTCGGCTACTCCCCGTTACAGCCTAGCCTTTTCTAATTCCGCCACACCACGCTCTATTTTGGGCTTAAAATTTGGATAAGGACTAGAATTTTTCTAAGTTGTATTTAATTTTTTTTAATACATAAAAAGCAGAAAACTTAAAGCAAAATAAACACCTTATTCTTGTAAAACAAAACCAAAACGGCACAAGGTGCAATAAATAATAATTGTTTACTTTACAAATAAGAGAATCGGGGAACCCCCGAGAAATCCTAAATATCTAACACGACTTGCCAGGCTTGCCACTGTCCGCAATGTCCGCCTCCGCTAACCAAGAAGGACAGCTGAAACTGTTATTCTAAAGATGTCGCTAGCTTTACTGATTTCAATACGTATATGGATTTCAGCTTAATATTGATTAATACCTAATCTATTTCTAATAAAAATTAAAGACTATGAATGAAACTAATAAATAACTAATGAAAGCTGTTTATGATAAATAATCCGTTTTATACGTTTTACTAATACGTATTAAAAAAAATTAAAATCCGCTATGTTTTGCTCTTATTTTGCTCCGCCGCTCTAGAGGGCAAATTCCGCTACGCGTAGCGGAATTCCGCTACAGTTGCCAACACTGCTTGATATATTAGAATGAATTAGAAAAGATGATATTTCTTGCAATTAATGTTTGACCCAATGTGACCGGTGATGCAAGAAAGTTACAACCTATTATGACTGTCTGTACTACACTTGCGTAGCGTATTCTTTAAATTGTTACTGGGCGTATGTATAAACGAGCGCCAAAAAGGAGTACTTCGTCCTGTGACATTAAAAAGATAAAAAATAGATCAGTAATACAAACGTAATTTTTTAAAAATAAATTTTTGTTTATTTCCTGTCATATTCTATTTAATTCTTCATTTTTAGGTATATTCGGTATTTTAAAGCAGCTACTTCACTTGTCAGCTAGAGTAAGACAGACGGAAGAAGAAAGACAGGAAGAGAATCTTAGGCAGTCTCCAACTCAGACGCTGCTAAATTGCTTTATGCTGGGTTGGTTCATAATCGGTTCAGTTTGGGTCTATAAAGAGTACGAACCGAACTACGACCCGTCATCTGACAAGTACTGTAATAAAAATTTGTACCTTTTTGCATTTTGGTTGATAACGTCGGTTTATATCATATTAGGGATGATTACGTTGTGTTTGTGTTCGATCAGTGTCGCTACTATCGTCTTTCACACTGACAGGAGGGATGATAGGGAGAGTAGCGGCAGATTGTGGTAAACATGAAAATAATCTGATATTATTTATGTTATCTTATGGTAGTTACGCCATATACGATTTTCTGCAAATACTTTAAATTTTTGAAAACTCTTTTACCTTTTTATGGTAAATCGCAGAAAACCGTATACTGATACCCATTTTATAAATGACAAGATAGAATGTTTACTGTTTGTACAGTATGAAAACAAATGAAACGTTAGTGACTTGTCGGGCTGAAAACAGCATTTTTATTCCTTGCATTGAAGGATGGGAAGTCCTCAAATCACGGACAACCCCGGGCAGGATAGAGGGTGAGTTTTCAGCTTTACTGTTGCTCATCAGACTGTCGCAACTTGCAAGATAACTCCTTCAACGGTAGCACAAACAATTGGTCCTGGTGCTGGTAGCGTGCGTGCTCTTTCGACACAGCTTTTTGCTAAAGATGCCAGTAACGCATTTTTTGCTGCTGTTTCTTAAGAAATTACTGAAAATGCTGTATTTCACGTTTGTTTATAACTTTGTAAATTTTATATTTTGCGTAATGATGATCAGACACTGTTCAAAAAGCAAATATTCTAACACAGTACGTAAATAATACATTTCCCCATATTATTTAAAAGTGATTAATGATGTTACTGACGCTGTGTTTTTTAATCTATGATTATAAACTTAAACGGAGTAGTCGGTCCCCATTCCTGCTATTTTGGCTTTTTTAACATAGTCATTGCTCAGTTATTTGCCTTAAAAAACAATAATTTTCGGTGTTGTCACATAAAAAAGAAGCAGAGAAAAATAGGTAAGGGCGTTAGACAGGGATGCAGTCTGTCGCCCAAAATTTGCAGACTACATAGCTGTTGTAGCTGAAAGCGAACGTTGATGTGGGTGCCAGGGCATGAGGGCATAATATGCAATGAAACAGTTGATGTGCTCGCGAAAGAAGGTGCCAAGATTTCGTTCTGCACAGCTGAACCCTTTGGAGTGACATAAAGCCATTTTAGAGAATTTCCACAAATCCTACTGAAGAAAAATTCCAGCCCAGTCTTGAGGTGCTATCTCAAGAAAATGGCAAAAATAGAGGAAGAACGGTGCTGGTACTATGGTTAAGCTGGAGAAACAGCAGAACGCATACTGCGCGACTGCATAGTACAACTATGCAATAGGCTAAAACACCTTACAGGGGTTATTCTAACGCCCCAGTAAGTGGGAAACATGCGAACCAGGCTTAAAATTGCAGACTCCAAGAAGAAGACTGTTCCTTTAAACCGAGTGCCGCGAAAATTCGAAAAATACAGGGTTATTAAATTATCATTGGAAAGTTATTGTTTTTTTTAAGCAACTAATAGCAGCGACAATTAAAAATATCAAAATAGTGATGAGAGTGGATTAGTCCTCCTAAATACAGAAGCTACAAGGGCTTTAATAATGCTTTGTTGAAAAAATCAATTAAAAAATAAGTGTACAGGTAAAATAAATTCATACTAGTCCTTCGTTCTGTTAACTAAAATAAGAAAGCTTAAGAACTTTGTTTTTAATATCATGGTCTGCGATCTAAGTGTATTTTCAGGCTGGTAGCTACAAATGTATTCTTGTAGTCTAATTGGCGAGTCAAGGTAAGAACGTGGCGTTCTCTTCAACCGATTTGCTAACTACTATAACGGGAATGTTTTCGTTTCGTCTTTGTCTTCATTATTGTGTTATTTGGCATCTTTGTCAATTTTATCGTCTAGTGAGCCCTTCTTCCCCGTTAAAAATCGGCTGCTGGCTTCCTTAATTTAAGTCGCCGGTCAAAAAAAATAATTTAAAAAGGTACAAAAATAATATCGGGTTATTTCGTAAGGTGCATTATTGATGTGCAATATTTTTGATTTTGTTTAATTGTCAACAATATTTTGACGGTCTGAGTTTTTTTATACATACAGAGTACATTATATTATCACCGTTATCGACTTATCACACACGTTATCACTTTTAATCGACTATAGCCGTCTGGAAACGTTTCTTAGCTTCAACATTTTGATCATGTTAATAATAACGTTATTGTTGCTAGTCGGGACAAATATGGTATGCAATATATCCCCATTTTTTTTAAATATAAAGAATCTTTAGTTCAAAATATTGTTGACAAGTGGTATTTACCTATCTGTGATAACATTCCGTTATTTTAAGGTAGTTTGTTGTCTATAGAAATATATATTATTAGCATTAAGCTTTAACTCTCTTCTAATCGGAGCTTTATTTTATGTTAGTGGTACTGCATCATGTTGAGCGGATATTGGCGGAGTTCTTTTTTTAAGTATACATACACCCGTGTAATAAGAAACTTCTCAACTTTTGAAATAGATCAAACTACTATCCATTTCTAAAGTTTTGACCCCTCAGTCTGAGGGTCAATAACAAAAAAACCACGGGGCAGAATAAACTGAAAAAATTACAGCTTGTTAGGACGTTATCCAAGAGTTTCTGCCAAAAAATGTATTATTGTAGTGTAAACGATATTGAACTTATTCATAATCAAGTAGAAAAAAACAACGATTTTACTGCGTTAATACTGATAAACGATTTTCTCATGTCTATATATTGGTTAATTTATTCCCTATTTAAATGCAATTTTGAAGGTAGATAGAAAAATATCTATACTCTCGCAAGAGATTGGTAGTATGTGTCTAAAATTGTATTTTTTTTATTTTTAATGATGTTTGTGTATCAGCTGTACTGTGGACAATTTAAAACCTTAAAAAAAATCTTTACACTCGTAGACGTAGTTATTAGTATACAAATGTATTTTATTACACAAAATTAAAAAAAGCACCTTTAGTTCTTGTAAAAATTGCAATAAATATTAAAAGCCACATAAGAAAGAGATGCAAAGTGTCAAACGCCTTTACCGACATACTCACAGTACGGTGGCGTCGTCGTTAAGGTCGTATGTAGTCCGTAGGTCCATGTATTTTTATTTGTTTAGAATTTAATCTATTTGTTATGTATTGAAAAGATTTGTAAAATAATATTATTTAGTTGATTGTGGTTGTTTATATCTACTTATTGTTGATTTAAATTTTTGGTTTTAGTGGTAGATAGTAATTTGAAATTATTATTGTTTTCACACGATTTTTAAGATTATCTTGTTCGAATTTATATAAATACCTGATGTAATCTGAACCAAAAATACGGTATCAAACTACAGTCTAATACGTTAAAATGTCTCGTCAGTGCAACGAACAAATGAAAAATATTATATTAAAAGTCAGAGCGTACTTTCAATAAGAGAAAGACAATGGTTTGGCAAATATTTTGATTGAGCAAGTGGTTAAAAGAACAGCAGATTGCCTGGGTATTAGTGAAAACACCGTTAAACGTGTTACTGCGGAAGAAAAAAGTTCAGGTATTATACCATCAAAAGGGAGAAGTGGAAGGCCCCGACTGGACTGTGATGAGATTTTGCAGCGCGTCATAAGGAGAACAATATTAAAGTTTTACCTGGAGCGTCGGTTTCCTTCTATAAAAGAAGTTTACCAGAAATTGAAAGAAGATGTCGATTATTTACCAGAATTTTCAGAAATGACTTTGTACCGATGGATTAAAGAACTTGGGTTTTCCTAGAAAAAACTAATTATTAAACCAATTTTAATGGAACAAAACACAATTGCTGCCAGAAGAGCGGAATTCTTATACGCCATAAAGAGATATCGTGAAGATTCTTGACAACTATTTTATGCAGATGAAACATGGTGCGGTGCAAATCATTCAGGGAAGTTTCGCTGGGTTGAAAGAGTTAATCCCACAAAACGGGATAAATTTGATGAATACAGAGGTGGTATACAGGAAATTAATGGCTTTAGAGGTGGAATAAAACGGCCATCAGGATCAGGACAACGGGTTATTTATTATCTTACATATTGGTAGTAAAAATGGGTTTTTGGATGGCTGCCTGAAGTGTTTCGTTGGGAAACAAAGTGCGGCGTCAGTGGATTACCATAACGAGATGAATAAACAACATTACGAAGAATGGTTTAGAACAGTGCTTTCCGTAATACCTGACAAATCAGTAATCGTAATTGACCAAGCACCGTATCATACAATGTTGGATCCTAATTTTCGAAATCCTACAACTGCCTGGACAAAACAAAAAATAATAGAATGGATGTCCCAGCGAAAAGCAACATTGCCCGATGGATTTACAACGTTTAAAGAATTAACCAAACCAATGCTTTTAGACCTATGCAAGAACTATCACTTTCCAAAAACGTATCTTTTAGATACAATTGCAAAGGAGTTACGTAATGATAATGTAAAGCTTCTATGGTTGCCAGTTGCACACTGTGAATTCAACGCAATTGAATTAATTTGGGCATATGTGAAAAATAAAGTGGCAAAATTGAATACTACGTTTAAAATCACAAATGTACTAAATTTGTGTCTTGAAACGATGCAGAACGTGCCAAATTCTGTTTGGGAAAATTGCGTTGGACACGCTAATAAAATTGAGGAATCCTACAGAGAAAAAGACCATTTAGTTGATGTTGTTGTAGAACCATTAATTATAAATTTAGATGAAGGTGATGATTCAAATGAAGACTTTATTAATGATGAAGAAGGAGAAAACGATCCATAAGTGTAGGTATTCTTCGGTAAAAAAGAGTGGTGTAATCCAATCAGGTTATTTTTAGTTTTAGGTTTAACTAAATTTTATCAGGGCTTTGTACCTTAAAAGTTAAATCGGATGTGATTCTACGTAAACAGGCCACTTTCACATATTTCTTTTATTATTAAGCAAAGGCAAATGCAGACAAACTTACCACAGCATTTGTTACAATTTTCCAAATATGCGAATCATAAAAATAAGGGAACATCAAAAATATTGTTTTTCTTTTAGCTGAATTATAAATAAATAAAGCTAATTGGCCTATTTACGTTACTCACTTTGAAGTAATATTTTTAAATTACTATTGTTCGACTACACACGTTTTGCCTATTTTATAGATCTTAATGAAACAATCGAAAATCGTTAAATAGAAATAAATGTAAATATTTACCAATGCATATACTTATTTTTTCTTAATTTTACCAGTTACCTAATTTATCATATAGAGCACAAAAAAAAAAACCGTCACTATATTGCATTACTTTAATGATTATTACCTTAACACCCATACTATTGCACCTTCGACGCCCCGCTCCATCCCCCAAGCACAATGCTGCTATCCTTTACACAAATGAATTGTTTGTATTTACGTTTATGACAACTGCCAAAACAAAATTTTCGTTAAACGTAAAGTTACATCTCTTTATATGTAATACAAAAAAACAAAAATTTTTGCTGTAAGATTACTGGTAGTAATTACATAACCACAATCATTTTTTGAATATTACTACCAAACCTAAGAAAAAAAAATATAACTAATATTTTTTGGGACTAAAGTAAGGTTCACTTTATCGCCTGTAAAAAATTAGTTAGGCCTGGGAGTACCAGTAAGGCACAATAAATTTTTACAATTGAGTAATTGATGAAATAGGGAAAAAATGGTGACAATTTTACACTTACCTTCCCATTAGAAAAGCACCAAGGCATCTACGGTTACAAAGTTTTACATGTGTAATAGAGACAAGTAACTTGACCGAAATATGTGAAAATTATATTTTTTAAAATTGTACTTTTTACTTTACAAGCTTCCAAACTGAGGGGTCAAAACTTTAGAAATGGATAGTAGAGAGTTTGATAATGTAGTAGTACTACGAAACTGCAGTCACTATTCTGTAAAAATAAAATGGTAGTAAACAAAGTAAATTGTTTACATTTGTATAAAAATGCAATATCACAAAGTAACGGACTACCCAATCCAGTATTTAAAAATCATAAAGCTGGATTCAGACGACGAGCGAGAACATATTTTTTTTTTATTTTGGATAGCCCACCTAGACTTCAAATTAAGTACTAACGTTCCGTGGACATCTGAAGAGAAGGAAAATGTAATCTATTGACACGGGATTTAAAGGATTAGAGTAAGGAAAGTAAGGAAAACATCTGCAGGCAATTTGTTCCACAATCTGGAGACCCTAGCGAGAGAAGTTCTAGGCTTTTGTAGCTGGACAGTAAAGGGATGCATACCTAATGTGCCCATCATTGTTATGTGAGCAACAGTCGAGGGGGAACTATAGCGGCTAGTTCTTCAGAGCAAAATCCGTGGAAGAAAGGGGATAAATCCCCAACAGCGCGGCGATGAGCCAAAAAAGGAAGTTTTCTTGCGAGTACTTGATGATTTAAATGGCTCTCTTCTGGGGAGAATCGAGTGTGTCACATAGTCAGAACTCCTAAAGAATCGTCTGCCATTGGAATCAAAAGGCGCGGATTTCTGACTACTGACGTTCTTTTGCAACACGACAACGCGGCCCCATATTACACGTCCAACGGTGGCAGCCATCCAAAATTTGAAGTTTGAGTATGTACCACATCCTCCTTATTCTCCTGACCTCGCCCCAAGCGATTACCATGTCTTTGGTACCACTTAAAAAGGCATTAGATGGGAAGCAATTTCAGAGCAAAATAATATTCTTATGTGCACGCGGCCAAATGATTTTTTCTTCAGATATTCAAGCACTTCTAAAACTATTGGACGTGCATAGAACGTAATCGGGGACTACGTCGCGAAATGGCATGCTTGTTTTTGACATTGCTTCAGGAAATTTTGTTTAACCACATTTTTAAGGTTGGTATTTGACTGTCTTGTTGTTCTCTTGGTATAGAACGAGCTAGGGAAGAATGCGGTGCGCAGTCTATATGTTGTTAAAATACCGCCCGATGGAACTATATTTTGAAAATCGGACGATGTTGAAATATATCGCGCGAATCGGCAGCAGCAGTATTTGTGTAAAATTATTGGTATTAGGAATAGATTTTCGTTTTTGAAGGCTAATTCAAAATTTTCTTGAAGTATTAAGAAAAAATGTATATGTATATTATACTATCGCTAACCGTCTGAAACCAGCTTAAGAGCATATTCGTGTTTACTTTTTTATATATTACGGTGCCTTTAAGAGCGTATTCGTTTTTATAATTTTTTATTTATTAATCACTAAGGATCTGAAGTTTACTCAGATATAAAAACAGACTTTAACCTATTCGTGACAGCTAGTACGTATATAAATTTAAAAAATATATGTTTATTTTTTTTTATAAAAGTCCAAATAAGTCAAAATTAACGATTCAACGTGATGCACTTTATGGTTTTTTAGTTTTAGTAAAGAACGTTCAAAGAAAAAGTTGATCATGCCCTGGCGTGCGTTTTACAGGAACGGGGGACTTCTTTGAGTTCCCTGAAATAAAAATGAATCGCCTGGCAATTTTTTTTTAAATTTTGTTATGTCTAAATTCGAACATTAAAATTTGAAGTTTGTAACTTAAGATTAATTTTTATTTTTTTTTACATTTTCAAAAATATAGGGGTTGATGACGCGACCGGGGGGACTTGCCAAGTCGTGACTTTTACTCATAGTTGCTCTTCAATCGTCAATATACAAATTTCCAGCTTTGTGCATATACCGTACTAACAGGGTTCAGTAGCTCCCCGATTAGAAGGTTACTTCTAATATGTAATAAACATTTATAATTAATAAAATATACACATATAACTTTAATACTTATTAAAAAGCAGCAACAAGGAAAAAAACAATTATAAAAAATCATTTTTTGCCAAAAAAGTCAGACATTTTTGTTTGTTTTTGAGGATTTTTTATTTTCGGCATAATATATTTTTCTTTTAGCCTTTTTTATAAAATTCAAATTATGATAAAACTCAGCAACCCAAGCAAACCCAATCTTTAAACGTAAAATAGACCAGACTTCAACAGCGTGCCATAAATGACAAGTGACTTGGACACCATAGTGCGAGAACTAAGAAAAAGTTTACTATAACTATAAGGCCGGTAATGTCAACGTTACTCTCTTCTGCCACATTTAAATTTATAGGACTGTCTAATGCCATTTTATCAATTCATGTTCAGGAATTTTTGTTTCTACCATCTCCTCAATTTGGCATGACTCAATAACCTCAATATTGACCGGTGAAATACCAAAAATATCGGGGAAGTACACGTAAAGCAACTGGGAAGTATCGATTTTTGCGGTCAATTCGCCTATTATTTTATCTCCAAAAAGTTTAGGGACCGCGCGCCCCTCCGAAAAAGTAATGGAAGAACAAAATGACGTCAGATTTTTGAACGTTCTTTACATTTAGTGTAAATCTAATTTATGACCAAATACTTAATAATTTTAAGTTCTAACATTTTATAAAAATCAGTAGTAGTCAGTGCAGTTGGTGATAGCTATTTTTTTTTATTCTAGCAGTTAGGAAATGCTTTACTTTGTTTAACCAGTGTAATGTTTGCGGGACGAGCGAAGCGAGATTCCTCAAAACTATGCGAATTAAACAAAACTGCATTTCCCAACGTGTTTCACACAAGATTTTTTCTAATTTTGACAAAACTATGTAGATAAAATTATTAATTTTAATTATTGTATCAAAACATCTAAGTACATATTTTAGGCATCAGCATCAGACAAAGAAATTTTTATTTCATCTAATAGGTACCTATTTGTCTGTGTTGTCATGATGTCGTTTTGAAGTTTTATTTGTAAAGAAGTGTCGCGACACAAATTTTTTCTTTTAAAAATATTGAGAATGTCTGATTCCGAGACCCCAAGTGATATTGAAGGGGCAGCTCAAAACGCGTTATCAACTGTTATACCCGAGAAGTCGAGAGAAATACGAAATATTTATATTTTGGTGTTTCATTTTTTCATAACTAGTTATGAAATTAATATTTCATGACCAGTTAGGAAATATTTTACTTTTCATAAGTAGTGAGGAAAAGTAAAATGTTTCAAAACTGTCATCGGTTTTGAACAGTCTCACTTTATATGTCAAAATTAGAAAGATATTTTTTTTTTACTTAAGTGCCATTCTTATGGAAATTTATGTTTTTTTTTAAGAGCAGTAGTATTCAGCATCCGCAATGAGGATGAGTAATTATAACTGAATACTGTTCTTAATTTAAGTTTTTTTTTCTGAAAGTGTAGTAAACAGAATAGAACTACCCTCCAATGCGTTAAGAAAAAAAAAACGTTTTTAACCAATTTGTAGTAGGTTATCGAAAATGTCATTCTTTTATTATTTGATGTATATAAAGTTTTGGTGGAAATTCGATAGACTTACGGGCAAATTTAATATTCCATAAAAGTTATGCGGTTTAGGATTGTGAAATAATTATCTACCGTTAAATCTTCTAACTTATCGCTTATAGCTGGTGAAATTTTTCATACCTAATACATCACTACTATTTTGTTTTTTAAATATTATCGTTGTTCGGTTATTTGTTAGCCAAACCAATAGTTTGTCAGTATAGAGTCATGAAAAAAACATTATGTTAATCAAATTTTTGTTTTATACTTGAAAACCGCACGTCGGCGTCGCGTCGCAAGAATGAATTGTGCATTAGAATAATTTTTTTTTCTAAAAAAAAGCACTATGCTGGGAGGGAGGGGCCGAGTATAGGAAAATATATATAGCCAGCTCAAGCATCCACGGGGGGCCTCCCCCCGATGAATGCGCTCCTGCTAATGGGTAGATTATCAAAAAATAGTGAAATATTTTTATCATTTTTTAAAAAATTAAACAAGTTAATGATGAGGGGATACGAGTAGGGCCCCATGGTTTTCCTTACACATCCAGCTGCGTCATTTACTACGTTACCCATTACCCAGTAAACACAAGGTGGCTGCTCCAGAAGCGGACAGAAACCGCATTGCCGAAAGCCGGGTCCGGCCCGAAACACGGCAAACCCAGCGGATTGTAGACCGGGCATGTCCTCTTTGCCGCGATGGTCCATGGAATATAATGGCGTCATGGGCCATGAGCGGCATTACAGTACACGGCGCAGTTCCGTTGGAGATCCGCTGTCGCTGCCGGTGGATTAGCCAAGTATAGTGGCTAGCCCGCGCACGGCTAGACGGGCTAGGTGCAGTAATGCGTGGTTTTAATAGAAATTTAAGATGGTCCACATTGGGCATTTTAGAAAGACTTTTACAGCAAAATAGTCACTGGAAATTAACAAAAATAATTTGCACTTGCTGTTATGTCAATTCTAGACAAGACATTTTAAATATGAATTCAAAATCTTTGTCCCTAAACTTGGGTATGCCGGGCTAAAATGCAATTATTTTTGGAAATTTTAACTTATTTAAATTCTGTAAAAATGTTTCTAGAATATCCAATGTTAACCCTCTTAAATTATATAGGTACCTACATTTCAATGTACATTTTATTTTGTTCTTTATAAAAACGTGCTGAACATCTCTGCTCCCAATATTTAAATAGCCATTTGCAGATTAACAAACCTTGTTCATTTTTGTTGGAAGAGGTATAAATAGTAAATTTATCTCATCACTTTAAACGAGTTTAAAACTAGTTAGGAAATAGTAAAATGGCAGAAGATAAGGAAACAAAATATTAAACTATAATAATAATTATAAAGTAGTGGACAAATTTATTTAAAAACATATTTACATATAAAACAAGGAACAATAAAAAACAATATCATCACTGAAAATGCTATAATACACATTCCAAAAAAAATATATAGGCGAACAACTGAACAATACACAAAAAAAGGCCCCAAACACAACACTATGGAGGACTTGAAGGGCCTCCATACACAAACAACACGTCTATATACGCTTCCGCAAAAAATGGCGGATCGTCGTTGTCGAGTCGCACTGTCCTGTAAACTCTGAAACCGATATTTCGACATACCGTTGCTCGGTTTTTCAACGCCGCGCGTGCTGCGCTCAGTGATGAAAAGGGGGAGGTCTAGACATGAGAGTCATTAGATACACTTAGGCGCTGAAGATAGCTTAAGAGGGTTATGGTTAATTATCCCATATGAAAATATTAATTTTTTCTAAATTAAATAAAAATGGAATCAGAACATAACCTATATTTTTCGCATGAAAATATAAATGGTGTGGTGTGCCGGTTCTATGTTCATAAATTTCATTAGCTAACTTCAGCGTTGACGTTTGTCTATTGGTGATTCATCTGCCCCACCATTAAATTGTTTATTTAATTTAAGAAAAGCATGGCAACGAATTAAAAAAAAATATTTTTTGATAATCCATTCGTTAGACTAAAAAAATTAGAAAAATAAATTGCAGATCGCGGTTTAGTAAAATGAAAACTACGAAATAAAATTGATTTCCTTCATGGAAAGTCATGTTTTTTTGTAGCAGATAACTGAGGCACAAACAATGATAAAAAAACAAAATAATAGGGATCTAAGCTATCTTTAAACTCTTCTGCGTACTTTTTATAAGCTCTGTTTAGTGGGTTGCATCATATCCTAATTGGGAATGTCGTTCTCATTGGCTTGTTTCAAATTAACTGTACTTTAAATTGCCCAGTGGAAACGATATTCACATTTGACAGTTTGCGTGTACATTGTGCCACTTTTGTGACGTGGTATTTTTTTAAGAATGGGATATGCATTATATACAGGGTGTTCTAAACGCTCATTTCTTGGAATCTAAGATACTAAATTCATATTTTAGAAACGAATAGAAAAACGATTTAGTGCATATAAAAAGTTTAGAACTAGGTATAGTTCTGAAGTTTCATCCTTTAAAAGTTCTTGCACGCGATTAGTTTCCTTGGGCATGGCGTCGCGACACTTAGATCTGTGAGTAAGTCAAGTTAATTTTTTTCATAGAAATTCCGGTGTTTAATATTTTGTTTGGAAAAAATGGCCTTTAGAGTTTTCGGTGAAACACCTTGTATAATCCACTAAACGCCAATAAACTTATGTAAATATTAAAATAATTCAACTTTTTGATATTTGTTTGGTCGTGGTTTGTTAAAAAGTTATTTAGTGTTAAGTAAATAACAGTTCGTTCAGTGGTTGCATAGAGATAAGCGTTAAAACTTATTTTTTAGTTATGTTTTTAAATATTTTATAATCTTTTACACTTTTTTATTGTCACTTTTGTTATTTAATTCTAGTTTTTAGTTATAAAAAAATTATATGAGGATTAAAAATCTTAATTGATTTTTCGGCGCTTTAGTGTTTCAAACGGTTCAGGTAGATCACGTGACGTTACAAGTGTTAGGTTATTCGTCAATAACTCTAATGACAGACGGGAATAGGTTATGACAAGTGACATTTTACTTTTATTTACTCGCAAGGGCTTAAATCTTGAGACAGGGAAGTGTACTCTGTACATCCCTTGCAACAGGAAAGTCATAGCAGGTATATATATATATATATATATATATATATATATATATATATATATATATATATATATATATATATATATATATATATATATATATATATATATATATATATATATATATATATGTATATATTGTATATATACATATAATGTACGTTCTTATTCTTAGAAGCAGTAATTTTTAAAACGAAGTGAACGGTTATCTCCTTGCATCAAACCAAAATGTCACAGCTGCTATTGTCTGTCATTAATGTCATCTCTAAAGGTTCGTAGACGAATCAGCGTGCATTTGACAGTATGAAAGTCACGTGATCCACTCAAACCTTTTCGAAACATTTCAGCGCAGAAAAATTAAGTTAAATTTAAAAAAAGCGCTTAATTTGGGTTACTTACTTTGTAAATAAGTCTGCGCAGATTGTTATTTTAGCACAATACATCTTAAGCTGCCATATTAATTATAAAATATAAATATTTAATGGCCGATTTTAGATACTACTCGACAGGTAGTTCACATATTATACGTGAGTGTTTTTGAGCCTTGCTTTTCCCTTATGAAGTTGTCGAATTTACAATTTTTTTGACAACTAATTTTTAGGTTTTTCGCACCCCTTTTTTTAAATTCAAAAAACTTTTTCACAATAACTTTTTCCAAGTGTACATTTTTTCGAAACACACTTTTTTGAAAATATATTTTTTTTGCCGATTGTTCAAAAATTTTGACATGTCTGAAAAGATTTCTTATAGATAAAGTCAATATTACAATACATCTAGTCTTTGCTAGGCAACGAGAAATAATTGTTAGGAAATATTCATTTCTGTACTGTAACCAACAAATTAAATTTATAGGCATCAAGTTAGACTTTAGACAATACAAAATTGATACATTTCCATGATTACACAACCAATTTTTATCAGGAATTTCAAGCCATCAGTTATTTGTGCATAAAGTTAAGTCATTTTTTTTTTGAAATTAAACAAAGTTTTATCATTTTTTCGATTTTTGAACGGCGACGGAAAAGTAGCATGTGCACCTCATAGGAAATGCCACATTCCCGCACTTTGTTTTGCTGGTTTCGGCTGACGCACAGAGGTCATTTTATCTATTCTAGCAATTAATAAATCCAAAAAAAGTTGCTAAAAAGTCCGAAATATACTAGACTCTATTAACAAGACCATACTAGTTTACAATAATCGAAAATATTTTTCTCCGTATTGTAGTTGTACCCCAGATAAAGCCAGACCAGATGCGAAAGCTCCAATGTCGCCTGTACTTCATGCGACGGCGAGCCAAGGATTGACGAGAGGATCCGCCGGCGGTCTGCCATCTAGTACGGAGACCGAGGTTAGAAATTTAAATCACAGCCACTGCCGTGTCTTCTTCAAATGTAACGTAACTGCCGTATGGTACAGGCGCCTGCACTATCGCAAAGCGATGGTGCAGGCTGCCTAAGTGCCGCGCCCCAAGGTCATTGAGCTTGAACACGATATTTGACAGTCTTACGCATCTGGTCTGGTTTTATCTGGGGTTGTACCACAAATAAAATCTGCATTTACTCCAGTCAAGTCACTTTTGCCTCGTATGTTCGACGTGCATTGGCATTATATTTTCATGCGTTGCGCTCACTACGTTTTGTGTGAAGTATTTTATTTCGAGCTAAGTACTATAATTTTTATAACCTTTATTAGTTTTGTGCTTTAAATTAATTTGAGGGTAGTATTTTTGAAAAGTTGCTGAACTGTTGTAGGTTTTTTATAAATAACTATGCAAAAGGCATATTCGCAGTTTTAAGATTTCCAGAGGTTATGTGTGTTTTTGAGTTTTTTAAAATGTTTTAATCCAGTGCCTTCTTAACTATCTATATATTAAATAGGTGCAGAACACTGCACATGACTGAAAAACAATGTGTTTCTAGTTACCATGTCATTTACGAGAAGAGAGTTGAATGTTTGACGACAGGGAAATACCTACTTTAGATTAGAACGTAAAAATGCGGTATTTTCATATGTCGCGACGTATCATCCAACAGTTCTCTTCTCGTAAATGACATGGTAACTAAAAATACATTGTTTTTCAGTCATCTGCAGTGTTCTGCACGTATTTAATATAGTTTAGAAGGCACTGAGTTAAGATATTTAAAAACACTTTCATTTAAAACTGCAGTATGCCTTTTGCATAGTTTTTTATAAAAAATCTACAAAATTTCAGCAAATTTACAAAAATACTACATATCTCCAAATTAATTTAAAGCACAAAACTAATAAAGGTAATAAAAATTATAGTACTTACCTCAAACTAAAATACTTCACACAAAACGTAGCGAGCGCAACACACGAAAATATAATGCCAATGCACGTCAAACATACGAGGCAAAAATGCCTTGACTGGAGTAAATAATGCAGATTATTTGTGGTACTTAATACGAGCGATACGAAGAAAAATATTTTCAATTATTGTAAACTAGACTGTTCTTGTTAAAATAGTCTAGTTTATTTCGGATTTTTCGACAACTTTTTCTTTGATTTATTAATTGGTAGAATAGATAAAATGACCTCTGTGATGACGCCTGGACCACAAGTCTTAACAGTCGTCCGGAAATGTTATGATTTTCCTACTAGATATAATATGGGAACCAATGTGTACCTCGTACGAAATTGAAAAGCCACATTCATTTTACAAATTAATAAATTATTTCTAGACCGTCTTCTTTTATATAAATACACCGTAATATGTGAACTATCCTAATTCTCGATTATTAAAATTTTGTAGTCGATGGAATTTGATGCATCATAATATCAACAAATTAATACTATTGGTTTAGTTTCTTTAGTTACAACAGTTACAGTTTCTTTAGTTACAGTTACAGTTGGTCTGGGGATCTTTGATATCCACTTTTTTTTTCTAAATGAACAAGTTAGTGAATAATATACTTTATTTAAGACAAGACTGTAATATTTGAATACATTTTCCCACATATCAGTAGTGGATTTTTATATTTTGTGGATGTACAGTTGAGGATATTTTACTTCTACAATGTCGTATGCATATAAACTGTATATCAATAGAATATCCGTTGACTGTTATGTGAGTTTAAAGTAATTCGTTTTTTATACGTGTATGGCAAGAGCAGATCTCTAACGAAATAAAGTAGAATACGTTATTATTGTAACAGGTGATTGACAAATTAAAAAGAGTTGTTTGACGTGAATTTTGTGTTTAGTTTCAGTTGGATTCTTATTTGGATTTTGGCAGAAAAAACCTTAATCTTTGCTTTTTCTTGCTGAAACTATAAAGGCAAATATATAGTGATGTTCTAAACAGTTCAAAAATGTATGAACAAATAACTAATAATAACTATACTGTTTTTTTGCATCCAAATTTGTTTTTTATATATGTATATAGGCCTGCTCTTGACTTTTTGATTGGTTGTGTTGATCTGCTGATTAAATTACTACAATATAATATATTATACGAGTATATTCTGTATTCATAGCTTAGAAAGATATTTTTTGATAACGTGTATAGGTATTTCTGGTAGCTTTTTATTCTATAAATTAAAAAAAAAACAATAGTAAGAGATGGTGTTTTAATTAATTTTCCAAACTATTTTTTTGTAAAAATGGGCTTATCCAGCGTTTTTTGTTTCATAATACAAAAATACTCCTTTTGAAAAGCTTATCCCGAAAAGTTAAAGTTTTTTCGGATCAAATTTAGTCCTAAAATAGCGATCAATCATCACTCATTTAAAACGTGGATATGGCCTTTGGTGACGTAGTTCCAGGATGAGCGACCCAAATTTAAGAAATAAATTTAGCGTTGGCATTGCTGTAGAAATTTTGCGGATTGGTCATCGAGGTTATGTTATCAAACTAAACATATACGTATTACCACTGGATAGCGAACGACGAAAAAATGTTGAAGCAAATTGCAATTGCTAACCAGTCACATGTCGTACTGAACATCCCTCATAAACAACCACGTGATTCGCCCAGCCCAGTGAACTCAATGCTACGTACCGCCCAGCTAATCAAAACACGAAATATGACAACATGGCCGTTCGCGCCTGTCATATTCAAAAGTTCAAATTTTAATCTGACAAGCCTTCGATTTCGCCGTAGCGTTATTTTGTGAATAATCTAATAATCTTTAATTCAAATTATAATAAAATGCTTATCAGAAAAACCAGTAAGATTATTATATACTTTAAAGTACAATATTGAAACGGAGTTAATAATATTTTCTTTAGAAAATGGAATCTAGTTTCGCATGTCGACGGTCAGTTGAGAAAGACAAATAAGTGATTTTGCATAAATAGGTAATTAATTATTTAAGAAGATTTTGATTTTAATTATAATGTATTATATCAAAATTAATAATTACAATAAATTATACTTACCTATTTTGAGTTTTAATTCGAGCTTAAATAATGTGTTTTTTAGATTTCCAAACGATGCATTGCTTTATTTACATAATGCTCTTACCCGTTTTGTCCCAAAATCTCAAATTGTTATTAAAAATGATGTCTTCACTCTTGAGTTTACATTCTTGTGAAGACTATCCACCGCTGAAACTACAAGTTTTAAAACTGGCATTATCGGTACATTATTAGCCATATCATTATCGTAAATAGGATAATAATTTTTTAATCCACTTTACAAAAATAAAATTACATTTTTCTTTACTTTTGAAAGGTAACAAGACGAAAAGGAAACCGACAAGCTCACATTTTAAACTGCTGTCAGAACTGACCGTGACGGTTCCGTCAAAAGTGCTGGTACATCACGTGGTACAACACCAAACAACTCTGCTTCAAATTTTAACAAGGGGTAGATTGGATGCTAACAATATAGTAATACGTATATGAAACTAAATTATAAAAAATGTAATACTTATTAGAAATTTGCATTGAACTATTTCTGCGGGCAGCTACGTCCCTACCGTTGTGAGAAATGTGGAGACAAAAGGACACGCTTTCGAGTATGGAAAATGCACAGAAGCAGGAAGTAGCTACTGGTTACGTCGTTACGTTAAAATCCACGAGTGAGACTCATCCCGTGAAACTCGTAACACACTATAAATAATATTTACGATAACCAAAAACGCTCAAAATCATTGAAGAAAATTCACTGGCTTCTAGGTAACTAAAACGGGACTTCTCCCATGAAGAATAATTATGAAGCGGCAAAAAGACATAATTAGATACTACTTCATATCAAAATAGTATAAATTGGTGCATAAAATAGAAAAGTAGTAAAATTAAAGAAACCCAAGTAAAAAAAAAATCACGACTCTATACGATTATCCAAATCAGAGTCCGAGAAAATGGCCGCCATGTCGAGCTACTAACAAGGGCGTAGCCAGGATTTTGAGCAGGGGGGGGGGGCAGAATTAGGTGACCGGGAGGGCAGATTTTCTGGACCCCAAGGACGCAACGTAGTAGTACGTAGTCTAGTTTTTTTAGTTTTTTTGTAAAGAAATATAAAAAAAACATAAAAAAAAATATATTCATAGATAATGTATAGTATATAGTACATACGTATTATTATTGCAAATTAGAAACTCGAATCAGTTAAAAAAGAAAATAATGAATACCTGCTAAAACAGAACATCGCTTAACAAAAAGAATGTATAAAATTTATCTACATTTTATTTTTGCGAAACATTTTATGAAAACAAATTATTTTGCAAAAAAAAACAATAAATTGTTTTCATAATAAGCCGGTAAAAGTTTGCGGTTTTATTTAAAATAAATTGAAATAAATTTAAAAAATTTGAAATCATGCTAAAATTGTCGATTATGGTGCAGGTATAGTATAGGATATTGTTAGGCCAATTTTGTATGAAAAATTATATTACAATTTGATAATTATTTTATATCTGAGATCTGCGTGAACACAAACAGAGTGAACAGGAACGGCGCACGGCAGCCACCTTTAATTAAGTTATATAAATTTTAAATGTAAACTTAAAAAATATTTGCGTGGGGTAGGATTGGAAGAATGATTAATTTTAATCAAAATTTCTACCCATTTGTGCCAACTAGTATGTTCCCATAATTTTTAATTCCTTTGGCTATTACAGTTATTGCTATTGTACTTGTTATTACAATTCTTTATTATTGTACTTTTATTTTTCTTTTGCATAAAAAAATGTATTTATTATTATTATTATTATTATTATTATTATTATTAATTAACAGCAAAAGCTTTCTTACCACTTCACACGTTTGCGCCACATGCAGCAGTGCTGCCATTTCGGTACAATTGTACTGAATTCAGTACAAAGTGGCCAAATTCAGTACGTCAGTACTGATCTTGGAAAAACCACTAATTTTAGTACGAACTTTCAAAACGAAACTAAAACCAAATAAGCACAAAAAATTTTGAAAAATTATTGTGACTGAAAATATATTATGAATTAAGTTTAGTGGCTTTTCGATTGATGAAATTAGTGTGATACGAGTACTACTCTTTCTTGTACTTTGTGTCGTTAAAGAAAATATAAATTGCCTGAATATAACTACGATGGAGTACTGTAAACAAATATTAAAAAACAATACTTGTTTTTCATTGGAGGCTGCCGATGAATTGATCGATTGAAAAAAAAATCTGAGGAAATAAACTGATGGTAATACATAAAACTACTGATTTTTTAAAATTTGTAATTAAGTAGTATAAGTACCGATTGTAGATACCTGTATATTGGTATAAATTAAAACTTTTTATATAATGTTAATAATTTAATACTATTTTTTATTTTTGAAAAAAAAAACAGTGTTTTATTTAACCAACCTCAATGATTTTAAACTGCAGAGAAAGCTATTTTAAATGATTTAAATTCTTAAACGTTTCGATTTTTGAATCTTCTGCCCTACATTCAGTACGCTTTGAAAATCAGCTGCGACAGCACTGACCGGCAGGCGCCGCAGCTGACTGCTGATTTAGGAATAAGACGTACGGGAAATTTGAATGGCACATTGGTAAATCTTGGCTTTTTGCTCGTGCCAGGGGGGGGGGGGGGGCACGTGCCCCCCCCCCCCCCCCCACCCCCCCTGCCCTCCCTTGGCTACGCCCTTGGCTACTAAGCATGGATACTAAAAAGCAAAAAATATATAAGAGGCTTTATTTCTAAAAAGTTTATTCATATTTCACTTGCGGATGAAGTAAACAAATCATTCCATTACCCCGAGAATGTGGGACGATTTGCAGATTCTCGTTTGCTATTGGTCAATCGACTTATCGACTATAACCGCCGCGGCGGCGCGATCCCGGCGGCGGCGGCGGCGAGCTCCCGGCGGCGGCGGCGCGGTGTTCATTTAGTAACAAGTGGATCAATAAAACCCAAGCATACCCTTTTATTTTCTTTCAGTGGCCCAGCCATGTTACTTGATTTAGTTATGAGTGAATATTTTATTTCTTTGTTTAATGGGTATTTTTTAAATTCTAATTATTACCAGTTTATACCTTAGTTAGTTTTATGATGAGTGATATTCGAGTAGCATTGTCTTATAGTTCTTTACCTTATTGTTCAATATTTTTAAGATTTTTGATATTTTTATTTATATTTTTATAATTATTTGGTTTTGTTAGTGGACCAATTTATATAATTTAATTTTTTTTTTTACTTTGTTTATATTTTGAAATGTCTTACACCGATACTGCTGACGAAGTGTCTTCTACCCCTCCAAAAATGAACGCCCAAGAAAGGTCCCCTTAAGGTGAGCTCTAAAGATATGATTTTAAATGTTTATAAACAAGAACGGTTAGAAAATCCTGAAATGCATGAACTTATTATATTTAAGCTTATCCGAATCAGATTAATTGGCCTTAATAAACCAAGGTAAATCTTGGTTTATCATTAACTGATAATCTGTTTGAAAATTTAGCGCACGGTCGATATAATTATTTTTGCCCTGCGTCGGCAGTAATAATTATATTACCTATATAAGTTAATATGTAAATTTTTTTAAATATCTTTCCTCGATAAATTTTAATTTAAAACAAAATAATAATATGCATGAACTATATACACATTAAGTATATTGCATGTTCTCCTTAATCCAATAAAGCCTGAGTAATTTTTTTTCTGGGAATCACCCCAAATTTAATATATGGACGTATTTTCACATACAATGCACTAAGAAAGAATCATTTTAGACCATGGATTTATTAGGACTGGATACGGGATGAGTTCACATTCTTTGAAGCCAAAACAAACCATTCTAAACGACACTGTAAACACAATTTGTAAACATTGGCCACATCTTATTTTACCTTGTATTTTTGTACAAAAATACGTTAGAAGCATCACAAGATTTACTAAAAGTAATAAAAGCCCCAAAATATTGTATTTTTCTGCTAAATAGTAATAAATTTAAGTTAAATAGGTTTTATTATTTATAGGTTGTTATGTTAGGTTATTTCTAAAGGCGTTTATTTAAAGTCGCTCTGAGTCATTTATAAATCTATATAAATCTATACGTCGCACTTTTTCTTTTCTAGTTCATTAGACAAAGACGTACCTGTAACCGAGCGTTCGCAGACGTTGTTCCTAAGCACCCAGCAGACAACAACACTTCTGAGCTCCAACACTCCAATGCTATTTTATCTCTTTCTACTACCATTCTTGATTCAATTACGTAATAATTCGTAGTCTTGTCTATGTTCGTAGTTCGTAAACTGCTCTCTCAAGAGAATAACAAACAACAAAATATTTATATTATATAAGGCTTCACGTTCGATACGCTCACAGTATACGGATATCGAATCCATATTATAATAGATCCATGTTTTAGACTGGTTTTTGAGTTGTGTTATAGTTTTTTGACGTATGATATATCATACGTTAGGCATACCTATACTTAAGTTGTTATTTCTGGCGTAAATAAGTACAACTGAATTTTAACATAATTTTATTACGTTACATAATGCCGCGTTCTAAAATTAAAGTTTAAATCTGTGAATAGGTTTCAGTGGTTAAACGGGAGGGGCATGATATATGCGACAACATTTGTCAGGATGTAAAACAAACAAAAATTTGGTACATTTTCCGCAGTACGCGCAACGTCTCTGAGTTGATTGCTGTCGATAAGATGGTCAATCCTGTCATATCGAATTTGCTTCAAAACGTTTGTGCTGCATTTTGGCTTTGGACCAGCTAAATACTGGGGAGCTGTAAGAAGGGCAAGAACAGTTCTCCTGTAGAACTCATATAGCCCAATTTTTGGATCAACAAAGCGATAAAGAAGCCACATATTTACCATTGCGCCATTTAGGCAAAATCGAATGAATGGCCAATACCATTTTCTGAACCTTATACGCATTTGATAAAGGCCGCGCATTTTATCTAAAAGATCAACTCCTCCCATTCCTTGATTATAAAGATCTATTACTGTAGGTTGGTTTGATTCTTCATCATCTGACTCAATCTGCTTCAAACAGTTTAAAAGTTCTTCCGCATCTCTTGGATTTGATGGATCATACAATTTCTTCCTGAAAAGAAAAATATGGAACCACATATATGCCTTTTATACCTCTTTATGCCTATCGTATGGTAAAACATACATAAAATAATGTTGACTTTTTTATTATATAGAAAAATACCTATAAACCATTTTATACCCTTTATATAGGAATGTATAAAACAAATTAACAAATGAAAAATTAGTACAACCAATGGAATTTTAAAAATTATGACATAACCTTACCTCAAACTCATTTTTTTGCTGGTTGAAACAAGGCGTTTTCTAAAACAGCTCAAAACACACTTCCTTGTACAAAAACCTGCTGTAATATTTTCTTTTCTCACTTTTAGGACACTATATTTGTAAACATTACTAATAGAAACTTAATATTTTGCTACCGGTCGCAGCCGCGTGACTTTTAAAGTGTACATAACTTATGTATGTATGATGGGGTTAATGTGGTCCTGTACTATTTTAGTATACACGTGCTTTTATTTATATCGTCCGCAAGACCGCAAGTGAAATATGAATAGACTTTTTTAGACGACATCTCGTCTGCTTGGATGCAAATGGTCAAGATATTTTGGAGGATGGCGAATGCGCTGGATCATGAAAATTTGAAAAAAATATTGGGAAAATATGGGTATTAGTTCTTAAAAATTTAAACGCTACAGTACTAAACGGCTAAAGGGGCAAATGGCGGTGTTGCCATATCCTTAATTTGATTCGCCACATTGTCCACTACCACAAGAATAAACAACAATTTATTCTTATGCGTCTACGTTCAATAGGGAATATGCATATAGGTAACCCAAATAAATCAAATATATTTTTTTATATTCTCTACACAAATTAAATGTTTATGGCTGTTGCTGCTATCCATTTATTTTGGTTTTTATTAACAAAAAAAAGGATTTTGTACTGCAAATTTTCGGGCGAATTTCTGCAGTAGAAGATTCCTAAAATCTTATTCATGTATATTTCAAGCCGACATTATTCCAGGAACCTTTCAATTTTGCAACAAAAGCTGGCCTTTTTGCGAAATTTCGACACACCATTTTATCTTGATAATTTCGGGGAAATAAATTGTAATTCTTTGTTTTCATGGCAATCTTCGAAAATTCAAAAAATTTTCAAATTTTGCACGTCCCCGATGCTATTTATTTATAACTTTAACGAAAAAATAAGTGATTTAAATTAGTGGAAGGTATTCTTAGATAATTAGCGGATAAAATAAACCTAAAAAGAATCACTAAATAAGGACAATAATGTCGGTTAAAAATAGGATTTGTCGGAAAAAATGAAGAAAATTCAGTTTTCACCCCTTAAATACGCTCCTGGATGACCCATTCGGTATTCATTTTAAAGTGTGATTATCCCTTTTTTTTCTAGCTAAATTATCCTCAAAATATTTTTTTGGGTTTGTAATGACTTCCTTAAACGATTTATGCAATAAAGAAATATGTGCATATTCCTTGTTGCTTTTCGTAGGATGACGTCAAACGGGAATTTTTTAAATTTGATCGAATTTTAAAACTTAATATTTTGGAGATTATCCGTCCAACCGACGTAATTTTTTGTGTGCGTGTTTTGATTGACTGATTGTGCAATAATATTAACATATTTTGATTCAAAACGCGAAATGACTGAACTGAATTGCTGTGGCGTAGGATAAAACATCTGGGAGGTAAACTCCCCTCGATTTGTTTCTTTAGTCGCCATACTGTCAAGAATATTCGTTCTGATAAATTCTTACTTCACCAAAATAAATGTTTACTTAGTGTTTCATGAATTGAACGTCGCCTAAATAAGCTCTGTCTGCAATATTGTTAAAAGTAGATTTTTTAACGTGTCACTACAGTGTCACAGATTTAACAGTGTCAAAAAAAGTTATTTCAAAGTCAAATTATTTACTTTTAACACTAGTGTTAAAAGAAAATTACTTTTAAAACTTCAAAATTTTCCATATGAAATTTAATACTCATTTCTTTTGGTAGCAAATCGAATGTAGCCCTATTTGCTGATTTGCTACTTCGCCAATATCTAAAATTGGCATATTTTCTTCATTTTCCATCATACAATGGAAACATGTACAGAACAACTTTGTGTCACGCATCTAACTTCCATCCTATCCATGCTGGCGTACTCCAAGTTTCAGTCCTGGCACCAACTCACCAACCCTGTTTCTTCTTCATTTAATGACCTGCTTTCTTCAACTACCATCCACTTATCCACAGGTACGCTGACAACAGTATCTTCTCTTCAACGTTCATTTTTCCAACCCACTCTCGAATCACGAGTCGGATAATAGACGCAGATCTATGCACCTATCCCTTTCCCGAGATCTTCAATTAATCTTAGACTGGGATGCTAAGAACCTTCACTTCAACGCCTCCAAAACCAAGTCTTGCTCCCTGTCTCGCACACAACTCGGCAACACTTACCCACAATAACAGCCAAGCGCTACAGAACAATGAAACGTTCGATCTTGTTGGCATCGCTTTCGAACATGATCTCAGGTGGCACAAACACATTACTCATTACTTCAGTAGCCACATCGGCAGCTAAAAAGCTTGGTTTTCTATTTAGAGCCAGAAAACACTTCTCCCCTTTCAACTTACACACTCTTTGTTTCCCAAATAAGACCTAATCTGGAGTATTGTTCCCACATCTGGGGAGCGGCACCACCCTCGACACTTAAAATTCTTGATTGTATCGAAAAGAGAGCCATTAGACTTATCAATAGACTTACAAGAAAACTCCCTTTTCTCGCTCATTGGCGCGCTGTTGGAGATTCATCCCTATTATACCAATACCTCCACGGATTTTGCCCCGAAGACCTAGCCGCTATAATTACCTTGGCTGCTCAACTAGAACAACAAGATGCGCGTTACGTGTATGCATCCCTTTACTCTCTAATCTCCAACTACGAAAGCCTAGAACATCTCACTTCTCTTGTTCATTCATACCTAGGGTCTCCAGATTATGGAACAAATTGCCTGCAGATGTTTTCCCTTCCTCTCCCAACCTCCAATCCTTTAAATCCCGTGTCAATAGATTGCATCGCCCTTCTCTTTAGACGCCCATGGTACGTTAGTCCTTAGGTTTAAAGCCTACGTGGGCTGTCTTAGATAAAAAAAAATGTATCAACAGCATGAGAAAAATTAGACAGATTAGAAAGATAGATAAGTTAGTGGTGCTCACCAATGACTTCTTGGATCCAAGTCATTGAGTCAAATGGCGAATATCCAATGACTTGGATCAAGTCATTGGTGCCATGGTGTCTACACTGAAAAGTCATTTTTATTTCATAGCAAATAAGATAAGAAAATAAGTAGTGGTAATCAGCCCTGAATACTGCTCTGATATTTTTATTCGGTATTAACGTTTGATCATTACCATTATCATTATTATCATGTTATCAATTCTTGCCTTTCATTTAAAAAGGAATTATATAAAGTAAATATACCAAGAGAGATTCGGTACCATGCCGCGATACGACACATGGTAAGTGGTAACCAGAGGCGTATCGACCGACGGTATCTGCTAAAATAACAAGCGTTTTATTTATATCTTTTGATTCTTTTGCATGGAAAAGTTATGGTTGTTTAACCAGGTGGCACCACAAAATTGGCAGGTTCCTGTACTGCGTACAAAATTGGTGTAAGTCAATTATTGTCTATCACAGGGGTGGAGCCAAAATTTTTGAATTTTTCTTTTTTAGAAAAAACGAGTAACTAAAACTATATACTATGTCGCGCCGGCTTCGCCTTTCCTCACTTACCTACTTGGGGAATATTTACATGCTTGCATATTATCTATATGGGCACAAAGAAGGCAAATCATAAATTTCTAGCGAATAAATTAATTTTCCTGACATTCCAGGCCAGGAATGTAATGATGGGGAACTTGACAACAAAAGTTCATGTAGACTGCACACTGCCACTGGCTTGTACTTGTGCCTATTGATGACGTAGAAGCAGGTATTTACATTTCACTCCGATAACGATGTTTCAATCTAGAGTACCTACACAAAAATAATAAATTAATGTGCAACATTAATATTTGTTTATTGTTTAGTGAAATCATTTTTATAACAACGCATGTTTAAGCGATAATAAAACTGTTGTGGCTGCTTAGTCTGCTTTAATCACAGGAGCGGTCCAAGGAACCGGTGGAAGCCTGGAACCCTTAAACTTTTTGGGAAAAAAATTAAATTTGTATACTTTAATAATACATAATTTAACATTATACTATAATTTAATTTCTTATAAATCTGAAATCTTAACGTAAACGTAAAACGTTTAAACGACTCATATTGAGCTGCGGACAAGGGCGTAGCCAAGGGAGAGCAGGGGGGGCACGTGCCCCCCCCCCCCTGGCACGAGCAAAAAGCCAAGATTTACCAATGTGCCATTCAAATTTCCCGTGCTGTCGCAGCTGATTTTCAAAGCGTACTGAATGTAGGGCAGAAGATTCAAAAATCGAAACGTTTAAGAATTTAAAACATTTAAAATAGCTTTCTCTGCAGTTTAAAATCATTGAGGGTGGTTAAATAAAACACTGTTTTTTTTTTCAAAAATAAAAAATAGTATTAAATTATTAACATTATATAAAAAGTTTTAATTTATACCAATAGACAGGTACAATCGGTACTTGTATACTACTTAATTACAAATTTTAAAAAATCAGTAGTTTTATGTATTACCATCAGTTTATTTCCTCAGATTTTTTTTTCAATCGATCAATTCATCGGCAGCCTCCAATGAAAAACAAGTATTGTTTTTTAATATTTGTTTACAGTACTCCATCGTAGTTATATTCAGGCAATTTATATTTTCTTTAACGACACAAAGTACAAGAAAGAGTAGTACTCGTATCACACTAATTTCATCAATCGAAAAGCCACTAAACTTAATTCATAATATATTTTCAGTCACAATAATTTTTCAAAATTTTTTGTGCTTATTTGGTTTTAGTTTCGTTTTGAAAGTTCGTACTAAAATTAGTGGTTTTTCCAAGATCAGTACTGACGTACTGAATTTGGCCACTTTGTACTGAATTCAGTACAATTGTACCGAAATGGCAGCACTGCTGCATGTGGCGCAAACGTGTGAAGTGGTAAGAAAGCTTTTGCTGTTAATTAATAATAATAATAATAATAAATACATTTATTTGTGCCAAAGAAAAATAAAAGTACAATAATAAAGAATTGTAATAACAAGTACAATAGCAATAACTGTAATAGCCAAAGGAATTAAAAATTACGGGAACATACTAGTTGGCACAAATGGGTAGAAATTTTGATTAAAATTAATCATTCTTCCAATCCTACCCCACGCAAATATTTTTTAAGTTTACATTTAAAATTTATATAACTTAATTAAAGGTGGGTGCCGTGCGCTGTTCCTGTTCACTCTGTTTGTGTTCACGCAGATCTCAGATATAAAATAATTAACAAATTGTAATATAATTTTTCTTACAAAATTGGCCTAACAATATCCTATACTATACCTGCACCATAATCGACAATTTTAGCATGATTTCAAATTTTTTAAATTTATTTCAATTTATTTTAAATAAAACCGCAAACTTTTACCGGCTTATTATGAAAACAATTTATTGTTTTTTTTTTGCAAAATAATTTGTTTTCATAAAATGTTTCGCAAAAATAAAATGTAGATAAATTTTATACATTCTTTTTGTTAAGCGATGTTCTGTTTTAGCAGGTATTCATTATTTTCTTTTTTAACTGATTCGAGTTTCTAATTTGCAATAATAATACGTATGTACTATATACTATACATTATCTATGAATATATATTTTTTTAAATAATGTTTTTTTTTATATTTCTTTACAAAAAAACTAAAAAAACTAGACTACGTACTACTACGTTGCGTCCTTGGGGTCCAGAAAATCTGCCCTCCCGGTCACCTAATTCTGCCCCCCCCCCCTGCTCAAAATCCTGGCTACGCCCTTGGCTGCGGAAATAATTAAATATTTTCTTAATAAAAATGGACTATAATTATTTTTTGCTTGAATGGCGTTCAATGCTATTTCTTCTTACAAAATTTGTAATATTTACTGTTAAAAGATTATGTACATAAAAACTATCATTTCTAATATAACTTTATTGTCTGAACAGAAATAATTTTTAAGTAAACTAAAAATTATTTTATTTTACCAGAATTGCTAAAATTTAACTTATAGAGAGTCACTCGTGGTATTTTCTTGATGTAAAGGGCGAAAACAAAAACATAAGTAATTTTTTTGTTACTGCAACAAAAAAATTATTTTGAAATAAATTCAAATTCAAAAAGTCCTTATTAAGGCGGGGCTCAGCCAATGGCTGCTTAGGCCCAAGTTGAAATACACATTATATTACAGTATTAAGGATTAAGGTACAATATATAATAATTTATTTAGTATTATAAATGATTATAATCATCCCGATATGAAAATATAAAGTAAAATGTTACACCATTATTGAATATTAAAAAGGACATGGACTGAGGACAGCCATAACTAAACATTGTTAAAAATTTTCAAAGATCTCTGTAGTAATTCTTAACTTTCTTCTTAAATGAGTTTGTATTAGTACTCATTTTTAAATTATTAGGTAAAGAATTAAATATGAAACTCGAGTAGTACGTAAAAGAACCCTTGAAAGCGGTGGTGGTGTGTAATGGAACATGAATCAAGCTAGGTTGTCTTCTGTGTATTTCATAAATTCTATTGGCAAATGTTAATTTTTCTTATAGCTAGGTAGGTTTACGTGTGGTAATAATTCTATGCAAAAAATAAACAAAATGAGTACGTAAATATACGTAAATATATAGTATATATGCAGTGTCGTATCGTAGGTTTGGGGGCGGAGGGGGCTGGTGCAGGCAAAGGGCGCCAAAAGTAAAAAAAAAGAATTTAAAGTTTTTATTAAAAACTTCGAAACATATAGGTACATAGACACGGTTAGTGTTGGATAAACCAGGGATAGATGGAGATAAAAATTTTAAATGCTCATAAATGTATAACCTGAAATTATTTAACCTAACACATATATTTGTGTAAATATAAACAAGCTATGGTGGACTAGGCGTCAAATTTTTTAAATATAATACAAAAAACCCTACTTTAAAAAAATTGTGTCGTCACCATCTCACTCTACTAGATATGGGTTAGATGGTGATAGGAGTAGGGGTCAGTTGGTGATACAGAGGTAAATCCATTTTTTCTTAGTAGCGAAATGGCCACAGGGCTGACAAATATTCAAGAAGTTGGTGCAGTCCTCATGTAACTACCGCTTACACATTGATATAATACAGTGTATCCAGTCCACAGATAGGTAAGGCTCCTCACAACCAACACAAGCTTCGTAATGTTCGTCGCTGACCTAAAAATATTTTTGGAAATTAGGCATATTTTTAAACAAATTTAAAAAATTCTTCTTCATTTTCCCAATGCATACGATCTTCATTATCTTCGTCTGAACCGTCAGATATTTTCCTTTTGCGTTTTAGGTTTCTGCGAGCCTGCAACTTCTTCAATTCTTTGGAAGTCCCCTTTGTTTTCTTGTTGTGTCGTTTTTTAATTTTAAGGCCTGGATAGCATCGTCGGTGTCTAAGATTGTTGCTAGGTTCCTTGATCTTGTTTTACTTTTTTTAATCTTGTGATGTCTGGAATGGGAGAGATTTGGTCAAGAAGTTTTCCTGGAGTTATTTTCGGATTACCTTTCTCGTCAATTCTCTGCGTGACTGAAGAACTTCACTGTTCGAGGAAATTTTAGGAAAATCCCATATTGAAGACCCTGGCATCGGAGACTCGCTTCTTTGTGGAGGTATCGAATTAGGTAGTTGTCGTGGATCAGCTTCAAGCTTAACATCATCTCGTTGTAGAATTATTTGATCAGTATCAACTGCATCACAGACTTGTATTCGGCAATCAATATTAGCATCATCTATTGGTGGATTTGCCTGAGCGATTTCGGGATTTACAAATGCTATATATTCTATTTATAAATAAATTATTATTTTTAAATTTTATTTTCCCATTTTTCCATATGGGAGGGCATGGGGGCATCGCAGAGCAAAGATCGGGGGGTCATCGCCCCCCTGGCCCCCATGCGACACGCTACTGTATATATGTACAAACTATATAGTTGGTTACAGAAAGATGTTAAGAAATTTTAAGGGCATCTAAAAATATGAAAATAACTTTATAACATGGATCTTTAAATGCTTCTATTTCGAGGTACAGGGTGTTTAATATTTTTTCAATGTTTCTTTTTAATTTCTCGAAAATACGTTAAGATATTGACATAAATTTTGGTATACGCCAGTATGTAATCAAAGGGTACCTTTACGTACAAAAATTTATTTTCTAAAGTATTTGCATCAGTAGCGTGCGGGCGGGTAAGTTTTATTTTTAGCGAAAAAAATATCACGCCACTGATTTTTTGCAAAATTGATATAGTTTTCTTTAAGCCCAATTAATTCTGCGTGGAAAGTGTCTCTAGAGCTTTTTTGTTCGGACGCACCGCTTTCGAGATAAAAATTATTGCATTTCTTACAATGAAAAGAACTAATGAAAATGATTTTTTAAATGTTTTTTTCAGAGAATGGTGCTTTTCGATTTAAGTTTATAGTAGATGCTGGAAATGGCGTTTCCGTGCTTCAATACATGCTCTAAATCGTCTTCGCATATTTCTCCTAGCTCTTCGGAATACTTGAGGTGTGAAAATATTAAAATATCTCGAAAAAGAAGCGTTTGAGGATCCATGTTTATATAAACTTATTTTCATATGTTTAGATGTAGAATCTGCACTTAAAATATCTTAACGTCTTTTTGTAACACTCTGTATACAAAACCCAACCCAACCGGACTAAAGGGAGGCGCAGTTTGTTAGTTGCTTTACTTTCCGCACGCTGCGCGCATCACACACCCCGGTTTTCTGTTAACTTGTACAGCTAGCTATAAAAGGAAAATCATTATTTTTAACTTTTTAGTGCACTACTCATAAAAGCGTGTTTTTTAGCTTTTTAAACTATAATTATTATTTTTTCTTGAAAGTTTGCCTACAAACTATTTCTTCACTCTAACCTCCAACCTCATCGATCCCTCCTGCTATGAATCGAACTATGATGCTGCACCGACAGTGGAATCCTGCGCTGTAGCCGAACATTTTGCAGCAGTCTCGACTCAGCCTGCGAACGGAGTAATTGTTATTGTTAATCCACTCGCAGGATTTTAGTGCGTTCGTTCTCAATATTGCCCGCAGCTGAATCGTGACTCGAACTAACAGCAGGAATGCTGTTCGACTTCTCCTGCTGAATTAGTGAAATTCCTCTGCGTTGTAAGGTCGATGTCTTGCGGCGAATAGACCTCGTAGACTGTGTCGTAGATATTGGAACTTCATACGCATTGTAAATATTTTTGTTGTTCGGGGATTTAACTCGTTGGACTGTTATTGTTGCATCTTTAGAGACAACTGGTTTTGTTGTTATAATTTTATGGATACGATTTCTGTGTGTTTATGGTAAGATAGTATGCTAAACATTTTCAACAAGTTTTGATATATTGTTAATTTATGATTAATTTGTAAAATATATTTAAAAAATCGAGTACAAATATTTACAAAGTTATTTTTGGAAATTACTACGAATATTATTTTAGTGCTCCGTTCGCTTCATCGTTCTAGGGTGAATGCTATAAAGGGTGTCCCAGCGAAAATTATCCACCTCAAAAAATTCGGAAACAGTTTATTTTTGTGGAAAGAAGTTAGAACATCTAAATTTAGACCAGTACTGTCTTAAATCTCGGAGTATTTTTTTTGCTCAACGTTGAGCGCCAAAATGACAACTGTAATTTTCACAAACTTATTTACGGCCAGGGATGGCTTAACCCTCCCTTGGCTCCCTTAACTTTGCCCTCTGTGTTTTGGTGCCCAACATGGGGCGAAACTAACAACCGATTTCTCTTGTGTTTTGGTGGATATTTTATTGTTTATTTGCTCCGTCTTTAGTAATTTTTTATTAATACATAGTAATTTATAGGTAAGTAAAGTATTTTTTTTTAATTGGAGCTCTGTGCAAATCTTAAAAGAAATTGGTACCTACTACAATAATTATTACTATGTACTTTTGTATACCTACTACTATGTAGGTAGATACATTTTTTTCTGATAAGGGATCATTAGGAAACGTAATTTTCAAACAGTATCATACCCACACCTCGATTTCTTATAAAAAAAAATCTTTAAAAGATGAGTCACACGACGTCACACATGATATTATATATCTTGATATATCTCAAAGTTATGGTAATAGATTTGTTATTTATTGTTAATTTTAGTGCACAGTACAGTTGCAAAATTAAACAAATCTAATCCCGGGAATCACGAAACATGTTTATGACTAGGAATTGGTTTAAATTTACATAGATCTTCCAGTTGACTAGTTAGGATTTGACCAGTTCTTGTCTTATCATTGTTAAATCGTACCAAACTTTTGCGTTATTCTAGAATTTTTGCGATCTGCAAGGATTCCAAATGATTTTTTTTATCTCGGAACTTGTTGCTATTTACAAGGAATTTAGTTCTATTTTTATTTATTTATTATATATTATTTACTATTATTGTTTATGATTATGATATTATGATCCAGCTATCGGTTATCAGGAGCACATTGTATAGTTTACCTAGCTGATAACATAAAGCAAAAACAATATGGCGTTTTGAAAAGTATGGATTGAAAACCAAAAACAGAACAAAGCTTTACAGTCTTTTACGATTTTTAAATATATTGTTATATATTATAAAGATAATATTTTTTAGAACGCGAAAACAGCAGGACTAACTTTTTTTTATAAGTGCACCAGTACTAAAAACTTCGCACTTTCTGAACCTTCCCTATTTGACCGACCACAGGTCTTTATCTTAACTTCTTCCTTGAAGAAAGAAAGTAGGTGACAAATCAAAGACTTGAAAAATACTTTTTTTAATAACAATTTTTCGAAATTTCTTATCGAAAACCATTAATTTTGCAATTATATTTAAGAGCAACAAACATATTTTTATAAAAATTATAAGTAAACAATCAACGTAGGTATTTAATTTTTATTGTAATTGTAAACAATACTGAAAGTACTGTTCTGATAAACTTTGGAGTTTCTGTTGTCCACATTCTGACTGTGATGAGCAATATCATTAGCAAGATTGAATAATGGGTTTCATGAATTGTGATACTGTTTTGTTATTATTATTCCTCATGTGATCCACTATTTTCAAATGATGCTCTGAATCCATTTGGAGGAAGGGTTTGATGGTCTGAGCATTTGCATGTCACGTCAGCTTTGTCAGCTGCTGTTCCCCAACTCCTTTTTCCGCAAGTGCTGACACAGCCGACGATCGATGGGAATGATTTCGCATTATTTCGACATAAGGAATTTGCTATTGCTCTGTGTACCATTACGTTTGGACCACCCTGTATGTATGTATATACCTATGTATATAAAAGATGAAACTGACTGACCTATATCAACGCACAGCCCACACCGCTGTGTCTAGAAACTTGAAATTTTGCACAGAGGTTTCTTAGGCATCTACTATGGAAGGGTTTTTGAAAATTCAACCCCTAAGGGGGTGAAACAGGGGTTCAAGCTTTGTATGGAGAAAAAATATTATATGGTCCTACTAACTCGAAACTTCATAGAAGTAGAAGTACTCTAAAAAATAAATGTTTAAACACGTGTTTTACAGTTTTTAATAAATCAACCCCTAAGGGGGTGAAATCGGGGGTCATAGTTTGAAATGGAGTAAAATTGTTATCTCGCCGACAAAGTCGCGGGCGAAAGCTAATTTTGGATAAAATAATGTTCACATGTCGTGCACTATCAATCAACCCTCATTTCATTACTTACATTTTTTTGACTTCAAATTTAATTAATTCAATTCCTAAAAAAAATTGCAATTCAAATTTATATTTAATCCAGATTGTTTTTTGTTTTTAAATGGAAATATACGCATTGCGTAATTCCTCGGCTTCCTATTTAATATTTCCACACGCATAAGCAAACAATAGGTATTAAGACAAAGCGTTTAACTATCCACACTAGGTATAGCTATAAAAGATTTAATAACAAGAATGTCTGAAATTCTAAATATTTCCGTGTTAATCCGTACCGTAACCGACAACCTACAAACTCTCTGACCTCTGTCATTATATGCTATTTTCGTCGGTAACACGCTTTAATATTGAATAATGGGGTCTTTTTTTAAATTACCGTGGTTAGGAGAGATAACTGTCTACACGAGTCTAGGCATTAAATTTATTTAATAATCTCTCACGTCGGTATACATTAGAAATTATATTCTTGACCCCTGCTTTGGTCTAATTTTTAACTCCTTTATATCTTGGACAAGTGCCAGTGGCGCCGCAGTATGAATAGACTGAGTAAATACTAATAGAAGATTGTCATAATTCTCGTACTCTAATATTCAACTTAAATGTCTTCGATATGTTTCATAATAATGTTCATTATGATACAAATTTTCATTATGAAACGGCGTTACTAGCCAATTTGAAACACACTCTTTTTAAATCAAGTGGCCTCTTTTTAATACAAATGATCTGACTTTGATAGTTCCTTTTCTACAATTTACATTTTCATTACAACTTTGAAGAATATTTAAATTAGAAATTATTTGAGATTTACCCAAGTATTAGTGATAGTGAAGAATTTAATTTGTTTAACTGTTGCTAAATTAAATAAATGTTCAGTTTAATATTTATTAATAAATGGTCGTAGAGAAAATAGTGTATCCACCTCTCATGTAATGGCCATTTATACACTAGTAATACATTCGTAACGACACTCGCCAGGGCTCGTGCCATTGCTTTATGCTCGTGTGTTAATAGCCATCGATACATATTCCTTGCATAATATACTATTAAGGGTAGGGCGGTAATTTTTTTTTATTTGGACACTGGCGGCCAACCTATATATGGTGGCCCTGAGGATATCGACCCCTAACGAGGTAGGTAGCATTTTAATATTTAATAAGTGTAATCGAAGGTTCATTAACTAACAGACTACACTTTTTTATTTATGCCGATGGGTCTACGACCAGACTTTCAAATAGTTTGAGTCACAATTTTATCTCATTCCTATATCCGGTCTTTTTCGGATAATGGACTTTTTTCCTATATCCGAATTTCATAATAATGTGTCATATTGTAGATTAGGACCAGAGGCTTATTTATGGGTGGCTGGGGAAGGGGAGAAGCGCCCCCTCCCCCGTAGGCGCTCGAATTGACTAATTAGAGTACGAGTTGGCTATTAGGAACTTGTATCAAAAAGAAAAAGTCGACAGCTGAGTTTTGACAAAATTTGCAGCTTAGGGAAGTTTTTTTTATCAATAAGTAATTATTCAGTTTTAACGACTGTCTTTCTGAAAACTTATTATAATCATAAGATTATTTTCAATTAATCACAAATTAGTTTATTTTATTAATTTAAAATAATTTAATTGATCTTAAATCTCCAAGGAATTTTACTGTTTCGCTCGTAATTTGATACGCTTATTTGGCAAATAGAGAAACGACATTGTGTGTGATAAAATATTCTTTGGAAGTTTTAATTTTGGGCCCTGATTGTGGTATAGTCATTTTGTTAACAAACCTCAGCAAACCAGAACCGGTATGAAATTACTTAAATTATTAATGCACAATTTTTCGGTATGATTCACTAATCAGGCTTTATCACTAGATAAGTAATTTTTTAGTTATTTATTAATTAAAATGACCTACTACTAAGCATAGAAATATTTCAGTTGGCGGAAAAATTATATATGGTACCCACCTGCTAATATAATTTATTATGTCTGACATTGAAACACGTATTATTGTTTATTAATATTCGTATGTTAATTTGCTTGATTTGCGATGTAAGATGATTTTGACATTGACCAATTAGACAAATTTACATTTGAATTAACGTACCGTACTATGAGAAATAAAACTGTATATAAAAATATTTATTAATTAATTAAGGTCGGGATCTTATGGAACGAGACTATTTTTATTGCGGAATAACATTAAGAAATAGGTACACTTTCTCTTGATATAAGCCTGTGTTAATTTTGATGATTAATATATACCTACAAAGAATATGCACAGAGTAGTACTTGCGTCCAAGGATCTGAGTCCTACACTGTGCGAAGTTCTAGAATGTGTGGTGACCATAGTAAACTTTATAAAAACTAGGCAGTTAAGGGGTTATATACAGTTAGGAGGCCTAAAAAAGCGCTTTTTCAAGAATTTTTCCTGATAAGACTTTTAAATTCATGAATGTGAAAATTTGTACACATATTATGGTAACTTTTAACTGTATTTTAAGATTTTTGTATTTGTAAAAATAATAATTTTGAAAGCTGCTATAGCTGATCTCCAGGAGTTCCTCTCAAAAAAGGCATCTTGCGGTGACAACGATATCTCTGGACTGGATCATCGAAAATGAAAAAACCAAACGGATTTCGTTAAAGTAATATATAGTCTTCTAATTAATCGAAGGAATAAGCAAAATAAAATTTTTTGACAAAATGGCGGCCTCTCCAAAAAAAATCGATTTGTGACCAAAATTTTGGCCTTAAATTGTTTATATAAAAAAAAATATTTATCGATGAGAAAAAACCTTCGATTAATTAGTAAAACTATACTTAAGAAGCTTGTGTTAACATTTGAGACTGATCGGTTCACCCGTTTCCGAGAAATCTCCGTCAGCGACTTTCAAAACACAGTTTTGAGAAAAACGCGTTTAAAGTTTGAAAAGCACTACATAGCGTACAATCGCTCTGACACGTCTTTACAAATATGCGTGTAACTTCGAAAATAATCGCCGGATTGCCTTGAAATTTTCTGTGTGTGTACTGGAATATATGTACATTACGAAAATGAAATTAAAAAAAATCGATTTTTTTCAAAATTCTAACTGTATGTAACCCCTTAAAGGAAGATTTTTCTAAAGACTTTGTGAGGATATGGGAGCCGAATACACATCTCTATTATCTACAGCAGTGCACGAGATAGTGTTACAAGTGAAGCTAATAAAAGCGTGTTAATTAATGAAATGAAACCCAAAAATATAAATATTTGGTATTTCTCTTTTGACTTCTCAGGTACAATAGAAAATGCGTTGTGAACTGTCTCCTCAATACCACTTGGGGTCTCGGAATCGAACATTTTCAATGTTTTTAAAAGAAAAAATTTAATTTCTGACGCGACACTTCTTTATAAATAAAACTTCAAAACGACATCATGACAACCCAGACAACTGTCTACTAGGTACCTACTAGATATAATAAAAATTTCTTCGTCTGATGCCTACTTAGATGTTTTGATACAATAATTAAAATTAATAATTTCATTTGCATATTTTTATCAAAATTAGAAAAAATCTTGTTAACAAACACGTTAGGAAATGCAATTTTGTTTAACTCGTATCATTTTGAGGGATCTGGCTTCGCTCGTCCCTCAAACATTACACTCCTTACAAAGTAAAGCATATCCTAACTGCTTACATAAGTAGCTATTGTGTCATGTTTATTAATTTTTTTGCGTTGTCTTTGCTTCATGATGTTTGCTTTAAACTTTAACTTCACCACATAGCCTAGAGGCAAATTTAAATGGCATTTCAAAAGGGTCCAGTCAGTTTGTTGAAATTTCGTAAATGGTTAGAGCACTAAAAATATTTTTATCATTTGACCCTTTTTTGGTGCAAAAAATTCCAGTATGGCGTTTACCCAGTTTAGCAATTGAAAACAGTGAAATAAGACAATTTAATTAAGTACTTTACTTTCAGTTCAGTTCAATGTTACTTTCCTTTTTTAAAGTAAACGCAAAGAGAAACCATAAATAAAGAGTTTAATTAATTTTGTGGTTTTATCGGGCATGTTTTCTTGGTATGTTTTATGCATAGAGAACCAATGACATTGAATTGCATATTGAAAATAAAATAAAGTACGCACGTTCCTGAAAGAGAGAAGTGTTTTTCTTGTTCTAAATGGTGTTCCCAATGGGTTCCCAAGCAGAAATAATTATCAAATTACATGTTAACGCAAAGCTTAACCTATGGATGCTACATACGAATTGACAACTTCTCTAATAGTCCCAAAGCAAGTACGTATTGTGCCTATATCAATTGGTTTGCCAAACTGATTGTTACTATTTGTAATACTGTATGCTTAAAAGTGGCAAAATGTCAGTCTACAGGACCTAAAGTTGAACAAGTTTGTTATGCAACACAAAAACATCCACGTTTTTTAGAGGGTTCCCACTTTTCTGGAAAGTCAGGGACGTCAGGAGTAGTAAAGGTTGATGCTCCCCGAGTCTCCGCATGCGCAGTAGGGTCGACCTTGAACGCCCAGGTGTGCTATTGTTATTTGGCCTTGATATGCGCAGGTGTTATTCCAAGGTCAAGGTCAAGAACTTGGCCTTGAACGCGAGCAGATGTTTCTTTGTTTGGTGATGACCAGGTGTACGATGCTTATTTCAAGGTTACATTTGCGGTGCATATTTTCAATGAATGCGAGCAGCTGTTTCTTTGTTTGGTGATGACCAGGTGTACGACGCTTATTTCAAGGTTACATTTGCTTGGCCTTGAACGCGAGCAGATGTTTCTTTGTTTGGTGATGACCAGGTGGACGACGCTTATTTCAAGGTTACATTTGCGGTGCATATTTTCAATGAATGCGAGCAGATGTTTCTTTGTTTGGTGATGACCAGGTGGATGACGCTTATTTCAAGGTTACATTTGTGATGTTAGTTTACCTTGAGTTATTACTGGGGTGTAACATGTTTTGGTATGAAGATCGAGTGGGGGGTCTAAATGTGGATCGGTATAAATGAGGGTAGGGGGGGTTAAATTTTAGTATAGAACATTGTGTTGAGTAAAACGGTTCAAGCAAGTTAATTTGAAAGTCATGGCGTACGTGTGTGAAAATTGTGGTAAATCATTTACTCGGAGTTATAATATGTTACGACATAAACGAGAATCGTGCGTAGCACGATTTGAAAATATGCATGGTGGAAAACAGCGAAAAGTTGACGATGGGGCATCAACATCCGAGGTGCGTACTTGCACTTGCTGCAATATAACCATACCAGCAAATCGAATGGCAGCTCATCAAAGAACAATACACCATAAAAGTAATGCATGTTCACCAATATCAGCTGGTGTTGAGCTAGTGTCCAGTGCTTTTAGAAATAGGATTGCCACATACCGTATATCAAGTGATAATGAACATACTGACTATTCATTATTTTTTGATGAAATTAAAGCAAAAGTGTTAGAGGTAGTAAGTGACCTAGTAAGAGTGCGTTGTGCTTTGAAAGTTAATATGGTGGTTGTTGGTCGGTATCTGTTACCAACACAAGATAATATGTACAGTGACAAGTCATTTAATACACGCAATGAAATTGTTACTTCAGGAAGCGATTTGGAAGAAATATATCAATCATTAGTGGAAGCCATGAAGACTCAATCGATTGAGTTTCAGGAAAAAGATTCAGGTATGTTATAAATTAACGACTAAAAATAAAATAAATACTTATGTCAATCTTTTTGTGTTTTCGTAGGTTGGGCTCTGGAAAAAATTCTATACCTGGAAGTAAATGTCAATGAATATAAACCTTTTGGTGGATCTTCATATATAAAGCTACCCCGTTTCATCGAATTGAAAAAAGCCATCATCAATGTGATTAATCAAGATGAGTGTTGTTTTGCGTGGTCAATCGTGTCTGCTTTGTGCCCCACCACTAGAATGGCATCACAGATTCGATCTTATCCACACTATTCAAGAGTGCTGAATTTTACAGGTATAGACTTTCCAGTAAAGTTGCGTGATATATCAAAATTTGAAGAAATGAATAATATTTCAGTTAACGTTTATGGTTTGCAAAAAATTTTCGAAAATAATATGTTAAAGTACGAAGTTGTCGGTCCATTAAGGTATTCGGGTAGAAAACTTAACAGACATGTCAACTTGTTGTTAATAACAAAGGATTGTAGTATTAAAGATGATGATGAACATATTTGTGATACGCGTTGTTCTAAAAGTCATTATTGTTGGATAAAAGACTTATCGAAATTATGTTCCAGTCAAATTACATCGCGTAGAGATAAAATGTATTTTTGTGATGGTTGTTTGATATATTTTAGTTCACAATCATCTTTGATATTACACCAAAAAAATGACTGTAACCACAAATATTCATTAACACCATCACTAAATTTAAAAATAGATAAATTTGGAAGGAGTGTAAGTGAAAATATATTAAAATTTGAAAACATAGAAAAGCAAATGCGTGTACCGTTTGTTGTTTACGCGGATTTCGAATCGGTGCTTAAACCACTGGATACAGTGGAACCAAATCCCACAAATTCTTACTTAGTCAAAAGCATCAAACATGAACCGTATTCTTTTGCGTATTTAATAAAGTGCTCCTTTGACGATTCGATTTCAAAATTTGAGCTCTACCGGGGAAACGACGCAGCCCAGGTTTTCGTTTCGCGACTTGAAAGTGATTTAAGATCTCTTTACAATACATACTTAAGAGATATAAGAGCAATGGAAACTTTAACGGCTGACCAAATAGCGGAGTTCAATAATGCCACAAAATGTGGTATATGTGAACGACCTTTTGAAAATAATAATTGTAAAGTAAAGGACCACTGTCACATAACTGGGAAAAAAAGACCTGGTGCTGCTCATTCGATTTGCAATTTAAATTATAAGTTACCCAATTTTATTCCAATTATATTTCATAACTTGAGCGGGTACGATTGCCACATGTTTATTAAAGAGTTGTGTCGTCACGGAGACAAGATCGATGTTTTAGCTCAAAGCAAGGAAAAGTATATTTCGTTTACGAAAAGTATTTACGTTCACGATTATGTCGATAATAAAAGTGGGGCAATAAAGAAAAAATATGTGAAATTGCGGTTCATCGATAGTTTTAAATTTCTATCAACTTCGCTGGAAAATTTGGGTAATGGATTAGCTGTGGGTAGTTTCAGGGAAACAGGAAAATATTTTTCTGATAATGAGCAGTTTAATTTAATGCGCAAAAAAGGTGTTTTTCCCTATAGTTTTGTCGATTCAATGGAGAAAATGAACCATCCAACTTTACCCACAAAAAATCAGTTTTATGATAGTTTGTCAGAGGAGCACATTAGCGATGAAGATTATGACAGAGCTAAAAAGGTGTGGGACACATTTAATTGTAAGAATTTGGGGGACTATTCGGATTTATATTTGAAATCTGATGTTTTATTATTAACCGATGTTTTTGAACAGTTTCGCGATACTTGTTTAGAAACGTATAAACTGGATCCAGCACAGTACCATACCCTTCCAAGTTATTCGTTTGATTGTATGTTGCGTATTTCTAAGGTAGAGTTAGAGCTATTGACTGATATCGACATGGTTCATTTTTTCAAAAAAGGTATTCGAGGCGGTATAAGTCAGTGTTCAGAAAGGATGCACGCTGCCAACAACATATATGTACCAAACTACGATCCTAACGAACCATCATCTTTCATTGTTTATCTTGATGCAACAAATCTGTACGGTCATAGTATGTCGCAAGCATTACCATTTGGCGGCTTTAGATGGTTATCAGAGCATGAAATTTTAAATTTAAATATTATGGATGTGGATGATAGTGGTCCAGAAGGATACGTTTTGGAAGTTGACGTTCATTATCCGGATACGCTATATGATGACCATTCCGACTTACCCTTTTTAGTTGAAAATATTGTACCACCCACGGAATCGGCAAAATTTTCAAAGTTAATTCCGAATTTAAACGATAAAAAGAAATATATCATTCATTACCGAACATTAAAACAAGCAATCAATAACGGCCTAATGGTAATGCAAACACACAGAATTTTAAAATTTAATCAATCCCCGTGGTTAAAGACATATATCGACTTAAATACAGATTTGCGCAATAGGGCAACAACAAAGTTTGGTAAAGACACTTTTAAATTAATCATTAATGCTGTTTTTGGCAAGACCATGGAAAATGTGGAGAATCGTAATGATATAAAACTAGTTACCCGATGGGAAAATGACAGGAGTAAAATTGGGGCACGAGCATTAATTTCTCGTCCTTATTTTAAAAGTTCAACGGTTTTTAATAAAGAATTCGTTGCCATTCATATGGATCGATTAAAGGTAACTTATAATAAACCAATTTATATCGGATTTTCCATACTGGACATGTCGAAAACAGTAATTTATGATTTTTTCTACTCATTCATTAAAGCAAAATTTGGCAAAAATGCTTCTTTACTGTATACCGACACAGATTCGTTAATATTAAAAGTTTACACCGAAAATTTTTATCGTATAATTGCAGAAAATCCGGATAAATTCGATACATCCAATTATACCGAAGGAAATATTTTTAACATAAAAAAAAGTCAGTCAGTAGTAGGTAGAATGAAGGATGAATTTCCAGGTGATCCAATAATAAGTTTTTATGGTACCGGAGCCAAAGCTTATTACATAAACTCAATCAGTAGCGAAATTAAAAAAGCGAAAGGTATAAAAAAACGTGTAATTGAAAAACAGCTTCACCTGGAAGATTATCGGAATATCGTAGAACGTGGTGGTCAGATATTTCGAAAAATGAAAACCTTTCGAAGTTATAAACACGACGTTTATACCGAAATAATTAATAAAGTTGCTTTATCTCACCACGACGATAAACGTTATATTATACCATCAACAACAAAAACTCTACCTTGGGGGCACCCAGACATAAAGTTTTACGAAACAAACCCTGAAGATAACCTAAATATGTTAATACAAGCTATGCAAAGTTTTTTACCCGAAAATATTAGTTATAATTAGAAAAATGTTGGAAAGCCTGTGTTTTAGAAAAATAAAAAAATATTAACTCCAATGTCACGTAGTTTTATTAACCACTATAGTAATAGCAATAGTTGAAATTGTATAACGCAGGATAGTAAAATACATAGATAATTGTTTCAATAATATGTTGTTTTATTTTACAATATAGTAATAAAGTTACAAAAATAAAAATTAATTAATGTCTGGCTTATAAACTTCTCGTAGCATCCATTGTCTTCTCAACATATCAGATCTGCTAATCGGCCCTCGTCGACACATCAGCGTTCCACAGTAATGACACTTAACAATCCTTACTCTCAACAATTCAATGTAACTGTAAGATTGCATGTGGTCAGTCCAAATATATACTTCTCTTTTACAATTATAGCAAACAGCAGAAATTATTATTTGTGCTCCTGAAAAAGTCTCAGCTGGACGACTGTTATCTTGATCTGCGGGCAACATTATAGTTTCTGATAATAGGCATCGAAGGAAAGAGAGTGTCTATAAATATGGGTTGTCTGGGTCATATAACCTTGAGAGCACAAACAATAACAGAAGTAAGGACACACGATTACCTTGAAAATATGTCCTTGAATCGCTGTTTAGCCGTAGAACGCAACCTTGTAAGTTGAATGAACTTGTTTGGCCTCCAAAGCATCAACCGTCAGATAGAGTGGGGGAGTTTATGGTGGGGTGATAAGTATAAATTTGGTTTGCTAGGCAGAGCATTTCATAGTTCGCTAGAACAGTTCGCCAAGTAAATACATTTGTCAGTTTAGTGCAGTGAGTTAGTTAGAAAAATGAATTCCGGTAGTGAGTCATTGTTAAATGCGTTTAACTTGGATGGAAGTATCCAAGCAGAGTTGATGGGGCAGGACGTTATTGACCTGCTGACCCCGGGTGTGTTTGACGAGTGGCACAATGACGACGTGCTAAACACTGCGTTTGTGGAAGAAGAGAATGTGGGTGAAGAGAATGTGGGTGAAAAAAAAGTAGCTTCGGCGGTTGATTACGTCAACAACTGGACGGAGAAGGACGGCGGGCGCATCAATATCATAAGTGATGTGGTGGTAAAGAAGGCGAGGCGGCAATCCACTACGAAGTTGGAAAAGCTGCTGAAATTGCCAAAGACAGCCGGCAGCAATAAAAGTCAATTTTATGCAGCTATGGAGGGTGAACAGAAGAAGAAGAAGAAATTCGTGTTCAAGCGACCAACAGTGCCAGTCCAATACCCCGATTTTTTGGAGACGTCACAACCACCGAAGCCTCTGTCACCGGTCGTCATAATTAATGAAGGCCCAAACTCGACAACGCCCGAGCCGCCGCAGTCCATGCCTCCGATGGTGTTGGTGGCCGACGCTGACGAAAAATCGCCGATCGCGGGTGCACCACTATCACCAACAATAGGACGTGGGAAGTGCCGCAAACCGGTCAAGATGCGATGCAAGCGATCGTACGAGGAATCGCAGCAGTCAACAACAACTGCTGAAGAGCCGGACTGGTTGAACGAGTTTTCGGCGAGCCAAAAGTGCGTCTTCTCCGCGGCGTATAGTGCTAGGGAAAAACTACTACGAGAACTAAAAAAGTGTGATAGTGATGAGGTGGACTTTGAAAGACAAATGAATGAACTGCGGGTGAAAATGGAGGAAAATAAAAGGACAAGAGAGAAGTGCGTTAAAAGACTCGAAGCAATAAATAATTTAACGTATAAGAAGTAGTTTTAGAATTTTATTGTAAATATAGAGTTAAGTTATTTTTGTAATAGTAATGTATATATATATATATATATATATATATATATATATATATATATATATATATATATATATATATATATATATATATATAAGTAAAAGAAAATGTTTTTGTATATATGATAATAAAAAAAAGTTAAATGAAACAATATTTTTTATTTCTAAAATAAGTATACGGAAGTTACACACAAAAATAGTGTAAAAATGCAAAATAGAAAAAACGAATAGACGGAAAATGTAGGGCCGTAACTTTAGGTGTGTAATCGTTAGATGCACACAACTTAAGTATGCGATAAAGTGTTATGTCTGTGAAGAGAGGCTACCCGTTACAATGCCTAAAAACATGCATCTTATTTGTAATAAAATGTGAATTTTACTGCAAGTAAGATAATAGACCAAACTCTCGGCATTTTCGTAGAGAACTTACTAGAAATTTAGCTAGTTCTAACGTATGGTAAGAACGTACATGTCTTTACAGAGTAGCACAATATTTTCCAAAAGAAATTAATTCTTGAGAAATATCATGTTACATGAGATGTGACATGAATCAACTACAAACTACGATCAAATATTTTGTAGTCCTGAAAAGGACTGATTTTGGCGGGGTAGGTCGGGGCGGGCATGGTTCCGGGATCAGTTGGTGGAATCCGCTGGACCATCTTCATCCTGATGGTCCGTGATCCACCAAGTGGATGAATCGGCCGGACCGTCATGATCTTCCGGCGGCGGTGGTGGTACCCAATCGGTACTGGAGTCCGGCTCCATCTCGTCAGCCGACAACTCTGCATCGTCGTTGGGCAGTTCGACTCCCCAATCGAACTCAGGTTCTTCGAGTGGTCGCAGATCATCCTCGTCCCACTCGATAGCATCCAATATGCCCTGCTCTATGTCGTCAAAGTCATCAAAGACTTGTTCGTCGACTTCGTTCATGTCGACCGTCTCGTCGCTCCAAATCGACGAACCACGACTTAATGGACGTTCAGGATTCATATTTAGATCTGGTAACTATCAGATTTAAAAATGAAGTGATTCTGTGACTCGCTCGCAACCGCTTAAATAGAGATAATCTACCCCCTCCACCACTCCATCCCCACCTTTTCACCTCTAACAAACTAGAGTTTATTATACAAATGCCCTCCATCCAAAAATGATACTGTCGGACTTCACTGTCGAAAACTGCTTTTAGTTCTCAAAAATGGTGTAATTGTGTTCTGGAAATGTGACCGACAAAGAAACTTATACTCGATCCGTCTGGACTTACATAATTTCTATCTAATGTCACAGATGTCGTGACATTAGATAAATACAAGTAAGATCAAAATATCCTGTCATCCTGAAAAGGACGGATTTTGCAAGGAAAATTATACTCGATCCAACTGGACTTATATAATTTTCTATCTAACACCACATATACTATGGCATTAGGTAACTAAAACTACGATGAAACATTCTGTGGCCCTGAAAAGGACCGTTTTTCACGGGATATCTTATTTGTAATCAGGCTCGATTACAAATAAGGCACGCACTCTGATGTTGTAGAGTACCAAGAGCTACTCCACAACCTTTGCAGTTCGGTATGTGCGCGCGACTACCGAAATCTTGGGTTACATGACCACTGAAGAATTGGTCACCAGCCGACTTGTTTTCCAAGTCGGCATAGCAGCCAATACACCACTCGTCATTACCCACCTTCACCAGGTTTAAGGTCTTGCACACCCGGCGGGATCGGACGGGGAAAACTTTCCTCTGTCTTAGAGCCCAATTATCCAAATTCCTAGGAGTATCATCGCTTAAGTATCCATCATCATCTGATGATGCCATGTTGAGATGAGCGAATGTAATGAAGTAAGCAGTCGAGCCGAGCTGCTTTTAAAGAGCTCAGCTTCCCCCACCACAACCCACCCCCACCCCTACCACCCCCAGTGTAGCATAGCGGATTGATTTAAAGTATTTTTAGCATTTTTAAAATTTGAAAATAATGAAAAATAAAGATTTTTGATTTTTCACCATTTTCATCAATTTTTTTAAGGCATTTCCCGACCATCTACGGCAAAAGTGGAAAGCACAAAAGATTTTGATTAATTTGAACTATTTTTTGACATTTTTTAAATTTCGAAAAAATAAGAAATAAAGATTTTCAATTTTTTTAGCATTTTCATAAATTTTTTTAAGGCATTTCCCGACATTTTATGGAAAACGTTTATAAGGCTAAATTTAAAAAATGTCAAAAAATAGTTCAAATTAATCAAAATCTTTTGTGCTTTCCACTTTTGCCGTAGATGGTCGGGAAATGCCTTAAAAAAATTGATGAAAATGGTGAAAAATCAAAAATCTTTATTTTTCATTATTTTCAAATTTTAAAAATGCTAAAAATACTTTAAATCAATCCGCTATGCTACACTGGGGGTGGTAGGGGTGGGGGTGGGTTGTGGTGGGGGAAGCTGAGCTCTTTAAAAGCAGCTCGGCTCGACTGCTTACTTCATTACATTCGCTCATCTCAACATGGCATCATCAGATGATGATGGATACTTAAGCGATGATACTCCTAGGAATTTGGATAATTGGGCTCTAAGACAGAGGAAAGTTTTCCCCGTCCGATCCCGCCGGGTGTGCAAGACCTTAAACCTGGTGAAGGTGGGTAATGACGAGTGGTGTATTGGCTGCTATGCCGACTTGGAAAACAAGTCGGCTGGTGACCAATTCTTCAGTGGTCATGTAACCCAAGATTTCGGTAGTCGCGCGCACATACCGAACTGCAAAGGTTGTGGAGTAGCTCTTGGTACTCTACAACATCAGAGTGCGTGCCTTATTTGTAATCGAGCCTGATTACAAATAAGATATCCCGTGAAAAACGGTACTTTTCAGGGCCACAGAATGTTTCATCGTAGTTTTAGTTACCTAATGCCATAGTATATGTGGTGTTAGATAGAAAATTATATAAGTCCAGTTGGATCGAGTATAATTTTCCTTGCAAAATCCGTCCTTTTCAGGATGACAGGATATCTTGATCTTACTTGTATTTATCTAATGTCACGACATCTGTGACATTAGATAGAAATTATGTAAGTCCAGACGGATCGAGTATAAGTTTCTTTGTCGGTCACATTTCCAGAACACAATTACACCATTTTTGAGAACTAAAAGCAGTTTTCGACAGTGAAGTCCGACAGTATCATTTTTGGATGGAGGGCATTTGTATAATAAACTCTAGTTTGTTAGAGGTGAAAAGGTGGGGATGGAGTGGTGGAGGGGGTAGATTATCTCTATTTAAGCGGTTGCGAGCGAGTCACAGAATCACTTCATTTTTAAATCTGATAGTTACCAGATCTAAATATGAATCCTGAACGTCCATTAAGTCGTGGTTCGTCGATTTGGAGCGACGAGACGGTCGACATGAACGAAGTCGACGAACAAGTCTTTGATGACTTTGACGACATAGAGCAGGGCATATTGGATGCTATCGAGTGGGACGAGTATGATCTGCGACCACTCGAAGAACCTGAGTTCGATTGGGGAGTCGAACTGCCCAACGACGATGCAGAGTTGTCGGCTGACGAGATGGAGCCGGACTCCAGTACCGATTGGGTACCACCACCGCCGCCGGAAGATCATGACGGTCCGGCCGATTCATCCACTTGGTGGATCACGGACCATCAGGATGAAGATGGTCCAGCGGATTCCACCAACTGATCCCGGAACCATGCCCGCCCCGACCTACCCCGACAAAATCAGTCCTTTTCAGGACTACAAAATATTTGATCGTAGTTTGTAGTTGATTCATGTCACATCTCATGTAACATGATATTTCTCAAGAATTAATTTCTTTTGGAAAATATTGTGCTACTCTGTAAAGACATGTACGTTCTTACCATAAGTTAGAACTAGCTAAATTTCTAGTAAGTTCTCTACGAAAATGCCGAGAGTTTGGTCTATTATCTTACTTGCAGTAAAATTCACATTTTATTACAAATAAGATGCATGTTTTTAGGCATTGTAACGGGTAGCCTCTCTTCACAGACATAACACTTTATCGCATACTTAAGTTGTGTGCATCTAACGATTACACACCTAAAGTTACGGCCCTACATTTTCCGTCTATTCGTTTTTTCTATTTTGCATTTTTACACTATTTTTGTGTGTAACTTCCGTATACTTATTTTAGAAATAAAAAATATTGTTTCATTTAACTTTTTTTTATTATCATATATACAAAAACATTTTCTTTTACTTATATATATATATATATATATATATATATATATATATATATATATATATATATATATATATATATATATATATATATATACATTACTATTACAAAAATAACTTAACTCTATATTTACAATAAAATTCTAAAACTACTTCTTATACGTTAAATTATTTATTGCTTCGAGTCTTTTAACGCACTTCTCTCTTGTCCTTTTATTTTCCTCCATTTTCACCCGCAGTTCATTCATTTGTCTTTCAAAGTCCACCTCATCACTATCACACTTTTTTAGTTCTCGTAGTAGTTTTTCCCTAGCACTATACGCCGCGGAGAAGACGCACTTTTGGCTCGCCGAAAACTCGTTCAACCAGTCCGGCTCTTCAGCAGTTGTTGTTGACTGCTGCGATTCCTCGTACGATCGCTTGCATCGCATCTTGACCGGTTTGCGGCACTTCCCACGTCCTATTGTTGGTGATAGTGGTGCACCCGCGATCGGCGATTTTTCGTCAGCGTCGGCCACCAACACCATCGGAGGCATGGACTGCGGCGGCTCGGGCGTTGTCGAGTTTGGGCCTTCATTAATTATGACGACCGGTGACAGAGGCTTCGGTGGTTGTGACGTCTCCAAAAAATCGGGGTATTGGACTGGCACTGTTGGTCGCTTGAACACGAATTTCTTCTTCTTCTTCTGTTCACCCTCCATAGCTGCATAAAATTGACTTTTATTGCTGCCAGGCTGTCTTTGGCAATTTCAGCAGCTTTTCCAACTTCGTAGTGGATTGCCGCCTCGCCTTCTTTACCACCACATCACTTATGATATTGATGCGCCCGCCGTCCTTCTCCGTCCAGTTGTTGACGTAATCAACCGCCGAAGCTACTTTTTTTTCACCCACATTCTCTTCACCCACATTCTCTTCTTCCACAAACGCAGTGTTTAGCACGTCGTCATTGTGCCACTCGTCAAACACACCCGGGGTCAGCAGGTCAATAACGTCCTGCCCCATCAACTCTGCTTGGATACTTCCATCCAAGTTAAACGCATTTAACAATGACTCACTACCGGAATTCATTTTTCTAACTAACTCACTGCACTAAACTGACAAATGTATTTACTTGGCGAACTGTTCTAGCGAACTATGAAATGCTCTGCCTAGCAAACCAAATTTATACTTATCACCCCACCATAAACTCCCCCACTCTATCTGACGGTTGATGCTTTGGAGGCCAAACAAGTTCATTCAACTTACAAGGTTGCGTTCTACCGCTAAACAGCGATTCAAGGACATATTTTCAAGGTAATCGTGTGTCCTTACTTCTGTTATTGTTTGTGCTCTCAAGGTTATATGACCCAGACAACCCATATTTATAGACACTCTCTTTCCTTCGATGCCTATTATCAGAAACTATAATGTTGCCCGCAGATCAAGATAACAGTCGTCCAGCTGAGACTTTTTCAGGAGCACAAATAATAATTTCTGCTGTTTGCTATAATTGTAAAAGAGAAGTATATATTTGGACTGACCACATGCAATCTTACAGTTACATTGAATTGTTGAGAGTAAGGATTGTTAAGTGTCATTACTGTGGAACGCTGATGTGTCGACGAGGGCCGATTAGCAGATCTGATATGTTGAGAAGACAATGGATGCTACGAGAAGTTTATAAGCCAGACATTAATTAATTTTTATTTTTGTAACTTTATTACTATATTGTAAAATAAAACAACATATTATTGAAACAATTATCTATGTATTTTACTATCCTGCGTTATACAATTTCAACTATTGCTATTACTATAGTGGTTAATAAAACTACGTGACATTGGAGTTAATATTTTTTTATTTTTCTAAAACACAGGCTTTCCAACATTTTTCTAATTATAACTAATATTTTCGGGTAAAAAACTTTGCATAGCTTGTATTAACATATTTAGGTTATCTTCAGGGTTTGTTTCGTAAAACTTTATGTCTGGGTGCCCCCAAGGTAGAGTTTTTGTTGTTGATGGTATAATATAACGTTTATCGTCGTGGTGAGATAAAGCAACTTTATTAATTATTTCGGTATAAACGTCGTGTTTATAACTTCGAAAGGTTTTCATTTTTCGAAATATCTGACCACCACGTTCTACGATATTCCGATAATCTTCCAGGTGAAGCTGTTTTTCAATTACACGTTTTTTTATACCTTTCGCTTTTTTAAGTTCGCTACTGATTGAGTTTATGTAATAAGCTTTGGCTCCGGTACCATAAAAACTTATTATTGGATCACCTGGAAATTCATCCTTCATTCTACCTACTACTGACTGACTTTTTTTTATGTTAAAAATATTTCCTTCGGTATAATTGGATGTATCGAATTTATCCGGATTTTCTGCAATTATACGATAAAAATTTTCGGTGTAAACTTTTAATATTAACGAATCTGTGTCGGTATACAGTAAAGAAGCATTTTTGCCAAATTTTGCTTTAATGAATGAGTAGAAAAAATCATAAATTACTGTTTTCGACATGTCCAGTATGGAAAATCCGATATAAATTGGTTTATTATAAGTTACCTTTAATCGATCCATATGAATGGCAACGAATTCTTTATTAAAAACCGTTGAACTTTTAAAATAAGGACGAGAAATTAATGCTCGTGCCCCAATTTTCCTCCTGTCATTTTCCCATCGGGTAACTAGTTTTATATCATTACGATTCTCCACATTTTCCATGGTCTTGCCAAAAACAGCATTAATGATTAATTTAAAAGTGTCTTTACCAAACTTTGTTGTTGCCCTATTGCGCAAATCTGTATTTAAGTCGATATATGTCTTTAACCACGGGGATTGATTAAATTTTAAAATTCTGTGTGTTTGCATTACCATTAGGCCGTTATTGATTGCTTGTTTTAATGTTCTGTAATGAATGATATATTTCTTTTTATCGTTTAAATTCGGAATTAACTTTGAAAATTTTGCCGATTCCGTGGGTGGTACAATATTTTCAACTAAAAAGGGTAAGTCGGAATGGTCATCATATAGCGTATCCGGATAATGAACGTCAACTTCCAAAACGTATCCTTCTGGACCACTATCATCCACATCCATAATATTTAAATTTAAAATTTCATGCTCTGATAACCATCTAAAGCCGCCAAATGGTAATGCTTGCGACATACTATGACCGTACAGATTTGTTGCATCAAGATAAACAATGAAAGATGATGGTTCGTTAGGATCGTAGTTTGGTACATATATGTTGTTGGCAGCGTGCATCCTTTCTGAACACTGACTTATACCGCCTCGAATACCTTTTTTGAAAAAATGAACCATGTCGATATCAGTCAATAGCTCTAACTCTACCTTAGAAATACGCAACATACAATCAAACGAATAACTTGGAAGGGTATGGTACTGTGCTGGATCCAGTTTATACGTTTCTAAACAAGTATCGCGAAACTGTTCAAAAACATCGGTTAATAATAAAACATCAGATTTCAAATATAAATCCGAATAGTCCCCCAAATTCTTACAATTAAATGTGTCCCACACCTTTTTAGCTCTGTCATAATCTTCATCGCTAATGTGCTCCTCTGACAAACTATCATAAAACTGATTTTTTGTGGGTAAAGTTGGATGGTTCATTTTCTCCATTGAATCGACAAAACTATAGGGAAAAACACCTTTTTTGCGCATTAAATTAAACTGCTCATTATCAGAAAAATATTTTCCTGTTTCCCTGAAACTACCCACAGCTAATCCATTACCCAAATTTTCCAGCGAAGTTGATAGAAATTTAAAACTATCGATGAACCGCAATTTCACATATTTTTTCTTTATTGCCCCACTTTTATTATCGACATAATCGTGAACGTAAATACTTTTCGTAAACGAAATATACTTTTCCTTGCTTTGAGCTAAAACATCGATCTTGTCTCCGTGACGACACAACTCTTTAATAAACATGTGGCAATCGTACCCGCTTGTGACAGGTCATTTTTGTCACCGAATTAGATTTGTTCTAATAATTAGTTTATTCACGAACGCCTGTTTTCTTAGTTATTTACCTTGATTCAGAAGATCTATTTTCGTTCTTCCGCTATGTGGCCCCCTTCCCTTGCTGTCCAGGCTACCCCCTGGGGGTGTTGATTGCCCTTTTATCTGGTCCAAATCGGCTTAACATGAGCTTGTCCATCTGTTGTAGTCTGCTTTAAAATTTTTCTTTCTGGCTTGGGCCTGAATTTTCGCCTTGCTTAAGGCCTTCCTGTGTGTACAGACAGTCGCCTTTAGTCTATTTATGATAACATATTTTTAGAGAATAAATTTTAAAAGACTACCTACATTTTGAATGAGATTTAATCCCGGTGTTTTCCACTGCCTTCACTGTCCTGGATTTCTGAATCTAGCGTTCTCTGTTAATTAAACTCCAAGATTTCCTTCTCTTTTCTTTTCCAAGATCTTGTTTTGAATTTTGTAAACATTTAATTGAGTTATATGAGAAGGTTAGAATTTTTGGTTGAACTGACAGGCTGACACTGTCAGAGTCTTGCAGTGCTGCCAAACCGGAGGGGTAAAATTTGTACTGTATCGTTAAGCATTTTCGCGTGGGTTTGGCGGGCTTTCGTTGCTATTTTGTTCAGGCCACCGGCGTAGGTATAACTTTCTGTATTTCCGTGACTTTATTGTTTCACGCCCGGGGTCTCTGTACAATAGTAGTGTCTTTGTTTGGTGGCGTGGCGACAGTTGGAGTAATCAGTGCAGGGCGGAAATTCTTCGGAACCATCTTGGATATGTGTCTGTGGTGGGAGGAAGTGTCATATGATTCTTCCGACACGAGGCATAGGCCGGTCACTTCCACTCTATCCTTCGAAGCAATTGTTCCATGGTCCCTATCTGAAAATTTCAATTTGGAAATTCTAGTTTTTTTTTTGGATTAAAAAGTCAGGGACCGCGTTTAAATTCTTGAAGAATTTGTTTCTGCAAGACGCAGGATATTTTTGGGCGACTTCGATGATAGCCACGAACATCGGCAACAGTTTGGAGGTCCAAACCCTGTGGTAACCTTGCTGTGTGGTACCCTTTTGCTGCCTGTGGAAGTTGGAATTCGAACCCTCGTTGTTAGGAGGGTCTTCCGTGGGGGCTACAAAGCATCCCTATCTTTTTATTGCTGGGTGCAAAGAAGCCTCCCTATCGTCTCCAGTAGGGGCTAAGGAGCCAGCTTACTTTTATGTTTCTGAGGACAGACTTCCTCAGGAAGGTTTTTATTTTCGGTAGAATTTATGTAATTTGCGGGGCAAAATCGCCCATTTTTTTTCTTTTTTTTTTTTTTGATTTTGTGTATAAACACTATTTTGGCGGGGGCAAAATCGCCCAAAATTTCCAATTTATTGGTGTAAACACCTGTAACACTTTTTTTTTTCCTGTAAATATATGTACAGTTGTAAATGTATTCCGTTTTTCTTTTATCCAGCTCACTGCGCCCTGTGTTTTAATTTTCATTATGAATAGCGGGTTTGTTGTGTGAGAAGCAGGTCCCTAAACCATCTAGGCGACTTCCAGTTTACGTCGGTGTAAAAAACTGGTGGCGTCCAATTGAACCTACCCGGCTAACTGAGCCATGGGCTAATTTGCACGCGCTCTACTACACCTGCTTCCCTCAGAACACCCTGTTGTTCCTGTGTTTTTCTCTAGAGTACCTTTAAGAGTTATTTTAATGTTTTCAAGTTAAGCGGTAAGTACTTGGTCAATGATACTCATCATAGTATCTTTGACGGTTTTAAATCAAACACTTTTTATTGAACAAAGTGCGTCGCAAATTTTTGGCGCCCAACGTGGGGCATATTTAAAAAAATTATCGCTTTTTTTTTCCTAATTTTACTCTTGTGCGTCTAGTGAGCTGGATGGAACTTTGAAAATTTCCATCAATTTTAACTCTAACTGTACTAGCCCTGTATTACTGCATTTGATTTTGGCGATTTATTATCGATTTTATTTTGCTTATTACGTAACTTTGATTTTCCTTGATTTGGCGATTTATTACCGATTTTAATTTACTTGTTTGCGTAACTTTGATTGTCTTTGAATTTGTGGTATATTACCGATTTCATTTTGCGTATTACGTAACTTTGATTGTCTTTGAATTTGTGGGTTATTACCGATTTTATTTTACCTATTACGTAACTTTGATTTTTTTGATATTGCGATTTCTTATCGATTTTATTTTATTCATTTACGTGACTTTGATTATCTTTGCGTACTGAATTATGATTGCTGGTTTACATGATTTACCTTTTTATTATTTCTTGCTATTCTCGCTGATTTAATTACCTTTATTTGCTATATTTGACTACACTATTGGTGTAGTTTTGCTAAATTTATTCGATTTACGCGATTGTACCTAGATTTGACTTTTTACGTTGACTTTTTACGTTGACTTTTGAGTTGCTATTGTTTTTGTTCACTCCAAAATGGATTATAATATGCAGGTTAACCATCTTAGGAAAGAAATGCTAATTTATGAACTTACGATTCGTGGAGTACCGGCTAGTTATGCCAATACGGTAAAAGAACTTCTAGTAGCGTTACGTCCAATTTTAGAAATGGAAAGGAAGGGTAAAGTTTTTGCTCGTCTGGCCTATACTTGTGTTTTTGTCGATGAATGTAACTATATAACTAGAACCTTGCATAATATTGATAGCGCGATTAAAAATGTCACCGGTGAATCCGCTAAAGAAAAATTTGAACGTTTACAATCTCAACTTGTTCACTTATTTACCCGCGTTCATCGTATTCCGGTTGCGAACCTTAGTGCCGCGGAATCGCAAACCCGTTCTGACTTGTTGCTCAAAATTTTAGGCAAATTAAACTGTTTGGACAGTCTCTTAAGACAAGATCCGAATTTAAGCACCTTGCTCGCTCGAGTTCATTCGGACGGTTCGGATTCGGATGCGTCGGATTCGGATGCGTCGAGGAATAGCAATGCGTCCAACAGTCGCTTGCGTCACACACGCTCGTCGCCCAAAGTCACTCCAACCGTGGTTAGTCCCAATGTAACAGCTGCTGCCGCTTCCGTTTGCCATCATTCGTGTAGCAAAGCGCATCGTGTTGAAAAGTGGGGTATTAAATTTACCGGCGAGGTTGGACAGATGTCCGTGCATAATTTCTTGGAGCGAGTTTCGGAACTACGCGAAGCTCGAGGTTTTTCTGAACGCGAACTATTTGTATCCGCTGTCGATTTATTTACTGGTAAAGCACTAAATTGGTTTCGTGCAAATCGTCATCGCTTTTCTGACTGGTCTGGTTTGTCTGACCTTCTCTGTAAACATTTCGAACCGCCAGATTATCGTCATCGATTATTTAAGGAAATTCTGGATAGGACTCAGGATTCGACTGAGAGTATAGTCGATTACCTTTCTAATATGAGTGCGTTGTTTAGACGACATGGCTCCATCTCAGAGGACGTTCAACTTGACATCATTATACGAAACTTGTCACCTTTTTATGCTACCCAACTTCCGGTAGTCAGCAAGTTAGAAGAATTAGAAGGAGAATGTCTCAAGCTGGAGTTGAAGAAATATCGTGCAGAGAACTATGTACCACCTCCTAGGAAAAGACATAATTTTGTAGAACCAGACTTCGCGTTTATGCCTGCTGAAGCATCGGGTTCGAAAGACGATGAACGGTTACCAGCCGTTGACGTAGTTACCGCATCATCTCCAGCACCATCAACATCTCGAGACGTGAGACAGTTACCCAGAGAGACACATCCACCATCTCCAAAAATAGCCAGATCAATCTTGTGCTGGAACTGTAATAAGCCAGGTCATCGGAATAGTCAGTGCTCCGAACAGCGCAGAATCCATTGTTACCGCTGCGGCGCACCAAATGTGACCAGTAAAAGCTGCCCTAAGTGTTTATTGACAGAGAAACGATTCTCGAGAGAGCCGATAGATCGTAAGACTACTCCCGTTACTCTCACTTTACCGACCAACAACTTTCCTTCCAATGAAAACGCTTCGCTGAACAACAACTCCGTTCCCAATAAAACCCTTCTACCGACCAAGAACATTCTTTCCGATGAAAACCTTTCACCAACCCACCTTTTTCTTTCTAACGAAAATCGTTCACTCCCTAACAATTCTGCGTCCAATAAAAATCTTTTGCCAACCGATAAGTTTCTTTCTGATGAAAACCTTTCGTCAACCAATATCTCTAAAACTCATTCACCCGTTAATAACTCTTTTCCAAATAAAAAATTATTGGACTTTATCATAGCTCATGCGCATGGCGACCAGCGCCCCTATTTGGAAATTTCAATTTTAGGTTACAAAATGTTAGGCTTATTGGATTCTGGAGCATCACGCACTATTGTAGGTCAACCTGGTCTCCGAATTTTAGAAAGTTTGAGCCTAAAACTTATTAAGCATCAAACTGACTGTACCGTCGCGAACGGCCAGACTTGCTCTAGTTTAGGATATTTTCAGGCTCCTGTAACGTTATTAACTAGAACTCGGGTGATCGATATTTTAGTTCTTCCAGAACTGTCCCACCAACTGATCCTAGGAATCGACTTCTGGAGATCCATGGAAGTTATCCCCGATTTGAAGCAGGATGTCTGGCATTTTTCTAATGATGACCAACCTACAGAAATTTTTAGCATTATAGATGGCGACTCTTTAACTGAAACCGACCGAACAACTCTGAATACACTGATTAGAGAGAAAATATCAGAAATGGGTACTGGTCTTGGCTGCTGCAGAGTAGCAGAACATGTAATAGAACTTGAAGCGGGCACCAAGCCGATTAAACAACGATATTACCCAGTTTCTCCATTTAAGCAGCGGATTATGGACAAGGAGATCGATGAAATGTTGAGGCTTGGATTGATTGAGCCCTCTAAAAGTCCTTGGTCCAGTCCAGTGTGTTTGGAACGCCAGAGCGATGATAGCTATAAGTTTTCCATAGATTTCCGAAAACTTAATAGTAAGACTAAGAAGTCTTATAACATTCCATATTTTTCAGTCATTTTAGATCGCCTCAGAGACGCCCGCTATATTAGCTCCATCGACATAAAATCAGCCTTCTGGCAAGTACCTCTTGGTGAGTCCTCCCGCGAATTGACTGCTTTCACCGTTCCAGGTAGGAATCTCTATCATTTTGTGCGCATGCCCTTCGGCTTAACCAATGCGCCTGTCACCTGGCAACGTATTGTAGACCGTGTACTGGGTGTCGACTTGGAAAAGCATGTAATAGTGTACCTGGAGGATATAATTATCATCTCCAGAACCTTTCCCGAACACCTTAAGATCCTAGGCCTTGTTTTTGATCGCCTCAAGGATGCAGGATTCATAGTTCCGGAGGAGAAATGTCACTTCTGTAAGCCTGAGTTGAAGTACCTTGGTTACGTCGTAGATGCCAAAGGTTTGAGACCTGATCCAGAGAGAGTACAGGCAATTGTAAATATAGCACCCCCACGAAACATCGTAGAAATTCGTCGTTTTATTGGCACTGCTTCTTGGTACAGGCGTTTTGTGCCGAACCTTTCAGCTATTATAGCCCCAATTACCCGGCTTACCAAGAAAAATGTCAAGTGGGAATGGACTTCCGAATGCCATCAGTCCTTCAACTTGATTAAAGAAGCTCTTATCACAGCTCCCGTGCTTACAAGTCCAGATTTCAACCGCACATTTACTTTACAGACTGATGCGTCATGTTATGGCTTAGGAGCCGTTCTGACTCAGCAATTTGATGACGGAGAAAGAGTTATTTCCTATCTTTCACGTTCTCTCACCAAACAAGAGATGAAATTATCCGTCACAGAAAAAGAGTGCCTTGCAGTAATTTGGAGTGTGGAAAAGCTTCGTCACTATCTGGAGGGTGTACACTTTAAAGTTATAACCGATCACCATTCTTTGTTATGGCTTCATAACCTCAAAGATCCACAAGGACGCCTCGCTCGATGGGCTCTTCGGTTACAACCTTACGACCTTGAATTAATCCACCGTAAAGGCCGAGATCATGTCGTGCCAGATTTTCTTTCTAGGTCAGTGCCAGTGACTACTGATTCTGTCGCAGCTGTTGACGAACCACCGTCATCATTTTCTGACACCTCAGACAAATGGTACAAAGGCATGATGCAGAAACTAGAAGAACGTCCTGATAAATATCCTTGCTGGCGAGTCGAGAATGGCAATCTCTTTAAATATGTCAAGACAAACAATCCAAGTTTTCCAGATCATTCCACTTACTGGAAAATAGTAGTACCAAAGGATAAACGAAAAGAGATATTCCTTCGATGCCATGATAATCCAGCAGCAGGGCACGTGGGTGTTTTTAAGACATTTTGGAAAGTCGCCGAGAGATATTATTGGCCAAAAATGAGATCCGACGTTGCTAGTTATGTCCGAGCTTGTAGAACTTGTGCTCAGAATAAAGTAGAGCAGAAACGTCCAGCTGGTTTAATGGGTAACCGCCCAGACATAAAGGAACCTTGGCAAGCCATCAGCCTAGACTACATAGGACCTTTACCTCGTTCTAAACAAGGTAACACTCATATTTTGGTGGTCACAGATTATTTTAGCAAGTACGTCGTCTTATTCCCGTGTCGATCGGCAACGGCAAAATCGTTGGTAAAGTGTGTCGAAGACGGCATCTTCTTAGTTTACGGAGCTCCTCAATTCTTAACGTGCGACAACGGAACTCAAATGAAATCCAGAGAATTTCAAGCCCTTTGCGATAAATATAAAGTTAGAATATTTTACACTGCTAATTACTATCCTAGAGCAGATCATACTGAACGCGTTAATAGAGTTATTAAAACGATGTTGCGCTCTTACGTTCAACAAAATAACCATCGAACTTGGGAAGATAATTTAACTGCTATCGGTTGCGCCATTCGCACTTCGCGACACGAAACTACGGGCTTCACCCCTTACTGCGTTAATTTTGGCAGGGAACACAAGCTATTCGGTTCGGACTATGCTGAGGGTGTTCCTCAAGTAGAAACTGAGCGTCAAAATTACATTCGAGAACGAATAGAAGCTTTCAAACAATTATTTAGAAAAGTCCACACTAAAATCGAAGCTTCTCGTATTAAAAATCAACATAACTATAATTTGCGCCGACGCCCAGTAAGCTTTGTTCCTGGTCAAGAAGTCTGGCGTAAGAATAAAAGTATATCCGATGCAGCGAAGTATTATAGCGCAAAGTTGGCTCCGGAATTTGTAGGTCCGTTTAAGATCGTAGAAAAGACCGGCACGTGTACTTATGAGCTTGAAGATGAACACGGTGTTAGTAAGGGCATATGGCATGTACAAGACCTTAAACCGGTATATGCCGAAACTGCATTTGGTGGTCCGTAGGAGTGAATAAATTGTTAGGCAACTCAAAGTCACTATTTACTTTATTACCTTCCGTTAATTTTACTGTCATTAATTTAATATTACGTTTTACTAGTCATTTTGCTTCAATTTACTTATCAATCTATCGATTTCTAAATTTATTAACTTTCGAGTCCATAGCTTCAATTTGGTTAATTACATTTAATTTTTTTTTCCTCCTTTCGGTAATAATGGCTTTAGTGAGTTTTCCTTTATCGTTGCGTTAATTTTGACTTTTGGCCCAGTTTAAATTCTTGTTTTTTTTTACTTTCCTTGCTCAGTCGTGAGCAAATTTCATGCTCTGCAGTGTGGGCGTGATTGTGTTTGGATCCATCTGGGCGCGATACTTGATGGATTTGGACACTGTCACTTAGAATAGCGCTGCACTGGGTTTACTAGGTGGGGTAGGAGTCCCCTGAAAGCCGTGGCAAGGTAAGCCTTCAGCTGCCTTGCTTCTATTGTTTGTAGTAGGTAAGCCCTCAGCTGCCTTACTACTTTCACTTGCCAACACCGCCTTACGCCTCGTTATCTTTTATCTGTCATTACCTGATTATCTTTACCTTATCGTCACTTGGTTTATAGTATAGTAACGTATAGTAACGTTTATGGTCATTTACTGTAGCTTACCTTTTTGCGTTTATCAGTCTCACGCAGATACCCATCTCGGCGCGAGACGAGATGAGGGTCGGTGTGTCACATGGTAATTTAAGTTTGATTACTTGGTTAGAAGGCGGTGATTAATTAATTTTGGACCTAATTTTCTTTATCGTTTTTTTATCTGCATTCACTATTAAGGGTTTTTTTTTTACTAAAGACTAGGGCCAAAAGTCTTTATTTATTATCTTAATTGGACCTTTTTTTTTACCTTGATTTGACGTATTTACCTTGATGTGACCTTTTACTTTGATTTGGCTTAATTTTCTCTACCTTGACGTGATTTTATTATTATTCCCTACTTGTGTCTGGAAATTTCGGTTATTTGAACTAGTATGTGTTTTTGCTCGAGTATGACTTTGTCTTTCCTTTGGGGATTTAGAGGAGAAACACAATTTTCTTTCTCTTCTTTTGCTGATTTTGTGAAGTTGAGAATACCACTTATGGTGGGATTCACTGCTAGTTGTTGGCAAGTAACCCAATTTTCTTTATCTCGATTTGCGAACCTTTAGTTTGATTTACTTGTTTCATTTACTTTTGGTTGATTACCTTTTTTATATATTTGCGATAATTTACTTACCTTTGCGATAATTTGCTTTCCTTTGCGATAATTTGCTTACCTTTGCGATAATTTTCTTACCTTTGCGATAATTTGCTTACCTTTCGTTAATTTACTTATCTTTGCGTTTATTTGCTTACCTTTGCGTGATTTCGATTACCTTTGCGTTCATTCCGTTACCTTTTTTTCATTCCTTGATTTACTTACCTTATCGTGATTGGCCTTTGATTGGCTTTAATTTACTTTAATACCTTTGGGTTTTTTTTCCTCTATTATTTGGATTTGTCTTAGGTCTAGGTTTTGGTAGGACTATATGTTAGTCTCCGGCCATCTCAGTTTAACTGGTTCTGCGCCTAGGTCCTTATTGATATATTTCGTCTATTCACCTTTTAGACGAAATAAAACTATCCCGATTGCGACTTTACTTTATCTTGACTTTATATCGATTTAGACATTTGTCCCTATCTCGTTTTACAGGCTGCACGGTGTTGGGTGCTACCGGATGTCGCTTCGACGCTCTTTGTTAGATCATGGATCCTTCGGAGAGCAGACCGACTGGAAGGGCTGTTCAGGGGGGGCGGAAGTCTGACCCCTGGGGTAACAGTTTGCCCATCGAACTTGTTCGGTGGGCCAGGGGAGGACCAAGCTACTTTGTTCGGCCTGAGCTCAAGTCGGCCTATTAGGTTGCGACAGGCCGGTGGCAGTGCCACCGCTCAGAACACCCTGATTATTTTTTTTTGTTGTATACAGGGACCGATGTGCTTCCCATTTGGTACATCTTTTAGCTTGGTGGATGCTACAATCCACTCCCTTTTGTATGGTGGATCATCTGGGCTATCCCTCTTTTCTTATCATTTTACTTATGTTTTATTATATTTATCTTTTCCTTTTTAGCTGTCCACCCTTTGGTTGGTTTGACGCATGTCAATTGGTGATTTAATTCGGGACGATTCTACGGTGGGAGGCTAGTAAACGAGGTTCCCCACAATATTTTTGGGTGTAACGCAATGCTAGCTCCCTTACCAACTTAGGGTTTACGTTCCACACCGAATCTTCCTGGAGGAGGTCGCTGGGTGACTAGTGGCAAAGGGACCAAAGATCTCTTTGAGTATTTAGTTATTTTAAGATTGAGTTATCAGTCTTGTTAGTTAGTATTAGTTATATGGTACTACCTTGGGTTCCCACGTATCTTCACTTATGTTTTTTTTTATTGGCGCCAGCATAGCGCAGGTAATTTATTTTCTTTTTCGATTTTCTTGTATCATACAGAGAGCCTCTGATCCTTATCGTCGGTCAATTTTCATTGGAAAATTTCCCTCCTTTCGTAGGAGAGGGGGAGTTGTGACAGGTCATTTTTGTCACCGAATTAGATTTGTTCTAATAATTAGTTTATTCACGAACGCCTGTTTTCTTAGTTATTTACCTTGATTCAGAAGATCTATTTTCGTTCTTCCGCTATGTGGCCCCCTTCCCTTGCTGTCCAGGCTACCCCCTGGGGGTGTTGATTGCCCTTTTATCTGGTCCAAATCGGCTTAACATGAGCTTGTCCATCTGTTGTAGTCTGCTTTAAAATTTTTCTTTCTGGCTTGGGCCTGAATTTTCGCCTTGCTTAAGGCCTTCCTGTGTGTACAGACAGTCGCCTTTAGTCTATTTATGATAACATATTTTTAGAGAATAAATTTTAAAAGACTACCTACATTTTGAATGAGATTTAATCCCGGTGTTTTCCACTGCCTTCACTGTCCTGGATTTCTGAATCTAGCGTTCTCTGTTAATTAAACTCCAAGATTTCCTTCTCTTTTCTTTTCTAAGATCTTGTTTTGAATTTTGTAAACATTTAATTGAGTTATATGAGAAGGTTAGAATTTTTGGTTGAACTGACAGGCTGACACTGTCAGAGTCTTGCAGTGCTGCCAAACCGGAGGGGTAAAATTTGTACTGTATCGTTAAGCATTTTCGCGTGGGTTTGGCGGGCTTTCGTTGCTATTTTGTTCAGGCCACCGGCGTAGGTATAACTTTCTGTATTTCCGTGACTTTATTGTTTCACGCCCGGGGTCTCTGTACAATAGTAGTGTCTTTGTTTGGTGGCGTGGCGACAGTTGGAGTAATCAGTGCAGGGCGGAAATTCTTCGGAACCATCTTGGATATGTGTCTGTGGTGGGAGGAAGTGTCATATGATTCTTCCGACACGAGGCATAGGCCGGCCACTTCCACTCTATCCTTCGAAGCAATTGTTCCATGGTCCCTATCTGAAAATTTCAATTTGGAAATTCTAGTTTTTTTTTTGGATTAAAAAGTCAGGGACCGCGTTTAAATTCTTGAAGAATTTGTTTCTGCAAGACGCAGGATATTTTTGGGCGACTTCGATGATAGCCACGAACATCGGCAACAGTTTGGAGGTCCAAACCCTGTGGTAACCTTGCTGTGTGGTGCCCTTTTGCTGCCTGTGGAAGTTGGAATTCGAACCCTCGTTGTTAGGAGGGTCTTCCGTGGGGGCTACAAAGCATCCCTATCTTTTTATTGCTGGGTGCAAAGAAGCCTCCCTATCGTCTCCAGTAGGGGCTAAGGAGCCAGCTTACTTTTATGTTTCTGAGGACAGACTTCCTCAGGAAGGTTTTTATTTTCGGTAGAATTTATGTAATTTGCGGGGCAAAATCGCCCATTTTTTTTTCTTTTTTTTTTTTTTGATTTTGTGTATAAACACTATTTTGGCGGGGGCAAAATCGCCCAAAATTTCCAATTTATTGGTGTAAACACCTGTAACACTTTTTTTTTTCCTGTAAATATATGTACAGTTGTAAATGTATTCCGTTTTTCTTTTATCCAGCTCACTGCGCCCTGTGTTTTAATTTTCATTATGAATAGCGGGTTTGTTGTGTGAGAAGCAGGTCCCTAAACCATCTAGGCGACTTCCAGTTTACGTCGGTGTAAAAAACTGGTGGCGTACAATTGAACCTACCCGGCTAACTGAGCCATGGGCTAATTTGCACGCGCTCTACTACACCTGCTTCCCTCAGAACACCCTGTTGTTCCTGTGTTTTTCTCTAGAGTACCTTTAAGAGTTATTTTAATGTTTTCAAGTTAAGCGGTAAGTACTTGGTCAATGATACTCATCATAGTATCTTTGACGGTTTTAAATCAAACACTTTTTATTGAACAAAGTGCGTCGCACGCTCAAGTTATGAAATATAATTGGAATAAAATTGGGTAACTTATAATTTAAATTGCAAATCGAATGAGCAGCACCAGGTCTTTTTTTCCCAGTTATGTGACAGTGGTCCTTTACTTTACAATTATTATTTTCAAAAGGTCGTTCACATATACCACATTTTGTGGCATTATTGAACTCCGCTATTTGGTCAGCCGTTAAAGTTTCCATTGCTCTTATATCTCTTAAGTATGTATTGTAAAGAGATCTTAAATCACTTTCAAGTCGCGAAACGAAAACCTGGGCTGCGTCGTTTCCCCGGTAGAGCTCAAATTTTGAAATCGAATCGTCAAAGGAGCACTTTATTAAATACGCAAAAGAATACGGTTCATGTTTGATGCTTTTGACTAAGTAAGAATTTGTGGGATTTGGTTCCACTGTATCCAGTGGTTTAAGCACCGATTCGAAATCCGCGTAAACAACAAACGGTACACGCATTTGCTTTTCTATGTTTTCAAATTTTAATATATTTTCACTTACACTCCTTCCAAATTTATCTATTTTTAAATTTAGTGATGGTGTTAATGAATATTTGTGGTTACAGTCATTTTTTTGGTGTAATATCAAAGATGATTGTGAACTAAAATATATCAAACAATCATCACAAAAATACATTTTATCTCTACGCGATGTAATTTGACTGGAACATAATTTCGATAAGTCTTTTATCCAACAATAATGACTTTTAGAACAACGCGTATCACAAATATGTTCATCATCATCTTTAATACTACAATCCTTTGTTATTAACAACAAGTTGACATGTCTGTTAAGTTTTCTACCCGAATACCTTAATGGACCGACAACTTCGTACTTTAACATATTATTTTCGAAAATTTTTTGCAAACCATAAACGTTAACTGAAATATTATTCATTTCTTCAAATTTTGATATATCACGCAACTTTACTGGAAAGTCTATACCTGTAAAATTCAGCACTCTTGAATAGTGTGGATAAGATCGAATCTGTGATGCCATTCTAGTGGTGGGGCACAAAGCAGACACGATTGACCACGCAAAACAACACTCATCTTGATTAATCACATTGATGATGGCTTTTTTCAATTCGATGAAACGGGGTAGCTTTATATATGAAGATCCACCAAAAGGTTTATATTCATTGACATTTACTTCCAGGTATAGAATTTTTTCCAGAGCCCAACCTACGAAAACACAAAAAGATTGACATAAGTATTTATTTTATTTTTAGTCGTTAATTTATAACATACCTGAATCTTTTTCCTGAAACTCAATCGATTGAGTCTTCATGGCTTCCACTAATGATTGATATATTTCTTCCAAATCGCTTCCTGAAGTAACAATTTCATTGCGTGTATTAAATGACTTGTCACTGTACATATTATCTTGTGTTGGTAACAGATACCGACCAACAACCACCATATTAACTTTCAAAGCACAACGCACTCTTACTAGGTCACTTACTACCTCTAACACTTTTGCTTTAATTTCATCAAAAAATAATGAATAGTCAGTATGTTCATTATCACTTGATATACGGTATGTGGCAATCCTATTTCTAAAAGCACTGGACACTAGCTCAACACCAGCTGATATTGGTGAACATGCATTACTTTTATGGTGTATTGTTCTTTGATGAGCTGCCATTCGATTTGCTGGTATGGTTATATTGCAGCAAGTGCAAGTACGCACCTCGGATGTTGATGCCCCATCGTCAACTTTTCGCTGTTTTCCACCATGCATATTTTCAAATCGTGCTACGCACGATTCTCGTTTATGTCGTAACATATTATAACTCCGAGTAAATGATTTACCACAATTTTCACACACGTACGCCATGACTTTCAAATTAACTTGCTTGAACCGTTTTACTCAACACAATGTTCTATACTAAAATTTAACCCCCCCTACCCTCATTTATACCGATCCACATTTAGACCCCCCACTCGATCTTCATACCAAAACATGTTACACCCCAGTAATAACTCAAGGTAAACTAACATCACAAATGTAACCTTGAAATAAGCGTCATCCACCTGGTCATCACCAAACAAAGAAACATCTGCTCGCATTCATTGAAAATATGCACCGCAAATGTAACCTTGAAATAAGCGTCGTCCACCTGGTCATCACCAAACAAAGAAACATCTGCTCGCGTTCAAGGCCAAGCAAATGTAACCTTGAAATAAGCGTCGTACACCTGGTCATCACCAAACAAAGAAACAGCTGCTCGCATTCATTGAAAATATGCATCGCAAATGTAACCTTGAAATAAGCATCATACACCTGGTCATCACCAAACAAAGAAACATCTGCTCGCGTTCAAGGCCAAGTGCTTGACCTTGACCTTGAAATAACACCTGCGCATATCAAGGCCAAATAACAATAGCACACCTGGGCGTTCAAGGTCGACCCTACTGCGCATGCGGAGACTCGGGGAGCATCAACCTTTACTACTGTCAGGGAATGTCAGGGAATTCAAAAGTGGTCAGGAAAATCAGGGAAAGTCGGGGGAAACTAGTTGAAAACCTGGAAAATTTGCCTTTAATAGTTTTACATCAAAATAATTCTTTCCTAACAAATTTCCTAACAAAACTAAAAATATCTTATCGATAAAAATAATTTCATTTCCTAACAAAATTGAAAATAAGGTAATAAAAGTAGGTAATAAACTATCTATAAACTATAAAAAGCAATTTACTTGCTCGGTACGCTTCTTTTTAGTCATGGAAATTTTGTTTAAGGAGACATGGAAAGTTAGGGGATGTCAGGGAATTCGATTTAAGAATTTTAGTGGGAACTCTGTTCTAGCGTCACATACTATATCCGATTTATTTTTCCTCTTCGCAACACGACATCAACCAATTAGACGAGGAATTTAACTTCGTGTGCGTTTAGACCAGTAGCATGTGAAGAGCCGCCTTATTTGCCAACAGCCAGTGTTTCCCAACTTTTTTGCTTATCGACCCACTTCGAAAAATGATATTGATAATTCCTTGCGACCCACATGAATTTTCAAACAAAATAACATAGAATGAAAAAAACACGCTTATTTCTAGCCGTACACAGAAAAAAACCCTATCGTATATTGAATTGGATACCCATTCACTCAAGGACACACTCTATTCCGTATTGCACAATACAAATTCGGTTTATTTCAATAAATTAGTTTATCATTGTTAACCAATAGGTTATACGATTGCTTGAAATATAAGGTTTCATTGGATTTTAATGGATCGTTCAAATATATCAATTATTTGATGCCAGTAATTCCCTGTTCTAAATTCAATGCAAACTATCATAGGTTTCACTAGAAGTTTATTTGTAAGAATATGCACCTCATTTGATGCAAAATAGCTATTATTGTTTTAATTACAACAGTAATTAATTTAATGTAACTTCCAATAGAAAGAAAACATTTTTGTTTAAATTCACACATATTGAGTGTTTTGAAGAACAATTACCCTTATTTAATATAATGAAGAATCTCTATTACATCAATTATACTTATATTTCAAACAAATGAAACACGCTTTATTATTTTAAAATCATTTTTATTTACTATTATTAAACATACATTGCTTAGACATTCTGTAAACATTTAAATATAAAAAACACATTTTATTACACCACACTGACGCGAACACCGTAAACTTTTTATATTTATTTCACTCCAAATATAGGATCTGCTTCTTTGTAAAACTGTCTCCTTTGGCTTGTATGGGTACAGGATGCTAGATGGAACAAATTTAACACTGCATTCGAATCTCCTATAATTACAGCTAGATTTGGTGGAAACCATGTCTAAAAAATATAAATTCAAGAGTTAACTTATAATAAATAAATATTTAATGTTAATAGTTTTTTACCAATACGTATCGGCTGAGTAAACAGTCATATAAAATAGACTAACCAAGAGAGATTTACTAATAAAAAAACACATTTACTACTGCAAAGCTTTTTAGACTTGTTTTACTTACCATAAAACACTGAAATAAGTTGCCCCAGTCTTGCAAAAGATCTATTATTTTTGACGTACGACTATTCAACGAACAAAGAAAAATTCTAACCTCTCCAAGGGTCTTCGCGAGCAATAGAAATAATATTTCAGGCAACAATAGGTCCCATTGAATTAATATTTTTTATTATTTCTCCAATACCTTATATGTTTTAAAGGAGTGTTTATTTTAATTGAAATGATATAAGGATTATTGACTTAATTTTTACCTTTTTTATTTAAACCGTAGTGCTTGTTCGTTTAATAAAATATATTGTAATTTGAATCACACCGCCTACAAATAGCTATTTTTGGCCCAATTATATTTAAGCATTCCAATCAAATAGTTTAATATTTTGGCTCTAACAGTTCTACACTCTAAGGAAAATTAGAAATTTATTGGATTCCAATAGTATTTTGGTCGTTGAAATAAAGGTTATATAGTTTTCAAAGAAGTAGGTATACTTTTGAACCATTACATTCCCCTGAAATACCCTTTAGTTCCCAGTAATACTCAAAAAATTCCCCATTATTTAAAAAATACCCCAGAGAAAATTAAATTCTTTTAAATTGCTTCAGCTGTACAATAAAATACCTCAGTCATTTACCCCTCGGTCGCGACCCACAGTTTGGGAAACGCTGGCCGAGACAGTAATGGTTGTTTGTGTTACGGTTGATTTTTATTATTACAGTGTATTTTGTGTATAATTTTTTTATTAGACAATGAAATCTATTAGAAAACTAAAATATTGTATTGTGCTAATGTGCAAAAATATAACTGCAAGTGCCCTGAAAACTTTATGTTTCACGTGACCAGAACTGCCGATGTTGGAAGAAAGTACATACCTAGTGCAAAGTTAATCAAAATTTTTCTATAAATATGTATCAGTAAAGATCAGTACCGTCAAATTCAAGTAAGCCTATTTGACTGTACAATAATTTTTGTTACAATAAATAATAAGTACATATTTGTAACGAAATTTTAAAGACAAATAAGCATCAACTTTCAGCAAATGATCCGATTATTCTTGCACAATCTCCGTTCTGACCATTGTTAAATATTTCTTGTATTCAGATGTAACATTTCTTATCCACAAAATCTCATAACCTCTGGGAAATAATCAAGAAAATAAATGAACACTGGAATTTACCATATACTAGCCATTATAACACTTTTATTTACATGACATGTGACATTACAACCAATAGTATCGCGTTTTGCATGTTTCGAATTTCATATGGAAATTTGTAGCAGCAAATCTTTTTTTTTTGTTAATAAAGACCAAAATAATTGCATCAAAACAAAAACACTATAGAAGAAGAGAATAGAAAAAAAATTCAGGTTTATTTGGATTACCTATAATATTCCCCATTTCTTACTTATCTATGCAAACACAGAGTCCAACACTGTGTTTTAAAAAATAACTTTACCTGCTCGACTGACTGCTCAGCCGTACATCCGAATTAAATTATCCAATCTATAATTTTCTCAGAGAATTAATTTCCTTTCTAATTGTCTACAGATCTTGTCATTAAGCTAATGACAACCGTTACTTAGATTTTTACTGATAAAGTTATTAACGATGGAATGACGATAGAAAGCAATGCATTTTTTAAAAATAAGATTAGTTGTTGATATGGGAGATTTATTAATGAATTTTTTCGTTTTTTTATATTTGTATCAGGAGCGAGGGAAGTACCGCATCCCCAAAATTTTTGGAGAGAAAAAATAAATTTTTGTGCATTTATAATTTTTGACGTTATACAAACTATAATTTTATAAAAATGTGGATTTAATTCAAATTTTACTGGGTAAATGCAAGCAATTTCTCTCCCGTCGCGCCGTCGCACAGTGTAACGAAATCGATAATTCGTGGACATTGGTATTTTACTTCGCTGTTTTGCAAAAATTGTAGCATATAAAAACATATATTGGAGTACGTTATTACAGTATTAAATTTAGACCTACGTAGTACCTTACTAGATACCGCTCGAAAATTAAATTATTTTTCGACAAAATAAATACAAAAATGCTGTTTTCGGTTTAAAGCAACTAAGTTTAATATACCTAAATACTAATTGAATGCCCGCCCCAAACAAGGTTGTAACCCTCAAGAGGGTTACAACCTTGTTTGGGGCGGGCATTCAATTATAAAAAATATTTATTAACCTTATTTTCACAATCTTAGCTGGAGCTGGAGCAGAATAATTATTGTCTTCCTCAACGTCAGTTGAATTTTTTTAAACATAATTTAGAAAAAAAATGAAATGACTATCACTTTCTGCTAACACAATTCTTTCTCTTAAAATTTAAGAATTGTCGACAAAATGATGTAAAACTTGTTTAGAAAAAATAATAATTAAAATACCTAAGCGTGTTAATTTTTCTCCCAGGTGGGCCAGTTCAAAAATTCAACTTTTTTTCGCAAATTGCAAAATAATTTTTTCTTTACCATAACATTCCTAGTAGGCTCACTATTAAAAAACCTGAACTTGGCATGGGTTTCATAAGTAGCAACAGATATACAACTTTAAAATTTCACGGGCCGCGCCTGCTATTATTATCCCAAGTTTAGTTCGAAAATCATTTTGTATTTTTTTTTTCTCTTTTATTACTTTGTTCTCACCCTTAGTGGCATCCTTAATTAAATTACAAAGCGTAATTAATGAGTTAACTTATTACTTACTTAGAATAATATAATTTTAATAAAATAACAATTTAAAACTCGATGTAATAACGTATTTTTAATACTATGTACATAGGTAGGTACTTAGATTCATGAATATTTTATTTAATATTATTCTCGCCACTTTTTTTAGTAAGAGTTAAATTAGTTGTATTACTTGTAACTTCTTAGAAAATTTAATATAATTAATAACGTACCTGGAAAATCTTCAAAGCGGCATTAAAAAGCAACTTTGGATGTGCGACATTACAAAAGAAATATATTTTTTTTCAATAATCGGCCAAAGTCGGAGGAGATTTTTGGATATTCCAAATGTATAAGAGTTGTGTAATCCTCTAATGTATGTGACAACTTAGACATATTTAGGCAATTTTTTGAAAGCCACACCAAACTTTGTTTTTTCTTCGACTAGGACCACGGTTCTTTAAAATTCCATATATGTAAGTAAACTTTACAAATATTTCCACTAAAATTTGGAAATATCAAGAGTAGTTAGCATACTATAGTTACAACAAAAATTGCTTTCTAATTTTTTATAGGACACACATGATTATCGCACGCAAGCAAAATTTTGATGTACTGGGTTTTATTTTTGTATTCGTGAAGTATATCCCTATAAGTAAAATATCTTTTTGAGTCGAGCCCAGCAGATATTTAAAATGCCCTAAACAACGCATAATACCAATTTCCATCTCTTTAGGGTTCGAATTTCACAAAATCCCGTCCGACCGTCAAACAAGCAACTTAATAGCAAGGGAAACGAGGCAACCATGGATACCATTTCGGCTGCACGCAGCCGCCAATTCCGTATGAAATCCCGGGGGACGTGCCAGCCGCCAATTCCGTATGAAATCCCGGGGGATCTTCTCTCCGAAAGAGAAAATCAATCGAGGGTTATACCCGAGAAGAGCAAAGCTGGTTTGCTCTTCTCGGGTTATACGGCGTTGAATTGAATCAGTGGTTGGGTTGGGTTTGATATATTTTAATATCACTATTGAGAGTGAAAATGAGGTGTGTTGTATAGGGTTGTGATGTGGACAATCCCTGCAAGGGCTTTATGCCCGATATTAAAGTTTTTAGCTCCTCCAAAGACAAAGAAACACAAAGTGTTTGGAAGCGTCTGTGTAAACGAGAAGGTAAGTTTAATGTGAAAAATGTTAGAATCTGTTCTAGACATTTTAACGAAAGTGATTATGAAGGTAATTTAAATAAATAAATATAAAATCGTTAAAAATTTCCACGATAACGAATCAACAGAATTTAATCGAGAAAATACTACAAACAAAGAGACTGAAAAAATGCTATTTTCTTAAACAATAATTTCTTGTTTTACCTAGTTTTATAAATTTAGATATTTTTGTCTTGTTTAGAATAATTTTTGGCACTTTAAGGTTTTTTAAATTTTAAAAATCGAACAATACAAAAATACAATAATTTTTAATAATTAACTATTTAAAGTGTAAAAAACCAACAAAACATACAGATCTTATTTACCGCAAGAAATATTTGACAAATTATAGAAACAAACAAAATTCTTATTTATATTTATAACATATTTTCCCAAGACTGTAATATATTTTAATAAGAATATGCCTCTAAATAAAAATTATTATCTTAATTATTAGGCATAATTTTATTTTATAAAATTATTTACATTTTATTTTCACGTAAATAAATAGATAGAACGCAATTGGCAGGCAATTTACCAATATCTATTATTTTAAATTAATTTATCCCTTTATTTACATTATTATTTTAAGCCATATACTTTAAAATTTGTATTATGAGCAGGAGGCAAAGTATATTGACAATAGAATTTATATTAAATCGCTTATAACTAACTTAAACTCTATATTGCGCGTTATAAATTTCAAAAATAACTCACAGCGTGATGTCATGCGCGAACCCGGACGAATTTGACACGGCTTGGTATCATATCTTCCTTTTATTGATTATGATTAATGATAATAGGCGAACTGCGTTCGTTGCAAAACGCGCTTTCAGGCCCAGGCCATGACGGCGACGCGAGAAAAATTGATGACGTTTACGCAGTAAAATTTTTTACGTTTATGTAAGATATTTTTATAAAACTATAGTGTATTGTTAAAAATTATGGATTATTAATGTTTAAAAATTTATTTCTTTATCTCCAAAAAGTTTGGGAAAGCGGTGCTTCCCCCGCTTCCATGGACCGCACGCTATTGATAGCTAGCAAAAATTCCTATGAAAAATTACATGGTACATCCTGTCTCTACTACATAATATTACTTAGTTGTAGTACTTATATGTATTAATATATAATTTTCTCTAAATGTGACCGCAACCGTAGCGAGACGGAATTTTAAACGAAAGAATGATAATGAGGTATTGTGTTGTGTTCCCATGAGCTAATTTTAATAGCTGTTTTTAATTTTTACAATGCGAAATAAAAGCTTCGCTTTTGGTGTAGTTTATTTTTCATTGTTGTACTTCTGTAATTAACGTTTTATGTTTTTATTGTACAGGTACTGTTATTTTTAAGCGTCCTATGAAGTGGAAATTGTCGATATTTGTTGACATTTTGTTTTGTTACATTTGTTTTGAAATATGGTGTTTTTTACACTTAATTTCGAATCACACTAGCGGAATAGCGGTTCCCAAACTTTTACATTCAAGGAACCCATACAGGAATTCATAAAGGTACAATCCATGATACAAATAAAAGAAGGTATAATACCAAATCGTGTCAAATTCGTCCGAGTTCGCGCATGACGTCACCCCGTGACTTATTTTTGAAATTTATAACGCGCAATATAGAGTTTACATTAGTCAAAGGCGATTTTATATAAATTTTATTGGCAATATACTTTGCCTCCTGCTTATAATACAAATTTTGTAGCATATGATTTAAAATAATCATATAAATAAAGGGATAAATACATACATTGATTACATTGATTGATTGTTCACATCACAACCATACACAGTACATCTCATTTTTACTTTTAAACTCCTAAAAGATGAATGATGTTAATTTGGAAAGGGTAACTGTTATTAAGGATCTGGGTGTGTATTATGATAGGGGGTTGACTTTTAGGTACCACATAGAATACATTATAAATCGAGCAATGAAGTTTCTTGGCTTTATACAGTGCACTTTGAGAGATTTTAAAAATATTAATTGTTTTAAGGTATTGTACTGCTCATATGTCAGGTCACTTGTTGAATACGCTTGCCCTGTTCTGTCTCCGTATTATAGAACCTATGTTGAGCAACTGGAAAGGGTGCAGAGGAAGTTTCTAAGATTGATAGCTTATAAATTGAATATCGGAGTAGAGAGCACTAATTATAATGAAATTCAGAAATTACTGGATTTGGATTTTTTGGAAAATAGAAGAACACTTATTGACTTGTGCACCCTATTTAAAATTATAAATTCTAAATTTGATTGTCCAGATCTATTGGAAAGGATTACTTTCTCTGCACCACCAAGGTGAACACGTAATAATATATTACTTCATGTACCTTTTCGTCGTACAAACTATGGAATCTCATCTTCAACCGCGCGGTTGTGTAAGTCTGGGAACGAATTCTGTGATCATAAGGAAATATATTTTTTTCATATTAATTTCAAATCTTCTAAATCAGGGATTGCGCGCTTGCTTAGACAGGGTTCGTAGAGTTGTTGATTGAGATGTGTGGAGTATATTTAAGAAATGTAAAATTTAGATTTAATTAGTGTGGAACTTTTAGTATGTTTATAAGTGGCTATGGCCACAAATGAATAAATAAATAAATAAAAAGTAATATAAAAACACCAAAAATAGTTGAAAACACAAGGCGATCTTAAAAAAGACATGTTTCGTCTACAAAATATCGCGGAATGGTCACGGCGTGACGTAAATGGCCACGCCTACCTGCGCGGTATCATATCTTCTTTTATTTGTATCATGGGTACAATCGTACGAGAAAATGCTCACTTGCTTTCGGACTATAAGTTGTCGATTCATATACGTTTGTATGTAGCACCCCTAGGTTGTTACGTTAACATGTAAATTGGCACTTATTTTTGCGTATCGCCTGACGTCACTTGGCACCGAGGGAAAATGGCTGCTTTTTAAATTGTAATAAATTATACTGAGAATTAATTTTTTTTAGTTAAATTATTCTAGTAATTTTCTTCAAAATAATATTTTTGGGTTTGTAATGACTTCCTTAAACGATTAATGCAATAAAAAATACATGCATATTCCTTAATAGTCTCTAACCGGTAATTAACCAATTAAATATATTATAACAAAAGTAAGTTTATTCTAAAAACATACTAAATACTACGATATTAAGACAATAATTGTTTCCGTGAGAATGCGAACATACATTTCTTAGTTGTAAAATACGAGGTTCTTCTGATGGTAATTTCCATGGATTTATTAAGAAAGGATTCGATGTCCGTATACTGTGAGCGTATCGAATGTGAAGCCTTATATTTGTTGTTTGTTATGAAAACGGTTCCCCCAGGAGATTAGTTTACGAACTACGTAATTGAATCAAGAATGGTAGTAGAAAGAGATAAAATAGCATTGGAGTGTTATAGCTCAGAAGTGTTGCTGTCTGTGCTGGTTGCTTAGGAAAACGACTGAACCTCGGTCTGAACACTCGGTTACACGTACGTCTTTGACTAATGAACTAGGAAAGAAAAAGTGAGATTTATAGATTTATAAATGACTCGGAGCGACTTTAAATAAACACCTTTAGAAATAACAACCTATAAGTAATAAATCCTTTTTAACTTAAATTTATTATTATTTAGCAGAAAAATAAAATATTTTAGGGCTTTTATTACTTTTAGTAAATCTTGTGATGCTTCTAACGTATTTTTTGTACAAAAATACAAGGTAAAATAAGATTTGGCCAATGTTTACAAATTGTGTTTACAGTGTCGTTTAGAATGGTTTGTTTTGGCTTCAAAGAATGTTAAATCATCCCGTATCCAGTCTTAATAAATCCATGGTAATTTCGCTTTAAATTCTTTATTTTAACCAGTTTTGCATTTTTCTGCTATTCGGTAGTTTATAGAACTTTCGACGCATCCCTAGTACTATGCTGCTTAAAATTCTTGTCCGGTCTGCTCCACTGTTATTAATTAGGAAATTATTCTTTATATAATTGTTTGTTTAATGGTGTTGCATGGGAAAATGGTGTGCCCATTTGTTGGATGTAGGCATTACCTCATTACCGTCGAGTTTGTAGTAATTATATGATGACTATGACCTAATAGATGTAAAGTTTTAGCAGTTACAGCGCTACACACATCTATTAGTTTTTAGCAAGAACATATTTATTATTGAGTAAATGGGAAGACGTGGTGCAATGCCGCTTTTCCACTAAATTGGTGTAACTGGTAGAATTGTATAGAGCAGACAACAAATTCTCGAGATAACCATAAGTTTCTTAATATATCTTTTTTTTTCAGATAAAACTTCATTATTAAAACCTTCACAAAATGTCGACCGGACTGAAGTTTACCACAAAAAATAGCAAGCACAAACGCGTGGGATCTACTGGAACGACAGGCGACGAATCGTATTCTTCAGACGAGGAGGACAATTTGGAGGTAGAGGGAGCTGATGTCACCATTAGAGATCGTGTGAACAGAAAATTGTTTAATGACAGAAATGGATTCGCATATGCCGGCATTAATACTATTTCGGATAAAGTGAGAGGGCTGAGTGGCAATGACAGAAACAGGTAATATAGATAATATACGATTTGTGTCTGGGTATTGACTAAACTGGAGTGCAGACCGCCCAGTCGCCCCCTTCGTATACATTCCTACATACACACAAACATTCATACGTACAAGCACACTCACATAGATACAAACACCCATAACGAGTGAAAACTTCTAAAATAGGACATGCATCTATATCTACCCTTATCGAGTGACGGCTATTCATGAACTCCTTCCTAATGATGCTTCACAAAGACTAAATTTTTGTGAATGGTTTTAAACAATTTTCAAGACGAAAATGTCAGTGGTTTTCCAAAAATCTTTTTCACTGATCATTTTCATTTATCAGCCTGTGTTAATTCGCAAAATATGCGAATATCTACTGAAAATCCGCGTGTTTTTGTAGAAAAACCGCTTCATTCGCAAAAAGTTGGTGTATGGGCAGCAATTAGTTCTAGAAGAATAACAGGCCCAATTTATTTTGATGGCACAATTAAGTATAGCTTAGAGATATCGGACAGAAATTTTAACACCATTTACCGGGCCGCCGAGAGCCGGGACAGGCCCCGGGACAGTAACATTTTTCTGGCCCCCAAAAGATGATTTTGCAATAATATTTAATAATTTTGAGTCGCGGGCCCGGGAAATTTGCACCCCCCCCCCCCCCCCCCCCCCTCCCCCATCCGCGGGCCTGACCATTTATCCATGATCTGCATGATGACGAACTGCGGGAAGGATACTTCCAACAGGATGGCGCTTCACCTCATGTAACCAGAAAAAAATTAAACTTTTTAAGTGCATTTTTTGAAAACATTCTACGCCAGCCAGCACCGATTTGACTTTTTCGGGTTTACTCAAGTTAGGTTTGCCCAGGTTTGTTTGTTGTAAAAAAGTAAAAATAAAAAACTTAACTTTTTGATAATCCATCGCCTGAAATGCGAAATAATTTGTTAGCTTATGTAAAATTTTATTTCTTAATTTAGCGACCCTTGAAAGGAACCAGACTGTTATAAAACCATCAATTTTATTTTAAATTACAATTTAATAACTGTCTTATATTTAATATTTCCTGATTTGAATGGTTGTAAACTTTCGTTTATGGTTGTTATCATTGAAGATACCGATGTCTTTATAATATTTAAATTAAGCGTTTAATAGGCAACATTTGGTGCAAAATTATAATAATATGGTCTATCAGGTGCAAAAGTATTCTTGTACAATGAATTTTTTCACTTAAAATTTGGTTTTGCTGCCACTAAAGATCACAGGTTCTACGGTACAACAATTTGTACGCCAGTGACTGTATTTCACATAACATAAGATCAAAAAAAACCTCTTTAAAATATACCGTGGAATCAGTCACGCATGTCTTGAATTATTATTAGGTACTCTTAAAAGGTAACATAGGTAAAAGGTAAGGGTAAATGAAAAATGAATCTATAAAGTTCTGAAGTTTATATTTTTAAGAAAATTATATTACTGTCATTGTCATTGCGTAATACAGAATTAAAAAAAAAACATATACAACAAAGAACCTAAAAATTATAAACTTGTTTAGTTCCAAGGGAAAGAACAGGAACTAAACAACATAAAAACTGCTCTGAAACAAAACGGCTACAAATCGCTGTCATATTTCGACCGAAAATGGCACGCACTCTACGAATTGTTTCCGCATAACTTTCTGCCGATTTATAATAAGTTTTTACAATACCGCGTTGTTCTACCGTGTAGCCTTCCCAACCAAAGCAAAACCAAAACAATTTTATCATACAAATATAAATCAAAACGCTCAAAGAAATGTAACAAAGATTTAGGTGCTTTTACGTTAACTGGGACACACTGTAGACTGTAAATAGGATGCACAAAGATCCATAAAAGTGATTTAATATTTATTTAGTCATCTCAAAACTTGGGAATATCGTGGGATGAGTTATAAAAGCATCCAAAATTTTCAAAAATTCAAATTTCCTAACTGTATATTTATTATTTCCTCATTAAAAAGTCGTAAATTCCTCATATTTTTAATTGATTAAGATCTTTATATTATTTAAATTAAGCATTTTATAGGAATCATGTGTTGTAAAAAATAATGAAATTTTAATGACCTACGGGTGTGTCATAAAAAGTTTCCTAACTGAAACAGAACTTTATATTCAACAGTATATTTTACAAGTTTTGAAAATGACTCTTTTCACACGAGTGAGAGACGCAGCACTTGCGGGTACTCATAAATTTTAAACCAGAACTCTTGTAAAAAAATTTCATGGGGGGGGGGGGGAATTTAACACTTTTTTAACAATCAAAAATGTGAAGTTATAAACAACAAAATACCATTCTAAATCTACAGAACTGTAGAACCATTGCAGCACTAACGGGATCCCATGAGCTTTCTACCAGAAGTCTACGGTATTTCGATTTTTCTGGTAACAGTTCGACGTTCGTATTCTTGGCTTCTTCGAGAATGTCTTGTCTTCCGGTACTCCATCAATCATATTCTCTTTAATTTCTCCCTCGATCTCCATTGTCTACTCTAAGGTTGGATAAAAGTCGAATAACCTTTGTATTTTCACTTTGACGTTTATACTATCAATCAGCAAATAGGTAAATAACACAAACTTATTTGCACAGCAACGATATAAGTAACAAGGCCCTATAATTGAATCGGTGAGTGGAAGAAGGGTCCAAGTGACCATTTCTGACATTTTAAAGTGAGATAGCCATTTTGTTAAAATAACATTCATCCATCGACTGAGCCGAAATACGGTCCAAAATTCAATACCGTTTCCCTACAATCACCCACCTGCGAAGCAGACTGGGCGGAAGACCGGTCCATGTGCATGTCGTATGCGTCTCGTATGAACCGTTCTGCCACTCAGTATGCAGTTCAACTGCATCTGTCGTCTAGAGGTTATTTTCTATTAGTTATCGAGCCGGTTAACAAATGTGAAAAACGAGAAAAAGAATTAAATATAACAATATAAAATAACAAAATAAAACAAAATAAAAGAATAAACAATAAAAAAACATTAAAACCATCAACTGAGTGGAAGAAAGGTCCAAAATCATAAAATATTTTTTGCGAAAATTCCTATATCCGATATGGCAATAAATCTTATTTTTTTATAAAACAACTCCAAGTACCATAAGGAATAAGTTACCTGTGCAGCCAACACGAAATTCTCCTTCCTTTTTGAAGTAATTACTTTTTTTTGTTTCCTCTAAAATGTTTATTTCTGCACTTGGACCCTTCTTCCACTCATCGATTCAATTATTCTGTGGATTCATAATTTTTGGGTATTTTCCACCAATAGTTTACTAAATATGTTAAATTGGACCTCTTCGGTCCGGGACCAGTGACATTAATTAGAACACGAAGTCTAATAATAAGTGGTGATATAGGTATGTGATTGATGATTATTGTTTCCCGCGTCAGTGCTGAAAGCACTAGTGCAGAAAAGTGCAACTTTCAGCACGCATATATGTAAGTGCGGAAAGTAGTTATTTTCCGCACACAGGGAGAAATTTTTTTTTAATCTGGCGCCGCACACTTGATTTTCTTCGATTAAATTTAACAAAACATTATTAAGAATCCTAAAAAGTTGCAATGGGTTCTTTCACCAAAGGTATATTCCGTTTCTAACATTGGTTATGATTTGGTGTCCCGTCTATACCGGTATTCTGAAAAAGCGGTAAGATCCGGACCACGATCCCTAAAAATTATATGTCAACACTGTCACCGCTGCAACCGATCTAGTGAGTTGTGAATTTAAAATTTTAATTAAAAAATATTTTTTATTGTTACAGTTCAGACAGTTCGATGTACAGTGACCTAGACCTGGAAAAATGCGACTTGGAAGTGATTTCGTCGTTTGATCTTAAGGATGACAGTGACAGTAAAAGCGCCGCAAGTAGCAGCGATCAGGTTGATTGGTCAGGGTCAGTTGTTTGTAAGGATCAGGTTCTAATTGGACTGCAGGTTAGTAAAATATCTTTCGTACTTGAAGAAATAAAAAGAAAAAAAGACGTAGCAATTTATATAAAGTTGTCAACAAAAAATAACGGATCTGTTTCACTCAGGGTGTGTACCGTTGTCAACTTCGTCAAACCTAAAAAGTTGGTAAGATTGAAAACGCGGTTCCAGAAAATTATCTGTCATTAATGTCACTGAAGAAACCGATGCTTCCCCGCTGATTTTCCGGTTTGTTATGTCATTTTGTTGTTTATGTTTGTTCTTATTTAAATTTAAATTTATTTTTTCACAAATGTTAAAAATCATCTGTTTTAAAATGTTGGAAGCTGGAAGAGAGGTATGTTTTAAGGTTGAGTCGATATCCGTAAAAATAATCATAAATCTAACAGAAACGACCGATCTGCGTTCCGTAGTAAAACCGGTTCTTCCAGGAACCAGTGTTACCATTGGTTTACCGCATTATACCGACTGGTTAACCAGGTTTGACAATGGTACACAGCCTCAATCTAATTAGTAGCTATTATTTATTTTGAACACAGGAGTGGACGTCATATTATCCAGCAATTTTTTTTGTTTTATAATACAAAAGTACTCCATTCAAAAAGCTTATCCCCAAAAATTACTATTTTTTTGCAATTTTAAATGCCATCCTATGCCGTGTGGTACTTTATTTTAAAGGTCTTCAAAAAAAGAAACATTTTAACGCAAACTCCAGGTATGTATCTTTTAATTCGTTTTTAAATTATTAAAAAAAAAATTAAATACCTACTTTTATTTCTGGTATTACTTTAAAAGTTGTTCAAATAAACCACAATGAATTTGTTGGCAGCAATAAAGTCGATTTTGGAACTTCTCACATTTTCGGAAATGGCAGGTGTTACCTACTTCTTGGCAGACGTTGACAATTCGTTGGCTTAACTCATCCAAATTAACGGACTTTGTTTGGTATACTCGTTCTTTTAAGTATCTCAAAGGAAAAAATCAAGAGGAGCAAGGTCCGGAGAACGAGGTGGCCATTCAACAAATTCACGTCGCTCAATCCAGTGCTCCGGGAAGTTATTATTTAGAAATTTCCTGACTGGTAAATAAAAATGAGGTGCTCTGTCTTGTTGGACTAATGGTTCATAATCTTCATGTAAAAAAATCCTTTAGAAGTCCTTTATTAAACTATAATGCGCCAATGAAATAAATATGTATCGAAATAAATAAAATAATGTTTATCAGTGTATTTGTAGGTCAAAAACGAATTGAGATACAGACCTCGGGTTTGCGCTAAAATGTTTCTTTTTTGAAGACCTTTATAATGAGGTACCACATGGCATAGGGTTGCCTTTAAAATTTTTGACCTCAACTCCCTAGCGTCACCCCTCAAGGAGATTTTCTTAACCAATAGGATACCTCTAAAATTTGGTGTCTCTATCTTTAGTAATAACAAAGATCTCCCATACTTTTCGAACACCCTGTATACATTTGAAGATTAAAAAATCCTAAAAAAGTTACCTAAAACTTAGTTGAAAAAGATGTTTTTCGAAATAATTTACTTTCGAAAAAGTTGTTTTACGAAAAAAATTAACAAAATATTTTGTAAATTCTATTCCTTGAAAACAATGATTTTGTATAGGCTTAACCGAGGACGAGTAGGTATATAAAAGAAATTCTATTATTTTATTATTTTTAAATTTAAACTTAAAATATTGCAAAACCTGCTTTAAAAGAGCACGTAAAAAATACTTACCACCAACACTGTTTAGTTTGGCTCAAAAAGGCATACAAGATAATATATAAGAAATCAGTATGATGATTGTGTGACTATCTGTTAATATTTCTTTTAAGGATGAATTGAAACAAGCTAGTAGACAATTAAAAATTAAGGACGAAGAACTAGCCAGGGTCAACAGGATACGAGAGGATGTAGAAGGAGAATTGGAAGATCTTACAGCAAGTTTGTTTCAGGTATGTCTCTTTGTTTAATGAAATACATAGGATATATGGTGTAGTTATTTTGTTTAACCGTTTGACTTTAGAACATGCCAAGTTAATTTTTTCGAGCGTAAGCCGCTCTTGACGTCTTATGTCAAAATTTGACAAGTGAAGTTTATTCCCTACGTCAATTTTGGTAATCCGGCATAAGATACTTATACGCGAAAAAACGATCTATCCGTTTGATCAGGTTTCTGTCATTAAAATTTTATACCTGGCAATTCTAAAACGTTTTCAGTCAAAGTCACAATCAGTTAAAAAAATATAAACAAACTGTTGCGTTATGAACCTTAAACCAAACACATCACAGCTAATAGGATTTGGCATTCATGTTATCTAAACACTCGCAGGCAAATAGCGCGAAATGATTATGATAGTAAGAAGTCACGTGGTCTATTAAAACAGTTTCAAAACATGCGAGTCCAGGAAAACACGTCCAAATATTATGTGGTAAACATGTGTGGTCAAGCAGCTACACGTGGACTTTGCACGGCGCGTCGATCCAGATTACGAATACTACGAAAGAAGTTGTTATTTTAACCGTAGATAAAATATTTCTTTACATTATGTTAACACACATTCGACTGGCAAATACGTTGCGCTGCCGTGAATGGATTTTCGAATATTTCATCACGCTTAATGATGTATTCCAAAAATTAAATCGACTTTAACCATACAAACAACTAAATCATATTATATTGTACTTAGTGGGTATTATATAGTATGTCCACGGATGTGGTAAACAAGAGGACCGATGGACCAAAAAGTGAAAGATACGAAAAAAGGTCATTCTTTATAAAAGTTTTTGCTTGCTTTAAAAATACGATCCGCAATGCCAAAAATTTGTTTTTTTGTACAGGGTATGGAAAAAATACAAGTTGCCTTTTTTAAAAATTTTAATGCAAAATGTTAACCAAAAAGTTCTTTTCAATTTTAAAAGAATTCTTACTCCAGATTTTCAAGTAAAAATTTGAAATTTCTAAATTACGCTTATGAAAGCAAAATTTTTGTAAGTCACATTGTCACCTTTTTTATTTGATTACACCTTTGATAACTGTGACCTGTTTGTCAGAATAATAAAGATGTTGTCTTTAGAGCAAAGAATATTTATAATCCAAAATTACAGACTCATACAGGTTAAAAAATTACTAATAGGATATTAAATAATAATTGTAATGTTCAAGAAATATTAAAGAAAAATTAAGGGCACATCATATTTATTTTTAAAAACTTCTCCTACATATTCTACGCATTTTTCTAGCTGACGTCGAAAATGGCTTCTTCCTATTTCTTCCAGTGAAATCGATTCTAGCGCTCTTAGAATTCTCAGCTTTAAAATTCTGCGCCATTTTCAATGGATCTTTTATATGTTAGGTAGCTGTTTAATGCGCCCCCAGAGAAACATATCACAAATTGTCAAATCTGGACTCCTAGGGGGTAGTTTTCGTCGTATCTTTTCTTGATCTTCTTTAAATCACTAACGGATTCAATTTCTTAATTTGATTACTAACTTATGTACTGCACTTCTGCATAATTTTATATTTGGAAATTTTTCTTGAAACTTCTCAATAACGTAGCGATAATAATTCTCGCCATTTCTGTAATTCTGAATTATAAATATTCATTGATCTAAAGACATCTTTATTATTTTGACAAATATGTGACGGTCCTTAAAGGTGTAATCAAATAAAAAAGGCGACAATGTGCAAAATTTTGATTTTAAAAGCGTAATTTAGAAATTTACAGCCAGATTCTCCAACGCTAGTCCGGTCTAATTTGACAACCAAAAGTTTTAAACTGACAACTGTTAAGACAACTAAATTTTTTACTATGAATTTATTTCGGAGCTTTTTCGCAAATTTATAAAGAAAAGGGCAATTTTAGTACGCACTTTCGACAATAATAGAACTAAATTCCCTCTAGCAACCCGTTCCAAGATGAAAATCATTTGAAAACCAAACAAATCGCTGAAATATCCGAAAAATTCATAAATTTTCAATGACGTCTTATTAACAAGGACAGGACAAAAACTTGTCAAAACATAACTGATCAACTAGAAGATCTTAATTTAAACCAGTACCTACTAAATCTTAAACTTTCTTAGTGAATCTGGACGTTAAAATTTTTACTTGAAAATCCGAAATAAGAAACTTTTCAAATTTAAAACAACTTTTTTATTCAACTTTTTGCATTAAATTTTAAAAAAGACAACTTCACTCAACCAAATTTTACGTTTTTGTATTTTTTGCAAAAATTTGTACAAAAACACATATTTTTGGCATCGTGGATCTTATTTTTAAAGCCAGCAAGAACTTTTAAAAATAATGACCTTTTTTCATAGCTTTTTACTTTTTGGTTCATTTGTCCTCTTGTCTATCTCTTCCGTGGACATATTGTATACGATAAATACAATATGGGATCTCTTTTCATTGTTCATATTATTATATTGTTGATAAAATACATTCAAGGAACACGATAAAATATTATTTTTATCTATAGGTCAGTTAGATGCAATAAGTATTTATTAACATATCAATATTACCATATTACCAATAGTTTATTGTTAGTTTGATCTTCTTTGTTTATGACCCAGCTCGACGAAATGGGTTATCTAAAATAACAGGGTATTTTAGATAACCACTAACCAGTGAGGCTCTTTATAGATAAACTTAATTATATGTATAACATTGTCACTATCACGTTAATTCAGGGCCGAATTTAGCATTCTGCCGCCCCCAAACTAATTTTTTTGTTCTTGTTTTTTTATATTAGTTCTGATAACCATGAACCTGTTAAGAGAAATAATCAACTCCCATCAATGTTATTTTACAATGACTTTTCACTGTGAGTGTGAGTAAAACCTAAACAAGACATATTATAATAATTCATTAAGAAAGTAATAATTTTTATTTTGTACTTCTCCTTTAAAACTGAGGCCCGCAAAAATTCGATACTTGTGTCGAATTTTTGCGACGCGCGGCTTTAAAAAACAGTACACCATAAAGTTTTGATTTCTTTAATGACTTATATGCTTTTATTTGCACCTACTTATATCAAAAAGTCATTGGTTTCCTATAAAAGAAAATAGTTTTTAGCCCTTTAATGGTGCTATTAGTGTTAACAAAATATCTTACACGCTTAGCGTTGTCTATTATAGGTTAGTAAAATACAACCTTTCTGGCATAGTTGAGCGACATTATTCTAGGTTTGAACAGCTGTTTTCCGGATTGTTTTATTTGCGTTATAGTATTTTAACTTTTGAAGAGTTAGTAGGATATCTTTTTTTAAAGGTAACAAATGATTATTGTTGAGGGACTTGGCAACACAACAATCTAGCTCACGGTTTTTCATATGGCCATGTGTTGCGTCACCAGTGGTGCGTAGTGGTTAAAAATTCTTTTTTTAGGCTATGCGGAATAATTAGTAATTATAAGATTTTTTTCTTGAAAAAGTTATATATATATACAGGGTGATTCAAAAGTAAGCGGCATCCTTTCGGGGGCGTAATCCTTGCATAAAAATAAGGCAAAAAGTTCCTATTAATATGGGCCCGAAAATGCTTCCTAAGGGAGCTACGCCCCTTTGAATAGGACACCTTAAAGACGTTTTTTTCTCTGTAACTTTAAAACCCTTTACAATTAAATTGTGAAAATAGGTGTACGGTATAAACATTTGATGGTAAATAAGATTCTAAATTCAAAATTTTAAAATCTTATTCAGGGGCGTCACATGCGGGGGAGGGTGAGGGTAAAAACATCCTTTTTACTTTTACTCTTTAGGATATTGTGATTTTGTTTGGAAATTATAAAATTCTAGAGTTTTTTACGTGAAAAAGGTCCTCTTAGTTCAATTCGATAGAGCGTACCATTTACGAGAAAATCGACTTTGAAAACTTTCTGGTAGTACGTTTATGCATAATAAAATTACTAGATACGCATTCAAAACGAAGTTCAGTGCCTAATTTAGCTTGTCGTGACGCTAATGGTAATAATTTTGAACATTTTCTCTAAATTGTTAAATAAAATGTTAGTAAAAAAGTGTGTTTTTTTTTCTATGGTAATGCAGATTAATTTTCATCAATAAACATATGCAAATCAGAAAATTTTCAAAGTCGATTTTCTCGTAAATGGTACGCTCTATCGAATTGAACTAAGAGTACCTTTTTTACGTAAAAACTCTAGAATTTTATAATTTCCAAACAAAAGCATAATAACCTAAAGAGTAAAAGAAAAAGGGATGTTTTACCCTCACCCTCCCCCGCATGTGACGCCCCTGAATAAAATTTTAAAATTTTGAATTTAGAATCTTATTTACCATCAAATGTTTATACCGTACACCAATTTTCAAAATTTAATTGTAAATGGTTTTAAAGCTATAGAGAAAAAATCGTCTTTAAGGTGTCCTATTCAAAGGGGCGTAGCTCCCTTGGGAAGCATTTTCGGACCCATATTAATAGGAACTTTTTGCCTTATTTTTATGCAGGGATTAGGCCCCAGAAAGGATGCCGCTTACTTTTGAATCACCCTGTATAACAATGATCATTGTATCAGTTTATATTGTTTCATAACCATATAATTAAGTAATTTTGTATAACAAAGTGGCAATCTTCTCAGCCGACTATGAATTTTTTCATTTGCGATAAAAGTTAGTACATACTTGCAATATTTACATATAAATAGTTTAGACTTATAAAAAGACGTATAAAAAAATCAAAATTTTATTCTCGACTAACGTATCGAAGTTTTGCAGTACCTATTAATATTAATAATCATAAATGAATTGTCCTTGATATTTAAATAAAATAATTTAATATTATTTTTTTGGTTTCAGGGAAAAGCTTTTTTATATAGGCGTCACAAAATAAATTAGCTTTAAGTAAAGATCATATTTAAAATTCTGAAGTTATAATAAGTATCCTTGCAACAGCCGTAGAGTCTCGGGTTCCTTAAAAAAAGAAGTTCAGTTAAATTAACACCGATTTGAATGAAGTTTTAGAATATTAAGCATATGTGATTTATTTTGCTCAGATAGGAGGCTACGACTTTAAATCTAAACGTAACGTTTAATTTCAAACAACTTTTCTTTCTATCATTTTGTCCTTTTTTGAAATAAGGGTACTTTACTCTTGAATGACATTCATATTTTTGGCCTACCCTCTAAGCCGTTTGAGTTTAAGCGACTCCAAGGTGCAGCAAATATGTAATTACGCATGCCCCATTGGTGGTATTTAAATTTAGGAACTGTCACTGATAAAAATTATATATATTCTGACCACCTGAAAAGGGAAAGCACTCTGTATTATTTATATTCAATGTTACAACAATAATAGTTAGCTTGTGAATGAATGTCGCAATCCATTATTCATTGACAAAGGCAGAAAATACTCACCTGATGTTTCTTTTTTGCTATTTACCAATAATTATTTACGTCAGACTGGTCATATTATTATTGAGTAGACAGGTAATCATAGTATTCTAAAGAAAATTACTGACTAAAGCGACAAATAATTGTTTTCTTGAAAAGATTGTTAACAATACAAAAATATCGATTTAGCAAGATGTATGACAATGTTTGTACATACAGGGTGTTAACAAAGTATGTAGCCAAACTTCAGGGTATTGTTCCTTACACAGTTTTAAGACAAAAATTTAGATAAACTTAGGTCATAAACGACTTTGTTTTTAGTACAGACGGTGTTGAATAAAAGGTTTTTTCTAATTGACTGAAAGTCGCAAATTGGTATCAAGTGGCTTTGTGCCAATTTGTAATGCATAAAGAGGAGTCTTGCTAGTTGTCAAATTTATTTAAAAAAGTGTTTTTGTTCAATAATACACCAATTATTAAATTACACTAATAAATAATGTTATGCATAACTTAACATTTTTTCTTTTTTATCGAAAACGGTTAATCTGAGCAAAAAAATTCAAGAGATGGTTTTTGTGTAGTTTTATTTGCTAAATCATAAATCCTATCAGATTGAAAAAAAGTGGCTTCGTTATATATTTTTTGAAAACTAAACCTCGGACATTACCCCTGTGTACGCCACTGGTAAAATGAGAAAAATAGTTTTTTGCTTAAAAGACTCCTCTTTATACGTTAAAATTGTCACCAATTTTCAACTTGATACTAATTTGCATCTTCTAGATATTTACGAAAAACCTTTGTTAAAAAAAAATTTCAACACCCTGTGTAATAAAATCAAAGTAATATAGGACCTACGTTTATATAAACTTTCTGTCTTAAACTTGTGTAAGGACTTATGCCCTGAAGTTTGACCACATACTTTATTAACACCCGTATAAGTAAAATATACAGGGTGTTATGAAATTCACTGCGTATATTGCAACCGGTAAATCCTGATTTTAATTCAGATTGGGGAAAAACAGTCATAAATGGCGCTTCGCGATAATAAGCTAGGTATCGCACCCAAACAAAAAAAAAAATAATGACTGCACACCACTGATAATAAAATACATGGCCATATAAAGAACAAAAGAACAGTGAGCTAGGTTGTTGTGTTGCCAGGTCCCCTAACAATGTTTCTATGTACCTTGGAAGTTTGAAGAAATAATATTTTTAATACATTACCTGTAAAGAAAGAAATCCTACCAACTCTTCCAAAATTTTGAATTTCACAAAGTTGAAATACTACCTATAACACAAATTTAATAAAACCACTGTAGAGAAAACTGTTTAAACCATCACTAAGCCCGTGCGATATTTTGTTAATATTAAATGGCTTTCTTTCACAAATTATGAAAAATAAAAAATAATGTACACGGTATTATTAAACTCGCCAGCATGCATCCATATTCCATATTTGGATCGCATAGCTGACGGTGACGCACGAGTTCGGCAGGCCAAACATGGAGGTCGGAATCACCCAATCAGGTAGGCTCCTGAATTACGATAGCGGCATTAGGTTAACAGCCCTTCAGCGAGGCTTCGGCACATAATATTATGTATTTAAATAGAATATTATTTTTTAAAGGCAGAAAGTTTAAGCTAGTAGGAATAATGCTCATCTCATTATTAACGTAACAGGTAAGTCATAATTGTCTGCGTTACCGTATAACATTGCCTGTTTCAGTCGTCTTATAATATCAACCTAATTTCTGGAGTGGTCCATATTTTCCATATTAAGTAAAGAAATTGCTATTAAATTAAAATACACAGTTTTAGTACAATGCGCCTGTGGAATTAAACATATTTTGGATTATTTTCGGTGTTAAAAAAATGAGATGTCACGATAATATTTAAGTTTGGCAATGCCCCGGCTGAATCATTTGTTTTTCTTTATAATATTAGAGCCTATGACGTCAGGCTCTTTAGAAGCGTCGGATACGGGGGTGGTTTAGAGTATATTTTAAAATAAAAAAAGGGTGGGATTTGAGGGGGAAAAGTATTGGGTATGTTTGTAGACTACCCCAGAAGTCACCCATTTAAATATATGCAGTGAATTTTATAGCACCCTGTATAATAAAACAACTATGTAGTGTATTTAAAAAACTGTTAAATAAATTAAAAGCTTTTCTTCAAAAATTAGCGACTTTCATTCAGTGAAAATTGCACAGGTCACTTTTGTAGCCAATCGGAAGTTTGTTTTTGGTTTCGTTACCATGGCAACCCAAAAAAATTTCGGAAATTTTCATCCTCTAGGCTAAGTAACCTGGGCGAAATTAATAAGCGGAAATTTTTGTGTCAAATTATTGACATATGATCATACTGACATGTTGCTTTTATATAAAAATGGAATTTTATTCTTCATATTAAACGAGATGATTATAAAAAATCATTGTTTAACGTTTGTCAAGATCATTGATCATTTCATTCTTTTGCACTTTATTGTTTTTCTTTGTTCTTTGTTCGTTTATACTTTTTTGTCTATTGTTATAACATTGTTTGTATAGTATATTTTCATTGGTTTTGTTAATATATCTAATTGTTATGCAAAAGTTAGGGATTTTATTTAATGGCAAGATAGGCATATTAAATTTAAGTTCAAACTTCGTTGACCCGTCGGTGTCAAGAGGGAGACGGCGCGACATGAGAGTTCTGCAAATGGCGACCACTTCCAGTTCTTCGATTTTCTAGATCTTTGAGAGAGGCGACAACCCAGGCTGTGTGAGCTTTGAGTAACTGTAGCGAATTGAGTAACTGTACTAACTCTATTATCTTCCTTTTCCAATGGATAATGCGCCGACCACCGCCTTTGTCATAATACTTAATCTAGATAAATTTATAAGAGCCCGCGTGTCGTATTGTCGTAGATTCACTGGGATCAATCTGACATATGTAGGTATAAAAAGAAATCAATCTGTGACATTTGGATAGAATCAAAGATGTCAAGTGTTGAAGATGAAGCCGCTCCCCAGATGTGGGAACAGTACTCTAGATTTGGTGTTATTTGGAGTGTGTAAGTTGGAAGGGGAGAAGTATTTTCTGCCTCGAAAGAGAAAACCAAGCTTTTAAGTTGCTGATGTGGCTATTGAAGTAATGTGTTTGCGCCAGCTGATATCATCTTCGAAAGCGATTCCAACAAGATCGAACGTTTCATTGTTCTGTAGGGCTTGAATATTCATGTGGATGTGAAAGTGTTGCTGGATTTTTTGCGTGACAGGGAGCAAGACTGGGTTTGGAGGCGCGAAACTGAACAAGGTTCTTGGCACCCCTGTCTAAGATTAATTATTAAAGATCTTGGAAAGGGGATAGATGCATATATCTACGTCTATTATCCACCTTTTGATGAGACTTCTGGAAAAATGAATGTTGGAGTAAAGGTAGGAATTGCTGAGTACCTTCTTCTGTCTAAGATTTTCTAAACTACTAGAGTTTCGAAAAACTTTATTCAAAAACAAAAAGGTGTTTTTGTAGAATCGTATTTTCCAAAAAATATTAAAATTATATTAAATCCGGTATTTCCTGTTTCAAATAACCGTTGCTTTACACCTACCTGAAATATGAATAAAATCTTTCACCTTATCGCAATCGATCCTTGCCAAACCTAATCTTGCAATATCTCATTTTCGTTCTTATAACACCGAACTAGCCCACATTTGACTAAATGACATTATACAGTTATTTGCAAGCTGTTTGTTCGTTATGGCACTCCTACGTGTTTATTTGCGTAAATATTTGCTCTTCCTAGTTTATAGGGTCACAGTTTACGTTATTTTTATCTATCGATTATAGTTTACATACAACACCATATGCATACATAAATTCATGTTCGGAAAATTACCCATCGTTTTGAATTGACACTCCCTGGCCCTGTGGCGCACGTGTATGTATATTTACATATTATCTTTTCTATATCCGTTTAAGTACCTTATCATGGACTAATTTTTTTTGGGCGAGTTTATTTACATTCGTTGTGTATGCAGCCCTGGCCCTATTCTGAAAGATGGAGAATGCTAATTCCCTAACAAGCTGCTCTGATTGCTCTATTTAGTTTAATTGCATTTTAAATTAATTTGTAAGGTGTTTATGCAAAGCAGTTGCCAGTATTACTAAAATAACTAAGCATTTTCTGATTATCAATAATTTTCAGAGTAAAAATTTTAAAAAATGTGATTTTTTCGAAATGAAATATAAAATTTTTAAATGTTTGTTTATTTCACAATTGGCATCACTGGTGGCTGAGTGGCAATCGAGAGATCGTAAGGTCAAATCCCACTGCACACAATACCATAATTCTTTGTATATGCTAAATATCGCATAATCCTTTTCACATTGCCTATACACCTAATGGATTTTCTGAACCCCCTTAGGGGTTGAATTTTGAAAAACCCTTCCTTAGTAGATACCTACGTTATATAAAAAACCTATGTGCAAGATTTCAGGTTTCTAGACCCAGCGGTGTGGGCCGTGCATTGATATGTCAGTCAGTCAGTTTTTTCTTCTTGAGATTCAAAACCGAACCAGTTCTTTGCAACTTTTTTATTGTGTTGTAGATAGTCATCTCAGTTATTGGATTTCCTACAAATTTCTCCCTAAATTGTTTCATGATGTAGCGGTATGATACTTACTTGGCCATCCCCATAACACTGGACTATAAAAATCCTTTGCTCGGTAGTTAGCATTTTGATGAGAAATATTTTAAATTAAATAATTGCTTCATTTAATAAACATTGACAAACATATCCATAGGTGTTATTATTGTTTGATATTATGTAGAAACTAGTTCTCTTGTTAAAGGTGTGAGAGAGAATAGTTCAGTTGGGACTTTAAAAAAATAGTGTGATAAAACTCGATACTTTTAATAATTAAATTTTTTAATAAAATCTTGTACTTCGGCTTAGGATTTAATTTTAAAACATATTTCATACTTGTTCTTTTGGTAGAAAATGATAAACAAGGTATATTTACTCTTACGCAAAATGACGTTTTCGTATTTTCTATGCTCCTTGTATAAAAAATTAAATTTTTATAACGAGAATCGTATTTATTTTACAAGCAAAAACTTTTATTAGGAGTGACATTTTTACGTACATATCTTGCAAAATTTGGTCCATTTGTCCTCTTCTAAACCCCATCGGCGGATATACTGTATATTAGGGTGTCCGTTATTTACCAAGTTGATTTTTTTTCTTGCGACGCCCCCTAAATTTTTAGTTTATCGTCTAAAAAAAATGTCAGGCCAAAATAAGCCGTTAATATTCAGAATGAACCTTGCCCTAAAGACGATACATTTCCCCATTTAAATTACATGGGATTTTGCCACTTTTTACAATAAAATTTCTTTTTCTCGGACAAGATGACTTATAGCAATGAGACATACATATTCTTATAGGAAATTGAACGCTCTACAAAAAAGGTCTCTTATAATTTTTCGATTAATTCACTCCTTCAAAAGTTATTCAAGGTGAAATTTGAACTCTATGTTTTTCGGATTTTTTTACTTTTACGGCAAAGTGATTATTATTTCGATAAAAGTTATTAGTTTATTTCTAAAAATAGATAATTTTGGTGGTATTAGGGTAAAAAAATTTTAGGCATGGAAAATAATATACCGCATAACAGGTAGCTGGTTCTAGTTTGAATCATTTTTGAGACTATTCATTGATAACACGCGGTCAACTAATTTTTTATTGAATTTCATAAATTTTGGTATACTTTCATGAAATTTTCCTTCAATACAAAATACAGCAAGTGACTCAAAATTACACTACAAGCATTCCCGCCAACACACGGATTTTCTATTCACGCAAGCGCGCTAAGTCGCATTTAGTACCTTGAATAACTTTTGAAGGAGTGAATTAATCGAAAAATTATAAGAGATCATTTTTGTAGAGCGTTCAATTTCCTATAAGAATATGTATATCTCATTGCTATAAGCCATCTTGTCCGAGAAAAAAAAATAATTGTAGAAAGTGGCAAAATCCCATGTAATTTAAATGGGAAATGTATCGTCTTTAGGGCAAGGTTCATTCTGAATATTAAGGGCTTATTTTGGCCTGACATTTTTTTTAGACGATAAACTAAAAATTTAGGGGGCGTCGCAAGAAAAAAAATCAACTTGGTAAATAACGGACACCCTACTGTATATATTAGTGCATATTAAAGTTATAAAATTTAATTATAGAAAAAACAACACTTTTCTAGTCGTCTTTCAGCCGGATAAAAAATCAGGTGATTCTATCTCATTAACCTCGTATTTCTATTCTTTCAGAGGTAACCATACCGGTACTATTTAAAATTGATACCCTGCAAAACCTTGTTACACCTTATGCCTCCACCTTCAATCCAAGAGAGAAAAAAACAATCTGCATTGAAATAAAGTGTGGTTAATAATGCATGACGTGCCGGTCGGTGTGTGGAACAGTGGAATAATATCGCCTCGATTTTTTCAGTAACGGTTCGTACCAGGAGAAAACCGCAATTCACAAGAGATATGCTCATGACAACAGGTTATTTCATGGTTAAATTAGACGATTTTTAGTAATTTGCATACAGTTTTTCGATTGTGTTTGTTCAGAAGACTATGAAATGGATATTACGTCAATATTATCTGGACTAAATTACTAATAATGATAAGGTGCTTAATAGAAAACGAGATCAACAAAAGTTTGTAGTTACGACGAGGTATTGATATCTAGATATCCTGGAAAGTTTCTAGTAAACAAAATAAGGAATTGCACATATTTTTTTATGGCATAAATCGTTTCGGTAGTCATTACAAACCCAAAAAAAATATTTTGAAGAAAATTACTAGGACAATTTAGCTACAAAAAATGTTTATTTTTCGGTATACTTATTACAATTTAACAAGCATCCATTTGTCCTTTGCGCATAATGACGTCAGAAGATCAGCAAAAATAACTGTCAATCTACATGTTAACTTAAAGCTTACCCTAAAGTCGAACAGGTTTGTTTTTCTCGGAAACAGTCAGAGGGGGAGCAATTAATTTTTTGAGTTAATAGAGGGATAGAGGAATAGTGCAACTAGCTTCGGTAAAAAATTCAGTTATACAGGATGTTTGGTTTCGATATAGAGAGATATTAAACCGCAAGTCAAAATGTCCGCGATTTCCGTCGAAATCGGGTACAAGTAGCAAAAGTAAATTAAATCGATGTAAATTTTTGGAGGTTGTAGAGGACCCGGAGCTTCAGAACCCTATTAAAACTGGTGAGGATCGGAAAATGGCAAGTATTTCTTTTGATATTTTTTGGGTCGAAAAATGCCATTTGCTCTTTGGTACCTAATAACTCGAAAACAAAACGTCGGCGTCGCGTCGGCGTCGGATCGAAAAAAGGATTCATTAGTGAAATTTTAAAACCTCAAATATTTTCTTTTTGCAATACATTTACCTAAACCTAAAATCACTGGAAATGTATATATTTGGAAAAAACTGTAAAATCGATTCTTGATCCAAATATTTCACGGTTTTTAATTCTTTGTGGGGCCAAAATGGTTCAAATTAATATTTTTTAGTTTCTTCATCCTTTATAGGAAGGGGACAATCGCCGATAAAACTTCGATTTTTTGACTTTTTTGCCATCGACATCGGTACATTTGAATCACTCTGTATTTTTCCCTATCTAATTTTTTCCCAATTTTTTACCACTATCTTACAAAGGCATAATCAGACTTTAAAATAAATACCGAATGGGTCATCCAGGAGCGTAAAACATCCAGGAGGGTAAAAACAGAATATTTTTTCGTTAAAGTTATAAATATGCTGGTTCAGTGAAAGTAAAACAGTTTATTACGGTTAGACATTTTGTTAACTGATTAAATGTCTGTAAATTATTCCATTTCCGTTACTTAAACCGAATAATATCATACAAACAGAACTAAAATGAGTGTTTTCAAAGTATTTTCTTATTTTAACAACAATTTATCGCCAATTTTCATATTCTTGCTAAATCTACGTGTTTTTGTGTTAAGGTCATCATCGCTAATTGCTGCTATTAGAAGGTAATTTAGTTTTAATCTTAATTTCGACAAAATCCGGGGGAATTTAAGGACAATATCACGTTTATATACTAAATGAAGTATAGTTATTTCTTTATAACGATAAAAAATATCAGGATGGTTTAGAAGTCCTGCTAAAAATTCATCTTTAATGCGTTTTTTTAGTAAAACGTTAAAATGCGTGAGTTAATTGAACTGTTTACTCATTTTTCTGTAATATCTTCAACCGTCTCCCTTCAACTCTCTAAGCCCTATCCACCCCAACTTTTCTTTTCAAATTACAACCTATATCACATAGGGGTTCGTTAAGAAGCTCGTTAAAAACTGAATGTAACATTCTCTATAATATTATGTAATTTAGTTGTTTTTTAAGAATGTTATGAAAATTTATAAAGGGCAAATCTGGTGTTGTATATAGGGAAACCAACAAGAATATGTGGATTTTTTTGATTATTGTTTACCTGGTAAATAAAATAACATTCTCTTATTTATTTTTTCTACTCCCGCATGTACATATAAACTGCTGGCCAATTCAAGCGGGACAAACTAAATTTTTGATAAAATTTAGAGTGGAATATTTTCGAAACGAAAAAAGATTTTGATTTAACTTTTTCAGTATGTAATTGAATAGTTCTTCTAGTTTTTATACTTCAAGGCACTATTGCTAGCAGTCGCTGCAACTCTATTTTACAGGGTGTTAAGTGAAACCCTGACTTTTTTGGAAAAGTTTTCCAGTTCCGAGAATCTAGGAAGAATTTTTTTTGAATTTTCTTTTCATACTAAAATGATCCATGGTCAAATACAAAAAAACAATTTCTCCGGATTTTCTCTATTTTCATTTGTTTTCCGTATACAGGAGTTGGTCGAAATTATCGACTTCTTCTTACAAAGGAACCCCTAATTTGGCCGTTTATTCACAAAAAGCGAAAGACCAAGTAAATTTGTAGTTTGAAGTAGTCCAGCTAACAAAATTAATACAAATTTTTGTACAGGGTGTAGCAAGTTTGGATCACGGGCTAGTAAATTATTATTTTTTAATTTCTACTACTTTTTCCTAAGTTAACTATTAATTATCACGTGCTACGTTAAAGGGTTAAAATTTGTTAGGTCCGATAACAGTACTGGTTAGAAAGATCCTTTTTGCCCAAACGGGTTTTTCATTTTTTGTCTAGTCCCATTTTTAGTGATTAAACGGCTCGCATTTTGAACCTAACTTTTTGCAATTGCATCCATGAACGATTGAAGTGAGAGTGCTTTTTTGGTGGTACATAATGAATGTTTTATCCAACCAAAAAACATGTAGTGGCCAAACAGCTAATGATGCTTATTCGAAGAATTTTTTAGCATTATACAGGGTTGCAAAAAATATACCACCTATACTTTATATGGAAGTCATGTGATTTTCAAATTAATTGAATATAGTCCCAATTTTCTTGGAACTTTTTGCCGAAACTGTTTTTGAATTTTTTTGTCTGGTCCCATTTTTAGTGATACAAATGGCTTGCGTTTAAAACTTAACTTTTTGCGATTGCATTCATGAACTATTGAAGTGGACATCGTTTATTGGTTTAACCAACCAATAAAAAAGTGTCGTGGCCATAGAGCTAAAGATGCTTATTCGCTGCTTTTGTCCGCGTTTGCCCAAAACATATCACCTACATTTTATATGAAAATCATGTGATTTTAGAGTCCTTTAGGTATTCATAAAGTTCCTTTTTGCTATATTAATAATTATTAAAGAAAATGTCCTACTTATTATTAATAAAATCTAGTAACGATACAGATAAAAAGAATAATATTCATTCGGAACTTTTTCACATTATACAGGATTGTGCAGAAGTTACTACTTATAATAGAAGCCACGTGTTTCTCGATATCTTTGGATTTTCGTAAACTTCGATTATTCATTATAAAAGAAAAATATTTTACCACTGCTCTAAAAAGTCAGTACATGGCATTGAGAAATTTTAATTAATAAGAAGTGTCTTAAATTAATAGTCACGGAGTACATTTTTCTCGTCAAAAATTGGAGATGGATAGTGAATTCAACTGAACAAGTTATAAAATTCTGTACAGCGTAGTTTTTAGAAGGTATAGAAATTTCAGAAGATTTAATTACTTTTGAAAGCACTCGAAAAGATACGTAATTTTCAAATTTAGTAGTTATTTTTCCCGGCATTACTTTAGGAGATCCAAAATGTAAATTTTGGTTGTTACTTTTATAGGTAAACAGAAAACGTTTTAAATTATAGAACATTTTTTTTACTTGAAGGTATTATAAAAACTTGCAACTAACGAAAACAAAACAAATCTTAATACCTAGTAGGACCTCCCCTTACATTTATTATCTCTTGGCATCTTCGAGGCATGCTTATTACCAACTTATTGACAAATTCTTGCTGAATATTTTCCCACTCCTGAACAATGGCGTCTGCAAGTTGTTCTAGAGTCTGAGGAGGATCTTCCCTAGAACTTACCAATAATTTCAATTTAGACCAGACGTGTTCGATAATATTCATGTCTGGTGATTTTGCAGGCCAGACCATCCTGGTAATATTATTAGCTTCCAAAAACTCTTGCACAATGCGTGCTCTATGAGGTCTGGCGTTATCGTCAATTAGCACAAAATCGTTCCCAAAATTGTTTGCAAATGGTAGAACGATATTGCTTAAAATTTCGTCCCTATATACCTGACCGTTAATGGGCTCCAATGTTAAAAAAAGTTCCGTTTTGCCATTAAACATTACACCACCCCAAACAGTAACGCCTCCACCACCAAAAGGTTCCTGAGGAGCCATATTCTCCTCCATATACCGTTCGCCACGTTCACGCCAAACTAATATTCTGCCGTCCGAGTGAATTAAATTAAATCTTGACTCGTCTACAAACATGCAGTTTTCCCAGTTATCTAATGGCCAATTGCGATGTTCATATGCCCACTGGAGACGTCTTCGCCTATGCTGTGGTAGCAGTCGCACACATTTAGCACGTCGCCGAGCTCTAAAATTAAAATTTTGGCTTAAAAATCTGTAGTATAGGTGTAGGGAATGAACCAATAAATAAGCCAACAGTAGCTTTTATTATACTAAAATGCAAAATTAGGTCAATTTTCATAACGTTAGTTCTAGGGAAGAACTAAGGAACATTACGCTGCAAGCACAAATAATGTGTTTAGGGTCGCCTATCAAAACTTTAATTTATGAACAACTTAGTTCAAGTTTACATTTATAATATCGGTGCGCAAAATCCAAGATTCACGCCTCAGCTGACGTCGATATTATAATAGCCGACTTACTAAAATGAAACACTAAAAATATTGGTACAAAAAATAAGATCTCATTTGAAGTAACTCACCTTAAGTTATTATTGTTTAAAGTTCTTCTAATGGTCCTATTGCTCACACGAATGTGTGTTCTTGCTCTGAACTCCTGGTTAATTTTCTCTGATGGAATTTTTCGCCTTCGACGAGCCTCTCTAACCAACCATCTTTCATCTGCAATGCCGACTTTCTTTTGGCGACCTCCCCCATAACGATAGTTTGCACTTCCCGTTTCGTGGAAGCGTTGACGCAGTCGAGATATTGTACTTCGCCCAACCCCGTACATATCCGCAATAATACTAATTTTTACCCCATCTTGTAGTAAACGCAAACAATTAGCTTGTTCTTTTGCACTTAATCGAGCCATTATAAAGGATAATAACGCACCAATTCAAAGAAGAATACTTTGTTGCCTTGGTAACTGTCAATAGCAAAGAAAATGTTTTATTTTTTGGCCTACTAGATCTTTTGACTAAGAAATAGAAACGCCGCTAAATTAACAGAAATCCACCTGCAAAGTATAGGTGGTATATTTTTTGCAACCCTGTATAATGCTAAAAAATTCTTCGAATAAGCATCATTAGCTGTTTGGCCACTACATGTTTTTTGGTTGGATAAAACATTCATTATGTACCACCAAAAAAGCACTCTCACTTCAATCGTTCATGGATGCAATTGCAAAAAGTTAGGTTCAAAATGCGAGCCGTTTAATCACTAAAAATGGGACTAGACAAAAAATGAAAAACCCGTTTGGGCAAAAAGGATCTTTCTATCCAGTACTGTTATCGGACCTAACAAATTTTAACCCTTTAACGTAGCACGTGATAATTAATAGTTAACTTAGGAAAAAGTAGTAGAAATTAAAAAATAATAATTTACTAGCCCGTGATCCAAACTTGCTACACCCTGTCCAAAAATTTGTATTAATTTTGTTAGCTGGACTACTTCAAACTACAAATTTACTTGGTCTTTCGCTTTTTGTGAATAAACGGCCAAATTAGGGGTTCCTTTGTAAGAAGAAGTCGATAATTTCGACTAACCCCTGTATACGGAAAACAAATGAAAATAGAGAAAATCCGGAGAAATTGTTTTTTTGTATTTGACCATGGATCATTTTAGTATGAAAAGAAAATTCAAAAAAAATTCTTCCTAGATTCTCGGAACTGGAAAACTTTTCCAAAAAAGTCAGGGTTTCACTTAACACCCTGTAAAATAGAGTTGCAGCGACTGCTAGCAATAGTGCCTTAAAGTATAAAAACTAGAAGAACTATTCAATTACATACTGAAAAAGTTAAATCAAAATTTTTTTTCGTTTCGAAAATATTCCACTCCAAATTTTATCAAAAATTTAGTTTGTCCCGCTTGAATTGGCCAGCAGTTTATTTTCTGTTTTCTTCACAATTTACAGAATTGATAAGTAGGCTATTCCAGTTAACTGAATGGATATTAATTTTATATCCACACTTCTTGGGATATGAAATTGACCAATGACAGATATCGTTAAGTACCAAGGTAACTGTTTGTTTTTAAATTTTGTCAACAAACCCGTTAAAGTAATTAATTATTATTGTTAGTTTTTACAAAATTTAAATTTAAAATTATAAAAGATGAGCGATTCTGATGAAGAAACAATAAACGGCACATTTGTTGTAAAAAATAAGTAATAAAATTATTATATACATATGTCGGGATCTAATAGATTATTAGATAAAATTAAAATAAATTTTAATTAAAATCTTATTTCTTTTAAACATTACATGTTTCATTTAAATGAAGTTTAACATAATTTTTAATCTGCGAAAGGTTTCTTTGATGGGTCGTAGAAAAAGTATACTGTACCGGTTGAGTCACCGATTGCGCGGAGCAATTTTATGCCTTGAAAATGTGTAATCAGCTTTTGTGTTAAGGTATGGTTGGATACTCTGCACATTTTAAAAATATTTTGAATTATACAGGGTACCTACGTTCTAAAGGTAGAGTGTTACAAAGTGAGATTTTTTTAAATGGGACACCCTGTATTTGAATGGATTTTTGAATTCTACGTGTAATTTCATAACTTTTTCATTATGGGTTTAACATACAAAGTCAGTTTTTTTTTAGATAGTTGGACTTGTAATGAAAATTTAGCATTTGCCAGCATCTCTTTGTTGTGAAAATACTACTTAAATTTTGGACTTTAAGCGATTCATAATTTGTATTCGAGTAAATTAAGTCAGAAAAACATATTCACTATGAAATATTTGAAATCTCATTTACAGGGTGTTTTATTTCTAGGCCCAAAGTCAGAAAACTTCTAATTAAAAAATGTCACTTTTATCAAATGGAACACCCTATATATTTTACTGCCACCTTATAGCTCGTCAAAAACTCTTCACATTTTGTTAAGAATTATGCCTATCTCTAATAGTTTTTCAAATATTTTCATTGACATTTTGAATACGATAGATAATGGGTACTCCCCGTCGCGGTAGAAGTAAAAACCTGTTGGTAAAACTAACTAAATACAAACATAGATATCTTTACATTTACACTAAAACGTAACAAACACATTATTTTAGTTACTGTAACCCCCCAAAAAAATCACCATCTTGTTCGAGCCACATATTTTGACGTTCATCATAGTCTACTTCTGCCAATAGTCTTGGCAACCCTGTTGCAAGAAAAATAATTTGTAAGAAAATGTGAGAAGTGAGTTCCAGAATCAACTTACGTACTTTCTTTTCCCGTTTTCTAATTTTTAAGGCTTGCCATTGATTACCCAGATTTGAGAAACTAGCTTCTGAAAAACAGGTAGGTACATTCGTCGCATTAATACTTTTTAAATCTGTAATTGATTTTTTAAAGTTGTTAATGTTTTTATTTATGTTCCGCAAGATGGAAGAGTAATAATGTTTATATTCCTGAATGTATGAATGAATATCTTGTTAAGGTTAAGTAGTTCAAAGTTAAGGCATTATTAGATATTTTTTACGTTGCGAAAGACGAAAATAAATGTCTTACTAATGCGTTTTTGTTTCATTTTTGGAATCTTCTTGCGACCCCCCAGGGTGTTGTGACCCACGCTTTGAGAATTACTGAACTAGAGGATCTAAAGTTAATCTATAGCTATAAACCTAAAAGTATATCCCAGGGTTAAACTTTAGATCGATTTTAAAGGCGCTTTAAGCGTTGCAAAAAATCTAAGAACATTCATTTAACGAGAGACTACGAGTTTAGGCATCTGAATAAAAATTGCAAATTCATCTCGATAGCATTAAACAATGTATTAAATAATGTTAATTATTGCTTAGCCCACCTCGAGCGTTTGCATAAATTATCCTTTCCTTTTCCATTGTTGTTTTTTTATAACAAATACTGTGTAATGGCATGCAGTACAACAGTACGCGGAATTTTGGAAAAACCCGATTTTTCAAGGCCCCCAGCGGGATTATTTATTGTTTTTCCATAGCCGGGGGGCATTTTTTATTAACAATAAAAAGTCGACATTGTACATCGCTCGCTTTTTATTTGTGTTATTAATTATTAGGAAAATACAACTATTATAAAATTGTTGGTTTTAATTTATAAACTGCCCAGCAAAATTAAGAATTCACAATTTTGATAAATTAATTATTTTCTTAATCTGTGTTGATGTTTGAGTGGAAGGAACTTGTTGCAGGTTGATTCCTCAAAAATGTTACCGCGGTCGCAGTTTTTAAATAATGTTAATTTTTCTATTGTATTGAGTATCATAGGTAAATTGTGTTTTTTACAAAACTTCGTAACACTCTGTAGCGTATACTAGCAATCAAATCATAACTCAGTTAAAGTCAAACTTTAACCTCATGTTCTCTCAATATTTTGCCTTTTTATTCACTGCTTTATCTCTGTTATTTAATAAGATATGATATTTTATACCTCCACATGTCTTTGTTAATTTTATTTTATAGATACTTAAACACTATCAAATTAACAGGATTTAAGTAACTTATCAGTAGCATCTATTTCCGCCTCTACTTTTAATCTCTTACTCCTATATCATAAAGGGCTACCAGAGAGGGGCTGCCGTTCTCCTAATTTTCTGCGAAGAAAATGGCATATATGTTTACTTGGGTTAAGATCTGGGCTATGCGGTGGCCAATTCATGGTTTCAATACTACATTACTTTACATTACTTCCGGAATTTCGGAAAAGAACATTTCTTATTAAACCTAGTATAAAACGAAAATCAAGTTTGTAACAAAAATTACCACCACAGTGACTTTCTTGAGAAAGGAACCTGCAATGCAAAAAAGGTTCATGTAAATCGGATCACTGCACTGGTTCAAAAATAATTAACATCTAAATTATGGTAAATTTCTGGTGGTCAGTGTATATACCACGATTTTTTTTTAAATTGCACGATTTAATTAATTGCTGTACTTATTTTTAATGGGTATATACTAGTATATAGGTAATTACATGGAAAAATGGTATTATGGTCTATGAGTAGGCGTGCAGAGACGGTATTAAAAATCGCTATTTAAAATTAGAAATTGGCTTTAATTGTGGTCTGGGTGAAACAAGGCGCGGCTAACGAATGTTACGATAAAACAGAGTTGGCGCTAACTCTATTTTAGCGGTACGCAGGCTGGATGAACGCCGTTGGCCGCCAAACTTGACCATAATGTGTGGGGCCGGCCTGATTTTGGTTGCAAACAATTAATTACTTTAGGCTAGAATAGGACTGACGTCCTCTGTTACTAAAATCTCTTTGTTCCCGGTGAAAGGTTCCTTTCCAACTTTGGCGATATTATATCTCGTAAAAAGTACAAAAAATATATATAAATGAATAGAAAATGAAAGCCCAGATAATAAATAACAGACGTAACTATATTTAAAACTTAATTAGTAATAAGATGTTATTAGGAATTCACCAGACGGTTTTAACGGATGTAATATAATTATGCTTTAATTATAATTAAAGCAGGAATATTTATTAGTATGAGAATCATTTTATTTGTTTTTTCTCCGAACACTTATTAGACAAAGCAAGTATTTAGTTTTACTACCAAAATTTAAAAAAAAGCTAATTAAATTAAAACTGCTTAATAAACGTCTGTAAAATATACAGGGTGTCCGAAAAGTCTTAGTATGGGCAAATATCTTTGCTATTAAAGAAGATAAAGACACCACACCAAATTTTAGGGGTATCTTATGGGTTAAAAAATCTATTTTTTTATGTAATTTAACTTTTTCAACCCCTTTGAGGAGTGACGCTAGGGGGTTGAGGTCAAAAATCTTAAATGCAACCGTATGCCGTGTGGTACCTCATTTTACGGATCTTCAAAAAAGAAACTTTTACCGGAAACCCGAGGTCCGTATCTTAATTAATTTTTAAATTGACAAGCCTTCAAAAATTAAAAATCGTGAAAAAAATTAAAAATTTAAATACCTTTATTTCCCTTATTACTTTAAAAGTTGTTCAGAGTGACCACCATGAACTTCTTGGCTGCTTTAAAGTCGTTTTTGGAACTCTACCAAGAAGTAAGTTTATTACTGCCAAGAAGTTCATAGTGGTCATTTTGAACAACTTTTAAAGTAATAAAAGAAATAAGGTATTTAATTTTTTTAAATTTTCCCCCCGATTTTTAATTTTTAAATAGCTTGCCATTTTAAAACGAATTAAGATACGGACCTCGGGTTTGCGGTAAAATGTTTCTTTTTTGAATCCGAATATCCGAAATGGGAATTTTATACCTGGCTTGGTTATTAATATTTATTTGGAAATAAAAATAGAAATATATAAATTAAACGAACGGTTGGGTGTCCCCAACAATGATATTACGCATATTATAAATATTTTTGTCTTAATTTAAATATCTCTAAGTGGCAGTATTTACTGCTTCCACCAGTTCTGGATAATTTCACTTATAATTTTGCTCTTCTTACTAGATAAACGACGCCCGGCACGGTTTATACTTGGATGGGTGACCTGCTTTAAGGTGGTAGAGGAATTTTTCCTCGGCCGAAGTGATACCACCCCACGCATCCACTTAAAGAGCTGGTAAAATCCCTACGAATATTTCCAGCTCTGGATGTGTGAGTCGGAATTCCCCAGTACACCCACGATACATGGCTTTGCATAATTTGGCTTCGGTCGTCGTGGACTATCAGAATATGAAAAAAAATACATGTAACAGGTTGAATTTTTGAAAAACCTAAAAACTAAATTTACACAAAATTGATACGTTTCCATAGTTACGCAGCCAATTTTTACTAGGAATGTGAAGGGTCCAGTTATTTGTGTATACAATTAGTCATTCTTTTTTAAAAACTAAACAAAGTTTTAATATTTTCTATTGATTTTTGAACGCTCAGCGGACAAATAATATATATACATCGTAGAAAAAGCCGCATTTCCGGACTCTGTGTTGCTGGTCTCGGCTGGGGCCTCGGTCAGGAATATTCTTAGTATCTTACGTCTCTTTTATGAGTCTTCACCGGAAGTCGTTGGTTTTTGATATGAAATAAGCGAGCAACAATATTTCAAGAAAAAATCAAAATGGGTGCCGAATGCTCCTCTCAAACTGCACCAAGTTCGTAATGGTAGCGCAGCATAGTTACGGTGCAACATCACGTGATACCTCATAACCACAATATTGGTAGCTCACGTGACAATCAGTCGGCAGGAGCGTATTAAATTCGTTATTTTTTTTCAGGAGGCCCATAATATGGTACGTGAAGCCAACGAAAAACAAGCGGCGGCAGAGAAGGCCTTGAAGGAAAGTCAAATGAAGGTCGACGTATTGACAGCCGAAGTGACAGCTTTAAAGACGCTAGTGCTGACATCTACACCCAGCTCGCCCAACCCACATTTACATCCTCAATTATCAAAGGATGAAGCAGGTATTAATTTTTTTAATGTAGATATTTAATTATTGGACGATTTATACTTAGATAACGAAAGATAAAAAAAACATCCTCAAAGTATGCCGTGGAATCAATCACGCAGCCTCTACATTCACAGAAAGTTGGCGTGTGGGCGGCCATATCAAAAAGACGGTTAATTGGACCGATTTTGGCATGCTTAAGGAAACCTCAGGGTCTAAGGAACGACCACGAATACGATCCTATGGCATTCAGAACACAAACTTACGATAACAAGATCATCAAGCGTGTAAAACTGAATAGACGTCGTTTTGCGGCCAATTAAAACAATTGAAAAATTATCAAGTTGGCATATCACGAAGCCACAGGACGCCATGTTTAACCAAGCGTTTCCTACTGTATTTCGCATTAATGCTTGCATTTTTATATTTAAAAATGAATTGAAACTGTTCCAATATTGGAAGCCAGAGAGACTAATTTCGTAACCAACCCCCAAACCCCCTATTATCTGAACGAGTAGTCAAATTCTATAGCAAAATCTATTGAAATCATTTCAAAAGATTAAGGACCAGAAAAGGAACTTTAAATAAAATCATTTTAAAATACAGGCGCTGCTGTTGTCTGCTAGACATTGCCTAATATAAAATTCTAGGGTGAACAGCCTGCGGCGTATTCCCTGAATGTTTATTAATCAAACTGGGAGGGTGGGCGAATATTACGGTCGATGAGTCATGACCTTTATAATGGGTTTAGAGAAATTATAGAACTTATTTATTATTTAGTTTCATAAAAATGTTACAATACTGCGTAGAAAAATAACTGGAAGTGCTTTAAAAAATTTGAAAATAGGTTTTAGAAAAATTATACTTTCGTAAGTAGGTACTCGTACACCCCCCCCCCCCTAAATGAGCAGAAGGCGTAAATAAAAAAATGTTAAAATATTTACACTTTCATATTAATGAAACAATTTGTCCTGTCACGTGTAAGCTAAGATGACCAACCGCTTTGTTTCTTTCAACAAACAGCATTTTTAATGTTAAATTAAGTAATTCTTTTCGAAAAACAACTTCTTCGAAAGATGGTTTTTCGGAAATGGATCCACACAATTTCATTTGAATTTTTTTTTAAAGAATCTTTCAAAAATTCATTTGCCGAAAATATATTTTTTAGAAAAATAGTTTTCTAAATTTAAATTATGAAGTCTACTGGGTTAGAACATGTTAATGAAAAAATGACAGAAAGATCCTGAACTAACCTGAACTAACCGTTTTTGTGTTTGGTCAAGTTTACGTTTCTTGTGTTTGCTCTATTACTCTATAGTAAATTATTTTCAAAAATTTTTTTTTTAAATATGAATACTCGAAGTCTTTTTCGAAGCAGTGTTTGAAAAAATGTACTTTCCGAAAACATGTTTTCTTAAAAAACTGTAATTTTGAAAAGTGGTTAAAAAGAAATTTAAAAAGGTGATTTCCGAAAAAAAATGGTTTGAAAACATCCCTAGTTTTTGAATAACTGTATTCGAAAATATATTTTCGAAAAAACGTGCTTTCAAAAAATATGTTTTCGAAAAATTTTCATATACAGCGTCTGCCCAGATTTGGTTACCAAATGGGAAACTTTTTTATTTTCGATTTTACGAGAAAAAGTCATTCTTCATAAAAAGTTTTGCTTGTTGTAAAAGTAAGACTGGCATTGAAAAAAAAAAGATATGTTATACAGGGCGTAAAGAAAATAAAGAAAATCGAGTAGTTAAGGTAAATAGCATGGAATTTTTGCTAGTAATGTCGTTTGCAAATGCAAATAAATACTTTTTTAATGAAACGTTTCATTAAACTTCTGTCTTAATACTTCTTGTACGACTGAAAACCGTTTTTTTGTGAAAAATCTAATAACTTATTTTTATTATCATACCTGTATGTTTTCATAATAGGTAAGAGGTAAGGGTGACATTGACGATGATGAGCTCGATGTATTGCTTCATGATACACAGGAACCCAAAAAAAGTCTTGAGCAAAGATCCCATGAGTTGTGTTACCTAATTAAATTTATCCGAACTGTTTTGAAGAAAAACAAACAGAAATATTTTAAACCAAAATTTATTTACGCGATTCCTGGGGACATGGATATATGATTGATTATTGTCACTGAATAATGGGGTATTATGAAGATCATCCAAATTTTGGGTTTCAAATTTTATTTTCCGTCGAAATGACGTTTACCACCAACGGATTTTTTTCATCACAAAATTCGAGGTTTTGGAGTACAACTAATCCTTACTGGGTAGTAGAATGTCGCAGTCAAGTGTCTCAGAAAGTTAGCGTTTGGTGTGGTGTTTTAAAAAAAATAATTTTAGGACCAATTTTTTTTCGATAATAACATTACCGGACAAATATTTCAAACTTTTTTGCAAAATGACTTTTCTGATATTATTGATGAACTGCCCCTGAATGCAAGGCAAGATTTAATATTTCAGTTAGATGGTGCCCCTTGTCATTTCTTGGCAGAAGTAAGAGCCTGGCTTAAATTCAATTTGTAAATTTTAAAATTGAGCGGACTTCGAATAAAGATGATAATTTTGCGGATTGGCCGCCTAGGTCCCCCGACCTCTTGATTTCTTCTTTTGAGGACGAAATAAGGAAATTGTTTACAAATACGGACCTGAAAATCTTATCCAATTAAAAAACAGGATACGAGAAGCATGTGAAGAAATCCCAGCCGATCATGTAAGACATGCTGTTTGCCGCTTTAAGAAAAATCTTATCTTATCAAGTGCATTAAAAAGAACGGGCCTAAATGTTGTTTTTAAGATCAAGTTAAAATAAATAGTTTCCTAAACATTTTTTTTAAATTTTTATTACGCCCTGTATAACATATCCTTTTTTTTTCAATGCAAGTCTTACTTTCACAACAAGCAAAACTTTTTATCAAGAATAACTTTTTCTCGTAAAATCAAAAATAAAAAAGTTTCCCATTTGGTAACCAAATCTGGGCAGACGCTGTATAGAAGGAAAAAGATGAAAAAAATGTTAGAATTTTGGTAAGTTAAGAAAGTTAAGTTATGAAATAGTTTACATTTCTTGGAACCCTAAAAAATAAAAAAATAATTTCGCACGCGAACTTGCCCGTTCTTTCTGGTATAAACTTTTGTGTAGCTCGAGCATAGAGAAAATATATAGTAGAGAAATAATGTCAATTACGAATGCGGCAAATTTACCGAGCTGAATCCGTAAACAAAGACGGTCCTCTGCGGGCTTGCGCATTGTCGAACGTTTGCCTTGTGATAGACAGGACCGTACTTCAAAATTTATTTTACATGACGTGAATCTTTTATCGAGTAATAAATGCTAAATATATTACTTGTAATTATTCTTTTTATTAATGATAAAAATGTAACCATTAGTGAGATTTTAACAAAAAGTGTATAGTTTGTTGGCTTAAATCTGAGTTGTCTTGCTATACAAAACTGTCGATAATTCCTCGAAAATAGCTCAGTTTATATATATACAGTGCGTCTCTTTAATGTTTTTAAACGTTACATTTACAAAATTGAAAGTTGAAATAAAATATAAACATAGTATTCTAAACAATAGAAATAAAATATGCAACTGTTTTAAGAAGTAAAATAGTAAATCAAAAAAATTACATGTGTATATTTTATTGGATTGGCATCCCATCCTGTATAATTCTTGAACAAAGCAAGTTCTAGGGTAAGATGTAAATATTTTTACACCTATTTACAGTGTGTGCACTTGATACTTTGCTGAAAGCGCTACTACTTACGGCCCCATGTCAATCTAATCCACCGATATCTTAGCGATCCTTTGGCGAAAGCGCTTTTTTCTTTCGCCATCCCTTTTAAAATACTCCCCTCTACCCTAATCCACTAGTATTTTTAGTGCCCCTTTGACGAAAGCGCAAATATGCCTTTTGGACACTCACCCTTCTAATCCACTGATATCTTAGCGATCCTTTGGCGAAAGCGCTTTTTTCTTTTGCCATCCATTTTAAAATACTCCCCCTCTACCCTAATCCACTAGTATTTTTAGTGCCCCTTTGGCGAAAGCGCAAATATGCCTTTTGGACACACTCACCCTTATGCAATATAGGGGACACTATATATGACCTTCTTACACCATCTTACCCCTTATACAATGCCCCTAATACACACACACCCCATCAGTGCCTTTCTGACACCTTGACCACACTCAATATACGTCACTGACAAATATTTCTACTTCTCCGTGTGTGTATTCACTTCAACACCGGAGTGCATTTAAGATAAATTATATTTTTTACCTCCTATTCTTTCACATATTGATATAATTTAAATTTGGAATTAAACTATTTGTATTTATGCACTACTTGTAAGAAATAGACTACGAAATAATTCCTTATATTTAAAAGTTGGATACATAATTGGCGAAACATATGAAATGTCTGTAACACTTTGTAAAGACTATTTTTGTATCGAAATAACAAGCTTCAGAGGTTCGCTATATTCGCCACCCCAACCAAAAATACCATAACATACAAATGACTGAGATTTTTTCGGCCCGGTTCTGTTCGCCGCGTTGCGTCATTGAGTTCAACAACCACTTTTGCTAGACGTCCCGAGTGCGCATGCCTCGAGAGGACCGTCGTTTAAAAATCTGACTGGCGCCCACTGCGCACAAACGCACTTTTTCGCCCATACATTGGACGGATTCAGCTGGTGTCGCGAATACGTTGTGATGGTCTAAATATATCTTGTCTATGAGCTCGAGACGTTGCGAATCAAACCCAAGGTAAAATTCAAATTTCTTTAATGAATTATGTCCCTTTAACGGATGTACACTGAAAAAGCATTTATTCATAGCACAGTAGGGCATGTTTATGTGGGCTGAGTTCAGAAAGTAAGAATAAATATATTTTCCATATCAGATAATGAGAGTCAAGTACCTAATCATGGAAATATAATAATTAGCAAAGCTATTTATACCATACAAATGACAGCAAGAAGCCAAATACCAATGCTTTCCTTTCTTAAAATAAGCAATTACGCGATTTTCCGATTTTCAGCAAAATTTCCACTTATTGTCAACCACGCCAATTTCACCCTTGACACGGAAAGCTCAATCGATTTTCCATTACATGGAGAAATACGGGGAAATTGAAACGCCTTTTCAAGTAATTTGAATATGGGAAAGTGTGTGTGGGAGTGTATACAGTTTTGCAGTGGCGTAGACCAGAAGAAGAATGGGAGATAATTTTTCTCCCAAGGGCAATAATCATTAAATGATGGATACAAATTTTTGCACGTACATACATAACGTAGGATGAAAAAACGTCCTCAAAGTATGCCGTGGAATCATTACTCTTGAAAGGTATCATATAAAACTGTCAAGTTCTGAAGTTTTTATTTTTGAGAAAATTACATTGTCATTGCATAATACAGAATTAAAAACAAAACATATACAACAAAGAACCTAAAAATTATAAATTTAAACTAAATGAGAGACTTGTCCACCTTCTACTTCCAAACATGTTCTCGTTCTTCTTTTTACAGCATCAAAAACATTGGTGAGCACTTGAGAGGAGTGGTTAATTTCCTGAAATGTATTTGTAATTCTAGCCCATAGGTCTTGTAAATTTTCACAAGGGGTTTAGAAAACCGAGTTTTTAATGCGTGGCCATAAAAAAAAGTCGCACGGCCTGAGATCGCAGGACCGTGGTGGCCACCCAACTGGCATATTATGACTAATGATTCGGCCTTCGAAAAATTCTTCCGAAAAAATGAAATTATCAAGAGTTACGTGAATTGGTGCGCCATCCTGCTGGAAGTAGTCTTGCTGCATCTCTTCACTGTCTAATGCGTTTACAAGATTTTTTAAAATTTCATTACGGTATCGTGCCGAATTGAGAGTCCGTTCAAAAAAATCGCTCCAATTAACCTTCTTTTCGATATGGCCGCCGACACGCCAACTTTTTGTGAATGCAGATCCTTCCTATAAAGAAATGTGGATTTTCAGAACTCTACATTCTCATTTGTTGAGAATTTACAAAACCAGAGGTAAAACCAAGCCTCGTCAGTAAAAAAGTTTTTTTCAAATACGTTTTCATTATTATGCAAATTACCCATAAACCACTCTGAAAATTGGATTCGCTGAGCCTTGTCGTTTGGTAACAATCCTTGGACTGAGCTTAGATGATAATACATTTTAGGATTGTGTTGCAGGTTTCGTAGGATACATTTACTTGCTGGCTAGACCCCGCCGAATAGTGGTTTGTGGGTGTTCATTAACAATTTGCCTCAATTCTTCTACTTTTTTTGCAGTGTAAACTTTCGGTCTCCCACTGCCTTCCCTTCTATTCACGCTTCCTATTTCTCTAAAGAAAGCCACAACTCTAGTCAAAACTTGTCGAAACTGGTCGAAATCCATAACTATGTGTGGAAATTCTGTTTGAAAATCCTGAATGGCGTCCCGTGTTGAATAAACCCACTGGCCATCAACCGTTCTACCATTTCTAAAGTAACTTTCGATCATGAAAGCTTTTTGTTCTGCCGTGATTACTATATTTAATTTTCTGGTTCTTGTGCACTTTAAGTATGTCCGAATTAACAAATTTTCGAATGGGCAAATTAAAGATTACCTTCTTTGGAGCAGTTTAACAAAAAAAAAATCGGTGGATGAACCATTTTTTTCCAAGAAAATGCCAAAAAAAGGAAAAAAATTTGGAACGCAGCACAGCACGAATTTTTATATGGTTTCAAACCACACAAAACACTACAAATAATATGTTATAATTATCGCCAAAGGTATGTATTACATTACAAAGATTGACTATTCACAGAAAATTAAAAATTTTAATTTTTATACGAAAATTAATTTATAATGGCCAGAAATTATTTGTCTACTTGTGATTAGGGAACGCGTCACTTCGTCAGCATAATAATTATTCGTTCGGTCTTCTGTCAACTAAACCCAGTAAATGCAAAGTTGCCAAATCTATTACAATTTTGTCTTTTAGTATTTACATCAAACTTAAAGAGTCTAGGCTTTTTTAATTTTTGTCACTTAAAATATTATAAAAAATTAGGAAATCGGCTCTAAAAGGTGTATTGGAAACGGGTTAGCACTCCTTCCTCGATAAAAATTCTGTTTTGTCTTTTTTAAAGGTCCCGAGCAAAAAATTAATCGTGTCTAGGTAGGTACCTTAACCTAAAAATTATGTTTTGTTTGAGAAATAAAATACGTTCTTGGACAGGTTTGCTCAGTTCTAGGGTTGCTCAGGATCTTTTTTGGTTCTTTTTAAATGTTCCGAGCAAAACACTAATCGAGTTTGAAAGTTGGTGCATGCTCATTGTCCACTCTGGTCCTTCCTCTGCGCATGCGGAAGCCCGGGATAAAAAGTAGTACCCATCCCCTAGACTCTTGTCATCAAACTGTCTGGTTTTATATAAAGGCAAATCGGGAAATGCGAATATCGAAAGTTTATACTGTGGGTTCAGAAAATCTAGCGAACGGTGGATCGGAGGGCACCCTAAGGTCGGAACAGGGTTAGCACCTGGTTAGGGGCCCTGACCAGTCTCTTTCCTCGCAGGCGAAGAGGGATCGGATGGCCAGTCAAGTTTGGCAATACTGTAAGCCTCCTTTCAATATTAAGGAGTTTTCGCATTGCAAAATTTCAAAATAACGTGTTTTTATTCAACTTTATCATGATTTTTCTGGTAGAAAAAGTGCTTCATCCGCAAATTTTTTTGTTTTAATCCCCTTTATTCAACCTACTCCATCTTCTAAAAAGTTTAAAATTGCCAAATTCGGACATACTTAAAGGGCACAAGACCCTATGGCGTTTACAATACATATTTTTCACGCAAGTTTTTTTAATACATCGACAACTATTTTACATTTACTTTTTTTCTAGGCACAAAGAAGCACAGAAGGTCACCATCTCATTATAACCTAAAATATGGAAGAGAAAATTCACCTCCCGACTCACCTGTTAAGCAATCATCTGCGATCTCTATATCCGGTACCGAAGCTTATACTAAGGAGGGGCTGGAGGTAAGAACTAAACTTAGAACCAAGTAGAATAAACGTCAAACGAGACAAAAGTGCACGCACACAATTGCACTACTGACAGGTAACATACATAGTTTAATTTATTTTATCGCAAAACAAATGATAATCTTTCGATGACCATAGCCACCTTGGATTTAAATATGATTTAATTTACATCAGTTATTTTTTCATAACTCAGTTTTAATTGACGACTTATTACCTAATACAAAATGAAAATAGAAATTTTGAACAATTTTAATTGCGAAAAAAATGCGCTCTTGAAAATCCAGTTGCTAATAAAGAATTAAAAACTTATGTTAATAATAAAATTTGTAGAATTCCCAAATTAAGAACTACCTACAAGCTTAGTAGATTTTTGAGTATAAACAACTTTTGCGTTGGTTTTATTTTTAGTTGTGCATTTTTTAAGGTTGATCCTGTCTTTCACAAAGAGTTCCTGGCGTGGCGTCAGAACCCGGTACTTGACAAGTCGGATCCCTTCGTTTCCAGGACGTACCAAGAAGATATTAATGTGTGCCTGAATTTTAGCAACAAAGGATTGTCGGAAAAGGTAGTGAGTGCTGTGGAAAGCGGCACTGTACTTGTTGAAGCTGTGGGTGATAAAACAAAAGCAATGTTTCCTAAGTAAGTGAAATAATATACATATAAATTAAGGTATAATGAACCAGCTTCCATACCTATAATTTTTTGTTTCTTAACATTATAGTTGCTTAATTATTACTGTAAGACCACAACAAATAAAAGAGATATACAGGGTGTCCGAAAAGTTCAGTATGGGCAAATATCTTTGCTATTACTAATGATAGAGACGCCAAATTTTAGCTGTATCTTATTGGTTAATAAATCTACCTTTTTATATAATTTAACTTTTCAACCCTCTTGAGGGGTGACGCTAAGGAGTTGAGGTCAAAACTTTTAAATGCAACCCTATGCCGTCTGGTACCTCAATTTAAAGGTCTTCAACAAAGGAAACATTTTGCCTCAAACACGAGGTATTCATTAATTCGTTTTTAGGTGGCAAACTTATAAAAATTAAAAATCGTGAGAAAGAAAAATATAAGTACATACCTCTATTTTTCATATTACTTTACAACTTGTGTAAAATAACCACCATGAAGTTCTTGGCAGTCATAAAGTCGACATTAGAACTCTGCCAAGAAGCAGCAGCACCTGTCATTTTCGAAAATGTGAGAGGTGAGTTCCAAAATCGACTTTATTACCGCCAAGAAGCTCATTGTGGTCATTTTAAACAACTTTTAAAGTAATAATAAGAAAAGTAATGTTGTATTAAAGTTTTATAAAGCATCATGTTAGAGCACGCGTCAATATGCACTAATAGATTAATACAACATGTACTTTATACTATTTTTTCCATTTTGCATTTCTGTTTCAATAAGAAAATCCATATTTAAAAGAAAATATGCCATACAAAGTTTGTAAATTTTTTTGTCTAAATGTTATGTTGGTAATACCATCAAATTATTTATCATAATAGCCTTGGTAAGTTAACAAAAATTATTGACTACTCACCGCATTACCAATTTTTAAAAAATAAGAAAACGGTTTCATAAAAAGCTTATTACGATACTGAAAAAGATATCGAAAAAGCTCTGATATGAAAACAAAATAGAAAAATGTATTTAAATTTTTACAGCCAGATTCTCCAACGCTACTCCGGTGTCATTTCACAACCAACAGTTTTAAACTGACGTGTAAGAATAAGACAACTAAGTTTTATACTGTGAATTTGTTTCTGAGTTTTTTCGCAAATTTATAAAGAAGTTGTCAATTTTAGTACGTACTTTCGATAATAATAAAACTAAATTCATTTTAGCAACCCGTTCCAAGATGAAAATCATTTGGAAACCAATCAAATCGCTGAAATATCAGAATAATTCCTAAGATTTTAATGACGACTTATTAACAGTGACCCCAGATCCTTTACCTGAGTTGACCGTGTCAAGTCATCAGCATTAATATCATAAACAAATTGATGGAAATTCTTGCTTCGAGAAAAAGTTATCACAGATCATTTAGAAGCGTTCAAGTGAAGACCATTGTTATTTGTTCACTCAAACAAAACACTCAAGTCACGCTGCAGAGCATCAGGGTCCCGATTATCATGTATAACGCGATAGATCTTGAGATCATCTGCAAACATCAAATGAGAAAAATCAAGGTGGGCACTGATATCGTTAGTGAATAGTCAAGAGAACAGAGGTCCACAGTGGGAACCCTGTGGTACCCCTGGCGGTACCTCAAATTGATTTGATAAATAATTAACAATCTTGGCACACTGATACCTACCCGTCAAAAAACTTTGCAGTCAACTTAGCATAGTGTTCTCCAAACCCATTAGTCTCAATTTTTCTAACAGTAGGTCATGGTCCACTCGATCGAATGCCTTTGAATAGTCCGTATAAATACTATCGATGCAATACCCCTGTTCAAGGGATTGACACAGAAAATGATGGTCCTCTAGAAGATTGGTCAGAGTAGAATGACCAGAGTGAAAGCCATGCTGGTTACTAACTAGTATTCCAATGCGGAAAATACAAAATACAAAAAAAAATACAAATAGTATGGAGGAATGCTCAAAAAATAGTGGCAATTCAGAAATATTGTAATATCATTAATTTCTGTATTTAAACATAATCATATCAGGTTAGGTTTTCTTATGACCTTGCAGACTACTTCCCGGGTTCTCGCGGACCATCTGTGGTCCGCGGACCACTGGTTGGGAACCACTGAACTAGAAGATCATATTTTTTATCTGCTGTTATTATGAGCAACCTACACCGTGCGCGTCTGAAGAGAAGAGGAATGTAATCTATTGACAAGGGATTTAAAGGACTAAGGGTTGAGAGGGGAAGGGAAATCATCTGCAGACAATATGAATGAGTGAGAGAAGTGGCATGTTCTAAGCTTTTATAGTTGGATAGTAAAGGGATGTATACCGAACGCGCCTCGTTGTTCTGTTAGGAACAGTCAAGGGGCGAATTATAGCGGCTAGTTCTTCAGAGCAAAATTCGTGAAAATTTCGGGGGACAAGGGACAAATTTCCAACACCGCGGCAATGACCGAGAGACGGGAATTTTCTTGTGAGGACTGGGTCATTGATAAGTCGAATGGCTCTCTTTTGGAGCAGTGTGTCAAAGGTGCTACCGCTCCCCAGATGTGGGAACAGTAGTAGGTTAGGTCTTGTTTGGGAAACATCGAGAGGTGTAAGTCGGAAGGAGAGAGGTATCTTCTAGCTCGAAAAGAAAACTAAGCTTTTTAGCTGCCGATGTGGCTACTGAAGTAATGTGTTTTTGCCAGCTCAAATCATGTTTGAAAGCGATGCCAACAAGAGCGAACGTTCTTTGTTCTGTAGGGCTTGGCCATTTATGTAGATGGAGTAAATGTTGCCGGATTTTTTGCGTGACAGGGAGCAACACTGTGTTTTGGAGGCGTTGAACTGAAGCACCTTAGCACCCCAGTCTAAGATTAATTGAAGATCTTGGGAAAGGAATAGGTGCATAGATCTGCGTCTATTCCTTGATAAATTTTTTCTGTTTTATGTGTCTGTATCGGGAGGTCACTGGCTTTTTAACTGAGCAACAACAATATTAAAAAAAAAACACATAAATAACAAAATAATAGGGATGAGAGCCGATTAATCCTCTTAAGTGTCGTTGGAACTGGAAAGAGGAAAGCAGGAGGAGAAAAAAACTATGAAATTTTTTTCTGGTTACAATATACTTCTAGGGGTCTATTTTGCTCAGGTTTGGCATTTCCCCCCAGATAATTTGCTCTATTACTGAGGGGTTTCTTGAGGTCACAAACCGCTTATTCATTAATGACAAATTAACGTTTTTATTTTAAGAATTTAAAATTTATTTTTAGTATAGTAAGTTCAGTATAACTTTACGAGTTTGCTTCCTTTTTACATAAAGAGTGTAGTTTACATTATTTAAATTATTGTCTTTTCAGGACGTGTGCTCTCCTCCAAGTACCCAGGTTGTGCTTCTATCGCATGAACATTGGTGAGACTGACTGCTGGTATAGCATATCTCAAATTTGTAGAAATAGGGTGAGTTGAAAACATATGACAAATCGACAAACATTTTGCTTTATAAGTAAAATCATTTCTTGCAACTTCTCACAATAAATTTAAATTATTGCTTCTCTAATAATTTTTTATTTCTTTTTCAGATAATCGCTGTCTGTGATTTTTTAAATTACCTTAAATATATTCAACGTGGATTAGTTAAAAGTTCTGGTAAGTAACTTTTATAAGACTATCTTACTATTATTTGAAAAAGAAACCGTATTTATTAAGAACAGGCAATATGCATATTGCATATAATCCAAATCCGAAATATTTTTTTGTGTTCTTTATATAAATCTGTTTATTTTGGTTTTTATTAAGAAATAAAAATATTTTCTTTTACAAATTTTCATACAAAATTCAGAACTTGCCAAACGTAATCCTATTGGTTGTGGTGTCACGTGCTGTGTAAATGGAAGTGTATTGTGTATTTAACTGTAAATTCGAGTGTTAATTTATTTTCTTGATTATTTCCCGAATATTAGATTTTGTGGACAAAAACGATGCATTTGATTAAAAAGACTGTTCAACAATAGCCACAACCGAATAATTTGCCGACTAGCAAACATATTCTATTTTTTTATTGCCGACAGTTGATGCATTTATGATAACTGCTTATTTTTTACAAATCCTGACTTTACCTACATCTGCATAAATTAAAGAAAGCCTCAAGGTATTTGTTTACGGTATATTAACTATTATGTGCTAATAAGCTGAAATAAGTTTTTGTTTTCATTTATCGTACGATATACTTTGACAATGGTAAATCATAACCTCAACAGTTGTGTTCAATTTTTCAAATTTCAAATTGTTCTGGGCACTTGCAGTGATATTTTTGCATATTGTCACGATACAGTAGTTTTAAGATATCATAACCATGATACAAATAAAAGAAGATATGACACCGCGCAGGTAGGCGTGGCCATGCACGTCACGCTGTGAGTAATTCCGACATATTTTGTAAACGAGACACGTCTTTGTTAAGATCGCGTTGTGCTTTAAAGTTAATTTTTAAGGGATTAAAAGTGAAAATAAGGTGTGTTGTGTATGGTTTTGATGTGGATAATCAATGCAAGGGCTTCATGTCCCATATTAAAGTTTTTAGCTTCCCCAAAAACAAAGAAACATAAGGTGTTTGGAAGCGTCTGTGCAAACGGGAAGATAAGTTTAATGTGAAAAATGCTAGAATCTGTTCTAGACATTTTAACGAAAGTGATTATGAAGGTAATTTAAAGCATGAATTGTGTCATGCCATGAATGTCAAATGTGTTTAATGTTTTTACAAACTCGCTTCAATAAAAAACTTTACTGTGACGAACAATTGCTTAAAATCTCCACGGTAACAAATCACCAGGCTTTAATCGAGAAAATACGACAAACAAAGACACTAAAAAAATGCTATTTTCTAAAAAAATAATTTCTTGTTTACCTAATTTGATAAATTAAGATATTTTTGTCTTGTTTACAATAATTTTTGACATTTTAAGATTTTTTTAAATTGGAAAAATCAAAGAATACAAAAATACAATAATTTGTAATAATTTACTATTTAAAGTGTAAAAAACCCAAAAAAACTATCCGAAAAAACATGTTTCCGTCGCAAACATGCAGATGTTATTCACCGCAAGAAGTATGTGACAAATTATAGGAACAAACAAAATTCTTACTTATCTCATAACATATTTTCGGAAAACTCTGTAGGTATATATTTTAATAAGAATATGGCACTAAATAAAAATTGTTATCTTAATTATTAGGCATTCTTTTATTTTATAAAATCATTTATCTTTTCTTTTCACGTAAATAAATACATAGAACGCAATTGGCAGGCAATTTACCAATATCTATTATTTTAAATTAATTTGTCCCTTTATTTCCATGATCATTTTAAATCATATACGTTAAAATTTGTATTATAAGCAGGAGGCAAAGTATATTGCCAATAGAATTTATATAAAATCGCCTATAACTAACGTAAACTCTATATTGCGCGTTATAAATTTCCAAAATAACTCACAGCGTGACGTCATGCGCGAACCCGGACGAATTTTAAACGGTCTGGTATCATATCTTCCTTTTATTGTGTGATGTCTCATAATCTGATATCATTTGATGGTGCGCGATAATGGCGGATTTCTAAATTGCAATAAATTATACCGAACAGTAAAAAAAATGGTTAAATAATTATCCTAGAAACTTTAAAATATTATTTTAGGTTTCTAATGACTTGCTTAAAACGATTTATGCAATAAAGAACTAGGTGCATATTCTCTGTTCTTTGGTATATTATTATGGAGATTTCATTTATATTTTTTTTTGTTGCAGCTCACGATGTTTACTGGGAGATTATAAGGCTTCGCAAAAACATGTCAATCGCTAGGTTAGGTTTAGAAATAAGCACCTAGCCAAAGGGGTGTTCTTTTTCGTAAATGGACAGAGTATTTATCCCACAAAGTTACGAAATACCAGCTTGCAATCTTTACATGGTGTCTAGAAATGAATGGGATGTAATAGTGTGTTCTTGAGTAAAAATGATTGAAACCAAATTGCTTCCTTATAGTTCGGCAGCTGGAGACAGAAATTTTCGGCCAATTTCATTACCTTGTTTTTAATCTACTATTTCTCTGCCTCGGATAGTAAACGTTATCTCCTTACAGGGTCCCCGCGGGATACGGCTCGCCGGGAGCTTTTCAGATCTGTAACGGCTGACAGAAGACCTTTGTTGACACATTTTTTTCTATTAAAATTTAAGAATTATCGACAAAATGATGCAAAATTTGTTTAGAAAAAATGATAAATAAAATACCTAAGCGTGTTAAGTTTTTTCCCAGGTGGGTCAATTCAAAAATTCAACTTTTTTTCGCAAATCACAAAATATTTTTTTCTTTACCAAAACATTCGTAGTAGGCTCACTACTAAAAAACCTGAACTTGGCATGGGCCCCATAAGTAGCAACAGAGATATACAACTTTAAAATTTCACGGGCCGCGTCTGCTGAAACCATCAAATTCTTGTAGCTGAGGTACCAAAAAATCCCGAAGCATCGCACTATAACGATCACTATTTACATTAGGGTTGCCAAGGCCTCATTTGCGCTTAGCGGGATTTGCAAGTAAAAAAGCGGGACATTGAATAAAAATGCGACACACTTTAATTATTATAAAATAATTTTTTTTACATAAACAGTATAGTTTAAAAAATATTTAAACTAAAAACATAAAATAAAATATTAAAATTAAAAACAAAAAAATATTTTTCTGTAACATGGCTAATAAATTGAAAGCAGCTAATTATAGTACCTATACTTATACGTTTTATTTCCCTTTGCGAAACGAACCTCTGTTGCTTTTTTATATTTCGATTATTAATTTATATATCTGTAAAAGACTTTTTAGATTCACGATCTAGCTGTGGCACGGTTCTAGTTGTTCATGATCATTAGAATGTTAGATATCAGTGAATTTTGTTAAAGATAGAAAACAAGATGAAAACAGAAGAAAATTACCAATTTAAAAAATTAACAAAATGAATTATCAGACATGGTATACAAGCTTTATAGTGATACATCCTTACATTGTGTTGCTGCTTATTTCAGCATGTTCATGTATTTGTTTGATTTGGCCATTTACTGTAAAAATAATGAAACTTCCAAATTTTCAAGACCCCCAAAAGGGTTTTTCGACTCGTGAAAGTCAAATTTCAAATACCCTTACCTCTTGGCGTAACCTGGAAAAAGAGTCGTCCGGAGCGTCTGGACTTTTAGTTAAGAATCCTAAGGAATATTTGAGAACGAAAGGTATGATAAACGTGACGCTTTCAAACGAACCCCACTTTAGGAGACGAGTATAGAAAAAAAAACCGAAACAGCAAAAAAGCAAATATGAATTCCACAATGAAATAGAGGATGACCCTAAAAATGAAACTGTATATGGAAAGATTATTTTAAATGAGAAAAATACAACAGAAGGACCAGAACGCACAAATAAGTGGCAGGTTTTAAAAACCCTTACGGCCTATAACCCCAGGAGCAAACACACCAGTTATGAGAAGCAATTCTGCGGATCTCCTGATGAAAAATATGTGCATATGGTAGTAAGTACTAAGGATAAACAAGATCTTTTTACTTGGAAAAACTTACAATCAATATGCAAGTTGGGAAATATATTAATGAATTTGAAAAGGGTTCCTTGTCTGTGCATTTCGAACACCCAAATGGCGGGAAAATGTTGTAAACCATGGTCATTACCCACTTACATAGCAGTACTTTATGAAAGAAGCCGTTGTTTAAGCATAACGGAAAATGATGTAAATCAAACAAAAACAGTACTGCGAAGGTGTGCCTCTTATTTCCACCGCAACGAGTTATATTTGAACTGTTTCCGAAAAAAGAATTGTAGAGTCCCTTTGGAATGTTTAAAGCATGACGCAGTTTTTAACATACTAAATTATTTAACTAGTACTTCTTTTTTACCACCTGAAGATTCAAAAAATACAGCTCATATTCTCGAAGAATCTATAATATTCCTCCCGATTTCTGCCAGTATTGCTAGTCTACCTTTGTACCACGAAATTGAGAGTATAGACAAAGAACTTGAAGATCTCTCAATAGTAGCCATGAATATGGAAATAAAAAGCATAATTTTTGATGAGTACTTGTTGAGAGATATTTCGCTGATGGGGATTGGTGCAGTTTTTATATTTGCCTGTGTATGGATTTACACAGATTCACTATTTTTAACAATGATGACAATAGTTGCTGTAGCTTTTGCAGTGGATATTACTTATTTTTTATATATTGTCTTAAATTACATCCCAATTTTCCTTTTATGAATCTATTGACTATTGTTATCTGCATAGGAATTGGAGCAGATGATGCATCTATTTTTTGTAAAGTTTGGCAAGTCTACCTTTGTACCACGAAATTGAGAATATAGACAAAGAATTTGAAGATCTCTCAATAGTAGTCATGGCACACCTTCGCAATACTGTTTTTTACTTTTTCATAATTTCCGTGTAATATCGTATTGTCCATTGGCGCATCCGGAGAAGAAAAGGGGGCAGTTCCCCCCCCCCCCCCCCCTCCCTGTCTGATGACATCTTTTTGTTCTAAATAGTCAGAAGAACTTTAAATTAATTGTGTTAAATATCTTATTGCCTCCCCCTGGATTTTGCTATTACGGCAGCCATTTTTCTTATAAAATACTTTCGTTACTTCAATACTTATAATTTATGAATCGGCTTAAGTTTAAAGAAAAATTAAATATTTTTTAAGGGAAAGCTTAAGTAAGAAAAATAAGGTATTTTTAATCGATCCTTTATAAATCACCCTCTTATGGTCGATTCCCACTGGGTTTTCACCCTCAACTTTTCACCCTTAATTTTTTTTGTTACAACCAAAAGTCGTAAGAGGTTATTGGGACAGTAGGTTATACCAAAAGTCGTATATTTATAAGTAATTATGTCCTATCCTGAAAAAGCGGGACAAAAAGCGTTCCGCAGGTCGTACCCGCGGGACATTGGGTACTAAAAGCGGGCAATCCCGATAAACGCAGAATGCTTGGGTTTTATTATTTTTTATTACTTATCCATTCCTGGACACCCTGTATTAAGAGGCAATGGAAGAGGCGTTTTTGATGGTACAGTTAGAGTACCACATGACTACAAATAAGGACTTTCTTTTGCTGGGATAAATGTTCTGTCTTTTACGTTATTAATGTGCCAAAACTATCCCGCATCGATGATAATTAGTTATTTTTTAAGATCTGACCTGTTATTTGATGCCAAAGAATATTATTAGTTTAAGAGATGTGTTTAATTAAATTTTGTATTGCATTATTTCGTCAGAAAATTTCGCCTTTTTTATTTTGTGAACGTTTTAGCTCAGTTTTATTTTATCGTAGATTAAGCTAGCAAGGATACAATATTATGAATTTCTGAATTGTACATAGTTTTTTTTTTATTTGAAAATAAATATGTAAAAAACTGGTTGCTTTGTAAAAGACAGCTAGTTCCTTTTTTAATGAATCTGACTATGTGTATATTTTGCAGTGTTGCACGGCTTTACATATTTAATGTATTAATGAAGAACAGTCTACGTTTTTATCATCAGAATAGTTTCTAACATTCCCGATATTTTGTTGATTTATTTTATAAATAATACAACTACAGTGTTTTATAAATTCGATATGTTAACGTTGGCATTTCGATAACCATAAGAGATAGAGATTTGGTTAAACTGGAGCAAACGCTAAGGATAGTACTCTTCACTGCAACATTCATTTTTCTAGACAAGTCGCGAATCAAGAGCAGAATAATAGACGTAGATCTATGCACCTGTCTCTTCCCCAAGATATTCAGTTAATCTCAGACTGGAGTGCCAATAACCTTATTCAATTTAACGCCTTCAAAATAAATAAATATTTTTATTAACGGATTAAGTAGGTACCCATTTTACACTTTACAATAGATACCAGAAAATTACACCGGCACACAAAAAAAAAGTGGTCTGTACATTTGACCAGACCCATCTATATGTATTTTGATGCGCTGAATCCAAATCCGAAGTCCGTTTGGCTCGTACACCCTCAAAATTTTGAGTAAATTGCGAAAAAATGCTGAAAATGGCTAAAAATTGCGAAAAATTGCAGTTATGAAAATGAAGAAAATTTTATTGAACTAGATCAAGTATGTCTCTTATGTATTTGATGCGCTGAATCCAAATTCAGAATCTTTTAATCTCGATCATTCATATACTTGTCAAAAATCGTAAAAAATAGCAAAGAGTAGCAGAAAATAGCAAAAAATAGTATTGTTCTTGACTTGGACTTTTATTACGTATGTGGGAGTGATTTCTTGTAATATTATACTCTGCAGAAGCCGTTTGGCCCGTACACCCTCAAAATTTTGAGTAAATTTGGAAAAACTGCTAAAAATAGCTAGAAATTGCAATTCAACTTCAGAGGACCGATTACTTGTGCCTGTAACCAGGGCACCTCCACGTGGTGACGGTGGGCAACAGCACCGTCTGGCAGAATCTCTGGGTTAACAGCGTGTATGCCGTCATGGCAGGCACAAGCGATAAGTGCTTTACGATGCAGGGATTCGGAACCCCAGTATCGGCGTCTGGTCAGGGTGAGAAAGCAGGCCCGCAGACGTCGTCATCAAGCGACTTCAACTTTACATTACTGAGTAACTTGGCTTCTGTAGAGTATAATATTACAAGAAATCACTCCCACATACGTAATAAAAGTCCTCATTGGTACATAAGAACAATACTATTTTTTGCTATTTTCTGCTACTCATTGCTATTTTTTACGATTTTTGATAAATATATGAATGATCGAGATTAAAAGATTCTGAATTTGAATTCAGCGCATCAAAATACATAAGACACATACTTGATCTAGTTCAATAAAATTGTCTTCATTTTCATAACTGCAATTTTTCGCAATTTTTAGCCATTTTCAGCATTTTTTCGCAATTTATTCGAATTTTTGAGGGTGTACGGGCCAAACGCACTTCGGATTTGGATTCAGCGCATCAAAATACATATAGATAGAAGGGTAAAGTTATCTAGTTATCTGATAAAACTTACATACAATTTTGATGTTCATATTATTTGCAGTTTGTAGCGTCAAGCACAATCAGTGTTGCTATTGTATTGATTTTTGTTCGTGAGTAGTATTTGACTCGGAGTAAGTCACTATGGATTACAGTATGAGAGTTCAGATAATGATTAGTTCTAAACTTTACCGTTTCTTATTTACCTTTATCCCGTTTCTCTTTAGTTTTTTTTAAATGCCCTGCAGTTGCGGGCGTGATGGTGTCTGGATCCGTCTAGGCGCTAACCTTGATGGATTTGAACACAGTCGCTTAGAATTGTGCTGCACTGGTGAACTAGTGGGGGTAGGAGTCCTCCGAAAGCCGTGGCAAGATAGGCATTCAGCCAACTTGCTTCTATTGCGCGTAGTAAGTCTGCCTTCAGCGTTTTTACTACTTTTACTTGCTATCGTCTCCTTGCGTCTTTTCTTGTGGTATGATCTATCTTTACCTTATCTTTAAATTTCTTTGATTTTGTGGCATTAGTAACGTTAACTTAGAGTTTTTTTTATGGCAGTGTCGTGCAGACACCCATCTTGGCGCGAAACGGGATGTCCTTAAGGCGATGATTTATTTTATTTGTTATTTCAACTACCTGAAACTTAGCATATTTTTATTTGTGTCATTAAATCAATATCTTTTAGTAACTGTAAATTTACCTTATCTGTACTTACGTTAAAAATTACCTTATTTGAATTTCGTAAAACACTGATTGTAATACTTGACAACTTGTTTTGGATGATTTAGTTTACCTTAACTTGATTTGACGTTGAGCCATGTCTTGTTGAGTGATTTCGCTATCCTAGCTTGATTTGGTTTAGTGTCCTTATTTTGATTTTCTTACCTTACCTTACGTTATCTTGATTATCTTATCTTACGTTGATTTACCTTATCTTGCGTTGATTTACCTTATCTTACCTCGGGTTTAATTATTCAGTTAATTTTACGTTGATACCTTTAAGTCTTATTTAAGTATTTGACTTGATATTTGCGTGTCCTGAACTTGTTTTTGTCGGACAGTTTGGAAAATTACTTTATTATGCCTTTGGGCTGATTTTTGTCTTTATTTCTTTTCTTTACTGTAATAGTAAAGGTTTTCGGCCAAATAATTTTTTTAAATTTTTGTTTATATTTTGATAGTAGCGATCCACTTGTACCTTTAATTTTATTTTTTTACTTAATTGATTTTTTTTGGAGTTCTTATTCAATTCAATTTTCTCAAGAAAATTTCCCTCCTTCTGTGGGAGAGGGGGAGTTTATAACATTCAATTTTTGGCACAAAGATTTATATTTTTATTGCTGGATTATAATTTCGATATAAGTAGCGCCACCTTCGTTTCCAGTTATGAGGTTTAACATACTTCTGATCTCGGTAGTTTCCAACTGAATGAGCGGCTTAAGTATACGTGTGTGTTCATAGAGTTCGCGTGACGTTTTCGTTTAAACGGTGGTATATGCAACCGGTGTTTAAGTTACGATCTTGTTCGAGTATTGCGCGCAACGGTGTTGTAGGGACGTGTGGCTAGATCGAGCCAGAAGGTGTCGGTACTAATTTGGATGTTTGATTTTTGGATTTTGCTTTTTGGGGTTCTTACGTTTGCTCTAATCTAATTCGTTTAACCATGCATTTAAGTCCATGTTTGTGACAACTTTGACAATTGCTGTTGCTTTTTGGGGTTCTTACGTTTGCTCTGTTACAGCTATAGGTTGCTTTAGCATATTTGCTGGAACAGCAATAATAATTAATTTTGTTCTAATGATGACATGGTTTCCGGCATGCTTAGTAATCTGGGAACAGTCTACGTTTTGCAACTATTCTAGCCCATGCTATTTCATGGCTATTCAAATTTATTGCTATTTCGAATCCACTTGGAACTTACCACGGACATGTTGCAAATATCTGACTTCAATATGGAACGGAAAAAAGGAATTTATGACAAATTTCGTTATTAAATTTAAATATGTTTTGATAGCTATTTTTACAACTATAGCTGTGGCTGGGGCAGTAATTGTTTTCATATATCCAAAATTCAAGCTACCCAGCTCAACAGAGTTCCAGCTATTTTCATCGAATCACCCTTTTGAGAAATATGACAATACTGAATGTTTTGTACCTAAATTAAGATCTAAAAATCCCAAATTTCCAAACTGGCTTAGTCCTCACCTTAAAGAATTAATATTTAGCAAAAAAAGCTTAAAGTTACAGGATCTGTGTATGACTATAGTCCTTTTTCTTATCTAAGAGCTCGGTGTAAGGTGGTGTCAAGGTTAAATTATAATAGCTATATTTTATCACTTCAGAATGTGGCTGGTGGCGATAAAGGGGAATTTTGGAAATATGTAAATAAGAAGGGTACATACACGATCCCAAGTGTGATGAGCTATGATGGCATCACTAGCGAAGATCCCGATTGTATTGTTAACTTTTTTGCAGATTATTTCTCAGCTTCCGCAGCTGATTTAATTTTTGACTACAACTTTGATTCAGGAGTTGCTGTGTCTATGTGAAAGCGGTTGATATTTGTAATAAGGCTGATCAATTGAGAGATAATCTGGGCGCTGGCCCGGATGGACTAACGACTGTGCTTATTAAGGAATGTCGTTTTGTGTTATCATTGATCTTCAGTAAAATGTATAACTTATCCCTTCATAGTGGAGTTTTCCTTGGTGAGTGGTAGAGGAGTTATATGAGCCCCATTTATAAAAGCTCAAACAGAGCGCAGTTTTAAAATTACAGACCAATTTCTAAAATCTCTATTGTCTCTATAGTGACAGATAATGTGACACCTCTTTTTAAGAATTACATTGTTTCCGAGCAGCATGGGTTTTGCACAGGCAGATCCACTTATAACATTCAATTTTTGTTACAAAGATTTATAAAATATTTTTATTGCCGGATTATAATTTCGATGTAAGTAGCGCCATCTTTGTTTCCAGTTATGAGGTGTACTTCTGATCTCGGTAGTTTCTAACTGAATGACCGGTTTAAGTTTACGTGTGTGTTCATAGAGTTCGTGTGACGTTTTCTATTAAACGGTGGTATATGCAACCGGTGTTTAAGTTACGATCTTGTTCGAGTATTGCGCGCGACGGTGTTGTAGGGACGTGCGGCCAGATCGAGCCAGAAGGTGTCGATACTAATTTGGATGTTTTATTTTTGCATAACGGACAATATGTTACGAACTTATAAGCGATATGTTTCTTTTATACCGAGTTTTGACACCCGACCGTTTGACGTGTTGAGAGATTAGTTTCCATCGCTATCGATACTTGACGGTATCGACTACCGTGGTTCGAATAGATACTATTCTGCACAGCTCTATCGCGTGAACGCGGAAAAAAAAGAATTTTGGGTTCGTCGAGGAGTAGAGGTACTAAAAATCACGATCATTTTCATCTTGCTGCTAGCTGAAGACGGTAGGGGTTAGCATCCCTTACGCCCTGCAGGGGCTCAAGTGGATTCAGAGTTGCCACCCCGAATTTTTCTTCCGAGTTTTGTTTGGCAATTGGTGCCGTTTGGTTGTGTGATACCGTTTTGGTTTGGCTTTGGATGCCGTTTCCTTTCCCGGAAGAATCTCATATTTATGTATCTAAGCCGTGGAGTCTAGCAGTCACACGTGTAGACCCGACATTACAGCTCCAGGTAATCTCTTTTTTTACCTCTCTAATAACACTAAATTACTAAATCTTTCGTTCAATTTTACATCTAGTTTTGCCTCATTTTCGTTAATATTCCGTTGTGCCTTTTTTACGACATTCGCGTTTTTAAATTAGTTTCTCTGTAATTAAACATTTTCTTAATAAAAGTAAATTGCTATATTTCATGTTAAGTAATGAAGTACGCACAGACGGTTTTTTTATTAAGAATTAAATGTGTTTATATTTGTCCTTCACTTGTTTTGTAGGTAACTTTTTTTTTAATAATAATACGGTTTTTTTCTGTCAGCTATTCTAGCTTGATTTACTTCGTTCTTTTGATAATGTTGGACATAACTTTACTGGGTGACCCAAAATTAAATTTTATTTTGTCATATAGTAAGCGGCCCAAAATCATAGTGAATTTGTCAGTAGTGTATGTAGGTATGTGAATTAAAATTTAATGAGATTTTTTATAGCTAATTTTAATGATCAATAGCCATTTTGTCAAAATTAATATCTTGTGTTTTGGGATATCAGCTGATAGCGTTAGAAACCGGTTATTTAAATGTTTTATATTTTTGGCTCTCTGTGAGATTGATTTTCATAGTTCTCTTATTCTGTTTTTTTTTTGTTGACTGGCTTATAATTAAACGTTAGTAATTTAAGTAAATATTTTAAATTCTTGACAGTCAGCAGTATTGATTTTCATATTTATCTTATTATTTTTCTTTTGTTAACTAGCTTATAATTAATATTGCGTTTGACATTGACAAGGCTTATCTTTAATTGTGATGTTTGATTACCAATTTAAGGGTGGGGGTAATACCGTAACGTTAACTATTCTCTATGGTATTTGGTTGTTCTTGGGTTACGCAGTACAACAACTGTAGAGTTAATTTTTATTTATTTTTTATATTAAGCTTCGTTTTCTATATTTTGATGTATACGTTTAGTAGTGGTGATACTGAATTTTTCTTTTGATTACATTTAACGTTCTAAATTTTATGATAAAATTGTATTTTGCGGCTGTAACTTTTCTTTTGTGTAATTAAGCTGTTACTTATCTGCCTTGGTTATGTCTTTACCAATGTACAATTTGATTGTATTAATATTTTGTACCTGCATTACTTATATAAATATAAATAGTTTGTGATGAATCTTTTTCTGCGCACGGTAGCGCACAATGGCTACTCATGTAAATTTTATCTTCACATTGTTTTGTTAATTAATTGGCTCCGATAATGCCAGTAGTTTTTCTTGTACCAGATGCTTTCTGTTTAATTTAAAGTTTCTACTTTCGTTTTACTTTCGGTTTTTTTTTTGATATAAATAAATAATCGCTTAAGGCCTTCAGCCAGTTATAGTTTTATTTTTCATTAGAGTTTATTTTAAACGTTATATCTGCTTAGTACATGAATTTACTTTGCCTTGACGCATACCTTTTGTTTTTATTTAGAGTCTTCTCTTCTTCTCTTCTCTTTTCTTCTACTCTTTTCTTCTCTTCTCTTCTTCTCTTCATCTCATCTCATCTTCTGATCTTCTCATCTCCACATGTCCCAACTTTGCCTCAAATTTAGTTCTTCCCACTTAGAGGGAGTCTTCTCAACATCTTACGTCGGTGATCGCCACGCCTAGGCCGTCATAGCCTTGGGCCTGGACACCTTCAGATGAGGAAAACTTCTGCAGGCAACTTTTTTTTATTAATTTGGTTTTACTGCCGCTACTGTTAACTGTAATAATTATATAATTGCTTTTACGCCTAAGGTCATAACGAGTCGATTCGTAATGTAATATTTATCTTTTTTTTCCTTCAGGGTTAGGTTTTAAAAATAACGAATCGGTTCGTCTTACATATTTCTATAATATTTATGTTTCCCCCCTCAGGGTTTGAGTACAAAGATTGCAAAACTGGTCACGCGACCAACAATTTTTTTTGTATTTTTTAAAATTTTTTAATTTTTTTTAATTGATATCAAGTATCGACAGCGACGGAAACTAACCCCTCAACACGTCAAACGGTCGGGTGTCAAAACTAGGTATAAAAGAAACATATCGCGCCCCGTCCCGCTTAGAAGTTCGTAACATATTGTCTTTTAAGCAAAAATAAAACAGCCAAATTAGTATCGACACCTTCTGGCTCGATCTAGCCGCACGTCCCTATCCCTACAGCACCGTCGCGCGCAATACTCGAATAAAATCGTAACTTAAACACCGGTTGCATATACCACCGTTTAAACGAAAACGTCACGCGAACTCTATGAACACACACGTAAACTTAAACCGGTCATTCCGTTGGAAACTACCGAGATCAGAAGTACATCTCATAACTGGAAACAAAGGTGGCGCGACTTATATCGAACTTATAATCCGGCAATAAAAATATAATATTATAAATCTTTGTGACAAAAATTGAATGTTATGAGTGGATCTGCCTGTGCAGAACCCATGCTGCTCGGAAACAATGTAATTCTTAAAAAAAGGTGCCAGATTCTCTGTCACTATAGATTCAAATATTTTAGAGACAATGGAGATTTTAGAAATTGGTCTGTAATTTTCAATCTGAGCTTTTATAAATGGGGCTCACATAACTCCTCTACCATTCACCAGGGACAACTCCACTATGAAGGGATAAGTTATACAGTTTACCGAAGATCAATGATAACACAAAGCGACATCCCTTAATAAGCACAGTCGTTAGCCCATCCGGGCCAGCGCCCAGATTATCTCTCAGTTTATCAATCTTATTAAAAATATCAACCGCTGAGGTCTTTCACATAGACACAGCAACTCCTGAATCAAAGTTGTAGTCAAAAATTAAATCATTATCGTTATTACTAGATGAGATATAGGAAGCTGAGAAATAATCTGCAAAAAAGTTAACAATACAATCGGGATCTTCGCTAGTGATGCCGCTAGTGATCAAAACTCATCCCACTTGGGATCATGCATATATTCCTCTTCTTATTTATATATTTCCAAAATTCCCCTTTATCGCCAACAACCACATTCTGAAGTGATAAAATATAGCTATCATAGTTTAACCTTGACACTACCTTACACCGAGCTCTTAGATAAGAAAAAGTACTATAGTCATACACAGATCCTATAACTTTAAACTTTCTGTGTGCTATTTTTTATTAAATATTAATTCTTTAAGGTGAGGACTAAACCAGTTTGGAGATTTGGGATTTTTAGATCTTAATTTAGGTACAAAACATTCAATATTGTCATATTTCTCGAAAGGGTGATTCGATGAAAGTAGCTGGAACTCTGTTGAGCTGTGTAGCTTGAATTTTGGATATATGAAAACAATTACTGCCCCAGCCACAGCTATAGTTGTAAAAATAGCTATCCAAACATATTTAAATTCAATAACGAGATTTGTCATAAATTCCTTTTTTCCGTTCCATATTGAAGTTAGATATTTGCAACATGTCCGTGATAAGTTCCAAGTGGATTCGAAACAGCAATAATTTTGAATAGCCATGAAATAGCATGGACTAGAATAGTTGCAAAACGTAGACTGTTCCCAGATTACTAAGCATGCCGGAAACCATGTCATCATTAGAACAAAATTAATTATTATTGCTGTTCCAGCAAATATGCTAAAGCAACTTATAGCTATAACAGAGCAAACGTAAGAACCCCAAAAAGCAACAGCAGTTGTCAAAGTTGTCACAAACATGGACCTAAATGCTTGGTTAAACGTATTAGATATTATTTTAGATATGTCGATATCGTTATTGTTTGCTTGCCGAACTTTACAAAAAATGAATGCATCATCTGCTCCAGTTCCTATGCAGATAACAATAGTCAATAGGTTCATAAAAGGAAAAAATGGGATGTCATATACGACAATATATAAAAAATAAGTAATATCCACTGCAAAAACGATAGCAATTAGTGTCATCATTGTTAAAAATAGTGAATCTGTGTAAATCCATACGCAGGCAAATATAAAAACTGCACCAATCCCCATCAGCGAAATATCTCTCAACAAGTACTCATCAAAAATTATGCTTTTTATTCCCATATTCATGGCTACTATTGAGAGATCTTCAAATTCTTTGTCTATACTCTCAATTTCGTGATACAAAGGTAGACTGGCAATACTGGCAGCAATCGGGAGGAATATTATAGATTCTTCGAGAATATGAGCTGTATTTTTTGAATCTTCAGGTGGTAAAAAAGAAGTACTAGTTAAATAATTTAGTATGTTAAAAACTGCGTCATGCTTTAAACATTCCAAAGGGACTCTACAATTCTTTTTTCGGAAACAGTTCAAATATAACTCGTTGCGGTGGAAATAAGAGGCACACCTTCGCAGTACTGTTTTTGTTTGATTTACATCATTTTCCGTTATGCTTAAACAACGGCTTCTTTCATAAAGTACTGCTATGTAAGTGGGTAATGACCATGGTTTACAACATTTTCCCGCCATTTGGGTGTTCGAAATGCACAGACAAGGAACCCTTTTCAAATTCATTAATATATTTCCCAACTTGCATATTGATTGTAAGTTTTTCCAAGTAAAAAGATCTTGTTTATCCTTAGTACTTACTACCATATGCACATATTTTTCATCAGGAGATCCGCAGAATTGCTTCTCATAACTGGTGTGTTTGCTCCTGGGGTTATAGGCCGTAAGGGTTTTTAAAACCTGCCACTTATTTGTGCGTTCTGGTCCTTCTGTTGTATTTTTCTCATTTAAAATAATCTTTCCATATACAGTTTCATTTTTAGGGTCATCCTCTATTTCAGTGTGGAATTCATATTTGCTTTTTTGCTGTTTCGGTTTTTTTTTCTATACTCGTCTCCTAAAGTGGGGTTCGTTTGAAAGCGTCACGTTTATCATACCTTTCGTTCTCAAATATTCCTTAGGATTCTTAACTAAAAGTCCAGACGCTCCGGACGACTCTTTTTCCAGGTTACGCCAAGAGGTAAGGGTATTTGAAATTTGACTTTCACGAGTCGAAAAACCCTTTTGGGGGTCTTGAAAATTTGGAAGTTTCATTATTTTTACAGTAAATGGCCAAATCAAACAAATACATGAACATGCTGAAATAAGCAGCAACACAATGTAAGGATGTTTCACTATAAAGCTTGTATACCATGTCTGATAATTCATTTTGTTAATTTTTTAAATTGGTAATTTTCTTCTGTTTTCATCTCGTTTTCTATCTTTAACAAAATTCACTGATATCTACCATTCTAATGATCATGAACAACTAGAACCGTGCCACAGCTAGATCGTGAAAACTATAATAATATATAAAATATATTTGTGCATATCTGTATTTGTATTTTGTTAGTGTTTATCAGACCTGTAAATTTTTAAAGCTAGGGGCTAGCTTTTACGGGTGCGGGGAAAATGTCATATTTTCCTATATATTCGTATTTCTTCCAAATTTCTATCCGTTTTATTATATTATTTATTTTATATTTCGGAAACCATTCTACGTGCTTCAATTGCATATTGTTGTCCTCGCTGTTATTTTGTGAACGCTGACCAGTTTATACTGTTTGTATAAACTGTTTTTGACAATTTCATATAAATAGCAGGTCAGCGGGATGCAAGCGGATCCGTAGTAGTGCATCCGTAGTTGCATATTAGTATCGGTACGACGGATCCATCGGTACCGTTTGGCACCGATGCCATAAGCGTCCGATGAGTTAAGTAGCTACCCCAACGTCTCGTAAGATGCTAGCCCTACAACTAAATCTTGTAATATTAATATTACGTTTGTTGTCATTAATGTTAAATATAAGTGTTTTGGTAAACGATATCGCAATCTTTAATCCCAGTCGATAGAAGCGAGAAATGCATTCATTTCACAATAATTTGCATTTTTAAAGTCATAATAAACATTGTCATAGTTCAATGAGGCTATACCCTCAGTAGTCTTAATGTTAAAACAAAGTGCAGGCAGGTAACGATCACAAGGCAATAATCCAGTCTTGCTCCCTGTCACGCAAGAAATCCAGCAACACTCATCCGATCCACATAAATCACCAAGCACTGCAGAACAATGACACGTTCGATATTTGTTGGCATCGCTTTCGAACGTGATCTTAGCTGGCACGAAGACATTACTTCAATAGCCATAGCAGCAGCTTAAAAACTACAACGATGGTATATAGAGGCCCTTATACTTCGCTGCACGATTGAGCTACACGGAGACCAGGCAGAAAAATAAAAACATTTTTTAACATAAATATTGCTGTTTTCTTTGTTATTCCGGAAACTTTTCATCCCATCCTCGCTACTTCCCTTAAGCTGGGTCCAAACCAACATTTATTTAAATTCGCTCCTGATTGCTGCTGCTCGCCAGCACATGATCGGTTTCTGTCCGCAGCCAGCAATAATTTTTATGTTCGGTATTGATCAAGGTATTATAGTTGATTCTCGTAATTATATCAGACGAAATTGTTGCATGTGCTTCTTTTATAATATTTTATAAATTATTAAAACGACGGCAAAGGAGATGGTGGAATATATCTCTCCTACTCTTTGTATTCTTCCATTAATTGTAGCACAATTTCATTCGGGCACTTCATTTTCTTAATAAGCATACATCGTTAAAATTCACCCTCTAAATACCTCGTGTGGAACATCACCGATCACGAGCGAGCAAGCATTCGCTCGCTCGCGGATCCGTTCACCTCACTTGAACATTCGTATAGAACATGTTCTTGTTCACTTGTTCTTTCTCGCTCCTTTGGTCTGGACCCAGCTTTAGACTTACGTTATGTGTAGGCTGTGCTCGAAATGTAAAAAATGGTACCCATTGGTCTACCAAACAATTCAAACAAAAAAAGTAAACGTACTAATAAATTAAAATTTTTATTAATATACACAAATAAATAAAGCTCAAGGATGTACCAATAGGTACTTCGGGATTTAGATCTGGAGTCATTTTTCAACAACTTAACCTAGAAAGTTTATATTATGCATGTCGCATGTGGCATCTAGATACCCGGAAATTTAATTAGAGATCGTGACTGAAGAACGCGTTAGAATTGTTCCAACTTAGGTACTATGAAAATTTCGCACCTACTTTTTCTAACCAATCACAAGCTTTTATTTTGAATCGTTTCCATGGCAACGAGAAAAATTTCCGGAAATATTCATCCTGCTTGAGCTTCCTGTAAAATTACACCATAGGCTAACAAAGTACATAGACAAGAAACTGAATACCAGTAATACCCCATCTCTTTCTGAACTGTTGTTGAGCGCCATCCTTGGACTGTACGCCCAAGCTTGCTTTAACGATCGATCGAATCAAACTTAAGAAACAAAGAAATCATTATTATTGGGAACACATTTTTGAAATCCTGCTTTACCAACAGAGTAAACGGCGCTATTTATTGAAATATACAGTGGGTCCACGGATGGAGTTGACAAGAGAAAAAATCTTTATTATCAATTTTACGACCAAAAGTCATTGTTTATAAAAAAATTGTGCTTGTCGAAAAAATAAGTTTACCATATAAAAATCTGAGATCAGATGTAGGTACAGGATGTTAATAAATTAAGAAAAATTGGAATGCTTTGGGAGAGAAGTAGCATTATTTATTATTTTAAATAAAATGTTCGTAAAACAAAGTGGTTTGTAATCCTCAACAAAGCCTAAATGCAAATTTTGAAATCTAAATTCTAATTTTTAAATTTATTCTACATAGCTACCTCCCATCCCATCGTATTAAATGAATAAATACGCTCTTCTTTTGTGAACATTTTGGAAACTACCGTCACGAAATCAAAATACTGACAGGCGTAAAGACGATGCTGATATAACATTGACGTTAACTAAATCGACCATTTTGATTTTTTGTCAAATGCTGCAAATAGTCGCAAAAACACTATTATTATTCTAAATTTAAAAGTTAGAATTTTGATTACAAAATTTGTATTTATGTTTTATTTTGGATCAAAAACAACTTTGTTTTATGAACATTTGGTTGAAAATACTAAATAATGGTACTTCTTTCGTAAAGCATTTTAATTTTTCTTAATTTACTAACACCCTGTACATCTGCTCTCAGATTTTTGTATGGTATATTTATTTTTTGACAAGCAGATTTTTTTTTATCAAGAATAACTTTTGGTGGTAAATGGTAAAAGTACAATTTCATTGTAGGTAGCGATAGACGAGTTTCACGGTCAGCGTCCTCCGATGCCTGTATTCCTCCGCTAACAATTTTGCGCGGGAAAGGCAAACTTTCTTTACTCTAAATTCCTCGTACTGCATATCGTGTAATTAACAAAAATGGCGCAAACGTGTGCAAACTTTTGTGCTTGAAAATACAACTAGACGACTAACTTTATCCCAAAAAAGCAAAATGTTAACTAGGACTTACTCGGAACCCAAAAAAAAACCTTATACAAACTATTTGTTACTATTATTTTCGAAGTAAATTTGACTATGCTCAACTTTTTTTTCCCTACAATTATTTCGACTAATGTGAGATATTACGTAATGGTAAAAAATTAGTGTACTAACCTGAAGGAATACCATTCATCGCAAAAACAATTTAATAAAGTTTTACAATTCACAAGACAGCACTTTGAAAACAACGCAATGGAACCAATGGCTTAGATCAAATTGGACCTGATATTTAAAGTTCCATTTATAAATACATAGGTTGCGCACAACTTTTTAAGTCCACTGTGGGCGAAATGCATGCCACAGGAATGCGTGCGCAGTATACAAATAGTCTTTTTTTCCCGAATTCATCAAGGACAAACTGATTCCAGTCGGTCAGCGGGCCCTCCTTGTTTACATAACGTAGTTAAAAAAGGATATTAGACAGTTTTCGAGAGCACAATGCATTTTTGCGGAGAACATTAACTTATACGTTAACATAGCCGCTATTTGACAGATCAGAAATTTAGTTTTCGAGACGCTTCCGCTTGACGTAACGAAAAGGTTAAACCAAAAAATGACAGCTAATTAATGTGATTTAAACTTTTTGGTTTTTAACCTATAATTCTTCAGTAAATATGCTTTAGATTATAAGTACTAGTATAAAGCCAGTGGCGGTTGGTGAAATTTGAAAGTTGTTTATCTCTGCTCATACTTACAGGATCCGTACCAAATTTAGGGGTTTTAATAGTGAGCCCACTGGGAATGTTTTGGTAAAGAAAAAAAACATTTTGTAATTTGCGAAAAAAAGTTAAATTTTTGGTGCGCCCCTCCCAAGAAAAAAATGAACACGTCTAGGTATTTTTCTTTTTTTTCTAAACAAATTTTCCATCATTTTGTCGACAGTTTTTAAATTTTGAGAGAAAAAAATGTGTTGGTAGAAAGTTATAGTCATTTGAATGTTTTAAGCCTAAAATATAATTTTACAAAAAATTCAAATGACTATAACTTTCTCCTAACTCACTTTTTTCTCTCAAAATTCAAAACCTGTCGACAAAATGATGTAAAATTTGTTTAGAAAAAAAGAAAGCACATACCTAGACGTGTTCATTTTTTTCTTGGGAGGGGCGCACCCAAAATTTAACTTTTTTTCGCAAATTACAAAATGTTTTTTTTTTTTACAAAAACATTCCCAGTGGGCTCACTATTAAAACCCCTAAATTTGATACGGGTCCTGTAAGTATGAACAGAGATAAACAACTTTGAAATTTCACCAACCGCCACTGCAAAATGCTTTAACCTTTTAACTGCGCATGCGTTCCTATGGCACTGCACGCGGTCGAGGAAAGAGGCATTCTTGGTTCAAGCAACATTAGTCCAATTTAATCAAAGTCATTGACTGGAACTTCTCCTATAGTCGCAGACGGAGGAAGCCGGTAACAAGACTAAGTTATGACAGGCGTAGTAAAACGCAGGTCAGTTCTTCAAATATTTTGGTTGGTGGTAGGTTCGGCTGCCAACAAGCTAGACTTGCGTTTTGCTCAATAATACTAGTCATATTGCTAATCTGATTTTTGTAATTTCTGCCAAGTTTTCCTATAAATGGCTCCTATGTGCGGCAAGGGAAACAGGATTTGTAACGGACACGTTTTCCTGGCCGCGTCATTTCTCGAAATGGTGATATTCAGTGTCCTGCAAGATCACGCGATCTAACCTCCCTCGATTTTTGCTCGAGGGGCTTCCTCAATCCGCAGACGATTAGTGACGTAAAGCAAAACATTCGTTAAGTTATTGGTGAAATTGAGCCGCAATTGTGTTAAAATAGTATTGATAATTTTACGCAAAGAATGGTCATCTGTAGAAATAGTCGAGGGGACATTTGAAGAATATTATTTTTAAAACATAACTGCCACGTCTCTACTTGTTGATAAAATAAGCAAGCATGATATTTTTCTAAAATTGTTGTTTTTATTGAAGCAGTAACCGAAAGTACCTATATTGGGACACCCTTGATAATACAAATTCTAAAAAAGGAAAAGAAAACATAAACCTAGCTCAAAATTTATTATGTTGAACTTTTCTCTTAACTGGTAATGAAATGGATATTTCCCGCCGGGAAACGTTTTTCATTTCTTAACAAGTATTTATTCCTCTACAATATTATTATACTGAAAAGTGCGTATTTATATGCCAATATTAAAAACATATATTTTTTATTTATGTACGACTTCATCTTCGTTCCTGAGATATATCTGAAGTAAATTAGCATCACGTCCTGATCTGGATTTGTCGTCCATTAAACTACAGTCTAATCTATATCTCAGTTCTGTCTTTATTCGTTACTCCATATTCCTTTATAAGATCATCGAGAACCGAATCGAACTCGTCCACATCGTGTTTCAATTCTAAAGATTTTCTTTCACTGGATTCCACAAATTCGTAGCAGAACCGCACGTACTCTGACGGAGGGACGTACTCCTTGGTTTTTAGTTTTGGCTTGGTTTTTACCTATAAAGTTAAACTAAATAAATTACAAAAATATGTTAGCTAATAGTATATTCAATACTATTCTGAATATACTATTAATGGGCGCGCAGTCCATGAAAGTGGCGGAGGTAGCATCGCTTCCCTAAACTTTATAGAGATAAAAAAAAAACGTATACGTTAACAATGCACACTTCTTAACATTCTACTATAATTTGACAAAAATCTGGATTTAATTTCTTATAATCACTGGCCGACACGATTTTTGCAATACAGTTCAGCCCATTCTCTTCACAATACCTTTCTAATAATAGAAATAATATTCATAAAGCCCTAATAGGTACCACTTTTAAATGGACCCGTTTATAGTGGCAGGTGGTAAATTTTATGGGGGTCATTTAAAAGGGGTGCATTGTAAAACAGAAAGATAACCTAAAATGGATTGGATATAACCTTAAACTTATTCTCTTATTCAGTATTTTTTTTTTGGGATTCGAGTGAGTGGTTCTGTGTAAATAAGAAAGTTTTGTCAAAGACGAAAATGTCAAGTGAAACGCGCCGCAGTTACAAAATTTCTCCTGACCAGTTTTGTTATATTTGTGGAGAATTTCTGGTGAAGTCACAAGCCAGACCATTTTCTGAAAATCGGAGACCAAGGCAAGCAGTGGGCTACCCATGTGTGCTGTATCAGCTGTAGCGTGTCATTGGTGCAGTGGATGAAAGGGAATAGAAAAAGTATGCCTTTTGCAGTTCCAATGGTATGGCGAGAACCCACCAATCATTTTGACGATTGCTATGTTTGCATGACAAGGACTGAAGGCTATTCCAAAAAAGAAAAGCGCAAGATCAAATATCCGAATTTGCCCTCTCCCATAAGACCTGTTCCTCACAATGCAGACTTTCCAGTACCGACTGCGCCTTTAGATTGGCAAGATATTGTTTCGGGAGATAATGGAGATAATAATGCATCATCAGGCAGCTTCGAAGAACAGTGTACCGACCCCACTTTTTTCCCAGGTCCCAGTTCCGGGGAGCCACATTTGATTGTTCAAAGTGAGTTAAATGATTTAGTACGTGATTTGGGGTTGTCAAAGCAACAGTCAGAACTTCTTGGTTTCCGTCTTAAGGAGTGGAACTTACTAGCCAAAGAAACAAAAATTGCGACTTTTAGGAAAATAAATCTGCATCTTCTGCATTTTGCAATATGGAAATTCGTTATGTGCTTGTACTCATATCGCTGGTTTACTGCAGGAACTCAATATCGATAATTGCGTACCGTTTGGTCAGACGGCAATGTCCAATCAGGATTATATTTTTCCCAAGACATACGAAACGGTGGTTTCGCGAGAGTATAAAATGCATTACAAGCACACATCATAAATATCAAATCTACTACAAACTCAATATAGGGTTTGCAGCCGCTTTTTTTACATTTATGCGTTGCCCTATTAACCTTCCGCTCGCAGTGAGATCTTTTCCAACATAACTAAACACCACAGATAAATCCCATCATATTTTAGGTCCAGAAATGAAAAAATAAACCTCCGAACATTATGCCCTAATTGTTTTTACGCACTTGTACTTTACTCATACTCGCGTCCCAACATCGTCCTAACAATAAATATCACGGCGTACTGTAACGTTCCGCTCGACATTCATGGTTGGGTACGAAGTTTTTGGAGCTCTAGGCTTGCGCTAGTCTATTATACTACTAGTCTTCTCGGCCGAAAATTTGGTGTTTTAATTTCCGCTATTTTTATTTGAAGGAATCTTTAATTATTTACGGGAAAGTATGAAAAAATTAGTCAAGTTGCTTAAAAATTTTGGTGGTTCTGCAGCTTTGCACCCTTATTTACCAGCCGCCATAGTCAATAGTTAGGTAAATACCTGAGATCCCAACAAAGCATTACTGTAAAAAGAAGCTAAGTTGTCGTAATTGTTCGGTCGTAGAAAGTAGTGAGTTTCTTCTACTGAACTTGGCTCCACAGCAGATCTCACTACTTTTACGATCGAACGGTGGTAGTTGGGTTTTGAATGTTTGGTGTAATGCATGCTTAGTCTGTAGACGTAGGTTTGGTTGGTGTATGGTTGTTGGATTTCTTTCTTTTCTTATGTGTTTAATTTCCTCTGCCTCTGCGCTGAATAACAGTATTTTATGACCACGAAAACTATTCTAAAATTTCGATGGTCAGTGAGTGAATGAGTTAGCGTCAAAATCTCTGGATTTGAATAATTTGGCGGCGGTACTACCTTACCTCCAAGGTTACTGGACTTCAGACTTACCTGATTTCCGGGCTTACATATTTGCTCAAGTAACGTGGCATCATTTAACTTCAACAACTCATCGAACATCTTTTCTGTCTCGGCCATATCGGAACCAATTGCGTTGTCCTAAAATATGTAGAGAGTTGCTTATTAATATAGTAATAAGAAATGTGGGCAGACAATTAAAAATATAAAAAAATCAACAATGCTTAAAAGAGAACGGAAGAAACTCCTTTAAAAATATATATTTTTGAAAAAATACACACAGCCGTCTGTCACACACAGCTATCCTCAATGATGCATAGGTTTGTCAAAAATGGCCCGGAAATCTAAGAACGGGGGGGGGGGGGGGTTGTGTTCTGGAACATTTGTGGAGTCGATCTTCGTGGGAATGAAAATCGGAGCTGCTTATTTACGGAAAATATGGCCAAAAAACTGTTTTTTTATAAGGGGATCCTGAAAAGATCCAGAAACTGGGTATATGGTGGCCTGCAATCATGTGTTTTAATAAATATATACATGTAGGATTGTGCAGTGTGGTCATACTCCGCTCATCCCCCCACCCCCCTTCCCCACCAAAAGCCGATTTTGTATAGGAGCGTATTGTAACAAAAATAGTTATTTTATTTCAAAATATTTGTAGAAAATGTAACAAGAGTCTTAATAAAAATGGAACACAGGTAAGGGAATCTCGAGATCAAGTATTTCTTTTTACATTAGACATAAAACCAGGTAAACATGTAAGGAGGAAAATTCGGCAACAGCTTTCTTCAATTTCTCGGCGTAAGATGGATCATCAATCTTGTTGATTTTTTATCTATCCCAATGCTTTGTGAATTCATAGTGAATACTTTCCCCGGCTTGTTCTGACCACAATCTTAAACCATGTTGCGGGCTCAGAAACCTAAACGATTTTTGCAGGGGCGTCAAAATCACGTGCAACTTTATTACCCTAAAGTTGCACGTGATTTTGATGCATCTGCAAGAATCTTTTAGATTTCTGAGCCCGCAACATGGTTTAGGATTGTGGTCAGAGCAAGCCGGGGAAAGTATTCACCATGAATTCACAAAGCATTGGGATAGATATAAAATCAGCAAGATTCATGATCCATCTTACGCCGAGAAATTGAAGAAAGCTGTTGCCGAATTTTCCTCCTTACATGTTTAGCTGGTTTTATGTCTAATGTAAAAAGAAATACTTGATCTCGAGATTCCTTTACCTGTGTTCAATTTATATTAAGACTCTTGTTACATTTTCTACAAACATTTTGAAATAAAATAACTATTTTTGTTACAAAACGCTCCTATACAAAATCGGTGTTTGGGGGGGAGGGGGGCTGGGGGGGGGTCTAGAGGAGTATGACCATACTTTGCACAATCCTACATGTGTATATATATTAAAACACATGATTGCAGGCCACCATATACCCATTTTCTGGGTATTTTCAGGATCTCCTTATAAAAAAATAGTTTTTTGGCCATATTTTCCGTAAATGAGCAGCTCCGATTTTCATTCCAACGAAGATCGACTCCATAAATGTTCCAGAGACCCCCTCGTTCTTAGATTTCCGGGCCATTTTTGACAAACCTATGCATTATTGAGGATAGCTGTGCACAGGCGATTTACTTTGAAACTATTCGACGTAGAAATTTGAAATTTAGCACCGAGATAGAGTGTAGTGACCTAATTATAGACCTGACGTATAAAAAGTTGAATTTTGATTCTGGGGGTTGATTTCAGGGGGTAAATTGGGAAAAAAATTTCAAGGGCATCGTATAGGTAGTCAAATGAAAGCTTATTGAAGCACGAATTCGTTAATATATGATGTATTTTTTATGTATTTTTTAAAACATTTTTCGGAGAAAACGCTTAAAAATTGCTGTCCCCCACCCTTATCACCAGAAGGATTGCTCGTAAAAATTTGAAAAAAAATCATGAACATTGAAAAGTAGGTGTAGATTAAATGAAAATTATCAGAATTGAAAAATTCTAGCGCGGTCAATTGTTATAAATAATTTAATTGTTTATTTCCTTATAACTGCTGAACCATTGGTTTTAGAGAAAGCGTTTTTCAACAAAAAATATTTCTCACGATATAAGGAACAACTTTTGTCCTTACACATTTTGTAAGATTTTAAATTTGGCTCAGTCGAAACGCTCCCCACTCAGCTCCTCGCATACGTAATGTGAGACGGCGCTGGTGTCATAGGCGGCGGGTAGCGCGGCGTATGGGTGGAGATCGGCCGGTCGAGGTTTGCTCAGGTTAAGTGGGGGGCCGATGGCACTTTTAAAATTGAATATTATATTTATTTTGTCATATGCATTGTAATAAACTATGCATAGTTGGTTTGGAATAAATAGGTACAGCTTAAAATTATTCTTTTGTTTTTCAAATGTTAGCTTACCACAGTCTTTTCTGTTGAAGCTATTCCCATATCAAAATCGTTATCCAGCATCAGGAGATCTTTTTCCGTATAGGCGTCATTTAGTAAATCAAAGTTGTCCAACTCTTCATAGGCAAAATCTGATGTTTGATTTTCTTGCTTCTGGATCTTTTGAGTATTAGGTGAAGCTGGGGACCAATATCCAGGAGATGGTTGGGAGATGTCTTCAGGTGATGCGGGTGGTGGACTAAAACTTAGTTCCGTAGAACTTGGGGAGTCTGAATACTGAAAAAGAAAATGAAAGTTGAATTACTTAGACTTAGATTCACTAAAACCGTTTAAGATTTAGTACTGGTTTAAATTAAGATCTTCTAATTGATCAGTTAGATTTTAATAGGTTTTCGTTCTATCATTGCTAATATTTCAGCGATTTGCTTGGTTTTCAAATGATTTTATAATTATAGAAAGTACATACTAAAATTGCCATTTTCTTCATAAATTTACGAAAACAACTTTTTATACTGTATGTTTGTCCCATTCGACTCTATTACAGACTTATTTGCCATACTTGAGTTATAAGGAGAACTGAACATCATATTACCTCCATTTGTGGACTGTTCAATCCAAATGGCGTTTCACGACTGGATTTACTATGCTCAGACTTTGGAGTTGAGGAACTACTTCGTGAAGACAAGCTGGATCCACTAGGCGAGTGAATAAAGCCTATATTATCACAAGTAATCTAAAACAAAACATTGTAATTATCAGAGCTGCGCAAACTACTTGAAACAAGTCGTGGAGTATAACTACTTTATCAAAAAAGTACTTTCAATACTTTGTATTCAAACTACTTCAAAAAAGTGGTTAGACTACTAACTACTAAGTAGCTAGTAGTTAAATACTTACCTATGACTAATGACGTAATACAGGGAAGTATTTAAATATTTTTATCAGTAATTTTCTTCAAACTAACATTTATGGGTTTGTAACAACTTTCTGGAAAAATTGATGCAATAAGAAAAATACATGTATATTCCCTATTAAATGCTTTAATTTCTCATTATCAGTAAACTATTCTTATTTGGAGGTATACAAAAAAAAGTTAAAAAAGACGTTCTTAGAATATTTGTAAGAAGACCTATAACTTGTTTAATAGGTACCAGACAACATACCTTATGGTACTCAAACATCCTAACCATTTGTTTGACTAAGAACAGGGCCTTTTTTGACACCTCTTCATCAAATTCATCTTGAACAGCAGTTTTCAAAACATATAAGCAACCAATTTCGCTTAGCTGGTTAAGAACTTTGACGACCCGCTTTCTAATCTCGACTTCAGTTAAGGTTATTATTTTCTTCTTCTCTCTCGAGAAAACGTGAGTGGGAAAACGTCTATCGGCCATACCTAAAACACTATTTTTAGAAAGATATATATAATATATATATATATATATATATATATATATATATATATATATATATATATATATATATATATATATATATATATATATATATATATATATATATATATGTGTGTGTGTGTAGTGGTTAATCCGGGAATTCTTCCGTTTGTTTCTAGTTGAAACTTGCAGACGTTTCGCCAAAATCTCATTTGGCATCTTCTGTGGTTACTCGCTGGTCGTAGAAAGTAAACTGAGGGTGGCAGCCGCAGTGCGTGGTTTTATAGTGGATCGCCTCGGTCTTAGGTCGTATCTATTGGCCGGCGTTGGCTCCGCCCCCTGAGTGGTCTGCTTGGGAGCTGTGTTCGGCTTCACTTGGTTCTCGACCATCGTGGTGTTCATGTTAGAGGGCTTGATGATGGATTTCCATGTTGCTGGAAGGTTCAAGGCATCGTCGCGTTTGTTTAGGTTGCCGCTTTTTTCTATTTCGATTGCTTCGCGGATAAGCCTGGTTTTGTAGTGGTCTATGTTGGCTATCTGTTTGCAGCTGTCGAAGTTGATTTTGTGTCCTGTTTCAAGCTGGTGACGGAAAAGGGCTGAAGCAATCGAAATAGAAAAAAGCGGCAACCTAAACAAACGCGACGATGCCTTGAACCTTCCAGCAACATGGAAATCCATCATCAATCCCTCTAACATGAACACCACGATGGTCGAGAACCAAGTGAAGTCGAACACAGTTCCCAAGCAGACCACTCAGGGGGCGGAGCCAACGCCAGCCAATAGATACGACCTAAGACCGAGGCGATCCACTATAAAACCACGCACTGCGGCTGCCACCCTCAGTTTACTTCCTACGACCAGCGAGTAAGCACAGAAGATTCCAAATGAGATTTTGGCGAAACATCTGCAAGTTTCAACTAGAAACAAATCAAACGAACGGATGAATCCCCGGTTTAACCGCGACAGATATTTCTCCATCCGTGAAACCCTAGGTACTTCCATATATATATATATATTTGAACTTTTGAAACTTAAATTGAAAAGTAAACAGGGCAACCAAAGTGATTTAGATAATATTTTGCAGCCGGTTAACCACTCATAAAATTAATTCGTGTTAACCAACTAAAATATTTATAAACTGCTTTGTTCGCAGTGCGTATCATGCCATGGGAATCCCAGGTTCTGGAGGGGGTACCCCGTTACCCTCCCCGTAGGACCGCCCTTGCTGCAAAAAAAACAACGAAATACACACCGAAAAATCCGCAATTCATTTCAAATATGCAAAACTTTCCAAGCGAACTCGTCCGAACAAACTAAAAATCGCCGAAGGCGACCCAAAGGTCACTGCCTTGGCTGTTAACTTTGCTCGGTTTCCCGCGTAACGCCTGCCGTTGCCTGTAAGCGGGGTCGATAACAACTTACATGAAAGCGTAATAGGCGAACTGCGGTCACTGCGTAACGCCCTACCATGCCCAGGCGAGGACGACAACGCGAGAGAAATTGGTTGCGTTTACGCAGTAATAGTTATTTACCTAAGAAGTGCGGAAAGTGTTACTTTTCCGCACGTGTTGGGTACAATGTTTTTCTACGAGCGTGTGGAAAATGATCTAGTTTTTTTTAATATTTTTGTTCAATATAGACGTCAAAGTGAAAAACAATTCAAACTTATAAAATCCTCATTTGTTATTAACAATATTATTAGTAAAATAACAAGTAGATTATGTAGCAGGGCTTCTGCCCCAAAATCCCATGTTATTTCTTATGAAAATTCGATCTGCATTTTTCACTCCATTTTAGGGCGTGGCACTTTCTTCTAGGCTGCTGTTTGGAAGCTGTTTTCAGAAACAGGGTCCAGGAAACAGATGATTTTTAGAAAATGGATTTATGAAATATTTTGAAAATATTTTCTCCAAAAACCCGTACTTCAAAAGTATATATATATATATATATATATATATATATATATATATATATATATATATATATATATATATATATATATATATATATATATATATATATATATATATATTTAAATGTCTTCAAACAAATAATTTTTAAAATATGTACATTTAAATAATGTCTGTATGATTGTGGCGGATTCATATTTAAAAGATTTATTGTTTGGGTGTTACGCCACTCTACTGTTAAGGAAAATAAATATTTTTTAAAAATATTTATTTTCCTTAACAGTAGAGTGGCGTAACACCCAAACAATAAATCTTTTAAATAAGTACATTTTTCGAAAACATATTTTATTGAAACGAATATTTAGGAAATTAAATTATGAACTCTGGTAGCTTGGAAAATGTTAACTAAAAAAAGACGTAAAAATACCTTAAAACCAACACAAACGTACCTTTTTTGAGTTTGATGAGGTTTCCTTAGGTTCACTACGTTATTTTCTCGTAAATTACTTATTCAAAAAGTCGTTGCTCGAAAAAAGATAATACTGTCCGAAAAAAAATATTTCGAAAAAGATGTTCTCTGAAAAAATGTATTTTTGAAAAGTGTTTTATTAAAAAAAAAAAACGAAAAATTGGTTTAAGAAAAATTGTGCTTTCGTAAGTACTCGTATATCCCCCTAAATGAGCACATAGCATAAATAAAAAAAAATGCTACAATATTTACACTTCCATATTAATCAAACAATTTGTCCTGTCGCGTGTAAGCTAAGAAGACCAACTCTTTTAGCTGTTTTATTTTTCAACAAATGTCTTTTTTGATGTTAAATTAAGTAAATTTTTTCGAAAAACAGCTTCTCCGAAAATATATTTTTTAAAAAAAGAACCTTAAAACAGCTTCACAATAGCTGCAAAACAACTACAAAACAGACCCTGTTTCTGAAAACAGCTCCCAAAAAGCTACACAACAACTAAAAACGGCTATGAAACAGAACCCGTTTCTGAAAACATCTACCAAACAGCTGCCTAGGAAAAAGCGCCACACCCTAAAATGGAGTGAAAAATGCAGATAGAATCTCCATAAGAAATAACTTGGGATTTTGGGGCAGAAGCCCTGCTGCATAATCTACTTGAACAGTTATCTGCATTTGTTAAATTTATGACCGAAGTTTACTTTTAACTGTTACAGAAAGATTTCTTGCCATTCCAGAATTATTTATTGTGTATGTTTAACATGAGGTGGCTGAAGGTCAATTGCTGCAGGTTGCTGCGATTTGGAAGTGGTAGCCTGGTTTTGGAGGATTTGATGTGCATTTTGTTTTGTAATGACTCGTCCACATATCCTTCAGCAACTTTTGTGGACTGAACAGAGTGGTTAATCTGTAAAAGGCACATTTTCCATTCGTTTTCGCATGTTTTGATATCTTCTTGCCCACTATAAATAAACGAGAAGCTCGGTGATGAGGAGTTAACAAAGGAACTTTTAAAGGTCTTCTGGATGCTCAAACCCTTCTAGGGACTGTAGCACTACAGATAACACGGTGATACGTCCTTTGGAAGGTTGATCTTAGTGCCGGTACGGTTACTGACCGATTTATAGGGGCTGACTGGACAATAGATGGATTTTCTCATATCATGGTAACACAAGCACGACCACTGCGATGTCTGCTTTGCACTTTATCAGTCTCTTCAAAACGACTAATTGTAGCCCTGTCAAACTAGGACAGTTCGTTTCATGGTATATTACACGATTGTAGCATTAATTCGAATTAGATACCGATAATGAACAGCTTATATATTGTATTGCATTTTTTAGTCGAAATTTAACATCCCAAACATTTTTTGTATAGATATTCTATTACGGTATTTAGTTGTAAACAAGTTGCTCTTCTTATCAGTAAATAGATCTTGGTACATACTAATTTTATATTGTTACTACAGGAAGGGGGGGGGGGTGCAAGACTTTTGAAAGTGAGTGTTTATTAAGTATATCTTTATAAACCGGTAGTCCCTGCTCAGGATTTTATTTCTTAGTTGTCGTTTAACGTTACCTTGAGCTTGTAGATGGTTTCTAAGTGTACAGGCCCAAAAACTTATGGCTTTGCATTTTACTTCCCAACGGATGTCAGCAATGGCGGCATGTGTCATTGTATCGTATATTCTAAAAATAGGTAATTTTCTGTAATCATTGTGTTTACAGCAGGCCAGTTACTTTACATTTTCAATTATCGATACATCAAAATGTGTTTTTTAATTGGTGATTTTGATTATGAACTTTTGATTATTATTACATACAATTTTCAACGTTTTCTGGTTTTACAGGTACAGCATTCCAATTAAAACGGGCCACTCTGTATAACTCCGTTATGGTGTGTTTTTAAAACAATCCCAAAACACGTCACTTTTTGTTTTTAGGGGGACACATTTTGATGTAAAATTTGCGTTTTTGCTATTAACCTCTACCCCACCAATACCCAAGTCAAAATTTTCAAACGAGAATGGGTGTCGAGTATCCCCTCATTTGGTGGTAGGTTCAATTCGCTTTTCATATCAAGGCCATATTTTATTTATTGACATAATGTGCATAGTTTCTTTAGAATCTAAAATTTCATTTTTTTAAATTAAAAAATTTACGCTCAGATTCTCCAATGCTAGACCAGGCTAATTGGACAACCAAGTTTTGCTTACAGGTGTAAAAATACGACAACTATGATTTATACTATGACATTGTTTCTAAACTTTTTCGCAAATTTATAAAGAAAAAGCAATTTTAGTACAGACTTTCAACAATAATGAAATTAAATTAATTTTAGCAACACTCTCCAAAATGAAAATCATTGGGAAATCAATCAAAGCGTTGTAATATTAGAATAACTTCTAAGTTTTTAATGACGACGTATTAATAATGACAGGACAGAAACCTGTCAAAACTTAACTGGTCAACTAGAAGAGCCCAATTTAAACCAATACTAAATCTTAGACCTTATAGGGAATCTAAACGTTAATTTTTAAATGTTTCTAACAAAGTTCAAAACAATTACGAACATCTTTTTGTTTAGCTCTGAAAATAACACAACCCCACGAAAAAAAAACAAAGTCATGTCCACTGGACTAGATCCCCATGTCTATATGATTTCGAGGTCGCTGAATCCGAATCCGACATCCGTTTCACCCCATCCATCAGGTCATTGGACACCGTAAACCACCCCCTTAATTTCTAGGGTTGCTCAGCATCTGGCTCGGGTGTCCTCTGCTCTTCTTCTTTGTTTATTCCAAAGTGAGAGGTGGGGAGGGTAGAGGGTTAACATCCGATCCGGAACGCACCCCCTGAGGGGGTGAAACCAGATTTTTTGTGTTTTCGAAGGATTTTTATCAGAATCACGACGGAGGAGGGGTTTGTATATACAATATACATGTACAAATATGAATTTATATATACATTATATATATACGTATATACAGGGTGTTGGAAAAAGGCCGGTACTCCCAAAAATTTCCCAGGGGGGATGTTTATTTAAGGCCGTCTCACTCGTATAGCATAGGAAATTTTCCGGGGAATCGAATAACGTTGTCAGATTTGGTCCCGATAAGGGACTGGGCCCCGTGAGTCCTAAGTTTGAGTTGTAATATGGGGACCCCCGTTTTTTGCAGATTCCGATTCAGCCGAAAATTTTGGGAGCTGCCACCATACTTATTGCTGATTGTAGCCACAAACAGCCAATCGCTATAGATAAGCATGATCGCGTGTTTAAATTGCCACGCACTGCTCACCTCCATTCTCAAATTCCTTCCATCTGACGGTCCCATGATGATGTCACAGGCCTACCAAAATGGCTCGCTAAAGGCGAAGGCTAGTATTGGGCCCGATATGGCCCAGAAAAATGTGAGATCCACGTATCTGAACGCAAAATATTCGGCTGAATCCGAATCTGCAAAAAACGGGGGTCCCCATATGAAAACTCAAACTTAGGCCTCACAGGGCCTAGGCCCTTATCGGGGCCAAATCTGAAAACGTTATTCGATTCCCCGTAAAATTTCCTATGCTATACGAGTGAGACGGCCTTAAATAAATAACCCCCCTGGGAAATTTTTGGCAGTTCCGGCCTTTTTCCAACACCCTGTATATATGTGTATATATAATGTATATATAAATTCATATTTGTACATGTATATTGTATATACAAACCCCTCCTCCGTCGTGATTCTGATAAAAATCCTTCGAAAACAGAAAAAATCTGGTTTCACCCCCTGAAAGGGTGGTTCCACCCCCTCAGGGGGTGCGTTCCGGATCGGATGTTAACCCTCTACCCTCCCCACCTCTCACTTTGGAATAAACAAAGAAGAAGAGCAGAGGACACCCGAGCCAGATGCTGAGCAACCCTAGAAATTAAGGGGGTGGTTTACGGTGTCCAATGACCTGATGGGGTGAAACGGATGTCGGATTCGGATTCAGCGACCTCGAAAACATATAGACATGGGGATCTAGTCCAGTGGACATGACTTTGTTTTTTTTTCGTGGGGTAGTGTAATTTGCAGAAAAAAGGTGTTTTCAGTCAACGGTCTCTGTCCAACATTTTTAATTTTTACTACAATTTCTAGAGGCACGATGTGCCTCTACTAAGTTTAACCCAAAGGTCCTCCCACTTCCATTTTTTTTTCAGATTGTGTTAAATTGGTGTGGCTTTAGTAATTTAAAACCAAGATGAAAATCCTTGATCAATAGTTTGAAAAGAGAACTTGATTTTAGTTATTTTTTTAGGGTTAAGCGGCTTTATTTTTTGAAAAAGAGTAGTATCAAAATTTTTAAGGCGTATAATCGTCTCTCGAGTCCTGGAAATGATATCCCCTTAGTCGAAATATTGAAATATTTTTAAATAGCTTTGATACTCCCGAGAAAAGATGAAAAAATGAGTTTTTCGTTAGTTTTTGGTACCTATCTCTTAAACAGTGCCCATTTTTGGTTATAGGGGGCCCTAGACTCCTTACGCAAGCCGGGGCCGCTCATAAATTCAAAAAGTGTTTTTTCCTTAATATGTTTACGCCAACACTAATTTATTATGCTTTAATGATATTATAAAGAAAATAAATAAGTTACTACAAATACAATAATAATTATTATTAACAGTCTAACAGTGATGATGTTTAAATACATATGTCCCCCCATCTCCATATTAACTCATTAAAATTTCATAAAATCATTTTAAAATGTGTTCAAGATATCGCCTTGTAACACTTTAACAAACTAACCTTATATAATTCAACCAAAAGGCTCATATTGAGCACTTAATAAAACTATTGTTGTGTTTATTTTTGATTCTGTTAGAAATAATAAAAATTAAGTTTTTTAATTAGGAAAAATTCAGTACCGTTTTCTTAAGAAAGTATGCGCAGTATATCAACAAACGAAATATGGCTGAATGAAAAATTAAACACCTTTTAAATAAGGGGATACTCGACACCACTTCCTCTTTGAAATACTTGACATGGGGTCGAGGTGAGCAGGGGAAAAGTTAAGCTACCTTGGTAAAAGTTCTTCTGGAATACTTCGATCTTTGTATATGTCGTACACAAGTTGTGCTGCTTCTTTCCGAACTGGACCATTGGGTTCCTTTAATAAAATCATTGGAATGTTATCCTAAAAAAATAGCTGCTTAGTTACGTCATTAATAATAATAACATTGGTCAACAAAGTGAAATTCTTGGCGGATCTCTCAAACTACTTTAACTAGAAGGTATATCATAAACATTATTTGAAGTTGCTTGATTTTCTGCGAGATGTATGAAAACACAATTTTGGAATATAAAAATACATTTAATGCGTGTATACCTAATTATGAATTAAAATATCTTTGACTGTGAGATTTTCGTTTATAAATATCATTTACTGCTTCTCTCCATAAAGTCCAATAATAATGAAATGATAATACCGTTCCATCCCTGAAATATCTTGATGGAACCGTTCTCCATGTTCGCCACTGACATCACCCATGTTTGGTGGGAAAAAATCAAAGTTTTAGAGCATCATGTAAACTTTTAATGACATGTTGCAACCCTCTAGTCTGAATGCCTCCAACATGTCCTCCACTACTGTTTTGTAATTGTCAGCCTTTCTGTTTCCCAGGAAATTTTTAAAGACTGCAACCATTGATCTCCACGCCCATTTTTCGGTCATGTTTAATTCATCCTCAAAACTGACATCCTTCATTACTTCGTTGATCTGAGCTGCGACAAATATTTCATATTTTATTTTAGCCTCACTTAACTGGGGAAACTTTGCTTGGGCATGTTGGAAGCCCTCTTCTTTGCGATTCATTCCTTTCACAAAGTTTTTCATCAAACCTAACTTAATGTGAGATGGAGATATAAGAATTTTTTGTTGATTCACTGAAGGAGGTCGCTTCATGTTTTGAGTCTCTGGTTGAAACGATGTTCTTGGCAGCCAGTCTTTTTTAACATAATGATTCACCTTATTGCGACTAAGTATTCCATAAACAGAGGAAGCGGCAATATTTTGTATACTGTTGTTGGATCGCTATAAGTACTGCAATCAATTTAAAATCAGTACAAATGCTCCACAAATATTGATTGTAGTCAGTGGCGTAGCCAAAGGAGGGGACAATGGGAGAATCCCCGCACCCTCGCCCCTGGCCCCTGCCCTCTACTGGTCGGCGCCCACCAGCCCATGTAATGGTGTTTTTTAGACTTTTAGTTTGGAGGAATTATTTTTCTGTTGTTTTATGTTTAATAAAAAAATAAAGGATTTTTTGAAATAAATGACTATTTTGTTTCGTTTGTGATAACACTGAAACGATGAACAGTGATTTATCAACTTATTGGACAAAAAAGAAAAAGTGACACACAAGGGCTTAAGTTATAAAACATTTAGTACAAAAAGTAGCTCTTTATTGCTGCTCGAATAAGTAGATATTTCACACTCTGTTATTTCGGTATTAACGTATGGGAAACTCGGAAATATACTCCCCTAGAGTCTGGCTACGCCACTGATTGAAGCTAATTTTTTGCAACAGTGAATTCAGATTTTCATATATTTCTTTCATCAATGCGGCATGACCCACCGGAATACATGGATAAGCGTTACTTTTGTGGAGAAGCCCAGCTTTAAGACTTATTTTGGAGGAGTCGATAAATAGCCTCGAATGCAATGCTGTGGATTGTGTTCTATTCCCAGAGATGTAAAAACACTTTTAATGTTAAAACGGTACACTAAATCAGAATGTGTGCTATAAGAATCCACAAAATCATCATGACGATGGCGAAATACAGTAACTTTTGTTTTTTCTCCAAAAAATTCCACTGTTGTAGACCTGATGCGAGTAATTCTGCTTGAGATTTTGATAAATCCCTATTAAGTCATTTAATTCATTTTGGTTCCGGGGTTCCGCAGATGTAGCTGGCAAAAATTCAGGAATCTCAGCGGTCTCACTATTGCTTTCTGGACTATCACTTTCTATATATTGGTGAGACGAGGTTGCTGGGATCTGAGGGACGGGATGGTTTTCATCGTGTGGTCGAGGCCTTGGTGCTGCTGATGTCTTCACATATTTAATAATCTTCCCTTTACCAATATTTAGCCCTTGTGCTTTATTTTTGCAAAAATTGCAATCATTGTCGTAATCTGCTTACTCTGCCCTTATCATTGATACACCAATTGGCAAACAGTGCAGCTAGTGCGCTTTCCACGTACACAAGTATTTAGCACAAGTTCTACAAAATTCATGTGGAACCCATGGCTTGTCTTGATGCTGTACAATAGTTCCGAAATAGAGTTAAGTAATATATTTTAGAATGATTCTGAGAAATACCTTTTCCCTTATCCAAGGGAGTAAGCACACCACAAACGCAAAAAAAGTTATCGGGATTACTATTACACAGAGTAGACATTATGATGTTGTTATAAGCACTTTTAGCATAGTTTTAAACCCCAGCAAAATCGAATGTTTTCGAATGACTAAAACAAATTTTATCAGTTTTATTATTTTATACACATCCAACTCTTAATCTTCACAATGATGACAATCAAGGCTTTTACGACTATTTCCAGGAAAAGCGCTCCTAAAGTAATAAAACTCCATATTTTCAAAGAAATAGGCACGAGGGCTTCCTACTTAGGTAATAAAATATCTATTTTAGAAATTTTCTAGGAAACGCGAACAAACCGGAAGTTACTAATAGCACGGTAGAATAATAGTTCTAAAAACACATTCAGGTAAGGGTGTTCCATTATACTACTAGTGTTCACTCGGAGGCAAAATATGTGTTGATCAGTGAATTAACTTAAATTCTCAATGATTCACTATCCACGCATCCATCGGAAACATCGAACTTCAAGTGTGATGAATCCGATGAGCGATCTTATGAAAATACAATGATTTAAAATCGCTTAAATTAATTGCAGCAAATTTTCATCATTCAATATGATGAAAATTTTTACCAAAATATTACTGTTTCAGAAGATCTAAAATGGGAATGCCATATATCTACCATTATCAAAAGAGCAAATAAAATGATATATCTTATAAACAAGACATTCCAAAACAAATCCAGTCAACTGATATTACAAATATACAAAACATATATCAGGCCAATATTGGAATTTGCCCAATCTGTCTGGAGTCCATACTATGCAAAGGACATTGAAGCACTGGAAAGAGTTCAAAGGAGAGTCACAAGGATCCCATTAGAACTGAGGGGACTACCGTACGAAGAACGTCTCAAGCGACTTAATCTGACATCATTGAGAGAGAGAAGACAACGTGGTGACCTTATACAAACTTACCAAATCCTTACCAATTATTACTCGGTGGATACGAACGTCTTCAAAGTTAATGAAAATGTCAACCTAAGGGGTCACAGTAAGAAGATCGGAAAAGAACGATGTAGCAAGCTGCCACGTAAAAACTTCTTGACAAATAGGATAGTATACATGTGGAATGGACTGTCTAAAGAAACAGTCTCCGCTCCATCAGTAAATTCCTTTAAAAACAGAGTAGATAGTAACCTACAGAGATGGAATAGCACAATGGTTCATTACAGCAGCTAAATGATTGGGCCATATATATATGGATAGTGTTACTCAGTATCTATAACCAACTGCTTAAAAGACTGTAATATAAACAGTTTCATCGGTTTATCCGCTCACTGTTTTAAATAATAATAATAATAATAATAATAATATCTGGATCAAAAATGGGCCTCAAAACAAAGTAGTTTCTGCAACGTTTAAAAAAGAAAATTGTTACATTTTCAAATACTAGAGTACGTACCCAAAAATTATGATCACTTTGATACGTTTCCCAAATATCTTCTACCAGTATCAATTCTTGTATGCATTTTAGTGCATTTGCTCTGACTACGTGATCTCTATCGTTCAGTGCCATTTCCACTACTAATTGGGGTAGTTTGGCGTTAAAAAGAATGTTCGTAAACTCTGGAAATTCTGGAAAAAAAATTCATTAGAATTTTTTGGAAATATGTATATAGATTTGCACGCAACAGAAAGAACAAAACATTAATATGGAGATTTGATAATTATATTTGTGAGTACCTCTTAGCACAAAGAGAGAAGAGTTCGTTTGTATAAAGGCGGTAGTACAGTACAGTAAATAAATATGTTATTCTTACTTGCACTAGCATTAAGCGCTAATGTACGTACAACCTCTAGGGCAGTACTTCTAATTTTGTGATTTTGATTATGACACTTGGAATATAGTATGTCTCCTACTTGAGATATGGAGGAGTCGCTTGTGTTGTCCATTAGTAGAACCATGTTGGGTGACATACATCTTGATATTGCTATGTTTAACAACTCTAAGAATTTTAATGAAACCTGCGGAAGATGCAACAAAAAAACAGGCGATTAATAGTACAGATGATCGTCAGGAAATTATTTGAATTAAATACAGGGTGAACGAGAAGAAAGTTTATAAATTAAAATTTGAATATATGTATAAGAGAAGTACCTCATAGATAGTTAGATTACTATCATGCTTGAACTATATAATGTCACTTGAGTGACCACCTCTGACTGCTGGTTTGCTCATCCCTTATTAAAAAATAAAAAGAAAAAATCTTCCCGGGATACTTGGTACCTAAATAGCTCAATAATACTTCGGAAGTTACATTTATTTTTATAGACAAGTAACTTACTTGATAATCCACGTAATCGTACTGATTAATTTCACAAGCCAAGTCCAGTACCATAATGGTCTCTATACTGTCCTTCCAAGTTAAGTCAAATGATTCAACCAAGTCTACGATTGTGTTTACGATGGTAGTTAGAAACTCTATTCCCCTAAAAACGTTAAAATAAAGTTGCTGGGACCTGCAGTGGCACTCTGTATGAAAAACAGCGATAGCGATCGGGTTCTCTTTGCAAATTCTTACTATGTATCACCGTTCGGTATGTTTCGAAGAGACTCCGGTCGCTATCGCTATTTTTCTTACAGAGTGCCACTGCTGGAGTAAAAGTGGTGTCGGTACACTGTTCTTCGTTCCTTATTATCTCCACTATCTCTCAAAACAATATCTTGTCAATCTAAAGGCGCAGTCGGTGCTGGTAAGTCTGCATTGTGAGAAACAGGTCTTATGGCAGAAGGCAAATTCGTATATTCGATTTTGCGCTTTTCGAATAACCTTCAGTCCTTGTCATGCAAAAATAGCAATCGTCAAAATGATTGGTGGGTTCTGGTCATACCATTGGAACTGCAAAAGGCATACTTTTTCTCTTCCTTTTCATCCACTGCACCAGTGATACGCTACAGCTGATACAGCAGACTTGGGGAGCCCATTGCTTGTCTTGGCCTCCGATTAAAACACCAAAATACATGAAATAGGCTTTTTTCACATTTTCAGAAAATGGTCTGGCTCGTGACTTCACCAGAAATTCTCCACAAATATAACAAAACTTATCAGGAGAAATTTTGCAACTGCGGCGCGTTTCACTTGACATTTTCGTCTTTGACAAAACTTTCTTAACTAGACAGAACCACTCAATTCGAAACTCAAAAGAAGACTGAATAAGAGAATAAGTTTAATGTTATAACCAATCCATTTTAGGTTATCTTTCTGTTTTACAATGCACCCCTTTTAAATGACCCCTCATAAAATTTACTGCCTGCCACTAATGAGCCCATTGAAAAGGGGTATGTATTAGGGCTTTATGAATATTTTTTCTATTATTAGAATGGTATTAGCATTGTGAAAGTAATGGGCTGCACTGTGTTACAAAAATCGTGTCGGCCAGTGTATTTACTACCAAAATCTAATGACTTTTCGCAATAGAAACATAAAAAATTCTTATAATTAGGGTTGCCTCTCTTATTGTTCCCAAAACTGGACCTAGATTCGGCAAAAAAACACAACAAAGCACAGACCATACAGATCCATGAGTACACTATCGGACAGAAGTAGAGCAATCGTTATATCTTAGTGGGTGTATTTATTATTAAAAAATTTACGAGTATATACCTTGGTCTCATACTAATTTTGCTAAATGCTTCCATACGCCATGCCACATCCTTGAGAATATAGATGAGAGGCTTGAATATAAAGGCTGCTTGTTCTTTATTTATCAGTTTTTTAGATTTGAGTATGTACTGCAAACTGAGTGACACAAAACAAACAAGATTTCCATTATGTGCCAGGCGGGTTTGCCATCTAGAAGCTTAAAAAAAAAGCAAAGTGATAAAATTGTATACAGGGTGTTATAGAAATGGTTACATATATTGAAATGGGTGACTCCTGGGGCGGTCTAAAAACACACAATTCTTTTTTTAGTTTAATCGAACAACTGCAAAATTTTCTTTAACACCCAAAAATTTGACCATACGCGCATCCGCAGGTCTCATTCGCTGTGCGACGTTGCCGAAATTTCATTGCTGAGGGGAATATTATATTTTAAATTTGTTCTACTAAAAACATAAATACATTACGCTAGAATTGTCCAACAAATAATCTATTAATAATTTATAATTGCCAAAAACGCATTATACACGGTAGTTTGTACGTGAATAACGGTATTACTTTCCTATATAATTTTTTACTGTGTTTTTCCCCTACGCTCCTTTAAAAAATACCTCTTACCTCGCTTTTGCTTCCCCGTCCCTGTCTCCCGTCTTTTTTTCTTGTTGTTTTGCCTGGATTATTTGATAGGCACGCGGTCAGTCGAACCGCTTACAACAAGTCATGTTATTCTCAAAAATCCCGAGCAAAAATTAGGGAGATTTTGCAAAAAGAAATTGCAGACCCACCAACCCATAACCAACAAAATTTAGGATGGTATTTTAATCAGAGTTTTCACCTTATTTGCTGAATGAGATTGAGATTTATAAGCCTACAGAAGATGTGGCGGGTACAAAATCGAGGATAAACAGTATTTTATGGCAGAATTTCAATAAAAATTGACACAACAATTTTCGTAAAAAGAAACTAACTTACTTATTTCAAGAGTTTTGATTGCACTTATTTTGGCGAATTTTAGATAAAAATCGCGTCTTAGGTCATCAGTCCGTACTAGATTTTTACATTCTTTTGTTCCAATTAACTGGTAGCTGAAAGCCTAAAAAATATTAAATAATTAGTTTAGAAAAATACAAAAAACATTGATAAGAAAATTTGTGCTGTTCTAAATTTATAAACTCTTGACAAGAACTGATATAAACTTTACACAATATTATAAATGATTTCTTGTATAGTTAGTTAGACCGAAATTCAATCGTGTAAAGTACAATGACGTTGGTGCCGGCGGAAAGATTGTTGCGTCGCCGTCTCTCTCGAGCCTCGTGTGACTTCATTAACGACCAGTGTTTAACTAAAAGTTTTTCCTCCGCCGCGGCGGAGGGAAAACTTTTAGTTAAACACTGGTCGTTAATGAAGTCACACGAGGCTCGAGAGAGACGGCGACGCAACAATCTTTCCGCCGGCACCAACGTCATTGTACTTTACACGATTGAATTTCGGTCTACGTACGTGTAATATAAAAATGGTATATTGTCGTGGGCTATTGAAACCTTTAGGTACAGAAGATGTTTGTGTGATGAATACCTTTTATACAATATTACATCAATATTAATAACTTCTTACAGCTCAAATTTAGACAAACTAATTTGAAGGTTTAGTTCTCATAGAAAATAAAATTAGGTTTAATACCATTTATATTGGTAATTCTGTAGAATGCCTGGACAAAAATGGCATATTGTGGTGGACTATTGAAACCTTAACAAAAGATATGATGATTACTTTTTATACAATATTACATCAATATTAATAACTTCTTAAAGCTCAAATTTGGACAACCCAATTTAAAGGTTTAGTTCTAATAGAAAATAAAATTAGGTATAATACCATTTATATTAGTGATTCCCAACCTGAGCAACGGCGGCGCTAACAGACAAAAAAGCATTTAATCTTCATTTACCTTTCACTTACCATAGCCGGAACCAGTTGAATCAACATCATTTGATTTTGAAATTCAATCGATTCTCCCTTTCTTACACATAAAGGTATCCGAGTATCTAAACTACAGTAAAGGGTATGAGCGTAGTGACAAATCTTTAGTACACAGCTCACATTATCTAAAAATAGCATCGAGTAAATATCTGGTGATGCTTCTTAATAAAACAGATTTATTTTGTAGTTCTACTGTTAAGACTTATCCTTAGCCGGTTTTAAAAGTAAAAAAGTTAAAATAATACGAATAAACTGAACCAAAAAAAAATTAAAAGATGCCTAATTTAGTATACATAAGCCATTTTTATCTAATTAAATAAAATGCGATTCAATAGCTGGATGCCTCACTGATATATAAATATTCAATGTGTTTTTAGTTGACAAATGGGAAACATTTTTATTATTCATTTTTCGAGCAAAAGTTATTATTTATAAAATGCGGACTTAAAGAGAGGAAGTTGTGCTCTTGTATTAACGTATGGGGAGTCCAAGATCTAATGGACAACCCTGGGCTGGTATACAGTAAGCTTTCATCCTTGTTGGGTATCAACACGCTGGCGTAACCTTTAGGCAGCTTCCCCCGTAGAAAACTCATATATTTAATAGTTCGCTTTGAATAAAGAAAGACAGTACAGAATACGCGCGAGCGCCATCTATAGGAAGCCACTGTAATGCAAGAGCAGATATCACTAAAGTAAAGCTGCTATTGTAATATAGGCAGCCACTAAAACAATACATCAGCAGGAGCATGATACCCGGTATTGGAATCGATTTTTGAGCATCACTCCATATCTCCATGGTTTAGTGGTTTACACTAGGGGTCGCACATACAATCCCAATATGGCAGTAGCAGCTTTACTATAGTGAGATCTGTTCTTGCATTACAGTGGGTTCCTGTAGATGGCGCTCGCGCGTATTCTATACCGTCTTTATTCAAATCGAACTATTGAATATGCGAGTTTGTTATGGGGGAAGCTTCCTAAAGGTTACGTCAGTCTGATGATCCCCAACAAGGGTGAAAGCTTACAATCTACCAGCCCGGGGTTGTCCATTATATCTTGGACCACCCGTACTTTAACGCAAGAGCATATATACTGTCTTTTAGTCCGCTTGGCCACTGTTTTCATGTTTTTTTCAAATTTTTCCAATTTCTCAGATAACATGTTTATTAAAAATAGATCATACCTTTTTCAATTTCTGCACGTATCAGCTCGAACATCACCTTTATATCAGCCAAAGTCTCTTCATCGTGTGTGGCTTGTTGTAACCCCTCCATTTTGACACACAACTGGTAGAATAAAAAGGCAAATCGTATTTTCAGCAAATCGAAGCAAAAGTCCTCCGACTTGGAAAAATCAAGAATATTTTGGATTTGCTCTGGCATTTCCATGTCCAGAAAGAAATTTAAGACATTTTTATTGAAACTTTTTAGCAGTGAATTGGCCACCTAAAATTACGAAAACTTTTCATAACGGATTGTAAAGTGGTTTAATTATTTTTAATCATAATTCTCCGTTTTTACTATTTTATCTTTCTTTGCTTAGCCGGGAACTTAAACGGCTAACACCGTTAAAGTACACTAGTAGTGATAGATGGGAGGTTCTGCATCCACCGTCCGCCGGTGGAGGTTTTGAAAAGGGTTGTTTAGAACAGGGGTGGTTTTAAACAGGGTTGTTTAGAACAGGGGTGGTTCTAAACAGGATTGTTTAGAACCGCCCCTGTTCTAAACAACTCTCAACGCTTGCGTTATTAACATTTTATCTTGAATTTCAACTATTTATCCTGTCTTGTCCTCCGGAGAAATTTATATAACCTACTTTTACATATAGCGCGTTCGGCAATGCAATCTTTTCCATCGTTTTGCTCGGAATTTTTGACGGTCACATGACCTATTAGTGTAAACAGTACAACCGATCACGTGCCTGTCAATAATTCCGAGCAAAACGATGGAAAAGATTGCATTGCCGAACGCGCTAATAGTCGCTGCTACTGGATATAATATGATCTCTTATCCAGTTCTGTCCAGCTTTTCAAGTTATAATAGTTTAGCTCTGCTCGTTAAAAAGTTTGCACAGTGGAATTTTTTCGATCAATTTTACAGCTCTGTGAATCGAAATTGGCTGAATGAAAAACTGATTTAAACAAATTTTCGGTTTATAAATACCTACTTTATTGAAAGGTAGTTACGAGGATCACTTTAACCTAATAAGAACCACATTTTCTTTTAGAGGGTGGAAAAGAATGCTATATATGTAAAAAAGTAAAAACTTTAACAACGTGGCATTCCTCGAAATATATTTATATTTTTTTTAAAATTCTATTTTTACATTATGTGGGAGCTTGGATTAATATCTCCGGACTATTATTTTTTTTTTTGGTTTTAAATCCTGTAATAAAAATTATCACAGTTGTTTTGAAAAACACCTGCGAATTTTAAGATATTATTATATTCACTAACTCAACAACCTGTATCGTGTGTATTAGCATTATTAGTTAAATATTACTTAGCAAAATATTTTTACTTAATATGTTTTATAGAAAATAACAGTTTTTTAAATGACTTAAGCGTTTGACTTTTTAATGGCCTTTTCTGTTTGTAGTAAATTTTTACTATTTTGCACCAAAAATTTAAATAAACCGAACACACAGTGCCGGCTTATGAAATTTCAATGTTGTATATCTCTGTTCCTACTTACAGGACCCGTACCAAATTTAGGGGTTTTATTAGTGAGCCTCCTGGGAATGTTCTGGTAAAGAAAAAAAACATTTTGTAGTTTGCGAAAAACAGTTGAATTTTTTTTAGCCCCCCCCCCCCCTGGAAAAAAATGAACGCGTTTAGGTATTTTATTTATTATTTTTCTAAACAAATTTTACATCATTTTGATGAGAATTTTTAAATTTTAAGAGAAAAAATATGTTAGTGGAAAGTTATATTATCATTTGAATTTTTTTAAACTTAAAGTATAATTTAAAAAAAATTCAAATGACTATAACTTTCTACTAACACACTTTGTTCTCTTAAAATTCAAAAATTCTTGACAAAATGATGTAAAATTTGTTTAGAAAAAACAATAAATAAAATACCTGAACGCGTTAATTTTTTTCCCAGGGGGGGGGGGATGCTAAAAAAAATTCAACTTTTTTTCGCAAATTACAAAACGTTTTTTTTTCTGTACCAAAACATTTCCAGGGGGCTCACTATTAAAACCCCTAAGTTTGGAACGGGTCCTATAAGTAGGAACAGAGACATCTTTGAAATTTCATAAGCCGCCACTGCGAACACGTGCGATCAACTGGATGTCACAATCCTCTTTCTCCAAGACCGTTAAACGTTAAGAGCTGAAATTTAGCATAGGTAAATGTCACAGAATAAAAGCAGATTTCAAATACAAAAAAAAATTAAATCAAAATTTTAGGATGGTATATTTGGGGGGAAACGTTTGAGAACTTTTTTTTTACTTTCAAGCTCAGTGTCTGGGGTATCAACAATGGAAGATAAAAATATATAGTTTGCTTATTTAATACTACCCTGGTTAAGTAAAATTTGAAACAAAGTTATAAAAACTCTTTCCTACACTTTGTAAAGTCAGAGTAGAACAAATCTGACAAAAATCAACGATGCACACACTAGAAAAAATATAAGAATAAAATGTTGAATTACAAAACACTTATCACACTAGGTGGACTCACACTACACCACTTTTTTGTCTAGTTTGTTTAAAATGACCCTTTATTAAGTACAAAATTACATTTTCACTTATTAATTTTCCAAAAATTTTAATTGCAATAATCATAACTCCATATAGTCGGAACCATCTCGGAACCATTCTTGGAAATCCGTTCCTTTCACCAATTTGGCGCCTGTCGAATTGGTGACTAGTAAATAACAAAACTTACCTCTGATACAAGTTCTAAGGACGGTTTCAACGTTTCATACATTTGTGTATTTTTAACTTCTGATTCTTTAGTAAGTTCGACCTTCTCTGCTGCATCACTAAAAGGGTATACTAACATGGCAACTAATTCTTCGCAAAATTCTTGATCCAGTAAAATTGTTGTTTCCAAAAGTTTAATGATAAACTGATACCTAAAATATAAAATGTGTGCCGATTTAGGGTAAACTGGCCCTAAGAGTACGCACCTGCTCAAGAGCATGCACCCGCACCAGTCTAAGAGAACGCAGGCTAAATATTTACTAATATTATTTTATAGAACAAACCTTGCCATCTAAATTTTGAGGAATTACCTAGTTTTGCCAAATTGCACTATTTTGTATTATGTCGTCAAGTCGTTTGTTTAGATAAAATAGTGGTCCAATATATTTTTGAGTCTGTTACAATTTTTTTGTGGTTGCAAATAGGGTTCTATTACGCCAATAATCATTTTAAAGTTCAAATAATGATTTTGTTGTGTAGAGGGAGCAAAACTGGGTATTGGAGCCATTGAACCAAACAAGGTTTTTGGCGCCCCACTCTAAGATTAATTGGAAATCTTGCCAAATGATAGGCACATGGCTCTGCGCCTACTCGTATTATAAGAGACAGCAGGGTATTAATGTGTAGAAGAAGATATGCCATTTTATACTTACGCTTTTCTTTTAATATACTTTGTACGGCCTTTTAAGGCTATATTAATAATATAGTTCCAGTAAGTTGTTGTTAACAGCCATTCAACCCCAGTTGCATAATCCAGAATTGAAGAGAGCAATGTTATAAAACCAACAGTAACGCCAGTATCGAAGCCTTGATCTGCTTGACTTATTTCTGCAAAGAGGGCACTTGTTTTTTAACAGCAGTATTATTTTATGACTTTTCAGTGTACACATAATAAATTATAGTTTAAAAAACTGAAAAACACGCTTTTATGAGTAGCACACCAAAAAGTTCAAAATAGTTATTTTCCTTTTATAGCTGTACAAGTTAACAAAATACCGGGATGTGCAGTGCGCGCAGCGTATGGAAAGTAAAGCAACTAACAAACGGCGCCTTCCTTTACTACGCACACATGCATACCTAGGATAGTAGTAGTATAGATTCAAAGGATTGGAGCTTGGGAGGGAAAGGAAAAAGCTGCCGGCAATTTGTTCCCTAATCTGGAGGCCCTAGATATGAATGAGCAAGAGTGTAAGTCTTGGCACGTTTTATTTTTGCATTTATAACATGTATAGATAAGAAAGTAAAAAGTTAAGATAAAATAATACTAAACTAAACTAACATAATAGTACTGTGCAGAATACTGCTTCAGAAGAGCGCGGAAAGGCAACATTGAAAATCTATAGGATTGATACTTGATAATACTTTACCTGTCAATTTATAAAAGACCTTTTCATTTTGCATTTGGTTAAAAAACTGTTCATCTGTATTTAACTGACAGCAGACATGTAATGCAAATATTAAAACTGGTGTAGATGGAGTAATTTTCTTTTCATCCCATAAGTTGGTCGCCGCAACCAACCACTGAAAAAATAATTCGTTGGACTCTTGGTTAAGGTTGGGTGTCATGACGCCATTTTCTAGAAAATACAATATATAAAGAATATATAAACCGATATAAAACTAATAAAATTATAGCAAATTTTCAATCATTGTCTTCAATACAGTCCCCAAAAGGCAAGTTCCGAAAAGGCCACTTGAGTGAAAAGAGAGAGTTAAAGAAAAATAACAATTTTTGAAAGACCAATAAAAAAGTGTAAATCAGACACATGTTGCATTTCCCAAATCGTAACTACTCACCCGTTTTATTAATCCAATGTGCTAACAACAAATTTAAGTAAAGGTCATTTTTCACTTTGAAGTTCGGCTCCAGAAGCTTCCACAGAATGTTTTCTAGCTTGCTAATGGTTTCTGTTACTAAAATTTTATTATCAGTTTCGCACAGATTAGTTTCTTCTTTCACAAATTCCTCTTTAGGTTCACATAAAGTACTTTCCCATGAATCTTCGTTCTCCTCCATATTGTTTCAGCATCTGGCCAAAAAAATGGATGCTAAATATTATAAGGTGGTATATTCATTGATCAGTAGCTACCAGAAAATAAATTTGAAGACAGCATGTTTCAGCCTTTCGATTATTAAGTAATATTTGACATTTTGAAAGGTCACGTAATTTTAAGTGACAACTCTTCGCGAGTGAATATAAATGCCTTAGACCGACCATATCAAGACGAGTAACAGAGACAAAGTAAACGCCCAGACAAGGGACGGATAATGTTAATAAACAATATTTGCTGTGTGTTGTTTACTAGTCCTCCACGAATTGATAAACCCAAGACCAACTGATACCGGATATTCTTTTTTATTTGCAACCCCTAGAGAAAGATAACAAGTTATCAGTTACTGTCTGAAGTAATCCTTGGGTTATAATAGAATAGAGTCAACATATCCGAGTGGAGATCTCTTCTCTTATCATCTTTGTTAAGCTCTAGAATTCTAGATTTCTTCATGTTATTGAAATTTCAGGCATAATATAAATGATTTAAAAAAATGGTTCCTAGGTTAGTTTTTATCAAAAAAAGTTAATCTATTCAAATGAGATGTGAACAGCGATGAAAAATAACTTCAAAAAAATTAACGCCAAACCGCTTATTTTTCATAAAGATAAATGAATTTATTTTGATCACAATTTATTTGTTTTTTATTATTAAAAATTTTCAGACTGCCACTGGCGCATATTTATTAACGGATCGTTGTGTGTTTATAAACAACGTTGACTCCTTGCACCACCTCCCCGGATTTATTGTTTATAGTATGGGACAAACAATTCCTATGCTTTGGGTATTTGCGTTACGTATCTTTATTATAATTTCATCTGAGATAAATGCGTTTCACGACTGAAATATTTGACTGTTTAGTGACACCACAGATCCATATAGCTACGCAATAGCTATATGGATCTGTGGTGACACTCAATAATTTCTTACCAAAGAGTAATTTTATTTAAATCTGTTTAGATTACAACACATAATAAAATGAATTAAGTAAAGCAATATAAAATTTTTGTTGGAAAGAATAGAACAGGAAAAAAGCTAGTATGATAACCCGTTCGACAGGTGTTTCTGCTCATTAGCTTCATCAGGGCTACGTATGTAGTTGTGAATCCCAACATGAATCTAGACACACCCGCCAGATAGTCAGTTATGGGTATAACACAAAAAAAGAAAAAAAACAAGAACCACAAGCAGGAGCCAGTACAATCATTTGTGGCTTCAGTTAAAATACTCTTTTTTTGGGAGCATCGCCATGGAGGAACTGCTGTGATATTTTGTACTATAAGCCGAAGGAAAAGAAAAACGATGTCAGAAGCCAGCGCGTATCGTTACAGATAACGAAGGAGAGTTATTGTGGGCATGTCCGCTGGAAAAACAGAACAAGAAAAAAGGTATCTTTAAGTACACAAATGGGTGTACTGGCTCCTGTTTGTGGCCCTTGTTTTTCCTTTTTTTTAGGTTATACCCGTAACTGAGTATGTGGCGTGTGTGACTGGACTTATGTTGGAGTGCACAATCACATACGTGGCCCTGATGAAGCTAATAAACAGAAACACTTATCAGATGGGTTACCATACTACCTTTTTTCTTCTTCTGTTCTTTTTAACGCACACGCCCACAAAAGTTCTCCTTCGTTTTTTGTAACGATTGGCAATGGCTCCTGATATTTTTTTTCTTTTCCTTGGATTTGTAGGATACTACGGCGAGTAGCTGTGATTGCTTGCGTGACGACGCTAATTAATGCCCCCAAAAAGGAGCCTTTTGACTAAATCCACACCTGGGTGTACTGGTGCCTGTTTGTGGTACTTGATCCATTTAATGTCTCTTGCATGAAGAAGGGGCCAATTATTCTCCGACCTATTATATCAGCTCAACATTTACCTTTTGGGGGAACAGAGTATGATTTTCGCATATCCAGTGAGGATTTTCCCTGGCCCAATATCGATAATTATGCCTATTAACCTAACAATTTAAAAAAAATATTGATTCGTCAGAGATAATTATAATTATTCGGTGGACGTAATCTGGATTGGCGTTGCAACGTTCCAGCATGGTTCCGCAAAATTCCAAGCGCCTATCGTAATCATTTTCTGAGAGCTCTTGCAAGTCTTATTTTGTACGGATGAAACTTTTTGGTTTTCAGAAGGCAGTCTTCGGACATTGTGTGAAACGTTGTTTTCTTTTCCAGTGTTCTGGTAGGAAGATGGGGATTTTGCTCTAAACTGAGTAAAACATTCAGAACCTTATCACCATCTGCTACACTTTTAGGTCGATCAGAGCCTATAGCATTTTGTACGCTTCCAGTTTGACGAAATTTTTTTAAAACACAGGTATTTTAAGGTAAAATACAATAAAATAACGATTGTTGACCACCATTTGCTCAAAAACTGTTAACTTTAGGATAAAATGTTCCCAATAAGAAATATTTTTAAATATTTTTGTTACATACTGTATAACGCAATTTTTTATTTTATGTAATAACTGAAAAAATTACTGTTATCGTAAAAATTCAGTGCAACTGAAACAAACCCAAGGGCCTTGGTTTACCAAGCATCCTTCTCAACCATAAAAATAACCCTAACGTATCTGGATGCGTAATACATTATTACTCACCTACTTGTTAGGTATCCATAAAATAAAGTACACAGATTATGTTTGAATGCACAAGATACTGGACACGATCACAAACTTTCTCGTAATGTAAAATCCAAATCCAAAAAATGCTGTCTAATTACTTGTTTAATAAATAAGTGAAAGCGCGATGTTTCAGTTTTGCCCGACTCATTTGGCCTTAATGGACTTAATCTATGTGACATAATTATGAATCTCTCCTTATCTATTTATATGTAATAGACGAATAGGGTTCTAAAATTGCGAGGATCAGGTGATATTTTTAAATATTACTATTTATCATCGATTATTTGATAACTGTTATCTTTCCTAGTACAGTGCAACAGGTATAAATTCCAAAAATAATATACGAGAGTGCGATGAAAAGTTTTGGGCTTAACAAAGAAAACAGCATAATATTAGTTAAAAAATATTTTTATTTTCCTACATAGTCTCTGCGTATCTCTATACCAGTACTTATTCCAGCGATCTTCAGACACCTTTAAACCATCGTTATAGGCCGATTTTAGGCCACTGATATTAGATCTAAAATAGTCGAATAGAAAAAAAAAATTATAAAGTTTTACCGTTTGGAGATTATACGCACCAGGGGAAGAGTTTTAAAACCAAAAGAGTTCCCTAGTCGCAAGTGGTTGCTTCACCCCCAAAAACCACCCCTAACACGCACTGAGGTGGTTTTTGGAGTTTTTCTCAGAAACTATTGGTCGCACAGACAATTTTATACTTACCTAAAGTCTTGCTTATGAAGTCTTCTACAAAAAAGTTCTTTCACTATTTTACTTTTTTTCAATGGATTTCGAGCAATATGTGATTGAAAAGGTGATGATCCTGGAACTGTACAAACTTCAATCATCAGAAGGCAGCCCGAGTGAGCAAAGATAGGCATGTTTTAATAAGTTAGTTGATCAAGCATATAGCACTGTAGTTTTATAAAAATTACCTCTATCAGCTGCAGCGCATCAAACATTCCCGGCGTACTCACCTCCAAATACAAATATGGCGAGACCAATCTTTCAACCCGGCCTAAGGCGCTGGAAGAAAATTAATACCACGCTGTTACCTATATACACAACAGAAGCGCCTGCCCCGGCTTCAATTCTAATTATTAATAACTTGCAACTGCAAACAAGGTTATGGTAAAAGAAGCGGCTGTGTTAAAGCTGGATTGCGTTGCACAACTATGTGCGGAACCTGTCGTGGGCAAAGTTCTACGAATACTGAATACATGACAGACACTGCAGCCGATGGCATGTAGATCAAAGTAAGCTTAGTGAAGTAGGCCTCTTGGGGAATCCCACCCACAGCTCTACCTCATGGGTGGTGTGAAAATGAGCAGCAACGTAAACAGAAGTCAAAATATTATAAAAAGGGAACAAAACTATTACACGAAAAACATGTTCTTGTCTATAATTTGTAAATCATTGTTCGGAAATACAGGGTGACTCAGAGTAGATTTCAGTTTTTAACACGTTATAAAAACAGTATAAAAAGTGTCGGAACAATTTTGATATTAAATTATGAAAGTACAGAAATGCGGATTTCATTTATGAAACACAATGTTGTCCAAATGTCGGCCATCCTTCTCATAGCACTCCTCCAATGCTGCTGTTAAATGGTGAACTACCCGCCGACACATTTCCATAGGAAATGTTGTTAATGGCCTCTCGAATGTTGTCTTTTAACTGCTCCGTGGTGGCTGGAGGATCGGTGTAGACGATACTCTTTAAATATCCCCACAAAAAGTAGTCAAGGGGCGTAAGATCTGGTGATCTTGGAGGAAAAGAGATATCCCCAAATCTCGAAATAATAGTCCCTGGAAACAATTCACGTACAGTGTCCATTGATGCTGCTGCTGTGTGTGCCGTCGCCCCATCCTGTTGAAACCAGGTCCAGTTTGGGTCATAACCAGGAAAGTTTTGAAGAACCGGAGTCAAAAATTGGTGAAGCATTGCAGTGTACCGTTGGCTTGTCACAGTTACAGAGCGGCCACGGGCATCCTCAAAAAAGTAGGGCCGGATTATTCCAGAAGACGACATGGCACACCAAACTGTTACCTTCTTGGAATGCAATTGTTTTTGGTGCTTTTCTTTTGGGTTGTCGGGGGCCCAATACCGACAGTTCTTCTTGTTTACGTAGCCCTCCAGGTGGAAGTGAGCCTCATCACTAAATAAAATGTTGTCCAAGCCTCCTTCATCCCAAAACATGTTTATCATGGTCTCACAATAATTTTTTCGCATTTCGTGGTCTGCAGGCTTCAGAAACTGCACCAATTGAATTTTGTACGGATGGAAGTGTAAGTCTTTGTTTAAAATCCGTTGCACACTTGAGCGATGAATATTCAGGGCCTGGCTATGTTTTCGAATTGAGCGCCGCGGATTTACAGTCGCAGCACGTCGCACAATCTTAATGTTCTCTGGCGTTCTGATGGACCTCTGTTGACCTGGATGCTTGTGATTTGCCACCGAACCTGTTTGTCGGAATCTTTCAACCCACGACTTCAGTAAATTTGTCGACGGAGCATCACGTACAAGCCGAATATTGTAATGGTTGCGAAAACGTCGCCTAGCCATTACATAGGAATCGTTCGCTTTAAAAAACGCCTCTACCATGAAGGCACGTTGCTCGCTCGAACACTGCTCCATGTTTACTGACAATCCGCACGTATTTGCCGAAAATTGCCAGCGCTCCACCCCCCCCCCCCCCACAACTTGTAAAACGGTTTCACAGGGCAAGTTCGAAAACTGAAATCTACTCTGAGTCACCCAGTATAATACGGAGTGGGACCTGTGTTCGTTTCAACCCCCTTTTCAATCGCTTATTGCTTGAAATCGAATTGAATACGATTACATTCAAATTATCCCTGATGGAAATCCATTGCGCCGTGGTTTTCTAATAGGCTTTACGGAGACTATCTGTTGCGCCAATAAGACCTAACCTAGATAAGTAGCCCACTTATCCAACATATAACGTTATGCCATGTTGTTAATAAAGCAATACAAACTGTACTTTTTTTGTTACCAAACCGAAATATGGCCAGTTGTTTATATTATGACTTTTTCAAGCCAATAGAATGAAAGGAAAGAGAGAAAAATTCTTTAAAAATATGAACTATGTCATTTTCGGGGTTTCTCAGGTCTAAAAAGCCAATATTATATGGACATTACAAATTTAAAGACGGGGCGATAAGCTGAAGGTGAAGAGAGAATAGGTGAACTAAAAAGAAAGATTTTTTTTTCAAAAAAATGAACCGACTTCGCAAAAGAAAAAGCACTACAAAGTATGAAATAATATTTTTTCGTATTTATAACTGTGGTTAACGGTAACTGTCAGTATTTCACACAACAGTAATCAGTATTATAAAAATATTCGAATAATCTGCAATAATTTGCTAGAATTTACTTCATTCGATCATTCTACACGATCAATATTACTGAACATAGTTTTTAATACTGACAGTAATAATGATCGTGTAGGGTCTGCTTTAGAACTAGAAGGTAGTTTTAAATAATAATGTCCCTAAGTAGTTTCCAAGGGTACTAAACTGGTTTCTTTTTGTTTTGCTGACTAGGAAAATAATGCTCTTCGTCGATCCGTTGTTAACTAATATTTTGCTTAGTTTTATTTAGTTTGTGCTTTGATTGGTGCTTCTTAAATTAGTCTGATAGTGTTGAAAACTAAATTAAACTTACCACTAATAACAACGTATTATGTAACGTTTGGGGTACAAGAACGCGATTTATGTAGATACCTACATCTCGACTTTAGAAAAACTCATTTAGAGGATCTCTTAAAAAAAATCGGTAAGTTACGATAATTTTATTGGCAAAAGAGCGAATAACAACTTTCTGAACGTGCTGTGTAAAAGAGAACAATGTTTTTTTTTTACAAATGCTGTAATGAAATAATTTTGGTGATAATTTTAAAATACGGTGTAGTTGTGCTCAGTTAGCATTTTTCGTTTTGATTTTTAACCTTTTTTTAGCAGACAGTTTAAGTTAGTAGGAGTAATTCTCATCTCATTAATAACAGGATATAAGTTAAGTCATAATTCATTCTGTTGCTCCTTCTGGTTAGGTACAATTTCAACCGATTTCACGAGTGGTCCATATTTTCTCATATTAAATAAAAAAATTGCTATTAAATTAAAATAGTTCCCTCTACATATTTTTGGCAAAATGCGTTTGTGGAATTAAAAATACTTTGCTTTATTTAAATCTAATAAAAAAATGAGATGTCAAGATAATATTTAAGTTCGGCAATGTCCCGTCTGGATCATTTGTTTTTTTCGTTATAATATTAGATCTTATGACGTTAGGCTCTTTAGAAGGGTCGGATACGGGGGTGGCTTAGGGTATTTTTTAAAATAAAAAAAGTGTGCGATTTGAGAGAAAAAAGTATTGGGTATGTCTGTAGACTACCGCAGGAGTCACTCATTCAAATATATGCAGTGAGTTTCATAACACCCTGTATATATAATCTATGCTATTATCCACCATCGCCTCTTGCAACGACGTCTTCTTTTAGTGGATTAGGTGTGGAGCGTGATGCGGGAGCGGCAATGTGAACACTCACTCGCTTCGACGCTGCCGCCGAAGAATTTTGAGAAGTATATACAGCAGTGCGAGGAGCAGCGGCAGCGGCAGTGGCTGTAAATGTAAACCCGGTATTAAACAGTACAGCATTGTTCGAAAAGTAAAAAATTGTAACAATAGTTGATCTACGAAAAAAAATTAACGTACTATTGAATTAAACTTTTTATTAATACGCACAAATAAAAAAAGGTACAAAAAAAATTTCTAAGAATTTAAAAATAGAAACAAAACATAAACCTAGTTTAAAATTTATGTAGTAAACTTCTTTCTGAACTAGCAATGAACCGGATATTTCCCGCTGGAAAAAGTTTCTCATTTCCTAGAAAGTATCCATTTTCCTACTAATATAATTATATCAAAAAGTGAGAATTTATATGCTAAAATTAAAAACTACCTATGAATTTTTGTACAATTTCGTCATTAAATACACATGGATTATTAATTTCTTTCCTGAGAAACTACTCAGGTAAGTCGGCATCACCTATGTGTTTGGATTTGCCGTTCATTAAACTACTGCTTTATCTGCATCCCACTTCTGTATTTATTCTGAACTCGATACTCCATATTCCTTTATAAGATCATCGAGAACCGAATCGAACTCGTCCACGTCGTGTTTCAGTTCTGAAGTTTTTCTTTCACTGGATTCCACGAATTCGCAACAGAACCTTACGAACTCAGATGACGGAACGTACTCCTTGGTTTTCAGCTTTGGTTTGGCCTTTACCATTAAAAAAAATTAAATTAATTTTCAAAAAATATATCAGGATAGTATATTGTGTATCTCGCAGGAAAAGCATTACATTCCCGAACGACACATCAACACAGAGTCCGGAATCGTGACTCTTCCTGCGAGGAAAATACATACGATGCCAACAAAATGTTACTGTAAAAATGAGAAAAGGTCTTGTGAGTGTTCAGCCGTAAAAAGTAGTTAGATCACAATTATTATTTCTGTCATCATTATCATTTCAAACTGGTTAGACCATAGGGCTTGGTTTGCTTGGGGAATTGGGTCAGTGAGTGAATGAGTGTGAATCAAGTGTTAAAATAGGTTATCTCTAGATTTGATTCAGTTGGAGGAAGCACTATCTTATCCCCTAGGTTATTAGAATTAAGACTGACCTGATATCCCGGATTACATATTTCTTCAAGTAATGTGGCATCATTTAATTTCAACAACTTATCGAACAACTTTTCTGTTTCGACCATATCAGAACTAATCGCGTTGTCCTAAAATATGTTAAAAGTTGCTTAAAATGTACTAATAAGAAATATAATAAAATTAACTAAAATTTTAGCACAACTTTCACTAAATGCTAGTGTAAATTTTTTTGTCAAATATTAGCTCACCACATTATTTTCTGCTGCAGCTATTCCCATGTCAAAATCGTTATCCAGCATCAGGAGATCTTTTTCCGTACAGGCGTCTTTTAATAAATCAAAACTGTTCAACTCTTCATAGGCAAAATCTGATGTTTTATTTTCTTGTTTCTGGGTCTTTTGAGTGTTAGGTGAAGCTGAGGAGGTACATCCAGGAGACGGTTGGGAGATGTTTTCAGGTGATGCCGCTGCTGGACTGGCGCTTAGTTCAATAGAACTTGGGGAGTCTGGATACTGAAAAAAAAACTGAAGTATAATAAATGTTTTCTTTCTACTTCCTTACTCAAATATTCAAATTAAATAACTTCGATATATTTCATGATAATTCTAATTATGAAATGGCGTTATTAGCCAATTTGAAACCCATACTTTTTAATCAAGTAGATTTTGACTGTTCTATTATTAAAATTTGCATTTTCATTAAACCTTTTAACATTTTTATTATTACTAATTACATCAGATTATGGTATTAGCGATACCGAAGAATTTAATTAGTTTAACAGTTGCTAGATTAAACAAATATTATGGTATTAGCGATACCGAAGAATTTAATTAGTTTAATAGTTGCTAGATTAAACAAATGTTATTCAGTCAATATTTATTAATAAATGGTTGTGAAGATATAGTGTATGCAACTCTCATATAATGGCCAATAATACACTCGCATTCGTAACGACATGACCCTTGGCGAGTGTGGTTATTTTATGCTCGTGAAAGATAGCCATCATTCAGTGGCGGTCGCAGCTTTTTTCAAAGGGGGGGGCGGTTTATTAGGTGTTGGGTTGGCCCAATCGTCGGGTTAGTGTGTTACAAAAAAAATTACCTATGTATATTCAAAATTTCTATTAAAAAAGCATGCATGCAATTTTATCTAGGCCACACTCAATTCTAGAGACGTGTACTGCCTGCACCAACGGTTTGAAATTTTTTGTTTTACCCGCATCGACCATTTATTAATTATTTCTTCATCCGTTAAAAATAGTGTTTTGGGTTAAGAGGGTAAGGGGGGGGGGGGCGATCGCCCCCACCGCCCCCCCCCCCCCTGGGACCGCCACTGCATCATTACATAATCGACCCTACTTATTGTCCATACTTTATCGTTAAGAAGAAATGAGCGTCATATTACCTCCAGTTGTGGATTGTCTAATCCAAAAGACCTTTCGGGACTAGATTGAGCGTCCCCAGACTTCGGAGTTGAGGAACTACTCCGTGTAGAGAAACTAGACGGACTAGGCGACTGATAAAAGTCTACGTTTTCACAAGTAATCTAAAAAAAAACATTGTAATTATACAGGGTGTCCCGAAATTAGCGTGCAATATTTCTTGGGCGTAAAGTACATCTAAAAATAGGACAAAAATGTCCTATAGACATACCCCGAGAAATGCCCTAAAAAGGTAAAATCAAGTTTTCTTTTTAAACTGATCTAGGATTTTTATTTTGGACTTAAATTAGGCCACACCACTTTAACACAATCTGAAAAAAAAATGGAAGTTGCAATACTTTAGGTTAGACTTAGTCGAGGCACATCGTGTGAAGAAGACTTAGAGGTATAGAAAAAAAAATAAAAAAAGTTAAAAATATTTGTAAGAGGACCTATAATATTTTTTGATAGGTACTCTACAACATAATTTACATACCTTAACTAACTCAAACAAGTCAACCATCTGTTTGACGTAGAATATGGCCTTTTTTGACACCTCTTCATCAAATTCATCTTGAACAGCAGTTTTCAAAACATATAAGCAACCAATTTCGCTCAGCTGATTAAGAACTTTGACGACCCGCTTTCGAATCTCGACGTCAGTTAAGGTTATTATTTTCTTCTTCTCTTTCGAGAAAACATGAGTGGGAAATTGTCTATCGGCCATACCTAAAATATTGTTTTTAGAAATATGGGAACTTACTCAAACTAGCAACGCTCCAAAAAGCAATAAATTACGTAGTTCCCATCAGCCCAGTTTTGATTTAATTCCATCTTTATACTGGGTGTTTGGCAAAGAATTGGACATACCTTAGCGGCTTTCCTGGCTCATTTTAAGTCGATTTAATCTAACTTATCTTAGTAGGTACAAAAGTTGATAATAAAAGAGATACAAGGTGTTAAATTTAAAACTTTATTTTACGTTTTTATTGATATGTTTTGAATTATACTAACTAACTTCACAAAATTTGGTTAACGGTTTTTTTTTGGGACGAGGAAAGCAAATCCTTTCCCAAATTTGCGGTACTTTGTAGGAAGTGCGTAGGTAACACGTCCCAACTGTTCTTCAGTGTATACCATTTCTAGATATAATTTCTTATTCCACTACCATTTTTACGTAAAAAAATATATATTAAAGTCGCTAGAAGCAACACTTTTTGAGAAACTCGTATTTGAATTCGGTGTTGCACAGAATAAAGAAGAAATTTTAGTATCAGTAAAAACAAATTGTTAAGGAAATGCAAACACCAGGTAAAAATAATAAAAACCAAATACAACACAAATGGACAATGGAAAAATAAACCGCTAAATATGAACTCATTAAAACTTATACCTCCCTGGTTTTTAAAAATATGTATATTTTATGTGATCGCTGGTAGATTTTCCAGCAACTTGTTTTAAACCTATTAAGCACGGTTGAAATTTTATTTTTAAGTTACCTTCAGCTTGTAGATGGTTTTTAAGCGTATAATCCCAAAAATTTAAGGCGTTGCACTTTACTTCCCAATGGATGTCAGCAATCGCTGCATGTGTCATTGTATCGTATATTCTAAAAATAATTTATTTTCTTTAGTAAATAAATTTCTAATTCTTAATAATTCAAAATGTGGACCGATTTTGATTATGAACTGTTAAATATTACATTATATTTCCGACCTTTTTAATTTCATATGTACAGCGTTTCCATTGTCACTCTGTACAACTCCCTGGCCCTTTTTGCTCTTCACCCTTACCTCACCAACCCCTAAGTCAAAAATTTGAAACGCTCTTAATGATTTTTTTGAGCACTTAATAAAACGATTTTTGTGTTTGTTTTTGATTCCGTTAGAAATAATTAAAATTCAATTTTTTAATTAGAAAAAATTGAGTTTTACTTTCTACAGAAAGTATGCACCTCATGCCAACAAATAAAATAAGACTGACTGGAGAATTGTAACAGCTCTTAAATGATGTGATACTCAACACCATTTCCTATTTGACGTGGGGGTTTGGGCGAACAAGGGGAACGTTACCTTGGTAAAAGTTCTTCTGGAATACTTTGATTTCTGTATATGTCGTGTACAAGTTGTGCTGCTTCTTTCCGAACTGGACCCATTGGTTCAATTAGTAAAATATTTGGAATATTATCCTAAAAATGACTTAATTACGTTATACCATTAAGAACAATAATAGGGCGAGATTTTAAATTATTGAAAAAATGTGCCTTAAGTACTTTCTGTAATATGTAAAAAAGAAAATTGTTAAATTTTGGAATACTAGATTACGTACCCAAAAATTATGATCACTTTGATACGTTTCCCAAATATCATCTATCAGTATCAGTGCTTGTATGCATTTCAACGCATTCATTCTCACTACGTGTTCTTTATCGTCCAGTGCCATTTTTACTACTAATTGAGGTAGTTCGGCGTTAAAAAGAACGTTCGTAAATTCTGGAAATTCTAGAAAAAAATGCATTTTATATTTTTGGAAATGTGTAAAAAAAGCTCGTTTCAAGCTCTTTCGTTGGCCTATTGCCTGCAATAAAGTATTATCGACAACAGCCTTAATAAAACCTGGTTACCTTGCAAGAACCATAAACAGGGCCGACCCTAATAAAATAACAGGTAAAGATAATTTTAATACGATCAGTAAAGTGAATAAAATATTTTTACCTGGTTGAATAATGTCGAAATATTTTAGTTTAGTTACTATCCATTTGGTAACAGTTGTTATATGATTTTGATCGTATTTGTTGTTATTTTGAACATGGTAAAAAATGCGGCGTCCGCTTTGGAAAGACGGTGATCATAGTGCCCCCGGTAGTGCTAATTTAAAAAGAAAATATTTATCGCCCGATGCCAAGCAAATTGTTAAAAATGTGTATGTTTCTTTATTGAACAGGGGGTTTAATGTAAATTCAGCTGCAGCAGAAACGTCTTCAGTAACAAAAACTCCTTTGTCTACAGTTAAAGATATTGTGACAAAGCAAATTAAAGACAAAAAGTACGTAGTGTTGCTGGTAAAAGCAAGTCTTGATGAAAATGGCAAAGACTTAATTCGTAGAGAAATTTATGCACACAAAGGAAACGCTGAAGTTCTATCAAGGAATAATTGATTTAAAATTATTTAAATAACTTAGTGGCCGAAAAGTTGATTTTAAGAAATGCTTTAATTAATCTAACAAATAATTTTTCAAGTTAACTCACTTAGACAGAATAAACAACACATTAATTCTAAAATTAATTGAGATTACTGAAGGTAATCCATTTAATTTCACCAAGAAGTATAAAAACTTTTCCAATCGACCGAACATTCTAAAAGACAGAATAAAACTAACCCTCTATACTGCTATTCTAAATGGTGAAATTTTCCCCCTCTTAATAAGGAAAATCTTTTTAATTACCCTAGCAAGACAAAGAAATCTGTGTTTTGTGTTTTCTGATTGGCCTAAGGAAGATCCGCCCCGTGACGAACTTACAGAAATATCGACCCAGCTGCGGAGTATCTCACTATTGCGAAAGATTGCACAATATCATGGCCTAGATAATTTTATAGCTTTGTTGTGAACGTGTTAGGAACACCTGCGCCCATAAAAATGTCAGAAACGGGGGAAAACCGCCCCCTTGATGATAAAAAAGTAATAAAAGCTTGATGATTCACGCAATTTCCTTTGTTTTTTTGAAAAAACATGTTGTTTTGGCCTCGATTCCGCGAAAGGGATCGTAAACGGGAAAGATTTATGGAAAAATTGACAATTTAAGCGGGCAGACGCCTGCTTGGGAAGTCAGTACAGTTGACGCTTACCTAATGTAAGGGTAATCGCCGCCGGTTTTTATAGCGAAAATTCTATCCTCGGGAAAGTTCAAAAGTCTGGATACAACAAAATACGGTGTTAGTCGGAAGTTTTGGAGCTCATCGAATTTTCTTGACCAAAAGCGCGGAAAAATAAATGAAGAAGTAAGGGCGCTTAAAATCAAAGAGATTGTATAGAATTATTGAAAAAATATTGTGAATTTTGAGAAAATTGTGAAAAGTATATTTTGGGTGATTCCCAACCGTAATTTGTGGAAATAAAAGTGTAATTGATCCAGAATTTTGTATTTTACTGTTAGGGAACATGAAAACATAGCAATCAGTTAGAATATATACATTAAAGAGAAAATTTCATGGAAAATCGGGGTAGTTAGTTAGTACTAAACTGTTAAAAGTCTATTGCAAGGGTAGATAAGGGATTATATTAATAGGTCGTTTAACAGCAGTTGACACGGGGCTCTTTCGGACTCCACGCAAAAGTTTTTCTTGTCACCGCCAGCTGTATTCCTAGGTTACCGCAAAAATGCCAACTAGATAAGGTAAAGAGAGATGGGAATCAGTGGTGGGCGTTACACCATATTATGTTAAAAATGATATATATTTTGAAAATACATATAAATCATGCAATCTTCTAGAAATATTAAAAACGTTTAATATTAGTAAGAAATATGTATGGTACCATTGCTGCCGATATGGGAAATACGCTATTACTGTATTTTTAACCCAATCGAGCATATGTGGCATCAGGTAAAATCAAATGTTAGAGCAGAAAGGACCTTTGCGACTTTAAGTGCAAGTGTTGTGACATTAATTAGAAAAGTTGTAGATTGGAAAAATTCGATTAACCATGTTATTAAAGTCAAAGATTCCTATTTTGCATTTGCTAATAACATAGAGCCACTTGTTCTTAATGTAAATTAAAATGACAGTGACAGCGAAACCGAATTAAATCTGTAATTAATTGAATTTAACTAAAAATTTTTTATTGTACAAATAAATCGAATAACATAAATCAATAAACAATGTTTTAGTCATTCGTAATTTAACAAGATTTCATTTTGTCCCAAATTATATCGAATTTAAACCACTCCGACCCTGGCGCCGTTGAGTCTTGAAATATTTATATTTACATTTATTTACATACCACCTCAAAAGGCAACGAAAGAGCTTAAAACGAGCTTTATATAGATTTTCTCGCAATAGAAAAGACCAATCTTTGAGATGGAGACCCAATAATTATAATTATGAATGCTTCCTGGCACAAATAGAGGTGTTCACTTGTATGCCTATATAAAAGCGGTGATACTATATACATAGGTAATAAAAATGTTATTCTTACTTGCACTAGCGTTAAGCGCTAATGTCCGTACAACCTCGAGTGCAGTACTTCTAATTTTGTGATTTTTATTACGACACTTTGTATATAGTATGCTTCCTACTTGAGATATGGAGGAGTCGCTTGAGTTGTCCACTAGTAGAACCATATTGGGTGACATACATCTTGATATTGCCGTATTTAACAATTCTAAGAATTTTACTTCGACCTGTGGAAGACCCAAAAAAAATTTGGAGATAAACAGTACAGACGGTAAGAAAATCGTTTCAACCAGTACAGGATGGACAAAAAGACGGATTATAAATTTAAATGTGAAAATTTATGATTCGGTAATTATTTATAATTCCTGGGTTTAATGACTTATCATGCCATTTCGGCGCTCTAAGCCCGCCCCACTCAGATTGTACCTATATATGGTAATCTGGAGACCCTAGATAGCTGAGCGAGAGAAGAAAGAAAATTCAAGGTTTTTGTAGCTAAACTGCCTCTTCTTCAGGCTCAGATTGAGGGGCGCCAGCTCTCCCCTTAAAACCTTGTACAAAAATGATTTTAACGGCAAATTTTATAAAAATAAACATTGTGAATAAACATTTACCGTTCCTAAATGTTCTACAAAATATTATAAACAAAAACAAACATTTGCCGTCTATGTACGGTCTTTTAAATGAATTATACCTCAAAAATATAAATAATAGATCAACCCTAATATGTAATATGAAAAATGCAACCCCTTTTTGGCATTTTTGATTTAGATTGTTTCTGACACATTTCACTGCGATCTTATTAAAATTTGCGCCGGATCGTTTTGGCTTCTGAAAGAAATAAATAACCAAAGGGGTTTTTTAAAACATCTCTTTTGAAAGTAATTTTTTTCGAAAAACAGCGTTTTCGAAAATGGATTATTGAATTTTTTTTAAAATATTATCTCGAAAACACATATTTCGAACGTACATTTTTTTGGAAATGTCCTGACAGCTTTTTTAAAGATGCTTTTTTAGAAAAGGATTTATGAAATATTTTCTCGAAAACACGTATTTCCAAAGAACCATTTTTTCAAAAAATAATTTTTTGGAAAATAGGCACATTGTCCGAAAAAGTTATTTTGTTTGAAAACGGTATTTGGAAAATAAATTATGAATGAAAATTATGAAGAAAAAAGACGAAAAAAGATCCTGAACAAACCTAAACGAACCTTGTCTGGGTTTGATCAGATTTCCTTAGATTTGGTACGTTACTTTCTCGTAAATTACTTTTTCAAAAATCCGTTGCTTCAAAAAAATCAATATTCGAAAAAATATTTACTTTCGAAAAAGATATCCTCTGAAAAATTTTTTCAAAAAGCTAAAAAAAATTTGAAAGATTTGTTTTAGAAAAATTGCACTTTCGTAAGTACTCGTATATTCCCGCAAGTGAGCAGAAGCAGAGGCTGTATAGGATGTAGACAGACACTCGAATACACCGAAAAGCGGGTCTCCCTTGAGACATTTGGTGGGTTTACTGGTTTATGGTTTAAAAATTTGTTTGTCTACAATTATATAAATACGTATACTATGTATCTACATGTATATATAATGGTGGACAAACAAACTTTTAAACTATAAACCAGTAAATCCACCAAATGTCTCAAAGGAGACCGGCTTTTCGGTGTATTCGAGTGTCTGTCTATATTCTTTATAGTCTCTGGTTTTAAGTAGAATATATAATATACTACACTAGAGATATATTAATATTATATAAAAGTCACTGACAGTGTACAGAACATTTCTTTTCAGGATTTGTTTTTTGTATTTTAAAACGCAACTTTTGTTATTATATCAATTTTCCTAAACTGTAGAGTGGCGTAATACCCAAATAATAAATTTATTCAATATTCAAATTTAATTTGCAAACTTTCTTTTTTGACCACCCTGTAAAAGAAAAATCTCTTCTCGGAACACATGGTAAGTGGCTCAATACTTCTAAGGTTACATTTTTGCATTTTTACGGACTTACTTCATAGTCCACATAATCGTACTGATTAATGTCACACGCCAAGTCCAGTACCAAAAGAGTCTCTATACTGTCTTTCCAAGTTAAGTCAAATGATTCAGCCAAGTCTACGATTGTATTTACCATAAGAGTCATAAACTCTATGCCTCTAGAAACGGGTAATTATAATTGTTATATTCATTAAGTGATACTTATACAGTGTCCTGCAAAAAGTTGGCCACATATCGAAAACTTTTTTATTATTGATTTCTCAGAAAATTTTATTCATGATGAAAGTTGGTGCATTAAGAAAAATTAATTTTAACAACTTCAAATTTTAGGTGAAGTATACAGGGTGCTCAAAAAATACGAAAATCTTAGTTGAGAAAAAGAAAACCCTGGGAATTTCAAAAAATTTTCTACACAGAAAGTAAAGCTCCTGTCAAGAGAAGGACAAAAGTCAAATAACACTTTCAGCACAAATGTGTCGTTGCAGGGGAATTTCAGGCTAAATTTTGTAAAAAAGGGATTTTTGTAAGTTTCGTCCTCAATTTTCTCCACAGCGGTTCTCTCTTGGAAAAAATGCCATTTGACTTTTGTTCTTCCCTTGATAGGAGCTTTACTGAAATTTTTTTTTAAATTCCCAGATTTTTCTTTTTCTAAACTAAGATTTTTCTATTTTTTGAGCACCCTGTATGCTCCACCTAAAATTTCATGTTGTTAAAATTAATTTTTCTTAATGCACCAACTTTCATCATGAATACAATTTTCTGAGAAATCAATAATAAGAAAGTTTTCCATATGTGGCCAACTTTTGCCGGTCACTATATATATATATATATATATATATATATATATATATATATATATATATATATATATATATATATATATATATATATATATATATATATATATATATATATATATATATTATTATATAATAAACTTTCAAATTTCCTTTTAGCAAACCGCTGTACATCCTGTTAAAATAATAAGTTACTAATAGTGCTAAAATACATTCAGATAAGGGAGCTTTATAATATAATACCACGTTATCTCGGAGGCAAAATGAATTACTAACCAGCGTGTTAAAATTTGGTAAAATTTTTCCTTCCCTTTTTTAATAAATCTTTGTGAGTAAGAATTCTTTCTCATTTTGCTGGGTATTTCTTGATTGGTTTTAACAAATTATATGAATAATTTTTCCCCAACGAAAACTAAAAGAAATAGTTCAATCATATCTGATTTTATTGATGTTGAATAAAAAAAATGAATCGAAAAGTCTTCCCATTAAACTAAATAAATCGAATAATCAAAATTCTTTGCTCAGGGGAACGTGAATTTTTTGCTCGAGCGAACGAGAAAGCTCGAGAGAGAGAGAGAGGAAAAATTATCGACGAGAGCCAGCTTTCTCTCGCCTCATCTCAAGCCTTCTGTATGAGACGAAAATCTCTCATCTCGGCGACATCAATATAGGGTAGAGTCAAAATCAATCGTGTAAAGTAAAATGACGTTGGTGCCGGCAAAGGGAAAACTTTTAGTTAACCACTGGTTTTAATAAAGTCACATAAAGTTTGAGAGAGACGGAGCCGCAACAATCTTTCCGCCGGCACTAACGTCATTGTACTTTACACGATTGATTTTGACTCTACATATTTTTTTTATGAAATTATTGCAGTACGTATGCTCCTGGTGAAGCGGTCTGACTAAAACATCTACTATTTTAAGTAAACTGCTCCACAAAAGTAAGTGATTTTTCCAATTTTTGAGTAAATAACCAGATAAGTTGGATTGTTTTTATATTAACAGAAAAGATTTTTGATAACATACAAAATATAAGACATTTTTTCTTAATAAATTGAATTTAAATAAATTAGTAAAGTTTTAAAAAATAAGGTGCATAAATTTCGTCGCTCGACGATGATAACGAAACTTAAGAAAAAAAATTAATAGGCGGTGAAGCCTCCATGTGCGACAATAACGGCCGATCTATGGTCATCCAGCCGTCGTTGAAGCATATACGAAGCATGCTCGATACAGTTTAGGTCTGGCGATACTGGAGGTAGTCAATGGTAGTGGTAAGTGCGGAAAGCCGTTATTTTTTAGGGCATTCAAAACTGCCGCGCTTCTATGTATCGCTGTCTTGTATTATTGTCCAGAAAATGGATAGCGGCATAAAAATTTGGTAGTACCTGATCAATAACATGACGCCTATTTTAGCCACCATTCATGTTTCCCTCGCATATGTGCAAGTAAAGCGATAAGAGACCATATATTGGATATTATACACGAGCAAAATCAGATATGAAATATCTATGTCCTGACTTAAATATTAATAGGCTATTTAAAGCTTTTGCAAAACGTTATCCGGGAACTGCAGTTAATTAAGTCTTCAAATGTGTTTTCATTAAAGATTTTCTGAAACTTTCATTCCGACGACCCAGAATGGATACGTGTCACACCTGTGACCGACTGGATTGCGAAATCTGTGCAAACACCAAAAGAAGTCGACAGGCTCAAAACGAACTAGAAATTCATCAGAGAAAAGCCGAAAAAGCTTGAGAGCATTTAAAAGAATACACAACCCATTCTCAGCAACCAGGAAGTGATGCATGTTGTTTGTCTATGGACCTTGAACAGGTGACGTTTGTTCCAACCTTGGTGCATTCTGACATGTTTTATCTGTTACAACTTTCCTGTTTCAACTTCGGTATTCACATAGGAGAAACAAATAATGCCTCGGTGTTTTTGTGGCACGAAGGCTTTTCAGGAAGAGATGCAAACGAGATAGCCTCTTGTATATTTCAATTTTTGAACAGTGACTCCGTTAATAAAAGATCGGCAATTATCTGGTGTGACAACTGCGGAGGCCAAAACAAAAATGAATACATTTTATTTGTGTTGATCTTTTTAGTTGCCATTGGCTTGAACGATTCAATAGAGGCAATATTTCTAGTGAGCGGTCACAGTTTTATGCCTTGTGATAGGGATTTTGCGTTGATCGAAAAACGCAAAAGAAATATGAATTTTTATTCTTATACAATAAAGCTTATTTTGACTTGACTTGACTTGACTTCATACCGGAACATCTTATAAACGTTATCGAATCTGCAAGATACAACCCTCCATTTGAGGTGACTCACATGACAAACTTTAGTTTCTGGAATATTAAAGACCCTGTCGATTTATTTCTAAATACCCTCAAGCTTCAGATAAGTAAAGCAGTTACAATACCGATTGAGAAAACTACACCCACAAATATTAAAACCAAAACCACATTTTCGGACGTGGAAGAATGAAAAGAGACCAATGTAGTAAAAAAAGGGAAAACTGTTTGTGATTTAATAAAAACTATTCAAACTAACGCCAGAAAATAAAATTTCTGAAAACAAGAAGAAAAGTCTCCTTTCTATATTGCCCTATCTGAGTGATCCATTACACCTGGAATTTTACAAAATCTTGTAGAGCACGAAGTAGCAAAAACTGGCGAAGGGAGCAGTAATCAGATGGAGTAGTATATCTATCGTCTATTTGGAATGAAATCCATATTGGCACTTATCACCTTTATATATTTTTTTAGAAAAAGTGTGTTTATTTTTTGTTTTAGTGTTTATATTACCTTTTCTTATATAAAAACTAATTTTCCGTTTTGATGTTAACATAACTTTAATATAAATAAAAAGTAAAAGAACAAATTTAGCATTTTTTTTATCTTTTTCTTAAATAACTCGAAAACTGGTTTTTGGCACTTACCACCTTTGAAACTTCCACTCTTAAATTCATAATTCTGTGTTACTTGCCTTATTCCAAAAATAACAGATAACGGTCAGTCAAGCAAAAACTGCTTGAGAAGAAAAAACGAATTTTTGTCGAATGGTGAATGAAAATAAATAAATAAATTGAAACTTTTTGGATTTTTTGCAATATCCCTAACACATGTGGAGCAGTTTAATTTCCAAAATTCCAATTTTATGAAAATTGCTAAAGTCGTGTCAGATATATGTTGATGAGAACTACTTGTCCTATTTTTAGGTGAGAACCCCAGGGCGATGACACCATTTTGAAACACTCTGTATAACAAAATATTTAGACTATGGTTTAAAATATGCAGTCGAAATTAATGACGTTTTTATTATTAAAAAATGTTTTATATACCTTGTTCTCAAGTTAGCTTTGCTGAAAATCGCCATACGCGATGCCACATCCTTGAGGATATATACGAGAGGTTTGAATATAAAGGCTGCTTGTTCTCTATTTATTATCTTTTTAGATTTGAGTATATACTGCAAACTGAGTGACACAAAACAAACAAGATTCGTTTTACTTGACAGGCAGGTTTGCCATCTAGAAGCTTTAAAAAAGACAAAGTGATAAATATTCTCGTACTTTCAATCTAGAAGGCTATGCTTGGAGCTTCTACAAAGTATCCAGAAATGGATTTCCCTTTTTGAAGGATAATTAAAAATTTTCTTGAAGTTGCACAAAATATTCGTCTTGAAACTGCATAAGAATCGCTACTCTTGAAGTAGGTATGCCCCAATAATGAACGCGCGATGCACACCTGAGCAACGCTCCATTTTCACTAAATAATCCGCATCGATCCACTATCGAACTCCGCTAACGCGACCTCTACGTTACACGGTTGCCAAGATATTCAAGTTTGAAAAGGGAAATTCATTCGTGGATAAACTGTATATTTTCACAGAACTAGCTTTTTCATTCAGAGGCTTTTTTACGTGAAAATAACAATGTTTATGAAAAGTTTTAAAATAATACCCCTGTAGTGAGTTAAAAGTATGGTTGGCATAAATCATATTTTTTTTTAAATAAAATAAATCAGATATACTTGATTTAAATCAGATCTGTATTTCTAGCGAATCACGAGCCAAAAATTACTTTTACCAAAATAAACTTACTTACTTATTTCAAGAGTTTTGATAGCACTGATTTTGGCGAATTTTACATAAAAATTGCGTCTTAAGTCATCAGTCTGTACTAGAGTTTTACCTTCTTTGGTTCCAATCAACCAGTAACTAAAGGCCTAAAAATAGATAACAATAAGTTAAAAAAAATACGAACAACATTTATGAGTGAAGTTGGGCTGTTTTAAATTTATAAATTATTGACATGAACTTGTATAAACTTTACAAAATAATATTCCTGTACGTGTAAAATAAAATGGTATATATTGTGATGGATTATTGAATTGAACCTTAACAAAAGATGTGTATATGACGACAGAGCTGGGAAGTAATCGATTACTTTTGCAATAGATCACTGTAATTGATTACATTGATTGTAATTAGGAACCGCGGCCCATTACTTTTTTTAAGAGTAATTAGTAATTGGTAATCCATTACAATTTTTGAGGAATTTGTAATCATTTCCAAAATTACTGTAGAAAAGGTAATCAGGATTACTGTCAGGAATCGTGATTCCTTATTGTAATCGTGATTCTTTATTGTAATCATAATTAAAGGAATCGGAAGGATCGTGATTGCTTTAGTAATCATAATTACAATGAGAAGTGACGATTCCTTTTTGCATGTTTATTGCATTACATGACCAATTTTTTCGAAATGAAACAGGATTTCTAGAGGGTGTATACCGAAATCTATCAACGAGCCGCATTACAGTTTCCATTGTGTCATATGGGAATTTACTAATTTAAAATATCATGGGTACTTTTCACAAGGTCGTCCGCTCCCTAGACGAATATCTTTTCCAAGGTAGTCCGCTTCCGCAGACGTGTATATGGTTTATTTCTTAAAATTGAAGAGTCTAAAATATTGAATAATATTAACAACATGCATAAAGTTCGAATTTTGAATTTTGAAGAATTTTGAAGGGATTTGAAGAAAGTTCAACAGTTAAAAAATTTAACTAGCAAGATTTAGTACAATAAAGCTTAGTTATAAACTTTCTTAGTATTACTGGTCCTTTTAATCCTGTTTATCTTCTATAATCTTCAGATTAGTCGGCCAGTCAGTTAATAAAATGTATTTAATATATTAAGTGCCATTGCCAGGCTTCAATAAAAATATTAATAATAAGACTGGTAGCAATTTTTTATATGCATCACTTATCAAATTTAGTGTTGTATTTAATACCTACCATAAATACAATTTGAAAAATTTCCGAAACGTATTTATGACACCACTCATAATCACAATTATTCACCCTGTTTAACACTAAATAATTTGTCTTTACTTTCTATTTATATTTTGAAGCAATTATGTAATTTTATTTTTGTCGCTGATAGTACCTTAAACCAAAGCAGAAGCTGCCATTGCCATTCCTGTTATCCGAATGGTATCTCACTTCCTCGCCCGCGCAAGTATGAAATTTTTGAAAGGCAAAGCTATATTTGGCAAGCGGTACAGTAATACTGAAATATTGTAAGCAATGGAGGTTTAACTTTCAGAAAAGATAAAATTAGGTATAAAACTTTACTACCGACTTGTAGTTAAAAATACGCAGATTGTTTAGGCCTAAATCTCAGAAATTGCCATACTAACACAAAAAAGCATTTAACCTACATTTGTTTTTCACTTACCATAACCGGAACCAGTTGAAACAACATCATTTGATTTTGAAATTCAATTGATTCTCCTTTTCTAACACATAAAGGTATGCGAGTATCCAAACTATAGTATAGGCTATGAGCGTAGTGGCAAATCTTTATTACACATGTCACGTGATCTAAAAAAATGAGTGCTGATGCTTGGGATGCTTTTAAATAAAGTTGATTTATTTTATGGTTCTACTAGACTCATCGTTCCCCAGTTTTAAAAGATAAAAAAGTAATGATAAAGTAAGCTTAACAAAAGAAAACACCCTGTATACTTAATTTAGTATACAGGGTGTTATGAAATTCATTGCATGAATTGAATCCGGTAAATCCTGATATGAATTCAGATTGAAGAAAAATAGTCATAAATGGCGCTTCGCAATAATAAGTTGGTAGTCGCCCCTTAAATTTTCTCTAAGCAGCAGTACCCGCCACTGGAAGAAACACGTGATACGGAGTAAGTTGCCAATTCTATCAATATTTTTTTATGTAACAAGTTAGCATAAGAAACAGTGTTATTATGACTGGAGTTGGTTCTTTTTTAGCTTTAAATGGCGTATCGGTAGAGCACCGTCTAAGACGAGAAAAAGGGTATACACGCGAACCGACAGAAATACGCCGCGGCGGTGGTCGCGGAATAGGTGGCCGCTCGGCCGGCATCGCCATTTACTTTGCATCTTCCATGCGGCTCCGTAACTCGCCGTCAGTACCAAGGTATAATTCCGCGCGGGCTGGTTGATGAGTTGTTGGTCGACATCTCGGCAAAATGCAGCGCAAAAGTTTGCCGTATTCGCACAAAGTATTAAAATTTTTAGCGAGGTTTCCCGAATTAAAATATACTGGCTCAAAAATATATTGTAACACTTGTCAGCGGTATTTGTTAGGATGAAAGAAAATAACCTGTACATATCGCGTTGAATAAAATGTGATAAAATATCACGGCATAAAAGAAATAGAGAATTAGAATTTTCTTACTGAATAATTATTTATGATATAATATTTATGTTTGGAGTGTGTGAAATTCCACAATAAGTACTGGACAAAGAACCCTTTAAAATGTTTTGGCAAAAATGAATTCCCCAGTGGCCACTGCCTAGCCGAAACGAAGGGAGAAAAAAATTTCCGTATATCAAAAATCTACTAGAGGAGAACATCAGAGAGCAGGTACGTGATAAATCGGTATAAGTAACTGTTGATGAAACAACCGATGACAGAAATATAGTGGGAAATGTTTTAGTGTTCATTTTAGATTTTGCGAAATCAACTAAGTCATATTTAATTGCTAGCAAGAGACTCGAAAATACAACTGCTGCAGTCACAGAACAACTCGTAATGGATGCTTTACAGACCTTTCGGGTGCAAAGGCAGAATGTATTAATGTTGGTAACAGACGGAGCAGCCAATATGGTTAAATACGCGCATCTCTAAAAAACAAATATCCCAAGTTACTTCATATCACTTGTCTGCTTCTTGCCTTGCATCTCGTGGCTGCAACACTCCGTAAAAGTTACCCATATGTAGATAATTTAATAGCAAGTACAAAAAAAGTTTTTCTAAAATTAGGGAAACGCCTGAAAACATTTCGCACAGCAGCCCGAAAATTCCTGAACCACCTCAACCAGTTATAACGCGATGGGGAACCGGGCTCAAAGCTGCTTTTTATTACGCCAACTATTTTGAAGAACACTTTTTAATTACGGAAGGTTTTTTTAATAATGTGCCTAGTTTTGCCAAGAAATTATTTACCTACACCGCAAAAATCATAGAATAGGTACTGTTGTATATTGAGCATGCTACTCTAGATGGTTATGACTTTTTTCTATGTATGTATTTCAGTACTCTATTCCCGTACGTTTAGCGCCTCCTCAATAGAGGCCGCGCCTTGTACTGAAAGCCCAGAATAAATGAATGGTGTTTATCCTTAGCTAAAAGTATAATTATTCGTAAAACAAGATTAGGAACGAGGTGAGGTGAAAACTCTGAGTAAAATTTTTCATGGATTAGCGTAACTGAAACTTCTTCATGCAAAATCTCCTTAATAGAGCGCCTACGGTGGTTCCGTCACTCTGCTGATTTGAAGATAAGCTTTGAAACAATAAAAAGAGACGGAGAACAGGGTCAGTGAGTAAGAGCATCATAAGATAGATGTATTTCGCAGTTGTCAAAAACGACGCGTACGGAAGAAGTTGTTTGATGTTGATAATATTCACATTTTGCTATAAAATTTACAAAAACTGTTTGTTTATGCAAATAATAATACCGAAGGCAGAAACCTATATAAAAAAGTAATGAATGGGCGAATTAACTCTTTTTATGTGGTGCAGCCAAATTTTGAAGCGTCCCTGAAAGAACTTTCACGAAGTTTGTTGTGAACTCGGTTAGTTTGATTTTTAACCTTTTTTGAAAGGCAGAAGGTTAAAGCTAGTAGGAATTATGCTCAGCTCATTAATAAATAACGTAATAGGCAAGTGACTATTCTTTGTGTTAACGGTAAACACAATATAGCCTGTTTCGTTCTGGTTACAACTTTAACCGATTTCACGAGTGGTCCATATTTTCCCATATTGAGTAAAAAAATTGCTACCTATTGAATTAAAATACACATTTTTGGTAAAACGCGTCTGTCGAATTAATAAAACCATTGGATTATTTTCGGTTTTCACCAAAACGGATATCATCTGTTAGGCAACGCCCCGGCTGGATCAGTTGTTTTTTCTTTTTAATATTAGAGCCTGTGACGTCAGGCTCTTCAGAAGTGTCGGATAATTGCACGTATTTGGGCATTTTTTAAAATAAAGAAACGTGCGATTTCGGGGAAAAAACTATTTGGTAGTCTGTAAACCACCCCTATATTCAAATATATGCAGCGAATTTTATAACATCCTATATAATCTAATTTTGTTTTATTAAATAATATAATATTCAATAGACGCTATGACGCGTTACTTGTAATACCGCACCTTTTTCTATTTCTGCACGTATCAGCTCAAACATCACCTTTATATGAGCCAACGTCTCTTCATCGTGGGTGACTTGTTGTAACCCCTCCATTTTAACACACAGCTGGTAAAATAAAAAGGCAAATCGTATTTTCAGCAAATCGAAGCAAAAGTCCTCTGACTGGGAAAAATCAAGGATGTCTTGAATTTCTTCCAGCGTTTCCATGTCCAGAAAGAAATTTAAAACATTTTTATTGAAACTTTTTAACAGTGCGTTGGCCACCTAAAATTATATACAAAAATTTCTAACCTATTGTAAATTGGTTTAATTGATTTATATTCATAATTCTCCGTTTTAACTATTCTACCTTTCTTTTCTTAAACTTATACGGAAACTTAAACGGCTAACACTGTTAATGTACACTCCAAATTAAAATCGTTTATTGTGCCACTTTCGAGTGGAAAAACGCACATACAAACCACAGACAAAGATCCACGAAACAAGACAGGTAAATGCGTACCTGCGACCGAGCGCCGACAGTGAATGAATCAATGTATTACTGGCTAAACGTCTTCTATTTTAAGAACAACTACTTTAAAGTTGCCGGCGTGCTTTAGATCTTAAACGCATTTATGCTAACGATGTTATATTACGACCGACCAGCCAGAAGTTCTATAGTAGTCAATACTTCAATAAACCACTTTTATCAGAATATTCATCTATAAAGTTTTTTTTTTCAAAATATCCCATAAATATCAGTATTTTGATATATATCCGATATAAGTTTTTTTTTTATTATTTTAGATAAATATCACGAGCCATTATATTGTCACTTATCTTGGCACAGCATACGCAGCAGCCTTACCAGCACTCAAATAAAATCGCCTTTAAAGCTTTGGTTTTTGTCCTACAAAAACTACCCTACAATCGTTTATCATAAATAACAGAAACAACAAACAACAGAAATAACAGAAGTAGAAATTTAACAAAGATTGAAAATGCTTGTTGCGAAAATCATTTCCGAACATAAGATATGCATACATTCTGGCGCATTCGCCATCTGACAAATGCACATTTTGTTGAGCGCGTTGTGTCAGCTTAGCTTAATGAGGTTTTATATTGTATCACAGGTGCCGCTCCCTACTCTACTCAGGATTAAAAATTGCATTTTTTAATTAAATATTGCACCGTATTAAAATCTCTATACTTTAATAGCTTTTGTATGTGCTTGTTATGACACGCGTATCTATAAATGTCAATAGAAAATGAGGGGTGCAATAAAAAGCTACCCACTTGATAATAAAAATGTAATAAATGCTAATGATTTAAGAGCTTTTCCTTCTTTTTCCTGATAAAATAGGTTGCCCCTTCGTCTGAAATCGCGGTGAAGTGGTCGTCAACAGGGAAAATTTATGGAAATTTTCGCTATATAAGCGACTGATGCTAGAAGACAGTTGAAAGATACTCTCCGATGCAAGGTGTTACGCTGCCCGATCGCGAACCGAGATTCTGTCTACGGGAAAATTCAAAAGTCTGGACTCAAAAAATAATTGAAAAAGTAACTGCATTAGAAAACCAAGAATTTACCTAGGATTATAAAAAAATTGTGAAAATTAAAAGGAAATTGTGAGGAAGTGTATTTGGGTGGCTCCCATACGTAATCTGTGAAAATAAAGTGTAATTGGTCTAGAAATTTGTGTTTTTTTTGGGGAATAAGGAAACATAGAAAAATATTTAGAATATATAAATATTAGTCAAAAATTCATGGAAAATTGGAGTTAGTGCCTTACCTCGGCAGTAAGTATCATACTGTTAAGAAGTCAATTGCAAGACTAGAAAAGGTGTTAGGTAAAGTGGTGATTTAACAGCAGTTGACACAGGGATCATCCGACCCCGCGCAAAAGTTTATCTTGTTACTGCTAACTTTATTCCTAGGTAACCGTTACGGCCATATAGAAAATGTAAAGGAAGAGAAGAGAATCGGTGGTCGTGTAACAGTAATAGTGACAATTAAATGACAAAACTTACCTCTGATAAAAGTTCTAAGGACGGTTTTAACGTTTCATACATTTGTGTATTTTTAACTTCCGAGTCTTTAGTAAGTTCGGCATTTTCTGCTGCTTCACTAAAAGGGTATACTAACATTGCAACTAATTCTTCGCAAAATTCTTGATTCAGTAAAACTGTTGTTTCCAGAAGTTTTATGATAAACTGATACCTAAAATATAAGATTTGTACTGATTTAGAGTCAACTGGCTCAAAAGTGTGCACCCGCTCAAGAGTGCGCATCCGCATCCGCTCAAGAGTACGCAGGCTAAATATTTACTAATATTATTTTATAGGACAAACCTTGCAATCTAAATTTTGAAGAATCACCTTTTTTGGCAAAACTGCGTTATTTTGTATTATGTGCTGTCGGCAAATCTTCTGTTTAGTTTAGTATAAAACAGTGGCCCAACGTATTCTTGACTCTGTTAAAACTTTTCTGTGGTTAAAAATAAGGTTTCATAACGTAAATATTCAGTTAAAATAATGATTTTGTTGCTCAGCACGACTGGGTTTTGTACACGTTCAACTTAACAAATGGAAAGGTGCATAGTTCTGCTCCTATTATCTAGTTTTAGATTTGAGACTTATTCGGGAAAATGAATATTGTAGTTAAAATTATTATCACCAGCGTAACTGTAGCTGGGATTGGCAGTAAGCGAGAGTAGGTCATTTATGTACAGAAGATACGTAAGATTTTATACTTACGCTTTTCTTTTAATATATTTCGTACGGCCTTTTAGGGCTATATCGATAATATATGTCCAGTAAGGGGTTGTTAACAGCCATTCAACCCCAACCGCGTAATCCAGAATTGAAGAGAGCAATGTTATAAAACCGACAATAACACCAGTGTGGAAGCCTTGGTCGGCTTGGCATATTTCTACAAATGGGATAATTATATATATATATATATATATATATATATATATATATATATATATATATATATATATATATATATATATATATATATATATATATACATATATATATATATATATATATATATATATATATATATATATATATATATATATATATATATATACATATATATATATATATATATATATATATATATATATATATATATATATATATATATATATATATATATATATATATATATATATATATATATATATATATATATACAGTGACCGGCAAAAAGTTCGCAACATATGGGAAAAATTTTTATTAGGTGAGTATTGGAAAAACTTTTCCGGGGGATCGGTTCTGCATGTCCGATAACCTAAAAATCGATTTTGACATACGTCACGTGACCACTGGTATAGCGTCAAATTAAAAAATAAATTGTTAATTTACAAAAAGTGAGGTTAGTTGACGAGATATCAAAAAAAGTTATTTGAAAAAATTGCTTAGAATTAAATTCTAGGTCCTAGTGCAAAATTTTAAGATTTTATTTAAAAAAATTGGAAAACTCAATTTTTTTTAAATATTTTTTTATCGATTTACAAATTTCCAGTTTTTTTCGTTTAGATAGCTTGGCTAATGTAAAGCCCATGTATCTGGATGAAAATAAACGTATGTAGTAGTTTTTTCTACAATTGACAGGACAAAATTAAAAAAAACAGGGTTTCGCCGGACGCTAGCTGTTGCAATGATTTGTATCTAGCAGCAGTGTCAAAATTTTAGAGACATTTCAATGAGATTACATTGAGAAAACCTTAATCGTCTTAAATATATCTGAAGTTCGACTTTTTGTAAAGTTAAGGGGAGTAAAATAGATAATAAACAAAAAATTACCTGTTTATTTAATCGAAATTTCATAAACGAAAACCAATGTAAGAAAAACTTAAAAGTAGTCAAATTCTGTACTAACAACATAAAAAATCATTGTTTTTCCTTGGGTGCACAAAATTTAAAACTCAGTATGACCACCATTTCTCTCCATACATACTATTGTTCTCGAGCGCAACTCTCGATTAACATTTCGGAGCATTTTACGATTTATTTGCAATACACAATTTCTAATGACATTCTCTAAATTTTGTATATTCCTAAAGGGTCGATGTTTGTACACAGAGTTCTTTAGGTATCCCCACATAAAGAAATCTAACGGAGTCAGATCTGGTGATCTCGCAGGCCACGGATTTTCAGAAAACCGTCCTATCCACTGGTTTCCAAATTCTTGATCCAGCCATCTCTTCACCTCATTTGTGGAATGAATGCTAGCTCCGTCTTGTTGAAAGTATAAATTTCTTCTTTCGGCTAATGACAAATTGTCTAAAAAGTCAGATATCTCAGTTTGTAGAAATTCTAAATATCGTTCTGAATTTAAATTGTCTCTAAAGAAAAAAGGTCCCACTATTCTGAGGTTGAAAATTCCGCACCACACATTAACCTTAAAACTATATTGGTCTTTACTCTGAAGTCTGGGTTTTCGGTGACCCACCATCTACAGTTTTGTGAACTGACGGTTCCGTTAGAGGTAAATGTAGCTTCATCCGAGAAAAGAACGTTCTTTGGGAAATTAAAATCTTCCTCAATCATACCCTGGAACCAGGCACAAAAATCGAAGCGGGCGTCATAATCCCTATCTTTTAATACTTGTACAAATTTAGGTTTGTACGGATGAAATTTGTTTCTTTTTAATATCCTCCGCACAGATCTTTCGTGAATGTTAGTGATCTCCGATATTTGACTAACTGCTAATTGGGGTGTTTCTGTGATCGACAAACACACATCCAGAGAACCTTCGTCACCTGTTACCGGTTTTTCATGGGAAACTTTATACTGATTTTCTACCGATCCCGTTTCTTTAAATTTATTGACTAGACGAGATACTGTGGAATAATGGAGGGATTTATCGGGGTGCCTCTCATTAAAAATTGCTGCTGTTTCTCTATGGCTTTTGTAATTATCTCCAGAAATTAAAATAATTTCTATCTTTTCCTGAGGAAGTAGTGTGGGTGCCATTTTAAGGAATAAAATATTAATAAACTTATGTAAAATATCAAACTTAGTAAGATGCGAGAAATAAACCAATGACATAGGTTGAAATCAAACAAATTATAATTTGTTTGACATTTTTCTGTTGTTTTTAACCTACTAGATTATTTGGTTGTTTTAATTTCAGAGCCTGCTTTGGTAGTTTTAAGTACAACTAAATAGACCTGGTTGTTAAATTTATGTGCGAAAAATCTTAATAAAATCTTGATACAGTCATTTCATTAGATTCAAACCATTGCAACAGCGAGCGTCCGGCGAACACCTATTTTTTCGATTTTGTCCTGTCAATTGTAGAATTGTAGATCTGACTCCGTTAGATTTTTTTATGTGGGGATACCTAAAGAACCCTGTGTACAAACATCGACCCTTTAGGAATATACAAAATTTAGAGAATGTCATTATAAATTGTGTATTGCAAATAAATCGTAAAATGCTCCGAAATGTTAATCGAGAGTTGCGCTCGAGAACAACAGTATGTATGGAGAGAAATGGTGGTCATACTGAGTTTTAAATTTTGTGCACCCAAGGAAAAACAATGATTTTTTGTGTTGTTAGTACAGAATTTGACTACTTTTAAGTTTTTCTTACATTGGTTTTCGTTTATAAAATTTCGATTAAATAAACAGGTAATTTTTTGTTTATTATCTATTTTAATCCCCTTAACTTTACAAAAAGTCGAACTTCAGATATATTTAAGACGATTAAGGTTTTCTCAATGTAATCTCATTGAAATGTCTCTAAAATTTTGACACTGCTGCTAGATACAAATCATTGCAACAGCTAGCGTCCGGCGAAACCCTGTTTTTTTTAATTTTGTCCTGTCAATTGTAGAAAAAACTACTACATTCGTTTATTTTCATCCAGATACATGGGCTTTACATTAGCCAAGCTATCTAAACGAAAAAAACCGGAAATTTGTAAATCGATAAAAAAATATTTAAAAAAAATTGAGTTTTCCAATTTTTTTAAATAAAATCTTAAAATTTTGCACAAGGACCTAGAATTTAATTCTAAGCAATTTTTTCAAATAACTTTTTTTGATATCTCGTCAACTAACCTCACTTTTTGTAAATTAACAATTTTTTTTTTAATTTGACGCTATACCAGTGGTCACGTGACGTATGTCAAAATCGATTTTTAGGTTATCGGACATGCAGAACCGATCCCCTGGGAAAGTTTTTCCGATACTCTCCTAATAAAAATTTTTCCCATATGTTGCGAACTTTTTGCCGGTCACTGTATATATATATATATATATATATATATATATATATATATATATATATATATATATATATATATATATATATATATATATATATATATATATATGTATATATATATACGTCTGCCAGATTCCAACAGGAATTTAACAAACGAACGGATGTACTCCCGGATCAATATTTCTTCACATTTCTCCATCCGTGAAAGTCTACGTTCAAACATATATATATATATATATATATATATATATATATATATATATATATATATATATATATATATATATATATTAGTACACACTGTAAACAGTTAGTAACAATAAAAGTGAATCAATAATTAATTACAGTTTATCGTTCAGATGGTTTTCGTCACATCACACGTCTGTTTCATAATTTAAATACTTTAGCGCCATCTGTAATATAGATAACAAAGTAACAGAAATCAAAATAATAGTACTGCGCTGAATACTGCTTAGAGATGTCTTCAGAAGAGCGCAGAAAGTCAGATATACAGACGTACATACGTTTAAAATGCCTGTTATCGACAGTTGATAATACTTTACCTGACAATCTATAAAGGACCTTTTCACTTTGCATTCGGTTAAAAAACTGTTCCTCTGTATTTAAGTGACAGCACACGTGTAATGCAAATGTTAAAACTGGTGTGGATTGATTAATTTTTTTGCCATCCCATAAATTGGTCGCCCCAACCAACCATTGAAAAAATAATTCCTTCGATTCTTTGTTAAGGTTGGGTGTCATGACTCCATTTTCTAGAAAATATAATATTCATATATGTAATATATAAATCTAAAAGCATATTCCAAATCGACATAAAACTTATAAAATTGTGCCAATTTTCAGCAATACAGTACTCAAAAGGACTTGCAAGTTCCGACAAGGACGAAAAAGACGGTGTTAAAAGAAGAATAATTTTGTTGGCAGTTTTTAACAGACTAATAAAAAAGTGTAAATCAAAAGATAATTAACTACTTACGCGTTTTATTAATCCAATGTGTTAACAACAAATTTAAATAAAGGTCATTTTTTACTTCGAAGTTCGGCTCCAGAAGCTTCCCAAGAATGTTTGATAGCTTCTTAATGGTTTCTGTTACTAAAAATTTCTCATCAGTTTCGAATAGATCAGGTTCTTCTTTTATCAATTCCTCTTTAGGTTTACATAAAGTAGTTTCCCATGAATCTTCGTATCCTTCCATAGTTCTTCAGCATCTAGTCAAAAATAATTGATAATAAATAAATGATCTATACGAGGGCAGTTTAGTATTTATTGTCTCTAACATAGTAGGCGTTGCAAAGAACTTGCCATAACAACACACCATATTTATTATTTATTCGTCAAATGAAGTGTGACAACGAGTTTTTGTATCTTTATTTGTTAACAAGTTATATTAAGTAAAAACCGAAGTGAAAAGATTTCGAAAAATGAAGAGAAACGATTCAGTTATTAAATCTGCGTGAGTATCGTACTTCAAAGAATACAATATCGTGGGAATTTGAAAGAAACGGTGTGAAATATCGAAAAAGACTAAAGTGCCCTAAGTATACCTTAAATCAATTAGCACGGATACCACGGTACTGTCGTCAGCTAAGGCAAGTACATTTTGCAAACGAGAGAGTCATTATTATGGACGATAAAAAATACTTTACTCTTGTCAACTCGGAAATCAAAGGAAACGACGACTGCTTTTAAACAGATAATGTAGAAGAGTGTCCTAACAATATAAAACGCAAAGAAAAAGCGAAATTCGAAAATAAGATTTAAGTTTGATGTGCGATTTCAACTAGAGACATATCAAGGTATAATGTGGGACGAGTCAGGGACAAAGCTCTAGACAGTGAGAGATATACCTATAGTAATAAATTGTCTCACGAAATTAGTTGATTTTGTACGAGAACATGGCGCTGGAGGCAATAGCATGTTTTGCTACGATTTAACATCGTGCCATTATGACAGGAAAACACAAAATTGCCTTTGTGTAAACAACATACCCTAATCTACCTAGCCCAATTGAAGATTTTTAAGCACTTGGTCTCGCAAAGTGTCTGATAAAGGCGTGTCCAGCTGAAAACGAAGAATTAGGGCGTAGAATTTTCCGGAAGAAACGAAAAATGTGTTTCCAAGTCGCCCAGAATCTGATGGGAGATGTTTGACGAAAACTGCGCCTCGTTGAGCAGCACAGATCCCCTTATTTAGTTTGTTAATAATTTTGTTAGGTACTAAGAAGTTATAATTAAAATATGACTTAATATTTTGTGTCAAAACTTTTGCTACTTAAGGTTACTGAGGTCTCAAAAGCTCAGTAAAATTCAAATCAAACGAACCTAAGTGCCTCGGTTTCTCATGCATCGCTCTCAACCACAATAATAACCCTTACATTCCTTGATATGTAATACATTATTACTCACCTACCTGTTGTTAAGTATTTACGTAATACAGTTATGTTTGAATGCACAAATATTGTTTTTCAGCCACGACCATAAACTTTTTTCGTAATGCAAAATAGCTATAATCCAAAAAATGCTTTCTAAAGACTTGTTTAATGAGTAATTGAAAGCATGATGTTTCAAGTTTTGCCTGATTCATTTTGTCTTACTGGAGTTAATCTATGTGACATAATTATGAATATGTCCTTATCTACTTACATGTATAAGACGAACAATGTTCTAAAATTGCGAGAACAGATGTTATTTTTAAAAATCGCTATTTATCATCGATTATTTGATAACTGTTATCTTTCCTAGTACAGTGCAGGTGACAATATAGTAGGTGTAATTTCCGAAAATAATATACGAGGATGGGATAAAAAGTTCACGCCCTAACAAAGAAAACATCAAAATATTGGTTTAAAGATGTTTTTATTGTTCTACATAGTCTCCGTCTAGTACAATATATATTTATTCCAGCGATGTTCAAGGGTCTCGTTATAATCTGATTTCCTCAACTCGTCGAATCTAGGTTAGGTCTTATTTGGAAAACATGAAGAGTATGTAAGTTGAAAGGGAAGAAGTATTTTCTGGCTCGGAAGAGAAAATCAAGCTTTTTAGTTGCTGATGTGACTATTGAAGTAATGTATTTGTGCCAGCTGAGATCATGTTCGAAAGCAATGCCTCCAGGATCGAGCGTTTCATTGTTCTGTAGGGCTTGGCCATTCACGTGGATGGGGTAAGTGTTGCCCGTTCTTTTGGCGTGATAGGGAGCAAGACTGGTTTTGAAGGTGTTGGACTGAAGAGGGTTCTTGGCACCCCAGTTTAAGATTAATTGAAGGTCTTGGGAACGCTCTTGCTTTGAGGCTTCTGAAAAATTAATGTTGGACTGAAGATTATTATCGTTAGCATAAGTGCAAATGGGACTGGTAGTTAAAAAGAACAGGTCATTAATGTGAAGAAGAAATAGGCGGGAAGTTCGATGAGTGACCATTCACCACGACAGAAATGCACCGATTAAAGAGAAAGCTGCCGATCCAGGTACCATTGCGCAAAAAAAAACTAGCACAACAAAATTTGCTGAAATTTACTGTGATCTCCTAGGCTATTACGTATTACCTTCGGTCGAACCTCAGATTGGTATCATGTGACAGTTGTCAGTTTGATTTATTTAAATAATTGACTTTACACAAATTACTTCCTAAATATGTCTCAGTTCACACCCATCAAAAATCAGTTATCTATAGTCTATTGCGAGATGGTGTCAATATAAGAAACAGCAGATGAAGTAGAAGTCGACAAAAATACCGTGCTCTTGGCAAAGCAAAAAGTTGCACAGCATGGAGCTATTCTCAAAAAAGCAGGTTCTGGTCGCCTAAAACTTTCGACGCAAGATCAAGATAGAGAACGTATGAATGAAAGTCTACTTGTCAGGGGTACATATAAATATGCAAAAATTGAGAATAAATTCTCTAACCACCTGAAAATTCCTTATACAATAAGGATTTCAACAAATAATGGTAAAACAGCTATTCTCCGGGCTATATGCCCCTCTGAGCGCTGAATTACATACCAAAATTTGCCGTATTTTCTTCTAACACAGTTAGATATGAAAATACTAATGTATCAAATGCAAGAAACTACCAGGAAGAAGGAAGCTTTTTCTTTAGTTAGAATGTCGTCACCTGCAGACCGGTTTCGAACTCGTTGGTTCTCATCAGTACAGGATAGACGAACATACCAACCAGCGTTGGGCTTTTGATGCTTGCTGAATGTACTAGAATTTTACATACAATTGTACTAGATTGTAATAGATTGAAATCCGTGGCGTGTCCTCACTCCCATTAACCATTTTTGACCACCTGATTAGTAATACGTCATTTTTTGGATGAACAAATAGCTTTACTAAATACGTTTAATTATAATTAACAAAAAATGATACTTTCAAATGACATAATCAACAAAAAATCGAAACATGAATAGTATAACATAAATCAATAATTAAACATTATAAGTAGACAAACAAAACATTCTTAACAGTCTTAAGAGTCTTAACAAATAAATATATTATGATTGCTATATTCAGGTAATATAACTTTTAAAATGTTAATAGAAATAAAAACAAATGCAATTCTTAAAAAACATATTTCCGAGAAATGTAATATCATCAGGTTCTTGATCCTGCAAGTTTGGATTCATGTTTAGGCTCATCATAAGTTCCTCGATTGTACAGTATTAAAAAGAGAAGAATAGCAATATTTTGACATGTCAACTATACGCTATACGCGCCACAGTTTGGTCATGGGAATCCCAAGCGTAATAATAAAATTACAAACCTACCGCCAATGGCTGTCTCCTTCTCTTACCCTACTTTTATTTAGAGAATGCGCTACTCGGTTGTCGGTATGTCGGTTAGCCAGACGTCGGACAGGAGGCACGACACCACATTGAGTTCAAGCTTGTGCATGAAGTTGAGAATGTACTAGATTATTGGGGTTTTTGCATAGACAAAATATATTTTTTGGTAATGTAGTAATAGGGTAATAGTGAATGTTAAATTGTAATAGATCTAGTACAATGGTAATAGCAAGCACAACGCTGATACCAACCTTCCGAAAAAGTAATCCCTTAAAGCTACAACTGTCGTACTGCATAAGCAGTGAGACACAGGCAGCGCCATCCATTAGCCGTTTCAAGCATTCAGAGTAGAGTTTACCGTAAGGTAAAATTATCAAACGTATGAATGAAAGTCTACTTGTCAGGGGTACATATAAATATGCAAAAGTTGAGAATAAATTCTCTAACCGGAAGGTTGGTATGTTCGTCTATCCTGTACTGATGAGAACCAACGAGTTCGAAACCGGTCTGCAGGTGACGACATTCTAACTAAAGAAAAAGCTTCCTTCTTCCTGGTAGTTTCTTGCATTTGATACATTAGTATTTTCGTATCTAACTGTGTTAGAAGAAAATACGGCAAATTTTGGTATGTAATTCAGCGCTCGGAGGGGCATATAGCCCGGAGAATAGCTGTTTTACCATTATTTGTTGAAATCCTTATTGTATAAGGAATTTTCAGGTGGTTAGAGAATTTATTCTCAATTTTTGCATATTTATATGTACCCCTGACAAGTAGACTTTCATTCATACGTTTGATAATTTTACCTTACGGTAAACTCTACTCTGAATGCTTGAAACTGCTAATGGATGGCGCTGCCTGTGTCTCACTGCTTATGCAGTACGACAGTTGTAGCTTTAAGGGATTACTTTTTCGGAAGGTTGGTATGTTCGTCTATCCTGTACTGATGAGAACCAACGAGTTCGAAACCGGTCTGCAGGTGACGACATTCTAACTAAAGAAAAAGCTTCCTTCTTCCTGGTAGTTTCTTGCATTTGATACATTAGTATTTTCGTATCTAACTGTGTTAGAAGAAAATACGGCAAATTTTGGTATGTAATTCAGCGCTCGGAGGGGCACATAGCCCGGAGAATAGCTGTTTTACCATTATTTATTGAAATCCTTATTGTATAAGGAATTTTCAGGTGGTTAGAGAATTTATTCTCAATTTTTGCATATCAAGATAGGGAATGAGTTGATTTTTTAAGATATCACCCCCTTGAAACCGCCATAAAGGCCAAAGAAGAGACCAATTTTCCAGGGTCAGTTAATACGGCTGGTAGGAGAATTCACAATTCTGATATAAGGAATCGATGTGATGTTAACAAAATAATATGTGTAACGGACAGAAACAAACAAATCAGGTTATATTTGGCACATGAATACCTCAACCAGAATAATTTGTGGAAAACAGATGTATCTTCAGACGAATAAACATTTCAGTCTTATAATAATGGGAGATTCCGTGTTTATAGGTCATCTGGTGCGCGATATGATGAGAGATATACTCACAAAACTAATAGAAGTGGACGTTTCTCTGTAAACGTTTGGGCTTGGATTAGTGATAGGAGTTTGTCAGATCGTGGAGGGGAGACTTACTGCAGCGCTATATACTGCGATATTCTCCACCAAGTAATGGTACCCTCGGCTGGCGCAGTTTCTGACCAAGATTATATTCCAGCACGATAATGCTCAGATACACAAAGCCCGTTTTACTCAAAATTTCATTGAGGCAAATAATATTCGAGTTTTACCATGACCTTCGAAGAGCCCCGATCTTAACCCGATCGAAAACGTTTGTGTTTTAATGATAAAGGCTATAAATAAGCATAATTTCCAGCCAAGAAATCAATATGAACTCCGCGAAAGAATAAATCAGGCATGGGATGAAATCAACGTAAATACTATACTACGAGATACTTAGTTTTAAGTATGCCGCGCAGGTTGCAACATGTTTTCGTCAAAAATGGGACAATGACGAAATATTAAAAATATGTAAAATGTGTTTTAATTTAGATTTTTAAGTGATTTAATTTTTTACCAATTGATTTTGATTTAATTTTTACGGTTTGATTGCTTTTTGATTTTTCATTCATGTGTAATATACGCTTAAATGTTTTGATTAATTGAAAAAAAAAATTAGAATCCAAAATTATAACTTTGGGGTTCCTATATCTATATCTGTTTTATCTATGTGTATCAACAGTAAAATTCAGACAAAATAAAAATATACGTTTGATTTCACCTCGTATCACAATGTACTCAACTACTGTAACCAAGGTTACTTTCTACAGGGTTAGGTGTTAACATTTCCACCTTCAGAGTACCTCCTTAAAGTCTGGGAGCTACAACTCAGCTGTCCCAGTATTACAATTTTGTTGTAGTTTTCTTTGGGCCCAGTAGTCACTGCCCTCGTGAAGGAGACAGGCCGTAATGTAGGGATCGTGACGTCACACGAATAGGCGGTACATATTATATGATAAAAATGAAATGCAATCATTATAAATCCGCTGAAACATAAAAAGAATCGTTATAAATAAACTAAAACAATAAAATTACTCTAAAAAAATTTAATGCCTTTAAAGAAGTGCACAAATTAAATAGTTAATGGTTAGAACGCAAAATTTATAGTTAAAGTTCTGGGATAATTCATGCAAAGTTAGTACTACTTATAATATATTAAAAAATGATTTTCACAACATGACATGGATTAAACGTATAAAATGATCAAAAATAGTTATTAATACAATGTACATTACTTGATTAAACTCTACATAAAGCTCTACAAGAAGCAAACATACCACTACCGGAATACATGTAATATTAATATGTAACTTTACTTTAATTAAATTATATTTTGCACCAAACAGCAATCACCGATTAGGAAGCCTAACAAACAACCATAACAAATTAATAATAAAAATATACCTGGGTTACCAAGGTAAGGGCGTATCTCGAGGCGTATACAGATATTTATTTAAATAAATATTACCTATCTAAACTAACAATAGACATGGATACTCAAAATTAAAAAGTACACATCATTCTACATTATACGACATTGACATTATGGTATACATATACTGGCTTAGTCCACCTTCATACTCCCTTGACCCCCTCATAATATTAATCATTCGTATTTACCCTCGAATTCCTTCGAAGAATATTTAATAGGTAATCGCTGCCAAAAGTGTTTAAACTGTTTAACGTAACTATGTCATACCATCAGTCATAATATGGTACTTATCGATTTGAATTTCTGTAAAGATCTTAGATACCAAGTTAGATATCTATCAGCTATGTGAAGTTGGTACCTAGACCCAAAACATGCCTACATACATAAAGAGGTTACCTTCTTAAACTTCTACGTGCACCAAGTAAATAGTATAATTCAACGGTACTCAACCCTAGTTTTAATTTTACTGTAGAGGTGATACGTAGACCCAAAACATTCCTTTGTATAAGCTTACCTACCTAAGTTGATACCTACACCTACTTAAGCTAAATAGAACAATTCCTATTTTACCAGTTATTAGTGATGTGACTTATGTACATGTGATACGTAGACCCAAAACATGCCAACAATGAAAGTTAAGTTCCTAAACTTCTACCTACACCGAGACCTACACATGCTTAAGCTTAGAAGAATTACCATTTTACCAGTTTTTAGTTAGCCTATGCATATAATATGCGACTCTTGCAGAGTTCATACGTAGAAACATAGCCCCAAAACATGCCAAATCAACTAGGACTGTAATTTAACCTCAACTTTTTGGTTATGTGGGTACATACAGGAAGTAAAAAGACGTAAAATATGCCCTTATATTTATATATAGTGCCAAAAAATACTCATTCTACCAGAAATATTAAAGAATTTGCATGATTTTTAGGGTAATAAATTTATCAAAACCTAACCCAAAACACTAATTTACTTACCGTCATTTCTAGTCGCCCAGAGTTCTTGAATTAAATATTTCTCATCAAAATGTTTAATGCATATAGATGTATTTTTGGTTACTTGTAAATTATCTCTAGGGATCTTTTTCAGCCACAATTCACACCTCTGTTTGTCTTTTGGGAAAGAAAAACTTGCAACATATTCGCCGGTATTATAGTTTGATTTACATCCCATACAACAACTTTGTGGCATTTTTTAAAACAACAGTCACAAATATTAACACAAAAACTAATATAATAGCCACAACGTAACTTTTAGGTCATTAAATATTAGCGTAAGCACAAAATTTAATACAAAAAAACCCCAAACTAAATAAAAACAGTAGGACGCGCAGGTACCTTAACGTTTATAAAATGTCTCGTTCGACCGCCCAGTTCGATCAGCTGATCACGGAAAATGGATGCGCACCTGACGGCCTGTCTCCTTCACGAGGGCAGTGGCCCAGTGGTACATAGTTTGAGAGGAAGAGCGTATGAAGGTAGTTTGTTGAGGAGTAGAGCATCCCATACTTGCTCAAAGGTTTAGGAAATATTAAGAGCAACAATCTGGAATTCACCATGAAATTCGAAAGACTTGTTCCAGTTACGTGTGACAAAGGTAAAAAGATCAGCTGTGGATCTTTGATGGCGAAATCCGTACTGTCTGTCATGGATAATTTTTTTTCTAGATAACGTAATATCATAGTATATCGTGAAATCAATCACGCATGTATTCAATTATTACTCTTGAAAGGTTACATATGTAACAGGTATAGGTGAATGAAAAATAAAACTGTCAAGTTCTGAAGTTTTTATTTTTAAGAAAATTATATTATAGTCATTGACGCATAATAAAGAATTTTAAGAAATATATACAACAAAGACCATAAAAATTATAAATTTAAACTCAATGAGAGACGTGTGCAGTGTCCACCTTTTTCTTCCAAACATGTTCTCATTCTTCTTATTTCAGCATCAAAAATATTGGTTGAGCACTTGGGGGGAGTTGTGAATCTCCTGAAATTTATTTGTAATTCTAGCCCGTCGGTCTTTTAATTTTCACAAGGGATTTTGAAAACCGAATTTCTAATATGTGGTCATAAAAAAAAGTCGCACGGAATGAGATAGCAGGACCATGGTGGCCACCTGACTGGCCTATTACGACTAATGATTCGGTATCCATTCTTCCAAAAAATTTAAATTATGAAGAGTTACGCGAATTGGTGCGCCGCGCTGTCCTGCTGGAAGTAGCCTTGTCGCATTTCTTCATCGTCTAATGCATTTACAAAATTTTCTAAAATTTCATTATGGTATCGCGCCGAGTTGAGAGTGCCTTAAAAAAATCGGTCCAATTAACCTTCTTTTCGATATGGGCGCCCACTTTCTGTGAATGCAGAGGCTTTCTCTATAAAGAAATTTTGATTTTCAGAACTCCACGTTCTCATTTGTTGAGAATTTACATAAACAGAGAGGCAAAACAATGCCTCGTCAGCAAAAAGGTTTTTTCAAATACGTTTTCATTGGTATGCAGATTACCCATAAACCACTCTGAAAATTGCATTTGCTGCGGCTTGTCGTTTGATAACAATTCTTGGACTGAGCTTAGTATTGCAGGTTCCGTAGGTTACATTTACTTGCTGGCTTAAACGCCGAATAGGGGTTTCTGGGTGTCCATTAACAATTTGCCTCAATTCTTCTACTTTTTGTGCAGTGCGAACTTTGGGTCTCCCACTGCCTTCCTTTCTATTCACGCTTCCTATTTCTCTAAACAAAGCCACAAATCTAGTCAAAACTTGGCAAAACTGGTCGAAATCCGTAACTAGTGTGGAAATTCTGTTTGAAAATCCTGAATGGACCATGTTGAATAAACCCACTGGCCATCAATCCTTCTACCCTTTTTAAAGTAACTTTCGATCATAACAGCTTTTTGTTCTGCCGTAATTACCTGAAATTTCCTTAGATACAAGATTTTTTTTGCCGTCACCAGGAAGTTACAAAGCACCACCCTCTACGCATTGCTTATTTTATTTATTTAATGTTATCATTCGAAAATAATAAAATTAACGTGATACCAATGACACCATTAATAATAAAACCCTATAAAATTTATCTAATCACAAACATGTCCTGCTTTGTTGAAAAAAAATGTCAATAAATGTTTGTATTATTGTACGGGGTGTTTGAAAGCTACGAATCTGTTTAAGATGAAAAAAGGGACATGGACGACTGTGAAAACTATAGGGGGTTGAAGATTTGAAAAAAGACTGTAAAACAATCACGTGGATGGGAATGGGAGGACAGTTTGTATTAATGCCAGTACAACGAATTAATCTTTATATTAAAATAAGTTATAGAAAAGCATTACGAGGAAGAGAAAGGACTGAATTTTATCGATCTAAAAAAGGCCCCTGACAGAGTTCTACTTCAGAGATTATGGAGGTGTGTGAAGAAGAAAGGAGTACCAGAAAATTACGTAATGAATATACAGGCGCTGTGACACCGACAAGAAATAGAGGATCGGATCGAGGAAGCATGAGACGATGCATTCTGATGAATGATGATTGCGGAAAATATTGTAAGCACTAGCAGAGAAGACGTGGAGAGCTAGGAATAATCTTTAGAAGATAGAGTCCGAAAAGTTAAAAAAATTAAAATTGAATACATGGAGTTCAGTGATGAAAGAAGAGCATAAGTAAGAATGCAAAAATTTTTTTTTTAAATATTTAATTCTCACCAAAAAAAATGAACCTTTAGAATTTGGCAGTATCTAAGAAAAGAAGTCTACAATGGTACGGGCATGTGACGAAAGAAGATAATCATTAAATTGACAGAAGGGTAATAGCAGTGAAAGCGTATTGAAAGAGAGGTGGAGGATCATAGAAGAGATGCATGAACGGTGTCAAGAATAACCCAAGAGGAAAAAAAATTAAAAACCAAGAGTTATGGAAACGACCAATCAGAGACGCCTATTAGAAAGTTGGGGAAAGATGGATTCAAAGAAAAAATCTACAAACGATAAAAACGGAAATTCACTAAAATCTAAAAATACTAAACTGAATCAAATTTTCCTTCCAACATGGAATTCTATATAGGATGTCAAAATTTGTAGTAATGGGTGTATACAGGGTGATCCATAAGTAATGATACATAGTGCAACAGAAGAGTCCCCAGGTTTTGTTTTGGTTTGTTAAACTTACCAAATCCAAGGGTTGATAATAGCCAAGATAAAGGGTGTCAGAATTTTGATTTTGTTTTCGATTTTTCCAATAATTTCTGAATAAATTGAGATAACGGCGCGAAATTGGGGGTTCTTGGGGCTTTTTGGGACGAGAAATGCGAGTTCATTCGTTGTTTTGTTGTCACTAGTAGAGGGCCTAACCAACGACACATCGCGCTTCTTTAAAACGACAGAACTTTGAGTTGTATTTGTGGTATTTTAGCAATGGAGAACATTAATATAGGTGTGTTAACTTTATAAAAATGTTATACTTACATGATTATTTTATACCGGGCAATTTTAACCTATTGTATTTTAGAAAAGTGTAAAATTTTATTCTTAGTAATTTTTTTTTTAAACTTTAAATTAAGATCTTATAGTCGGTCAGTTATGTTCTGGCAGGGTTTTGTCCTGTCATTGTTAATGAGTCGTCATCAAAAACTTATGAATTATTCTGATATTTCATCGATTTGCTTGGTTTCCAAATGATTTTCATCTTGGAACGAGTTGCTGTAATGAATTTAGTTCTATTATTGTCGAAAGTACGTACTAAAATTGTCCTTTTTTTTTTATAAATTTGCGAAATCGCTCAGAAATAAATTCATAGAATAAACTTAGTTGTCTTTTTCTTACACTTGTTAGTTTAAAACTTTTGGTCGTCAAATTAGACCGGACTAGCATTGGAGAATCTGGCTGTGCTGCATGTTTTGCCATCAAGCATGGTACACACAGGTACATGCGAAAAGCACAAATCCTTGCCAGCTAAGAAAATTTTCGTTGGTCGAAGTTGGGTGATCTGCTCCTTAATCGCAGCATAATCTTGTTTCATCGTTGTCAAGACCTCAGTTTGTACTTGAACTAACTGGTTTATAGTTAAGTGCTACTTACTACTTGAACCAACTGGTTTATAGTATAGTGCTGGGAGCACTGCTTTTTGATATCCGCTATAACGTTATAAGATGGATAAATATTAGCTCCTCTAGCGTTTGCCCCTTCTTTTCCTTGACCTAAGTCCAATAATAATAAACAATAAGTGCTAGAGCTTCTTCAGGACCATAAGCGTTAATTGCTGAAGTTGACGATGTATCATGAGCTTCTTTCATTTTTTTTAATGTTCGTGGTGATGAATCTACTGCAAGCTTTACGAGTTGTGCGGCAGTTCTTTTTCCACTCCCAGGTAAGCTTAATTCTGTAGCATGGTACAGTTTTTCAGGACATGTATCAGAAATAAGCGGTTTGATTTCCCTTTGTTTAATTCTTTCAGAACCTTCGGAGGAAAGCTTTGTTGGCCTGCTCATTTTTGTCTGAGTTGTTGCCACTGGTGAAACTATCCTGGTTTCACCAGTGGCATTTGTGGTAATTGTAGTTCTGCTTCAAGCCATTGCTTATTTTTTTTCACAATCTTCAATTTGCATTCTTTCCATCTTGAAATGGTTTTAGTTACAAACACTTTTAATACATTTTTTAACGGTTTTTCGCAGTTCGTGGGCAGTTCACTCATACTAAATTTGTCCAATACATAATTTTGGATAGCTAAATTCCTTTCCACATAGCCTTCAAAGATAAAGCTAGCATATGAGCAAAAATAGAAGGTGGTACTCGGTAGAACTTTTTTTGTGTCTTGTTAAAATCACAGCATATCAAAATTCGGTACAATCGGTTTTGGGGTTTGTACTAACCCGGGTTTAGTTTATTAGCTGATGCTTTCGTTAAAATAAAGTCTATATTAATGTTGATTCACAGATTCACGCGGATCGAACATGGAATACCTATATGAGTCAGATATATAACACAAGCGAAGTCGTGGGCGCCAGCTAGTATGTTATTCGTCCTACAACTTGAACAAAGTAAGTGCTTTTACGCAATAAATTTAATCACCGTTAAAGAGACTCTGATTTGTGGATAATTATCTTACCACTTGAAACTTTTCTTATCATCATGTGACGACCTATTCTTGCTACTGACACCGTTACTTCGGGTCATTTCTTTCAGATATATCCGCCCTTTGAGACGAATTGGTCCTTTAGTACTGCACAATTGTACAACAACCAAAAAAAGTTACATCATGTCGGATCAATCAGAAAACCCTGTTTATGGACCCTTCTTTGGAGTCATGGGTGCGGCGTCCTCCGTTATTTTCAGTGGTAAGCATCTTAAGTTTTCAGGAAGGTCCTAGAGCTACGTATTAGTGTTCCTTACACCAACAATTTAAGTACAATATGGCTTTTAGCATCTAAATAAAGCTTAGCTATTGTGACGTACAATGTCGCAGGAGTATTCACTCAGGTCCTAGTTCTAGTTCACACCTTACACCACGTGAGGCGTATTACTGGTTATAAAATAACCAATTAAATTTTTGGTGTGAGTTTAGTCAGTAGTTATGTACTGACCATGTAATGGAGCTTTAAATTTACGAAAATATATGGGGTTTTGCGTGTAACTGCTAATAAAACTAGATGGGTTTTATATTCGTAATAACCTAAAACATTTTTTTATGCTTAGAGCAAAAAGAACACGCCCAACAAACATTGCTATGCTAAACAACTTGAGAGCCATTTCGAAGCTTCTGTTTCGGTGCAGTGGATAAGCTTGAGTAAAATAAGTTGAAGCTTTAACATATCTTCTTTAGCTTTCTGTATAATATTTACAACAAACGTCATTAAATAAATATCTATAACTTTACATCTTAGAAATAACTATAAAAATATATAAAGCAATATTGATCCTTTTGGGTACCTGGGACTATATATTTTAAAATGGGTCTTTTTAATGAATATTATATGAAAATTACATGAAAAAAAGAAACAGTTATCGTTTTTTGAAACAAAATAGAAAGGCATGTGACACTGATCAGGTGATGTAGTAACTTGATCATTTCCCTCCTCTTTACAATTCGTTTTATCTTCGAATTCTGTTTTGTTTAGGGAATTTATGTTACATTTTATAAAACATTTGTTAAAAATATTTCAAATGTCCACCAACATTTAAACCAGATAGACCAAAACTAGATACAGGTATGACCCGAATGACATATGATTTGTCAACGATTTAGATTCGGAGAGTTGACTTGTACTGACACTGTCGTTTTTGAAATCGCGCTTCGCAAATATTCGACACGTCTGCGGCTGTTGAATTTTTTTGACAAACGGTTATAAAAACAGTAAAAATTAAATTTTGATTTATTTAGTGCTTTATGGTCTTTTTTAACAAATTTTAAAGTAAATAAGATAGAAAAATAACAATCTTAAAAAACATTATGGTAGTAATGGACTCCTTTTAAATATAGGTATAATGCGTTTTTTTTTAAATTGTTATATACGTATGTACCTACAGAGGCAACTTTGAACAGCATTCCATCATGTGATTTGATTTCATTCTCGATATTTTAGTACCTATGCGTTGTCTGAGATAAGAATACTTGAAATAACTATAGCATTGATTCGTTTAAATAAACATTTTACAAATTTTTAGATAAATTATGATGTGATTCCTAGTTTTCAATTTTTTTAAGAATGTTGTTTCTCAGTTATTTGCTATAGAAAACTTTACACTTTTTAGTGTAGACGAAGATAAAAAGTATATATATATATATATATATATACATATATATATATATACAGGGTGTCTGAAATAGGTGATACCACTATTGCTATCTCCGAAACGGTAAAAGATACGAGGTCGGTTAAATTGAAGAAAATGTGCCATTTTTAGTCCCTATTTATATTCCATTAACAGAGTTGCCAAATTCTCTATAGTTTCTCATCTACAGAGGATTTTTTAAAAATAGTCAAAAATTTATTTCCTAAATATTTCGAAAACTATTATATTTAGGAAAAAATTGTTTTAACAAAATCACATGATTTTTTACCTTCTCTAATGTAACGTTATTGATTTGTTTATACCATTTGGTTTTATTGAGTACCTGGTACTAAATTGATTTTTTCAAATACGGACCTGGACTCTTTGCTGTATTTTTTGAAAGAATACTTCATACCCTTTACAACTGTGTATAACTTGAATATGTTTTTCGAGGTTTTCATCAAGAACAGTAACATCATCATCTCTCAATCTCATCATCTCATCATCTCTCATCAATCTGTTTGCTCCAAAAAAGACAATATTTTGATGTTTTCTTGGAGTGGTTTAAAAAAATTTAAAAACGTCTGGAAACTTAAAATTTAAGTCATTCCCCAAATGTAAGCGCCCAAAGAAACCCTTTTAAAGAATTTTCTTTCCTGGATTCAGTGTCTATACAGGGTAAGATAAAAACCATACGATATATTTTGGGTTTTTAAGTAGGAGGCTATGACTTCATATTGGGACATACATTTTAGTTCTAAACAAGTGCTATAAATAAATATTTTAAATAAATTGAAAAATTACGGTACTTTACTCTTGCGCTAATTTTAGAAATTTGCATGTCCCTCGTATATCCTAATTTTTTTTCAACTTGTGGTAGGTGGCCTTTTGGTTTAAGGACATGCAGCAACTTTCATCAAGAATAACATTTTCTAAGAAATTATTAATAAAAAATTTACCATATGGAGCGCAAATTCTGCCGGTCACTGTATATATAGCGTGTCTAGAAACCATCTTAACAGATTGGAAACGTTTTTATTTTACGGAAAAAAAGTTATTCCTCATAAGAAATCGGCTTGCTGAGAAAATAATACTCAAATTCTAAAATTTTGACCCAGCATGTAATGGCAAAAAAAGTAAAAACGATAAATGCCGTTGAAGGAAAACTATCTTTAATTTTAATTACAAAGTACAAGAACGCAAGAAAATATCATCCAGAACTAAAAAGTGATCGAATATGAAATTTGACAAGAAACTTTACGGTCATTCATATGTAGGTAACTTTGAATTTTTTAAAAAAGTGTTTTGAAATACATATTTTTTAAATTACATATTACCAATACAAACAATAAAAAAACTTTGACAACTAATTGGTTTATTTGTAAATGCTGCAAAAATTGCAGGGCCGTTCTTTAAAAGAAATATTACCGGCGAAATTTATTTGAACCTTGTGAACACGACATTATTTGAATTTTTTCATCGACTACCACTAGATATAAGAAACACACTTTAGTTTTAACATGACGGTGCTCTATATCACAGCTCTGCAAAAGTAACAGAATTTTTAAACCGGACATTTCCACAGAGGTGGATTGGACGAAGGTCAGAATTTGCTTGGCCACCAAGGTCCCCAGATTCCCCTAGATTTCTTCTTATGGGAATTATTAAAAAAAGTCTATGCCCACAGACCTTTCGAAAACATTCAGAGAGAGTTATCAGAGAATGTGTCCAAGAAATTTCCCCTCAGATGGTTAGAAAAGCACATTGTAAAATGATGTGGGAAATTTACTACAATTATCTTGATAAAAATCCTAAATTATTACAGTATGGTGTTTGTAATATTTTAGATTTGATGTAAAAGTTAAGGATTTTTCGCGTAAAATGTAATTTCCTTGTGAAAATACTCAGCATGTAGTAAAATTACTAACTATTTACACGACATACTGGAAAAGTTACACTAAAAATACAGTTAATTCTGAAAATCACAGAGAAAATAGAAATGTTTGTAATTTCACAACATTACTTGATGTAAATTCACATTGAAACATTTTAGCTCCTTCCGAGAAGTGCATGTGAGCACTGGAGCTGATGCAATCATTTGTTTACGTGCCTCGAGGGCTCTGCGTAATATTTGTGCCGGACTTGTGGTAGTTCTGCTGTGTTATTTGACAGTATTTAAGACCGTACTAAATTTAAACCCCTTTAGTGAATTAATCTGTACATGTCTATGTCTAAGTCGACGTTTTTTGTTTTTATAAAATAAATGTTTATGTTCCTATAGAGTTATGATTATTTTATTTCGTAATGTCTTCGTATTAAACTGCCTTCTTCACGGATTCTATAACCTTGCAGGATGTAAATAAAAAGGTATAACATTCCATAATCAAAAAGAACGTCGCTGCCGGTTATACCTTAAAATAGTCTTAAAATTACGACAAACATAATGATTTTTTTTTACAATAATCTACTGTAAAAAGCATATTATATTACAGGCAGATATTTAAATTGACAATATTTCAACAAATTTCATACAATTTTACTTCATCTTACTGTACAAAATGTAGAAGTACATCATGTTTATTATAATTGTGGTATTTTTATATATATTTTACACTGATTTCACATCGATTTTTTAGGGGAATTTACAAATGGTATATTAAAACATATTTACCTAATAAGTGTCAAATTACAATTAGAATGTAAATTCGCGGTGATATTTGGTGGCCAAAAATAACCAAACATATTTATTGTAATTTTACCATATTTTCGTTTACAGTGCAAAGGTGAAATGTTTGCATGAAAAGAAACGGTGATCATGTTGAAGCTTGGTGTTTATTTCATAAAATTTTATTGTTATCTCCATTCATTACCAAGCACTCTGTATTATTTTAATATTTTTAGCCCTTGGTGCCGCCTATGGAACCGCCAAATCAGGAACAGGTATCGCAGCCATGTCTGTGATGCGGCCAGAATTAATTATGAAATGTATTATTCCCGTTGTCATGGCTGGTATTGTCGCCATTTACGGCCTGGTGATAGCCATTTTGATTGTCAGTGACCTCGATTACCCAACAAATTATCCACTATATCTGTAAGTTACTTATATTATATTACAATATACTTACGAGACAGTTAAGGTAGGGTTGAAAACCATCCTATTATATGTGTATAGGTATATATATATATATATATATATATATATATATATATATATATATATATATATATATATATATATAGTTAAGTATGTTTGGAATTATCTGGAGAACTACTGTTTCGTCTTCCCCGGTGTCTAAGTTGTTAAAAGACACCACATCGACTCATCAGAGGCCTTACAGTAGCATGAGCATTTCTGCTCCCATATAATTCCACAGTTCTTGCCTATAAAAGACAACCTGAAAGTTTTGAAAGGTAGAAGTTCTTGAGATTGCTCTCTGAGAAATGTCATAGGGATCCTTATCGGATCTCCCATGGTAGCTTGGATGTGGGAGTCTCGCGACCTCTCCATATATATATATATATATATATATATATATATATATATACATATATATATATATATATATATATATATATATATATATATATATATATATATATATATATATATATATATATATATATATATATATATATATGTATATATTATTGTACTGTATTTTGACATGGTGTACTATATACTGCGTAATAGGCGAATTGCGGTCATTGCGAAAAGCGCTTCCAGACTCAGGCCACGACAGCGACGCGAAAGGCAGACAGAAAATTGTTTGCGTTTACGTAAGATTTCAGATAAATGATAATAAAATTAAATTGATATTTTTATAAAATTATACGTGAATCTTAAGAATTATGCATTATTAATGTATAAGAATTTATTTTTATTTTTATCTCTCAAAAGTTTACTAATAAATTACATTTCCTATCTCTTGAGACGTCCATGGTACGTTTCCTGTATTTAAAATGAAACACCTTTTGGAACAACGTTTATTTAAAAAATATGTTTTAGTAAAAAAATATATTTTCAAAATAGTTGTTTTTCGAAAAAAATATCTTCGAAGAACTTTCTTAGATTTGAAAGGAGTATTAGATCATATTTTTCTCTACTTCAAGACTACAACTAGATATCTCTAAATCCGTAGTCTGGAGATAATGTGATTGGCCGAAGATTAGTTAAGTAAAAGTGAGATTTATGTAATATGCATTTAATATTTTGTCTTCATATAATATCCTACTAATGTCATTTTTTTACAGAATCAGATGTAAAATGTAAGCATTTCTCAACTTTGATGTATAAATGTACTATTTTTAGTCATTCTTTGGAGCGTTTTGGCATAATTATTGGCAAATGAACATAATCTTAAGACTCAGAATTTTATCTATGTCACGTTTTATCTGTATACTTTTAAAAGAATCCATGGGATTAAAAATTGAACATGAAATACCCTATGATCCTCTTGAAAAAAATACACTGTGGATTCACACTAATGATTTTGTTATTTTCAGAGGATTTTTACATCTGGGTGCCGGATTATCAGTAGGATTTTCAGGACTTGCAGCAGGTTTCGCCATTGGAATCGTTGGAGATGCAGGTGTAAGAGGAACGGCGCAGCAACCTCGACTTTTCGTCGGAATGATCCTTATTCTCATTTTCGCTGAAGTACTGGGTCTCTACGGTCTGATTGTCGCCATTTTCCTTTACACTAAGAAATAAATCATTCTAAAATATTTAGATTTTTCGAAATATCCTTATATCGTATGAAATCTAGATGATTTAGGAGCAGTAATCAGCTTTTATTTATTACTGTTTTTTTAGCGCAAACCAATAACTTTCCAGAGTAGACACAACGACAATCAGGATTTTATTTTGTATTTTTCCTTTAAGATCGCGCGCCCACACAATCGACATAATAACATTAGGCCAAGCAACAAAGCAAAATATTAGCGATTTTTTGACATTAATACTATTAGAAAACCGCATGTGCCATTATCTGAAAGACGATCCATAGATGATTCCTGTTATATTTCCAACTCTGAAATTTTTTCCATTAATTTGTTATAAACATTTTTAAGCAAAAAAACGCGATTTTTTTAGTTTTTTGCTTATAAAATGGAAAGTAATGAAGCAATCTTAATGGTCTAAATTTAAATGGACGATTTGTAGAGAATAAAAATACGAACAAAGTGAGAGGCCGAACGTCCCAATAGGATAAGTAGCAACGGATAAAATCCGGAAGCACCGGAAAATTAAGTTTTTTTTAAAAATTCATAAATCGACCATTTTTAAACGTAGAGGGCTCAAACTTTGGGAAAAAGTAGTAATTTATAGCTACTTTATGTGTGCAAAACCCCGACGCTGTTCGACGATTAGTTTTGCCACAATCGTCATTTTAATTTTTCAACACACTATTTTGCAACAGGTCTGGATGCTCTATGGATCGTCCGATTTTAATTATTGAAACGGATTGGAAAAGTACAAGTTTAATTGAACAATATGTATATTTTGATTTTTCCATAAAATGCAACGAAACCGGTTGAAAATGCACGTAAAGCTGCGTGAAAATGGCCGACCGCGCGAAATCGATCGGGTAGCGGGAAGAGAAGCGGAGCGAAGGGAAGCCAATATTCATGCGCTTGGTCATTTTCACGCATTTTTACGTGCATTTTCAACCGGCTTCGTAGCATTTTATGGAAAAATTAGGATATACATATTGTTCAATTAAATTTGTACTTTTCAAATCCGTTTCAATAATTAAGATCGGACGATCTGTAGAGCATCCAGACCTGTTGCAAAATAGTGTGTTGAAAAATTAAAATGACGATTGTGGCAAAACTAATCGTCGGATAGCGTCGGGGTTTTGCACACATAAAGTAGCTATAAATTACTACTTTTTCCCAAAGTTTGAGCCCTCTATGTTTAAAAATGGCCGATTTATGAATTTAAAAAAAAAAAACTCTTAATTTTCCGGTTTTTCCGAATTTTCTCCGTTGCTACTTATCGTATCGGGACGTTTGACCTCTTATTTTGTTCGTATTTTTATTCTCTACAAATCGTCCATTTACACTATTAAGATTGCTTCATTACTTTCCATTTTATAAGCAAAAAACTAAAAAAATCGCGTTTTCTTGCTTAAAAATGTTTATAACAAATTAATGGAAAAAATTTCAGAGTTGGAGATATAACAGCAATCATCTACGGATCATCTTTTAGGTGATGGCACAGACGATTTTCTAATAGTATTAATGCCACGACAAATCGCTCTATTGCTTGGCCTACATGTATAAATCGAGTTTTTGCGAGTCGCAGTTTTAAACGAAAAATCAATTTTGGTTATCTTAATCAAATGTAAGTCTTTTTGCGTCTACACTGAAACGTCATTGGTTTTGTATTGCAAATATCTAAAGAAAAATGTTAAAAAAGCGCTAAATACTGTTCTACCGTAGAGTTAAAAATAGTGTACACTATAAGATTGGCGTATTTTCGCACGTATTATACAGAATGATATTCTTTTTGTTTAGAGCGTAATGTAAAAAGAGTCACAATGTCTTCTCCGGTGTTAAAAAAATCTCGTAAAATATGATTCTTTATCCATTATTATAGCGTGTAAAAGCTTTGTAAAAATAAATTTTGTTTATTTATATAATGGAAGTTTTATTTCTAAGAACTATCCAATTTGAATTGAGAATGATGTCAGAAATCCATTTTATCTACGAGCTTGCGGGAAGTAACTACTTTCTGCACTTATATGCGTGCTCTTTTGTTATAAAACCATCAAACACCAAAGTGAGAAGCTTATTTCGGGTACCTAAGTATTTTGGCAGATTAGAAACTTATTTATTTTTTAAGATTTGATTCTGACAAACCTTCAAAGTAGACAACCAAAAATACTTGCACAAACAAAGACAGCTGTGACAAAATTTTATAAATATTCTTTTTTATTGACAACAACATCGTTTTTATATTTTGTCTTTCACTAGTGCGCCTTTTACCAAAAAGAATAGAGAGAAATCGGATTTTATTAGATATTTTATCAGGAAGGAAAAGAATATTACGATGGCTTATCTTTCAAACTAGATAACCATCCGCAAGCGAAGAAGGTACAGTAAAAAGGTGAAATATTATTTTTCCATTTGTCTTTTTCTAATGCACTGTTTTTCTAATGCACTGTCGCCAACACGAATAGAAACAAATCTAATTGCTACGTGATTATCAGGAAAAAAAGAAGAATATTGCGATTGCTAAAATATGTCCTTGGAACTGACCAATAGGGTAAATTCTTGTTCAATTGTTTTTTATGCCGTCATTCTCAGTTCAAGTTGGATAGACCATAGCTTAAAAAATACTACACTCAAAGAAATAGGGTGGTAATTCAATCAAAAACATTTTTTAATCAACAATGTGTGTGTGTCAACAATTAATCAATAATGTACCACATGTGTTGTACTACGGTTGACACCATATTAAAAAGTCCTCATTAGATGCAATATAAGTAGGTATCGATACTGTGACTGGAGTAGTGTAACTAGTACTGGATATCGATACTTTACTGGTATTAAATCAACCCTAATAGCCCGGGAGGTGGTGTCAAATTTTTATGGGTGATTTCAGCATAATTACTCTCTATTCTGTATGGTAGTTTGTACTTGACAAACAACTAAAATAAGTGTTAGCTGGCGCGACGCTGTGACCTGCGGGTGTAAGAGGCTGCCAAACTCGAAAAAAAAAAATTTTTTTTCGAGTCATTTCAGCAAAGCTAAAAAGCTGTAGATTGTTTATTTATTATGTTTCCATCATGAAAAAATGTGTTAGCTGCATGGGGTAGGTGGAAAAACTTGTTAGCTGCCGAAGTGAAAATGTATGAAAAGTAGCAAAGCTAAAAAATTGCTTATATAACAGTTTACGATCTGAAAATCGTATAAATGACTGTTAGCTGGTATTAAAATGTGGCAAAACCTGTTAGCTGGGCTTTCAAAGTGTAGCGTAGCATTGAGGCGCGGTGCCTTTAATGACGCAGCTAACATATTTTTCCACCTTTTCTTGTCAGCTGACTACTGATTTTTTTATCATAAACTGATGAGGTACTCATTTTCATACCTGCTGATATCACATTACTGAAAAAAAATGCAATTGAAAGAGAATACGGAAGTACAATGGTATCATATATTGTATACTAATATTATAAATAAATTAGTGTATTTTATAATTTGTACATTTATCGAATGTCAGAATATTATTTCGAACAGCAAGAAAAATGTCTTCTACTACAATCGATATAAATTGTGTACATTTTTGTAATAGTATAATTTAGAAAATGTAATAACATATATTCAGTAAGCTCTCAAATTATTTATATTCATCATCTGAATCATTTTCACAGTCGAAATCGGATTTTTAGACCTTCCTAACTACGACAATGTCGTATACTATACTAGTAGAAAACATAGTCTCTGCTTTTTGAAATAATATTCTGCAATTCGATAAATGTACAAATTATAAAATACACTGTTTTAATTTATTTATAATATTGTTATACGATATGTGATACCATTTTACTCCCGTATTCTCTTTTAATCGCATTTTTTTCAGTAATATGATATTAGCTGGTATGAAAATAAGTACCTCATCAGTTTATGATAAACAAAAAACAGAAAATCAGTAGTCAGTTAACAAGAAAAGGTGGACAAATATGTTTGCTGCGTCACTAAAGGCACCACGCGAAGCGCGCGCCTGAACTCTACTCTACACTTTGAAAGCCCAGCTAACAGGTTTTGCCACATTTTAATACCAGCTAACAGTCATTTATACGATTGTCAGATCGTAAACTGTTATATAAGCAATTTTTTAGCTTTGCTGAAATCACTTGATTTTCCGTACTTTTCATACATTTTCACTTGGGCAGCTAACAAGTTTTTCCACGTGCCCCATGCAGCTAACACATTTTTTCATTATGGAAACATTATAAATAAACAATCTACAGCTTTTTAGCTTTGCTGAAATGACTCGAAAAAAAAAATTTTTTTACGAGTTTTTCAGCCTCTTACACCCGCAGGTCACAGCGTCGCGCCAGCTAACACTTATTTTAGTTGTTTGTCAAGTACAAACTACCATACAGAATAGAGAGTAATTATGCTGAAATCACCCATAAAAATTTGACACCACCTCCCGGGCTACCAGCTAACAGGTTTTGCCACATTTTAATACCAGCTAACAGTCATTTATACGATTTGCAGATCGTAAACTGTTATATAAGCAATTTTTTAGCTTTGCTGAAATCACTTGATTTTCCGTACTTTTCATACATTTTCACTTGGGCAGCTAACAAGTTTTTCCACCTGCCCCATGCAGCTAACACATTTTTTCATGATGGAAACATTATAAATAAACAATCTGCAGCTTTTTAGCTTTGCTGAAATGACTTGAAAATAATTTTTTTTTGCGAGTTTCGCAGCCCCTCATCATCTTAAGCCACGCTTTTGGACCAGCTGACACATGATTCTTCTATAAGCTATGAAACAACAATCTGTAGTAAAAAAATTAACTTTGGTGAAATGGTCCGATAAAATTTGCCACCACCTCCCGGGCTATAAGTAGATATGGATCAGTTTATGTCAATTAAATAGTTTGCTTCTTATTAACGGGATGGCGCTGTATTTAAGCGTATTTATTTGCAAAAATGCTTGAAAACTGAAGTAATTTTTTGACGTATATCATTACAATTCACTAACAAAACTAACAAAATAATTTCTTTAAAGGTTTCCTCAATTCCTGTAGATTGTATAATTTGTACCTGCAAGGTTTAAAAACTGGTCTATTTTTGTTACTAAGTAAGCCTAAAATGACTTAAATATGGCCTTAAGCAGACATACAAGTATGATGTATAAAAGGCACAAAAGAAAAAACTAATAGAAAGATAGGAAAGAAAATACAATTTAAAAGTGAAAACCAACAGAAAGATAAGGACGGTACAATATGGGTTACTTTTCTCTAATTTTATGTCACTGATTTTATATAAAATTTAGAATAAAAATATTTTTGTCGAGAGTTAAAGCTGCGAAAAATAAATTGAAAAGACTGTGTTGCCATTGTTCCTAAATAATAAAAATTTGTATTGCCGATAAAACACTTTTTCATGTTCTTAAGCATTTCGGAAAAAACAACTCTTGGGTGCATATGACTATGACGCATTAGGAATTTCATAACTTTTTTAAATTAAAACTGTATTATATCTAAAGTGTTTCGGTTGAGACATAAGCATCTGGGTAGCGTAGTAGTCGTTCATTTCATAACAGATTAAAAAAACTTGCCATTTAAATAAGCACCATATATACAGAAAGGTTCAGCTTTGCGCGAAAATAGGCAGAGCATATTCATCAATCATTTAAATCAATCGCGTGGGGAATATCATTTTTAAATACACGTTAGGCAGCTCGCACACCAAGGAAGGATACATAGAACATGAAACATGAAACATGCGGTACGCGGTAACTACTGCAAGTAGACGTGGCGTGCGCGGCTCAAATGAATGTAAATCACCCAACAATCGTACGTAGCGTCTAGCCGGTACCGAGAATATTAATCCCAAAGGTAAAAAGCTGAATCATTCAAATTGGTTAGCATTACCCGTATAGTGTTTGCTCAGGTTTGCTGGGATTTGTTCAGGTTTTACCCACTTTTACTTAGTCTTTTTTTATATTGCATTGTTTTGGTAGAGCGATTGGTTATTTGTTTCGTAATTTATGAATAGTCACTAACGACTCATCAAATCAACAATCGTTCGGCAAAATTCGGGATTAAGATTCTCTACCGGTACCGGCTAGACGCTAGTCAACTTTGTTGGTTGCAACAGATTTGATCCCATGGACTTGGTCTTTCTTTAGCTGAAGAAACTGGACAACCTACTTTCTGAGCCAGCTTATTATAACTGGACAAACTGTAGCTGAACTATCTATAGGTGAATTAACTAGCTGTACTAACTATAGTACAACAAACTAGCTGTACTGACTATCTGTACGTTCTATGGTGCACTGACTAGCTGCATTAACTCGGGTAGCGTGGAGAGCTGAAAACAAAGAAAGCCCCAATCAACTCTGCAAGTCCCTTATTTTTTAATCCTGATGATGAAAAGCAATCTAACTATAAAGTTAGAATACAGAGTGTATGATTTAAATATGTAACATAGTGAAATTAACCTGGAGATGTTTAGAGCACCTAGCTTACAAATTTATCTAATATTTGCTAGGACTCTTCCAGCATTTTCCATAAAGTATGAAGCTACTCCTCAGATATATCAAGATCAATGAGGGCCTCGCACTCTGATTTACAAATTATATAATTCTTTCACCATAAAAAAGCCAGCCAATCAGAACCACCAAAGTCACACTTGTTTTTCCCCTAAAAGAAACCCCGCGACACTAGAAATATTCCAGGAAAGTCTTATGTTTCTCTGAAAATTAAAATCAAAACAAACCCCGCCCTTCCTTCGTTAAAATATCGATGTTTTACTTTCTTATTAGTCACCCTTCTGACGTATCTTAAGCTCCGACAACCGTACACCTTCACGGGAGTGCCTCAGTTCTTACTCCTATCGCTCGATTTACTCCTAACTATTATCTTGTAACAATACAAGAATATGATACAAAAATATGAAGGGTTTCCCTTAAGTCCAAACATGTATGATCATAATATGAATATGTCTAAAAAACATATAAAAACTACCTCAAGAATAAACCAAATTTACAGAAAAATGTTCTAGAGTACACTCCTCCAGAGCATAGGCACAAGGAAAAACGCCCAAAGGGGAAAAATAGACTGTAAACACTACAGCAGTGGGACTCCGCGAGGTCGTAGAATTCTATTTGTAGAGACAAAGCGATATTTTTTGCTCTGCTTTACGTTCGCTGTCAAATGATCGGCAGACAAAAACAACACGATCGCTTTGTGTCGATTATAGAAAACTATAACTACCCGGACTAGCAGTGCTGGTCCGCAGATATAAGGCGCGTTGATAAACAAGCGGAAGGTGGAATTCACGACATTCCCTAAAATTCAATGTAACGTGGAAATTAGCCCGTTACAATTGTACGTGCTTTTCTGCTTATTACGTCAAAGAGGAAAAATCCTCGGTGTAAAGTTTTTGGCGGGCTACCCTGTATATTTAAGTAATAGGCAACTCTGGCCTTCTTCTTTTTTTACTAAAATAATCTCTCGATACGAAACCGGGAAATTTTTATCCTAAAATTATCTTCTTTAGTAAACATCATTAAAATGAAACTTTTTTAATTTTAAGTGTCTTTTTTTTAGATATCATAGCACTCTAAAGCATTCACTATAAAAACAAGTCAATTTCCCAATTACTATGCAATTAGTTGTTGATCTATTGAGTAGTTATTTTTCGGTTTTTACTGCTTCTCATTTAAAATGGGTTCACAAAAATGGGCCCTTTTTCTAATGGTATCTCTACCACTATTTTCATTCACTTATGCAGCAGTCAACCTGACTGTTGATGGTCTTCAAGTTAAAATAAAAAATCATTTTTTAACGTTGAATTTTAAGGAAAATGCACAATTATCAACGCTCTACGTTAATGGTACTAACATCGCAAACAAGGATGGAAAAAATACGTTTTATTTGGACTGGAGTGCAAGTAAGTATAATCATTTTTTTTTTAGAAATAATGAATGAAATAATTTGGCATGGACCAGTGGACTGCATATTTTTGGTTTCACAAAAAAATATGTCTAAATTTATTACAAATATAGTACCAATTAGCCAATCTAACCAATTCTGCTAAATAATTTCAACAGAACAATAGTTGCGTTTTATTTGCCACGTGCTTTAGCTGAGTTGAGTTAGTCAGAGAGAGGTAGTTTGATAAATTTGACGGCGCCAAAAGAGGCACAAAGCTCTGAATATCTCAGCTCAGCTAAGACCTGCTGTTCATTTGTGTTGCTCAAAACTGCACTAACCTACATTATTTTTTCCGATCACAGCATTCAAAAGGTAGTAGACCGTGCTTTATACATGTCATCTTTATTTATAAATCTCATTTAAGAAAGAGTTATCGACAATTTGTTGCGCAACCGAAGCAAGCCTCAATTTACAGCTGATGGCAATAGTTGCTTATTATTTGCCACTGGTCTCAGCTAAGATTAAATAGTCAGATCCTTGTATATCTCTTTTGCCTCATTAAATTTGACATTCTATCTCTCTCTGACTAACTTAGCTCAGCTAAAACAAGTAGCGAATAAAAAGCCACTAATGTTGCCTGCTATAACACGAATATATAGGGGTGTTGGGCTATATCAATTACATTTGGAATTTTTAACAAACATTAAAATTTTCCCTACAAAACTATATTTTTTAATTTCTGGCCCTTTTTCCTTACCAGGCCATTTTTTGATAGATTTTCTCTACGAATAGGAAACTTCTCTACGTGTTAACATCACTGACTGAGAATTTTTATTCTTATACAATAAAGCTTATTTTGACTTTGACTTTGACTTTGACTTTGCATTTGCGCAGTTGTCTAGTCAAACGCATTATTTGCCTTTATTGTGTCGTTTGTAACAACTCTTTATACCGCTATTAACTTTTAAGTCACTAATTTCTAGATGGACAACAAGTGTTTAGGCCAGGAAGTTTACATATAGTAGAGCAAACAAGTTCAAGAGTACACTTCTATTGGTTGCAAGAAAACAGGACTGACTCTTTCGATATGGAGCTTCATTACATTATGGAAGATGGACTGAGTGGTATTTATTCGTACGTCAAATATGTTAATAACCAAAGTGACAATGTTAATCTTGGAGAGACAAGAATAGTGAGTTGATAACGTATAATAAGTTTTGCTCGACAAAGGTAGGCCGAGGCTGAAATACCTCAAGTTTTAAAAATAGGTTTTAAATATTTTTTCTCCATGTAACAGTTAGAATATGATCACTATAAGAGAGTAGGTACTGCCAGAACTTTGGGGGTCTTTGTGTTACGGTTCTTTTTTAATCACAGTGTAATTTCTGTGTAAGTTCTTTTTTTATTAAACAATGATATCTATTACAAAAACTACCCTATAAGTATTGTATTGTGCCAATGTGCAAAAATACCACTGCAAGTGCCCTGAAAACCTTATTTCTCACGTACCCAGACCAGCCGATATTGGAAGAATTTTGACATTATGGACGTAGAATCTAATTTGCTTCTAATTATTCAGTCCATCTTGCCTTTCATAACCACAAACTGCAATAGATGCTTCAGTCAGCATTTTAAGTGATGGGCTGATGACACGGAACCCTAATTGTGCAAGTATAGCCTGCACTTGACCGATTTTTTTTATAATAAAGACTATGTATGTAAAGAATACAAAAAAAATTATTTGGAATATTTGCATATTTCCCATTCTGGAATACCCTTCATGCTAGCACATGCATTGTATGTAACATTTTAAGTTTAGTCAATCGCTATTTTACTGGCTGGAATGGGTTGTAATAATTTGTGTAAAATAATAATAGTACCTAATTATTTTTTAGGTCTACAGATTCGACAATGCAATTATTACGCAAGGTACGAATCAGGCTCGTACTGGTACAATTCCAAACAAAACTGAACTAGCTAATTCGACAAGTGTTCAAGATGCCACATATAGGCTTGCAAATGGAACGTACTATACGAAGTACGATTATGCCGTTTACATTCGGGAAACGCATTACCAGGGATTTTATGGGAATGGATATGGAGCATTTGTTGTATCGCCCAGTAGGGAATACCATGGTAATCTTAGTCTAATTAAAATAAAACTTTCATAAGAACCGGGTATTTGCTGTTATTTAAAAGCTTTTCTTTAACTTTTGTGCAGCAAGAACAATAAGAGTATGTAACCATGATCACAAGTAAGGCTGGTTTAATAGTATTTTATCTATTTCCCAATAGCCAGCCGCATAATATGTTGTCAAATAAAAAAGGCAAATTACAAACACTTTTTTCTTATCTACTCCCATACGTTTCCAAACATCCTTGGTAAACGCCGGTTAGCCATCTTTCTCTTTTCCGCTAATGACCTGCTCTCTTCTATCACCAACCTCATTCAAAGTTATGCTGAAGATAGCTCTCTACACTTTAGTATCTATCCCCAAACAAATCTGTAACCTCGAATTTGATAATGAGCGCAGTCTATGCACATATCGCTATAACTCTGTTAAAACCATGGATTTATTAAGAATGGATACGGGATGATTTAACATTCTTTGAAGCCAAAACAAACCATTCTAAACGCCACTGTAAACACAATTTGTAAACATTGGCCACATCTTATTTTACCTTGTATTTTTGTATAAAAAATACGTTATCACAAGATTTACTAAAAGTAATAAAAGCCCTAAAATATTTTATTTTTCTGCTAAATAATAATAAATTTTAGTTAAAAAGGTTTTATTATTTATAGGTTATGTTATTTCTAAAGGTATTTATTTAAAGTCGCTCCGAGTCATTTATAAATCTATAAGTCGCACTTTTTCTTTTCTGGTTCATTAGACAAAGACGTACGTGTAACCGAGTGTTCAGACCGAGGTTCAGCCGTTTTCCTAAGCAACCAGGACAGACAGCAACACTTCTGAGCTCCAACACTCCAATGCTATTTTATCTCTTTCTACTACCATTCTTGATTCAATTACGTAGTAGTTCGTAGTTCGTAAACTCTTCCCCTAGGGGAAATGTTTTCATAACAAACAACTAATATAAGGCTTCACGTTCGATACGCTCACAGTATACGGACAACGAATCCTTTCTTAATAAATCCATGGTTAAAACCCAGTCATGCTATCTGCCACGAAAAAGATCCAGTAGTTCTTATTCCAATTACACGAATTCCCAAGCCATACAGAATAGAAACTTTGATCTTGTTGGAATTGCTTTCGAACACGATCTCAGCTTTCACAAACCCATCACTTCAACAGCCTCATCAGATGCAACAGAGCGTGATTTTCTCGTCCGACCCAGAAAATACTTCTACTCGTACAGTTTATATACGATCTATGTTTCCTAAATAAAACATCCTAGAATACTGTTCCCACATCTGGGGAGCGGCGTCAACTTTGACACTTAACATACTTGATTCTATCCAAAAGACAGCCATTCGACTCATCAATGACACAGTCCTGCAAGAAATTTTGCTCTGAAGAACTAGCCGCTGTAATTTTCCTGTACGCCTAATAAACCACCTGGGGAGTAGCTTAAACGATAAAGTACAAAATTAAATTTTGATATCGATAATGCATTATATCTTTTCTACATGCCTATGCTGTAAAGTCAACGTTTTTTTGTAACAAATAATTAAGCATCAACAATTTAAAATGAATAGTAGTAATGGACGTTAATTATTGGTTTTAAAACCTTTGTTTTGTCAAGGTGGTGGCGCCATGAAACAAGATCTAACAGTGCACGACTTCGCCTTAGTTGCCAACTATTTTGCAAGCGGTCATTTTGGCACCCCTGGACTTCACGCACCTCCACGTTGGCAACATGTCTATGGACCATTTTTACTTTATTTTCCCACTGGAGACAATGATCGTATTGTAGAACTTGTCGAGAATCAAACAGAAATTGAGAAAGAAAAATGGCCGTACACTTTTGTCAATGATCCTGAATATCCCTTAGACAGGTGACTTAACTTTCTATATTTTACTAGTTATAGAATGCCTTCATAAAGCTGATAATCATAATTTAACAAAAACAATGCTGTAAAAATTATTTAAATTTAAAAAATAAGTTATCATGACTATTTCGCCGCAAAAAGTAGTGATATCTGATGTAGAGCTTTACTTAATGTTTTACAGGGGTTCTGTAGGTGGTTATGTAAGTGGACAAACAAAAGCAGCAGTGGTCCTGTATGACTCTCTAAACGAGACATATGACGCCCAGCAATTGGGATATCTATTTACCAACGAAACCGATTCCAAAGGTCATTTTGTTCTGGATAAGGTTCGTCCAGGGACATACCGTATTGTGGCATATCCCTTGGCTGGACAAGGATGTGAGCTTTTAAAGGAAGCTTATATTAATGTTACTGCAGGTAATTTTTTGGGAAAACTTGGAGGATAAAGCCTATATTATCGTATAATTTTTCGGTCAAAAACGACTAGAATAGCGCAACATAGTATTCTTAAAACTAGTAAGCTTGGCCTAAAAAAATGTATTTTAAGGTTAATATCATCATACAATTTATTTATCACAAATTTGTCTGCTATTAAGTCTATATTTAAAACAAAACATATTTATTTTCTATTGTAAGGTTAAAAAAATGGATTTGAATTTATGTGACCAGCAGTAGAAATGATCTTTAAAATAATAATATTATCAACTGTAATAGTTAACGAAAAGAATATATAATATATTCTAATTCAACGAAAAATAAGTATATATGTAGTTATAATATGTATCTTATTCTGTCCCTGAGTTACTTTCACTTGCTTCGCTATCATCAAGAGTAGTCGTGATATTAGATGCTGATAAACGATCAGTGTCTTCTGTAAACGCAATGTATTATTTAAAGGTACTGTCATTAGCCAAACGTTTTTCTTTTTTATTGATGATTTTTCGATGAAAAGCTAATAAGGGATCCGATGTAATGATAATATGTTCTTATATACTTTTCTTAAAAGCTTACAAAAGTTTGAAAACAATTAGAATACATGTTTACACTCTTATAAAATACAATACGCTATCAGGTATCAAATAATCATGTAAATTAGTATTTTTATACAGTTAACTTACCTGTATTAATGTTCTTAATTGATAAAATACCACAAATACAAAACTTTCAAAATATAACTGTCCACAGCTCAAGCAAATTTGCAACTGATAAAAAAGGTAATGCACTACCTGTAGTTACCCTTGCTTCACAGCCATAAAACCAAGGCAAGACCCGATAATTCTAATTAGGATTTCTTGAAAACCCTTAACTGGAATATTCTATTTGTCTAGAAAATTTTATATTTTAAATAAATTTTGAGGGCAGTTCTAACACCCAAAAAAATATGTGTGCTAATAAGCAAAAAAAAAACATTCTTTACATTAATTTTCATATATTGTAGGAGAACAAACCCAAATAAACTTTACCCTGTCGGAACCCGAAAATATCATATGGTCATTGGGTGAGGTAAACAGAAGATCAAGCGAATTTAAATATTCCAATGAGTCTCGCAACTACGAATGGCATTTATATCCTCCTCAATTTAATAATTTTACTATTGGAGCAAGCGATCCCACAGAAGACTGGTAAGTGGTTTTGACCATTGACGCTTTTTGACGGTGATATCGAAGGGATCAACCGAAAACTAGCAAATAAGGGTTCTGATGAAACTGATTTGACTACTGTAGATTACTTAGTCGACACTAGGGGTGTCAACCTCGACTGGTTTTCTTAATTCCGGCATTTTCAAGAGTTTGTGGTCTAATCCCGGAATCCCGGGATTAGTTCCGAAAAAAATTTAAAGGCTTTCAAATATTAAAATTTTTATTTATTAAGTTTAAACATACAAATACACTAAAAAGCTCCTAAACGATTCTAAATAGAAAAAATATATGTATAAATTTATACTTATTTAAAAAAAAATACCGCAAAAATATTAGGGCGTCGAATGTTTCGTCTTTCAGGCTGAACGTATTTTTTTGCAGAAAACTCCTGCGAAAGAGCAACGTCTCTCGGGTCTATGCTTGTGAACTGAATGGTTAGAAGGAATTTAAAGGTTTTTTGAAGATTACGTCCGCGACTGCCATCATTTGCAAATAAATCAATGTGTTGAACAAGGATTGCGGACATCCGGGTCTTATTACTGGTTTGCTTTTGTAATAACTGTGGACATTTTGGTAATGCTTTTTGCACTTTGACGTTGAATGGTTCATTCTATTCTGCTCTTAGAATTTCTGCAATGGGAATGTCATTTTCGTCGCTGATTTCTGTTTTACTTTTGTTGTCTGTGTCTAGCCTGATTAAAAGTGTTTCCAATTTAGATTTAATGAGGGAAATATTTGATGTTTTGAAGCAGTCATCTTGTTCAGAGTTTAGAATGTCGGGATTTTTAAGATAACAGAGAATGTCAGAATAAATGGTTCTGCGTTGCTTAATCCTTGCTCTCAATGACTCTTGTAGGTAGTTCCGTACTGAGTGGTGTTTTAATTCTGGATAATTCCTTTAACATGAACTTTAAAGCCGCATCTGCTTTACATAATAACTCCATATCGCGACGGCACACAGTGGCAAGCTTAATGCTATTTAGTGGCCAGAACCTCACAAATTATATGCCCGTAAATTTTTGTACAGGTATTTTATATTCGAAGTTGTAATATCTACGGGTATAAAAAACACCTAATTCCAAAAATAAACTGTACTTGACTTGTGTTTGAGTATAAAATGCCAAGACAGAAAAATTTGTTCTCGAAATTAAATTTACATCGAAAGAAATGAACCATTATCTTCCTAAATTTGATGAACGTAAGTTTTATGCAATAACTGTTTTTCTGATTTCTCAATTAAATGAACCTTTGTACTTCTTAAAAAATAACATACCGCAATCGAAACATTTTTATTTTTATCTAAAACACTAATAAATATTGAAGTGTTAATTTTTACACAAAATTTCGTTGTTTCAAGTTCACTATCGAAGAAATTTACTATCGAAGGCTGCCGAAGTTTTACATTATGGCCAAAAACAAACGTTGTGTTATCCTTATTCTTATAAAAAATATTCTGGCTGCCGAAAGTTGCCGGTTTGCTTGCAATAGCAATTGTTCAAGTAGGCTGTTGGCCATGTCTAACGTAAAACAAAATCAAACTCGCGGCGTCGTATTGTTGTAAATACTATCAAAGTAGTATTGTTGTGCGGTATTTCGTTTTGAAATATGTTTGTTATAAGTAGAAAATATCTTTCCGATAGTTTTATTACTAGTGGTAATGAACAAGAGTTTTTTTCTCGTGTAAAAGAAGATTTTCAGTTATCTCCAACGGATTTTGCAAATGTAAAGCATACCATCCAGAAAACATTTTTGTCTCAGTTTAAGCAAAAATGGAAGCAGGCTAAAAGGATGAAAGATGAATTTTATAAAAAATTTAATAATTGGTTGATGGGCGAGTTAACAGTTAAAAAAACTGGTAATGTCTTAAAAGATACTGGCGGAAGACCTTCAAAGGATCTTAGAGATAGTTCGGAAAGAAGTAAGAGAAGAAAGTTATCTAATCTAGAAAAATCGTGTGATATGACACTCTTAGAACTACAAGGCCTTTTGATGCGAAAGTTAAGGGCAGAAGGAAAACGAGAGGAGGCAGCCTTGATTCAGGAAGCACTATATCTTGGAGCAAGTGAGTTTAAACTTCGTCTTTCTCAGAATATGGTTAAAAAGTTTTCAAGAGATGAAGGTTTAGCATTAGTTACAAATGTCAAACTATCAAGATATCAGTACAATTGTATACGTCAACAGTGTGCAGATAAAAATGCTGATATTTTCCCTAGCTATAATCAAATTTTCAAGGCAAAAGCTGAATGTTATCCAGAATCTATAGAAGTTAACGAGAAGGGAGCTTCCATTCCAATTCAACAGTTATTAGATCATACTACAACACGCTTACTAAAAATTCCTAATGTATTAGAGAAGGTTATTGAAAGCGGTTCAGAAACATTTGTATTGCATACTAAATATGGTTGTGATGGTTCTTCGGGAAACAGTACTTATAAACAAAACTTTAGCGACTTAAGTGTTATAGATGAATCTATTTTTATGGCATCGCTAGTTCCTCTACAACTTGTTTCTGTAAATAATACACTAGTTTGGCAAAATCCTCATCCATCGTCAACTAATTATTGCAGGCCAATATATTTCGAATTTTCAAAAGAAACTCCTGAACTTACTAAAATTGTTGCCGAGAGATTTAAAAATGAAATTGAAAATTTAAATGAGACAGAGATATCCACAAGAAATGGACACGTTCAAATTTCACATAATTTAGCTTTTACTATGGTGGACGGAAAAGTACGCCAAGTTTTGACAGAAACTTCCTCAGCTGCATGTTGTCCATTATGCAAGGCCAAGCCAAGAGAAATGAATAATTTGCCAAAAATACGGACAAAAACAATTGAAGTCGACTCTTATAAATATGGTCTGTCTAGTTTGCATGCTCTAGTTCGTTTCATGGAGTGCATTCTTAATATCTCTTATAAACTGGAATTTAAAAAGTGGAGTGCTAGGTCAGTTGCCGAAAAAGAATCAGTAAAAATAAATAAAAAAAGAATTCAAAATGAACTTAAACGCAGACTAGGGATAGTTGTTGATGTGCCTCGACAGGGTAGTGGGAGCTCCAATGATGGCAACACTGCTAGAAGATTTTTTAGGAATCCAGAGATAGTAGCAGAAGTAACAGGGGTTGATATGAAACTGATCAAAAGATTCTCTATCATTTTACAAGTTTTAACGTGCGGAAAAGCTATAGAGCTCCAGAAACTTGAATTGTATTTACAAAGTACAGCAGAGTTGTTTGTAGAAAAATATAATTGGTATTATATGCCGTCATCTGTCCATCAAATACTTCTCCACGGTACTGGCATAATTAAGTCTGCGTGCCTTCCTATTGGGCAACTTAGTGAGGAAGCAGCCGAGGCGCGAAATAAAGACTTTAAAAGATTTCGTGAAATGTTCTCCCGGAAGTGCTCGCGAACTGCTACAAATGAAGATGTTTTACATTCATTGCTCGTGTCTTCAGATCTGTATTTAACCAGCTTAAGACATCAATGGATAAAAACTAACGCTCATTTAGATTTGGAACAGGAAGCCAAAGAACTATTGATTTAATAATTTTGTAAAAGGTAAAATTTTGTTTCATTTCCATTAAAAGTAGTTACTAGAAATTCAATTAGCATTTATTTAGAACGCAATTTTAATATAGGTGAAATTTTCTTGCCGTCCTCAATGATACATCATAAAATCAAAATACTGAATACTTACCCCATATATTACAAATTTACAAAAAAACACATCCGACAATGATGTTTCATTAATCTGTTTCCTAAACATTGCAAAAAATAGAAAAAAAACGTTAACATACAAAGGCTCATAGGTTTTGGCCGGATCCTTACATAAGGCCTCACCACTGTGCGGCATAGGGTTTCAAGCGCAATTTTTATTGGTTGGAGAACTTTTAACACCTTTAAGAACCTCACTTTCTGAATCCAAAATTGTTGTTATGTTTAGATCCATAAGATCTTTGTTTTATGAAAGTCTCTAATAGTGTAAAACGCTCGAGCTTGTCAACTAAGCTGCCCCATCTGGTTTTGCAATATAATATAACTTTTAGCTCTTTCCCATGATCATTTTTGATAACTTTTGTAAATGTTCAATCTATTTGTCTAACTCTAGATCCCAATAGGCAGAGGTCATGATTATTGGTAATGATTACTTCCAAAAATTCATTTTTCCAAAACTTTCACCTTATTCCATACCTTCAGTGTCTTCTGTATCGCTGTCGGTGTCGCTAAAGAACACTTCGAGACTAACCCCGAAAATATTAATCGATCGCGGGATTTTCGAGACCGGTTTATACTCCGGGATCCCAGAATTGACACCCCTAGTCGACACTGACTTATTATTGAGAATACCCAATCTATAGGACACGAAAGATAAGCTTTCGGAAAGTGATAAAGATATTTTTAAGTAATTTTATATTAAAACATTTTTAGGTATTATGCCCAAGGACATCCTGGAAGCCACTGGTATATTAGATACAACGACACAAACGACAAAAGATCAAGAACGCTCCGCATTGCTTTGGCATCTACTAGCGAAAAAAATCATCTATTAGTAAATCTTAATGGACACCGTTTAGCAGATTGGTACCATTCCAATGATCATGCTATCTATAGAAGCGCTATGCAGAGTGGAATGTATAGTTCTCATAAGCACACCATCAACGAACAGCTTGTTTCAGATGGAGAAAATGTTTTGGACCTTTGGATCAGCGAGGGACAAATTATGTACGATGCGATTAGTCTACAAAGAAACTAATATTATGTAGTTGCAAATAAGTCAAAAATAATTTGTGAAGATACTTATTCTGAATAAAAAATAGCATATCCAGATTGTTTTAAATTATTGATTACCTATTACTTCTTTCCTTTTAAGTTTTTTTTGGAGTTTCAATAGATTACCAAAAACATGGTTTCCCATTTTCGTAGGGTTGTCTGTTGGTCTGCCTTCCCGTCTCATTCGTACCAGTGTAGCCGTTGTCTTCTTTCTTCTTCCTAGCTTGAAGTAGGAAATTTCCGTATTAACCATTTTCAAAATTGAGTATCCATCTAAAATACAACTTTGCTAATCTGGACAGATATAGTTTTCAGTGTCGCCGGACTGGGGAATTGTCCGGATTGCAGAAATGTGGAAAATAAATGACAAAAGTATTGGTTTTGCAAATTTATTACATGTACTCATTATATTTTGACTCCCACCTACAAACAGCTCTTATTACAAGTTATAGAAAGAAACTTTAAATACAAACGTTTTAGGTTTTTTCACGTAGTATCTTTTGATAATAGCGGAAATAAAAAATCGACTTTAAAACATTGAAAAAATTAATTGAGTCATATCTTTTTAAATGGAACACCCTGTATATTATTAGCTCAAATGAAAGATCTCTTTGTTCTGATTTCAAATATATATAACTTGTTGGCATTTGGTTCAGCCACTTTTGAAATATTTGAGTTTATAATATATATTTAATTGGAGATCATCAGTCATTAAAGTTTGTTGCTTTAATATAATCAAGTTGCCTCGAAGACGTCGACGTTTGTATTGTAAATATTTGTTGTAGTTTAAATAAAGTATTTTTTTAAACTCAAATATTTCAAAAGTGGCTGAACCAAATGCCAACAAATTATATATTTGAAATCAGAACGAAGAGATCTTTCATTTGAGCTACCAATATACAGGGTGTTCCATTTAAAAATACATGACTCAATTAATTTTTTCAATGTTGTAAAGTCGATTTTTTATTTCCGCTATTACCAAAAGATACTATGTGAAGAAACCTAAAACTTTTGTATTTAAAGTTTTTTTCTATAACTCGTAGGCAGGAGTTAAAATATAATGATAACCCTGTACATGGTGTCCAAGATAAGGAGGGCCAGTATGGGGATCTCGTTTATAGTTAGAAATACAAAACTGGTTAAATGGAAAAAAGTTGCATAATTAACTTATGGTGCAAATTATTTTATATACCTATGTATTCTTGTTATATATAAGTATGTACCAACACATTATATACAATTATTTTTTAGGAGAAATCGTAAATTTTGGTTTGTTTTCGCTCTTGACTACGATTTTTTACAATTTTTAATTCAACGTGCAAGGTTACTTGAGAAATTTCTTGCATTGCTACAGAATCGATACCATTAGGTACCATCAGTTTTAATTCTCTTTTTTTTCTGCAGATTACCATTTTCACTATACAACTTTCTCGGGTTTGTCTTTTTCATTAAAATGTCACTCACGTGAGTCTTTCCGATTTGAATTTTTTCGGCCTAAACCCGAACACTAGTTATTCTTTTTAGAGCACTCTTACCGCTAGCCCTAAATTTTTGGTTGGGCAAATGCCGGCGGTAGCATCTAAAGACTGGGCAGTACAGTTAAAATTTTGGTTGGGCGAATAGTTGGGCGAGCAGAACCCTGCCACTGGGACTCTATCACTGATAATGTCTCTTCCAAACTCAAAAATGTTCACTTTATTTTAGACATTGTTACTTTTTGAAGAGATAAATAAAAGTAAATTCACAAAATGCCTATTAAGTTACAAGCAGGTAAGGCCTATTTTCCCAATAGGCCAGGTGGGCCCGGGCCTGGGGCCCCGTTTTAGAGGGCTCCGCGCTCGGCCTGAGCGAGACTATACTAATTCAAATAGTACAAGACAAAAACATACTTTATTTGAAAAACTGAGATGCTAAGCTTTTTTTAGTGCAAAAAAATATTTTATAGGTTCTTAAAATTTAGGACATCGACAGATTGATTTTATACCTATATTTTGTCTATGTCTTTAATGTTCCGTACCAAACGGAATCACTTCGGTATCCGTCCGTCCGTCTGTCACACGCAATTTTCTCTGAAGCTATTCGAAATAAAAATTTGAAATTTAGCACAGCGATAATGTGGTGGCCCAATTATAGACGTGAAGTAAAAAAAGTTGAATTATGATTCTGGGGGTTAATTTTAGGGGGTAAATTGGGAAACGGAATTTTTTTTAAAGAGCATCGCGTAGAATGTCAACTGAAAGCTAATTGAAGCATTTCTTTAAATATTTTTCGGGAGAAACGCTTAAAAGTTGCTGTCCCCCACCCTTATTACCAAAAGGATCGCTCAGAAAAATCTGAGAAAAATCATGAACGTTAAAAATTAGGTGTAGATTGGGCCGAAATTGTCAGTATTAATAAATTCTGGCTCGATCAATTGTGATAAACAACATAATTATTTACTCGCTTATAACTGCTGAACGATTGGTTTTAGAGAAAAAGTCATTCCACAAAAAATATTTCTCTCGATGCAAGGAAAAATGTTTGTTCTTACGCTTTTTTCAAAATTTTTAGTTTGGCTGAGCCGCAGCGCGAGTGCAAATATAGCTTGCACCTGACCGATTTTTTCCTGTATTTTGTTATATTTTAAATATTTTTTGTATACGCAAAAAAGGACTTCATGTTTTTCTCTATGCTTCTATACCTATTTTAAGACTGTTTACTGTTTTCTAGACTGTTAAAAATTATGATTGCATTTGTACTAACTAATTTATTTTCTTTATGATATCATTAAACCATAATAAATTAGTGTGGCGTAACTTATTAAGGAAAAAATACTTTTTGAAGTTGTGAGGAGCTCCGGATTGCGTAACGGACCTAGGACCCCCTATGACCAAAAATAGGTACTGCTTGTAGGTTATTCCAGAGTGGCCAATTAAATTTGTCTTAGAAATTTCGATAGAAAAGTGCCTAGTCCATAAAGAAAAGACAGGTAATATGCACCACTAATACCTACCATAAGTCCTGGGAAATTCGGTACCTACCTACTTTTGGGTAATTGGATTTTTCCAACAACATTAGTATGTACCTAGGTCTGTATCAGCCAGATTCTCCAACGCTAGTCCGGTCTAATTTGACAACCAAAAGTTTTAAACTGACAAGTGTAAGAATAAGACAACTAAGTTTAATCCTATAAATTAGTTTCCGACCTTTTTTGCAAATTTATAAAGAAAAGGGCAATTTTAGTACGTACTTTCGACAATAATAGAACCAAATTCATTTTAGCAACTCGTTTCAAGATGAAAATCATTTGCAAACCAAGCAAATCGCTGAATTATCAGAATAATAATTCATAAGTTTTTTAATGACGACTTATTAACAATGACAGGACAAAATCCTGTCAAAACATAACTATTCAACTATAAGACCTTAATTTAAACCAGTACTAAATCTTAAACCTTCTTAGTGAATCTGAATGTATATTTTTAATGAGCACTTATTGTCCGTTAATGGAAGGTAAATGTTACAAATAAAATATGGGTAAATCATAAAAACTTTTGTCCGGAACCGTTGTTAAGAGGGACCATTGTTAAGTGATATTTTATATAGGTACCTACATTAGGAATATTTGGTGACTTAAAAAGTGACTTTTTAGTAGAAGGGTCCGTTGTCCAGAGGTATCCGTTATTAGAAGTTTTACTGTAAAAAAATTTTCCAAAAATTTAATTGTCTAAGCGTAAAAATATATACACTTCATGAAATTAAATAGTAAGTACCATCTGACGTAATTTCCTACAATTAATAGTAGGGGGTACTTACATATTTTGCTATAAAAGCAGCATTTAACAAGCTAAACAAGTTTTTCGTAATTTTAAAAATGGGTTTCCAAAGCTCTGTATTTGTAGTCTTGATTGGTTTTGTCTTAGTGTCGGGGACATATGGGTCAGTTTCGCTCACTGTTAACGGTCTGGCTTCAACCATAAAAAATGACTATGTTGAATTAGATTTTAATTCGGATGCAAATCTTAACACCCTGTACGTTCAAGGAAGAAATATTGCAGTTAGGGGACAGAAAACTTTTTATCTCGATTGGAATTCAGGTAAGTTTAAATCATCCGGGCGATAATTTAACCGTTATTGTTACTATTTTGGTTTTCTAATATTGTTGTTGTTCAGTTATCTGCTATAAAAAACTACTGACTTTCCAGTGTAGACACATACAAAAGATATAAAGGGTGTTAAAAGTACCTTATTACTTTAAAAATTGTTCGAAAGGACCACCATAAACTTCTTGGCAGTAATAAAGTCGATTTTTGAACTCTGCCAAGAAGTAACACGTGCCATTCTCGAAAATGTAAGAAGTGAGTTCCAAAATCGACATTATTACTAACAAAAAGTTTATGGTTGTCATTTTGAACAACTTTTAAAGTAATAAGAGAAATAACGGTATTTAAATTTTTAACATTTTTTCACGATTTTTAAATGCTTGTCATTTAAAAACGAATTAAGATACGGACTTCGGGTTTTGCAGTGGAATGTTTCTTTTTTGAAAGCCTGTAAAATTAGGCTTTTTCGGAGACCCTGTATGCAGCCTTCTGTATCGAAGCTTTAGCAAATCTAAGCGAGTAAAGGAGGTTGTGCATCGGAGGCAGCATCGAGTTAGGGATAAGAGCTGTCTGGTTGTCGAACAGCTCCCGTAGAAAACCCCCAGAATAGAAATTTAACTTTTTATACTTCACGTCTATAATTGAGCTACCACACTCTATCTCTATGCCAAATGTATGTCTTTGACTAGTTCAACACACTGCCTTTTTGCTAGGCGATCCTTTATTTAAGAGGCAGCTATGGAAGTCTCTTTTGATTTTGGTATATTTAATGCAGGGGTAGCATCCGGCTTTAAAAGTCTCTGACACTTGTTTGGATTCAACTCCAGTAGCTTCTTTTTAAGATTCCTTGCATAGCTTTCTTTACCAAAATGCAAATAACAAGCTATTTTACATTTACTTTATCCTCCCTTCAACAGGCATGTAGCCATTGTTTACCTACACTTTCGTGGTTGGGAAACCGGAAAAACCTTTACGTTCAGATTCACTAAGAAGGTTTAAGATTCAGTTTAAATTAAGATATCCTAGTTGATCAGTTATGTTTTGACAGGTTTTTGTCCTGTTATTGTTAATAAGTCGTCATTAAAAACTTATAAATTATTCTGATATTTCAGCGATTTGGTTGCTTTCCAAATGATTTTCATCTTGGAACGGGTTGCTAGAATGAATTTAGTTCTATTATGGTCAAAAGTACGTACTAAAATTGCCCTTTTCTTTATAAATTTGCGAAAAACCTTAGAAACAAATGCATAGTATAAAAGTTACTGGTCTTACTCTTACACTTGTCAGTTTAAAACTTTTGATTGTGAAATTAGACCAGACTAGCGTAGGAGAATGTGACCGTACATTTTTATAATTTTTTTTAACGATTGTCCACATTGCAAGTTGCAATAGCACAACGTATGTTTTTCGTCAAACAGATACTAAAAAAATCAAAAAGATCACACACAATAATAACAAACCGTAATAAACGATTGAATCCGTGTGAAAAATGCTCACCGTGTGACGTAAAGGCACGAAAACAAGCTCCGCCCCACATGCGCAATATCATAACTTCTGTTTATTGTATCATGGGTACGTTTCAGGGTATCGATGATTTGGAGGCCACCGATCGTCACGCTTGACAACAAGACGAGTTACCCTTCTGGTTTATATTTATTCTTGTGGTAAAAGTTTGCTCATACAGCAGTGGCGTGCGGTGATAGTTGTAAAGGGGAAAGTGATCCGATAAAAATAAATTAAAAATAAAAATCGAGTCGAAAATCTTTTTTTTTTAAATAAGCTATACATGCGACACAGACGCAGTCTAAATTATTGTCCTCACTCACAGAAGATGGTCCATTTATTGCAAAAAAAGGAAGAGAAATACACCCCGAAAAATCCATAAATACTTTTAAAATATGCAAAACTTTACAAGCAAACTCGTCCGAATAAACTGAAACTCTCATGTAATTTTCTCCTCCATTAATTCCTGTGAAATTGTGCGTTACCAATTCGGGATGAGCAATTAAAAAATTAATTAAAACAGCCCACTGAGCTGCATTTGTTTTTCGCCCCCTAATCCTAGAAATATTAGCACGTTTTTCCCTAGTAAATATAATTTTTACATCACTAATAACAATAAACTTCAAATAGTTTTAGGTTATGTTTATATTTATTGCACAAGAGAGACAAAACGACTTTATAGCTAAAGGTAAAAAGAGACAAAATTACGTCGCTTTCAAGGGGACACCTCTCGAGCTATCGCTTTCGCTATGTAAGTTCCTGCTATATCGGCCCACTTCCAAAACATACCGAACGGTGATACAGAGTAGGAATTTGCAAAGAGAGCCCGATCGCTATCGCTATTTTTCATACAGGGTGCCACTCCAGGTCTCTTGATTTTAGTTTAGGTCCCTGGGCAACAAAGGCTAATAATAAATTTGCTGTGGTATTTATTTCTCAACAGTAATAAGTGGCTTTATTTTTATAATGTGTAATCTATATTTGTGTTTGCCTAATACTTGAGATAGAACAATACCTCACGTGATAACATTCCTTATTCAGATAACTTCGATTATCATACTTAACTTAAGTCCGGTTGCACAAACAATTTAATCAAGAATTAAACTAATTGGACACTTGTAATGTGACAGCACTCATGACATTCATGAGTGCCAAAGGTGACTCTAAAAGTCAATTAAAGTTATTTCATGATTAAAAATTGGGCTGTAGTTCTTCTTATACTATATTATCAATTTTTTATCATTGTTATTATACAGGGTCCTGCAATAGTGCGGTAGGCTTCCATAGCTCCCATACGAATTAAGTTAGAAATTTCATTCAAATGCTGACTTATGCTGTGTTATACAGGGTAGCCCAAGAAAGAGTGATGACACAAAGTTGTATTTTTTTAAATAGGACACCCGTATTATTTTTGCATATTTAGGTTTCTCTTAGTGTCCTTCATAACTGACTAAAATTTTATTTAATTTGCTTTGGTAATTTAATAACAATAAATTAAAAATTAAAAAAAAATTTTGCAGCCCTGGAAAAAAAATATAAAAAAAAACAATCTAAAAGTTTTTTTTACCACTGCATTATATAAAATTTATAACAAAAGGGCTGGAAATACCATGAATTAAATAGTTTCTACCTATTTTATACAGGGTGTTTACAATACGGTTTCAGAATTGACACTAAATTTCTCAAATTCATTAAATGAAACACCCTGTATATTCTTTTACTATTTGATGAAAAATTTTACCGCACTTTCTTGGGCCACCCCGTATACTGTAATACAGTATAAGTTAGCATATGAATTAAATTTCTGACTTAATTCGTATAAGAGCTATAGAAGCCTGACGCATTATTGCAGGACCCTGTATACTGACGAGCAAAAAAGCGTTTTGCGGGTTAAAAAAATTGTTAGAAAGTATCCGGTGCATTGAGTTAAAATCAGTGCAAGGAAGGAAAGGTTTATAAAAAGTGGTAAAACATGCAATGATGTATGGAGTGGAAACATTACCAATAAAGAAAGTGCATGAAAGGAAAAAAAGTTCTTCTATTGAATATGTCTTCGTTCACTTCAGCGCACTTAACTTCACTTAGCTTCAATAATACCGAATAACATTTTATTCATATTTAATTTTTAGGTGGAGAAGGAGTATTTAAACCCAGCAGCATTCACATAGTCGAGCAAACTAGCGAGAGAGTGCATTTTTATTGGCTGCAAGAAAATGTTGACAATGTATTTACAATTGAGCTACACTACATTATGGTTGATGGATTTTCAGGCATACACTGCTACGCAAAATATAAAAACGATAAATCTTACAATGTGTCTGTAGGAGAAACAAGAATTGTAAGTTTAAAAAATATATACATATATATATATATATATATATATATATATATATATATATATATATATATATATATATATATATATATATATAGATATAACAGTGTGTCCGCGGATGGAGTCCCCAAGAGGGAATAAATCTTTATTATTCATTTTACGACCAAAAGTCATTCTTTATAAAAAGTACTGCTTGTTGAGAAAATGAATTCACGATAAAAAAATTTTAGATCAGATGTACAGGATGTTAATAAATTGGGAAAACATGAAAATGCTTCAAGAGAGAAGTACAATTATTTATTACTTTTAACAAAAATTTTATAAAACAAAGTTGTTTATAAACTAACATAAAGACTAAATACAAATTGCGAAATAAAAATTCGAATATTTAAAAATTATTCTACATAGCTTCCTCTCACCTCGATACACTTTTCCGCTAACTTAATTTTACCGTACACTTTACGAATGATTCGGGGCACATTCAGTTCATGTATTGCTTCTTGTATTGCACAGCCTTGGTCTGACAATGGTTACATACTCATTTTGGCGCAAGGTGGATAGGGAGGTTTGGCCCAATCCATTATCCAGCTAGGTCGCCTGACCTTTCATTGCTAGATTTCTTTTTGTGGGGTGCCTTAAAACAAAAGGTTTGTTCACATAATCTTCCACATGATAGGGAAATATTAAAAGCACGCATACAAGAACCAATACATGAACTGAAAGTGCCGCGAATCATTCGTAAAGTATACGGTAAATTTATTAAGTTAGCGAAAAAGTGTGTCGAGGTGGGAGGTAGCTATGTTGAATATTTTTTAAATATTCGAATTTTCATTTCGAAATTTATATTTAGTCTTTATGTTAGTTTATAAACAACTTTGTTTTATAAATTTTTTTTAAAAGTAATAAATAATTGTACTTCTCTCTTGAAGCATTTTCATGTTTTCCTAATTTATTAACACCCTGTACATCTGATCTAAAATTTTTTTATCGTGAATTCATTTTCCCAACAAGCAGACCTTTTTATAAAGAATGACTTTTGGTCGTAAAATGAATAATAAAGATTTTTTTCCTCTTGGGGACTCCATCCGCGGACACACTGTATATATATATATATATATATATATATATATATATATATATATATATATATATATATATATATATATGTATATATATATAAGGGTGTCCGAAAAGTCTTAATATGGGCAAATATCGCAATCAGTAACGATAGGGACACTAAATTTTAGGTGTATCTTATTGGTTAATAAATCTACTTTCTTATATAATTTAACTTTTTCAACTTCTTTGAGAGGTGACGCTAGGGAGTTGAGGTAAATTTTTTTAAATGCAACCCTATGCCGCGTGGTACCTCATTTTAAAGGCCTTCAAAAAAGAAACATTTTACCCCAAACCCGAGCTCCGTATCTAATTAGTTCTTAAATGGCAAACCTATAAAAATGAAAAATCACGAAAAAAAATTATAAACCTTTATTTTTTTTATTACTTTAAAAGTTGTTCAAAATAACCACCATGAACTTTTTGTCAGTAATAAAGTCGATTTTGGAACTCGCTTTCTTTTGACAATAAAGCATATTTTGATTTGATTTGATTTTGATTTATTTTCGAGAATGGCACGTGTTACTTCTTGGCAGAGTTCCAAAATCGACTTCATTATGGCCACGAAGTTCACGGTGGTCATTTTGAGCAACTTGTAAAGTAATAAGAGAAATATGGTTAATTTCTATAGTCTTCCCATTTAAAAATGAATTAAGATACGGACCTGGGGTTTACGGTTAAATGTTTATATTTTTTAAGATCTTTAAAATAAGGTACCACACCGCATAAAAATTACACACGGCATAAATTACATAATAAAATAGATTTATTACCTAATAAGATACATCCAAAATCTGGCGTCTCCATCTTTACTTATAGCAGGGACTATAAAGAATATAGACAAATTCTCGTATACACCGATAGCAGGTCTCCCATAAGACATTTGGGTGGGTTTACTGGTTTATGATTTAGGAGTACGTTTGTCCACCATTATACAGTAAACCCACCCGAATGTCTCTGCTAATAGCAAAGCTTAGCCTATACCATTGGCGTCGGGTGAAATTTTAAAGTTGTATATCGCTGTTGCTACTTACGGGACCCAGACCAAAGTCAGGGTTTTTGATAGCGAGCCTACTATTTTAAACTTAAAATATAATGAAATTATAAAAAAAATTCAAATGACTATAACTTCCTACTAATACATAAAAATACCACACCAAATGTTTGTCTTGGAAGAATACTGGTCCCGACACTTAATTACAAAGTGGGGAGTCACATCACTCCACTACCCTCAGTTTTGGACACATCGCTCCATTTGAGGTAAAAGTGGCCTCATCTGAAAATGATATTTTTCTTGCAAAAAATGGGTCTTCTACCTCACCTTGAAACCAAAAACCAAACAAAAATCGTGAATCAAAATCTCTAGGCTGCAGTTTATGAAGAAATTTTGGTTTTTGTGGGTGAAAATGAGTTTTCCTTAAAACAACATGGGCCGCGGATTTTGTAACAGGTCGTGAACAGTTTGTGAAATATTTCTCATTGAAATTTTGGGATTTTTCACGACAGCTTGCAAAACCTCTAATTGAGTATTAAAATAAAGATAGTTTTTCTTCTACGGCATTTATCGTTTTTACTTTATCTGACTGTATATACTGGGTCATTTTATTAACAGGTTTTTTTATATCGTCCTTAATTTCCAAGCGAAATTCGCCACAACTTAAAAAAATAGTAAACTTTACCTTCATAACCTCTTCCAGTGTAAAACAGTCATTCGACTTTTTCATCTGTCCAATAACTTTTAATTTCGCTAGAGTCTTTCACAGTCTACGTTAGTACTACCAGGTAACGTAAACATACTCAATGAGATTTTTTGATACAATAAAAAGTGTTTCAAATGCATCATTGTATTTACACTTGCCTAGCGCACTTATTTACGACAAAAAATTCGAAAACTTCACAGAAAATGGGGTGCTATTTTCTCAACAAGCAAAACTTTTTATGAAGAATAACTTCTTTCCGTAAAGTCAAAAAAAAATTCCGATCTGTTAAGATGGTTTCTGGACACGCTGCATACAAAAATGCTTAATAAATATTGGGTTAAGAATATAAAGAATAATTAATTTTCAGGTGTACCGTTTCGACGGGTCTACCTTAGTTCAGGGCACTAGTGGACAAAGGGAGGGTACGACACCCACGAATGCAGACCTCAACCAATGCACGACAGTTCAAGATTCGACATGGCAATATCCCAATGGAACATACTATAGTAAATACGATTTCGCGGCTTATATTAGGGAAACTCATTATCAAGGAGTGTTTGGAAATGGATATGGAGCTTTTGTTATTTCACCTAGCAGAGAATATCATGGTACGTAACATGCTCTTTCACTCAACCTGAACTTTATGGTTTTAATACTAACATGTTAATACATAATTTCATAATTTCTAATCGGAAGATAAAAACCTATCAATGACTTATGACGTCGGGTATTTGTATTCCAATGAGTAACGACTTGCATCTGCTCTTTGGCGAGAGGAAAGCTGACTGGCTAGCGCATTCGTGTGCGATCGGCATTTTGCGACCGCTTGATGTTCCTTCAGTGTCAGTGATGGTTTTGTTTAGGTTAATCACCATAAGTAAGTGTTTTTTGGTAGGGATGAAATCTGTAGTAAATAATGGCTGTGGCGGATATGCTTTCACAATTATTGTTTTATCAGTACGTACCATATTGTGTCAAGAGTAGAAAAAAAGTACTACAAAAATGAAAAGAATCACTAGAATGAAATTTTCAGAACTTCACTTTTCGTTTCGGTTCTTAGGGTGACTTCACCTCGTAAGATGCTTTTGTAGTTAAATGACAAGTACCTAAACATAGTTTTGGGACGTTGGATAAAGTTTGGCGATTTTTTTATAAGAATAAGGCTTATTTTGCGCTTTTATTTTCTCAAAAAAAATACGACAATATCAAAAAGGAAGAACGTTAAATATTATATATTTCCCTTGTTCATACAAAGGCAGTAAAATCAAAATTTAGTGAAAGGGTCAATTCACAATATTTTAAATTCACATTCTTCAAAAGAACAACAAGTCTCAATTAACAGCATCTTTATTGACTTTTTAAGAAAGTAAGTAGTTTAGGAGATGTGAGCCAAAACTCACTCTTTTGATGAACTCCGTTTATGAATAAACGTCATTATTTTTAGGTGGTGGTCCCCTAAAACAAGACTTAACAGTTCATCAAGAGTGTCTAGTTTCAAACTATTTTATGAGTGGCCATTTAAGTGGAACTCCTGAATTGAACGCTCCACCCGGATGGGTTCACATTTATGGGCCGTTTTTGATTTACTTCCCTACCGGAGACAACGGTAACATTATGGCTGCCGTTCAAAACCAAGTCAACGTTGAAATAGGAAATTGGCCATATTCCTTTGTTGCAGATGATGCCTATCCACGAGTAAGGTATGGTAAATTTGTCATTTTTCTAAAAATAATGTATCAACCTCAACCAAAATCATGATGTACATCCTTATGTACAGCTTGTCAAATATAACTTTGCCTCTGAGTTAGTAGTACGGCAGTAAACCGGTTGCATCGGTGGGATAGGTACTAGGGTGGGCGGAAGAAAGTTAATTTTTGAGTATCGAATTCTGATATTGCGGAAAAGTTGCATATTCGCATGCCAATGAAGGGAAAATATTGAAAAAATTTCTGTTTAATCTTCAGTTCGCGCAAAGGGCCTAAAGTTTGAAAAAAATTACAGAAAACCTCAATTATTACCTTAACGCTCCAATTTTACAGATTAAGTTTTTAGACTTCTAACAGCGTCAACATTCCTTATTTTAGTTACCTGATAATAGTAAAAATATTTTTAAAAATCGTGCGCCAGATTTTTGAGTTCGCGCATAAGGCATAAAGTTTGCGAATTTTGGTGAAAAATTGTCTTTTTACAGTTTTACAAACATTCGCACTGTTGTATTAAAAATATAACATTCAACTTTGATCCGAAAACATCAGTTTGCAGCTCTTCGCCCATTTTGTAAAATTATTTTTGCTGAAATGACCCAGAACTCACCACGTGGAGGTGGGTGCAATTCGAGTTCCACCCACGCCATTCCCAACCATCCAACCATTCAGGACGTGGTAAATTATGTTGGTTCACCACTATCATCGAAGAACTTGAATGCAAAGTTGCTCTAATAAATTTGTTTCTATCTTCTGACAGCTCACGAAGATCGAAGTCTAGGTACTATGTACGTGGGTGTACTGGAGAATCGACTCACACATCCAGAGCTGGAAACGTCCGTAGGGATTTCACCAGCCCTTTAAGAGGATGTGTGGGGTGGTACCACCTCGGTCGAGGAAAAATTCCTCTACCACCTTCCAACAACAATCAGAAAATATCCATTGTCGAAGCGGGATTCGAACCCGCGCCTCTCGGTTGCAAAGCTGGCACGGTACCAACTCGGCCACCGGAGACCCAATATTGCTATCTCTGTTATCTTATCCACACACTTTTCCAGCGGACTCTGTCAGGAGTTTTACGCATCTGTAAACTGCTTGGGTGAGGCCTGGAAAGTTCAAACTTCAAACTCAGGCGGCGCTTTATTCTGCAGAAATGATGAAATAATCTCTGTTGTCAAGCTCTCCATGATTGGATGGGGCGACAACTTACATTACGTAATTTATTGAGGGAGGCATAAAAGTTCTAACAGATTTACCCTTCGGCTGTTGGTTTCTAGCTTTTAGTAGCCTCCTGTAACCCAACTTTCCTATGTGCTGCCTCTCATGGGATTTTTTGATACCTCAGATACAAAAATTTGATGACTTTAATCAGGATACATGGTTTCAGCAGGATGGGGCCACTGCACGTACAGGCCGAGCGTCTATGGAAGTTGTTAGATAATTATTTCCGGAAAAGGTCATCTCCCGCTTTGGAGATCTAAAGTGGCCGGCTAGGTCTCCTGACCTCACCTCACTGGACTTTTTTGGTGGGGATACCTTGAAAGTAAAGTTTATGTTGATAGATCTATCACTTTGCCAGAGTTAAAACAAAAAATAAGAAAATAAATTAATGAAATACCTCCTGAGATGTGTTTAGCAGTTTTTGATCACATAAAGATTGCATTGCAAGAGTGTTTAGACCAGGATTTCCCAACCAGTGGGGCGCGCCTCCCTAGGGGGGCGTAGAGAGATGGCGAGGGGGGCGCGGAATGTTTTGCATTTTCGAAAAAAGTCAATTTAACGTATAGATTAATATAATAACTAAAGTTTGACAAATGGGGGTAATTCCAGAGACGGCTTCTAACCTAGTTGGAAATAAAATTAGGATTCGATTTGAAAATAAAATACAAATATTTATTTACCCACATTGTGTTATTTGAAAGTGCGAGATACGAAAATATCATACAGGGTGTCTGAAAAGTCTTAGCATGGGCAAATATCTTTACTATTAATAAAGATAGCGACACCAAATTTTAGTTGTACCTTATTGGTTGATAAATCTACGTTTTTATGTAATTTGACTTTTTCAACCCCCTTGGGGGGTTACGCTAGGGAGTTGAGGTCGAAAATTTTGAATGCAAACCTATGCCGTGTGGCCTCTTCGTTTAAAAATCTCCAAAAAAAAACATTTTTTTAGTATTTTAGTATTTATTTATTATTGTAATTCATTTTTAAATGGCAAGCCTATAAAAATTATAACTCGTAAATCGTATAATCGGTCGGGGCAAAAGTCGACCATTAGTCGACCTCTTGTGCCATACAGCACACGTCGGCGCTGCTATTTTTTGTTTTGTGGGGCACTTTTTTCTACCTTTTCTCCAACTTCACTTCTTCATTTGTCGTTGTTATATGTTTTGTTTTTTGACATCTGCGCAGTAGACCAAAATGCGTACCACGCGCAAACCGAGCGTGCTAGACATGCGTACGCAAGTTCAGGAGATGTACTTGGGTGTCTACATTCGAACCTATTCACTTGTAAGAATATATCCCCAATAGTTAAGGTACCACTACGTAGTTAACTGTATAACTTTTTCCCAAGGTTTTTTCGACTTTATTTTTCGTTTTTTGCCATGTGCGCAGTAGACCAAAATACGTACCACGCGCAAACCGAGCGTGCTAGACATGCGCACGGAATTTCAGGAGATGGACTTTGGTGTCTACATTTGAACCCATTCACTTTTAAGAATCTATCTCCAGTAGTAAAGGTACCACTGCGTATTTAACTTTATAACGTTTTTCCCAAGTTTTTTCGATTTTATTTTTCTTTTTTTGCTATCTGCGCGGTGGCAAATAACGAAAAATACAGTCGAAAAAAACTTGGGGAAAAAGTTTTACCATTGATCAAAATGCGTACCACGCGCAAACCAAGAGGGCTAGACATTCGCACGAAATTTCAGGGGATGTACTTTGTTGTCTAAATTCGCAGTGGTACCTTAACTACTGGAGATATATTCTTAAAAGTGAATGGGTTGAAATGTAGACACCAAAGTCCATCTCCTGAAATTCCGTGCGCATGTCTAGCACGCTCGGTTTGCGCGTGGTACGCATTTTGGTCTACTGCGCACATGGCAAAAAAATGAAAAATCAAGTCGAAAAAAACTTGGGAACAAAGTTATAAAGTTAAATACGTAGTGGTACCTTAACTACTGGAGATATATTCTGAAAAATGAATGGGTTCAAATGTAGACACCAAAGTCCAACTCCTGAAATTCCGTGCGCATGTCTAGCACGCTCGGTTTGCGCGTGGTACGCATTTGGGTCTACTGCGCAGATGTCAAAAAACAAAACATATAAAAACGACAAATGAAGAAGTAAAGTTGGAAAAAAGTTAGAAAAAAGTGCCCTACAAAACAAAAAATAGCAGCGCCGACTTGTACTGTTTGGCACAAGTGGCCGACTAATGGTCGACTTGTGCCCCGCCCGATTATACGATTTACGAGTTATAATTTTTATAGGCTTGCCATTTAAAAATGAATTACAATAATAAATAAATACTAAAATACTAAAACAATGTTTCTTTTTTGAAGACTTTTAAACGAAGAGGCCACACGGCATAGGTTTGCATCCAAAATTTTGGACCTCAACTCGCTAGCGTAACCCCCCAAGGGGGTTGAAAGAGTCTACGTAAAAAAGTAGATTTACTAACCAATAAGGTACAACTAAAATTTGGTGTTGCTATCTTTATTAATAGTAAAGATATTTGCCCATGCTAAGACTTTTCAGACACCCTGTATGATATTTTCGTATCTCGCACTTTCAAATAACACAATGTGGGTAAATAAATATTTGTATTTTATTTTCAAATCGAATCCTAATTTTATTTCCAACTAGGTTAGAAGCCTCTGGAATTACCCCCATTTGTTAAACTCTAAAATAACACATTCACTGATACAGTCGGTCTCTGTTCCACAACGCGAAGCCGTCGGTCGTCGCTACTTTACAAATTTCGACAAGTACCTAATAATCATAATTCAACATGCGGGGCGCTCGTCCCGCGATTCCCGCTCTGTCTCGCCTAATTATTTACGTAACATCCATCAGTCAGTCATGCTAATGTTAATCGAAAAGTTGCCTCTCTTGCTTTGCGAACACTTGTTCCGTTTTCCTCGACATATTTGTGTGAGACAAGTTTTTCAGCTCTGGTTTTAATCAAAACTAAGCAGCGAAGTCTTCTTGCCGTCGATACCGACCTGAAAATAACTCTGGCAAAAACTGAACCTAGAATCGACCAGCTGGTACAGCACATGCAAGCTCAAGTATCTCACTAGTAACACTAATACTAATAAAATAAATCATTTATTTGTTTGACAATACTATATAGTAATAAAAAAAGTTTATTCTTCGTTTCGTTAAACTAGATTAAAGTTTACTTTGTATAAATTAAAAGTTATAATTGACAAGTAAATGTTGTCAAAATATGGTGCGTTTGGTTTTTGTCACGAAAAAAATTAAAGGGGGGCATGAAAATATTATTTATAATCCTGGGGGGCTCGACGCAAAAAAGGTTGGGAAACCCTGGTTTAGACCGAAATGGAAGACACCTCGACAATATAAATTTTAAAACATAAAATTCGCATATATTCTGTGTAATTTTGATTTAATAAATTATCTTTAAAACTTCAAGAAAATGTTTAATGAGCTTTCAGAGGGGAAATCCATTCCTGGACATCTTGTATACTTTGTACACGATACTTGTTTTTATAATTTATTTTACATTTTAGAGGTACAATTAGTGGTTTGATTACCGGACAAAAAAGTGCGACAGTTGTTGCATGGGATTCAGTAAATGAGGAATTCGATTTGCAAGAACTTGGTTACTTATACCATGCTGATACGGATTCCACGGGATACTTTGTTCTCGGTAACGTTCGCCCAGGAACATACAAAGTTGCAGCATATCCTTTGGCAGGCCAAGGAAGCGAGAATATGCCCGTAACAACTGTAACTGTCGCTGCAGGTAAATTGTATTTTTGTATAAAAATGGAAAAAGTGTATTAGATTAGTACAATTGTATTATCTCTGGCAACGCTGACAAGGGAGAGAAATGCTTGATTTTTCCTGAGGTGCAGTTTATAGGCAGATGGCGAAGCTCGAGGAAAAATAGCATTCTCTCCCGTGGTGTAGGTATATTATTATTTTTTTCACGACCCATGCAAGTTTAAAACGAAAAACCTAATTCCATTAATATTTATTGATTTTAAAACTATTAGTAGCCCTTGATCAGTTAAAAAAGTCATTGACAACTGTCAAAATTAAACCATTGTTACAATTTAAATAAACAAAGTTTTGTTTGTGGTAAAATATAGATTTGATTTTGAGTTGTTTATGTAGAAGAACCTAAAGAAATTACTGAATCAGCAAATGCTGTGGCAGTCAATATACTACCAGAAAAGTCAAGGAAGTTATAGGAAGCAGCAAATCAAACTTTTAATGATAATGAAAACTCCCTAAGGACTTTTTCAAACATTATTCACCTAGGGACATACCCTGCATCTCTTTTATTATAAATTTTTGTACTAAACTAAGTTAGGCTAAATCGACCTAAATTGAACCAAGGAAGCCACTGGTAAGGTATGGTCAATTTGTTACCAAACACCCTGTGTCTGCTTAAGAGTATCAATTTAATATGTTACGCCCAAAGAATAATTTTCGTTACTTTTTTTTTGTAATTTTAGGAGGTCGAGAACATGTTTCTTTAGATCTCCCAGAACCAGGAAACATTATTTGGTCGTTGGGTGAAGCAAACAGACGGTCTAACGAATTTAACTACGCTGATCAACCCCGTAATTACCAGTGGGAGTGGAAACCACCAACAACAAACACTTTCACAATTGGTTCAAGCAATCCTAAAATTGACTGGTTAGTATTTATGCGCAGATTTAAAGATTTAAAGCGAAGCTGTCCAGATTTGAAGCATATGCTTGATGTTATAAGCCATAGACCTCACGCTCCAGACACAGTACCTCTGAATTGCTGGTAAAAAAAGCCCAGAATATTATCATAGACTAAATAATACATAGACGGACACTGGCGTGTATCAAAAATGGACCAAAAAGCTGGTCTCCCTTGAGACATTTTGGGGGTTTACTGGTTTGTGGCTTAGGAATTTGACTGTGTGAGCAAACAAATTCCTAAACCATAAACCACTAAACCCACCCAAATGTCTCAAGTGAGACTCGCTTTCGGTCCCATATCGGTGTATTAGAGTGTCATCCTATATTCTTTATAGTTTCTGATTATTATATATGGACACCCTGTACGTTCTCCCAATATCGGCTATTTTGGGCACGTAAGAAATTAGGTTTTCAGGGCACTTGCAGTGGTATTTTTATACATTGGCACCACACAATAATTATAGGGAGTTTTTTTAAATAGATTTCATTGTTTAATAAAAAGAATTATACAGAAAATACACTGTAATAAAAGAAAAACAACCGCAACACAAACAATAATTAGATACTGTATGGGCAAATAAGGCGGCTCTCCACATGCTACATGTTCTAAATGGACACCTTTGTTTCCGAAGGTAAATTCCTTTTATGATTAGTTGATGTCGTATTACAAAGAGGAAAAAATAAATCGGATAGAGTAGGTGACGCTAGGAAATCTGTATGTTTTTTGTGTTGCATAACAAACCTATTCAACTTTAGGTCTTGAAGACTGACATTTTACCAGTCTTGAAAGGTAACGCCACTAGAATAACAGCCATTTTGCACAGATTTAGTGATAGATTTGCTCCTACGAGGGCTGTAGACATTTTTTTCTCTCTATCGCCTGTTATAATATAAAAGTACATTTTATTTAGGTACTATGCACAATCACAATCACCTAGCAACTGGTACATCAAGTACCAAGATACTCAAGATGGAAATTCAAGGACTCTACGTGTCGCTCTGGCTGCAGCTAGTCAAAAGACGCATCTTATAACTTATGTCAATGGTCATAGAGTTGGTGACGATTATTTTGACAATGATCAGGCTGTATATAGAAGTGCCATGCAAAGTGGCCGTTACCATTCATTGGTGTATACAGTAAACAACGCCCAGGTCGTTAATGGTGAAAATACTTTACAGCTTTTTATCAGTAAGGGACAGATTATGTACGATGCAATTAGCTTACAGAGAGGCTGATTTTTAAATAAAATTGCTATTTTTTATTTGATTGTTTTATTTATAACTGGTGTCCCTGTAAGTACTTCGCGATTTAAATTTGGCGCCATTTTTCAAAAATGTTACAGATTGAATCATTTTTGTATCTATGCCAGATTAAGCCAAATGAACTTGTAACAATATTCCGCTTTGCGGGTCCTTATAAATTAATCTAGATTAAACTATACATTTGACAAAGACGCCTTCTTGCAGTCACAGTAATATTCAAATGAAAAGAAACCAAAGTTAGTGAATATTAGTACAAGACTCTATGTTATTCAAACCTAAATCTTGCAGCCGATCTAGAAAACTGAAGTTGTCGCCATTTGAGGATCGAAGTTCTGGAAGTGGTCGCCATCTATAGAACTCTCATGTCGCGCCGTCTCCCTCTTGATACCGACGGACCAACGAAGTTTGAACTTAAGGGTAATATATTGAATAAAACACCAGACTTTTGCATAACAATAAGATATATATTAACGAAATAAATGAAAGTACTTACAGGGCCGCGCCAACCGGGTGTGCGAGGTGTGCGTCGCACAAGGGCGACCAAATGTGAGGGCGGCGGCGGGATGCATAATTAACACACGCAGAACACAAAAATTCGAACTCACTCCACCTATGCAAGATGGAATATAGACATAAATCATTAATAAAATGGTCAAATCAGCGCTAAATTTCTACATCTGATGTTGAGTAGGAAAAAACATACCTACATTAAATTTCACCCCAAACAAACTCTTGAAAACTTTAAGCCTGCACCGTAAATAATAACCCTCGACTTCTTGGTCAACTCGCTGAGATTCTACCTCTGGACTACGCTGGTAATGTAAGAAAGCCGGTCCGACGCCGTTATATTTGACGACTTGCGCTGCCGTGGCTGAAATCGTTTTTATTAATTTTTATGTTTAACCGCTAATTAATAATACACGAATACAATGCAAATACAATGCGCATATTAGCTACCTAATCAGTTTTTCTTTTTCCAAACCAAATGTTTTGAAAGAGTATATTTTACGGGGCGGCTTGAATGTATTTCCATAGTGGGGGTGGCCCGATATTATTGCCGTCGACCAATTGTGTCTCTTTTTAACTTCCTAAAGCGCGTATGTCTGTTTCTCTCTTAGTTTTAATGAATTTATATCGTCCATATAAACCTATAAGATCAATTTAAATTAAAACCCAGCCCGGTGCAAGCTTGAATATCCTTTGCCGATGGCTAGGCTTGATTCTTTCTTGGGGAGTTTTCGCATGGAACTTGCACTTTTGTGAAACAAAAGAATCTTGTTTGGTTTTAAAAAATTAAAAAATAAATTTTTAGGTAGAGCATTGAAAATTTTAAGTGGGTCATTGACCAAATGACCTTATGTGGACCTGTTATTAACCTAATTGCTAATAAAAAATAAAAAAAAATCAAAAATCAATAAAGCTTTATTGTCCAAAGAAAATCTTATTGACAAAGCATGCTTAAAATTATAAAAAAAGTCATTACATGGACACTCTACATAAGTATACACCAATAAGATGGAATGAAATGTCATTTTGGATTCAATTAGACTCTCAAAATATTTTCCGTTATTCTGGATTGCACTCCCGATATTAGTCATACAGAATAACTAACAGTGGTTTTCAGATTTGTCTCCTTAAATACTTCCACAAAGAAAGTTGAAATTGGAGAACATTTTATAGAATTTTGTGCACTAACAGGTCAAACTGGATTAGGATTATCTGAGTTTGTTCAAAATTTGTTTTGTAACTTCAATTTAAATATATACGACATGCGCGGACAGGGTCGCAAATATGCGTGGTAAACACAATGGGCTGAGAAAAAAAATCTTGGAAATAAATCCCACAGCATTTTTGTACCATGTTCTGCGCACAATTTAAATTTAGTGGTAAATGATGCTGAAGACGTTCCTTTTGAAAGAACCGCCATAGAAGGTGGAATATTAGACAGTCTAAACATTGACCAAACTGTATCTGAATTTGCCGAAAATAAAGCACGAAAAATTAAGTTTGTGTAAAAATATGTATAGTAGATTATGACTGTTATAAATTATGATATTTGGTTTTATTATATCAGTTCGCAGTTTTGTGTTTTTTATGCAGTTAAAGAAATATTTCCTGTATTTTTTTTGTTTTATTTCACGGGGCGCCAATGAGATCTCTGCACAAGGGTGGCTAAGTTTCTTGGCGCGGCCCTGAGTACTTATACTGTATAAAAACTGATATAACAATAGACAAAAAATAATAAAGATATAAAATAACAAAGAACAATTTAAAGAAGGTTATATAATGAACTGAACAATGATCTGGACAAGCATTTCCTAATAGGTACATTAGAACTCGAATTGAAAAGATATAAAAAGAAAACATCATTGTTTTGTAACCTATCAATTTCCCAATTACTTATAAAAATAACGTTAAAAATCTACCCTTACATCAGTTAACCCCTTTAAAATACATAAGCCCCCTGTCTACATAATAATTAAGTTCAAACGTGACACGCGTCACCTGTCGGTACGACGCACCTCTCTATCGACGCACTACCCTCGAAACCGATGGTTTATCCATTATATAAAGGTTAAAACACTGTACTAACTTACGCTAAGGCACTTTGAATACGTGAAAAATCTTTATTGGTTACTCTTCAAAGGAAAAAAAATCACATTCAAAAGCCTTTACATATGGAATTTGAATCTTTAAATCTGGCAGTTACTTATATCTGTATTGTCATTCCATCCTTTTCTATAAAGAAGAATATTAGTAAATCGCCAAAAAGTTTCTATGTACGACACTGGTCGTTGATAACTTCTATCTTTTTCTAACTCATACAGAAATAAAAGCAGGTACTTTTATTTCTGTTTCTCGCGTAAATGTTATGCTTTCAAAGATTCGTTCTCAGTTCCCCAGCTCAACCTTCTGCCATTTTTAGCTTAATGGTATCTATGATGACAAACATATGGGTAAAGTTCTTGGGAAAGAGCTTTTAACTAATCTCTCTAAAATAATCTAAAGCAACCTTATGGCACTCGTAAATTAAAATGTAACCTAGTCCCAAAATGATATTAAAGTAAGCCGTTTGCCCTTAAATTTAAAATATGGACTATATTTTATTCTGGTCTAGGTTCCATCCTGCTATCGCGATTTCTGGTTTCTTACCATTCATCAGGCAGGCTCACACCAAGGGTGTCTTACCCATCCTAACGAACCGATGGATATAAGGTCTCATTTTGGTTTTGGTAAAAACGTGGTCTGTTCTTCAGACACCTTGTGTGTGAGCCTGATGAAGGGTAAGGGCCAAGAAATCGCGATAGCAGGCGCGATAGCAGGAGGGCACCTAGACTATCGATGTAAGGATACGTATTCAAAAATTCGATGGATACGAATATTAAAAGAATCCGTGTTATCCGTAACCGGTCGAGAACTTGAATACGGATCAGGAATCAAAATAAATACGCATTCGGGTCGTTACTAATGCAAAGTGCAAAGAGAAAACGGAATCGGGATCGAGTGTAAGCGAATAACACGGTCTGCGATTTGGCATATTTGATCTTATGCTTTCTCTTTCTAATGACATTCCCTAAAAAAAGATAACATACTTATCGGGGTAACGGGTATCGTATGGGATGAGACCCATTGGTTAAACACGGCCCACCTCACCCGATCCGAGTTCAAACAGGAACGAACGACGGGGCCTTACTATCTCTAACCTTCGACTTCGAATCATATGATACCACATCCACCTTTCTACCCGTATCCGAAATAATTCCGTATATAGGTACACATGTTTCGGAACCGCTTTCGCGCGGCTCAAGAAATGGATACGCATTCGGATGACGGATACGGATATTAGCTGATTCGGATTCCGTATTATCCGGATATATAAAGAATGCGGATATTTACAACACTAACCTAGATCAGAATAAAAAATAGTTTTTATTTTATTTTACATTTTACGGTCTTCTTGTACTGGATGAATAAACAGCGCCATCTCCTCTTATTGAACGCAAATAAATTAATTGATGATTTCCATCAATGATTTAAAAATTTATACCCCTTATGTTTAAAACTTTTGATTGCCAAATTAGACGAGTCTTCGATAGGAAATCTGGACGTTAAATTTCAACGCCCTATATTTTGGAGGTGGCAAATCAGTTTTATATCATTTTCTAAAACTTCTAACAGCATGAAATACGAATATATGTATTATAATGTTGAGATCTCAAAAGTTGTAAAGGAGGTATAGCAAAATTAAAACTAACATATGTTTAGATTTTCTGAGATCCTGAATATTTTTCGAAAATACAATAAAAATTTAAAGAAATTTGACGCATTCGACAAATCTGAGCATTTTTTGCATAGGTCTATTTTTGTGTGAACGCATTCTTTATTCCAAATTTTATCAACCAACACCGTATATAGTTTGTGTACCCTTGGCTGCCACATTTCACATGTTTATGCATCAATCACTGATAAGATTCTATACTTAATCTATTCAGGGGTGTAGAAATTTTAAGTTTGCCCAACAACATGATTTCAAAAATATTAAATCATGCACCATAATAGTTATTTTTCTCAGACTATTTTTAATAAAACCATCATTTTCATGAAATTAAAAAGAATATATTGCCTAGTAATTATTTACGGGTAGTGAATAATGTTTCATTCATTCATTCACGGTCTGTAATCAATTACAATAAAGCATTTTTATTACTCACGGTTCCTTGAGGCAATCACGGTTCCTTGAATCAATCAGGAAGTAACTTCTTATGTTATACACATACACAAATTACACTGTAATAAAAAAACACTGTAACATAAACAACTTTTTTTGCATACTTTTTTTATTAGTTTATTAGAATTTATGGTCAAAATGAAGTTTTTTTTGGGAATTTTTTGGGAAGCGGGAAATGCCCTAAAAATCGAGTTAAACTTTGGCGAGTTTTGTCACATAAGCAAGTGATGTCATTATCTCCCAGAATCTCCCTGCATTTTTATTTGTTAGACTTTTGCAATGCTGCCGTCGCTCGAGCTGACATTCAATTAAAGATACAAAATGAATTTAATATAAAAACCTTTCAGCCTCGACATACATTTGTTTACTATCACAAAAAAAGTATTCCTAGGACAATAGGTAATTAAAGAGAACAATGTGAGAGGTATAGCTTTTTTTTTACTTACCGTTTTAACTTCACATTCCGTATTTTAGCGCTAAAATATCCTGAATTTGAAAGTAAATACATATTCATATATATATATATATATATATATATATATATATATATATATATATATATATATATATATATATATATATATATATAATATATCATGTCCATAGAAACCTTGGGCAAATTGACAGAATCAGCTTTTTTCAAAGCCTTCATTCATTTTCTACTCAACGATGAAAACACTTATACAAACGAATAGATTTTCTTTCAAAGCCAACGAACACATAAAACAAACACAGAGTTCAAAAGGTTTGCGAGGTTATACTGTTACCTTCCGTGACAAAAATGGTTTCTACCATGGTTACATAAAATACAGACTTCTCGATTCAAAGCCGATAACGCTGTTAAGCTATCCTTATCTAATGAGTAATATTGAAGGAGTCGGCATTTGACACGATAAATCAGCAAAAAATGCTGAAACCTCTTACAGAAGCTCGAGTGGATCACAGATACACTACAATTATCAAAAAATCAATTTTCAATATACAAAAAATTACAAGCTTCTGTCAGACTGCATGAAGATTGAGCGAGGAGTACGTCAGAGCGATGTCATATTACCAAAACTTAATGTTACAACGCTTTTGGAATATATGTTTAAGAAAGTGGACTTCGGAGACATGTACATAAATATAGATGGTGAAATGCTAAATCATCTTAGATTTGCAGATGACATCGTTCTCATGTCGGATCGGGTTTATGAAGTCAGAGAAATGCTGTTGAGGCTGATCGAGGGGTCAAATTCAGTGGGGCTCAAGATTAACATCAGCAGAACCCAATGCAGGACAAATTTTGTTATGAGCGAAAACATCAAGTTGAACGAGTCACACATTGAACTAGTTAGTTCCCATAAATACTTGGGACTGTGTGGGGAGAGACAACCAAACGAGATGAATAGGTCTGGCTTAGGCTGCCTTTGGGAAACTGAGCAGCATCTTAAAAGAAAGTATCCCAATATGCCTGAAGAAAAAAGTCTTTGAGCACCGACAAGATGACTGACGATATGAAAAAAATCCAATACTCCAAACTAACTGGATAAACACACCATATGATAGACCAAGATGGAATAGACTACGGGAGGCCTATGTCCAGCAGTGAACGCAGATGTCTGATTGATGATATCTTTTTAATGGGACTACATCGGAAAGACATTGATTTTTTAACAAATTACTTAGCAACAACAACATTGAAAAACTAAAATAGCATAATTGGAGCTGATTAAACCTCTTTTATGAAGTATTTTGTAGTGGAAATTTTCGATTTTATCTCCAAAATTTCCCCTTTGTTTGCAATAATCACGAAAATTTCTACACAAAGAAAAAAATGCATTCTTACACGCCAATGATTTTAAAAGTTTACTGACTCTGACGTAATTTTAATCAATTAAAAATAGAGAGTACTTAAAAATTTCACTATAAAAGAAACTTTTTTTCGCAGAATAACCAATCTTTTACTGTAAAGTTAAGTTTGCAAAAATGGGGTCCACAAGCCCAGCCTATGCACTATTATTCTTTGTAGGTTTGTCATTCTTATCAACTGCATATGCATCAGTTTCGTTGACTGTCAATGGGCTTGCAGCCACGATAAAAAATAATTATGTTGAATTGGATTTCAAATCAGATGCAACAATTAATAAAGTTAGCGTCAACGGCAGAAATATTGCAGCTTCAGGACAGAGAACATTTTATCTCGATTGGAGCTCAGGTATGTGAAAACTTAATAAGAAAGTAAATATAGTCGGACCATGCTAAGATTTCTGGTTTCTACTTATAACTAGTCGAGGGGTCTTCCACTCCACAAAAAAATGTACTTGTATTGCGAAAATACGACAATTCGACGAAGTGAGACCGAATTCCAAGTAATTCGATGATAATTCGGTATGTTTCATGGTAGTTTTATGTATTTTGAGATAATTCAAAGTATTTCGAGGTAATTCGATATACTTATGAGTGGTTCTATATTTTGCACCATAGATCTCCATTATTTACACATTTCGATTGATGATAACTTTCGCGAGATCGCATCTTTATGTCATTTTTTTAAATCAAACGTTATCAGCCGTATTGACCGGGGTTGACGGATTAATTTTTAATCGAGATTAAATCGTCGGGTGATGTGTTTTAACCAATGAAATTGTCATATTGGGTGTTTTGATCGCGCTTAACTCGACCTCCAGATTAAATACTGATGGTGCATACCAGGGTTATTATGGTAACAATTTTTGCCAATGGGGGTGGTGGATAAAAAACCGCAGGAAATTTTTCAAAAAACGTTATCTAAACAAATTATTGGCGGGGGACACGATTAAAAAGAAGCGGCTGGGAATCTTCCCAAAAATTGTAATTAACCATTTTCGGGGTTAATGAGGTCGGAAAATTCAATTTTGTCCAATTGATGTTAAAAAGATATCGATCGGGGGGAAGAGGAGCGACTAGGAATGTTAAAAAAAATGTTAACTAACAAGAATAAGTCATTTTAAGTATTACTGAATTACAAAAATCTAATTTTGTGTAACATATTTTTAAAAAATTAACGGAGGGTAGAGGGGATATAAAGTAGCGGCAGGGTATTTCTTCAAAAATGTGAACTTTTGTGTCATTTTCGGACTTATCAAGGACAGCAAATCTAATTCTGTGTAACAGGTATTAAACAAATTAATGGTTGTAGAAGAGGATAAAGAGAAGCGGCTGGGAAATTCTCCAAAAATGCTAACAAATATGTTGGTGTTACTGAGGTCAAAAAATCTAATTTTATTAACAGATGTTGAAAAAGGATAAAAAGAAATTTATTAAAAAATGTTTACTGTCATTTTCAGACTTATTGAAGTCAGAAAATATAATTTTATGTAACATGCTAAAAAAATTAACTCAGGGAGAGAGAGGATAAAAAGGAGCTGCTGGGTATTTCTTCAAAAATGTTAACTAATGTGTCATTTTCGGGTTATTGCTGTCACAAAATCTAATCTTGTCTAACCGATTTTGAACAAATTAATGGTAAAGGGAGAACATAAAAAGAAGCGGCTGAAAAGAATTTCTTCTAAAATGTTACTTAATGTGTCACTTTGGGGGATATTGAGGTCAGGAAATTTAATTTTGCCAACAGTTATTAAAAGAATGACCGGGGGAGGGGTGGGGGTAAGGGGATAAATATCAGGCGCTAGAAATTTCTTAAAAAAGATAACTAATATGTCATTAACGGAGTTACTGAGGTGAGAAAATCTTATTTTGTGTAACATATACATATATAACAAATTAACGGAGGAGGGAGAAGGGTTAAAAAGAAGCGGCGGGGTGTTTCTCCAAAAACCTTAAGAAATATGTCATTTCTGGGGTTATTAGAGTCAGCAATAATTTTGTGTAAGAGGTTAAAAACAATTAAGGTAGGGGGAATAAAAAGCAGCGGCTGGGAATGTCTTAAACAATGTTAATTAGGTAGGTCATTTTCAGGGTTATTTAAGTCAGCAAATCTAAGTTTGACTCTCCCAACAGATTATAGACTATTTCTGGAATTCGACAGTCGTAATTCGGTAGTGCGGGGTAATTCGAGACAAATCTTTAGCGATTCGCGGAATTCGCTGATAATTCGATGTAATTCGGTGTATTTCGATGAAATTCGAAGTATTTCACGGTAATTCGAAAGTAGTGCGAGGTAATCTGAGGCCGATGTACATGCATTGCGAAGAGTGGAAGACCTCTCATAACTAGTCTACTTAAAAAACCTGATAATAAAGTTAATTCTTGTAAGACCTAGTTCACAAAGTTACCTATAAGAATAAACCGCATCTGACTGATTCCAATACAAGTCAAGTTATGGTGACAGATGTGTATGTGGTTCTAACGCATACAAAAGGAATTTCTGGCTGACCAATAAGAAACTTTAAAAGCTCCAATGTAGCCAATGACATTTAGGAACTTAGAAGTTCACGTTGACCTGAACCGCCTGTGCTGGCGCCTCGCCCAGCAATCTTCACAGTCGTCCGGCAATGTTACGATTTTCCTGCTAAATTCACAATATACTATTCTGGTCAATTTTTTTAGGCGGACAAGGAGTATTCAAACCCAGCAGCATTCACATAGTTGAACAAACTAGTAATAGAGTCCATTTCTATTGGCTGCAAGAAAATGTTGATAATGTGTTTACTATTGAGCTACATTACATTATGGTTGATGGGTTATCTGGAATATACAGTTATGCAAAATATACAAACGATAAATCCTACAATTTGAGCGTAGGCGAAACAAGAATCGTAAGTTGGTGATATTTAGTTTATATTGCTTCATTAATCCTAAAATGGTGATATACCTAATATACAGCGTATCCCACGGAGTTTTTGCCATATGCTAAAAAATTTTACAGCAAGTTGAAAAAAACATTTTCAACTCACTACAAATCATCTACAAATTATCCAAGCCGTTGTTGAAAATTCCAAGACTTCGTTGAGAAATTTGGAAAAAGTACTGGAAACGATAGAACCACCGCTGGAAGAGTTCTTAAAGCAAATCATTTTCATCCATACAAACCTACCTTTGTCCACACGTTGAAACCTGGAGAGTTATTTGGTTTGATTTCTCGGCTTGGTATTAAAATTGTCATTGGTGGAGTACAGCTAATCCACGATTTGTTATCCAGTGTCGATAAATTAAATGTGTGGTACGGGGTTTTAGATAACCAACTTATAGACCCATTTTTCTTCCGAGTCAATATAACGTCGGATATTTACCTTCAATTTTTGAGAAATCATCTGTTTGGCTTTGTTAATGGCCTTCCACTTAACATTAGAAATAATTTATATCAGCATGATGGTGCGCCATGCCATAGTTCCCGAACTTTTATCGAGTTTCTTCAGGAAACGTTCCAGGGGCGTTGGATAGCAAAATTTTCAGAAAATCATTGGCCGGTGAGGTCGCCGGGTCTGAACCCACTCGATTACTTTCTTTGGGGATATTTAAAGGAAATTGTGTATTCTCACCAACATTTTGAAAATATCAACAGCTTAAAAGAGTAATAACCCGTGTAATCTAGAAATTCCTCAAGTTGTTTTGAGAAAAGCTGCTTTAAAATTCTCTAAGTTAACAATAAAAAGCATTGAAAAGGCAGATGGCTATATGCAAGTTTCAATTTTGTAAATTTATTCTTTCTTAATAAGTAATACATTCGTTTTACATTTAAACTCGTAATTTCTTCCGTAGATGAGAAAAAATTAGTTCAAATAATTTTTTAAAATAACTTTTCTTATAGCATCTTGCTAAATATGGGTACTTGATTCTTGGGTTATTTTACGTTTTGTCGCTACCCTGTATACTATGGGTCTTTTTAGACTTTTTTCATGGGGATTCTTAGTTTATTAATATGCAGAACATTTCTACACGAGTATTTTTTTTTTAAATTTAAGTACAAAATTTTCCCATATAGCAACAACTACGTGGGGTAAGCTGTAAACTGGATTTTCGAAACCTTCTTTTTTTAAATGTGTTTAATATGGAAGGTAGTTTTAGGTTGTTCTGTTTTAATTGTAGTAAAATATTTAAACTTCGGTGAAAGTAATTTAATATAAAATAGCGAGCAGAACTAAAAAAAATATGACTAGCCCTCTAAGAAAACATAAGGTTAGTTCAATTGTTTCTTTCAGTTACGTTTCCTGATGGTTCGTGTACAAATCTACAATTTTTCTAATTTCAACATTTTTCTATCTCCAAATATAATCAATATATGCATATCAATATCCCTATACATTGACCTTCAAATTTTAAAATTCCATAAGATATATTACAACTAATCAAAATGTTGCAAGTGTTTGTGAAAAATAATTGTTGTAGTACTAGTGTTTGAAGGGATTTGATCTAATCTTGCGGATGAAATAAATAAAGGGCACTTCAAACTTTTTAATTTAAATAATTTGTTTTTATGTTCCTAAATTAAAAATAAATTCATAATCTCTCATTTCTTAATATCTTAAGAGGTACTACCTTATAGGATGAAAATACCTAAATTTTTAATACTAAATTGTCTGTAACTTGATCGATTACATTATTGTTTTTTTTCTACTCCCGAACTCTAATATTTAAATTAAATGTCTTCGATATTTTTTATAATAATATTCATTATGATACAAATTTTCATTAGGAAGCCGCGTTATGAGCCTGTTTAAAATCCATTCTTTTTTAATCAGATGGTCAGATCTCAATGTCTACTCGTATGTCAAAGTCATTATTAGCATATTTACCTGTGTGAAAGATAGTCACTTTTTAATAACTTATAATTGATTTCGTAACGTAAATTAAAAATGCAAAAATATTTTTTCCTAAGTGTGTGGCTGTATTTCGTATTTGGAGAGAAAAAAAAATGATTGCAAATAATCCTTTAAAACAACTTTTTTTTTATTTTGCTAAATAGGGGTACCTTCTTGGGTATATTTTACGTTTTTGTCGCTATCCTGTTTACTATGGGTCTTTTTAGATTTTTTCCATAGGGATTTTAAGTTTATTAATATGCAAAACATTTCTACACCAAAACGATTTTTTTTGCAAAATTCAGTCAAAATTTTTCCGATATAGCAAAACTATGTGGAATGTAGCGGTATAATAATCAATATCCCTATAAAGCATTCTACTGTTTATAATAAATCTTATGATAAAAATGTTTAGATAAAAGTTGTATATATAATATATTGTGTTAGTCTCGCCCTATGATTACCGACCAGGGACAAAAACGAAGGCTTCCTCAACAGCAACGCTTATTTTCTATATTACCCATTTGGCAAATTTTTAATTAAAACTATTCAATTTTAGGTTTACAGATTTGATGGGTCCACCTTGGTTCAGGGCACCAGTGGACAAAGGGAGGGTACCACTCCCACAAGTGCAGATCTCAACGGTTGCACATCAGTTCAAGATTCGACATGGCAATATCCTAATGGAACCTATTATAGCAAATATGACTTTGCGGCTTATATAAGGGAAACTCATTACCAGGGAGTGTATGGAAATGGATATGGAGCTTTTGTTATCTCGCCTAGCAGGGAATATCATGGTATAAAGTAATAGGATTTAAGACAGGTTTTGTAAAATGTTAATTTTTAAAAGTGTAATAATTCTGAGTGAAAACGTGGCAAAGCCTAATTGATCAATTAGGAGATCTAAATCTAAATCAATACTAAACATTTAACCTTTTGAGTTGAATCCCTGACAAAAATTTTAGAAAATGTTAAGAAAAAAGGCCGAAAGAGATCTGGATCTAAATAAACCTGATCAAACCTGTATATATTCGCCATTTTTCGATTTTATCAGGTTCGCTTAGGTTTGGTTAGTGTCTTCTACTAGCTTCCGTCCGCGACGTCGTTCGCGGTATAGCAATTTTACTCCATTATAAACTTTGAACCCCCATTTTACCCCCATACCCCCATATACCTTTGAATTTTTTAATTCAACTAAAAAGCTATTAAAACAAAATATAATACGATTTTAAAGCAACATTTTTTATTTCTTGATATCTAGTTGTTCGTTTAACAGTTAAAATATTGAAATAATATTAACTTGTTGCTTAAACTTAAATTCTGAAAGGATTTTAGTTAAAGACCTTTGGTATTGGTTAGTTTAATCACTACGGTTTTCGGGTTTATTAAAAATAAATATTAATTTAAAACATATTTACTGCTAGACGTATTGTAATATTGACTTTTTCTATAAATGTCAAAACTTTTGACGATCGGTGAAAAAATAGTATCATATTTCAGTTGTAACAAAACTGATCGAATTTACAAAAAGTGAATCAAACTCTTTGTAGTAACACCTTTGATTCTCTAGGTGGTGGACCAATGAAGCAGGATCTAACAGTTCATCAGGAATGTTTGGTCTCAAACTACTTTATGAGCGGTCACTTAACCGGAACTCCTGGAATAAATGCCCCACCCGGATGGGTTCACATCTATGGACCATTTTTGCTTTACTTCCCAACTGGAGACAACGGTCAAATTATGGCTGCAGTTCTAAATCAGGTCGGCGTTGAACAAGGAAACTGGCCGTATGCTTTTGTTGGAGATGATGCTTATCCGCGTGTCCGGTAAGATAATTAATTGGTCTACATAAGGTTTCAAAATATACACCCACTGACTGATCAAAAATATTGATAAAATATAATGAATGATAACTTTTTTTCAGTAGTACTATTTAATTTTTTTTTAATTTGTATTTAAATGTATTGGTTTTAATTAATTTCTTTTACTTTTCTAAAACAGAGTATACATGTTGAAATATATAGCAAAGTAAAAATAAATATTTTTTCCTCAAGTAGTAAATTGTTTCTTGGGAATCAAGTCATTGCACCACTAATGTAGTAACGTTTCTATTACAGTATTCTTGGAACACTAGTGCTATAATGCCTATTAATGCTTAACTACTAAACCAAATCATACGGTTTGCAGAAAAATATTTACTTTATAGAATTTGTCATTTTAGCGGTTCAGTAAGTGGTTTTGTTACGGGACAAAAGAGTGCAACAGTCGTTGTATGGGATTCCGTCAATGAGGAGTTTGAATACCAGGAACTTGGATACTTATACAATGCTAATACAGACTCCAAGGGGTACTTTATTATTAATAATATTCGTCCAGGAACATACAAAGTTGCAGCATATCCCTTGGCAGGACAGGGAAGCGAGAATTTAGCTGAGACAACAGTAACTGTTAATGCAGGTATAGTCCGTCCAAGATATGTGCAACCGGCAAGATAATTTAAAGAATGCAAGGGAAGGCTTTAACAATGTTACTAATTCTTTGTAAATAAGTTTTGAAAAACAGTTTAATTTTTCATTAATCAGATTTAAAATTTCCTTACCACATCTGGTTTACAAACAAATTTGCAACGTTGTTTAATCCAGACAATAAATACTTAACCAGTTATAAGATTTCTAAGTCACAGAAATTTAAAAATTACACTGATCAACAGACATTTTGCTGTTAAAAATGCTGGACTTGATTCTGGGTATATTCAGTGTATTGTTTTCAAATAAGCTATTAGTTCTTCTGCACCAGTTCTAAGTTAACAGATGCAGATATTTTTTAGTTGTTTTGAGATCTCAACATTAGAACAGGATTCAACGAAATTATATACGATTTTTTGCTTTAGGAGACCGGGTGCATGTTTCTTTAGACCTTCCAGAACCAGGAAACATAATTTGGTCATTAGGTGAAACGAATCGACGATCCACCGAATTTAACTTTGCTAGCGAACCACGTAATTACCAATGGGAGTGGAAAACGCCAGTAACAAATACCTTTACAATAGGTTCCAGTAATCCCTCGACGGATTGGTAAGTAAAAAACGAAATTACTGTACTAGACAGTGATGTTAACCTTTTAAAGACAATTTCCCTACCATGAACTGATAAATTTCATTACATTTACCTACTGTGACTTGATACGTACAGTTATTAAAATTACTGTGAAATTTTAGAATTTTTAGGCCACCTATCGTTGGTATTGTTGATTGAAATTAAAAGCATTGCGTTCTCGTGCGCCGATTTGCTAACTACCATGGTGGGAAATGTTATTGTCTTCATTATTGTGTTATTTGGCATCTTTATTAATTTTTCTCGTCTAGTGAGCCATTTTGTCCACTAAAAATCAGCTATTTGCAGCTGTACCAATGATGTTTGGCCTAATTTGAGTCGCTAATTTATTTGTACCAATTAGCCGATTGCCACGCCCTTTTTCCCAATAAAGAAGAATTTAATAAACTTCAACCTACACTTCAGAGCTAAAATTTAAAGTTCTGAGAAATTAAAATTCAAAAGCCCTAAAACTTCAAAATTTAAAAAGCAACAAGCCGAGCCGACTGCGAGAATCTTGCTCATGCATGATAAAGAATGCCATATGATGAGAAGAAAAAAAGTGAGATATGGATGAGATAAAGATGAGACCCTAAAGGTTATTGGGCGGGTTTGAAATGTGTGTGTCAGCCATTACAGCTTGGAATCGATTTAACAATGATATCCTTCCAAGCGTAACAGCCAAATAAATCCAAACAAACGTAAGGTACACAAAAAAGCCCGGAAGAAATATTTGGGGTGGCACCCCCAGATCCACAAAGTGCCCTCAAAGGGCTTAAAAATGACCACTCCTTGGCTGTCTTTAGCTACATGCAAAATGGGCCATCTCAGCTCAGACAAGTGACAAATAATAAGCACTAATGTAACTAATGCACTAATGTAACTTGAGGTATGTTCGTTTGTGTTGCTTATTATTTGCCACTGGTCTTAGCTGAGCTGAGATAGTAGGATCATTGTCTCTTCTTTGCTTTTTTAAATTTCTCATACTATCTCTCTCTGACTAGAGGGGACAAGTGGCAAATAAAAAGTCATTAATGTTGTCTCCTACAACATGAATATGAGCGCAGGAAGTGTTGGTTTATAGGGATGCTCGGTTATATCAATTACATAGGTAATTTTAAACAAAGATTAAAATTTACCCCACAAAACTGTCATTGTTAAATTTCTCCCCTTTTTTTCTGCCAGACCTGAATACTTTTCCCTACAAATAGGGAATTTCCCTACGTGTTAACATCACTGACTGGGATGCCAAACACCTTGCTCCGTTCAACGCATCCAAAACCCAGTATTGCCCCCTGTCACGCAAAAAGTCCGGCAACACTTACCCCTTCCATATGAATGGCTAAGCCCTACAGAATAATAAATCATTCGATCTTGCTGGCATCGCTTTCGAACATGATATCAGCCGATACAAACACATTATATCAACTGCCAACTCGCCATCTAAAAAGCTTGGTTTTCCCTTTCGAGCTAGAAAATACTCATATTTTTCAACTTACACAATCTCCCAAATAAGACATACTGTTCCCACATCTTGGGAGCGGCATCACCTTCGATACTTAACATCCTTGATTCTATCCAAAAGAGAGCCTTTTGATTCATCAGTGACCCAGACCTTACAAGAAAACTCCCTTCTATCGCTCATGGCTGCGCTGTAAGGGATTTATCCCTTTTCTACCGATACTTCAACGGATTTGACTCTGAAAAACTAGCCTCTATAAGTCTCCCCAGGATTGTTCCCAACAGAACGACAAGACGTGCGTTACGTCCAGCGGTTACTGTTCAGGTCCAAAGCCTAAAACATCCCAATCCCAATCTCTCGCCTGCAGATGTTTTCCCTTTCTCTCCCAACCTCCAATCCTTTAAATCCCATGTCAATAGATTACATTTCCCTTCTCTTCAGACGCCCACGGCACGTCAGTACTTAGGCTTGAAGTCTACGTGGACTGTCTCAGATAAAAAAATCTTTAATTTTCTCCCATGACAAAAATGCTCTTAGAGGTGTCTTGCTTCACTCAATATTTCTTAATTTTCAGGTACTATGCTCAATCCCAAGCCGGTCACTGGTACATTAAATACCAAGATACGAAAGATGGAAATGGAAGAACTCTGCGTATGGCTCTAGCTGCAGCCAGTCAAAAGCCTCATCTTCAAGTCCTAATAAACGGACATAGAATCGCTGATGATTATTACGACAATGATCAGGCTATTTACAGAAGTGCCATGCAGAGTGGTCATTTCACTGCCAAAGTGTATACAGCAAACTCAGCACAAATTGTAGATGGTGAAAACACTCTAGAATTTTGGCTTAGTAGGGGACAAGTCATGTATGACGCTATAAGTTTGCAAAGAGGCTAGGTTAAGAAATATGTTAGAATACGATTTCAGAATGTATTTGTTACGGTTAATTTGGATAGGTACTTGGCTAGTTTACAAAATAACCAGCTAGTTTGCAAACTAACTAAAGACACTGTTATTTTGAAGGAATCAGCCATTTCCCGCAAAATAACAGATGGTTTATAAACTAGCTGGTTAGTATGCAAACTATCGATTTGCTTCAGTTAAGATGAGGATTTTATTGAGGCTACCTTAACCTAAAAATCATGTTTTGTTTGTTGTCCAGAAAATCTAGCCAATGGTGGATCGGAGGGCACCCTAAGGTCGGAACAGGGTTAGCACCTGGTTAGGGGCCCTGACCAGTCTCTTTCCTCGCAGGCGAAGAGGGATCGGTGAGAAAAAATCCACTATTGTTCCTTATGTACAGATTTTTCATTACTGCATGCGCAGAGGAAGGAACAATAGTGGATTTTTTCGCACCGATCCCTCTTCGCCTGCGAGGAAAGAGACTGGTCAGGGCCCCTAACCAGGTGCTAACCCTGTTCCGACCTTAGGGTGCCCTCCGATCCACCGTTCGCTAGATCACAGAAAACATAGCTACGTAGCTATGTTTTCTGTGGCTAGATTTTCTGGACAACAAACAAAACATAATTTTTAGGTTAAGGTAACCTCAATAAAATCCTCATCTTAACTGAAGCAAATCGATAGTTTGCATACTAACCAGCTAGTTTATAAACCATCTGCTATTTTGATTCCTTCAAAATAACAGTGTCTTTAGTTAGTTTGCAAACTAGCTGGTTAGTTTGTAAACTAGCGAAGTATCCAAATTAACCGTAACATATATAAACAGTATCCCAATACTTCGGGATTTACTTTATAAATAAAACCAACAATTTTAGAAAATAACATGCTTGTTAATTTTATTTAAAAATAGAGACAAGGCAGTTATATTTTAAAAATAATATCTTAAGGAATACCTTGCTTCAGGTCATTAGCCGTCTGCAGATTGTTAGAATAGACTTTGTCCTTGTGGAAATCGAGGGGGTTAGATCATCGCATTATCTTGTAGGCAACTGAATATCACCATTTCTGCCCTCAATTTCATATAATCAAATAGGGAGAAATCTGGGCAGATTCCATTTATGCAATTCCGTATCGTAGTAAAGCGTTACATCGGAAGTTAAATCCGATTCATAATTCCATAAAATTCAATAGAAAGAAATTTAAACACATGCTTGTTCCTTTCATCCAATCCCGTGTTCGTGGTAAAGCGTTACATTTAAAGTTACATCCGATTTAGTAAGTAATACTGTTTTTAATTCTATAAAACAGAATAGGAAGAAATTGGAATTGTAGAGTTCATTGATACGTTAACTATAATAGTTAATATTTACAAAAAACCTAACTGATCACTAACAGGCCAAGTTTAACGCTACATTATGTTACCTTACATTAAAAATAAAAGGTAGTACCACAAAAAAAATAATTGATAACCAAATCGTAAGTTTATGTAAGATTCAAAGTAAGAAAAGATAGACTTAAACAAAGCCAATAAAAATTATTAGAAATTCAAACCCCTAAGGTAGCTTCACTTAAAAGTTAAACGTTTAAGTAAGATTAAAAGTAAAAGATAAACTTATGCGAAGCCAGTAAAAATAATTAAAAATTTAAACACCGGAAGTAGGTCGACTTAAAAGATAAGCGTTTAGTACTAATCGAGTAAACCGAATTAATGTAAGATACCATAAAAGAAGAAATCCAAATAATAATTGATTTTAGAAAAGTTTAGGTCACTGAAATGAAGAGAAAACTTCCCTTATAGCGAGAAAACGTTAAAACAGAAAGAATCGACAATACCATATATGTACATTTAAAAACAAATGTGCAACTAAAAGCAAATATACCACTAAAAGCAAAGCAACTACGCAACTACCTTAAGTTCCATAAAAGCAAATACATATATACGTATATAGTACGATATAAAAAACGAGTAAAACATGCACGAGCTTAATAAGTTCCTTAACCACAATACTAGTCAAAGCATGACAAATTTAAAAATAAAAGGTTAATTAACCTCTCTGAAATCAGAAAATGCTATATAACCAAAAGTTATAAACAAAAGTAAAAATAAATCTAAGTTTTCCAACATCGTAAAAATCAAACTCCAAGCCCGTACATATTTTAAAATAAAATCAGCGCAAAGAATAAGAATACAAATATAAAAAAATATAAATAAGCGATATACATTTATTTAGATGTTTCTTGACAGGCTGGCGACTAAACCTTAATAATAACAACTTATTATATTTAAAACACTCATTTACACTGCCTGAACTGTCTGGTGTATATGATCAACCTGTCAACTTGGCGTTTACAATAACAAATTATAGTGTCAAAATGAGCTAGAACCACAATCTCTATTATTCAACAATAAATTATGGTTTGAAATTAACATTACAGATAGCTCAATACCTCTTTGCAAGTGCTTCGCGATAGTACACAAGCTTCTGTCAGACTGCGTAGAGATTGAGCGAGGAGTACGTCAGGACGAAGTCATATTACCAAAACTTTTTACAACACTTTTGGAATATACAGGGTGTCCGGGAAAATGTGGGAAATCTCCCGGATATGAAAAAAACACGTGAAAAGAATACTACAAGTTCATATAAACTTTTTTCGTGTAGGCCTCCTCTTCGGAGATATGGGCTCCCAAAGAGCTCCCGTGAATTCAAGTTTTTTACACATAATTATTGAACCACCAGGTATATTCCAATTCTTTTTTAATATGATGTATACCAGGTTAGACCCTTCAAATTACTATCTAAGAAAGTGTTGTGAAGTACTCACAGCTGCAGGGACGGACTAGCTGTGACACTCATGACCCCATTTTTTTTACGCCCTGTATGATAAGAACTTTGGACGACGATTTTTACATACCTTTAATTATTGACTAAAAATTAAGTACTCTTCATTCATGTCGTTAATCCTGACCGTTTTCGAAAAAACGTCATATTATTTACATCATGTATTTGGCGTATTTCGATAACAGATCCGTCTAATTCTGTGAATTGCAGTTCGACCTAGGTTCGCAAAAAATGTGCGTTTTATTTTATCGGCCCCAAAAATAAAGTATTGTTGTTGCAAATGTTGCTAGGTATGAAAGAAATAAATATCCTGCATTTTAGAACTTGTCAACTTTCACATCGCTGACACATTGATTCTTTATTTCGATATTAAATTACTGATTTTTGGATTTCGTGGTGAAATTAATTGTGAAATAATTCGAAATATGGAATACACGTTTATTGAGTATGCAGATATGCATCTGATGTATGGTCTTGCATCTTGCAATGCTTGGGAAGCCAGAAGGTTATATCACGACAGATATCCTAATCGTACTCTTCCCGATCGGAAAACATTTCAACGAGTTGACCAACATCTAAGGGAGAATGGTAGGCGATTGCATTTACTAAGGTAATATTATTAAATTTCTTCATAATTTTAGGAAATTTTGGGAAAAGAAGTACTGATGCTGGTCGGGGAAGAACAGTACGTACGCCGCAGTTAGAGGAAAATGTTTTAAATACTGTATATGACACTCCTTCAACGAGCATTCGAAAAGTATCAGCGCAGTTTAATACGTCGAAAACAATAGTACATGAAGTTCTTCAAGAACAGCTGTTATATCCATATCATTTGCAAAAAGTGCATGAACTGATTCCTGAAGATTTTCCCCGTAGAATGCAGTTTTCAAACGGGCTATTGGATCAGCAACGAAATAATGTAAACTTCATTAGCACCATTCTCTTCACGGACGAAGCAGGGTTTACCAAAAATGGTATCATGAATTTACACAACTCACGTGTATGGGCTGATGAAAATCCTCATGCAACTATTGTTTCGCATCATCATCAGTTCCAATCCATTAATGTCTGGGCAGGAATCATTGGCAATTTTTTGATTGGACCATTCGTATTGCCGGTACGACTGAATGGACTGAGTAATACGAATGAAGAACTTTATTTGGAATTCCTCCAGAACGCTTTTCACGATTTAGTAGAGCACTTATCACTTGAAATCCGCCGAAACATGTACTACATGCACTATGGAGCACCACCTCATTTCAGCGTTGCTGTGCGGGAGCACCTGAATAACGTCTACCCAAACCGTTGGATAGGTAGGGGAGGACCTATTGCCTGGCCTCCTCGATCTCCCGACCTAACGCCGTTGGATTTTTACCTGTGGGACACCTCAAAACCTTGGCGTATTCTACTCCGGTCGATAGTAGGGAGGAACTTCTACGGAGAATCACGTTTCATTGTGATCAAATAAGGAACAATGCTGGGTTATTGTGGCGGGTATAGCAGTCCTCAATTCGTCGTGCCCGCGAGTGTATAAGACTTCACGGAGCCCATGTTGAACCCTCTTACGAAGTTTTTAACTAAGCAGTTAAAGTTTAACGTTTTATTGAAACTATGTTGGCGACAGGGAAAAATTCCTCTTTTTCATATTCAACCCGACAGAAGTTAGGGGACTAACAGTGTAAATAAAATGACGTTTTTTTTTTCGAAAACGGTTAGGATTAACGACATGAATGAAGAGTACTTAATTTTTAGTCAATAATTAAAGGTATGTAAAAATCGTCGTCCAAAGTTCTTATCATACAGGGCGTAAAAAAAATGGGGTCATGAGTGTCACAGCTAGTCCGTCCCTGCAGCTGTGAGTACTTCACAACACTTTCTTGGATAGTAATTTGAAGGGTCTAACCTGGTATACATCATATTAAAAAAGAATTGGAATATACCTGGTGGTTCAATAATTATGTGTAAAAAACTAGATTTCATTGGAGCTCTTTGGGAGCCCATATCTCCGAAGAGGAGGCCTATACGAAAAAAGTTTATATGAACTTCTAGTATTCTTTTCACGTGTTTTTTTCATATCCGGGAGATTTCCCACATTTTCCCGGACACCCTGTATATGATTAAGAAAGTTGACTTCAGAGACATGGACATAAATATAGACGGTGAAATGCTAAATCACCTTAGATTTGCATATGGCATCGTTTTCATGTCGGATCGGGTTGATGAGGTCAGAGAAATCTTGTTGAGACTGAACGAGGTGTCAGGTTCAGTGGGACTCAAGATTAATATCAGCAAGATCCAATGCACGACAAATTTTGTTATGAGCGAAAACACTAAGTTGAACCAGTCACACATTGAACTAGTTCGGTCCTATAAATACTTGGGACACGAGCTGCACATGAGCAGAGACAACCCAACTAGACGAATAGGTCTGGCTTGGGCTGCCTTTGGAAAACTGTGCAGCATCTTAAAAGAAAGTATCCCAATATGCCTGAAGAAAAAAGTCTTTGAGCAGTGCGTGCTGCCTGTTTTTGCTTATGGCGCAGAAACACTAACCCTTACCGACAAGATGACAGACGATATGAAAAGAATCCAATAATCCAAACTAACTGGATGAACACAGCACAGGATAGACCAAGATGGAATAGACTACGGGAGGCCTATGTCCAGCAGTGGACGCAGATGATTGATGACGTCTTTTTAATGGATCTACATCGGAAGGACATTGATTTTTTAAACAAATAACTGAGTAACAACAACATTGAAAAACTAAAATAGCAGAATTGGAGCGGAACAAACCTCTTATATGAAGCACTTTGTAGTGGAAATTGTAAATTTTATCTCCAAATATTCCCCTTTGTTTGCAATATAATTCATAATCACGAAAATTTCTATACAAAGAAAAAAATGCATACTTACACGCCAATGATTTTAAAAGTTTACTGACTCTGACGTAATTTTAATCGATTAAAAATAGAGAGTACTTAAAAATTTTACTATAAAAGAAATTTGATTTCGCAGGATAACTAAACTTTTACAGTAAAAATAAATTTGCAAAAATGGGGTCCACAAGCCCAGCCTTTGCAGTCTTATTCTTGGTAGGTGTATCATTCTTATCAACTGCATATGCATCAGTTTCGTTGACTGTCAATGGGCTTGCAGCCACGATAAAAAATGATTATGTTGAAATGGATTTTAAATCAGACGCAACCATTAATAAAGTTAGCGTCAACGGCACAAATATTGCAGCTTCAGGAGAGAGAACTTTTTATCTCGATTGGAACTCAGGTAAGTGAAAACTTAATGAGAACGTAAAATATAGTCGGACCATCCTAAGATTTCTGCTTTCTACTTAAATCGAGGGGTCTTCCACTCCACAAATAAATGTACATGTATTGCGAAAATACGATAATTCGACGAAGTAGACCGAATTCCAAGTAATTCTACCATCGAATTACTTCGATATTCGGTATATTTAATGGTAATTCTCTGAATTTCGAGATAATTCCAAGTATTTAAACATAATTCGAAGTATATTGAGGTAATTCCTAGTATTGCTAGATAATTCGAAGTATTTCGAGGTAATTCGAATGGACTTATGAGTGGTTCTACATTTTGCACCATAGATCTCCATTATTTACACATTTCGATTGATGACCGGGGTTCACGGATTAACTTTTAATCGAGATTAACTAGTGTGTTTTAACCAATGAAATTGTCATATTGGGTGTTTTAATCGCGCTTAACTCCTGATCCAGATTAAATACTGACGGTGCATACCAGGGTTATTATGGCAACTATTTTTGACAGTAGGGTGAGGGATAAAAAGCGGCCGGAAATGTTTCCAAAAATGTTATCTAATATGTCATTTTTGGAGTTATTATGGTCACCAAATCTAATATTGTGTATCAGATATTAAACAAATTATAGGCGGGGAGCCGATTAAAAATAAGAGGCTGGGAATTTCCCCAAAAATTTTAATTAATCATTTTCGGGGTTAATGAGGTCATAAAATTCAATTTTGTCCAATAGATGTTAGAAATATACCGATGGGGGGGGGGGGGGGGGGTAGAGAAGCGACTAGGAATTTGTTAAAAAATGTTAACTAACAAGAATAAGTCATTTTAAGTATTATTGAATTAAAAAAATCTAATTTTGTGTAACATATCTTAAAAAAATGACGGAGGGTAGAGGGGATATAAAATAGCGGCAGGGTATTTCTTCAAAAATGTGAACTTATGAGTCATTTTGGGAGTTATCAAGGGCAGCAAATCTAATTTTGTGTAATATGTATTAAACAAATTAATGGTTGTAGAAGAGGATAAAGAGAAGCGACTGGGAGGTTTTCCAAAAATGCTAACGAATAGATTAGTTTTGGTGTTACTGAGGTCAGAAAATCTAATTTTACTAAATATTAAAAAAGAAATAGTGGGAGGTGGGGTGGATAAAAAGAAATTTCTTAAAAAATGTTAGCTAATACTGTCATTTTCAGAGTTATTGAAGTCAGAAAATCTAACTTTGTGTAACATGATAAAAAGAAGCGGCTGAAAAGAATTTCTCCGAAAATGTTATTTAATGTGTCATTTTGGGGGTTATTGAGGTCAGGAAATCTAATTTTGTCCAACAGAGATTAAAATAATGACCCGGGGGGGGGGGGGGGATAAAAAACATTAGCTAGATTTTTTTTTAAAAAGTTAACTAATATGTCATTATCAGAGTTAATTCGATTAAATCGGTGTATTTCGATGGAATTCAAAGTATTTCACGGTAATTCGAAAGTAGTGCGAGGTAATTCGAGGTATTGCGAAGAGTGGAAGAGCCCTCTTAACTAGTTTACTTAAAAAAACCTGATAGTAAAGTTAATGCTTGTGAGACCTAACTGACAAAGTTACCTATCAGAATAAAGCAGATACTGACTAATTCCAATACAAGTAAAGTTATGATCACAGATTACTGTGGTTCTAACGTTTACAAAAGAATTTCTGGCTCACCAATAAGAAACTTTAAAAGCGCTAATGTAGCCAATGACATTTAGGAACTTAGAAGTTCACGCCTGTGCTGGCGCCTCGCCCAGCAATCTTCACAGTCGTCCGGGAATGTTAAGATTTCCTGCTAAATTTACAAAATACCATTCTGGTCAATTTTTTTAGGCGGACAAGGAGTATTCAAACCCAGCAGCATTCACATAGTTGAACAAATTAGTAATTGGGTCCATTTCTATTGGCTGCAAGAAAATATTGATAATGTGTTTACCATTGAGCTACATTACATTATGGCTGCTTGGTTACCTGGAATATACAGTTTTGCAATATATAGAAACGATAAATCCTACAATTTGACCGTAGGCGAAACAAGAATCGTAAGCTGGTGTGATTTATTTTATATTGTTTCATTAATCCTAAAATGGTGATATACCTAATCCGTGTCCCACGGAGTTTTTGCCATATGACAAAAATTTTTACTGCAAGTTGAAAAGAAGCATTTTCAAATCGCTATAAATCATCTACAAATTATCCAAGATGTTGTTGAAAATTCCAAGAATTCGTTGAGAAATTTGTAAAAAGTACTGGAAACGACAGACGCTCTGTTTGTAAATCCACAGCTGGAGCTTAAAGCAAATCATTTTCATCCATACAAACATACTTTTGTCCACGCGTTGAACCCTGGATACTCTAATATTCAGTTTGATTTTTCGGCTTGGTATCAAGGTATGCAAAAAAATCATTTTGTCTGATAAAGCATATTTTACATCAAATAATAATAACAATAATAATAATAATAATAATAATAATAATAATAATAATAATAATAATGAAAATACATCATCGACTTTATTAGATAACACAATGGTAGTTCCAAGAAAAGATGTTGGATATAAAAAAAATTTAAGGGCGAGGTTTAGCTAAGACCAGAACGGAAAGAGCTATTCTTAGACCTAACCCTTCTTTAACTTAAAATTAATATACAATATTGCCAGAGAAGGGCTGGTTAACATAAGCAAAAACTACAGAAAATAACCAAAAAATCAACAAGCATCAAAGCATCTTAAAAAAAATGCACAATAATTTTCAAATGTACTGTGAAGACAACAACATATATTTTAATTTTCTCTTAAAGTTATTAATACTTAAGTTATTATGGCAAAAAGGTAGACCATTAAATAAGCTTACAGAACAGTATTAAAAACATTTCTGAAACATAGCCGTCCGATGTCGAGGAATATGAAATAAGCAGCGTGATCTAACCTTAACCGAGTGATAGTCAAGTCGCCTAGACATTTTCCTATAGTGGTAGGGTGGACTTAGTGCTTATGATTCGATGCACAAAGGTAAGAAAAAGAAGTTTAGCACGATTTTGCATATTAAGCCAGTTAAGTTGAGATATAAACGGGGAGACGTGTTCGAATTTGTGCACGCCAAAAATATACCCACAACAGGCATTTTGTACCTTTTGAACACGTCTCCTATCAAAAAGATTCAAATAGTTACCGTAAACAGCAGCACCATAATTGAGGTGTGATAAGACAAGACAGTCACTAAGCAATTTTTTAAGTTCAACAGTAAAACAATGCCTGCTTGCATACAATAGCTGTAGGGATAAGTATGCGCGTGAAAGCAATCCACTAACTTTAAGGTTCAAATTATTATCAAAAATTAGGTCTAGACTCTTTGACTTGTTCTGAGTGGGCAACACACTTTCCTATCCTAACGCTGATCAAATCACGAAATGATGCTATTTTAGAGGCAAACAAAATCAGGTTACATTTAATTGGGTTCAGCATCAAATTATGACGTAGAGACAAAGCTCTTATCGTCTCCAGGTCAGAGTTTAAACCATCACAGACAGCAACGACATCCCTCGGATCAAACCCAATGTACAGCTACGTATCATCGGCATATGCTTGAATATTAGAAAATTTAATGCTGCCTAAAATGTCGGCGGTGTATAATAAAAACAGCAAAGGACCCGAGACTGAGCCTTGCGGTACACCTGAGACAACGGGGGATAATGAATAGTACTGGTTATTGAATGATACCCTTTGAAATCTTTGTACAATATAGGACTTCATAAGAGAGACAGCACTTCGACAGAAGCCGTAGTATTCCAATTTAGAAACTTGACTTATGGTATCAAAACCTTTCGAAAAGTTCAATATCACCAGCGCTCTGACCCTCCCACCATCCATACCAGAAGTGACATCATCCGAACCCCGAGAAAGGGCCGTCACAGTGCTATATACCCCTCTCTAAAACCCGATTGAAAAGCAGGAAATATATTATTATTGCTGGCATACTCGTTTAACTTTTCCAAAAGTACCCTTTCAAACACCTTAGAAATTGCAGAAAGGATGCTGATTGGTCTCAGGTCTGAGATCGCCTCAATAGTGCTCTTTTTAGGCAAATGTACAATTATATTGCTGTTCCAGTGATTAGGAAAATAGCCAACCTCAATACACGAGTTGATAATATGCGTGATGTAGGTGTCGAGAAAGGGACTGCAATACTGCAACATTACAGGGGAAATATCATCATCGCCACAAGCATTAGTTCGAAACTCCGCAATAAGTTTGGAAATCTATCGAACTGAAGTCAAAGCAGAACTAAACGAAGACTCTCAAAACAAACTACCTTTATAAAAATTTACCAAATCAATATCACAACCATCTTTAAAGGATGACACGAACAAATCATTAATATCAGATGCATTGCCCATATTGTTTGGTATATCAACATTAGCACATTTTTTAACATTAAATTCTTTAAGTCTTCCATATAAGTCTAGAGCCATTTGTTCGACAAATATTCTGCATATATGTCTTTTTATCTCTTCTAATCAATGTTAAAGTTATATTACGCAGAACTCTATAAGCATTAGATCAGCGCCGGCTTAAGAAAGCGGCAAAGGGGGCTATCAGCCCCGGGCGGTGGGTTAAAGGGGGCGGTAAGTGGAGTAAAAATTGTAAAGCTGAAAAATAATAACAGTTGTACAAAAAAAAATTGACTCAACTGACACACAAAACAGTTGACATTTCCTGGCGTGAAATCTTTTATTCTATTTTTTTAAATTCCTTCAGATTTTCTCAAAGATAAATTGGGATGACGTTTGAAGAAATTTCTAAACCATTTTTTGCCGACATTCGCGTCTTTTTTCAAAACGGATGAGGAAGGTTATTCCTTATAGAAGCTGATACGCCAGTCTGCGAATGTCTGCGAGTGCTAGACCATAATATCTTTTGTCCATTTCCAAACAGTACTATACCAAGTCTTCTTTCATTTTAGGCGATAAAACTGGTTTTCGACCCATTTGTAGTTTACATTGTTCTTCTAAGGGTTACTCACGTTTGACTATAATTCAAGGGTTATTTTTGGAACATTGAACTCTTTGGCGCCTTTAAATACCCCATTTCCTTACTTCTAACTGCATCAATGGCATTCTTCATATTCTCTGGATTCCATTTTTTACGTGGGAGTCCTTTAGGCATTTTACTGAATTTTTTTCTCGTATAAATAACAGAGTTATAAAACCGTACATTTAGTTGGGGTCCTAATTTTGGATATCCAGTTTTAGGACACCTATCTATCCAGTATTACGCAACCTTTATGATTAAGTAATAGTATTGTTTTTCCTGACCGTTTAAATTATAATATATGGTTTTTTTTTCCATGGGGTTGCGGTCAAAATGTTTACATTACAGATATCTCAATTTTAATTCATACACACCTATTAAATATAAAAAAAGCGTAGTCAATTCACTAGTTGATAGGGCTGTCATATTAACTAATCCGATAAATAGACCACAAAATCTTAGAAAAGTTAGAGACGTGTTACAAAAAAATAATTACCCCAAACACTTCTGTGAACCGATCATTAAAAACCGGATTAATAAAATATACAATAACTCCACAAATCGCGAAACTCAGAACACCGAAAGTAATTATATTTCATTACCACACATACCCCATATAAATCAAAAAATTAAAAAAGTCCTTAAACCATATAACATAAATATCGCCGAAAAACCAAACAATAGTACTAATAAATTATTTACACATTTAAAACCAAAAACACCTAAAGAATTTCAGACAAATCTAATATACAAAATTGACTGTTCTGATTGTCCAAAAACATATATAGGACAAACAAAACAATATTTAAAAAACCGAATAAAAGAACATAAGAATAGCCTGCGTAATACCAACCATAACCCCACAGCCCTATCTAAACATGCTCTTGACGAACTACATAACTTCAATTTCAATATAGCGGCGTTCGGTAATTCAATTTTTCCCATCGTTTTGCTCGGAATTTTTGACAGGCACATGGTCAGTCGTACTGATTACAACAATGAGTCATGTGCCTGTCAAAAATTCCGATCAAAACGATGAAAAATATTGAATTTCCGAACGCCGCTAATGTTCAAATATTAGAGTTTAAATCGAATAACAAAAAAAGGAATATTAAAGAAATGATTCATATTAAAAAAACCAATAACACCATCAATTTCAGGTCAGATACCGAAAATTTAAGTTCAGTTTATGGAGGCCTAATTATGTCATAAAAATAAAATTTTTGCATTATTCACAAAACATTTTGTACCTATAGTGGACTTTCCATCCATTATACCTTCTAAAAGGTACGATGCAAATTTGGTTGTTAAGGCAAGTTAGTAAATAATAGTTTAACTCTGTGTCTCGTAGAGAGTACATGGTTGTTAAAATTAGTGCTAAGTTTGTTCATCATAGTTAAAAGGTATGTCTATTTGTGCTATTATTAGTAAACCTGATAAAATAAGTTCTTTTTAAAAATTTGTAGTTAACTTTCTGATGATGGTTTAGTCAGTCAATAAACCGAAACGTCAAAGATGACTATTGTTTTATGATTAAGGTTATGTGATTAAGATTTAAAAAATCTTTCAGATATTTTTGTTTCAAACACTTCGGCTTATTCTACAACTATTCCAGTACATGCATGCGAACTTTCACTTTCCTACGCTAACAAAGTACTTACCTTTTTACAATAATTTTTAGGCACAGAAACAAAAAACTCTGTCACAAGTAATACCTAATATTATGGCGCCACCCAGTGGCTTATTCAAGGGGTATTGGGGGGGCCAAGGAAAATATTGATATTTCGATGTTATGACGAACTTTGGGCGCGGCCCCGAAAAATTTTCGCCTGCGGCGCTTTTCCACCGTCCCGCTTTCCATTTAGTGGCTGATGCCCCCCAACACGAAACCCTGAATACGCCATTGGCGCCACCTAGTACTGAACACTGAACAGCCGCACAGGCTCATTCTATGTGAAATTGTGGATTCAGTTACAGAAAACTATTAACAAGTTTTGAGATGATGTAGTGTCCAAAATTAGGCAACTATCCAATATTAGGCGACTTTACTTTACATCTTTGTGTTTCTACGTTCGTTTTATTCAAATGGGTAATACCTAGTGGAAATAAAAATTATAAAATTTTATTTGGGGGGGGGGGGGGGTGGTTGGCGTTCGGCTTTGAATAGCACCGGGTAGTAAACAGCCTTAAGCCGGCACTGCATTAGATGGAGTAGTTAGCTCCCAAAATTGTCATTGGTGGAGTACAGCTAATCCGATATTTGCTATCCAGTGTCGATAAAATAAATGTGTTTTGCGGTATTTTAGATAACCAATTGATAGACCCATTTTTCTTCCGAATCAATATAACGCCGGATATTTACCTTCAATTTTTTTTTGATAAGTCAACTGTTTGGCTTGGTTAATCGCCTTCCACTTAACATTGGAAAAATAATTTATGATATCAGCATGATGGTGCGCCATGCCATAGTTCCAGGGCTGTTAACGGGTTTCTTCAGGAAATGTTCCTGGGGCATTGGAAAGGAAGATTTTCAGGAAATCATTGGACGGCGAGGTAGCCGGGTCTGAACCTACTCTATTACTTTCTTTGGTGATATTTAAAGGATAAAGTGTATTCTCACCGACCTTTTGAAAATATCAACAGCTTAAAAGAGTAATAACCCGTGTAATCTAGAAATTCCTCAAGTTGTTTTGAGAAAAGCTGCTTTAAAAAGCTCTAAGTTAACAACAAAAAGCATTTAAAAGGAAGAAGTTTGAATTTTGTAAATTTATTCTTTCTTAATAAGTAATATATTTGTTTTATATTTAAACTCGTAATTTGTTTCGTCGGTGACTGTGATTTCGTACTTAGAGAGAAAAACGATTTCAAATAATTTTTTAAAGTAACTTTTCTTAGCATCTTGCTAAATAAGGGTACTTTATTCTTGGGTATGTTTTACGTTTTTGTCGCTACCCTGTATACTAAAGCTTGGTTTTCTCTTTCGAGCCAGAAAACACTTCTCCCTTTCCAACTTATACACTCTCTATGTTGTCCAAATAAGACCTAACCTAGAGTACTGCTTCCACATCTGGGGAGTGGCATCACCTTCGACACTTAAGATCCTTGATTCTATCCAAAAGAGAGACATTCGACTTATCAATGACCCAGCCCTCACGAAAAAACTCCCTTCTCTCGCTCATCGCCGCGCTGTAGGGGATTTATCCCTTTTCTACCGCTACTTCCACGGATTTTGCTCTGAAGAACTAGCCGGTATTATTCCCCCTCTGAATGTCCCTAACAGAACAACCAGAGGCGCGTTGCGTATGTATCCCTTTACTGTCCAGCTCCAAAAGCCTAGAACAGACCACTTCTCTCGCTCATTCATACCTAGGGTCTCCAGATTATGGAACAAATTGCCTGTAGATGTTTTCCCTTCCCGTCCCAACCTCCAATCCTTCAAATCCCGTGTCAATAGACTGCATTTCCCTTCTCTTCAGACACCCACGGTACGTTAGTACTTAGGCTTGAAGTCTACGTCGGATGTCTTAGATAAAAAAAAATGGGTCTTAGTTTATTAATCTGCAGAACATTTCTACACAAGTGATTTTTTTTTAACTTTAAGTGCAAAATTTTCCCATATGGCAAGCACTACGTGGGACACGCTGTATTTTTCGAAATATTGTTTTCGAAACCTTTTTTTTTAAATATAGTTAATAAAGGATTTAATATGGAGGGTTGTTTCAGTTTCTTTTTTTTAATAATGGTAAAATATTTAAACTTCGGTGTAATTAACTTAATATAAAATAAGGTTAGTTGAAAAGTCGCTTTTTAGTTCAATTGTTTTTTCGAGTTACGTTCCCTGATGGTTCTTGTACAAATCTACAATTTTTCGAATTTAAGCATTTTTCTATCTCTTTAAATAAAAAAAAGTTACTTGTTGGTCCAAATATAATCAATAACCCTGTACATTGACCTTTAAATTTTAAAATTATATAAGATACATTACAACCAATCAAAATGTTGCAAGTGCTTGTGTAAAATAATTGTTGCAGTACTAGTGTTTTAAGAGATTTAATCTAATCTTGCGGATGAAATAAATAAAGGGCACTTCAAACTTTTTAATTTAAATAATTTGTTTTTATGTTCCTAAATTGAAAATAAATTCATAATCTATCATCTCTTAATATCTTAAGTAGTTACTTCCTTATAGGATGAAAATACTTAAATATTTAATACTAAAATGTCTGCATCTTGATCGATTACATTATTGTTTTTTTTTTCTACTCCCGAACTCTAATATTTAAATTAAATGACTTCGATATTTTTCATAATAATGTTCATTATAATACAAATTTTCATTAGGAAGCCGCATTATTAGCCCTAGATTTTTTTCCGTAGGGATCTTAAGTTTATTAATTTGCAGAACATTTCTGAACCAAAGTGACTTTCAGTAAAAATTTTTCCCATATGGCAAAACTCCGTAGAAGATGCGGTATAATAATCAATATCCCTGTACAGAATAAGCATTCTACTGTTTATAATAAATCTTATGAAAAAAAATGTTTAGATAAAAGTTGTATGGTTTAACATAACGTACATACATAATGTATTGTATAATGCTGTTCGTCTCGCCCTATGATTACCGACCAGGGGCAAAAACGAAGGATTCTTCAACAGCAACAATTAATTTTCTATATTACCCATTAGGCAAACTTCTAATAAAAAGTATTCAATTTTAGGTTTACAGATTTGATGGGTCCACCTTGGTTCAGGGCACCAGTGGACAAAGGGAGGGTACCACACCCACAAATGCCGATCTCAACGGTTGCACATCAGTTCAAGATTCAACATGGCAATATCCTAATGGAACCTATTATAGCAAATATGACTTTGCGGCTTATATAAGGGAAACTGATTACCAGGGAGTGTTTGGAAATGGATATGGAGCTTTCGTTATCTCACCTAGCAGAGACTATCATGGTATAAAGTAACAGGATTTAAGACAGATTTTGTAAAATATTAAAGTTTAAAAGTGTAATAAATCTGAACAAAAACTTGGCAAAGCCTAATTGATCAACTAGGAGATCTAAATCTAAACCGGCACTAAACATTTAACCCTTTGAGTTGAATCCCTGGCAAAAAGCTTACGAAACTGTTAAGAAAAAAGGCAGAAAGAGATCTGGATCTAAATAAACCTGAGCAAATGTGTACATATTCGCCATTTTTGGATTTCATCAGGTTTGCTTAGGTTTGGTCAATATCTTCTACTGGTTTTCGCCCGCGACTTCGTGAGCGGTATAACAATTTTACTCCATTATAAACTTTGAACCCCCATTCTACCCCTATAGGGGTTGATTTATTAAAAACTGTAAAACACGTCTTTAAATATTTACGTTTGGATTCACTAAGAAGGTTTAAGATTTAGTACTGGTTTAAATTAAGATATTCTAGCTGATCAGTTATGTTTTTATGTTTTGACAGGTTTTAGTCCTGGCATAGGTCGTCAAAACTTACTGATTATTCTGATATTTCAGCCACTTACTTGACTTCTAAATGATTTTCATCTTGGAACGTGTTGCTAGAATAAATTTGGTTCTATTATGGTGGAAAGTAAATACTAAAATTGACCTTTTCTTTATAAATTTGCGAAAAGCCTCGGCAACAAATTCGTAGTAAAAAACTAAGTTTTATTCTTACGCTTGTCAGTTTAAAACTTTTGGTTGTCAAATTAGGCCGGACTAGCGTTTGGGGATTTGGCCGTTATTTTTAGAGTAGGAGTAATAGGATCATCTAATATCTTTTCTCCATGCTGTTTCACACTAACAGCGGTTAAATTTTGAAAAACTTTTCCTTAGCAAATGCTTACATTACACTAGTTTACAAATTTTACCTTCATTCGAGGTACCTCGTGAACAAAGTGTTTTTTAACCCAATTTGGGGTCGCTGAAAACGAAAATGGCAATCATTTATTTTTCCAAAGAAGCGTTTGCGAAATATTCGCAAAAAACCTATTTTTCGGCTCTTTTTCCAGTTATGGTCCAACATCTCGACAACGGTAGACGTACTCGACCTAAAATGTACACACATTTCGAGGTACGCTTCTTTTTTCACATAAATATTAATTTTGAGTCAATTGGAAGAATATTTTTTGAGTTACAGCTACTGAAAGTTGAAAAAAAACGCATTTTTTGAGCTTTTTTGAAAATTGCACATTTTTGTTTGTTTTATTTAGTTATTAGGAATTTTTTTTCATATTTTTGAATTGCATATGTAAGACTATTTCGTCACGAAAATATATTGCGCAAGTTTGTTCAAATCGGTTGTAAAATATGGAAAATATTACTGATTAAGTGAAGGCAGACAATTTCAGCTTTTGCCATGAACGCCCAGAAGTCCGGAGAAATTAGGTGAACTTTGCTTATGTAATTAAAGTAGTAAAGCCTAACGAACTCATTTGAAACTAATAATAATAATAATAATAATAATAATAATAATAATAATAATAATAATAATAATAATAAATGTTGAAATTATCTGCCTTCACTTAATCAGTAATATCTTCCACATTTTACAACCGATTTGAACAAACTTGTGCAATATATTTTCGCGACGAAATAATCATTCATATGCAATTCAAAAAACCTGAAAAAAAATTTCCTAATAACTAAATAAAACAAACAAAAATGTGCAATTTTCAAAAAAGCACAAAAAATGCAGTTTTCTTTAACTTTCAGAAGCTGTAACTCAAAAAATACTCTTCCAATTGACTCAAAATTAATATTTATGTGAAAAAAGAAGCGTACCTCGAAATGTTGGTACATTTTAGGTCGATTAAGTTTACTGTTCTCGAGATGTTGTACCATAACTGGAAAAGAGCCGAAAAATACGTTTTTTACGAATATTTCTCAAACGCTTCTTTGGAAAAATAAATGATTGTCATTTTCGTTTTCAGCGACCTCGAAGTAGGTTAAAAAACACTGTTTTCACGAGGTACATTGTTCTTGTAAACTAGTGATACAGCGTGTCCAGAAACCATCTTATCAAATGGGAAACTATTTTATTTTTGACTTTACGGAAAAAAGTCAATCTTCATGAAAAGTCCTGCTTGTTGAGAAAATAAATCGAAAATTTTGACCTAGCATATACGTTAAAAAAAGTAAAAACGATAAATGTCGTTGATAGAAGGAAAACTATTTTTAATTTTAATTGCAAGTACAATAACCTAAGAAAATGTCGTTCAGAACCAAAAAGCACCGAACATCAAAAAGTGATCAAATATGAAATTTGGCAAAATAACTTTATGGTCATTCGTATATACCTTTAAATTTTTTATAAAGTGTTTTGAAATACATGTTTTTTAAATAACATGTTACCAAAATAAACAATAAAAAAATACTGTTTGTACTTAAAGTATAAAAAATAACAAACCTATTATAAAATCCATGGCCCAAGTTATTTTAAGAACAAATTAAAATTAAAAAAATCATACGTTTAAACTAATAGTCTAAAAATAATTGAACCGATTTTTCCAATATTTATAATAAACAAAAATATTGTTTACCTTAATGTTCACGAACTTTCATTCCACGTGCAAAAGTCGTTAATTAAATTCTTAATATGAGTATGGGGAATATCCTAAATTACTAAACCAATAACAATTCAATATTAAGACAACTGTAAAAAAATGTTATTTTAACATATAAATGTATTTGAAACAATGTTACCATATATTCAAATAATACCTTATTTTATTGTAACCATTGAAATACATTCTTTACCTCAATATTTTTAGAATGTTAATTTGACATTCTTAAAATGTTAGATTAACCACGTTTGGCACATGTTCAGAACTACCTTTATTTTGTTCAATAGGCAGTTTTTGGTTGTCTAATCAGTCAGTATAATTTAACATTTTCTGGTATATCATTCAACTCTCAAAAAGCATTGCTTGTGTTTAAAGTGCAAAAACTGTTGATGGAAACATTTATTGTTTGACTTAACAGTCCTTTTTCTCGGTGTCCGGCATTTATCGTGTTTACTTTTTTTGGGACTGTATACGCTGGGTCAAAATTATTGATTTGATTGTTATTTTTTTAACAAGCAAAACTTTTTATGAAGAATATCTCTTTTCCGTAAAGTCAAAAATAAAAAAGTTTCCCATTTGCTAAGATAGGTACTGGACACGCTGTATAAGAAGCCCCTATGCGAAATTTCAAGTTTCTCCACCCATCGGTGTGGACGGCGCGTTGATATGTCAGTCAGTCAGTCAGTTAGTTTCTTTTTTTATGTATTATAAGCAGATTAAAAATTAACTACTAAAACGTAATACCTATTTAAGAAAACTGCATTATACCTCCAATAATATATATTCTAAGCATGGCCAATAGATCACAACCACGTTATTTTACATTTCCTTACAGTAAATGAAATTAAAATTTTCGAACGGTTACTAATCGTTGCCTGGCGAATCAAGAGCTAGATCTATGCACTGTATGCACATATCCATTTCTCAAGATCCATCCACCTGTTCATTTCCAAAGTTCTTCAAATAATCTAAGATTAGGGTGCCACAAAGTTTGTCCAGTTCAACGCCTCCAAAACCCAGTCTTGCTCCCTGTCACGCAAAAAATCCGACAACACTTACCCCATCCACGTAATTGGCCAAGCCCTACAGAACAATGAAACGTTCGATCTTGTTGGCAGTTGCTTTCGAACATGATCTCAGCTGGCACAAACTCATTACTTCAATAGTCACATCAGCAGCGAAAAAGCTGGTTATCTCTTTATTGCCAGAAAATACTTCTCCAGTTCGAATTTACACACTCTCTATGTTTCCCTAATAAGCGTTATCACCTTCAAATTCAAAGCAATATATTTCAGAATCCTAAAAAATACAAAGATTTTATATTGGATTCATTATTACATTAAAATTGAAATTATTCTTGGATATTTTCTTTTATATTTTACTATGATAAACTTATTATTTAATTTAAAAGTAAAATTCATTAACCAAAATACAGATCAGAAGATGTGAAGTCGTTCGTGTAATCCTTCTAAATATTTTTTTAAGTAATTTACAGAAAAATTAGCAAATATTGTTTGTTAATAGTATTTATCTAGAAATGTTGATTTAGTATAAAGCATTGATATTTTATATAAGGTCCCTAGAATGAGGTAAGCTAAAGCAGTTTTTAAACTTATCAGAATTTCTACGTTTAAATTCTATTTAATTATGGATAATAGTTTACCTTTTGTTAAATATTTATAAAAATAATCATCGCTACGAAGAATAGAAAATATATTTAAAATAAAAATTAGTCCCTTTGGTCATAGATATGATTTTTTAAATGAATATTAAAGGTATTTAAATTTTTTATAGATTTAATGGATTTAGGAAGATTATTGTATTGAATATAGCAATTATGACTTATAGCTTTTTTACCTTTAGAAGTTTTAGTTGTGTTGAAATTTAATTTATTTGAGGACCGCGTATGGTAATTATGTATATCTGATCTATTTATTATTGTTAAGTTAGTTTTAATTTCATTTTGTAACATTTTATGTATTAATTTATTTTGTTGTTGACAGCTAACATCCTTGATTACATCCAAAAGAGCGCCATTCGACTCATCATTGGCAAAGTCCTCACAAGAAAACTCCCTTCTCTCGCCTATCACCGCACTGTTGGGGATTTATCCCTTGTCTACCGATACTTCCACGTATTTTGCTTTCAAAAACTAGCTGCTATAATTCTCCCCTTGACTGTTCCTCACAGAAGAACAAGAGGCGCGTTACGTATGCATCCATTTATCGTCTAGCTACAAAAGCTACCCACTTCTCTCACACATTCATACCTTGGCTCTCTAGATTATGTAACAAATTGCTTGCAGATGTTTTCGCTTCCCATCAAAATCTCCAAACCTTTAAATCCCTTGTCAATAGATTACATTTTTTTCTCTTCAGACGTCCAAGGTATGTTAGTACTTAGGCTTGAAGTCTAGGTGGACTGTCTCAGTTAAAAAAATAGCAACGACTAGACGTATTGTAATATTGATTCTTTCTATAAACAACAAAACCTTTGAACGATCGGTAAAAAAATAGTATCATATTTCAGTCGTAACAAAACTCATTGAATTTATAAAAAGTGAATTAAACTCTTTGTAGTAACACGTTTGTTTCTCTAGGTGGTGGACCAATGAAGCAGGATCTAACAGTTCATCAGGAATGTTTGGTCTCAAACTACTTTATGAGCGGTCACTTAACCGGAACTCCCGGAATAAATGCCCCACCCGGATGGGTTCACATCTACGGACCATTTTTGCTTTACTTCCCAACTGGAGACAACAGTCAAATTATGGCGGCAGTTCTAAATCAGGTCGGCGTTGAACAAGGACTCTGGCCGTATATGTTTGTTGAAGATGATGCTTATCCAACTTACCGGTAAGATAACTAATTGGTCTACATAAGGTTTTAAAATATACACCCATTGACATAAAATTGGATCCATCAAAAATTTTGATCAAATATAATGTATGATAACTTTTTTTCAGTAGTACGATTTAATTTGTTCTTTTAATTTGTATTTAAATGTATCGGTTTTAATTAATTTCTTTTACTTTTCTAAAACAGAGCATACATGTTGGAATATACAGGAAAGTAAACATATATATTTGTTTCCTTAAGTTTGTAACACCCTGTAGAGTAATTTTTCAATATTAACTCTGCTGAATATACTTTCTTGCGAAATCTGATTTGCTCTTAACATTCTGCTTTTTTATTCATCTCGATATCTTTCTCCGTTCAAGAGATATAAATTTTTAAAGAAAACACCAGACATTTTGTAACATTTTTTTAATATGAGTATTTAGGAAAATACAGCTATAGTCATGTCGTAAAATGTTGCTTGGGCATCAAGACATTGCAGCGCTAATGTAGTAATGTTTATATTACAGTATCCTTAGAACACTAGTGCTATAATGCCTTAATTACTGAACCAAATCATACGGTTTGCAAAAAATATTTACTTTATAGAATTTGTCATTTTAGCGGTTCAGTAAGTGGTTACGTTACGGGACAAAAGAATGCAACAGTCGTTGTATGGGATTCCGTCAATGAGGAGTTTGAATACCAGGAACTTGGATACTTATACAATGCTAATACAAACCACACGGGACACTTTATTATTAATAATGTTCGTCCAGGAACATACAAAGTTGCAGCATATCCCTTGGCAGGACAGGGAAGCGAGAATTTAGTTGAGACAACAGTAACTGTTCCTGCAGGTATAGCCAGGCCAAGATATCTGCAACCGGCAAGATAATTTAAAGACTGCAAGTGAAGGCTTTAACAATGTTTCTAATTGTTTGTAAATAAGTTTTGAAAAACCGTTTAAATTTTCATTAATCAGATTTAAATTTTCCTTACCACATCTGGTTTACAAACAAATTTGCAACGTTGTTGCATTCTTTAAATTATGCCGGTTGCAGATATCTTGAGTAGACAATAAATACTCGACCAGTTATAAGATTTGTAAGTCACAGAAATTTAAAAATTAAACTAATCAACAGACATTTTGCTGTTAAAAATGTTGGACTTGATTCTAGGTTTGTATGTATTGTTTATAAATAAGCTATTAGTTCTTCTGCACCAGCTCTAATTTAACAGATATAGATATTTTTTTGTTTTCAGATCTCAATATTAGAACAGGATTCAACGAAATTATATACGATTTTTTGCTTTAGGAGACCGGGTGCATGTTTTTTTAGACCTTCCAGAACCAGGAAACATAATTTGGTCATTAGGTGAAACGAATCGACGATCCAACGAATTTAACTTTGCTAGCGAACCACGTAATTACCAATGGGAGTGGAAAACGCCAGTAACAAATACCTTTACAATTGGTTCCAGTAATCCCTCAACGGATTGGTAAGTAAAAACAAAATTACTGTACTAGACAGTGATGTTAACCTTTTAAAAACAATTTCCCATTAACATACCATGAACTGTTAAATTTCCTTACATTTACCTACTGTGACTTGATACGTAGGTACAGTTATTAAAATTACCGTGAACTTTTTGAATTTTCAGGTCACCTGTCCTTGCTATTGGTGACTGAAATTAAGAACATTGCGTTCTCATTCGCCGATTTGCTAACTACCATGGAGGGAAATGCTCTTGTCTTCATTATTGTGTTATTTTGCATCTTTATTAATTTTTGTCGTCTAGTGAGCCCTTTTGTCCACTAAAAATCAGCTATTTGCAGCTGTGACAACGATGTTTGGCTTAATTTGAGTCGCTTATTTATTAGTACCAGTTAGGCGATTGCCACGCCCTTTTTCCCAATAAAGAAGAATTTAATAAACTTCAACCTACACTAAACACAACCTAAAATTTAAAGCTCCGAGAAATTAAAATTCAAAAGTCCTAAAAATTCAAAATTTAAAAAGGCAACAAGTCGTGCCGAATGCGAGAAGCTTGCGCATGCCAGGTTGGGTTTGAGAAGAAAAAAAGTGAGATATGGATGAGACCCTAAAGGTTATTGGGCGGGTTTGAAATGTGTGTGTCAGCCATTACAGCTTCGAATCCATTTAACAATGTTGTCCAAGCGTAACAGCCAAATAAATCCAAACAAACGCAAGGTACACAAAAAAAGCCCGGAAGAAATATTAGGGGTGGCACCCCAGATCCACAAAGTGCCCTCAAAGGGCTTAAAAATGACCACTCCTTCACTGTCTTTAGCTACATGCAAAATGGGTCATCATGGCCTGACACAACCACGACGAACCCGATATTCATTTTTTTTTGCCGTTATAGCGATGTGCAGGATATATATTATCTGTTCGATACTCTGCCCTCGATACCTTCAAGTATCGATAGCATCGGATACCAACCCTTAACAGCATCAGACATTAGGGTATCAAAACTAGATGCAAAAAACATATCTTGCCTTGTTTAGCTTATAAGTTTACCATATTGCCTGTTATAAAAAATGATAATTTTAAAGTAAAAGTATCGATACCAACAGGTACTGCTAAAGTATCCAGAACCATCATGCCATCGAAATTAATAATCACTCCAACTAAACCGGCTATTCAGTTTTCAAACTACAGAAAACGCTACTTTCAACGGAAGGCAATAAGTGCACTTGGTCATGGGAACCAAAAGTGGCACCACTTATTCTATGGTAATAATAAAAACATAATTCTGAATGATCAAAACTAACCGTAATACGATTCTAATTATGGTAAAAAATTTCAATTTAATTTACGTTTATTTGCTCAGGTTGGGTTGGGTTTCATTTGTTTTAGCTGAGCTGAGTTCTGAGATAGTCAGAGAGAGAGACATCATAAATTTCACGAGGCCAAAAGAGACATGAAGCTCTAACGATCTGAGATCAGCTAAGACAAGTGACAAATAATAAGCACTAATGAAACTAATGTACTAGTGTAACTTGAGGTCTGTTCTTTTGGGTTGCTCGACACTGCACTAACCTACATGATTTTTGGATCACAGCATTTAAGAAGAAGTAGACCCTACCTTTGACCTGCCATCTTTATTTAGGAATCGCATTTAAGAAAGAGTTATGGACAATCTGTGGCTCCACCAACAAATCAAAGAAAGCCTTAATTTACTGCTCATGGCAAAAATTTCTTATTATTTGCCACTGGTCTTAGCTGAGCTGAGATAGTCGGATCCTTGTGTCTCTTCTTTGCCTTATTAGATTTCTCATACTATCTCTCTCTCTCTCTCTCTGACTAACTTAGCTCAGCGAGGACAAGTGGAATATAAAAAGGCATTAATGTTGTCTCCTACAACATGAATATGAGCGCAGGAAGTGTTGATTTGTACGGATGCCCGGTTATATCAATTACATAAGGTAATTTGAAACAAAAATTAAAATTTACCCTATAAAATTGTAATTGTTACATTTCTGCCCCTTTTTCCCTACCAGACCATTTTTTGACAAATTTTCCCTACGAATAGGGAATTTCTCTACGTGTTAACATCACTGACTGGGGTACCAAACACCTTGTTCAGTTCAGCGCCTCCAAAACCCAGTCTTGCTCCCTGTCACGCAAAAAGTCCGGCAACACTTACTCCATCCATATGAATGGCTAAGCCCTACAGAATAATAAAACGTTCGATCTTATTGGCATCGCTTTCGAATATGATCTCAGCTGACACAAACACATTAGGTACTTCAACTGCCACCGCGCCATCTAAAAAGCTTGGTTTTCCCTTTCGAGCCAGAAAATACTTCTCACTTTTCAACTTACATAATCTCTATCCCAAATAAGACAGCTACAATACTGTTCCCACATCTGGGGAGCGGCATCACCTTCGATAATTAACATCCGTGATTCTATCCAAAAGAGAGCCAGTCGTTCGACTCGTCAATCACCCAGACCTTAAAAGAAAACTCCCTTCTATCGCTCATGGGGATCGCTGTTGGGGATTTATCCCTTTTCTACCGACACTTCAACGGATTTTACTCTGAAAAAGTAGCCGCTATAATTCCCCCTTTGTGTACGTCCAGCGTTTACTGTCCAGCTCCAAAGCCTAAAACATCCCACCTCTCTTGCCTACAGATGTTTTCCCTTTCTCTCCCAACCTCCAATCCTTTAAATCCCATGTCAATATATTCCATTTCCGTTCTCTTCAGACGCCTACGGTACGTCAGTACTTGGGCAAAAATGGCCTTAGAGGTGTCTTGTTTCACTAAATATTTCTTAATTTCCAGGTACTATGCTCAATCCCAACCCGGCCACTGGTACATTAAATACCAAGATACGAAAGATGGAAGTGGAAGAACTCTGCGTATGGCTCTAGCTGCAGCCAGTCAAAAGCCTCATCTTCAAGTCCTAATAAACGGACATAGAATCGGCAATGATTATTACGACAATGATCAGGCTATTTACAGAAGTGCCATGCAGAGTGGTCATTTCACTTCCAAAGTATATACAGCAAACCCGGCACAAATTGTAGACGGTGAAAACACTCTAGAATTTTGGCTTAGTAGGGGACAAGTCATGTATGACGCTATTAGTTTGCAAAGAGGCTAGGTTAAGAAAAATGTTAGAAAACGATTTCGGAATGTATATTAACAATATCCCAATACTTCGGGATTTACTTTATAAATAAAACCAACTATTTTAGAAAACAACATGCTTGTTTATTTTGTCCAAAAGTAGAGTTATCAATTAATTAAGTTATATATTAAAAATAATATTCTCCCAAGGTCCCTCTCGGCTATTTCTACAGATGATTTGAGTAAAATTGTCAATATCATTTTGGCACACTGCGGTTCAATTTCACCAATAACTTGAGGAATGTCTTGCTTCAGGTCATTAGCCGTCCGCGGATTGCTTGAATAGACTTTGTCCTTGTGGAAATCGAGGGGTTAGATCGTCACATTATCTTGCAGGCAACTGAATATCATCATTTCGAGAAATAATGCGGCCAGGAAAACGTGCCCGTAATAAATCGAAAGTTTCCTTCGCCGTGTGACACGTGGCGCCATCTTATTGACAGGACATATAAGGTGCATATTATCTAATAAGGAATATGCACATATTTTTTTATTGCATAAATAGTTTAAGGAAGTCACTACAAACCCAAAACAATTATTTTAAAGAAAATTACTAGAATAATTTAAATATATCTAGATAATTTTTACTATCCGGTATAGTTTATTAAACTTTAAAAAGCAGCCATTTACCTTCAGTGCAAAGTTATTTCAGGAAATCAACAAAAGTAACGTAAAGCCTAACCTAAGTCGAACAGATTTGTTTTTCTCGGAATCAGTCAGAGGGGAAGCAATCGAATTTTCTGGGCTAATAGTGGAATAGTGCAACAGTTTCGTTAAAAAATTCAGTTATACATGATGTATCGTTTCGGGGTTATTAAGCGTCCAAGTCGAAATTTCCTCGATTTCCGTTGAAATCGGGTACAGGTCGCCAAAGCGAATTAAATCGACTTAAATTTTTGGAGGTTGTAGAGGACTCGGAGCTTTAGAACCCTATTAAAACTGGTGAGGACCGGAAAATGGCAAGTAGATTTTTTAGGTTGAAAAATGTCATTGGGAGACTCCTCTTTGGTACCTAATAGCCCGAAAACGAAACGTCAGATCGAAAAACGGATTGATAAGTAAAACTTTAAAAACTTAAATACTGTCGTTTTATAACACATTTACCTAAACTTGAAACCACTGAAAAATGCTGAAAATTTCGATTTTTGACCCAAATTTTTCAAGGTTTTTTATTGGATCAAAATGGATCTGAATTAAGAAAGAAAATAATTATTTTCTTATTAAATTGACTTAACTATATGTAAGAAAATAATTACAGTTCTGAAGATGGTTTAAAAGTTAAATAAAGCGAAACGTCACAGAATAGTTTTTTAATTGTAAACCAATTGACCGATAAACCCAGGAAAATTTAAGAATATTTGCCAAACACGGTCAGGAAAAAATAAGAAAATTGATTTCAATTCCTTAAAACAGAATCGGAAAAACTTGGAGCAGATGCGTATTCCTTTCAGGTAATCCCGTGCTCGTCATAAAGCGTTAAATCAGAGGTTATATCTTATTTAAGTAAGTAAGTTAAGTAAGTAATACTGCTATAACCAAATTGGGAGAAATCTGAGCAGATGCATATTCCTTTTATCCAATTCCGTTCATGGTAAAGCGTTATATCGGAAGGTAAATGCGATTCAGTAAGTAATATTGATTTCAATTCTAGAAAATCAAACAGGGAGAAATCTGAGCAGATGCGTGTTACTTTTATCCAATCCTGGGTTCATGGTAAAGTGTTACATTCGAAGTTACATCCAATTTACAAAGTAACATTGTTTTTAGTGGCGTAAAACAGAATAGGGAGAAGATGCGTATTTCTTTCAGCTAATCCCGTGCTCGTTATTAAGCGTTATATTTGAGGTTATATCCGATTTAGTAAGTAATATTGTCCTCAATTTCATATTATGATCAAATAGGAAGAAATCTGAGCGGACATGTGTTCCTTTTATTCAATCCCGTGTTCGTGGTAAAGCGTTGCATTCGAAGTTGCATCCGATTTAGTAGGTACTTAAATAATATTGTTTTCAGTTTCATAAAACAGAATAGGGAGAAATAGAAACGATGCGTATTCCTTTCAGCTAATCTCGTGCTCGTTATAAAGCATTAAATTAGAGGTTATATCCGATTAAGTAAGTAAAATTGCCCTCAATTTCATATAATCAAATAGGAAGAAATCTAAGCAGATGTGCGTTCCCTTTATCCAATCCCGTAGTTGTGGGAAATCGTTACATTCTAAGTTTCATCCAATTTAGTAAGTCAGTAATATTGTTTTCAATTCCATAAAACAGAATAGGAAGAAATTGGACAAGATGCGTATTCCTTTCAGCTAATCCCGTGCTCGTCATAAAGCGGTACGTCAGATTTTATATCCGATTTAGTAAGTAATATTGTCCTCAATTTTATATAATCAAATAGGGAGAAATCTGAGAAATGCGTGTTCCTTTCATCCTATCCCGTGTTCGTGGTTAAGCGTTACATTCGAAGGAACATCCGTTTTAGTAAGCAATGTTATTTTTAACTCTACGAAACAGAATAGGGAGAAATTGGAACAGATGCGTATTCCTTTCAGCTAATACCGTGCTCGTCATAAAGCGTTACATCGGAGTTTATATCTGATTTAGTAAGTAATATTGCCCTCAATTTCACATAATCAAATAGGGAGAAATCAAGTTCCTTTTATTCAGTTCCTTTCGTGGTAAAGCGTTACATCGGAACTTAAATCTGATTCATATTTCTATAAAATCAAATAGGAAGAAATTTGAGCAGATGCGTGTTCCTTTCATCTAATCCCGTGCTCGTGGTAAAGCGTTACATTCGAAGTTACATCCGATTAGTAAGTAATATTGTTTTTGAAAACAGAATAGTGAGAAATTGGAGAAGATGCGTATTCCTTTTAGCTCACCCTGTGCTCGTCACAAAGCGTTACATCAGAGTTTATATCCGATTTAGTAAATAATATAACTGCCCTCAACTTCATATAATCAAATAGGGAAGAATTTGAGCAGATTCCATTTATTCAATTCCGTTCGTGGAAAAGCGTTACATCGGAAGTTATATCCGATTCACAATTCCATAAAATTAAATAGAAAGAAATTTAAGCAGATGCATGTTCCTTTCGTCCAATCCTGTGTTTGTGGTAAGGCGTTACATTTAAAGTTATATCCGATTTAGTAATAATGTTTTTAATTCTATTAAACAGAATAGGAAGAAATTGGAGAAGATGCTTATACCTTTCAGCTACTCCGATTTAATAAGTAATATAGCCCCCAATTCCATAAAATCAAATTGGGAAAATCTGATCAGATGGATGTTCCTTTCATCCAGTTCCTTGTTCGTGGTAAAGCGCTACATCCAAGATTACATCTGATTTAGTAGGTAATATTGTTTTCAATTCCGCAAAATCGAATCGGAAAACCTCCTGAGAGAAGTGATTTGTAACCACTTGACATGTATGTACGTAAGAACAGCGATTTCATGACATTTTTTTTATATAAAAGCGCATGTTGCACTTTTATGATATTGATAACAAGCGACCTTTGTACTACTCTTAAATTACAACTACAATAAAAATAAATTATTGAATATACACTTAATATGCAGAGAGATAACTGCAGAAAAAAACTAAAGCTAAGACGTAATATAAATTCTCTATAAAATTGACGATATCTAGTTTGTATAATTATAAACTAGCAGAGTATTAAAAGATATTTTAAAAATGGTAAATCACAAATCCTTCTTCATCTTTCTGGTAAATTTGTCTCTATTTTCTGCAACATATGGAGCGGTAAACCTTACTGTGAACGGTTTGGCAGTTCAAATAAAAAATGACTTTGTTGAATTGAATTTTAACAGTGATTCGACAATTTTAAGCCTTTTTATTAATGGGACAAACATTGCGTCCAATGTCCAAAAAGGATTTTATTTGGACTGGAGTTCAGGTAAGCTGTAAATTACGCCTTATATTAATGCAACTATATTGTATCCAATTTTATGTGAGAATGATGACAGAAAAAACAATTGAACAAAAATTCACCCTATTGGTCAGCTCCATGGACAGTTTACACCAGAACATATTTTAGTGATCACAATATTCATCTTTTCTTTCCTGATAATCACGGAGGAATCAGATTTCTTCTATCCATGTTGGCGAAAGTGCGTTAGACAAGGACAAATAAAAAAGAATTTGTTCAAATTTTTATCGTACCTGCTTTGCTTGTGGAAGTATTGCTGGTTATATACTTCGAAAGATTAGTCATCGCAAAATTCTTTTTTTTTTCTGATAAAATCCCAAAGGAATTCGACTTATTTCTATCCTTGTTAGCAAAAGGGGCATTAGTAAAAGACAAATAAAGACGATGTTGTTGCCAATAAAAAAGAATAATCAAACATTTTATCACAGTCGGCTTGGTTTGTGCAAGTAGTTCTGGTTGTCTACTGTGAAAGTTTAATCGGAATTGTCATAAAAATAAATTTCTAACCTAACAAAATACTTACGTGTTTTATGATTTTATAGAAAAAGACCTTTGTTATTACTGAACAGAAACACCATTGGCAAAAATCTCGTTCTTATTAAGCACAAACAGTGCCAGCATAGCCACATTATCCTTCTTATTTTATACTACTTAAAATTGTTTCCTACCCAAGTAACAATACTCCCTCTAACCAAAAATTTGCAATAAAAAGATCGAGGGAAAAGTTTTTAAATAAATAAAGAAAAAATTGCAAAAATGAGTAAATATTTTTATTAAGATAAACAATTTATAATAAGGTTAAAAAATATTCCCTATTCTCCGATATATAATGAAAATGGATCTATAATACAGCCTACCTGCGAACAGTGACGTTTGTGTAAGTTAAAGACGCGATAACAATTGTTTAATCGAATATATCAAGTAGTTTCACAATTTTTAACTGTAAATGGCGAGTCTTAGTTCCAGGAGGATAGATACACTTTGTAATGGCACTGTGACTTCAGCTTTAAACTGAAACCAAACGTTTCTAGGGCGCAATTTTCACTACTTTCTCAATAACTAAAGAAATCTTCTGTAATGCCCACTATTCTCAAATTTATATCGGTCGGCGTTCCTGTTACTCATTCCCATAACGCCCGGGCCGAGTAATGTAAAGGAGAACAAATATGTATCTACCTTGCGTAATATTTCAATAGTTTGTTAGTCAGTCCCAGATTCATAGAACACAGGAATTTAAGCTGCTAATACTTTATATAAACTTTTTAAGTATATTTTTACACAGCAAGAACAACTTATATTATGGGACCGGCTTCAAATAATATGTCATGTTTATCTTTCACATAGCCTAACTTTAAACCAGGTGTAAAAATTTTACGAGTATGAGAGAGAAAGAAGACGAGAGAGAAAAAAATGAGACAGAAAGAACATGAGAGAGAGAGAGACATAATTGATACCTCCGTGGTAAAATCGGGTAAAATGGGTTTCTGTCATCATTCTCAAAATTAAATGGATACGATATAGTGCGTAAAACGCACCTTTAAGGAACTAGATCGCAGTTTATTTATCGAGGCGACAGCTGAGTTCAATAAACGATAGAATTTTTTAAAGATGCTTTACGCACGAGTTTCATACAATATTTTTTTTTACAACTGTCAGAAAAAGTGTTAAAAATCCAAAAAGAAAATATATAAAATTTTAAAAATCGCTTCTTCAAAAATTCGTTGCTTCAAACTTAGTAGTCGTTGCTTTCATTGATACTATGAAAACCACTCGAACACGTTTGTTATAATTTTTTGTTTCTTTCCATTTAGCAAAGTATTGTGAAAGTTGTTAAAGGAACGCGCAAAAATTAAATAAAATTTATTGAAGATTACCTTACAGTAAAATAATCAATTATTATTACGACTTTTATCGTCTAGCTTTGGCAGAAATCTAGTCTGAAACTAAAATAATCATTTTAAAGATATTTTAGTTTTCGTTGCGTGAAATCATTTTTCCATGCGGGAAATAGATATTTCACACACGATAATAAAATGGCATATTTTTCATATCAAAATCAATAACAAAAAGTCAACCTTTTTGACTGTTGTAGAAAAAAATATTTTCCTACGACTACCTATGAAAGTGAGAAAAAAAGCACGGTTAACTTGGCGAGAAAGTGCCTTATATCACACGCGTGTTGAAAAGTACTTTACAACACACGTGTTGAAAAGTACTTGTCAACATGACATTGAAATAGATGGTGCCAATTTCATTTGTTTTATTTTCAGCACACTTGATGAAAATATTAGTGTTGAAAGTGAGGGTTTTAAAAGACAGAAATTGAGGTTTTTTTGTAAATATTTTTGTGGTCGTAGGAAAAATATTGTACATTACTCGTATGAAAGTAATTTTCGCACTCTCGTGGGATTATCGCACTCGGCTGTCGCCTCGTGCGACAACATTCCCACTCGTTTGAAAAATGTCACTTTCAACACTTGTTATGTAATATGCTATTAACGTCCCACCATATGGTGTTGAACACGCTTCCAACATGTTTTCAATGACTATTTCACTCATATATTTTACATACATACACAAAAAAAATAACATAGCAACGATCTGTTTTAATAAGTTTAATGATTCCTCATTGTAATCATGATTACTTAAGGAATCGCAACTCTTCCCATCCCTTTAGGTAATTATGATTATAATAAGAAATCACGATTACTGAAACTAATTATGGTTACTTGTTCTGCAGTTCATATTACAATCGATTGCCGAATACTAATTGCTCTTGAAAAAGGTAATCAGCCGCTATTCCTAATTACAATAAATTTAATTTACTCGTAATCAGTTACAAAAGTAATCGATTTAAAAGTAATAGATTACTTCCCAGATCGGATGGCTGAGTAACAAGTTTGCCAACAGCTAACTGCTGTTCAGCAATGTTTGCTTTGTCTGTACCCACCTCCGGAAACAGTTGAAATTAGGGGAAAATTGATAAATATCGGTCTATTATTTTAATATTTACAAGCAATACTGAGTTATACAGGGTCTAAATTAAGTAACAAAATTTCTTATTAGGTACTTACGGGATGTTTCGTCCAAGCAGTATACATATAGTCGAACAATCTTCTTCAAGAGTGCATTTCTATTGGTTAGAAGAAACTACAATTGGATTTGATATAGAGCTTCATTACATTATGGAAGATGGACTGAGTGGTATTTATGCTTATGCGAAGTACATGAATAACAAGGATGTTCATCATAACTTGGGTGAAACCAGAATGGTAAGCAGTTGATCACTCCTGCCAAAGAAGAAGTTTTATTGATTTTTCGCGATGTTTGTACGGTTTCATATGTATCCGGAAGTATAGTAATAATTTTCGGTACTTATTCCGAATACGCCAGATAACTAGGTAGTGCCCAGGAAGCACTTTAAAATTAAATATTTTAAATTAATATGCTGATTATACAATTAAATTTACTTAACGTTGTAGCGAAACGCTACAATCGACGTAAATATCACGTGACCTTTAGTGCCCTATGAATCAACTAAATTTTGTAAAAATCTCTCAAGCGCCATTTGTTCTGGTAAAGTAGTGGTCTAATTTGCACCAACTTTTTGTAGGTTTTCAGATTTAAACAAAATATGTTAAAGCAAGGAACAAATTCAGTCAGAACGGGCACAATTCCCAACAGAACAGATTTGGTCAATTGTACTAGCCCTCAAGATGCAACGTACGAATTTCCGAATGGAACGTACTATACTAAGTACGATTACGCTGCTTACATTAGAGAAACTCATTACCAAGGGGTGTACGGAAGTGGTTACGGAGCATTTGTTATATCGCCGAGCAGAGAATACCATGGTAGGTAATCCCTTTCAACTCCTTTTCCATTATTTTAATATTCAGAAACAATAAATGTGTGATTGATTTCCTGGCTTAAGAAAAATTGAAATAGTCAAATTATAAACAAAAAATATTCTATTTAAAAAAAACTTTTTAAAAAACAAGATTTTATTATTTAGATGTACTAAAACGAAAAAAATAAGTAAAGTTTTTTCATTGGAGTAATGCTGAATGCTACTTATAAGTGGACGAAGTTCGCGTCGATGGATCCTAATAAAAGTAGTATCAAAGTTATTACCTACTGAAACAGATATAATATAGTATATTAAATTTATTGGCTTAAAAGCTTGTCGAGCGCGAAAAGTACCTACATGCCTGTGTCCTGTGTGAACTTTTCGCGCCCGATAAGCTTTTGGGACAATAAATTTAACATAATATATTATATCTGTTTCAGTGATAACTTTGATACTACTTTTATTAGGATCCACCCACGCGAACTACGTCCACTTATAAATAGCATTCAGCATTGCATCAATGAAAAAACTGTACTTATTTTTTCATTTTAGGACATCTAAATAATAAAAGCTTGCTTTAAAAAAATATTTTTAACAGACTGTCTGTAACAAACACCCGATGAAGCTACAGTGTATCGAAACGTGTCATGTTATAAAGTATTAAATAAAAGTGGAAATTTGGCTAAAATTGTCTATCATTATGCAGAGAGAAAGCTACCGATCCAGGTACATAGTTTGGGACGAAGACAGTAAGAAGGTAGTTTGTTGAGGAGTGCGGCATACCATACTTGGTCAAAAGCCTTGAAAAAATATCAGGAGCAACAATCTGAGATTCGCCATGAAATTCCAGAAACTTGTTACAGTTATGTGATGAATGCGATGAGCAATCTGATGAAAATACGATGATTTTTTAAACCTAAAATTAATTTCAGAATACTATCATCAGTAATTTAAGAACGTTTTGATGGAAACGTGAATAATGCGCTTAGGGGATCTATGAATTTAAAAACTAGCCCAATAAAAGTTGGGCTATCGGGTGCTTTCTCAACTTAAGTAACTTTACTATTTAACAAAATATTAACATTTTCATTTTTAGGAGGTGGCGCTATGAAACAAGATATAACAGTTCACGAATCATCTTTAATTACCAACTATTTTGCCAGTGGCCATTTTGGCTTTCCAGCGTTAGATGCACCGCCTGGATGGAAGCATATTTATGGGCCGTTTTTGATTTATTTCAACACTGCCGACGATGAAGGAGTGATCGTATCCGATGCTGAAAAGCAGGTGGAAATAGAAAAAAGAAAATGGCCTTATTCGTTTGTTAATGACACTGAGTATCCTTTAGAGAGGTAAAATAATCTATTTTGTAGTATAAATTGCTACTGATAGCTTGTAGCGTTTTAATCTGTTACATAAGTAACAGATCAGTCAGCTTCCATCAGCTAACGTAAGATCAAAAAAAAAACCTCCTCAAAGTACGCAGTTCGAATCCATCACGCATGTTTTTAATTATTACTCTTAAACAAGGAGTTTCGAAAACCGAGTTTTTAATGTGTGGCCATAAAAAAGCCGCACGGGTGTGTTTGGGTTTTATATATATTTTAATTTTCTATTTGGTAAAGTCCCGAATTAATGTTGGGTTAGTAAATTTTAAATTTGCGAGAATGCGCGTAAAGTGTTCACATGACACATTTACTGGCCCTAGAGCGCGTGGACGAATAGTACGTAAAGAGAGTACTAACAGATACGTGGTCCTGTGGTCGTGGTCGCTACTCGGCCGCATGACCCAAATACTTTCTCGGGTGTTTTCCCCATTTTTATAGATATTTTCTCTCTAAAACTACCCGCAAACTCGTGATAGTGTTCCCGATCCATGGTTCTGGAAGAGCAGCACATGGGATCAATCAGGTGGCCACCACGAAGAAACAGTTACAGCGATTTCGACGTCAAGGTAGGCCATATTAGTATTTGTGTCATGCTGTCGCCGACTTTTAAAAACCAATCTCTTTCTCATCTCCTCAACCAAAATTATATACAGTTCACTTTTAGCTCTTATTATACCAAACCCCAACAGCGTGAGATCACAGGACCGTGGTATACGTAAAATTCTGCCAAGAAATTTAAATTATCAAGAGTTACGTGAATTGGTGCGCCGGTGCCGCTGGAAGTAGCCTTGTCGCATCTCTTCATCGTCTAGAGCGTTTACAAAATTTTCTAAAATTTCATTACGGTATCGCGCCGAATTGAGAGTCCCTTTAAAAAAATATCGGTTACTACCTTCTTACCCTATATTCCTATATTATATTACCTTCTTTACGATATGGCCCCCCACACGCAAACTTCCTGTGAATGCAGAGGCTTCTCTATAAAAAATGTGGATTTTCAGAATTCCACGTTCTGATTTGTTGAGAATTAACCAGTGGCGGCTGGTGAAATTTGCATATCTCTGTTCCTACTTATAGGAACCGTACCAAATTTAGGGGTTTTAATAGTGAGCCCACTGGGAATGTTTTGGTAAAGAAAAAAACAGTTTTTAATTTGCGAAAAAAAGTTGAATTTTTGGTGCGCCCCTCCTAAGAAAAAAATGAACCCGTCTAGGTATTTTATTTATTATTTTTTTACACAAATTTTACATCATTTTGTCGACAGTTTTTAAATTTTGAGGGAGAAAATGTGCTGGTAGAAAGTTATAGTCATTTGAATTTTTTTAAGCCTAAAATATAATTTAAAAATAATTCAAATGACTATAACTTTCTAATAACACATTTTTTTCTCGTAAAATTTAAAAACTGGCGACAGAATGATGTAAAATTTGTTTAGAAAAAATAATAAATAAAATACCTAGACGTGTGCATTTTTTTCTTAGGAGGGGCACACCCAAAATTCAACTTTTTTTCGCAAATTACAAAATGATATTTTTCTTTACCAAAACATTCCCAGTGGGCTCACTATTAAAACCCCTAAATTTGGAACGGGTCCTGTAAGTAGGAACAGAGATATACAACTTTGACATTTCACCAGCCGCCACTGGAATTGACATAACCAGAGAGGTAAAACAATGCCTTGTCAGTAATTGCATTCGCTGCGGCTTGTCGTTTGGTAACAATTTTTGGACTGAGCTTAGACGATAAGCGTGAATATGCAGGTCACATTTTAGAATTATATTGCAGGCTCCGTAGGATACATTTACTTGCTGGCTTAAACACCGAATAGGGGTTTGCGGGTGTCCATTAACAATTTACCTCAATTCTTCTACTTTTCGTGCAGTGCGAACTTTAGGTCTCCCACTGCTTTCCTTTCTATTCACACTTCCTGTTTCTCTAAACAAAGCCACATATCTAGTCAAAATTTGGCAAAACTTGTCGAAATCCATGAGTATGTGTGGAAATTTTGTTTGAAAATCCTGAAAGGCGTCCCGTGTTGAATAAACCCACTGGCCATCTACCCTTCTACCATTTCTAAAGTAACTGTCGATCATAAAAGCTTTTTGTTCTGCCGTGATTATACCATATTTAATTTCCTTAAAAATAAAAACTTCAGAACTTGACAGTTCTATTTTACATTTACCTATGCCTTTTACCTATGTTACCTTTTAGGAGTAATAATTCAAGACATGCGAGATTGATTCCACGGTATACCTTGAGGGCATTGTTTTTTTGATCTTACGGTAAATCGGAACATTTTAACAAAGTTTCCAAATCATGTTAAATACTTATTTGTAGTTAATTTATAGGTCTAGCGGTGACTGATGCGAATTAGTTTATATGTTACCGGCAAAGTACGATGCTCCGCCATACTTAGGTTTGCCTGGGTAAAACCCACATTGCCGGAATGTTTTAGACAAAGTCCGAAATTGTTCTCTATTTCGGAGTTGACCTAGAATGTAATCCGGCAAACTAAGTTCGCCCAACACGTTTTAGGAAATGTCAGAAATATATTCTTACCTTTGTATTTATACCATAATAATTGGTATACCTACTAGTGATGTTAAGCCTGTAAATAATATGATTCAACCGTATTTCAGTAAGTTAAATATACCTACATATTATACCTTATTTATTAAATAATAATAAACATATTCTTAAAGGTAGTAAGCCGGTGTATTATATTAGGTAGTACAATATAACATTTATAACACGGTTGGGAATAATGCATTTTTTATTGGCACACGAGGACGACTGGTGGCATGTTGAATTACAAAGGATCTTCTCTTTCTCGCATTTACAGGAATTTGTGGTACATTTTTTAGTACAATTGCATCTAAGAATCCCGTCCTCCAAATATAGAATTCCGATTGCTAATCTCCCGAAGCCATAATTCTTTATCGGGAACATCAGCGATTTTAAAAAATTCGTTCTTGCAGATTTGGATTTGGTTTCTTGAATATAGTGAAGTAATATTTCCTTACTTAGTACCCACTTTATAATAACTATCATCAGTCTTTTCAATTATATCTCCGACTAAACTTGGAACAGGTACTGTGACTGATTCGCCTATTTGAGTCTTTAAATTTGAATCTGAAATTTATTATTTAGAATTTTTCCTAAAACGTGCTTGGCAAACCTAAGTTTGCCGGATTACATTCTAGACAAACTCCGAAATAGAAAACAATTTCGGACTTTGGCTAAAACTGCAGTCGTCGCTTAGACACTATCAGCAACTTTAAGCACACACTGTTTCGAACTTATTTAACCAACAACAGATACAGTGCTTGATGGCTATAAGTGCAAATGTTGAACATTTTAGAGGATCTCTAAGTGGCTATATAAGCGGGCAGAAAAGAGCAGCAGTGGTCGCGTACGACTTTGTGAGTCAGGAATACGACCTGCAGCAATCAGGATATTTGTTCACAAATCAAACGGACAGTAACGGATACTATGAGATACATAACATTCGCCCAGGCACATACCGCGTTGTTTCATATCCGTTGGCAGGACAAGGAAGTGAAAATTTGGCTGAGGCTAACGTTACTATAACTGCAGGTAAAGTATTAAATTATAACATTGCATTCATTCTGTGCTATTTTCAAATATAGCGTAACATTTGTGATCTGTGGTCTAGAAATTTAAAATTATTATTCATCATTTAGCTTGTAGTTCTTGCACCCTTACTCCTGCTCTTCCTTTTCCATTAAACTCCATTTATTCAACTTTCTTCCTACCGATTTTTAGGCCCAGGTTTTCCTTTAGCCCTCCACCTTTCTTCTCATCGTCTTTCCTGCAGGCATATTACAATATAGTTCGCAAACATCATGCACTAGGGGGCTGGCTTTATTTCTTTTTAGGACATGACGTCCATAACAAGGTTGAATAGATACAGGCGTAAGACTGAACACTGGTGTAGGTCAACGGTAACTGGAAAATGACGTAACAATCTTTAATTACCCTTCTTACCAATGTTTTAGTTCATCTTGAAAAATCGTTAGGCAGTTTTATAGCACCCCTTCTTCCTTAATACACCTCCATAATTCCTGCTGTGGATCTCTGTCTTAGACCTTGTCTAATTCAATAGAAACCACATGCAATCTTTGCTATGTGAAAGAAAATTTTCTGGAGATTCCAAAAGTATACAGTTTGTTTGACAAGTCTTAGTATGGGCAAATATATTTTGTATTAGTAGAGATGAAGATACCAAATTTTAGGTGTATCTTGGTAAATAAATCTACTTTTTTTGTCATTTAACTTTTTCAATCCCCTTGAGGGGTGACTCTAGGGAGCTGAGGTTAAAAATTTCAAATGCAACCCCATACCGGTGGTCCCTCATTTTAAAGAAACATTTTACCGCAAATCCGAGGTCCGTATCTTCATTGGCTTTTAAATGGCAAGCCTTTAAAAAGTAAAAATCGTGAAAAACATTAAAAATTGAAATACCTTTTTTTCTCTTATTACTTTAAAAGTTTTTTAAAATGACCACCAGGAACTTCTTGGTAGTAATAAAGTCGATTTTGGATCTCACTTCTCACATTTTCAAAAATGGCAGGTGCTACTGCTTGGCAGAGTTACAAAATCGACTTTATTACAACCAAGAAGTGCATGGTGATCATTCTGAACAACTCTTAAAGTAATAAGAGAAATAAAGTTACTTAGATTTTTCTTTTTTCCACGATTTTTAAAGACTTGTCATTTAAAAATGAATTAAAAAACGGACCTCAAGTTTGCGGTAAAGTTTCTTTTTTAAAGACCTTTAAAATGCGGTACCATACGGCATGGGATTGCATTTAAAATTTTTGACTTAAACTCCCTAGCATCAAGGGGGTTGAAAAAGCTAAATTACATAAAAAGTAGATTTGTTAACCAATAAGCTACACCTAAAATTTGGTGTCTCAATATTTACTTATAGCAAAGATATTTGTCAATACCAAAACTTTTCAGAAATTTTTAAAAACTGAATTAAGGTACAAGTAACAACAACATTAAAATAGTTTTACCTAAAATAAGAGATGTTTTCTCCAGTAGTTCATTAAGGCATTTACTGCCGGCTCCCGGTGGCAGGGTGTGATTTGCCTAGGTCGCGGCGTGGATCTTTGTCAGTAGTTTTTATGACATTTTGTCACTTGAAAATGGATTTCAATTTTGAATAATCGTACTATACGATCCAGTACTAGTTTTTGGTGGCGCTTCCCACTTCTGATCACTGGGCGCGAGCGAGCCCCTTAAAAAGGCAGAAGGTAATCCATACAATACTCGTTTTTAGGACGTCGAGAACAAATTAATTTCACACTGCCGGAACCAGAAAATATTCTTTGGTCACTAGGAGAAGCGAACAGACGATCTAGTGAATTTAACTACTCCGATCAGCCGCGTAACTTCAAATGGAAATCGTACCCGCCTGCAACGGTGAATTTCACAATTGGCGTGAGTGATCCTAAAACTGACTGGTAAGTTTATGGCATTGTTGGTGGGCTGGCCGATTCTACATATTCGCCTGTGTTCTGAAAGAAGTCCGATCTTATCCAATATTATCCGCCAGGTGAAATTGAGTAAAAAATGTAACTATATTGTATCCAATTTTATGTGAGAATGATACCAGAAAAAACAATTGGACAATAATTCACCCTATTGGTCAGTTTCATGAACAGTTTACAATAGAACATATTTTAGTGAGTACAATATTCATCTTTTCTTTCCTGATAATCGCGGAGGAATCAGATTTTTTTCTATCCGTGCTGGTGAAAGTGCATTAGACAAAGACAAATAAAAAAATAATTTGTTCAAATTTTTATCGTGCCTTCTTTGCTTGTGGAAGTATTGCTGGTTACATACTTTGAAAGATTAGTCATTGCAAAATTCTTTTTTTTTCCTGATTCCCAGCGGAATCCGATTTCTTTCTATCCTTGTTAGCAAAAGGGGCATTAGTAAAAGACAAATAAAAATGATGTTGTTGCCAATAAAAAAGAATAATCAAACATTTTATCACAGTCGGCTTTGTTTGTGCAAGTATTTCTGGTTGTCTACTGTGAAAGTTTAATCGGAATTGTCATAAAAAATAAATTTCTAACCTGACAAAATACTTACGTAAGTTTTATGATTGTATAGCAAAAGACCTTTGTTTTTACTGAACACAAACAACATTTGCAAAAATCTCGTTTTTATTAAGAAAAAACAGTGTCAGCATAGCCACATTAACTTTTTTATCTTATAGTACTTAAAATTGTTTCCTACCCTACCTCCTCCTACCCAAGTAACAATACTCCCTCTAACCAATAATTTGCAACAAAGGGGTCGGAAGAAACGTTTTTAAATAAATAAAGAAAAAGTAGCAAAACTGAGTAAATATTTTTATTAAGATAAACAATTTATACAGGGTGTTTCAAAAAACATGTGCCATCGCTCAAGGAGAGATTCCTTGTAAGAAACTAAGGCAAAAAGTTTATATAAACATGGGTCCGCAGATGATTCGTCTCAAAGATACAGGGTGTTAAATGTTTTAATTTTTTTCAGTTTTTCCAAAATATTTTCAAAATGGCTTCAACAATTTTGATGAAATTTACACTGTGTAAAGTACTTAAATTAAGCATAATTGTGACCATGAAAAGACTTTGACAGGTCCTCCAGGGGCGTACATATGAGAAGACGGTACAATATTTTTCCAATAAAAACATGTACGCCACTGATTTTTCAAAATTTCTTATATCGGTCAAATAGTATGTTAAATTCTTAACAAAACTTGTCTCTTCATACTTTTTCAGTTTTCATTTCGTTTAGGAGATAAATGTAATTTTATTAACCGTCTTACTGGTTTAGTTTTCCGAACCATAGATTTTAACATGTAAAGACCATTTAAAAATTTAACGTCCTGTATCTTTGAAACAAAGCATCTGCGGACCCATGTTCATATAAACTCTTTGCCTTAATTTCTTTCAAAGAATCTTCCTTTAAGCGATGGCACATGTTTTTTGAAACACCCTGTATATAACGTTAAATAATATTCCCTATTCTCCGACATATAATGAAAATGGGTCTATAGTACAGCCTACCTGCGACGTTTGTGTAAGTTAAAGACGCGAATGTTGAGTCTTAGTTCCAAAAGGATAGATACACTTTGTAATGGCACTCTGACTTCAGGTTTAAACTGAAACCAAACGTTTCTAGGGCCTTCTCTATAACTAAGGAAATCTTCTGTAGTGCCCACTATTCTCAACTTTATATCGGGTCGGCGTTCCTGTTACTCATTCCCATAACGCCCGGCCCAAGTAATGTAAAGGGGAACAAATATGTACCTTGCGTAAAATTTCAATAGTTGTTAGTCAGTCCCAGATTCGTAGAACACATGAATTTAAGCTGCTAATACTTTATATAAACTTTTTATGCCTATTTTTACACAGCAAAAACAACTTATATTAGACATGCTTCGAATAATATGTCATGTTTATTGTTCTTATAACCTAAAGAAAGAAGACGAGAGAGAAAGAACATGAGAGAGAGACATAATTGATCTCTCCGTTGTAAAATGGGTTTCTGTCATCATTCTCAAAATAAATTGGATACGGTATAGCTATACTAGCATTTTTATATACGTGTTACGATAGGAATATTCCCTTTTTTATTGTACAAAAAAGAATAGAATATTATTTATGTATAATCCTTTATCAAAAATTAAGTTGGATGAAGAGAGACAAGATTTTTGACATTTCAAATGTCAGTGCAGCAATGCTGCCCGTACTATGAAAACTTTTGGTTTTGACGAATAATGTTTTATCAACTTAGGCGGTAAATTTAAAAGCTAACTTTGAAGGTACATTAAAAAAGATTTTTTTATAATCTGATAGAAAACATTAATTAATAATACACTCTACCCCAAAACAATGTTGTCAGATTAAAAGAAATCTCTAAATTTACCTGTCATTTCCCCCAGAAATCCCTAGCATTTGTAGTTTTAGGTTTTGTTATTTGAGGATTGAGGAAATAGTAATAAAAGCCTGAATTTGGAAAATAATAATAATTTAATACGACCTTATGGCAAAATAAACAACACAAAATAAACTAAAAACTAGCCTTGGGAACAGTAAATAAACATAAACAAAAGACATAATTGGTTACTTATCTTACGTTTTATTCATTTTCTTATTAAGCTCATCATGAAGCGGAAAATTATAACCCGTTTTATTTTTTTAATAATTGTTTTGGGTGCAAAATTTCTTTTGGTGATAACCTGTTTTGAAATTTTTTGTTTAAATTTATCAACAGTGGCACTGGAATGGAGTAAAAAAAAAATATTAAAAACGAGTTTACTTAATTTAGGGAACAGTGGAGTGCCATCATTCGCGTTAATTTCAGAGACTTTTACCAGAAATTATTTAAATCCGTTCCTGTACTAGATCGTGTGAACTGATATGTCTTAGTAATCGCCATTTAATTTGGAAATTCAGTTATAGAAAAATTCAAAATATACCGTTGATTTTTTGACTGCAATAAATCCTTAATGATGTCTTAGGCTATAAAAGCTCATAAATGTCCATCCCTTTCAGACAGGGCTGGCCCTTAATATTTTACCTGCGACATGAATTATACCAATTGTTAAGATTAGTATTTTCCAATTCATTTTAAAAATATTCCCAAAAATAGCGTTATTGTAATGGATAATGCTAGTTATCACAGTCATCAGACAAAATTAGTCCCAAATTCCAACAGCACCAAGCCAGAAATTCAAAATTATATGTTAAATAATGATATATTTTTTGAAGAATCTTACAAAAAAAGAGAACTTCTTCAAGTATTAAATGCTTATAATATTGAAAAAGAATATGTGTGTGATAAACTTGCCGCCGAAAACGGTCATACAGTGTTACGTCTTCCCCCCTACTATTGCGTTTTTAATCCAATTGAACAAATATGGCACGAATTAAAATCAAATGTTAGGAGAGAAAATACTACTCCCACATTAAGTACATCTGTGGTGGAATTAATACAAAACCATGTAAATAATATTTCTACGGACAGTTGGAAGAATTGTCTACAACACGTGATTAAGGTGGAAAACTCTTATCTGATTCTTAGTGATAGTGTTCAACCCTTAATAATTAGTTTAGGTTTAGATGAAGATAATAGTGATAGTGAGACAGAACTGAATATAGAAGAGGTAAAATATTGTATAGAATTAAGTATAAATAAAATAATTACATTTTTTGATTTTCCAATAATTTGTCTCTTTATAAATAATTTATTGAATGTAGTATTGTTTGATAATGTATTTTCTTGTGTATTTTAGATGTATTTTAGACTTATTATGATTGTATTTGTTTTATTGGATTTTGGACGTATGTAAGTGCTGTGTAGGTATATTAACATGAATAAATAATTTTGAAATAAGAGAATATGTATGCATATAAAAACAAAATCCACCCCTGCGCCCATTCATTGCAGTTTAAAGATGTTGGGATCAACACAATGGGGTTCAATCAGGTAGTTGATTTATGGCAGTAAAAGCCAACGGTATATTTTGAACATTACTTTACCAAGGGAGCAATAGAATCATGAATTTATTTTTATCTCTTCTAATATTCGTATTGATGGGCCCTTTGAATTAAATCGATTATAAAGGACCCCCTACAAAACAAATGAAAAAGGAATTTCTGTCAAATTGGCTCAAAATTTGGGATTGGGTAGTTTAGGTGATGTAGATCAAAAGTCTCATAGGGCACAAAAAACGGCTATGGAAAGTTTCCGAGATATGTGGGCTTAAAGTGGGCAATATGTGATCCAATTGTAGTGTTTAGGCGCATGGGTTTGACGTTAGTTATATACATGCATACATATTTTGTACTGATTGTATGCAACCAAATGCACTGAAGAATGTACACATATACGTATATAACATAATACAACAACAAAAAAAGGATTTTATACTGCAAATTTTCACGCGAATTTCGAAACTTGTAAAACGTGATCCCATTGGCTGTGTCGTCACAGTGAACTTATGACTAATCAGGAGTACATGACGAATTCCAGTGTTGTAGAGTCATCGAAACCTCAAATAAAATGGCATTTAATGCGTAACTCATCCAATGAAATATCCCTGCACTTAAAGTAGAAGGTTCCTAAAATTTTATTCATGAATATTTCAAGCCGAAATTAGTCCAGGAACCTTTCAATTTTGCAACAAACATTGGCATTTCTGCGAAATTTTGACATATCATATATTAATAATTTGGAGTAAATAAACTGCAATTCTTCGTTTTCATGGCAATTTTCGAAAATTCAAAATTTTTTTAATTTTGCATGTCCCCGATGCAATTAAACCTATTTATTTATAACTCTAACCAAAAAAGAAGCGATTTAAATTAGTGGGAGGTATTCTTAGATAATTAACGGCTAAATTAAACCCAAAAAGAATCACTAAATAAGGTAAATAGTGTGGAATAATGTCGGTTAAAAATAAGATTTGTCGGAAAAAATCAAGAAAATACGATTTTTACCCCTTAAAAATAGGCTCCTGGAAGTAGCTGGATTCATTTTAAAGTGTGATTATCCCTTTATAAGAGAGTGTTGAAAAATTGGGAAAAAATTAGATAGGAAAAAATACAGAGTGACTCAAATGTACCGATGTCGAGGGCAATAAAAGTAAAAAAATCGAAATTTAATCGGCGATTGCTCCCTTCCTATAGAAAATGACGAAACTAAAAAATATGGATATTACGTATTTCGACGAGCTCTCTCCGATGACGTATATGGGATTTTAATTTGAACCATTTTGCCCCCACAAAAAATTGAAAACCGTGAAATATTTCGGTCAAAAATCTAAATTTCCAGTTTCTTCCAAATATTTCCATTTCCCAGTAATTTTAGGTTTAGGTAAATGTATTGCAAAAAAAGTATTTGAGATTTTAAAGTTTCACTTATGAATCCGTTTTTCGATCTGACGTCTTAGAGTTATTAGGTACCAAACAGGGGTCTGCAAATGGCATTTTTCGACCTAAAAAATTTAAAAGAATTACTTGCCATTTTCTGATTCTCACCAGTTTCAGTAGAGTTCTGAAGCTCTGGGTCCCCTAGAGCTTCCGAAAATTTATATTGATTTAATTCACTTTTGCGACCTGTACCCGATTTCAATGGAAATGGCGGAAATTTAGATTTTGACGTTCAATAGCTCCGAAACGAAATATCCTGTATAACTGAATTTTTTACCCAATCGAGTTGAACTATTCCTCTATCAACCCAAAAAATTCAACTTCTCTCCTTCTTACGGTTTCCGAGAGAAACAAACCTGTTCGACTTTAGGTTAAGCTTTACGTTAACATACAGGGTGGTGCAACCAAGATGGGGTGGACGATTGTGAGTAAACGGTGAGGAATTTCGAAATTTTTTTTTTGGATATTATAGATAGTCAAACCCGCTATGTTTTAAAATTATAGCCATAATACAGGGTGGTCCGAAAAACTCGTAGCGAACCAAACTTGTGTTTTTTTAAATGGGACACCCTGTATATAATTGTTCCAATTGATTCTCCTGTTCGTTACGATCATTTTGATATAGGGTTTATTGGGTCTAAAACTTATAGTAAGGGAATGGGACGCGGTTAAAGTTGAAAAAATGCTCCCAGTTCGGCCATTTTTTAAAAAAATTTGAAACAGGTATGGAAAAACCAAATATTCCATAAAACGTTACATATCCTTGAATACATTAATCGCTTGCAATTTGTTTAAAATTATTCACTGTTATACAGGGTGGTCAAGTTTTGCAAATACGCCCTGGACTCATTTTTTTTAAATGGAACACCCTGTATATTTTATTTTCATCTTAAAGATATCATTGCTAGCTTTCAAAAAATACCATACATGATGCCTTTCTGACCAACAGTTTTTTAGTAAACTAGCCATGAATCCAAGGTTTCTTCATTCTAATACGATTATACTGAATTTACGTTGTTTATTATTAAATATCTAATATTAGGAGGCCATGACACTATCATAAATGAAACAGGATTGACGAACTTGTCAAAGCTACTGCCGCACAATCCATTATTTACAAGTTAAGTGTAGGTGGCCCAATAATTATGAGGTAAGAAGACTGAGACCCGAAACTTTTACATGTTTATTAGAGATATTTCAAAAAACAGAAAATATTGTTTTTAGGAAATGTAAAGTAATTAGTAAACCAGTTATAAACAAAGATAATCAGTTATCAGTATTATTAATAGTTTAAAAAATTAATTAAGCAAAAACAGAATATCTTTTAAAATTACTTCGGTATGTCCTACTTGTAAACCTAATTTAATATAAACAATTAACAAAGCTCATATAAGGTGTTCAACTAAACCACCATTTTGCTGAAGGCACATTTCGAGTCTATCCATAAATGAAAGTTTCACTTTTCTCAAAGTCTGTTCTGAAACATTGCGAAAACTGTTTCTTATTCTCGTCTTCATATCTTTCACTGTGGTTGGAACCTCTTTATAGACTTCTTCTTTAACATGCCCCCATAGAAAAAATCTAGTGGTGTTAAGTCGGGTGGTCGCACTTACCTGGTCCACCTCGCCCAATCCAACGATCTGTCTTCCAATTTATCGACAAAATATCTTACATTTCTATGGCAATGCGGGGGCGCTCCATCATGTTGAAACCATAAGGATCCCCTTACCATTAAACGTAAATCTTCAAGCAATACTGGCAACTCGTTTCTCAAAAAATTTGTTTATAACTGGTTTATTGATTACTTTACTTTTCCTAAAAACAATATTTTCTGTTTTTTGAAACATCTCTAATAAACATGTAAAATTTTCGGGTCTCAGTCTTCTTACCTCATAGTTATTGGGCCACCTACACTTAACTTGTAAATAATGGATTATACGGCAGTAGCTTTGACAAGTTCGTCAATCCTGTGTCATTTTTGACAGTGTCATGGCCTCCTAATATTAGATATTTAATAATAAACAACGTACATTCAGTATAATCGTATTAGAATGAAGAAACCTTGGTTTCACGGCTAGTTTACTAAAAAACTGTTGGTCAGAAAGGCATCATGTATGGTATTTTTTGAAAGCCAGCAATGTTATCTTTAAGATGAAAATAAAATATACAGGGTGTTCCATTTAAAAAAAATGAGTCCAGGGCGTATTTGCCAAACTTGACCACCCTGTATAACAGTAAATAATTTTAAACAAATTGCAAGCGATTAATGTATTCAAGGATATGTAACGTTTTATGGAATATTTGGTTTTTCCATACCTGTTTCAAATGTTTTTAAAAAATGGCCGAACTGTGAGCATTTTTTCAACTTTAACCGCGTCCCATTCCCTTACTATAAGTTTTAGACCCAATAAACCCTATATCAAAATGATCGTAACGAACAGGAGAACCAATTGGAACAATTATATACAGGGTGTCCCATTTAAAAAAACACAAGTTTGGTTCGCCACGAGTTTTTCGGATCACCCTGTATTATGGCTATAATTTTAAAACATAGCGGGTTTGACTATCTATAATATCCAAAAAAAAAAATTCGAAATTCCTCACCGTTTACTCACAATCGTCCACCCCATCTTGGTTGCACCACCCTGTATAGATTGACACTTATTTTTTCTGATCTGCTGACGTCATGGCTGCTTTTTAAATTGTAATAAATTATACCTAAAAGTAAACATTTTTTGTAGCTAAATTATCCTAGTAATTTTCTTCAAAATATTCTTTTGGGTTTGTAATGACTTAACGATTTGTGCAATAAAAGAAATTCCTTATTTAAAGAATATGTTTTTTAGGTATTATGCTCAAGCACAAAAAGGTCATTGGTACATCAACTATCAAGATACTGTAGATGGGCGTAATAGAACCCTTCGAGTTGCCCTAGCCGGTGCCAGTATGCAAGTTCATATACAATTACATTTAAATTTGAACTTTACTGTCAACATATACACTGACAACGACCACGCAGTTTACAGAAGCGCAATGCAAAGTGGTAAATACCATTCCTACATCTACACAATACCATCAGACTATGTTGTTAATGGAACAAATACTGTAGTTTTCTATTCAAAAGGTCAAATAATGTATGATGCTATAAGCTTACAAGTAAACTAGGGTAATAAAGCATTGTAGCACTTCTTTGCGTTATTTTTTGTGTTTATCCCGTGACCAGGGATTCCCCGGTTACTTATAACCGAGCCAACTGTACAGTCCCCCACATACTTCTTAAGAATGGTTGTTGCCGGGATTTTAGTTATGTGGCTGCTTCAGACTGATCAACTATAGGTACTAAAATAATGCAATCACTGTAAGTGAATACCTGCAATCCTAAATACCATAGGCTAAAGCACATGATCAACAATAAAATTATTGATTGTAATTGTCCCTAACAAAGATTCATCTCTAAAAACAGGAGGGATGAAACTAGATTTTAATTTTCTTTAAAAAAGGTGCTTTTCTCTCCAACCTTTCAGAATGACATCGGACAAGCTCAAAAGTCATAAAAGTCTACCGTCAACGTTAAACGGTATGGCTAACACTTCTAGCTTGAGTTCAAGGTCTTGCGAATCCACGCAATTCATTTGAACTACTTGAAAATAACAGTAACGAACGTTAACCGGTAGAGCGCGGAAACCGAGTTAGAGCTGTCGTTCTTTGTCCTAGATACGCATAATATATGAAACAGAACAAAAGGCTAGCTAAGAATAAACGGCTGCGTCTCCTTTTGCTGAAGGTCAATGGGCTTAACGCACACCACCGCAGACCTCGCACCGCGGGGGAGCCAAGCCGTTTGAGGAGTCCAGTTGACCGGTGAATGAGTTTTTCTGGATGATATTTGTAGGGGCTCAAACTGATCCAGAAGGAGCAGAATCCATTTGTAGCTACGCCTCTGGGTTCATTGTTGATTCCCATACAATGTTGCGTTACATCATTGCATCGTAGCCCTGAGATTATAGCCGTCATCACATAATATTTGTTATGGTAAAGACTAAGGGTACGTGCATTACGGAGCTGTGATACTAGATTATAGAAGAGATGATAGATTGCTTTTAACAGCGCTTATAGAAATATGTCGTATATTTAAATACAAGCGTGCACTACGAAGTTTTATGTACATCTAGTATACGTGTTGTTATACTCGCTTGTTATATGGAGAATAGAACTGACAATTCTCTGCGCGCTGATATGTGTCATAACATCATTACCTTACCTGAAATAGATGTGGAAAAATTAATTACTGAAGTGTTTAACCGTGAATGTTTGTGGATATAGGTGATGAAATTCACCTAGTGTAGATCTTTTTTTATTTACAGGATGCACGTGATATTTTCTGATCGAAATCCTACTTTTTCTATTTAAAATAAACCATTTTGTGGCTGCCGAACAGAAGTAATCGTCCTCACTTTGTGACATTTTAAAGGAGATTGACATCTAAACAGCCACTACTCAATGATCAATGCTATATTTTGAAAGCTCCATTGTGCACACCCATCAGAACTTATACTCTACTCTTTCATCTCTCATCTCTGCTATAATCTAGTATCACAGCTCCGTTATGCACGTACCCTAAGATGTAAGACAACAAGCTCTTTAATGCCACATGCATATCCTATCATTGTATGTACTTACCAAAAATAAATTGATTGATAAATTAGACCGGGAAATAATTTTCACTTATAATATCCCTGCTTGAATTTTTCCATCGATATTCGATAAAATATCAGACATATAAATTATTCTCATATTTTATAAACAAAACATTTAAAAGGTTTTCAAGTACGCATTGATTTGAATAAACTTATCTGTAGTTTCATTTAAGAATACAATAGGAATTTTGAGTATGTTTGTCCTAAGTATTTTAAAAAAATACATAAGACAATTCTGAATAATATTCAAATTAACTTGTATTAGACCACAGTAAATCAATGACAAAATTAATTTATTTAGGGCTAAGCAGCTCTTTAATAATATTATTAATATATCCTTCTATATTTTCTTTAACTTTGGCCGCAGTATCTCTTACCACAGATGGTCTGAATGTAACCGTTCAAAATGATGCAGTTAAAATAGAGTTTAACTCTAATGCCACAGCTTCTTCGATAATATTTAATGGACAAAATATTGGTACTACTGATACCAGAAGTTTTTATCTTGACTGGAATGATAATGGGCAAGGTAGGTGACTATATCTAGTTATTTAATATAGCGTGTCCTGAAACCATCTTAACAGATGGGAAACTGTTTGTTTTTGACTTTATGAAAAAAAGTTATTCTTAATAAAAAGTTCTGTTGGTTTGGAAAGTAACACTCAAATCAAAAATTTTGACGCAGCATATACGAGGTGTCCAAACAAGTAAAAACGATAAAGGTCGTAGAAGGAAAATTATCTTTAATTTTAATTGCAAAGTATAATCACAAGAATAAACAATGTTTATTCTTGGGTTATAATAAAGTAAGAAGGTGTTCTCCAGAACTGAAAAGTGATCGAGTATGAAATTTGACAAAAAAACCTTCTGGTCATTCATATGTACTTTTTGATTTTTTAAAGTGTTTTGAAATACATGTTTTTTTAAATAACATATTACCAAAATAAACAGCAATAACATCTTATGAAACACTACACTAAGCTTCAAAATAACCACCGTTTCTTTCCAAAAAACTATTGTATGTCGTGAAAATTCCGCCACTGCATTTCTAACCATCTAAGGGAAAATTTCTTGGACACATTATCTGACAATTCTCTCTAAATTATCTGTGTTTTCGAAAGGTCTGTGGACATAAACGTTTTCTTTTAAGAATCCTCATAAGGAAAAATCTAGGAGAGCTATATCTGGTGACCTTGGTGGCCAAGCAAATTCTGACCTCGTCAAATCAACCTCTGTGGAAATGTTCGGTTTAAAAATTCTGTCACTCTTGCAGAGCTGTGACTTGGAGCATCAAAGTGCACCATTGGAACCAAAGTGTGTTTCATATATCCAGTGGTAGTCGATATTTTTTTTTTAATAATTCCGTGTTCAAAAAATTTAAATAAATTTCACCAGTAATATTTTCTCGAAAAAGTACGGTTCTGCTATTTTGCCCTTAAAAGTTATTTTCTCAAATTTCATATTCGGTGACTTTTAAGTTCTGGACACTTTCTTACATTATTGCACTTTGCATTAAAATTAGAGATAGTTTTGCTTCTACGGAATTTATCGTTTTTACGTCGGACTTTTTTTTTGACACCCCATATGTGCTGAGCCAAGATTGTTGATTTGAATGTTATTTTCTCAACAAACAGAACTTTTTATGAAGAATACCTTTTTTTCGTAAAGTCAAAAATAAAAAAGTTTTTCATTTGTTAAGATAGAATCTGAACACGCTGTATACTACTCTTGAAAAATTATGTAATAGCTTAGTCATACGACTTAAAGTAGCTCCATTATAAAATAAAACTGCGACGATTATATTACTATGTTCAGGGTTGTTGATTAACTTTGGACCAATACATCATTTTTTATTTGAAGAGAAAGAAAATTTTTAAATTAGAAAAATTGTAGTTTTATATAAAAATCCCGGTGCGGCCCGTGAAACTTTAAAGTTGTATATCTCTGTTGCTACTTACGAGACCCATGCCAAGTTCAGGAGTTTTGATAGTGAGTCCACTAGGAATGGTTTGGTAAAGAAAAAATACTTTGAAATTTGCGAAAAAAAGTTGAATTTTGTCCTGGCACACCCTGGAAAAAAATTAACACATTTAGATATTTTATTTATTATTTTTTCTAGAAAAATTGTACATCATTTTGTCGAAATTTATTAAATTTCAAGAGAAAAAAATGTGCTAGTAGAAAGTTATAGTCAACTGAATTTTTTTTAAATTATATTTTAGGTTTTAAAAAATTCAAATGACTATAACTTTCTACTAACACATTTTTTTCTCTTAAACTTCAAAGAATAATAACTAAAATACCTAAACGTATAAAAACTGTTAGTGCAACAAATTGTAGTTGCCAGCTGCAAATGTTTTCTTATAAAGCCGATGTTTGTATTTGTCTATAAAAAATCTTGAAAACAGGCATTTTTAAAGAATTACCCCATTTCATCACCCACCACCATTATTGGTTTTACGTAACCTAATTAAACCATAATGTGTTTTAGATTTTAATTTCAGTGAATCGGGATTTTTATTGTTAAAGCTAACAAAAATCGGGATTTTGCAAAAAAAATCGGGATATAAATTAAACATCCAAATATGACAAAATGCTTTTATTGCTAGTACCAATAGCCGTGATTTGATTTAAATACTACAAATTTGACAGGATATAGCACAAAATACCAACGAAAACGAAACCGACATGACTCACTTGAACTGGACTCATAAACAAATAATGATGTTTTTCTACAACTGTTACTGTCAAAAAACTTTTGACTTGACTTTTTGACATTTATTTTGATGTATCAAGTTTACAAGGCCATTTTATCCCCGTTCGTGGGATAGCTATTTCACGCATGGAAAAATGATTTAACGCATTTAAAATTAAAATACCTTTAAAACGATTATTTTAGCTTCAGACGAGAAAATTCTTAAAAATACTCATAATATCAAACCCAAGCAAACCCCTGAAGTGGGCATGGGTCTCGAAAGTAGCAACAGAGATATACAACTTTAAAATTTCACCAGCCACCACTGCAAGAATCATCAGGAAACGTTAACTGGAAAAATAATTCAATCAATCAAATAAGCGATTTTTGAACTAACCTTAAGTTTTCCCAGAGGGCTCGCCATATTATTTTTTGTATAGTTTAAGTTCTACTCGCTAAGAACTCTATTTTATATTAAATTATCTGCACCGATGTACGACTGTTTTTCTATAATTTAAAAAAATAAAACGAAATGTAAGCAATTTTCCATACCCCTCGTAAGTTAATGCAAGTCGTCTATGGAAACATCCAACACTTTTAGGTTATTTTATCCCAAATGAACTAACCGTTGTTGAAAACACCACTTCAAGAGTACATTTCTACTGGCTTCAGAAGAGCTCACCTGGTATATTTCGCATCGAGCTTCATTATGTCATGTCCGATAAGCTTAGCGGAATTTACTCTTGGGCAAAGTACACAAATGATCAGTCATCAAACGTGACAGTGGGAGGTACTAGAACGGTAATGTAAAAGCAGTCAATTTTTAGTAATATTCTGAATCCATAATAATTTAAAAAACTTCCTATAATAATTTGAAAAAATCCTATAAACCACAGCTCTTTGTACTGAAAAATCTATGTAGTAGAGTTACATAATATAACTAATGAAATACGTATTTTGCAAACGTAAATTTACCAAAACTAGGTGAAAGTTAGTATTATTTCTACAATTATTTTTTAAAATTACGTGTCTGGGGAATATGGCTACCTAAGTGCTTCAGTGTTAATACATGTTTTCCATTAAGTTGCCGCTTTATATAAGCCCAAACATTCTCAATAGGATTCATGTCTGGGAACTGTGAAGACTGTAACACTCACCACTGATTACTTTACCTTTCTTTACTTTTTCTAGTTGGCCGGCACGGTAACCTAGGAATACAGCTATCGATGACAACATAAATTTTCGTGTCAAAACGGAAGACTTCTTGTGTCAACTGCTATTAAACCACCACTTAACCTAACACCTTTACTAGCATTGCAATTGACTTTCTAACAGTATGATACTTACTAAAGAGGTTAGACACTAACTTCAATTTTCTATGAAATTTTGGCTAATATTTATATATTCAAATTATTTTTCTGTTTTCCTGTTCCCCAACAGGAAACCAAAAATTTCTGGATCAACTTCACTTTATTTCCATAGATTACCTGTGGGAGCCACCCAAAATACGCTTCTTAACAATTTCTTAATTTTCACAGTGATTCTAGACAATGTCTTGGGTTTCTAACGCACTTACTTTTTCGCTCTATTTGTCAAAAAATCGCGATGAGCTTCAAAACTTCCGACTATACACCGAACTATTAAATCCAGGCTTTTGAACTTGCCCTTAGACAGAATCTCGGTTCGCGATCGGGCAGCGTAACACCTTACATCGGTGAGTATCTTTCAACTACTGCTACTGCCTCTAGCAGGAGTCATCCCGCCTATATATCAAAAATTCCCATAATTTTTTCCCTGTTAACGACACCTTTGGGGAATTTATGTGACATCGCAGCATAATATTTACGACCTTGTTTTTCCCTATTTTCTATGAGTGCGCGACCTAAATTTTGCAGACAAATAAAGCAAAAGCTCTTAAATCATCTGGGATTTATTACATTGTTATTATCAAGTTGGTAGCTTTTTATTGCATCCCTGCATTTTCTCTTGACATTTATAGGCGCGCGTGACATAACAAGCACATAAAAAACTATTAAGTGAGATAGATTTTAATATGGTGCAACACTAGTGCACACGGGGCGGATCTTCTTTCGGCCAATCAGATAAGATAAATCATATTTTCCTTTGTCATAATAGGGTAATTAAAATATTTATTTTCCGAGTGGGAGAGAATTTCATCGTTTAGAGTAGCAATACAGGGGGTTAGTTTTATCCTGTCTGATAAAATGTTTGGTCGATTAAAAAGTTTTCATACTTCTTTGTGAAATTAAATGAAATAAATTCTTTGCTTTCAAATATTTTTGAAATAATAGATTGGTTTTTCTATTTATGTAAGTTAATTTGTATAAATATTTGATAGATTTTGGGGCATTCCAAATTATCAATTATTGGGCCGCTTAGGGGTTTTAATAATTTAAATGATTTTCGATAAAACTTCAACATTTTTTTGTTTCAAAATTCTTCAATAATAATATTATTTAACTCTCTTTAATCGCGTGAATTTATTTTAAATATTTCCTTTTTGTGTTGCTAAATTAATTCTTGAGAATTCCTTTTTATACTTATATACAATCCCTTCCTGAATATTTTAAAACTAAGTTTTGCTTCATTTGTTTACACTGCGTTGTACCCTTTAAATAGATGCTTGTAGGTCGCGTTACCACAAGACCAATCCAACGTTTGAATGTGATTATCGGGTTTCCAAGTTGAGCATTAGACACTCCGATAGTTTGGTTCATTATCTTCTTGTAGTACCCAGGAAGCAGTATTATCTCTTTAACACTTTTTAGTGTATTTCAGCAGAGCAGTTCCCAAAGTATAGACGTCCGAAACCACAAAAACTGAAGCATCCCCAGACATGAATCTTAACTGGAAGTGAAACTGTGCATTAAACGAAGGGATATCCTTTGATAGTCCAAGCTTTCTTCCTAGGAACACAAGCCCAAAATGACACTTTACCAAAAAAAATATGTTGCTCCGCGATCAAACTCGAACCAACGCTCTTGTGTTAATGACGTACATGGTTATTCTATTTTAATTGTCATAAAAATATTTGTTGTTACCAAGTTAAAAATTAAAATCATCTGGTTTTTGAAAATTTGAATATAATATATTAAGGTGTATTTTTAAGGTGTATCGTTTTAACCCATCCATTTTTACTCAAGCAACAAACGTTGTCCGAGACGAACATCTTTACTTATATTCGTATTTAAGAAACCAAACCAAAATTCAGGATGAAACATGGCTACTTCCAAATGGTATATATTATACAAAGTATGATTTTGCCGGATATTTGATAGAGACGCCTTACCAGGTAAGTATTTTCTATAATTGAAAAAACAGCTCGACCCAAAGTTTGAACTCCAAACTCCAAAATTCCAAAAACTAAAAGCAATTCGCCGGATAACGGGCAAAAAAACTAACTGCATACTAAAGTTATTTATAATTGCTCTCCTTCTAGGGCGTATTTGGAAATGGATATGGAGCATTTCTAATATCAGCAAGTCGTGAATATCACGGAGGTGGGCGCTTGAGACAAGATCTACTAGTCCATCAAGATTCGCTAATTTTAAACGTTTTCGTCAGTGGTCATTTGGGAACATCCGGATTAACTGCTCCACCTGGCTGGACTCATATTTATGGTCCATGGTTAGTTTATTTTAATAATGGAAGTGACATTGATATTCTAAACAGTGTCCAAACTCGCGCAAAAATTGAGCAACGTAATTGGCCGCATTTGTTTGTTAAAGATGATGAATATCCAATAGAAAGGTATAAAGTAAGCTAATTCCCAAAAATATTGATTTAACTTCCTTCAACTTTATATTGGAAACGTTTCTGGTTAACGGGTTCCCCAGCTAAATTTTAATTTTGCTGCCATTGCATAGACCAAGGAAATAGTTATTTACCTAATAAGGGCGGAAAGTGGCACTTTTCCGCATGCGACGGCAGTTTCAGTAATTGAGTATGTTGTTTGTGCCGTATGTAGTTTTTTTAAGAGGATTTTCTAGTCGATACAATGTTTTTTTAATTATACTAATACCACTACAGATTTGGATTACTATTAGCAGATTCGAAAAGCGGGATATTTTGACAAATAAATAATTAACCGCACTGACGGCCGTAATATAATAAATATTATTGTTATGTTATTAATGTAGGTTATTTTTGTAGAGGAACTATTTATGGTCATGTAACTGGTCAAAAAAATGCTACTGTTCTTCTGTATGATTCAACAAATGAAGATTTTGATACTCAGGCACTTGGTTACCTTTTTAGTACAGTTACAGACCCAAATGGATACTTTACTATAAGCAATATCCGTCCTGGAAACTACAATTTAGTTGCTTATCCACTGGCTGGACAAGGGAGCGAGAATGTTGCCAGGAAGAGTCTCTTTATTTCTGGAGGTAGGAAGGTACATTTATTTAATACCAGCAATCCATTCGCGAATTCGCGTGCATAACGTTTGTTTTTAATACAATTTTGGTTAACAGAAGAAAGAAGTTTATAAGCTGAATTTGATTTACATTTGATATTTTAGTGACTTATGAGATGTAAGACTTCTTTCAAGAAATTAACCCTTTCGTCACCTCTTTTGGAGTTGAGTTCTGAAAATCCTTCAAAAACGCTATTTCCTTATTTATTTGTAACCAACCACACCCACAGATCAACGTCAAATACAGTGCAAAGATTGATTATGAAATTTGAGCAAAGTGGTTCAGTTGGAAACGTGAAATCAACGAGGCAGTGAACGGTGATTTTTCGAAAAAATCCTGTTTAGCGATAAAGCATATTGTAACAACCACCACTGATTAATTTCTCTTTCTTTACCTATTCTAGTTGGTCGTAACGGTGATCAGGGAATAGAGCTGGCGGTGAGAAGATAAATTTTCGCGTGGAATCGGAAAATCCATGTATCAGCTGCCGATAAACCATTACCTAGTACCTAACACCTTTTCTAGCCGTGCAATTGACCTTCTAACAGTATGATACTTACTGCCGAGGTTAGGCACAAACACAAATTTTCTATGAATTTTTGCCTTATGTTTATATTTTCTAGTTACTTTTTCTATGTTTCTCTCTTCCCTAACAGAAAAACACAAATTTATGGATAAACTATACTTTACTTCCACAGATTACGTATGGTGGCCACCCAAAATACGCTATTTCAAAATTTCTTAATTTTCAAAAATTTTCCAGAAACCCTAGACAATTTCTTAGGTTATTAAAGCACTTAGTTTATCGCTTATTTTTCACGCAATTTGTCAGGAAATTACGATGAGCTCCAAAACTTCCGACTATACACCGTACTTATTGAATCCAGACTTTTGGACTTTCCTGTAGACAGAATCGCGGTTCGCGATCGGGCAGCGTAACACCTTACATCGGTGAGTTTCCTTCAACTATTCATTCTAGCAGAAGTCTTCCCGCTTATATAGCAAAAATTCCCATAAATTTTCCGTTATTAACGACCCCTTTACTAAATTAATGTGACAACATGACATTTACGACTTGATTTTTCCGCGAATTTCTACGAATGAAGGAAAAGCTCTTAAATCATCTTTCATTTATTACATTTTTATTACCCAGTGGGTAGCTTTTTATTGCGCCCCGCATTTTTTGTTGACATTTATAGGTGCGCGTGTAATAACAAGCACATACAAAGCTATTAAGGTATATATGTTTTAATATGGTGACCATTTGGTAATGATGAGTCGATAAGAATAGGTCATCACGGGGTGGTTATTCTGTTGGCCAATCAGAAGACAAAACATATTTTCCTTTGTCATAATAGGTTAATTAAAATATTTCTTATCCGAGCGGAGAAGAATTTCACCATTTAAAGTAACAGTACAGGGGGTTAGTTTTATCTTGCCTGTTAAAATGTTCGGTCGGTTAGAAAAGTTTTTATACTTCTTGGTGAAATTAAAATCATTGTTTTGCTCTTATGTTCAATTATTTTTGAAGTAATCTTAATTTGTTTAAATACATAGCAAAATACATAGCAAATCTGTGCAAATATTTTTTCTTTTTAGGAGATAATACAGACGTCGGAACCTTAAATTTACCAGAACCTGAGAATATCATCTGGGCTTTGGGTGAGACAAACCGTAGGTCTGATAAATATCGATATAGTAACGAACTTCGCAATTATGTTTGGAGTACGTTACCACCAGCTACGCTTACTTTCGTTATTGGAGAGAGTAATATAGCTTCCGATTGGTAAGTCGCTCATATGGCTCTCACAAATAATTTCGTTTACTCCATCTTGTACGATACTTTTGGAATTAAATAAAAAGGAAACATAGGATTGTGACGCAGGATAAACTTGCAAACTAATAACTGATGCCTTAAAATCCGTGGAAACGAATCAATTTTATATTGTCAACCTTGACACGCGAAAATTCAACTTGTTATTCTCTTTTTAAAAATTTAGTATCTTGTATTACTCCTTCTTGTCCTTATACCATTTTCTAAACGTCTTCATTCATTTCTCTAATGAGGTCCTGGATGGCCTCTTGTGGAGTATTATTCCAATCTTCTACCAGAGCTTCTCGGAGCTGTTGAAGGGCGAATAGCTGTCCTTGGCGATTTCTGATTTACATATCTTCCCCACAAGTCTCACGCGTACTCTATAGGATTTAAGCCAGGACTACGAGCAGGCCAGTCTCTAACATTTATCCCGACCTCTTCCAAATACTCAGTCACTTCTTGCTACCTGCGGACGGGAATTATCGTGCATTAAAATGAGCTTATTGCCAATAAGCTACGGAAAAACAATAACATGTTCTTTCAGAATCTTATCGACCCAACCTAAGCAAACCTAAACAAACCTAAGCAAACCTACGGGTAGTGAGATTTCCTCTGTCAACGAACACGAGTGTCAAAAGAAATACCACTCCACACTATAATGGATTCACCAACAAAACTAACCTTTTCACTCAAAATTACACTGAGCGAATCTTTCTTCCGGTCGTCTCTACACACCACTCTATCTCTCTCTTTTCTCTGGAGACCTTAAACAAAATCTGGAAAACAGAACATGAAGCCACTCTTGCAAATTCCAATTAATGTGATCTTGAGAAAACTGGAGTCTATTCACTCGATGTGGTCTGAGAAGCTCGGGTCCAGTTGCCAGGGTTCTGGCTTCGCTAAGTCTTTTTCTTACCGTTATTTCATTAATATTAACTTGGCGAACTCTTTCAAGTTCATTTCTTATCGCTACTGCAGTCACATGCTGATCTCTTAAAGCCGAGACTGAGATAAATTGATCATCACAGGCAGAGGCATCATGATTTCTTCCAGAGCCCGGTCTTTTACCATAACTTGCAGTCTCACGAAACCTCGCTGCAGCTCTTTTGATGCTAGATTTTGGAAATCCTAGCATATCTGCCACTTTCAGGCATCGTAAAATATAAAGTAAATTTGGATTTCACTAATACAGCGTTTTAAATGCTCGAGATGCCCAAGAAAACTGTTCAATGAATTTTGCATGAATTTTAAAGAGAATCAAATCAAACAGAAAAGGCTGTTTTCAGTTTTTGTTTACTCATATCTGGTAAAGTAAAACGAAAAAAATGTTTATTAAAAATCATTGGCGTTACTCTGTAGGTTATCATATTTATCCCTACAAGATCCCAAATATTTTTAATTTTTTGCTGATGTCCCACCTTTTTGCCACTTAGTGTATGATCACACGTAATAATCGTAACTAGTGCTCTTAAGAGTAGAATAGCAAAGCGCCCACCGAAAAAGGTCTATAGTCTTAGCATTAAGTATTTAAATTAGTGTAAACTCAGTGGCGTAGCCAGTTGTGTATCTCTGTTGCTACTTACGGGACCCATGCCAAGTTCAGAGGTTTTAATAGTAAGCCTAATAGGAATGTTTTGGTAAAAAAAAATGTAATTTGCGAAAACAAGTTCAAATTTTGATTCGCCCCCCACCCCCCTTAGGAAAAAATTAACACGTTAAGGTATATTATTTATTATTTTTTCTAAACAAATTGTGAATCATTTTGTCGAGAATTTTTAAATTTTAAGAGAAAAAAATGGGTTAGTAGAAACTTATAGTCATTTGAATTTTTTTAAACCGAAAATATAATTTTAAACGTTTTAACTGATGTTTTACTTCAAACTAGGTACTATGCTCAAACGAAACCAGGCAACTGGACCATCCAGTACTCTGATACAAATGATGGAACATCAAGAACTCTCCGTATCGCATTAGCAGCAGCAAGCAACAACCCTCACCTCATAGTACACGTCAATGGACATAAAATTAGGAACATTGTCTGTTCAAGCGACCATTCAATCTATCGCAGCGCTATGCAGAGTGGTTCTTTTTACTCTAATGTTTTTACGCTGACATCTAACTATGTTCTTAGTGGTACAAATAATTTGACATTACAGATTGGGCAAGGCCAAGTCATGTATGATGCCATTAGCTTACAGAAAAATTTTGTTTAATAAAATGCTTAAACATTGAGATGTTAATTTTGTTATCAGTCAATGACTGACTGACTTCCTAATTTACAGCGCACCTTCTAAACTACTAAAATACCAAAATCTTAGATCCTCATCAAGGATAAGGATACATGTATACTAGCATATGATTTCTGCAGAAGCTGCAGAGATAAAGAAGAGGTACAGAGCTTTCAGCATTTTTTGTGTGAATGCCCTGGCCTTGCAAGATGAAGATTTGATGCCTTTGGGGAGACGTTCTTCGGCGGACTGGAGGAGGTAAGCCCTGTACCACTTGGACATCTGGCGAGGTTCATCAAGAGTAGCGGCTGGTTCTGGTGAGGCTTATACAATCCCCCCTGCAACATCTTTAGTTGCGTGAATCATCACGGGTTGGTTCCAAGGAAATGTAGTGAGACTAGCCGGCGGGTGCTGGGAGTCCACCGCTCTAACCTAACCTAACCTAACAATATACTAATACTAGTATTATATCGTTTATACTGTAAACAATTTCTAAGATTTTTTTGCGAGCAAAGTAATATTCCATAAATATCTACTTAAGTATTTTCGTAGATAAGTGTTATTGTATTACATTTTTAAAAATTACTTAATCTAATCATTATCTTCAATTATATAATCAAGGATGTTGTGTTGTATATAAAAGGGAAAATATAGATTTACGTACGTACCGGGTACTACCATCCTGGAGTAGTTCAGTGTATGGTTTAAGTAATTATTTTCCTTGGTAATTGTACAGTTTGTCACCATGGGGATAAAATGCCCTTTGTTCTTGATAGTACTACTGTCATCGATATTTTGCTTGACTACCGCTACAGTAACACTAACCACAAGTGGTCTGACAGCCACTGTACAGAATAATTACATTAAGTTTGCTTTTAAGAAAGATGCCACTATCTCGGCAATTACTTATAATGGAAAGAATATGGCTTCAACCAGTGAAAAAAGTTTTTACCTTGACTGGAATAGTAACGGACAAGGTAAGTATGCGGACTTTTACCTACAGCCAATTACACCAATTTAACATAGCATTTCGCACACGGAGACTGCCTAAAATGTTAGCTCTTCAGTCAGTAGCGCACCCAGGATTTTGTCTTAGTGCAATTCGGTTGATTTTTTCAATTAGTAGTGTACTTTTTAAATTTTTGGGTGTCTAGGATGTTGTGCGCCACTGTTTTAGTCATTAAATAGACAATTGCCTCCGTAAAACCCTTTGAGAAGTGCATTTTTAACATAGAGAAGACCTAACTCTATATTAAACTAATTTCACAATATGATGGAATTAATTTAATTTTTATTATCCATTAACTCGATCTACAAATAAAATTTAAAGGGTAATATTAAATTATTTGCAGATAATACCACTATTATTTATTTTTCTCAAACAATAGAAGATTTCTATTTCAAAATTAATTATAATAATTTCCAAGTACTTCTATCTTAGCTTCAATATAATAAACTTACATTGAATTTCAAAAAATCTTCTTTTCTTTTTGTTATTTATAATTTAGAAAAAAATGAACCGACTAGAAAGCACTAAAAATTATGAAATAATATTTTTAACGTATTTATAACGGTGGTTGGTGCTAAACTTAATTTTGTTCAAAGTTATGTATAGTCTGCCCAGCGGTAACTGACACTCGAAAGGAATGAAAAATAAATCACTATGATGCCGTAGAGAATTTTTAAAAATTCGGAATACTAAAAAACTATGTAGTACACGTACGCCTATAGTTTTTTAGCATTCCGAATTTTTAAAAGTTAACAACGGCGTCACAGGAATTTTTTGTCCTTTTGTTCCGAGTGTCAATTACCGCTGGGCGTATATTAACTTGTACGCCGAAGTTCTAAACTTTGAAATCGCAATTTCACAGTATAAAGCTCCGTAATGATAATTTATAAACAATTAATGAGTTGAGCTTACTTTAACGTTCAGAAGTTTTGTGTACAAATTACTTTAAATCGGAAGCAATTAGGCTGACCATTATTCTCAGTAATAATAATTAACTTAAAATATTACTGTTTATTAACTATTTATTAATGTATTATCATTAAGGATTTCTATTAAACTTTAAAATTGCGCCGACTTCAAGGTTTAGAGCTTTGAACAGAATTATATTTAGGTACCATTAACCACATTTATAAATACGTAAAATATTATTTCATATTAATACTTTTTAGTGCTCTTTCTCTTGTGAAGTCGGTTTATTTTTTTGAAAACAAAATTATTTCTTTCATTTTAGTTCATCTATTCTCCCCCCCCCCCCCCCCCACCTTCATCTTATGGCCCCCTATTTAAATTTGTAATGTCTATGTAATATTCGATTTTCAGACCTCAGTTACCCCGAGAATTACATAGTTAACATTTTTAAAGAATTTTGTGTAATATGTTGAAAATAACAAAAAAGTAAGAGAGCCATGGAAACAAAAACACTTATTTTATAAATTTAACAACTATAGCAAGACTGCTCTTTATGCGTTAAAAATTGTCACCAAGTTTCAGCTTGATACTAATTTGCGTCTTCTAGTAATTTAAGAAAAAACCTTAAAAAAAAATTTAACACCCTGTGTATTAAAAACAAAATTGTTTAGGACCTATGTTTATATGAAGTTTTTGCCATTATTATTAAGTGCCCAATCCCGGGATTTTTCGGGACTGAATTTTTAACGGGATCCCGGGATTGTAAGCCCTAGTTCAAATTCACTAATAAGGTTTAAGATTTAGTACTGGCTTAAATTAACATCTTTTGGTTGATCAGTTATGTAGGTTTTGCCTTGACATTGACATTGTTAATAAGTTGTCTTTAAAACATATGAGTTACTCTAATATTTCAACGATTTCTTCGATTTCCAAATTATTTTCATGTTGGAACATGTTGTTTGAATGAGTTTAGTTCTATTATTCTGGAAATTGCGTATAAAAATTGACCTTTTCCTTATAAATTTGCAAAAAACACTGAAAAACAAATTCATACTATAAAACCTATTTGTCTTACTCTTACACTTTTGGTTGTCAAATTAGACCGGTCTAGCGTTGGAGAAATGACTAAAATGAAATGAACCGGTCTAATTTCAATTAGACAGGTTTATCAGTATCTAATTATTTTTTCTATAAATGCTTATTTTGAATATTTTAGGTTACTTCAACCCCTCCGAACTTAAAGTAGTACAGAACACTGGTTCATTGGCCCATTTCTATTGGATCCAGCATGGTGATTCCAGCCATTTCCGTATTGAGCTTCATTATGTTATGAATGACGAAGTCAGTGGCATTTACTCATGGGCCAAATACACAAATGATCAGTCATCTACTCTAACTCTAGGAGAAACTAGAACGGTAAAATCTCGAGAACAATAATTATGTAGTCTTTTTTCTCAAATAAGCACCCTATTTACCACCTCTGGTCGAACCTGACATACACAAAATAAAACGTAAGATCTTCGTTTTCATGTAATTTTTCATGTGACATCTGTGCTAGCACTTTCTATATATATTTTTTTACCTTCTGACAGCCCACGAAGACCGAATTCTAAGTACTATGTACCGTGGGTGTACTGGGGGATCGACTCATCACACATCCAGAGCTGGAAACATCCGTAGGGATTTCACCGGCCCTTTAAGAGGATGTGTGGGGTGGTACTACCTCGGTCGAGGAAGAATTGCTCTACCACCTTGCAACAATCACAAAATATCCATGGTCGAAGCGAGATTCGAACCCGCGCCTCTCGATTGCAAAGCTGGCGCCGTACCAACTCGGCCACCGGAGACCCACTCGGCCACCGGAGTCCCTTTTCTGGTCTTTTGGAGAGTATCCGCAGCATCAGCTTAATTTATTTTTCTACTCTTATTTGTCCCTTACTTATTATGAAGGTTACAATGTTCTTTATAACTTTCAAAACATATTCTAATAAAAAAATCTTCATGAAAGTACCGTAAAAATGTTAAAAAATTAAAGCGTCAATATATATATATATATATATATATATATATATATATATATATATATATATATATATATATATTATATGTTAAATTTATTTCTATGCAGGTCTATCGTTTCAATCCATCAATATTCACGCACGGAACAAATGGTGTCCATACCGGAGAACTCTATCTCTATTCGTACCTAAACCAACAAACCAAAATTCAAGACGAGACGTGGCAACTTCCAGATGGTACCTACTACACCAAGTATGATTATGCAGGATATATCCGGGAAACACCTTATCAAGTAAGTCACAAAAGAGCTACTTAAAATTATGTCAGATCATGGTATTAGTGATAGCGAAGAATTTAATTTGTTTAACTGTTGCTAAATTAAATAAATAATGTTCTCCAGTTTAATATTTATCAATAAATGGTCGTAGAAAAAATAGTGTAGGCAACTCTTATGTAATGGCTATTAATACTTAATTGTCGCATAATATAATATGATTTCTTTTAGGGAGTTTACGGAAACGGATTTGGAGCGTTTGTCGTTTCAGCAAGTCGCGAATACCACGGAGGTGGCCCACTTAAACAAGATCTATTAATTCACCAAGACGCACTCGTTGCCAACTACTTTATGAGCAGTCACTTCGGAACACCAGGTTTATCTGCTCCTCCTGGCTGGACGCACATTTACGGACCTTGGCTTATTTACTTTAACACTGGAGACGATAATTCGATTTTAGCCGATGTTCAAAACCGGGCAAATACTGAACAGATCAGTTGGCCGAAGAATTTTGTAGGGGACAGTGACTATCCGACGTCTAGGTAAATAAATTATTTCAAGTATGAAAATCTTTTCTCATAGAAATAAGCAAGGAAACAAAAAAAACGTGGCTTACTTATTCCTCGACGTTAGACTTTGTTTGTGGATTTTTTAGTCATTAATTCTCTATATTATGTGCCTTCCATTTCAGTCAAAACACTCTTGCAATGACTTCTTTACTGTGTCAAAAACTGCTAAACACATCTCAGGTGGCATTCCATTAATTTCTTCCCGTATTTTGGGTTTTAACTCATTGCAAAGTGATAGGTCTATCAACATAAACTTCACTTTGAAGTATCCCCACAAAAAATTACCAGTGGTTTATAACAATTTACATTGCTGTCATTAATAATTGTTATTATATCCAAGGGCTAGGATATAGTACAAACAAGCCATCAGCTAGGTCAATATTGCGTGGCAATTATACAAGAGTCGGGGTTTAATAATTAAAACTCATTATTGCCATCTGCTAATGATCAAATCAATGTACTTACCAAATAACTGTACACTCTTTAACATTATCTGCGTGGGCCAATAAAACGAATCTAATTTGGCGCCACTTTCAGTATTAATACGTATCAAATATCCCACAGTCCAATTATTAAAGTTCCCGCAGGTGAACTTAAAAAGTGTACAAAATGAAACAACGTTAGAAAGTAAATTTTATGTTTAATTTAAAGAGAAGGCATGGCAATATGCATTGGTAGTAGAAAAAAAAAACAGAAAATGGTAACTTCACTAACTTTAGGGATTGCAACGCCTCCACAGAGCTATAACGTTATCTTAAAACAGATTTTCCTATAAAAAACTGACTATTTAAAAAAAATGGCTTTTCTTATCGAACACGAAATTAAGTACTGAGCTTGATGTTTACGTTGTTCGTAGCGCTGACTCTGGAACTCCAGGAGTCATTCCATTACTTCAAAAACTTCTAGGGGGACACATGCTCAGGACTATCCTCAAAATCCGATCACCAAAATGTCATCAAAGGACCTCGTAACACCGTGACTCAATAAATCATAATATGAATTGTCTAGCTAATTAAAACTTTTGGCAAATCCATAAGGTGATGTAAATGTTACGAAATGTTCTGATGTGGCACTGGTTTTCCTAAAAAAAAAAAACAAGACCAAATTCCACATTGAAATTTGGTTAGAATTCATGTTCATATAAAATATACGAAAATAATCAGAAAATACATCACTACTCACCCTTTAGAGTCCCTAACAGAGGATCATCTGTTCAGTCATAAACGTCAGGCAAGAAAGGTGTATTCTATCACAACCTCAGGATCATACGCTCGTGAATCCTTGCGACTGACCCAAACATCCCGAAAATATCGTAGTTAAACTCGAAATATCTAAGTAGAGTTTACAGTCTCGCGAATCCAAGCGATTTTGCAGTAACGCACGTTACAGGATTGAAGTTGAACAAAGATAATCAGCTTTTTTAAATCTATACTTTGTACTTGCTTTACTTATGTAGTTAGGCCGTCCTCAAATTTCCGCTTTCCACTTAAGAAGCAACTACAAGAAATCAACACCTGTGTCAGAACAATTAATGTGCTGCTTATTCTAATAAATAACTTTGTAAATTAATGTATTATTAAAAGTTGAAAATCGAATTCTTAACCTACCTACCTAAGTTTTCTACTATTTTAGAGGCTCAGTAAGTGGTAACATCGCCGGACAAAAGTCAGCTACAGTTGTAGTCTACGATTCTAGCAATGAGGAATTCGATTCCCAACAACTTGGTTATCTATACACAACCAACACCGACTCGTCAGGGTACTATAAAATAGATGGTATTCGACCAGGAACGTACAAGGTAGTTGCATACCCCATAAATGGTCAAGGAAGTGAAGTATTGGGACAAGATACAGTGACAGTAACTGCAGGTAGGTTTATCCCATAGATTATGACTTACTAATTGTGATATTATGGTGACCGATTACTGTGTTTCTAATGCTGGCCAATAGAAGTCGTCCTTTTTTTCTCACTGGCCAATTAGCAATTTTGAAAGCGTTAACTTAGCGAATAACATTTGGAACTTACGAGTCCACGTTGACTAGAACCGCCTTCCCTGAGTAATATCGAGGAAAAAAGTATTGAGTTAAAGTAACAAAAATGTAAAATGGAATGTTTGTTTATTCATTGATGAACGATTTATTTGTATTTGTATTAGGTTTGATCGAGCCAAACCTATATTTTTCCTTTAAAATGTAGGGGAGGTCTACCTAAAACGGAATACCTAAGGTTAACCATAAAAAATATCTTTTCAGGTATCTAAAAAAAAAACGTAAAAGTCGTAACCCATAGGATCTATTACGATTTAGCTCTCAGAATTATTACGTTTTTATTTTTGGAATATGTAAATTTTGACTTTAATGTTTTTTATATGCTGCATATTATCCGTTTTATCCATATTATGTTGATTAGTTAGTTAGTTGTTCTAAAATGGGATATACCTTTTACGTGGTAAAATTGTCGTTTTACTTCGATAACTTGAATAGTAAAAAAACAACACTTTTCATATTGCAGAAGACATTTGCTTTTCTGACCAGGACTGGCGGTCAGATTTTGTTTGGTATTTTTGCTTTGATAACATTGTGAGTAAATGAAAATACAAATATTGCTTTAAACTCGGGATATCCCGTTTTACAAACAATGTAATTTCCCGTTTTTGCAAACACCGTTATCAACAAATGAAAAAATTATAAACATACCCTATACCACTATATCACTGCAAAAATACAAAATATGTATTTAAACCCAAAAAATACAGCTTGATTTTATTGGTCAATAAACATGCAGCCCTTAAGATTACTTCCCACAAGTTTTATAAGAAATACGACAAAATATTAAAAACTTACCTTACTCTAGAAGGACGCAAGTAAAGTGTTGGTTTCGACTTGTCACGTCTCTACTTTAACGCGGGTTTTATAATTCTACCATATTTTTTCCTAGTAGCCCGTTTTAAGTAACCTTCCCCTATCTGTAAAGATTTTGGACTCCTAAATATTTCTAGCCCTTATTCTATCTGTTGATGGCACATAGTAAAAGAACCGCCGCAGATTAATTTTATAATGAGGTAGTTTTACCCATGGATCTATTATAATATGGATTCGATATCCGTATACTGTGAGCGTATCGAACGTGAAGCCTTATATAATATAAATATTTTGTTGTTTGTTATTATCTTGAGAGAGCAGTTTACAAACTACGAACATAGACAAGACTACGAATTACTACGTAATTGAATCAAGAATGGTAGTAGAAAGAGATAAAATAGCATTGGAGTGTTGGAGCTCAGAAGTGTTGTTGTCTGCTGGGTGCTTAGGAAAAACGTCTGGGAACGCTCGGTTACACGTACGTCTTTGTCTAATGAACTAGAAAAGAAAAAGTGCGCCGTGTAGATTTATATAGATTTATAAATGACTCAGAGCGACTTTAAATAATCGCCTTTAGAAATAACCTAACATAACATAACCTATAAATAATAAAACCTTTTTAACTTAAATTTATTACTATTTAGCAGAAAAATAAAATATTTTGGGGCTTTTATTACTTTTAGTAAATCTTGTGATGCTTCTAACGTATTTTTGTACAAAAATACAAGGTAAAATAAGATGTGGCCAATGTTTACAAATTGTGTTTACAGTGTCGTTTAGAATGGTTTGTTTTGGCTTCAAAGAATGTGAACTCATCCCGTATCCAGTCCTAATAAATCCATGGTTTTACCTCTGTTTTGCTGCGAACAATACTGACAGCATTGCCAAAATGGGCAAAACTTAATTATAAAAAATCTTAAATTTTGTCAATGATTTTGTAAGATCCCTATTTAAAAAACAAAACGGTATTCCATACTTTCCTCTATGACTGAAACATTCTAAACTATACACGGTGTCCCATATAAGAATGCACACTACAGGGATTTCGTAAACCAGAAGAGATACAAAGATGATTAAACTAGAGAAAAGTTGCGCTTTGCTGAACCCTTCAAAGTCGCGATTCGAAATCTAAAAAAATCCGATTACTTCCGAAGATATTTGGGAAAAACCGAATTTTCCCGATTTGGTTTTTATTTTTTTCTGAGTCTATTTAAAAAGATATGACAAAATAAATTTCACATTCTCATTGCCACTTTTTCTGCTCTACAAGCCGGCGTTCTTAGATTTTCAATACGACGTTTCGTTTCTTCGCAACCATCATCAACTTCATTTTTTTAAATAGTCGAAAAATTTTGTTTTATTCCTAAAAAATTCTAATTTTAATTATAAATCCCACGAGATATCGCTTCTTACATTTATCCGACGTTTCGGACAAAAAAATCATCATCAATATTATTTGATGATTATTACGAAGGAACGGAACGTCGGATCAAAAATCTAATTACGTTGTCAAGTAGAGGAGAAAAACCTACATGGGAATGTGGATTGTATTTTGACCTGTTTTCTCTTGTGAAATCAGAAAAAAAATAAATTGCCAAAATTTATGTTTAAAATTTCAACAATTTGTAGATTTTTTTTTTGATTCTACTGTAAGAGATAGATTAAAATAAATTTTACATTTGTATTTTCGTTTTTCTCCTCTACAACATGACGTCATTCAATTTTTGATTCTACGTTTTGGCTTTTCTCGACCATTATCAACTTTTTTTGAACTGTTTTAAAATAAAATTTTTCGATTATTTAAAAAAAAGTTGATAATGGTCGAGAAAAGCCAAAACCTAGAATCAAAAATTGAATGACGTCATGTTGTAGACGAGAAAAACGACAATAAAAATGTAAAATTTATTTTAATCTATCTCTTACAGTAGAATCAGAAAAAATCTACGAATTCTTGAAATTTAAAATATAAATTTTGGCAATTAATTTTTTTCTGATTTCACAAAAGAAAACAGGTCAAAATAAAATCCACATTCCCATGTAATTTTTTCTCCTCTACATGATAACGTAATTCGATTTTTGATCCGACGTTTCGTTCCTTCGTAATAATCATCAAATAATATTGATGATGATTTTTTCGTCCGAAACGTCGGATAAATGTAAGAAGCGGTATGCCGTGGGATTTAGAATTAAAATTAGAATTTTTTAGGAATAAAACAAAATTTTTCGACTATTTAAAAAAATTAAGTTGATGATGGTTGCCAAGAAACGAAACGTCGCATTGAAAATCTAAGAACGCCGGCTTGTAGAGTAGAAAAAGTGGCAATGATAATGTGAAATTTATTTTGTAATATCTTTTTAAATATAGTCAGAAAAAAATAAAAACCAAATCGGGAAAATTCGGTTTTTCCCAAATATCTTCGGAAGTAATCGGATTTTTTTTAGATTTCGAATCGTGACTTTGAAGGGTTCAGCAAAGCGCAACTTTTCTCTAATTTAATCATCTTTGTATCTCTTCTGGTTTACGAGATCCCTGTAGTGTGCATTCTTATATGGGACACCGTGTATATTCTAATAATATTTTCTAGGCACAAGGCAACACGTTGGTTTCACATTAGCAGAACCATCGAATATATTATGGTCATTGGGCGTGGCAAATCGACGTTCCAACGAATTTAAATATGCCGATCAGATTCGTAATTATGTATGGGAAACTATGCCACCTGAATCCAATAACTTTGTTATTGGACAAAGCGATCCCAAAAATAACTGGTAAGTGTTTTTGTCGATTCCATTAACGACCACTGGATTGTAAAAGTTAATGTTTGGCGAGCTGAATAAAATGCCCTGTAGATATGTAATAGTAAGAAGAAAATTTTGTAAGTTCTGTGAGACAGAAATTAAAATTACAGCCGATTCTATGCATCATTATATGATTGAACCGAGCGGATGGAATTTCAATCCAGGAAATACAGTGAGTGGTGAGAAATAGGATGTTTCACGCCCTCCTACTCGCATAGTCTAGATTTTAGCTGTTTTAGACTTGTTTCCAGAAACAGGGTCTGTGTTATAGCTGTTTAATAGTTATTTCCTGAAATAGGGTGTCTTTTAGCTGATTTGTAGCTGTTTATTTGCTGTTTCCTGAAACAGGGTCTGTTTTTAAGCTGCTTTGTAGCTGTTTCATAGTTGTTTCGTGAAACGGGGTATGTTTTGTAGCTGTTTCATAGCTGTTTCCTGAAATGGGATATGTTTTGTAGCTATTCTGTAGCTGTTTTGTAGTTGTTTCCTGAAACAGGATTCGCTTTTAGCTGTTTTGTAGCTGTTTCATAGTTGTTTCCAGAAACAGGGTCTGTTTCAGGAATTCCTAATAATTCTAAAATGTAAATAATGGTTTTTCGTCCTTGCTTCTATATGAATGGACCTAACACTTCGGCTGTGAATTGAATGCACGATCTTTGTGTCCACGTGTGCACTAAATATTATCAAAAATGAAAGCCATTTGTTTAAATATTAATTTATTTACACACAAATTATTTCTGTAAAATTAAAAATTATATTACACTGGTAATTATAATTCACATATACATACACACGAAAATAGAACTTTTATCGCTGGATATGTCTGTAAATAAAGTGTGACTAATGGGCGCTATATTTTGGTGAACGGTTAACTAACAGGTTATAAGTCGCTAGCACAAGGACACTAACCAAATCGGTATTCCTTTTTCGAAAGAAAAGCTACGTAAACAAATATCCTTAGGTGTTTAAAAACAACCTTCAGCTCCCAATTACCCTTATTTTTGTTTTTTACCATTGTTGTTGGTCGGTTATTTGCTATAAAAACAGTGACTTTTACTGGAAAGTCTACACTGGTGGACACATAAAAATGACATATATTCATATATTCATATATACAACATACCGTGGGCTGTTGAAGAGAAGGGAAATGTAATCCACAAAAACGGGATTTAAAAGATTGGTGGTTGGGAGGGAAAGGCAAATCATCTACAGGCAATTTGTTAGATATTTTGGAGAACCTAAGTATGAATGAGCGAGAAAAGTGAGATTTTTTAGGCTCTTGCAGCTGGACAGTAAAGGGTTGCATAAGTAACGTGCCTCTTGTTGTTCTGTTAGGAACAGTCAAGGGTGCAATTATAGCGGTTAGTTCTCGAAGTCAAAATTCATGGAAGTATCGGCAGAAAAGAGATAAATCCCCAACTGCGCGGCGATGAGCGAGAGAAGGGAGTTTTCTTGTAAGAACTGGGTCATTGATAAGTCGAATAGCTCTCTTTCGGAGAGAATCAAGGATGTTAAGTGTTGAAGGTGATGCCGCTGATCAGACGTGGGAACAGTACCCGATGTTAAGTTTTATTTGGGAATCATAGAAAGTATGTAAGTTAAAAGGGGAGAAGTAGTTTCTGATTCAAAATAGAAAGCTAAGCTTATTAGCTGCTGATGTGGCTATTGAAGTAGTGTGTGTCAGCTGAGATCATGTTCTAAAGCGACGCCAACAAGATTGACGTTTTATAATTCTGTTGGGCTTGGCTATTCATGTGGATGGGGTAAGCGTTGCCGGATTTTTTCCGTAAGAGGAAGCAAGACTGGGTTTTGGAGGCGTTGAACTTAACGAGGTTTTTGGCACCCCAGTCTAAGATGAATTGAATATCTTGGGAAAGGTATAGGTGAATAGATCTGTATCTATTGTCCAGCTCTTGAGTCGAGACTTATCTGGAAAAATGTGGATTGACTGTGGATGGAATTGGTTGTTAAAAAGAGCAGATCATTAATGTGAAGAAAAAATAGGGTTTGTGCTAGTACCGAAACTTGGGGAACCTACACCAGCAGTGATAGAATGGAAGTTCGATGAGTGACCGTCCACCAAGACAGATTTGCGCCGATTAAAGAGAAAGCTACCAATCCAGTACATAGTTTGGAAGGAAGTCCGTAAGATGATAGTTTGTTGAGGAGTGTAGCATGCCATACCTGGTCAAAGGCCTTGGAAATATCAAGAGCAACGATCCTAGATTGGCCATGAAGTTCGAGACACTTGTTCCACTTATGTGTGACAAAGGTAAGGGGAAGAGATGCGGATCTGTGGTGACGAAATTCGTCCTCTTTGTCATAGACGATTTTGTTTCGGTAGATATTTTAAAATTTGATGGCTTTCTCAATAACTTTGCTGACAACAGAGGGAAGAGGGACAGGTCTATAATTGGATGGAAGGGACACGGAACCTGTCTTCGGGACAGGCTGCACACGAGCGGTCTTCCAGCTGTCTGAGAAGATACTCTTGTCATAAGAGATCTGGAAGAGACGAGTTAAAATGGGTGCAAGTTCTGAAGCGTATTTTTTTAGAACAATTGCCTGGTATGCCATCCAGACGGGAGACCTTTTTGGTGTCATGGGATAGAAGGATAACTGAGAAACAACAATAGTAAAAGGATAACAACAAAATAGTAGCAATTATCGCGGAATACTGTTTTTAATGAAGACCTGTACGTATGGTTCGGCTAGAACTAGAATCTAACATAATGTTCTGACTTACTTTTAAAGTAACATTTTAACCGTCCATCAATAAGTTATTTGTCATATTTTCGCATTTTGAGGTTACAATGATCTGCAAAACTAAATGTTGGAAATGATGTTCGTCGATCTAATGCAAAAACCATGTAAATTTTAAAATCATTGCCCAATATACAAAGCTTGCATGGCAACGATTTATCGATATTTGTTATATGTCGATATATTAAGAAATTATATCGATACCTTATTATCGATATATTTTCAATAATAAATCGATAAAATATCGATAACTACTGAGGAATATGTATGTAATTTTTTATTGCATATTGCAAAAATATAATTTTAAATTAAATTACTAGGTTAATTTAACTAAAGAAAATATTGTACTTCTCGGTATAAATTTTTACTATTTAAAAAGCAGCCATTTACTCTCAGTGCCAAATAATGTCAGGAGGTAAGCAAAAATAAGTGTCAATCCACACGTTAAATTAAAGCTTTACCTAAAGTCAGGTTTATGCAACACAAAAAACATTCACATTTTCTATCGTTACATACTCTATCCGATTTATTTTTTCCTTTTCGCAACACATCAACCAATCAAACAAGGAATTTATCTTTGGAAACCAATGTGTGCATTTAGATGAGTAGCATGATGTAGAGAGCCGCCTTATTTGCCGAAACAGTAAGCGTTGTTTGTATTACGGTTGTTTTTTTTATTACAGTGTAATTTGCGTATAATTATTTTCACAAAACAATGAAATTTATTTAAAAACTACTCTATAAATGTTACATTGTGCCAATGTGCAAAAATACCACCGCGAGTGCCCTGAAAACCTTACTTTTCATGTGCCCAGAACAGCCGATGTCGGAAGAAAAATACGTACTTGCAAAGTTAATCAAGGATTTTCCATAAATACGTATTTTTAAAAGTCAGTATCGTCAAATTCAAGTAAGCATATTTGGCTGAACGGTTACTTTTATGTTACAATAAATAATAAGTATTTGTTACGAATTTTTAAAGACAAATAAGCGGCCATCTATCATACAAGCATCAACTTTTAGCCAATTTTCCGCTGGTGAGTATGGGCAACTCAATATACACTCGATGATAAGTTATTAATATCAATTTTGTTCCTAATAATTTTTCACAGGCACGTGAATAATCGTTGTAAACAATACGATCGATCACGTGCCTGTCAAAAATTCCGAGCAAAAAGATTTAATTTAAGAACTTATCTAGCACGAAACAGCGACGCGTGGTTTAGATTTCATCTGGCGTCACTTGACAGCGCGCGAAAATGACGGCTTTTTAAATCGAAATAAATCATACCGAAAAGTAAAAAAAATATTTTAGTTAAATTGTCCTAGCAATTTGCTTCAAAATCGTATTTTAGGTTTAACTTTTTATAACTGTACATGTTCGCGTTACCTTCACCTTTATATTTAGAGCGTTGAACAGTAAATCCGCTGAGGAAATTTTAAACAGTTTGAAGGAAGATTCAGGCATAGATACGAAGTTTTTACATTAGAAATGCGACTAAGCAAAATCAGAAAAGCGAATTAAGAGCAATTAGCTCATTTCTGGTATTTAAACTTATTGTGAATATACACTAAAAGGCAAAAAGTAGCGACCTCTATGTTTTGATTCATAACTTTTCATAGTATATTACGATGCAGAGTCAGTAAGTGTTATTATCGAGCGAGAAAATTTGTAGCAAAACGAGGGCCGCAGGGCCGAGTTTTGTAAATTTTCGAGCTGGATTAGCACTTGCTGACTATGTACGGTATATTATTTTTTCCACAATCATATTAATCTTTTCGAAAAAGTACAAAAACTGGTATAATTGGTATGAAAATGAATATTAAGCGTTCGTAGCATTATAATTTGTAAGCAAAAGTTGTGATGTGCATTTCTTGTCGCTTAGTGTAATTATTGATTACAATAAAAATGTTCTATGCACTGCAGAACCCACCATCATTTACCTTTTCAAATGTACAATTTTAGAATATATACTTATATTAAATTTTAAAGTATTTTGGCGTTTAGGTCAACTAATAGTATATTTTTAAGTGAAAGGAAAATATGTACAATCACTGACTAATATGAACTAGTAAGTATAAAAGTTAGAGTGGTTCTTGGCTTATATTTTATTTTAATTTTTTAATTATTAAATTAAAATCATATATTACAAAAATTTATGTTATTGGTTGATATCAGGCATTAAAAATTCACCATTAGCAACCTAAGGATCACCCTAAAAATACAGATGTAGCGATGACGGATTTACGAAAAATTTTCGAATGGGTAATATTTATTTGAAAATTATATTTTTTCGAAAAACAGATCGTGACAGTCTCGAAAAAACTTTTTTCACATACAGGGGTTATGAGAATGGTTTATTTTGAATTCCAAAGACTTATTTTACTAAAAATGTGTCTGTCATGTTAATAGCAATTTCTTTACTTAATATGGGCAAATATGGACCATATCCTCGTGAAGTTAGGTTAAAATTGTAAGCAGAATAACACAGGCTATGTTATTCCGTCAACACAAAGAATTATGACTTATCTATTAAGTTATTAATGAGATAAGCATTATTCCTGCTAGCTTAAGCTTCCTGTCTTTAAAAAAGGTTAAAAATCAAAACGAAACACGGCAGTCCGCTGAACATATGCTGTGAGCTGTTCAGATGACAGTTAGAAGAGAAGTTAGTATCATGGATGAGTATTGATGAGATTAATAATGCCGTGTAAACTTTTGCTTTGTCTTTATTAATTAGTGAAAAAAAAAAATAGTTTTCAGCACTTTAATAATAGTGGTGCAGAGTGGTTAAAAAAATTTGAGTGACAATATCTCGAACAGCCATTTATGACATTTATTCCCCTATCTGAATTCATAGCACGACTTACCGGTTTCAATATATGCAGTGAATTTTATAACACCCTGTAGAGTACCTTGGCTATGGTTTTAGTCAAGTTTAATGTAGTTGTGGTTATATAAGGCTTTTTTTTGTATAAGTATAAAATTTTAATAGTTTTGGTAAATTTTAGTAATTTTGATAAAAAGAAGCCCAACAAAACTGACCAAACCCAAAAAGGCGAATTGGTACAGGTGTGCTCCAGAATTTTTTTCATTATCATTTTTTTAAGATATCTACTTACTAGAGCTCAAAATTAGTGGATTTTTCGAAAAAGACATTGCGTTTCGAGAATTTTTCGCATATCCAATAACGACTGATATAGTAAACTTTTTCTTGTTATAATCCAGTACTGCAACTGTATCATTACTATCTATTGGCGATTCAAATTAAGATGTAGGTACCCAGTAAAGTATCCAGGAGAGATTGAGTCTCTCAGACTTACTTACGCTACTGTATATAACGTCTGTATTGAACTTCTCAGTACCTTCTTAAGCTAATTTAATAACTACTCTACTAGGGGTGTCCTTATGACGAATGCTCTTCAAATTATCATCTTGCTCAGGTTTGACATCTACTATGTCTCATGTGTCAAAAATTTAAGGTTAGGGAAGGAAGGAAGAACTCCTGCGGGTAAGGGGTTCCATTATCTGGAAACTCTGCTTATCAAGAGTAGCAGGAAAGTGGAATGATCTGGGTTTTTGTTGCTGCGCAGTCAAGGCCTGCATAAAATGTCAAGGGAATCTGGCTGATCTGTTAGGAATAGCCAGCCAAGGAACAATAAAAGTCAGCTCTTTTGGAAACAGAAACTGTAACATTATCTATCGAAGAGAGAAAGATCACCTGCCGCACGTTGGAAAGCAAGGGAATGGAGTTTTCTTATAAGAACTGGGTCATTAATATGTCAAAAGATGTTCTCTTGAATAGAATCCAGTATGTTGTCGAAGATGCTGAATTTCTGTGTGAGAACAATATTTGAGGTTAAGTCTTATTTGGGAAAATGTTTAACTCCATGCCTACCGAAAGAGATTTGAATTCAACTATTCACTTAAAGAGTTGGTAAAATCCCTACGGATGTTTCTAGCCAGACGTTAAAAAAAATACGAGTGAACAAATTGGAACTAAAATGACATTTAACATCAATAACTGATTACTGAATCGGTTCTAACGCTCTACAACGAACACATAATTCGGTTTGGGGGAGGGGGTGGAATGAATTTGCATCCTTCGTGTTTTATCGAATCGGGATCCCTAGAATTTTCGAGCCGAAACATGAATCCAAGCTATTATTTACTAATAAGTCAACACAAAACTGAGGAAGATGCCGGCAAAAAAATCTTACAACAACATTTTGTAGAGTAGATACGAGTAGTTACCAAAATAGCAAATTTCCGTTTATCATTGTTACTTTAAAAAAATCATGTTTAGCCTAAACGTGTTTACTTTCATCAATAAACCCTTTGGTACATACAAATTCTTTGGGACAATTTATTTTTATTGTTGAGATACACAACAGTAAATTCTTACAAAAATCACTTTTAACAATTGGGTTTGGAAATCGACGTTTTACAAACAGTATATCTAATATACAATTAAATTATTTATTAAAGGCTTTTCTTCAATTATGTTTGCACATCCCCATTGCATCTTAAAACAACTCAGTGTACATTTCCATATAGAAATATATCAAAGTTAGAACATACAAATGGGCTTCCACTAAATTTTTATTTTGCTTGAAGCAATATCTCAAAAGTTTATGCCACGTCACAATACTATGTCTACTTTTCATTCAACTTCGAGGATATTTTACGAGATGGAGCCACCCTAAGAACTGAAACGAATAGTAAAGTCCTAGAAACTTAAAATTTTGACACTCATTAAGTATTTTTGTTAGTGATTTTTTTCGATTTTTGTAGTACTTTCACTTTCTTCTTACTCTAACAAATCTAGAACAATCCATTTATCTCGCTTATTTATGCCTAAAGGCGCCAGGTTTGCAATTGCATGCCCTAAAGGCTCCAGATTTGCAATTGATTGCAAATGTTTTTCCTTCCCCTCCCAACCTAATCATTCAAATCCCGTGTCAGTAGATTACACTTCTCTTCTTTTCAGACGCCTCTCCACCATAGACGTTAAAAAAACTAAAAACAAAATTATTTACTATTCAAACCAATCAATCATTCGATTTGCACTAAAAACTAATCAATTATATTGGCTGGTCCACTACAGACGGTTGCCAAAGTTTACAAAATGTCCTGATTGATGCCATCCAAGCCATGGATCTATTATAATATGGATTCGATATCCGTATACTGTGAGCGTATCGAACGTGAAGCCTTATATAATATAAATATTTTGTTGTTTGTTATTCTCTTGAGAGAGCAGTTTACGAACTACGAACATAGACAAGACTATGAATTACTACGTAATTGAATCAAGAATGGTAGTAGAAAGAGATAAAATAGCATTGGAGTGTTGGAGCTCAGAAGTGTTGTTGTCTGCTGGGTGCTAAGGAAAAACGTCTGGGAACGCTCGGTTACACGTACGTCTTTGTCTAATGAACTAGAAAAGAAAAAGTGCGACGTATAGATTTATATAGATTTATAAATGACTCAGAGCGACTTTAAATAAACGCCTTTAGAAATAACCTAACATAACATAACCTATAAATAATAAACCCTTTTTAACTTAAATTTATTACTATTTAGCAGAAAAATAAAATATTTTAGGGCTTTTATTACTTTTAGTAAATCTTGTGATGCTTCTAACGTATTTTTTGTACAAAAATACAAGGTAAAATAAGATGTGGCCAATGTTTACAAATTGTGTTTACAGTGTCGTTTAGAATGGTTTGTTTTGGCTTCAAAGAATGTGAACTCATCCCGTATCCAGTCCTAATAAATCCATGATCCAAGCAATACACTATTATACGACATTTATTTTACTATACCGAGTGACAACGAAATCGTTATACAAGGCGCCATTTAATTGTCTTTTAAGTCAGAAATTTAAAATTTGAGCTGAAGGGGTAGTTTATTGATACTTATATTTTCCATGAAAAAACAATTGAATATCATTTCCGGTTTTTCGGGAAGTAGCCCAAGTCAAGGATTTGTATATTTTTTTAGGCAGTTGAATAGAGCTTAAAATTCCCTTTTTAATGACCTATCACAAGTTGAATTTTTTTTTTTCAAAATGGCGGCGTAGGAGGTATTGTTCTTAAATTCAATATGGCGACCATCTGACGTAACCGATTACACTTTTGCCAAACAACCAGTAAAAACAAAAAAAAAATAAAATGAGTTTTTTTAAAGGATTTTACTCAGATTGTCAAAAGTTTTAATTTGTTACAAAATGGGGTACATTTTAAATGTTGTATACCATGACAATTATTAACTCTCTAACAAAAATTACGAATACAGTATTATTCTTAAAGAATGAGCCTAGGATACGCAAAAAAATCATTCAAATCGGACAATAGATTTATTAGAAGAAATATAACATCAAAATTGTTGCAAATTTCTAGTGGTGCATTAATATTGCTGGTGAGTGTATCTTATTCAAAAAGCATATCATAATAAAAGCAGTGAAATGATAAAGAATACTTTTTTTATAAGAATCATCCCAGTGTGTTTGAAATCCTCATGATGTAAAAAATATAGAAGCCTTGAAAAGAGTTCAAAGAAAAATCTCAACAATTCTTTTAGAACTTAGAAATGATCTATATGAAGAACGATTAAAATTACCAACTTTAAAGCAAAGACGATTAAAAGGCGGCCTAATCCAAACATAAAATTTTTTCAGCCAGATTCTCCAACACTAGTCCGATCGACTGATAATTTGACAACCAAAAGTTTTAAACTGACAAATGTAAGAATAAGACAACTAAGTTTTTAATTTTTTTCGCAAATTAATAAAAAGAAGGGCAATTTTAGTACGTTCTTTCGACAACAATAGAACTAAATTCATTACAGCAACACGTTCCAAGATGAAAATCATTTGGAAACCATGCAAATCGCTGAAATATCAGAATAATTCATACAAACAAAACATAACTGATCAAATAGAAGATCCTAATTTAAACCAGTTCTAAATCTTAAACTTTCTTAGTGAATATGAACGTACATATTTACTATTATTTTAAAAACGAAATATATAAGACAAGTGAAACAGCAAGAAAATACGACAAGGAAAAGTGTTCCACATTATTATGAAGAAATTTTTCAAGTAATCGCATTGCCTATACATGAAATGATTCACACACAGACCACAGTTTGTGCCCCATCAGTACTACAATCTTTCAAGAGCGGGATGAATAAGGAATTGGGCCAACTTAATAGAAATCTTATACATTATAGTCCTAGCTTAATGTATTTAAATTGTAAAAATCCTATTATCTATGACAGTTTTATCGATTATATCGGTTATTGTTGAATTAAATAAATAAAAAAAATGCGAAATTCAAGTTTAGTAGAAGTCCATTATCGTTGATATCAGTTTTAATAGATTATCACAACATTTCCAATACCACTTTTTGAAAACAGTTATTTTAATCTATTTCTACAAAATTTGCTAATAAGCAACTTGAAGAAAAGCTTTTAATACATATGGCAAAATGTACGTATTTGGAATAAATAAATATAAGCAACACTTTGTGCAATAATTATTGTAATTATCAACAACGTTTCTTTTTTCACGTATTTCATCAATAAACTAGAAATGTAAAAGTAATAAATATCTTCCATTTTTACTTTCAATTCCACCATGGTCACTGTATGCGTGGCCAGTATTGTGATGTCATATCGGCTTGTCCTGGCACGGCAATGGGCACTGACACACCTGGTGATATAAGTCCTAAAATAAAAGTACATAGAAACTAAAGGTCTGTTAGTTTGTATTGCACGAAACTGCACTAACCTACCCCTTCTTATATTTTTAGAACACTCATTATAAAAAAAATGGTTTAAGTTAGTGCAGTTTCGTGCAACACAAACGAACAAACGACTTATCATATCTGATATTAGAAGTTGTCAAGTAATTTGCAAACTTTTTTAATATACCTTCACCATGATGTCAAGAATAGTGGAGGAAGAAAATGCATTTCTGCTATAATAATAATTATTATTGTTTCTCTTTGTGATTATAGGGCAATATACAAAATACTAAGCATTAATTTTACAAAGTTGGTAACTCTATTTTAAACAATAAAAGTGTCCAGTTCCCATATATGAAATTAGGCCCGATATTCGTCAAGAATAACTGTCAATGTCCCTGCTTATATTAAATTTCTCCTGTTCGAAAATGCTTACACTTACCTGTAGACGTCCCATTAGTATTATATTGATGCCCATTCATCTGGTAGGGCTGTCCAGGACTACAAGGCGATGGTCTTGATCCATACCCAATACCTAGATCGTACCCAGAAGGTCTTCCCATGCAGTAACTACCCATGACCCCACCCATTCCTGGACTTTCTCTTTGCTGCAAACATGCCCCTGGCGAGGGGCCCATGCTTGTTGCTAGACCTCCATGAGTGAAGTTCGACATTGGAGACATTGTGCTAAAATCAAGCAAAATTTACATTTTTTCCTTTAGTTTCACAAAAAGATTTGAAATTTAGTATATAGGGTTCTTAAACTGAGACCTTCTGCTGAATTTATGGGGTCTGTTTTCAGTTGTCAGTGGCTGCGCATGACGTAGATGGTTAGGTACCAATTAAGGAATATCTTATTTTACCTGTAAGTGTCAGCAATGGACATAGCAGGTGCTATAGGCGAATACATAGCAGGACTGCCACTTCCGAAAGTCTGCAATCTAGGCGGCGAAGTATTGGGTCCCGGCGCATCCGAGGGCGCTTGATTGCTTCTTCTTTGGTTCCTTAGCTTCTCTTCTCGTCTCCACTTCGCTCTTCGGTTAGAGAACCAAACTTGTATCCTCGCTTCGGGAAGACCTATTTTGGCGGCCAGTCGTTCTCTGGCGAAGACGTCCGGGTAGTGTGTGCGTTCGAATTCTATAAGAAAACATTTTAGAACGATAATGATTGTGGACAACTGTCATTATTTCAAAAACAAAAAGGCATGGTCGTATTTAAAGAATGTAATTTTTTTTAAAAAGTGCCCTTTTTAACAAGTATATCGAAAAAAACAGATTATTCTGAATATACGGGGTGTTTCGTAATGAATGAGCCATACCTTAGCATATGGCAAGAAATATATTCTTTTATGAATAAGCATCTTACAAGCCTTAGACAAATCAATAATATTCTCTACTAATATTTTTCAGGTATTACGCGCAAACAAAACCTGGCACTTGGACAATTCAGTACACGGACAATCCAGATGGTTCATCCAGGACTCTTCGAATTGCCTTAGCAGCAGCCAGTACCAAACCACATCTTATTGTAAACGTCAATGGACATAAAGTCGGCGACATTTACTTTGACAACGACCAATCAGTGTACAGAAGTGCCACGCAAAGTGGAAAATTCTACTCAGAAGTACTGACAGTGAATTCCGCTCAAATTGTTAGTGGTACCAATACGTTATCGTTGCAGATTAGCAGGGGTCAAGTGATGTACGATGCCATAAGTTTGCAGAGGAGCTAACTTAATAAAATATTTAGCACAGTATAGAATTTGTTTAATTTTTTTCTAATATGGGTACTTAAAACCAGTAGCGACGGAGGTCAAGACTAGGGATGGGCGATAATGGGTTTTACCTATCGATAACCATCGGCAAGGTACCTATCGATAAGTTTTAGTTATCGATATTCCAATACTTATCGATTTATCGATAACTATCGATATATCGATAACTATCGATATATCGATAACTATCGATATATCGATAACTATCGATATATCGATAACTATCGATAACTATCGATATATCGATAACTATCGATATATCGATAACTATCGATATGTCGATAACTATCGATATATCGATAACTTCGAATGGCCAGTCGTTTAGTTTTCACATACACTACTTACAAACTTGGATAATGAAATACTAAATCAAATAAAATACAGTATCTGTTATATTTAAACTAGTTTATTTTAATGGGAACATTTGTTGAATTTTTATATGTCATTTGAACAATAAAATTAAATAATTTTCTCTGCCAACAAATACATACAAATTCTTTAATTCTAAAATAGTTAAAATATCACTATTCTGCGTTTACTTCGAAATTACTTATAAAATTATTAACCTTGCATACTTGCCAAAAAAATGGCTTTGTAGCTCCATCCTAAGAAATAACGTATTTTTATTTTTGGTGTGTAGTTTGGAGTCTGCAAACCATTTTACGCTGGCAAGATATATCGATAGTTATCGATATATCGGCAGTTATCGATAATTATCGATATATCGATAGTTATCGAGATATCGATAGTTATCGATAGTTATCGATAGTTATCGATAGTGATCGATAGTTATCGATAGTTATCGATATATCGATAGTTATCGATATATCGATAGTTATCGATATATCGATAGTTATCGATATATCGATATATCGATATTTTTTAAAACATTTATCGATTGTCGATATATCGATAGTTATCGATAACTATCGATATATCGAAAAAAATTCCCATCCCTAGTCAAGACTAAAGCCGGCATCCCATGCATACGATTTCTGACGTCCGGTATCCGAAAATTATTTGTTTTTCGCACGAAAATATTTCGCATATCCCATGGATCCGTTGTCGTGTCCAAGTTTCTGCAAAAATGATTTCATAAATTGTGACAAGCTCCTTGTACCTTTCGATTTTTGAAAATGTTGTTCATCCAAAATCTTCTTGGTCTTTGTTTTTTTTTCTAGCGGGTTTATTTTCATTTTTTTTTTTGAAAATTAACAAAATCGATAAAAGTAGGACATTATTGGCACTACAAATAAATATATTTTTTACGACAATGTCTCAGATAATCTATTCATTGTTAAATATCCAGAAAGAAATTTGTTGGATATGTTTACTTTGTTGCGAATGCACTTAAAATTTGTACGTCAAAAGCTGGTGACGCAAATTGTACTTTTACTACGTCATGTTTATTTCTAACTTATAGACGCATTTCAAAAATTATGCTAATGCGTTTGAGGTACCACTTAATTACAATGGGCAAAAACATACTCGTATTATACAGCGTGTCCAGAAAAGTTCTAGACATATGGGAATTTTCTTTATTGCTAATTTTACGAAAAAAAGGTATTCTTTATAAAAAGTTCTGCTTGATTCGCAAATAATATTGACATGTCAAAGCTTAAGATATCTTGTACAGGGCGGAACAAAAATGCAGAAACACAGAATTGCGATAAGAGGGAAGTACCCTCAATTTTTATTTTAGAGCAAATTGTTATAAGAAAACTTTACTAAGGACTACAAAACGAGGTCAGATACAATTTTTCGTTGAACTGTTTTAATTTACAGGGTACCATAAAAAAGCCTTTGGAAAATATTTTTTTATTTTATTTCTTTAACATTTACCGGCAACAATTTTGCAACAACTATGTGTAATACTATAGTAACGAATATTGACGTGTTAGTCAAAAATCATTTACTATTTTGCGACTTATTAACAAAAGTTGTTAGTTAGTTTCGTCATGGTTGTAAAGTTAACGCTTCATGAGAAAATAGAAATTGTACTTATCGTCGGAGATCACTATAACTCTATTAGGGAAGCCGCACTCATATTTAATAATAGACACCCTGACAAAATGGTATGTAGCGCCACTATAGCAAATATAATGAATAAATTTATGGCTACTGGTTCCGTCGAAAATGTATTTAAGAAACAACATAACAAATGGTCCACAACAGAAGAAAATCAACTCAATGTCATGCAAGCGGTTATCGAAAACCCGAAAATTTCTTTAAGAAAACTGTCAGAAACTATTCCAAATGACGTCAAGAAGTCTACTGCTAGTAAAATTTTAAAAATAAATAAATTTCATCCATATAAACCGAAATACGTTCACACGCTTCTTCCCAGAGATTTTGATTCTCGTTTCCTATTTTGCGCGTGGTTCCAAGGCGAGTGTGAAGATGATCCTTTTTTCGCAAGAAAAATATTATTTACGGACGAGGCCATGCTTACTTCCAACGGCGTGGTATGCACCCAAAATTGTCGGTGGTGGAGTGACAACAATCCAAATTTTATAATCGAATGCCGTAGTCAATATTCATTTAAAACCAATGTTTGGTGTGGCATTTTTAATGATCGGATCGTTGGACCATACTTTTTTCGACAAAATATAAATGCTGCCATTTACCTGGACTTCTTAAGGAACCAGTTGTCTCAATTTCTTGACGAACTGCCACTAAATATAAGACGTATAATTTGGTATCAACATGATGGAGCCCCATGCCATAGTACTAACACAGTAACTGGGTATTTGAATGAAGTATTTCCGCAACGTTGGATAGGTAGACGTTCAAATATTCCTTGGCCAGCCAGATCGCCTGACATCACACCCCTGGACTTCTTTTTATGGGGCCGATTAAAAGAAATGGTGTATAAACATAGACCTTTTCAGGATATTGACCATCTTGAAGCAGTAATAACAAACTGTGTCCAAGAAATCACTCCCAATATGACACGGGCGACAGTATCAGAAGTAACAAGACGTACTGTAGTTTGCATGGAAAAAGAAGGAGGGCATGTGGAGACATAATCTTTTATTTTAAACTATCTGTTTTTAGATCACTGATGTTTAGATGTTTTTGATGTTTCTTATAACAATTTACTCTAAAATAAAAATTGTCCCTCTTAACGCAATTCGGTGTTTCTATAGTTTTTTGTCGCCCTGTACATGATATCTTAAGTTTTGATATGTCAATATTATTTGCGCATCAAGCAGAACATGTGTGCAATACTGTTGTAACGAAAATTGACATGTTTACGTAATTACTTTCAAACAAGAGGTAATAAAAATGCTCAATGTATTTTTTATGGTACCCTGTAAATTAAAATAGTTCAACGAAAAATTGTATCTGACCTCGTTTTGTAGTCCTTAGTAAAGTTTTCTTATAACAATTTGCTCTAAAATAAAAATTGAGGGTACTTCTCTCTTATCGCCATTCTGTGTTTCTGCATTTTTTTGCCGCCCTGTACAAGATATCTTAAGCTTTGATATGTCAATATTATTTGCGAATCAAGCAGAACTTTTTATAAACTTTTTTTCGTAAAATCAACAATAAAGAAAATTCCCATATGTCTAGAACTTTTCTGGACACGCTGTATAGATACCTATTCAAAATAATTTTTAAGATGATTTATCTAAAAAATTATAAGCTTTCCGCTGCACACTTAAGATGGTTGTTAACTTAATAATAATTAAATAAATAAATTGTTATTATTTAAATAAGACAATTAGATTAGTAAAGGTCCGGGTAGTAACGTTCCTCAAATCATCGTAGATTATGACGAGAATTACTACAACGCATGGACTCCCTTACTAAATTTAAAGTTGGGTGATTGGGTGGAAATATGCACATAATCCAAATAAACGTAAAATATTTTTTGTATTCTCACATAAATTAAATATTTGTCGTTGTTTTTTACCCACTTAATTTGGTTTTTCTTCAAACGTCAATAAACCTGACATTTTTCTACTTATTTTTTGACGCTAAAATATTGCTTTTTTGTCAGTAGGAGGTTGCTATTGGTACCGGAAGTAAAAGAACTTTTTCTGCCGCTGAGAGCGGAGGTAAAAGTATGACTGTGTGCTTATGAATAAATATATGTTGAATAATACAAGAAAGTTATAAAAAAACAAATAAAATAAATTCAGAGTTTACCATTTTAATTTGGAGTAAGTGGTTTTAAAAAATGGTATTTTTAAAAGAGTAACAATTAAAGAAAGTTGCTCGCAATAATATACACTGACACTTGTCAAATCGAAAGACGCGTCGGTATCAAACAATAGGTACAATAATAAATCCATAGCAACGCTAGGCCCACTTTGAAACTCAATATTTTTAAATGAAAGAAATTAAAAAATGGTATATCTTTATTTTTCTATATTTAAACGACGTTTGAAGAAAAAATAGCATGTTTTATTCGTAATAAAAGAAACTTCTTATGACTCGTCTGTAAGCAAACCTACGGACTCGTCATAAAAGTATCGCTTTTACTCCTAATAGAACAATATACCTACTATTTTATTCTTTGAATGGTGTTGGCCTTTACTTGATGGAAATCCATTATACACATTGTAATAGACAATTTTAGCCAAATTTCCACTTTTATTTAATACCTTATAACATGACGCGTTTCGCTACACTATAGCTTCATCGGATGTTTGTTACAGACTAAATCTTAAACAAAAAGTTCACAAAGGTGTCATAAAATACAACAATCTAGGTAGATAAATACAATTTTAATTTAGGTTTTATTATTATACTAATTAACTATGGGGAATTTCCAATGGACTTCATGTCTATTAGGTAAATAAGTTTAATAAGATTTATTTGAAATAAAAGACAAACTATGTCTGATTTCCACATTTATTTTCTTATTCTCCGACGCGTTTCGCTACACTGTAGCTTTATCGAGGAGTTACAACTCCAGTTGTAACTCCTCGATAAAGCTACAGTGTAGCGAAACGCGTCGGAGAATAAGAAAATAAATGTGGAAATCAGACATAGTTTGTCTTTTATTTCAAATAAATTTTGTAATGAATTTCCATCAAGTAGAAGCCAGCACCATTCAAAGTTTAATAAGGGTGGGTTACTTAATTCTAATTGATCATATAGTAATATGTCGGAATTTTTCAACCGATTTATCTCAAGATTTTCAAGTAAATTCAATTTTTTACCTTTATTTTCTATATTATGTAGTACTTTAAAATTGATATCAAATGTATATCGATTCTGTAAAAGATGGTTTGAATATGTATGGTTTTTATTAACAAAAAAAGGGTTCCTATCACAAATTTCGAAACTTATAAAACGCTGTTAGTTGTAATGTCACCTTACTTGCAAATAAAAATGTTATTATGGCTGGTGTAATGTAAATTCCAGTGTTCATTTATTTTCTTGATTATTTCCCAAAGATTAGGAGCTTTCGTGCATAAGAAACATTATACATTTAATTTAAAAGAATGTTCAGCAATGACCACAACGACTATTAGATAGTTTTGCGGGCAAACAAACCTATTAACTTTTCGTCGTTGCCCGACAGTTGATTTATCTGCCATGATTTTATATTTTGAGTTCTCTTTAAAAAAACTTATTGGACGCCTTGGGATTGTTTTATATTATTTCAAAATGCTTATAATATTCCCCTATTTAAGATATCTGTAAATCAGAAATTCATTTATAGTGGTTTTTATTTCTCTTTGCACCAGTTTAAAGTTGCTTACCTTTTTCCAAACTGTCAATCTGGTCATTAGTAAATGACGTTCTGTTTCTTTGAAGCTTACGTTTTAACCGCAATCGCGCTTGATCATCTTCAGGGCCTATACTCGATCCGGCGTTTGAGTTGTCCCCAGAATTGGTCTCATCGGAATTGAGACCATCCAGGTCTATAACTGAAATAAAAAAAAATCTGTAGAATCGGAAAATATTTAAAAATAGGCATGTGAAAAGATAATAACGAAATATTATGGTATGCCTTAAAAAAGACTAATTTTGAAACACTCTCTATAGAATATTGTGGTTCCTTATACAGCGTGTCCCGAAACCGACTTAACAAATTTGAAACTTTTTTATTTTTGACTTTAAGGAATAAAGTTATTCTTCATAAAAAGTTCTGCTTGTTGAGAAAATAAATTAAAATTGACCTAGCATATACGGGATATTAGAAAAAGCAAAAATGATAGATGATGTGGAAGGAACACTACCTATCTTTAATTTTAATTGAAAGTAGACAAACATAAAAAAGTTTCGTCCAGAAGTGAAAAGTGATGGAATATGAAATTTGTCAAAATAACTTTATGGTTATTCATAGGTAGGTACGTAGGTACCTTTGAATTTTTTAAAAAAGTTTTTTGAAATACATGTTTTTTAATAACATATTACCAAAATAAACAACAATAACATTTTATGAAATACTACACTAAGCTTTAACATGGCCACCGTTTCTTTCCATAGAAACTATTGTACGTCGTGAAAATTCCGCCATTGCATTTCTAACCATCTGGGGGAAAATTTCTTGCACATAAGAAAAAATCTAGGGGAGCTATATCTGGGGAACTTTGTGGCCAAGCAAATTCTGACCTTCATCCAATCCACCTCTGTGGAAATGTCCGGTTTAAAAGTTCTGTCACTCTTGCCGAGGTGTGACATGGAGCACCGTTATGTTAGAATCAAAGTGGGTTTCTTATATCCAGTGGTAGTCGATGAAAAAATTTAAATAATTTCGTGTTCAACAAGTTCAAGTAAATTTCACTGGTAATATTTTCTCCAAAAAAGTAGGGGAAGTGGGGCAGGTTGAAATATGGGGCAGGTCGAAACAGTTCAAATTTTGCGGGTTCTTAAGCAAATATTTGTTGGCAATACTAAGGCTGAATTGGCCGACCCTCAAATTAATTACTTTATGTATGTTTCGATGTCAGTGCAGTTTTAGTTATTGCGTAGTACGCAATAGAGTATTAGTATTTTAAGGGATGAAAAGTAAATTTTTTGTCTTTTAATATCAAAGTCATTGTAAGATCATATGATTTTTGTATGTTTAAACTGTCTTCCCTAATTATTATGAGTCACATTTGGCATTACGGTTAGAATAAGTAAAATCCCGTCGGAGTAGAATACGTAAAAAATAGTTCCTAAAAAAAAATGATTGTTTCAATGCACGCTATTTTTGGGGTATTTCCCACCAATATTTTACTAAATATGTTAAATTGGAGTTATTCGGTCCGGGTCCAGTGACGTTAATTAAGTGGCGATATAGGTATGTGAGTTGATGTTTGTAGCATTTGCGATGCTACATTGTTTACCAAATTAAAAATTTTGTACATTTTGACAAAATGGTGAAGGTAATTTTAAAGAATTTTGACATGACTACTGTTAGTCAAACACTAAATATCTCATAATTCTCACATAAGTACCAAGCATTCATGTTACAAGGATATAGGTTATACATTTTGGCATCATTTTTTATTCTATACAGTTCAACCCATGCTACACACTATTGTGCGGGTCCAGAATGTTTTTAATTTTATTTCTGCACTTGAGTTACTTCACCCTAACAGATAGAACAATTTGCAGTATAATATTCGTTGCTTATTTGGAATTTCTTAAGAATGTTACTGTTCAAATTTTATACAGTAGGCTTTTGATTACTTTTATGCTAAAATGAAATACTAATTAATAACTGATTACTAATTCTAATTAGCGATGTGAATACCTTGATTTTCGAAGGCTACAGTGTCTGCAGGTGCAGAGAATCTTCCGTTTTCATTTCTATTCATTTTCTAATAGGATTGCCGGGAAATTGGAAAGTTTGCCATTTCAAAACATCGTGTTTGCGAACGACAAAATATATTATGTCGAAGCCGAGTCTTGAACGGCGAACATTTGGCGTGCCGTCAAATGCTTTGATTGGTCAAACGTGACATATGGCTTTCCATTCTGATTGATCAAATGTGACACATGAAGTTCCAATTGTGATTGGCAAGAGAGTTGATGTCGGTGGGAGATTTTGGGGTAAATTTAAGAAGAAAGAAGGTGGGTTTTGGGGACAGTTTTGGCCAAACAGTCTTGGCAAAGGAGGCAGTTTGATATAAACCTCGTTTTTCGTAGATCATTGTATCTTTTAGTTCGTGATTGTGGCAAGAGTCGCAATATGGCCGATGGTCGTTTTTGTTTTGGTAACCGTCCAATGGTCATGAGGTAAGCAAGCTTTTGTTGTCCTTGGATTTCGTGGTGTGATTTATGCTGTTGTATTATAGGGTTTTTTCCGGTAGAGGAATAGTTTCGACGCACCTTAAAGAGATATTTCGTGCCGGATATATAGTTCCCTGTATGTGGTTTTCTGCCACGCATTCTGAGGGATGTCCCGAGCCACATATAATTCCCCGTATATGCAAATTCATGTGCATTTCAAATTAATTCAAGTGTCTATATAAGTATATTCATGTAAGTGTCGTCTTTATTACAGAACTGTAAGTCAATTTGACTGTCGACAGTCTATATAACTATAAAGAATAAATGTTTTGTTGGATAGTAGTTTGTTTTATTGACTGCTAAAACACATGCAAAAAGTTTTGTAATATTTTATCAAAATCTTATCTCAGCTTGGGTTCTGAGTTTACTAAACTGCAAGGGTACTTCTTTAATAAAAACTCAGTGTCGTCCTACTGCCTTGGAAAACCTAAGGAAAGAAAAGGAAAAGGGAAAATTAAAGACCCATAAATGCTTCTGGCGAAAAGCTGTCGCGTATAATACTTGTAGCGCTTCTGAGTAGTGAAATTTATTAATTTAACCCCAGAACGCAGCGTCAGTGCTGAAAATATATTCAGCAACAGTGCGAAAAGAGCAACTTTCAACACCCATATAAATACGCAAAGTAGTTACTTTCCGCACGTGGATATATACTTATATTATTTTAATTTTTAAATAGGGTAAGTTCCCCACTTCCGGCTTTAACGGTATGTGTTAATGTACGTATCAAAGAGTTTGGGATTCCAGTTGCACAGTGTTATACTGATTATGTATACCTTTGTGCTTCCGCCTAATCCGCATGTAATCAATGTAAATTCAATAATTGCCAACTACAAAGTTGTTTAGCATTTGTTTAGCATCCCTTTTGTGAACTTGCCGATCGTTTACCGCACTCTGTAATCTTTGGTTGTCACTATTGAAAATTGCTTTGACAAAAGCCCTTTACTTTGGTTTGCTGAACTTATTCGGGTTCGTTTCAGGAACGGAAGCAATGAAATTGTTCGGTATTATTCACCTAAGTTTGGGTGTATTTACAGTGTTTTGTTTTGAAACATCTTCTGGGTAAACTTCCGAAATTGTTTACTCAAAGGCTATTGAAATCTTTCAAGTAAATGTGAAATAATTGTCAGATAAATATTTATTTATTAACGTTGAAAGCTGTTATACGGACGTTCTCAGGGCGTTGATGTGTAATCAAAATTCTAGGGCACTTACAGTAGGCCTAGAAGCTTCAAATTTGACCGGCAATATGTAAGTTTTAGGATAGAAGCGCAACGAGAAAATAGAAAGCATATTTTTTGCATATTTTTTTATCTGGGACAGCCCTCGTAGACGTCAGGTCTAAGTACTAATGTACCGTGGGCGTCTGAAGAGAAGGGTAATGTAATCTATTGACACTGGGTTTAAAGTACCAAAGGTTGGGAGGGGAAGGGAAAACATCTGCCTGCAATTTGTTCCATAATCTAAATACCCTAGGTATGAATGAGAGAAGTGGGATGTTCAAGTCGTCTGCATATAATAGAACATGGGAAGACCCAAAGCAGGACATAACGTCGTCCAATGTGTGAACCCCTTAAATGGAATCAAGTTAAATTCTTCACTATCAATACCATAATCTGCCATAATTTCTAATTTAAATATTCTTAAAAGTTTTAAGAGAACTGTTAAAGTCAGATCATATGTATTAAAAAGAGGCCACTGGATTAAAAAAGTAATGGTTTCAAATTGGCTAATCACGTGGTTTTATAATGAAAATTTATATCATAATGAACATTATTATGAAACATTAACTTTAATTTGAATATAAGAGTAGGTACAGCAGCAGAAAAACAAAATTGTGATACTGGACTTGAATACTACTCTTAAAAACAGGAAAACTAATATAGAAGTGTGCCAAAACCATATTTTGCGTTCAAATATAAATTTATCAAACACTTAACATTCCTATTTTGCAAAAGATTTTTGGGTAATATCCGCGTCAGTGCACAATAATGTCTTTGAAAATCCCCTATTAAATGGCCACCTTTTTCAATTATATTCACAATCTAGTCGCTTTCGCTCGACTGCCCAAACAGAAAACACTTTCTCTGCCGACTTAAAAGGACATGTGTTCCCGGACGGTTGCCGAGCTCTTTTTTTTGTATATGCATTTTACGGGCTAGGAATTAATTTTTTCTTACAAAATACTGGCGAGTTTTACATGTTCCTGTGAATAGACCGATATTCCAAGTTTGTAAATATTTTCTTTCTATGGGGGCTTAAGATTCCCGTCCTATGAGGACTAGAAATACTTTTACATCTGTTCGTGGAGGGATGCAACACATAAATTACTATGTATATTAATGTTATTATAGTTATGTAACGTTCACATAATTATAATAATATTAACATCTATAATAATTTAGTGTGTAGCGTACGGTGACAATTATTATACAGGGGGAAGCGTTTTACTTTTACGGAATATAAGAAGCTTGATGTTGAGTTAGGTCAGACAATATTAAATCACTGAATATATGAATTTAGAATGTTCGCTCTGTGAAAGCCTTATTTTCTCAAGACTCACGGAGAATTATAGATCGAGCGTAGTTTATCAAGAAACTCTATCGACCTTATTTAATAACCCCCATGAGCTGCCATTGATTTTTAAGTTTATTCTAGTATGTTTAGGAGCACTGTTGGTTTTTACAAATATGAATAAAACATGTGTTTAATGTTATAAACAACGTCATTATGTAATTTTTATCATTGGTCGGTATTATAATAATTATACTAATTATCGACTTTATTAGATAACACAATAGTAGTTACAATAAAAGGTGTTGGATATAAAAAAAATTTAAGGGCGAGGTTTAGCTAAGACCAGAACGGAAACAGCTATTCTTATACCTAACCCTTCTTTAACTTAACATAAATATACAATATTGCCAGATAAGGGCTGGCTAACATCAGCAAAAAACACAGAAAATATAATCAAAAAATCAACAACTCAAAGCTAGCCTGCATCTTAAAAAAATGCACAATAATTATTCTCAAATCTACTGTGAAGACAACAACATTATATTTTAATTTTCTCTTAAAAAATTAGGCCTGGACTCTTTGACTTGTTCTGAGTGGGCAACACACTTTCACCTATCCTAACACTGAAATCACGAAATGAATGGTTTACTCTTTTAGAGGCAAACAAAATCAGGTTACATTTGGTTGAGTTCAGTATCAAATTATGACGTAGAGGCAATCGTTTCCAGGTCAGAGTTTAAACCATCACAGACAGCAACGGCATCCCTCGGATCAAACCCAATGTACAACTGCGTATCATCGGCATATGCTTGAATATTAGAAAATTTACTACAATTTATCCGACATGTAAGCGCTATTATCCGCGTAGTATGATAATCCCGCCCAACCATGGGATTTTAGAAATGAGGAAAAACTTTAATTGAATAAAGAATAAAAAAAATTACAAACCCTTATTTTGATAGTCTGGTACATACGTTATATCCTAACATACGAATTTTTCACCCAAAATGCAAAATATTTATTTAATTCAAGATTTTGCTTAAGTGGGTCCTAACTAATTTTAGTGTTCCATATTTGGCTACGCACTGACTAAGTGCGTGCGACAATTTTTTGCACCATCATAATAATCTTTACAAAATAGCTATTTACCTAACAAGTGCGAAAAGTGATACCTTTCCGCCCGCGACTGCAGTCGAGTGTGGAATAGACTCTTTCCGCACGTGTTGGGTACAATGTTTTTTCTATGAGCGTGAGGAAAATTATCTAGTTTTGATATTTTTTTTTAAATATTTTATTTCAGTATAGACGTCAAAGTGAAAATACTATTCAAACATATTATTTTCATTTGCTATTAACAATACTAATGGTAAAAGAACAGAGACTTGAATTTGTTAAATTTATGGCATTATGTCTTATGTCTGTTCAACATGAGGTGGCTGAAGGCTAATTACGGCTGGTTGCTGCGATTTGGAAGTGGTAACCTGGTTTTTTAGGATCCGATTTGCATTTTGTTTTGTAAAGACTCGTCCACATATCCTTCAGCAAATTTTGTGGACTTCCATTCACCATGACTCTTAAGATTCGTGATGTCTACTCCACAGTCTACTAACAGAGTGGCTGAAGACCGCCTAAAACAATGCCCAGTGTAGAGCTCGGGATTTGGCAGTTTCAGGTATCCAGCCACGTCCGTGGGAATCTTGCCGATTTCGTTAATTTCAACACATTGGACAGAACATTTTCCGTTTTGGGCATTTAAGAAAAATCTTCTATGAGGCGTAGTTTGTGGTCGCAGTAATGCATAATATTATTTTATTAAGCTTAAATTTCGTTTCCCGCTTACTACAAAGCTTCTGCGTTGATGGGTTTTACTATCAGGAATCGTAATATGCACAAAGTATTCTTTGTCGTCAATGTTACCTAGGGTCAAATAAATTAATTCTTCATAGCGGCAGGCGCCTGCCACACCTATTGATGCGACAACTTTAGTCAAAAGGTATACATTATCTGGAGCCTCATTCAGAAATTGCTCTATATTGTTTTTTGTTAAAGTCTTAGATTTTTTTGGCCGAAAGTCAACATTCTTTTCCGTAAGAAAGGCGATCACTTTATAATATTTGCTTAAGTATATCCAAATTATGTTTCAATTTTAACATACATGTACTTTGACCATAACGTTGATGGTTTACAAATTTTTGAAATGTCGGAAAAGTGTACTAGAATTATCTCTTCTTTCTTGAAATTGTTTATTTTCTTTTTTGCACACCATTAACTAAATGTTTCCAATTCTTTGGCATAACGGTATTTCGATTTTTCTGGTAATAGTTCGACGTTCACTTTGATGGCTTCTTAGAGAATGTCTTCCGGTACTGCATGAATCATATTTTCTTCAATTTCTTCCTCAATCTCCATTTTCTACTCACAAGTTAGATAAAAGTCGAATAACCTTTGTATTTTCACTTTGACGTCTATACTGACAATCAACAGATACACAGGTAAACACAAATTTAATTGAGGACCACAGGGGAAAACGATCTAAAAGATTAACGTCCAGATTCACTAAGAAGGTTTAAGATTTAGTACTGGTTTAAATTAAGATCTTCTAGTTGATCAGTTATATTTTGACAAGTTTTTGTCCTGTCGTTGTTAATCAGACGTCATTAAAAACTTATGGATTATTCGGATATTTCAGCAATTTGCTTGGTTTCCAAATGATTTTCATCTTGGAACGGGTTGCTAGAATGAATTTAGTTCTATTATTGTCGAAAGTGCGTACTAAGATTGCCCTTTTCTTTATAAATTGGCGAAAAAGCTGCGAAATAAATTCATAGTTTAAAATTTAGTTGGCTTATTCTTACAGATGTCAATTTAAAACTTTTGGTTGTCAAATTGGACCGGACTAGCGTTGGAGAATCTGGCTGTAAGATTTTTCACCATTTTGATACCTTTACCTTTGGTACTTTAATATGCCATATAATACTGATCGGATTACCATTCTTAATCCACTAAAATCAGCGGTAAAAATATGATATACTTTGGAAAAACCATTTAAGTAAATAACGATCCACTTGCCCACTTAAAACGATTGGAATTCGCTTAGCATTTTAGTGATCAATTAGTCGTCCTAAGGGAATCATTGTTCGTTGTTTGTTTTATTTTTATTTATTTTTAAAACCTATGTATAAAAAAGCTTTTTCATTTCCAACAAGGCCAATAAAAGTCATCAACATCCACGAACTTTAGAAACAAGAGAAAGTTACAATGGAGCTGTGGCAAGTTTTGGTTTTTGAGCTAAAAAGTCCTGTCATAGGAAAGCTGAAACACCAGACAAACTGGACACTGACCTATTCCCAATTTGAAGTATGACCAGTTGCACGAATTTAAGTTTGTGGATGAAACTTCACAAGCTTACTATACACTTATTTGCCTTGTGCTTCTAAATGCCCATGTTGATAATATAGATGTGATAAGCTATAGCAGTGAAACTAGATCCTTCTTAGTAACGATAATGTCATTTTTTTAACACGAGTAACTACCATTAACAATGCCCATAATGCCCATGTATTTAACGCAAACATGGTAAGCGATAACGATAAACAATTCAAGCCTTTTAGTAATGTCGAATTTTTGTTATAACTGCGTTAATAACCTACTTACTGCGGATTGGATCGTTTTTCGGTACACCGGATTTTTTACGTTTTTTCTCTAACATTGTTTATTTTTTTAATTTGGATAAATATTGCCTATGCTTATGACTTTCAATACAAAAATATTGCAAGTCATTATATTTTACCTTGCCTCCTGTAAAAGAAAGTCTTGAAACTTTCAAATTCGTTTTTCTCGAAAGTATAAAATGTGACTTAGATCGTTCTTCCCCTGAGGTCTCCAATTGCATAGCAACGATATAAGTAGAAAGCTGTAATTATTTTGTGGATTCATAATTTTTGGATGGTTATTTTTTGGGTACCAATATTTTACTAAATATGTTAAATTTGACCTGTTCGGTGCGTTTCCAGTGACTAGCACGCAAAGTCTAATTAAGTGGCGATATAGGTATGTGACTGTTGATGTATTGTTTCCCGCGTCAATGCTAAAAAACATTGAGCACTAGTGCTGAAAATATTTTCGGTACTAGTGCAGAAAAGTCCAACTTTTCGCACGCATATAAGTGCGGAAATTCGTTAATTTTCGCACACTCGTAGAAAAAAACCATTAAGCAAATATTAAAAGTGAATTTGCACAATTACTATTCGAAAAGCAAAACGGTATTTTATATTTAGCTACTTTCCTTGAGTTTTACAATTCATTTTATTAAATTTTTTCTCTCAAAATCGTTACCAAAGTACCTCAAGAGTATTCCTAAGTCTCCCTGTATTTTAATTAAAACCGCACCGCCTAACCATCTCAACTTTCGAAAAAATATATTACGCGTCAAGTAAAATAAGGGCTTTGGAACAACCGTGGGCCCTCCGCGTTCCTCGTCGACGGACTTATTTCGGGTGGGCGGCCGCCTCGCACCAGATAAGACACAGCGATCTACGTTACGGCGAACGCAGCCAACCAGAAACTAATGATAAGGGCTGAAGGAAGTCAGACAGAGGCGGGACTTAAGGGATGTTGTTGCACGGAAGCTCCCGTTCACGAGCCCTTCACAGAGCCCTTTCAGATGAAATAAGTTGTTTCAATATTTCGCTTTATAGACGCAGAGACGGGATGCGATTACTAACTTGGTAACGGAGAAAAGAAATATGGGTAGATTTTATTCCGATATTAAATGCCGTTTGATTTTTTAGCAAAATAATATATATATATATATATATATATATATATATATATATATATATATATATATATATATGTATATATATATATATATATATATATATATATATATATATATATATATATATAGTAGAAAAATGGAAGATTTCTTGGCCTATAGGTAATATAATAAATGTAAATGCGAAGATTTAAGATATTCCTCATTATTTTTATTTTCCATTCACGGCCTTTTCGCTGCACTAGCGAAGAAGTAAATCTTCGCATTTACATTTATTATATATATATATATATATATATATATATATATATATATATATATATATATATATATATATATATATATATATATATATATATATATATATATATATATATATAGTAAAAGTAAATGCAAAGATTAATTTCTTCGCTAGTGCAGCAAGAAGGCCGTAAATGAAAAATAAAAATAATGAGAACTATCTTTGATTCTGGTCTGGGTGACCTCCTGCTATCGCAATTTCTGGGCCCTTACCCATCAGGCTTACACCCAGGGTGGCTGAAGAACAGACCACGTTTTGACCAGAATCAAAGAGAGTCCTTATATCCAAAATGTTCGAAAAGGATGGGTAAGATGTAGTGGCTCGCGCCAACTAGTTCACCCAGTGTTGCTCCAAAAATGCTTGGCTGCTAACACAAAACATACTCGTAAGTATATGTCGACATTATTGTCGACGTCGAATATCTTCGACAGTACAAATGCACCATTTGTACAAGAATAGTAGAAAAATGGAAGATTTCTTGGCCTATAGATAATATAGTAAAAGTAAATGCAAAGATTAATTTCTTCGCTAGTGCAGCAAGAAGGCCGTAAATGAAAAATAAAAATAATGAGAACTGTCTGTCTGTTCTTCAGCCACCCTGGGTGTAAGCCTGCCCGTTGATGGGTAAGGGCCCAGAAATTGCGATAGCAGGAGGTCACCCAGACCAGAATCAAAGATAGTCCTCATTATTTTTATTTTTCATTTACGGCCTTCTTGCTGCACTAGCGAAGAAATTAATCTTTGCATTTACTTTTACTATATTATCTATAGGCCAAGAAATCTTCCATTTTTCTACTATATATATATATATATATATATATATATATATATATATATATATATATATATATATATATACCTATATATATATATATATATATATATATATATATATATATATATATATATATATATATATATATATATAATCTAGTAAATAAGGAATATGCATTGTATTGCATAAATCGTTTAACCGTTTAAGGCGCAGTACTTTTTTTTAGAATTATTCGAAATTCGAAGACATATTCTTCTAAATCGACCAATGTTTTAACAGTTAACGACCCTATTTTGTACCTACCTCATTTGGTAAGAGAATCTAGAATAATATTGCGAATGGTCAAGCAAAATGTACAATACCAAATAAAAAGAAAGTGGATACAAGTATTTTGGCTTGTTTTACGAAATATGAAAAAAACTGTCGGTTTTAAAAGTCCAAACAGAATTTTTCTAATACAAAAAGTGTATTTTTAAATTTCGTTTAATATAAATAAATACTGTTCAGTTCTATCCATTTGTGTATTCTTACTTTGTATGAAATTACCCGTAGGTACTTTCATACAAATCCGTTGAGGAGGCCATACCTCAACCCAATAGAGAACGTTTGGGCAGAGATGACAAAATATATGTATAAATACGACTTCCGCCCAAGAAATCAAGAAGAACTACGACAAAAACTAAATGACGCATGGGATACAATAACAGAAGAGTATACCAGAAATTTAGTTTTAAGTATGCCGCCAAGATTACAAGACGTGATTGATAAGAACGGTGCAATAGCCAAATATTAAAAAATCTGTTAATTTCTTGTTTTCATTCTTGGTAGATTTTAAAACAATCAACATGCGTATTTTCATTTCTCCTCGTATTTCTAAAAAAGGTAGTATAAAAAAGATAACCATATCACTTTCATTGCAACAAAGATAACCTATGCTCAATAGATTTTGCATACTGCCTATAGCCTAGGAGCTACTCTGCTATATCAGTTTTTTTCGGCACGATGGTACTATTTTGTCATCTCTGCCCAAACGTTCTTCATTGGGTTGAGATCTGAACTCCTCAAGGGCCGTGTTAAAACATGGATTTGATTTTCCTCAAGATAATTTTCAACTATTCGTGCTTAAGGGGCATTACTATGCTGCAAAATGAAATCATTACCATATAATACGCCAACTGATGTTATATGACTCCATTTAAAATATTGCGATATAACTCTGCATTGACTCTGCCCTGTATAATTTGACAAACCCCTGGCCCACTAGCTCTGATCCAGCCCCATACATTGACTGAAAACCATCCACTTTGACTGGTTTTATGTGTATATGACGAAAGATCGTTATCCCTCATTCCAGTGGGCCTGTAAACGCGGATTCTCCCGTTGTGACACGATTGAAATTTTTTTTTCATCTGAATATATAACCTTTTCCCATAAATCATTTCAATTTAAATATTCATGGGCATATTCGACTCTCCTTTGCTTGTCATTTCTGTTAAGAATACCTTATTAGCAACACATCGACTATTTATAGGTATTTGAGCTTCGAATTCTGCTTCGAGGCGTATAGGCCGAACCAGGGAAATTTGTCTCTTCTTTTGTTACATTTGCTATTTTAAATGGATTATTTGTTAAAAAATTTATTAATTCTTGTGAGTTAGTTAAGGTTTTGAGGCGATTCATACTGTGCGATTTTGTTTTTAGCCAACATAACAGTACTTTAACTAATTCCTAATTCTTCTACAATGTTCGTTATATAGACCCCATGCCTCAAACGATTGTATAGTATGGCTTTTTGCTCGGCGGTTAACGCAGGCATATTTTGGAGAAGTAAGATTTCTTGACACACATCAATAATAAATTGAAATCAAACTAATAATTGGTTGTCAGTTTCAAGGAAAATATTTTATAATAGTCCAGATTATCATATATTTTGTTGAACCAGTTATTTTTCAGCACGATCGTACTAGCTATTATAGCATTTTTATTTATATGACATGTGACACATGACACAATCAGTATCACGTTTTGCAGGTTTCGAATTATTTATGAAAATTTGTAGTAGAAAATCTTTGTTTTTGTTAATAAAGACTAACATAAGTGGATAAAAACAACAATCATAAATATTTACGTCCAGATTCACTAAGAAAGTTTAAGATTTAGTACTGGTTTAAATTAAGATCTTCTAGTTGGTCAGTTATATTTTGACAAGTTTTTGTCCTGTCGTTGTTAATAAGATGTCATTAAAAACTTATGAATTATTCGAATATTTCAGCGATTTGCTTGGTTTCTAAATGATTTTCGTCTTGGAACGGGTTGCTAGAGTGAATTTAGTTCTATTATTGTCGAAAGTGCGTACTAAAATTGCCCTTTTCTTTTTAAATTTGCGAAAAAGCTCCGAAATAAATTCATAGTATAAAATTTAGTTGTCTTATTCTCACAGTTGTCAGTTTAAAACTTTTGGTTGTCAAATTAGACCGGACTAGCGTTGGAGAATCTGGCTGTTAATTTCATTATTATTTCTGAAATTGGTTCTAAAATTATATTACATATTTCCTAAATTTTTTATATAAAATTTCATACTGTTCTCTTGATTAGTTCGGTAACAAATCGAATGTAGCCCTTTTTGCTGCTCCGTCGATTTCTGAAATTGGCGTATTTTCTTGAATTTCCATCATAAAATAGAACATTTCAACTTTGTCACTTTTTTGAAAGCTTTCCTGCCACTACCAACAACAAAAGAAAGTGTCATTTAAGAAAGACGCAATTTTTGTAATTATTTTTTAAAGATACTCTATAGGGGTTTAATTTTTGACTATTCCATTCATATTTTTTACAGCCAATCAAAATGTAGCATTAATAGAGTTTTACCTGTATTTCACCGAGAAAATTATGATAGGTAATATTTTGCCGGCTTTTTAGTCAATGATAGCTTTTAAACTCTCAAAGGAACCCTATCGTGATGTCGCGTTTTTGTCAAGATTCTTTGGAGAAAATAGAAGAATTCTCTATTGCGTCTATGGCATCAAATGGCCTTTTGTGACGAAAGATATTATCGGTTGGTTGCTTCTAACCACACCGGTATAGGAACTTGCAAAAATACTTGAAGATTAGACATTTAACAGAAAAAAAAAGAGATTATAAGAAGAACTGTCTGAAATCTATATGGAATTCTACCGCAAAAATGTCGGAGGAAATGTATTTTAGTGAGTTTAATATTTTGGACCCATTTAACGACATACGTTTTAAACACGGCGAGATGCGCGGAACGCTAAAAGAAAAATGTTACAGGAACAGTCAGATAAACGAAAGGAGAGTGCCACAGCTTTAGGCATAAAAGCTATTTATTCTATTGCTTCTCTCTGGGATGAAGATTGTCCAGTTGAGCTGCAGAGGAAGCTCTTTCATATATGCGCCTTTAAACTGGCATGGAATGAGAGGTAATGAAGCCGCTTACTGTAAGACCGATCACTTGAGGGATGAAATGGACATACAGGGAAACTTTACAGGAGGAACAGAATATAACCCTGTGTTTTCTAAACCTATACAGGGTGTCTCAAAAAGCTCATGCAAATGCAAATAGTAACGGGTTAAAAAAACTTTTAAGTAAACAAAATAATAGGGTAAAATCTAATCGTTTATTTCTAAGGGTAAATCCTAGTTGGAGAAGCGGAAGTTGGTTTAAAAACCTCTAGGTGTAAACAGAATTGCAGAATAGACGAAGATTTCGGCCAATGGTTAATATTTATGTTAGAATATTTGAGCCTATGAAAGTCAGAGTGGTCTAAGTCAGTTTTTTCGGAATTGCGTTTCTTGACAGTATCGTATTGTTTGCGTAGTAATTTACCTCTGGACAAAATGTGAAATTTCTATCTTCAGTACAACACTAACAGATATCGCTTCTAACATGGATGTCAAACGCATCCACATATTACCGATGAAAGCCATAGTAGCCCAAGTCTGACTTGGACCATTATGCCTGTAAACATTTTGTATCGACTGTTAAATGCTGCTTTGTTTAAATCCTAAAAAAATTAATATTAGTGATTTTGACGCTGAACCATATGAAGAAAGTGAGAGTGAATATGAGCCATCAGCATCTACTGAATCTGATTCTACAAGTTCAGGTAAATAAAACACAAACAAATAATTTTTTAAAAGAAGAACCTAATTTTTTATTTTGGATTAATCAAAAGTTAAAATGCATGCTTCGGATTTAAACTTGTTTAAATTTATCGATAAGAACTGGCATACAATTTTTTGAAAAAAGAATCACTCTACGAAGATAGTTCGTTCAAAGAAATGGATTTGGCTCCAAAGAATAAAAAACGTATATTGATATTGATGGATATCAAGAATATTGGCCTGTCCCTTCTTTATAAATCTAGCATCCCGGTTAGTGCGAGCAGGAAAAAAAAAACATGAAAGAAATATTTCAGTTTATACCACCCGTCTACCAAGACTATTTTCGAGCATTGAAAGTTGATGGAGAAAATATTTAATATCTCAAATCTACTTTTTTTTGACTTAAACTAGTCTAGTTTTCATATGCTCATTTATTTTTTAAAATTTGCTATTGACATCCTTTTTGAACAAGACTCTAGGGGGCGCACCCCCCCGCGCGCCCCCTAAGTCCGCGCCTGTAATATGAAGAGGGTATCTTGGGTGTTCCTTTGTTTAATAAACCGAAAAAATTAAAAACGTCAAAATCAATCAAGAATTGTGCATTCACTTGAAAGTATAATGTTACCACTTCACACAAGTACCCCAGTGCACAAACAATAGAAAAATATTCAACCGTCATTGGCCATTTGCGCACCTTTTATACAGAAATTTATACTAGTCAAAAGTCAGCACAAGCCCAACGTATAAAAACATTAATATTGATATATCAATGTACGGTTCTAAAAGTAAGTGACAGAAGGGGCGGCACCCGCTCCACTCTCACCCTTTTTGCTAAAATGTATCGTGTAATTCAGGTCATAAAGAGCCTTAAGTATCGGTTATGAAATATGGCAACCCTCACGTTACAATAATAGATTGTATTTCTGTAGACCAAATTAGTATTGTTGCTGACAACTGACTGTGAATTGTTCAACTAATAAAGCATCACTAAACGACGGGTCCGGGGGATCTAATATAACAATAAATTATACAAACGGAGGCAATTGGTAAGAGGTTTTTTTTTCTGGGACTAGTGGCACTTGATGTTAAAGGTGTTAATATAAGTGCGTTATTAAAAAGAATTTGACAAGTAACCTTACTGTAATTCCCGGTTGCTGGCATTTAGCGCTGACTGTAACCACCTCGATTTAAAACTGGGTCAGGATTGGGTCATTGATGAGACGAATAGCTCTCTTTTGGATTTTTGAATATAATCAAATGTTGAATATAATCAAATGTTGAAGTTGATACCACTTCCCAGATGTAGGAACAATATTCTAAGTTACCCCCAAAGAGATCGTAGGGTACGGGATACAGTTGTTGGCCAGGCGATAGTAATTGGCCGGTTAAAAGAAAATTTATATTTATAAGGAACTGAAGTAATTTTATGAACGGAGCTTTATTTTAAACCGTTCTGACAACACTGCTGTGGTCATCTGTCATTTTCCAGAACTTTTTGTTGAGTTTATACAAGTTAATATCGGGTCGTTCTGGTACGTGCAAGATCAGTGAGATTTAAACGTTGTTTCTTAGTGAATGCATGTACACAGGTCAGCAAAAGGTAAGTAAAATTTCTAAACTAAATATTATACCTAGTGGTTGCGTATTAGTTATTTATATTTAAGAAGGTGTTGCTTATTGAGTTTACACCCAATTTTTAAGGATATGTGTACGATTTCACATTTTTTTAGGCGGCCAACTACTGTAACTATTAAAGATCCCTAGAGACAGTAATAGGCCGGGTGGCCAATTACTGTAGCTGTTTGGTTTTTCCTTTTTCATTTTTAAAACGCACTATTTCTTACCTATATCCGTCTTTTTTCAATTATTTAGTGTACTTATAGTATCCAAAACGCAACGAACAGTAGTTGGCCATGGCCAATAACTATAACTTTGGGGTGGCCAATAACTGTAGGGGAAGTTCGGGCAGCCCCGGACACTTAAGCAAAAACTCAATTTATGAGAAAACTGTGCAGCCGGTAGTAAAAACATACATGAAATCAAAAAATATAAACCCAAGGCAATCAAAATATGATGTAATTGGACAGTAGATACAACGAAATAATTCATACTCGCTATTTAAAAAAAAGTATCGTTTTATCATCATTGAAATATTGGAGGGTAACTCCGGACACATAAAAAAAATAACACGAGATGGATAAAAACATGGTGAGTCATTTGGAATTACCGCAAAAGAGACAAATATAAACGAGAGAAAATGTTGGAATATCTGCACAATCCTTGTGAACCCAGGTTTGGCACTTCTGGCATTGTATTCAATCCTCATCAAACGTTTCTTGGCATACAAGGCACGCGACTAAATCGTTATCATTTGACGTCATTTATTTTAACGAACTCTTCTACTGAGACGGATTTGTTTTTGGTGGATTTTGTTTTCCCTGCCTTCAAATTCATTTTTTTTATATTCACTGGAAAACGTTGCTGTAAATCGACCTATTTTAGCTACCATTGTTATCTTTGACCAATTGTGAAGCTAAGTGATACGACCACCAAGACTACTTTTTTGGGACACCAAACCTCTCTGCCGCATCTTGAATACTTTTGTGATCATCCATTACAGATTTAATGGCTTGAAGCATCATTTTCTCTGTCCCAAGAGCCTCGATTAGTTTTCCGACCAGTTATATTTTTATTCTGAAAAAACAAAATGGCAGATTTACTGTATTACATTAAATACCACATCCTTAAGCACATAACTAGAAAATATACAGAAAACTTAAAAATGTGAAATAAGTATAAGTATTAGAAAAAGAAGATTACTAAAGTTAATTAATTTTTTTTTCTGTGTCATGTCCGTGGTTACCCGAAATTTATGTGTCCGACGCTACCCGAAAAACAAATATATTTTAAAAATTCAATGGTTAGGGTTTATCTAATAAAAAACAATTTTCAACACGAATTTCTACTACTTACATATTATCCTTAAGAGAAGAAATTGCAAATGAATGTTTACTCACCTTAGTTTTTTTTTCATAAGCCTTTAAATATTACACCAAACACAAAAAAACCGTCAAAATTTTCGAAAATGCACATAACGTCCAGAAAAAACGTGCAGCAGCTCTGCAAATTAAATCACACTATATCCTAGTAAATATTACAGCTCATCGAGAGTGCAGGCGCACTACTAACCACTCTGAAGACGTATAATACCTTGTGTCCGGGGCTACACGTCGTCCGGGGCTACCCGAATTTCCCCTAACTACTCATCAAGAGCTGCTTAATGCACTAATTACCAATAAATTTTGAATTATTGAAATTAAGGAAGTAGGATAAAGTCTCTTTTTTATTTAAATAGAAAATTTTTCCGGAAATGTCAAGTAAATTTACTTAATTTCTTTCTTCAAAGTCAGTTTTGTATTATATACGCTAATTCTTCGTATTAATTCTATATTCCGTATATTATTTATTTCAGATCTGGAGAAACACGCTTTCTTTTTTCAAGAATGCCGAAAGTCCGAAACGATGAAAACTATCAGAAAAAGTACAGCGAGAAAGATATTGCTAAAGCACTTGAAGCTATAGAAGAAGGACTGAGTGTAAGAAAAGCTCCAATTAAATTTCGTGTCTCCAGATCTACCTTGCAGTTTCGTTCCAGCGACAAATTCAATAACAAAACTACTCACGGTCCAGATCCTATTCTATCTGAAGAAAAAAATCTTATAGAGGAATGGATATTCACTAGTCAACGTAAGGGTTTTCCTCTTCGAGTTGATGACCTCCGAGAAATCGTGAAGCAATTCCTGGACGATAATCCCAGAACAACTGTACCCTTTCCTGATAACAGGCCAGGTAAAGGCTGGTATAAAGCGTTTTTACGCAGGCATCCTGACGTGTGTCTAAGAACGCTGGAAGCTAGCTCTGCTAGTTCCAATGTATCTGAGAATAACATTCGGAAGTGGTGTCAAGAGGTTGAAAATAATTTAAATGAAAACGGATATACCAAAATTTTAAACGAGCCACGCAGGGTCTTTAACGGGGATAAAACTTGCTTTTTGTTGTGTCCTAAAAACAAAAGAGTTCTGGCGGTAAAGGGGGCGAAGAATGTTTATCAGATTGAACACCATTCAAAGTACAACCTTACTGTAATGTTCATCTTCTCAGCTGCGGGTGAAATTAGGCCTCAGATGAGAAAAGGTAAGAGACAAACTGGGAAGTTACCATTTGTGTTAACCTCAACTGCACGAAAAAATGCGGAGCAGGCGAAATTCCAACAAAAGAAAATGGAATTCCAGAAAAAAGAACAAATAAAAGAAGAACGTCTACAGAAAATAGAACTGAGTAAAGCCAAGGGTAAAAGTATAAAAGGGAAGACTTTCAAAAAATCGTCAAAGAAGTTAAATACTTTTAATACCACTAAATATGAGGAAAGTTCTAGTTGTAATGCCGATATGACATCTGGAATACTAGATATTAATAACGCAAATATGGATTTAGCTATACCATCAAAGGAATTATGGCCTCCAGAAAATCGGGACATTAAATACAATAAAAATAGCAGACCAGTTTTACACACTAATTCTACTGTACAAAATTCACAAAAACTATTGCTTGAAATTGAGTATATCACTTCAAGAAAAGGACTAAAAGTACATTTACCCAAAAGGAAACCTGAGGTTACGGCTTGTTTCAATCCTATTTTAAAATCCTCCTTAAATGTGACTTCCTCTCGGTGTAACTTGAGTGATCCAAGCGCTACCAAAAAAAGAAAATTATTTAACCCCGATATTACCTATTGATAATGACTTTTCTTCACCTGAAAAACCAATTATTTTACCTGAAACTACCAAAAGAAAGCTGTTCGTCGAAGAGGGGTCCAGTCAATCTAATAAAATTAAGATAATTTCAGATATTACAATGAATCCCCAAAATGAAGTTGCTAATTTTGCAAACAAATATGTTAATAATAATTTATGCTATGAATGTTTACTAAATATAGCATTAATTATAATTGCACTAGAACCCTCCATGTTGCATGTGCAAAAAAAATACTGTGACCCAAAACAAAATATGTATTTTGTGTGTCAAAAATGTCAGATAAAATAGTTTGTTAATGTTTTTATGCTTAGCAGCAAATGTTTATTTTCTTATATTATTAATATTACAATTTTAAATTTCATTATTTGTACAGTTAAAAGTTCATTTTTAGTGGCCAATAACTGTGCAATGGTCATGCCAATCACTGGGTCAAGATGGCCAATAACTATATATTTCTTAAAAGTTTGAATTTTTAATTAATTTTTAAGACTTGCATTTAGTTTTTTACTTAATTTTTAATTTTTGCTGTAAGTTTGTAATTTAGGCTATCCTATAAAATAAAAGTTGCACTGTTTATGCTGAAATGTTTTTATTTCACATAGGATAATGGGTAAGTCGTGCTTAAGTGGCCAATAACTGTGTCCCGTACCCTATATGTTGGAAGGGGAGAAGCATTGTGTGAAAATTTTCAGACCACGCTCGGAAGAAAAAGCTAAGCTTCTTAGCAGCTTAGTTTTTGGCACTCTAGTCTAAGATTAATTGGAGATCTTGGGATAAATGGCTGCATAGATCTGTGTCTATTATTCAGCTCTGGCTTCGAGACTTGTTTGGGAAAATGAGTATTGGAATGAAAATTAAAACTCGTTTCAAGCCCTTTCGTTACCTTTTGACAAAATGGTAAGTACCTCAAAAAATTTAAATATAAATATTTCAAGATTCTTAAACGCTGCCAGAGTCGGAGTGGTTTAAATTCGGAATAATTTTGGAAAAAATAAAATCTAGTGTGCAATCTTATTTGCACACTAAAAATTTTTAACTTAAATTTAATTACAGATTTAATACGGTTTCGCTGTCACTGTCATTTTCATATACATTAAAAACAAGAGGCTCTATGTTATTAGTAAATGAAAAATAGGAATCTTCGACTTTAATAACATGGCTAATCGAATTTTTCCAACTTTCTAAAGGAATGCTGGTTTCATCTTCCATTAGTCGCTACTTTGATGAAACCAACACGTAGGCACTATTTGCACACATATAAGCATAAATTTTTCTACGAATTTTGTCGCTTTTACTAGCATCACTACGTACTTTTTTGTCTTTAATTTGCTTTGCCACAACATCTTTAACTGTACTTAGACAAAGGAGGAACTTTATATCAATAATGAAAATGTGCGTGTTTATATAAAAATGTTGTTTACGTTGTGTGTTGAGAACTGCCCAAATGAACTAGATCCCCTTATCGATTACTGGGAAGATACATATGGGTCAATTTAAAATAATTTCCCTATTTCGTTTTCAAAAATGCAAAATTTTAAAGTTTAGAAATAATGCATAGCTTTGCCTTATTCTAATGATGTATGGCGTATATTTTATAAAAAAATAAAAGCCCACGTTAAAGAAACAATAAAAAATGTTTTTAATTGAAAGACATTTTTTTGAAAGAAATGTCGGATAATTTCTCATCTCCATCCATCGATACCACTTTGTAGTTATTTGACTTATTAGTACAGTATGTAACAAGCAGGCCTAGAATGTTTAAAAATACATAACAAAAATAGTATCAGCATTGTTCAGAAATACGTAATGTGAAAAATAATGAGACAGAATCTACAAATTTAAAATAAGACACAAAAAATTTCATTTTGTCAAGAATGTTGGCAAAAGGACAGGATATAATTAACTTTAAATGATAAAGGCCATTACAAAATGTATATAGAACTTCAAAATACCAATTTTTGGTAAGTCTGAACTGATACTTAAGAAACTTGGTAGGTGGACGGATATGAGAAAGAAGGGACGGAAATGAGAAACTCATAACTTTATTAACAGTGTTTATTTATTACTAAAAATTAAAAAAAATGCTATCGCAGATAAAGTAAAGAACAAATATCTCCTTGCTCCGCTTTTAGTCTTTCTTTAACTCATTAAGTCGCTTATCTTCCCTCCTTCTGTTCCTTCTATTTAAATTTTTTCCTTTAGACGTTATTTGAGATTCTGAACAGCTTGCCAAAATGGCGCGTCGATCTTCTTGTTTATTTGGAACTGACTCTCTTTCGGGTGTTTGTTCAGATGTAGTTGGTGGAGTATTTTGCGTCACAAACTTTTGTTCTTTTCTTTTATCACTTTTTCGTCGATAGTATTCCCTAGAATATTTTCTCCATTATTTCTTTGTCTTCTTTTGGCTTTTTCTGTCAGTTGGTCGATTTTTTTCTTTGTTTCTTTTTTCTTTCCCTGTCCTTTGGTCGTAGTTTTTTCAATTTCTCTGGATTATTCTTTAGCGGTTCTCTATACCTTCGCTGCTTTTCTTGCTCTTTTTCTCTCAATTTTTCTCCTTCATTAGGTTGCCATTTCTTCTTTTTCTCTACACTATCTATACTCGATTCTTTGGTAACCAGTTTTTGTCAAATTGATATTTTTACATAAAACATCCAAGAAGTAAATACTTTCCAAAGTTTTCTTTGAAACCCCATTTGAGGCCTGAAATCTCCGAGTCCCGAAACACCGAAAGACGCCCGGCATAGCCGTATTCCCTGTTTGTTTGTACTCGTTATGCCGCTATGTCTATCTGCGTATCTGATACATGCATGTTACTGTGAACGGAGCGGAGCCCTTTTCTTTGTCCCGATATTGAAATGGAATCGTTTGGGCGTAAGTAATTTGCTTTACCGTATCCCCGCTGCTGCCACCGCCGCCGCCGAGTTATGGTTCTATACTGTAAACACCCCGCGATGCCAAGAGCTGGTCGGGTCAGGGTTGTAATATACGATATTTTCAGCGGCCACCAACTTTATACTACGTTAAGTACGTGCTTATTGTTTATATAATATACTCGTAATAACTATCATTAAGGCTGGCCAGTTTGGTTTGTCACCAGAGGCGTCGATGCCGGAAATAAGTAAGTGCGTATAAGGTATTTGACAAAAAATAATTTAATCCATAGGTGTTGCCTTGATTGTGTGAAATAAACGGTAAAAAAACGGTCGAGTGCAAGTTCGACTAGCACATAGAGGGTTCCGTACCACATAAAATATTTCTCAGTGAACGCAAAATTCTCAATATTTGGAACCCTACTTTACCCCCATCCCTTAGGGGTTGAATTTTGAAATATATTTATATATATATATATATATATATATATATATATATATATATATATGTATATATATATATATATATATATATATATATATATATATATATATATATATATATATATATATATATATATATATGTCGTGGTTAATCCGGGAATTCATCCGTTCGTTTGATTTGTTTCTAGTTGAAACTTGCAGACGTTTCGCCAAAATCTCATTTGGCATCTTCTGTGCTCACTCGCTGGTCGTAGAAAGTAAACTGTTAGTTAGTTTACTTTCTACGACCAGCGAGTAAGCACAGAAGATGTCAAATGAGATTTTGGCGAAACGTCTGCAAGTTTCAACTAGAAACAAATCAAACGAACGGATGAATTCCCGGATTAACCACGACACATATTTCTCCATCCGTTAAACCCTACGTACTTCCATATATATATATATATATATATATATATATATATATATATATATATATATATATATATATATATATATATATATATATATATATATATATATATATATATATATATATATATATATATATATATATATATACTCAATAGATAATGTCACTTTACACGATAAAATTGATGTAGCTAGACTTTTCGATAATGTCAATACCAAGAGGAGAAATTAGAACCATACAAAATTTAAAACAGAAAATATCACAGGGTGACCTTATTTTATGCAAAGCTGACAAGGGTAATACTATCACTATCTTAACAAACACTGATTACATTAATAAGGTAAAATCACTATTAGAAAACAGTGAAATCAAAAAAGTTCAAAATGACCCTACAAAAAAATACCAATCAGAAATTATCAAAACTCTTAAAAATATTCCACATATAATTCAAAATCAAACATATAAGTATAAAGTTATGAATCCCTCGGCACCACTTCTTTACGGTTTACCCAAAATACATAAAGACAATAATCCAATCAGACCCGTAGTTTCATATATTAATGCCCCTTGTTACAAACTAGCTAAAGAAATTAGTAGAACCTTACCAGGATTAATAAATTTCCAGTCAACATACGCAGTAAAAAACTCGTATCAGTTTATTGATAAAACAAAAAACCTTATAGTTCCGAATAATTCGAAATTGGTTTCATTTGACGTAAAAAGTCTCTTCACCTCGATCCCCTTAAGGGAACTCACCACAATTCTAAGAAATTTAATTAATAATTCAACTTTAGGTGTTGACGAAAAAACTGAAATTATAAACGCATTACAAATATGCATGGAACATAATTATTTTCAGTTCAATAATGAAATCTACCAACAAAAAGATGGACTCCCGATGGGCTCCCCAATCTCTCCTTTATTGTCAGAAATCTTTATGGCAAACTTAGAAAAGTCTATCTTTAGTTCTGATAATCCTCTCGTCAAAAATGTTTTCTATTGGAATAGATATGTAGACGATGTTTTTTGCATTTGGGATGGCACAGATAGAAATTTAGACCAGTTTTTAGACCTTATAAATTCACTACATAAAAATATTGAATTCACAATGGAGAAAGGGGTTAACAACGAAATAAACTTCTTAGATATCAATATTAAAAAAATAAATAACAACCTAGAATTTGGCATTTATAGGAAACCAACAACCACAGATACAACAATACATTACACATCTAAACAGTCATGGAAAATAAAATTGTCTCCATTCCACAGCTTCATACACAGATTAGTCACCTTCCCACTAAACAAGGAAAACTTTCAAAAAGAACTATGTGTCATAAAGCAGATAGCAAAAAACAACGGATACAAAGAAAGCCTAATAGATAATATGTTAAAAAATAAACAGAAAAAATTATTAAGAAAGATTTTACAGTATAAGTCCACCAAAAAATAATAGCTTTAAATTCATTAACTGTTACTATACCTCTAAATTTACCAATAATATTTGTAACAGATTAAATAATTTAGGCTGTAAAACTATATGTGTAAATAAACTAAACCTAGGCAAGCTACTAGTAAACAATAAGGACAAAACTGACAAATTAGACAAATCGGGAGTTTATAAAATAAATTGTACCAATTGTGAAGCTATATATGTAGGCCAAAGTGGTAGAAGCGTGAAAACAAGAATAAAAGAACACAAAACGTCCATTTTAAACAAAATAAACAAACTCAGGAATGTCTACCCATTGTATAGAAAATAATCACTTTATAAATTTAGATAATGTCAAATTACTACACTCCGAAAATAAAGGCAAAAGACTAGATCTATTAGAACAACTAGAAATTAAGAAATCATTAAAAAACAATTTAACACCCTGTACTAATGACCAACAAAATTTCCAAAACACCCCAATAATTGACAAATATTTATCATCTTTATAACTTGGACTTCCCGAAGATTTACTAGAATAAGAATCTTAAGGCACTATGTAATTAGGTAGTAAATTCAGGTATATATATTTGTAACCGACCCTCCTTAACGTTAGTATTACTACGTCAGTACTCTTGAAAAAGCCCTAATAAGGCGAAACATATGTAGAGTCATACTCTAATAAATCTGAAACATTAGAAAGCAATATAGTTTTATTTACATAATATTTAAAAAATGTTTCATAAAGAACCTACTGCTGAATCAACACAGTTTATATATATATATATATATATATATATATATATATATATATATATATATATATATATATATATATATATATATATATATATATATATATATATATAGATATATATATAATATATATATATATATATATATATATATATATATATATATATATATATATATATATATATATATATAGAACAACGTAGCAAATTGTAGGGTAACAGCAAATGAAAGTGCACTCTTTTAAGATAAATCCGAGCTTTCGGAAATGTTTATTTCCATCTTCAGGGACTGAAAAACAGAACGATACTTTTTATTTTATGCAAGGTATTTAAAAACCCAAGTACTTACATCTAAAATTAAAAATAATAAAAATCTTTCATGATGGCATCCTTCTGTGGTATGAAATGACGTCATTGTGGAACTGAATATGCAAATTGACAGATTTTTAGGTTAGGTTAAGTTAGTACTGGGTAAGTACCTACGGTCGGAACTGTAACTGTATCTTATACCAACATTGGAACGTCAGTTTTGGTTTTAGTGACTCAACTAGTTTTTTATTTAAAATGCTAACAATATTGTAGATTCTACGTGAAAATTCGGTATTTTAAGAAAAGTAATTTTTTGTGAAAGAGAAAGAGTAAGTTACTATCACCTTATTGATAGAAGTACCCGTGTCCTACAAACTTTCAGAATTGCTTGAATGGTTATCATTGATATGTGGTGTCACATCTAGTGCTAATAAATAAGAATATATTTCACTCAAATGGTGTATATCCGTTCTTTTGTTCATTGTTGCTTGTTCTTGCGCAATGAATGCCATTTCTAAGAAAAGTCTTTTTTTATAATTATGTTCAGTGGCTAGGACCTTAGTAGCTTCATAATTAATAGTATGTTTTGATTTATTCACATGTTCCGCCATAGCACAACGTTCTGGATAAAGTCTACAATCACTTTTGTGTGATGTAATTCTACTCGAAACCGGTCTGGAGGTCTGTCCTATATATACTTTGTCACATTCGAAGCACGGGATGCTATTATATATCACATCTGAGAGATTCTTAAGGGGTGTTTTATCTTTTAATTTTGTATCTATAGAACCGAGTCTCAAAACCGTTTTGTTAGCTATTTTAATATTTAGATGATCACCACAATTAAAGATCCTTGACAACTTTGGAGTAACTTCTCTGATATATGGCAATGATGCATAAAGTGTGTGCTCTCTTACCAGTTCTGCATTGTCTTGTGAATTATTATTTAAATTATTATTGTGGTGTTGGTTTATTGGGCTTTGGAAGAAATCATGGAGCTCCATTGTGGTGAACAAAGTACTGTTATCTCCCATAGAGGTCGCCCCATCCATAAGGGTGGGATCCTAATTATTTTCGGATCTAGAATTTAGATTGTTGTAGTTGCTGTTCCGTGTATTTTGTATTTTTGAGATTAGTGATGGGTGCTACTGATAATTTTGTTGTTAAATATGATAATGGCAGAAAATGAAGAAAAGGAATAATTGCAGGTCAAATGAAAGTATGTGGGTATATTTTATTTCCACTACACATTTTCTATAAATGTATTCACAAATCAATACCTAGGTACTAAACTAACCATAAATAGATAAAACAATAAATAAGCAAGCATAACCTACCTCGTAAATTTCACGTGCTCACTACAAACGGCATAGAACTGTCTCTAAATGAGACATGAAAAATATAAAATTTCTAGGTTACGTTGTTGAAAAATGGCGATAAGTTTAAATCCCGAAGTACTTATTCGGACATCCTTTATAACCGATTTTATATTTTATAAATTAAAAAATAGCCCGTTAGACGACCCTGTCTCCAGCAGCCAGAAAAAGACACCCCTGTATCTTGCTGCCAACTTATTATCAAGTCTTTACTCACCGTCGAGACATGTTGTTTATCCCTAAACGATTGTCTAAAATGATTGACGACTCTTTAGTTTGAATAATTATCATATGATCAAGCAATATTTTAATTTTAATACATGTATGTAATAGATAGTACATGAAATTGAGAGAAATTTTTCTGCACTTATATGCATGCTAAAAGTTGCCGTTTTCCACACTAATGCGGGAAACAATACATCAAAAATCACATACCTATATCGCCACTTAATTAGAATTCGTGTTTTAATTGACGTCACTGTACCCGCACCGAAGGGGTCCAGTTTAACATATTATTTAGTAAAACATTAATGAGAAACACCCAAAAAATAACCATCCAAAAATTATGAATTCACCGAATTCATTCTACCACTTCCAAATCGCAGCAACCAGCAGCAATTGACCTTCAATCACCACATGTTGAACATACATAAGACATAAATAATTCTGGAAAGGCAAGAAATCTATCTATACCAGTTCAAAACCAGTTAGCTTCGGCCATAAATTTAACAAAATGCTAGTAACTGTTTTTTTACCATATATAATATTTTTAGTAACAAATGACGTCTATTCTGAAATAAAATATTTTAAAAAAATACCAGAACTAGATAATTTTCCTCACACCTCGTAGACAAAGCATGTAGCTTCCGGTCCATCAATAGAGTTTTTACTAAAAGTTTTGATATTATCCAACTCGTAAGCTCTGTAGGTATTTTCACTACTTTTTCAACGATATTTTTAACATAATAAATCTTGTTTGTTCTAACTTCTACATTTGGAATTATGATCAAAGTGTTTAACGAGATCAACGCTAGAGAACCTAACAAACTTTGAATCACGCTCGATTGGAGATACGAAAGCTGCTTTGAGACGATAAGAACGACTCTTTAATATGAACGTCTGAGACATGACTGGTACAAAATAACTCCAAAACTGAATTCTATAAGGTCTTATTATAGAGAAAGGTTAAGGGCAATTTGATGATCATAAATTTGGGTACTGATCACTGATCCAAGTTAAAAAATATGTTGGCCTTCTTCATACATTTCAAAACGCTTAGGAGCTTTCAAGTTTCCAAAATTAATCCCACAGAATACATGAACAAATAAAAAAAAATGCACTTCTCGACAATAAAATTTTTATATATACATTAAACATCGGGCGGCGTTATACTTTGCTTCGCGTCGTTCAGTCAATTGCAGTCGCGTGCGGAAAACTAACACTTTTCGCACTTGATAGGTAAACAGCATTAGAAGGGATGAACTTCAGACCCTACTTTGGTTTTAGGCAGGTACAGTTCCAGCCAAAGGCTCGTGTTGAGCAAGAACTGACGCACGAGCAGCCCGGATGGTCTGGGGCAAGGAAAATCCTTTCAGATGAAAGTCAGGTTTAACCGCCTCCTAAACAAAAACCAAAAACGGCACAACCCCGGAAAAGGCACAACCATCTCGGAAGGTACCAGGACAGAAAGGAAGACGTCTCACCAATCGGGTAAAGGCAAATCCATCCCGAATAAGTCATTAACCAAACAAGCTACCAAGCTCCCCAACCACAAGGGTGGGAAAGAGTCCAAGGACGAAAAACCGCCTTCTGGAGGAGCCAGTAGCTCAGGTCAATTTACCGGATCTGGTAAAACTGGTAGGGGCTAACCTGTTCAAACTCAATTTAATTTGTGTGCGGCAAAGCGAATGTGAAGGAACGTACCTTTAATTGATCCACAAAATGTCATTCTACCTCCACAGCATATTAAGCTCGGTTTGAAGAAGAATTTTGTGTATAAGGCAATGGATTAGAACGGTGTAGGATTTTGGTATCTTAAGTCGATTTTCACAAAATTAAGTGAAGCACAATTAAAGGAAGGGATATTTATCTGACCACAAATACGTCAGTTAATGAAAGACCCAAGTTTCGACCGAAAGCTAAATAACAAAGTGTTAGATTAAGCCTGGATTTCACTGAAAGCTGTTATGAATGGACTTTTAGGGAAACACAGAGCCAAAAATGCGGAAATTTTAGTAAACAATAATTTGTTACATGATTACAAAGAGATGGGATGAAGAATGTCTCTGAAGATCCATTTTCTTGATTCGCATTTTGATTTTTTCCCTTCCAACCTTGGAGCCGTGAGTCTGAATAGGGTGAGAGGTTCCACCAGGATGTAAAGAGGCTTGAGAAGCGGTTTCAAGGTCGTCGGAATGAAGGGTTAGGCGATTACTGTTGGCGTCTAAAGAGAGAGGATTTTTTGTCCCATAAGAGAAAAAAGTTAAAAAATTACTTACTTTTTGTCTAAGTTTAGTGCTTCTTTATTTGAATTGTAATACTACTATTCCAAAAAATAGTTTTGTTAACTCTAGTGTAACAGTTTTTAAAAGTTGGTATCAATACATTTAAATCAGGTTTATCATTTTTTTTTTGTTGTCGACTGTACCTAACAAATGGGACATTATAGAAAAGCAAACACTACGTATTCTTAATAAGAGAGCAAGTTCATAAAATAAGCACAATAATTTGCAGAGGGTACTCGATTTTTATTTCAATTTGTAAGGCAGTGTTATTATTTATTATTATTTTTATTTCTTGTTTATTCTCAATAAGGAATTCAAATGCATTATTCACAAATAAAGTACACCATTTTAAGTAAAAAAGGCAGAAAAATAAGAATTTCTAATCAGAAATTGTGTACACTGAAGCACAAAAAAGTTATGCCGTTTTAACATGTTATTTAATGCCGTATGTGGCGCCCCCTACAAAATACAGAAAATTTAAGAACGGATTTGTTTTTCCCATTTCAAAAAACCCCCGCTTACTAAATTTTGTGAATTTATGTAGTACCTTTTAAAACATATCGACACAAAATTTTAAATAAAATTTTATCTTTAATACCCTGTATCTCTCTTATTATCAACTTTTGTACTAGGATATATTCGGTTAAGTTGACCTAAATCGAGCCAGGACGCCACTGCGTATGGTTCATTCATTACCAATCACACGAATACAAAATCCCGAGAAACTGTATTTTCGATAAATCTGTTTTGATTTCCAAAACGTACACTTTCAAAAAAATCTACCCACGTTCGTAATTGATTTTTGGGTAAGGAACTGTTTTTAGTTGACAATATTCGTATTGCAAGTTGACAGATAATTAACAACATACTGCCTAAACCTTGGATGAATTAAGAATGGATACGGAATGATTTAACATTCTTTGAAGCCACAACAAACCATTCTAAGCGGCATTGTAAACACAATTTGTAAACATTGGCCACATCTTATTTTACCTTATATTTTTGTACAAAAAAATACGTTAGAAGCATCACAAGATTTACTAAAAGTAATAAAAGCCCTAAACTATTTACTTTTCTGCTAAATAATAATAAATTTAGGTTAGAAAGCTCTTAAATACATTATTTCTAAAGGCTTATTTAAAGTCGCTCCGATTCATTTATAAATCTATAAGTCGCACTTCTTTTTTTCTAGTTCATAAGACAAAGACATACGTGTAACCGAGTGTTCAGACGTATTTCCTAAGCAACCAACAGAGACAGCAACACTTCTCAGCTCCAACACTCCAATGCTATTTTATCTCTTTCTACTACCATTCTTGATTCAACTACGTATTTCCCAAAGTTCGTAAACTGGACCTCTAGGGTAAGATGTTTTCATAACAAACAACAAATAAACAGGCTACACGTTCGATACGCTCACAGTATACGGAACACCAAATCATTTCTAATTCATCCAAGGCCTAAACACATCCGAATTTCACATTCAGAAGCAGACTAGAGATATTTTAATATCCGAAAAACTATTGCGCAGCATCCATAATGGAAACACTCTGTTTAGTCGAGCTTCGTTAAACTCCCATTCAGCGAACATTGTTTGTTATGCCTATTGAACACTGGTTACCCTAATAAACCCACATAAGATTCCGAAAGATTTTTGGCGTATCACTAGGTTTAAATTTTGAAATTGGTTTCCAAAATAAATTATTTATCACCTAATAGATAATATGCATATAATCCAAATAGGTCTGAAATATACAGGTTGTCCGAGACGTCTTAGTATGGGCAAATATCTTTGCTATTAGTAAAGATGGAGATCCCAAGTTTTAGGAGTATCCTATTGGCTAATAAATCTACTTTTTCATGGGGTTTAACTTTTTCAACCCCCTCGAAGGGTGACGCTAGGGAGTTGAGGTCAAAAATTTTAAATGCAAAAAATCAAACCCAATCAAACTCAATACCGCATTTTAAAGGTTCTGAAAAAGAAACATTTTAACCCAAACCCGAGGTATCTTAATGCATTTTTAAATGGCAAGCCTATAAAAATTAATATTTTTTTATATATTTGGCGGTGGCCTTACAAACTGGTGTATTTAAAAATTAAATATTGTGAAGAAAAAAGGAAAAATTTAAGTATTTTATTTCTTCTATTACTTTAAAAGTTGTTCAAAATGAACTTCTTGGCAGTAATAAAGTCGATTTTAGAACTCAGTTCTTATATTTTTGAGAATGGCAGGTGTTACTTCTTTGCAGAGTTCCAAAATCGACTTTATTACTGTCAAGAAGTTCATGATGGTCATTTTAAACAATTTTTAAAGTAGTTAGAGAAATAAAGGTACATATTTAAATTTTTACTTTTTTTTCACGATTTTCAATTTTTAAAGGCTTGTCATTTAAAAACGAATTAAGATAGGTACGGACCTCGGGTTTGCGTTAAAATGTTTCTTTTCTTTCAACTCCCTAGCATCACCCCTCAAGGAGGTTTAAAGAGTTAAATTACATGAAAAAGTAGATTTATAAGATACTGAAATTTGGTGTCTCCGTCTTTACTAATAGCAAAGATATTTACCCAGCTAAGACTTTTTGGATACTCTGTCTGTATGTAATATTATCCAAGAAATATTTTCTGAAATATGCCTATTATGGCTAAAAACCACCTACATTAATTTAAACTTATATGCTGTTAAAATGGCCAATATTTGGAAAATTGTTAACTTTCGAGGCATTTAACTCATATGCCTATTTAAAAAAAAATGATAAGAAAATAATACTTTTCCACTAAATGCTTAATACATCTAGTGATAAAAAAGAGTTTGAGCCTTTTAAGTTCATGAAGTGTGCCGCGCGCAGCGCCCTCTATTCGCTACAAGAAAATTAAAACAAAATTATTTTTATTTGCTCTCAAAAACCCGCTATGCCAATTTTTACGGCAATATGTCAAAAACTTTTTAGAATGTTAAAAAATCGAAATTGCAATTCCCACTACCCCTCTATCAACTTTCGGATGTAGCAAGTTTTGCTAAACCGTAATATTTTGGTGCTAGAAGAAACTAAAGGTTCCAAGTCCCTTCCATCCACTTATAGAGCTATCTCTTTTCTCTCTGTTGTCGGCAAAGTTATGGAGAAAGTCATCAACTTGAATTTGCAAATTCTTAAATATCTAGATAAACTCAAAATCATCCATGACAGACAATACGGATTTCGTCACCAAAGATCCACAGCTGATCTCTTTACCTTTGTCACCCATAACTGGAACAAGTCTCTCGAATTTCATGATGAATCCCAAACCACTGTTGCTCTATGTTCCATTACTTTTGGACCATCCTTTATATCATAATAACCTTGCATATTCAGAATTTATTTTTCTCAATCTAAAAATGAAGGATTTTAGAGACAAATCTGTCTCAATTTTACTCAAAAACTCAGCATATACCTAATACTAGTTTTAATATCGCAAAAATAGCACGATATAAAACCCCCTCTAGTTGAGCTTCGTTAAATTCCCTCCCGACGAAACATTGTCGGTCAGGCTTGTTGAACACCCGTTGCCCGAATAAGCCCACGGGGAACTCTTCAAATCTTTTAAATCTTTTAGCAACTTCGTTTTATTCCTCTGGTAAATATCCGAGGGGTGTTTTCGTTTCCAATTTAAATCTAATTATCTTTTTAAATATAAACTTAGTTGTCATGAATAAACGGTTATTATAAACTTTGCGACATAGACATACATACATATTTCATTATTTCTTTATAAGAAATGAACTATAAAAATTTTTAGGTAAACAATTTTATAAAAATATTTGTTCAAAAATATTCAATAACGATTTTTTGGAAATATCTATAAAACTCAAAAGTTCATTTTTAAAAAATGCTATTTTTTGAAACTACAACTGCTTGCGAAGTTTTCTGCCGATTTGAGTTCTGGGTTGGTTTTTGTGGAACCTAGCCATTCCTTGCTATGGACGTTAAAGTCGCCTAAGACGATAACTTCAGCGGAGGGAAATTCAGAGATAAGATGGTCAAGGTTTGCCGAGAGAAAGTAAAAACCTCATCGTAGGAGTTGTCTGATAGGGAGCGGTAGATGAAACAGATAAATTTAGTGGAGGATTTAAGAGTAAGTTTTAGCTAGATGACATCGGGCATGCCTGATATCAGGTTCGGGAGTCTGATGCAAGAAAGACTGCTGCGAACGTAGCCGTATACATCTACACAAAAGTGACTATGTCAACTTACTGCATTAAATTTATATTTCGGTAATAAGGTTAAAAATTTCAAGAAATACCATTAATGGTTGTGTATAGGGACCACATACTTATTTACATATTTAATCACTTGACCCAGTCTTGTAATTTACTAAATCTGTTATAGTCAGACAAGTACTCAGTGCGTAATTACTATAAGAACGTGAATTACGCGCTGAAAAAGGTCGTGCCATGCATGTAAATTATTTATTATTGACGTTACCCGAATGAATTTTGAATACATAAATTACTTTTATAAAAATTGTTTGTACCTTGAAATTTCACTTTAAAGGCTATCTCACACACGCACAAGACTTTTTAAGGTGGTTTTAGACACAAATAAAGTCGAAAAATTCCAGCATAGTTCATATTTGAAAAAATCCAATCGATTTTTCGGGGTTCTATGCCCGTCAGACATAGGGCCGATAAATCGAATTTTCCGGGAAGACCGTCATTTTCATCGCCTCGGCCCTGCGAAAATTTAATTCTACATGGAGTTTTCAAAGGTTATCATTTTCAGAATTACTGGGGGGCCTTTAATTTTTTTTCGGTAAGGCAATTTTGAAAATGCGAAAATCATTTCGGGTCACCTCACGGATTTTCCTAAAAGTTTGTTTTCAGGCTGTTTTGTGTAGAAGAATAACGAAAATAACCTCACTTCAGAACTCTATTGAAACTGGTGAAGATCGGAAAATGGCAGATAATTCTTTTGAATTATTTTAGGTCGAAAATTGCCATTTGAAGACCTCTCTTTGGTATCTAATAACTCGAAAATGAAACGTTGGATCGAAAAACGGATTGATAAGTAAAAATTTAAAATCCAAAATACTTCCCTTTTGCAATACATTTGCCTAAATCTGAAATCACTGGAGAATGGATATATTTGGGAAAAACTGGAAATTTCGATTTGTGACCCAAAAATTTCACGGTTTTTAATTTTTTGTGGGATCAAAATGGTTTAAATTAAAATCCCATATACGAGTACGTCATCGGAAAGAGCTCGTCGAAATACATAACGTCCATATTTTTTAGCTTCTTCGTTCTTTATAGGAAGGGAGCCATCGCCGATTAAATTTCAATTTTTTTACTATTTTTGCCCTCGACATCGGTACATTTGAATCACTATATATTTTTTTCAATCTATTTTTCCCAATTTCTCAATTCTATCTTGCAAACGGATAATCAGACTTTAAAATGAATACGGAATGGGTCATCCAGGAGTGTATTTAAGGGGTAAAACCAGACTTTTCTTGATTTTTTTCCGACAAATCCTATTTTTAACCGACATTATTCATTCCACACTACTTTCCTTATTTAGCGATTCCTCTTGAATTTATTTTAACCGTTAGTTATCTAAGAATACCTCCCACTAAGTTAAATCGCTTATTTTTTCCGTAAAGTTATCAATAAATAGGTTTATTTGCATCTGGGACATGAGAAAACTTAAAAATTTTTGAATTTAAAAATTTTCGAATTGCGGTTCAATTACATAACTTGACGATTGTTTTGCTTCCAGCCATTAATCGCCTGCGGAGTGTTAAAATAGCATTTGTCCTTAAGGAAGCTGAAGAAATCGAGAGGGGTTAGATCGCATGATCCTGCAGGCCACTGAATATCAGCAAGAAATAACGCGGCCAGGAAAACGTGTCCGTAACAAATCCAAAGTTTTCCTGGTTGTGTGACACGTGGCGTCATCTTGTTGAAAGAACATATTAGATAAGGTGGACATGAAGGTGGTAGAGGAATACTTCCTCGACTGTACAAGGACGCCAGAATCTTCAACACTATGAATTTCACCTACTACCGTTAATTTTCGTTTTTAAGAAAAATGCTATTAGGAAATATTGATTAGAATTACTTTCTTAGTCATAGTCCAAGATTTATAAAAAGGCTTGTTCATATCGATTTTTTTCCATGCCTCAGCTTTTTTCCGAATGTAAGGAATACTATAACCAAAATACCTGTCTGTTACTACAATAGTGTGTAGAAGTTGGCGGCTGTCATGGTAAATAAAATGTTTAGTTTAATTAACACTTACAAGTTTTTTTCTAGAATTTTGGATGATCAGTAAAAAGAGTATTTCTAAGCAACTTTTTCAAGAAGCATTTTTTTAAATTGAAAAATAAAGGTAGTTTACTCTTATTTTCAAGTTTATATTTTTGATGTTTTTGACCTCTCTGTATACAAAAACTTTTTTTTACATAAATCGCATTTTTTTAGAAGCAAAAATTTTTATAAAGCACCACTTTTTATCGAACAATTAAAAATTAAGTCCATTTGTGGTATAAGTAACTCCATCCAGGGGCACCCTGTGTATACTCACTTCTCACATTTTCGAAAATGGCAGGTCTTGGCAGAGTTCCAAAATCGACCTTATTACTGTCAAGAAGTTCATGGTGGTCATTTTGAACAACTTTTAAAGTAATAAGGGAAATAAAGGTACTTAAGTAAATTTTTTTCACGATTTTTAATTTTTATAGGCTTGCCATTTAAAAAGTCAAGATACGGACCTCGGGTTTGCGGTAAAATGTCTCTTTTTTGAAGGCCTTTAAAATGAGGGGCCACGCGGTATAGGATTGCATTTAAAATTTTTGATCTCCCTAGCGTCACCCCTCAACGGGGTTTGAAAAAGTTGAATCACATAAAAAAGTAGATTTATTAATAACTGGTTCACTAGCTGTCAGGTTGGTGAAACCAGCAATAACATATGCAGCTTTAGTCTGGGGTCAAACCCAAGCAAACCCAAACAATTCTAAGACATCTTCCATCTTAAAACGTTAAAACGATCCATAGTTAATTGCCGGGTCTCTAGATGACACACATGCAAAATTTCTAGGTTAAGTTGTTGAAAAAAGGCGCAAAATTTAAATATTAAAGTACGCTTTAATTATTTTCAGTTTGGAATCTAATTAGTTCAGTTCTGATTTATTATTTATTCAAAAAAGACCTGTTCTGCAAACAAGAAAAAAAAGGGCCTTACTCACCTAGGAAGGAAATGTTTGACTATAATTAATATAATTAGGCTCATTGATCAATAAAATGTACTAGTACTTAAGTATTCAATGCAGTAACATTTTGTTTTTTTTTTAGCTTTAAAAATTATCTTATTATAAATTATAAATTATTCATTAGAGTTAATAACCTAAGCCTAAATATTATCTACATAGGAAGGATGTACGAAAAACATGACCAACTCAATGTAGTGTCTACATAATATAGCAACAATTATTCACTTGCACCTTCGGCTCAGTTTAAAACAACACTTAACAGGTCAATGTCAATTTCTGGGCGTCCTTTTGAATACCGATTTTTTAAAGTTAAATAGACTGGGCACAGTAAGTATTTTTTGGTACTTGAAATTTAATTAACATCACTGGTCTATAAAATATTAGATACAGTTTATCCATGAAATAATTTATACAATTGTTGAAAGAGTGTTTATAAACATACAGGGTGTCCGAAAAGTATTAGTATTGGCAAATATCTATTAGTAAAGATAGATATACCAAATCTTATTGGTTAATAGATCTACTTTTTTATGTTATTTAACTTTTTCAGTCCCCTTGAGAGGTGACGCTAGGGAGATCAGGACAAAAATTTTAAATGGAACCCTATGCCGCGTGGTACCTCATTTTAAAGGTCATCAAAAAAGAAATATTTTACCACAAACCCGAGTTCCGTATCTTAATTCGGTTTTAAATGGCAAACGTATCAAAATGAAAAATCGTGAAAAAAAATTCAAGTACGTTTATTGCTCTTATTATTTCAAAAGGTGTACAAAATGACCACCATGAACTTTTTGGCAGTAATAAAGTCGATTTTGGAACTCTGCAAAGAAGTAGCACCTGCCATTCTCAAAAATATAAGAACTGAGTTCCAAAATCGACTTTATTACTGCCAAGAAGTTCATGGTGGTCATTTTGAACAACTTTTAAAGTAATAAGAGACATAAAGGTATTTCAATTTTTTTCACGATATTTAATTTTTATAGTCTTTCCATTTAAAAACGAATTAAGATACGGGTATGCGGTAAAATGTTTCTTTTTTAAGGACCTTTAAAATGAGGTACCACACGGCATAGGATTGCGTTTAAAATTTTTGACCTCCCTAGCCCCACCTCAGCGATGGAGAATCTTCTAGACCGTCCTTCCTTGCACTTGGTCATCTAAGGAGAGGCGATAATGGGTCTAAATCGACTTCAAAATACTCTGCCCTCTTCCCTATGGAAAGGGCGGGACACGAACTTATAAGAGAGAAGATAGGAGGTCCTGATTTAGAAATGAGATCAGACTACATGACTCCAAAATTCCAATATAACATTCCATTCGACGTAATAATAGCGGATCGAAATAAATGGACAGCGAACAACCCAAAATTTCCTCCTGGGGTACACCGTTCCATATGGTACACCGACGGATCAAAAACGGAAGTGGGAACCGGTACAGGAGTACATGGGTTCAGACCAAGAAAAGACATGTCTTTTTTTTTTGGGAAAACATCCCACGGTATTCCAAGCCGAAACCTACGCCATTTTACAATGCGCGCTGGCAAACAATAGAAGGGCTTACTCCAATAAGCGGATCTATATCTGTTCGGGCAGTCAGGCCGCTCTGAGGGCACTCTCATGCCAGAAGGTCACTTCTGGACTGGTAATGGGAGTGTACAGACCAAAAAATATATAAGAGGTTAGAAATGTTAACTCCTAAGTAAAACGAAGAAACACGAAATTTAAATAAAAATCAATAAATTAGTATGCCAGCGTGTTCTCAGATGTCGTTCCAGCTCGTTTTCACGTGGCGGGTAGTTTAAATGGTATGTTCAATATAATATTAATTTATTTTTAAGCTAGTTATTGATTGTTTTAAAGACGATTTATTGTTTTTTTTCGTATGACACAATAAAATATTATGTATTCAGTAAAACCAGCTATAAATTGATGATTTTACTGATTAAATTATATTTTAGAGGAAATTACCTATAAACAAACTAAAAAACAATAATGGTCTTTAACAATCAAATACTGATACTTCTAAACCCTACACAGTATAATATGTAAAATATAAATTATATAATAAATCTACAAAGTATGTACATGTCGGCTTTATTTACCAAACAGTTATTGTTATCACATTGTTATTTACAAAATAGTCCAAAATGCAAATAAATGGGATATGTTTCTTTTATATGAGTAGTTTTCCATGTACCTAAATGTGTAAATTTTCATAAAGTTGAGACTATATTATCTTTTACTAAATGCCGTTAACTCCTGAGCTCGAAAGATAATCCACATTGTTATACGAATTCATGTTAGCATGCTGAAATTCATGTAGGAATAGATAACTACACAAATGTAAAACCAGCATTAAAACATCGTCTACCAGGATTTCTAAAAAAATTAGGGGGTGAAGGGAAGAAAAATTAAAAAAATTAACAGACAACATTGAGTCGAGGCTAAGTAATTTCTCTGCCTGCACTGCAACCCAGAATTATTTAAAACAGATATTAAAGGTATTGTTTAAACACAGGCAGAATTATTAAAGAACAACCAAAAAGAACACTGTTAAAAAAGGCTTTTTTGGTCTATCAAGACAGGTGACAAAAATGACATTTCTTGTGAATTTTGACCTGCTGAACATGATTGCACAATTAAAATTACCGGATGATTCCGGGGAACATCTTTTTCTTTAGTATCAAGTAAATTCTAATCACATCACGTTGTTCAGCAGGTCAAAATCCATTATAAATAATATTATTATCTTTGACGTTTGATACCTTTGCAGGCAAAAAATTGTCTTTTCTTATGATTGTTCTTTAAACACATTTTAGTATTACAACACAACATACACTTTCACTTCACTTCTATTCACTTAAAACCATCCTAAAATTCGCAACAGTTTCCACGTTATAAATGAATTCAAAAAATACAAAAATTGGGAATGAAATTGTTTAAAACACAAAACAATTATTGCACCGACCTGTCAGAGATCGCGGCGAAATTTGACTTTGACAAACGTGTCAGCCAAGTGTCAGCTGTCTTAAAGTTCAAAGAACAAGTGAAATGATGGTTGCAGAAGAATTATCCTACAGTGCCACCTCTGTTTACGCTGGCACACTAATGGTTTAACGGTCGTGTTTCCACTTATTCAATTCAAGTTTCACCCATGTGGTACAGACGATCTTGAAGTGCTTGCTGTCAGAAACTCAGTCAAGTTTTTGTGGGTACCGGGACACAAAGGCATCACTGGCAACGAAAAAGCCGACGAACGTGCAAGACTACACGAACTACACCATATATTGGCCCAGAACCGTCTCTTGTGGTGCCTAAGTTCACGGTGCGAGAGGCGGTAAAAATATGGATCAAACACTAACATAAAGTTCACTGGAACAAAGTATAGGGACTAAATCACAACAAAGCTGTCATAGGAAATCCTAGTCCTAAACTCACTGGACAACTGCTAAACCTAAGCAGGAAATCAAAAATGTCAAAAAGGCTTGAATTTTTTATTTTACATATTAGTATTAATATTATTGTGATATAATTCATTTCAAAGATCTTACAAACACAACAAACGTTTGTTTTTGTTTATAATATGTTGGATGTTTGTAGGATATGTAAAGTTCATATTACAATATTTATTTTTATAAAATTCTCTATTGAAATCCTTTTTTTACAAGGCTTTGGGGGCACCCCCTAAGACCCCTAAATCCGTGCCCGGCACGGTCGCGGTTGCATTTAAAGTAAGAATAGCGCCATTTTGCTGAAACCGATATTGCTTCCTTGTTAAACTGACAAAGAAAGAAGTTATTAAGTCATCTCTAATATTAACTTCCATTAACTGAAATAAGACGTATATCATAAAATGTTTTGTACCTTTTTGCCCAGTCTACACCGGGTTCCTTTGAAATCAGAAAAGACTCTACTAACTCACTTAACGCAAATCACGTCTTCTTAACTCAAATTTTAATATATAAATACGCTCAAATACGTCGATGGTTATCAGTTTTTGGTTCGATATCGGCAAGTCAGTGCTACAAAGCTTCACCTTTAGTACTATCAGAAACGAAAATATGAAGGTACGTACGTAGAACCTTTCTTTAACGGGCTTAAATTAAATTCACAGTGATTGGGTGCAACATACCAGAAACATCTTGTGACAATGTTGAAAAGACACGCACCAGTTGACGCTGATAAATGGGATATGTTTACCCTTATTGACGTACGTAAGGTGTGCTTAAAAAATAGTGATGAGGTCATTTACCTACCCGTGGTGGTAGAAGTTTTTATTTATAATGAATGTTACCTAATCGTATCTTTTACAACCGTTTTTTATTTATTTATTTATTTTTGATACTTTAATTTTTACAGAAATCGTCAAGGAAGTTGTCGGCTATCCGGCGTTAATCTATGTATTTAAATCGTCCTCCCTTGTTTTGAAGCTTTAACAAAACATAGCTTGATGATTCTTGTTTTGAAAGAAAGGATTCTTTTTCCATTGAGACATCACTAAGAATTTTTTCTACAACCGAGCGAAAAGTACAAATTTGCGCTTTCAAAAGAAAGCGCAAAGTTGGACATTTTCGAGGAACAAGCGTTTGTTTTACTTTGTCGCTCGCCGAGCGACAAAGTTACTTTATCGCTCGCTTAGTTACCATGGACACCTTAATAATAATAAAGAAACGTCCAGCGTATCTGCGACTTTTGACACAAAATATAAACTGTCAAATTTGATATCAATAATTATTAATTACATTACAAAATATTTTTATAAAAATACCGGTTGTAGAAAAAATCATGTGTGTAATTCGAGCGCAAAGTGACATTGCCGCTCTCGCGAGATAGCCGCGCTCCGCTACGCGTCGCGCGACTAACTTCTCGCTCAGAGCGCTGCGCTCTTAATACACAATAGCTATTTGTGTATTAAGAGCGCAAAGTGATATATTGCCGCTCTGAGCGAGAAGTTAGACACGCGACGCGTAGCGGAGCGCGGCTATCTCGCGAGAGCGGCAATGTCACTTTGCGCTCGAATTACACACATGATTTTTTCTACAACCGGTATTTTTATAAAAATATTTTGTAATGTAATTAATAATTATTGATATCAAATTTGACAGTTTATATTTTGTGTCAAAAGTCGCAGATACGCTGGACGTTTCTTTATTATTATTAAGGTGTCCATGGTAACTAAGCGAGCGACAAAGTAACTTTGTCGCTCGGCGAGCGACAAAGTAAAACAAACGCTTGTTCCTCGAAAATGTCCAACTTTGCGCTTTTTTTTCAAAGCGCAAATTTGTACTTTCGCTCGGTTGTAGAAAAATAGCTATTGTGTCTAAATAAAGCATTAAGTACCAAAAAAGTTCAATTAATTTTGTCCGAATATATAGTTCTTAACACTATGACGACTGACTTGTAATGTTGTTTGCAAAGAATTCCTGTAACTTACATATTATGATTCAAACCACTAATCTGTAATAAATAATAAATGCAGGTACCTACACAGTGTCCAAGATAAGGGGGGCCAGTATGTGGATCTCGTTAGTAGTTAGAAATACCAGATTCGTTAAATGGGAAAAAATTGCGTAATTAAAGAACTAATAAAAGGATGTTTCGAAGTTTTTCAGGTGATTTTCCATTTTCGAGTTATTTTGAAAAAACTAAATTTTCGAATTTGTAATTCAATTTTTTTCTGGCGTTACTATGAAAGGTGAAACATAAAACTTCTTTATATCAACTTTTAATGAACTAAACATTACGTTACCAATATTTTTATTCGACGGTTCGTCTTTGGGCAGCGATCATCAACTTCATTTTTTTAAATACGGTCCTGATATCGAATTTTAGCAGCCCTTTTTATTCTGAATTCAACAGTGTACCACATTATGGTTAAATTACGTTTTAATTTTTTTTTTTACCATTATTAAGAAAATTTTGCAATACGAACCTGTCTCCTAGAACATTTCATACATTAGCAGCGTTCGGCAATTCAATCTTTTTCATCGTTTTACGCGGAATTTTTGACAGGCACGTGGTCAGTCGTACTGGTTACAACAGTTAGTCATGTGCCTTTTCCGAGCAAAACGATAAAAAAATTGAATTACATTTAGAAACGTTTTTACGGGTTTTAATCCTGGCTAATCATCTCAAAAACAAATAAATGTTTTTCAACAGTAATTAATTGATTATTTTTCGCATTTAAAAGCCATAATTAAAATAGGAAAGTAAGAAGATTGAGTATGTTTCATTATTTTCTTCGTTAAATTAATTAATTAAACAACAATGTACGAAATGTTCTAGGAAACAGGTCCGTATCGCAAAATTTTTTTAGTAATGGCCAAAAAAGATTCAAAACATAATTTAACCATAATATGTGGTACACTGTTGAATTCAGACTAAAAAGAGCTTCTAAAATTTGACTTAAAAAAATCAGGACCGTATTTAAAAAAATGAAGTTGATGATCGCTGACCAAAGACGAAACGTCGGATAAAAAAATTGATAACGTAATCTTTAAGTTCTGTAAAAGTTGTTATGAAGAAATTTTATTAGTTTTGCTCTACCTTTCATATTAACGCCAGAAAAGAGTTCAACTAATTAAATATCAGTAACGAAGATAAACAGAAATTACAAATTCTTCAAAATAACTGTGTTCGTTTTTCAATAGGACTAAAAAAATATGATCACGTATCACCTACCTTTAACAACATAATATAATTAAATTAGAAAAAAGACGCGAAATCCACTTATCCTGTTTTATATATAAAATAATTGTAACTCAGAAACCTAGATATTTATTTGAAAAAATTGAATTCAGGAATAATATTCATAATGTTAATACTAGAAATCAGAACACAATAGAAATACCTAAACATCATACTGAAAAATATAAGTCTTCGTTTAAATATACATCTTCTGTAATTTTTAATACTATTCCTCCTAGTCTAAGGGGCTTAAGCTATATAACTTTTAAAAATAATATAAAAAATTATTTAGTAGGGGTAGGATTGGAAGAATGATTTCTTATAAATCAAAATCCTACCCATTTATGCCAACTAGTATACTACTGTCATTTTTTGGTTTTCTTTTTTTACTTTTATCAATTTTATATTTATATTTTACATTGTTTATATTGGCATAAATAAACATCTTTATTATTATTATTATTATTAAAAAAAATCAAAAATTTTGTTTTTTCATCAAATAACTCGAAAATGACAAATCATCTGAAAAATTTTGGAATATCACTTTATTAGTAGCAAACCCAAGGAAACCCAAGCCAATCTCGCGGTTGGTTGTCGTATAGGTAAATTAATATATCCGATTCGGTTATCTTGTTTTAAATTTCATAGAACCGATCAGAGAAAGCATAATAAATGTGCAAACACACTTCGAGAAACGTTAATTCACTTAAATTATATTATAATATATTTTTTATGTACGTAAACTAGAACCAGTCTAGCCGCCTTCCCATCTTTGGACACTAAAATTTAACAACTGTTTTCAGAATTTGATATTTACAGTTAAACATACATTAAATTTATTTTTAAACTTGAACACTTTAATAACAAATATTTGTTGTTTTTTATTAATATTTTATAGTACACCGTAGCTGTGGTGTTAGTGGTAGTTGCCCTTGCTTCCGCCGAACCACCTTACCCAGCAAGAGGACTGAGACCTAACGGACCAGCCTTTAATCTCCCCTTAAGGTAAAACATATAACTTTTTGTCCTAAAGATACCAATAGATACAATTTTCTATTTCTACACTTGAAAACAGGCGGTCAAAAATGCATTTTTTTGTGTGTTTTCTTGACCCCCTCGCTCTTCTGATCGTTCCCCAATATATCACGTGTGGTAGAGAGGAGACTCAGCAGATTGCCTGGTCAAATTCAAGTTGCCTGGTAAACTGCGTCAAGAGGCATCGATCATTTTCTCGGAAGCATGCCCAGACGCACTGCTTAGTGTGTGAGTTCCCAAGGTGGTTTTACACATTATTAGGGTTTTAAGGACTTACCGTGTGTCGTTTGATTCCAAAGTGTCATCAATTATTGTATATTATAGCATTTTGTATAAATTTACAAAATTTTTTCATATTTAGTGTAGGTACTTATTATTTATAGATGTTGCAATTTTTATGATGAGTAGTAAATGTATATATTTTTTTAACTATTGGCGATTCACATTAAGAATGTGGCGTCCTCTTGAGTCGATTTTCCAACTACTATAACGGAGAATGTTTTCGTTTCGTCTTTGTCTTTATTATCGTGTTATTTGGCACCTTTGTCAATTTTGTCGTCCAGTGAGCCTTTTCTCCTCATTAAAAATCAGCTAATTGCAGCTAGCTTCCTTAATTTAAATAGTTGTCAATCGTCAAAAACCGTTTACTCCCTACTAATTTGAGCAAATAGCATGTCTGAATATTATATACCTACTTAATCATTTCCATAACAGTGACTCTATTAATTTTACTTGTTATTTATCAACATTTAGATCTCAAAAACAGCAGCAACCACCGGTACCTGCTGCCTCATATGGACCACCACCCCAGGAATATGGACCACCAGCTGAACCTACTACAACTGAAACCCCAACTACAACTGAAACGGTGGAAGCTACAACTTTGGAACCTCAAGTAAGAAAAATAATAAAATTAATCATCAAGGGTTTTCGAAAACAAACTAATTTTTGGGCATGTGGATACTTGCCACGAAAGTGAGTTATTTTTATACTATTTTTATGCTCCAAAATTTGGTATGCTGGGATTTTTTGGGATGGGAAAAGCAAGTTCGTTCTCAAATTTGTTATATTTTGTAAGGCCATTTTAAAACGCCCCAACATATTGTGGCTCAGAGTACACAATTTCTTGATAGAAATTCTTATTCTCTTACCTTGTTTACTTAAAACACGTATACTTTATTAATGTCGCTAGAAGAAACATTTGAACTAGGTGTTGCACAGTATAAATACGAAATAAGAATTTTAGTATCAATAAAAAATGAACCTTTTTGTCATCAAGTGAAAATAATAAAATCCAAATAAAACACGAATGAAAAATGAAAAAATAATCTGCTAACAGGGTCAATTTAAAATAATTTCCCTTTTTCGTTCTCAAAAATGCAAAATTGTAAAATCTAGAAATAATGCATAGTTTTGCCTTATTTTAATGATGTATGGCGTATATTTTATAAAAAATAGAAAGCCCACGTTAAAGAAACAAAATTTTCAAATAAAAGACATTTTTTTGAAAGAAATGTCGCATAATTTCTCATGTCCGTCCATCGATACAACTTTGTAGTGATTTGCCATCAAACTTCTTTAAATCGTTTTGTTAGTACAGTATGTAACAAGCAGGACTAGAATGTTTAAAAATACATAACAAAAATAATATCAACATTGTTCATAAATACGTAATGTGAGAAATAATGGGACACAATCTACAAATTTAAAATAAGATACAAAAACTTTCATTCTGTCAAGAATTTTACAACATGTATATAAAACTTCAAAGTACCAATTTTTGATAAATCTCTGAACTGATACTTAAGAAATTTGGTAGGTGGACGAATATGAGAAAGAAGGGACGGAAATGAGAAAGCTCATAACTTTATTAACAATGTTTATTTATTACTAGAAATTAAAAAATATCCTATCGCAGATAAAGTAAAGAACAAGTATCTTCTTGCTCTGCTTTTAGTCTTTCTTCTAACTCTTTAAGTCGCTTATGTTCCCTTCTGATTCTTCTAATTATATTTCTTTCTTTAGGCGTTATTTGAGATTCTGAACAGCTTGCCAAAACGGCGCGTCGATCTTCTTGTTTATTTGGAACTGTCGCTCTTTCGGGTGTTTGTTCAGATGTAGATTGCGTCTCAAACTCTTTTTTTGATCTATTTTTCGTTGTTAGTATTCGCTAGAATATTTTCTCCATTTTTTCTTTGTATTCTTTTTGCTTTTTCTGGCAGTTGGTCGATTTTTTTCTTTGTTTTTTTTTCTTTCCCTGTCCTTTGGTAGTTTTTCCAATTTTTCTGGATTATTCTTTAGCCGTTCTCTATACCTTCGCTTCTTTTCTTGCTCTTTTTCTTTTTCTCTCCATTTTTCTGCTTCATTAAGTTCCCGTTTCTTCTTTTTCTTGGGTTTATGATTTTTCATAAAATCGCTACTGTCCGAAAAATTATTTTTTTCTAGCAAACTACAATCGCGAATAATGGTAACTTCATACTGAAAACGGAAAAGAATGTTAAAAATCTTTAAATATCTTATATAATTTTTATTTATAAAAATTCTCATGTCTGTCCCTAAAATTTTCAGGTCCGTCCCCCTTAAGAAATTCTTATAAGGGGACGGATCTGAGAGGGACAGACTTGAGAAAGCCGGTTAATTTTTGGTCGTGTAACCTTACTACCAATAAAAATCGCTTAAAAACCCAAATTTAACCTCAGCTTTCTGGAATTTATATAATTATGTTTGTATACAAAAAGACGGAGAAAATGCCCGCGAAAAATTTGAGTAGACGCCCGTGAGACTGCAAAAATACCATCAGAACACTTACCTCCAATAAAATCGAACTATTTAGGATTTAATCACTTTTTAATTCAACAACACGTTACGAGTCCACTAAACTCACATACCAACTGACAATAAAGCCTATTTTACAATGTATATAGAAGCGCGACATGCTTATTTGGCTAAAACGTAGGGGGACGGACATGAGATACAGTTCTTAGGGACAACTACATTTAAGGTCATGGGAGTTTTGTGGTACGTTTTAAAATAATTTTATATACAATTTTGGGTATTAGAATTACCAGCCTATTTAAATAAATAAGGGTTTAAATTATTAAAAATAATTTAACAACAAAAAATTGGTGTCAAAGTTAACATTTGACAATCGGGACAGGGGACGGACCTGAGATTTGGGCTACTCATTGTATAATTTTTGGTCAAAATGGTTTCGCAACGAGCCCTAATATTTGTTAGATCTACAGAACAGTTCCTTATGTCTAATAATATCAGAAAAAATAAACTAAAAACTAATAGGTGAAGCAGTAAGGTGCCAGGGACAGAAAAAGGGAACTTATTTTAAATTGGCCCAACAATGAACTCATGGCATTTTGAAGACTTGCTATTTCTTATTCATTCTGTGCAGCACCGAATTAAAATGCATTTTTCTCAAAAACAGTGGCTTCTATGGGTCCCCAAAGGTGTCCAGATGAATGTATGAAACTCTTTATAAAAATATCTTGTTGCTAATTTTTTTTTTATTGACAATTTATTGCAAAAAAGTCGTTTTTATATGTTTTTTTCCGCCATACCTCAGATATTTATTAAAATAGCGGAAAGTCGTTGGCACCATCGGAAAGGTGAGAAAATTTTACACAATTTTGCTACTGAGCACTTTTGTCTACGACTAATAGATTCGTCAGTATTTAATAAATAAAAAACCGCTCAAAATGAGTCGTAGAAAAAAGTGCTCGGTAGCAAAATTATGTAAAATTTTCTAACCGTTCCGATGGTGCCAACGGCATTCCGCTATTTTAATAAATAACTGAGGTATGACGGAAAAACCGAAAAAAGACATGAAAAAAACGACTCTTTTGCAATAAATTGTTACTAAAAAAAATTTGCAAAACATATTTTTATAAAGAGTTTCTTCATACGTTTATCTGGACACCTTTAGGGCCCCATTCCAATTGGTTTCATCCATTGCATAATTTTTTTGCTTATTTCGACTCTCTAAAAAATCTAACTTTCATCCTCTATTACCCTATAAAGAAGTGGAAATTGATGTAAGTAATGCGTTTTTGTCAAAACTAATTTGAAATCATTTTTAGGGCGAAAACGTGCGCGTGTCTTCAACCAAGCAAAAACTTACAAATGCTCAACAAAATAAACAAATAAATCCAGCCTCGTTCTTTGTGGTAGTACCACAAACTCAAAACCTGGTCTATGCTTCTGCACCGTTAACTTCGGCTAAATTGGTAGCGCAAGTTCCACAACCAAGATTGATTCCAGTCCAAGCAGTACCTGCTTTTGCTAAACTTCAGGAAGCTCCTTACGTCGCTCAGTACCAAGCTGTAGCTCCTGTTACAGCAGTACCTTCAGTATCATCCACTTATACGTCTTTTGTTAATACTCCATTTAGTTATTCATTCGTACAAAGCTTCCAGTAATTTTTTCCTTTAATTGTTTATTTATTGCTTTTATTTATTTATTGTGTAAATAAATTCTTTAATGCAGATTCTTAAAAGGCATTTTTTTTTCAAAAGAAATTTTACGTTGACTTGGTTCCCAGCTTCAGGTAAAATAGGTAAAATAGGGAAATGTCAGGGCATTCAAAAACCGTCAGGGAAAATAACAATTTCCGTTTTTTATTTATAAATAGTATAAGTAACCTATTTCCAAATTCTTTAGTCGGCACGATACACTTACAACGGTATGCTACGTCATGACGTCACTCCGAGGGAAAATCTCAAATTGACTAGGCGTTTACCTGAGCAAATGAAATATGACAATAATATTTTAATAAACGTCAACACAATACACTATCCGATAATAAACTGACCTGTAATAATATTTTAATAAACGTCAACTCAACACACTACCCGATAATAAACTGACCTGTACTTATGTACAAGGGGTAGCATACCCACCATTGTAAGTGTATCGTGTTTATTCGGCTTTTTGGTTTATAAGGAAATTATACATGTTGTCATTAATAATTGTTGTTTTGATTTTCTTAAATAAAAAGTGTGGCTAACTGCTAATTTCTTCGTTTAAAAAGCCAATAGCAGCAGAAAGCTTTGAAAAAAAAATAATGTTGTATTTATTGGAAGTTTTTTTATTAGTAGCCCTTACTTTTTTTCGAAAAATTAAATTGATGGTCGAACATTAATTACCAATTAACAAAATTGGTCGTCGAATTGACTCTGATCATGTTTTACATAAAAAGTATTACAAACTTAAGATAAAAGCTGTTGCTTTTTAGATTCCTCATACGTTTGATTAATAGCGTGCGTAACTAAAAAATCTTAATGGCTGTTAATTAACAGTTTTATATAGCAAGAAAAATCCCAGTTTTAAGACAACAAAATATCCAATTTTCATTAAAATACCACTAGTGGGCTACATTTTTATCATTAATAAAAAGGATAATTACATGTAATAAAAATTAGCATTTATTACTCGATAAAATACTCACGTCATGTAATGAGTGTATTTTATTCCCTACATTTTAAAGTACGGCCCCGCCTATCACAAGGCAAGCGTTCTGTAATGCCCACGTCGGTAGGGCACCGACTTTGTTTACGGATTCAACTTGGTAAGTTTGCCACATTCGCAAATGCTGATTGTTTATATATAATATATACATATATATATATATATATATATATATATATATATATATATATATATATATATATATATATATATATATATATAATTGCCAAAAACATATTTTACTTAAAAAATTACTTACATGAAATAAGATATTACTTTCCCACGTATTTGAAAATGTATATTGTAACATAATTTATGTATGGGTTCCTTCTTTAATATCCTACACCTCTCGGCATTTTTGAAGAATCTAAACCGAGTTCGCAACAACTTCGTAAGAGTTCCTGCAGCGACGCTTTGAAATTTGACTGCATTGCAAAAAAAACAGTAGAAGCACTCATTTATTAGTTGTTTTTTTTTGTTGTAGGTTTCTGCCTTCGGTATAATTATTCGCATAAAAAACGCATTTCGTCACTATTACAACACTAAAATTTGCTTATTTCTGCATATGTCTATGAAGAAAACCGATTAATTTGTTGGTAATATCTCAAAGAATCCAGTAAAATTTGTCTTTAATTTTTTTCTGAAATTCGATTCTTTACCAAACTTGGCGCCTGGGGTCTAATGGAAAATGGAACCTTATTTTGGCCACGACTGTACAAAATAATACATACGTGTATGTTAAAGTTTATGTAAATATCAAAAATACATTTTAATTCCTCTCCATGGTATTTATTTTAAAAGCAGAAATAAAAAAAATCATCTGCACAAAAACAGTTGATATTTTCATCTCGTTTTCAATTATGGCCACAGAATCAAAAGCCGCGTAATTTAAAAAAAAAGAATAATTTTGAACAGCATAATCAGTGCACAAAGCATAACTGAACAAATGGAATAAATTTTAATTAATGCGTAATAATTTCATTAAAGGCAGCATCGTTTGCGGGTGAACGTTTGAAACAAAATTGCAGCGAAATTGTTGTTAAACGCTGTGAGCCGTGGGGGGCGGTTTGAAATTTCAATTAGCGTGTCTCCTGGGGGCAGCCGGTTGTTGCCGTTTGAATTTTTAACAAATGTGTCACTTGCAGGAGGCTGAAACATCACTTCGATTTGATACTGTAACCGGGTGGGCGCCGGAGGCCGGATTATGGCATCCACAAAGCCCTACGCAGGGGATGCAAATCTCGGTTTAGATTACAGCAGAAGTAGATATGTAAGGTTTAGATACAAATTTAAACGCATAGGGATGATTGCCTTAAAAACATTCTCCGTAGACTCATGCATGGTATAATAATGTAAATAGGAGGAGTAGATTCGAAATAATCTTCGTCGAGACTTTCGCAGATCTTTTTTATCGATATATTTAAGAAATTTCACTTTTATTTTACAGGGTGATATGGAATTTACTGCTTATTAAAACCGGTAACTCCTGGCATGAATTCAGATTGAAGACAAATATTCGTTAATGATGCTTTGCAATAAGAAGCTGGCAATCCCCCTTAAACTTTCTCTATCCAGCGGCACCCGCCACTGGAAAGAAACACATGATACCGAATAAATTGCCAATTCTATCAATACTTTTTTTTATGTAACAAGTCAGCATTAGAAATAATATTTTTGTTAGCTTTGTGGCAAAATTCCTTCAAAATACACTTGCTTTGAAAATGTTTAAGAGTAACAAATACCAATATATCAAAACACACTTTCAAAAAATGCAGCAAAAAGTTCAGGTCTGTATTTGAAAAAAACAAGGTAGTATCAGTAATTCAATAAAAACAAATGGTATAAACAAAACAATAACGTTACTTTAGAGAAGGTAAAAAATCGTGTGATTTTTGTTAAAGCAATCTTTTTGTAACTATAATAGTTTTCGAGACATTTAGGAATTAAAATTTTGAAAAATCATTTGTAGATAAAAAAAACTTTAGAGAATTGGGCAACTCCGTAAACGGAATATCAATAACGACTAAAAAAGGCACATTTTCTCTAATTTAACCGACCTCGTATCTTTCACCGTTTCGGAGATAGCAATAGTGGTACCACCTATTTTAGACATCCTGTATATTGTTTCTTATTGTTTTAGATTTATTTTTGATGAAATCCACATACAACCAAAAATACATTACTAAAAGGCTTGAATTTTTGGTCGTTATCGCTGACCATGTTTGCATCAAATAAACTGCTGGCCACTTGAACTTACACACAGAGATTTTTAGGCAAAATTTAAAGTTCAATATTTTCAACAGGAATGCAAATTTTTGAACGCGTCTTGCAGATTTTAAGAGCTAGTTTTTTTCGGATTAGGCTGCATGACGTATATTTATCGTAGGACCGTAGGTTTATTATATACGGGGTGATCAATGAAGTCATGCAAAAAATCAAAAAGTTTGTATGAGTGAAATTTCCGCAAAAATTTTTTTTGGTCGTTGCAATATGGTTCGTTACTAAGGTAACATCAATATCTCTAGACGTTTTTGTCACTTTTTGGATTAAGGCCCTTAAGTCTTGTACACACTACTAAACATAAAATTTGGGTAGCAAAATTTTTAAAATGCTATAACTTGACATTGGATTGATTGTTCTTGATGATTTTTACGGATTTGGAATCCTTATTTCACGTAGATTTTCTATAATCTAAGCATTTTATTTGGGGGTTGAAATTTACACATTATACCGGGTCGATAATAGACAAAAGCGTAGGGTACGACGCGCTCTAAGGTTTGGCATTATTTAAGTTTTTGTAAAAATAAATTTCAACCTGTATATTTCAACCCATAAATAAAATGCTTAGATTATAGAAAATCTACGTGAAATAAGGATTCCCAATCCGTAAAAATCATCAAGAACAATCAATCCAATGTCAAGTTATAGCATTTTAAAAATTTTGCTACCCAAATTTTATGTTTAGTAGTGTGTACAAGACTTAAGGGCCTTAATCCAAAAAGTCACAAAAACGTCTAGAGATATTGATGTTAACTTAGTAACGAACCATATTGCAACGACCAAAAAAATTTTTTGCGGAAATTTCACCCATACAAACTTTTTGATTTTTTGCATGACTTCATTGATCGCCCCGTATATAATAAACCTCTGGTCCTACGATAAATATACGTCATGCAGCTTAATCCGAAAAAAACTAGCTCTTAAAATCTGCAAGACGCGTTCAAAAATTTGCATTCCTGTTGAAAATATTGAACTTTAAATTTTGCCTAAAAATCTCTATGTGTAAGTTCGAGTGGCCAGCAGTTTAGATAGGCATTATGGACATTGTTAATGGTAGTTACTCGTGTTAAAAAAGAATCACTTTATCATTACAAGGGTAAGGATTTTGGTTTTTTTCCACTCACTTAATCGTGTGAATTATCACCAATAAAAATAACTAGTATCAGTAAGAAATGCCTTGCTATTTCGTAATTTTTTTTGAATGTTTATTTTAGAGCTTTTATTATTCTAAGATCGAGTTTCTTGCACCAATAAAAATGTAAACTATTATTTTTTATATTCCTATTCCATTAGTTTAATAAACCAAAAATAGACTTAAACTTCATATATTTAGAAACATTTAATTTATGTAAATGTGCTGTTACTGGAGTTCATATTTGCCGTAATTAAGAATAATTACCTGCACAAATACAATGCTTTGGTGCATCTAGCTCTCTCTGCAAGTGCAGTGCGAAAACTCTGCAAGACAACTCGCCGAGAGAAGCCAGGGTCAGTTGCGTTACATAGGGAAAACGTATATTTTTGCATAAAATAATTTTTTATGACCAAATACTGCATAATTAATAATTAATTATTTGACAATGTTTTTCCACAAGAAAATAAATTGTAGTAAACATGTGAACCCATAAACGTCGCAGGATAGCAGGTAAATGATTATTTATTATATCGGTGAAAATTGGTTACGGTTGCGGCGTTTGTAATGATAAAAAATTCTACTTTTAAGGTAAATCGTTTTACTGGCCTTACAACTTTTTAGCCAAGCTTATTCATTAAATCTGGATCACTTAACACAAAAATATTAGTAAATTTGCAAAAATGCAGGAAATAGTAGATTAAACAATAAAATAGTACATAGTAAATACGAAATAAAAATTGGAAAAGGAATTTAACGTCTGTCGTCAAAGTACATCAATGCAAGCCGCGTCGTCGGCGGCGTTTGATCTAACGGTGCAAATACTGAAAAAAGATCGTAGCGGGTTTAAAAGTATCACACAATTGTTAAATTCGTCTGGTGTGTCGTGTGTAGATTGACCCTAGTGTTTGTTTAAATTTGTAAAAAATAAAGAAAGTATTAAAATGAATGCGGAAAAAGGGAAGTTAGAATGATTAATACCTCATTCTGATGTTTTATTTCAAAGTGATACTGAGTAACGAACGGAATTTTGTTTTTCCATTAGCAAACAATTTTAAGTAAACATCTAGACGAAGAGTCGGCAACTAATTTCTAGTAGGGTTCGGATACTTGTATCGAGGTCCGGGAAAAAAAAAGAAAAACTTTAAATGGACCGCAGGTAATTGTTGTTTCTCAAGAAGGAACGTAGATCATAAAAAGTCATATTATTTGTTTTAATCTTTTATTTTTACTCATAAAAATAATATAAGATAGATAAGTATTTGTCCTTACAATTATTAAATTATTTTTTGGCGGTGCAGTTTTCTACCTTCCGCGGTCCGAATCCGGACCGGGGTCCACCAGTTGCCGACTCCTGATCTAGACCCATAGTCGTCCCACGGAGTGGGAAAATTGGTTGTTGGTGTTACATTGTAGAAAAAAGTCTTTTGTGGTTATTTGCATACATATGACAGTTCTATCCCCTACGGGGCATACCAACTATGTTTTGTGTGGAGATCTTTTTACTGACAATTTTCTTTTTTTTTAGTTTTACACAAGTTAATTTTTATGTTCTGAGAATGTTGTTCAAATACACCCACCTTGCCAGGTGTTCATAAATTATCAACATTTGTATGTTAACAGAATATATGAAAATGTGTCCTCAGTCCTCTCCGGCATATTAAAGTACAAGAAAAATGGTGAAAAATCTCAATTTCCAAATTTTTTTGACTTAAATCGTTTTTCCCTTGTGGTCTTCATTTGCTTATATCCAAATTATGTTTTAATTTTAACATTGAGTACCTTGACCATAACGTGGATGGTTTTCAAGCTTTTAAAATATCAGTTCAATGTTCACATTCTTGGTTTCTTCGAGAATGTCTTCCTGTACTCCATATATCAATTTCTTCCTCGATCTTCATTTTCTACTCAAAAGTTGGATAAAAGTCGAATAACTTTTGTAAAAATTTTTGCTAAAAATATTTTTAGTACTAGTGCGGCAAAGTGCAACTTTCAGCACGCATATAAGTGCGGAAAGTAGCTACTAGCCGCACGCTCGTAGAAAAAATCTATTGCAACCGCTTAAATAGAATGAATTTCCTGTAATGTTATTGTATCTAAATACCATAACAAACATTCCCATATTAAATGTACTTCAAGTTAGGAAGTTTCAATATAACTCCGGCAACCTGCAGGGCTTTTAGGCATAACACAAAACGAAAGGGCAGCACAAAGGAAAATCGCAGAAACACTCCGCGTAAACGTGGGAGCTGCTTTGTTAAAACTTATTCCCGTTGATCTCGGCTGCTGTTAAGATATTTATCATGGAATATTAAGGAGGATTAGTTTTACAGGGTGAGCACTAATATGTTTGGTACTTTGTTTAAGATAAAAGGGCTTTGGTCGGCCACTTTTTGGTCACTATTTTTCTTAATAAAGGGTACTTAATAGGTAGAGATTCGAGATTTAAATTTGGCGCCATTTTTCAGCAACTGAACCTAGATATTTTATATTTTGCATGTGACATCTCAGGGACGGATTTAGAATTTCGTCTAGGGGAAGGGGGGGGGGGCGCAACGTCACCTCCAGCTACAGAAAAGTATAAACAAAAAAACGGGCAACTTTAGGGTTCTAAGAAATGTACACTTTTTCATAATGGATGAAATTCTAAACCTGTTTTTGCGAAAACAGAATGGTTTGCCATCTTATCTTACCAAATTTCTAGCATTTTTTTATTTATATCTTCTGTCTGACTTAGGTATGTGAAATTTTTCGAAAACATATTTTTTAAAAGCGCGTTTTTTCGGAAAAATATTTTTGAATACAGTTGTTTGAAAACTCGGGATTTTTTTTGGAAACCAGTTTTTCCAATATTTTTTAAACACTTTTCGGAATTACATTTTTTAAAGAAAACATGTTGCATAATGCATATTAAAACAACACTTTTTTGAAAGTTATTTACTTATAGCAGACACAAGGAATATAAAAATATATTTTTTCAGAGAACATCTTCGAAACTAAATTTTTTCGGATACAAATTTTTTCAAGCAACGACTTTTTGAAAAAGTAATTTACGAGAAAGTAACGTACCAAACCGAAGAAAAGATGATCAAACCTAAACCCGTTTAGGTTTGTTCAGGATCTTTTTTCGTCTTTTTTTCATTAACATTTTCCAAGCTACTATAGTTCATAATTTAATTATCCAAATACTCTACTAATATATTTTCGGAAAATGTCTCTATTTTTAAAAAAATCTTTTTCGAAGACTTTTTGAGAAAATATACTTTAGAAATACGTGATATCGAGAAAATATTTCATAAATTCCAAGAAAGCATCTTTGAAAAGGCTGTTAGGACATTTTTGAAAAATGTATTTCAGAAAATATTTTGATAGGTTTCGTTAAACCGTTTTCGAAAGGCAGTTTTGATAAAATCGCAGTGAGGAATGTTTTTAGAAACAATCTAAATGTAAATCAAAAATGCCAAAAAAGGCTTGCATTTTTTATATAACTTGTGAGTATAGATCTATTATTATTCACATTTTTGTGGTATAATTCATTTCAAAGACCTTATATCCCAATATTTTTTAAACATTAACCTGCATTACCTATACAAATTGAAGGACATACTGATTTATTTTTTAATTTTCACCTCATCAGGTATAGCAAGTAGGAAAATAATTAAAAAAAAATTGGGAAACGAAAATACAAATATTTTCTAAGAATATCTCTACAACTCGACTTTTAAAAATAAAATAATATTTCACAGAGATTTAAGTACTTAACATATATACCGATTATCAGTTTTCACTGTCGACCGCTATGTATTGTATATTTTTTTAAATAAGTAACCAAAATTTATTTGTATATAATGTGACCATATTATCTCTGTCAACTACACCAATGGATTCGATACAAGTGAATACATCCTCTCTTAGTTGTAAAAAGAATCTTCTGGGTTTAAATAGTCCAATTTTTTGCAAACTTGACACTGCCGCACCATATTTAAATGTTTTTTCGCAAAATAATGTCAGCTTCTTTAAAGAAAAACACTTAAACGCTTCTCGCAAACAAAAAAACACACAATTCCACTCTCGAACAACGTCACAATCGTCAGCAAATTTTATGAATGGCCGCTTGCGTCACTTCTCAATTCCTAGTAAAACTTGTAGGTAGTATACGGCAAAACAGCGTTGCCACTTTTATTTAATAATTTATCACAGTGAGAAGGAAGTAAAAGTTTATTCGGCTATGATGCATTTAATAGAACAAAATATATCTTTTCTCTGACTTAATACTTATGTATGCTAATTTTATTAGATAGAGATATAGTCAAATAAATGCCGTGTAATACTGTATTGCTTGGATGGCATCAATAAGGACATTTTGTACACTTTGGCAACTGCCTTAGTCAAAACAATCGACCAGTTTTAAGTGCAAATCGAATGATTAATTGCTTTGAATAGTAAATAACTTTGTCTATAGTTTTTTAAAAGTCTATGGTAAGTTCTCACCGATCTCAAAAATTAACAAAACTCGGCCCTGCGAACCTCGTTATTGACTATGTATCGTAATATACTATCGTGTTTAAAAAATTGCTTTAATAAATTATATGTGCCTACACCAGAAATCATTGGTTTATATAGCAAATAGCTGAGCAAAAACGCTATTAAAAAAAAATAGCAAGGATTGGAGCTGATTACTCTTCTTAACATCGCTCAGGAAAAAAAGTACATCCCATAAAAATATTGATTGAGACACCCGGGCAAAGCACAGTCACTATAAGGAAAGGGATAGATAATGTCGTTTGTCTTTCTGCACTGATTTTCTGCATAAAAACACCAAGGGCTGTGATATTTCTTTTGTGGGGAGTCGAGTTTCCGTTATGCCACTTTATCTCACATTGTATAAAGGAATATTTTCTTACTTGCATAATTTTATTTTAAATAGGGAAGTGGTGTAATTCTTAATAAAATTGTTGTGAATATGATTTGGCCAGTTTTATTTAATCGAAATTATTATTTATATTGAAAACAGGAGTGTTGTTCTCAAAGCTGACTTGACCAACTATACAATTTATGAGAAACGTCCTAGCTTAGCTATGCAGAAAATTACAATGCTCCTTGTTAAAAAACAGTACCTAATTGTTATGGCATTAATTCATTTATCAGTTAGGCTTTCAGCTAGTTCCTCATGCACCTTATTTACCAGATTAGGCCCCATCGGATTTTGATTTGTTTCCGAACTTGATAAACATTCTTGTCATTGTCACTTAGTCGTTATTGACAGAAACAGGAAGCTGATTTTACTGAACGATTATTATTATTTTTCCAAGCAACCGAAGCAAACAAAGTACGTATCTAGGCCGATAAGTGCAACTTACCGCACTAGTGTAGTAAGAGAAGCTTTGCACGGTAGTGACACTTAATATAGATTTTATTCATTTAAACTAAAGTTAGAAGTACAAATTTATTGTTGTCCTTAGCACTGAATATCCAGCCCACAAAGTTACAGTAGATTCTATACTTGAACTTTTCATTACAAAATATACCTGCAAGCTATTCTCATTAATTACACTGTTTTTCTTGTGTAGCCAAAAAACTTTATATACATTTTCGTACCTTTCACATGATTGTAGTGGGATTAGCTGTGAACAAGCGGCTCTCATCCTTCCATTAAAACAAATGTCGGCCATAATGCAAGAATCTGATCTTCGCCTCATTGAACTGCGCATTCGTTGAATTAATCCGGGAATATTTCTTATCTTCAACAGGAGATAAATTAACCAAATCTTTAAGGAAACCCCAGATGCAAAAATCCAAAGGGTTTAAATTTGGAGATCGGGCAGGCCAGTGTTGAGTACCCCCCCCCCCCCGACCTATCCAACGATTTGGATATACCGCATCTAAGTGACGGCCTGCATTGATATTAAAATGTGCTGTAGCGCCATCATGCATAAACCATTCTTGTCTAATTTGAAGGACAGGTAACTCTTCCTAGAGAAAGTGGAAGGAAACATTTACCGACTAAATAATCACCAATGATAACAAGCCACATGTTTAATAAAAACTCATGTTAAAAATTGGCTTCAAGAATTGCATGTGGATTTTCTTCAGCCCAAATGTGATTATTATGAATATTTCTTATGGATTTCCTTGAAAAGTTTGCCTCATCAGTAAACAAAATACGAGATAAAAACAGAGGCATTTGGGCGATTACTTCAAGTATCCACTGGCAAAAAACTACAAGCTGCAAAAAGTCTAAAGTAAAAGCGCCTGCACTTGTTGGATATGGTAGAGATATAATGGATGTTCTTTTAAAATTCGGAATACTATGGAATTGCTTATATTTAATATACTAGCAATTTTTCCTCTAGTTGTTTCAGGAAATTCTTCTATTAAATTAAGAATTGCTTCCTCTAGCGCTACGGTCAGGCCTGTACTCTGGAAAATCACTGAAATCATTGTCTTGTCTACTAGAAAAATATTAAATCATCAAGTTTGCCCCCCTCCCCCCTAAAACTTTAGTTGCCCCCTCTGAAAACAAACCGCAATCAGTAGTTCGCTTCAGAAAAGTACCATTTTCTGGTAAACGTTGATGAAAACAAATGTGGTATGATGAGGTAACCCATGTTGTGGATATAATTCAGCATAAATTCATTGAGCACCTGATGCATTTCCATTAGCATGACCATAAACAAAATGCATATATCCCATTTCAGCATTCGTAAAATTCACCATTTCCACTCACCAAAAAGGAAGAAAAAAAATTTACATATTAGACGTGAACTTATTTGAAAACAGCCACCTATATCTTTTCATCGGTTAATAACCCACCCTACAGAACTTATTTGAACTTATTTTTTTTTGTGGAAAAACTGTTAACTTTAGAGGAAATCTCAGAAAACAAAAAATGTTCACAATAAGATGGGAAAACTAACTGATTGATCAAATTTAGTTAGTGACGCCCCAAAGGAAAGTTTGAGGGGTAAAATTTAACATGACGCAAGAAAAATTAGCACATTGTAGATTATTTCACGTAATAATGCATTTGTTTAATGGAAACTGCAAAAGTTGTCGCGTTCCAAATTTGACTTAATTATCTTAAAAACAAATAAGATATCTAAATTAAAAAAACTAAAATAAATTTTAACACCTTATATCCTAAAAACGAAGCAGTATCGGATATATGTTTATACGAACTTTTATGCTTAGAACTAGCTCAAGAATAACCCATAATAATTTTTCGCACTTTTTGGAAACACTCTGTATATTATAACATACCAAACCATCACTCACTGTTTGTACCTGTAATATATTTTAACCTTTAATAAAGACTGAACTGACCTATCGTGTAATTGATACGGATCGTACTGTATTCTATCCATTCAAATACTATATACCATCTTTGACAACAACGCAATTCAATTTTTGAATATAATAGTTTCATACCGGCCTAATCGAGGACAGATAACTTTAGATCTCTTAACCTAACTCTTACCTTTTTTAGTGTTGATATCATCAGACAGAATGGTGGGCGGAGGACTAAGAGGTTGTAAAGGGAACGTGTTGCTCGTAGAATACCAAGGTGTCGCTCTCCAACTCTGGTTACCATTGAGAAGTCTTAACTTGTCGTAAACACTGTCAGTGGGAGTAGTTGTGGGTGGACTTTGGGATTGTTGTTCTTTTTGCGCCGCCAAGTTGCGAAGTACCCTGTTTATTGACGATACCTGAAGCAAAAAATAAGTTAGATTAACATCATAACGCGGTGGCATTTTGTACTAACTAGGTATATTAGCATCGTTTTTTATGCAAATATGTTTTTCTTCTTTGTGCACGCATTTTAGTGCGCAAAGTTCTTCTTTTCCGCACTAGTGGGGAAAACTATAAGTTCATGTTTTTTACATTTTCATACATATTATGAATAAATAAGCCAGTATGTGGCAAAACGAATTTATTTTCTTAATTCTCGTGATTGTATGTATTAAAAAAAGTAAAATTTTAAATTTAAAAACACATCTATTTTGATTACCCTTATATTTAAAGATAATGTCAAATTTTGACGAGCTAAAATTATTTCGTTTTTATGGCGGCCAAAATACAAATAATATGAGTGCGTCAAAATAGCATCATTGTAAAATTATTTTAACCTTTTTTTCGTCTTAAAATGAATTGTTCTCAGGCGCGGCCCGTGAGATTTTTTACAGGTGGGTCAAAATTTTGTGGGCAACTAGTGATATCAACGCAACAAGCAAAATACACTTTTTTAATTAAGAAAGGATTTTTAATAATGTGCCAAGAAGTTATTTACCTACAAATAAACTCTGCAAAAATCATAAAATAGGTACTGCAGAATATTGAACATTACTACTCTAGATGTTTATGGCTTTTTTCTATGTGCTTTAATACTCAGATTAGTAGATTTTAGCGGCTTCCGTTTTGATAAGTTTAGCATCTCCTTGTACTAAAAGTCCAGAATATAAACAGAACAAAATTCTGAGCTAAAAGTATGATTATTCGTAAAATAAAATTAGGAACGCTGCCGAAACTCCGTTTTCTTTAATAAATACAATGCTGGCGACTAGACATAGTAATACGATATTTGTCTATGCACGTACAGGCTGTACAGGCTAAGCTGTAGTAAATATGAGATTGCCAACAATTTAAAAAATATTTTATCGAGGAACAACTTGTTGCCAATACACCGTTTAGAGCCGATCTAATTTTTAAATAACAAAAAATTTAAAAAAAGTTCTTGCCCCAACACAGATTCGAACCCTCGACCTTCTGATCAACTCGCTGAGGTTGTACCTCTAGACTACGCTGGTTATGTAAGAAAATTGGTCCGATACCGTTAAATTTGATGCCTAGCGCTGGTCTGACAGAAATCGTATTTATAATTTTTTATGTTTAACCGCTAATATAATTAATATTATTAATACAATGCAAATACAATGCGCATATTAGGTACCTAATTAGTTTTTCTTTTTCCGAACCAAATGTTTTGAAATAGTATATTTTAGGGGGCGGTTTGAGAGTATTTCCATAGTGGGATATTTTTAACTTCCTAAAGCGCGTATGTCTGTTTCTCTCTTACTTTTAATGAATTTATGTCGTCCATATGAACCTATAAGATCAATTTAAAATATGACCCAGCCCGGAGCAAGCTTTGACGATGGCTTGGCTTGATTCTTTCTTGGGCAGTTTTCGCATGGAACTTTGAAACAAAAGATCCTTTTTTGGTTTTAAAAAATTAAAAAATAAATTGTTAGGTAGATCATTAAAAATTTTAGGTGGGTCATTGACCAAATGATCTTATGGACGGGCCGCGCCTGATTGTTCTGACGAAGAAATTCCAGACTATCCAGAAGGCAGCAGTAGTCGCAAATTCAGAGCACTTACTAGATAAGCCAAGAGCCAAATATGAAAAACAGTATGAAATTTTTTCAAACATCTGTAATGAAAAATGGATGAAGGATGAAAACTCTAAAGCGTACCTTACACGGTCAATAATACTGACATTATGTTAATATATTGACAAAAATATTGACCGTGTAAGGTGGATTTATTGATGGATTGAACTGATGCCAATTCGAATTTCCGAATATTAGGCATTATTATCAGCGAGTAGGGGGATACTGTCAGTATTACTGATCGTCTAGGGTGCGCTGTCAATATTGGATCAATCTTTAGTGTAACGTCAGTTGCTGTCAACAATGGAAGCAGCAAGCACGTTTTTTTAACCAATCTATCATCCAGCGCTTACGCTTTACTGTACGTTTTATGTGTAAACGTAAAATTATCGTCCTCTGTCGAGGATCCACGGATAATAATAGGTTATGTGCTGAAGGAAATATTGGTACTTATCATGTAAGGTTGAAGAATATTGATACATAGATTGAAGTGGATTGTGGAAATATTGTCAGTATTGATTGATATCAATATTATTGACCGTGAAAGGTACGCTTATACGAAGAAATATTCCTCGCATATTTTCTTGGGACCAGTAAAACACATAAGCCTATATTATAACCAATTTAATTTGAGAATTATAACAGAAAAATCAACTGAACAAGAATTCACCCTATTGGTCTGTTCCATGGGCAACTTACACCAGAACATATTTTAGCGATCACAATATTCATGTTTCCTGATGATCACCGAGGAATCACATTTCTTTCTATCCGTGTTGGCGAAACTGCAAATGGCAGTTGGCAAATAAAAAAATAATTTGTTCAAATTTGTATCGTACCTTCTTTGCTTGTGGGAGTATTGCTGATTATTACTTCGAAATATTAGTCATCGCAACATTATTTTCTTTCCAGATAAAACTCCCGACGGAATCCGATTTATTTTTATCCTTGTTAGCAAAAGAGGCATTAGTAAAAGACAAATAAAAACGATGTTGTTGCCAATAAAAAGAATAATCAAACATTTTATCACAGCTGCCTTTGTTTGTGCAAGTATTTCTGGTTGCCTACTGTGAAAGTTTAATAGGAATGGTCATACAAAATAGATTTCTAATCTGACAAAATACTTATGTCGTATTTCATAGTAAATTTGTTTGTTACTGAACAAAAACAGCATTTTCAAAAATCTCGTTTTTATTAAGCAAAAACAGTGTCAGCATAGACACTTTAACTTTCTTATTTTACCCTACTTAAAATTATTTTTCCTACCCCTCTAAGTAACAATACTCCCTCTAACCAATTATTTGCAATAAAAGGACCGAAGAAAAGGTTTTTAAATAAAAAGAGGAAAAATATCAAAAATGAATAAATATTTTTTTAAAGACAAACAATTTGCGAACAGTGACGTTTGTGTGAGTTCAAAGCGCGATAAAAATTGTTTAATCGGATATAGGTACCAAGTAGTTTCACAATTTTAAACTGTAAATGTTGAAAGTCTTAGTTCCAGAAGGATAGATACACTTTGTAATGGCACTGTGACTTCAGCTTTAAACTGAAACCAAACGTTTCTAGGGCGCAACTGTCACTCTTTTTCCAATAACCAAAGAAATCTTCTGTGATGCCCTCTGCTGTCAACTTTGTATCGGCTCGGCGTTCCTGTTACCCATTCTCATAACGCCCAGTCCCAAATTCATAGAACACAGGAATTAACGCTGCTAATACTTTATAATATAAAGATTTTAAGTATATTTTTACACTGCAAAAACAACTTATATTATGGGACAGGCTTCAAATAATATGTCAAGTTTTAGATTTCTCATAAGCGGCTGTAAAAAATTTACGAGTATGAGAGAGAAAGAAGACGAGAGAGAAAAAAACGAGAGAGGAACATGAGAGAGAGACATAATTGATCTCTTCGTTGTAAAATGGGTTTCTGTCAGCATTCTCAAAACAAATTGGATACGGTATAACACTTTATGGTCTAAATACTTATGTATTAAAAAATGTATGTACTAAAAGTAAAAACGGGTCTTGATATTAGTAAATTTTAAAAGTCAAGTTGTACCTTAAAAGGCAGAATGCAGGATTTATACCTAAAAAAGCCAAAATCATCTCCCAAGAAGGTTATACCAGATTTATAAATGAGTCGCCAGATGAAAATTATCTTCTAATTAATGTTGCTGCTATGTTTGGACATGCCGGTGCCTGCCCAAGAGATGAACTTTCAAAATTGACTCTTGGTGATATTGGAGACAGGGAAGACCAAATTGTTATTAAGATTCAAGATTAAAAAAATTATTCTTCAAGATTGTTTGTCATCTCAAATGACGTAAATAATGGACAATTCCTAGAACTGTACAGAGAGTACGTAAATTTACGTCCAAAGACTCCACATCACCGTTTCTTCGTAAACTACAAAAAAAAATGGAGAGGCACAGTTCAATGTGTGGGGATAAATACTTTTGCCTATGTATGTATAGTATAGGGATAGGGGCCATAGCTTCCGACGCTCGTCCGCCAAAAATGAGACAATAGTGGGGAAGAATTAACAAATATAAAAGGTTTGGGAGGCCAGAAATCTACCACAGTGACGTGCTAAATCATAAATCCTATCAGATTGGGAAAAAAGAGTGACATACTGATATTTTTTGAATTAAACATCAGGCGTTACCCCTGTGGATGCCACTGCTAAAATAAGAAAAACCATGGAGAAAAACAGTTTTCTACTTAAAAGACTGCTTTTTATGCATTAAAAATTGTCGCTACGTTTCACTTGATACTAATTTGCGATTTCTAGATATTGAGGAAAAAACATTTAAAAAAAAATTCAACATATGAATGAAAGTCTACTTGTCAGGGGTACATATAAATATGCAAAAATTGAGAATAAATTCTCTAACCACCTGAAAATTCCTTATACAATAAGGATTTCAACAAATAATGGTAAAACAGCTATTCTCCGGGCTATATGCCCCTCCGAGCGCTGAATTACATACCAAAATTTGCCGTGTTTTCTTCTAACACAGTTAGATAATAAAATACTTGTTTTGAATGCAAGAAACTACTAGGAAGAAGGAAGCTTTTTCTTTAGTTATGATGTCGTCACCTGCAGACCGGTTTCGAACTCGTTGGTTCTCATCAGTACAGGATAGACGAACATACCAACCTTCCGAAAAAGTAATCCCTTAAAGCTACAACTGTCGTACTGCATAAGCAGTGAGACACAGGCAGCGCCATCCATTAGCAGTTTCGAGCATTCAGAGTAGAGTTTACCGTAAGGTAAAATTTTCAAACGTATGAATGAAAGTCTACTTGTCAGGGGTACATATAAATATACAAAAATTGAGAATAAATTCTCTAACCACCTGAAAATTCCTTATACAATAAGGATTTCAACAAATAATGGTAAAACAGCTATTCTCCGGGCTATATGCCCCTCCGAGCGCCGAATTACATACCAAAATTTGCCGTATTTTCTTCTAACACAGTTAGATAATAACTAATCTAACTGTTAGAAGAAAATACGGCAAATTTTGGTATGTAATTCAGCGCTCGGAGGGGCATATAGCCCGGAGAATAGCTGTTTTACCATTATTTGTTGAAATCCTTATTGTATAAGGAATTTTCAGGTGGTTAGAGAATTTATTCTCAATTTTTGCATAAAAATTCAACACCCTGCGTATTAAAAACAAAATCGTTTAGGACCTATGTTTCTATGAACTTTTTGTCTTAAAATTAAAGGAGGAATAATACTCTGAAGTTTGGCCACATACTTTATTAACACCCTGTATAGTACTAAATATATAATGATCCTTTAACAGCAACAGCTTTTTATTAAGAAAATAAATTTGACCTAGACGCGCTGTAGAATATAAAACCGTTTATATTTTAACGACTTTTACCAGACTCGAGATTGTCGATTTTATGTCGCCTTTTTATCGGTGATATAGGTATCTCCGATATAAAGAAGCTAAAGCGTCATTTTAGTCATAGAGAACACGTGAAGTGAAAAAAAGATGTTATAATGAAATCAATAACGAGAACACATATTATTATGTTAATAATAGATACAGTATATGCTTAATAAATACCTTTGGAAGTCTTGGAATGTTTGATCTAAGTTTAAAAAAAATCTCTCTCGAGACTCAATAAAATACTTACATATGATAATATATGTATCCAATATTTGATTACATTATTTTTATGTCTTTTATATAATTATCTAGTTTGAAACATCTAATTATTCTAAAATTCAAAAATAACACAGGACCACAAATGGGAACCGAAAAAAGTCCTTTGGCGAGATTGATATCCTATATGTATTTTGGTGCGCTGATTACGAATCGGAGGTCCATATAACCCCAGCACATCACGTTCAAGGTCATTTGAAGGTCAAATGCATATATTACGGAAAAACAGAAAATCTGACCACGGATTCGGAAAGAGCGGGAAATTTTACGTCCAAATATGTAGTTTTTAGTTTTTCCAACATGACCCTCCAAGGACATCTGGGGGTGAAATGACTCACCGATAGACCAAATTCTTATTTCCCATATACATCATCACCTTGAAAGTGACGTGCTGGGATTATATGGACCTCGGATTCGTAATCAGCGCGTCAAAAAACCTAAAGATACCTGACTAAGTTGTACGTAAAAGTCTGTAGTTGTGATGATGTACATATATGGGAAATAAGAATTTGGTCTATCGGTGAGTCATTTCACCCCCAGATGACATTGGAGGGTCATGTTGGAAAAAATGAAAACTACATATTTGGACGTAAAATTTCCCGCTCTTTCCGAATCCGTGGTCAGATTTTCTGGTTTTCCGTAATATATGCATTTGACCTTCAAATGACCTTGAACGTGATGTGCTGGGGTTATATGGACCTCGGATTCGTAATCAGCGCACCAAAATACATATAGGATATCAATCTCGCCAAAGGACTTTTTTCGGTTCCCATTTGTCCTGTGTAATCTTTTATTATTTTCTTTATTACATTATCATAAAACCCCGAAATAATAAATACTATTTATATCACATTATCCTAACAATACTGCCTAAATATTCCAACCATTGATAATCTACTTAATTGGTACTACTACTTAAAAATCCTACACCAATACAATTCAAAAGAACACTTAAAAAATTATTTGCTGTTAGAATTTTCAATTCTGGTAATGAATATTATGAAACTGATGTGGATAATGTTCTATTAAAATTATCAGATCTACTAAAAGATGATGATATTCCTGTTTCGGCATCAGTTTCAGTGTGACAAGATACCACGCCTAAATTTCAGGCTGATTTTCCAAAGAATAGCTCATTAGAAACAATTTTTTAAAGATATTTTGGGGGCTATCTTATTAAAAATGTTTTAATATTCATAAATGCGCCATATATGAAGAGACTTGGAACGCTCACCAAAACTTAGACGAATCCTCTTTATTTTGTTATTACAGAGCGTATCAAAATGTTAATTTAGATCAGTGGCGTAACTACACAGGGCCCGCCCCTACATACATACTACATGCTCGTGAACTTAATTATACAATAAAATCTACCTTGTTTAACTTAAAAAACATGGTGATTCCCCGAATCCCGGATTTGCTATTAACGCGAACCGAGTTGCAGCGCTTTGCGGTCTCCCTTACGTTATACCGAACGGGTCCCCAGCATCAGTGCCCCCCCCCCCCCCGCAGTGCGGGGGATAGCGGGGGTGTAGCTACGCCACTGATTTAGATACATTTGGTACCTTAAAGATGCCCCATAATGATCTTGTAAATTATATAGATATATTTATTAGAAATAATATTTCAAAGGAATTTTGAACACATTGTTTTAAAAAATAATGTATTTTTTTAATACATATTTGTAAGGATAGTCGCTTTCTTCATCCTTGCAAAAGTTCCCGCACCAGTATTTGATTAGGTTGTATGGCAGAGTAAGGATATTTTACGCACTTAAATGTAAAAATAGAAATTTCAGGACTGCGAAAAATGAAAAGAAGTTGATTTGGAGACACCAATAAAATTATTTAATTATCTTGACACCTGTTTTATTCACCAATCTTCAAATAATTTTTTTATTTCAAAAATTTTATTATTACTGACTCTTGCAAAATCAAAATAAAATTAAAAATCCGCTTTTGTCAATTTAATCTCTAAAAATCACAATTCTTATTTTTTCCCCATTCCTCATATAATTGCAAGTAAACCACTTATCTGTGAAAAGAGAAATTTGTGTGAAATAGATCAAAATTCCGTGGGATATAGATACCCAGTATATTTTAAGGCATTGCGCATTAGGTACCTAAGACAATCCACTAATTACATTGTTAACTAAATCGTATTTTTTTACTAATTTAATATTACAACATGTTATTTCCTAGGTACGCCTATGGCAATATCATAAAATTTTGCTTCAAGGTCCCTCGGCGCTAGAGGCTTAGAACAAACGTGCTGCTCGAGAGTTATCCTTCTGGTTATTTATTTATTCTTGTGACTATTCTTTACATAATGTTTACCGACCTTTCCAATAATCAAAAAAAAAATTGTACAGCAGGCTCATTCAGTTGTAAGTTACTTTTCTTGTGCCCATACCAAAAATCGGTTCTCATATAAGATCTTCAACGATATAAAGTTATTTTGCCGGTTTCCTCTTACCGTCGAACCGAATGTATTCGTATTATCTCTCGTAGCGAGGACGAACCGCATTGATTGGAGCATCTCGCAGCCAGTGAAGCGAAACAAATCAACTTTAAAGCGGCGCTGAAGGCACCCCTCTCGCTCCTCTCGCCGCACCCGATTTCGCAACCCCTGGAAAACTTTCCCTCGCGTTACACGCAGGCATTGGGCAAAGCGTTACTGATAACAGCTTTTAATTCAATTAAAGAACGGTGTGGCGCTGATGCTGCCGCTGTTGCGGAAGCGACGAAAATGGAAACGATTTTCTTCGAGCAACTGATGATACTGAAAAAGTGATAATATTAGACAGAGCCAAAGGGTTTTTCTTAAATTGCTAATAGGATTGTTATTCTGCGATGATCAATTGGATAGATTTCGTAAAATGCGTACGACAGAACTCTTTACTAAAGTATCTGTTTACCCAGGCACTGATCACAAGTTTATGCAAATAACTCGTTCGTTAGATCGCTATTGGGATACCAGAAACCTTGTTCTGTTCAACACCTTCAAAAGCAAGTCTTGTTGTCTGTCACGCAAAAAAAACCAACAACCTTCCGCGCCGTATATGATCTGTATCTGTTCTAAAGATTTTTCCAGACTCTGCTTGGAAGAACTAGACCCTATTATTCCCCATTAACTGTTTCCAATAGAACACCATCTCCTTACTGCCCAGCTGCAAAAATATTCCATCTTCCCGTTAATTCATACCTAGGGTCTCCAAATTATGAAACAATATGCCTGCAGATGTTTTCCCTTCCCCTCCTAACCACCAATCCGTTAAACCCTGTATGAATAGATTACATTTCTCTTCTTCTCAGACACCCACAGTACGTTAGTTTAGGCTTGAATTTTGTACCTGTAAAAATTCGATACGTTTGTCGAAATATAATTCAGTGTTGCCATATTTTTTGAGTGACAGGAAGCAAGACTGGATTTTGAAGGCGTTGGACTGAACCAGGGTTGTGCACCTAAGTCTAACATTAATTCAAGATCTTTTTTAATCTTGTGGCAACCCACGAAGACCGAAGCCTAAGTACTACGTACCGTGGTTGTACTGGGAAAGTCCGACTCACACATCCAGAGCTGGAAACATCCGTAGGGATTTAACCCATAGATATAACTAGAGGGGGGCTAAGCCCCCCGAAATATTAATTAGCCCACAAAAAATATGTACCACCGGTATAGTTTTACCTCTGTCACTTGCAATTCGACCTAGAAGCCACCGAGTAGCCCCCCCCCCCCCCCGAAAAACCGAAGCTAGTTACGCTATGATTTTACCAGCCCTTTAACAGGATGTGATGGTGTGGATGTGTGTAACTACCTCGTCCAAGGAAGAATTCCTCTACCACCTTCCTTGTTTAAAGCGGTGAGACACGGCATTCCCAAGCGGTCACCCATCCAAGTACTAACCGTGCCGGGCGTCGTTTAAGTGATTGAGCCGAGAATGGTCCGACCATGGAAGTTAAACGTCGGTTCTTGAGGAAGGGGATGGGTGTATAGATTTGCGTCTATCTATTATCCAGCCCTTCATTCGAGACTTCCCTGGAAAAATTAATGTTGAAGTGAAGAGTACCATATGGTCAACGTAACTGTGGATGGGATCGGTGGTTGAAGGCAGCAGACCATTATTCTGAAGAAGAAATAGGGTTGGTGCCAGGACTGAACCATGGGGTAGGCCAGGCTTGATAGGATGGAAGTTAGATAAATATCCGTCCACCACGACAAATATGCGCCTATTAGGGAGAAAGCTACCGATCCAGGTTCATAGTTTGGGAGGAAGATCGTTATAAGGTCGTTTGTTGGCGAGTGCGGCATGTCATACTTGGTCAAATGCCTTGGAAATATCAAGGGCGGCAATTTGGGATTCGCCATGAAATGCGAAAGACTAGATACAGGAATGTGTAACAAAGGTAAGATCAGCTGAGATGTGTGTTTTTCTAGATATTTTAAAATTTGCATGTTGATTGACTTTGATGACTTTGTTAACTTGTGTTAGTAAAATCAAAATGGGGTCTCTGAATTCCCTCTTAAGGATTTAGGATATAATATAAAGCACTTCGCATCTTAACTAACATATGCGAGTCAGACCTCGCTCGGTAATGCCGTATTCCGTTTGTCATAGAGGTGTTTATCGTACTCGGCTAAATTATGTAAAATAGTATATTGTTTTATTAGGAGTAAAAGCCATAATTTAATGACGACTCTGTAGGTTCGCCGGATGAACGAAGTGAGTCCCGCAATTACAGAGGAGTCATAAGAAGTTGCTTTTACTACGAATAAAACATACTATTTTTTCCTCGAACGTCGTTTAAAAATAGAAAAGTGAAGACAAACAATTTTTTAATTTTTTCATTTAAACATGTTGAGTTTCGAGTGGGCCTAGCATTGCTATGGATTTATTATTATATTATTTGATACCGACGCGTCGTTTTATTTGTCAAGTGTCAGTGTATATTATTGCGAGCTACTTTCTTTAATTGTTACTCTTTTAAAAATACCATTTTTAAAACCACACATACTCCAAATTAAAATATTAATTAAAAATCTATTTTATTTATTTTTTATTTTTTTATAACTTGTATTATTCAACATATATTTATTCATGAGCACACAGTCATACCTTTACCTCCGCTCTCAGAGGCAGAAAAAGTACTTTTACTTCCGCTGCCAATAGCAACCGCCTACTGACAAAAAAGCAAACCTTTAGCGTCAAAAAATTAGTAGAAAAATGTCAGGTTTCAATAAGTTTGTAAGAAATTAATAAATAAATTAATTTCTTACAAAATAACGTAAGAACAAAAACGCCCTCAAAGTATGCCATGGAATCAATATGCATGACTTGAATTATTACTCTTGAAAGGTAACATAGGGAAAAGGCGAATGAAAAATAGAAATGTCAATTGCTGAAGCTTTTATTTTAAGAGAATTAAATATAGTAATCACGACAGAACAAAAAGCTTTTGTGATCGAAAGTTACTTTAGAAATGGTAGAAGGGTTGATGGCCAGTGGGTTTATTCAACACGGGACTCCATTCAGGAATTTCAAACAGAATTTCAACACATAGTCATGGATTTCGACCAGCTTCGCCAAGTTTTGACTAGATATGTGGCTTTGTTTAGAAAAACAGGAAGAGTGAATAGGAAGGAAGGTAGTGGTAGACCCGAAGTTCGCACTGTACAAAAAGTAGAACAATTGAGGCAAATTGTTAATAAACACCCACAAACCCGTATTCGGCGTTTAAGCCAGCAAGTAAATGTATCCTTCGGTCCCCTAGGGAACCTTCAATACAATCTGAAATATGACCTGCATATACACGCTTATCTTCTAAGCTCAGTTCAAGATTTTTTTACCAAACGACAAGCCGCAACGAATGCAATTTTCAGAGTGGTGTATGAGTAATTTGCATAATAATAAAAAAGTATTTGAAAAAACCTTTTATACTGTCGAGGCATGGTTTTACCTCTCTGGGTATATAAATTCTCAACAAATGAGAATGTGGAGTTCTGAAAATCAACACAAAACTTCAGGAATTGACAGTTTGATTTTTCATTCACCTATACCTTTTACCTATGTTACCTTTCAAAAGTAATAATTCAAGACATGCATGATTGATTCCACGGCATACTTTGAGGAGGTTCTTTTATCTTCCGTTAATTTTTTGTTTTCTTGCTCGGCTTAATTAATTATTTTAAAAATACCAATAACGAAATAATTTAGTCCTACTTGCCATCTTATTTTTAAATGCTTCTTTTTTCATCTGTACAAATTATCGATTCATTGCTAACTTTGAACATACCCCTACAGATCAGCAATTTCTTTAGAAACCTAAAGGGTTGACAGTGTTAATTTTAACACACTTTATTTTGGTTACTCTCGCTTTGATTGTCAGAGCGTGTCATTTTTCTTATTCTTAGAAAGAAAAAATGTTCAGAAAGAGTTCCTGCTTAACTGGAATTTCTTTTTGTTTTCTTATTTCTCAAAGCAGTGCTTGATGCAAAATAAGATTTTCAGTGAAATATTTCTGATATTTTATGTCAATCACTTTCAAAAACTGCTTATTTTTTTAAAAATAATTTAATAATTTGAATTTTGAAAACAAAGATTAATTACATTAGTTCGATACCATACCGTTACGGACAAATTAATATTTGTAGGGTGTCCTAACTAGTGATGTAAGGATACGTATTCAAAAATCTGATGGATACGAATATTAATAGAATCCGTATTATCCGTAACCGGCCGAGAACTTGAATACGGATCCGGAATCAAAATAAATACGCATTCGGGTGGTTACTAATACAAAGTGCAAAGAGAAAACGGAATCGTGATCGAGTGTAAGCGAACAACACGGTCTGCGATTTGGCATATTTGATTTTATGCTTTCTCTTTCTAATAATATTCCCTAAAAAAAGATAGCATACTTATCGGGGTAACTGGTATCATATGGGATGCGACCAATTGGTTAAACCCGGCCCGCCTCACCCGAACCGAATTCAAACGAGAACGAACGACGGTGCCTTACTATCCCTAACATTCGACTTCGAATCATATGATACCGCATCCACCTATCTACCCGTATCCGAAATAATTCCGTATATACATGTTTCGGAACCGCTTTCGCGCTGCTCAAGAAATGGATACGTATTCGGATGATGGATACGGAGATTAGTTGATTCCGATTCAGTATTATTCGGATATATAAAGAATAAGGATATTTACAACACTATTGGCACCATTTTGCAACAATTTAACCTAGAAATATTATGTTTTGCATGTGTCATCTAGAGACCTGGCAATTTAATTATGGACCACGGGCATCGCCCGTGCGATAGCTTATTTTCTCATAAAAGAAGTTAGAAATAATGCAGAATTTTAAAATAGAACTATCTTTTCCGACAAAGCTCATTTCCACCTCGGAGGATATGTGAACAAGTAAAATTGTAGGATTTGGGGACGTGAAAATCCTCGAGTCATTGAAGAAAAACCTTTACATCCTCTCCGAGTAGCAGAGTAGTGTGCATTGTGAGCTGGAGGTGTTAAAGAGCTATTTTTTTACCAATCAATCAATCAATTTTATGGCCCCAATTAGGGGGCAAATTATGTAACGCAATTCTGGGGAGGGGGGGTCCGGCCAGGCGTTATGGTCCTGGTACGTGGGGGGAGGGGAGGTCAAGGTTTGCGTTACGTCATGATTTTAGCACTGCCAGAATAGCAAAGTTTCTGCATGTTCAAGTTTTGAATTTAGAACTTTTTATTTATTTTATTTATCTAAAATTGTTGGTTTTATTTAAAATCTAAATCCCGAAGGGACATCCTTTATTATTAGAGAACGAAAATCCAGTTCACTTACATTGGCGTAGTTTTTGATATTTCTTATTTACTAATTTTTTAGTATTTCAAAAAATAGTTTTTGCATTTAATAAACTGTGGTAGAATTACTTAATTTGTGTTATATAAATTACGAGCAGGTGCTCGTGTGCAGATGTTTTTCTTACGGAACCCCCTGTATATTTTAGATTTTAAACATATTTGGTATGACATACCCTATACCTAAAATCAATAGTTATCGAGAAATTTTCGAATGAATATCATAAAACGCAGTCATAAATATTCATATATTTATCTAATATTCGAATTCTGGCTTGCTCACTGTCAAGAAGTCAACGGGGCACAGTTCAAACATTTACTACAATCTAGATTAGAGTATGTTTTAGTCTTTTTATAATTCCGTTTTTAATAAATAGATGAATTTATGAGTGCGTTTTTCTCGACTTCTCGATAACTATTGACTTAAGATATAGGGTATGTCATAACAAATATGTTCAAAATTTTTGGAATAATTAAAAAATTCAGTGATATACAGGGCGTTCCATAAGAAAAACATTGGCAATGGCATTTATCTACTACATGAGTGACACTTTATACTTGTCTGTCATGTCAAGAAATGCGTAACTAAAAACAAAAATCGACGTGTCCAAGCGTTTTTCTGAACAATTTTTCCTTAAATTTTTATCGAATTTATGCGCGACTTTTGGCCCTCAGCGTATATGTATATATAGTATAGAATAGATATACCGAAACTGTTGTAAATGGCATGTTACATGCACTCATCATAAAAACCAATTCGCAAAGAAATTGCACATAAGAGTTTTGGCCTTGTTTATTATTTTTGTGTTTTACTATTTATACGGGTCGTGCACATTTGTCTTTTCCAGCAAAGAAATTCTTTGTTGGAAACACATCACGTGTGATCATGTGGCTGTAAATGCGAAAAACCCGTAAGAACTTTTGTGCTACCCACACAACGTAATTCTTACATTTTGTGTTAGCCATAAAAACTTTATTATAATGTATGTACACCCGCAAATAAAACAATTCACAGCGCCGCACGCTGACACACTGTACACCTGCGACGCACCACTCACAACTAGAAGATTCTGCTCTTGAGCCAGAAAACATATTATCCTCTGTACTAGTACTTTTTGTGGGTGAGATCATTTCTTTATAACATGATTCACTTCCTTACATAATGTGAAGAATTTTCCATACTCGATAAGCCAGATACGCCATTTATTAGGGATATGTTAGATATACATCCTACGCACCCTTTATCTTGACGCTACTGAAAGTGACTTTTGAAATTTCGTACTCTATTTATTATCTATTTTATTAAACATTTTTCAGTTCATTATTTCCTATGAAAAAATTTAATTACATGCAAATTTGCAGCGATAATTCGTTAAAAATTTATCAATTTTCAGACTATTTCTATCGATTCGTTAAGAAACTTTATTTAATCTTAACTCGATAATATACCCACAAACTGATGAAACGCTTCCCAAATCAGAGATTTTCCGTCTGCTCACGTGTAATGAAAACAGAAAATGGAAAATCGATCGATAGGCCGTCATGTTAAATAAATTCGGGTTTTCCAGGCCTCCAAATCTGACTTGAGCTAATCGATTTTGTCAGATTGTCTATGATTTGACTTTTTACTTGGAAATATAATATTTTTGATGTTGAAGTAGTCGTAATGAAATCCCAACAATAGTTATGTATGAAACCAGTTGGGAAATGCTTTACTTTGTTTAACGAGTGTAATGTTTGAGGGACGAGCGGAGCGAGATCCCTCAAAATTATACGAGTTAAACAAAATTGCATTTCCTAACGGATTTCATACAAGATTTTTCTAATTTTGACAAAAATATATACATAAACTTATTAATTTTAATTATTGTATCAAAACATTTAAGTAGGCATCAGACGAAACATTTTTATTTCATCTACTATTTACCTAGTAGATAGTTGGCTGGGATATCATGATGTCGATTTGAAGTTGTATTTGTAAAGAAGTATCGCGTCACAAATTATTATTACTATTTTTTTTTAAATTGAAAATGTCCGATTCCGAGACCCCAAGTTTTGAAAAGGCAGCTCAAAATACGTTATCTTCTGTTGTACCCGAGGAGTCAAGATAGAAATACGAAATATTGATAATTTTATATTTCATTTTTTTATAACTATATTCTATCCAATTTAATTTGAGAATGATGACAGAAAAAGAAATTGAACAAGAATTCACCCTATTGGTCCGATCAATAGTTTACACCAGAACAGATTTTAGAAATCACAATTTCATCTTTTCTTTCCTGCTAATCACGGAGAAACCAGATTTCTTTCTACCCGTGTTGGCGTGCATTAAAAAAATACAAATAAAAAAAGAATATGTCCAAATTTTCATCGTACCTTCTTTGCTTGTAGAAGTATTGCTGGTTATATACTTTGAAAGATTAGTCATTGAAAAATCTTTTTTTTTTCTGATAAAATTCCCACCGGAATCCGATTTCTTTCTATCCTTGTTAGTAAAAGACAAATAAAAACGATGTTTTGGCCAATAGAAAAGGATAATCAAACATTTTACCACAGCCGCCTTTGTTTGTCCTGGTTGTCTACTTTGAAAGTTTAATCGGAATTGTAATAAAAAATAAATTCCTAATCTGGCAAAATACTTATGTAAGTTTTATGATTTTTTAGCAAAAGACCTTTGTTTCTACTGAACACAAACAGCATTTTCAAAAATCTCGTTTTTATTAAGCAAGAAACAGTGTCAGCATAGCCACAATAACCTTATTTTATACAACTTAAAATTGTTTATTACCCCTCTAAGTAACAATACTCCCTCTAACCAATAATTTGCAATAAAAGGATTGGAGAAAAATTTTTAAATAAATAAAGAGAAAATAGCAAAAATGAGTAAATATTTTTATTAAGATAAACAAGTTGTAATAAGGTTAAAGAAATATTCCCTATTCTCTGATATATTATATAATGAAAATAAATATATGCGAGCCTACTGCTAGTGCTAGTACTCATACAGCCTGCCTGCGAATAGTGACGTTTGTGAGAGTTGACGACGCGATAAAAATTGTCTAATCGAATATATCAAGTAGTTTCACAATTTTTAACTGTAAATGTTGAGTCTTAGTTCCAGAAGGATAGATTTTGTAAAGACACTGTGACTTCAGCTTTAAACTGAAACCAAACGTTTCTAGGGCACAATTGTCACTCCTTTCTCAATAACTAAAGAAATCTTCTGTGATGCCCTCTGTTCTCAACTTTATATCGGGTCGGCGTTCCTGTTACTCATTCCCATAACATCCAGTCCAAGTAATGTAAAGAAGAACAAATATGTACCTTGCCTAATATTTCAATAGTTGTTGTTAGTCGCAGACTTATAGAACCAGTATAAGAGAGAAAGAAGATGAGAGAGAAAAAACTAGAGACAGAGACATAATTGATCTCTCCGTTGTAAAATGGGTTTCTGTCATCATTCTCAAATCAAACTGGATACGGTATAGTTCTGAAAGTAATCTTTCATCACCGGTTAGGAAATGTTTTACTTTTCGTAACTAGTTACGCAAAATAAAATGTTTCAAAACTGTCATAGTTTTGAAAAATGTCACTTTATATAAAATGTTTCAAAACTGTCACAGTTTTGAAAAATGTCACTTTATACTTCAAAATTAGAAAAACAATTTAATCAAGAATTAAATTCATTTGACACTGGTAATCTGACAGCAGTTATGTCAATGTCATTGCTAAAGGTGACTTCGAATCTCAATTAAATGTCTTACCTACTTGATTAAACGTTTTCACTAAGTGTTCCCGTTTTTATGATCAGTAGTGTATTTTTCCCGAAAACGTACAATTTAATTAAGTTGACATTTAACGTCTGTTAAAGTATTTTGACATTGCTAAGGCTCTTTATGCAGGTCATTGTAAAAGTTCCACCCTGTCGAACAATCGTACAAAAGCCATTGAAATATCGGGAATGCACTCGTAGGCCACTTGTTGTCGGTATTATATTGCAGTTAATTGCCGGGTCCTTAAATTCATAATAGGTTTCTGTGACCGAAATTACTGCCGGGGTCAGGAAGGTCGGGTAGAGTGACGGTGACGACGGTTTATTTGATATTATAGTAATTAGATAAAGTGGCGCGTTTTGTGAATGCCGTATAATTTGAAAAATCGGAATCTGCGGAAAATCTTTGAAAAACAATTTCTCAGAAATATTATTTTGATAATTTTATTCACTAGCCAAAATCAATATTTTAACAATAAAATACAGGTATTTTATCGTTTGTTACCGTAGCTACATTTATTTTTGAAGAAATTAATCGCGGCAATTTTTCTGTCAAAAAGATTACCCGGAAAAGTTTTCTGCCAAAGTCATATTCAGCCAAACACCAAAGTGAGTAAACGATTTCTTTTATTGTTATTGAAAAATAATTCGAACTGCAACCATATTGCAGAAATTTGAGTGTTCCGTGACAACGGAACACATGAAATCATTTCAGTGTTCGTCCGTCCCAGGTCCGTCCGTCTGTCACAGGCAATTTTCTCTGAAACTATTTGATATTTGGCACATAGATAGAGTGTGGTGGCCCAATTATTGGCTGGTAAAGGGCAAAAAGTTCTGGGGATTAATTTCGGGGGGTAAATTGGGAAATAAGAAAAAAAATTCAGGGGCATCGTGTATGGTCTCGAATGAAAGCTTATTGAAGCACGAATTTAACAATACATATGATGTATTTTTTTATTAATTTTTTTAAAACATTTTTCGGGAAAAACGCTTAAAAATTCTGTCCCCCACCCTTATCACCAAAAGGATCACTTAGAAAAATCTGAAAAAAATCATGAACATTAAGAATTAGGTGAACTTGGATTGAACCAAAATCATCAGGATTCAAAAATTCTAGCGAGATCAACGCCAACAATTTTTATTAAACCAAAAATATAATTTAAAAAAAATTCAAATGACTATAACTTTTCTACGAAAACATTTTTTCCCTTGAAATTTAAGAATTGTCGACAAAATTATTTAGAAAAAATAATAAATGAAATACTTAAGCGTCTTAATTTTTTTCCCAGGTGGGTCAATCCAAAAATCCAACTTTTTTTCTCAAATTACAATATATTTTTTTATTATTACCAAAACATTCCTAGTAGCCTCATTATTAACAAACCTGAACTTGGCATAGGTCCCATCAGTAGCATCAGAGATATACAACTTTAAAATTTGACGGGCCGCGCCTGGTAAAGTACCCTTATTTCGAGAAATTCAGAAAAACTTTATTAAGAACAGTTGTTTAAAATTAAAAGATATGTATGCAAATGTAAATTATTAAAGTATTATATTATAAATGTAGTTTATTAAAAAAATATATATATTTTTATGAAAATTTTAAATTACTCCCGTATATTGTTTTTTATGTTCAGCTATAATATATTTTCAAATTAACCACAATCATATCACTTATACATAACTTTCATCAAATTGAGGCAAATTTGTAAAATTTACTTAGATTTGATTTTTTTAGTGACCAAAAACTTCATATCTGTTGCAATGATATTACAAGGTTCGAATTTCGTAAATATTCTTCAAAATAAGGCATATAGATGTACATTATTATTAGAAAAGTGTTTGCCTTATTTTTAAGAATGTTTGCGAAATTCGAAACTTGTGTGTAATATCGTTGCAAGAGACAAAGCTTTTGGTTACCAAAAAAAATAGAAATGTTTTCTCCTGAGATCGTTAGGCCATTTCCAAAGGCTCCTCCGAGAACAAAAGGAAACCGGGGTAAAAGGAAAAGAAAGTCAGCAATTTATACCGATACTTCTGAAAAAGAAACAGTCAGAGCTGAATATGAAGACAAACAAAAGAAGCAGATAAAGAAAAACTTGACTATTAATGTAGACATAAAAGGAAAAAAAACTGCAAAAAAGAATACTCGCATCCTAAAAAAATGAGCTAGGAAGCGGCGATGATGATGAAGAATATTTTTATCTCGTGTGGATAGAATTTTACATTTCAAGCAAACCATGAGAAAAATGGGTGTAATGTTTAGAATGCAAGGGTTGGTCTCAAGAGGAGTGCATACAATAACATGATTTGTACGTTTGTCACAATTAATTGTGATTCTAAATAGTTATTTATGTTTTCTTTAATTTTGTTTTTGTTAGTATTATGTTTTGTTTCTTATAGAATATTGATATTTTTTAAAAAGAAATAAACCATTATTTTATGTTTGCCTATAAAAAAAATACATACTTTATTATATCTCCAATTTTAACCATAGTCCTTATCATAAATGTTGTGTTGCAACCGACCCTCCTTAGGGTTACAATCGACCCGGGGCTCGGGGCGGTTGTAACATATTACATCACTTTAATTTTTAGTTACCTGTGAGGTTTTTACTTTGGTCAGCCCTAAAATATGACTTACATAATTAAGGTAACTAATTGCCTCAACTATAACCGTTCAAATATTATATTCAAGTCTAGAGTAGTTTTTTCATAATTATAAATACTAAAATTAAAATGTTACAACCGACCCCGGTCTACCCTACCTCTGTACCCTCCCTAAGGCCGGCGCTGGCTTTAAATCATCATTTTCATAAAGAAAACTGATTTAAGATAGTGTCCTAGCACTGTAAAGGCGTTACAGCATCCTAGAGCTAGCTAAATAATTATCATTTTCCTTTTCATTAAATATTCGATTCATATTCTACGATGCCTTCCTTTTCTCTTTAACTTAACCATTTCATTTTATTTTAACGCTGTTTCATTATGTGCACTTTGTGAGTTTACTTACAGGAGATATAATTATTGGTAGTGGGCTACTTGACACATTTATACTACTGTGAGTGGCGCTAAATTAAGATCTGTTTTGTGGCTCACGCCAATGATCTTAAGGAGTGTAAATTTACTTTTAGTAAGTACATTGGTAGCCCACTAGCACCTGGCATTAATAAACTAAAATTAGTAATCTCCTTCAAATAAACTGTCTCGCTACTTAGAGCTAATCGATGGCTTCTTCTCATACACCTTTATTATAATAACTATTATTTGATGGCAGCAATAATTATTATAGGCTAAAGATGACTAAGGATTAATGAAATATAAAAATATACCATTATTTTTTGTGATAGTAAATGTTTAGTAATTTATTTTCATTGCATGGTGACGAAATTTAGAGTGAGAGTGGAACGTCGCTTGACGTGGCGTCGTCTGGTTTATTGATAACTTTAGGCGTAATTTTGTGTTTGTACTTTTCACTCTTTCCAGGCAGGTCGGAATATACGTGTGTACTAATATTTTACGTGGTTTTTGTTTTTTCCTGGCAGAACTTTATCCATCAACTTTACGGAATGATGCGGCAGTGTTAACTGTATGGAAAAATAGATTCTTTAGAGGTTTGCTTGGTGGAATACAGCCTGCCCGAAAATCCATTACGGTGGCGTGCCGAGACGGAATTATAGTGGTTGATCCTTGTCGTACACATGCACAATGTATGAAGCAAACAAAAGGCTACTTATCCTCTTGCTAAAGGGCAATTGATACAACTTATACACTAGCGAAGCCGCTGATACAACCTAATGTTTTCTATAATTTCTATAATTTACATACGTAAATTTGGTACCAAGTGGTATATTTAGCTGTTGTTGGACGAAACGCAGACAGGCGAACAAGGTAAAAGACTATTTTACATTCTTTCCGCAACATTTGCAATTTTTTAACATTGTAAATGAGGCATTAAATTAAAATAACAGCAACACTCCGTCAATTTGACGTTGCCTATTTTAACGGCGACGACAAGTGCTTCCCCAAATTCCCAACAGAATGTTCGACAAGCCGGAACGTTTACAATTACCGCAGACGTTGACGTGTGTTGTACATGTCGTCAAAACAAGACCACCTTGCATGGGAATCAGAAATTACCAATTCATATAATGCATATCAAAAATTAAAACGCAAAACGACGAAGGAGAAAACGCGAAAGGGAGCGGATTGATCGCAAGGGTGTAGTTTGAATTATTTCGTCGTCGGTCGTCGTCGGCACAAAAGATCGAAGAAAAAAGGTCATAATAGGTATCACGGGGTGACAGTGAATGGCCTACCAATAGAGATCTCCCGCTGGTCTTTGTGTGACCTGCACATTGACAACATCGACGTCGACTAATAGAGAGACTTGGCTATGTACGGGTATAGACGTTCGGTGGCTGTAGTGCAATCAGGGCTACGTACATACAACGTCGATTGTTGGGATTTTAATTTCGAAATGCCGATGTAATCTTGATGAGAACTTTTAGGGTCTCACGAAGGAATGCGCGAAGGGTGGCTTTGCAGAAATTCAGCTTATTACTTCTATAGTTCATGAAAAAAATGTTGTTTTGCAATTAGAAGAATCCTAAGCAAACTGTTACCCGAGGGTGTTAGATCAAACTACGATAAATAGTACCTATATGACCTAAACCCCAACAAAGAGCTGTTTTATCAGTTAGTTTATGCTTAGTACTTCTTTAAAAAATCTTGCTAACTTAGCTTTTAAATTTTTGTCTTTAAATCTAGCAGTTACATTAAAACTATGTATTTTGACATATGTTTGAATTTGACATTCTTACAACTTTTCAAGAAAGACATAGAGGGATGCGTTGCATAAAAAGAGGAATTAAATTTTGCATCAAACGACTCGCAACAATTTGTCGTTCTTGTAACCGAAGCATTTTCTTCCGCCCACACAGCGTTTTCAGCTATATATGTCTAACAATTAATCACAATATTTATCCAAAAGTTCATTGTATGGTTTGTATGACATTAAATCGAACAAAAACAGTATTCCGCTTCATTTGGATTCAAATAAGTCAACCCCAAAGTGATTTTAAGCCAGATGCCTATTTCAGATTTTGATTCGTAATCAGAACTCAAGCCGATCGACTTTATCTTTCTATACCATGCTTGATGTAAGTGAAATCGGCAACCACTAATTTGAACATCAGGTCAAATACACAGTAGTGTTACATGGATGCCACTTTCAAAATCAACAAAAACTTGTCTTGGATTGAACATAAGACGATACTTTTCATAAATTTTACATTTTAGTAAAGAAAAACACGGGAGGAACATAGTGGCCATTTTTGAGTCCATGAATTGTAAATCATTGAGAGAAAAACTTTGCACAAAAAGAAATTGTTCTGTCCATATACAGTATATTGATTTTGGTTAAAATACTTATGTTCGTTTCACATGTAAACACATTAATATTATTTTCTATGTTGTTAATAAACAAAAATAGTTCACCTCTATTTCTTAATAGCGTTTCACTAAATGCGCTGAGAGCTCCATGCACTTCAATATTTTTAGAAAGCGGACCTGGTACTATCTTGCGGCGACAGTTATAAATATTTCTTCTAATGTTACTGATATCAATGGTTGTGAGAGACGGTGGCAAATGTGATGTTAATGCTTTACAAATGATTTTTGAATGCCGTTCAGTTACATCTTCTTCAGCCATTCTTCTACACGTACCTATTTGAAACAGTTTTCCTGTTTATCTTTTGTTCGTCTGCTTCATGATTGTGAACATCATTTTTTCTTGAAATTAGGTTCTCTGTACCAACAGTGTAAAGTTTGGCTTTACAATGCAGCTTTTTTTGGCTACATCTCCACGATGTCTCGCCACTTTTTAACACTTTGTCCTTTGAAAACGTAAAATTCTCGTATAAAATCAAATCTTTTCCACGTGCAGTTTTGATCATTGTCACGAATATTCTCCACTTTTATATATGCGCTATCAAAAGTAGAAATAAACTAAACTATAAAGCAAATTGACCTGAGCAAGTAAAATAAATTAAATTTCGGAGTATTTAGGTATATACAGGGTGTCCGGGAAAATGTGGGAAATCTCCCGGATATGAAAAAAAACACGTGAAAAGAATACTACAATCATATAAACTTTTTTCGTATAGGCCTCCTCTTCGGAGATATGGGCTCCCAAAGAGCTCCCGTGAATTCAAGTTTTTTACACATAATTATTGAACCACCAGGTATATTCCAATTCTTTTTTAATAATATGATGTATACCAGGTTAGACCCTTCAAATTACTATCCAAGAAAGTGTTGTGAAGTACTCACAGCTGCAGGGACGGACTAGCTGTGACACTCATGACCCCATTTTTTTTACGCCCTGTATGATAAGAACTTTGGACGACGATTTTTACATACCTTTAATTATTGACTAAAAATTAAGTACTCTTCATTCATGTCGTTAATCCTAACCGTTTTCGAAAAAAAACGTCATTTTATTTACACTGTTAGTCCCCTAACTTCTGTCGGGTTGAATATGAAAAAGAGGAATTTTTCCCCGTCGCCAACATAGTTTCAATAAAACGTTAAACTTTAACTGCTTAGTTAAAAACTTCGTAAGAGGGTTCAACATGGGCTCCGTGAAGTCTTATACACTCGCGGGCACGACGAATTGAGGACTGCTATACCCGCCACAATAACCCAGCATTGTTCCTTATTTGATCACAATGAAACGTGATTCTCCGTAGAAGTTCCTCCCTACTATCGACCGGAGTAGAATACGCCAAGGTTTTGAGGTGTCCCACAGGTAAAAATCCAACGGCGTTAGGTCGGGAGATCGAGGAGGCCAGGCAATAGGTCCTCCCCTACCTATCCAACGGTTTGGGTAGACGTTATTCAGGTGCTCCCGCACAGCAACGCTGAAATGAGGTGGTGCTCCATAGTGCATGTAGTACATGTTTCGGCGGATTTCAAGTGATAAGTGCTCTACTAAATCGTGAAAAGCGTTCTGGAGGAATTCCAAATAAAGTTCTTCATTCGTATTACTCAGTCCATTCAGTGGTACCGGCAATACGAATGGTCCAATCAAAAAATTGCCAATGATTCCTGCCCAGACATTAATGGATTGGAACTGATGATGATGCGAAACAATAGTTGCATGAGGATTTTCATCAGCCCATACATGTGAGTTGTGTAAATTCATGATACCATTTTTGGTAAACCCTGCTTCGTCCGTGAAGAGAATGGTGCTAATGAAGTTTACATTATTTCGTTGCTGATCCAATAGCCCGTTTGCAAACTGCATTCTACGGGGAAAATCTTCAGGAATCAGTTCATGCACTTTTTGCAAATGATATGGATATAACAGCTGTTCTTGAAGAACTTCATGTACTATTGTTTTCGACGTATTAAACTGCGCTGATACTTTTCGAATGCTCGTTGAAGGAGTGTCATATACAGTATTTAAAATATTTTCCTCTAACTGCGGCGTACGTACTGTTCTTCCCCGACCAGCATCAGTACTTCTTTTCCCAAAATTTCCTAAAATTATGAAGAAATTTAATAATATTACCTTAGTAAATGCAATCGCCTACCATTCTCCCTTAGATGTTGGTCAACTCGTTGAAATGTTTTCCGATCGGGAAGAGTACGATTAGGATATCTGTCGTGATATAACCTTCTGGCTTCCCAAGCATTGCAAGATGCAAGACCATACATCAGATGCATATCTGCATACTCAATAAACGTGTATTCCATATTTCGAATTATTTCACAATTAATTTCACCACGAAATCCAAAAATCAGTAATTTAATATCGAAATAAAGAATCAATGTGTCAGCGATGTGAAAGTTGACAAGTTCTAAAATGCAGGATATTTATTTCTTTCGTACCTAGCAACATTTGCAACAACAGTACTTTATTTTTGGGGCCGATAAAATAAAACGCACATTTTTTGCGAACCTAGGTCGAACTGCAATTCACAGAATTAGACGGATCTGTTATCGAAATACGCCAAATACATGATGTAAATAATATGACGTTTTTTCGAAAACGGTTAGGATTAACGACATGAATGTTGAAGAGCTTAATTTTTAGTCAATAATTAAAGGTATGTAAAAATCGTCGTCCAAAGTTCTTATCATACAGGGCGTAAAAAAAATGGGGTCATGAGTGTCACAGCTAGTCCGTCCCTGCAGCTGTGAGTACTTCACAACACTTTCTTGGATAGTAATTTGAAGGGTCTAACCTGGTATACATCATATTATTAAAAAAGAATTGGAATATACCTGGTGGTTCAATAATTATGTGTAAAAAACTTGAATTCACGGGAGCTCTTTGGGAGCCCATATCTCCGAAGAGGAGGCCTATACGAAAAAAGTTTATATGAACTTGTAGTATTCTTTTCACGTGTTTTTTTCATATCCGGGAGATTTCCCACATTTTCCCGGACACCCTGTATAAGTAGTCATTGTTAAGTAATTATCTCATACCGGCAGGTGCTTAAAAAAAGGCCCGCGCCCAATTTACATGTTATAGTCCCTTTTATAAATACAGGTAAAGGGATTATTTTTGCGCCCAATTTACTACCATCCTTAAATTGGACCTCTTCGGTCCGGGTCCAGTGACGTTAATTATCACACGAAGTCTAATTAAGTGGCGATATATGTATGTAATTAAATGTTGACGTATTGTTTCCAGCGTCAGTGCTGAAAATAGGTTCAGTACTAGTGAGGAAAAGTGCAACTTTCAGCACGCTAAGTGCGAAAAGTAGTTACTTTCCGCCCACTCGTAGAAAATGTTTTGTCTAAAGAACAGTAAGTGTACAGGTTTACTTAGGTTTGTTGAGGTTTACTCAGGATCTTTTTACTTTACATTTTCTAAACAATTACATCATAATTTGATCAAAAAGAGAGCCATTCGACTCATCAGTGATCCAGTCCTTACAAGAAAACTCCCTTCTCTCGCTCATCGCGGTGCTGTTGAGAATCTATCCATTTTCTACTGATACTTCCACGTCTACTCTGAATAACTAGCCGCTATAATTCCCCTCTTGACCGTTACTAACAGAATAACAAGAGGCACGTTACGTATGCATCCCTTTACTGTCCAGTTTCAAAAGCGTAGAACACCCCACTTTTCTCGCTCATTCATACCAAGGATTTCCAGATTATAGAACAAATTGCCTGCAGATGTTTTCCCTCCCCCTCCCAATCCCCCAGTCTTTAAATCTATCAATAGATTACATTTTTCTTCTTTCAGATGCCCACGGTACGTTAGTACTTGGGCTTGAAGGCAACATGGGTTGTTCTCAGATAAAAAAATACTAGAGTTTTAAGAGTTGGTGCTTGTTTACATTAAGACCATCTAGTTGATCGTTAGGTTTTGTCAAGTTGTTGTCCTATCATTTTTAACAAATCATTAAAAATATATGAGTTAAATATTAATGTGATACACATTCCTTAAAAAATTGTTTTTTTCCTTTTCCCGATAAAGAGAATCTTACTATAACACAAATTCAAACAAATAAGTATTCCCTAACACGTGTGACACTTGGGACCGAATAAGAGAACGCTTACCGAAACGATTCGTAAGTGTGCATCACACGAATGTGGGGTGATGGGCAGCAAACCGTGAACACCGAATAGACACGCCGGAGGGTGCATAGATTTGACGCTTGTTTGCTGCTAAGAAAGCGAAGTACACCTCCCGTCGACACCCTGCTGCTCCTGCTGATGCTGTCGGGGTTTCCCTGACCTTCTTCATTAACGAGTATTGATTTTGTTTACATTGGCTCTGAAATGATTAATTATATCAATACAAGTTTAATAAGATGACGGAGCAACGTTTTGGTTTCTTTTATGTCGCTTTCTTTGGTTTGATGCTGATGCTGATTTCTTTTTATATAAAGACGAGTTATAATGCGATAAAAAGGATTTTATTCGGGTTTTATCTCCTGTCTGGAACCCAATTCTATTTTGACATGGTTTTTCGGCTAAAATTTTTTTAACAATACCACTATATGTATATAAAGTATAGCCTCATATCCTGCAAGCAATTTTCAGTCAATTCACTAGTTTACAAGAAAAATGTACCTCTGGAAAAAAGTGTTTTTAACCTAATTCGAGGTCGCTGAAAACGAAAATGACAATCATTTATTTTTTCAAAAAAGCGTTTACGAAATATTCGCAAAAAACGCGTTTTTCGGCTCTTTTTCCAGTTATGGTCCAACATCTCGAGAACGGTAGACGTAATCGACCTAAAATATACAAACATTTCGAGGTACGCTTCTATTTTCACATAAATATTAATTTTGAATCAATTGGAAGAGTATTTTTTGAGTTACAGCTACTGAAAGTTGAGAAAAACTGCATTTTCTGAGCTTTTTTGAAAATTGCACATTTTTGTTTGTTTTATTTAGTTATTAGGAACTTTTTTTTCATGTTTTTTGAATTGCATATGAAAGATTATTTCGTCACGAAAATATGTTACCCAAGTTTGTTCAAATCGGTTGTAAAATGTGGAAGATATTACTGATTAAGTGAAGGCAGACGATTTCAGCTTTTGCCATGAACGCCCAGAAGTCCGAAGAAATTAGGTGAACTTTGCTCATGTAATTAAGGTAGTAAAGCCTAACGTACTCATTTTAAACTAGCACATTCTATGTTTTTAAGGGTGCTCTACAAGATGAAGTGGTTAAAGTTTCGATTTGTTAACCAGGAAATTAAATATGGCGGCATTTGTGCGAAAAAATCAAAGCCAAAATTTTCTCTTAGCGGGATTTCGTTTCGAGAGAATTGTTCATGCTCAATAAAAAGATGCCTCAAATAAGACAAACTTGTGGATCTTTCGAAATATGATACGGAAAAATTTTCAAAATTCAGCATGGCCTCCTCAAAATGGCGGTTATCTTCAATACAATTTTGCTGCTTCAATTTTTCATTAGGTAATCATTAAATTAAACGATTTTCATTTAATCAGTCCACTGCCCAAAACACCTAAATATCTTTTTTATGACTCTTGGGGTCGCTTATTACGAATCTGGCATCAATTTTGCGAAATTAATTTGTTTAAATGATTTGCATAAACAAATTTTCGCAAAATTGAGTTGTTTGCCAAGATGCATATGCTTTTCATGGTTTTCAGGGTCGCTGATTTCAAATCTTATCTCAATTTTGCAATATTCAATTGTTTTAACAATTTTTGGTTACATCATAGTAAAATTCAATTTCTGGCAAGTAGCATATAATTTTCATGGTTTTTAGAGTCGCTGATCACGAAACTGTCATTGTAGAGCACCCTTAAAAACATAGAATGTGGTAGTTTCAAATGAGTACGTTAGGCTTTACTACCTTAATTACATGAGCAAAGTTCACCTAATTTCTTCGGACTTCTGGGCGTTCATGGCAAAAGCTGAAATCGTCTGCCTTCACGTAATCAGTAATATCTTCCACATTTTACAACCGATTTGAACAAACTTGGGCAATATATTTTCGTGACGAAATAATCTTTCATTTGCAATTCAAAAAACATGAAAAAAATTTCCTAATAACTAAATTAAACAAACAAAATTGTGCTATTTTCAAAAAAGCTCAAAAAATTTTTTTTTTCAACTTTCAGTAGCTGTATCTCAAAAATACTCTTCCAATTGACTCAAAATTGATATTTATGTAAAAAAGAAGCGTACCTCGAAATGTGTGTACATTTTAGGTCGATTAAGTCTACCGTTCTCGAGATGTTGGACCATAACTGGAAAAAGAGCCGAAAACAGGTTTTTGCGAATATTTCGCAAACGCTTCTTTGGAAAAATAAATGATTTTCATTTTCGTTTTCAGCGACCTCGAATTAGGTTAAAAAAAACACTTTTTTCACGGGGTACCTCGAATGAAGGTAAAATTTGTAAACTAGTGATTTAAAGTGTCAACGGGTCTAATAATTTCATTGAGAAGATTAATATGTTAAAAGGTTTATGGTTACTAGGACCTCAATATTCCTTGTAAATATTGTTTTCCAAAAATAAATCATAAAATATCTTGAAACTTTTATTAATACGCTAAAAAATACCTATAGAATATAAATTTACAGTTAATATTGCCACAATATTCATACAAAAGAAAAATAAAGCAAAAAATTGTTCTAAAATGAAATTAAATTGGCCAACGTGGATGCCAGGTGGAAAATGCCACCTTAAACAATGCTAACAAGATCGAACGTTCTGTTGTTCTGTAGTGGTTGCTCAGTGGTGATGACACAGAGTAAGGTTGGGGTCTGGAGGCGTTAAACTGAACAAGGTTTTTGACAAAATAGGGTTTTGGTGTCAGAAGCTGAACCCTGAGTTAGATCAGTGACCGCCACCACGACAGATATGGGTCGATTAGAAAGATGCTGATGTGGCTATGCTGCAGCTATGTTCGAAAGTGATGCTAACAAAATCGAATGCTAGTTTATTCTGCAGGTTCCAGGTATTCCATGTTGATAGAATGAGAGTTACTGCTATATACGATATATAGAATCAAAAAGGGTCCTAAATGAAGAAAGTTGCTCTTTGTTTCATCAAAATCCATCAAAAGGCCAGCAAATTTTCCAAGACAGATAGGTACATAACCCCTTATAGAGAGTCCACAATTATAGCTTTAGACACTAAATTCTAAGCTCTAAGCTCGAAATTCCAACTTTAAACTTGAAATTCTGACTTTAAAATCGGAAACATGTTTTTAAAACTTAGGATGCCGACGTTAAACTCAGAATTCTGATTTTAAACTCGAAATAATAAATTTAAACTAACTTTAAAGTATTTTGTTTTCTTTTTTACTGAAGTTTTACATCTTAGAAGATAAGTGTTATGAAAACTGCTGTCAATTATACACTTACTAACTGTATCGTATTTTAAACGGGTCAATATAATATTTATCGCAACAGTGCAAGGGTGGTTTTTATATTAAATGGCGATTTTAATCTTCAGCTTTAATAACGTAATAAGTTTTTTGGTTGAGAGGACGCCAATATAGCCGACGATATAAAAGACGCGTGGCCGCCACGCGGCTCCAGCAGATTATTGCACATTAAAATGTTAGGCGATATCTGAAACTACACCCCTTCGTCAATCCAATTATCCACTCATATGGAAAAAGTCGGAATTTAAAAAGTATTAATAAAAAATTTCAGTTTAAATCCGCTTTTCAGCTTTATATCGTTGGAACACGTGTACAAAATCACATGCAATATTATTGGAATAAGCCTAAATAATAACTCCATTTATGTTCTGAAAATAATTTGTTAGGTAATGTGAAACAAGCATATATATATATATATATATATATATATATATATATATATATATATATATATATATATATATATAAAGGGGGGAATTTTTTTTTTTTTTGCTAATCGGACAAAACCAGTAAGTTGCGTTCTTGCATTAAAGTACGGGGAGTCCAAGACCTTATGGATAACCCCGGGCCGGTAGACAGTTAGCTTTCGTCCTTACTAGGACTCATCAGACTGACTTAACTTAACCCTTTGGCACCTTTCCACACATAGAACCCTCGCATATTATGTCGTCCGCTTTGGATAAAGACGGTACACAATACACGTGAGCGCCATCCATGGGAAGTCACTGAAATTCAAGAACACATCTTACTAGAGTAAAGCTGCTACTGTAGGCAACCAGTAAAACAATAATACGTACGGAAACACGACATAATATGCGAGGGTTCTATGTGTGGAAAGGTGCCAAAGGGTTAAGTTAAGTCAGTCTGATGAGTCCTAATAAGGACGAAAGCTAACTGTCTACCGGCCCGGGGTTATCCATAAGGTCTTGGACTCCCCGTACTTTAATGCAAGAACGCAACTTACTGGTTTTGTCCGATTAGCCAAAATTTTTCCCCCCTTTTATATTATGACGGACGCTAAATCATTTTTTCTTATTCTTGTTCTATGGCTTTTTAGACGGAGTTGCACGGCTCTCGGTGGGACTGAGTGTGCGACTCTTAGTATAAACCACAAAATTGTGGATAGCTGGAGTGATGCTCAAAATCGGTACCGGGTACCGGGGGTCATGTTTCCGTACGTATTATTGTTTTACTGGTTGCCTACAGTAGCAGCTTTACTCTAGTAAGATGTGTTCTTGCATTTCAGTGACTTCCCATGGATGGCGCTCACGTGTATTGTGTACCGTCTTTATCCAAAGCGGACGACATAATATGCGAGGGTTCTATGTGTGGAAAGGTGCCAAAGGGTTAAGTTAAGTCAGTCTGATGAGTCCTAATAAGGACGAAAGCTAACTGTCTACCGGCCCGGGGTTATCCATAAGGTCTTGGACTCCCCGTACTTTAATGCAAGAACGCAACTTACTGGTTTTGTCCGATTAGCCAAAATTTTTCCCCCTTTTTGTATTATGACGGACGCTAAATCATTTTTTCTTATATATATATATATATATATATATATATATATATATATATATATATATATATATATATATATATATATATATATATATATATATATATATATATAAGGGTTTTTCTATAGTAACGCTCGATGTTTGACAACAGCACATGACGAAGTCGATAGGCGGACAGGTGGTTTCTTTGGCAGGCGTATTCAGTTAGTCTTTACATTTCATTATGGAACGCTACATGATTCAACAAGGCGTCGAAATGGTTAAAACTTATTATCAAAAGCATTGCTCTATTCGGCAAACGTTCCGTGCACTCCTTTTTCTGGTTAAGTGGCTTCGTTAACAAGCAGAATTGCCGGATCTGGAGTGACGAAAACTCACGGGAGATTCATCAGGTCCCACTCCATTCCGAAAAAGTCTGTTTGGTATGCACTGTGGTCCGGCGGAGTCATCGGTCCATATTTTTTCGAAAACGCAGAAGCCGCGCTTACTGTTAACGGTGAGCGGTATAGGACGATGATAACAGATTTTTTTTGGCCCAGAGTGGATGGGTTTCAACAAGACGGTGCTACGTCATACGGTCATGATACAAACTTTGTATCATGGTGCTACGTGCCATACTGCACACGAGACACTGACGTTATCGCATGAGAAGCTCGACGGTTCCGTTATATCGCGAGGTGGCGACGTCAACAAACTGGCCGCCCAGATCGTGCGATTTAACGCCACTGGATTTTTTCCTCTGGGACTTTGTGAAATCTCGAGTCTATGCCGACAAACTACAGACGGTTGCCGCCCTAAAGGCGAACATCAGGTGCGTCATTGGTGAAATTGAGCCACTTCTATGCGATTAAGTCATCGAAAATTTGGTCTCCAGGATTCAAGTCACCAGGCGAAGCCACGGCGGGCATTTGGCTGATATAATTTTTAAAACATAATGTGCTCACATATGCTTTAAAATAAAAATAAAAACATCTCAGTTTCACTTACACAATTTGTTTTGTTACATTTCGAAGATCGAGCGTTACTATTGAAAAACCCTTTATGTATATATATATATATATATATATATATATATATATATATATATATATATATATATATATATATATATATATATATATATATAATATTCTTTTAAAAAAAGGTTTCAACAGTACGAAGACATGGAAGGGCCACGGAAAGAAAAATATATTTTGTGGTCAGAATTCCTGATTTATACATTAAAAATCAAAAATAATTCGATTTGGTAAGCAACTTGGCACTAAAGGCTAACAAAGGAAAGACCTAGACATATTATATCTAACGCAAAACTGATAATGTTTATAGTACTAAATGGTGGATTCAGAAAATCAAAAGAAAAAGAGATAATGATGGGTCTTTCATACCAGTTCTTGTACTCTAGTACTAGTATGAGCTTCACTAAAAAACATGTTAAAGATTATTTTGAAGAACTGGTTTACAATCCACTTCATGATAGAATTTAATAGAACGCAGTTAGATACGTTGACTTAAATCTTTCATTAATTAGAAAGCTTTTCCCGGCTTTGCGAGAGTTCAGCAGGATCATCGAAAACCTCTTTTGTAGATATCGATGATAGTTTTTTTTTATCTGAGACGGCCCACGTAGACTTTAAGTCTAAGTACTAATGTACCGTGAGCGTCAGAAGAGAAAGGAAACCCAAGCAAACCCAAACAACAATGAAAATGAAAATTTCTGGAACAACCCAAATCAATGCCGTTGAGGAGTGGTTTGCAGACCAAGACAAAAGAAAGTTTTAAAGGGCTTAGAATTACTTTATGAACGTTCTGCTAAATGTGTAAGTCTTAAAGGAGATTATGATGAATAAATAAAATTTTATTTTGACATATTGTGGCATTTTATATGGTAGGCTAAGTACTTATCAATACCCCCTCGTATGTATCCAAAAATCTTCAACAGCTCTTAGACTATGAAGCCACGTGATCTATACCCGGTAAAAAATAGTTATTATCTGACTTTTTTAGACAACGCCTTCGAAGTAATATATAGGACGACTGTTAGATTGTCTGAAATTTAATAGAAAATACATTCGTTTTGATATAGACAATTTAACAAACCCATTATATATTATTCTTGTCAATTTGACTTTAATAAGGCAAAGACAAATAAAAAAGGACAAAAATCCGACCTCAGGTAATAAGAAAAGCAACCGGAGTATTGGAAATTCTAGAAAATTTACACTCCAACACCCGTCAGGCATAAGTAATCAGACCAGACGTGGCTTGGTCGGGCGTAACGTGACACGGCGCTGGTGACGCGGAAAACGCGATGTAATTCTATCCTTACTGATCGAAACGAGATGCGATCTGGGATATGAGATGACGAGAGCCACAGATGATCTTAAAAATCCAACAATTTCTTTATCGAACCACCCAGGAAGGAGACTTTATTATGTAAAAATATTTTTCAATACGCTATTTATTTTATATTAGTACAGGATCGGCAAAAAGATGTTTTACTACCTTAGTAAATGTATGGAATATAATAAAAAATAATGTCACTTCAGTGGTTACCGCTGACTGCGCTTCAAGCGAGTGTTCTTTGTGTTTAGTACTTTTTGGCAAATTTATAGTGGTATTTCAGTCGCAACTTCACAAATATTGACTTTTGTTGAATAGTCTGTGGCTTGTATAGTCAGCTCAAGATATCTGCAATCGGCAAAAGAATTTAAAGAATGCAAGGGAAGGCTTAAACCATGTTACCAGGGCCGGATTATCCATTAGGCTAAGTAGGCTATAGCCTAGGGGTCCAAGACTTGCGGGGGGGGGGGGGCTTGAAATTAATGCAATAGACTAAAATAAAAAGAAAAACCGGAAAAAAAATCATTTACCTAATTAGGCCAACGACTTACGGTTGTAAAAAATTGTGACACTGTACATTAAAATACTTTTAAATAACGAGTACCGAATAGAGTTTGTTTTAAGAGGTACCTAGTTAGGAAACGAACCCTTAAGCCAAAAAACCAGATGTGGAGTGGACGGGACTTTTAAGAAAGGGATGGTGCGTTTTGACCTGCTAAACGAGTAATATTAAAGACGATAGGACTAGATCAATATTTATATTTTCATTGCATTTAGATTTTAGAAAACATTAAATTTAGTTACGAACCAGATCGGGTTTTAATCCAACGTATTTATCAAAACGGTATATAATAAATTTTTACCATGGTATAATAATAAAAATCCACAAATAATAATAACAAATACAATAATAACAAAACTATTCCTTCCTACTAATATTTTTATCGATGGCACTAACTAACTGTAGTGGGGAGAGATCATTTTCAACTTTAGAAAGGGTAAAAAGTCATAAAAGAAATTCATTAGGTGATGAAAAAACTAACGATCTTTCTTTATTGGCCATAGAAAGTGATCTTAAAAAAATTCAAACTGCAAAAATTCTTGAAAGTTTTGCAGCTCTAAAATCACGGAAACGAATATTTACTTGAATAAGGTACCAGTCAACACATACTATATTTTTTTTAATGAAGGTACCCATGCTTTAATGTCTTTTGTCATTCTTATTATTTGATGTATATGTATTATGCTTTTTTTTAATAAAGACATTTAAAAACCAGCCATTTTTGTTTAAAATTTTATGAAAAAAATATCTAAAACAAAATGTATTAAATTGTCCAACTAGGGTCCCTAAATCAATTTTAGCCTAGGGCCCAATGCACCGTTAATCCGGCCCTGCATGTTACCAATTGTTTGTAAACCAGTTTTTAAAAACTGTTTAATTTTTCGTTAATAAATTTAAACTTTTCTTACCACATCTGGTTTATAAACAAATTTGCAACGTCGTTTAAGCCTTCCCTTGCATTCTTTAAATTATTTTGCCGGTTCCAGTTATCTTGGGCAGACAATGGGAATCCACCTTTACTTGCCGATTTGCTACCGGTTGAATAGGAAAGCACTTCATCTTTTATGCGGTTGTTAAAAGCATGCTGTTAGGTTATTTCATTAAATTTGTACTGGTTTAAATTAAGATCCTCTAGATCAACTAGGTTTTAACAGATTTTTGTCCTATCATTATTATTATTATTAAGTCATTAAAAACTTGTAAGTTATTCTAATATTTCAGCAATTTCCTTGGTTTTCAAATGGTTCTCATTTTGGACCGTCTTGCTAACGTGAGTTTAATTCTATTGTTGTGGAAACTAGTTACTATAGCTGCCCATTTCTTCATAAATTTGCGAAAAAACTCAGAAATTCATAATATTAAACTTAGTTAGACTTAGATAGACTCTACTAGAAAGAGAGATGGAAAAAACTTTTTAATAAAACTTGTAGGGATTTATTCAAACCGTCAGAATTTGCTATTTAAAGAAACTATTGCGCGTCACATATGCATTTTTTGACTTATTGTATACTTTTTTTTAAATAGAACGCCCTGTGTATTATCGGTTCATTGGATAGCTCTTAAAATTCCCTATTCAAAAATATGTCTTGCCTATATTCACTTCAGACATTGCTGAAATACTGGCTATTAAAATATCAAAATATTATTAATGTATTATGAAATACTTAAGTTAAAGTCAGAATCAAGCAAGAAAAAACCACGAGCGTCATAACTGACAGAGACCGCACTTATTTCCTTCTCTCTCATCTTTTGCAAAGTGGGCATCAGAGGCGTGTTATGGATTATTCTTTATTCTTATGATAAAAATAGTGGTGCTGAACGAACTGGCAACGCTGCACAATTTTCGCTTTGGCCAAATCAGGATCGAAATAGCATCCATCCAATCTCGTATCATTGCGAGTTCCTCTCCGCATGTCACCAAATGTAGAATATTGTCAGATTCTATAGCGCATTAGAGGACGAATTGATTCAGGTAGCTAATAATATTTTTTTTATTTTGAATTATAATATTCTTATATTAATAAGGTTATGATAATATTTAAGCAAAATTTGAACATAATACATATTTTTCAACTTTGCACTAAACTTTTCACATGCCAGCTAAAGTATGCGAATATATGAACCTAATGTAATATGATAAAATAGTCTTGTTTATACAGTGCCATGAATAAAGTTGGCACTATAATAGTAAACCTTTTTATTTCTGATTTCTCAGAAAACTCAATTTTTGATAAAAGTTTCTGCAAAAATTTCGCAAAAACGATGAAATCCAGGATTTTTCAATGTTCTACTTTAATTTTATCCAGACTACAAAGAAAGTTTTTGTTTCAAAAATATTCGTTTGCTTGGGTACAACAAATAATATACAGGGTGTTCCATTTGAAAAAAGTATACACTTAGTCAAAAAATATACCCGTGACGCTCAATTGTTTCTTTAAGTAGCAAATTCTGACGATTTGAATGGATCCATACAATTTTTCAACCCCAAGTAAATAAACTAAAAATGCGTTAGCAAGAGAAAGAAGCACATGCAACATTAGGATATTTCCCATGTAAATATAGGTACTAATTGTATAATTGGATAATAATATACACGTACACTTACACTCGGAATGTTGTCATTGGTGCACACTCCTTCCTGAAGCAACCGATCCCTAATTTCCCAGGCGAATATCGACGGACACTCCCTCTTGTACGACGAAATTTTCGAGACGACTTCAGCCGTTGCAACTCTTGGTTTTGATCCTCCTATTGCTCTTGGTCGAATCGAACCGGTCTCATAGTATCTGTAAGGAAGAGAGGAGGCAATCAGTCCGAATGTGATGGTAATTTAGTAAGTATTACAAAACTATTAATATTTAAAAATTTGGTATAAAAGTTCATTTCGAAAGTGGAGTCGGAGTATCCTTAGAACAGGGTTAAGACGTCGCGTCGCGTCACAACAAAATTAAATGCATAAAATCATTTATTGAAATATACACAGAAAGATCATTATTTTATTGCCAATAATAGTTCTTTAACGGGTACTTATGGGTGATATGTTCACCGTCACCCGGCACCTGGGTGAGTTTTATCATGACAAAATCTGTAACAGAGCTGAGCCATATTTTAAAAAGAAAAAAGCCCTGTTTTTTGGAGAACAGCCCTGGTTTCTCGGAAGCGCTAGTTTTTTTTTTTGGAAAACAGTCCTGTTTCCAAAAAACAGAGATGTTTTCCAAAAAACCGGACTGTTTATCAAAAAATAAGGCTGTTTTTAAAAAAAGAACAGGGCTGTTTTTTCCCAAATTTCATTAAAAACCAATGAGATTTTATTCTTAAATCATAATCGTCCCAAACCAAATTCGCTTAAGGATTGAATTAGATACAGAGTATCCGAAAAGTCTTCGTATGGCCAAACATCTTTGCTATTAGTAAAGATAAAGACGACACCAAATTTAGGTGTACCCTACTGGTTAATAAACTTACTTTTTTATGTAATTTAACTTTTTCAACCACTTTGAGGGGTGACGCTAGGGAGTTGATGTAAAAATTTTAAATGTAACCCTATGCCGTGGTGCACCTCATTTTCAAAGGTCTTCAAAAAAGGAACCTTTTACCGCAAACGCGAGGTCTGTATCTCAATTTGTTTTTGAGCAACAAATTTTTAAAGATAACAATTATTTTATATGTTTTTTTATTGACGCATTACAATAGTTTAACATAGAAGTTCCAAAGGAATTCTTCTTCTCTACTATAATGTTAAAAAATAGTATGCAAACAACTGATAAAATGAAGTATTTGAAATCATATTTTTTTCAGTTGTATAAATAAATTTCATTCTTCCTTGACATGATCCATTTTTTCAACAGGAGATTACATTCTATTATATACCAGTCAGGGAATTTCTAAATAATATATTCCCGTAGCGTCGGATTGGGCGACGTGGATTTATTGAATGGCCACCTCGTTTTCCGGGCCTTGCTCCTATTGATTTTTTCCTTTGGGGATACTTAAAAGAACGAGTATACCTAATAAAGCCCGAATATTTATTTTGATTGGAGTTACGCCAAGGAATTGTCAACGTCTGCCAAGAAGTAACACCTGCCATTCTCGAAAATGTGAGAATTGACTTCTAAAATCGACTTTATTATTGTCAAGAAGTTCATGGTGGCCATTTCGTGCAACTTTTAAAGTAGGCAATCAGAGAAATAAAGGTATATTAATTGCCTTGCCATTTAAAAACGAATTAAGATACCCCCCTATGGCTTGCGTTAAAATATTTCATTTTTGAAGACCTTTAAATCATAAACCATTTTAGTGAATCCCGGTGTAATTGTTTAAAAAATGTCAATGAAAAAGTTAGATGAGATAGAAAAGATCCTGAGAAAACCTCTGCTCATAGTAGTTTTTTTTGGCTTGCTTAGGTTTGCTAAGGTTTCTGATTTTTCAACTCGATTTTTGTTCTTTTCCTGAACTCCTTGTACAAATTTTCTTACGAATGGAGCTTTTTTTTGGTCGTAAAGAAACCAAAATGGTATTGACCTCTATATTTTTGTCAAATACTTAATTTTTTTAACAAGTAATAATGGAACCACAATTTAAAATTTTGAAAATTTATATACAGGGTGTTATGAAATTCACTGCATATATTAAAACCGGTAAATCCGGAGATGAATTCAGATTGAAGAAAAATTGTTATGAATGACGCTTTGCAATAATAAGCTGGTAATCGCTCTTTAAACTTTCTCTAACCAGCCGTACCCGCCACCGGCAAGAAACACATGATACCTAATAATTTGCCAATTCTATCAATAATTTTTTCCATGTAACGAGCCAGCATAAGAAATAATGTTATTGTTACCTTTGCAGTAAAATTCCTTTAAAATAGAGTTTTTTTTAAATGTTTAAGATTAACAAATATCAATATATCAAAAAACACTGACAACACAGTACAGCCATTAATTTAATGCAAGAAACTAACGCTTGACGAATAGTTAACACCAAAAAAAGTCCTACTAACGAATTAAACACAATACTTAACAGATTCCACTGTATTTTGTCACTACCCACATTATTAAAACCTGAGAACTAATGTTTTGTTACTTTTAAAGTAAAGTCTCTATAAAATGCAATTCCTCTAGAATGGAACACACTTATACAACACCAACAAAAAGTAGGTATAGCAATCAATAAAAAATGTTCCACTAACTAATTAGATACAATGCTTAAAAGAATTCACGGTAATTTTTACTCCCAGCACTATTGAAAAATTGAAAACTAAAAATTTATTAATTTATTACAGAGCAAAATTCTTTTAGGATACGTCCAGATTTGATAAACTATTTTCTTTGTTAAATGAGTTATTTGACATTCGTGACAAAATATAGGCAACCCATAACACTTATGCATTGTTGTTGCATAAATAAAGGTATTCTTTGTGTCGAGATAATAGTGAGATTTTACAACTAGAAACTGCAGACAATCTAACCCGTAAACGATAAAATTTAAGCTGGTTTCCATCACATTATTTATAAAAACCTAAAAATTAAAAAACTTTTCAAAGTCTTCCTCACCTTTGGTAGGCTAATAAATTCATTTTGGAAATGAGGTGAAAACTCTGTTTAAAATACTTCTTTAAATTTTATCACTTATCGGTTAGCGTGTTTGCAATTTATTTTTGCAGAATCTCCCTAATAGCTTTCGTCCTTATGCTCAAAGACACAAGAGCTTGGCGGGAGCACGGATACAATGCTGAAATACTAATGCGTCGAGTGCTGCGTTGCCAAGTTATTGTCAAAGCCGTAATTATTACAGGTTTTACTATACAGAAGGTTCCACAATCGTCCTGATGGTGTGTACATCAAGAATTCACAAGTTTAAAAAAATAAAATTGAAAAAAATTCGATGAGGATGGAGTGCTAACCCATTTCCTATACATCTTTTAGAGCCGATCTCCTAATTTTTTACCTCATCTAAATTGTATACGCGCTACTTCTAAGCTCTTCTCTCAAAGACGTTTGGTAAACATCAGTAATTTTTCGCAATAACTAAACTAGTGACAAAAACGGTTTTTATGCGAATAAGAATATGTTTTTAACTGGGTTTTGAATTAGGTTTTCTTAAAAATGTTATGAGAAGTAGAATATTAAAAGGGAAACCATACAGAAACTATGTTTTGTGCAAAGAGACATCATGTACCTAATAAATTTTTAAATATGTAGGAAAGTAGTATCGTATTAGTTTATGTAAGTAATTTTTTAAAGGATGATGCGTTTTTGGCAATTATAAATTATTTCTGATTTTTTTATTTTTTAGTAGAACAAATTTAATACATAAAATTCCCCTCGAAAATACAATTTTGGCAACGAGTGTGTCCCTCTAGAGTCGACTATATACAGATATATGATTTGAATTTTATAACACCTCGTATATTTAAAAATATAAGGTCTGTTCTTGCAGTAGTTTCAAACTAATCATAGGCTCTTCAAAATAACCGGTCTTGTTCATTTAAGCAAGTAAATTCTATTGGTCCTAAGTGATTTGAACCTACTGCAGTGCCAGCCCTATTATTGGACATCTTGCACATCTGAAACACATCACAGCAAAAACAGTCACTTGTACACCAAAGCTATAACAAAATTAACACGTCAAAGCATCCTACATCAACCAAATATACCTGCCAAGGATCTTGGACACGCATCCATTTGAAACCTGGAGAATTCTGGATATATCGCAGGGTCGCGCTCCTGAATGGGCTAGTTCCACGATTTTCTGCCTGGTGGAATCGGGCAGGGGACGTCCGCTGACGAACACACCCCCTAGCTGGTTCACACCGCTATGGCCTGTCCACAGTCACATCGTTAGGATTTGGTGGTGGTCTGGGTGTGGTTTAAGTAGTTTTTTGGGTAAATAACATAGGTCAAATAGATTTTGCAATATTAAAAAAAAAATTTGCTTCGCTTTTTTAATGTCAGCTTGTATACAGGGTGTAAAAAATAGTATGCCTTGGGAAGGTAATACCTAGTACTTATAAAAATACAAAAAAGAATTATATGACTGTATGCCCTAAAATGCTTCCTAAGGGAGTTATAGCCCTTTAAATGGTGGACAAAAAGAATAGTTTTTATTTAAACAATACCAGCAGAATTCGCGCTCCATATGGTAAATTTTTTTATTATTATTTTCCCAGAAAATGCTGTGCCTGATAAAAGTTGCTGCATGTCCTTAAGCTAAAAGGCCGCCCGCCAAAAATTGAAAAAAAGTTAGGATATACGAGAGAGATGCAAATTTTTTAAATTATCGCAAGAGTAACGTACCTTAATTTTTCAATTTATTTATAAAACGTATTTAGAATTAAAACTTATGTCCCAAAATGAAGTCACGGCCTTCTATTCAAAAAACGAAAATAAAACTTATATTTTTATCTTACCCTGTATAGAGACTGAATCCAGGAAAGTAAATTATTTTTAAAGGTTTCTATGGACGTTTACTTTTGGAGAATGGCTTAAATTTTAAGATTCTAGACTTTTTAAATTTATTTAAACCACTCAAAGAAATTAACATAAAATGTTTTTTTTTGGAGCTATTAGGCTAAATCTGAAATTAATTTTAGATAGTATGCTCTATGTCGCTTTAGTTCACTTGAAAAATATCTGATTTATTTATTTATTAAAAATAATTTGTTTTCTTGGGTTCTGTCTTTATACAGGGTTAGATAAAAAAATAAGTTTAATTTTCGTTTTTTGAATAGAATTCCTTCACTTCATATTGGGACATAATTTTTAATTCTAAACAAGTTTTACAAATAAGAATCTTAAATAAATTGAAAAATTAAGGTATTTTACTCTTGCGCTAATTTTTAAAATTTGCATCTCCCTCGTATATCCTAATTTTTTGCTCAGGTTGGTAGGCGGCCTTTTAGTTAAAAGACATGCAGCAACTTTTGTTAAGAATAACATTTTCTAAGAAATTAATAATAAAAAACGTTACCATACGAGTCGCGAATTCTGCCGGTCGCTGTATTTAGAAACCATGCTAGACCAGTGGTAGATCAGTTCTTTTGAAAATTGGACTTCTACCATAAATGTTTATGCCGATGCCGATGGTTATATTGAAAAAATCCGTAACAGTTCAGAAGGGGTAGTTTTAGTAAGGTTATGGGGTTGTTTTTCACAAAACTTTTATATTTAAGTAGATACGGCAGTTTTAACATAAGATATAAAAAATTGGAATTTTTTATGTAAGAAATTTACTTGCATAACTTGCTTGAGTGAATGGTTTTCCAGATATTTGCGTTTAAAGTTTGTAATATACACAGCTTTATTCGGGCCAAAAGGAGTGTATTGCATTGCATTGCATTTAAAATACAGGCGCGTTAAGCTCGGCCGTATTTAAGTTTTTAAATTTCGATAATTTACTTTTAAGTTAAACAAAACTTTCTGTATTACACATTATATGCGCAAATATCTGGAAAACCGTTCACTCTAGCGAGTTGCGCAAAGAGTGTCTTTTTACGTAAAAAGTCCAATTTTTCATACCTCGTGTTACAATTGCCGTATCTACTTACATAAAAAAGTTTTGTGGAAAACAACATCCTTACGAAAACTACCCCTTCTGTACTGTTACTGCTTTTTTCAATATCACTGTTGGTTTCGGCATGCACATTTATGGCAGAACTCCAATTTTCAAAAAAAAACTGATCTACCACTGTTCCTAAAAATAAATAAAAACTATTCTTTTTGTCCGCCATTTAAAGGGCTGTAACTACATTAGAAAGCATTTTAGGGCATATGATATGAACTTTTTTTCTTATTTTGTATGAGTACTACCTCCGGTAATTTTTTTACACCCTGTATATAGATTCTTTGGTATGTTAGCTGAAAATGATCGAGCAAGGTAGAATTTTGAGTCACAAAGAGTCGCCGCCAAAAGTTTTATCATAGCGTTTACTCTTCGCAAAACGTTGTACAATTTAAGATCCACAAGAACTTATATGGACATTTCGTATATTAAACCATAACACCATTTATTCCCTCTAGTAGTATCAAATACTAAGCAGTAGGATCAAACGCTAGTAATAAACCAACATCAATATTGTTATAGCGATTTTTGAAATGACTATCGATGATGATGTATCTCTTGCTTTTTTAAAACCTTGTTTCGTGTATATTAGTATTAAGCAAGAAACCAACAAAAGATCTTTGGATCAAGCTATTAAATATTGTTAGAATACAATAAGAAAGATTACAAAAAATAACCTTACTTGGAATTAAAAAAAATGTTTTTCTAATCTTGACCTATAAAGTGACCCTTTTTAAAACGGATGAGAGTTTTGAAACTAGGTACGAAAAGGAAAATATTTCCTAACTGGATGAAATATTAATTTCACAACTAGTTACAAACAGCTATTAACAGGCAAAAGGAATTGAATTCCCTCGAAACAAGATTTTATAATCCAAAAAAATTAGTTTTCTGAGCAACAAGCATTTAAAAAGATGACTTTAATTTAATTAAAATACTAAACGGTTGTGCGTTGTAAAAATAGTAACAAACAAGGTAATAAAAAAACTTATGCGCCACCTCTTTAAAAGTTGGATATCATAGTAAGCAGTTTTAATAACTCTAGTTTTTAAACTGTAACGATAAGCTATGATTAAAGAACTGCCACAATTTTTCCATTTGTAATACATTTGACGTCGATCATGATACTCTGCATTATTACACTGCTCCTGGGTAAACATGCAACTTAAAACTAACGTATTATTTAAAAAAATATTTATTTATATTTGGGAAAATATATAGTAATATGGTTATTGTACCCACACTACTTAAACCACACTTAATACAAATATTAAATAACAAGTAATGTAACTGTGCACATGTTATTATCGGTGTATTAACGAGCTAAAGAATGAAATCTCGTCAACTGACAACCTCGCTCGATAACGGGGATACAAAAGCCTTGGTCAAAATTTCAAAGTCTGTATTCACTTTTAACCTGAATGATATAAAAAACGAATAAGTATACTTAGTAGTATTGGGTGGTAAATACTGCTCTAAATAAGAAAAAGTTCATTCAGAATGCTAGGTCTCGATCACTAAACCCAAATTATAAGCAACACAGATAAGGTTCAACAAATTTGTGATTTCTACCTTTTAAGGAAAAAAGTAAAGTACCTAATTTCAATTCTACAACTGAATAATATTCCTTGTTATTTATTAAAAATATTGTTTCGTTGGCGATTTCTCATTAAAAAAAACAAAATTTTATTTGGTACTTTGCTTTAAAATGGCACCCCACAAAAATTCGATACAGCTGTCGAATTTTAGCGGCACGCGGTTTTAAACCAAGAGTATAAAATAAATTTTGATTCCTTGAGGACGACAATGTTAAAAAGAAAAACGAAATGAGGGCTGAATATTGCTCTTAATATTATCTGTTTGTTATCCTACATTTACCGTCAAATTTAATGACGTTATATAATATGTTGTAGTTTTTAGATAAAAGTGAATTTTACTTTGGCACCTGGCTTTTGGATCCTCGTTTATTTACCTCAGGCATCAAGATGTATGTGTTCATCTTGAGTTACCTGCAAAAAATATAAAGAAAATGGAAAATATGCTTTTAGCAATGTTCTTATAAAAAGAAAAAGTTATTAAGTAACATAAACAATGTAATAAAGTCATTAATGGGAAATAGTTATTTGTGTTACTAGTTCACGAAATACTACTTTGGTGTTTGAGAGGGCGCTACACGAGTCAAAAAAATATTGGAGAGCACCAAAGGTATTTCGAGCACGAGTTTTACACAATATTTTTTCTATAACTCTTTTCTTAAAACCATATAAAATACTAAATTATTTAAATTTAAAATTAAAATTTCATATTAGCATTAAAATACTAGTGAGTGTAGATTCAGTTGCTATGGATTTAATTATATTTTTTGACAAACAATTTTAGTTGTCATTTCTTTATTGCGCTCCTAAAAGTTCTTTTTTCTATATAATAATGGAAATAAGTAGTGACGAAGATTGTAATGCTACTCCCCCGGAAATATTAGAAACATCAAATAAAGCAGTTTTAAACCTAACACCCGTAAAATCCAAACAACAGTATGAAGCAGAATAGGTATAGGCAGTTTAAAGAATGGTGTGATAAAAAAAGTTGGTAAAATCAGTGAAAATATTTCTGAGCAACAGTATGAAACAGCATATAGGCAGTTTAAAGAATGGTGTGATAAAAAAAAAGTTGGTAAAAGCAGTGAAAATGTTTTTATGGCGTATTTCAAAGAAAAATCAAAAGAAGTGAAGTCTTCTACACTGTGGTCCATATATTCGATGTTAGTAACGACACTGAATGTTAAAGAGAATATAGATAGAAGAAAATTTAAGGAACTTATTCCATATTTATCGCCCTAAGAAGTCACAAATCTTAACAAAAGAGCAAATAACTCGTTTTATGAGCGAAGCTGATGACGAAGATGATTTAAAGATAAAGGTAAACAACTGCAGAAAAAATATCTCTATCACTAGGAACTATTTAAGTCAATTGCTGCTGGTTGCTGCGATTTGGAACTGGTAGCCTGGTTTTTTAGGATCCGATGTTTATTTTGTTTTGTAAAGACGTGTCTACATATCATTCAGCAACGTTTGTGGACGTCCATTCACCATGGCGCTTAAGACTCATGATGTCTACTCCACAGTCTGCTAGCAGATCGGCTGAAGACAGCCTAAAACAATGCCCAGTGTAGAGTTCGGGATTTGGCAGTTTCAGGTATCCAGCCACGTCCGTGGGCATCTTTCTTAATTGTTTATTTTCTATTTGCACGCTATTTACTAAATGTTTCCAATTCTTTGGCAAAACGGTATTTCGATTTGTCTGGTTCAACGTTCACAGTCTTGGCTTCTTCGAGAATGTCTTCCGGTACTCCATCAATCATATTCTCTTCAATTTCTTCCTCGATCTCCATTTTCTACTCAAAAGTTGAATAAAAGTGGAGTAACCTTTGTATTTTCACTTTTACACTATACTGACAATCAACAAATAGGTAAATAACACAAACTTAATTGCATAGCGATGATATAAGTAGAAAGGCCTTGTTATTATTCGGTGGATTCATAATTTTTAGATGGACATTTTTTGGCTATTTCCCACCAATGTTCTACTAAATATTTTAAATTAGACCTCTTCGGTCCGGGTCCAGTGGCGTTAATTAGCTTACCAAGTCTAATTAAGTGGGGCGATATATGTAGGACTCAAGGTGATCAACCGTCCCGCTATGACCGGGACAGGATCCCGGTTTTGACACGCCGTACCGGAAAAAAAGTGTCCCGGAATATCCCGAAATTGTAAACTTACAGTTAATCTAATACTAATAACATTGATTATACCTGTTATAAGTATTAGAGATACAGTGATGATGTGGACTTTTTTGCAAACACTGTAACTTAACAGGTATGTGATTGTTGATGTATTGTTTGGGTTTGCTTGGGATTATTCCTACGGATTATTTGTCATAAACAGCTTTCCTTAGTTATTTATTAGTTTTATTTCATCTTTAATTTTTATTTGAAAGAGACGAATTATTAACTAATATTAAACTGGAAACGAAAATCGGTAAAGCTAGTGACATCTTTAGAATGACAATTTAAAGTGTCCTTCTCGGTTAGCGGAGGCGGACATTGCGGACAATGGAAAGTCTGGCAAGTTGTATAGGGTAGGGGTAGGGACTGCTCTGCTGAACTGTATAGGTTAGGTATTTAGAATTGCTGGGGGGTTTTTCGATTCTTTCATTTGTAAAGCAAACAATTATTAATTATTGTACCGTTTAACCGTTTTGGTTTTGTTTTACGAGAATAAAGTGTTTATTTTCCTTTGCGTTTTCATCTCTTTATATGTATTTAAAAAAAAATAAATACAAATCAGAAAAATTCTAATCAATAGGGGGTGTATTTCTGTTTTCATTTGAAAATCACGCAAATCGTAAGAATCAAAGAATAACTCATTTAAATGACGATCTATCAGCAAAGGCAAAAACGTTTCAAAACCTAACTGATCAACTGAAAGATCTAAATTACGGTACGAAATCGGAAACCTTTTTAGTGAATCCGGAGTAAGTTTCTTCGCTTCAACCCATAATGACATTTGGCAACGCCACCGTCTAAAAAAGCGAAACAACCCCGGATAAAATAAAAAATATTGTTCGATTTCGTAATAAAACTGGATCGTCTGAAATATCTTTAATATTCTCGTCATCTCAGTCACATCCCTTTTCCGTGTAAAGTTTGTAAATTTTGTCGGCGAACCGGATGATTGACGTTTTCAAGGGATTTTACCATTTCTCCTGATTTCTCAAAGAATTTCTTACACTTGTCAGTTCCTTTATTTTAGTCGGCGCGCTAAATCGCTTAAGAGTCGAAGCACGTCGCCCGAACTATACACAAAATAAATTCCTGAATTCTGATATATCGTATTGATTAGAAGCTGGTTTATCTATATAAGAAAAATGGGGGAAAAGAAATGATTTTTTTTATCTAAAATACTTTTACGGCCAAATTCTCTATGGCTAAGACCGGTCTAATCTGACAATTTGGAATGTGCATTTAATCAAAATAAACCTGAAATATTTTTTTAAGGCGGGTTCAAACAGCAATTTAATTTAATTTTAGCCTAAGGTAATTTAAGGGGTTATTTAATTTTAATTTATGGTGTTCATCCAGAAATTTAAGCCACGCAAGATTTAATTTTCAGCCAATGAAATACATCGTGCTGCGCCTGCGCCATTGCGATTTTCAAGTGTTCAGTTTCAAGTTTCAAGTTTGCAAGAACAAACTCACTTTAAATTAAACAAGCTAACACAAGACATGAGAAATACACAAAAATGTTTTTGTTTACATTTTATGAATATTTTTCTTTCAAAACTGTCAATAGTGTCAATGCCAATTGCGTCATCTCATTGAGTTTGCGCGTTAACCCTCATTTAATTTAATTTAATTTTAAAAGATAAAAGTTGGTCAACTTTTAAATTAAGTCTTAAATTACATCAACTGAATGAACGCTGTTATGGCGTGCCATCTAACGAACTTTTTAAGTTACACTAAATTAAATATTAAATTAAATTAAATCGCTGTATGAACCCGCCTTATTTATTCTCCACATAAATTAAATTTTCATTGTGGTTGTTTTTATCCATTTACTTTGGTCTTTGTTAAAAAAAAAAGATTTTCTACTATAAATTTTCATACAAAATTCGAAACTTGCAAAACGTAATACTATTGGTTGTGACGTCACATGTCAGGTAACTAAAAGTATTTTAATGGCATCGTGAATTTTAGTGGTAATTTATTTATAACCAAATAGTTTGCTGAAAATGTTTGTATGACACAGATTGCCGCTTATTTGTCATTAAAATTTCATTACAAATATTTATTACTTATTATTAGATACATAAAAATAAACACACAGCCAAAATATGCTTACTTAAATTTTACGATACTGCCCTGTAATGATACCTATTTATGGAAAATATTTGATTACATTTGCACTAGGAATGCACTTTCTTCCAACATCGGCTGTTTTAGGCACGTGAAAAATGAGGTTTTTAGGGTACTTGCAGTGGTATTTTTGCGCACTGGCAAAATATTATATTCATAGGGTATTTTTTAAATATATTTCATTGTTTAGTTATACAGAATTATTTATAAATTACACTGTAATAAAAAAAACAGCCGTAATACAAACAAAATTTACTGTCAAGGAAACATTCACATGATACTCGCCTAAACGCACACCTTTGTTTCCGAAGTTAAATTCCTCGTCTGATTGGTTGATTGGGAAGATCGGATAGAGTATGTGATATGTGACGCTAAGAATGTGGATGTTTTTTGTGTTGCATAACAAACCTGTTCAATTTAGGTCTTGTAGATTAGAGATGTTGATTTTCGTTACTATTGAGTATCCGTTACTAATCGTTACTCTGTTACTAACTAATCGTTTATAATATTCGTTACTTTGATTACTCTGATTAACAACGCAAATTATAAAATTTTAGTATTTAGCGAAAAATAAAACTGTCTCAAAATATCTCTTTATAAAAATGTAGGTATCTAAGCTTTAAGAGGTAATTTAGACAACCAGAATACCTACTACAAACAAAACGTAGGTAATTTAGTTCACAAAATTAAACAAGAAATTAAGTTTAAAAAAAATTGCGAAAAAATACTAACAACAAGACTTTAAAAAAGTCTTGGAGAAAAACGTATGCGGTTTCAGGTTTTAGTCTTTCTTACAAATCTTGATTATAATTAAGAAAAAGTATGCTTTGGGAGTTTTCTCACCTTAAACAACTTCATCTTTCGGAAATAAGTTGTCCAGCAGTGGAAAGATTCTTTCAGATGGTACTGATGTCGCAACTATGCACAAATATTGTTTGCTAACTTAGAGAAACAGGGATAGATTGTTGCTCTGGATTTCCAGCATTCAAGCGGATTTGTTGGATTATTTTAATAAAGTTTGTTAACGATTAAAGTAGATAGTACTTTTTTCAGTCCTTTTCAGCTTATTTCCACAGAAATAATAGTAATACGTATATGCGCTAGTCCCTGATAATTTGCCAGCTAACAGAAACGACCGCTCTGCGTTCCGTAGTAAAACCGGTTCTTTCAGGAACCAGCGTGACCATTGGCTTACCGCATTATATCGAGTAGTTAACCAGGTTTGACAACGGTACACAGCCTTAGACAGCCATGATCGACAGAAAATTTTTACAACTGTCAGTGTCCATTACCTGTCATCGCGTCAGTTCAACTCATTGATTTATAAAATAACATTTCGAAGCACTACAAGATTATATGCATAATAAAGTACCCAATTTCTTAGCTAAATGAAATGACGATTTCCAACTTTAGTTAAATAAAGCTTTTATAAATAACTTAAAGGCATCTTATTTTTCCATTTTTTATTAAATAATTTTAATATCGATGCAAAACCATTTACTTTGGATAGTTCTGAGGCACTACAAGATTATCATAATGAAATACCAATTTCTTACTGAAATAAAATGACATTTTCCAATTTTAGTTAAATAAAACGTTTATAAGTCGCTTAAGTACATCCTATATTTCCGTTTTTTATTAACTTTAATCTACTAATATCGGTGGAAGCACTACAAGGTTATATGCAAAACAAAGTACTAAAACATAACGACGTTTTCCAATTTTAGTTAAGTAATACTTTTATAAATAACTTAAAGATATCTTATAAAATATTTTTGTACCAAATATCCTTTTTGCGTCGACAAATAACTTTAATTTTAGACACTCCCGCTTCAATATTTTGACATTTAGAATGACAGAAAAGTTTCCAGTGTAATTTTACCGGAAGCTCAAGCAGGATGAATATGAGCTTGTGATTGGTTAGAAAACTTTTAAGAATACTTAAATTATAAATTATTTCAGATTATGGTATTAGTGCTAGTGAAGAATTTAATTTGTTTAACTGTTGCTAAATTAAATAAATACTTTTCAGTTTAATATTTATTATTAAATGGTCGTAGAAAAATAGTGTATGCAACTCTTACTACATGTAACGGCCATTAATATACTTACATTCATAACGACACTCGCCAAGGCTCGTGTCGTTACTTTATGCTAGTCTATTAATATCCATCATTACATAAGCGTTGCATAATATATTTATTGCAGTACACTAACTGTAAGGCAATAATATTTTCCTACACTCCCTACAGTACAGGAATGAATATTTCCTAACAGTTATTTTTCATTGCCTAGCAACGTCTGACTCTAGATGTATGATAATATTGACTTTTTCAACAAGAGCTCTTGTCAGGAATGTCAATATTTTTGAACAATTGGCTGAGAAAGTTTTTTTTTATCAGTATCTCCGATAATTAAAAACCTGGACGCGGTTATAAAAATTACGAATAAAAGAATTCCGTCATTTTCGCTGGAAAATTTAATAACAACCCACAATGAAAACAAAAACTTTTCCGCCACCGAACAAAAACGAGTTCAACGGCAGTAAAATCTACAAATTGGATGGGATGGCAAAGGGAGAATCGATATAAAGTTGCCGACGACGTCGACGACGGTAGTCTTTTTTCATACCGTAAATATTCTTAAGTACCGGACGCGACACTAGGGACGATTTAGGGCGAGAAGGGCCGGTCTTCCGGAGACAATCGCATTGTCACAAAGGGCCGTGATGGACTTCATAAAACGCGAACTAAACGACAAAGATCGTCGTCCTTTTTACGCAGACAATAGACGTGAAAATTCTTTGGATATTTTTAAAGTCTATTTCGTAAATTTAGGGTAGTTTCTCTTGAAATAAATGCATCGCATTTATCGAAATTTTTATTTCAGTTTAAAAAGTAGAGCGGGGTTTATCCTATTCCTTAGTTGACTAAAAATGTTTAAGATGTGATTTTCTTCTTGTGACTCTGTAGGTCGCCATTAAAAACTTCGAGTTTATTACACGATTTACTTAGTTTGAAATGATGTTTGGTTAGGGACTTATTGCTAAATAGTATATCATACATAGTCAGAAAGTGTCTTTTATCGAGCGATAAAAGCAATGAAATTTGTAGCAAAACCCGCAGGGCCGAGTTTTGTAAATTTTCGAGATCGATATTGTATACCTACTATTTTTGCACAATCATACTAACCTTTACGAAAAAATATAAAAACTGGTCTGATTGGTAAGAAATATTGAGCGTTCGTAACATTATAATGGGAGTCACTAGGCAGGCGCGGCTCGTGAATTTTTTTACAGGTGGGTCAAAATTTTGTGAGCAACTAGTGGTATCAACGCAACAAGCAAAATACACTTTTTTAATTAAGGAAGGTTTTTTAATAATATTCATAGTTTTGCCAAGAAATTATTTACCCACAATTAAACACCGCATAAATCATAAAATAGGTACTGTAGTATATTGAACATTGCTACTCTAGATGTTTATGACTTTTAGTATTACTTTTCTGTGTTTTAGTTTAAGATTTTAGCGGTTTCCCGTTTTGATACGTCTGCGTCTCCTCAATAGAGGTCGCGACTTGTAATAAAAGTATGATTATTCGTAAGATAAAATTTGGAAAGCTGCCGAAACTCCGTTTTCTTTAATAAATGCAATACTGACGGCTAGACATAGTAATACGATCTTTGTCTACGCACGCGCAGGCTGTCAGCTGTAGTAGATATGAGATTACCAATAATCTTTAATATATTTTATCGAGGAACAAGTGCTAAATGTGTTGCCAGTACACCTTTTAGAGCCGATCTAATTTTTTAAATAACAAAATTTTTTGATACCCGAGCACAATCTCGAACCCACGACCTCATGATCTACTCGCTGAGACTCTACCTCTGAACCACGCTGCTAATGTGAGAAAACCCGTGCCGATGCCGTTATATTTGATGACTAACATTGGCGTGACTGAGAGATCGTATTTATATGTTTAGTCGCTAATTAATACACTAATACAATGCTAATATATATAGGTACCTAATAAGTTTTTGTTTGTCTAACCCAAATGTTTTGAAAGAGTATATTTCACGGGGCGGTTCGAGTGTATTTCCATAGTGGGAGTGGCGCGATATTATTGGTGGGCGGTCGACAAATTTTGTCTCCTTTTAACTTCCTAAAGCGCGTACGTCTGTTTCTCTCTTAGTTTTAATGAATTTATATCGTCCATATAAATCTATGAGGCCAATTTAAAATACGACCCAGCACGGAGCAAGCTTGGATATCTTTCGCCGATGACTTGGCTTGATTCTTTCTTGGGGACTTTTCGCATGGAACTTGCACTTTTTTAAAAGAGAAGTTTGGTTTTAAAAAATAAATTATTAGGTGGATCGTTGAAAATAAATTTAGGTGGGTCATTGACCAAATGACCTTATGGACGGGCCGCACCTGTAATTAGGTCTGTTGCTATACAACGGTTCGTGGTAATTGTTGTTACTGTCAATTTGAATTTATCAACTCCGATTATTCACGAAATGTTTGATAGAGCATAACAGAACGAATCTAAACGTTGAGATGCTTGGGGAAGAAAGTATTAATGAACCGGAAAATGTTGATATTGAAATCGAGGAAGGATGAGGAGCCGGTTGTTCACAGCTTATTCCACTAAAATCATGTGAAAGGTACGAAAGTGCAAAAAAGTTTTTAAAAACTGACTACAACAGAAAAACAGTGTAATTAATGAGAAAAGCTTACTGGCATGTTTTGTAATGAAAAGTTTAAAATCTCCTGCATGAAAAATATCGAAAATTCACAAAGAACTAATATTCCAGTTATTACTTTTAATAATTGTATAAATTGTACATTAAACTTTAATTTAAATAAATACATTCTATATTATATGTTCTCTCTTTTAGTAAATTTTTAGCTGCAGATCTTTACTTAAGCACTTAAGATTCATTTTGTTACGTTGCATCAAAAATTTCTTGAATAATCGGAATCGGCAAATTCAAACTAACGGTAACAACAATTACCACGAACTGTTGCATTGTAATGTTATACGAACGCTCAATATTTCATACCAATTAGACATGTTTTTATATTTTTTCGTAAATATTAATATGATTGTGCACAAAATAACACAAAACTTAGTCAGTATAAGTGCTCACCGATCTTAGAAACTCGGCCCTGCGAGTTTCGCTCTGCTAAAAATTTTCTCGGTCGGTAAAAGACAGTTACTGACTATGTCTCGTAATACTGTTATATTATGTTTATTGACGTAAATAGGTTTTCATTTCGATATAAATCATTTTTCCCAGTGTACCGAAAGCAAATACTTTGTTCATTTGTACAAAGGAAGATCACAACATAATACAGCCGGTGAATGATACCCATAAAATCCCTGTAGTTGACGTCGTCTAAGACGCTGCATTAAAACGCCAAGGGGTGCGCATTGTTGGTTTAGAATCGACTTCTCTCCGGATGAATGGGGCTCAAGACGTTACTCCACCCTCGGATTTCTGCGATACTCCCTCATGCGTGCACCCGATTTATAAAAATCGAGAAGTATTCACCTTTCACAACCAGATTCCATTTGTCACCTTCGTGAGATATACACCGATGAAGGATATGGACTTTTGTTCAAATAACTTCCAAAGCCTGGTTTTTACTGATTTATGGGATTTGCTAAAATCCCTCTTATGTTCTATATATCTTGATATTTATTGATGACGAAAAGTTTTTTTAGAGTCGCTTGTGCGACAGATGTTCCGTGATAAATGATTTGTTTGCGGTTAGGCGACAACCGAATAGAAAGAACTTTGTTTTGATATCAGCTTTTTCTAATATTTATCGATATCCGAAGGCTGAAATTGATTTAAAAGTCCGTATGTCACAGTATCAGTCAAAGACTTGTGGTCAGCGGGGAAAGCACCACTTCCCTACACTCTTTGGAGACAAAAAAATAACTTTTTATACATTAGCAATTAGCGATGGGTCATTCGTTCATTTTCAAGAGAGCCCGCTCACTCGTTCAGCTCACTTGGAAGAGTCGTTCGCAAGGAGTCGTTCGATTGAACGAGGGCTGCTGAGTTGCGAATTACAGAATCGCGGAGCTCTTTACTTTAACGTGACACCTGCACTTGTTCATGTGTATAAAAGAGAGCATAAAACGCGGATGTGAATTACACATTTACGACTGCCGACGGCCCGCTGCCTGATTGTGGCGTGACGGCTTCAAAGAAAAATAATATAGGTACATAACATAAATAAATTAAATAAAATTAATTAAAATATTGGAATGATTAAAATTTTTATTTGTTAAATGTTCAAAATAAAAGTAAATACATATTAACAAAAATGGTTTTATTGTCGATTAGATAATTATTATGTAATATTGATTTAAAAGTTATAAACTACCGGCAGTATACGCCGTTAAAAAACGTTGTTGCAGATTTCCGGCAAAGTAATTAATCGTTAATCGTAAAATAATAGTAATACGAAAGACGTACAAACTGTGTAATGTATTATCATAGGCCGCTAGATGCTCCACCACTCTCGTTCTATTATATGACTCATACTGAGCCGCTCCCGGCTCGCGCTCTCGCGGCTCGCGCTCTCCGAGTTGTCCGAAACTCGCGAAAGCGAGGAGTGGAATTTCTACGAACGGACGAGAGCGAGACAGATATTTTAACGAGCGGTGAACATATCGTTCAGTTGATGGGAGCGACTCATTCGCGACTCTTTGAAAAGAGTCGTTTAAATTGAACGACTCGTTCGCGAACGACCCATCGCTATTAGCAATATTATGACTTACAATACAAATATAAAGATTACAAAGAGATACAGTGCGCGTCTAAAGTCCCCCCCCCCCCTGTTAACTTTTGATTAACAAATGTTAGAAAAGTAAAATTTTGGTACGTTATATAAAAACTACAAAACTACTTTTTAGCTTCTATGCTACTTTTCTGTGAAACGTATGATGCTATAAACAGAATTTTCGTAGCCCCTTCGTTTCGGAGATACAGGGCGATTTTGAAAATGTGTCATTTTCAAGCACCCTTTGTATCTCAGTTGCCTTTTAATTCATCGGTAAGATAAAAACTGACCATTGTATAGTTTTTTGCGTAGAATGTGGCGTAATCAATTTTTTTCTAGAAGGAACAAACTTAAAGATAAAAACTGGTATACTAAAATGGGATACTCTGTATATTTTATTTTGCAATGCTGTTCTTAGGTGTTGAACTATTTGGAACTTTTTTCACAGACAATAATTTTAGCACAAACTTCGTAAAACACTTTATCGCCATCGAGCTCCAACTCAAATTGTTCACCCATAAAGAAGTTCTCGGCCGTTTTAATATTTATAAACCATCAGTAATGTTAGCATCTACACAATACTTTCACAATGCGGTCTATTTAATAACTGAACTAGCAAACAAGATGTTCTTCTTATTATATGCATGTATAATTCGTCGGCTGGTGCTGGTACCTGACAATAATACATCTTGAAATCCCTCAACGGACGGTAGTAAATTGGACGCAAAAATAAAAATAATCCCTTTACCTGTATTTCTAAAAGGGTCTGTGATCATAACATGTAAATTGGGCGCGGGCTTTTCTTTAAGCACCTGCCTGTATGAGATAATTACTTAACAATTACTACTTATATATACCTAAATACTCCGAAATTTAATTTACGTTACTTACTACCTTAAACTACTACGTTAGGTTTGCTTTATAGTTTAATTTATTTCTACTTTTGAAGGCGCATAGATAAAAGTAGAAAATGGCCGTGTCAGTGATCAAAAGTGAACGTGGGAAAGATTTGATTTTTGGCGAAAATTGTACGTTTTGAAAAGACAAAGTGCTGAGGCATCGTGGCAATGTAGCCAAAAAAGCTGTTACAGAGAACTTAATTTCAAGAAAGGATGATGTTCACCATCATGAAGCACTCAGAAGCAGACGAACAATAGGTAAATAGCCTAAGTAGGAAAGCTATTTCAAATACGTGTAAAAGAAAGGCTGAAGAAGATGTAACTGAAAGGCCTTCAAAAATAATTTGTGAAGCGTTAATATCACATTTGCCACCATCTCTCACAACCATTGATGTTAGTAAATTACTAACATTAGAAGGAATATCTATAACTGTCGCCGCAGATAAAAATATAGAAGAAGTGCATGGAGCTCTCAGCGCATATAGCGAAACGATATTAACAAATAAAGGTGAAAATTTTTTGTGTATTAACAACAGAAAATAATATTATTATGTTTACATGTGAAACGAACATAAGTATTTTAACCAAAATTTATATACCGTATATGGACGGAACATTTTCTTGTTGTGCAAAGTTTTTCTCTCAATTTTTTATAATCCATGGACTCCAAAATGGCCACTATGTTCCTTTAGTTTTTTGTTTGTTACCGAGTAAGACTAGTGAATGTTATATCACGAGGTTTTCTTTACCAAAATGTAAAATTTATGAAAAGTATCGTCTTATGTTCAATCCAAGACGATTCTGTTGATTTTGAAAGGGCCATCTATGTAGCATTACTGTATGTTTGACCTGATGTTCACTTACACCAAGCATGGTATAGAAAGATAAAGTCAATCGGCTTGAGTTCTGATTATGAATCAAAAGCTGAATTCGGCATCTGGCTTAAAACACTTTGGGGTTGACTTATTTGAATCCAAATGAAGTAGAAGACTGCTCTGTGTTCAATTTGATGTCATACAAACCACACAATGAACTTTTGGATAACTATTGTGATTATTTGTTAGAGACATATTATAGTTGAAAATGCAACATTTCCTCCTGCTGTGTGGGCGGAAGAAAATGCTTCGGTTACAAGAACGACAAATTGTTGCGAGTCGTTTCATGCAAAATTTAATTCCTCTTTTTATGCAACGAATTCCTCTATATTGAAAGAATGTCAAATTGAAACATATGTCAAAATACTAAGTTTAAATGTAATTGCTAGATTTAAAGACCAAAATGTAAAAGCTAAGTTAGCAGCGCTTGATAATCTTGTTACTAAATATAAGTTAGGAGAAATAAATAGACCGCATTACCTAAAATGTACTTCGTATTTAGAATGTATATTATGTGCCTTTTTTAATAGATATATATATATATATATATATATATATATATATATATATATATATATATATATATATATATATATATATATATATAAAGTAAAGTGCACTATTTTTTTTTTGTAAACTGGAATAACGCACACCTATATATGAACGTTTGCGCCCAATTTACCTATAGGATTAAACGGACCCTAGAATACATACATGCGCCCAGTTTACAAGTTCATGTTATGGAGCAGGTAACCTTCGCGCCCAATTTACCACCGCCGAACCCCTATTAAATTTACGATGTGGTCATAAAAGTGGACAGAATAGACAGTTTTAAAATTTAGTTTATTTTAAAATCCTATAATATGAGTAATAATGCATTTTTAAAGTGAATATGCACTATTTTATTAAATTGGTAAAAATTTGTAAAAATTGCATATTTATGCATATTGCATATATTCCGCTCTCTAGTTAAAAGTATCCCAACAAACAATTTTAAGTGCAAATTCAAAGAGACAGAAATCGTCGTAGATCACATCTGTCAACATCAGAATATTTCGAAACCACACAAATAAACAGGGACACACACACACACACACAAATAGAGACGTCAAATATAACCCTCATCTATTGTCGGGCGGCTTCTTGAAAAGCGTAACGAATTGTGATTAGAGAAACTTTTACTTTTGTTAGTCAGTTGTAAGCTCAGTCAGATACTGTTTGGTTTGTCGGGTGTCCTTATCCCTTGTAATACCCGATTTAGGGCCGAAAGGGAGACGATAATGGGAATTTAGTCACAAAAGAATTATTTAGTTAATTAACGTCCTGAATGTTTTGGCTTAAATAACTTTAATTATCAATAATTCAATGGGCTCACTCACTTTAACTGAATTTCATGATTTTATCACTAATAGGTATCACAGATCTAAATAGCTTCGCTACAGATACTTCATCGGTTATTCTGTCCTCCTTAGTTAAAACGTCCTAACTACACTTTTCCATTTTCGGCTTATATGCGTATATTGGTTGTCCGATACCATATTCATCTATTCTCCCTAACTTAGAACGTCCTATTTAGCATTTAAAAAAAGAAATAGTCCTAACTTGCTCGAAATTTACAGTTAGGATAGTTTAATATGGTATCGGACAACCAATATATGTATTATGCATATGCTGAAAATGGAAAAAAAGTAGTTGGACGTTTTAACTAAGGAGGGCAGTATTTGTCCCTTTGTCCTTGTAACTTCGTTTCTGCTAGTATTATTACTATTTTACGTATACTCGATTTGAAATTGGTTGATAGTAATAAATCATTTTTAGCAGCCGATTCCATAGGCGCACCTACCTGACGTGCCGGTTTGAACCCTATTTACTTATCCGAATAATTTAGTAATCATTATTGTCATAACAGGTAAAAATAATTATGCCGAGAATTCCGGGAACAATTAATACACAATGTTACTTTTGAGGTAGTTACGAAAAATTAGGTACCTCTACTTATTGGTATAAAACTGTGAGTCATTTTAAGAGCGAACAAACCTAATGCGAGTATTCTAGGACACACATTTGGGTAATTTTTGAAAATGGAGAGTCTTTCAGGATTTATTCCAGTTAAGCGAGCTGCGAAATCAGCGCTAAGCATTAGTGAAAAGATTATTGTGCTTAATGTATTTAATGCACTTAGATATCAAAAAAGTGCAATAAGTATCGATTCTGCAGTGGAACTTTGTTCAAAGATGACAGGTATTGGAAAAGCAACCATCTACAGGCTGATGCGGGAAGAAAAGACAGGAACCGTGACGCCACCAAAACCATCTCCAGGAAGGCGAACAATACCGATCGATGAGGACGAAAAGGCCATCATAAGACGAAAGGTGCATTCATTCTATTTCAATAAGGAGATCCCTACTTTGGATAGAGTTTTAGGGGCAGTAAAAGAAGACTTTCCTGCAATCAAGAGAGATAAACTATGGAAAGTTCTAAGAGAAATGAATTTTAGATGGGAAAAACATAGTCGGAAGTCTCATTTGCTCGAAAAAGATGAAATAGTATGTTGGAGACGTAATTATTTGAGAAAAATAAGAAAATTTCGCAATGAAAACAAAACAATTTTCTATTTGGACGAAACATGGCTGAACGAAGGCTACACAGTTGGAAAAATATGGACAGACAAAAATGTGACTTCTCACCGGCAAGCATTTTTAGACGGTCTATCAACAGGAATAAATCCGCCCTCTGGAAAAGGAAAACGATTAATTATAACTCACATCGGTAGCTCCAATGGATTTTTAGAAGGTGGACTATTATCATTCCAATCAGTTCGTACAGGCGATTACCACGAGGATATGAATGCTGATGTTTTTGAGGAGTATTTCGAACAAATGATAGAGCTGATTCCACCTGGCTCCGTCATTGTGTTAGATAACGCTCCGTATCACTCCAGAAGATTGGAGAAGATGCCTACAACTGCTTGGCGAAAAGCAAAAATTATCGAGTGGCTTGTGGAGAAACAAATACAATTTGAGGACAATATGGTTAAAAAGGAGTTGCTATCAATTGTAAACACCCATAAACATCGGTTTCAAAAATATGTTGTTGACGAAATGGCCAAAAAACAAAATATAATAGTGCTTCGGCTCCCCCCCTACCATTGCGAATTAAATCCGATCGAACTGGTATGGGCTCATGTGAAAGGTTATGTGGCTAGAAAAAATACCACTTATAAAATGAGTGATGTTCAAAAACTCTTTGAAGAAGCGCTTCAAGAAGTCAACGCGGGGAAGTGGCAAAGATGTATAGAGCATGTACTAAAGGAGGAGGAAAAAATGTGGCAATTGGATAGTTTACTGGAGAAAACGGTCGAACCACTTATTATCAATTTAGGGGAAGAAGACAGTCCCTCAGATATTTCATTTTCTGATGATGATTAATTTAAAGCGAAGAACTGTAATGACTTACTATAAATTTTATAGAATTTCAAATAGAAACATTTTTCCAAATTTACTTGTTTATTAGTTGCTTTATTGTTATTAGTATTATATTTATTCAAATACAAGGGTAACAAATTATGCCACACATCCGAATGTTCACTAAATTATATAATTATTGTGTTTAATATAAACTTAAACCCACCCGAAAGCACGTGCATGAGTGCAAAACATCACAGGTAGAATACTACCGCTTATTGTTCGAGCCTCGGGTTAAGCTTTGTATTCGACGCCCTTATCAGATCTATAGGAATGGAAAGTTTAATAAATGCAAAAGGGTCTAGACTTTCAATGTATATACTATTTAAAACTTGGCAATTTAGGTGGACCACTCTGTGTACGTGTTTGACGGATTTTAATGATTTATTACTATCAACCAATTTCAAATCGAGTATAGGTACCTACTATGTACAGGTCAAATATTGCAATCAAAATTTCGACTAGTTCTAATTAAGTTAGAGCTTTGAAATTTTGTACACGTGTATAAGTCCGGTGACAATGCAATATAGTATATTTAATATTGTTCTAAATCCAATATGGCGGACGCCACTAGATGGTGGATTTTTTCTTTACAATCCCCTTGATATGGGTATCAAATGAAGGGGTTTGACGAGTAGAATGCGATAAGCTATGTGACGTCATTCTAAACCCAATATGGCGGCCGCCCCAGTGTGGCGGATTACCTTTTTCTTCACAATCCCCTTGATATGGGCATCAAATGAAAGGGTTTGACGAGTAAAATACGATATATAATCTATCTGACGTCATTCTAAACCCAATATGGCGGACGCCACAAGATGGCGGATTACCTTTTTCTTCACAACCCCCTTGACATTTGTATCAAATGAAAGAATTTGACAAGTAGAATACGATAAGCTGTGTGACGGTTGGGTTGGGTTTGATGTTTTGTTGTCTTAAAAATCCACAATGAAAAACCTATACTTATTTTTTTCGTTTTAGTACATCTAAATAATTAAAGCTTGTTTTTAAAAAGTATATTTGACCAGATTTTATTTACGTATAAGGGCAGAACTATTTCTAAATCGCCCTAATAAAATTTTTCTCATGGTAACAGGTTATCTTAATTATTTAAAACTCCGAACTTACACGTGCAAACAGTAACTAAAAAAGCTTTAGTCTTTTTGCCTTCCTAACATCAAACCAAAGACATCATAATTGCCAACTGACAGTAAGAAGTCAATAAAATGGTTTCAAAACACCTGAGTGTAGAAAAACAATTTTAAATAAATTGCAAACCAACTTTGCCAAACAACTATACACGGCGCGCCGATCCAATCGAGAAGAATCGGCTAGAAAATGTGATGCGCAGCGGATCTTAGAAAGGTTCGCTGGGTTCTTACACATTATTTTTTAATGAAGTAAATAAAAGTTTCTTGAAAAATATACTTTTCTAATAATTAATTTGCTGCAGAAATCAAAATATACATATTACATTTTTACAGTGGAAGAAAGAGACAGAAGGCGTTACCATTACCTTTACCTTTGTGTGCCATATCGTCGACGGAGGTGATCGCGGAAGGCCATGGCGCCACGGCCGCTCCGAGTTGCTGTGCGGGGAGAATGATGGTGCTTCTGAGATGTGCCCCCGCAGTCCAATACACTCTGTAACAAAAAACTAGTCTAAAAGCAAGAAGATATAATTTTATTTAAATAGTCAAAGTTCTATCTAATACTCGCTTCAATAAGGAATGTGCATGTATATTTTACTGCATAAATCGTTTGAGGAAGTCATTACAAACCTAAAAATATTATTTCGAAGAAAACTACTACAATAATTTAACCAAAAAAACATTTTTACTTCTCAGCATAATATTTTGTAAGCAGCCATTCGCCCAATAAGTGTCAATCTATGTGTTATCGTAACGCTTATCGTGTGCTACATACAAACGTATATGAATTGACTATTTCTGTGATAGTCCGAAAGTAAGTGAGCATTTTCTCATACGATTGTACCTATATCAATTAACTTACCAAACTGATTATTATTATTTGTGATATTCTATGCTTAAGAGTGGCAAAATGTCAATTGACAAGACCTAAAGTTGAACAGGTTTGTTATACAACACAAAAAAACATCCACATTTCCTAGCGTCGCATACTTTACCGATTTATTTTTTCCTCTTCGCAACACGTCATCAACCAATCAGATAAGGAATTTAACTTCGGAAACAAAGGTGTGCATTCAGACGAGTAGCATGTGGAGAGTCGCCTGTTTGGTCTAGACAGTAATTGTTATGTTAAAGTTCTTTTTTTATTACAGTGTAATTTGTGTATAATTCTTTTTGTTAAATAATGAAATCTATTAAAAAAAACACACTATAAATATTGTATTGTTCCAATGTGTAAAAATTCCAGTGCAAGTGCCCTGAAACGGTCATTTTTCATGTGCCCAAAACAGCCGATGTTGAAAGGGAGTACCTTCATGCAAATTTAATCAAACATTTTCTATAAATAGGTATCATTAAATGCCAGTATCGTCAAATTCAAGTAAGCACGTTTGGCTGTACGTTTATTTTTATGTAACAATAAATAATAAGCATTTGTAACGAAATTTTAAAGGTCAATTAGCGGCTATTCATCATACAAGCATCAACTTTCAGCAAACTATCCGATTGTCCTTGCAAAAATTTCGTTCCAACCATTCTTAAACATTCCTATTATTCGAATGTAATGCCTCTTATCCACGAAATCTCCTAACGTCTGGAAAATAAATAAGAAAATAAATTAACACTGGAATTCACTATGTACTAGCCATTATAGCACTTTTATTTACATGACATGTGAAGTCACTACGTTTCACGGATCGCGATTTAAAAGTTTCTAATTTTGTATGAAAATTTGTTGTAAAAAACTTTATTTTTAATAAAGTTATATTTATATATATATATATATATATATATATATATATATATATATATATATATATATATATATATATATATATATATATACATATATATATATATATATATATATATATATATATATATATATATATATATATATATATATATATATATATATATATATATATATAAATATAACTTTATTAAAAATAAGTTTTTTACAACAAATTTTCATACAAAATTAGAAACTTGTAAATCCATTTATATATATATATATATATATATATATATATATATATATATATATATATATATATATATATAACTTTATTAAAAATAAAGTTTTTTACAACAAATTTTCATACAAAATTAGAAACTTTTAAATCGCGATCCGTGAAACGTAGTGACTTCACATGTCATGTAAATAAAAGTGCTATAATGGCTAGTACATAGTGAATTCCAGTGTTAATTTATTTTCTTATTTATTTTCCAGACGTTAGGAGATTTCGTGGATAAGAGGCATTACATTCGAATAATAGGAATGTTTTAGAATGGTTGGAACGAAATTTTTGCAAGGACAATCGGATAGTTTGCTGAAAGTTGATGCTTGTATGATGAATAGCCGCTAATTGACCTTTAAAATTTCGTTACAAATACTTATTATTTATTGTTACATAAAAATAAACGTAAAAAACTTTATTAAAAATAAAGTTTTATATATATATATATATATATATATATATATATATATATATATATATATATATACATATATATATATATATATATATATATATATATATATATATATATATATATATATATATATATATATATATATATATATATATATATATATATATATATATATAAATATAACTTTATTAAAAATAAAGTTTTTTACAACAAATTTTCATACAAAATTAGAAACTTTTAAATCGCGATCCGTGAAACGTAGTATATATTAGGGTGGTCCTTATTTTGGAAAAGTCCCGATTTTTTTGAGTGCTCGCACTAAATCAAAAGTAGAGGCCTAAAAAATAATTATGACACAAAAAAAATCGAAAAAAAAAAATAATAAACCGTCCCCACGCAGGTTGAATTTGTAATGGTATTTAACATGGGTTTTCAGGTTTTTAGGTTAAACCAAGCGTTGCGCGCTTGATTTTCATCGGTTCAAGGTGAAACTGGGTATCCTTAGGTTTTCGATACCGCTGAATCCAAATATCATGTCAACAACCGGTTTTGACTCACATAAAAAACCTTACAATTTTGAATAATCAAAAATTGACTTTTTATTGACCGCTTTTTTGACAGCTGTCATGACTCAAAACCGGTTTTTGCCATGATATTTGGATTCAGCGGTATCGAAAACCTGAGGATACCAAGTTTCACCTTGAACCGATGGAAATCAAGTGCGCAACGCTTGGTTTGGAACGTCACTTTTTGGTTTTAGTTCCAATGTTGGTATAAGGTACAGTTACGGTTCCGGCCGAGGGTACTTACCCATTACTAACTTAACCTAACCAAAAAATCTGTCAATTTGCATATTCAGTTCCAGAATGATGTGATTTCATACCAGAGAACGATGTCTTCATGAAAGATTTTTAATTTTAATTGCTTATTGTTTGTTTTTGACCATCCATGTATTTTAATGTGTTTTAAATTGACTTAAGACTTTTGTTTTCACGATGCTGTGTATATTTCTCCTGAAGAATAAAACGATACCATCAAATATGAACAATCTCATCTAAGATGTAAGTACTTGGGTTTTTAATTACCTTACATAAAATAAAAAAGTATCGTTTTGTTTTTCAGTCCCTGAAGATGGAAATAAACATTTCCGAAAGCTCGGATTTATCTTAAAAGAGTGTACTTTCATTTGCTGTTACCCTACAATTTGCTACGTTGTTCCCTAACGTCCAGCAACGACTACCCTTCTTTATATATATATATATATATATATATATATATATATATATATATATATATATATATATATATATATATATATATACAGGTCAAACCCGATTTCAGGATAAACTAGTTTTTCCTAGGCCAAACCAGTCTATCCGAAAAGCGATAGGATGAACTAGTTTGTCCTAGTCCAAACTAGTTTGTCCTGAAACCAATGTAGGGTTGCTAGGAAAAACTGATTTGTCCTAGTCTATACAAGTTCAAACTGCGATTTTACTTTATTTTGTAGGATTAACAAGTTTAAATTAGTTAAAAACAGGCTTAGGTCGTGTTTTTCCTAGGACGTTTGACAGGTTTGCTCAGTATTAGTCGATCAGTTTTTGTCTTTAATGATATAGGAAAAAATATGTTATAATTAAAAACAAAAACTGATCAGCTAATACTGAGCAAACCCTAGGGCCATGCTGGTTTGTCCTAAAAAGTACCAGGCAATACTAGTATGTCCTAGGAAAAACGCAAACGTCCTAAAACAACGATAGAAAGTTTTAATATTTCCTAAGCCAAACTAGTCTATCCTGAAATCGGGTAGGACAAACTAGTTCATCCTATCGCTCTTCGGATAGACTGGTTTGGCCTAGGAAAATCTAGTTTCTCCTGAAATCGGGTTTGGCCGGTAACATATTATGTTTATATATATATATATATATATATATATATATATATATATATATATATATATATATATATATATATATATAATATAATATAAAATATTAATAAAGACCAAAATAAATGGGTAAAAACAACCACCTTAAATATTTAATTTATGTAGAAAATATAAAAAAATCAGGTTTATTCGGATTATATGCATATTCCCTGTTCTCAGCTGACCAGTCGAGTAAACATACTGGATGACATAAAAAATAGCCACCCCCCTTGTCCTCCAATTAAGTCAGCAGTTTTTAAAATAAAAATTTTAAAATTTTAGAGGGCCATCCATAATACGTGTACAAATTGATTTATTGTTAAAATGGCAGTGGCGGCTGGTGAAATTTCGAAGTTGTATATCTCTGTTCCTACTTACAGGACCCGAACCAAATTTAAGGGTTTTAATAGTGAGCCCACTGGGAATGTTTTGGTAAAGAAAAAAATCATTTTGTAATTTGCGAAAAAAAGTTAAATTTTTGGTGTGCCCCTCCTATGAAAAAAATGAAAACGTCTAGGTATTTTATTTATTCTTTTTTCTAAACAAATTTTACATCATTCTGTCGACAGTTTTTAAATTTTGAGAGAAAAAAAGGTGTTAGTAGAAAGTTATAGTCATTTGAATTTTTTTAAGCCTAAAATAAAATTTAAGAAAAAATTCAAATGACTATAACTTTCTACTAACACCTTTTTTTCTCTCAAAATTTAAAAACTGTCGACAGAATGATGTAAAATTTGTTTAGAAAAAAGAATAAATAAAATACCTAGACGTTTTCATTTTTTTCGTAGGAGGGGCACACCAAAAATGTAACTTTTTTTCGCAAATTACAAAAAACCCTTAAATTTGGTTCGGGTCCTGTAAGTAGGAACAGAGATATACAACTTCGAAATTTCACCAGCCGCCACTGTGAAATGGTATTAGTAAAAGGAAAATATCTATAAAATTATACTCTGTAAAAATAAGTCACGAGAATTTTAGGTTACCCTATTTAGTAAAAAATGTTAATCATACTTTTTAAAATTATGCTGACGCATTCTATGAATCTTGTTTAGAGAGTATTTAAAATAATACGCATTTTTATACAATATTAGGAATAAAGCAAATAGTCATAGCACCTGTACTACTGTAGTGTTTTAACACCACTGACCTTTAGCAAGAGAAGACGACACGACCACAAGAATAAATAAATATCCAGAAGGATAACTTTCAGGAGCACGTTTGATCTAAGGCTCTAACGCCGAGGGACCTTTAGTCGATGTTGGATCAAAATTTTATGATATTGCCATAGGCGTACCTAAAAAATAATATGTTGGAATGTTAAATTAGTAAAAAAAAAATAAGATTTAGTTAACAATGTGATTAGTGGGTTGTCTTAGGTAGTGTGCAATGCTTTAAAATATACTGGGTATAGATTCTTTATGAATTTTAAAATAATTAGATGTTTGAAACTGGGCAATTGAATAAAAGACATAGAAATAATGTAATCAAATATTGGATGCATATATTATCACATTTGTATTGACAACAGTACCAAACCCTCCGAAGATTGCTACCGAACTGACCGTTTCAGGGTATCATTGGTTTGAAGGCCACCGGTCTTCGCGCTTGAAAACAAGACGAGTTACGCTTTTGTTTATTTATTTGTTCTTGTGACACGACCACATAACTAGCTTTTTGCTAGCTTGGTGATAGGGTTTGATGGACTGGGCATTTGCATGTCCCATCAGCTTTATCTGCTGCTGTTTCGCGATGAAATACAGCTAAAACTATATTTATGCTATATTTTGATAGGTTGTAAAAAATATTAGTGGAACAGTCAATGTTAATCATACATTGTTAAATTATGCAGACGCTATTAGTAAACATTTTTTTTAGAAAGTGTTTAAATAAAATAAATATTCCTATTTTTTTGTAAACTATTTGAAAAAAATAGCCATGTCTAATTTCTTGCCTCCGTATATAACCACTTTACACATAGGTATTATTTACTTTTGCATTTACGTCGAATAAACATTTGCTTTGGAATTCGGGTCGGGGGAGTGTTTAAATGGCTTTTAGTCCCAGTGTCATTGCATCGCATTGCCACGTTGTTCCGATTCCTTTATTGATAAAGTTAATGAAATTAATTCCAGTCCCTGTAGTGTATTTACGAACGCCGAAGGGCGGAAAGACTTTAGAGCCGCTCTATCTACTAATTAGTAACAATTTATCTCCCACACAGTCAGAGGCCGAGCGAGGGCGCCAGTAAAATGTAGGCCTCTATAAATCTGGAGGACCGCACTCGAGAATCGATAATTTTTCCCAATTTAAAAGCTTTTGTGATTTAAAACAAACACTAAATCTATCTATCTAAATATTCGATAATGCCAACTTTATTTATACTTTCATTATTTTACAGTGCGCAGTAATAAACTAATTATTCAAAAAAAGATGTTTCTTCAAAAGAACATTTTATATATATATATATGTATATATATATATATATATATATATATATATATATATATATATATATATATATATATATATATATATATATATATATATATATATATATATATATATATATATATATATATATATATATATACAGGGTGTTTCATAATTGAATGCTGATCCTTAAGGGTGATAATCCTTGGATGATTTTAAGAAAAATTCTTTATATGAACATAGGTCCGCAACAGCTTTATTTCTGAGATACAGGGTGTTGAAATTTAAGAAAAAAATCTGTTTTTCTTCAATATCTCTAAAACCGCTTTGTATTTTTGTTTTAAATTTTGGTAGGTGCAAAGTACGCTTAAAAATACATTTTCTTCAGGATAAAGGTTTTTTTAATTTTCATCAGTGGCGTCCCTGTTAACATGCCCTGCAATATTTTTAATCAAAAAAATGATACGCCACTGTTTTTTTTTAAATAAATGATATTTTTATAATTGCCTTCTATCTTCTCATAAAAATGGTCTCTTGACTTTTTTTTATCCGGCGTACGGTTTTCGAAATAAAGTTCATTCATTTGCTTGTCCCTATGTGATTTTTTTCTTGTAGTCTCAATTTCGCAATTTGTGGTAACCAAAGCATCTAGGCTAGATTTTTCTATTTTATAGTAACTAACTATTAATTAGTTCTAATAATAAGCACGCATAAAAATACATTTTTTATTTGTAAAAACTTAACCATTTTGGACAAAATATACCAAAATTAAATTAACTGTTTGCGTTTATAAAACAACGAAATGTGTTGTTAGCATACTAGATGTTTCTAGCCTACAAAATAATCCCACTCTTTAACGGCTTTAATTACTAGAACTAAATAATAGTTACTATAAAATATAAAAATCTAGCCTAGATGCTTAGGTTACCACAAATTGTGAAATTGAGACTACTAGATAAAATCACATAGGGACAAGCAAATGAATGAACTTTATTTCGAAAACCGTACGCCGGATAAAAAAAAGTCAAGAGACCATTTTTATGAGAAGATAGAAGGCAATTATAAAAATATCATTTATTTAAAAAAAAAACAGTGGCGTATCATTTTTTTGATTAAAAATATTGCAGGGCATATTAACAGGGACGCCACTGATGAAAATTAAAAAAACCTTTATCCTGAAGAAAATGTATTTTTAAGCGTACTTTGCACCTACCAAAATTTAAAACAAAAATACAAAGCGGTTTTAGAGATATTGAAGAAAAACAGATTTTTTTTTTAAATTTCAACACCCTGTATCTCAGAAATAAAGCTGTTGCGGACCTATGTTCATATAAAGAATTTTTCTTAAAATCATCCAGGGATTACCACCACCGTTAAGGATCAGCATTCAATTATGAAACACCCTGTATATATATATATATATATATATATATATATATATATATATATATATATATATATATATATATATATATATATATATATATATATATATATATATATACATATATATATATATATATATATATATATATATATATATATATATATATATATATATATATATATATATATATATATATATATATATATATATATATATATATATATATATATATCCCCAAGTTAGTAGCCGTAAATTATCTTCACTGTATGACACGTCACAGTCAACGGCAAAGCGAACAACGCGCAAGTATAAATACCACCCATATCATATTGAGTTACATCAGGAACTTCACGATGATTATGTGCCAAAATTAAAGTAAACCAACGCTTAAATTTGGTCCCTCTTTACTAAAGTTTTCGAACATTATTTTTTTTTAAATTCTTTATTCCCAACCAACTTAAAGTTTATTACAGGGAATATATAACATATCATTAAAATATATAACATTAAAAAATAAACCACTATTAAGAAAAACTAATAAAATTCTAAAGAAAAACTATTAAAACAGTCAATTTTTTAGGTGTATTTTAAAAGTCCTTAAAAAACTGTTAAAAACATTCAAATTTTTAAATAATGCTTCTTCAAATATATTTATAACTGTAATTTCTGGATTTTCTTTATGTTTGTTGGAAGGTCATTGTAAATTTTTATGTCATTATGTAATAAAGACCGCATGTCAAAATTGCTTTTTACAGGTGCTGTTTGCAATAATTTCGTTTTTTTTATATCTGATTCCCAATGTCATCCACTAACATTATTTTCATTTGTTTTCCATGGCTACTGAGATCCACTGACAAAAGATGCTATAACGAAAATAGAAAATTCCGAAAAATCAAAATATTTTAAAAACTATTAGAGATAGGGATAGGACATCCTTTACAAAACTTAACGAGTTTTTAACGAGCTATAAGATAGCAGAAAAATATATAGGGTGTTCCATTTGATAAAAGTGACATTTTTTAATTAGAAGTTTTCTGACTTTGAACCTAGAAATAAAACACCTTGTAAATGAGATGTCAAATATTTCATAGTGGATATGTTTTTTTTTATTTAATTTACTCACTATACAAATTATGAATCGCTTGGAGTCAAAATTTAAGTAGTACTTTCACAACAAATAGATGCTTGCAAATTCTAATCTAATTTTGTGATGCCCTACTTTTTGAACACACCCTATATAATTCAAAATATTTTTAAAATGCGCAGAATATCCAACCATAAAAATTGAAAGAAATATTAAAAATTTGTTTAATTTTGACTATTTCACTCATTTTTTGTTCAAACAAGCAAAATACAGCATTAATAGAATTTTACCTGTATTTCATCGAGAAAATTATGAAAGATAAAATTTTGCCGGCTTTTTAAGCCAATAAGAGCTTTAAATTCTCAAGGAACTCCCATTTTAAATAGAATAAATTTAGTTACGCATGGCTTCAATTATTTCCAAAAAATAATTAATCCAGAAGTTATTGTTTAAAATGTCACGTTTTGGTCAAGATTCTTTGGGAAAAATAAAAGAAGCTGTACAAAAAACGGTTCCCATTAACACCGTAAAGACGAAGAATTCTATATGGCATCAATATATGGCATATTGGGACGCAAAAAAAATTATTGGTTGCTAGTAACCACTAGGGCTGGGCCGATACCGATACCTAGTATCGGATATCGGCCGATACTACTAATTTCCGATACCTACCGATACCTAAAACGTCAGATACAAAAGTATCCGATTTCAGATACTCAACACTCGGTTGTCATCGTGCGCTTCCGCTGCCATTCTCGAGCGGCTACCGATAATCGATTATTATAAACAAATTTTTGTGCCGTATCTAAGCCTTAGTTATCGTAAAGGAGAAATATCTAATATATGGAAACATTTAAATAAAACTACGGAAAAGAGATCTTCAGCTATTGTGGAAATTCTTACTCTCGTGCAGGTGCGGATACAAGGGGGACAATAGGTGCAATTGCCCCCCCCCCCCTGAGCCTCGATCGAACTTCTTACTGTTAACAAGAACCGTTATAAACTTATTCCTAATTAAACCGATAGTACACGAAAAGACCCGTATCGGACAAATTACGCCAAAAAGTACTGTAAGAATTATCATGCTGCACCACCATGATGGAGGAGTCAAATATAGACTAATTACGACGAATCGTACTTTTCCAGTACGGATAAGAAAAAATATAAACCTTAAATTTGACGATCTGTACAGTAAAATTTACTTGATATATATGAACACATTTCCTGCAGGATAGGTAACTCTCATAAAAATTGTCCCCCCCCCCCCCTTAGCGAAAACCTAGACCCTCGCCTGCTCTCGTGGAGGCCAAGACAAACGAGCGTTTAACACTTCAAATTTGTCCAAACGTCTTAAAAGGTGTGGTAATTTTATTAAAAAAGCTGGTAAATGTTTTTTACTTGTTAAAGTAAAATGTTTTGTTTTAATATTAAACATTATTTTTTGAACTTTGAATGGGGTCGGCCGTTACTTGATGGAAATCCATTATATAGATAATAATAGACAATTTTGGTTTTTTTGTATCTATGTTAACATATAAACAATAATACACGATAACAAGGTAACATGTACTGGTACAGAGACGTAGATGATATATTTACGTGTTTTACAGGTACAAACAGGCAATTAGAAACATTTTTAGAATATTTAAATTCATCACATAAAAGCATAAAATTTACAATAGAAATTGAAACCAACAGCTCTTTAAATTTTTTAGATTTAACAATTACGAAAATTTCAAATAAACACAGTTTTTCAATTTGCCACAAACCGTCGGCGTCGCATACAGACAACAATTATTCATGAAAATTCCACACATCCAGTACAACATAAGTTAGCAGTGTTTCATAGTATGGTACATAGGTTAATAAGTGTTCCTTTATCCCCGGAAAATTTCAGTTACGAATTAAATTTAATTAAACACGTTGCAATAAATAACGGTTATTGCCCATCAATTATTGACAGAATTTTGTCAAAAAAACTTAAAAATAAAGCTATTGCTGCAGTCTACCCTAAGATAAAAGAAAAACCCAATACTTTTAAAACAATTACTTATTTCGGGAAACCAGCAGAAAAAATTAAAACTTTTATCAATCAAAAAAACGTAAAAGTGGCATTTAAAACAAATAATTCACTAGGAAATTTTCTGAAAAATTTAAAAAGTAAAACCAATAAAACTAATAAATCAGGTGCAGATCAGTTAACATGTGGATCGTGTCCGAAAAGATACATAGGCCAAACACGCAGATCATTTTAAACACGTATAACAGAACATAAAAGTAGTTTTATTAAGAATAAAAATAATTCTACATATTCAAACCATCTTTTACAGAATCGACATACATTTGACAGCAATTTTAAAATACTACATGTTGAGAATAAAGGTAAAAAATTGAATTTACTTGAAGGTCTTGAGATAAATCGACCGAAAAATTCCGATATATTACTTAATGGTCAATTAGAATTAAATAACTCACCCTTATTAAACTAAAGCATTTTTAAAAAATTAAAATTTTATTTATCTACCTTGATTGTTGTGTTTTATGACACCTTTGTGAACTTTTAGATTAAGATTTAGAACAAACATCCGATGACGCTATAGTGTAGCGAAATGCGCCATGTTATAAAGTATTAAATAAAAGTGGATATTTGGCTAAAATTGTCTATCATTATGGGTATTAAGCATTATTATTACACATGTTGCTTTTAAAAATAAAGTTGGTATTTGAATTTCAGATCCTTTCATTCAGATACTTTCAGATACAGTATCGGCTAGAGGTAGATACAGTATCGGTATCTGAAACATAGTATCGGCCCAGCCCTAGTAACCATTATCGGAACTTACAAAAATACTTGACGATTGTGCATTTAACATGAAAAATACGAGCAGAGAAGATTATAAGGAGAACTGTGTGAAATCTATTTGGAATTCTACCGCAAGAATGTTGCAGGAAAAATATTTTAGTGAGTTTACAATTTGTTTTGAGCCATTTACCGACATACGTTTTAAAAAAGGTCGCGATGCGCGGAACGCTATAGGAGAAGTCAGATAAACGAAAGGAGAGTGCCACAGCTTTAAGCATAGAAGATGTTTATGCTATAGCCTCTCTCTGGGATGAAGATTGTCCAGATGAGCTGCAGAGAATATGTGCCTTTGAACTGGCATGGACAGGTAAGAAGCCGCTTGCCGTAAGACCGATTATATTAAAGATGTAATGGACATAAATGGAATCTTTACAGGAAGAATAAAATATAATCCTATGATTTCTGAAACTACACAGGGTGGCTCTAAAAGCTGTGCAAATAGTAAGTGGTTAGTGAGAAACACCAACAATGTCAGTTTTTGTCCAATTCAATTATTGAATCACAACACAGCATTTTTATTATTCAAGGTTCCTTGAACCAATCAGGAATCATGTACTCGTATGTTCAACGGTATTACTTTAAATACATCTTTATACTTCTAAAACGAGTAAGAACAAATTGAGACTTTTTGAATACTCTAATTTGAAAATATAATTTTTCGTGTGAACGATACGTTTGTTATTAAAATTATTTGTATATTATCTCGATTGCATGAAACCTGTTAGGTAATGGGTTATTACTACACGCTGAAATAACGACAGTTTCTTATCAGAAAATACATTGTTAAGTAATAATGCATTTATTATTAAATGCTTGTATAGATACAAATGTCTATAAGTTCAACAGAAGGTTCTGTGAAAGGAGGCAGACTGTATTTGCTATGTAGCAAAATTAAAATATTCAGTTCATTTTAATAAAAACTTTTATAAATTCTTAAGGTGAAATACACAAAGAATAAATAAAGCAGTGTAGTCTCCAATAAATTACTAATTATTAAGATACCTATATTGTTGGCTGCTCACGAACTCCCCCGGATTAAGATAGTCACAGGTATATTTCGAAAATTGGCCTGTATGGAGTACCCATAAACTCCGCCGTAGTAGTAATTAGGGGTTGTTGCAGGTAATTGTACAAATCGATCAGGTTCGTTGCTGTAGGTAATAACTAGTAATTCGATTTTATATATTTATTTATATTAGTATTAGGTAGTTATATTCCCAAACAGGTAAAATAGCCTAATTCATAAAGTCCGTCACATTGACAAAGAATTATTAGTTTATTCGTTTTAGTGGAGTAGAAAGGTCTATTTTTGAAAAAGTGAAAAGAATGCAAGTGATCACCGGTCAACGTGGAAATAAGTTAATAGTAGAAGATGAATACAAGTTTCATAGAGCCGAAGAGACTTCGTTTGGAGTGAAATGGAAGTGCGTCCAAAAACAGTGCAATTCTAAAATTTATGTCGACGACGAGCTTACAACCATATTCAAAAAGGATGGGTCTCATAACCACCCGCCGCCTAAACATCTAAGTAGGCAACATATATCCAACAGCATTAAAAGAAAAGCTGTGGAAAACGTAAGCGAGAGGCCAGTCAAACTAATTAGAATGGAAATAACGTCGGATAACATTGATAAATTGACAACAAGGGATTTCACATATATAAGAAATAATATATATAATGCTCGAAAATCTGTCTTCCCTGCTCTGCCAAAATCTGTTGAAAAAATCCAAGAATATTTGAAAAATGCTAATATAACAACGATAAAAAACGAACCATTTTTAATGGAGAACGACGAAGTTAACAAGATTGTGATATTCTCATGTGCAACTAATCTAAAGTTTTTGAGTAACTCAGAAAAAATCTTCGTAGATGGAACTTTTGATTACTGCCCAAAACTTTTTCTTCAGTTCTTCACTATACACGGCTTACAAAACTCTCACTATATTCCATTGGTGTTTTGTTTATTGCCCGATAAAAAGTTGACAACGTATATGCAAGCATTCAAAGCAATTACCGCAAGGTGTCAGAGTTTAAACTTAATTTTCCAACCCAAGGAAATCGTCGCCGACTTTGAAAAAGCCATTCATGATGCAGCAAGGCAAATTTTTCCACATGTCCGGATTACAGGATGCCGATTCCATTTGTGCCAAAGTTTCTGGAGAAGAATTCAAAAGTTGGGATTAGTGAGTGACTATAAAAATAAATCATCTAAAGTTGGTGAATGGCTACGGTGGGCCTTTGGTTTAGCAATGCTCGAACCAAGTGATGTTAGTCACTGTTTTGTGTTTAGTCTTATGTCTGTGATTCCTACTAACCAAAAACTAATTAAGTTTGCTGACTATTTGACGGACAATTATATTGATGAGTATAGTTTATTTCCTCCATCTATCTGGGCAAGTGCTACAGACACTGAACGCACTACAAATGCTTGTGAGTCCTTTCATAGTAAATTCAACTCATATTTTTATAATGCCCATCCAAACATTTTTCTTTTTATTGATGTTTTAAAAAATATTCAGATAGATACATACGTAAAAATGAATAGTGTTAAAACACCCCACGAAATAAAAAATAAATTATATTTAAGGAAGAAATTATTTTTTAAAGACAAAATAACCTTGTACAATTCCAAAACGATAACGAAATTTGAGTTTGTAAAATTAGTTTCCTATTATTTAAAGAAATAATGTTTAAATTATAAGCTTTATGTTATTAAGATAGTTTAATATTAATATCAAGTGTATAGTTTTAGACAGGGTTTAATAAAAAAGTTGAAATGAAGTTTTATGGTTTTATTTACAATATTATGCATAATTATGATGCGGCGGAGTTTATGTATGAGATTCTTGAAGCTGCCGGCGGAGTTTATGTATAGTAAATATGGCTGGTCAATTAGTCCGGCGGAGTTTAGGAACACCCATATTGTTAGCACATGACCTAAATCCAGTGAACATTATTAGGTACCTAGATTTTAGTAAGTTTTTGTGGATTACATTTCTTTATATTACACTTTTTATACAGTACATTTTTTACATGTTAAGGTTTTAACTCCATGTTGGACTTTGTTCTATGAGAAGCATAGAGATAAAACTTGATATAGGTAAACTTCAGAATGTTAGGATGATGTCAGTTTGCTAATTATGCCAAAACAGCCCTAAAAAATACCAAAAAACATGTCTTGAAAACAATATTTTTCACACCCTTTGTATAATTGTTTTTATCTACTCTTACCAAATGAAGGTGGCATAGATTTTTTGACATTTAAAACTTTATTACTACAAGTTTAAATGCATTTTTTTATATTTTTTGAAGTTTTCTTTGTATATTTGGCGAATTAACGTAATCTTAAGACTCTAAAATTTACCTATGTCAAGTTTTATCTCTATAGTTCTAATAAAACAGGACCTAACATGGGGTTGAAAATTTAACATGTAAAACCCGCTTTAAAAAAATTCCCTGTTTTTAACCTTCGGAATTAAAAACAAGTTTATTAAAAAAGAAAAAGCATTTTTTAAAATTTTAAAAATTAAAAACCACGACCGTAACGTAAGAACCCTGTTATACAAGGCTTTTTGTCCGACGGCATCGACACGACATTTCAAATACCGTTAAAATAATGACCTTTTAACTATAAGGCGAAAATTCTCTGATTTGATAAGAATCTAAGATTTAAAAGAAATCATAATTTAATTTTGTTTATCAATGATTAAATGTGGTGTCTCCTAATACACCGTATTGTTGGGTTAGCTTTAGTAGATTTTTTTTCAAAAGCTCGCATTCATTGAGTTTTTTGAAAATATTGCATATGTAGGTATATATGAGTGTTCTAATCATGACATGAGAGTTGCATACACTATTTTTCCTATTGCCATTTATTACTAAATAAGGTAAGTGCGGGTAATAAGGCCCAGCAGGGAATAAGGCCCATCTGCCATTTTTCTGCGTCATGACGAGGTGCAATATTGGAAGTGCCATCTATTGCTTGAACCACATAACAAATGTAATTCTAAGTTCTGCCGCGACGTTAATATCACAGTTGCCGGTTGTAAAATCAACAGGTGCTTCTTCGACAATTTTTGTTGCTTGCAATATAAGAATTGAGTCGCTTTCTTGGTTTTATGTCGTGAGTATTCATCAACCAATTAAATTAAAAATAGAGGTAAGTATGACTACATATGTCGACAGTATATTTCCAGAAAATTGAAGATTTTTAGTAAACAATGTCTGATACATAACCGTAAATGTCAGGAAGTGACAAAACATAAAATAAGGCCCACCAAAATATAGAGTGGGCCTTATTTCTTATTCTCACCTACAGTGAGGAAAAAGGCTCTTAACTATAAGGCCCAAGAAGTTACCAGAGATCTCTTCCAGTGTAGAAACACAATTAGGGAGAATTCCAATGCAAGTGTTGCTTTAACCGGAAGAAAAGAAATAAAAGTCTTTGAGTCGAGGTCCATTCCATCCACCTCCAAAGAAAATATAGACGCTAACACCAAAGAAAGTTGGTTTTGTAAGTTATGCGAAACTGAATTAATTGGCGATATGCGATAGTGTGCCATATGTCTGATCTGGGTGCTGGAGGATTGCATTGGATTCACAGCTGATGACGATGATGTCTTTGTTTGCCCAGATTGTACACCCTGAATGGATGGGCCTAATTACCTGCTCTACATGAAACAAGGCCCACTTACAAGGTTTTTAAAAATCTAAGAGTTTTTGATTTTGTTGTTTTCATTTTTTATTGGAAATGTCACAGTTTATAGGTCCATGTTCATATATTTCTACAAAATAAAAAGTTCTCAAAAATATGTGTAATTTTTGTTAAAAAAAGATAAAGACCCTTAGGTGGGCCTTATTACCCGCACTTACCTTATTAATCTGAGCAACATTTATTTAATTTATCAACAGTTAAACAAATTAAATTCTTCACTATCGCTAATACCATAACCTGACATAATTTCTGATTTAAACAGGCGCGGCCCGTGAAATTTTAAAGTTGTATATTTCTGTTGCTACTTATGGGACCCATGCCAAGTTCAGGTTTTTTACTAGTGAGCCTACTAGGAATGTTTTGGTAAAGAAAAACATATTTTGTAATTTGGAAAAAAAAGTTGAATTTTTGAATTGACCCACTGGGGAAAAAATTAACACGCTTAGGGATTTTATTTATTATTTTTTCGATAATTTTGTCGATAATTCTTAAATTTTAATAGAAAAAAATGTGGTAGTAGAAAGTTATAGTCATTTGAAATTTTTTAAAACTAAAATATAATTTAAAAAAATGCAAATGACTATAACTTTCTACTAACACATTTTTTTCTCTTACAATTTAATAATTGTCGACAAAATGATGTTAAATTTGTTAAGAAAAAATAATAAATAAAATATCTAAGCGTGTGAATTTTTTCCCAGGTGGGTCAATTCAAAAATCCAACTTTTTACCGCAAATTACAAAATATATTTTTTTCTTTACCAAAACATTCCTGGTAGGCTCACTATAAAAAACCTGAACTTGGCATGGGTCCCATAAGTAGCAACAGAGATATACAACTTTAAAATTTCACGGGCCGCGCATGAATTTAAATATTCTTAAAAGTTTTAATGAAAATGCAAATTTTAGTATAAGAACTGTCAAAGTCATTTCATTTGTATCTAAAAGAGACTACTTGATTAAAAAATGTGAGTTTTAAATTGGCTAATTACGCGGGTTCATAATGAAAATTTGTATCATAATCAACATTATTATGAAATATATCGAAGAAGTTTAATTTGAATGTTAGAGTAGGGAGTAGATAAAGTTTTTTTTTCATTCCTTATTATTATTTAAGAAAGGTGTGAGTAAAAAATTATGTCGCGTACTTACAGGTATTGATAAATATCTCCAAAATGTTCATAAAATAAATCACTTTGTTGCAGTCGCTACCGGCAAAACATCAACGAGTTTATAATAATGTCCTAGATAAGATCACAAACAATAAAACCGAAAGTTGATGATGATTCGATTAAGGAGTCGAATCAAAAATTGAATTACTCAAAGGCAATTAAACAATTTTCAGCTACTTGATTAGAGAAGTGTTCGAAGTCAATGAGCTATAAGACGCGTCGCGGTTGACTGTTTCCGAGTGGCGAGATCTCAAAATCGCCAGTCTACTGTGAGCTTTTGGAGCACGGACTCAACTGATACCCTCCGAATCTATCATGTGGGGAAGCTATACACCTTTCTAGGTGTGCACAACTGTCAAAGCTTGTTGACTGCGAGCCAATGAACTTCGAGAGCTGTTTACATCGGCCAATGGCCGTTGTCGGCGGTGTGGCTACGGCATCGATTAAACGAACGAATGTGCTTATTCGTGCGTGATGTAAAGCTCCCGCTAAGAGGGAGCCACCGGGACAGTTTTGGGGAAAAGAGCCGCGTTAACCGCCGGAGGGTGCTGCTTGCTTGTGCCGCCACTTCCGGCCCGCGCCATTTCTTTAAACGGCCAGCGGTCGGTTGGCCGTTGCCTGGAATAGTGGTTGACAGGTAAAATCATTATAAAATCACTATTCACAATAAATGTTTAAGTTATATTTAAAATTTAAATTTATTGCAATATTTCCATCATATTGGTATGCATTAAAAGGTTTATTGTTGCATTTTAACTTTATAAGTCATTTTAATTACCTTTGCTATGCCACATTTTAATTATTTTCTAAATTACTGAGATGCAAGCTCAAAAATCACATCGATGATTTGCTAAACTTAATTTTCTATTAAAAATCTTTTTTATATTGTAATTATAAATAATAGTGCACTCTGTGCATGTTACTATTATTAAGTTTAACGAAAATGTTGAAAGTTTTGATTGAAGTTTATTTTAAGATTAACACAGTTTATTATTCTTGAACCCTGTGGTCCCTGCTAAGAACAAAAAAAAATAATAGTGTTCCCTGGACCAAACAAGGTTGAGAACCACTGATCTATATTTATAAAGTTTACTCATGGATATTTTTCAACACCATGTATTTTGGCAATCACTTTAAAACACTACTGTACGTGTCATTTAAAAAGTTTTGAATTAAATCGTGGCAATAATTTTCTAACAAATGTTTTGCACAATTATGTTTTTTTTGTGACTTACTGTCATTATTGACAGAAACAGCGAGTTGATTTTGCTGAACGATTGTTATTTTTTCTAGCAACCAAAATACAATTTAAGTGCATCTTGTGCCTCTACCTGCAGCTGAGAATTGATTAAAAAAAACACATAATATATAACTTATTTACTTAAATTTAAGTTAAAAGTACAAATTGATTTTTGTCCTTAGCATCGAATACTCAGCCGACAAACTTGCAGGAGATTTTAAACTTGAACTTTTCATTACAAAATATGCCAGTAAGCTTTTCTCATTATTTACACTGTTTTTCTCTTGTAGCCGGTTTTTAAAAACTTTATATGCACTTTCGTACCGTTCACATGATTTTAGTGGAATAAGCTGTTAACAGCCGGCTCTCCATCCTTCCTCAATTTCAATATCAACATATTCCGCTTCATTAATACTTTCTTTCCAAAACATCTCAACATTTAGATCCCTTGTACGCTGTATCAAGAATTTCTTGAATAATGAGAATCGACAAATTCAAACTGACAGTAACAACAATTACCAGAAACCGTTGCATAGCAACAGACATAATGACTCTGCATAACCCATTATAATGTTATGAACGCTCAATATTTCATGCTAATTAGACCAGCTTTTATATTTATAATACTTGGCCAGTAAGTGCTCACCGATCTCAAAAATTTAAAAACTCGGCCCTGCGGGACTCAATTTGCTATAAGTTTTCTCGCTCGGTAAAAGACACTTACTGACTATGTATCGTAATCAGTAATGGGCGATGGATAAATACCCAACTGGTAGGTACATAAAAATGTTAATTTTGTTGAAAAGTATAGGTATATTTATGCAGTTGTGCTTATGGCTTTTTTAGAATTATAATTTTTATTTTAGTTAATTTGTCATTTTTATTTCTATTTATTCAATATTTTCTCTATCCATGACTTATTTAAAGGTAAATCTTTGTACATTATTTTTAGTTTTTATTCGACCGAATCGAACTACAATTACTTATTATTAAAATACCATAAAATTACAAGAAATGCAATACTTGGTTATATACCGGGTATATACCTTGGGTATTTATCCTAATTTCAATATACCCGGTATTTTCTCATCACTGATCGTAATACACTATTATGTAGATACAATTTCATGGAGAAGTACTGTTTATAGTACAGCTTTGCGGCCATACAGTGGATCATTATTGTACTAGAAGAATAAAATTACTCTATGCTGTTGAAGTTTATAGTGTCTTAAGAAGGTTTCTTGATTTTCTTACTTGGGCACCATGTCTCTGTAAGCAGCATAAGTGTCTTCATATAAGCGCCTGGATTTGGATGGTAGAAAGGCATCCTCTGCAGTATTTGCAATAATTTGTCCTCGGAAATTTCTTCATCGAAGCTACTTTTAACTTCCATTTTTTGTCTTGGTATTTATGTTTGACACTAATCAAAAAACGTGTACCTACTAAAGGTAACGAAATTCAAAGCAATCTCTACTATATTAAATACCGATATTTTTATTGTTGGTATTTTATTTTTTTAGCTAAAAATTACTGAAAAATCGCGAAAAACAGTGTAGGATGAAGTTGTACATAAAATCTTGTATGACACATGTACATGTTAAAAGTTTATGGGACTCGTCTTTTTATTGGCCAGACTCGCCCAATAAAACTTTATATTATGTAGCGATATAAATACCTATTAGACTGGCTTTTAAGTTAGGTGTGTATATTAGTATATCAATTTTGTATTTTTACTTAATGTCGTTTTAATGTATAAGATTTACCTATACTGTACTACATTTTTATTTTTTTATATCTTTTAGTACCCTGTATTTATTTTGATAACTATTTTAAAAACTATCAATTAAAAAGATTTAAATTAATATGTGATAATAATGTCCATGGTCCAATATTTTAGCCTCGCTTTTTATTTAGGTAACAACTAATTTCTTGAAAAGAGATTGTAAACAGAATGCAACAAATTTCATTATATTTTGAATATCATTTCAAGCAATGTACTTAGTCTAATAGAAACTCATTTTGAGCAAGAACAACCGTCTTCTAAACTAAACTGCAGTACCGAAAATAAGACAGTCAGTTAGACAGGTATCCCTGTTAAGAAAATGCTTCTTTTTCTCAACATTTGTACACTTTCCTAATAGAAACAATGTTGCTAAATAGAAACTCATTTTGATGAGGAAAACCCGTCTTCTAAACTAAATTGAAGTACTGTAAGTAGTAAGACTTCAACATTCAGTTAGGCAGGTAACCCTTTTGAGAAAATGCTTCTTCTTATCATGTTTTGTACACTTTCCTTATAGAAACAATGTTGTTTAATAGAAAATCATTTTTAGAAAATAAACCGTGTTCTGAACTGAATTGCAGTACTGCAAATAAGACTTTACCCTTCAGTTAGACAGGTAACCCTGTTGAGAAAATAATTATTTTTTATTATAATTTGTACGTCTTTTAAAAACAATGTAGTTTAATAGAAACTCATTTTAAGGAAGACAAACCGTCTTCTGAACTAAATTGCTGTACCGCAAATAAGACTTAAACAGTCAGTTAGACAGGTAACCCTTTTGAGAAAGTGATTCTTTTTAATCATATTTTGTACTTCTTATAAAAACAATGTAGTTTAACAGAAACTCATTTTGAGGAAGGTCTTCTGAACCGGTACTGCAAATAAGACTTGAACATTCAGTTAGACAGGTAACCCTTTTGAGAAAATGATTCTTTTTTATTATATTTTGTATATCTTATAAAAACAATGTACTTAGTTTAATAGAAACTCATTTTGAGGAAGAAAGAAAATCGTTTTCTGAACTAAGCTGTAGTACCAAGACTAGTGAATTGAACAGTCAATTAGATAAGTAACCCTTTTTGGCAACTGCTGCTTCTTTGTATTTTGTACATATTTCCTATAAAAATAATGCAACTAGTCTAATTAAAACTTATTTTGAAAAACAAAGAGCATTTTCTAAATTAAATAATTTCAGTACTGGGAATAAGACCTGGGCACTAAGTCCTTGTTTTCAAATGACTCTTCTTCACGTATTTTCTTTATTTTTCTTATAAGGACACCAGTCTACTAGAAACCTATTTTGGAGAAGAAACACCCTCTTCTGAACTAAACTGCAGTACTGCGAATAAGACTTAAATAGTCAGTTACACAGTTTGTACATTTTTTACATAAACTCTTAGGCGGGTGACACTAGAGAAATTAATTTCGTTAAACTTATAAGTGAGACAGATCACATGAAATAAAATTAGTAAATACAGTAAAATATCTTGTTGAGTTGATCTTAATTTTTTAAAATAATAAATTTTTTTAAACTCATAGTCTTATCTTATTTTGCTTTAAGCTTCTGGCACAAGAATGTGTCTGTTAACACGATTTTGTTCTAGGTTATGTCGATTCCATAAGAAGTATTTTATAACGTCCGAGATCGTGAGTAAAACGGAACAGGATAAGTCTTTTGGTGCGCCAAAAATGGGGCATTTTTGCACTTCTTGTTTTTTTTTAATTTTATATTTTCGCAAGTAGAATAAGAAAAACACACTATAACGACTTAAGTTAAGCACATCGCTTTAACGACTAACTAATAATCAGCATCTAGTACGAAACTTCTCATAAAAAAAGCCCACTAAGTTACATGCAAGTACCTACCTATTACATGTAACTTAGTGGTCAAACCCACGCCAAAATTTTTTTGACTTTTTTAGCCGTAGAACATATTTATTACAATAAACACACTTTTTTATAATGAAAGAAAATGGATTACTTGTTTTTACATCGCCGCATGGCCGCTTTAACGACAATATAGTAAGAGTGGTGCACTTTTACACAGAAAAAATTTTTTTGGGGAAAAATATTTGTTTTTGACCTACGCCACTTTCTGTATACCAGGCGTGCCAGATTTAAGAAAAACGCCAGTGGGAATGGAAGCTAATTATTCCTCTGAAGCAAGAAAAAATAGACATTTATACAGGGTGTTTCAAAAAATATGTGCCATCGCTTAAAGGGAGAGATTCTTTAAAAGAAACTAAGAGAAAAAGTTTATACGAACATGACTACGCAGATGCTTTGTTTTAATGATCCAGGGTATTGAATTTTTAAATGCTCGTTATTTATTCAAACCGATGTGCAATCATTTGTTTGGAAAAACTGAACCAATAAGGCGCTTAATAAAATTGGATTTATCTCTTAAACGAACTGAAAATTTAAATATGAAGAGGTAAGTTTTGTTAACAATTTAACATACTACCTGACTGAGAAACGAATATGTGAAAAAATTAGTGATGTACGTTTTTATTAAAAAAGTATTTTATCGTCGTCTCATATGCACGTCCCTGGAGGACCTGTCAAAGTTTTTCATAGTCAGAATTACCTTTATTTGAACTACTTTACACAACGTAAATTTCATCAAAATTGCTTAAAGCCTTTTGAAGATATTTGAAAATACTGAAAAAAATTAAAAGTTTAGTTAGTTTCTATTAAAGAATTTTCCTTTAAGTGATGGCACATCTTTTTTGAAACACCCAGAATTTTAGGATTAAAAATTAAGAACACTGATTTATTTTAAAAAACTTATTTTTTAATATAACATGTTTTAGATGTAAAAGATGATTTAGCAAAGTAAAATCCGAAGCTCAGTTTACTCTAGCGATGATTCACAAGTGTGGGGATGTGTGCAAATCACCGTAAGGCCTAATCCCAATTTGTTTCATTTTAAATCTGGGTCATAAACGTATCTCAAAGCATTGAAAAGGATCCAAATCCACGCTGAGAAGTTTCACATGTTCGAGGGTGCGGATATGTTTTGATCCATTTATAGATCGACATAATCTTATTAAAACTACAAGTGTGTTTTACATGCATATATTTTAATTTTGAATAACGGCATGAAACTCCGTAATATGTAAAGGTAAGTCGCGACTGTAATGGAAATGTAATTTACTTATTAGCTGTTATAAAAGTTTCGTGCAAATAACATATCGTTTGTACCTAGAAACGATAATCTACCTCAAGCTCACCCAATAGGCAATATGCATATCACCAAAATAAATCTGAAATATTTTTAAAATATTTTTTACATAAATTTATGTTTATGGCGGTTGCTGTTATCCATTTATTTTGGTCTTTATTAACAAAATTATTTTCTACTGCAAATTATCGTGATCCCATTGGCTGTGTCGTTAAAAGTGTTTTATGACTCATAATGAGTACATGGAGAATTCCAGTGTTGTTGGGTCACCGAAAAATTATAGATTTGATGCGTAACTTATCCAATGAAATATCCCTGCACTTAAAGTAGAAGGTTTCTAAAATTTTATTCATCTATGTTTCAAGCCGAAATCGGTCCAGGAACCCTCTTAATTTTGTAACAAAAACTGTCACTTTTGCGAAATTTTGACACATCATATCTTAATAGTTTCGAGGAAATAAATTACAATTCTTTGTTTTCATGACAATCTTCGAAAATTTTCAAATTTTCCATGTCCCCGATGCAAATAAACTTATTTACTATAACTAACACAAAAAAAATGATTGAAATTAGTGGAAGATATTCTTAGATAATTAACGGATGAAATAAACCCAAAAAGAATCACTAAATAAGGAAAATAGTGTGGAATAATGTCGGTGAAAAATAGGATGTGTCGTAAAAAATCAAGGAAATTCCGTTTCTATCCCTTAAATATGCTCCTGGATGACCCATTCGGTATTTATTTTAAAGTGTGATTTATCCCTTTATAAGATCGTGTTGAAACATTGGGAAAAAATTAGGTAGGAAAAAATACAGAGTGATTCAAATTTACCGAGGTCGAGGGAAAAAAAAGGAAAAAATCGAAATTTAATCGGCGATTGCTCCCTTCCTATATAGAATGAAGAAACTAAAAAATATGGAATTTCGACGGGCTCTTTCCGATGACGTAATGGGATTTTAATTTGAACCATTTTGACCCCACAAAAAATTAAAAACCTTGAAATATTTGAGTCAAAAATCGAAATTACCAGTTTTTCCCCTATATATCCATTTTCCACTGATCGTAAGTTTAGGTAAATGTATTGTAAAAAGAAAGTATTTGAGATTCTAAAGTTTCACTTATGAATCCGTTTTTCGATCCTCCGACGTTCTGTTTTCGAGTTATTAAGTACCAAAGAAGGGTTTGCAAATGGCATTTTTCGACCTAAAACATTTCAAAAGAATTTTCCGACTCTCACCAGTTTCAATAGAGTTCTGAAGCTCCGTGCCCTCTACAACCTCCGAAAATTTACGTCAATTTAATTCACTTTTGTGACCTGTACCCGATTTCAATCGAAGTAGCTGAAATTTCGACGTTTGACGAATCGAAAAATGCTGAATAACTGATTTTTTTACCGAAGCCAGTAGCACTATTCCTCTATCAACCCAAAAAATTCGATTGCTCCCCCTCTGACTGTTTTCGAGAAAAACAAACCTGTTCGACATTGGGTTAAGCTTTACGTTAACATGTAGATTGACACTACTTATTTTTGCTGATGTCCTGGCGTCATTGTTCACTAAGGGCAAATGGCTGCTTCTTAAATTGTAATAAATTATTCCGAAAAGTAAAGATTATTTGTTGCTAAATTATCAAACATAATACCACGAGAGCTTAAAAATTACCGATAATTTTTCACGATTGCGTGTTTTCTATAATTTCACGAGTCCACAGGACGAGTGAAATCTGCAAAGAAAACACGTAAGAGTGAAAAATTATCAGTAATTTTAAAGCTCGAGTGGTATTTAGGCGATTATTTCACGAATGAAAACACAAACTGCTCGAGTGGTATTTAGGGATTATTTCACGAATGAAAACACAAAAAATATAACAAATCATGCCGACGGTTGCTAACAGTAACTACGGGTTTATAACAATTGCAAGCCATTTGTTTGTATCGAAATTAATATGACAACCAAGAAAATGACAGGAAAAAATTATCGGTGTAATTTTTTAATTGACGTAACGTCAAAAAATTATCGCTGTAATTTTAAAAAACTACTCATCTTACGGGACTTTTAACACATGAGTGAAATAATCCTAGTAATTTCCTCAAAAAAATTTTTTGGGTTTGTAATGACTTCCTTAAATGATGTATACAATAAAGAAATATGTGCATATTCATTATTGAAGATTTTTGGGCAGTTTTGTCTCGCAAATTGTATAGATACAAGAAATTGGGAAATGGGGGGCGTTCGCAGAAAATTGCTGCTAAGTTAATAATTTTGTTAGGTACAAAGAACTTAATTATAGCAACTAATAAAAGTTTAAATAAAGTTATTTATTGCAAAAACATATGACTACATATTTTGTGCCAACACTTTTGGGACATACGTTAGCTTGCAAACTTGCACGTTTTATTTATCAGGCAAAAATTGGGAGTTTGCAATGGTTATCACGTCGAAAAATTTAACGGGGTTTAAAGCAAAATATTACGGGTCTGAAAGTATACAGCGACGCCGAGCGTCGTTCGGTAATGTGTTCAACGGGGGTGAGATGCATTCGACTGAACGTAACAGCTGATGTCACTCTTTCCCCTAAATTCAGCGGCAGAATTTTCATTAAAATTATTTGTGCTCTTCCAGGGAATGTGATAATTTCATAAAATATGTATTCTGCTTCCTTATCTTTGTTATATTAATGTTAGGAAGGGTTGATTATACACTTTTAATAGATATATACAATTCGGCGGTAAATGCGTTAATGGTCTTGAGACAACCCTTTGGCTTGGCCTTATCGCTTTAAAAAGATTTAAAAAGCTGGGTCCTCTGGGCAAAATTTAAAAAATAAATTGTAACATAAATGAAAACACGCAGACAATGGCGTTTCCTACGTTCAAAGCAGGTACCAAAACATTATTAACTCAAAATCGTTTCAGTAAATTCACTCAAAAAAGTTAGGGTTACCTCTGCAACTTTAATTTTAACATTTTAACTTCAACATCAATGAAGTATATTTAAGTAAGTTCTATTCTCAGTCCTAGAACTTTGATATATACAAATTACTTAAATTTTGACTCAATTAAGCTTACCCTTCAGCAAAAAATTTAAAATAATAAATATGTAATAGTATATTATACGTAAGTTCTGAAAATGACTTTCCACACGAGTGAGACGTTTCGAACGAGTGTGGAAAGGCATTTTCGAACGTGGTGTACATTATTCATTTTCTACAATAATTGAAGCAGTGGTATTTTGTGCATTGCATCAGATGCTTTGCGTATATATGTCGTAGGCTAATTACAAATTCAGTCGTTTTATAAAACGCCTAGCCGTTTTATAAATGACTAGGTATATTGTAAAATGAAAAATAAATACTGAATTTTTACAATTCGACCGAACTTTTTAGGCGTTTCATAAAACGCCCAATTGCTCTCAGGCTTATTGTAAACAGTTCTTCAATCTTGTTTGTTTTAGGATATGACTGATTATAACTAGTCGTTTTGTAAAAGACTGGACAGTACCTAGGCATTTTATAAAACACCGATTTATATTGTTGCTTGATCGTATAATATTTCAAACAAATAAATAGTAAGTTAATAATAATAATAATAAAGATGTTTATTTATGCCAATAAAACAATTAAAAATATAAATATAAAAATGATAAACGTAAAAAAGAAAACCAAAAAATGACAGTAGTATACTAGTTGGCATAAATAGGTAGGGTTTTGATTTATAAAAAATCATTCTTCCAATCCTACCCTTACTAAATAATTTTTTATATTTTTTTTGAAAGTTATATAGCTTAAGCTATATAACTTTGGACACTTTATTTTTGTCATAACATCATAAAAAAAATTAATCGGTAACTCTTACAACACATTCGTTACGTAGACTTAGGTATATATTTACATAATGTAATCTAACATAATTTAAAAGTAATATTATTTTACTTATTTGAACACGGTCCGCTTGAATGACATTTACTATTGCATTTGAAGTGAGCCTTAAATCAAAAACACTTATTTGTGTGGCACTGCGTTTTGCTTGCTTAGCAGGAACATTTTTTGAATCCCTGCCCTCCAAATTTAGAAAACTTTGAAGCTTCTCTCAAAGAAATCATTTTTCCTTCCAAAACCTGAATTGGTTCGGGGTTTTCAATGCCAACGATTTCGTCTCTTGAAAACCATCGATTCAAAATTCCGTGCTTAGTACCAATTTGGTATACGCCATTTTTTATTTCTACGATATTTCCCAATATATTTTTAGGGTCTAGTGGTCCCCTATCGAATTAAAATGTTTCAAGCTCTTTATAATACAACTCTTTATCAACAAACACTTCACTTTCTGAGTCTTCTAACATCTTGAAACGAAAGTTTCTGAAGTAAAAACAATGGAAAAATACTGTTAACTCGTAGATTGTTTACACACTGTCAAACCACAGCATAAAGAAGTTATACTAACAACTCGCCTGACTCGATAGCAGTCTTATTATAATACGCCTATATATGTCTAGTTTTATTCCAGGCGCATTGTAAAAATAATCGCCCACACCTTCATTTTACAATAAGGCTGAGAGCAATTGGGCGTTTTATGAAACGCCTAAAAAGTTCAGTCGAATTGTAAAAATTCAGTATTTATTTTTCATTTTACAATATACCTAGTCATTTATAAAACGACTAGGCGTTTTATAAAACGACTGAATTTGTAATTAGCCTACGACATATACAATATTTCTCTTGAAGCCAAAGGAAGGAAATTTTGGAATACTGCTGGTATCTCTGGAAGAGTAGATTCGGTTAATCTTCGTCGAGATTTTCACAGATCATTTTTATCATTATTTTTACGAAATTTTACTTTTATTCTGTATCGTTAAATCTGGTCGATTCTCTGGGTGGCAGTTGAGATAACGCCGTCAATAATGAAATAAATTAAATTGGTTGCTAAAAGACGACTTTCAAATTATTACTGCTGCCAAAACTGCGGTCTACTAGATTTCGAAATTTTTGTTCAATGTTTGTTGTTTGTTTCATCCATTTTCTCCTGGATATATTAGAAGTGTTATGCCTAAATTTGTTACTAACTTTACCTTCAAAGATGCGCCACGAGGCGGTCGTCCAGCTGTTAAAATTTTTTCAAGAAGACGGAGCACCTCCTCATTTTTATTTACCAATCAGGGAATTTCTAAATAATGAGTTCCCGGAGCGCTAGATTGGGCGACGTGGATTTATTAAATGGCCACCTCGTCCTCCTTGCTCCTCTTAATTTTTTTCTCTGAGGATACTTAAAAGACCTACCAAAGCTCAAAAAACTCATGAAACCCAACCTGCCATTCTCGAAAATGTGAGAAATAAGTTACAAAATCGACTTTATAACTATATTTTTATAAAATTATAGTATAATGCATTATTAATGTATAAAAATTCATTTTTTTTACCTCCAAAAAGTTTAGGGAAGCAGTGCTTCCCCCCTTCCATGGACCGCACGGAGCCCCTGCAACATTAACAATTAGTTTACAAAATGTTGATCAAAAATGCAATAAAATATCTGAGCACACTTAAGAAACCCAAAATGGTGATTATGGGCAGGTTTGCTCAGGTTTGTTGCTTTTTTAGAATAATTGAATTTTTAAATAAACATAGTTTCAAAAATTTGTTTTTCCAGAAAACATTTTTTACAACTTTTCGTAGATCCACTTACCACAAAAGAAATATTGTAAAAACGCTGCCCACGACACAGGAAATTTGTCCTTAATATCATTTTTATCTTTTTAATTTGTTTTTGTCTATACCGCCATCTTTCCAGCTATCTTAACCGGCTGTTGCCGACATGTAACTTAAGTCGGCTGTCATTGAGGAACGGCCGATACGCTTAATTTGGCACATTTGAGGAAAACGCGACATGACTTCGGCTTATTTTTTATTTATTTTCTTCAAGGTGGTCGCCCGGTCATATCTCCTTTTCCTGTCTATGAATCAGGTGCATTTTTATTTCGTGTTGAATTCATTGACTTATTAAGAAATAATAAAAGCCCTTTGCTTTGAACCATGAGCGCAGTTAACATTTAAAATATCCTTATATCAACCAGTGAGTTTTTTACAGGTGGGTCAAAATTCAAAATTTTGTGGGCAACTAGTGATATCAACGCAACAAGCAAAATACACTTTTTTAATAATGTGCCAAGAAATTATTTACCTACAAATAAACACCGCAAAAATTATAAAATAGGTACTGCAGTTACTGCAGTATATTGAACCTTGATACTCTAGATGTTTATGGCTTTTTCTATGTGTTTTAGTACTCTCGATTAGTAGATTGTTAGCGGCTTCCCGTTTCGCTACGTTTAGCATCTCCTCAATAGAGGTCGCACCTTGTACTAAAAGCCCAGGATAAATGGTCTAAATTCTGAGCTAAAAGTATGATTATTCGTAAAATAAAATTAGGAACGCTGCCGAAACTCCGTTTTCTTTAATAAATACAATACTAGCAACTAGACATAATACGATCTTTGTCTACGCACGTGCAGGCTGCCAGCAGAAGTAGATATAAGATTACCAACAATTTTAAAAATATTTTATCGAGGAACAAGTGCTCACTTGTTGCCAATACACCTTTTAGAGCCGATCTCATTTTTTAAATATCACAAATTAAAAAAAATTTGACCTCGTTGACCTCGTTAGAAAGCCCTTTTTAATCTACAAATGATGAAACCCAAGTTGTAGAACATTTTATTCATTAAGTTTAAAATGCCGGCCACTTTTGTACAGGGTGTTTTTTCGACACTTTTGCAGGGTATCTCGGTTATCTTTAAAGATAGAGAGCTGCGGTTTTTGCAGTACTGTGCTACTTTCTTGTGAAACGTATGACGTTACAAACGAAATTTTCATAGCCTCCTTAGTTTCGGAGCTACTGGGCGATTCTGAAAATTTGTGAGTTCCAAGCACCCCTCGTATCTCAGTTGCCTTTTAACCTATCGGTAAGATAAAAACTGATATTATATCGTACTACCTTTTAAAATATAATTAGGCGGCATCATGCCAATCTCCATTCGATTCAATATACCAAACTAACATATCATACTTTTCAAAGTTCTGATAAACTCTGATTTCAGTCATTTTTAAACGAAAAACACAGCAATAAATATCAAGTAGGGGTTTTGAGAACAATAATTTGTTTAAATGATCACTTACAAATTTTGACAAGCAGTCTGACTAGCAGCCATGAAAGGATACTATTATATTCATTTGATTCAAATCATTATATCACGGTCTACTATGAAATATTTTACCTACCCTTTTTTTTAATTGTAAAGTTCGGAAGTTATTCCAAAAGGTATATACCAATAATATATTTTTGAAAATCTTTTGGAAAAAGCAATCGAATGAAAATAAAATATAGAAGGTTGTTTAAAAAAATGAAACGTTGGTTTTTATCTTCAAATTCGTTCCTTCTAGAAAAAAATTGACTACGCCATTGGATTTTGCCTAAAAAACTATACAAAAATCAGTTCTTCTCTTGCCGATAAGTTAAAAGTCAACTGAGATACTAGGGATGCTTGAAAATGACACATTTTCAAAATCGCCCTGTATATCCGAAACGAAGGGCATCTTTAAAGATAACCGACTAACCGAGATACCCTGCAAAAGTGTCGAAAACGAGACACCCTGTACAGAAGTGGCCGGTATTTTAAACTTAATGAATAAAATGCTCTACAACTTGGGGATTATTTGCATTGAAAAGGGCTTTCTAACAAGGTATCACTCGACCCCACCTGCCAATTAAAAATTGCAGTAAAAATGGCGTCCTGCCGCCATCTTTGAAAACTGACTCACAAATTTACGCCTAATAAGTACTTTTGTAGTTTTTCTATATCGTACCAAAATTTTACTTTTCTAACATTTGTTAATCAAAAGTTAACAGGGAGGAGGGGACTTTAGACGCGCACTGTATGAACCGTTAACATCTGTGATACGAAAGCAAGTGGGCATTTTCTCGTACGATTGTACATATATCAATTATTGATTTACCACACTGATTGTCATTATTTGTAATATTGTATGCTTAAGAGTGGCCAATATGTCATTCTACAGGACCTAAAGTTGAACAGGTTTGTTATGCAGCACAAAAAACATCCACATTTCCTAGCGTCACATACTATATCCGATTTATTTTTTCTTCTTCGCGACACGACATCAATCAATCAGGCGAGGAATTTAACTTCGGAAACAAAGGTGTGCGTTAAAAGGCCTTATTTGCCCAGACAGTTATTAGTAAATTATTGTTTGTGATTTTCTTTATTACAGTGTAATTTGTGTATAATTCTTTTTATTAAACATTGAAATCTTTAAAAAAAACACCCTATTAATATTGTATTGTAACAACGTGCAAAAATACCACTGCAAGTGTCCTGAAAACCTCATTTATCCCATGTGCCCAGAACAGCCGATGCTGAAAGAAAGTCTAGTGCACATTAATCAAAAATTTTCCATAAACAGGTATCATTAAAGATCAGTATCGTCAAATTCAAGTAAGCATATTTGGCTGTATTTTTATTTTTATATTACAATAAATATTAAGTATTTGTGACGAAATTTTAAAGACAAATAAGCGGTCATCCAATCATCCATCATATAAGCATCAACTTTCAGCAAATTATCCGTTTGCCCTGGCACAAATTCCATTCCGGTCATTGTCAAATATTGCTTTTATTCAAATATAATGTTTCTAATCCACGAAATCTCCTAACCTCTGGAAAATAATCAAGAAAATAAATTAACACTGGAATTCACCATGATATTATTATAACACTAGTACGTTTTGCAAGTTTCGAATTTTGTTGAAAATTTGTAGTGGAAAATCTCTTTTTTTTGTTAATGAAGACCAATTATGTACAGAATTAAAAAAAAATCCAGATTTAGGTATTTGGATTATACATGCGTATTATCTATTAAAAACAACATTTTCTTCACCATTGTAAACTTCTCTAAGGTCCACCACTGTTCTTATCTAATCTACATCTGCTAGATATGCCATACCTTTATGCTGCAGCGAGTATAGAGTATCGCCGGATCAAATTTCACGCTATCCGCACTGACTGCTGCGGTTTAGAAATTATTTTTATATCGTTTTATCGTTCAATCTTGAATTTAATTGTTGACATTTGCACCTTTTTTAATAATAAAATTATTAAATGGACATGAAGTGGTTGAAAATTACGCCATTAAGCGACAATGAATAAAAATGACATTGTTCATAGTTTAAAAAGATATTTAAATCCCAATATTTTGACCCAAAATATTGGGACTACACCATATTCCTGTTAATCAAAATTATGATAAGACAAACATCAAATACGCCATATAGAGAAAAAGAAAGGGATGAAGAAGAAACATATTACCTAGCATTGTCAACCAGATAAGTTTCAACCTCTCTGAGTTAAAACAGTTTTGTATTAATACATTTTTAATGTTATTCTTAAATTGTTTTACAATCTTGATCTCCCTCAAGGCCCGGGGCAGCGCATTGAACAACCTGCTACCAAAATATAAAGGGGACTTTTCATAGAAAGCATGATGGTGTTTTTTTTTAAATAAATGTCTTGTCTTCCTCTAGTGTTGTGATAGTGATGATCTCCGCTAGAAGCAAGACTGTCTATGTTTTGAATGTGCAAATTAAAGATTTTAATAAAAATATAGATGCAACAGTAAGTATTTTGTTGTCCCTGAAAGTTTCCCTGCAAGACTGTAAATCAAAGAAAATAATAGCTACGATTGATTTTCTTTGCGTAAATCAAATATTAATCTCAATATCCTTTTTCGGCAACTAAAAGCCCTGTTTAAATTCGTTGAATAACCCCAGACAACAATGTTAGATGAAATATCAGAATATACCAGAGAATAGTAGATATATATTGAGAATAATCCTCACGCCAAGACACTCATTAAGAGAGTTCAACACGTAAAAATCCTTACTCAGCTTTTTGCGAATATAGTCAATAGTGTCACATCAGGACATGTGACAGTCCTAGAAAATACTCAAATACTTTACAGACTGTGAAATCTTTATCTTAGCAGAGTCAATGTAAAGCTTCACATTGCTAGAATTTCTATGCTTGTTAAAAAACTCCATCAAAACGGTCTTCTCATGATTGATAACCAGTCTGTTCTGAAAGCACCATTGTTGAAAGCTTTCTAGGACAGTTTCTAATTTTCGCTGTACCTCAATAGTATTAATATCGCTAACAATAAGAAAAATATCACCCGCGTACAGAAAAACCTTCATATAGTTAATATACTCTGTAACATCATTTATAAATAAAAGAAATATCAAGGGACCAATCACTCTGCCCTGGGGCACACCCATATTTAATTTAAAATTGTCAGAAACATCATATATTTCAACTTTGCACTAAACTTTTAAGATGTCTGTTAAAGTATACGAATATGTGTAATGTAATATGATAAAATACAGTGTCATATATAAAGTTGGCACTATAGTAGTAAACCTTTTTATTTCTCAGAAAATTCTATTTTTGATAAAAGTTTCTGCATCTATAAAATACGTTTATGGCGTTATCAACATTTTAAGTTAATAGCAACAACACTCAAAATGAAAATTTCTGGAACAACCCAAAGCAAAAGCTATAGAAAATGAGTATGATGTGAATAGTATATGACAAAATTAGGTGTAAATTTTGCAAAAACCGATCAAATCCTGGTTTTTTCAATGTTCTACTTTAATTTTATCCAAACTATGCATCCTACAAAGAAAGTTTTTGTTTCAAAAAAATCCGTCTTAAATATATTTGGTTTGTACGAATCACATTCTTTATATTTTTTGACATTTTGTGTATTTGATTTCAACTGTAATTTAAACATGTTTTCTATGCGTGCAAGAACTTTTATCAAAAATACCCAAAATTTTCTTAAAAATAGGAAATGATTTTTTGCATATGACGCGAACTTTATGGATGCCTCTGTACATATAAAGTAATCAATAATAAATCCACACAATCAACGAATTATTGTTTTAGTTTTTGCGCTCGGTTCGCAGAGGGCCGAGGTATACTGAATGTTAAAATTGACACCTGTTTTATTGTCACCGGTTTCCCCTACTAATTACCTTTCATATTACATATCACACTATGTAGGTAAAACTTCTTTATTTAGCATTTACCCAACTTTTATTGAGAATTGCATTTTGAAACACCTTCATAAATGAATTAAAACATTTTTTTCAATTATCGCTACTCGAAAATTTACAAAATCGGCTCTGAAGCCCTGGTTTTACTACAAATTTTCCCGCTCCGTGAAAGACGTTCACATTCACTAAGAAGGTTTAAGATTTAGTACTAGGTTAAATTAAGATCTTCTAGTTGATCAGTTATGTTTTGACAAGTTTTTGCCCTATCATTGTTAACAAGTCGGCATTAGAAACTTATGAGTTATTTTGATATTTCCGCGATTTGCTTGGTTTCCAAATGATTTTTATCTTAGAATGAATTTAGTTCTATTATTATCGAAAGTACGTACTAAAATTGTCCTCTTCTTTATAAATTTGCGAAAAAACTCAGAAACACATTCATAGTATAAAACTAAGTTGTCTTATTCATTCTCACACTTGTCAGTTTAAAACTTTTGGTTGTTAAATTAGACCAGACTAGCGTTGGCGAATCTGGCCGTTAATGACTATGTATCGTAGTATACTAAAAACACCTATGTTTAAGTTTCTTATATCTTTAGAAGATTAGCTTAAAGGAAAACTCTCACAGGCTGAGTATTCTGCATGAAAAGTAAACCTGTAAATTTTTATGCAAGTTGGAAATTAAAAAAGAAATTCGTCTATTGTTACTACGATTCGGTTTGATTATTGTAATGGTACCTAAACTTTCTAGAATTTGCCTTCTTATGAGAACTGACTAGCAGGGGCATATTAATAAATGGGGGCGTGCCCCCCCCCCCGGTGGTGCTTGAGTTGGCTAATTAGAGTACCTACGAGTTGGCTATTAGAACCTCCTACCAAAAAGAAACGCCGACAGTTCAGTTTTGGGAAAATTCGCAAAAAGTCGACGATCTAATTCCATCAAACAAATATCTTCGCATAGTTGAATATTTCTCGTTTATTCCCCCTCAACCCCCCCCCCCCCCCCGACCTAGTGGTTTCCATACGCCCTTGCTCACCAACTACTTACAGTGTTACTGTTGACGAAAACCGAAATAGTGTGCATTTTCAAATTCTTATTATATTTAACTGCATTTCGTTAGAAAAATCACGTGCAACGACTTTTGCAGATCTTGTTGTATTAACATTATTGTCAGATTTGTAACATTAACTCTAATAATAACAGTAACGGACCGAGACCTGTCACTTTCTGTTAGAACGCCAAATATATTACCACAATAAAATTCACACTTAACCACATTAGTTACAGTTTTCGAGAGCACAAGGGTAACAATATCCACAATGGAATCAGGGATAATAACAAAAGTAGTTAGAGTGGAGCACTCCCCTTTACACATTTAATATTTCACACAAAATAAGACATCAACCCTGTTTGGAACAATAACGCTAAACAAATAAAGTAGAGCCGATTTAAGAAAACAGTCTCTTTCGAATTTTTGGCCAAATTTCAAAGTACATAATAAATGTGATCTACTTATGTTAGCAGAAATAAAAAGAAAATATGCGTTTGCAGCGTTTGTTAATAAATTAAAATATTTGTAGTGTACAGGGTGTCCGGATTTCGTTGTATTTGCGGGTTATCTCAGTTATTAGTAGAGATAGAGGGTTGCGGTTTGCACGTCATGGCGCAATTTTTGTGTGAATCGGAAAATGCCACAAACAGAATTTTCATAGCTTGCTTTGTTTTCGAGCTACAGGGTGATTTTGAAAATTTTCCCTTTTTGAGCACCCCTTGTATCTCGGCTATGCCGCATCATATCAAAATAGTAAAAACTGGCTTTTATGCAGAATGTTACGTAGAATACGATGACGTAGTTAGTTTTTTTCTAAACATTATACTTTTCGAGTAATGGTATAAAGTTGTACTTTTTTAAATGGGACACCCTGTATATTTATACATCGTTACATTCCGCTTATCGAGGGCTTTTTGAAAATGTATAATACATGATATTTATTTTTTCATTGGAGCCGTTAAATCACAATTTTAATAAAAATGTCAATATTTCATAGTAGGCCATGAAGTAAAACGTATACCTACACATTACAGAGATTGTTCGCATTAATTTCCGTTACTCTGAACACAATATTGTCACATTTTTTATTCTTCCTGAAGCAATTAAAAGAATAACTGGAAGTGCTTGCAAATTTCTGAATTCCATTTCAGTAGCATTACGCAATGCTTCTATCGTTTGATGTCGGGTATGAAATATTTTATTTTCCAAATAACGCCACAAAAAAAGTCGAGAACTGACAAATCAGGTGACCTGGGAGGCCATTTTATTGTGCGAATCCAGGAAAGAACTTATCTGGAAAATCACTTGCCTGGTCACTGGATTCGCACAATAAGATGGCCTCCCAGGTCACCTGATTTGTCAGTTCTCGACTTTTTTTGTGGGGTTATTTGGAAAATAAAATATTTCATACCCGGCATCAAACGATAGAAGCATTGCGTAATGCTACTGAAATGGAATTCAGAAATTTGCAAGCACGGCCAGTTATTCTTTTAATTGCTTCAGGAAGAATAAACAATGTGACAATATTGTGTTCAGAATAACGGAAATTAATGCGAACAATCTCTGTAATGTGTAGGTAGTAGGTATACGTTTTACTTCATGGCCTACTATAAAATATTGACATTTTTATTAAAATTGTGATTTAACGGCTCCAATGAAAAAATAAATATCATGTATTATATATTTTCAAAAAGCCCTCGATAAGCAGAATGTAGCGATGTATAAATATACAGGGTGTCCCATTTAAAAAAGTACAACTTTATACCATTACTCGAAAAGTATAATATTTAGAAAAAAACTAACTACGTCATCGTATTCTACGTAACATTCTGCATAAAAGCCTGTTTTTACTATTTTGATATGATGCGGCATAGCCGAGATACAAGGGGTGCTCAAAAAGGGAAAATTTTCAAAATCACCCCGTAGCTCGAAAACAAAGAAAGCTATGAAAATTCTGTTTATGGCATTTTTCGTTTCGCAAAAAAGTAGCGCCATGACGTGCAAACCGCAACCCTCTATCTCTACTAATAACTGAGATAACCCGCAAATACAACGAAATCCGGACACCCTGTACAGTCGTGGCGAATAAAAAGTTTTATTTTTAATGTTTTTTTCTCAGTGGCGTATTATCCAACAAGTCTAGACTGCCCGGGTTTAAGGCACAAAATATATAGGGGTGGCGCCTTAAGAAAAGGAAGGCAAAAAAGTTAATATAACTAATGAATATATAGGGTGTCCGAAAAGTATTAGTCTTTGCTATTAGTAAAGATAGAACCATCAAATTTTAGGTGCATCTTATTGGTTAATAAATCTACTTTTTATGTAATTTAACTTTTTAACTACCTTGAGGCGAGACGTTAGGAAGTTGCCGTGTGATATCTCATTTTAAAGCTTTTCAAAAAAGAAGCATTTTGCCTGATAGGGTCGCCAACTTTCGAATATAATATGAATGGACAATTTAACACCATCGGTAAAAGTACTTTTTCGGAAGGTGGGTATGTTCGTTTATCCTGTACTGATGAGAACCAAAGAGTTCGAAACCGGTCTGCAGATGACGACATCTTAACTAAAGAAAAAGCTTCCTTCTTCCTAGTAGTTTCTTGCATTCAAAATAAGTATTTTATTATCTAACTGTGTTAGAAAGAAATACGACAAATTTTGGTATATAATCCAGGGCTCGGAGGGGCATATAGTCCGGAGAGTAGCTGTTTTACCATGATTTGCTGAAATCCTTATTGTATAAGAAATTTTCAGGTGGTTTATCGAACTGATTCTCAATTTTACGCATTTATATGTACCCCTGACAAGTAGACTTCATTCCATTTTTAGTATTTATTTTGGTTTTAACAGCTTTTCTCTAGAGAGTTTTATTAAATTTGTGTTATAGGCATTAGGCATAGGTTTAACATTTTGAAATTGAGAATTTTGGAAGAGTTGGTAGGATTTCTTTCTTTAAAGGTAATGTATTAAAAATATTATTTCTTCAAACTTGTTACATAGAAACATTGTTAAGAGACCTGGCAACACAACAACCTAGCTCACTGTTCTTTTGTTCTTTATATGACCATTTCCAGTGGTGTGCACTGAGCAGTGATTACATTTTTTTTTGAGGGGCGATACTAGTTTATTTTCGCGAAGCGCCATTTATGACTATTTTTCCCAATCTGAATTCAAATCAGAATTTACCAGTTTCAATATATGCAGTGAATTTCATAACACCCTGTATATATTTTATGCCTCAACAGTACCCATGCTTGAATGGGAGGCTGCAAACATTGCCCATTATTTCCTTTTTTTATATACATGTTGTGAGTTGTTAGCCGGCTGCAAAACACTGTCAAAATTATTCTGCTCTGCTGGCCCTATTTACTATTCGATATAAGTGAGAAAACTCACTAGAAGTCGGCATTAGAGATTTAAATAATTTTCGCAAAAGTGTAAAAAGTCATATCAATTTTAATTATTTTTTTCGGTTCGCTTCTCCCTTTATAATTGTTACCGCACGCCACTGATTCCTAGTCTAAAGGCTCCTCGCCGAGATAAACTTAGCTCCGAGGCCACTTTTGCAAAAAAAATTTCTTCAAATTCTTACGCCGCTTTTGTGGTAAGAAAGAGCTCTCGGAAGACAATTTTAAACATCATCTCCTTTAAAAAGTACACTGTTCAGCCATTTTAAACCTCTCGAACATCGAGTCCGGCGCCAAAAGACCCGATTATCCCCCTCTAAATTTTAATTTACCCTTTCAGCCGTAAGTCCACATATAGGAAAAATAATTTTCGGTCCAGTGGATGGTACATTTGCATGCAAAGCACTTCAAAGAAATTATTTTATCTCTTAAGCCTGTTTCGATATTCATGTGGCTACATATCTCGCCTAGTTAGTGTCGCCGGTGTTTACGTATACGTGTGAGGATCACACATACACACACAGACGGTCCTATATTCGTGTGCTGCTGTTGCTGCGTTTGAGACTGTGACGGAATAGAGTGTCCCGTTCGGCACATTCAGCCTTTCGGAATTAATGGGGTTCCGCTCCACCGATTCGAGACATCCACGTGCCCGTTTTACTGGAAAACTGTTTGGTGTTGACAAATCGGGCGTACTTTACACTTGTACCCATCCGGTAAACTAAGCATACATTACTGCGCGTTTACACGACGCGAATATCTGTAAAAACCACCTGTTTGTTGTTGTTTTTTTATGTTAATTCGCTTTGTAGTGTGTAAAGCGCAATAATGTTTTTGTAATGTTAAAAAACGTATAAAATTAAACTCAAAATTGTTACGTTGCATATTTCGTAGCCGTTACGTACACTTGCATAAATCCTTTAGGCAAGTCAATACAAAACCTAAAATATTATTTTGAAGAAAATTAATAGAATAATAAAAAATGCTTTTCGATATAGTTCATTACCGTTTAAACAGCCGCCATTTTGCCGCGGCTTTCCCCTCCCCTCTGTCATTCTTTCTCTTCTCTCTTCTTTCTCTGTTACTTCTAATACTATTCTCTTTTAACTATCCACCTCTTCAAAAAAAAATGAAAATGATGATGGCGCTCCCAGGGGTAAAAAGCTCCGGAGGTAAACTACCCCTCCATTCGGATCTCCGGGCAAGGGCTGCCTACCATCGAAGAATTTCAAAAGTATAATAGCCTTTGCCAACATCTGCGGACTTCATTTCAATCTGGACTCCGTCCACCATTGCCTCCAACTCTTCTCCAAAATTATTTTTCTGATCGAAACCCAAATCGGTCCCAAATCCTCAACTAATCATTCTTTTTCCAGGCTATGAACTTCCCTCACCTTTTCGTCTTCATGGTGGAGTATGGGCCTACTTTCGCAGCAGTCTTTCTTGCACCAGACTCCCGAACATGGAATCAGGCAAGCCCGATGTGCTCTGGCTAAAAGTCTTTTTTTATCTTCCACTGTTGCATATATCGCTCCCCGTCAGACAACTCCTACAATGAGTTCTTTGAATTTCTCTTGGCTAAATTGACCATCTTATCTCTGAATTTCCCTCCGCTGAAGTTATCGTCCTAGGCGACTTTAACTCCCATAGCAAGGAATACAGAAGGCAGAGCGCCAGAAAACTTCGCAATCAGCAGCTCGCTTACCAATTTAATCAGGAAGCTAACATACTTTTCCCGCGTTCCTACCCATCCTGAGTTCGTTGAAAACCTGCCGGAACGCATGATCTGGCACTACAATTCTGCCGACTGGAATGGTCTTGGAAAGGTTTTTCTGCTTTCCCTTGGAACCCTGTCTGTTTTTCCACTCCTGATCCCTCCGAAATTTGCTCCCACATCACAGAAATCATTCAAGTAGATATTGAAGGTTTCATTCCAGATACCCGCAAAAAACCTAAACTCCACCATAAAAAGCCCTGGTTATCCAAGCTCTGTGATTAAGCCATGCTCAAAAAAGTCCAAGTTCACAAAAGGTATCTTTAAAATCCTGTACCCGAAAATCGTCAGATTTTCACCGAGGCAAGAAATAAATACAATAAAACTATTTTAGAGTCCAAAAATTCTTTTAACAACCGCATAAAAGATAAAGTGCTTTCCTGTTCCAACGGCAGCAAATCTTTCTGGTTACTTACCAAAAACATCAGTCAAACGCTCTGTAGAACCATTTTTCCTCCCTGGACCTCTGACAATGAAATTATCTCTACCTCTAAAGGGAAAGTTGAACTATTTTCCAAACAATTCGCTGCCAATTCCACCCTTGTTTCTCCTGCCAATTTCGCTCTTCCGCTAAATCTGTACCCCACAAAATGTACAACATAATACTTAACAAAAAATTCTTCTAATCCTTGACACCAAAAAGTCCTCCGGTCTGGACGGCATACCACCCATTGTTCTAAAAAAATGGGTTCTCATACACCGAGTACGAGTTGACAAGCTGTCATTAGAAGATTAGTATTTGAAATATCCAAATTTGGCGGAGGAGTTTTCAACCAATCATAGCATTTTTCGCGGAATATTTGAAACTTATTGAGCGCTTGCTCAGATGCCAACGGAGGGTTTTCCAGCTGACTCTTAAGGTTTTAACCTCATGTCTCGTGAAGAATAGTATTCAGTCACTATTGCTGTGGCTATAAATTTTGTACATTACAATGGGTTATGCGGAGTCAGTATGTCTGTTGCTTTGCAACGGTTAGTGGTAATTGTTGTCAGTTTGAATTTGTCGAGTCTGATGATTCAAAAAAAATTTGATACAGCGTAACAGATTGAAGCTAAATGTTGAGATGTTTGGGACGAAAGTATTAATAAAGCGGAAAATGTGCAAAAATGTATAAAAAAAAATAAAGCGGATGGAGAGCCGGTTGGCCCCAGCTAATCCCGCTAAAGTCATGTGAAAGGAAGGAAAGTGCATATAAAGATTTTAAAAACTGGCTACACGTGATTATTGAGATTATTGAAATTTCATATTTTGTAATGAAAAGTTTAAATTTAAAATCTCCTGCAAGTAAACAAATAAATTATAAATTATGTGTTCTCTTTTTTTAGTCAATTTGTAGCTGCAGATATAAGCACAACTTCACTTACTGCACTGGTGCGGCAAGTTGCCTTTACCGGCCTAGATACGGCTTGTGTACTTTGGTTGCTAGGAAAAATAATGATAGCTCAGTAAAATCAACTTACTGGTTCTGTCAATAATGGCTGTAAGTGACAAATAAAACATGATTGTGCACAAAATCTTATTTTTTTACCAAAGAAAAATCGCGAACAACTCTATAGTCGTTTTATATTGTCCCTTTATCAAATGAGCACCCGTAGCGAAGTCGCAAGCATACAATGTAACTTCCGCGCCCCTAAACTTATCACAGAAAGACCGGAGGAATGTACGGGGTGTTACGTGTGAACCAACATGCAATTAATGTAACGGAGGCCTTAATCAGAGGCTTCACGCGGGGTCGTCCCGCTGTTGAGAAATTTCGCTTTTTCCCATTCATTATATGGACCTGTCGATTTCGGTTTAATTTGCCCTCCACCCAGACGCGATTCTCTTTTTTGTTTGACTTAAGAAACATTTAAATGTGGGGCGTTTTTCTGAAAAGAAAGGGGCTTTTGCGAAGGGATGGACGCAATTATTACGCACTTTACGTAAATGCATTTTAAACGTTTTTATTTCGGGGGCTTTTAGAGAAAGGAAACGCGGACGACCCTTCTCTCGAGATCTTTTATATTTCCGTCTAACTGGACCTCCTGTATAAATCTATAAAATAAGTTTTGAGTTCTTTCCCAGTTTCTATAATAATTGATTTGTTTGACATTAAAGCTTTTGTTGAGCAATTTCGTTTTATTATATAAAAATGAATGGAGAGTGAAAAGAATCCAAAAATATTTGGATATTTACACTGAAATGGAACATTCATGTTTTGTACTATGTGCATTATTTTGCAATAATTATTGCGGTTGCATTTTTTATCTGAGACAGCCCACGTAGACTTCAAGCCTGAGTACGAATGTACCGCGGGCGTCTGAAGAGAAGGGAAATGAAATCTATTGACACGGGATTTAAAGAACTGGAGGGTTGGAGGGAAGGGAAAACATCTGCAGGCCAGTTGTTCCATAATCTAATACCTTATGTGTGATTGACCGAGAGAAGTGGGATGTTCTAGGCTTTTATAGCTGGACAGTAAAGAGATGCATGCGTAACGCGCCTCTTGTTGTTCTGTTAGGAACAATCAAGGGGGGAATGATAGCAGCTAATTCTTCAGAGCGCCACTCCATGGTTAGTCTCCCAACTTATCCACCTTTGATGTAGAAACAGCTTCAAGCGAACCCACTCTTAAAATAGCTATACAGAGTGAGGATTTTAAAGTGTTTTATTGCGATTTCTCAAAAACGAATTGAAATATTTTAATAAAAAATTTCTAAGTTAAGAGGAGACGGGAGGATATTTTAAAATATGTTTGACGTGTAGCTCCATCCACATTTCAAATGGCAGGTGGCAAGTTTGAAATGTCAAATGAAAAGGTATTTTTTTTTGAAAATGTGATTCTCCGTTAAAAACTACCTACGAATGTACGTTTATTGGTTAGCGTGTCTGCAATTTCTAGTTGCAAAATAACACTATTATCTCTACATAAATAACCCCTTTTCTTTTATGCAACAAAAATTAATAAGTGTTAGTTTGGGTTGCCTATGCTTTGTCACAAATGTCTAATAACATTTTGACGTAGGTAGGCACCCTAAGAAAGTTGTGTTTTTTAATAAATAAATTTTTAGTTTTTCAATAGTGCTGATAGTAAAAAATACCGTGGATTCTTTTAAGCATTGTATTTAATTAGTAAGTGGAACGTTCTCTTCATTAATGGCCATACCTACTGTTTTGTTGGTTTTGTATAACTGTGTCCCTTTCTATTGAACGTGAATTTTACAGAGATTTTCCTTGAGAAGTAACAACAAAACTAGTTTTTAATAGTGCGGGTAGTGACAAAATACCTTGGAATCTTTTAAGTATTGAGTTTAATTCTTTATTGGAACTTTTGTTGGTGTTAATTATTAGTCAGGCGTCGCACAGAGGGGCCAATAATATCGAAATTCGGAAAAAAATATTTTTCAATTTTTTTTTTACTTCAGTTAGGCTAAGTAAAGCTTGAAATTAACTTAGATCATAAATTCAATTGAAAATTAAAGTTTTTACAGGGCGTCTTAATAAAAAAAAATAAAGTAAAAATTATTCCGATGAATAACTGCTCTCTGAAGAATCTTGTTCTGAAATATCCTCACTTCTGGCAGTACCAAAGCCCTCCAGTATCTCTATAATATATGTATCCAAATTACGTTTCTTTGTTGAAGGCTTATGAAGGCTTGAAATATGAGAATCGGAAGAAATTAAGAGTCTATTAAGTATATCAATATTTGTTTCTGTTCGAGTAGGTTATATTTGCAGCAGCTTTGCACATTCTTGCACCACCTTCCCCTACCATTATTAAGATTGTAATTAATCTAACACTAGACTCCTTACGACGAGAAAAAAAAACTGAAAAAAAACAGATATAAAACAGTAGATTAGATTTGCAGCTATTTTGAACCATTTTGCACCACCTCCTCCCACATTGTAAAACCTAATAAATAAATAGCATCATTTTTCAACTGCTGGATGCAAGAAATGCCGAAAACAATATGCAGCAATATTTTAAATTTACTTAAATATAGCCCCTCTCCCCAACTTCCCCTACTTTTGTACGGTGCGTTAAAAAAAGGCTTTAAATTGTCACTAAATAAAATTAGGACAAACTTTTCCAAAGTTCAGACAATAATGTCAAAAATATAAAAACCCTTCCCCCCATTTTACCCCTCCCTATAGACTGATATCTGCCAAAAACAATCTGGACCTTTCTTTTTCCATCTACAATACATGTACCAAATTTGAAGTCAACAGCTTAAACCGTTCGAAAGTTATCGAGAGAACAGACAGTCAGACAGACACAGACACCGAAACATTTTTTTCGTAAAATAATTTGTAATTTTAAAGCTACCCTAAATTTTTTTTACAAAAATAGTTTTGAAATTGTTTTTGGAGATACAATACTTCCACTTTGTAATGTGGAAGTAATAAAATCAGTTTTTAAGGCTAATGCATTACAAAAATTAAAATATATTTTTTTTTAAGTTGAGCAAATATATGCAAACTTTTTCTTTCGAGGATAAAAGTAAACATTTTTAAGTTACATATGGCATAAAGATATAAACCCGGACAGTTCCGGACGTTAACTAAATTGCCTATTAAGTTATATAAAATCTCAACAGGTATACCCTTTTTTATCACAATAAAAAATTATATATAAACTATTACAACGCAAGCCGAAAGTATTTTAAATTAAAACTAAAGCCTTGCCTAATGCTGATAATTACATGATACAAAAAATCCGTACTCGCAATTTCAAGAACAAAATTAGTAAATACTATCCGCATTCAAAACGTAAAATGCTGATCTGTGCGAAGTGTAAATTTCTGAATTTGTTGTTGCCTCCTACCACAATTCACAAAGCAAACAAACCTTGTTTCCGATATATCGGTTATGATTTTACTATAAAATGATATATTTGTTGTATTTTTGCAAACTTTGCATTTTACTATTATTTCCGAATTTGAATGCGTCGGTTTCTTGCCTTAAATTAATGACTGAACTGTGTTGTCAGTGTTTTTTGGTATAGTGGTATTTTTTAATCTTAAACATTTTCAAAAGAAGTGCATTTTCAAAGGACTTTATTATAAACATTATTTCTTATGCTGACTTGTTACATAGAAAAATTATTAATAAAATTGGCAACAACAATAATAATATATTTTGAACTCGGTTTTGAATTTAATTTTCTCAAAAATGTTAAGAGGTGGAAGATATTAAAAGCGAAACCTATATAGAAATTATGTATCGTGCAAAAATACATCCTGTACCTAATACATTTTTAAATAGGTACGTAAAAAAATACTAAAAGTAGTATCATATTTCATGTAAGTAATTTTTAAAAGGATAATGCGTTTTTGGCAATTATAAATTATTAATAGGTTATTGTTGGATAATTCTAGCGTATTTTTTTTAGTAGAACCAATTTAACACATAATATTTCCTTCGAAAATAAAATTTTGAGAACGTCGCAGCAGCGGGCGCGTATTAAGTGTGTCACTACCTCAGAAGTCACCCATTTCAATATTGCAGTGAATTTCATTACACCTGTATTTTTTGCGTTTTACTACAAGATTTTTTAAAAATATTTAACAATATCAAGAAGAACGTTAAAAGTTTTCTTTTTTCGTTGCTATATACGACGGTACCAGAATTGAAGCTTGATGAGAGAGCCCCATTACCAACCAAAAGAATCTTTTAACCACCTATGGCATTCATATAATTAGTCTTGTCCCCTGCAGTTAATCCTAAGGCAGTTAACGTGTAACTGTACATACATTAAAAGCTCCAAGCAAATACGCGAATTGGAAAAGCTCAACATGCGGTAGAAGGTGATGACAATAGATTCGAGTGAACATATATAAGAATATTAGTTTTAGTCGAACGATAATGATAAAAAGGACCAGTTTAGGATAACTAATGGCCTCCTGGTGTGCTCACTTCGACAATAAATTGGAATTTGTGCTTCTGCGAGGACATTATTACGTCGATGAACATCAACATTGGACGCATCTAGTGATTTCCGTTATGCGATTAACCGCAATCACATTATACGTGCCTCTTGAAAATGGTTTCAAGCCTGGTATTGTTGTTAAACAAGAATTAGATTTGAACTGTGAAAGTGCATTGGTGCCCACTTACTTGTGACGACATTAAGGGTCAAAATTAATTGTTCCTTCGGGGTTCTTTTTATACCGGATTTGATAAGTCCATTAAAATAGCTTCTTTTTTGCAGGATTATATTTAAACTGTTTTGTGCATGTATTATTGTGCTCCCCTGCCTCCCTACTATGCCACGCCCGTGCTCTAATAGTGAAATAAAATGTCCTCGATATGTTTCATAATAACATTCATTATGATACAAATTTTCATTATGAAACCGCGTCAGTAGCCAATTTGAAACCCATACTTTTTTAATCAAGTGGCCTCTTTTTAATATAAATGATCTGACATTGACAATTTTTTTACTAAAATTTTCATTTTCATTCAAACTTTTAATAGTTATTTATTATACAAGTGAGTTACGATACATATAGTCCATCTAGAACGTATCCGGAATTTTATGTTTCTCCTAATTTTAATATATTTCTTTTTTTTGTAAGATTCGAAGAGAAAAGAATAGATAAGATAGTAGGCTATGGCTAAAACCGCATGACAACACCATCTGTCAAATATTGTTGATTGTAAACAGGCTTAAGATTTGTGAAATAATGTCGCAAGTAGAAAAAAGAAAAAAGCTGGAATTTTTGTATAGAAAAGGTGTTCGAAACGTTAAAAAATTAGTGCAATTGACTGAACTCGGAAAAAGTGCAGTATATGAGACAATAAAGAGAATAAAAAATGGCGCAGATATGAGGCATAGACCAGTTCCTGGAAGACCTCCTAAGATTCGCAGAAATAATTTAAACGCTTTGGTGACTTTAGAACGGCAAAATCCGCGCCTAGAGTTTCGAAAATTGGCTAATAGATTTGGAAATCAACGAAGAATAAAAGTGTGTCCAGTGTGAAAAGACAAGACTACAGATCAAGGAAACCAAAAAAATCCCTGCAATGACACCTGTACAAAGGCAACGAAGAATAGATTTTTGTCTACGTTTTCGAGAAGATAATTTCAGGAATGTTTTTATATCTGACGAAAGTTGTTTTCAGCTACTCTCTGCATAGTTGGTGGCACCGTTAATAGTGTAAAGCAGTGGTTCCCAAATGTCTCGAAATTCTGGACCCCCAAAATTAGAAATTAGTAACATGCGGACCCCCATGAACAGTTTAGCTTCAAAAATAATAAAAGAAACAACCTTTGTTAAAAAAATATTTATTTCAAAGTGCCGATTTATTCAATGCCTTTAATATGGCTTGGCATTTTGCACCAAAAGGCAGCATGCTATTTATAAATAAAAACGGCATCCTATAAAAGTAACTGAAAAACTGAACTAAACTGAAGAAACTATACTCTCTTTTCTAGCAGAAAAAATATAATATATCAATCATCAGTTTTGGATTTTAATGAGAAGAATGAAATACTGTTTTTCCTGTCATAGTTCTCTCTAAATCTGGTCTAAGATTTGAACAGCCAGATTCTCCAACGTAGTGCGGTCTAATTTGACAACCAAAAGTTTTAAACTGACAAGTGTAAGACAATAACGTCCCGATTCACTAAGAAAGTTTAAGATTTAGTACTGGTTTAAATTAAGATCTTCTAGTTGATCAGTTATGTTTTGACAAGTTTTTGTCCTGTCGTTGTTAATAAGACGTCATTGAAAATTTATGAATTATTCGGATATTTCAGCGATTTGCTTGGTCTTCAAATGATTTTCATCTTGGAACGGGTTGCTAGAGTGAATTTAGTTCTATTATTGTCGAAAGGGCATACAAAAATTGCTCTTTTCTTTATAAATTTGCGAAAAAGCTCCGAAATAAATTCATAGTATAAAATTTAGTTGTCTTATTCTTACAGTTGTCAGTTTAAAACTTTTGGTTGTCAAATTAGACCGGCCTAGCGTTGGAGAATCTGGCTGTTAAGTTTTATGCTATGAACTTATTTTTGAGCTTTCTCACAAATTTGTAAAGAAAAGGGCAATTTTAGTAAGTACTTTTGACAAAAATAGAACTAACTTCATTACAGCAACTCGTTCCAAGATGAAAATGATTTGGAAACCAAGCAAATCGGTGAAATATCAGAATAATTCATAAGTTTTTAATAACGATTTATTAACAATGACAGGGCAAAAACCTGTCAAAACATAACTGACCAACTAGAAGATTTCAATTTAAACCGGTACTAAATCTTAAACCTTCTTAGTAAATCTGAACGGAAATTTTTAATCTTAGATCTGAAGCAAAATCCAGCCGATTTCTTTGTTTGGATTTTAGCAGAATGTATTCAGAGAAAGTTTGTTCACATATACTTCATGCAAAAGGGCATCAAGTGTTTCAAAGCAAAGGTTGTCGGACCCCCGCAAAATAACCTGCGGACCCCTAGGGGTCCGCGGACCACCATTTGGGAACCACAGGTGTAAAGTATTGTGCCATTCTAAATGGTTTCCTTCTTGAAACGGCTCAAGTTTTATATCCAGACGGGTGGCGTTTTCAGCAGGATAATGCAAGATGCCATACTTCTGCCTATACTCAAGCTTGGACGCAAGAACACCAATTGGTAACAATTCCATGGCCAGCAGCTTCACCAGATCTTAGTCCCATTGAAAACATATGGGGACTAATGAAGATTGAAGTAGAACGAGCAGCGCCACGACATAAAGAAGGTTTGATTCGGTCAGTTTTACAGGCCTGGACCACCATCACCGAACGTTATGGCGGTGACCTAGTTTCGGGTGTACCTGTACATTTAGTTAAGTGTTTTGACTTAAATGGAGGTTGTATAAGTAAATGAGATGAATTATTTGTTGTAATTTTATGATTCAAGTAATAATAATATATACCGAAAATTTATAATTGTGCTTTCTTTTTTCCGGATACTTTCTAGACGGACAATACATAAGTCACGTAAGAAAAAGTTTAGACTACGAGGCCCAAGGCCGAGTGAAATAATTTTCTAAGTGACATATAATAACTCACGTCTCTAAATACAAAATTTTATTCAACACTTTCATATAATAACTTAAAATTAAAATTTATAAAATAAAATTTAAAAGTCAAAAATGATATTAATTACTTAATTTGTTATTAACAGTATCAACAACCACGTTCATTCAGGTGGATTGCTGCTAAGCGCTAAAAATTTGCAAAGAAAGCTGGGTAACAAAGGGTTCTTTTATTTGACAAAAATAAAAACGCGAAACAATCGAAATTCATCAAACTTCAATTACAACAACTATAAAGTGGAAAATTTCCCAATTTCTCAAGAAATTTTTAAAAAGCCCACAAGGCAACATTCAGCATTATTCCTAAAAGATCCAGAAGCAGTTACAATAAAGAATTTCATGAATTAGAAGAGTGGAGAAAAAATAAAGAAGTTGAAGGAATCAATGAAGATGTTCTACTAGCATATTTCCTAAACCTTAGTGAAAAATTAGCTCCATCATTGCTGTAGATTAAGTATTCTATGGTGAAACCACTCTGAGAGTTTACAAGGATCTAGACATCTCCAGGTATGGAAAGCTGATCGCTTTTCTGAAGTTCAAGTCTAAGAATTTTAAATCTAAAAAGTCCAAGATTGGAAAGAGAACAATTAGAACAATCTTTTATCAAACTTTTTTTTATCAAACCCATTACTTTAGGTTTAAGTTAATGCTGTTTTTTTTATTTTATTTATAATTAATATCCTTGAGTTTGGTTATTTTTAAAACAAATTGCTTCATATAATTTTACAAAAATACCACATTTTTTTGGGGGAATCTGGAAATGCATTTGTCATTTATTTTTTAAGGTGGCGTTGATACTGGGCATCTCCGGTACCTGTCGTTGTAATTAATTGACCACCTTAAGCATCGAAAATATTCAGGCCAAAGAGCAGTACCTGCTTGTAACAATTCCAGATATAAAGACAAACATATGAAGAAGCTTAACTGTATTAAATAAAGAATTTTCGGTAAAACCAATTGATTTAATTAGAAAATATTATGTACAACTAAAACCACAAAATGTACAAAACAAAAGATGTTTTTAATTGTCAAAAAGAAAAATGCACACCCAAGTGTGTTGGTCCCAATAAATTGGCGAATGTTGTTTCACAATTCTTAAGATTACCAGAACCCAATTTATATATTGGCCATAGTTTGCGTCGCTCTTCGGCGACCCTTTTGGCCAATGCTGGAGGCGACATTGCCACCCTTAAACGTCACGGTGGATGAAACTCATCCACTGTTGCTGAATGTTATCTAGAAGAATCGATTTCCAATGAAATCGAAATTGCTAAGGAAATACAAGGAGAGAAACATCAATCTCTTGGGGCTATCACGAGCAGAGATACAATTTGTTCTGTAAGCATACCCCAGAAAAGTATTAATGACTCAAGCAATGCTTTTAAAAAAAAATATTAACATAAATATTAATGAGTAGATAGTATTGTAGTTTGCTTAACTTTCCATTGTCCAATAACAGCTTTATACCTAAAAAAAACTAAACATTAGAATTTCTTTTAAAATAACCCAGTAGTGACTTATGGCGATAACTCACTAGTGAGTTATGAATCATAACTCACTAGTGAGTTATAAAGAACTTTATCAGACAGATTCTCCAACGCTAGTCCAGTCTAATTTGACAACCAAAAGTTTTAAATTGACAAGTATAAAAATAAGACAACTAAGTTTTATACTATGAATTTATTTCTTAGCTTTTTCGCAAATTTATAAAGTAAAGGGCAATTTTAATACGTACTTTCGACAATAATAGAACATGCCCAGCATACTGCGGAGGAGCACCATCCTGTTGAAACCGTAAGGTCAAACTTGGTACTACTCAAGTGTGACTTTTATAAATTGCATGACGTCCCCTCCTTTTCCCAATGCAAATAAGAACTTTTTGAAAAATATTTCATTTCATTCATTAAAAAATCAATGAAAAAATTTTAAATGGATAATTATTCAAATAAACTTTGCTAGTTATAAAACTCCGCACCGGGTTACAAAGAATCAACAAGGAAAACGTTGACGTTTTAATAAAATCAGAAAGTCGTCTGTGCGAACGTAATGAAGGGTTCGGGGTTGGTGGAAGAAGGGAGGCAGGAAAGGGCTGGCCGAAACGGAGGAAATTGATATGAATAGGTCTGTTTCGCATTTTTTTTTATTTGATTATTAGAAAGTTCGGTAAAATGTCTGTTCAGACATATTTTTACATTTTTTTTTAATAGCAATTCCTTTAAAATAGATTTGAAGTTCAAATCTGCCGCTAGGAAATGTGAATGTTTTTGTGTTGCATAACAAAACTTTTCACTTTTAGGTTTTGTAGATTGACATTTTGTCACTCTTAAGCATACGCCCACTAAACATAAAACATCTTTATGATGTTTTGTAGCATTTTTAATAAGTCGCTTACCGAACATTTTACTTTAAACGTTGCTTAATCGTACTTGTCAAGTTTCTAAATGTTACCATTCTTTCCGTTCCTGTAATATACTTTTGATACTGTACTTACTTCATTGTGCACCAAACATTTCAACTCCGTTTATCTCATGTTCTCTTACACTAACGTAAAAATGCTTTCATTAAGAGAATATTTGTTAATTACATGCTGCTTATGTTTCTTGATTAACGTTCCAGATACTATACTATTTTGTTTGCACGGATAATGTTGTTATTATGGCGTTATTATAATGACATCATTATGTGTAAAGCCGTTACATCATAAAGATTTCATCGTAAAAATGTAAATTGAGTTCTGTACCGACTTCATTTTTTAAACGCATCTCAGATGTAACTATATCGGTTCTCTATGAACAACGCTACCGTGCCCCATTACCGAACCTCACTTTTTCTTTTCTTTTCGTGCCTTATTTCGCAAGCAAGTCACTCAAAAGATGTTTTTTGTTGAGAATATAAGAGGCTTTAACATGTATGTCTCAATTATTTGAAAAAAATAAGAACTGATTCTTGCTACACGTTTAATGTTACTTCTTCTTTTAACCTACCCTGTATGATATTCTAATTTAATCTTATTACTTTTAAATTCATTTTACCAGAACTTATACTTTTGTAAATATTTCCTGCAAATCTGGTTGACAAATGATTTTAACCAAAAAAGGTATTCAAAAAAGAATAATGTGGTCACTTTTTTTGGTCCACCGTGTAGGTAGCACCCCTAGGTTAAGCTTTAGATTAACATGTAGATTGACACTTATTTTTGCTTATCTCCTGACATCATTTGAATCTGAGAGCAAGTTGCTGCTTTTTAAATAGTAATAAATTATACTGGTAACTTTTTTCAAAATAATATTTTCGGGTTTGTAATGACTTCCTTAAACAAATTATGCAATCAACAGAAAAACATTTTTATTCCTTATTACATGAAGTCCTCTTCTGTTCACAGTATAAATAATAATTAAATGTTATGGTTTTCAAGACTAGTATTAAAAAATTCGTCACTCAAAAAGCCAATTTCTTGGCGCAACCCTCTTGAAAGCTCACATGTACGTTTTCAGTGAAGCGCCTTATCTGCTAAACTAGCTCCATACAAACCCCGCGCAGGGCTAAGAAATGGGCGGTATAAGTTATAAGTGTTATAACTTTTATCGTTTCACACCTCATTCCGTAGCTGACTCTAAACGGCAAAAGTTTGGTGCTTCCATTGTACGATAACGTAACCCCGGCATACTTTATCTTGAAAAGTTCATGGACATTAAAATATCTTTAAATTAAATCTGCTCAGAAGTGTAATATTCGTGGCTTTTTACGCAGCCCCCCGTGTTGAACATTTTTGTTCGTGTATACGTCTATCTTTTTAGGGAGACTTTCGTGCTACGTTTTGAAAATGAATTTTATTCTTATTTCGCTGTTCTAACTATGGTCTATCCAATTAAATTGACAATAATGACAGCAATCGCATAAAGCATCCAGGTTGTAAAATGACATTAAAAGACCTCACTAATCTTGGAAATCGTAGCAAGACTGAGGCAAATAATTTTGAAGAATGCATGCACATTTTAAAAAATTCATACCATTGTATTGACATTGAGATCTTAGTTGATTAAAATGGGCTTTTCAAGGGTTTATTCCAAGATGACGGAATGAAAAAATAAATGGAATGTTCTCCGGAGATTATTGTTGTTGATGGTAGTATTCTTTATAGTTTCTGATGGTACCTATTGCCTGGTAAATCTAAGGTTTGCGACTTGCATAATAATGGTAGAAGATGGAAGCGGCCTGAGTGAGATTGTAGCTCTTTGCTTGTTGGCGAGCGAGGATGAAGATTATATTATTCGCAGAATAATAATAATTGTTATATATTTGAAGCACGATTTAAGTTTCGTTAAAGTTTACACTGTAATAAATTATTGTTTTTTGATTGTCTTGTATTTTGACATTAATTTTCTAATGTTGCCGGCACCCAGCAAGGTTACGGTTAGGGCTGCTGGTGCCGGCATCCATGATGGCTGCCGGCGCCGGCGCCGGAGTCACTTCTAAAAAGGTTTATTTATTGCATGTTGTGTGCTTACAAATTAGTGATATTAACTTAGAACAGTTTATAACTTTTTTTGTTTCAGGTAACAACTTCATTAGTGAAGATCAAACAGAACCTAATAATTAATTTTAAGAGATATTTAAGTCATCGTCTTTCATATATTTCGGTCCCTTTGTATTTATCTACTGTTTGTTAATAGATTTTTTCTTCCAATCCGTTGAAGTCTTTTAATAGTCAACTAATTTTTCTTTCTGCTTTCAAATTTATTTTAACTCTTTCATTCCGAAAGCGAGTAATTACGAATTTGTGTTGATATGAACAAAAATTCGTAAGTATGCGTTTTTGGAAAGACAGTTAAAATAAATTTGAACCTCCGCCATGATTGCCCACCAACCCCCCTAACCGCTACGTCACTCGAGCGATCGATACAATTGTCACAACCGTATTTACCAGTAGTGACGGTTAACTAGCGTCTACGGATCCCACACTAAAAATTTTGCTTTCAGGCATTTAGCTTTACTATCGCGCAGGTGCATCTATGGTTGCATACTTTTCTGTTTTGGTTTGGTTAGCCAATTTCGCGCTAAATAAAAAATTACATAACCTAAGGATAAACTGTATTTTATAAGTTTGTGTGGTGCCTTTTTTAGTTCTGTGTTTTATAGTGTTTCTGTGTTTCTAATCAAAGTAAGGAATTTTTTTAACTTTGGAAAAATAGTTTATTATGCAATGAGCACTTAATGTTAGCTATTAATATTGAATTGAAATATTCACCCAACATTATTACGTCAATTTTATTGTTGTCAGCTTCTTATTTTTCTTAATGCCAATGTCATAATCAGAGCTTTAAAAAAGTAGTGGAGTACTCCTAGTAACTACTTTATCAAAGAAGTAGTTTAACTACTTGGTAGGTAAACTACTTCAAAAAAGTAGTTAAAATACTAACTATACTAAGTAGTTAGACTACTAACTACTATATAAGTAGTTAGAAGTTAAATATTTAACTTCTTTTTTAACTACAAACCAAACCAGACATGTGCCGTTGTGGCTCAAAAAACCAGTGCCGTAGCTGTACTTACAAAAATGATTTAAAAAAGGACTTGAACCTATAACAAATAAAAAAATTTAAAATAAAATATTTTTTTTATTATTTAAACTTTATTGTAAAGTTAACTGTCCACTGACTTAAATTTGAACATAAATTATTGACTCAGTTCCTTTTTGGTACAAAAATACAAAACTAAATCATAGGTAAAAGGAATACGAGGTAGGTATTTAAAAATAATAAATTTTGATTTTTTGAAAACTTTTAAAACCTACAAATTCTATATTAGGTTTGCTTATCGCTTACTGGACTGGAAACGCCAGACGAGAAATTTCCGAGAACTTGTTCTAACGAGATTTTTGGCACGCGTCAACGTACACGTCATGTAATGACGTAATATAGGGATGTAGTTAAATATTTTTAAAAGTAGTTAAATTACACCAAAATAGTTAAAATACCTTAAGTAGTTAGCACTGAGTAGTTAACTACTTTTTGCGAATATTTTATGCATACTTAACAGAATCGAGTATAACTACTAGGAGAAAAAAGTAGTAAGAATACGACTACTTTTACAGAAAAAGTAGTTAACTACTGCCTAGCTCTGGTCATAATAAGGAGATTTAGACATTTTATTATTTTTTAATTCTTTTAAGTCCAAAATTCGGTCTACTATAGTATTAATAGTTCATATATCTAGGTCGTAATGGATTTAGGGTAGTAAACTAAAGATTTTTTAAAATAGAACATTGGAAAAATTTATATACTAGTTTTATTTCTTTTTTTTTCTTATTATAAAACACCAATACTAAATGGTCAAACAGTTTGTGCCTTCAAATGTCCAGACTGCGATGTAAAGCACAAAATATTACATTATCTACTTTTTTTAATGCCCTTGTATTATAAAACTAGTAATTTTCAACGCTCCCCCATATAATGTGACAACGAAAACGCCAAAACAGAAGCGTATGCAACCACAGACGCACAAAGCAAAATTTTTAGTGTGGGATCTGTAGACGCTTGTTGACGGTTATGCTTTAGTTACTTCATCAGGTGTTGGTGGCGCTAGTATTAAATTTGAAATGTCAAAGAATTGCATCTCTTTTTACAAGAAAGCCGGGCTTCTCTTAATTGGTATTCGTTGCTATTGACCCCGCTTACAGGCAACGGCACGCGTTAGGGGAGAAACCGGGCAAATTTAATAGCTAGAGGAGCGATCTTTGTGCCGCCTTACGCGAGTTTTAGTTTGTTCAGACGAGTTCGCTTGGAAAATTTTGCATAGTTCAAGTGTATTTACGGATTTTTCGGGGTATATGTCTGTTTTTTTTTTGCAATGGAGGTACCATCTTCTGTGAGTGTGGACAATAATTATTTAAACAGTGTTGTGAATGCAGTTTATTAAAAAAAAAAAGGATTTTCGAGTCGATGCGTTTTTAAAATTATTTTTATCAGATCGCTCTCTCCTTTATAATCGTCACCGCATGCCATTGGTATATTACCATTACCTTTACTAGTTACCTTTAAAACCTATACATGAACTGTCCCAGTCGAAGAAAAATTAGATAATAAATTTTATAGAAAAAAAGCCTCTCGACAAGATCATTGACTACGAGAGTCAATTGATGGCAACAAACAAAATATCAGTGAACGTCCGGATCATTAGGTGCTCAAAATGCAAAACAGTTTAAATAAAGAAGGCAATGAAAGGTGTAATTGATAACTGATGAGCTTCTGTGCGCGCTTCTCTAGTTTTCCGCGACGTTTCATTGGCGTAAGGTTTCATTATTCGTCAAGTAACTGGATTGAACCAAATTAAACACGAAAGAAATGCCTGAAAAATCTTGACGTATTACAAGCAGAAAATCGGTTTTTAAAACGTTTGCTACTAACGGTTTTTACTGTGAGAACATCGGGTGATCGTCACGCACGGCTTTTGGTTTTCCTGTATTAAGGTGGCATTTTCCAATCGCGTCCATGGTGGCCAACTTAGTTTCATTTTGAAATGGTTTTTCGGCTTTAAAATTTTTAATAATAATATTATGAGTATATTAAGTATAAATTCATATCCTGCAAGCAATTTTCAGTCAATTATTTGAAGTTTCAACGTGAATAATGATTTTATTCCGAAGATTTATATTTTAGGAGATCTATGGTGTCATTTTTTCAGCCACTAGGTGTATAGGACCTCAATATTCTTTTTAAATATTGTTTTCCTAAAATAAATCATAAAATATCTTGATATTAATAGGTTAAAAAAATACCCGTAGAATATGAATCTACGGTTAATATTTTGAAAATATTCATACAAATGAAAAATAAAGTAAAAATTATACTAAAATAAAATTAAGTTGGCAATAAATGTGGTCGGCAAATGAAGCCTCAAATCAATTTTTTTTCAAGGATTTTAAATGCATAGATGCTGGAAGCCCAATTTTTGAGAATTTGAGATTAACACTTAATAGAAGGCGAATTTAGGTATTTTAAAGTTTTATATCTCTGTTGCTAGTTACGGGACACGGACCAAGTTTAGGGTTTTTAATAATGAGCCTACTGGAAATGTTTTGATAAAGAAAAAAAAAATATTTTGTAATTTGCGAAAAAAGTTGAAGTTCTGCATTGCTCCCTCCCCCGAGGAAAAAATATGAAACGTTGAGGTATTTATTTATTATCTTGTCGACAATTCTTAAATTTTAAGAGAAAAAATGTGTTTTTTTTTTAAATTAAATTTTAGGTTTACAATAATTCAAAAGAGTTTTGCTTTTTTCTCAGTAGGCGGTTGCTACCGGCAGCGGAAGTAAAAGTACTTATTCTGCCGCTGAGGGCGGAGGTAGAAGTATGAGTGTGTGATCATGAATAAATGTTGAATAATACAAGAAATTTATAAAAAAATAAATAAACATTTTACTTTGGAGTAAGTGTGGTTTTAAAAAATGGTATTTTTAAAAGAGTAACAATTAAAGAAAGGTGCTCGCAATAATATACACTGACACTTGTCAAATCGAACGACTCGTCGGTATCAAACAGTACAATATTAAATCCATAGCAACGCTAGGTCCACTCGAAACTGAACATTTTCAAATGAAAAAATTTAAAAATTTTATATCTTTATTTTTCTATATTTAAATGACGTTTGAAGAAAAAGTAGTATGTTTTATTCGTAGTAAAAGCAACTTCTTCTGACTCGTCTGTAAAGCAAACCTGCAGACTCGTCATAAAAGTATATAATCAATCAAATAAATTAACGCTTGAATTTACAATGTACTAGTCATTATAACACTTAAATTTACGTGACATATGACGTCACAACCAGTAGATCGCGTTTTGCAAGTTTCGAATTTTGTATATAAATTTGTAGTGGAAAACTTTTTTTTTGTTAATTAAGAGCATAAATGCATAAGTATTTAATTTATGTAGAGAATAAAAAAAAATGTTTAAGGATTATATGCATATTTCCCATTACCTATTCCTTTATTTGACGGGTCTTATATCAATAGTATATCTACTGTAGGCCAAGCAACAGAGCAAAATATTAGCGATTTTTTGACATTAGAAAACCGCCTGTGCCAAAAAATGTTTATAACAAATTAATGGCAAAAATTTCAGAGTCGGAAATATAACAGGAATCATCTACGGATCGTCTTTCAGATGATGGCGCAAACGATTTTCTAATAGTATTAATGTCACGACAAATCGCTCTAGTGCTTGGCCTACTGAGCTGCTGTGCTTAAACCTAATCCATTCCGTTCCTTTTTTAAGCAATATTTTTCCAGTGCGTAAATGTTTTGCCAAAAAATACCTCCACACACGTGTACTCACCATAGCAAAGCTTTGTCGACGGTCGACCGTGGGGGTCGGACGTTATACAGCGTGTTCGACGTCCGGGGAGCTTCGTTAAATTATTCCAAAGACTGAACCCGATACAGAATCATTCAGCCGATCAATCGTCGCGTTGTCGTTCTTACTATGATTTGCATGAAACATAGAGGAGAATTTGTGATGGACGCGCGGGGCCTTTCTTTGTTACAAAAAAGGCCCTTTTGGACGGCGGCGCGCCGACAACGTCGATTTTGTTTGAGTAATTAAAAGGTAATTGCCGTGAAAATAAATCTGTATCGGAGTAACGGTTTCAGTCTGTAATTAATATTTCTGAGTTCAATGGCATTAACCAGTGGCTAATTAGTTTAAAATAATTGGTATTTCTCAGCCTATTTCTTAGTAATCGTAGAGTGAACTTACAAAAAAAAATCGAAAATTTAATCGAAAACACAATTTTTCCGAAAAACAATATTTCCAAAATTGAATTTTAACAATTCAGTGGATTTTTAGTCACAGGCGATTTTCTCTGAAACTATTCGACGTAAAAATTTGAAATTTAGTACAGAGATAGAGTGTAGTGGCCCAATTATAGACGTGAAGTATAAGAAGTTCAATTTTGATTCTGGGGGTTAATTTCAGAGGGTAAATTGGGAAATGAAAAAAAATTGAAGGGTATCGTGTAGGGTGTCAAATGAAAGTTTATTGAAGCACGAATTCAAGAACATATATCATGATGCATTTTTTAAAACATTTTTTGGGAAAAACGCTTAAAAATTGCTGTCCCCCACACTTATCACCAAAAGGATCGCTCAGAAAAATCTGAAAAAAATCATGAACATTGAGAACTAGGTGTAGATTGAGCCAAAATTATCAGGATTGAAATATTCTAAAGCGATCAATAAGGCATATGCATATATTTTTAGGGCATATATCTTTTAAGGAAGTCATTACAAACCCAAAAAAATATTTTGAAAAAAATTACTAGGATAATTTAGCTACAAAAAATGTTTACTTTTCGGTACAATTTATTACAATTTAAAAAGCAGCCATTTGCCCTCAGTGAATAATGACGTCAGGAGATCAGGAAAATTAAGTGTCAATCTGCATGTTAATGTAAAGCTTAACGCAAGGTCGACAAGTTTGTTTTTCCCGGAAACAGTCAACTAGCTTCGGTAAAAAATTCAGTTAGACAGGATGTTTCGTTTCGGAGCTATTAAACGTCAAAGTCGAAATTTCCGCGATTTCCGTTGAAATCGGGTGCAGGTCGTGAATTAAGTCGATGTAAATTTTCGGAGGTTGTAGAGGACCAGGAGCTTCAGAAATCCACCGAAACTGGTGAAGATCAGGAAATGGCATGTAATTCTTTTGAATTTTTTTAGGTGGAAAAATGAAATTTGCAGAACTCCTCTTTGGTACCTAATAACTCGAAAAGAAAACGTCGGATCGAAAAATGGATTCATAAGTGAAACTTTAAAATTTCATATACTTTTTTTGCAATATATGGAAAATGAAAATATTTTAGAAAAACTGGAAATTTAGATTTTTGACTCAAATATTTCACGGTTTTTAATTTTTTGTGGAGTCAAAATGGTTCAAATTAAAATTCCATATATATCATCGGAAAGAGCTCATCGAAGTACATGATATCCATATTTTTTAGTTTCTTCATTCTCTATAGGAACGGAGCAATCGCCAATTCCCGGCCTAAGCTGGGAACAAAATATTCCAATAGAGAATCTCGTTTATTCACATCATACATACATACAATCTTGCAAAACATCAAATAAATTAATATTACTTAAAGTTCTTAATTTTATTTTAATATTTATTCTATTTCATTTTCGATCGCAGAAAAAATAGTATGAGCACCTACTACTATACACAATATACTACTTCTTGATTGTTTTGTTTTTGCATTAAAATTTAAAAATGTTTAAATTAAGAAAAAAATAAGAAAATTCAGTTTGCCTGCATGACTAACTTCCATCATGATTTCAGGTGGTGTCAATTGAATAAGATCTTCCGAATCGCTTTCGTTTATATTTTCTTTTTATATATCGCCAAAGTTCACGATTGAAAACTAAAAACAACGCTTCACAATACAGAATCCGTCGAACGTGCCCGCGATTGCCATGGGTAACGGCAATTTTGCTCCGTCTCGGCTTTGTATGTTTTTTAAAGTCCCGGTGTTTGGTGTTGAACACTAATGATGTTTTTCAACATATTTTCGATAAAAATAAACAGATCGTACACAACTTTGTCGCTACTTTAAAAAGCAGATATATTGTTCATTGCAAAGCTATCATTATTTCAGACTTGCCGTTCAACTCAAGAAACTGTTTTTCTAGAAAGAATTTTTTTAAAAACTTTCGTTCATTCTTCTAGAGTTATATCACCATCCCAGTTTTTAAGAAAATACAGTATTTCATGCACAAGTCTTATTTTGTACGGATGAAACTTTTCGGTTTTCAGAAGGCGGTCTACGGATATGTGTGAAACGTTGTTTTCTTTTCCTAGTGTTCTGGTAGAAAGATGTGGATTTTCCTGTAAGCTGAGTAAAACATTCACGTTCAGATTCACTAAGAAGGTTTAAGATTTAGTACGGGCTTAAATTAGGATCTTATAGTTGATCGGTTATGTTTTGGCACGATTTTATCCTGTCGTCATTGGTCATTGTTAATAAGTTCAAAGTTGCCATTAAAAATTATTATAATATTTCAGCAATTTGCTTGATTTCCAAATGATTTTCATTTTGGAAAGGGTTGCTGTAATGAATTTAGTTCTATTATTGTCGAAAATACTTACTAAAATTGCCCTTTTCTTTATAAATTTGCGAAAAAGCTCAGAAACAAATTCATAGCATAAAAGTTGGTTGTCTTATTCTTACACTTGTCAGTTTAAAACTTTTGGTTGTCAAATTAGACCGGACTAGCGTTGGAGTATCTGGCGGTCAGAGTCTTATCACCATCGGTTGCACTTTAAAGGTGCGTTTCCTATGGAGCGGCTGACGCTTGCGGCTGCCGCACAGCGTCTGACGCCTAGTACTGCTCATGTGACAATTTAATGTATCCGATTCTTTTCGAGCGTCAGACGCAAGCTTCAACGTCAATGGATTACTGGCGTCAGCCGGCCGCTGAGCGGCAGCCGCGAGCGTCAGCCGCCCCATAGGAAATGCACCTTTAGGTCGGCCAGAGCGTATAGCGTCTTTCACGTTTCCAGTTTGACGAAATTTTTTTAAAACTTTACTCTCAGTAGATTTAGTTAATGAATTTCTGTCAGAATATTTGTCTTTAACTTCTTGTTGCGCTCGCATTCTGTCCCCATAACCCGGTATTATTAAAATTTCAATTCTTTGGATTTCTGTTAAATGATCGATTTTTTGTAAATAAACGGAACTGGCAATGTCAGACATTTAAGGTAAACTTTCGTGTACAGGTATTTTAAGGTACAATTCAATGAAATAAAAATTTTTGACCACCATTTTCTCAAAAACTGTCAACTTTAGGATGAAATATTCCCAATAACAAATATTCAGAATTTTAAGCTGAATTCGAAAATCGAATAAAATATAGAGTGTTCCATTTAAAAAAAAGTTCCTGTCGATTTCGGGAAAACGGTAAAATTGACAACAATGCTGAGCTCACCATTGGACCGGGCGTAATTTATAAATGTATAAAGTTTCATAAAAATCGGATGAACAGTTTGCAAGATATTTTGAGATTTCCATATTTTTGTTCAGGTTGGGTTTGCTTGGGTTTCCATATTTTTGTTACACACTGTATGCATATTCCCTACTATACCGATCGAAAACTGTTAAAACTAAACTGATCTAAATCAAAATTTGAAACCATACTTTACCTTTAATTTAAAAGTATTCGTACTTAAAGAAAGTATTTTTTGTGATAGAGATATGCTACAAAAAACGCAATTTTTACTCATACAAACTTATTATTTTAACTAAAAAGCGATCATCGAAACATCTCTAATGCTATACACAAGAAAACTTCTCGGCCATATTTTTTCCATAACGTAAGCTCCGTGGCAGGTCCTATTAAGCTCGGAGCAGAAATAAATCTTATCTTCTTCCTGCAAGAGTGACTTTGCTAGAACGAGGCCTGATTGATCCTGTATATGTGGCCTTATATCTGTCTATAAACAGCCACTCGTAAATTAACTCGGATGGATCCGATGAAGGAAATTCATTTTCCAGTTGTTTGAGCCGCAAGCGAAGCGTCTAGAATCATTCCGCTTTTCTTGTGCTGTTTATGGAAGTTTGCTTAATCACCCTCTCGTTTTATAGGTATTTATGGCCTGTGTATATTTTATTCCTCGAAATTTCTACCTTAAAATATCGTAGTTGGAAACTGCTGAGCTTGTTTGTTTTTGCCCGAGCTGCTCCACTGGAAATATTGTTTTCTTATTTGGGAAAGGTCTTAAGTATATTTCGATTTAAATGCAAAGTTTTCGCATTTCGGAGAAGTACAGGAAGAATTAAAATGTATGAGCTATTTGTAAGCTATTATATTAGTAAAACCTTCAACAATTATTTTGGGAGACGGAAAATAAATCTAAACATTCTGAAATAATTTTGAAAATAGCCAGGCCAGTGGGGAATTCATGTAAAATTGGATCTTTATGGAACTGGGGCTATGAAAATGTTGTTTTCCCGGAAAATTGATTTTTCAAAGCTCTATTGAAATAAAACTTTCAGCAACTATTTTTTGATCCAATTTTGATAAGAAAAATAAATCTAAACATTCTGAAATAATTCTGAAAATGATCAATACGGTGGATCCTTATAGAACTGGGGCTGTGAAAATGTTGGTTTCCCGAAAATTTGATTGTTCAGAGCTCCACTGGAAGTAAAACGTTAAACGCCTTTTTTTATTCAATTTGGCATGAGGAAAATAAATCCAAACATTCTCAAATAATTCTGAACATGACCATGCCGATGCCGGTGGGGAACTAGGTAGGTACATGTAAAATTTGATCTGTATAGAATTAAGGCGATGGAAATGTTGTTTTCCGTAAAATTTGATTTGTGAGAGCTCCACTAATGAAAAATTTATATAAAACTCGATTTTTGCACAGTCAAAAGGATGGAATATCCGGCCTTTCCGAAAAATTTGATTTTCTGAACCTGTGTCCTGGCCTATCGATGTTGGCGTGCCCTGAGATTTAGTTTTTACACCAACCCTATTTCTTCTTTACATTTATGACCTATTCCTATTACTACCCATCCCATCCACAGTTATGATGATAGAACTCTTCACTTTCGTAACATTTCCCCAAGCAAGTCTTACATTTCGAACTGGATAAGAAGATCTCCAGATAATCTTAGACTGGGTTGTCAAAAACCTAAGTTCAACGCTTCCGAAACTTAGTTTTGCTCCATGTCATGCAAAAAATCCAGTGACTCTTATTTCATCTACATGAATAGACTTGTAGAGAGAGCGATGGGGAAAGCGAGCGAGAAAGCGAGTAGGAGTGAGAGAGAGCAGAAGAGAGCACACGGAAAAAACTCTTTTTATTATATCATATCCTAAAAATTTTATAATAATTAGTATGACAATTCTAATTCGATTTATCATCCTAATATATTATAAGTAATGATAATTTTCTAATAAAAGAAGAAAACGCGATATATAATAAATGTTAAACTAAATTATAATAAAAAACATTATCAAAAAAACTTGGTATTAGTTGTAACTGTAAAATGTAATAAAGGAAACATTTTATAATATTTTTTTATAAAGTATATAATCTATTTGCTTTCGGTGATATTTTACAGTATCAGAGTAATATCGTTTAAAGTACTTTAAAAAAATAATTTTACTTTTGACACTACTGTATTATGAAGTAAATAATCTCATATTATACATTTTACTAGCCTAGGTTATATGGCTTACGCATCCATAATGTCAGGCATAACTAACATAACTTTAACCCAATTTGCTTCTCTTCTGCGTCATTCCATCCCGAACTGTTGACGGCAGCCGAGTGAATCGCGTTTTGACAATTCAAGTAACAATACTGTTTCTCTTATCAACATCGATGTAGATGAAAATGGATTCCTTCACTTGAATGGTACCATATTTCCAAATGTAAGGTAATTCTTGTTTTTTTTTCATAAAGTTTATGATCCTTATTAAAAAATGATTGTAATGTTTGTTAATTTCAGGGCTTAGAATGTTATCTTCAGTCAAATCCAGAGGGAAGTTTGCTTTTATTAAGCAAGAGCGAAGTTTTAACGCCATTAAAAAGAAAGAAACTGACAACAATAATTATGGATTACTTAATACAAAAATATGAGGAGAAGTAAGTGTAGTTTTTTCTTATCAATGTTTTTGGTTTAGAAGTATTTAAATTTTGTTGGTGAAACTAAATTTCTGGATTATGAATTTTGATGTTAACTAACCACCACTTTGTACACTCTTTTCAGAATCACCCAAAATGTGTTCAGCAGAGTCAGCCAAGAAAGTAGTGTGTTTATAAAGGAGTCAAAGGATATTTATTTTCGACCCTATAAAAAAGGCGTTAAAAAAAGCAGTGGGAAACTATGGTCTCGATACATAAACAGAAAAAAAAATGTGGGCATATTACAAAAAGCAAAGGCGAGCAGCGAAAAAACGTCAGGTTTGCTTCAAAAATTTAATTTTGAAAATAACTCATATTTTTTTCCATAACGCATTGTTAGGTTTCTACATTGCTGGCTACTTCAAACAGCCGTTTTAAGACACCAGAAGGCTATACGTGTTTTTATTTTTTAATTTATTTTTTTTCAGTAACACAGACCACCAACGAAGCCTCAAAACTAGAAAAAATTTTTGCTTTGGAATATTGTAAACATAATGTGGGCCCAACTGAAGAAATCAGTTTTAACTGCTACCAGCAGAGAAAAGATATTTTAAAAAATAGCTCAAATATTGTTGAGTATTTTCACACCTTTCCAATGCTGAAGCATCCCCTTCATGGATACCGCTTTCTGATGGATGACTTTCTTAGAGCATATCCAAACGGCAGTGGAAATTTATATACAAACTGGCGAAAGTTTCGATCAGCTGTCCTTGAAATACTGGGAGAAGAAAAACTAAAACCCAAGTTTGATGATATAGGTAAGAAACTTTCTAATATAAATATGTGTAAACTGTAATCAAAATTAGTTTAGAAACATACTTGTGAATATACATTTTTTCTTATGCCTAGATCTGGATGTCATTTTCAATTTTGCGCTCATTTTCCCACCGACCACCCTTCGAGAGAAGAAAAGCTATCGTCCCAGTAAATTAGAGGTTCTGAGTTTCTGAGTTTTACAGTAATTCTATTGGGTTTAGGTCTAAATCATTTTATTTGCCATAGTAAGTTATCCACTGTTTTTAGGTGACAAGTATGAATCGACAATGTTTTGTAATCTTTTTTGTATATAACGCTTCATATGATTTTTTTTTCTTTTGGACGTTGACATATTATACGTGTGTTTCAAATAATTTATGTAAATTTGTTAGGTTAGACGAATATGGGCCTATTTTGCTTAATATCATATATATGTATATTAGTTGATAAAGTTTTTATGTAGTTATAAGAAAATTTCGTTTGTTTGCAGTTATATAATACTTATGTCGTTTACAATAAATTATTCTGAAATATGTATAAATTGGTTTCATTTATTATACCTACATCATAAAAATTATAATAAAATATGGTGAACTTTACTACAAAAGTATAAAAATATTTATTAAAAAATATTATACTATACAATATAAAAATACTACGCTTTATAAACCCCATATAATAAGGCATACTAAATAATAGTATATATTTTATTAGAATAGCTATTACATTTCATTATTAAATATCATTAACCTAATCAAACAATAATAATAAACTAAATTAAATAACACTATAAATTTAGTGATAACATTATTGTAAAGCATATGAAATATTCATAATATTGTTAACTATAAAAAGTACTTATCGCTAACAGAAAATATTGTATGAAGTTATTAAAAAAATACTTTAAGCCTTATTATCATAGGTAATCGTCCCATATCGAATGATATTTTATTTTAATAAATATTATATTTCTAATACTGCTCACTATACAATTTTTTCCGTGCAAGAGATAGATAGGGAGAGCGAGAGAGCGGAGAGAGTGTGTGTGAGAGAGAGAGGGAAAGAGAGAGAGAAGGCATTTCACATGACACTTAGCAATCTTATCTGACACAGACCACGTAGACTTCAGGTCTAAGTACTAACGTACGGTGGGCGTCTGAAGAGAAGGGAAATGTAATCTATTGACACGGGATTTACGGGATTGGAGGTTGTAAGAGGAAGGGAAACCGACTGCAGGCAATTTGTTCCATAATCTGGAGACCCTAGGTTGGGTTTGATGTTCTAGACTTTTGAAGCTTGGCGGCAAGAGAATGCATACGCAACACGCCTCTTGTTGTTCTGTTTGAGAACAGTCAAGGGGGAGTTATAGCGGCTAGTTCTTCAATTACTTACAGAGGTTTTCCCTACCTACTTTTAATTTTTTAAATCCCGTATTAACAGATTACATTTCCCCTTCCTTCAGACATCCACGGTACGTCAGTACTTAAGCTTGAACTCTACGTGGACTGCCCCAAAAAAGAAACGTCGTAAAAAGCATTTTTCCTAACCACAAAAATACGAAATAGGTCATGTCAATCGATCGATATACTATGTGCGAATTTCTCCGGTTTTTAGTTACTCATAACCCTATAAATGATGTATTATACGGTTCTATTATTCGGATGTGCTTGCTTTCTCCCTCGGCGTATCATGTCAAGAGCCATCCAAATAATTGGCGTAGTCGGTAATCGTTCTGACAAGATCGTATATAAATTCAAATGCGCGTAACCAGAGTTACTTTCAAATTTTTACACCGCAAAGAGGGCGAAAAATATTTATTTAATTTACCGTGCGATAGCGATTCTTAAGAGCCGCATATGATCGGCTCCATTCTTTCGAAAGTACGTTTGTCTGTGTATGATGTACTGAGAAGTGGAACGATTACAACCACAGATTGAGAAACAAGGACGGGGTACCGTATCAGAGATTCCAGGGTTCCTTGAGAACGCGCTGTTGCCAGGCTTTCAGTTATGTAGCATATTTTCAGATTGATAAATTATACTAAAATAACGTAGGTTTATATCTGCAATCGTTAATACCACAAGCTACCATATGACTAAAGGATAATAGAATATACCAATATACCATTATTTTTAGTTAAAACAAATTTTTAGTAATTTATTTCTATTGCATGGTGACGAAATTTGGAGTGAGAGTGGCAACGTCGCTTTTCTCCGCAACATTCATTCACAAATGAAACAGCTGTGGAGGAGTAATACGTTTTTGTGTACAGGGTTGCCTAGCAGTGGATATAGAGTGTGTCAACTAAAGTTGGAACCATATGGAAAACTTTTTTATTATTAGTTTTACGAAACAAAGCTATTCCTCATAAAAAGTTCTGCATGGTCTAAAGCAGTAAAGTACCTTAATTTATTTTTGACAATATCGGTAATTGTTATAAAGAAAAGTTTATCAGAATTAAAAATTATGTTCTAACATGCAATTACATCCATCTAATCTAAAAAATAATTTTATGTTAGTTACACAACCTATTATTTGTATTTAATTTCCCATTATATATAATGATTATTATGATATATTATTATAATAAGTATAATAATTTCTACTCTTTTTGCAGTGCAGTAAACCGTTATTATTTTGAATAGCGCAATGGAAGATGATAAAATACGATATTAAGGAACAAGCACCATCACGACACACACTGAATCTTATTGTTTATTATTATCGATAAATTTGTATCTTTTTTCTGTCATCGTTTAAACAAGTCAACAAAGCAAAACACATTCAAAATGTTAAGGTTTTTACCATAGGCGCAACTAGGGGGGGCTTAGCCCTCAAACTTGACATTAGCCCCCCTAGACCGATTGGTGTACCATAAAAATTAAAACCAACTTTATATTAAGGGTCAGGGCTTAAGCCCCCCCCAAAAGGCACTGTCTAGTTGCGCCTCTGGTTTTTACTTAGATAAAAAATGGTAGGAATTTTAAACTGAAATTTATTATTCGCAATTTTAACTTCAGAGTGGATTTTTTTAATAAGCAATGGGTCAAATTTAAAAATTTTGGTGTCGTTGTAAAGAGAAATAAAAGAGCTTTAAAATGATGTGTTACTTCGCTCCCATTGCCATGTACGATTTCAGGGGTGGATGTAACACCTACAGGGGGGTTGAAGTGACGCAGTTGAAAATAGCAAGTTAATGTGTCCCTCAAAAATAAAATTTACGGGTCCAAGCGATTTTCACTAAGTGTGCTAAAATAAGGCTGTTTTCGATTGGCCACCCTATAAAGTTGGCCAGATTAACAGTAACCCTGAAGTCTCTGATTGTTCTAAAATATAAATAATGGTATCTCCTTCTTTCTAAATCTATTAAAATAATGCACATTTAAATTGTTCTCTTTAAAAAGTATAGGACTTAAGGGTAGTTCCTAAAGAACAACCTAAATATTTACAAGTTTTCTGCATCCTCCTATAATATTATACAAGATTATACGAATTTAATAAAAGATCCATCCGAATAATTTGGAACTGTTTACAAAGCAGCTTAAAGTTGCGCGCTTTGGAGTAGGGGAAACTCTTATAGAGTTAATTAAGAAGTGCATGTAAAGTTAAATGGTTTTGACGCCAACTTATAATTATCAAGTTGACGAGATGTCTCTCGCTCTTTTGTTTACCTAATTAGGATTCGTTGACTTTTATTAGGAGTTGTCATTTGTGTGCTTTGGATTTGGGGCATCGAAACAAAAAATATCTTCAGTAGTTACTAATACGGATTTATAAAATAGGGAACAAATACAGAGTGTTATGAAATTCATTGCATAAATGAAACCGGTAAACCCTGGTATGAATTCAGATGGAGGGAAAATAGTCATAAATGGCGCGATAATAAGCTGGATATCGTCTCTTAAATTTTTTTTAACCACTGCGCACCACTGATAATAATCACATTACTCTAATTAAATGGTCGAAAAAGGGGCTTATTAAACATTTTGGGTGGGCAGCAATTTTTTTTGGGACGTACAGAGGGGTCATTGGTGAGTGCAAATCTCAGTTACCGTCATTGCCACCCTCCCCCATTTGGCCGCTATATTGAAAAGAAGGGTGCAATCAGTTTTCTGGCGATATCCCTGCAACCGTAAGGGTGATCTCACACTGCAACCGACTACGTATGTTTAACTTTTGGTCGTACGTAGTCGCACGACTATGCACGAATCATCCCGACCCTGGGAATATAATCAGCGCTCTCACATTAGCGGCGTTCGGCAATTCAAGTTTTTTCATCATTTTGCTCGGAATTTTTGACAGGCACATGACTTATTGTTCTAAACAGTATGACTGATCACGTGTCTGTCAAAAATTACGAGCACAACGATGAAAAAGATTGAATTACCGAACGCCGCTACTGGAAGCGACTTCATCATGCGAGTACGTAGTACGTGCATTTAGTTCAGACCTGCGACTCGATCCCGGCGGGCTTGGATTTTCGTGCGACACTGTGCAATTTATATTGAAGAAGTAACAGGGATTTTTTCTTGAACGAGTTCAAACTCATTCGGAAGTAGTCAACAATTTCTCAGAATCTTGCTTCAAATCACCCATTAAATGGTGAAACTCGCCTCTCTTCAGGAATATCTCGTTAACCCATTTCGTTCTTCTTGAACGTCGTCTGCTTCGCCTCATCAGCAAACCACTACTTTCAACCAAGTAAAACAACTCAGTCGTCTTTTCAAAATAATCGAATACGAAAAAACTGAATCCAATTTCACGGCAACCACTAGTGATGTAAGGATTCGTATCCAAAAATCCGTTGGATCCGAATATTAAAAGAATCCGGATTACCCGGAACCGGCCGAGAACTTGAATACGGATTCGGAATCAAAATAAATTCGCATCGGGTGGTTACTAATGCAAAGTGCAAAGAGAAAACGGAATCGGAATCGAGTGTAAGCGAACAACACGGTCTGCGATATTTGATATTGTGCTTTCTCTTTCTAATGACATTTCCTAAAAAAAGATGGCATAGTTATCGGGGTAACGGGTATCATATGAGATGAGACCCATTGGTTAAACTAGTCCCGCCTCACCCGAACCGAATTCAAACGAGAACGGCGCGACGCGGTGCCTTCTTATCCCTAAACTTCGACTTCGACTGGTATGATACCGATACCGCATCGACCTACCTAGCCGTGTATCCGGATAGAAAATGTTTTAGTCTGTTGCATGCATACGTATACATGATCTGTAACCGCTTTCGCGCGGGTCAAGAAATGGATTCGTATTCGGATAATGGATACGGATATTAGCTGATTCCGATTCCGTATGATTCGGATATCTAATGAATACGGATATTTACAACACTAGCAACCACCACACTACAGCCGCCTGTGAGGGACAAAGGACTCCAACTAAACAAGTAGTCAGCTCCAATGTGAGAACTCAAGTCGTACGACCAAGTCGACGTCTAGTCGTCCATAGTCGCAGTCGCACGTAGTCGGTTCCAGTGTGAGACCAGCCTAAATCGCACAGAAATTCTGTATAAAGCTTTTTTTTTATAGAAAATCGGATTTTCTACAACTTTTAATATAATTTTTGCGTATAACATTGTTAATAAAAGTTTTATGAACAGGAAATGACGAAAAATTAAGGTAAAAAATCTTTGAGGCAATATCACTTTTTTACTCTTTATTTTTGTGCAAAAACACATCAGCGTTATTTTGTAGAGCATTATCTGACAATTAATTTGACCTGCTCAGATTTTTAATTATAATTATTTTTAACGGTTTTACAGTATACAAGCCGTGTATACTTACATATCACAACATTGCCTGTATCTTCATATTTTCATAAATATTTTTTCAAAACCATATATTTTATTTTTATTTTAACATATCGCCATTTATACTATAATTTTAGAACTCCTTCCACCTCTCAAGTAGAGTTTCTAGGTGCATATTTTATGGTGTTTTCCCCGGTAGGCCTAATCCATGAGTATTTCTTTAATAATAATAAACGTCTATACACCTTTCTATCGCTTTGAAGTGCCAGGTTGCGAGTCATTAATTATCAACTATTAATGGAGGTTCGGTGGTGTGTTGAGAAATGGCATCGGTCCCAAAAGATGTTAGTATAGGTGTCGATGTACCCTTCGTCCAGAAATTCTTCTACTTCCACCACGTTCTCACAGCTTTCTCCGCAGCAATTTTGGCAAACATCTGAGCACTTTAATCCTGCCTTGCGGCATCCATAGTTCACACCACGCTTGTCTTTTACATTTACAGAAAACTAATTTCAGGAGCTCGGGAGGGGCGGGTGCCTTGGTACCTCAGCGTAGCACGGGGGGGGGGGGGGAGGGGGGCAGTCCGCCCGGGTACCAAACCAAGGGGGTGACATCATGAAACTTGAGCTCGTGCCATGGCGAATGTGGTCATAAAAATCAGTAAAAAACAAAAATTTATTATTTCTCATTATTATGATCTCAAACAAAGCTAATCTTTATATAAATTCCATATTCCAAATCGCAAGCATTTTTAAATTCCTGAAAACAAACCGCGGCTGTCTTTTCATCTTTTAAACACCGTTCGTTGCATTCTTTATGTAGGTATTGATGTATTGTGCCATTATTTATGATTATGGATAAGGAAAGTCGAAGGACATTAAATTTGTTCTTAGTTAAACACATGTTAGGAGAGAATCGCTCCAAATTTAAGTCAGACGCCAAAGGTCATAAATTAAAGGCAAAGTGGTGACCTGACAGCTAAACGCGAGACAAATGTTTACTTTTTGCGGAGGTAAAGGTTCAAGTAGGAATGAAGATTAGTTCTGTATGAAAGCTTTTTTATTTAACATAATTATTCTTTGAATATACCTACTGTTACTTTAAAAGTATTGGCTTTCATTGGACATGCCTGACACACAAGGAAAATATTTTAATTAATAAAAGACTTAAAAGAGTATTGTTCAGTTTTATATTTGTGGTGCCAGTGTTTAGTGTATCTAGTGATTGTAAAGATACGATACTTACCAGGTGCGACCCGTAAGTTTTTTTACAGGTTCGTCGAAATTTTGTGGGCAACTAGTGATACAAACGCAACAAGCAAAATACACTTTTTTAATCAAGAAAGGGTTTTTTTTAATAATGTGACAAGTTTTGCCAAGAAATTGTTTACCTACAAATAAACACCGCAAAAAAACATAAAATAGGTACTGTAGTTACTACAGTACCTATGAAACAGTATAACATGAAACCTTAGATTACCAAATCTTACAAAGCATTTACCACATTCTCTTCATGAATGATAATTGGGTACCAGAACCAAATGGATTTCTAGTTACTGGTACGATTATATCCAGTTTATCTTAAACAAAAATTGTTTACGATAGAAACACTAGTTATTGATGTTTCCTTTTAACGTGAACTTTCAAGTTAGAGGGTTTACAGAAATCCAATTTACTTTCCCCACAATGTGCCATTTTAGTTCCTCATCCTCAACACACGCGAAAATAGGTAGTAGTTGGGTGAATTATTGACGAAATTTGGCAAAATTTGGCCCTTTTCCACCTTCTCGCTTTCCACTTCTGACCTACCGGTCGATTAGGAAACCCAAACCTGGCCCTTCGATAAAAGAAAGGTTGAAGACCCCTGCCCTACACGATGCCCTTGAATTTTTTTTTCCATTTCTCAATTTACCCCCTACAATTAGCCCCCATCATCAATAATATATACTTTTATAGATACTTCACGCCTATAATTGGACCACACTCTATCTATGTGCTAAATTTCAAATTTTTACGTCGAATAGTTTCAAAAATCGTCTCTGACAGACGAACGGAGACGGAGACCGAAGTGATTCGCTAAGTGTTTTGCTAATTTTAGCACTGAGCACTAAAGAATGAGATGTCAACGTAATATTTAAGTTTGGCTGTAAACGTCGGATATGAGGTGGTTTAGGATATTTTTCAAAATGAAAAAAATGTGCGATTTGAGGGGGAAAAGTATTGAAAATGTCTGTGGAATCACCCATTCCAATATATTAAATCATTTTCATATCCTGGATATAAATGTATTTAATTGCAAAGGTATTTGTATAATACAGTGAAACTTCTATTAACGGACACCTCTAGACAACGGACCCATCAAACGGACACTTTTTAAGTCAATTAAATCTTTTTTTCTCCTTTATCTAGTGTCCGCCAAGCGCGGCCCGTGAAATTTTTAAGTTGTATATCTCTGTTGCTACTTATGGGACCCATGCCAAGTTTAGTTTTTTTAATAGTCAGCCTACTAGGAATGTTTTGGAAAAGAAAAAACAATATTTTGTAAGTTGCGAAAAAAGTTGAATTTTTGAAATGACCCACCTGGGAAAAAAATTAACACGCTTAGGTATTTTATTTATTTTTTTTAACAAATTTTACATCATTTTGTGGACAATTCTTAAATTTTAAGAAAAAAAATGTGTTAGTAGAAAGTTATAGTCATTTGAATTTTTTTAAACCGAAAATAATAATAATTTTAAAAACATTTTAAATGACTATATCTTTCTACTAACACATTTTTTCTCTTAAAATTTAAGAATTGTCAACAAAATGATGTAAAATTTGTTAAGACAAAATTATAAATAAAATACCTTTACTCTTTTTCCCAGGTGGGTCAATTCAAAAATTCAACTTTTTTTAGCAAATTACAAAACATTTTTTTTCTTTACCAAAACATTCCTAGTAGGCTCACTATTAAAGAACCTGAACTTGGCATGGCTCTCATAAGTAGCAACAGAGATATACAACTTTAAAATTTCACGGGCCGCGCCTGGTGTGAAGTGTTGAAAAGTTTCACTGAATTTCTTTATACATTTTGCTTGTAAAAAAAAATATTACAAAACTTAATTGTCGTATTCTTACGCACTTGTCAGTTTAAACACTTAACTAACTGTTACGCTTTAGTGTCACCCTAGAAACGTTACAGGTAGTGTCTATTTAAAAAAAAATAAATTAATAACCAGTTTGTGTTGGTCAAAGGATAGCTGGTTATGCAAGCACGTTTATGCGGGCGTGGTTTACATGTGCCTCCGCCCAGACCAGATATACATTAAGCTTAAGCTCCACCTTGCTTTAACGCAAAAGCTCTTGAAAATATGCCGGTAAATTCCTTCAAAGCCAAAGTTATATTTTATAATGACCAGTTTTACGCCTATTTGATTTAAACAATAGGTGTGTTTGATTTTTGTTCCAGCAGCGCAGCGATCAAACTGTTGATCGACCAGATTTCGAATTGCTTTATAGGTATACTGAGAAAAAAGAGAGTAAATTTATAGTTCATTTATTTCATATTTAATTTAAATTGTTTAACGAATGTTGGAGAATTCCCTATTTTAAAAGTTAGTTAATAAAGGGTGTTCGAAGAGGTACTTCGACATATTCTTCAACAACTTAACCTAGCAATTTTATATTTTGCAGTTGTCATCTAGAGATCCGACAATTTAATTATGGATCGTTTTACGACGGAAAAACATCTTGGAATTGTTCAAATTTACTACGAACATTCCTGTAACAATTCGGAAACTTCTTTTAATTTTTGGGCGCAATCAAGTGCCAAGTGAAAACGCAATTCGCAATCTTCGAAAATGGCCCCACACAAATCAAAATTAAATGGAAAAGGACTTTCTGTCGAATTGGTTCAAAATTTGGGATTAAGTAGGTAGTTTAGGTGATGTAGATCAAAAGTCTCCATGGGCACAAATACCGGCTATGGATAGGTTTCGAGATATGTGGGCTCAAAGTGGGCAATATGTGAACCAATTGTAGTGCCTAGCCCCATAGGTTTGATGTTAGTTATATACATGCATACATTTGTTATGCTTAGTATTTTTTTATTATGCACTGTATATCATCATCATCATCATCATCATCATAATCATCATCATAATCATCATCATCATCATCATCATCATAATCATCATCATCATCATTTCCAGCAGTTTCAACCTTTTCCAATTATGGTGTAGCCTCCCTTACATATTCATTTTTCATTTCGGCCCATTGTTGTCTATTGTTGACTATGCGGGCCCAGGTTAGTCCTAATAATTTCTTTATATAATGGTCCCATCTCAAATTTGGGCGTCTTCTTGGTTTTTTCACGCCTCTGGGGTACCATTGCCATTGTGTAATTCTTGTGGTCCATATATTGTCTGTTATTCTGGCCAAGTGTCCTGCCCATTGCCATTTTAGGGACTTGATCCTGTGGATGACGTCTATCACCTGGGTTTTCTGTCTTATCCACTCTATTCTATTGCGGTCACTCCTAGTTATTCCTAGCATGCATCGTTCCATAGCCCTTTGTGCTACCTGTAGTTTTCTTGTTATGTCGGTTTTTAGTATCCAGGTTTCACATCCGTATGTCATGACTGGTAGTATACATGGATCAAACGTTCGCTTCTTTAGGTGGAGTGGCATTCTAGATTTGAATATGATGGAGTTTCTACCGAATGCTTTCCATGCTAGTTTTATTTTTCTGTTGATTTCTGGTAGTAGAGATCCCGAGATGTGTATTAGTTGACCCAGGTATAGGTATGTATTCTTCTACTATTTCCAGTGTGGTATTGTTTACTTGTATGTCTTGTTTGTCTAATCTTTAATTGTACATTATCTTCGTTTTGGCTAGGTTCATCTTCAGACCTACTTTATTGCATGCTGTATTTAGTTCGTCAATTTGCTGTTGAAGTTCATAAGGGTTCTTGGCGATTAGCACAATGTCATCAGCGAATCTTAGGTGGTTGAGGTGTTCTCCGTCTATGCATAGACCTTTGTTGTCCCAGTCCAACTGGCGGAAGATTTCTTCAAGTGTTGCCGTGAAGAGCTTTGGAGATATTGCGCCCCCTTGACGTACTCATTTAGTTGTGGGAAATTCCGGAGATCCTTCGTATATCATGACTCTGGCTTTGGCTTCTTTGTATATGTTTGCCAGAGTTTCTATTTACGGTTTGTCAACACCCTGACTACTCTCTCTATATATATATATATATATATATATATATATATATATATATATATATATATATATATATATATATATATATATATATATATATACTTATATATATATATATATATATGAAGAAATATTTATCCGGGAGTACATCCGTTCGTTTGTTAAATTCCTGTTGGAATCTGGCAGACGTTTCGCCAAGGTCTCACTTGGCATTATCAATGCTTACTCGTTGCTGTCAAGTCGTAAACTGATCAGTTTACGACTTGACAGCAACGAGTAAGCATTGATAATGCCAAGTGAGACCTTGGCGAAACGTCTGCCAGATTCCAACAGGAATTTAACAAACGAACGGATGTACTCCCGGATAAATATTTCTTCACATTTCTCCATCCGTGAAAGTCTACGTTCAAACATATATATATATATATATATATATATATATATATATATATATATATATATATATATATATATATATATATATATATATAAAAAGGTGAAGAAAATATTGGGGAAACTGTCTGTATGGTAGTGCTCGACACGTGTTTCGTGCTTATTAGCACTCATCAGTCGCACATAACCAAGTTATTAGATGGGAAACTTGGAAGTTGAATAATAATAATAATAATCTAATAACTTGGTTATGTGCGACTGATGAGTGCTAATAAGCACGAAACACGTGTCGAGCACTACCATACAGACAGTTTCCCCAATATTTTCTTCACCTTTTTTTATAAATAGTCCTGTCGATATTTCTTTATTTCTTTATATTTATATATATATATATATATATATATATATATATATATATATATATATATATATATATATATATATATATATATGTATATAGTGCGCGTCTAAAGTCCCCACATCCCCTGTTAACTTTTGATTTTGATTAACAAATGTTAGAAAAGTAAAATTTGGATTTGTTTGGGTTGGGTTCGCACGTTATATAACAACTACAAAACTACTTTTTAGGCGTAAATGCGTAAGTGAGTTCTCAAAGATGGCGGCAGGGTGCCATTTTGATTGAAATCTTTAAATGGCAGGTAGGGTCGAGTGATATCCCGCTAGAAAACTTTTTCAATTTGCAAATGATCCCCAAAGTTGTAGAACATTTTATTCATTAAGTTTAAAATGCCGGCCGTACAGGGTGTCCAGTGTCCAGTTTTCGACACTTTTGCAGGGTATCTCGGTTATCTTTAAAAATAGAGAGTTGCGGTTTTCGCAATACTAGCTACTTTCTTGTGAAACGTATGATGCTATAAACAGAATTTTCATAGCCCCCTTTGTTTCGGGACTTTGAAAATGTGTCATTTTCAAGCACCCCTTGTATCTCAGTTGCCTTTTAACTTATCGGCAAGATAAAATATTATATAGTTTTTTGCGTAAAATCCAGTGGCGTAGTCAATTCTTTTCCAGAAGGAACGAATTTACAGTCTTAGTTCCAAAAGGATAGATACACTGTGTACTGGCAATGTGACATCAGCTTTAAACTGAGTCCAAAAGTTCCTAGGGAGCAATTGTCACTCCTTTCTAAATAGTCAAAGATACCCTCTGTTCTCAACTTTATATCGGGTCGGTGTTCCTGTTACTCATTCCCATAATGCCCGGTCCAAGTAATGTAAAGAAGAACAAATACATATGTACCCTGCGTAATATTTCGATAGTTGTTAGTCAGTCGCAGATTCATAGAACACAGGAATTTAAGCTGCTGAAACTTTGTATAAAATTTTTAAGAATATTTTTACACTGCAAAAACAACTTATGGGACAGGTTTGAAATAATATGTCATGTTAATGCTTCTCATAACCTAACTTTCCACTAGTTGTAAAAATTTTACGAGTATGAGAGAGAAAGGAGACGAGAGAGAAAGAACATGAGAGAGACAGAGACATAATTGATCTCTCCCTTGTAAAATGAGTTTCTGTCATCATTCACAAATCAAATTGGATACTGTATAATTGAGATGTCATGATGACAGATTACTGTAGTTCTAACGCTGGCCAACAGAAATTGTCTCTCTGACCAATAAGGAAGTTTATAGCGCTAATGTAGCCAATGACACTCAGGAACTTACTTAATATCGGGGAAAAGAGTATCTAATTAGAGATTTAAATGTAAAATGAAATTTTTGTTTAGCAATTAATGAACGATTTACATATTTGCATTTCTATTTGGTTTGATCGATTCAAACCTATATTTTTCTTACCAATGTATTTATAAAGATTTTTGGCCTCTAAATATTTATATCCCTTATTCTCTCTATTGATAGTAGGTACCTACATAGTAAAAGAACCGCCACAGTTTCATTTTACATTTACTCTAGGTATTTTACTATTTTATACTTGTTTGGCATACTGCAGTAGTCTTCCAGGGCCATTTTTCCAGATGCGATCCTGCTTCGCGTGACCCTGTCATGCTGAACCATCCATCATCGTAATCAGCTACACCGTAACCGTTACCGGCGGCGGGCCGCCTACTGCTGAAACGGTCCGATAATGCACCTTCTGATTTACGGCACTTGATTTACAGGCCGTGCCGCATTATCACCTCCACAGCGCCACGGCGACCACCAACCCATAAATCAAACGGGCACATATTACATTGTGTAAGCAGCAGCAGCAGCACAGGCCTCAGTGAGAAATAGCACTTTTCCTGCAATGCTCAGTGATTTCGACCCTGTGTAAATTTAATACCCTAAGGTGTAAATAAAGAGATCGCAAAGAAAAATAAAAACTTGGGAAAATACACAACCAGATCCATATTTGCTAAGACCAGTTTATTTTAATAATTAATGGATTCAATTGACAAATATGAGAATAAAGGTGTTTTGTGCTATTAATTTAGCCAACCACTAACCAAAAACACTATTAATTTTTTTTTTAATTAACTGACTGATGTAAACTCAAAAAGTGCACATAATGAAACAACGTGTATAATAAATTAAATGTATAATTAAAAAAAAAGGAAAGGATCGTAAAATATGGACTAATGTTGTGGAAAATAAAATGATAATATTGTACCTAGCTCGAGGAGGTTGCAACGCCTTTACAGTGCTAGAATACTATTTTAATCAGTTTTCCCTATAAAAATATTCATTCGAAACATTTGGCTTTTCATGGCGATTGTAAAATTAGGTACTTATCTTGATGTAATTTAAAACTTGGACCCTGGAACACCAAATGTCAATCCCAAGATCGAAGATTATTTTTTGTGGGGGTTACTCCTGCAGTCCAAAGGCTAGACAGAAACACACGTCTGGGGCTTCTCCGAATCATCAGAACGTCAAAAAGCTGACATCCAAACACCGTGACTGAATAAAATAATTTCATTCAGTAAATAAACCGAATAATTAAATCATTAGGCTGGGTCCTCCCTAAAAAGGAACAATAATTACACGTTTAATAATTATAGGATAGAATTTACGTCCATAAAAAACAATAAAAATGAGAAAAATCGACACTGCTCACAATTTTAGAGTCCCTAACAAAGAATTATCTGTTTTAACAGGAGGGATGAAACTAGATTTCAATTTCCCCCAAAAGAGGGGCCCTTTGTTGACAACAGCCTTTCGCAATGACATCGGACAAATGACAGTTCAAAGTCATAAACGTCAACCAAGACGGTATTAATCCTACGTTGAGTTCATGCTCTTGCGAATCGACGCGATTAATTCGCACATGCGCGAAAATAGCCATAACTTAAATCAGCATTTGAATTAGTTGAAAATATATCCCCAACGAACGTTACAACTTACATTGAAAAGTGAACTGGGCCAACAGAATAAGTTTGATAATATTTTGCAGCCGGTTAACCACCCATATTTTTCGTAAAACCCCGCATGAAAATGTCTCATGAATTTTGAAAATTTCGACTAGATAATCTTTTTTTTTTAATTAACTACATACTGAGAGGTCTTTTTTAAAAGGTTTGGGTGGTGAAATAAATTTAAAACAGTGTGAAGTGCGGACATGGAATTTTATTTTGGATTGAATTATGCTGAAAGTAATAACAAAAAGCTAGCAACAATATCTAAATATAAAACCAGAAAATTATCATGCAGTAGAGCAGATAGATTTCAGGTTTGCAGTTTGAAATGAAAACAAAAAACCATCCATTTTTTAGGTGGTTACCTACCTATAAAAACAGTTAAGGTATGTGAATTCCTTAAAAAAATTGTTTGTCCAGACAAACAACGATTTGTAAGTTGAAATATAGTGCAGCAAAACAAGGTTATGCTACAATACAATACAAATACAGGCTAAATTTTTGTCCACACTCAGAAAAACAAACAGAAATACATCCCAAAAAATCCCTAAACACACTTAAAATATGCAAAACTTTTCAAGTGAACTCGTCCGAACAAACTAAACTAGTGGAAGGCGACACAAAGAGCGCTGCCCGGTCTCTCGCCCGTACCGTTACCAGTAAGCGGGGCCATTAACAACCTACATGAAGGCGTAATAGGCGATAATTACGCCCTTTTAGGCTGGGTTGGGTTTAATTAAACCAAGCCACGACGGCGATGCGAGAAAAATTGGTTGAGGTTACGCAGTAAAAGTTTTTACCTTTACAGAAGGTTTCAGATAGTTATAAGAAACTAAATCCATATTTTGATAAAATTATAGTATAGTGTTAAAAATTATGCATGATTAATGTAAAATTAGTTTCCAGAACGTTTAGTGAAGTGGTGTTTTCCCCACTTACACTGACTGCACGCTCCTGCCCTCCCCTCCCCCTTTTATTATTATTTTTTAGAGTCAGATACCAGCAGAGCCACCGGAATATCATCCTGAACAAAATGGAGCAAGTATTATTGAAATCGTTGCCGGGATTTCAGAGTATACACGCAAAAATTGTCGATTTTCATAACTTCTTTAGGTTTTCACTCACCTTAACTAAAAACCCTTACAGTAAGACCATCCGGGAGATCTGATCTGCAAAACAAAAACATCATAGAAATCGGTAAATCAGTTCAAGAATTATGTGCGAACATACATAAAAAAACGTATTTACATACATATTATGTACATGCGTATGTACATACATATATATATATATATATATATATATATATATATATATATATATATATATATATATATATATATATATATATGTACACACATATGGGTCAAATTGATAACAACCTCTTGCGAAGTTGTTTAAAAAATCAAAATAGTAGTAATAGGCGCCTAATATTGCTCCTAGCTAAATAGCCCAGCGTATAATATCTACTCGTACATAAAATAACTAAATCATCGTGATATTTCGCAAGCCGACTCTAGAAAGACTCGAACAGGACACAATAGAGACGTGTAATGCGGTCCTTCGGCTTTACAACGATAACAGCTGTCGGCCTTCATCAATGGACCTCGATCATCATTGTTAAGCTCCCGTGTGAGGGCCGTTTTGTGTAATAAATTAACCCAAATTATGCTACGTGGTGACAACTACATAGTTTGTTCACCAAATTTTGTGTCGTATAATAATGTTTTTGTGTGAACTTTAAGCTGTCCGTGTCAACCTGTCTGATTAATTGTACTAATATTTCTTGATTTGAGATGCAAAAGTCTAGTTTAAGCTCCCACTACTATTGTCTCAACAATGTTGTTGCTCAGTTATGTGTTATAACAATTATTGTTGCCATCAAATAATAGTTGTTATAGTAAAGGCCAAGATATATGACAACAAGCCATCGACTAGCTCTAAAATAGCGGAGGAGTTTACTGGAGGGGGGTTTACTATTTTCAGTTCATTAATGCCACATGCTAATGACCTACTTACCAAAAATAAATGCACACTCCCTGAGATCATTGGTGTGGGCCAATAAACATATCTAATTTAGCGCCACTTACAGTATTATAAATGTTTCAAACAGCTCACTACCAATATTTATAGCTCCTGTAAGTAAACTCAAAAAGTGCACATAATGAAACAACGTTAAAAGTAAATTAAATGTTGAATTTAAAGAGAAAAGCAAGGCTTCGAAGAATATGAATCAAATGTATTTAATGAAAAGGAAAATGATAATAATTTTTTAGCTAGTTCTAGGATGTTGCAACGCCTTTACAGTGCTAGGACACCATCTTAAATTAATTTTCTTTACAAAAATGATTATTTAAATCATTTGGCTTTTCTTGGCGATTATAGAATTAGGTACTTACCTTGATGTCATTTAAAGCTTGGACCCTGGAACACCAAATGTCGATCCCAAGATAAATAAATAAATAAATATTTATTTCCACCGGACTTACAATGTAAGCATTATCAGGTACAGATAAATATAAAGACAAAATTTTACATATAAAAACTAACAACGTAGTATATAAAAATATTTGCATTAAATAGATGTTGCAGATGTTTAATTTGCTAAAAAATCGTTTATCAGTTCAAATAACAAAAAAACACCAAGAACACACCTCCTTCGCATCGAAAGGACAGATATTCTTGAAGAGAATAAAACGCATCCCCTTTACCTTAGACCTAAAATCATTCAAATTTGAAAGTTGTTTTATGCGTAATGCTAGGTTGTTAAAAAGCTCGAAAATTATTCTTTCTGGGGGTTACTCCTCCACTCCAGAGGCTTGGAGAGAAAGATAGGCCCAGAACCTCTCCAAATCATCAAAACGTCGAAAAGCTGACTTCCAAACACCGTGACTTAATGAGATAATAAAATTTCATTGAGTAAATAAACCTAATAATTAACTAATTAAACCATTAGGCGGGGTGCTCCCCTTTTAGAGTCCCTAACAAAGATTCATCTGTAAAAACAGGAGGGATGAAACTAAGTTTCAATTTCCTCTAGGAAAGGGGCTTTTTTCTCAACCCACTTTCACAATGTCATGTCGGACAAATGACAGTTCAAAAGTCACAAATGTCAAACTGGACGGTATGACTGACACTTCTACTTTGAGTTTATGCTCTCGCAAATTCGCGCGCTTCGTTTGCTCATCTGGGATATTATGGTAACAGTATTTTTGCAAAAATTCCCTTAGTTGTTGATGTTGTAGCTTTTTTAAAGGAATAGTGGCTGCAACCAAAGCTCTACACAAGTCATGATTAAATCCCTCCTGTTCACTTTTCGTTTTGTCACCATTGTTGTAAAATGATGTTTTAACAGACTGCTGCACTGATCCTGATTTCATTTTTTGCTGATTTTATGCGCTGATCTAACTGTAACTTTTTTTCACCGACAATAATTTGAGCACAAAAGCTTTGCAAAATACTTTACCGCCATGGAGCTCCAACTGTGGGCAATTTTTCACTCATAAAGAAGTTTTCGATATTTATAAACACAATCAGTAATATTAGCATTTATACAATACTTTCACAATGTGGTCTATTTAATAACTGAACTAGCAAACAATAGTATATTGTACAACGAGCATGGAATGACATGCATTTCCTACGAGTATGACGTTTGCAGCATGAGCCGCAGGCGAATGCTGCAAATCATACGAGTAGGAAATGGTCATTCCATGCGAGTTTTACACTATACTTTTTCTACGAATGTTACTGTTTCATAAAATGGGATTAGTAATATTTTTCCTTTTAAGATGTCAAAAAATGTCAATCTGACATTCCACAAATAAAAATTATAAAGATTTTGGATGTCAACGCCACCTTTGTAAAAAATACCCGTGCACAATGGGAACTTTGTAGTTCAATCACCATGGTGATTGAAGCACAATGAAAATGTGTAAAACACAAAGCACCATGTTCCGAAATTACTATTGAACATACAATAAAGGTTTTTATTGACATTCGTAGAAAAAATGTTTTTCTTATTATATGCGTAGACAGAACAGACCGTTTTAAAATTTAGTTTATTTAAAAATCCTCTAATATACATAAATATGCACTATTTTATTAAATTGGTTAAAATATGTAAAAATTGCAATATACAAGAAGATGTTAAGACATTTTAAGGGCAGATTCTAAAACTAAAAATATCAAAATAAGTTTATACAAACATGAATCCTGAAACGCTACTTTTTCGAGATACAGGGTGTTTGATATTTTCACACCTCAAGTATTCCAAAGAGTTAGGAGAAATATGCGAAGACGATTTAGAGCATGTATTGAAGCACGGAGAAGCCATTTCCAGCATTTACAATAAACATAAATCAAAAAGCACCGTTTTCTGAACAAAAATTAAAAAAAAAACATCTTTTTCATTATTTGTTTTTATTGTAAGAAATAAATTAATTTTTATCTCGAAAACGGTGCGTCAGAACAAAAAAGCTCAAGAGATACTTTTCACGCAGAATTAATTGGGCTTAAAGAGAACGATATCAATTTTGCAAAAAAATCAGTAGCGTGCTATTTTTTTCACTAAAAATAAAGACATACCCGCACGCACGCCACTGATGCAAGTACTTTAGTAAATAATTTCTTGTACCCTTTGATAGGTACTGGCTTGTACCAAAAGTCACGTCAATATCTTGACGCATTTTCGAGAAATTAAGAAGAAACATTTAAAAAAGAAAATACTATTAAACACCCTGTATCTCGAAAAAGAAGCGTTTAAGGATCCATTTTATATAAACTTATTTTCATATTTTTAGATGTAAAATCTACCCTTAAAATTTCTTAACATCTTGTTGTAACACCTGTATATGCAAATTACATAAAATATTCCGGTTTCTCATGATCAGGCTAGTTTAGGCATCTGGGATCGGGCCCACCTCAGCTACTAATCCGGGTTACGCTCATGCTTATACACTAATTTCAGGTGTTGCAACTTTTACGATAAGTAGCATATATTCAGAAAAGTTACTCCACCGAATAACCTGTCCTGTCAAAAATATATTACAATGTACTCTTTTCATCTTATTTCCCATTTATAGCAATGCGTTTGCAGGTGAATACCGTAAAAGTAGTGTAACTAATTCGATTAGGCGACCATTTATTTGACACGGCTCTATACACTTCATTTGGTGGTCACTGATCCAACTCAATTCACTGTGGAGATCTCTTCAGCGATGCTCATTCCACTTCCTGGTGTGTTTACTTTGTGAGTGAAGGATTGCAATGCTTACTCGATTAGAAACCAGAATTTTATTTAAAGAAATACTTTGTCTGAATTGCAAAATAGAACATCAATATTGTTTTGATGCACCTCCTTTATTATACAGGGTCTCCCATAACTAATGGGCCGTATCGCAACAGCAGCTAGTAGACTTAAAAATAAGACATTTGCTCAGGTTTCTTATAAGTAACAAATTAGAGGGCGTAATACATGCACGGTAGAAATGCATATAAAGGGTGTTACAGAAAGATGTTAAGAAATTTTAAGGCAGATTCTACATCTAAAATTATGAAAATAAGTTTATATAAATATGGATCTTTAAACGCTTCTTTTTCGAGGTACAGGGTGTTTAATATTTTCTTTTTTAAATGTTTCTTTATAGTTTCTTGAAAATGCGTTAAGATATTGACATGAATTTTGGTATACGCCAGTATGTAGTCAGAGGGTGCCTTAACGTTCAAAATTTTATTTTCTAAAGAATTTGCATCAGTGGCGTGCGTGCTGGTAAGTCTATATTTTTAGCGAAAAAAATGACACGCCACTGATTTCTTGCAAAATTGATTGAATCTTTTCCTTTAAGCCCAATTAATTCTGCGTGAAAAGTGTGTCCTGAGCTTTTTTGTTCTGACGCTCCGTTTTCGAGATAAAAATTAATTTATTTCTTACAATAAAGACAAATAGTATTAAAATGTTAACTCACAAAGTTTAATGACAACATGTCAAGATAACGTGCCATGGTAACGTCCACAGCCACCTTCCTTAATTACCAATTTTTTCCCGTAAGATTGTTATGCAGGGCAATATTTAAACGCAAATATTTCGAAAACTATCGAGATTAATGAAATATTCTTTTTTACGTAAAAATGATGCCTCTTTCATAATTTGAGGTGAATTAGTAACGTTTTGGTAAAAAAAATTTTTTGGAATTTTCGAAAAAAAGTTAAATTTTTGCTTTGCTTGGGTTGGGTAACTTGACCGATTTTTTTTTTACTTTATTTTTGGCTGAATTCATGTTTGATCCTATTATGTTACTTATTTGTTTGTTGACTTGTGCCAATTGTCATCAAACCACCTGTGATGGTTATATTGTTTTCCCCGTATCCTTAAGCCGCGTACAGACCAAGTCCCAATCCAAACCAACGCCAACCCCAACGAATGTGCCAGTTGGCGTTGGGATTGGAAACGATTGGAAAGCATTTTACGTTGTCGTCCACACCGCGTTTGTAGTTTCGAATTGGATACCGTTGGATACGGTTCGGTCATTTTCTACGGAAAGAGGTATTTTAATATGTCATCTAGTGATGATGAGTGATGAGTCATTATGTAAAAGTGCCGCATTTTTAATTGTAAATTCTTTACTAAACAATAAGAAAAAGAAACGTCGACCAAGACGCTGGTGGATGACAACACCATATAAAAACAGAAAAGTATTAATAACACAAGTAAGTTGCGGGAGGAATTTCGGAGTGATCACAGTGATCATTTCAGAACCTTCTCTCTATTTTTTCTTTATTTCAGCAACCTTGCACCTAAATGCAGTAGCAATGCTTTGCCAAATATCTATCTTCTTTTTGGAGAGTTTATAATTTATATTGCTAGGATCCCATAATATAGGGTTATCCCGGTATAGTTCAATTAGTTTAAGGCTAAATCATCTTTCCATTTCATATCCAAAGGCGAAATAAACAAAATATTTGTCAAAAACAAAATGCACAGACCCGAGGAATGCTTGCCAACGACTGAAAATATTCAAATCTCATCCACACCAAATCAAACATCTCTTTGAAGTACCGCTCAACGACCGAACGCAAGCCAACGCCAACGGTCGCCTTGGAAACCGTTGGAATGCGTTGGGATATGTTCGCCAACGCCGTACACACCAATTTACATGCTTCCGAATTTCTAGTCACATGTGCCTTGGTGTGCGTTGGAACTTCGGTCTGTACGCGGCTTTACGATGTCGTCCACACAGTCCACACCGCGTTTGTAGTTTCGAATTGGATACCGTTGGATACGGTTCGGTCATTTTCTACGGATAGAGATATTTTAATATGACATCTAGTGATGAGTCATTATGTGCCGCATTTTTAATTGTAAGTTCTTTACTTAACAATAAGAAAAAGAAACGTCGACCTAGACGCTAGTGGATGACACCATATAAAAACAGAAAAGTATTAATAACACAAGTATGTTTCTGGAGGAATTTCGGAGTGAACACAGTGATCATTTCAGAACCTTCTCTCTATTTTTTTTCTTTATTTCAGCAACCTTGCACCTTGCACCTAAATTCAGTAGCAATGCTTTGCCAAATATCTTTCTTTTTGGAGAGTTTATAATTTATATTGCTAGGATCCCATAATATACGGTTATCCCGGTATAGTTCAATTAGTTTAAGGCTAAATCATCTGTCCATTTCATATCAAGAGGCGAAATAAACAAAATATTTGTCAAAAACAAAACGCACAGACCCGAGGAATACTTGCCAACGACTGAAAACATCCAAATCTCGTCCACACCAAATCAAACATACCTTTGAAGTACCGCTCAACTCAACACCGAACGCAAGCCAACGCCAACGGTCGCCTTGGAAACCGTTGGAATGCGTTGGGATATGTTCGCCAACGCCGTACACACCAATTTACATGCTTCCGAATTTCTAGTCACATGTACCTTGGTGTGCGTTGGAACTTCGGTCTGTACGCGACTTTTTATGTGTGCGTATTATTGTGTTGTATTTAACACAAAGATGCGAATTCTTACCTATGTATATACGATCTCTGATCATGAACTATGTTTCTTTTCGTATTGTCTCTTCTTTAATAGCTGTAAGTATTCCGCTTGTAAGGCTGTCCAAAGCCAAATTACGCAAAATGGACAATAAGAATTTTTGGTTTGATGGCATTATGTACTCCACCATTCTTCCATTTTTAAATTTCACTGTATTCTTTTTGTTAATAATTTATTTGCCATTTGTATTGTTGCAAAATACTAACAGAGAGCTATTATTTAAGATTTAAGATATCCGTATTAAAATAACGACATTCTGTTATTGCGAAAGAGTTCTAGCGAAGTCGCTGGTATTGCATGGTCGTATTATATAAGGACCCAGGCGCGGATCCAGGATTTTCTTCAGGGGAGATGGGCGCAAAAAAAATCGGAATTAAAACTTTTTTTATTGTTACATCTATTAATAAAATAAAAACGAAATTGTTACAGAAATATAAAAATTATTTTTCTTATTATTTATGGAAAGTTTAGGTTTTGTTTCGACAATTTTTATATTCCGAGGGGGGCACGCCCCCCTCCCTGTATCCACCACTGTAAGGGCCAGTAGTGTACATTTTTAAGTTTTATTATTATCCCGCATTATTTTATGCAAATATTTCATTAAACTGCTTTATGACATTAATTATAATTATCTACCTATTCCATTGACGTTGATTCCACTCCGTGATTAATTGACCGCGTACTAATTGCGACACGGGAAAAACAAAAACAAATTAATACCTCGTTGCTTTCATAGTAAAAAAAGTTATATCATATTATGTTACCGTAATTTTTCTAGAAAGTCGTCTAGTTTTCGCATTACGAACTTTTTATATGAGGAACCGTTGTAGACTTTCAGGATTTGGTATAATTGCAACATCGCATTTCTAACTCTCGCCTGCCTCCACCCCTCTATTATTTAACCTCGTAAGTCACTAAAAAAATTAAATTAAAGTAATGGTTTAATATTTAGTTCTTTCAATTCATCAGCTAGATAGGCATTGGGCCGATCGGCGGCCGGCGGTTGGGCCAGTCCCGACCCTAATTAGGGGTCGTAGTATGTGCCGTTTGTATATATACAGTGTCACACATAAAGTCCGCATCATATGGGAAATTTTTTTCCTTAGAGGTTAAAGGAAATTCTGATTTTACTATTAGTTTTTGCTTTAAAAATGACGCCCAATGGCATGCACATGAGCAGTCACGTGACTTTGTTTAACTGTCAAACTTGACATTTTTTTCAAAAAATGTCCAAAAAGGCGGTTATTTCTTAAAATTTCGAAAAATGTTAAAGGAAAAAGTTGTTTGTTTTTTAATTTTCTACCCCTGTACCAATTTTCAACTTTCTAGTACAAATTTTATTTTTTTCCAATTTTTTTTAAACTCGACATTTCTGGGTTTTTTAAATTTTACCAAACCAGTACAAAAATATTCCTTTATACCAAACTTATCTTTTTAATGTATTTTTATCACCAATTGTTGTTCTAAATACTGTTTTTTATTATAACAATAGGAAACGCCAGCAAAAACTATGTCAAAGTTGATGCAAAGTTGACATAATTTGTACAAATAACTGAACATTTGACTTTATTTCGGTTTTTTACTAAGATGTTAGATGCATAAAACCGAATTAAAAAACAATTCCAACGAAAAATCTTTAATTTACCTTTTACTGCACTTTTTTAAAAATAAAACCTTGTCTTAATAATAACGAATAATTACAACGCAAAAGGAACTAAGAGCAGGCCCACTCTAACCATTGGACCAATAGAGGCTGCAGCCCTAGGGCGCCGGACGCCCTGCGCCCTAGGGCTGCAGCCCCTATTGGTCCAATGGTTAGAGTGGGCCTGCTCTTAGTTCCTCTTGCGTTGTAATTATTCGTTATTATTAAGACAAGGTTTTATTGTTTAAAAAGTGCAGTAAAAGGTAATTTAAAGATTTTTCGTTGGAATTGTTTTTTAATTCGGTTTTATGCATCTAACATCTTAGTAAAAAACCGAAATAAAGTCAAATGTTCAGTTATTTGTACAAATTATGTCAACTTTGCATCAACTTTGACATAGTTTTTGCCGGCGTTTCCTATTTTTATAATAAAAAACAGTATTTAGAACAACAATTGGTGATAAAAATACATTAAAAAGATAAGTTTGGTATAAAGGAATATTTTTGTACAGGTTTGGTAAAATTTGAAAAACTCAGAAATGTCGAGTTTAAAAAAAATTGGAAAAAAATGAAATTTGTACTAGAAAGCTGAAAATAGGTACATGGGTAGAAAATTAAAGAACAAACAACTTTTTCCTTTAACATTTTTCGAAATTTTAAGAAATAACCGCCTTTTTGGACATTTTTTGAAAAAAATGTCAAATTTGACAGTTAAACAAAGTCACGTGACTGCTCATGTGCATGCCATTGGGCATCATTTTTAAAGCAAAAACTAATAGTAAAATCAGAAATTCCTTTAACCTGTAAGGAAAAAAATTTCCCATATGATGCGGACTTTATGTGTGACACTGTATATATGTGTCGTGGTTAATCCGGGAATTCATCCGTTCGTTTGATTTGTTTCTAGTTGAAACTTGCAGACGTTTCGCCAAAATCTCATTTGGCATCTTCTGTGCTTACTCGCTGGTCGTAGAAAGTAAACTAGTTTACTTTCTAAACGTCTGCAAGTTTCAACTAGAAACAAATCAAACGAACGGATGAATTCTCGGATTAACCACGACACAATTTTCTCCATCCGTGAAACCCTACGTACTTCCATATATATATATATATATATATATATATATATATATATATATATATATATATATATATATATATGTATTAGCGTATGTATATATTAGTTAAAGTAGGTTATGTAGCGAATGTAACAAATTATAAAATTACGGCCATGTCGGAAATTACATTTTTCGACTGTCGTAAATTACGTAGTAAATGTATAATTTGCGACGGCCCCATCCCTCCCGCTTGGGAATGCCTTATCTCGCCTTAAACAAGGAAGGTGGTAGAGGAGCTCGTCGTCGACCGAGGAGGCACCACTCCACATACCAACTTAAAGGGCTGATGAAATCCATATGGGTGTTTCCAGCTCTGAACGTGTGTATCGGACATTTCTAGTACACCCTAGTGCATTGGACTTAAGCCTAGATTTTCGTGGTCCGTCCAGGATAAAAAAAACTAATCTAAACTTTCGCACATAAGAAATATCTCCCATCCCGTATCACTCAATTGACGAGTACCTACCTATATAACACTTCGTGAGATGCAAAAACTCTTCAATTATAATCAAAATGAAATAACACACATGGACTTGGTGGAAGTAATGAGAACTTCGAAAATATTCCAGTTATCTGCAATTTTTATTAAAAATCGAACAAACAATGTTAATCACATTTTTCTCTTCGATAGGTTGCTTCAAGCGAAGTCAAATATCGACCCGTTTTGTCTTAGTACCTATCGGTGGAAATTATTTCGCATAACTTATTGCATAGAGTAGAGTGGGGGAAAGGACGCACATAAGAAATATTACATTTATTTTTTTATCCGATAAGTCAACTATTTAGGTATAAAACTAAAACATTTTCCTTAAAAAAATTTAACCAACAAAAACATAATTTCTAAAATACTAAACAAATACAAATTGGGATTTTTGCCCAAATGAATGGGGCAAAATTTCCGCATATCCCGCATAAGTGGACGTAGTTCGTGTGGTGACTCCTAATAAAAGTACTCAAAAGTAGTAGCAAAGTTATCACTGAAACATATATATATATATATATATATATATATATATATATATATATATATATATATATATATATATATATATATATATATATATATATATGTATATATTATGATAAATTTATTGTCTTAAAAGCTGATCGCGTGAATTGAAAAAATACTTTTTCTCCAAATGACATTAAAAGCGGCCTTTTAATGACACTTGGCAGGCTTAGAAGTTGTACTTTTAATGCCTAGGCAGAAAAAGTTCGTTGCTAGGCAACCTTCCAAGTAATAATTTAAATCAAACTGGTTATTAAAATTGACAATGACATTAAGAAAACTCAAAATGATGCTGATGATAATAAACTGGTTTTATTGCATTAAAACTACAAACTACAACACTTTGCAGTAAATCCATTTCTAACATGACAACTTTTCAAAATTGACAATGACAAAGTAAACAGTAAACAAACATATTCAACAAACATCATCAGCGGTAAACATAGTAACGCAGGGCCCGGTTACCTTTGATAAAATAATTTAGTTATTTGGATATTGATAATGAAACGCAATTTAAATATGGAAAAGTCGATTTTGCGTGGAATTGGAACAAATTTGAAGAAAAAATTATATGTTTCACACTTGGCTGGTTTCATAGCCTCGCTACGCTCGGCTATGAAACACCAGCCGCGGCATTAAATCTTGTGCTTTTATGCCTAGTAAAACAAATAACTATTGTTACATAGAATTTCTGCCAAACAAAATTAATGCCTGAATGAATTTTTCGCGCGCAACAAGCCTTTAAGACAATAAATTTAACACAATATACTATATCTGTTTCAGTGATCACTTTGATACTATTTTTATTAGGATCCACCCACGCGAACTAAGTCCACTTATAAATAAAATTCATCATTGTCCCAATGAAAGAACTATACTTATTTTTTTCGTTTTAGTACATCTAAATAATAAAAATAAAAGCTTGTTTTTAAAAAGTATTTTTTACATAAGATTTTTTTTCTTAAATTTCTTTATTTTTATAGTTCTATTTTATGCATCAATTTAGATTAGCCAATGACTACCTGTTCTGCCAACGAAGAGGTTCGAGATGCGAAGACGAAACCAGAGAGACCCCTTCATGCAAAACTTTAAAAAATATTGCAAAGAAAATGAAACTTTCATAATTTTCTCCCCGAAAAGAGCAATGCGACCTTTTTTTATGTACAAAAACGTTTCGGAAGACGATTATGAAGATCACATTGCTAAGAAAGATCGAGCTTGAGCTGAAAAAGATGCCTATAAAGAAAGGTTCATGAAAGGCGAAGTCATATTATCACAATTGATGTACGTACAAGCCGTCAAGGAAGGTGGTAGAGGAATTCTTCCTCGACCGAGATGGTACCACACATCCTCTTAAAGGGCTGGTGAAATTCCAACGGACGTTTCCAGCTCTGGATGTGTGAGTCGATTCCCCAGTACACCTACGGTACATAGTACTTAGACTTCGGTCGTCGTGGGCTGTCAGAAGATAAAAAACATACCCTCTAAATACCGGCGAGCACTCTACGTGCGTTAATACCTTTTTGAGGAAAACATTTTCCACTAAAAGTACACTCACAACGTTACAAGGTTTTCATCTGCAGAACCATTTTTTAAAATTGGACTTGAATTTGGCTACTAATTGCGATTCTAAATTAGTAGAAAAATCACCCATATCAATAGCTGTTAAGTTTTGAGCTATGCTCGAGACAAACCGATAGATGGACTGACCAAAAAAACTTCTCTAATAATGTTTGCAATTTGACCGAATCTTAAAAATTAAATATAAACTAAAATATTTTACACTCGTACCACAAAGGATACCTTCGTACAAGCTATCAAACATAAATCATTTTAAAGAGGGATAGGTCTAAATCATTATGTCGATTTTAATGCTAGATAATATATTGTGAAATTTGTTTCCTACAAAGCCAATAATAGCCCTGTATTTGTGTATAACTGCTACATTTCTCTAAAGGTTACATAGAAGCATACTGGGAGCTTAAGAACCCTTGAGAAATTGGCTACACAATAGTGATGAGGTGGTACATCCAAACTCGTCAAAAAATAGACATTTGCCATGAGGTTATTTGTTTAAATTACGATCTTGTAGTTGATCAGTTAGGTTTTGACAAGCTTTCATTCTGTAATTGGTAATAGGTCGTCTTAAAAACTTACAATAGTTGTCTCACAACTCCACAAAAAAATTGTTTCTCATTTCCGTGGGTCTGTCTGTTTTCGCGAAAACTTGAAAACTACTGGAACAAGAAATTCATATAAATCAGACTTTCTCCTAGCTCGAAAAGGGCTATATTTTCGGTGAATAATGTACAGTGCGGGCACCTTTTGATGCTGTTGATACAGGGTGGCCAACTTTAAAAAATTTATTTTGTTGGTTTTTGCTCTAATTAAGGCACTATTTATTGATCTAAGACAAATATTACTTATTAAGTAATAATAACGTAATATCGAAAAAAACGTTCCCAGGGAATGCCGTGGACTCAATCACGAATGTCTTGAATTATTACTCTTGAAAGGTAACATAGATAAAAGGTAAAGGTGAATGAAAAATAAAACTGTCACGTTCTAAAGCTTTTATTTTTAAGAAAAGTGCAGTATTATCATTGTCATTGCATAATACATTTCACAATTCATTACAATATCTCGCCGAATTGAGTGTCGCTTCAAAAAAATCGTTCCAATTAACCTTCTATTCGATATGGCCGCCCACACGCCAACTTTCTGTGAATGCAGAGGCTCCTCTAGGAAGAAATGTGGATTTTCAGAACTTCACATTCTCAATTGTTGAGAATTTACATGTCCAAAGAGGTAAAACAATGCCTCGTCAGTAAAAAAGGTTTTTCAAATACGCTTTCATTGTTATGCAAATTACCCATAAACCACTCTGAAAATTGCATTCGCTGCGGCTTGTTGTTTGATAACAATTCTTAGACTGAGCTTAGATTGGGTAGGCGATAAGCGTGCATATGCAGTTCACGTTTCAGGATTGTATTGCAGGTTCCGTAGGATACATTTACTTTTACTGAAACGCCGAATAGGGGTTTGTGTGTGTTCATTAATAATTTGCCTCAATACTTCTACTTTTTGTGTAGTGCGAACTTTGGGTCTCCCACTGCCTTCCCTTGTATTCACACTTCCTGTTTCTCTAAACAAAGCCACAGATCTAGTCAAAACTTGGCGAAACTGGTCGAGATCCATGACTACGTGTGGAAATTCTGATTGAAAATCCTGAATGGCGTCCCGTGTTGAATAAGCCCACTAGTCATCAACCCTTCTACCATTTCTAAAGTAACTTCGATCAGTTTATTTTATTGTCGTAATAGTACCTGAATATGCTGAAATTTGACTTACGCGCTGCTGTAGTAGGTATACTGAAGTTAAACCAGAGTATATAAACTGAGGACTGGGTAGGAATTGTTTCCTATCTTGACAGTCCCTTTGAATTATAATTTTGATTTATTTTACCTTTTTTTAATTTACTGTTTATGTTTAAAAACTACTGCGCTAGCGCGCCGCCACCCACAGCCCGGGCTTCCTAGGCGTGTACCTATTACTGCTACACATAAACATGTATACTAATTTTGGTTGAGATTGATACATTATATCCAGGTGTTGCAATTTTTATGATAAGTAGTATAGCAATAAGCTGTGAAAAGAATACTGCTATTTAAATATGTTGGACTATTTCGGATGTATACTTTTTCCATTCTTATCCTCATAAAAGCAGGTATTAAATCTGTGAATAAAAACTCTTAGATAATGGACGACCAGTAGTATTTGGGAAGATACTCGTAAATAAGCATGAATAGAATACTACATTTTAAGTTAAAAGCACTTTGTATAAATATTATATTTCACAGAATTAAACATCTTGGCACTCAATGAATGATACCTATATAGAGAAAATCGTAAGGGAAATGTGTCTAAAATTGGGATAAAATGGAATATTTGAATATTAAAAGGTCCACTTACTCTCACCAATCAAAATCTAGCTAAATTAAAACATCCCCTTTAAGTAAACCACGCGACACCACAAACGGATATTTTGCTGATGTGTTTGGAAAATAAAATGAGTGTCCTTTTTCGGTTTTCTTATAAAATTTGTGACTTTTTATGGCAAACATTATATTGTCAGTTATTGATAAAATTTATCTTTTTCCCATGGTCTGAAAGTACCTAAGTAACATTCTACTGAATTTTTTGTTCCGTCGATAGCTTGGGAGGCATAGTTATTAAGGAAAATGGTAAATTGATAAACTGATAGATAAACTAATAGAACTATACTCCACTGAACGTCTATGTCAAAGTCATTCTTAGCATACTTACCTATGTGAAAGATAATCACTTGTTATTAAACTAACATTGATTTCGTATAGCGTAAAGTAAAAATGTAAAAACATTCTTGAAAATGACTTTTCTTTTTATCTTGCTAAATAAGGGTACTTTATTCTTCGGTATATTTTACGTTTTTGTCGCTACCCTGTATACTACGAGTCTTTTTAGATTTTTTCCATAGGGATTCTTCGGTTATTAATATGCAGAACTTTTCTACACCAAAGTGATTTGCTTTAAATATAGACTTACTATTATCTAGAGTTCAAAAGTAGTCTTATTCTTTGAAAACTATATTACCATTTTTTCAATCACAAAAATATTATTGGAAACCTATAAATTGTTATTAGAGTATAGAATTGTTTAAGCTAAAACATTAGATTATTTATTTGACAAGAATGCTCAAATATAATTGGGTGAAAAATAGCTATTTGTGGTTTGATTCAAATTAAAATATATTTTATTAAACGAACAAGAACTACAGTTTAAATAATAAAATCTAAAAATTAAATGAATTATCCTTATATCATTTCAGTTAAAATAAATACTGTTATAAAATATATAAGGTATTAGAGAAATAATAAAGAATATTGATTCAATGGGTTCTATTGTTGGCTGAAATATTAGTTCTATTACTCGCGGAGGGAGGGGTTAAAATTGTGCTGTTGGTATTCGTTCGTTCAATAGTCGTTAAAGATTGCAGCCTGTTTGATTATTGCGTTATACGCCAAAAATATTAGATCTTTTGGACTGGGCAACTCATTTCATTGTTTAATGGTAAGTACAACAAATCTAAACGGCTTGCAAGAATAAGTTTTTTTTTTTTATTTTTAAATCTCTCTTAGCTAGTCTGTTAACTCAGCCGATACGCAGTGTTCAAAAACTATTAACATTAAATATGATCTCAAGTTTATTGTTGAATTTGTATTTTTTAGACATGGTTTCCACCAAATCTAGCTGTAAATTTAGGAGATTCGAATGCAGTTTTTCCAATTTGTTCCATCTTGCATCTTGTACCCATACAAGCCAAAAGTAGACAGTTTTGCAAAAAAGCAGATCCTATATTTGGAGTGAAATAAATATAAAAAGTTTACGGTGTTTGCGTTAGTGTGGTGCTAATAAAATGTGTTTTTTTTATATTTAAATGTTTACAGAATGTCTAAACAATGTACGTTTATTAATTATTAATAGTAAATAAAAATTATTTTAAAATAATAAAGCGTGTTTTATAATTGATGCAATAGAAAATCTTCATTATTTTAAATAAGAGTAATTGTTCTTCAAAACACGAATATGATTGAATTTAAACAGAAATGTTTTATTTCTATTAGGAGTTACATTAAATTAATTACTGTTGTAATTGAAACAATAATAGCTATTTTGCATCCAATGAGGAGCATGTTCTTACAAATAAACTTCTAGTGAAACTAATGATAGTTTGCGTTGAATTTAGAATAGGGTATTACTGGCATCAAATAATTGTTATATTTGAACGATCCATTAAAAACCAATGAAACCTTATATTTCAAGCAATATTAAAACCTATTGGTTAACAATGATAAACTAATCATTGAAATAAACCGAATTTGTATTGTGCAATACGGAATAGAGAGTGTTATTGAGTGAACGGGTGTCCAATTCAATATACTATAGTGTTTTTCTGTGTACGTATGATGCAAAGCACAAACTATCACTGCTGCAGTTAAATAAAAAGTATAGTGTACCACACTTTTAAAAATACCTCAGACCCACAAACATCTCACTCGTGCGAAAAGACTCATTTTCAACACTTGTAAAATATACTATTCAATAATACGAATACTAATACTAAAACCATATCATTTCCTTTATATTCCTCATCCTTTTTATTCAAAGGCAAAAAGGAACATAAGGAATATTCCCATGATAGTTATTCCACTATTAACTAAGTAAGTAGTAACATATTGGACGGAGCGCACGGTCTCTATTGAACCCTGTACCTTATTAAGGCCCGGGCCTCAAGAGACATTAACTGATAAGCGCTGATAGTGACCAGAGATAAGCAACTACGAGATAGACGGGGTGAGATAAGGGTCACAACATCATCCCCTGTAACAATGCCGGTTGACATGTTCATTACGTACTCTGACATGTATTAATACGGTAGAGGAAATGCTTATCAGTTGATGAGTTTTTAAAATTCTGTCCATTGGAAAACATGGACAGTATGAGCAAAGTAATGTATATATTTTTAAATAAACAGGGTTTGGTAACGAATGGGCCATACTTAGTAGTGACTTCCTTGACTTAATTTGGGCAGATTTAACCTAACTTATCTTATCTTACAAAAGTTGATAATAAGGGAGATACAGGATGTTGAAGTTTCTATTTTATTTTACATTTTTATCGATATGTCTTGGAAGATTCCAAATAAATTCACAGAATTTGATTGGCGGGAGTTTTTGTGGGATGTAAAAAGCAAATCCGTTCTTAAATTTTCTGTATTTTGTATACGGCATTCAATGCCAATTTAAAAGGTCCCAACTTTTTTGTGCTCTACTGTACAGGGATATCCAAATAAAAGTGAACAGGCCTTATAACTTTTTTATTTTTAAAGATGGGAAAAAATGTTAAATATGAAAGTTTTGGGAATAAAAAAATATATAGTATAAAACTTCGATTTTCTCGCTTGTTTTAAATTGGATGGTATGATTTTTATCATATTTGTAGATTCTAGGAGAAGTTCTAGACATATTTTATACAACATACCCTATGCGATGTTTCAATCGTTTTTGAAATATTACAAATTAAAAATTATTTCGCATAAATATACATTAAACGTAGTAACTATCCAGGTTGCGAACGAAGTACCTGCTACCTTTTTAAATTTTCTTCGTAGGTAACTCAAAGTTAATGTCAAGGTTGACAATAATACTTTAGTCACAGTAAATGTATTTTATTTTTATGCAAAATGAGTTATTCTGTTAAACAATAAACGTTGATTTTTTTAGTTATTAATATTTGAAAGCAATAACCAGTGATTATAAACAATAACAAATAAATTATAACATAAACAGATAAATGGTAACATTGGCAAATTAATATCTAAAGAAATTTTCAACATATCCGCCATTTAATTCTTCGCAATTTTCATACATTCTTCTCTGCCTCTTAAGTGTATTTATAACACTTTCAGCATCATTTTCGTTCAGATTTCTTACTCCATTTCTCATCTTCCTTTGAATATCTTCAATATTTTCATTACAATTGCTGTATACGGCATTTTTCAAATGACCCCAAAGAAATGTATCTAAAGGTGTGAAGTCTGGGCTATTTGTAGGCCAATTTATCGTTCCGTATCTACCGATCCATTCGTTATGCTGATGGTTTAAAAAATTGCGAACCTCAATTATATTATTATGAGGAGGCGCTCCGTCCTGTTGCCATACAATACGTCGACGTTCTTCAAGTAGCAATTCATCAAGAATATCTTCGATTTCATTTTATAAAAAAGAAGATAGCGCTGACCAGTTAATTCTCCCCGAAAAAACAATGGTCCCAAAATTTTACACACACAGTTGATTGAATTATGCCCCTCAAAAGTAATATCTTCGACGATAAAGGGATTTTTATCGGACAAACATGAACATTTCGCCTATTAAACATTTCCGCAGTTGAGAAAGTTACTTCGTCTGTCCAAACGATAGTATGAAATAAGTTAGGATCTCGCCGCATTCTTTCGTTAATATTTGTGACAAAAGTATATCTCCTTTCATTTTGATCGGCACTAAGTTATTGAACTGGCGTAATTTTATATGGTCTATACCAGGGGTCGGCAACCTGCGGCTCGCGAGCCACATGCGGCTCTTTGGATGTGAAGCTGCGGCTCTTTAGTTCCATATGCAAATATTATTTATTTTATCAAAAAAAAAAACATTTACAAATCGCTCCGAAACGATTAACGAGGATTAGGCACCGATTCTGTCTCTCATAATTGTGTGGCTCTTTAAAAACTTTGAAATTTTGTTAATTGTAATTTTTGACTTTTCCGACTCAAAAGGTTGCCGACCCCTGGTCTATACTTAAAATACTTTAACGTTCTTTGAACTGTTCCATAAGTTAACATTTTGTCTCTTCTTCGATATCCGAGATAGGACTGCACACAATCGGGAATTGATTTTTTTTAGATTCTTTTGAAAAATAATAAAATCGCCAGGTACCTTTCTCTATTTCTTTCTCTTCTTCTTTTTCCATTGCCCAGAATTCCTCTTTCTTCTTCTTCTAGACTTCTATTTGTTTATATTATGGTATTTAATGATGGAGTTCTTTGTTCCTCTTCAATACTTTCTTCATATTGTCTTTGAGTCGCTCTAACATTATTGTTACTTTTTAAATATAATTTTAACATTTTGTTTCTCTCACTAATAGAATAACTCATTTTTCATAAAAAATAAAATTAACCAATATGTAAAAATTACCATAAATATTATAACAAGTGCAGCGGCAATTTTTGGGAAAATCCGCATGAATTGCTCATAGTTTTCAATGCACGCGTTATATTCGTGGGAGAATTTCATGAATCAGATTTGCGACACCCCGTCAAAGCTCGACAACTTCGGATTTCCTTCAAAGAGGAAACCCTATTTATATTAACTACGATACCTGCGTATTTGATTGCCAGAATTTCAATAATAAGTAGTATTGTTTCGATAGCTCTTTTTTCTATAGTAAAATAAGAAAATTGTTTACTCAGTTTAGTGTTTTTCTGAATTTGACTTTTACAGAAAAATTATTCGGGTAATGTTTTTGACAGAAAAATTTTGACATGAACAATTTTTTTGGCAATTTTGCAATTTTTTACCGAAATTAAATGACATTTTCAAACTTTAGTCAAATAAAATTTTTTATAATTCACTTAAAGACATCTTGTTTTTCCTTTTTTTATTAACTTTAATCTCCTAATATTGGTGAAACATCATTTATTTTTGATAATCAATCCGAAGCACCACTACAAGATTATAATATGCACAATAAAGTACTAAATTTCTTAGCGGAATAAAACGATGTTTCCAACTCTAGTTAAAATAACTTAAAGACATCTTATAAAATATTTGTGTACCAAATATACTTTTTTGCGTCGACAAATAACTTTAATTTTAGACACTCTGATTCCCTCGTCAATATTTTGACATTTAAAATGAAATTTCCAGTATAATTTTGCCGGAAGCTCAAGCAGGATGAATATTTCCGGAAATTGTTCTTGTTGCCATGGAAACGATTCAAAATAAAATGCAGGAAAATAAATTCAAGAAAATATTTTTTATTTTACAGGGGCATGCTGAGCTTCTAGTCACGCTCCTGTTTATAAGATTCATTCATAAAGGGTTGAAACTACAGTGTGCCGTCCCTAATACAAAATAAAAGTTATCCAGACCAACTTGGTAAGTGTATATAGGAACGGCGATAAGACAAAAGTTTCAAAAGTCACATTCTGGAACAGCGATCATGAAAATTCACAATAACACGACCGCGCGTACACGGCTCGAATATAAATTCTTTACATATCTCTCGATAGCCTGTTATTATTTCCCCAAATGGAAATTAAAAATTGTTTCCAGAATGTTGCCACAAAGACCTAAACCGACGTTTGGCATTCCTTTTATGTTTTGCCGTATCCCGATGAAAACAATTTTGAAACATTTTTCTAAATCGATGGGCGTAATCAAAGGACGATGGGGTAAAAAGCTAGATGGACGACTGAAGAATTGATATCTGAAACAATATTATATCAATTTTTGTTTGATGTTTAGCAATAATAATTATTAAGGTAAAAATTGTGTTTTGGTAAACACACACAAAAAATATTATTTTATTATTATTCACAATAATAGTCCTTTTGTTGAATACGTTTCCATTCTTTGAATAAAAGTGAACATTTAAATAATAAATTAAATTTAAAGCTACAAAAGTAAAATATTTGGATCATATGCCATATGGATACCTAGAGATGGAACATTCTCGAGAATTTATTTTTGGGAAATATTCTTCCAGAACAATGAGACCTTATCGGAAATTTTGGAGAATTTATTTTATATGTTGGAGAATTCTATGTTTTGACTGCATAAACTGAAAGAACATATTTTTTTACCAAGAGTGGTTTTTACAATAATTTTATCTGAAAAAATAAAGAGTTATAGATATGGAACATTCTCGGGAATATATTTTAGGCACATATACTCCGAGAAAAATGAGAATTTATCGGCAATTTTGGAGAATTTATTTTATATGTTGGAGAACTTTATGTTTTGCTGGACTGCATAAATTGGAAGAACATAATTTTTACCCAAAGTAGTTTTTACAATAATGTCATTTGAAAGAATAAAGAGATAGCACTGCACAATACCTAGCTTTAGAAAATATTTAAATTGTAAATTAACGTGATAAAACACAACTTAGAAACACATTGTATAAAATTCCATGTCTAAACATATTGTTTAAAGCAACACAGAAAAGAAATAAAGATAAGCCCCAAGCTCCATCTATGATACAATAGCGGAATTAAAATAAATTACCTTAAATTTCTGTAAATTCTCATAAATTCTCCAAGAATATGAATTTTCCCGAGAACATTGTCGTTCTCGAAAATATTCTCGGCAATTTTCCAGTAATATACATATTTTTTCTAAAATCCTAAATTCTCGAGAATTTAGGCGGGGAAATATTCTCGGTAATTTACCGTTCTCCAGAAATATTCTCTTGAGAACATTCTCATGGCACATCTCTATGCGTACCTATAACACAAATAAATCTAAAATATTTTTTATATTCCCTAAGTAAATTATTTGTGTTGATTGTTTTTATCAATTTATTTTAGTCTTTATTAAGGCGGCATTTTCCACCTGGCATCCATGTTGGCCCCAACCCAACCAAGCACCCAACCCACCAAGCAAAACCCAACCCAACCCAACCAAGCAAACCCAACCCAACCTGGACAAAAACCTGTCAAAACATAGCTGATCAACTATAAGATCTTAATTTAAACCCGTACTAAATCTTAAACCTTCTTAGTGAATCTGAACGTAAATTTCCAGTTTTTCCCAAATATATCCATTTTCCAGTGATTTTAGGTTTAAGTAAATGTATTGTAAAAGGAAAGTATTTGAGATTTTAAAGTTTTACTTATCGGTCCGTTCTTCGATCTGACGTTTCATTTTCGAGTTATTAGGTACCAAAGAGGGGTCTGCAATGGCATTTTTGGACCTAAAAAAATTCAACAAATTACTTGCTATTTTCCGGCCCTCGCCAGTTTCAATAGAGTTCTGAAGCTCCGGGCCTCTACAACCTCCGAAAATTTAAATCGATTTAATTTCCTTTTGAGACCTGTACCCGATTTCAACGGAAATCTCAGAAATTTCGACTTTGACGTATAATAACTCCGAAACGATACATTCTGTATAACTGAATTTTTTGCTGCAGCTAGTTGCACTATTCTTCTATTAACTCAGAAAATGCGATTGCTCCCCCTCTGACTGTTTCCGAGAAAAGCAACCCTGGTCGACTTTGGGTTAAGTTTTACGTTATTTTTGCTGATTTACTGGCGTCACCGTTTCGAACAGGCTAATGCTTCTTTGAGCACAGACTGCCAAAACAAACGACGGCAAACACAAATCTTATTGTGCTGCTAACAGTAACATAGGGAGATAAACTAAGTTTCTTATTTTTTATTATTTATTGAATTATCAAATTGTCATACAAAATACATAACAACATAACTATTGATAATAACATTCATTACACCATGGATTTATTAAATAAAAGGATACGGGATGATGTAACATTCTTTGAAGCCAAAACAAACCATTCTAAGCGACACGGTAAACACAATTTGTAAACATTGGCCACATCTTATTTTACCTTGTATTTGTGTACATAAAATACGTTAGAAGCATTACAAGATTTGCTAAATGTAATAAAAGCCCTAAATTACTTTATTTTCTGCTAAATAATAATAAATTTAAGTTAAAAAGGTTTTATTATTTATAGGTTATGTTATTTCTAAAGGTGTTTATTTAAAGTCGCTCCGAGTCATTTATAAATCTATATAAATCTATACGTCGCACTTTTTCTTTTCTAGTTCATTAGACAAAGACGTACGTGTAACCGAGTGTTCAGACCGAGGTTCAGCTGTTTTCCTAAACAACCAGCACAGACAGCAACACTTCTGAGCTCCAACACTCCAATGCTATTTTATCTCTTTCTACTACTATTCTTGATTCAATTACGTAGTAATTCGTAGTCTTGTCTATGTTCGTAGTTCGTAAACTGCTCCCCCAAGAGAATAACAAACAACAAAATATAAGGCTTCACGTTCGATACGCTCACAGTATACGGATATCGAATCCTTTTATTTAATAAATCCATGCATTACACACACAAATAACATTTTTATTTACCATACATTTGTCACAAACAAAACTCAGATTTATTAACATTCAACTGACTAATATTTGTCTAAATGTTTATAATTTTTGGTAAACCAGTCATTACCTTTAAGGTATGTTTCTGTTGTTTATTACCAGTGGTGACCAGCGGTTAAAAATTTTTTTTGAGGGGCGATATCTAGCTTATCATCGCGAAGCGCCATTTAATTCATATCAGGATATACCGATTTCAATATACTCAGTGAATTTCATAACATCCTATATATTTTCGAAAAAAAATCGTCTAAAAGACCTGCAGTAATGAACATCCCGTATTTTGGACAAAATTTATTATTGCATGCATTAAACCTCGGAATCGGGATCTCGCACATACAGAACCACGATCGTGGCGAGACTCCGCTGCCTCTGGTGCTGGTTTCGCGGCGCTTTGTCGGGAGCCGATCATAAATATGAAGCGACATATCGGGCCGCAGTTTTCCGCCGGAGGCCCGCTCAGGAAACGCGCTAACAAATGGCTTTGTGACATCATATTTACACCCTCCGCTACAAAAATAATATATGTCTATTCGAATCATTGAACACGCATTCGAAGGCGTCCTGTCGAGACGCGGGTATTACCGCAGCGAACACATTATCGTATGTATGTGTGGATATGAGTGGGAGTAGGATAACGGTGGCGCCCGTTACAATATGGCTATCATAACTATAAATATTGTGGAGTTGAATATACCTATGGTGTAGTAAAGTATCCTGATTGTAAAATGAAACGGCGGCGGTTATTTTACTATGTACAGGGATATCCAAATAAAAGTGAACAGGCCTTAGAACTTTTTTATTTTTAAAGATGGGGAAAATGTTAAATATGAAAGTTTTGGGGATTTTTATGGACCATTCATATGTCTTATCAGCAAAACCATTGAGCATCGAATACAAAAAATGTAATGAAATATAAGTAAGGCTGTTATGTGTGCCGTGCCAAGATAAGTGACAAAGTGACAATATAATGGCTGTGAAAATCATGATACTTAGGTATCTAAAATATCAGTCTAGCAGGTTTTATTTTTATAATATATCGGATATTGCTAATTATGCCATTTTGCAGAAGATACAAGAGGCTGATTTTTCATATATATTTTTTACCAGCTACCAACATTTTATTGATTTTATGTTAGCACTACTTCCAACTTCAACTATGTACTATTTTATCATATTAGCTGTAGCTTTGGGGTTTTTTATATCTGCTGTGTAGTTTTTAAGACTTAGTACTAAATAATTTTTGGATCTTTCGATGTCCTACTTATTCGATATGTCTCTCAGAGACGGTTTCAATGATACCAGAAACGCATTTTGGCGAAAATGGCGCTTACAATACTTTGCCTGGACTGGAACGATATCCCTCGTGAAGGGATTGCTAATTCTAGGTGTATCATAACTGCAAATATTGTGGAATTATATACCTCATCTCGTCATTCTATCGCTTTTACCCAAAAATAATATATATGCCGTGGTATTTTTTAAAATAAAAATAACGTATTAGCTTAGAAAATGCTTATATAATGTCTGTTGATAAGGTAGAAAATAACGCGGCGCGGTATCCATAAAAATTAGAGTATCATAACTATAAGTATTGTGAAGGTAAAAGCAAAACATGAGTATCATAATTATAAATATTGTGAAGTTTTACCAACTTCTGTCATCTAAAATTAGTTCCATCAGCTAAACCCGAGCATTGCTTGCTGTATTCACGAGCAAATATGTGTAAATACCTTGACTTTTATTCCTAATATTTTCTTTTTTTGTTATTCGTCAATTTTAATCTCAAAATTTGTCGGGCCACGCCGAAATTTTGCCAAATTTGGTCAATAATTTATACTACTCCGTAGTTCATCCAAAAAAAGGCCCTCACTACGTTAAATAGGCAACAAGGCAACCCTTCATCGAAATATATATTTTATTAAAGATACAGTTTGGAAGAACACATCATACAAAAATAGGAACGTTAAACCAATTTTTTCCTAACGGACAGTAAAAATGAAACTACAAAATAGGAAAATAGAAAAACATACGAACTCTTAATTACCGCTAACACACTAAAACTTTTTCAAAAAAATGTATAGAGTCAACTACTTCCCGGCCCATGGCCCATCTTGACCCCCCCCCCAAACGACGTCCATGACGCCACCGATTCTTGGCTTGTCCCAGACTACTATGGAAATAAACTCGAACGGCTTCGTGAAATATACTGTTGCAAAATATTTGGGTTGGACAAAGAAAAACTAATTACTTAATACCCGTATGCACATTGTATTTTGCATAAACTTTTGTTTGCATTTCATTACGTGGCGCCGGCACTTATTATTTAGTTTAAGAGGTGTGGCTTTCCTAATTTTGTATAAGCAATTGTTCATGTTTTTAAATATTTTTTGACATTTGTGTTGTGTCCTTTGTATAGTAGTGTAGTACCAGTGCTTAAGTAGTTGTGTTAACAATGGATTTGACAGCCAGTGCAAGAAACTGTTTACATGTAATTTTTAAAAAGTCACAGCAAATATTATGCAATTTTAGTATTTTATGTTTTTTTGCAGTGTTTATTTGTAGGTAAATAGTTTCTTGGCAGAAATAAGCACATTATTAAAAACCCTTTCATAAATAAAAAGTGTATTTTGCTTGTTATGTTGATATAACCAGTTGCCCACAAAATTTGCTCCACCTGTAAATAAACTCTACTGTACTGTACTGTACTGTTTTAGAAAACATTTTTCTCTTTCTTGCACTTAACCTACGGTCATACAGCACACCGAAGATTTTCTAATAATTTTTCCATTCGTCTTTTTCACTCTGCATGTTGCTTCTAAATCCGGCGTAACCATCTTCTTTGATGGTGGAACACAGATATTTAAAGTTATTTGCTTTACTTAGCTCTTCTTTACATCTTTACTTCTCCATATAGTTGTAAGTTTTCTTCCTTCTGATTTTAAGGTGTGTATCTTCTAAGCATCTTCTTGAGCTGTACACTTCCCTTTCAGCGTCTTGCCTGTTGGTGACAATATTGTCCGGAACCATCACATATCAGGGGGCTTCATCCCTATTACTTCCTGAATCGACCCATATCAAGATTAAAAAGATGCTGGCTTGAAGTCTAATCCTGGTACCAAACAACCATACTTGAATATTGCCGTGTCAGTCATAGGTACACTACCTGTTAATTGTGGGCTGTGTCCTAGCTTCAGCATACCTATCTTGGATAACCCTCGTACTTACTTTTCTGATACTCTGTTCACCCTCATATACATCCATAGTAATCCATACTTCTTACTGTGAAATTTTATCATAAGCCTCTAAAGGTCACTAGTTATCGTATGCAATCCTTCCTTAAAATCATTTCTCTGGACTATAGAAATATAGAATATAGCCCGCGATTTAACTGCAATAAATCGCAAGACTGAAATTAAGAAGGTGGCGTCATCATCGACCAATTTGCTAACTACTATAGCGAGAAATGTTGTTGTTTCGTCTTTGTCTTCATTATCGTGTTATTTGGCATCTTTGTCAATTTTGTCGTCTAGTGAGCCCTTCTTCCCCGTTAAACGTCAGCTGATTGCAGCTGGCTTTCTTAATTTGAGTCGCCACTCGAGTGCAGATGAAAGAAGCAACACGAGCTGGTTGCACCGACGTTTATTCTAAAGTTTAATATTAATCCAAGTTTAATTTTCTACTCATAACTTATCCTGGATTAGTGTTAATTATTAGATTCAGCGATACTTACAGAAACTCTATAAGTCAACTTGCAGAAGCAAGAATGTTCGAATAGAGTAAAAATCGTTTTACATGTGTCCCAGTCGACGCAGTTCTTTTGCAAGTTGCAAGATCTATTGCAGCAGGCACACACAGTTTAGCGTCCGTTGATCGACTTTGGCAATAAGATTCTTGCTATTGAACAATACGGTTTTGCTCGATTTTTCTGGCATGGTGTGAGCAGTTTTAGGAAACTTTTTAATGCCTTTTGCAGTGCCAACGTACACATTTACACTTTGTAAGTGAAGTCACCAACACAGGAATTAAATAAGGTTATGTTTTCCGTGTGTGCAATTTTAAAGAAAATGTCATGGTTTTCCTATTTACAAACGAAAACATAAGTCAATAAAAAGAAACTTTCCTATCTTAATACCTGTCCTAGTAAACACAAGGTGGCTATTCCAGAAGCGGACAGAAACCGCATTGCTGAAAACCGCGTCCGGTCCCGAAATACGGCACACCCAGCTGACTGTAGACCGGGCATGTCCTCTTTACCGTGGCGGCCCATGGAATGTAATGCCGCTCGTGGGTCATGGGCCACGAGCGGCATTACATCACAGCACACATTCTTGATTCCGTCGTTGGACCGCAAATTAAATACCTGGTTCGACCAGAGCGCAGTAGCGCCTACGGCTAGGTGCAGTAATACATGGTTTTAATGCAAATTTAAGATGGTCTGCGTTGGGCATTTTAGAAAAAAACTTTTACAGCAAAATAGTCACTGGAAATTAACAAAAATAATTTGCACTTGCTGTTATATCAATTCTAGACTAGACATTTTATATATTGATTCAAAATTTTTGTCCCTAAACTTGGGGTAGGTATGCAGGGTTAAAATGAAATTATTTTGGGAATTTTTAACTAATTTTGTTTCTGTAAAGATGTTTCTAGAATAACCAATGTTTAACCCTCTTAAATTATATACATTTGAATATACAGTTCATTTTGTTCTTTATAAAAACGTGCTGAACATCTCTGCTCCCAGTATTTAAATAGCAATATGCAGATTAACAAAGCTTACTCAATTTTGTCGGAAGAGATAGGTATAAATAATAAATTTATCACTTTCTATAGTTTATAATTTTTTAGTTAGGAAAGTAGTCAAAAGGTAGAAGGTAAGGGAAAAAAGTATTAAACTGTAATAATTATAAAGTAGTGGACAAATTTATTTAAAAACATATTTACACACAAAACAAGCAACAATAAAAAAAACGAGATCATCACTGAAAATGCTATAATGCACATTCCAAAAAAAATATAGGCGACCAACTGAACAACATACAAAAAAAGTACCAAACGCAAACACGTCTATATACGCCTCCACAAAAAATGGCGATTCTTTGTTGTCCAGCCGCACCGTCTTGTAAACTCGGAAATTTTCTATCACGCATTTTCATTGTCGGAGAGATGGCGGGAAATTTAAATTCAAGCGAAATGATCGCAGTAATAACTTGGCGGTTAGCCACCTCCAACAAGAAAAGGGTCAACCGCTTAAGAACCGAATGCACTGAGAAAATGAGTTTGCTAAATCGTCATGCTGGAAAAATTTAGCACCTATAGCTAAAAAATCCGCTATCAGTACTAAAAGTTTTGCAAGGAGTACTGGATCGCTTTGCAATCATTGCTAATTAGATTTTGCTGGGGTTTGCCGGTTGTCTATTGCTATTATAACAACATATTTATCAGCTATTTCTGTTAAATTTTGCTAAACCTGCTAAATACTTTTGCAACCAAAATATATAGCTAATCATTTAGCAGTAATAGAACTGTATTTTGCAACGCCTGCATGACATGAAGTTAGCTGGTAACTTAGCAATAACAGCTAGGTAGCGATGCTACTACAGCGAAATTATACTGCAATATATGCCGTATGTGTGCAGAGGGGGTATATTCGTTACAATCTAAGCCAATCACAAAACAGCATTAGAAGTTATTCCACTCATTTGGTTTTGCCTCTCAACGGTTCGCTTTGTGCATCATCTTACTTTACTAACTTTACTTTCTGCTGTTCCGACCGTTGTGCGTGCCACTAGTATCGAATATCGTGGTTGTGAAGTTTATGCGGGGTTTATTTATTTAATGAAAGTTATTTGCATAATATAAACATTTTTCTATGGTTATGAGCTTTTCATAATGTGGAAGAATACCCTGTTTGATTGGGGCCTTAGTGCCTATGAAGAAGCATTTGAAGGTACGTATTTTACTTTGTTACTTTTATACTGTTGTTGGAAGGTTGCGAATATTAAACACTTTAACGCATGGCGTAAGTGTACGCAAAAATGATATTTAACAAGAGTCTTTTGTAATGATTTATAACGAAAAAATAGCGGATTATCTTATTTTTTGCAAGTTTACTATAGTTTTACCATTGCAAAATATGTGTTATTTTTCGTGGCGTATGATATGCGTCAGTGTTGTGTTCGAAAACTACGCCGTGCGACTCACCTGTGTGACTATCATGTGACTCAGTATTTAAATTGTTCATTTATAGTCATGTAATGATTACACTGGGGCGTTGTACGCTGAAGTTTTGGAACACGACCCTGGTCAGGGAACCTGTCCTTGCATTTGATTGGTCAGGAATTCCCTGGAACTTTCGGACTGCTCGGCGCCATAGTGTGTTTTATTTATTTCGTTTTATGTTAAATTCTTTTTATTACCTTGTAACGGCAATGAAAGGCACCGATAGTGCTATTAAGCTGATAAGAAGAATAGATATTAGCCCTGTTCGCACACCAAAATTTCAACTTTTTTTCGCAAATTACAAAATATTTTTTTTCTTTACCAAAATATTCCTAGTAGGCTTACTATTAAAACCCCTAAACTTGGCATGGGTCCCGTAAGTAGCAACAGAGATATACAACTTTAAAACAAGTTTAACATTTCTAGTTACGCCGATGGGTATTTTACTAAAACTTTAACGGATTTTAGCCAAACAAAAAATACTTTGTGTGCATTTGTCAATTTTGTACTCGGAAAGTACAACTTTGTCCGTCAATTAAAGATATATCCTATTTAGGGACACAAAAGTCGCAAATCCCTCCCTTTCTGTGCTTCATTTCCATAAAAAATACCTATTAAGGTTGTCAAAAATTTTATTTTCAAAATATAAAACTCCTGTACGTCCAAAATTTGTCCTACTTACTTGTTGTTAAGTAATTTACGAAAACTTTAAATGTTTTAAATAACTTTTTTAGGTGCCCACTTTTATCTTTTACTTTACTTATTTTATTGTTGCAGAATATTGATGAGTATTTATCAGTAGCATCGACACTGTTGTCTCGAGTAATTCTGAAGTCTCGAATAGGACTGTGGTCTCTCCTACATTCACCTTTGAACCAGACGAGGAATTAACGGCGGTTATATGTGGCAATCTGGATGGTTTGGAATCAAGTGAATCAACTCCAAAACGATTAAAATTTGCCAGTTTATTTCAAGAGGTAACACGTGTTTGCTCTTTTTAAGCTTGATGAGTTTTATTTTTTTCCACTAAACAATAATGTGATTTTTGCAATGTGTACTTTCAAAATACCCCGTATGAAAATACTCTTACTAAAAGCAGTTTGTGAAACTAAGGACTACAAGTTTGTGTATATTGTGTACAGCGGCGACGAAATTTAGTACATAAACATCGTTGGGACTCCCTCTATAGGTTTTCCATAATTTATTTGATATGTATTCGTGTTATGTATATTTTTCAAGTAACTATTAATAATAAGTTGTTTATGGTAGTTAAGTTATAGTTTCTTATTTTTTCGAGAAAGAAAAAACCGGTTTGAAATATTATGCTGAAAAGAAAAAAAGGTTGTTAATTTGACAGTTTTCTATGTATGTGTGTATGTATATAACTTTTACATATATGTCCTATGTCCTATATTTAACTTGTTAAAAATAATAACAATAAACGACTGCTCTATAAATAATTTTGTATTTCATTTGGATTTCTCATACATTGTTTGTTTAGCAGCTTATATATAGGGTTCTATAATTTCTCGATACGGAAAACAAATTAGTAATAAATCAATTTTTAGAAAATATTTTTGGAGTTAAAAGAAATTTTTGGAAATTTTTATTTTAATGTTATTGCAGATCGTATTATCCAGTATTTTCCTCATTTAACCACTTTTGTACCTGCTTTACAGCTGCCGAATTAAAGTAGTCGCCCAGTTATTACTAAATGATTATATAATAATTAAACCAAAATCATGCAGGACTTACCAGATAATCAGGCGAATGGCAGTTGGTTGAATTTCGAGAGTGTAATATCTCAGTTCCGAAGCATGGGACCCACATCAAATTAAAATTAGTTTTTGTTGGGCTTACCAGAAACCTTTTACCAAAAAAAAAAATCATTTTACGTTTCGCGAAAAAAGTTTGTTTCTGGAGTTGAATCCTTGGCGAAAAAAAAAGATTTTTAACAAAGTTCAAATTTTGTTTTTTTTAATTATACAAAATTCTATCTAGAAATATCAAATTTTGTTGGAAAATTTCCAATGTTGGACCAGAGCTGTCTGTATTTTTTTAAACAAAATTAGGTTTAAAAAATGCCAGACAGCTACAGTTTTCCAACAACTAAAAATTATCTAACAAAATTTAAAATTTTCCGATAGAATATCGTATAATTAACAAAAAATTTAAAGTTTAAACTTTCTTAGAGTTTTTTTAGCCAGAGGGTTCAATTCCAGAAGTGAACTTCTTTTCGCAAATCCTAAAACGATTTTTTTTTTCGGTAAAGGTTTTTTAGTGGGCCGAATAAAAACCACTTTTAGTTTGGCGTGGGTCCCATGCGACAAAACTGGTCATGTAGGACCTGCTAAGCCAATGATGCTGTAGTTACTAAATATCATGCAGTAATTACCAAACCATCATGCAGGAACTGCTAAGCCAATGATGCTGTCGTTACTAAATATATTGCAGCAATTACTAAATAATCATGTAGAGATTGCTAAGCCCGTTATGCTATCGGAACTAAATATCGGGCAGTAATTACTCAACGGTCATACAGGGATTGCCAAGCATTGATGCTATCGTTACTAAATAGCATGCAATAATTACTAAATAATCGTTCACTGATAGCACAGCGATCATGCGGCGGTTGCTAAAAACTTTGCAATAATTAGTAAATTAGTTTGCAATAACAGCACATTAAAAGGGCAATAAGTACTGAATATTCAGTAACTATTACTAACAAAAACGCTGTGGCTGTCATTTAGTCATACTAACTCAGCCAAGTTTTCTAGTAATAGATGCTATATATTTAGCAATAACTGCTAGTAGCATTTGTAACAGTAGCAAGTTCCCGTTGATCTTGTTAGCAAAATATTTCGCAATGATTACTAAACCAAGTCTGCTAAATACATTTAGCAGCGACAGCATGGCGGTAACGCTGGAGCTATATTTGCGGCATAATTTAGTTATGGCAGCTTGATATAAAGCTATGATAGCCAAATCATTTTCTCAGTGGCGGTGCGAAAGCTGATTTTCGCAACTGGGCTGCCAGAATTGTAGCCGCGTTCAATTCGAAGTTTAACTATTCATTGATGAATTGCCAACTAAGTTGGCAATTCATCGCATGGCACACGCGTACCGTATGCAGTCAAAAAATGGCAAAAAGAGCCGCCAATTTCTCACCAGTGCCGACAGGCGGCCGAATGTTTCCCGACTGCCGTTGGTTTACTGGGGTAAGGTTGACGAATCTGCGGTAGTGTAATGAAAATTGCGTAAATTTAAATTGTCAGACCATTGACAGGCAAGGGCTTGCAATAACAAAGATGTTGCTATCATTTTACTCTTACAGCAACTTGCTTACATGTAAAACGTGTATAGGTCTAAAGTATAGGCATTTGCAGAGGTTCTGTAATTCCACTGTGAAACGTCGCTAAATACACAATCGGCACAATATTGCCACTGCTCGTACGCCGATCCGCATATTCGGTGTTTTATAAACAGCGCTCTTGCAAATGTATCGCTGCTTCTCCGTTATTTCGCTTTTTCGCTAAATCATGAGTTTAGTGTAAGCGCGCCCTTACTACCGTATCTTTAAAAAAGCCATTAAAGTTACAGAACCCGTAAGTTTAATAAGTTTTTAAAGCTACGGCGATTGTAGCTGTAGTCGACTCGAGAGTCGTCGAGTTAAAAAAAAGTAATAAACGTGGGAAAAAGTAGGTATTTAGCAAAAAATTGCTGGAAATTATTTTTTGTAGGTAAATATACTCTCCATTTTGTTAAGATTGTTGTTAAAGGCAACTATTCGAGGCTCGTGCTTGTAGATTGATAGCTTTGGCATTGTTTTGGTCAAACTGGAGAGTTGGGGTCTAAACTTATTACATAAAATGCCAGCTGAAAATTCTTTTTATTGGTATTGTTTTTATATATTAAAATTTGGAAAACAGTGATTACCGCAACACGACATTTTTACGAATTTAGTTATTTTTTGACTAATCCTAACCTTAAAATATTTATAACTTGTCATATTTCTCTTGCAGCACGGATAATTTTTTCTCAAAAATGACCGATTTAGAGTCTCCCAAAAAGAATAATGACTGCTATTTTTACTATTATTCAACCTGTTCTAAGGTAAGTACCCAATATTATTTATTCTAGTAAGTTTAAAGTACCCATATGGTACCATTGACTTATAGTCTCAGTATCCCATGTGGTATAATTATATCAATATTATTATTATTTATGTTAATAATCAATTGCAAATGAGATGTCATGTTTAAGAGCAAAAGGATAAGTTTAAAAAACAAGGTTTTGCTATTCAGAGACTTTCCTTATGAGACAGTCTGGTAAGTCTCGATAAGAACTCATCATAACAAGATACACTATTTTCTGTCTGGGACGTCATAAACATTTTCATTATGTTGCACTTAATTTTCCTGTGCTTGATTTGTTAGAGCTACTATAGATTATAGGTATTCTTGCTATTTAAAGAAAACTGTCCACAGTATAGTCCATGGATTGGGTTTAAACGAGGACAAATGGACCAAATTTTGCAAGATACATAAAAATGTCACTCCTAATAAAAGATTTTGCTTGTAAAATAAAGAAGATTCACGATATGAAAAATTTCATTTTTTATACAGGGACCATAAAAAATATGCTAACGTTATTTTGTGTAACAGTACTTAAACATACCTTGTTTATCATTTTCTACCAAGAAAACAAATATGTTTTAAATTAACCCTGCGCCAAAGTAACTACAAGATTTCATTAAAAAAATTTTATTTTAAAAATCACATTATTTTTTTAAAGTCGCAACTATTCTCCCTCACACCTTTAACCAGAGAACTAGTTTCTACATATTAAATAATGATGACTTCTATGGACATGTTTGTCAATGTCTTTATTAAATGAAACAATTATTTAATTTAAAATACTCAGCAAAATGCTATCTACTGAATAAAGGATTTTTATAGTCCAGTGTTATGGGGATGGCCAAGTATCATACCGCTACATTATGAAACAATTTAGCAAGAAATTTGCAGGAATTTCAGTAACTGAAATGACACTCTACAACACAATAAAAAAAAGTTACAAAGAACTGATTTGGTTTTGAATCTCAAGAAGAAGAAGAAATATGACCAAAATGATACTCCCACAGTTTTAGTTATTCAGTCTGTTAGAGGAACTCCTGTAATGCCCCTTAGAAATTGTGAAAAAAACTCATATTTAGATGGTCTTGAAAGAAAATAAATTATTTCCGTTCAACATCACTTTAACCAAATAATTGGAAGAGGGAGATGAAGCGAAAATACTAGATTTTTAGTTATGGGTGGGAGTGGGAGACCAAATTTTAAATGGAGATATCCATTTTTATAAATTTATTATGCTTTCTGATGAATGTACATTTTCTACTAATGGAACTGTAGCATCTCAGCATGTCAGATGTCTGATGAACCTGCAATATGATTAGAAATGCTGGATACATTTTTTAGCGATGAACTCGAAAATTTAACATTAAATTTTCACCAAAAAAGGTATTTTCAACAAGATGGTTGTCCAGCACATTGCGCTCGCGACGTAATACAATGGCTTCACCGCAGATTTGGACCGAGGTGAATTAGTAGAAATCGAGCTAGAAATGGTCCAATTTTGTGGCCCCTAGGAGCCCTGACTTAACAGTTGGCCGATATGTTTCTATGGGGACATTTAAAACAAATTATTTATGCCACTCCAATACCCCAAATAATATTCATGTGCCAAAAGGCAGAAGTATCCAGGCTGTTCGTTCAGTATCACAGGGAGAAATCAGAAATTTCTTCAGATATCCTAGGAAGCAACAAGAAAAATGTGTTGAATATGGGGGTGCAGATTTTGAATGTTGATATCTTTATTGTATTGCTTAGTTTTTGAGTGTAATTAAATATTCATATTATTTAAAATTGCACTCCAATAAGAAATACTTTGAATTAAATAATTGATTCTTTTAATAAAGACATTAACAAACATGTCCATAGGTCTCATTATATTGTTTAATACTTGTTTACTATTGTTAAGCTAGTACTCCGGTTAAAGGTGTGTGAGAGAGAATAGTTGGGGCTTTAAAAAAATAATGTAATAAAACTCATTACCTTTAATATTTAAATTTTTTAATGAAATCTTGAACTGTAGCTTAGGGTTTAATTTAAAACATACTATTTCATATTGGATTGAGTATAGTAGTTATATATATATATATATATATATATATATATATATATATATATATACAATATATATATATATATATATATATATATATATATATATATATATATATATACAATATATATATATATATATATATATATATATATATATATATATATATATATATATATATATATATATATATATATATATACAATATATATATATATATATATATATATATATATATATATATATATATATATATATATATATATATATATATATATATATATATATATATATATATATATATATACATCACCCTATCATTTTTGCTTCCGAAAGGGGTCTAATCCCTATCATTTCTGCTACCGCTGCAAACTTGCTGCCGTATATCGGACGCAAGATTAACTTAGGCGTTTTTCTCGAACATGGCTATAAATTTTAAGTCCCACATTGTCGCAATGGCTGGTCCAAAGTACCATACCTTACGTAAAGAAATTGTTCTTTGACAGTTTAAAGCATAAACTAGTGGCGGGGAATAATAGCGGTACGAAATGGAAGTAAAAATGATCGAAAAATAAATGAAGACGTATAAATTTTAGTTGTAAAAATTTCCGATAGAGGCGCAAAATTATACATGCGTATATTAAAAGTTTTACTGGTCGGTGGATTTTGCTACCAGAAACTTGGCAACGCTAAAGTATGATAAAATTGTATTTAAATATTAGTTCTATAATTATGAAGTGTCCGTGACGCAGTGAACAGCATTTTCGCTAAGCGGTGTGCTTTTTAACCGTCTTCTCAAGAGGAGGTTATCAATTATTCGGCCCGCATGTGAGATTCTTTATATGTTCACGCATAATTCTTCAACGGACTTCTTCAACTTGGTTTGTCGATGAGTTTTTCCGAATGGTCTCGTTTTAAGTTTTTTTTTGCTGAAGTTATGTGTTTTTTTTTTCATTAAAAAAATATACAGCATGTCTTCGAAATGGAAAAAAATTTATTATTGATTTTACGAAAAAAGTGCCTGTTTATAAAAAGTTCCGCATCGTGAGAAAATAGCATTGCTATTCAAAAATTTGATCTAGTACATACAGGGTGGCTCAAAAATAAAAAAGTCCTGATCTACGTGACGCTAAGAAGACAAAATCGTTATTTCAAGGTAAACTGCCACTGCAAATGTACAATTCAATAATATGTTTTTTCATTAAAAAAATATACAGTATGTCTTCAAAATGGAAAAAATTTTGTTATTGATTTTACGAAAAAAGTGTCTGATTATAAAAAGTTCTGCATCGTAAAAAAACAGCATTGCCATTCAAAAATTTGATACGTACAGGGTGGCTCAAAAATGACAGTCATAATCCACGTGAAGCTAAAAAGACAAAATCGTTATTTAAAGGAAAACTGTCACTACAAATGTACAATTCAATAATGTGTTTTTTTTCATTAAAAAAATATACAGCATGTCTTCGAAATGGAAAAAAATTATTATTGATTTTACGAAAAAAGTGTCTGTTTATAAAAGGTTCTGCATCGTGAGAAAATACCCATTGCCATTCAAAAATTTCATCTAGTACATACAGGGTGGCTCAAAAATAAAAAAGTCGTGATCCACATGAAGCTAAGAAGACAAAATCGTTACTTAAAGGTAAACTTCCACTGCAAATGTACAATTCAATAATATGTTTTTTCATTAAAAAAATATACAGTACGTCTTCAAAATGGAAAAAATTTTATTATTGATTTTACGAAAAAAGTGTCTGATTATAAAAAGTTCTGCATCGTAAAAAACAGCATTGCCATTCAAAAATTTGATCTAGTAGGTACTTACAGGGTGGCTCAAAAATGAAATATTCATAATCCAAGTGAAGCTAAAAAGACAAAATCGTGATTTAAAGGAAAGCTGCCACTGCAAATGTACAATTGAATAATATTTTTTTCATTAAAAAATGTACAGCATGTCTTCAAAATGGAAAAAAATATATTATTTATTTTACGAAAGAAGTGTCTGCTTATAAAAAGTTTTGCATCGTAAAAAAACAGCATTGCGATTCAAAAATTTGATCTAGTATGTACAGGGTGGCTCAAAAATGACAGTCATAACCCACGTCAAGCTAAAAAGACAAAATCATTATTTAAAGGAAAACTGCCACTGCATATGTACAATTCAATAATATGGTTTTTTCTCCTTAAAAAAATATACAGCATGTCTTCGAAATGGAAAAAAATATTATTGATTTTACGAAAAAAGTGTCTCTTTGTAAAAAATTCTGCATCGTTAGAAAATAGCATTGCTATTCAAAAATTTGATCTCGTATAAACAGGGTGACCCAAAAATAAAAAGTCCTAATCCATGTGAAGTTAAGAAGACAAAATCGTTATTTAAAGGTAAACTGCCACTGCAAATGTACAATTCAATATGTTTTTTCATTAAAAGAATATACAGTATGTCTTCAAAATGGAAAAAATTTTGTTATTAATTTTACGAAAAAAGTGTCTGATTATAAAAAGTTCTGCATCGTAAAAAAACAGCATTGCCATTCAAAAATTTGATACGTACAAGGTGGCTCAAAAATGACAGTCATAATCCACGTGAAGCTAAAAAGACAAAATCGTTATTTAAAGGAAAACTGCCACGACAAATGTACAATTCAATAATGTGTTTTTTTTTCATTAAAAAAATATACAGCATGTCTTCGAAATGGAACAAAATTATTATTGATTTTACGAAAAAGGTGTCTGTTTATAAAAGGTTCTGCATCGTGAGAAAATACCATTGCCATTCAAAAATTTGATCTAGTACATACAGGGTGGCTCAAAAATAAAAGAGTCCTGATCCACATGAAGCTAAGAAGACAAAATCGTTACTTAAAGGTAAACTGCCACTGCAAATGTACAATTCAATATGTTTTTTCATTAAAAAAATATACAGTACGTCTTCAAAATGGAAAAAATTTTATTATTGATTTTACGAAAAAAGCGTCTGATTATAAAAAGTTCTGCATCGTAAAAAACAGCATTGCCATTCAAAAATTTGATCTAGTATGTACAGGGTGGCTCAAAAATGAAATATTCATAATCCAAGTGAAGCTAAAAAGACAAAATCGTGATTTAAAGGAAAACTGCCACTGCAAATGTACAATTCAACAATATTTTTTTCATTAAAAAATGTACAGCATGTCTTCAAAATGGAAAAAAAATATTTATTTTACGAAAGAAGTGTCTGTTTATAAAAAGTTCTGCATCGTAGAAAAACAGCATTGCGATTCAAAAATTTGATCTAGTATGTACAGGGTGGCTCAAAAATGACAGTCATAATCCACGTGAAGCTAAAAAGGCAAAATCATTATTTAAAGGAAAACTGCCACTGCATATGTACAATTCAATAATATGTTTTTTTCTTCTTAAAACAATATACTTTACAGCATGTCTTCGAAATGGGAAAAAAATATTATTGATTTTACGAAAAAAGTGTCTCTTTATAAAAAATTCTGCATCGTTAGAAAATAGCATTGCTATTCAAAAATTTGATCTCGTATAAACAGGGTGACCCAAAAATAAAAAGTCCTAATCCATGTGAAGTTAAGAAGACAAAATCGTTATTTAAAGGTAAACTGCCACTGCAAATGTACAATTCAATAATATGTATTTTTCATTCAAAAAATATACAGCATGTCTACGAAAAGGACAAATTTTTATTATTGATTTTACGAAAAAAGTGTCTGATTATAAAAAGTTCTGCATCGTAAAAAAATAGCATTGCCATTCAAAAATTTGATCTAGTACGTACAGGGTGGCTCAACAATGAAATATTCATAATCCAAGTGAAGCTAAAAAGACAAAATCGTGATTTAAAGGAAAATTGCCACTGCAAATGTACAATTCAATAATATTTTTTTTCATTAAAAAATATACAGCATGTCTTCGAAATGGAAAAAATGTATTATTGATTTTAAGAATAAAGTACCTATCTGTTTATAAAAAGTTCTGCATCGTAAAAAACTAGCATTGCCATTCAAAAATTTGATCTAGTACGTACAGGGTGGCTCAAAAATGAAATAGTCATAATCCAAGTAAAGCTAAAAAGACAATGTCGTTATTTAAAGGAAAACTGCCACTGCGAATGTACAATTCAATATGTTTTTTTTTTCATTAACAAATATACAGCATGTCTTCTGCATCGTGAGGAAATAGCATTGCTATTCAAAAATTTGATCTTGTATAAACAGGGTGGCTCAAAAATAAAAAAAGTCCTAATCCACGTGAAGCTAAGAAGACAAAATCGTTATTTAAAGGTAAACTGCCACTGTAAATGTACAATTCAATAATATGTTTTCTTCATTAAAAAATATACAACATATCTTCGAAATGGAAATTTTTTTATTATTGATTTAACGAAAAAAGTGTATGTTTATAAAAAGTTCTGCATCGTGAGAAAATAGTATTGCTATTCAAAAATTTGATCTTATACTTACCGGGTGGCTCAAAAATGAAAATGTCATAATCCACGTGAAACGATTTAGCTTTAAAAAATAATAAAGGGGAGGAGGTGAGAGGGGATAAAATCGGAGCGACTGAGAATTTTTTAAAAATGTTGACTAATATGTCATTTTCGGGGTTATTGAGGTCAGAATTTTTTTTTTCTAGCAGGAGTTAAAAATTACCGTAGGGAGGGGGGGGGGGGGGCGAATAAAAAGGGGCGGCTGGGAATTTGTCCAATAATGTTAACTAATGGGCCATTTTCGGGATTACTGAGGTCAGAAAATCTGACTTTGTGTAACAGATGCTAAATAAAATTTACAGAGAAGGGAGGGGAGAGGGGATAAAAGGGCGGCTGAGAATTTCTCCAAAAATGTTAGCTTAGTATTTTCAGAGTTATTGAGGTCAGAAAATCTAATTTTGTTGGAACTGATTTTTAAAAAATTAACGGGAGGGGGAGATATAAAGGAGCGAATGGGAATTTACCTAAAAATGTTAAGTAATAAGGCTGCCCACTTGAATGCCACACCAGGGGCGCCCTTGGAAAAAATATGCGTCCGGTGAGCGGGCGTCCTTAAGAAAAATACGCGCCTAGGGAGCGGAAGACCTAAGGAATAACACGCGTCGGGGGAGGGAGCGACCTTGAGGTAAATAAGCTTCTTTAAAACGGACGACCTTAGAAAAATACGCGTCTGAGGAGCGGGCGACCTTGGGGAAATACGCATCTAGGGAAGCGGACGACCTTGTAAAAATACGCGTCTGGGGAGCGGGCGATCTTGGGAAAAATACGCACCTGGGAAGTGGACGACCTTGATGAAAAGTCGCGTTTGAGGAACGGAGGACCCTGGGGAATAGACGCGTCTGGGGAACAAACGATCTTCGAAAAAAGTACGCGCTTAAGGAAAATACGCATCTAGGGAGCGGATGGCCATGGAAAGAATTACGCGTTTGGGAACCGGAGGACCTTAGAGAAATGCGCGCCTGGGAAACTGACGACCTTGGGAAAATACGCGTCTGGGGAGCGGACGCCCTTTAAGAAAATACGCATCTAGGTTCCGGACGACCTTGGAAAAGTACGCGTCTGGGGAACGGACGACTTTGGGGAAAAGGAGCTGATGGGAATTTCTTCAAAAATGTTAACTAATATGTTATTTTCGAGGTTATTGAGGTCAGAAAATCTAATTTTGTGTAATGGATGTCAAGAATAACGTGGGGAGTGGGGTGATATTAGGGCGCAACTGGGAACTTCTCCAAAAATGTTAACTAATCTGTCATTTACGGGGATATTTAGGTCAGAAATCTAATTTTGTTGAAACCTATATTTAAAAAATTAACGGCGGGGGGATAAAAAGGAGCGACTGAAAAAATGTTAACTAATTTGTCATTTTCGGTGTTATTACGGTCAAAAAATGTACTTTGGTCTAACATATTTAAAAAAATATAACGAGGGAGAATAAAAACAGGCAACTGATCATTTTTCAAAAAAAGTTATCTGATATATGATTTTCAAGGTTATTGAGGTCAGCAAATCTAATTTTGTTTAACGAATGTAAACAAAATTAACGGTGGGGCAGAGGGAATAAAAAGGCGCGGGGTTTGGAATTTCTCCAAAAATGTTAACTAATTTTGGGGGTTACTGAGAACAGAAAATCTAATTTTGTTGAAACTCATTTTTAAAAAAATAACGCCGGGGGGGGGGGGGGGGTGGGGTAAAAAGGAGCAACTGGGAAATTATCTAAAAATGTTAATGTTGTTTTCGGGGTTATTGGGGTCAAAATATTTAATTTTGTCTAACATTTAAAAAAACTAACGGAGGGGGGGGGGGGGAGGGGTAAAAACGAGCGAATGGCAATTTCCCCAAAAATGTTAACTAATAAGTATGTCAATTGAGGTCAGAAAATCTAATTTTGTCTAACGAATGTGAAGAAAATGAACGGCACGGAACGGAATATTTCATAAGTTTTTAACGAAGACTTATTAACTATGACAGGAAAAAACCTGTCAAAACATACCTGATCAACTAGAAGATCCTAATTTAAACCATGCAGTACTAAATCTTAAACCTTCTTAGTGTATCTGAGAGTTAATGTTTAAACACGTGTTTTTTTTTCAGTTTTCAATAAATCAACCCCTAAGGGGGTATTACGATGGTATTTAAAGTTTGTAATGGAGTAAAATTGTTATACCATGGAAGAAGTTGCGGGCGAAAGCTAGTTATTAAATAAAACAGCGATGCATGCCTGCATATCTTATTTGAATAGGTATACTGCAATTGCTGCAATACAAAATTACCGTTAAAGTGTCAAAAATCAATGGTGTTGTAAGTGGAATGTAAAGTAGAAATAGAACAGTTGTACTGTACAGGGTGTCCCATTTTCGGCACTTTTGCGGGGTATCTCCCTTATTTTTAAAGATAGAAGGTTGCGGTTTTCGCGACAGTGTGCTACTTTTTGATGAAACGAAAGATGGCATAAAAATATTTTTCATGGCACCCTTCGTTTTTGACATACAGGGCGAAATTGATTTTTTTCCATTTCCGGACCCCCCTCGCATTTCAGTTATCTTGTAACTTATAAAAAAAGTAAAAATGGATCCTATTAGATTTTTCTACGTAGAATCGAGTGTCGTGGTTAGACTTTCATCAGATGTGATATTTTTCGAGATATTAACCAAATAAATGTTTTTTTAAATGGAACACCCTGTATATTTCTTAACCATTAAGTTTCCCCTTTCGAGAGCATTTCAAAAATATATAACACTTTATAGTTATTTTTTATTTTTAGCCCTTAAATCGAACTATTTAATTTTAAACTTTAATTTTGCGTAGTTGGCCGTGTTTAACAAGTGGTTTAACGTCAATTCAGGAATTTAGATTTAAAAAAGAATCTGGTTAAATCCTGTATTTTCATTAATTTATTAAAATTGGTATTATTTTTTAAACTACAACACTACTTGTTATCTATATAGATATAGAAAATCCTAACCAGAACTAAAACTGCTTAGTTTTTAATAACTTGAAAATTAAATTAGTTGTCTTGAATTATTAATAGCAAATAAAAGTCAAATTTAAAAACAAAACATACAAAACTTTAGGTAACGAAAAGAGTTAGTCCATTTAATTGGTTCTAGCTCTTTTCGTTACCTAAAGTTTTGTATGTTTTGTTTTTAAATTTGACTTTTATTTGCTATTAATAATTCAAGACAACTAATTTAATCTTTAAGTGATTAAAAACTAAACAGTTTTAGTTCTGGATAGGATTTTCTATATATCTAGATAACAAGTAGTGTTGTAGGTTAAAAATAATACAAATTTTAATAAATTAATGAAAATACAGGTTTTAACCAGTTTCATTTTTAAATCTAAATACCTGAATTGACGTTAAACCAGTTGTTAAACACAGCCAACTACGCAAAATTAAAGTTTAAAATTAAATAGTTCGATTTAAGGGCTAAAAATAAAAAATAACTATAAAGTGTTATATATTTTTGAAAAGCTCTGGAAAGGGGAAACTTAATGGTTAAGAAATATACAGGGTGTTCCATTTAAAAAAACATGTATTTGGTTAATATCTCAAAAAATATCACATCTGATGAAAATCTAACCACGCCACTCGATTCTACGTAGAAAACTCTAATAGGATCCATTTTTACTTTTTTTATAAGTTACAAGATAACTGAAATGCGAGGGGGGTCCGAAAATGGGAAAAAATCAATTTCGCCCTGTATGTCAAAAACGAAGGGGGCCATGAAAAATATTTTTATGCCATCTTTCGTTTCATCAAAAAGTAGCACACTGTCGCGAAAACCGCGACCCTCTATCTTTAAAAATAAGGGAGATACCCCGCAAAAGTGCCGAAAATGGGACACCCTGTACAGGGTGTAAGTTAGGAACAATGAAATTTTATTTTCTATTAGATACAACAGCCGCGTAAAATTTTCTTTTCTTGTTGGAGCTTTAAAAGTTTTAGTACTTTTAATTTTAAGGCTTTTTTATTACAAAAAAATCTATACCATTTTATATTTGTTTCTAAAATATAACAAGTAATCGATTTGGGATATAGTTTGTACTAGCCCATTTTAAAGGTATAATATCAAGAAATAATCGCACTTTCTTATGGAAATTACCACTTCATTATAACTGGAGGTTATTAATTTTAATTTGACATTTCTACACATCCTAAATTTATCTTTTCACGGAATATTTTTGCATTTTTAAAAATCATTTCTAATTTTAGTAATTTCAACTTTTTACTTCTCTCGCTAGAAAAAAATCACTTCCCGGGATTTTTTCAGATCTTTACGTGTTGAGGTCCCTATATCATATGGTCTCCCATTTTCGTCGGTTTGTCTGTCCGCCTGTCTGTCGGATTGTCTGTTGGAGCGAACGCTTAAAACTGCTTGACCAAAAAGAAAAGGAAAAATTTTGCATATGGACTACTTTTCAACCTGGCTTGGAACAGGCTGTATTTCCGGTGAAATATATACAGAGCACCTTCAAAATTAGTTTCTATTTTTTGTTGCTCAAACTCGAAAACGATTTATGTTACAGAAACTGTATTTTGTACATATAGTTGACATATAAATTGCAAAACTTTTTGAAGCTTAAGTTTAACAAAATGATTAAGTTTTATAGACGTTTTAGATACGTTTCCTGTGTAACATTTTCACCTATTTCGATTGATGCGGTTTTTCGAAAAAATAAAACTTAAAAAGTTATTTAACAAAAACTACATTTTGGAATTTATTTGTTAAATAAAAAAACTAGCTCGCCAGTTACTGTGGTCGACATTTTACATTATCTTTGTAGTGTATTAAAAAGGTTTATTTCGGTTGGTAAATTTAACTGTACTTAACTGTTATTTAAATCGCTCTTTTCTTTATAAGTTGACGAGAAAAATTAAAAAGAAACTAACAGTATAAAATTTGGTTGTCTTATCTTAACACTTGCCAATTTAAACCCTTAATTATATAAAGCTGAGCACTGAGCAATGAGCAAGACTTTAATTGCCAAATTACACCTGTCTTATCAATAGTGATTCCAGCCAAAAAGCATTAAGAAGAAACTTGCTTGTGTCTGTCGACATTAAATATATCTGTTTTAGTTTTATTAGGTGGATAATTTTTGTTGGACGCCTTGTCATATTTTGAGCTAATCTGGTGACTTAACCCAAATAAAATAAACGAAAGTTATAATAAAAATAGGTTTTTATTATAATTCGCAATCTTATTTCCAGGTTCCAGCAAAACAACTCAAAATAAACTTAAATCATGGAATGAGGTAAGGAGAGTCCATGGCTCAAAACTCCTTTTTATAGCGATCTCATATGTAAAGAATGCGGAGAACTCTTGGTAAAAAAGCGCCATTCTGTGATAGCAATGTGTACATGTCAGTAAATTAAAATAAAAATTGTCAGCCTTGATCTATCACCTATATATTAATTATCACTTTTACCAAAAGGAGGGCAAATGTCTGACACCGTTACTGTTATGAAAAATTGAAATTTGTCGACGGCTAAGCATTCCTAATTTCACATAAAAATAAACTAAAAATAATATTATATTCTATAAGCATGGAAAATACTTACAATATTGTTATTCATATTACTATTGTTATCAATCTTTTTATTCTTCAATAAATTTTACAAATTAAGAAATAAGCAGTAAAAATGTATATAATATTAATATTATTTAAACTTATATTTTCAACTTGCATTTTAGGTTAAAAAAATAAATTATAATTTAAAAATCTAAAAAAACGCTTTTATGAGTAGCGCACTAAAAAGTTCAAAATAATTATTTTCCTTTTGTAGTTACCTAACAGTAAACCGTATAGTTTTTTAAACTATACCTAATTTATTTTTAACTTTTTAGTGCGCTACTCATAAAAGCGTGTTCTTTTAGTTTTTTAGTGAATTAGTTTTGGAACATACACGAGGTCTCAAAAATAAAATTAATTTTTTTATTACCGATTTTACAAAAAAAGTACCTATATCTTTATAAAAAGTTCTACATTGTAAAAGAAGCATGGTTATTCAAAAACTTGATGAAGGACAATACAGGGTGGCTCATAAAGCTGAAAGTCCCTATTTTAATTTAAATTTTTAGCCACCCTCTATGCCCTATAAAAATATTTAAACCATGCTCTTTTTTCACAATGTAGAATTTTTTATGAAGATATACTTTTTTTGTAACGGCGATTTTAAAAAATTAATTTTACTTTTGGGACCTCCTGTGTGTTCCAAACATATCATAAAAATAACTCTTGTATGTACATTTGCAGTGGCAGTTTACCTTTAAATAACGATTTTTCCTTTTTAGCTTCATGTGGATTATGACTTTTTCATTTTTGAACCACCCTGTACGTATTGGATCAAATTTCTGAATGGCAATGCTATTTTTTCACGATGCAGAACTTTTTATACAAATACACTTTTGTCGTAAAATCAATAATACATTTTTTTCCATTTCGAAGACATGCTGTATATTTTTTTAATGAAAAAAACATATTATTAAATTGTACATTTGCAGTGGCAGTGTACCTTTAAATAAAGATTTTGTCTTTTTAGCTTCACGTGGATTATGACTTTTTCATTTTTGAGCCACCCTGTACGTACTGGATCAAATTTATGAATGCCAATGCTATTTTTTCACGATGCAGAACTTTTTATAAAAATACACAATTTCGTAAAATCAATAATACATTTTTTCCATTTCGAAGACATGCTGTATATTTTTTAATGAAAAAAACATATTATTAAATTGTACATTTGCAGTGGCAGTGTAATTTCAAATAAAGATTTTGTCTTTTTAGCTTCACGTGGATTATGACTTTTTCATTTTTGAGCCACCCTGTACGTACCTACTGGATCAAATTTCTGAATGGCAATGCTATTTTTTCACGATGCAGAACTTTTTATAAAAATACGCTTTTTTCGTAAAATGAATAACAAAAATTTTTCCATTTCGAATACATACTGTATATATCTTTTAATGAAATGTCCCATTACAATGTTATAAGTCAAGCTAATAAAAGCATGTTAATAAAAGATCGATGGTTTTGTAATAGACTCATAGCACCTTGGTTATCTCATTCTGCTCTTGGCGTAAAGATTTACATGTCTTCATCATATTATGAGGAAACAATTAATTATACCTTTAAGTTATAAACAGCCCAGTCCCTCAAGCTGTTTCTGGTGACAGATTAGTCATACCTATCATTGGTTCAAAAGCGCTGTGTAATCTTTCCCACCTTTCGGACTTTTCAAAATTCTGGCAACAGGGCAGTAGTAAAAATGATAGAGAAGTGTCCAAATATTATACGGCTCGGAAGCAAAATGCGTCGACAAATGTACAAAATTATACGCCGGACGCAAATTTGATTATAATATGAAAGGAGTTGAAAATGCTGCATTATAAAATAAAAGGTATATTTTAGTTTTAAGAGATATTTAAAAGAAAAATTAGGAGCAATACAAAAAAAGGGAAAAAATCGATATACACTTGAAATACAAAGCCTAAAGCCTCTATTTCTAGGGGACGCAAAAATGATGGATTATGAAAGGACGCAGAAATGATGAAAGATGTATATATATATATATATATATATATATATATATATATATATATACAATACATATATATATATATATATATATATATATATATATATATATATATACAATATATATATATATATATATATATATATATATATATATATATATATATATATATATGTATATATATATAAATAGTTATACTATTTCATATTTGTTTTTTTGATAGAAAGTGATGAACAAGGTATGTTTAAGTACTCTTACAGAAAATAATTCGTATTTTTATGCTCCCTAAATAAAAAATGTAATTTTTCATAACATGAATCTTATTTATTTTACAAGCCAAAGCATTGACATTTTTATTTATCTTGTAAAATTTGGTACATTTGTCCACTTCTAAACCCTTTCCGCGAACATACTGTACATGAGCAAAGAGCAAACCTAATTCTACAATGGAAAAAGTGCTTGCCAAAAACTAAACTCAATAAACACTAACAAAAAGTGTTTTTATTCAGTTTACTTGTTGTTTGTGATCAGATCTTTTTGAAAAATAGACAGGTTCTTCATTCACATGCTCACAAAAGCCGTGTTCAAATATATTACTAGTAGAGCTGCACCGAGTAGGCCGAGTACTCGGTGTTCGGCAAATATTTTACCGAATAACTCGGTACTCGGTTTTATATTCACTACTCGGCCGAGTAATAAAAATTAATACAAAAATAGGGAAAACAGCGTTTTCTATTAATTCAGCTCAAAAAAGCTGTTATTGATCTGTCGTGGCGTAGCCAGACTCTGGGCGGAAGGGGCAAAATTATATATGGGCGTCATATGATATTTCCGAGTTTCTCATACCTTAATACTGAAATAAATGAGTGTGAAATATCTACTTATTTGAGCAGCAATAAAGAGCTACTTTTTCTACTAAATGTTTTGTACTCCATGTAAGTCTTTGTGTGCCACTTTTTCTTTTTTGTCCAATAAGTAGGTAAGTCACCTTTCTTCGGTTCAGTGTTATCACTCCAAACAAACAAAAAGTATAAGAAAGGCGATTACATGTGCTGGTGGGCGCCAACCAGTAAAAGGCGGGGGGCTCACCCCCTCTTTGGCTACGCCACTGTGTCATTGGTAGCTGGGTGAATCACCAATCGGGCGACGTACTGGTGTGATTGTCACGTTATAAATACAAATTGCTTTGCTAAATCACGTGATCGTAGCATTCGTAGCCCATGTTCGTCATCCGTCGACGTTCTAGAACAGTGGTCCTTCAACAGTGGTCGGTGGACCACGGGTGGTCCGCGAAACATTTATTCATTTTACTGGAGATTCAATTGTTTATCAATAGAAAGGTACCTATCCAAAAGCTGATTTGTGACCCTTTTGGAATTAATGTTGGAGAGGTTGCTGAAGAAATCCAGGAAGAGCTTAATGAATGACAAAATGATAGAAACTGTGAGGATGCCTTTGAATCTGTTTCCCTTAAGCAGTTTTGGTGTAAAAAACAATTTCATATACTGAAATCCGGAAAATTACCTTGCGCTATCTTATGCTCTTCTCCACGACTTATTTATGGGAACAAGGATTTTCTGCTTTGCTTGTAATTCAAAATAAGGCCCGGAATCGATTAAAAGTAAGTGATGATATGCGTGTAGCTTTGTGCAATAATATTAGCCCCAGAATTACACAGCTTGTAAAGGAGATGCAAGCTCAAAAATTACATTGATTATTTGCTAAATTTAATTTTCTATTAAAAATATTGTTATTATAAATAATAGTACACTCTGTGCTTGTTACTATAAGTGTAACGAGTATGTTGAAAGTTTTGATTATAATTTATTTTAAGATGAACACAGTTTATTATTCTTGAACCTTGTGGTCCCTGCTAAGAGCAAGAAAAATCATAGTGGTGCCGGTCCAAAAAAGGTTGAGAACCACTGTTCTAGAACGTAGACTAGGAAAATTTTGAAACAGGTGACCAGTGACACAGTCAAGGATATTCGGTTGCCTGACTGCTGAAAGTGTTATTAAAAGGCTTTACTACTCGGTAGCCGAGTACACGGTACTCGGCCGAGTGAAAAAACAGGACTCTGTGCAGCCCTAATTGCTAGTTATTTATGAATTTCAAAAATAACAGGATGTTTGTGTTGAACTGTGATAATTAATAATTTAAATTTAGGGAGATAGCTGTGGATTCCGACACGAGCCATCAGCCTTAGGTTGTGAAACAGTCTGCTCCTTTTGGAAGGAAGGAAAATGCTTAAATGTGCATTGCAATTTTCGACACATGGAATTACGGGTATGTTAATTTTGAGGGCGCAATTATAGTAAGGCTGCACAAACTTAAAATAAAACCAAAAGAACTTATTTATAGTGGAAATCGTACTTGACTTTGTCAATTTAAGTGTATAATTGTAATCTTAAGCACGTTATTGTTAATATATACAGAGGAAAGTTTTTACTATAAATAATTTAACTTTGGGAAAAATGAGTTTTGAAATTTGTTGTTCTGTTATATTGATGTATACCTTTTATCTTAGAAAAATCGGAAAGCTATTCCATGTTATTGGGAATCCCAACCTGGTGGTTGTTTGAAACCACACTGTCCTTTTATGCATCAGAACCCAAGGCCTCCAGTACCTGAGACTGATGGAAAATCCAATACATGTAAGTTATTGTGTTTTTCGCCTTTAATATACCTACTTCCTGTTTTTTTTTTTTTTTTTTTTTTTTTTGCGGGTTGGGAGCATGTCTCCTCAGGTTTCACGAAAATGTTTCCATTGATATCTTTGACATCTGAAATGTTATCAAATACATAAAGTCATACTGAAATTTTCTGTAGAATTCAAAAATAGTAAAAAAATAAGCATGCTTCAATTTGAAAAAATTTAAATAGTGTGCTTTTTCTTTTGCGCTGAAAAAGATTAAATTTGAAACACCCTGTATAGAATGTTGTGGTTATTTTTTTTTTTTGGTAATCTACTTTGTCAAAAGGTAGTAACATATTTATAAAAAAAATTCAGGGTGAAGTCAATCAAATTTCTGAATAAAATCAATTATCTCAAAAACAGAAAGTAAGACATATGGTTTATGGATACAATATTTTTATGCCGATACCGATATATCGGTTAGGTTGCCGTGCATATTTTGACCCGGTGTTGCCGTGGTGACTTTTGAATTGTTGTTGCGGTGTTGCCATTATTTTATATCGTGAAACATATTTCATTGAAAGTTTCCTTAAAATTTTTGAAATATTCGAATTTATGCGAATATTCGCATTTTTAAGACCGAATATTTCGGAAATTTCTGAAATTTCCTGCACAATTCGGATGGAAATATTCGCTACCAACATCATTAGGCGTGCGTGCTAGTAACTTTATTTTTAGCGAAAAAAATGGCACGCCACCGATTTTTTGCAAAATTGATATCGTTCTTTTAAAGCCCAATTAACTCTGCGTGAAAAGTGGCTCTTGAACTTTTTCGCGCCGTTTTCGAGATAAAAATTAATTTATATTTTACAATAAAAACAAATAATGAAAATGAATTTTTTTATATATTTTTGTTCAGGAAACAGTGCTTTCTGATTTAAGTTTATAGTAGATGCTGGAAACGGCTTCCTCATGCTCCAATGCATGCTCTAAATCTAAATAGAAATTTAAAAAAGAAAATATTAAACACCCTGGACCTCAAAAAAGAAGTATTTGAGATTCCATGATTGTATAAACTTAGTTTTAGATTTTTAGATGTAGAATTTGCTCATCCCGAATTGTTAACGCATAATTTCACAGGAATTAGTGGAAGAGAAGATTACATGAGATTGTGGGATGAAATATCTTCCCAATTAAACAGCATGGGTATTCTAGTTGACTTTATTTCTGCCTGTAAATGGTCCACTAAATTGTCAAATAGATTTATCACTAGGTCCTTGTTAAGACGGAATAATTCGATAAATCTTCTCTCGTGTACTGAGAAGGGACCACTTTTTCCTCTCATTACATGCTTTTGAACCCGATTTTCGTATATTCGTCCATCGTTTTCAAAATTATTACAATTTCTTAACATCTTTTTGTAACACCCTGAATTTAAAATTTGTGACATTTTCTAGCCATTTTGTGTACTGATCAAATAAAGATCTATGTATTCTTTCTCTATTTTAGATAAGTCTGAAACCAATCTCTCAGAGAACTGTAACCAAGCGGGCAGCTTTAAGAGCACGCCATCGGTCGACAGTTTGGTTGTTAATTTCGAAGAAGGTATGCGACTTGTTAAGTAGATTATTTTACGCATATATAGTTAAAAAAACTTTTTGTATGTCTTGTTGCAATTTTAAGAGTTTATTACTCGGTTCACTCTGCACTAATTGTTTAGTGCCAAGTTTAATATTTTTGATATTTCAATTATGTCTTTATTATTTAAGTATAGAATTTTACATTTGGTTGGAGTATTTTTATACAATAGAGTTTATCGCTTTTGTTCATTTTTTTTTTCGAAACACACATGTTGAAAGAAAATTATCAGTATGTGATAAACGTAGTTTGGTGGCCATTTGCATCGCGTGTAGTGTCTTAAAAATTACAATTTTACAAAAAATCAAGTAGTTACTTTTGTAAATGGTCACATAATATACATATTTATAATATAGGTATATTAAATAGGATGCGGTGACTGCGTGTTTACTGATGTCATTATAGTAAAAAAGTGCATTTCCGTGCATACTTCCAGATTGCGCCAATTTCCCTATTTTTGGGGAATTTTGGTGTGGCAACAGCGCAGTAGCGGTCAACAACAGTCAATTTAAAATGAACAGAAATTTTCAGGTTCATTTGTTAAATTTTAAAATAATTTTAATGCAAATTTAGTCGCCATCTAATAGTTTAACATTTAAGGGCGTGGTTTTATGAAAACAGATGGGCTATTGTTTAATGTCGACTATTTCCTTTATTTTAAATCGGACCGATCAGAAGCCATAATTTCTGTGTCGAAAATAATAAAGCAATTCCCATTTGTTTTAACCCGCGGGAAAATTTTACAAGCAGATGTAAACAACAATTACTGAAAAGTGTGTATACAGCGTGTCCAGACACCATCTCAACAAATGGGAAACTTTTTTATTATTGATTTTACGAAAAAAAGTGCCTCTTCATAAAAAAGTTCTGCATCATGAGAAAATAGCATTGCCATTCAAAAATTTGATCTAGGACATTCAGGGTGGCTCAAAAATGTAAAAGTCTTAATCCTCGGGAAGCTAAAAAGACAAAATCGTCATTTAAAAGTAAACTGCAACTGTAAATGAACTAGAGTTAACTTTTTTATTTTAGTGAATTAGGATTGGAACATACAGGTCCCAAAAATAAAATTAATTTTTTATTATCGACTTTACAAAAAAAGCATATCTTCATAAAAGTTCTACATTATGAAAAAAGAGCAAGGTTATTCAAAAATTTGATCTAGGACATACAGGGTGGCAAGAAATTTAAAACTAATAATAAAAATCAAGTTAATTTTTGGGACCTCCTGCATGTTTCAAACATAATTTTCTAACAAAAAAATATCTAGTACATTTACAGTGGCAGTTTAATAAGTCAGTAAAATATCAATAGACACGTATGTTCCGACCTGCCTGAAAAGTATAAACAAAATTACGCCTTTCAGTTTTCTCCGGCGCCTCGTGAAGCGACGTTGTCACTCACTCCGAATTTCAGCATCATCCAATGGAAATAAATTTTCGTTTGGCGGGTTTGCTATATGATAATTGATTCGATATCAACGTATCAAATGAAACTGTATTTTTTTTTAAATTTTGGTCCATAATAAAACTGGTCCATCTCTTTTCACAGGATTTCGTCCTTTGTATCGGGATTTTTTTCTGCTTGTACTTGCAGACGTTAGTAAAACCTCAGTCACCGCTTAAGCTATATTGTAATAATATAATTAAAATAATTTCAAGTAAAGGACAATCTATTTGATTTAAACTATAATGAATTCAAATAGTTTATCTTTTACGCTTAGTTTTACTATCAATAACTAGGGTGCATTCTTGGCTAATTTATTTTTGGTACTGGTGGTGTTATTATGTATTGACTGTATCACGGATAAATATTACTATTTACTAGTCATAGATATTGTCAATTATTACTCAGCAGTGGGCTGCTTGCTTGTTTATATTTTAAATAAACAAAATTTCATAAAATTTAGAAGGGATTGTTATATAATTTAATATAATATATGACTTAGGAGCTTTCCTTACTCCTATTTTGTTTGTTTTTGTTGATAGTTTTTGCATCTCAATTATTTACTATAAAAAAACAATGACTTTTCTATGTACGGGGCTTTTAGTGAAGGTCCCTTAGCTCTTTAAAGTCCTTTTATTTTTGGAGAGGTCCCTTAAAGACCCCTTATTTCGGATTTAGCCCCTAAAGTCCCTTTTTATGTGCTCTAATTTTGCGTACAACAGAAACGCCCCGTGATAGCGAAGTCACGATCTAGCAACGTTGAAGAGAGTTGTGGATTTTAACTGGTGCGGTGTAAAAGTATCATTCTCATTTCATTCAATACGGGAAACTACGGATAGAAATACATTCAGTGCGGACCATAAACGTCTAAAAAACTATAGACAAAGCACTTTGTTCAGGTTGGGCGACTAAGAGAGGTAGACACAGCGGAAAAAATGGCAATACTGTCCAACATTCAGCCCAACTACACCAATGGATTCAGTACAAGTGAATATAACCTCACTTACTTGTGAAAAGAAACTTCTGGGTTTAAATAGTTCAATTTTTTGCAAACTTGACACTGCCGCCCCATATTTAAATGTTTTTTCGCAAAATAATGTCCTCTTCTTCAAAGAAAAACTCTTAAACGCAAATACAAAAAACACAATTCCACTCTCGAATAACGTCGCAATCGTCAGCGAATTATATGAATGTCCGCTTGCGTCACTTCTCGATCCGTAGTAAAACTGATAGTAAACGGTAAAACAGCATTGCCACTTTTACTTAATAACTTAATAATTTATCACAGTGAGAAGGGAATAAGGGTTTATTCAACTATGATGCATAAAGTAGAACGAAATGAATTTTTTTTTATTACTTAATACTTATGTATGCTAATTTTATTAGGTGAAGATATAGTCAAGTAAATGTCGTGTAATACTGTGTTGCTTGGATGGCATCAATCAGGACATTTTGTACCTAAACTTTGCCAACCATCTGCAGTTAAACACTCAATACAATCGAGCAGTTTTAAGTGCAAATCGAATGACTGATTGCTTTGAGTAGTAAATAATTTTTCCATAGTTTTTTAGACGTCTATGGTGCGGACTATCTTGATCAATGGAAAACCGGGTAAAAATGTCCTGTATAAAAGAAAGAATCGAAAACTATGCGTTGAAAACAGTTCCTGCGTCTTCTTATTGCTGGAAAAGAACAATGACAGAACGTCAAGCGTGATCGGTCCAACTTATTTGAGTAGATTCTTTGGTCGTTTTTTGATTCGTAATGTAGGTTATGTTACGTATATGACAGGAGGTGGAATATGTCCGTTGATGTATTTTCCAGAGTTGCCAGCTTTAGGGAAATTTTAGTAGATCTTTGGAGTTTAAATAAAAATATATGGAGGTAAGAAAATATTTTCAAAACTAACTGGACCAACGGAACACCATATAAAAATTTCCTGCATAAAGAACGAATAGAAAACTATGCGTTCAAAATAGTTCCTGCGTCTTCTTATTGCTGGAACAGGAAAATGACAGAACCTCGGGCGCGGTCGGTTGAACTTATTTCTTTGGTCGTTTTTTGATTCGTAATGTAGGTTGATATATATGTATATCACATAGGAGGTGGCATATCACCGCTGATCTATTTTCCAGAGTTGCCAGGTTTAGGGAAATTTTACTAGATCTGTGGAGTTTAAAAACAATAATGGAGGTAGGAAAGTATTTTAAAACTATGTAGTAATAAATCTAAGGAATTTTTACAGCAATACCTAAAGCTACAATGCAAAGACAATAAATAAATTAAATGTTATAAATATTTTTACGTTAAATAACGTCCCAGTTGCTTTTGTATTAATTAATCTGTATTTGTCAGTTAGGTGGATTAGCGTTTGGTTGGAACCTTGGATAGACCAACTTGTTTCTGTTTCAATCTGATTGACAACATCACCGTGATTGCTTATTTTTATATGATTTTTGGAGCAGACAGAGAAGCCGACAAACACACCTTAAGATTGTTTTATTTTAAACTTAACGTGGTGGTGGTCTTTTACTAAACAAAAGTACAGGGTTGTTTATTATATTTGGACCAATTGATAACTTTTTCATTTGAAAAGATAGAAGAATTGTAGATTCGTACAAGAACCATCAGAAAACGTAACTGACAAAACAATTGAACATCAAATAAGCTAGTTTTAAACTAACCTTAAGTTTTTTTCAGCGGGCTTGCTTGGTTCCTTTTTTTGTGAGGTGACTTCTGTAAAAGCTCTGCGTGTAAATACACAATGAAATCAAAATGTTATTTTGTCCTTTTCCTTGAAAGCCGCCAAAAATTCGAAACGTCTCGAATTTTTTCAGTTGATGCAGAATGTGATTTTAATTCCTTTGATAAAAATGTCTTTTTTTATGTGTCTGCACTTGAAAGTCATTAGTTTTTTAATGCAAATAACCGAGCAACAACAATGTTAATGAAGAGCAAAATAGGGCGGTGAATAGTGCTTCTAAGTCTCATTTCGGATTATTTTCGAATATAGATAAGGACTTTTTTTTAGCTCGTTCGCTACTAACTAAAATGCAAAATTTATCAGTTTTAAAGGTAAATATTTTAATATAAATTTACTTAGTATAGAACTCTTGTACTGGCAGTTACAAGACAAAATGTAATCCCGGCTCCAGGCTTGCATATTCGTGGACGAATATTCGGCAATCGGATCGCATGTAAGTATTAGGAACTTTCTTCATATATTCGCACCTCCCTTACAACCTAGACAACCCTTACAAATAGAAAAGTTGCAGATTTTTAAAATCCGTTGCCAGGAAAATCAATTGAGCATCGTACATGTCAATTTTTTAAGAAACTTCGATTTTTTAATGCAAAACCCTGTATATAGACCCGCGGTTTCAAAGACCTTGTTTTCCTGATTTCAAAAATATATAATTTGCCCTTGCTTAGTTAAGCCGTTTTCGAGATATTGGGTCCTAAAATTTGTAAGAATAAATTAGAGTAAATCGTAGCAGCCATGAACTTCGCTGACTTTTTTTATCTGTTATAAGTAAATTATGCTTTACGCACATTGTTACGTAATATATACGTTTTATAATATACAGTGATTTTCTCTTAACTCGGGACACGAGATTTGCATGGTAATTGTTTCAACCCATGTTATTTTTTACATCTTTGATACAGACAGAAAGGGTGAAAAATTTATCCCGCAAATCCTATTTCCCGACTTAAAAAAAGCACTGTATATATATTTATTCTAACGTAACACTTTTGTGTTGGTTTTCCCACTAACCCTAAATACTAGTGATTTTTGATTTTCTAATTCAGTTGGCACAATGAAAAAATCAGGACCGTACTGCAAGATATCATAGACTAAATAATACCTAGACGAACACTGCCGTGCAACGAAAAGCGGGTCTCTCTTGAGACATTTGGTGTGTTTACTGGTTTATGGTTTAAAAGTTTGTTTGTCTACCATTATATAAATATGTATACTATGTATGTACATGTATATATAATGGTGGACAAACAATCTTTTAAAAAATAAACCAGTAAACCCACCAAATGTCTCAAGGGAGACCGGCTTTTCGGTGTATTCGAGTGTCTGTCTATATTCTTTATAGTCTGTAAAGATATTTATCAACACTTTAAAGCAATAATTTCTTCCAACAACAGCCCAATGCAATAAATATTAAATATAAATTAGGTATTTAGAAAAATCCCGAAAAAAAACTTTTCTTTCCTAGTCAGCTATGACTTGATTACCATCTGGGACTGGTCCTTTGAAGGAATGATCCCCATGAGAGTTAACCTACAAATTATTTTGAATCATTATCAGAGAACTGAACATTGACAAACTAGAGTCGGTAATGCCATATTACGGGGTTTCTTCGTCCAAAAAAGTTAAAACTAGTCTTATTTTTTTGGTAACATTTTTTGTTATGTTTAATACCCAAGTCTTTTTTGCTCCATGTCAAATTCACCTCGAATTTCTTATGGACTGGAGACAATAATTATTGTGCGCCATATTCTAAAAAGTATTTATTCTTTATAAAATTTTATTAATTTGTCAACAAACTGGCAAGTTACCCGAAATAGGATGAATTATGTATACAAAATATCAGAAACAAAACAATAACAATATGAAGTCTAATATCACAAAAAAACAAAAAAGAACTTCAAAACACAAGAAAAATGACTGACAAATACCAAAAATCTAAAAAATCACAATATATATATATATATATATATATATATATATATATATATATATATATATATATATATATATATATATATATATATATATATATATATATATATATATATATATATATATATATATATATACTCGATTTCTTGATTTTTGGGGTAACAGCCAGGAAGGTTTGGGCTTAAATAAGTAAACTCTTATTTACTACGAGCCGAGCGCTTTCGGAAAATTTTATTCCTTTTTCAAGGCTACAATATAAAGCAATTTTATAAATTATTTAATTAAAAAAACTAATTTAAAAATAATTACCTGGGTGCAAAGTGAGTTTAAAAATTGATAATAACATCTCTTTGTATTAGTACTAATCCTATTTAGTAATATATAGTTATAAATATTAAAAAATCATCTTAACATCTTGATGATTGACAATGACATTTAAATATTGTTATACATGGTGGTTTATAAAACTTGATTTTTTAATATTTATAACTATATATTACTAAATAGGATTAGTACTAATACAAAGAGATGTTATTATCAATTTTTAAACTCACTTTGCACCCAGGTAATTATTTTTAAATTAGTTTTTTAATTAAATAATTTATAAAATTGCTTTATATTGTAGCCTTGAAAAAGGAATAAAATTTTCCGAAAGCGCTCGGCTCGTAGTAAATAAGAGTTTACTTATTTAAGCCCAAACCTTCCTGGCTGTTACCCCAAAAATCAAGAAATCGAGTTTACTAACTAGTCAGCCAAGACTACCAAAATAATATTATATATATATATATATATATATATATATATATATATATATATATATATATATATATATATATATATATATTGAGACACTACTTTAAAATATTTGTTACCTTTCCATACGATTCTATAAGCTATACTCTGAGTTCCATGCTTTGTTATATATTGAGAAACAAGATCTTCACTCTTTAAGTTATCTCTCATCAGATATTTCGTGGTACTCTGAGGATCATCGGCAATCATATGCATTCTAAGCCGACGTTGTACACTGTCAAGTTTTCCGAGCCTTTCCAACTCACGGACATATACTGTCGGATTGTCTGAGGATTGCTTATATAAATAGGCTAAAAAGGGAATGTCGTCCAACTTCAAAGCTTTAGTAATAACATCTTTAAGAGATCTATACAAGAGAATATGCGACAATGCTTTTTTGAAAATTCCGCTATCTTCGTTCCAGCTATACACGCATGACACAGACATTAAGGCGGATTCTAGACTGAAATGTTTCGTTTCAAGAAGTACTATTGCAACCAGATACTGACGAGGATAACGCCTCATTTCATCCAAAATTTTCATAAAAATTTCGAATTTGTTAAAGTCGGTAAATGTTCTAATTTCTTCAATGCAGTTCTTATACACTGTTTGAAAACAGTCTTCCTTAGAAAACTCTGAAACTATGTAAGCTAAGTCCGACGGTGAACGAGCAGCTTCCATCAAATCGGTTATATGATTACAAAACCTAAGAGGGTTTAAATCTATCAACAAATTATTGTTTAATTGTTGTTCTCTAATTTCGTGTATGGCCAGTTCCCATTTATTTTCGGATAGTAATTTTTCTACTTTATCTATAGCAATTATGCGACAAGTTAATGTTTCTAGATTGCCTCGAGGTAACTGTATGACAATATAAGCGCTTTTTGTAACAGACGATTTTTGCGCCTTGTTCGACTTCTCTAGAATAAAAGTTGTTAATATTCCAGTTACCAAGATTCTGTGACGTGAGTCTGACACAGAACAACTTACAAGAAGCTTGAGTGAAAAGGAGATAGTCTCCATGGATATATACTGACAAAACGTTACTGCAAACTACAGACCCATTTATCAGCAAATCTTGCTTTATATCCAGCAAATTAGTAACTTGTATCACCTATAGTCTTTTCAAGTCTGTAAATCATGTCGCTGTATTGGATATTTACGCGCGACTCTAAGCAATCAAGATTTTCACCATCATGGGCCTTGAATTCGCCATTTTCGTAGAAATATATGTGATTAGCACCATCAGAAGTACGAAACACACATGGATTGTAGAAACCATTACCGTATAAACGGATTTTCACGACCGGATGATCAAACTTTAAAGATAAACTGGCCATTACAGCATTGGAGGGGGCAAAATTTCCTCATAAAGCTTGGTAAAATGTACTGTGCTCCCATCAATTACAGCTGTAAGGTTAGTTTGTGGATAAGAATAAATGATTAATTTAAATGTAATCCTTTCAATTGTTTTAGAAGTCAAAATTGTTAGACCACACACTTGTTGACCAGAGAAAGTTGCCCATTGAAATGATAGTAACTTTTTACTTCGTGGGTAAATCAACTGTTGCTTAAGGTACCACACCCCATTACGGTTTAGGTACATATTAAGAACTCCATTAGCGGAAGAGTCCTCGCTATAAATTGCCAAAATATTCATTTCAGGGTGGTACTGCAACTGCTTAACTTGACCCTTATTTTCTGGAATAAAACATCCAGATTTTTCAAGGCAGTTTTCTTCAAAAATATCTAGCTTATTTCTTTCATTGTGTCGGGCTATGCAGGCAATAAAATTGCCTCGTCCTTTGAATGATGGTGGCATATATATATATATATATATATATATATATATATATATATATATATATATATATATATATATATATATATATATATATATATATATATATATATATATATATAAATATATATATATATATATATATATATATATATATATATATATATATATATATATATATATATATATATATATATATATATATATATATACAGGGTCCTGCAATAGTGCGTCAGGCTTCCATAGCTCCTACACGAATTAAGTTAGGAATTTCATTCATATGGTGACTTATACAGTATTACAGGCTGCATTTTAGGAAAATATTTTCGCATATACAGGGCGGACCAAGAAAGTGTGATAACATACAGTTGTATTTTTTTTAATGGGACACCCCCGTGTTTTTTTGCATATTTAGGTTTGTATTAGTGTCCTTCATAATTGCCTAAAATTTTATTTAATTTGCTTCGGTACTTTAAGAGCAATAAATTAAAAACTAAAAAAAAAGTTTTGCAGCCCTGGAAAAAAAGATGAAAAAAATCAATCTAAAAGCATTTTTTTACCACGGCATTGTGTGAGATTTATAACAAGGGTGCTAGAAACACCATGAATTAAATAGTTTTTACCTATTTCATACAGGGTGTTCACAATAAGATTTTAAAAATGACACATTTTAAACCAATTTTTCTTAAGTTTTTTAAATGGAACACCCTGTATATTATTTTACCATTTGATGAAGAATTTCAAAACAAATATTTTTTGTAATTGCAATTTATTTCAAATTCCAAACCGTTTTCAAAATATTTATCAAAAATCATAAATGTCGCTATTCGTAATAAAGTTTTATGCACAAAATAGCTAGGCGGCCATGGAAAAACAAGCACTTTATTTAAAAGATGTTCGAAATGTCTTCCATCTTGTTCAAGGCATTTACCAATTCTCGCTTGAAAGGCCCTTTCCACATTTCTGAGCATTGCAGGTGTAATTGTGGCAAACGCGTCAATAATTCTATGTCGCATGTTTTGATTGGTTGTTGGAGGTTCCCTATAAACGAGGTCTTTTACATACCCCCATAGAAAAAAATCAAGTTTTGTTAGGTCGGGCGACCTCGCAGGCCATCCAACTGGTCCTCCTCTTCCAATCCAGCGATTTTCGTACTCATTATTTAACAGGGCTCTGACTTGTTGCGAAAAATGGGCTGGGGCTCCATCTTGTTGTAACCACATATTTTGTGCCTGGATGTTTGGAGGTAAATTCTGAAGCAATCCTGATAAGTCGTTTTCCAAAAATTCCAAATACATTTGACCGTTAAGGTGACCATTAAAAAAATGTGGGTCCACCACATGTTCTCCAACAATACCTCCCCAAACGTTTATTGACCAACGTTGTTGGCGATCTATTTGCCGAAATATTCTTGGATTTTCGACAGAATAATAATGAAAATTATGTCTGTTGACACATCCAGTGTTGTGGAAAGTTGCTTCGTCGGAAAAAAGGACGTTCATAAAGAAAAAAAGATTTTCTTGGAGGCGCAATTGTGCCCAGGTACAAAACTCTGCCCTTCGCTGAAAATCATTTTCACCCAGAGCCTGATGCAATTGAATGCGGTATGCATGAAAATGATGATTTTTCAAAATTCTTTGGACTGACCTCTCACTTATTCCAACTTCTTGTCCCACACATTCTTGATTAATATTTGGCTTTTCAATAACTGTCAATAAAACTGCTAACTGATTTTCCTCATTTAGTGCCGTCTTTATTCTTTCCACCTTTTTGTAGTCTACGGTTCCCGTTTCAATAAAGCGCTCAAGAAGTCTGTTAAAACTTAACGCTTCTGGGTGTCGCCTTTCCGGAAACCGAGCTGCATAATTTCTACTAGCGAGGAAACAGTTTTTCTCACTCTCACCCAATACAAAAACCATATCAATGAGCTCTTCCCTTGAAAAATTCATTTTTTGAACAAAATATTATTCGTTTAAGTACACCTACTCATTTCTGACAAATAATGTCAAAAAGTATTTAATTGCTAAACATGCTTGTTTTTCCATGGCCGCCTAGCTATTTTGTGCATAAAACTTTATTACGAATAGCGACATTTATGATTTTTGATAAATATTTTGAAAACGGTTTGGAATTTGAAATAAATTGCAATTACAAAAAATATTTGTTTTGAAATTCTTCATCAAATGGTAAAATAATATACAGGGTGTTCCATTTAAAAAACTTGAGAAAAATTAGTTTAAAATGTGTCATTTTTAAAATCTTATTGTGAACACACTGTATGAAATAGGTAAAAAATATTTAATTCATGGTGTTTCTAGCACCCTTGATATAAATCTCACACAATGCCGTGGTAAAAAAATGCTTTTAGATTGATTTTTTTTATCTTTTTTTCCAGGGCTGCAAAACTTTTTTTTTTAGTTTTTAATTTATTGCTCTTAAAGTACCGAAGCAAATTAAATAAAATTTTAGGCAATTATGAAGGACACTAATATAAACCTAAATATGCAAAAAAACACGGGGTGTCCCATTAAAAAAAATACAACTTTATGTTATCACACTTTCTTGGTCCGCCCTGTATATGCGAAAATATTTTCCTAAAATGCAGCCTTTAATACAGTATAAGTCACCATATGAATGAAATTCCTAACTTAATTCGTGTAGGAGCTATGGAAGCCTGACGCACTATTGCAGGACCCTGTATATATGGTAATTTTTTAATTTAAAACCAAACTGACATTTCTGTCAAAGCGGCACGCGTCACGCAATATATTTAAGTTGGCCATGTAAATTGTCCTGGAAACGCACTCCTCTCATACGTCTTAATTAATACCAACATTAGCATGGGAGAAATAAAACTTCTTGTAACTGTATGTATATATATATATATATATATATATATATATATATATATATATATATATATATATATATATATATATATATATATATGTATATATATATATATGTGTGTGTGTGTGTATTATATATGAAATTAGAGAAGAACAATTAAACTATAATTTGTTGATAGATTTAAACCCTCTTAGGTTTTGTAATCATATAACCGATTTGATGGAAGCTGCTCGTTCACCGGCGGACTTAGCTTACATAGTTTCAGAGTTTTCTAAGGAAGAAACAGTGTATAAGAACTGCACTGAAGAAATTAGAACATTTACCGACTTTAACAAATTCGAAATTTTTATGAAAATTTTGGATGAAATGAGGCGTTATCCTCGTCAGATCTGGTTGCAATAGTACTTCTTGAAACGAACCATTTCAGTTTAGAATCCGCCTTAATGTCGGTGTCATGCGTGTATAGCTGGGACGAAGATAGCGGAATTTTCAAAAAAGCATTGTCGCATATTCTCTTGTATAGATCTCTTAAAGATGTTATTACTAAAGCTTTGAAGTTGGACGACATTCCCTTTTTAGCCTCTTTATATAAGCAATACTCAGACAATCCGACAGTGTATGTCCGTGAGTTGGAAAGGCTCGGAAAACTCGACAGTGTACAACGTCGGCTTAGAATGAATATGATTGCCGATGATCCTCAGAGTACCACGAAATATCTTATGAGAGAACTTAAAGAGTGAAGATTTTGTTGCTCAATATATAACAAAGCATGGAACTCAGAGTATAGCTTATAGAATCGTATGGAAAGGTAACAAATATTTTAAAGTAGTGTCTCAATATATATATATATATATATATATATATATATATATATATATATATATATATATATATATATATATATATATATATATATATATATATATGTATTATATGTTACACAACAGTTACAAGAAGTTTTATTTCCCCCATATTAATGTTGGTATTAATTAAGACGTATGAGAGTGCGTTTCCATGACAATTTACATGGCCAACTTAAATATATTGCGTGACGCGTGCCGCTTTGGCAGAAATGTCAGTTTGGTTTTAAATAAAAAAATTACCGTTGATTTAAGCCCATACTTTCCAAGCCACCTTGTATAATTGAAAATGTTTTTAACAAGTACACTTGAGAAAAGAATGAAAGTTTCGTGTTCAATGTTTTCTTCTACCTTCAACCACAGTATCGAGATATCGTCAGATAACATACTTTTGTGGCACCCTGTACATATTTATATACATAGAAAAAATATAGTACACAACTCGGGTGATAAGCTTATTATAAACTCGTTCAATTTATCGACCTCGCTCGCTCTGGTTGCATAATCTCGCTCGTTTTTAATAATCTCCTTACCAACCTTATATAATATACTATTTCTTGACTGAAAGAATAAAACTGGACATTATGCACGACAAAAGAATAAAACTTGAGATTATGCACGACAACAAAGCGTTCATTGTTAGTCAGTAAAATTCATGACTACTAGATTACTATTTTTACAAATTTTCTAGGATCCAATATCTCAAAAACGGCTTGAACAAGCATAAGTAAACAATATATTTTTGAAATCAGGAAAATGTAATCTTTAAAAATATAATCCTAAAAATTTGACATTTTCGATGTTCAATTGTATTTTATCAAGAGATTTTAAACATTTGGACAACAATCTAAAACTTTTATACAGGCAATTTTTTGATTATTCGCATAATATCAGCTGAAGGGGGTGTGTCAGTATATGAAGAAATACCCTGTACAATGTACATGCGGAAAGAGAATAAAATATCTCGAATATTCGTTTACGAACAAGCAAAGCTGGAGCGGGGGTAAGACACAGTGATTATCGATACATTCCAAGAACAATCTGATTTAATCCATTGATTGGTGCGTTTTAAGTCGGTTCAAGGTTTTGCAGTCTCGGTTTCTTTTTGAACGACAAATATAAGTGTTGGTAATCCTTTTGTTTAAAAATTTCAAGAATTTTTAAATTAAATGGGAAGTGTATTGAAAACTATTGAATCGATTGATGATTGTAACATTGACTGAATGTATTGATAATCAGAAGTTGTCAGAAATTTAACAGTTATTAGTAATGGACGCTTTTCTTTTCTTGAGAAAAAAGCAGCCGAAATCGTCCAAGAATAGGCAGGTTTTATTTAAATAAATTTTATATAAACGAATTAAATTATAATCTTTATTCTGTTACCATATAAATTATTTATTTATTAACAATACTATGATTATTTTAAAAAGACAGCTATCGAAGATCTGTAATAAGTTGTACTTTATTTCAAATATTAAAGATTATTTTTGACCACGTTTGTTTTTTTTTTATTGTCTTCTAAAATAAGTTTAATAGGGAAACTGCAAGAATGCACCTTGTAAAATAGTTGATAGTTACTTAGATTAGGTGTATTCTTGCAGAGTCCGATAGTGAATCTGTGCCGACGACGTCGCCTGCCAAAACTGGGATGCCGAAAGTGAAAACTCTGGAAGAAATAAAATTGGAAAAAATAGCTGCCGCTTGTGCGGCGTATTATTCATACCCAAGTAAGTATCATCTGTGAAGTAGCCTCGTTATAAAATGAAACTGCGGCGATTCTCTTACTATGTACAGGGTCTTCCAACGAGGACTGAACAGGGGCTCATTTTTGAACTTCCTTGTATTTAAAGAAAAATCTAAAATAGCCAATCGATGTACTTTTTCCTGCAGAATTCAAAAATGAAGCCAAAAATTTATTTGATCCAGAAACAAAAGAGTTACGCTATGGAGAAGGTGTTTTTTAAATGGAACATAGCTTTTTTTATACGATTTTCGGAACGAGTGATTTTTTTATGTCCGTTCTGATTAAAATATTTAATATTGTGACAGCTATTTTTATTAAATTTTATGTTTTATCCAGTTTAATTTAACTTCAACCTGTTTGAAACATACACCCGGTAATAAAGGTAAAATCACTTTGAAATCCTTCAAAGTCAAAAAATTTGACAAATTTACTATAATATTGCCGAAATGAAATATTCATTAGATGAGAGATTGCAGATTGTTATCTTGTTCTACAAATGCCAAGAAAATGCAAGAGAAGCAAGGAGAAGATTTATTGCAATCTCTCATCTAATGAATATTTCATTTCGGCAATATTATAGTAAATTTGTCAAATTTTTTGACTTTGAAGGATTTCAAGGTGATTTTACCTTTATTACCTAGTGTATGTTTCAAACAGGTTGAAGTTAAATTATACTGGATAAAACATTAAAATTTAATAAAAATAGCTGTCACAATATTAAATATTTTAATCAGAACGGACATAAAAAAAATCACTCGTTCCGAAAATCGTATAAAAAAAGCTATGTTCCATTTAAAAAACACCTTATCCATAGCGTAACTCTTTTGTTTCTGGTTCAAATAAATTTTTGGTTTCATTTTTGAATTCTGCAGAAAAAAGTACATCGATTGGCTATTTTAGATTTTTCTTTAAATACAAGGACGCTCAAAAATGAGCCCCTGTTCAGTCCTCGTTGGAAGACCCTGTACCTACCATCAACAGAAAAAATAAGGGCTATAAATATTTAGAGGTCAAAAATCTTTACAAATACATTTGTAAGGGAAAATATCGGTTTAAATCAGAGGACCTTTCTGGACCACTACCCCCTTTATAAGATTAAAAATTCCAACGCTCCCATAATAGTTATGCCAAATATTAAAATATTGTTACACATTATCTATATTTGATCTATCTATTAAGAATCACAAAGTAGCAACTAAAAAACCCATCAAAAATAGAAAATTGTTTATTAAAAATTTAAAAATAAACACAAAAATAGTAATAAAAAAATTGATGAGATGGTTGAGGTTGATGGAGTTTTATCAATCTTATCAAGGATAATAAAATAAATCCTGATACGTTCCGGCGACTTGACCTAAAAGGATCTGCATGTTTACGCAATATGAAGAATCCTTTAAAATGCCCTGCAAGTTATGTATCTGATTTGATGTTAAAATTAGTTAATTATGGTTGTATATTTCAGGTGAAAGTACTAATAATGATACAAATCCGCCTCAAGAGTTGTCAGGTGATGACCTGCGCCAAAGAATTTTACAGAGAGTTAGGACGAAAGAAAATCTAACACAAAGAACAAACCGAAAACTTAGTCGAAATGAATTAGCTCAAATTTTAGGGGACGAATCCTTAAAATCGTTAGGAAACGCATACTTGGATGACAGTTTGCCGTCAGATACTCTTCTACAGTATAACAGGCGAAAACTAATGGAGAAGGAAAGCGTAGAAGACATAAAAGTAAAGACTTTGGATGAGATCCGTGCTGAAAGAAATGCTTTAAAAAGTGCAACCACTGAAGGCAGTGAACAAAGGAAAAGAAAACATTCACCAATAAGAGTTACCAAAAAGAAAATGTTTAAAACCAATCAAAATTTGAGTCCTGAAAAGATTGGAAAAGAAATTGATGAAGCAGAAGTTAGTAGTACTAGTAATGATGACCCCGAGAAAGTTGATTGGGAAAAGACAGAAATCAAACTAAAATATGAGCAAGAAAAGGAAATACAACGTCAGAGCAAAGCTGAAAAGGAGGTAGAAGAAAGGCCTTTGAAACCATTAAGAAAACTGAATTTGAGAAAAATTAAATTATTTAAAGAAGAGGCAAGTCAGTGCGAAAATGTAACTAGTAATAGCTCAAGCGTGGAAAAGGAGGACTATTTCCAGGAAGATCTAAAAGAAGATTTAGTTCTATCAGAAACTTGTGAAGATAATAAAAGTCGTGATGATAATATTGATAAATCTAACGATGAAAACGAAAAGGAATGTTTTGATAGTGATGAAATGAATATACGTGATTTCGAACGAAGTGATTCAAACAAAACTCTAGATGAATCTGTTCTTCTGCTTGATGATGAAATGGATATGAACGTTAGCCTCAAGACCGAAGATGACCTGCTTAATGAAATTGATATATTATTAAATGACTAATATAATGTAATTTATTGACTTTAAATTTATAATACGGTACCTTGTTTTATAGATTTTTTTTCTTATATTTTAGTAAATATATATACCTCATTATTTAGCTGTAAATTATTGGTCACTATGGTATTTATTACAACTGAAGAGTTTAAGAGTTTTATTTTTAGACGGGTGTTTTGGAAAGTAAAATTAACACCGGGATAAAAAAATTTATCTATACGATTTACTTGGAGGCAGTACCAAAAAGTACTTTATTATACTTAGTGCAATATTTTGAAAAATTGAAATCAAATATCAAATCGTTTAAATAATTGTATCGATGCACTAAGTAGCATGTAAAAAACTGTTTATTGAAATATAATTTTTATAACTTGTTCTTGAAATATATTTTTATGCAATAAGCCTCTAGAGATTTGAGAAATTTTGAAACTCATATTTTAGCCTGTCCAGTAAACCAACGGCAATTGGGAAACAGAGTCGGCCGCCTGCCGGCACTGGTGGGTAGTCGGCGGCTCTTTTTGTCATATTCTGACTGCATGTACTGTGTGCGCGTATTATTTCCATGCGATGAATTGCCAGCCTTTAACCTAAAGCGCCACGGACTCTGTACACCAGAGAAACACAAGGTGACTGCTCCAGAAGCGGACAGAAACCGCATTGCGGAAAGCCGCGTCCAGCCCGAAATATTGTAAACCCGGCGGATTGTAGGTAGGGCCTGTCCAAATTTCTAGAATTAGGTACCTAGGTAAAATTTGGGCTCTGAAAATAAATTATTAAAATTGAATCTAATATCGTTCTACACCAGTTTTTATTTAAATGCCCTTAAGGATTTAAATTAAAATTGGTTTGATTTACAGAATAAACTAAATTACTCAAAAAGAAAATTAAATAATTTGAAAACCGCTAAAAGGGCATCAACTAGGTATGGTGATAAAGAGAATTGAAAGACCTTTCAAAAGAGGTGCAACTCGACCCCCCTTTCCATTTAAGATTTTATGGGTGAAGCCCACCCTGGCCAAGAGGGCTTGCAGGTAGGGATTTGAGTATGTGCTCAAAAAGTTTCCCTCTCGGAAACAAAATCGACGTGTTCGAGCGATTTTTTTCCTAACAAATACTAAACACCCAAAGAGGCAGACGTTTTGTTATCGAAAGCTGTCTGTGTCGATATGGTTATTATTATTTTCCTCATTGTGATTGTGATACAAAAAAATGTAATTTAATAATATCCTCAGAAGTTTTTTAAAAGAGAATCAAATGCGCCTTCTAAAAATTGGTGATCAAGCCTTTATATAATACCGCAATGAAAGCGAAATCTAAGTGATTTTATTGTAAATGATTGAAAACACTATATAACAGTAGTGCATGGCGATTCGCTATTCCGCGGATTCGCAAATTCGTTAGGTGATATTTGCGACATCAATAAAATTTTATATGTCCAGAATAAAATTATGATAACCATGATGGAGTTCATATAATATTTTTAATATTCGTAGCTTTCTGCTTTGTTATTTATTATGTTCGTTATTCTGGACATGCGTAGTATAAAGTTTCATCAATATGGCTCACATTCAAAAGGCTTGCACATCAGAGTTACATAATTTAGTTGTGGAATATACTTTAGCGACGCTTAGAACTCTTATAAGTCAATTTCTATTAGATCATAAGTAAAATTACACCTATTTTCGCTCTACATAATATCCTGATCGTACTCTCACGCTCACGAGAATCAAACCCAACCTGTATTAGTATTCGTTGCTCACGAGTCTTGAGGTTTGTTCTTTTGTGCTGCACCAAAGTGCACTAACCTGCACTTTTTTTTTATTCGTGGAAGATACCCATAAACAAAAAAATCAGTGCAAGATTAGGGCAGTTTCGTGCAACACAAAAGAACAAACTTCATGACATGGTTATCGGGTATTTTAAGATTAGTATAAATGTTCGACTGTCCTACCGATAATTCACTGTTCTTGACTTTTGACAGTTTACAATAACCCTATTTTATTTTAAAATTTTAAACACAAACAAACCCTACTTGTATTTTTTAAACAAAACATTTGGCATTTTGGGCCAATATGCCTTTGGTAGCTTTAATTTTAGAACCTTTTAATTAGATTTTTAAACTACATTTTATTATGTTTTACTTTAGAAATTTCTACAAGAAGTATAGATAGTAGAATTTAATCAATTATTTAAAAATGTCCAGTAAATTCGACGAATTGCGGCAGGAGCTCGATTTATTGGGATACAAACAAAAATTACATCCAGAATGTATTCCTCTAGTGCAGAAGCTGCTTGCGGATCTGAATACAACCACTACAAATCTTCAGAAATATATGAAAATATCACAGCATGCCTTGGAAGTAAGTGACACAAAGACAGTGACACAACTGGACATATTTTTTAATTAGCAGTTTTGCCTGAAAATATTCACAATTGCAACTCTTCTGTTTGATTTCAGGAAAGAGATATTTTGGAGTTTGGTACTGAACCTTATAAATGTGATAATGCTAAACTCAGTAAAGAGTGCAACGATTTACACATAGCATTTATTCATTTTAAAGAGCAACATGAGAGAACACAGAGGGGTAAGTAAACGTGTGTTTTTCACAGAGTTATTTGAATCATAGTTTTATTTAAAAAGTAAAAGTGTTCCTCGACTAAGTTTAACCCAAAGGTCTTCCCACTTCTATTTTTTTGTTCAGATTGTGTTAAAGTGGTGTGGCTTAAATAATGAAAATCCTAGATCAGTAGTTTGAAAAAAAACTTAATTTTACCAATTTTTTTTAGGTTAAGCGGCTTTTATTAAAAATAGTAGTATCAAAATTTTGTAAGGCATATACCTAATCTTCTTTTAAATCCTGGAAAAAATATCTTAGTGAAAATATTTAATATTTTTAAATGGCTTTGATACCTAATCCTAAAAAAAGATGAAAAATGAGTTTTTTGTCACTTTTTGGTACTTATCTCTTAAATGGTATGTTCAAATATGATGGTTTATGAATTAATTTTAAAGATAATGCAATTATCTACAAATCAAAAAAATTAGCCTCCTATCTACATCTTTTCAAAAGATACAGGTAATAGGTTGGCAAATTCAACCAAGAAAATGCTGGTATCAGGATGTTGTGATATATCTCAATAATTATAAGTTATGGTTAAAACTGTTCATCGTTTTCAAAAAGTTGACTCAGTTTCAAAGAAAATGAAAAAAAATCATCTTTTATCTGGAATGAAACCAAAGATAGGATCGTCGGAAACTGTATGTCTGCGCTGACGTGACGGTGTTGACAGTGCCAACCGCGTACATCACTGACGAAATGCATTTAATAGCTGTACCTATTATTAAATTTTTTTCGAGCTTTATTTACTTGGAGAAAATTTAAAATTAATTTCTTTTAATTTACTTTCCTTTACCTAAATGAATTATTTTCAATGTATCACTTTGTCCTTTTATTTGGGACTAGCTTGCGCACGCGTCTTCGTCCGCGGTAGAACAATTTTAAGTACTTCATTACAAACTTTGAGCCTCCATTTCACCCCCTTAGGGATTGTTTTTTGCGAGGTTTTTTGTTTCAACCCCTTGGAATTTGAGTTTTAAAAAATCCCTTCTTATCGAAACTCTACACCCTAAGATGAACATATACCTACTATATATGCCAAAATTTAGCTTTCTATGTCAGGCGGTTTGAGCTTGAAAAATTATTTAATTTTTAGGGGTTGGTTTTACCCTCTTGGAGGGTGACTTTTGCAGTATCCTTTCTTATATTGGACATCTGGGGCCTAAATTCAAGCTGTATGCAAAATTTCAACTTTCAGTAGTTAGGGCTGAGCGTTGTTAAATCAGATAGGGTGTGTTTTTACCCCCTAGAGGTAAAATTCCAACACGAAAAAAAGTAGTCTTATGTAAAAAAAATAAATAAACTAAAATTGACATGTTTTGGCGTTTTCCTTAAAACTTAATTTAATTTTTAGGGGTTGCTTTTACCCCCTTTCAATTTCAACTTTTTAGCATTAGTAATTTTGGCTGGGCGTTAATGAATAAGTGAGTCAGTCAGTCAATCAGTCAATTTACTCTTTTATGTATTAGTATACAGGGTGTCTAAAATAGGTGATACCACTATTATTGCTATCTCCGAAACGGTAAAAGATACGAGGTCAGTTAAATAAGAGAAAATGTGCCATTTTTAGTCCCTACTCATATTTCGTTTACGAAGTTGCCAAATTCTCTATAGTTTCTTATCTACAGGGGATTTTTTAAAAATAGTCAAACATTTAATTCTTAAATATCTCGAAAACTATTATAGTTAGAAAAAAATTGTTTTAACAGCAATCACACGATTTCTTACCTTCTTTAAAGTAACGTTATTGTTTTGTTTATATCGGTTGTTTTTATTGAGTTACTGATACTAACTTGTTTTTTTCAAATACGGATCTGTACTTTTTGCTGCATTTTTTGAAAGAATACTTCAAACCCTTTAAGGTATGGTTTCGCTGAATGCGTCTGGCGGCAGCGTCCGACGGTAACCTCCGGCGGTAACGACTGGCGGTCGCGTCTGTGTGTTTTTGCTAAAAGCGTTGGCATTTTGGCGCTTGTTTAGAAACGACAGTTAAGTGCAGTATCTCGTACAGTAGATGGATAAAAAAGAACTCGCTGCTGTACTCTTAATTAAAGATGACGAAGAAGAAGAGGAACTGGCTTTACAGAGAAAAAAGCGTCAAAAAGTTGATCCCATTTTTAAAGCAAGACGAGCATCAAAAAGGGCGGGATACCTTCTAACTTCTTTAATTAGTAATTCGTCTTCATTTGCAGTAAATTGTGGAGCCATGATGTAAAAAAAAAGCAGTGAACAACGAAAAATGCGTTTACAGACTTAAAACAATTACCTAAACTGTACCGATCGCGCGACCGTCGGCGGCTAGACTGCTACTATGAGCAGTCGAGACAGGGACGCGCGCGTTCGGACGTCGGGCCGCGCGGCTCAGACGCATAAATGAAAATAGCGCCATATAAAATATAGTAAAGCAGTACGCTACCGCTAGCGGTTACCGCCGGACGCTACCGCCAGACGCACAAGTAAAAATATACCTTTACATCTGTGTATCACTTGATTATGTTTTTCGACGTTTTGGTGAAGAATAGCATCATCAGGTTATTCTACCAGTACGGACCTGGCATTTTTCAAGTAAAAGCATAGCGATAGGTTGTGAATTGTGCCTTAACGTGGAAGATCCCAGGTCCGTTTTGTTAGAAAATCCTGATGATGTTGCTATTCTTGATCAAAACGTCGAAAAATATTTTTAAGTTATACACAGTTGTAAAGGGTATAAAGTATTATTTCGAAAAATGGAGCAAAAAGTCCAGGTGCGTATTTGAAAAAAACAAGTTAGTATCAGTAACTCAATAAAAACAAATGGTATAAACAAAACAATAACGTTACCTTATAGAAGGTAAAAAATCGTGCGAATTTTGTTATAGCAATTTTTTTCTATCTAGAATAGTTTTCGAAATATTTAAGAATTAAATTTTTGGCCATTTTTAAAAAATCCGCTGTAGATGAGAAACTACAGAGAATTTGGCAACTACGAAAACGGAATATGAATAGGGACTGAAAATGGCACATTTTCCCTAATTTAACTGACCTCGTATCTTTTACCGTTTCGGAGATAGCAATAGTAGTATCACCTATTTTAGACACCCTGTATAGATAATACATTGAAAATAATTAATTTAAAGGAAATTAAATTAAAACGAATTAATTTTAAATTTTCATTAGGTAAAACTCGAAAAAAAAAACAGCTATTAAATGCATTTCGTCAGCGCTCTACGCGGTTGGCAAAATTTGGGCGTGGCTCCGAAAAATTTTCGCCTGAGGCGGTTTTGCACTTTCCCGCTTTCCACTGATTCTGGCACGGTAGCCAATAGCGAAACCCAAACCTGGCCCGCCAGCCGATATGAAAACCCAAACCTGGCCCTTCGATAAAAAATGGTTGAAGACGTCTGAGTTTAGGGCATTGTGTATAAGCTACAATATTGTTTGTGTTGATAAAACTGAGCAAAGTATTTAAAAAAAGTGTTTATTTTATAGTAATACAAAGGTTTGTCTATCCCTGCATATTATATCCATGTACTAAGATATTATTGACACTTACTGATAAATAACATTATAAAAAGGTTTGACAGATTGTAAATTAAAAATGCCATTTTTCTTAATTTCGTGAAATCTCCTTGCTTTTATGTTTAACTAACCTTATGCGTACTTAAAACTTCAAACAATCGTTTTTGGTGAGTTACACGTCATGGGCTGCGCTGAACTATATTTACAAATACTAATTTAATGGCTACTTACAGAAGGGATTGTTTAAATTTATAAGAAAAGATTAAAAAATTTAAAAAAGAATTGTCAGTAATGGACAATAAATTTAATGATTTTAAACAATAACAAAATTAACAAGTACTCAAAGCAGTAAAAAGCTAAATTATTTAAATAAGTTGTTTAAAGTGTCCTCCATTAACAGCTAAGCAATACCCTAAGCGGTCGTAAAAATGTCTCCTGACATTGCACAACTGGCGTACCGTAATAGTACGTGAAGCCTCGATAATTCTATTTTCAGCCCATCTACATCATTAGGTCTCCCTCCCACATAATCAAAAACCTTGGACGATAGATGTCCCCAAAATCTAAAGGTGAGATATCGGGGCTTCCTGCAGGCCATTTAAATGGGCCGAATCTTCTAATCCAGCTACCAGGAAACCTGGTGTTTAAAAATTCAGTCACGACTGCTGCGCTATGAGCTGGCGCTCCATGGTGCTGAAAAATTATCTCTTCATTTCTGTTTGCTAACGCAGGACCCACTTCCGTTTCCAAAAGGTTCCAGATATTTTCCTGCTGTTAATGATCTGTCTATAAAATATCGCCCGCTGATCCTATTTACTAGAATTCCTGCCCAAACATTAACCCTTTTGCACCTCTGTGGGATGCTGGCCATTTGGTCTTAACCATTTAAACTTTTCTTGCTTAAGTGCCTTGTAGCAGCTGCTTCTAGATCCATTCGAAGTTTGAGCAAGCTGCGTAAGATTAACTTATGGATTCTGTTTAACTGCTAGACATAGGTCCATTGCTAAATAGTCATTTACTACAGGTGCATTATTTTTCTCGCTTTGCATGCAAAGAAACAAGGAAAGCCTTAGATATAAAATTTTCGTGCAGTCGTTGCACTGTTGTCTTGCTGGGTATTGGATGATGTGGATACACTGCAGCAAAGTGATCAGCTTCTTCTTGATAAGACATCCCTCTTATGCAGTTTGAAAACATTTCAATGCGTTCGCTAATAGCGTAAATTGAGATCTTTTAAATATTTTTGTTGTGACAATAAAGTTAAAAACGACAGGGAATGTCTAAGTGTTACCTTGACCTGGTAAACACAGGTAAAAACAAGGAAATACGGGGGCTTAAAAGTGCTTTTTATCAAAAACAGAAATGCATTTTTTAAGTAATAACTGACTTGTTTTTAGGACTTGATACCTACCTACACCTAGATTTGATCTAGGATTTTAAATTTTAACTTTATAGCTGTAATATAAATGGGGTTAACATGGGGTCTATGTTTTACCATATAAAATCCTGAGGCGCGGGTTAAAAAAATTTGCATATATATTTTTTTTGTGGAGTTTTTGTCTTTTTTTTAGAACTAAGACAGCAAATATCCGTTCTGCAAATACGACTGGAAAATTGTAATTTAGAAAAAAGTAGGATTATGAGTCAGTTGCAACAGTTGGAAAAAGAAAAATATCGTAAAGGTAATTTAAAATCTAAAAAATAAATTGTTCATTTCTAAATTTTTTGATACTTATGCATAGTCGCACTTTATTACAGTAAAATAAATAAGTACAATTTCTTTTCAACTTAGCATCAAAATCGGGTTTATCAAAAGATCAGAATGGTGGAAAACAAAGTAAACCTGTAGAAATGGCAGATGAAACTGTTACAACACTAAATAAGGAGGTTAAAGATTTAAAAGAAAAATATTCCAGGGTGGCTGAAGATAATGTTATTCTACAAAATCAGGTAATTGATTAGAAAACGTGTGTAAAACAGAATGCTGGGTGCCCTTTTAATGATAATATAAATCAGCTTTGAACACCCATAAAATAGTTTTCTAAGAAAGCTAGCTTAGTGGATTTCGGATATGTTATAGAATGAGGTTTAAAAAATACTTATGTCTTTTATCGAAAATATCAAATATTTTTATATACATGGTGTTTGGTAACGAATGGACCATACCTTAGAGGTCATCCATTAATTACGTGACACGCAAAGAGGGAAGGGGTCCACAAAGTGTGAAATGGGGGTAGGAGTCATAAGCTTCGTGACGTCACATCTGATCTAAAATATTAAAACAACTAAATAGGGAATAGCCACCGACGAAATGAACGTTATATAAGTATGTTATTTTGAAGTTTAAAATTATTTGCCTTTGATAACATACACCGAAAGACCGATACCACCTTTGAAAAAGGCCGAAGTAACGGGACTTATTATTTTATTATTTGTTAGCAATGCTGCCAGCAATGGCGGGTGGTGAAATTTTAACGTTGTATATCTCTATTGCTACTTACGGGATCCAAGGCAAGTTCAGGTGTTTCAATAAGTAGTACGCCTATTAGGAATGTTTTGGTTAAAAAAGAAAACCTTTTTTAATTTGCGAAAAAAAGTTGAATTTTTGCTCCCCCTGGGAAAAAAATTAACAAACTTAGGTTCTTATTTATTATTTTTTCTAAACAAATTTTACATCATGTGTGGTTTAAAAAAATTCAAATAACTAAGTATAAAGTTTCTACTAACACATTTTTTTCTCTTAAAATTTTTATAATAGATCAAAGAATTATTAACCAATATTAAACTGCCCTCAGTAAAGCTGGCGACATCTTTAGAATGACGATTTTAAGCTGTCCTTCTTGATTAGCGGAGGCTGACTTTGCGGACAATGGCAAGCCTGGCAAGTCGTGTAGGGTAGGAGTAGGACACTGCGCTGCTGAACGGTATAGGTTAGGTATTTAGAATTTCTCGGGTGTTCCCCGATTCTGTTATTTGTAAAGTAAACAGTAACGACATAGAATTTTTTCTTTGTCTTTTCTAATTGTTATATATTTAGTAATTTTTGCGTAAAAAACAAAATATTGTTCTAAGTTTTTTTTGTTATTGTAAAAATGGAGTCTCCGTTGATAATAAATAAAATTTAACTGTGTAAAATTTTGATAAATTTGATGCATCTAAAAAAATGTTGAGGCTAAAATTGAACAACTAGAAAAAATTTTTTTAACTCCCTGTATCTTGAAAATGAGGACATATGTACCTATGTTTGTATAAACTTTTGATCTAAAATTAGCCCAAGAATCACCCTTAAATACTTACCAGGGGTTTAGGAACACCCTTTATATTTAATATGTATTAGCTGACGACAAGGGAAGAAGAAATTATTCGTCTTCAGTCGTTACTCCAAGGAGGACGGCCATCTAAGGCGATCAGTAAAGATTGCTGTTACCAAAATGTCGACGGTCAAGTGGGACTATTACAGAGTGAAGTAACTAGACTGAAGAAGGAGAAAACTGATTTCCTAAAGCAAGTTAAAGGTAATTAAGTTTTTTCCTATTGGAAGAAATAAATAAATTTTTGAATGTAGGTATTATTTCTTTTCTAAGTCCAAATACGCACAAGTATGATTTTTTTATTATTTTAAGAAGCATTAGCAAAACAACACGAAGCCATGCGCAGAGCGCTTCATTTAGCAGAGAGAAACAGGCAGCTTGAAAAAGAGATGAGGGATATTGATGAAATAGCCTTAGCTGTCGAGTCAGAGTGCAATAATACTGTCAAGGATAATTCCGAAAAAGTGACTAGGTAAGTCCGTTTACGCAGCAAGATTTTTTACGTTTACATGAGATTTCAGATAAATATAAGAAATTAAATCCATATTTTTATACGAACGCCGACGCCTCTGCTTTAAACGTAAACAACTAATTTATACAATTTTAGGTTACAGGACAGAATTAACGAATCATTGATATTGATTCAGAATTTAGAAAGAGATAGCGCCAAATCAAAGCAAGATAAAGTAAAACTATCGGCCGATTTAGATGCTATAAAGTTGGAAAAAATTCACTTACAAAAACAGTTAGACAATGAAACAGAGGATAAGAAGAGGTTAACGGATAGAATAAATAATTTTAGTATAATTGGTAAGTGTCACAATATGAAATTAATAAAATGACTACCTAAAATATTTTTTTAAACAAATATTTACTATATTGACGAATTTCTATGGGTCTGCTTCGCTCAAGTGAGATATACAATATTATTTATATTGGAAACAGGAGTGGACGTTATATAATTTTTGCACTGTCATGTTTTTTTGTCACTTACTGTCATTATTGATAGAAACCGTAAGTTGACTTTACTTTACGATTAATTATTATTTTTCCTAGCAACCAAAGTACACAAGCCGTATCCAGGCCGGTAAGTGTAACTTACCGTAAGGCTCGCCGCGCTGTTTCTCGATTAATTCCTCGAAAACAAAAAAAAAGTCCTCTCTGGAAAAAAGTTCTCGACATAAAAAATCCTGATCATTCGATGTATAATATTAAAAAAAAAAAAAAAAGATAAAAATGACGTTTTTCGATATGTAGCACGTTTAGTGTTTTTTTGAGGTTGAGAAGGCGGAATTTTGAAAAACAAATTACACTATCGGAAAGCTGAGGAAAAAATACATCGAAAACTACGTTTCAGTTAGTTTTTTAATGGCGTTTTCATTGCGAGATCATAGGTTTAAAATGGCATGTTTTCAGTCCCGCGCCGCACTGAGACATCTGAGGCGATTCGCCCCATATACTACCACAATAGTCTAGTAATTTTTTTTCAAAACCATTTCATGACTTCATAGTGAACGAGAAAATTGTTTAAGAAAAAAAATATCCCGCCATATTTTATACCAATGAAATAATGAGCCGATTTGTGCAGTTGCTAAATTTTCCAAAGTACTTACCCACCTTCCAGATAGCGCAAGACGTCCACTGGAAGTTCAGAATTTGTCCATAATGTATGCAGTACCACGATACACATAAAAGAAGATATTACACCGCGCAGGTAGGCGTGGCCATGTACGTCACGCTGTGGGTAATTCCTAAGATGAAATTATTATTGTAGGCCTATGGGTAATTCCGCCAAATTTTGTAAGCGAGACACGTCTTTGTTAAGATCGCGTTGTGTTTTAAAGATATTGTTTGCTGTTTTTATATCACTTTTTAAGTGTTTTGAAGCGCCTGTGCAAACGAGAAGATAAGTTTAAAGTGAAAATGCTAGAATCTGTTGTAGACATTTTAACGAAAGTGATTATGAAGGTAATTTAAAGCATGAATTGTGTCATGTCTATGAATGTCAAATGTGTTTGATGTTGTTACAAACTCGCTTCAATAAAAAAGTTTACGGAGACAAACAATTGCTAAAAATCTCCACGGTAACAAATCACCAGACTTTAATCGAGAAAATACGACAAACGAAGAGACTGAAAAAAGGCTATTTTCTTAAAAAGTAATTTCTTGTTTTACCTAATTTCATAAATTTAGATATTTTTGTCTTGTTTAGAATAATTTTTGGCATTTTCAAATTTTTTAAATTTGAAATATCAAAGAATACAAAAATACAATAATTTGTAATAATTTACTATTTAAAGTGTAAAAAACCCAAAAAACTATCCTAAAAAACTTGTTTCCGTCGCAAACATACAGATGTTATTCACCGTAAAAAATATTTGGCAAATTATAGGAACAAACAAAATTCTTATTTATAACATATTTTCGGAAGACTCTGTAGGTATATATTTTAATAAGAATATTGCCTTAATTATTAGGCATAGTTTTATTTTATAAAATTATTTGCATTTTCTTTTCATGTAAATAAATACATAGAACGCAGTTGGCAGGCAATTTACTAATATCTATTAAGTACTTTAAATTAATTTAGCCCTTTATTTACATGATTATTTTAATTCATATTCTTTAAAATTTGTATTATAAGCAGGAGGCAAAGTATATTGTCAATAGAATTTATATAAAATCGCCTTTAAATAACGTAAACTCTATATTGCGCGTTATAAATTTCAAAAACAACTCACAGCGTGACGTCATGCGCGAACCCGGACGAATTTGACACGGTTTGGTATCATATCTTCCTTTTATTGTATCATGATGCAGTGCGTCCATGGATATTTTTGAACTGTCCATTGGATACCCATTATTTATTAATCGCAAAAAAATGTTTCTACATAATTTTAACCCCACATTCCAATAAGAACAAAAAAATTAGTACAAATCCATTCTGTCATAATGAAAAAGTCACACTTCAGTCGTCCGTGTATTGTTTCAGAAAACGACCTTAATTTGGAAATTGATCGGCTTACAACGCTCACTTCTGAACAAAAACGGAGAATTTTCGAATTGGAATCTCAGATTTCTACTGACAGGGGTAAATCAACCCCTAAGGGTATCTACAGGGATGATGAACTTGTAAGTAAAACCTGTGTAATAAAAAAAATTAGCTCTAATATATTTTTCTGGAGAATATTTTTCAAGCACTATTAGGGTACCAACATGAAATATAAAATTTACCAACCTTGGCTGTATTTTTGCCAACATTAGAAAATAACGTTATACCGCCTTGTGCGTGATTGCCCCAAAAGTGAATCAGCTTGTTGCCTTGCCCAGAAAGAATTAAAATAATCAAATTATAAACAAAAATTTTAAAGTGTAAGTTTAGATAGGATATGTGAGATGTAAAATGTAAAATTCCGGTTATATATATTTTTTACAATTATAGCAACAATTATAAAGTATTTTCGGACGCCCTGTATATTCAGGTCTCTTTGAAATAATATGGACTAAATTTTTGAAGTTGGAAACTTATAGTTCATTTTTCGCGTATTATACAAGGTTACTACTCCAAGATAGTTTTACTAAATTTCTTGGTTTGATTATAGATAAAGAACTGAAGTTTGACTCTCACATTAATACGTTGTCTAAAAAAATATCTTCAGGTTGTTATGCAGTAAGAGTTATAGTTAATGAACTTGGTTTTTCAATTGGTAAAACTGTTTATTATGCTTTAATAGAATCCCATCTTAGATATGGAATTTGCTTTTGGGGAATGTCAAATTACTATTTAATAAACACATTATTTATAATTCAAAAACGTGCTATTAGATATCTATGTAAAGCTAAATCAAGAGATCATTGTAAGCTATTATTTATTAGATTAAAAATTTTAACTGTTTATAGCTTATTCATCTTAGAAACAGTATGTCTTGTGTTTAAAAATCGTCAGAATTTCACTTCTGCAAATACATATTATAATACTCGTCAATCTATAAATATACAATTACCAAAACCCACTCTTGCTCTAACCAAGAAGTCTGTTATATATGAGAACTTGAAAATTTACAATCACCTACCTAATAATTTAAAAACATGCCCTTCAGAAAAAATTTTTAAAAAGAAAGTTCGTAAATTATTGATTGATAAAGCTTATTATAATCTACAAGAATTTTTTGAGGACAACCTATCAAATATTTAATAATATTCTGCTCTATTTTTATTTAATCAGTGGATTTAATTAATCTTTCTGTTGACTGTATAATGTATTGTGTATGGTAGACACTATAATAAAAATGTTTTATTTTAATTGGAATTCATTTCATAAAAAATTAAGCAATGAATGTACATATGATAAATATTTAAATTCTGTTTAAATATATATATATATATATATATATATATATATATATATATATATATATATATATATATATATATATATATATATATATATATATATATATATCAACTTTTTAAATTGATTTATAGTGTAAACTATTATTATGTTTATTTAATTGATGATTTAGATTTGGAAATGAGCAATATGAAAAATCTTATTATACATTTGCCAATTTATACAATATCTAATGGCTACATTAGAGGAGATATTACAACATCCATAGTACCTCGTTTTGAATTTTTGATTTTATGAAGTGAAATGTATTTATTTATTAGTTATAAGTTATTTTAGGATGCTTTGTTAATGAGAATTTTTATTCTTATACAATAAAGCTTATTTTGACTTTGACTTTGACTTTTCAGTTTTTTACTTCGAAGTAAATTAACTGCGAACCCATCTTTCCCATTAATGAAGAAAGAACTACTTTCCTCTGTAGTGTGAAAAGTGACGTTATCCTTAAATAATAAACTGTAACACTCAGCTTGTACTTGACTGCAAAACAGCTAACGAGCAGCTTCTCTTCCCACGTTATTAGATGAATTACATTTCCAAAACTCGGAAAAAAGCTAAACAAAATTACTTTCACATGCAGTTAATTTGACATGTTATGTTAGTCGTGGAATTTTTGGGTACTTGCTCATGGAAAACCTGAAAAAGTCGTGGAATTTGAATAGGATAGTTTGGTGCGTATTTGACTGGTTTTGTACAACAAAAGAGTACGGGTACTACCGCATTCGTTAAACGGAATATTTTTTTGTTTTCAAATTTTTTATTGAAATTTATTATTAGTGGAAAAATGACTCACTTTTCTAGCAATCACCCACACTCTATTTTTTTTAAAGGTGGCAATACTTATTACTAAAAATGTCACAAAAAGAAACTGTCACTTATTCTGACAGATATTTTATACTTTTATTTCTACATTTTATTTTTATCTTGTATTTTTATTTTATACTCGTACATTGCGCGGTTTTCAACAGGACGGGGACGAACCGGAAATGTCCGACAAAATATTACAAACGGATAAGAAAAAGGGCAATTCCAAGCAAAAGGTTGAACACAAAAAAAACACGAAAAAAGTGTCCAAAGGCAAGGCGCCGTCGAAGAGCAGTTCTCCGAGTAAAATAAGTTCACCAGACAAGTCAAGTTCACCAGACAAGGCGGATTCTAAGGAGCCGCGTTCAAAATGTTGCTGCGAGTCGGGCACCTGCGTGAAAAACCTGAAAGATCTGTTGGATAGAGAGATGGAATATAGACAGGCACAGGTAAGGGATTTTGTATTCTTTTTTCTTTTTTTTTGTAAATTACACACATATTTTAGTATTGTGAATCGTTTTATTAAATAGTCCAATGGTCATTCCTAATCGAAACATTTTATGAAAATTTGTTTGTTTAGTTTTTCCGCTACAGTAAGATTTTAGTGTTAATTGTGCGAATGCGAGTTTGTTATATTAGAAGCAGTAGTACCTTTTACATTTAAAAAAATTATTTTTCGGAAATTCCCGTTTCCGAAAATATGTTTTTTTCGAAAATACATTTTTTTGGTGGCTGAAGGACTTTGGTCGATGGCCATTTCGTCGCCAATAACACGAAGTGACATAACTCAGAAAAACCGGAAATTGGGATGCCCAAGTCGATTTTTATACATGAAAGTGTTGCTCTACAACATCACAAAGTATTCTAACATAATTCCTGTCCGTTCTCAAGTTAAACGAATATTTAACTTTTTTTTCAATTACACGAACTAGCGTATCTCCTTTTTTTTTCAAAATTTGGAAATATTTTAAATAAAAATAAACCACATTTTACATCCTTATACACTACTCCAAGAATTTAACGCACCACCAAAAAATAACCAAAAGTTTAAAGTAATTTTTTGTCTAAACTGCTTGTCCGATTTGAATGATTTTTTTTTTGAATGACAGGTTGACACTTCCAGAGAGTTAGTGTACTACTGTATTTGCATACAAACTTATTTTTGTATAAATACGGGGTGTTGCAATGATAACCTGATTTTTTCATAAAATTTGTAACACCCTGTGGAGTTCAACAGTAACAATATCAACTTAAAATTAAAATCAAACTGTAGCTCTATCTTTTTGTAACATTTTGTTTTTTGATTTACTCTATTATCTTGGCCACAACAAGAGAAAATCCATTTTATAGCATAACATGTTTTTTATTAAAATTTAATAATAAAAGTTAGTAGCAGGCTATGAAAAACAATAAGTTACAGTTAATTGTCATTAGCTAAAGGTGTCAAAAAGCATTTCATAGAAGTGTATTTTTAGTGTTAGTCCTTTATTTAAATTAATATGCAACGTGAAACACGAAATCTTACTCGCGAAGAATGTGCTCAAGCATTAATATTGTTCGAGGAAGGTTGGAATTACCGAAGAATTGGTAGACGATTTAATGTATACCATACAACCGTTTCACGAGTTATACAAAGATATAGAGACACTGGAAGTCATGGTCGCAGACCGGGACAAGGAAGGAATCGAATAACAACCCCTAATCAGGACCGTTTTTTAAGATTATCGGCATTAAGACAACGTTTTGTAACAGCCCGGACCCTTCAAACCCAGCTTCGAGATGCTACTGGTTTACAAATTTGTGGTGAAACAGCTCGTTAGCGACTACGAGAACACAATTTGAGACCTAGAATTGCTGCTCGGGGGCCAGCTCTAACTAGAGATCATCGAAGAGCGAGGCTGAATTTTGCCATGGAACATCGTAACTGGTTAGAAGCGGAATGGCAACAGGTATTATTTACGGATGAGTCAAGATTTTGTTTGTACAATAATGACAGGCGCATACGTGTATATCGACGCCCTAATGAACGATATGCTCAGTGTAATTTCTCAAATACCACAGTATTTGGAGGAGGATCTGTGATGGTCTGGAGAGGTATTTCTTTGACTGGTCGCACAGAACTTGTGGTCATAAATAATGGAAGCCTTACAGCTGAAAGGTATATATTGGAGGTTTTAGACCAACATGTAATGTCATATGCGCCATATATAGGGCAAGGATTTTTGTTGATGCACGATAATGCCAGGCCTCATGTTGCTGGAGTTGTGAGGAATTATCTAGAGGAAGTTGGCATCGATACCATGGCATGGCCAGCTAGAAGCCCTGATTTAAATCCCATAGAGAATCTCTGGGACACTCTTGGGAGGAGGTTACGAGAGGAACGGAACTTAAACACCTTGGAAGACGTGGGGAGGCGACTGATTGAAATATGGGAAGAAATTGACCAAAATGATATACGGTCGCTTATTTTAAGTTACGGGCCGTCGGTGCCAAGCAGTTATTTCTGCCAGAGGCGGAAATACTCGCTACTGACTTTTTTTTTACGTTTTGTTTCTTTGTTTTTCGTTGTTAAAGTTGGATAATAAATTTTAATAAAAAACATGTTATGCTATAAAATTGATTTTCTCTTGTTGTGGCCAAGATAATAGAGTAAATCAAAAAACAAAATGTTACAAAAAGATAAAGCTACAGTTTGATTTTAATTTTAAGTTGATATTGTTACTGTTGAACTCCACAGGGTGTTACAAATTTTATGAAAAAATCAGGTTATCATTGCAACACCCCGTATTTATACAAAAATAAGTTTGTATGCAAATACAGTAGTACACTAACTCTCTGGAAGTGTCAACCTGTCAGTCAAAAAAAAATTCATTCAAATCGGACAAGCAGTTTAGATAAAAAATTACTTTAAACTTTTGGTTATTTTTTGGTGGTGCGATAAATTCTTGGAGTAGTGTAGTTAACATATACAGGGTGTTATGAAATTCACTGCATATATTGAAACCGGAAGATCCTGGTGTGAATTCAGATTAAAGAAAAATAATCATAAATGGCGCTTCGCAATAATAAGCTGATACTTGTCCCTTAAACTACCCGCTACTGGCAAGAAACACATAGCACGAAAAAGGCGCCAATTCTATCAATAATTTTTTGTATGCTACAAGTCAGCACAAGAATTTTTTGTTACCTTTAAAGTAAAATCCCTTTAAAATACACTTCCTCTAAAAATATTTTAGGTTAACAAATACCCACAAACAACACAGTACACCCATTAATGCAAAAAAGAGCACTCGACTAACAGTTAAAATTAAGTAGTTAAACACAAAGATTCCACGCTTTTTTGTCACCATCCGCACTACTAAAAACGAAAACTGGTGTTGTTACTTTTAGAGTAAAATCTCTGTAAAATACACTTCCTGCAGAAAGATTTTAAGAAAATAGAATATGTTTGTTAGGTAATACGTTAAACTATACGACACTATCAAAACAGTAGGTATAGTCATTAATGTAAAAAACGGTACACCAACTAATAAAAGCACAATGCTTAAAAGAATCCACGGTATTTTTTACTATCAGCACTGAAAAGCTAAAAAGTTATTTATTTATTAAACAACACAACTGTTGCGGTCCGCCAAGATATGTGACATATTATCTAATTGTAATTGTTTCAAATACTTTTACCCCTGACGTAACAAAAGATAGGCAACCCAAAAAAACTACCAGTAGTTATTATTGTTGCATGATAGAAAAAAGTTGTGTGGAAATAATAGCAGCGTTCAACAATCGAATCTTTCTATCGTTTTCTTACCAATTTTGCAATTCGCATTTATATGAAACAAAAACAAACTTCCTGCGACTAACGTTGAAATATCTAAATGTTTGAAATAATTTTACCCCTTTCTAGTTTTTGTTTATTTCAATTTACCTACTCTACTGCATAGGCAACTGTACAAACACGCGTGCATATTATGAATGTTATCAAATGCTTTTTTTTAGAGGTTTTAAATAGTAATGTAGTTTCTTTTTGTTTTGTTATCTAGAAAATGGTTTTCGTCGATCCGTTGTTATCCGTTAATTTGTCGAAAATCTTTTACCTTTCTAATGTTTGTGAGTTTTGGGAACAAATAGTAGTCTAACGGTGCTAAATCCGAAGAATAGGGCGGGTTGTCAACCAGTTCAAAACCAATTTCATCAATTTTTTGCAGTGCACATTTTTGGCAAGTTTTCCGCGGCGTTTTTCCACAATTTCATTTCGTAATTTAGTTAGCATTTCAGTATAATAACTCCCGTGATACTTCCACCCTGTTCCAAATAATCTATTACAGTTATCCCGTCTTTGTCCCAGAAAACTGAAGCAAGAGTCCTGCCAGCCGACTGTTGAACACGGAATTTTTTGGTTTGTGGAGAATCAGAATGCTTCCACTCTTTGGATTGCTCTTTAGTCTCTGGGTCGTAGTGATGGACCCACGTTTTGTCCATAGTAACAAGCCGATCCAAAAAGTTTGAGGAATCTTCTTCGAAACGGCAGATTTCCTTCGATGTTGTCAATCGAACGCGCTTCTGATCAGCATTCAAACATATCGGAATCCATTTGGCCGAAAGCTTTCTCATACCCAAGTCGTAATGAAAGAGGTGAAACACACGTTCATATGAAATGTGCACTGCTTCTGTTTTATGCTTGAGTCCAATTCGTCGATTTTCTAAAATCATTACATGGACAGAAACAATATTTTTCCGAAGTGGTCACAGACATTGGTCTTCCAGAGCGGTGCTCATCTTTGACATCTAATCTTTCTCTTTTAAATTCCGCAACCCAGTTTTTAATAGTGGCGTATGAAGGACACTGGTCACCTAAGGTTTCCCTCATATCAGCAAAAATTTCTTTGCCCGATAAGCCTTTCAAAAATAAATACTTAATAACTGTCAGAAACTCGATTTTTTTAAATCTAGTTTTTGCTCAGATATTCCGTTTCAAAAATTCACAGTTTTGTGAGCATTCAACTTTAACAACTCATTTATAAAACATCATAGTTGTAACCAGATCAACCATATTGAATTTTGTCTATTAGAAACTTTCCAAGCTAGATATCAATACCCCTTCGTATATTATTTGCAATTATTTTTTTTAATCAATTGTGCCAAAAATTAACTGAGAAAATTGTAAATTTTTGTTTTGTTTTTAATTGCAGGCAATGCAGTCGATAGAAACGTTAAAACAGGAAAAGGAGTATTATATGAGAGAATATCATAAATCGTTGGAACAAATGCGAAATATACCGACCCACGAAAGACCTGACAGTGTGCAGTCCCTTGCAAATATGCAGGTAATAACCGCTAAAAGAAAATAAAGAAATTTATACTTTTAGTATGTATTTTCCACAAAAATTAATTTTAACAGCATGTTCTGAGATAAAAAATCATTTGGAATGGAAAGAATTGTTTTTTTATTATTGAAAAGCATGTATGTAAACCTATTTGATTTATTTAACAACTAATTATCTAGACAAACATTAGCTTAAAATTAATTAATGTTTTAGGAATTTCTTTAAATTACCATATTTTTTAGAGGTTACGTTAGTCATGAAGAAAATAAAGCTCCTCTGGCACATTCAGATTTGTAATATATGCCTCGGATTACATAATTCCAGAAAAAAATCAGTATTTTTGAAGTGGTGTGTTTACTCTTATTAACATTTTTAGATATTCATTTATTACGAATCACGATTGCTGCATTCCTAGTACTTCTAGGCCAAATAGTGAGCTTTTGGTTACTTTAAATTTGTTTTTATTGAATATTTGATATTGGCATGATAACTTACTTTTATATTAGTTACTAATATGTATATATATATATATATATATATATATATATATATATATATATATATATATATATATGTATATATATATATATATATATATATATATATATATATATATATATATATATATAATGCTATTTACACCCTCCTGACTTGTATTTAAAGCTCTTCGAACCTTCAGTTTTAAATATTTTATATTAGAAAGATCTCCATTGCAAATGTAAAATTTTCTGATAGTTTTTTTAAGGAAATACTAATTAATCTCTTTTTAATGCGCGTCAACATTTATCACAAATGATTGTTCTTATATATATTATATATATATATATATATATATATATATATATATATATATATATATATATATATATATATATATATATATATATATATATATATATATATATATATATATATATATATATATATATATGTAACACAGTGACTGGCAGAAAGATCATTTGTATCATTGATTTCTCAAGAACAATCATTTGTGATAAATGTTGACGCGCATTAAAAAGAGATTAATTAGTATTTCCTTAAAAAAACTATCAGAAAATTTTACATTTGCAATGGAGATCTTTCTAATATAAAATATTTAAAACTGAAGGTTCGAAGAGCGTTAAATACAAGTCAGGAGGGTGTAAATAGCATTTTTTCTAGGGAAGGGGGTTAAAGTTGTTCAAATGCTACCTGGGGGAAGGGGTTGAAAGAGCGGCGCGAGATTGGTGGCAAATATCAGCACAATGATATGTTCATTTAAACTTATTAATAGTTCTAGTAATTTTTTAAAAATATTTTGCACGCACACGTTGTCAGAGTGGCGCGAGATTGGTGGCAAATATCACAATATGTTCATTTAAACTTTATAGTTCAAGTATAATTGTTTTTTTCATATTTCTATACATACGTTGTCAGTAAATTAATTTCAGCAAGATTCCGTTCCACTATTTAAACAGTCATAAATTTTGCTAAAAAGTGTGAAGTCCGGCCCTGACCAAAGTTCAAGTTGTGTAAACAGAATGTTACTAGAAATGATATGTGTCAACGGCCCCCATTAAAATCTTACTTGAGATTGAGTATATCTTAAATTTTTCATGGTTATATTGCTTGGTATTGTTCTTTGTATAGTGACCTCGAGAACCAACAGAAGTTCATATCAACAGAAACTGTATTTTTTAAATGTTATTCTGTAATACAAATAAATAATATTCTTTGGCAATAACACGACCTTAAAAAAATATTAACGGACTTGGTATAATGTAACAACTAATGTCATAATTCCAGGAACTGATGGAGTGTAAGCAGCAAGTTAAAGAAAAAGAAATGCGAATAAAGGAATTAGAAAACGAAATAAGGCAAATTCGGTCTTCGGTTTTAACTGGACAAGAGGTTGGTATGGATAGCAGCATTTGCAACAATGTAAGTGTAATTTTTATTTTCGGGCGACGCTGGTCGTAAAGAGAAAATTGTAATCGTCCAAAAATTCCACTGCGAGATTTTGGCGGATTTTGGTTTTATACTACTGCTAGATTTTGCAAAAATAGTATGTTGTACGAGCAAGGAATGATACTCATTGCTCACGAGTATATAAGTTTGCAGCACTCGCCTATGGCTCATGCCGCAAACTTTCATACTCGTGGGAAATGAGCATTCCGTGCGAGTGATTCACTATACTTTTTCTGCGACTACCAATCTTTCAAAGCAGAAATTAGATGTCTTGATTTTGTTTTGGATTATAATTTTAAAATGTCTAAATTAAGACAGTTGCAAGCTTCCCTAATTTCAGGTAGTGCTGATTGAATAAATTCTTCCGAATCGCTTTCGTTCATATTTTACATTTTAAAAAGGCAAAGGTTCGCGATCGAAAACTGAAAACAGCGCTTCCAAATACAGAATCCGCCAAACATTAACAGACGTGCTCGCGGTTGCCAGGGGAATGGCGATTTTATTTCTAGGCTTACTATGTTTTAAGTAGTATCGAAATGACCTCATTGAAGTATTGCTTTGATTCATTTCCGTATATATATATATATATATATATATATATATATATATATATATATATATATATATATATATATATATATATATATATATGCAACGAAATCTTTACTTAGATTTGGATTTTGATTGCAATGTTAGGACAACGAACAATATCATTGTTCTCGTTCTTATTTCTAACATATTTTAGTTCTGTGATTTTTTTTATTTTAGCCTAAATGCAAGAGAAAAGAGAGGGAAATGGATATGAAAACGAACGAACTTAAACACTTGGAGGTAGAGAATAACACGCTAAAGACAAAACTCCAGGTATGTATATTCTTACGTTTTGTATTTATTTTTTATTTATCTACAGGGTTTGATAAATCCTGATTTGAATTCAGATTGGGGAAAAATAGTCATAAATGACACTTCGCGATAATAAGGTAGGTATAGCCCCTCAAAAGAAAATTCTTAATCATTGCGCACCACTGGTAATAAAACACATGGATAAAAGAAATATATATATATATATATATATATATATATATATATATATATATATATATATATATATATATATATATATATATATATATATATAAAGAACAAAAAAATACAGTGAGCTAGGTTGTTGTGTTGCCAGGTCTCTTAACAATATTTATATGTAACAAGTTTGAAGAAATCATATTTTTATTTCATTACCTTTAAAGAAAGAAATCCTTCCAACTCTTCCAAAATTCTCAATTTCAAAAAGTTAAAATACTACCTATAATACAAATAAAACAATCCAGAGAGCAGCTGCTTAAACCAACAAATATATACCTCAACTTCAACCAAACACACAGGAATTCGGGTTTTACTAATTTATAATGCACATCACTAAGCGCGTACGATATTTTGTTAATATTAAAAGGCCTTAAAACACAAATTTCACAAATTAAGAAACCTAAAGCAAAAATGTACACGGCATTATTAAACTCGTCAATATGCATCCATATTAGCATCACACTCAACAGCTGACGCACGACGCACGTGTTCGGCGGACCGATCAGGGAGGTCAGGGAGGACTAGTCAGGTAGGGGCCTGAGATACAGTAGCGGAATGAAAAAGTCAGCAACCCTTCGGCAAGGCATATTATGTATTTAAACCGAATAATTTTTTTTGACGAAAGTTCCTGCTGCAATAAAAGAATATTGGTTATAATTTGTATAGTTGTGCTCAATTAGACATTTAAATTTAGCTGTAACTCTTTTCTAGGGTCTTAATGAGACAACTGTTTTTAACGAGGAGAGAATGAAGAAAGCATTCCAAGACATGGAGGAGCACATAAGGAAATTGGAGGATGAGAGGAGAGATTTGGTAAAAGTAGAGTCGACTCAGAGATCGAATATTAGTCAGCTTGAAGAGGATTATAAAAGGGTTAAGGAGCAGTTCAAACAGACACAGAACGAGTTGGCTAATCAAAAAGCTAATTATAATCAACTAAAGTAAGTAACTTGGCTTTTCATCGCGATCCGTTGCTCCGTTGAGACTTGATTGAGTAACAAACAAGCAACCAACAGATTTTCGCCTTTTACCAATTTGTGACGTCACGTATATCAGCAAGAGTTTTCGCCAGTAGTTAAAATGCAACAAGTGGACTGGCGTAGAGTGTTGATTACCGGGGCCCCACTGGAGGAGTTTCACTCGCTATCGCTGGATATTTTTAATAAATCGTTTCCCCTACAAAGAGCAAATGTAGAAAACCTTGGTTCTCCACGGGTTTAAACGTTTCGTCGAGAAATATGCGCTGCCTGCATTACAAATATACATTTTTTAGAGAACATTTTTTTCGAAATTAAGTTTTTCGTATATAGTGTTAATATTTTCAAGCAACGGCTTTTTGAAAAAGTAATTTACGAAAAAGTAACGTACCAAACCCAATCAAACCTAATCAAACCCAAAAAAGGTTCGTTTGGGTTTGTTCAGAATCTTTTTTCGTCTTTTTTTCATAAAGATTTTCCAAGCTACTAGAGTTCATAATTTAATTTTCTAAATATTGTTTTCAAAAAAATATACAGCGTGTCTTCGGAAGTTCTTACCATATGGTAAAAATTTTTGTTATTGATTTTATTAAAAAAAGTGCCTCTTTATAAAAAGTTCTGCATCATGAGAAAATAGCATCGTCATTCCAAAATTTGACCTTGGACATACAGGGTGTCTCAAAAATGTAAAAGTCCCAATCCACGTGAAGCTAAAAAGACACAAATTCGTTATTTAAAGGTAAATTGTCACTGTAAATGTACTAGAGTTAACTTTTTGTGCGTTAGTGAATTAGGTTTGGAACGTACAGGAGTCCCAAAAATAAAATTATTATCAACTTTACAAAAAAAAGTATATCTTCATAAAAGTTCTACCTTGTAAAAAAGAGCATGGTTATTTATAAACTTGATGTAAGATAATTCAGGGTGGCTTAAACAGCTGAAAGTCACAATTTAAATTTAAATTATGTTGCCACCTGTATGTCCTATATAAAATTTTTGAATAACCATTCTCTTTCACAATGTAGAACTTTTTATGCAGATATGCTTTTTTTGTAAAGGCGATAAACAAAAATTAATTTTATTTTTGGGACCTCCTGTATGTTCCAAACCTAATTTACTAACATACAAAAGTTAATTCTAGCACATTTGCAGTGGCAGTTTACCTTTAAATAACGATTTTATGTCTTTTTAGCTTCACGTGTATTAGGACTTTTACATTTTTCAGCCACCCTGTATGTACTAGATCAAATTTTTGAATGGAAATGATATTTTCTCACGATGCAGAACTTTTTATAAAGAGACACTTTTTTTCGTAAAATCAATAATAAAAAATTTTTCCATATGGTAAGAACTTCCGAAAAATGTTCGAAAAATGTACCTGTTTTAAGAATTATTTGTTTGGAGACATTTTTGAAAAAATGTACTTTCGAAATACGGGTTTTTGGAGAAAATATTTTCAAAATAGTTCATAAATCCGTTTTCTAAAAAGCATCTTTGAAAAAGCAGTCGGGACATTTTTGAAAAAATGTAGGTTCGAAATATGTTTTCGTGATAATATTTTTGAAAAATTTCGTTAATCCATTTTCGAAAAAGCTGTTTTTGGAAAAAACCAAACCAAACCAAAGAGATAATTTTTGAAAAAAAATTATTGGGTTATTTGTTTCGTTTAGAAGCTAAGATTGTCTGGCGCAAATTTTGATAAGATCACAGTGAGATGTAAATCAAAAATGCCAAAAAAGGCTTGCATTTTTTATACTACATATAAGTATTGATCTATTATTCATATTTTTTGGTATAATTCATTTCAAAGACCTTACATGGACGGCAAAATGTTTGTTTTTGTTTATAATGTGTAGAAATGGTTATTGTTTATGTTACAATATTTATTTTTATAAAATTCGTTATTGAAATTCTTTTTGTACAATGCTCTAAGGGGGCGCCTCTAAATCCGCCACTGCTTTTTAGTCGGGTTTACTCAAATACTTTCGCCCTTAAATCTTTAGTTTTGGCCACAGCGACAGCGCGACTAAACAGTTGCAGTGTGCGCTTGGACTTAGAGTTAATCTAATCGGCGCATATCTGTTGTGGTTGACGGTCACTCATCTAACTTCCATCCTATCAATGCTGGCATCTTCCAAGGTTCAGTCCTCGCACCAACCCTATTTCTTCTTCACATTAATGACCTGCTCTCTTCAACTAACAATCCCATCCTCAGTTATGCTGACGATAGTACTCTTCACTCCAATATTCACTTTTCCAGACTAGTTTCTAATTAAGAGTTGGATAATAGACGCAGATCTATGTACCTATCCCTTTCCCAAGATCTCCAATTAATCTTAGACTGGGGTGCCAAGAACCTTGTTCAGTTCAACGCCTCCAAAACCCAGTCTTGCTCCCTGTCACGCAAAAAGCTGGCAACGCTTACCCCATCCACATGAATGGCCAAGCCCTACAAAACAATGAAACATTCCAACTTGTTGGCGTCGCTTTTGAACATGATCTCAGCTGGCACAAACACATTACTTCAGTAGCCTCATCGGCAGCTAAAAAGCTTGGGTTTCTCTTTCGAACCAGAAAATACTTCTCCCTACTTATACACTCTCTATATTTCCCAAATAAGACCTAACCTAGAGTACTGCTCCCACATCTGGGGAGCGGCATCACCTTCGACACTTTACATCCTTGGTTCTATCCAAAAGAGAGCCATTCGACTTATCAATGACCCAGCCCTTACGAGAAAACTGGCTTCTCTCGCTCATCGCCGCGCTGTTGGGGATGTATCCCTTCTCTACCGCTACTTCCACGGATTTTACTCTGAAGAAGTAGCCGGTATTATTCCC